>CM046307.1:39637033-42487659 GCA_025267735.1 Mactra quadrangularis
TAATTGGAATATTTTTTTCCAATTTGAAATGTGTTATATAAATGTAATGATACAGGTATTATAATAATTTATTGTATCTGGTAAATGTCATCAATATAAAATTACATCTAATTATACAATGATTTTCTTAATCAAGGCTGTTTTTTGTTATTATGACATAAAGTTGTTTTTATTATTATAATAATTATAAAATTACCTTAACAGATCACATGTTATCATATTTTTTTAGTAATTAACAGTCAATAACTGTCATTTAAAGAAAAAAAATCACTTTAAATCATCAAGTTCTTATATTAAAATTTTAAAGATATGTATAATGGCTAAACATTGAACACTGCCCTCCAAAAGTTCCTTCCGACATTTACAATTTACATTGTATTCCATAGAATAATATCAAAATGTAAAAGCAGTTAACTGTTAAATGATTTCTTACTTTGCTTTCTATAAATTCAGTTAATTTTTCATATGGTTATCAAATTACACACATCTTACTTGATATTGGTTCATTAACATACATTGACCATAATAAGTTTTGGAGGCTGATAGATTGCTTTCTGCAACTCACAAAATAAATTGCACCCATACAATTCTGTTTCCACTGCATGAATAATGAATAAAATAAACATATTAATTCTTCAAACTTGAACATTGTAGCAATTCAATCAATTGTACTGTAAAGAAGCTTTTGGAGGGCAGTGGATATAAATACGAGTGAGTCGGATGTTCAACTTAAAACTTAAGTTTAACTAGATGTAAGTTAAGATGAATGCAGACTAGTTTTGCACTGACCCATCAATTTGTACCCAAGGAAACACATTGTGACAGGAAGGTAATAGGATGTAATAGGATGATGATGAATACACAAGTACAGTACAACCTCTCTTGAACAACACCCACTGGGAGGGGCTAAAGTGTGTTGCTGTCCAGTTGTTGCTCTGCAGAGGCTAAATAAAACTGAAATTACACCAAAGGGAAATATCAAAAGCTGTTGTTGTGCAGAGGATTTGTTCTGTAGAGGGCCACTCTGCAGAGGAGAGGGCCACTCTGCAGAGGTTATACTGTACAAGTAAATTAGTGATAAAAATATTAGTTGCATAATGATATTTTTTTTCAAAGTCTTAGTCAATTTTCTTAAGCACTTGCCTTATTATGTATGTAATAAATATAAATATATTAAATGGCAAAGTTATTATCTTTTAAGCCCTTCTACATTGAATAAGCCATTTTTACTAGCCTCTATCTCAATCAATTTTTAATAGTCCTGAATTTCGGATATTTGAGGCCAATGTGAATTATGATGGATAGTGGTTGGGCCTCATACAAAGAAAGAAAACGTCCAATCAAAATATGTAAATTTCAGTCTTTTTAATTAACAGTACTTTTTACATTTATATTTTACAGAATATAATATCTAAGATCATTACTGAGAACAGGAAATACTATAATACATCAAAGGAACAAGTAAATACTGATAAATAAATGATAATTAAAACATTTTGATATAGCTAACATTAAGCGACAGATGTTACTGACATGTTTTTATTTATCTTATATCTACATTGTATAAATAGTTGTTTTCAGTTGACAATTTGTCTCACTGTATTTTACATACATCAGCACTACTAGTGCTATTTTCAATATAAGTACATGTAAACAACAGAACTGGGGTATTCACTTATTATATCTTTTTGGTGTACTTTCCTACCCATTGGCTGATTTTCACTCTCTTTCACTTTATTGCGTGAAGTAACATAAGATTAGTCACTTAGCTGTGAGGGGAGCGCAAATAGTATTCAGCAGAGAGCAGAGGCATACTCCCTTTTGTCACAATGATAGAAATGTCCTTGCTTTGATGGTAAGGCAAGGTAATACTGCATGAATACTTTTAATCATAGTAAGATTAATAGAATAAAATGCAAAGTAAATCAACTTTAATGTCCCTGTTTACTTATAATTTTACACACAAGTATGGATGTTATATACTAAACAATCCCCGTAAACAGATATCTTATAGACCATTGTCGTAAAGGATCTTTTATGGTCCCTCCAAGGGTCAAGTTGAGATGACCTTTGTGTCGACCAATCAATGTGTGGGTTAAATCTAGAAGAAACACTAATTATAGCATCTTAATAATGTAATTTCTATTTCAGACCAAGAATTGTGAGCTAATTTACAGCTGTGATTGGACAGCTCTTTTCAAATTGCATGATGTAGACGATGTAAACAAGTCACTAGACTTGCTTTATGAATATTATGATGCAAAAGGTCACCTGAATGTGACCTTCATAACAAAACAGCCAGATCTTCAATAAGCAAGTAGGCGAGCAGAAAATTTTAGATCAAGTTTTAATCAGACTGTTACTGAGTAATCTTGCACTATAAACATCAGACATGTTAAAACACATGAAAGTTTGTCTGACATAAGGGAATCTACAAGTATAATATATATAAGGTATCAATGCCGAGATATTTTAAATGTCACAGACACATTAAGTCCTTTACATATTGGCAGTGAGATACAGTGCCCACCAAAAGTTTGGAGACATTCTCATTTTGTATGCCTACTGCATAGGTTTTATAAAAAATTTGATTACCATTTATTGTGAAATTTATTTTAGCCTATTTTTTGTTGTGGTACTATTTGAAGTTGAGACTACCATAGTAGTTTATTATTAATGTTATAGAAAATCAAAGCGCCGATAGCGCTGTCAGACATGGGGTTTTGGTAGAGTATATGGCTGTATACAACTCATGGAAGCGCTACAAGGGACATTTACCTTATATAAACTAGCTAAGATATACACGTGCTTCTTATCGTCTGCTTGTTAACGCGTAATGTGGACTATATTAATTGCAGTGGTAATTATCCCTTTTTTTGCGCACGCACAGCCGAATGTAATCGTCCGTGACAAATTGTGATGTGGATTTGCCACAGTCCACTACTAAACATGGGGAAACCCCATGTAAAAATTACTTTGAACTTGGCTTTCGAGGCTTTGGGATATCAGATGCTGAATCTTATAAATGTGATGCATTCATGAAATTTGTTTTCATTTTATCATGAATATATTAAAAATGATGGTTCTACCAAAAACTATCATTGAAATTAAAAGAGTTTTATTTGATTTCCTTTGTCTCCAAACTTTTGGTGGGTACTGTCTATGACTGTCACTAATAACATGCACTTTTTAACTTTTATCCTATGACTCTAAATTCTTCTACCAGAAATACAAGCTTTCTTCTGATGTTAGTTTACAGCTTTTAATTACTTTAAAACCATTTTGAGTGCAACAAGAAACCACAGGAATAATGGAAAATACAAATATACTAAAATTAGAGAAAATGGATCTTCTACTGTAGCAGACATGGAGAAAATTTCCTTCTTATCCTTTTAAACACTGACAGTTGATAGAACATAGGAGTCTAGACTTAAAGACATAATAAACAATGAATTATTACTATTTATTTATCATTGTTGTAAATCGAAATTTAACAAATAAATCACAGCTAGTCTAGAAGCATCACGATAATTCAACACCACATATTATAGTAATTCTATAACAGAAACATCTTTTGGCATCATGAGTTGTCTCAGATACCATTCCGGCTGGTTTTTTCTCATTGCAACTTGTAACACAGCCAGGAAAATAGAAAATATAACAGACATAGACACATACACATTCATTGCTGCCAAAAATAGTCATACTCATACCATTCATTTAACAAATTAAAGTAACAGACCATTCAATGGCACACATCAATGCCAGGTACAAAAATACTTGCAAACCCTTTACTATAGAACATACAAGGCTAGCTCAGTCCTAAACACTCAAATCTACTGATCAAGTGGTTGTAGGTTTGTAACCAAGGCACCCAGTAACTGTTTGCAGTTAAATCCAGACATTTAGACTTCAAGTCTTTCCAGAAATTGTTGAGTGAGTAGGTAGACTGAAAGCCATGATAAGACCAATACAATGTGTTGCTATGGTGTTAAACCAAAACAGAAAATATAATTATAAACATAATGACATGTTCTTATCAATATCAACCACCACACTATCATGCTTAGGCTGGTTGGTTCTGTTCTGTTCATGAAAATCAAAGTTATAATCTCAGATTAGATATTCAACAGTTAGATAGTCCCTAGATATCATATGCAACTACTTGAATGTTCAAATCCATCAATACTAAATATTTAATACATCCTATAGATAAAAGTGTTCAGTTGAGATCAGGTGCTTCATAGTTAAGTACTATGAACATAAATTGCTAGGTTACCTGTGAAACTAATAGGCATTTTTCAAGTGCAATGAAAATATGCACAGAACAAACAAAAATATACATTTTACCAATACATACCACTCAATGGACTGGTATTCTAGTAAATGTAGGTTTTTTAAGCTTGATATGATATTTATAAAGGTGTTTGCATTGAAATTTTCAACCACGCTATTTCGATAAGAATTCAACATATGGCTAATATTAAGATAAAATTTGACTTAATGAAATAACATATTGGAAACTTTTCATTATACAGACAACATAAATGTGAAAATAATGAATACAGAGCAGGGTTATTATTTTGAAATTACAATCCATTCAATAATGGTAACTTTGCTAATCAACAACTGCAAGATGAAAAGTCTCAAGCCAGCACTGTCACGTTCAAGACTTATTCATGAAATACCGTAGGCCCACTATTAGGTCCAGCAAAATGGATGATCTTAAGGCACAATAGTCTTTTATAATAGTCATTTATGAACACTGTCTTGTACATGGAAAATATACTGTTGGTTGGAACTGAATATCTGAATAGATCTTTAGCTTCAGAAGACTGTAAACAATTCATATTAAAAATTGTCATTGAGTAAAATCATATAAAAATGAAATCATATAAAATGGAAATAAAAATATGCATAAAAACTTCATACTTATGATCACTGTAACCTATTTTATATCATAGTTTTGGTAAGAACAGCTGCTTAACAGGTGTGGCAACCAACATGAACATAAAATAATGAAAATCACTCCTTTAAAGAATTTAGATTCAGAGGTCTACATGGAAGATTTGACTCAGAGGTCTACAGGGAAGAATTGACCCAGAGGCCCACATGGAAGATTGGACTCAGAGGCTCACACGGAAGATTGGATTAAGAGGTCCACATGGAAGAATCAACTCAGATCCCCACATGGCAGATTGCATTCAGAGGTCTACATGGAAGATTAAACTTAGAGGCCCACATGGAAGATTAAACTCAGAGGCCCTAATGGAAGATTGAACTCAGAGGCCCACATGGAAGATTGGATTCAGAGGTCCACATGGAAGATTAAACTCAGAGAGCCACATGGAAGATTGAAATCAGAGGCCCACATGGAAGATTGGATTCAGAGGTCCACATGGAAGAGTAAACTCAGAGAGCCACATGGAAGATTGAACTCAGAGGCCCACATGGAAGATTGGATTCAGAGGTCCACATGGAAGATTAAACTCAGAGAGCCACATGGAAGATTGAAATCAGAGGCCCACATGGAAGATTGCATACGGAGGTCCACATGGAAGATTGCATTCAGAGGTCCACATGGAAAATTAAACTCAGAAACCAACATGGAAGATTGCAGTCACAGGTCCACATAGATTGGATTCAGAGGTCCACAGGGAAGATTAAACTCAGAGGCCCACATGGAAGATTGGATTCATAGACCCACATGGAAGATTGCAGTCAGAGGTCAACATGGAAGATTAAACTCAGAGGCCCACATGGAAGATTGCATTCCGAGGTCCACATGGAAGATTAAACTCAGAGGCCCACATGGAAGATTGCATTCAGAGGTCCACATGGAAGATTAGACTCAGAGGCCCACGTGGAAGATTGCATTCAGAGGTCCACATGGAAGATTGCATTCAGAGGCCCACATGGAAGATTGGATTTAAAGGCCCACATGGAAGATTGCATTCAGAGGTCCACATGGAAGATTAAACTCAGAGGCCCACATGGTAGATTGAACTCAGAGGCCCACATGGAAGATTGCATTCAGAAGTCCACATGGAAGATTAAACTCAGAGGCCCACATGGAAGATTGAACTCAGAGGCCAACTTGGAAGATTGCATTCAGAGGTCCACATGAAAAATTGGACTCGGATGTCTTTAAGATATAGCAGTAATACAATTTGATCTACCATTTGCTGATTACGTATAATTTTACCTCTACAGTTATAACAGAACAGAAAAGAACAGAACATTTTATCACTTTATTCCTTTTAAGGCTGACTCATCATCATTACAATGAATTTTTTTGTGATATATTTTGGATAATGAAATTAAACTCAGAAACCAACATGGAAGATTGCAGTCACAGGTCCACATAGAAGATTGGATTCAGAGGTCCACAGGGAAGATTAAACTCAGAGGCCCACATGGAAGATTGGATTCATAGGCCCACATGGAAGATTGCAGTCAGAGGTCAACATGGAAGATTAAACTCAGAGGCCCACATGGAAGATTGCATTCCGAGGTCCACATGGAAGATTGAACTCAGAGGCCCACATGGAAGATTGCATTCAGAGGTCTACATGGAAGATTAAACTCAGAGGCCCACATGGAAGATTGCATTCAGAGGTCCACATGGAAGATTAGACTCAGAGGCCCACGTGGAAGATTGCATTCAGAGGTCCACATGGAAGATTGCATTCAGAGGCCCACATGGAAGATTGGATTTAGAGGCCCACATGGAAGATTGCATTCAGAGGTCCACATGGAAGATTAAACTCAGAGGCCCACATGGTAGATTGAACTCAGAGGCCCACATGGAAGATTGCATTCAGAAGTCCACATGGAAGATTAAACTCAGAGGCCCACATGGAAGATTGAACTCAGAGGCCAACTTGGAAGATTGCATTCAGAGGTCCACATGAAAAATTGGACTCGGATGTCTTTAAGATATAGCAGTAATACAATTTGATCTACCATTTGCTGATTACGTATAATTTTACCTCTACAGTTATAACAGAACAGAAAAGAACAGAACATTTTATCACTTTATTCCTTTTAAGGCTGACTCATCATCATTACATTGAATTTTTTTGTGATATATTTTGGATAATGAAATTTTTTCGGTCCTTCAAAAAATAGACTATTTTTGTGACCTAATCATAATCAACCAATTTGATCTAAAAATGGAGGAATCTGAAGTAAATATTCTGGTTTATAGTTCACTGAACAGACAAAACATCATCACCACATGTTACCCTAACCAATTAGACATCCCATGAGATTATTATACTAAATTGAACAATTAAATTTAGATTCCATTACTAAACAGCATCACTGAGTGACCCAGGACAGCATTATCTTTATTTTACTAAGTTTTCAGAGCTTTTTATGAACAGATTTGTCTAAATAATGAAATCCAAACATGGAAAACAAACTTTAACAAACATGCACGAGCCTATATGAAATGAAAACATGAAAAACGATACTTCAAATAGTCTACAGTTAGAGCAAGTTAGGTTTTTCTTGTCCTAGGTGGGCCTTGTGACATTTAGTTGCACAATATATGATTTTTATATAATACCTGTTCATTTGATAGCTAAATAAATAACAAATTTAAGACACCCTTATGACAATGAATAGATTTTCATAAGAAAGCTAAGTATGGCATTTATCAATTCTCTGATAGCAATAAATAGGACCTTATATAGATACATGTAAAAGTGTGATTTCATTAATAACTAATTAACATAAAACATTACCAAAAAGACAGAAAAGGACTAATATCTGATTACTATGACAAAACCACATACAAAACTGGGAAGACAAAAACCTTTCACTGCAACGAGACAATTAGAGTTATTATATAATTATCAACAAATGACAACATTGTGATCTTTATCTGAAACACTATATCATTATATTCTTTGTATTTTTTCTAAGGAAATCCTGCCTATAATTACATGGAAATGTACAAATGAAAGATATCATAATTATAGATCATTTTCTCGTTTTGTAACATTAATGTTATTTTTATGTAGTCCAGAAGACATGCTATATTTTCTTTATAATGATAATTAAGATAGAACATAATTAAAGTTCTCTTTATGAAGCCATATATATAATCATAGGTTTTGCATAATTCTGATTAAAAGTAACAACTCAACCCATAATTACAGGCAATACACCCCATAAGTTAAGATGCACAAGCCCATAGGTAGAGACACCAAATCCAATAAGTTAAGACCAAAACCCAAAAGAAGGGACCGTGCCAAAACCCATATATACCTTACATGTATAGATAGTGCTTTTGATTTGGGACCCTGCCAGTCGCCTGTGCTCAATTTCCTTTGACAGGCTCAAACGTTTAGAAAGTTTTAACCTAGTACTTAAAGCATATAGTCTTGGCAGTGGTTGTCAACTGTACAGTTAGATACAGACGTATTGCTATAAAAAAAACTTGATGACTGAACTCCAGGAATTCATGTAAAATTGAATTACGATCCCTGGACTCTTGGCAGTCATGATTGTCCTTCTTACTCATTTTTCATGTTTGCATTTCATATAGCTTCTTGAACAATATGAAGCAGGTTTTAAAAGATTACTGTGCATTGATGATATAATGGTTAAATAAACTTGAATAAAATGATCATTGACTTCTTTAATTCCAATTGGAATTCAAAATTCTGCAAAACAAATTACTATGTTGTGTCAAAACTAGACAAACTGATATTGAATATGACAATATAGTCCAAATTAAATCCAAAATTTATATGTACCAATATCATCTCAGGACAGATATTTTCAAACAAAATATGGTTATGATCTAATATTATAAGACCTAAAAGCAACAATAACCATTAGATTTGTGACTGCAATTTCTTATTTTGTAATGCTGTTATACATGTATAGTAATTTGTGCAGTTCAGACACAAAAAAGAACGTTAAAATAACATGTCTATACATAATAATAGTATGCAATGCCAGAAAAAACACAACTCAATGAATAACAAAAAGAATTGCTGATTTTGTTATCCTGCCTGAGACAAACCTCAATTCCAACAAAATAAAACAATAATTTAAGCAATTAATGTCTGCACACTTGAGACATTAACTTAAAGATTTGATTAGAATAGCAAAGTGAAGATCATAAATTTCAGACAGAACATGTTCTGCTAAGTCAATTGTTGGCCGAGTAATTTTTTTAATTTTTTTTTTCTAGGTTAAACGCCCTGTCAACACAATTTAGGTCCAGCGCACCTAACCTAACTTTCCTGGACCCTTGTCTATAACCAGTACTCACCCACCCTTCCACAAGGCTTGTGGCTTTTCCATATTATCTAATCAATGGAGGAAAATTGACATTATTGTCAAATTTTCATGGAAGGGTATAACCTCCCCGGGTGGGATTTCAACCTGTACCCCTTCGGACACGAGATTCCAAATCCTGGCACTCTACCAAATGCGCTATCTACCAGGGTTGGCAGAGTAATTTTATACAGTTTTTAAAAGTTTAAATGAAAATTTATTGCAATTCAATGTCAAATCAATTGAGTAAGAGATGATAAACCAAATTTACATCAATTACTTTTAGTTTCTAAACAGATTTTATAGATTGCAGACCTAAATCATTTTACTAGCCTAAGGGTATAAATCAAACAAAGCTTAAACAAACCCTAACGGCCATGACACAAATACTTGGATGTAAAGTTTGGCAACATTTTGATATCAATACCAGTTTCTAGAGTTTATAAAGTTATTGAGAAAGATTAGAGAATGGTTAATACACAAAATTCTGTTTTCAATACAATAAACAAAGAGAATCTAATTTACAAGCTTAGTGCTTCGGAAAATTTAATTTGAATTCCATTTTATAAGAACATTTGTTATCATAAATTTTCAACTTGACATGAGAAAAGCTCTAAAGAACAAGTTGAAGAATTGTGCAAGGAACTAAATTATGAGATGCTTACACACAGCTATGTGCATGACTTGTATTATGGTTTCTTAATTTAGTTCATATTTCATGGAATAAATAACATGAAAATACTGTGGAAAATAAATCTCACTGCAGCATACACTTCTAGCTATCATAACTTTGGTAATGGACTGTCTATTCAAAATTAAAAGCCATTTGTAAGCATTCACAGATCCTTTGTGGCCACAGGAGACTCGACATTTCAATCAAAATAATCAGCTTACTAAAAGTATGTATTACTCAATGCTATGTACGATTCACTGCTACTGACAGCTTCAGGAGCTTTTCTAAGTTCATACAATATGTTTACAACAAGTTAAATCATTTGGTCAATAGGAACAAGTATAATGATATTTATAGACTGTCAGAAGGAGATATCCACACAGCAGGCTGTTAGTCAGACAAATATGATAGAATACTTTGTTTACAAACAACCTTAGAACTGAATAGTAGCAGACATATTGACATTTCCAAATAATTGACTAGTGAATGTATAATAATAAATATTTATAAGGATCAGACATGCAACCATTCCTTAGTGAGAATATTTTCAATACATCTAATTATAAGACATCTAAACTACAAATTACACCTTCAAAACAGAGAGTAACATAAATCTAGGTCTATAGTATCAATCATGTCATCTACAGTTCGAAACAAAAAAACCAAACCCTGTTTATGTAAACAATACAATGAACAAATTCACAACAGGGGATATTTTATAATTTGTACTTATAAAAGTCTTGTTGATGTAATGGAATAAGGACTTCTACCACTACAAGCATGATTGGGGGGGGGGGTTATCCGCAATACTAATTTTGTTAAAAGAAACAATACATTCTTCATTCTGAATACTGCCCTACCTTTGGAATGGATTGGTTTATTTTAATGTTTTCTCAAACACTTAATGTTATTTTGTACTAACTTATAATACAACAGTTACTAATAAGATAAACAAGCACATGCTTTTGCTAATTTTCCTCTCTAGACAAATAATTGAATATCATCACATAGCGCATTAATTAACTACTTACAACCTTTCTTTTCCCCAAAACGCCCAATTGGTCTCATGAATATTGATTGTTAGCTTTAGCTACACTGCCCTGATACACAATTGATTGAAAAATGTCTAAGGGTCTAAGGGTTGTTTGGTACTTTGCACATACAATATGCTTACATGATTTTTAGACTTTCCGCGATTTCGCCATAAGGCTTAGGTTAAGCCACAAATCAACAAGAAATGTAATGTGAAAACCACTTTAAAGCTGGATTTAAAATCTTTAACACAAAAATTATATATATTATATCCATAATAAAGCCAGGTAGAGTTGTGGTTACTTTCTAATTATGTTTATCACATGGTATGTTATCATTGTATGAAGTTTCATAAAGATCTGACAATAAATGGCAAAAACATATGCTAAATTGAAAACTTTAATGCAATTGTTAACGACACCAGACACCCTCCCACATCAATATATTGATTGTGTCTGTAACTGTTTAATGTAATGATACTGCTGTCATTCATTGTATTACTTGAAATTTAAGTTGTTTGACAGTATTGTACCATATTTATCATATTAAACTACACTAAAGAACCTACAGAATTTGTATGTAAAGTGTACAGGGGAAAACTGTACTTCAAGATTGTGTATGGCAAGAAGAGGAAAATAAAATCTTTATAGTATTTCCAAGTATTACAGGGTAGAATAAACGCTTCCCTGCATTTTTTGCCCTGCTAGATTTGTACTTGAATCTTATGTGAATACTAAAATTGATTCAATAATGAATAAGGAGCAAATTTACCATAAATAAAATGATATTATGTAAATTAAAGTGAAAACAACTCTCAGTTCAGGTAATTATCTATGGCTATGCATGAATACAATCTATTTGAATAAAAAAAATACATTATATACTTAAGGACTTTATTTACAAACTGTCAATGAAAGATAATGTATTTGTACTTAATATTATTCATGAACACAAAGTGTAATGACGTAATGTTGTGCTAATATTTCAATACAAACAGTGAATTTACTTATGACAAGTACTTCTTTTCATTTGTGTTTGAAGTCGTTTATCAACATTTTTTTTAGATGATGTACAGTAGGACAAGTTGCTCTAAAACACATCTTGAAAACTTAAATTGTCATAACCACATTGAAAACGTCATGTCAAATATATAAAATGCAAATCATTATTATACAATTTTGAAGACCTTGCTAACAAAATGCTATCTTAGTAAGCTATTTAACTTCAACCTTGGATTGATTATTATGGTTCAGTAAAGGGTTCTTATACAGACTTTACATTGTCAGAAATATTTTGTCTGATACAGACTTTATTACTTCATAAGTCTATCAAGTGTTACCACACACAGTGAAAATATAATCATAGGGAAATTTGATATAGAATTTTTACTGACTTAACAACTAGAGTATATCCTAGATTGCAGAATATAAAAAAAAACTCGGAGACTCTAAGCATTACTTCTGTTATGTAACCCTTTACTGGACATTAATTAGACATTTTTTCACATTAACCTGAAAGGACCATTTCAAGATGCTCTTATTTCATTACTGACAAATATTCAACTAGGCCAAATTATTCCCTGGGTGATTGTCTTTCAGTAATTGCCAGTTAAATCCTAATGACAGTAACTATGGCTATGCTGGGGCAGCACAAAAAGGGCAAAATGTAAATTATTTGTAACATTTTTTAACCAAGGATAACCCATTTTGGATAGATTTTTTTTTAATACTTTACATAGAAAAACATTAGAAACAGCAAACAATTATTTTGAATAACCCATGATAATTATTAGTTAGATCCTACTTGGTATGATAGAGTTTTGCCATGTATTATAACACATATACACTTAAGGTATACAATCCCTAACTAAAAACTATGTTTTATAGCAGCTGAAACTTTCTAGATTGTTTTTACTAGTTTGTACATAGTATTTCTAAACTTTTCACCATGTTATGCAACAGTCCCATAAACATAAAAATAGCCGTGAGGGCACCGTACAGGCGCCGTGCGATTAAGCTCCCAAGGACTCGTACGAACTCTTAGAGTGCCCGCACGGACTGTTACGTTTTTACCAGGGTCATTGAGATGAGCAGTGGATACACATATCAGTTTCAAATTGAAATCGTGAACACAAATGTGGCCGAGTATGGATTAAACTAGCATATCTTCCAGCTACGGCTCCGTTTGGGTGTGTTGTTTTGTGCCATGTGCGTACTGTCACCTTAATACGCAAGGCTTCCCATGGCCTACGGCTCCCTTCACGTCCGGGTCCGCAACAAGCCACAATTTTATGGGATTGAGGCATTACATATTTAAGACTTTATATGGAAATAACTTATTCAAAATCACTCTATTTTCATATGAAAGGGAGGTAATTACTAACTCCATTTAACATTTTTATAAAATATTTTTGAATCTCCAGTTATGTAATTAAAATTATTAGTCTAATTCATACAAAATGATTACCATATGGTGATGAATGAAAAATATCATTTTTTGTAAACTTTTAATAATTTTAGAAAATTATTTTTAACAATGAATGGCATTAGGGACTGTATACCTTAGGCCACCAACAAAGACAATAATCAAGTATGAAAGACCATAAATGAAATACATTTCTGTTGTAAAAGGTTAATTATTGTAATAATTAATATTTGTAGTATTAATATTATTCTAATGAAGATTAATATACCATGCCAGTATAACACCATAGGAGTATTGTTTATAGTCTATATCTTAACATAAACCATCCAGTTATGATGGCTAGCAATGCCCCTGAGGATAAATCATAAACCTTGTCATTTTGTATAGCATTGTATCAGCCTTTTTTGGAATTCAAATTAATGGGTTTTTCCAGCTGACTAAGGTTTGTTTGTACAGATAGCATCTGTGCAAAACAATCTCATCTAAACTTAGTTCCGCATTGGCACATTTAGTACAAACAAAGTTTATCTGCTGCAAAACTGCATCAACTTGAGTTCTGAAATAAATCTTTTTGGGCATATATGAAACTATAAGTAATTCAGGACTACAGGAATCTTGGGAACATGATACTGGGTATACAAGATCAGCCTCAGACTTAACTCCAATGGCGTTCATACTGCACTGAAGTTTGGATGAGAACCTTTAATTTTATGATGTCATTGACATGACCATTGCTAAATTCACAAATTTTGGTGTCTGCTAAATTTTACTATCTGGGTTAAAGGCCACACTGACTTTATTTAATCATTGTATTTTATAAGAGAAAAAAACTTTCACAATGCTTCAGATTACAAAATGGCTTTCAATATGGCCGCCAATTTTATACGTTGTAACTCATATTAAATTGGATGTAGCACTCTAATACAAATGAAATTAGAAGCATTTTGATGGGCCAGCACAACATAAGTCTACATCCTTTTACAGTCAACAACATCCAGAATTCAAATATTTGGGGTTTCCTCAGCAGTACAAACAAACTTACACTGTCACAATATAGGATTTAATCAAACTTTTCTGCTTTTTAGCAAAAATGTGTAACAAACTGTTTGTAACACCTGCGCACAGACAGAAAAACCCATAAATTAGAGTTCGAACTAGGTCTATTATTTTAATAGATTTTATTCCGAACTCAAATTATGGGTAGTAAGACTAGATTATAGACAGACCCATCCAATTTTATTTTGTCCAGCTTGGGGCTTGGAAAAAGGGATCATTAATGGGCATGTCCTACCAAATTAACAGGTCAATTTATTAAAGTTAATTTACTGAATGAATGAATAGCCAATGGCAATCAACCTCATTATCATTACAAATAGAGGTCAACCTGGGGTCAATAATAATATCATATAATAAATAGGTCAACACAAAACAAACATAAACCTACATTGATAAGACCACAAACCATTAACAAACTATTAATCAGTCATTAAGATTATAACACTAGACTATAAAGATTAATGGTGTTACAATAAATTGTTTGTTTGTTGTTTTATGGTTCATATAAACAATTTATTATAGTCATTGTAATGGAACTTTTACACTGGTGAATTACATTATTAGAGAATATGAGAATGGTCTTTATACAAATCAATTCTGCTCTGAAAAATTTCAAGTTCCTTTTTTGTTTAAGCTCAATATTTGCCGTACATAATAAGACTCTAAGAGGCAATAGCAAATTAATTCCCAGATTTTAATCCCTGCCAGCCCAGCAAAAATTGCTTTGCCAAAACATATCTTATTTTAAAAATATGCAAATAAAACTCCTCAATGTCAGAAAATGACACCCCATCCAAGCTTTAGTGATGGATGGGGGGCATTATTGGAATGAGCCGGAGGCTGAGCATGTATACATAGCAATATCATTCTAGCAGATCGATTAACATCGCTTCGTTTAAAGAGGTAAAAATCGAGTACGTCCGTACCGGAAGTACTCTTCTTTATCCTCATATTTTAAAGCACACTATTAAAGATGTTTTGTTGCATATTCTCATAGGGTGGGTACATAAATAATAAACATATACATTTATATATATCTGTAAATTGATAGGGAGGGTGTATACATGCTCAGCCTCCGGCTCATTCCAATAATGCCCCCCATCCATCACTAAAGCTTGGATGGGGTGTCATTATTTTCCATGAGCCTTTCGGCTTCACATGTATACATAGCATATTTAAAGGCAACAAAACATAACCAAAAAGCATAGAATCAATAACCATTGTTATTCCCATATGATATACAACATACAAATAAACATATACAAAACCATATACATTAGTTACTAAAAACTGATTCAAGGTAAGATAAATGTTCATTTGAAACAGAATTACGCATGTAAAACTTTTTAAAATTTCTATCTGAAGACCAATCTGCAGTACTTAGAATATTTTTTAATGAGCAGCCCTTACTAGCTGCATGTGAAGTAGATGCACCCCTAAAACTATGAGCTTTAAACAAAGATATATCTATTCCTGATAATTCTAGAACTGTTCTTAGCCATCTGGCCACTGTACTAGTAGTTACTTTACAATAAGTCACATATGAAACAAAAACATCATTACTTTTCCTAAGATCAGACGTTACATTAATATATTTTAATAAGGTATGCATAGGACACAGACTTTCATCTGAAAAATGTTCAACTTTCATAGTATAATTACTTCCTAGCCTGGAAGTCTTTAACCTAACCGGGAAACAAAAAATCAGTTCATGTTGTGTTTGCAACATATTATCAATGTTCATAGCCACTAATGTTTGAGCTCTTGGTGCAGCAGCTAAGGCTACCAAGGCAACAGTTTTCAAAGTTAACATCTTGAGATTAATACACTCCAAAGGAAATAATGAAGATAAAAACTTTAATACACACGAAACATCCCATGTGAATTTGTACTTCGGAATAGCCGGTTTACTGGAAAAAACACCTTTCATGAAACGTGTAATCAAAGGACACTCCTTGCACCATGTATTTCCAAAAAATGGTAAAGTTTGCAACAACACTGCCTTATGGGTGTTTAACACAGAGTACGATTTTCCAATTTTGAACAGGTAAAACAAATAATATAAAACTACAACCTCAGTCGTTGAGAGTATACTTGAACCCCTTGTATGATTCCAAATAGTCCAGCTTTTCCAAGCATATCCATATTGTTTACGTGTCCCATGGCTCCATGACGACAGTATGATATCTGTAACTGGTCTTGAAAGTCCTTGACTCGCCAATGCTGTCCTGATACAATGACTGCGTGCATCTTCATATCTCTCAATGGATGATTTAATCTGTTATGAGGTAGAAACAAAAGATCATTATGTCTAGGTAATCTTACTGGAAATGCTATCATATTGTTAAGTACAAGAGGAAACCAAGATTGTGACCTCCAGAAAGGAAAAATCAAAATTGCCTTTTCAACTTTGTCCTGTAAGATCTTAGAAATGACTTTCCCAATCAAATTGAAAGGTGGAAAAATATATGGCAAATATTTAGACCAATCTATAGTAAAGGCATCACTATGTATGGCTCCTGGTTCTGGATACCAAGATACAAAGGTTTTAATTTGATTATTCAACCTTGAAGCAAACAGATCTATATTGGGGGTAAAAAATTGTTTGCAAATCCTATTGAAAACATCAACCTTAAGCTTCCATTCAGTTGAATCTGAAAAATTTCTTGAATAATAGTCTGCAGTATTAATACACCCTGGAATATGCACCGCAGATATATATATATCTCTTGCTAAGCACCAATTCCAAATATCACCAGCTAATTGATTCATATTACTTGAACACATACCCCCCATGTTATTTATATAGGCTATTGCTGATGTATTGTCACATTGAATCTGGATGTGCAAACCTGTCATATTACCATAAAAGGATTGTAATGTATAAAACGCAGCCAATAATTCAAGATAGTTAATAGAATTTTTAGATTCCTGACTACACCATCTACCACCAGCATGTTTATCATTGTGTAAGTCTATGCCTCCCCAACCTAAAAAACTGGCATCAGTTCTACATTTGCAATCAATAGTTTTGGGTCTAATTTTCTTCCCATTTTTGTTTTCTACATTATCAATCCACCACTGTAATTCCAATGTACTACTATAGGATAATCTCAATTTATTATCAAAATTTTGATTTGAACCTAAACCTAATACTTTATCTTTTTCTAATTTTCTGTAATGCAAAGGTGCTTCTAAGACTGCGTGAAAAGCATTTACAATAGAACCAATAAGGGATGCCAAGTCTCTAACAATAATCATGTGTTTATTAAGTAATGATTTACACTTATTAATAATCTTTTGAACCTTTTCTTCAGTCAAATATACTTTAAATTGTACACTATCAATTATAAATCCAAAGAAAACTATTCTTTGAGTGGGAATCAAAATTGATTTATCCTTATTAGCTATAAAACCTAGTCTTTCTAAAGTTTGTAACATAATTTCAGTATTATTTTGACAAACATCATTATTTTGGTCCATATTTATGGAATCATCAATATAATAAGAGCATCTTATATTATGAAGCCTAAACCATGCATAAACTGGTTTAAGAATCTTAGTAAAGACATAAGGTCCTGTTTTTATACCAAATGGCATAACGATAAACTTAAATAACTGATTTTGCCATGAAAATTTCAGATATTTTTGATAATCCTGATGTATGGGTATAGAAAAATATGCATCTTTAAGATCAACTGAAGTCATATAATCTTTTTCTTGTAACAGATCTAATACAGTTTTAAAAGTCTCCTGTTTAAAGTGATCATGATGTATAAACTCATTCAAATATCTAAGATTGATAACTGGCCTAAACTTGCCATTTGGCTTCTTAACAAAAAACAATGTAGAAATAAAATCGTTTTCTTCCTTTGACGATGAAACAATAGCACCTTTCTCAAGCAAGGTTTTTATCTCATTATCAAGAATTTCCCACTGAACTTCATTAAAAGGAATTTCTTGAGGTATTCTAGTTTGATATGGTTGTTTTATAAATTCAATACAATAGCCAGAAATGGTGTTAATAACCCATTTATCTTGGGTTATTTTGAGCCATTCGTCTAAACAAAATTTAAGTTTTCCAGAGTTACTTACCTCTGTATTTATTTTTCGTTTGGGGAAAAAGGCTCTGTAGCTGTACTACTTGACTTCTTTGTCTGTTTACTATTTTTGTAAGAGCCTCTGTAACTATTTCTTTTTGTGTATGGTTGATAACGATAATTATCTTGTCCACCATATTGTTTATAACCATAACCGGTGTATCCACCTCTTCTAGAAAATTTAACACTAGCATTTCCTTTATTAGAATAGCTGCTATATTTACCAAGGTTAGTGATAGAATCACAAGCTTTGATTTCCTTGGTGATGTCATTTCCAAAAAGTTTGTTAGTAATAGGTTGTGAAATTTTACACAATGGAAAAAATTTCTTCTTCAAATTAGGTTTAATATCATACCGTCTACGCACTGATAAATTAAATTGAGCCTGCCCCATCAGAGTAAGGGCATCACCAAGGAGAGATTTATTCTCCTCATTGGAAACAATTTGACTTTTCAAGATTTCAGCAATCCTTATAACTGCAGTTATACTGCCAGCAACAAGTTTTTGAATTGACGCTAGTGATCTATCATGAACCTGAGTTCGTTTGTCCATAGCCTGCCAAATCTCACTGTTCACTAATGGAGAACCTATCATGTCACAATTTTCAGGAATGTTATACTTAGTTATCAAGGTGTCAGTTTCACACTGAGTAGTACATGCAATATTTATCATATTTGCAAGAGAATTAGATGTGGGTTTTCCTTTTACTGGTATTTTCAATTGGGGAAGATCCCATTCATTACCCTCATTATCATATAGGGCATCATTCATGTTCAATTTTATCCTTTTGTGAGAATTAATATCTTCATCCACAATTTCACCATCAGATAAATCTCTAGGGTCAAAGGTTATATTCATATGAGATGATGTGTTACTGTTATCATAATAATCAGAGTCTGACTCTGATGTGATATCTCTATGCCCACCACGTGATGTACGAGGTTTATTCTGATTGGCAAGTTGGCCACTAAGTCCCAGCAAAGATTTGAGGTTTTCAATATCACTAGCTGACATTTTTGACAAGTCAAATTTAGAACTATCATTATTATTCAAATCACTATTACCTTTTTTGATGGTTTGTTTACAACCGGAAGTGGATGTCTGATTTTTTCCGCCTGTGTTTACAGGTTTGCCGGAGTTTCTTTCATTCTTACCGGCTTTGTCAGATTTCTTGTCACTTATCATAGAATTGTCATTCTTATTACTACTTTTCTTCTGCACTTTCTCCTTCGGAGCGGCATATACAGTAGATTTAATTCTTCTGTTTTCCATGTCCGAAAACCCTGAAAAATCGCTATCATCACTGAGCGATATTTCGTCATTTTTAGATGACATTTTCTCTGAATAAATAAATATCCACAACGAAAATAATTGATTTGGCACTTTGTACACAATCAATATTTTCCGATAAGCGAATACTTACCAATCCAATCAATATCTAATCACAAGATTATATCGGATAAATTTCAACGAATTTACGATGTTTACACGTCGAACGCTTTAATGATTATGAGGATAAAGAAGAGTACTTCCGGTACGGACGTACTCGATTTTTACCTCTTTAAACGAAGCGATGTTAATCGATCTGCTAGAATGATATTGCTATGTATACATGTGAAGCCGAAAGGCTCATGGAAAATAATGCTGAGAATGAAAAAGCACAATACGTAAACATGTGCAGGGACAACTTGGACCCTCAGTTGGCATAATTAAAACAAATTTATATCAAGCAAAATTGGAGACTTTTGATTAAGTCAAAACTTTTAACATCCCAAATTTTCTTAGTTCTTTTGTTTCAACAGCTTTTACAGGAAAGGAACCCTTTATTTGGTCCTAAAAAATCGTAACTTTTCAGGACCAGACCAGACCAGACCACCCATGTTCTAGAGGAAGAAGGATCTCTGAAATCTTGTAATAATGATTACATTCTTGTGTGGACCATATTGAAAATTGGTTTACACCAAATATGTTATCCACAATAAATAAAGTCGTTATTATTATTATTATTATTATATTCTACAATACATAGTTAGCCTCAGTCCCATAAAATCGTGGCATGTTGCGGACCCATACTTGCAGACAGCCTTAGGCCGTGGGAAGCCTTGCATATTAAGGTGACGGTACGCACATGGCACAAAACACATAGATACGGAGCGGTAGCTATAAGATGTGCCAGTTTAATCCATACTTGGCCACGATTGTGTTCATGATTTGACTTGAAACTGATATGTGTATCCGTGGCTCATCTCACGGACCCTGGTAAAAACGTAATAGTCTGTACGAGTATGCAAGAGTCTGTTTGAGTCCTTGCGAAGCTTGATCGCACAGTGCCCTCACGGCTATTTTTAAGTTAATGGGACTGTAGCATTACTCTACCAGTGTCCCAACTTGTTCATCTTAAAGACATAGACATTATGACAAATTGCAAGGATATCAGTCATAAACTGGGATAACATTTTATAAATATAACAGGATACACCACTTGAAGCTTTTTGACAATTATTCTATTGGCTATTATACTCTGATTTTTATACCATATTGAATAAATCACCATATAATGTGAATAAACCAGAAATATCTGCTATTTGTAATGGTTATGGAAATTTTAATGTGTGAAAGCTTTTAACACCAAGAATGAAATTTACATTGATATGAAATTTTAATTTTCTTCATAACCAGAGAAAACCAACAACTTAAGGGTTGGCTGGGTGTTTTATTGTATCCACCTCACAGCATTAAAATCTGGTCTTAGATCTTTATCATAAGTCACCTTTGTACACAATCACTTTGAAAAAAGAAACTTAAATGTCGAACAACATAATAGTCAAGGAATAAATTTCTGTTATAATTCGCTGAGATAAAGTGCCTCATAAAGTTCTTGGACAACTTTTATTAAATAAAGAAACAAAGAGTCATCTAAGCAAATTCCAAAATCAGCACTAATTAGTTTAACTGCAAGTCAGAAACCTTGGCTAAGCAAAATTTGATGAAACTAGAGCAATCCACGGACAGCGCGCTCGACCATTTGGGGAATTCGTGTAAACGACAGCAATAACCAATCAAAACTCATGCTGGCATTATGCAACTTGGTATTAGACCTTCATTCCTAACCCCATTGACACGTGTGAAGTTTCAAGTAAATCCCTTCAGTGTAAGTTTCAAAAATAAAATTGCACCAAAAAACTTAACCAAAAAAATTATAAGTATTAGAGGGCCATAATCCAGTCAAAATTCATGCTTGAGTTATGCAACTTGGTATTTGACACCAATCAGTAACCCCGTAGACATGTGTGAAGTTTCAAGTGAATCCCTTCATAAGTAGCAAAGATAAAATGTTGCACCTAAAAACTTAACCAAGAAATTTTCTAAGTAAATAAGGGCCATAATTCAGTCCAAAATCATCCTAACTTGGTAATTGAACTCCAATGGTAACGCTGTAAATACAATTAAAGTTTTAAGTGAATCCCTCCAGTACTTGCAAAGATATAAAAATGTTGCACCTAAAAACTTAACCAAGAAGTGTTACGCCAACGCCGACGCACAGCTGAGTAGGATAGTCCCACTATTCTTGGAATAGTCCAGCTAAAAAATTGATTCAGCTGGTGAAATTAACCAATTTCATACTAGTAAATGTATATACAGACTACAGTATACAATAGTATAGTGGACAGTCTCAAGCAAGTTGATAATTCTGACCTAATACTATACATTATAATATATTCAGGGCTTAAGTGCCCGATAAAATTTAAAGCAATGGCTGATAATTATGATTTATATTATATTAACAAAACTTTAAACTGAAGTCCATAAATTTAAAGTAAGATGTTAGTGACATGTACACTGACAACTTTGACCATGTTGTAAGAGTAACTGAAGCACATTATAATCTACACTGTCATGACCTCAGAGTTGAGTGTACAATGATTATATAGCCATATATAGCCCTATATAGGGTATCTTTTTCTATACAACCTGTTCATGACCTAATTTACAGCTAAAATCATTGTATCAGTAAATCAAACAGTCTAGAAATTAAAATTCATTCATCTTTAAAGAAAAATTTAGTTTGGACTCATATTGCACTGACCCATAAAAATGTTGTTTTATGACGAGAATGTGTCGCACCAATGTTCTTGTTTCCTATATGATCATCTTCAAATAATAATGGATGATATGAAAGTGAGCGCAAACAACAATTTACTGCCTCTCATGAAATGACACCATGTTACAATTTGCAGTGGAAAAATAAAGTCTATAACATCTGAAATTCCAACTTGAAAGTAGATAGGATAATACAGAGCATAATAATAATAAAATTTCATCAAGCAAACTACAAAATACAAGTGTTAGGAATTGTAACTCCATCATTGCCTGGTCCCAAGCCAATGATGAGAAAGCAGGAGAGTCCTGCATTTGGTTAGTTCCCCACAAGGTCAAACACTTCTGCAACGGAAATTCTATGACATTGAAGGCTCCTCCATAAATGAAGAGTGAAGAGGAGTTAAGTTCATGATTAGGACATAAATTTATACTGTAACTGCAAGAAATCAAGCAAATTTCCATGATAAAGTTTCAACAAAAAAGATTAAAAAATCAATTTACTTTGCACATTGAAACTATACAGTAAAAGATCAATTGTACTTAAGTGATGCCTTACAATAAAGCCAGCAGCCAGACAAAATTATTATTTAAGTACGATGTTTTGTTTTCATGACGTAAGAGCATTCTGTAAAATACATTATGTAGTAAAAGTGTTAAAGAGTTCACAAAGTCATAGAAAATCAATTATCATTATAATTAGTTACCAACAAGCAAGAAACAATTAAGAGAATGATAGCTTGCTAAGAGCTAGAATGTAGCCTAAGGATTACAATACAAGTAAAACATCTTCAGGTTTATAATATAGTGCACTCTAAAAGTTTTTGAACAAATTAAATTTTGAGACAATGTTATCATACATATTGCAATTAATTTTACCTTGTTTAAAGAATTCTTTGTTACATAATTTGAATTATAGAAAATAAACTAATTAACATTATTTTACAATTTGCTCAGATAACTCAAGAGCTTGACATTAATTTTCAAAGTGGGTTGCCTGGTTGGACATCGGACCCGAGCCATAAATTTTACTGGCAAAAACCAAATTTTTATTAGTAGTACTTTGTTTGCCCTTTAATGACCCTAAATCTTTGGGTTGGGTCGGTAGGTAGGAAAAATGTCTTTTTTTTAAAGAATTATCCCTCAATTAGGTAGATCCGGCAAAACAACTTGTTCGTTCATATATATATAAATTATATTTATCTAATAGTCTATGATTTCAACATGTTCCTAAAGCGCAGAGTTATAAGCCTAAAGAAACTACCGGAAAGTAATACGATGAACGGTCGTGACCGATAAAAAAACACATACAATGTATTATTACTTTTCGAATAAGATTTTTTGAGTCGGCTGCATTTTTTCGGGTTGGTCGGTAAAGGGCAAACAAACTTAATTTTAATTTTGGCCTAACCAGACGTAGGTCATCAGGGGCAATTTAGGAAGACCTTTAATATCAAGTGCTGAGACTCTTTGTTTCCTTTTTATGGGTAAATGTGAATAGGTTTATCCTTAAAACAGGATTTTGTCCAACAACTTTTGAAGGGAACTGTACTTTATCATTATAATTAGTGACAATATAAATGTCTTTTTTTACATCCTCCGACACCTGACATCAAAGAATGTTATATTTATATACTTATATAGGTGTAAATACTCTAAGGGTATAATATAAATACAAAATGTACATATATTAATTAGATTACAAATTATAAGTAGCATGTAATTACTTAAGATGTTAACCTATTATATAAACTGATACAATAACACCCCTAAATTATGTCCACTTGGCTGTTGGAAGAACAAACTATTTCTGTCAACCCCTTCAAAACATATGTACAGTAGAACCTCCGCAAAGCGGCTCTCTACGAACAAATTTTCTGCACAACAGCTTTTGATATTTTCCCATAGACTTTATTTTAATTGAATTCAACATCTGCAGAGCAACAACCTCTGAACAACACAATATAGTCCCATCCTGTGGGTGTTGTTTGAGACAGGTTGTACTGTATTGTAATATAAGCTTATCACATGTGCATGGGTGCAAGATGAAAATTTTGAAAAAAAACCTGAAAACTGTAATTTGAAACCATTTTTTTTTCATAAATTAATAGCAAAACATTGTCTTATTTGTTGTGAAACCTGAATTTCAGGCATATGCCTGAAAACTTACACCCATGCATGTGCATTTCAGTCATGAGAGCAATAACCCAATTTATTATGTTAAATAGTTGAGACCAAAATTATCAACTAGCCTGACTTAATGAAATCTGTAATGTTCACTAGCCAGAATCAATTGTCACTGGTACTGGACAATGGGCTAGTGGGTCAACTTACTCACTGTTCTTTAAAAGGCTAAATCTCTGTATTAAACTGATAACCAGTTGCCAGGGGCATATATAGATCAGTGAAGGACAATGTCTGACATGATTTAGAATCTGTGGTAGTATGGAAAATAGTTGTAGAAATCATTTCACAAAGCTCCAAGAAAGTATGCTCAGCCCAAGCATTGAACCTACGACCTTTGATCAGTAAACATGAGTGCCACCTACTGAGCTACTGGGGCGACTAATGTCCATTATAGCGGTGTATTACAGTATTTTAAATACACTATCCAGTATTGCTCTGACTGTAAATTGTCATAAGAAGTATTTATACAGGATCATTGCAATTTGTATGGATAATGAAAATAAATACTTAAAGTTGAAGTAGCTTAATAGCTTATACATGTACTTTTTTAATACATACAGTATATAGTATACAGTCAGAATTAGGTTAAACTCATTATGACACTCGGGTAATTGCTTGATTGATCAAAAATTGGTTACTGTGATATTATATACATTATTTTATATTATAAATATTTTATCATAGGAAATTTAAAGCTTTCTATAGTATACTATTAGATTTATATTAAATACTTTTACTATTCAGAATAATTAATGAGCATAAACTAGTTTACTACCTATACTTACTATTCAGCGTAATAAATGAACTAAAATGGTTTTTATGTTTATATAATTTGCAGCAGGGATGAAAAAAACTTTCAAAGAAAACATTACATTTTAATACTATTACGTATAATTATGCATTACATTCAAGGTGTCTTTTGCAATATGGACTTAGTGGCAACAATAATATCATTGCATGACCAAGGATTAAGTATTCAAGAGACGCAACTTTGCTCATCAAGTGTTTTTGACATAAGTTTCTTGAATCACATTATATTTCCCTATCTGCAACACTCATTGTGTTTGCTTATGTTAGCAAATTTTACCACAGTCAAGATTTCAAATCACAGAATGAACAAACCCTTCAATCATGTTGGCTACCACAATTACCCTTTAAACCACAGATAATAAACAAACTCTTTGCTCATGTTGGCAAATTTTACCACAGACAAAATTTTAACATACAGAACATTATCAACAACATGTGCAAAATAAACAACTCCAATCGTTACAGATAGCATGACAAAGATCATTAATTAGTAATTAAGTTCATTAAAACCTTTATCAATAAACCTTTGGATATATCAATTATTTTGATCAATCAATAGTCAGCAATCAGTTTCACCTCACATGACAGTACATGATCAAGGTACAATGCTGTAAGTCTTGGTAGTTAAAAATTTTAACTAAATACTGACCCAACTTAAAAATTAACTAAGTCTTCCTCTGCCATATCGTATGATTCAGCTTCCTGGACTTATATTCAAAGCCCGAACACTTAGCTGTGTACCTGAGCTTAGCACTCTTAAACCACTATCAAGAATGGGGTGGTTCTGAAATACATCTAAGTCAGCTAGCAATGCCAAATTACTACCGAAATTTCACGTTAGCCAGAAGGAAAGTTCAAACTCATTGAATTTAATTAACAAAACATGTTAACAAAGTGTTTACTGTACGATAGCTATATAATCATTGTATATTACTTTTGTGTAAGTTGGTAATCCTGGTCATGTACGTCCAGAAAAGGGTTCCATTGATGTCTGGATGGAGTGAATTTTAGCCAATCTGGATGGAGTGGATTTTGGCCATGGAGTGGATTTTAGCCAATCTGGATGGAGTGATCAATTTTAGCCAATCTGGATGGAGTGGATTTTAGCCAATCTGGGTGGAGAGGATTTTAGCCAATCTGGGTGGAGAGGACTTTAGCCAATCTGGATGGAGAGGATTTTAGCCAATCTGGATGGAGTGGATTTTAGCCAATCTGGATGGAGTGGATTTTAGCCAATCTGGATGGAGAGGATTTTAGCCAATCTGGATGGAGAGGATTTTAGCCAATCTGGATGGAGTGGATTTTAGCCAATCTGGATGGAGTGGATTTTAGCCAATCTGGATGGAGTGGATTTTTGCCAATCTGGATGGAGTGGATTTTAGCCAATCTGGGTGGAGAGGATTTTAGCCAATCTGGATGGAGAGGATTTTAGCCAATCTGGATGGAGTGGATTTAAGCAAATTTGGATGGAGTGGATTTTAGCCAATCTGGATGGAGTGGATTTTAGCCAACTTTTGGTGGGTACTGTAGATGGAGTCAACATGACTATACTGAGTTTTATAACAAGATTCAAGATTATATAGATGACCCACATAGAATTTGATATGTTTATGGAGGTCAATATACCACAAGGCAATTACTGGTGTATATAAGAGGATATAAACAAGTGGTTGTGCAGTACTTATATAATTAAATGTAGTTAATTAACATACACTGTCACAAGTCTATAATTAGACATTTTAGTGTATTACATCAAAGGTAAGTGATATACAACACACTGTGAAACACTTAACATCATTAAAGCCTTAACCTAGGAACGACATTAAACATCTATATATAGTTACAATTTAATTAAAATTAATACCATCTAAATTGATACATACCGAACATTGGCCAATGTATGGCGACGGTTTCTATTCCTTAAGGTTAAATGAGCCATATTTAAATCTCCTAGTTCACCAAACTCCACTTCCATTTGTTTTGTACCTTAAGCTCCAAAATTTTACGATATGCACAAATTAACTTGATTTCCACCAGATCCTTAAAAACTAATTTCACTTGAATCAATTAGATGTGATTTAATTACTAACACAACCTAGCTACACCAGGCACTGTGATAGAATTATTTATCATACACCAGCATGGAATCGCACAACTTTTAAAACACCTTGCATTGGATTTTCTATTAAGTCATTAAGTGCCACTTTGAACTGATACCGACTGCTCTTTCATAGATTACTAACTGAACAACTAACTAACCCCTCACAATGTATGCTACCTTTAAATAAACTTCAAACAAAATTACTTAAAAAAATACACCAATCCACCAACTGTTGTCTTTTCTCTCTCTTACTACTTCAAAGTATTGACCAAAACATACTATTGTTAAATAACAACAATATGAACAACTCTACATTACATACTAGTGTAAACACTTTAAATACATCAGAGTAAATGCTGCTACTTTCAATAAAATTTACAACTGATACTGAACAGCGTTTTTCCAATCATGCAATTTCTTCCTATCATTAAAATACCCGAAATTTTCCACTAAAACAATGTAGAATATCAAACAGTTATCAGGGAGTTAATAATGTTTCTGTCATTGACACAGTATGTACATGTAACAATATTGTTTACATAGTCAAATACAGGTCACCTTATTCACAAACATTCACAAATTAACCACATTCATTAAATCATTGGGTTAATTACTTCCACAATAAATCAAGCACAGATATTACTCACTAAAAAAAATGCTAAATTAGCAATTTTAAAAATTGACAGTTCTTTCTTTTAAAAAAATGCTTTACAGTTAAATCAAAACCTAAATGAGAATAGCAATTACGCAAAAAAGAAAGTACACTATAACTTCCATAAGTTTAAACAGTATGAAAATGATACTCTTATGTGTCCTGTCTTACAGTTAAAGGTTTTAAGTGTTTATTTTCATGTACAAATATAGAACGTTACAGGTTGATCATGCAGTTTATCAGTTAAATATGTTTACAACTGACATGTTTATCAATGGACTTCAAGTATATAAATACACACTATGTATACAGCAAGTTAGTGTCACATCAGTTAAATATTTGGACCAGGATCCAGAGTAAGAGTCTATTCTATGCTATCAAAGCACCTATCAGTAAATTTTTATTGTAACAAAGTTTACTATTGTCTTAACTAATGCAACAATGACTCAAGTGTAAAATAAAGTAAGTATATGCTAAAGCGAATCTAGCAGGGGGGGGGCTCAGGGGGGTCCAGACCCCCCACCTGAAATTTCCAAATGTACCCATCCATGAGTGTATTTTTTAACTGTAAGCCATTTTTAGGTAACATGAAGCAATTTTTCTCAGTCTTGCTTCGCTCACCTTTGTGCTTAACATAGATCTATGGTTATGAAGCTTTTATTATTAATGTGTTGCGCTATTCTGCAAACAGTGTATAATGTGGCTGTGATTGGTAAGTTCGGAAACCCCAAAGTTGAAGAAGTTTGAACCCCCCCCCCTAGAGTAAATCCTGGATCCGCCCCTGTAAAGGTCTCTCTCTTTCTTTTTCTCTCTCTCTAAGCAGCTTATTTACTGTATTTCATGTACATGTAACAGCAGGAAATCAGTAATCCATGCAAGGTTTAACCAATTTGTAACCTAATCATACTATAGGTTTCTTTGTTTGTATAATAGAGATTTATTGAAGCCTATGTCAGAGTATAATGGAATAAATCACCAGATTACATGGATTGCTCTTCAGAATAGAATATCTTATAGTTATAATAATTATTGGTATTTCTCTTTATCCTTCATTTTCTACAATAATAAATCACACTTGAATACATTTTGAATAATATTGAAATACAATGTATATATTTCTTATTTATATTTGAATAAATAAGTATCCTAACTAACGAAATACCTGTCATTCAGCAAAATTATTTTATAATGAGTTAGTTCAACACTTCATACTACAGAAAACTGCTTTTAATTTATTGTTATGTTTCTTTTAAGTAGTTACAACTTCAAGGAGAACATGTCACTGTAAATGATAGCACTTAAAAATGTCTCGCACAGACAATATACAGTCAATGCAAAATGATGTAATTAATATGTAAAAATTTATCTAAAGGGAAGTAATAAAATACAGTCAAGCTAGTTAAATCAAAGTACTCATAGTGCTGATTAAATGGTACAATCCCAAGTAGTAAATTTTATTCTATTATTTGTGTAAGCCCCTCACTTGAACAATTTGATCTTCGGTTATGGGTCTGTAATCAATAAATGGACAAACAGGATTCATAATGAACAGTGACTTTACAGAAAGGGAAGTTAAATAATACCATGATTTGTACTGATCATAAATGGAACAATTAGACCTGAGATGAACAATATATTCTTAAAAGATAATTAATTGAGAAAAAGGATACCATATAAGTATCATTTACATTCATTTACATAGGTCAGCCACATTGTAAATACTGAAGTACTGAAGCATTGGAAATAACAAATTATTAATCAGCCTTAAGTCAATTTATACACACACTCTTTTAAATCACTTTTATCAGTCTTGGAATAATAAATATAGAAAGTACATTAACAGTAAGTACATTCGTGAAATGTGATTCTCCCATACAAATCTTAGAAAATGTGTAAGCACTTTGTAAATGTCAATTAGAAATGGGTTATAAAAAACTGCTATTAATTAATAAAATGAAACTGCAGACTGAGGTCTTAACATTCTAAAGACAATGTATTCAACTAGAAGTATATCATGCAAAACATGAATGGTTATAATATAACTAACGTTGTTTCCGGTAAAATAATCTAGGTTAAGGACTCTTTAGGGTTTCAAAATAGGGAAAAAATATAATCGATCATCGGAAATAATGGGACCACCCTTTTCGATCAATCATAGATTATATAATTGAAAAATTCAGAATTTCTGGAAATATTTGACAATATGTCATGTTCGTCGCAATGGTTTAAGTGATTTTGTTTCATATAATAGAATATTTAATCATGCATAACAATATAATTAGTGATTTGGATGGTTGTTAATGTAAGTAATAGAATCAATTTTCAGAATTCAGTACCCATACAGTATTGGAAAGCGGGAATACATATTATCCAATAAGGCCACAACAAATTGATCATATTATGTTCTATGGATTCGCTCGCACCTTAATTTTGCCGGTTTTCACAAGAAAAATATTTTTATTTCATCGCTCGCTCATAAAAATTTGGTCAAACCGCTATATAATGCAACTGAATTAAGATTTTTTTAAATTTTTTTTCTTCGCTCGCTCGCCCCATTTTTTTTTCTAGAAAAATCCGTAGAACATATCATCAACTTGTTGAGGCCTAATGGGGATTTCCATGTCGCCGACTAAAATATCAACACCGATCTAAATGATTTACAATGATAAAGTAGTAGTAAAAATGTACCCATCATGGTCTAATTAAGAAGAATTTTATTCCCATGAAATGTTTTTTCTTTAGTAATATTAATAGATATAAACTAGAATTTCTCATTGTCAATGGAAATGAATTACTGACAATAGCGATAATCGATTATTAAACTTCATAACCGATTGTCTCCCACTTCCACTGAAACGATCGATTATCGATTATAATCGATCATCGATTAATCCCTAGAACTCTTTGTACTAAAGTGAAAATCTGAACACATTGATCATCATTTCTTTGTTATCCTTTTTGGTTGGTTGGGTTTCAAGCCCTAGCAACACATTGTATAGAAAGCCGTAGAAACACACCATATAGGTAATATCACAGCAGTCAGTCAACCTACTCACCATTCCTGGAAGGACTAAATTTCTGGATTAAGCTGTTAACCAGCTACTAGGCACATACTTCCGTCAGTGACTGACAACTGTCATACATTATTTAGTAGCAGAAGTGAGAATGGCGGTAAAAAATATTTCATGACCAAGCTCCACAAAAGTATGCCCCAAACGAGAATTGAACCCATGATCCCATCAAGTCGTAGAGTGCACTACTAACTGAGCTAGCCAGGCGGGATAACCATCATTTAAAGACCTTTAGTTGGTACCTTATCTATTTATATTAAAAACAAGGTGAAATAGAGGAAAAGTAAAGTAACAGATGAAAGACCCAAGCCCACAACCTCAACCAACTAAACTCCTCAGATTTATGAATACAGCAAATAAAGAATTTAAACATCAAATTGAAAAGGAATAATTATGTGATAAACACCAAACTCCAAAACACCAACAGTATGTACAAAGGTTTGTAATAATGTTACATGTACTTCTATAAAAGTTTGGTTGAAATCCCTTGAGAAAAGCAGGAGCTGTGCAAAGAAGAGTTTTCCCATAATAATTTCTTCAGAGTTCAAACCCTACAGATAGATTCTCTTATGTACCCACCTACACAAACGAACAAAAGCAAACTTTCATTTCATTATGTTTCACATGTTTTAGATATTAACCAACATATGTAGGAAGGTAATATTATATCAAGCGGTTTTTTTTTCTAATCAATATAGTTAGTATAAAGCTTTGGAATAGAACATTTGTATTACCTTTACAGATTAGCATAAAAACAAATCATTTCATCTTTCTATCAAATATGTAATAAATGGCTAAATTAATAGACGAAACAATCAATCATTCTCTGAGGTATTCTACATGGTGTTCTACAGGTTGTATACAATTTGGCACTATATCTGTAAGGTAACCTTTCATCTTAACTTTAAGGTTTGCAACTAATTATGCAATATACAAGTACATGTACAGTGTCCTCCAAAAATTCTAAAAATATAAGAAATAACAGAACCCCATAATAATGCACTGTGTAGAATCTGTTTTTTCTCAACTGTCAAAGTTTGAATAATTTCACGGTGAAATAAACTATGAAAGTTCTGCTTGGAAAGTTTGGAGCTTTGCACAGACGACTTTTCAATATTCCAGTATGTTACATAAAGGGGTATAATTCAGTCAAAATGACAGACTCCAGACTCTCAAAATAACTTTAAATATGCTAATACACTTGTTAACCTTTGCTTATAATCTATCTATATATTAATATCAAAGCACAAATAGCGCTGTCAGACATGGGGTTTTGATGGAGTAAATGGCTTATACAACAAACAGAAGGGATACAAGGGACCTTTACCTTACATAAATCAGATTAGATATACAGGTACTTCAATTAAACAAACAGCGTATTGTCTGCTAGTCAACACATAATGCCGCCTATATTAATTGAAGTAGTGGTTGTGCACACACCACATAACGTTATCGTCCGTGACAAATTTTAATGAGGATTTGCTACAGTCTGCTACTAAACATGGGGAAAGCCCATGTAAAAATGTTCCAAAGAAAGTATCTTCATTTAGAAGCCAGATAAACATATTATTCATCAAATGCAGCATTCAAGAAGTCATGTGACATTGTGCTCTTGCTCTCTAGTCTCAAAAGGTAATAAAAGTATATCAATTAAAAATTGCTAAAAGACTATTGTTTTGTTTAGTTTTTGTTGGGTTTAACGCCGTAGCAACACATCGTATAGGTCATATAACAGCCGTCAGTCAACCTATTCACTGCTCCTGGAAAGGCTAAATCTCTAGATTTAGCTGTTTTTGTAACCCAACTACTAAGCGCATACTTTTTTCAGTGATTGACAAATGCCATTCATAATTAAGAATCATTAGATGGAGGGAGAATGGATATAGAAATAATTTTATGACCAAGCTCCACTAAAGTATGCCCTGCCCAAACCCACAAACCCTCGATCAGTAGACTTGCGTGCAACCAACTGTGCTAGCTGGGCAGCTGAAAAAGACTATTGTAGCAGAATGACTAGATTGAGAGTGGATAAATAACATAAGATAACTGTATAAGCTACATGCTAAAAGACTCAGGAAAACCCAGACATTTTAAATGCAGAAAAAATATTTACCAAACATAAAATGCATTAATCATTTCTGTTATATACTTCAACTTTACCAGTGTCTCAACCTTACACCAGACAGATTCTAATTAATCTTAAATCAAAGTATTACTTTTATGTAGTAAGCCAATGTAATGAATCATATTCTTACACTAATTTGACATTTTTATTCCTTCAGTAAAATGGCAATGTCAATGTCACCACAGAGACAGTCAATTTAAGTCAATTATTGAGAACAATAAAGTCACAGCACCAATCTAGTGAACAATCACCAGATATTATTATTGTCCTATTTTAGTCAGTTATGTTTAAAGTACTCAAAGGTGCCAGACTCAATTTGTCCTTCTTATTGTATTATAGAATGGCTGGCCACTGGCTGGAGAACAGGGGTGACCGCTTAATAGGGGTGCATTATAGGACGTTTTTCAACGGTTGCGGCACGAGCTGGCCGCTTACAGGGGGTGACCGCTTACGAGGGGTGGCCTTTAGGAGGGGTGGAACTGTATATAAGTACATTATATAAGTATATACATGTACAATAAGAAGGAAAATTTGGGTCTGGCACCTATGGAAATACTAGTACATTGTGTATTATGATTTATTCAGTGATTAAGGACCATAAACTGATAATTCTTTTAATGAATCAACAAAAATTGAATTATAAAAATTATATGTGCCATGCTGACCTAGCTATTTCTACAAATTAAAAGTTCAACCAACAATATTGTATTCTTTTAAAGGAATTGAAAGGTAAAAGTTTAACTTCATATTTCCTGATTTTGAACTATATTTTTATTACTGTGAATGAAACAGATACACCGTTATTTTACTTGGCAAAATATTTCTTTATTTTCTCGTAATATTTGGGGTGTTTCCTAACTAGACCCACATGGGTCAGGTTAGCTAAAAATAGATTAGTGTTAAAATATGCATTTACTGATGAGAAGATGCTAGAGCTTGATATTGTGCAACATTAATATAATTCTATTACAAAGATATCCTAACCGCCTAAGAAAGTTGAAAAGACAAGAAGCGACCAATGAAAATGTTTAATTTCAGCAAGTACGACATATAACAAATCTATAAATAGCTTGGTGATTCCCTCAGCACCCTACTTTGTTTTCAACAATGTGTATGTCACATGTTTTAATTCATTCAGCAGAATGTTATATGTGACAAATGTTATTAGTAAGTGATTTCTTACATTCTTAATACTGTTTTAAAGACTAAACTTGGTTCTATACTTTTGGCACAGTCATTTGCCTGCATATCCCTTTAAGCCATGATAGTGAGCAAACATATACCATAGGAGCAGTTAAGTTCAGTGGTAGGGATGCGCCTATAGGGATGTCAAAAGTTGACTGATAAGTCATACAAAAAGTAGACTTCAAAAATCTTGCTTCAACTTTTTAACTTCATCATGCAGCAAATTAATGATAAATGTTATGAATAATCTTTGTTTTTAGCATAATGCCACATGCTACCATCTATATATCATCATTTAAAACAAAGTAAAAGGAGATATTACAAACCATAAAAATAAATAATAACATATTTTATTGGTGTCTCAAGGTTTGAAAGTTTCCAAGAATATAAATTGTATAAGTTGTGATACAAAAATGTCATTCCACACAAATAATAGAATTAGGCTTAGATTAATGAAATCAAACTCCATGAAGAAGGATATATTGAATCATTTCCTGCTGATGCAAATCTTATCACTAGTGATAAATTTCATTCTAGTCTCTCCATTGATTTATATATCAGGTTTAACTAGTGAACACAATTTTCATAAACTTTCTCAATTTTTGGCATATAAAACTATTTTGTAAACAAATTCTTCTTAAATCAATGAACATTTATGACTGAATTTGTTGATCTTGGCTAGGTTTTATAGCACATAAACATCATTACCCTAATTCCCAACAAAAATAGCAGAAACAATATACCCCTTCAATATATTACTGTAGCTACCATCAGACTAACATTAAGATTAGATTCTAGAGATACACTAACATCCCAGTGGAGGTAGACAGTGGAATTAAAGTCCCATTATCAAAAGTAACAATGTCCGTGAAGTCTAAAGAAAGTAGACATTTATCAATTTCGAACACCTAGAATGTAAAACTTCTTTCTTCTGTCTTAATAAATGCAAGTATGCTTAAACATGCATGACTGTTTATGTTTTGTTATCGCATTTCAAATAGAAAGTAGATGGAAACTGAAAGTAGAATTCAGCAGTCAATGCTAACAATAGTTCTGGTAAAAGTATGTTTAAGATAAAGTCTAATGATAGAAAAACTTCATCCAATTACATGACTCAGCCCTGCAACGATTTTTATCATAATCATAGTTGACAATACATGAAACAAAAACGTAGAATAGTTTGCTTTAATAAAAGGAACCCCCTTTTTAAGATACATGGACACTTAGTCAAACTTAAACTTAGAAAACAAAATGGTGTGAAATGTTTATTGTGTCTCTAATGCATGTTAAAATTTGCTATCTTAGCAATTGTAAGACAGTGTTCATCTCTGCTGTAAATGACTATATCTCCAAACAGTGGCTTTAACTGTATGAAGAGAAGTGTAGAATTACCTTAAATCATCCCGCATGATTAAAGACTATTATTCAATTAGGGAAAATAATTTTTTTTCTCTGCAAGAAGTCACTAATCATTATCATCAACATCTCAATGTGTCAGAAACAACATCAGTATTTGTGTGTTATCATTAAAAATAAGAAACATATATTAAACACTACTATTTTCTCTCTGCATGATAAAGAGTAATGACACTTTACATGCACCATACTTTACGACCATGTTGTCACAATATTAATAGATAAACTTGGGTCTAACAAGTTCAGGACCTCTCTTGATATTGAACAAATTATACTCAAAAAATAGTTAACTCTTAAAGTTAAATCTGTTTAAATCTGTTTAAAACCTGAGATCTAAAATTATCTGCTGGCACTAGGGCTGTGGATCGATGAGCAAGTGGCTATCCAATTCAAACCACGATTCATGTGTAGCGATTCACGAATTGAACCACCATTCACTAGGTAATGGAGAAGCATATTGGAATTCATGTTAAAAAATTAAGTGAATAATTACAGAAGCTTTTACTAAATGGAAAACCATGTACTCCAAACATTTCTATTACCAGGCGTTTTATGGAAATTTTCAGTGATAACATTTGTTTAAATATGTATCAATCGAAATCTTGAATTGAATTAAAATTTTCATTAGTAGTGCGGCTCGGTTTCAGTGGTAATTAAGCTGAACATGGTCTTTCATTATTTCCAAAAATAGATCGCGATCCGACGATTTCGAACGTATCGAATATTCGTACTCGATTTTCTGATCAGGATCGCGAATATCCGAGTACTAAGATACTCACAGCAGCCCTAGCAGGCACACTCGCTTATTTTAGATCTGGCTATTTCGTTATGAGGGTCACATTTAGGTGACCGTTCCTCAAAATAACATTTATGAGGCAAACATTATTTTTAGTAACTTGTTAACATCGTCTACCTCATGCAATTTGAAAAGAAGCTGTCCAATCACAGCCTGTGAATAACACTACCATCAAATTAGCCGGCAGACCTTGGTCTAAAAGTAGAAATTACGAAATCAAGATGCTATTACCAGTGTTTTGTCCAGATGAAAGCTACCATTTATTAGTTGACACAAAGGTCATCTCGACATGACTCTCTGAGCGACCATAAGAGATCCTATACGACAGGGGTCTATAGGATATCTGTTTACAGAGACTGCATTAAAACCATCAGTCGTCAGACCACAAAATAATTATAACATGCAAGTATAAATAATTCCAGTTAAATAGAAGATGAGATTGTTTCAATGATACAGGAGATTATTAGGTCATTTTGATACACAAAAACTCAAGAAAGGACAGATGTTCTGTAACATACATGACTAATCAGCATGATATAATGTTATTACATGAATGACATACATCACCTTACAACAGCTGATAATATGTCATGAAATTTCAAATAATAACACAAGTTTTGAAGACAATGAGAGCTTCGCACCTGCTGCATAATTGCCAGTAGTTCCATATTTAGACAATGTCAGTAACCCACATACAGTATTTTTAGTTATTAACATGACAAGGTTGTTTTATTTTAAATATAAAAAATATTTCCCATGGTCACCATGGATATAACTTAACTAACCCTTGTAAAGACAAATTATTTATTATTGTTTTGTTCAATAGCCGTACAGGCATTATGATTTTGTGCAAAGATAGTTGTTGCTGGAAGAGCGATGAACACAAACCAGTATAAATAGTCATATATTTACGATTCAGTCATACAGTCAGGTTCGTACCACAAGGAGTGTATAATCTGTTAGCATAGTCAGTCCCCCATAATGCACAGAGAAAATTAAGTCAGCATCTACTTTCCGCACTACGCATCTGTTTATCACAAATATTCAATGGTACCATATTTTTTATCCGTTTCTCCATACTGAAAGATAATTTCATTGGACAAACAGGAATGGTAGAGCAATTTTTATTGGTTGAAAATATAGGTCATAAGTTGGCTTAGACAGCTGCACCTAAATATCATCATGTTAACAAGGAAAAAACTTAAGTTTACAGATCTGTTTCAAAATGATGCAACTAGGTGACAGCTAGATCATGCTAGATCAGTCCGTAGACAAGAATAAAATTTCTCAATAGCTGTTATAATTTCTACAGCAGGTGATTTTTCAAGCCTTTGATAACCATCATTTTAGAGGTAACATTTCAATATCACATTTTATAATTTACGTCCTTAGAAACCTTAGCACTGTTGACACTGAGAGGGTATTTTATTATTTATTTTCTAAACATATTTTATTATAGTAATATCACGTAAATTCTAGAAAGATGTATACGATTTCTCTCCTTTAATTTGTTTTAACTGACAACATATTGATGGTATCAGGTGGCATTGAGATGAATACAGTATTACAAAACTAATATTAAAACATGAAACAACTTGTTTATTTTGTCACTACAACAGTTATCTTTTATCCATGTGTATTGGTTCAGATAAATGGTGTAATATGGAGCTTATGTGTAATATGGAATTTAGGAACAAATGACACAAACAAATAAGTTCTTAATGTGCGTTTCTTTGAAACATGATTTTATCCATAAAGTATTGGTTTAGATAGATGGTGTAATAAGAAGTTAAGGACTTACTGTTACACAAGCAAAGAAGATAGTTAATATGTGTTTTGTAGTAGTAAGAGTTTTATTAAAAACTTTTACCTAATCAAATTTTTGCAATTGAAAAGGAGTTAGTTATAAAACTTGATAGAATTCAGCCTTGACATTAGTTTACAGTTGTCTCAAATGAGCAGTTCAAACAAACTCCAGTTGAAAAAGATATTTTTTGTATCTTAATTATCTTGTGATTAAACATATTTTATCATCATTATTTCCATCTACAACAATACAAGACAAGTTATTTTCCCTGAATGACAGTATCTGAGATGTTTTATACTCTTTATCAAATGATTGTTTTAATGATAATATTAATGATGAATGTACAGTGTAACCTCTGCAGAGCGACCTTCGCCGGAGTTTGAAAAAACTGCCGCTCTGCAGAGGTGCCGCTCTGCAGAGGTAGACTTTTTCTACCAATCACGAAAAACGGCAGTTTCGGTACGGAAAACTGGCCATTATCCGTTCCGTAATGTAAATACAATTATTATCTGGCGCTGATCGGCAAAAGTAAAAATTTTTAATACATTTTATGATTACAATTTTTTTTTAAATTAATCATTATCACCGTTAGAAATTCCTAGCATGATGGTTAGTTTTACGCTCAAGAAAGCAATACACCAGCGAAATCGTTTCTTTTAACGTCATAATTGTTTTTATACCTGTCTAATGGTGAATAATATTTAGCATGGATTATCGTCGTCTTTTCGGGAGTAACTATCTGATTTGACTCTTAAACCTCAAATAACTTTAAAACTGAATTCATGCCATCGAAGCTTTTAATAATAAGTACAATAACAAAAAAGTTTTATTTAGTTTCGTTAACTAGCTGGATGTATGTACAACCGATACTTGATGACGTTAGCTTACCAAACAAAGTGCTCCTCATCTTAGATCCGTTCGTTGGTGTCATGGAAACCATATGTCACTTGTATATTAACCCCTGTTAGTCAAATGATTTAACAACATGACACTTTAGGGTAGTATTATACAATTAAGGGTATCGCTTATTGTTTAAATCTTCCGGTCATAGATAATTATCAATAATTGCTAGACTTAGTGTCGCTGTACAGAGGTAAAGAATAACAATGGGAATTTATCTCAACGGCCGTTTACCGCTCTGCGGAGGTGTTGTTCATTAGAGGTAAATCATAGTGCAAAATCGACGGGGGGGATTCTAATATGCCGCTCGTCGGAGGTTGCCGCCCGTTAGAGGTGCCGTTAGCAGAGGTTATACTGTACTCTCAAACTTTCATTATTAGGGAAAACGTTTTTGCATTGTTAATGAAATTAATCTTACTCTAGAAGTAAAGATAACTTCCTAAACAAAATATTCATTCGGATTCCAATTGGTTACTTTTTGAAAGTGGTTAATTTACTTGAAGCTCAGTCTAAATGCAGAAATCAGTTTAGATAGAAAGGGATATCAAGGACAGCACACTAGTTCTCAATTCAATTATCATTGGAGAAATATGTAATCACAGAAACGATACATTTATCAGTCATTTTTCAAAGACTTGTTTGTTTTGTGTGACCAATAAAGAAATCAATTAATAAGGCACATTTTGCACTCCAAGAAATTATAAACCAATATAAAAATGGACATATTCACTCACAAACCTGTAAGCAACATTGAACCAATGGTTTTTTAATGTGCTGGTGATTTAAAAATTGTTCAAATATTATCAAATGAAAAACTTTGTTCAAGAAATCGGTAGACTTCATCACAATCTTCGAGGACTGTTAGAAAAGAGAAACTGAATGAAAATGAAACCTTCCCAGACACTTTGCTGAGTCAGCCCTCGTATACTATAAGCATGACAAAAAGGCTTGATTAACTTTCAAACTGAAAAGTCCATAATCATTGCTATCCATTCCATTTGATTTAATATCATAGATGCTGAAATACGATACCATAATAATAAAGAAAATTTTGCACAAATAATATTTTGTATAAGCATGCGGTACAGCGTGTGGATGAACATCATGTAACATGTGAAATAGCAGTGAAGGCATTGTCAGAATTAAATCATTTAATTGCAGATGTATTAACATAATATTCGTTAAATGAAATTTTAATTTGCATAGCTACCTTTGAGATTATAGTTCTCATGAGAAGTTTCCGGCCTTGTGGAAGGGTAGGTGAGTACTGGTTATAGACAATGGTCCAGGAAAGCTAGGTTAGGTGTGCTGGACGCCGTAAAATGACCTAAATTGTGTTGACACGGCATTAACTCCAATAAAATAAATAAATAGTTCTCATATTTGTTCAAGAAATAAACTTTTGGACAAGAGCATTTTGATTCTGGACAAGTTGATTTTATTATTTCACTTATCTGTGGACAAGTGAGAAAAACTTGAAATTCCACACCCCCGTAGGAATATCTTAAATAGCTTTGTTGTAAATGATAGAAATATCATCATAACCAATGTTATAATCAAGTTTACCAATTGAAACACAATGAAAATTATCTGAACAGCAGTTATCAGTGTTGGCAGACATAAAACATTCCATATCACATGATGAAATCATACTGCCATCACAATATCATCAATCTTACATTTTCTCTGTAGTTAAATATCAATTTAATTTATTTAGAATTGTTGTACTTGATAAATTTATGCCAGTATGGCAGTTTATGATGTTACATTTAACAACAAAACAGAGAAATACTTGATAAGTAAACTAGCAATAAGATAAGAAAGGCAAAACATTCCTAGGCGATACATTTGAACATCTGAAGATTGTTTGTTTTGTTTTGTTGGATTTAATGCTGTAGCAACACAATGTTTAGGTCATATATTGGCGGTCAGTCAACCTACTCACTCTTCCTGGAAAGGCAAAATCTCTGGATTTAGCTGTTAACCAACTACTAAGCGCATACTTTCCTCAGTGACTGACAACTGCCCTACATAATTAGAAATCATTGATAGGAGGGAGAATGGCTGTAGAAATAATTTCATGACCAAACTCCACGAAAGTATGCCCCGCCCGGGAATCGAACCCACGACCCCTCGACTAGCGTGCTACCAACTGAGCTAGACGGGCGGCTAACATCTGAAGACTATTTTGTTCATCGAAATTGGATTGAATATCAATTCAAAGAGTAAGATCAAGCATAGATCATAGCCATAGTCCCTCAAACTTTTTGAAGCACAAAGAAAATCAGGATGTTTAAAACTTCATAGTTAATTGCTTCTAGTTACTGATTATACTTGCATAAAACTTAGCTATGCAAATCCCATTGAAATTCTCTCGCAAGCGTAACATTTGGTGATGCTCAAAACATATGCAAATGATCAGTTACGCTTGTGTAAACCCCATTAGTGAAACACCACCCAGGCAATCATGAAAATTTCCCTGATGAGTATGTACACTAATTAATTAACAATATACGTTTTATTCAATAGCTTGTGCCACATGATACAACCGCATGAGATTTTCTATGCCATAATATAGCATAGTCATAGTTCATAGTAATTGTTAATCTTCAATTAATATCCGAGAACAGACAATATTGTTAACTTTCCTATTATACACATGTAAAGTAAAAGCCATATTGTCATATATCTAAGTTCAGCATTAACGTATGTATCGCAATATGTTTTAGATCTGTGCCCTTACTAACCTTACAAAAACATAATGTAAATAAATCATGAATAAGTATGCATCTGTCTGTAGACAATACAACAGTTCATCTCTTTTCTGTCATTTTTTGTAATTACATCTACTTTTATAGGCACACTTTATACAAAACAAACAGATAATGAAGCTTTCCCAGGAGAAACTATTATGAATTCGCATGAAAATTTGATGGCACAATGAAATATTGTGCAATCAAAAATATTTCTGCTCTCTTGCCATGATGATGACGAGTGAAAGTTTTGAATACATCAATGTTAAATATAAAGACTTTATTTACAGAGGCAACACAAGCAAAGCCCAATCTTCCCTGTGAGTCACTTAACAACAGTATTTACATAATATTTAATGCCTTTGATTATTTGCTATATTTATCGACTAACCAATCATGAAAAAAAATGAAATATAAATGTTTTATATCAGACAAGTTAACCAACATCATTTATCATTTAAACACAATTTGCTTCCCAGCTACCAAGATAATGCAGATACTGTATACAATGTAATTTGTATTTACAATAACCACAGGTAGAAAACAAATATCATCCAGTGACAATAATCTGAATGATAGTTAGAGTAGCTTTTGATTATATTAATTATATTACATAATTAAAGGATTATATTAATTATATTACATAATTAAATGTTCCAAGCGAGCATAAGATGCCTTATTGTCAAATCTCATTTTGTAAAATGATAAAACACAACATCAATTTATACATTTGTTGTACATTGTATATTGCTATTTGTATTCATTATCTCAAACTATACATGTAATCATAAAACATGTCAGTTCCTAAGTATGACAATTTCAGTGATGATTAGTACAATTCTTCAATGCACTTTCTGAGATTCTAAAAACTATCATAAGAAATATGTTTTCACTCTTCTGTTTCATTGTTAATGAATCCATTAACAAAATCGTTAATCGATCGTTTCACTAGAAGTGGGAGACAATCGATTATGAAGCTGTATAATCGATTATCGCTAATGTCGGTTATTCATTTTTATTTACAATAAGACATTCAAGTTTTAATTAATTAATTTTACCAAATAAAAATATTTCATAAAGATAAAACTCTTCTTAATTAAAACATGATGGGTACATTTTTACTTCTTTGTTATTGTAAATCATTGAGACTCGGGTGCTGATATTTTTGGTTGGCAACAAGGAATTCACCATTATTGGACAATGTATAGCCCGTTTTCTATACTGTATGGGTACTGAAAATGTTCAAAAATGATTTTACTATAAAACATAAATAACCACTAAATCACTAATTATAGGTTTAGTATGCATGATTTAATATTCTATTTAATGAAACAAAATCACTTAAACCATTGCAACATTTGTCATATATATTTTATATGTATTTTAAGAAATCCCTAATGAAAACCCTGAGTATTTTTGTTTCGATTATATAATCAATGTTTGATCGAAAAGGGTAGTTGGATTTTTTTCCGATGATCAAAATTTTATGATTTTTTTCATATTTTGAAACCCTACTAAGGATTATCAAACAAAGACAAAGATCTCCAAGAAACATGGGAAACATTTTGCTGGATTAGAGCGAAATGATCATAACTAATATTTTTTAAATTGATACACGACCATTTTGCGCTAAGCCCACGATTTGTAATCAATAAGATTGTCAATTTTATAAATCGCTTAATTATGCTTATATCATATTGCCGATTACTTCTAATGCTGAAATAAATCTATCTAATATCTAAATCAATCCTTTAACCTTCATTCTAGATGTGATCTATTGACCATCTATCAAATAACAATCAGTGCAATTTTTCAGTCTTTAGAATAATTTACCATGCTGTAAACTCCTACAAAATGACATGTACTGAATGGTAATAATTTCATGCGAACCAACATAAGTGTCAAATTTAACACTTTAGAACCTTTATATGACACTCCTATAGAAGATCAAAATACATAAATACATGGAAACATCTTCCATAGCTTGCACAGAATTATTGTCAACAAAAATTGGTAAATTTCTCTTAAATTCAAGATCCTTTAAATCAGCAATCAATATTTCTACCAATGATAAATTAAAGCTATCATAATAATTGGCCAATATTCAACAATTTCAACAAAAAACAAAATAAGCAATTTATAAAGCACAGCAAATGTTTCGAAGAAACTGTGGCCAAATAAAATGTGTTGTTATCAGAAAATCACAGCATGAAATGAAAAAATACTTAAAAATTATTCCAATTCATGACAAGATGATTCTGGTGCTACAGAATGCAAGGTGCTATTTTAACATTTGCAATATTCATGAAAAAGCTATTTCCACATGACAAAATGGTCACCTCCCTAGATCGCTCATCCCAGTAAATATCATTAGTACAACTTAGAATGCAATTGAGGGTCACTTTCATTTAGTTCACAGAATTCTGATATAGCATGTTCCCACTTTCTAGTATTTGATCAGTAAATATTTTATATACAGCGATTTTGTGGTCTTTTTATTTAGGGCAATGGAAATGTTCACAAAATACATTTAGAAAATGAATCTAGATCTCAAACTCTCTTGGGACAAAGATGCTTTTCTATAGTCTAATGTTTCACCAAGAGATGTTTCATCGCACTAAATCAACAGACATATGTGTCAAAGATTTCCCACGTTGTTGAAATGTTTTGTTATGTATTGTTCTAAAGGCTCGTCTCAGATTCAGTTTTATTTGACATTAAAGTATAAAAAAATATTCATGTATGGCGTACAAATGACATTTTCTCAGAAAAACTTCGTTTGAATTTTTCTGTTTTCCTTATGGAATAAACAAAATGTATTGCTGTAATTTTACTGATTGTTTTTTATGCTTTTTGACCTCATTTCAGGCAATGGTAGAGATTTAAAGATGTCAAATTGAAATATCAGTTTTGTTTTTCACAGGACAAAGATAATGTTAAGTGCAGTGAAATAGTTGCATTATCACAGTAAACCTGTAGTGAGAATTTTTTTTATTCAAAAAAACTTCTCAGCACTGATTTCAATATATCAAAAAACTGACTTTTCACACAATGATAAACAATTTTGAATATTTTGTTATTGACTCTTAAGAGACCTTCATATTGAGCAAGAAACATTGATTTTAGTAAGTTTTATACAGGGAACAAGCATATGTATTAAATAAATAAAACCGCCCGGCTAGCTCAGTTGGTAGCATGCAAGTCTACTAATCCAGAGGTCGTGGGTTCGATTCCCGGGCGAGGCATACTTTCGTTGAGCTTGGTCATGAAATTATTTCTACAGCCATTCTTCCTCCTACCAATGATTATTAATTATGTAGGGCAGTTGTCTGTCACAGACGGAAGTATGTGCTCAGTAGTTGGTTAACAGCTAAATCCAGAGATTTAACCTTTCTAGGAAGAGTGAGTAGGTTGACTGACCGCCATTATATGACCTATACAAAGTGTTGCTATGGCGTTCGTTACCCAACAAACAAACAAACAAGCAAATAAATTAAAAAATATCTTGAAGTGATAAACAGTTAACACTTAAATTTATATATTTATTTTTAATGTGACACAACATTCTTATTTTTAAGCATAATGAAAGTTCTACTGTAGTGTTGTCAGGTATAATCAATGCTCAGAGTTCTGACTGTTATTCTATAGCACTTTGTTTCTTTCTTATCTATACTTTATCAATCACAAAAGAAACATTGTATCATATCTAATATTTAGCTATGAAACAAGACAGATTGTGTTATCACCATTTATTTGTATACATCTTTAAAGATTATATGAACATAGCCATCCAAAATTACCTCAACACTTTTGCAAATGTCTGTTTTCTTTTTCTTTTTCAACTTATTCTTTGAAAATTAAAATTATGTCTTTTAATGCATTTACATGTATAGAAATTACAGTTGTATTAAGTATCATTACTCATCTTTCAAAATGTTACACTATGTTATAACTTTCCCAATACAAACATACATCTAAAATAAAGTTTAATTGCATTAATGACAAACCAGCTTTTTTACAAATTTAAAGATAATTTTGGATGGCACTGTATATCATAAAATTTCGTAATAATAATTGTAAACATTTAATAGACAGTTTTGGGAATATTATGTTTCCATGATCGTAGCTTTCACAGACTTCTAAAATTCTCTGCGATCTTTTATCAAATTATTCATTGACAATATATTTTTTTCTGTATTATCTGATGTAGATTTGATCTAGGAAAACATTCACTTAATGCATTCTTTTGTGATAAATGGATAACATTTTTGTAAGAGTATTCCAGGATGGCAGAAAAAAGTTTTTATATTAATAAAACCTGATCACCTTTTTGCATTAATGATGATTTGTCGCTGAAAGATCAATATGTAATTTGAGTCTATATTTGCATCTTTAACATATTTCCTGTCTGCAGTTAATTGAAAGCATTTTTTCCGTATCAATTTTCTAATGGAGTTAAACTAATTGTTTCATATGTCTGACTTGCATAAAGTTAAACCCTTCTCTAGTTTACGTGACAATCGATTGTCCAGACAAAAATTATGATTAGTAATTGTTGTCATAGCATTTTTCTTTAATATTATTTCTTATATTAGTATTGAGCAAGACATGCATATAATAATTATATTCTAAATGACACATGACATCAAATTTAGGTTCAAGGAATGTCATAAAATAAATCTGTCATATACAATGCAGTTGGAGTCTGACCTGATGGAAGTTAAGTCAAGATGTAGCCGAAAGGTAAGGCAAGAACTGGCTACACAAACAGCCTAGAAAAGCTGCTAAGGCCTGTATCTGAATACATTTACTTAAGTATAGTCCAGAATATGTTTTCAAAAGTTCCAACGTCATTGGACAGAGCATCATAGTCCCATAGGATAACAATAAGGAAACCAAGGAGAGCTGTTTAAACATACAATTTGGTGACTCAGGGTACAAGTGCTCTCAAGTTGTCACCCAGATGAGCAATAGTTTTTGTGATTTTTTTTATTGGGTTTAATGCCATGTCAACACAATTTAGGTCATTTTACGGCAACCAGCGCACCTAACCTAGCTTTCCTGGACCCTTGTCTATAACCAGTACTCACCTTCCCTTCCACAAGGCCGGAAACTTCTACATATTATCTAATCAATGGAGGAAAATTGACATTATTGCCAAATTTTCAGGAAGGGTATAACTTTCCCAGGTGGGATTCGAACCCGTACCCCCTTAGGGACATGAGACTCCAAATTCCGGCGAGCTACCAACTGTGCTTTCGACCAGGGTTATAAGCAGGGACCAGGAAATCGCCGGTTTGTCGGTTTTCGGACCGATTTTTTCAGTTTGGACCGATTGAGATTTCAAAATCCTTAAAAAAATTGGTCCGGGAAAATTCGCTAATTTTGACCTCAAACCATTAATGTCCATAATTTTCAAGAAAACGTATCTATAAAATATTATCAAACAACTATCAGTTGCTAAAACCCACTGTTTACTGATGTAATATCCTGCTTAATTGTTCACAGGTTACACATCAAGGACCCTGTATAACGTATCCATGGTTACAGGTATCATGTGGGGTTGAGGCAGTGATATTTTTTTTTGATCGAGCACAGCAAGGTACGCTTGATTTGCACTCGATTAATTTGAAGAACAGTAAAAGAATATGTTCTTACTTAATCGTGTCCATCGAACCGATTACGTTTTTCAATTGGTCTGTTTGAAACCTGTAAACTTGTAAAAAACAATAATCTTTTATAAAGAATGTTTTATGAATAATTAAAGAAAACAATTTAACTGCTTTTGTTGTCAATTCCTGATTGATGTATTCGTTTAATCTTTAATTTGTTTGACTCGATTCATGATTTATTTTTACGTCTTAAATTGAGGTGTGAATAATAAGAAATTATCTTAGGACATGTATCTACGCAAATTCTTATTAATCGAAGGTACAGTTGTTGATGATCAAATGATGGCGAATTTCCTGGTCCCTGGTTATAAGCAATAGTTCACGAAGTCACAAGGTCATTACATAAAATGTTCCATTTAGAGATGGATGCAGTCATGTAAAAAGAACAGAAAAGGACAATATAACTTGACTAAATTAAGATTATCTGTAAATCAAGATAACGCAAGTCATAATTACAATTGTTATCTGTATTACACAGTATTCCTTACTGAAACTAAGAAATCTTCTTGTCTTAATTAGAATCAGTACCTGATCGTCTTCTATCTTAATTCAACAAATAACTTCATGATTAGTTAGATGGATCATATTCCATTTGTTTATTATTGCCAATTATTAAATCTATAATAATAAGTCCATTTCATTTAGCTGTTTAACTGGCAATTCCTCTGCTCATTATGACAAGAGTTTTCTCAAATACCAGTCATATATTTACCTAATTTTTTGCAGGGTTAAATTTCACCAGCAATTTATTTCTGCTAGGGTCACATTACCTTATTCAGACTTTCCTCCAGAGGATTTTGATGAAAATGATTTCAAAATAAAAAAAAATACAAAAAAAATGGCAGGATATAAGTTTGCCTAGTAAACCTGAAGGAAAAATTTGATGAATCTTTGCATTACCTGGATGCTTGTTCTACAATAAAATTATTCATGACTGTAAAAGGTAAATTGCTTCATAGTGAGTCATGCAATGCAGTCATAAAATTTAAGGCATGTATTATAAATTTATATATTAGCAAAAATTGCATCATGCTTAAAGTTCATGTCAAGGAGGAAATTAATATACATGAATATAAAGTTAGCTGACACAGCAGAAACAGCAATAGGATTGATCCTTCTGATGTGTGTGCTAGCAAAAAGAATCAATTACAGCAGAAATCATGAAATATACAAGGAAATAAATGGAATTCTAGAACAGCTCCAGTCTTTTTGACCATAGGTTTCTATGTTCTCATGGTAACAGTAGGCATACTCCCTCACATCATTGATCATATTGTTGTTATAAATGAACCAACATTGTTACTATATTGATGTACTGTGAGGACATCACGACAGAATCAAGAAATAATCAAATAATAAACTCTAAATGAAATAGTAATATGATTTGAATAAACAGATTACCTGCTCCACTTTCTAGCTTGAACTGCTTTATGTTCTATTTGTTCGATAAAAATGTATTAGAACCAGTTTATTAATATTGTTTTGGATCAATCTAGCAACAGTCCAGACACACTCATAAAATAATATTTTGTAGTTGATTGAAATTAAACATTTTACAGTGGTTGCTTTGTACTATAAGATGTATAATGACTATGCAGAAAATGATTTGAACATATTGCAGTGTCTATTAGTCAATCTTTATAATTAGTGATTTAGAAATCTATGTTCTTGAGCTAAAACAAAGGCAAAACGATGCAGCAGTGGGTAGAATAATGCATTCATTCGTTAGTCTGATGTAGCATAAACTATCATAAATATGTTAACTATATAAATAAGAAATAGTACACACCACTGAGGGCCTCCTGGTCTAATAGTGACCGACCAGTCAGCCCTATAACATATAGCGGACAGAAGCCAAAGGCTGAGGTCTACTATATGTTAGTGGGCTGACTGGGAGGTCACTATCAGACCAGCTGGCCCTTAGTGGTGCGTAATATTTCTTATATTATAATGCACATTTTTTTAACACTTGATTTTTTGCAAAAGCAGAAGAATAAACATTCAAAAGATCAAACTTATAGCATAAACTTTGATTACACCATGCCAAATTTTGTTGCTCCTGGAAAATTACAATGGGGGTTACACACCACTAAACAAGTGTTATTAAACAATTGTTTAGTAGTGTATGATATCAGATATGACGTCAGAGGGCTACTCAGGGGTGAAAGTTGGAAATCTGAAAATCCTGAAACTTAAGCTGGGGGCCAGGGGGCTGCTAGAGTATTGGGTGGATTTAGCAAAACTAATCCAATAAAATTACGCGATAGATAATCAGTAAGGATAAAAGCCATTCCTTGGTCCGGTGTGAAAACATTACGCTACGAAGTCGCCGCGAGCTTCCACCACTGACAGCTCCTACCCCCCAATTTTCGACCTGAATTTGTGCGAATTGGAAAAACAGCCAAGATCGTGCCCGAAAATCCAGAAATCCGGCACAATCTGGAAAACTTTCACCCCTGAGGCCACTATCATATCAGTGGGCACTATCACATTATAACCGCCCACTATGTTTTATGCGTAAAAGAATAAGCAATTTTATGTAAGGTATAATATATCAGGATATTGACATCTTGTTATGTTCTGCTTGAGTAGACTAATTCATCTGTTAACTGCCTTTTACTGGTTATAATAATTTACAATAGCAAAATGTATGATTTCTTCTATATTGTCAGGTCATTCTCCTTAAGGCTCTCTAGACAGATTTATTGTAGTATCAAAGACTGCAAACTGTTTCCAGTCCATATAGATAATGAGTATAGTATGAACTAAGTTTGTCTGATGACATACTGGTATACAACCTTGCTGTATAATGCCATTATCTACAATATATTACACCAGGGAATTCATTACTACCATCAGCCATGTTAGGACAAAGCTGGGAGAAAAAGACAGAGAGATGTGTTTTCATATGCGAATCCAGCAATTTTAGTTAGGGGTGGCTGAAAATGAACAAACAGACTAGGGGGCTGTAAGGGACCTGACCAGGGGTCCAGAGGGCCAGCAGCTCTCGGCAGAAGTTTCTTAGTTTTTGTCATTTCTAAGGGATTCAGACTCATTTCCAGAACCTCAACTATCTTTTCCCAGGGCATACTATAAAAAGCATCTAGATATGTCATATAAATTTCTAACAGCCATTGGATCATGTTAAAATCTTACAAAAATGTTTTTTAGATTTTTTTAACTTATTGCATGCAAAGGGTGTGAAAAAATTTGATATTTATATATATTTTCCTATAAACGTCATGTTTTATGATAGAAAAATAACCCTTTCCTTGGACAATTTTAGACACCGGGTACGCCCCCTCCCCCCCCTTGGATCCACCTATGTATAACAAACAACCATACTGTCACATTGTATTGTCATGTTCCAGTTTCTTGATTGAGAAGTAACAATTTCTCCAGGGATTTCTTCAATATGTTTGTTTTGTATTATGGTAAGTCTATCAAAAGGAAAGTGGATGACTATGTGTATGGTCTACATACAAATACATTTCTAATTCATGGTATGAATAAGTTTTGCTTTATCTATATATATTTTTTGCAAGGTAAGTGAGTGCACTAAACTCTAAACTGCTGACACATGTTTTTGCAAAGTAAGCTCTATATTGTTAACATTCCTTTAGAAATGAGTCCAGATATTTTGACCTTTTGTCCACTAATATTGTGCACTGTTGTATTCTATTAATTATTAAGTTGGTGGTTCAATAATCAAAAGTTGAATATGAACTATGACTATGCAATATCGCAGGCTTAGCGCTAAACAGTCATAACTCACTCTTTTTTAACATGAGTTACAAGCATTTTGCGCTAAGCTTGTGATAACACAGTAAACTTTCAGTGAATGAACTATATGGGTACATGATAAATGATTGTTAATTAATTAGTACATCTATACACCAGGGAAATCATTCTAATTGTCATTACATTGTTATAATGTACTATAAATCTATTGTTCATGTCTCTGACTTCATAATGTACAGAATGCTAGTTATGTTTATTAATTATCAACTGCTGACAAAAAGTGTTTGGCCAATTTTAGTCTATTTTAAATTTGCCAATTATGGTTCTATATCTGGCCATTACAAATTTAAAATTCTTGAAAGTAAATTTTTTTCACAATGGATTGATAAGTGAGTACATTTTGTACTTGTAAAAAGAATACTGCTGAAGTAAAATTTTCATGAACGCTAGTTGAGGTCACAGGTGTCCGTCGCGTCGGAAATCCAAAAATTTGTTTAATAAAAAATATAAGGTATCCAACTCGATGAAATCCTTCAGAATTTTACTCGGAAGAGATGTGACAGGTCTGCTTTTCAAGACTAAACACTCACTCCCGAACGATTAAGCGCTAAATACTAATAAGGACGTGTTAGACAAACAAAAAATGTATTACTAGCGTTAATATCAAACTTCTGGCTATGATCCGCAAGACTGTATTTCGTTCAGTTTACTCGAATCGCTATTGTTTATCTGCCGGCTCAACCATTTTGTGAATGGTGATGCGCGCGCATCACGTTTGTTACGAGTCATTTCATTGGACGGTATTTTTATTCTGTCCAATAAAATGACTCGTAACCAAATTAAGGTCAAATGTGATGCGCGCGCAACTTATTCAATAAAATGGTCGACTCGGGAGATAAACAAAACCGATTCAAGTAAATGATCGGTACAATCTTAGCAAGGGAGCGAGAAACTTGATATTGATGATGGAAGTCCATTTTTAAGTTATCTAACACGTCAGTATTCGATTTTAGCGCTAAGCCATTGGAAAAGAGGTGTTTAGTCTGGGAAAGCTGACCTGTCACATCTCTTCCGAGTAAAATTCAGAACGATTTCATCGAGTTGGATACCTTATATTTTTTAACAAAACAAAATTTTGGCTTTTGGTTGGAACTTTTATATTCGATGTTTTTATGATAATTAGAGCATGTTTAAGTAAAAATTAACAATTATTTGGAGTTTTGTAATGCGATGGGCACCTGTGGTTGAGGTGACATTCAAAACCATCAAGACTAAATAAAAACAGTCGACAACAGTAAAAAATCCAATTAAACAGTCTAGTTTCACCTGAGACCAATAATTTAAAGAAACAATAATTTCTAAATAAAAGTTTTTGTCATATTATTAACTAAAATAACCCCATATATATCATATTATCAAGATACAGATATAGAAACAATATGATGTAATGATGACAGCAGACATATTATGCAGGCAAAGTGCAAAACACTGGTGAAAGTATGCACTCAGTAGTTGGTTAACAGCTAAATCCAGAGATTTAGCCTTTCCAGGAACCGTGAGTAGGTGGGCTGACCACCATGATATAACCTATAATGTGTTGCTACGGCGTTAAACCCAACAAACAAACAAACAAACAAAACTCACCCTTTTTTAACTTGAGGGGCTAACTTAGCATGCAAGTTCACTAAACCAGGGGGACATACATTTTTGATCTCGATCATGATTATAATTTCGGGCATTCTCCCTCCTATCACTGACTCTTAATCATGTAGGGCATTTTTTAGACACTGACAGTAGTATTCCCTTAGTAACTGGTAATATAAACTATACAATGTTGCTACTGCCATAAACCCAGCCAAAAATACAGTTAATAAATAGACAAGTATTAGCATTTTCAAAAATGCTTGAAATTGCCGTTTTGCCCTGTATGACACCTTCTCCTTAAGTAAAACATACAAGCAATATGTGTCAGTGTTTTAGACCGTCCATGTCTATTTATAGAATGCCTGGAATTTAGCCGTAATCACAATACATCGAATGAACAGGTGCTGTCCTCGACATTTTCCAACTGTGCACATAAAATAGCCTTTTCTTATGGAATTTAGCCTTTTTCATGTCAATTTGGTCAATTAGAAACTATATTTAATTTATCAGCAAACTGAAATATTTGATTTAAGAACATGAACTGCCAAAATTCTTGCAGCTTATTGAATGTTCACTGACATGTATTATTCGACTTGCTTGAAAGTAGGGAAGATAAGTTAGCATTTTCTTTCAACAAATGCAACATGTTACAATTAGTTTTGCATTTTCCCTGGTCTTATATTGCAGCTTTCTTGAAACTGGTACTTGTTCATAATATTGATAATGGTATTTTCTGGTAATGGAAAAAGGTAACCCGACAAAACATGGCAGTCCGATCACGCATCCCCAATTTGACTATTCGACATTCATTATTTCACCATGTGACCTCAAATGCATCATTTTGATTGGACTAAGGCAACTGGTGTCAGAACTACAAAATGCTCAAATCTTGATAATTGTATATATTGCCGTTCCTGAACGGCAATAACAATTCTATCAACATTGTTACTATTGATGTACTTTAAGAACATCACAACAGAATTAAAAAAAAATCAAATATTAAACTTTAAATAAAGTAATAATATGACTGGGATAAACAGATTTCATGATCTACAGTAGTTTTAATTTCAGTATTTCGGTATATCTTGCCAGCTTCGTATTTACAGCTAGAAAAAACTTTATATTTTATATTAATCATTTAAGCCAAACCAGTAACTGATTACATTTTATATTTATCATTTAAGCCATGTAACCAGTAACTTTTGATTAATATGATCAATTAATCATTTTAACTTACATTTCATACACCTTTAACACACCAATAACCAATTTCCTTTGTGCATAACCATTTATGTTAATTAGCACAAATTTTCTACTATATTAATGAGGTAATACTGCCAAGAGTGGTACTTTACAGAATAAATCATTCTATAAAGCATGGATGATAAATGGAGTCAGATAGACCAATTTGGTCATGTAGACCTAGTCATTTCATTAACCTTTTACACTATACCAACTGTTACATGAAACTATGATGTCTATCACCACATTAATCAAAAGTTGGAAATACAGACAGGCTTGTTTCATGTCACTACCCTCAGGACATTCAAAATAGTCACAGAAATTAATTATAGTCTTTTGATACAAGTAATCAATGAATGAAAACTATTGCAACAAAGGCTTGGTGAAAACTGACCTGGCACAAAAAGTTCATCATGCTTCTGGCACAAAAGTTAATTACACCTCAGGCAGAAAATATATCTTGTCATACATCATTATATTATATAAATTGTAAGTTGAGTTTCAATCCAACCCGAGTGAACCCAAGAAACTCAATTTATCTACAAAAATGTGCAACTTGATTTGCCCTAATACCAACATAATTATTATGTTTCATTGTCTGTCTGTGTAAAAAATGTTGCAAACTTGTCTTGATCATTATATTACTTTTACATGCTTTTATTATAGTAATTTAAATTTATGCCTTAATATTGATCTAATGATTAATTATTTTGTTCAATTTTATATAACTTATTGTTATTCTAATTGTTGGTGAATAGCAATTAAAAATCACTAGAGTTGAATTCCTACTCTAAAACTATAGTTGTAACTTAGCAATGTCAGAAATACAAACATTCAGATAATTATATAATCAGGTTTCAGGGTAAGATATCAGCTGCCAACATGGCTCATTTACAAACATTTAAAATGATACAATATCTCTATTGAAAATACCTAAGAATTCTAAACCAGATACAACTTAGCATTGGAAACTAATTTTACAGGAAAAGAAAATGACAAAATCATTGCTTATGTAATTATGAAGAATTTAATTCAGAAATAGATGTTTCTCTGGCTGTGAGAGACTATTTCTTCAGTAAAAATTGAACATTTTTATAAAGACATAAACTATCTTGCAAGAATTTCAACAAAACCCAAGAAAACTTGGAACAATCATGAGTATCTCACTCAAAGCAAGCCAGCCAACATAAAAATTTGATGAAAGAACGAAACACTATTGTAACTCCTTCCATTTTCAAACAGAGTTACAATAGTGTTGCGTTTAGCCCTCAAAATGTTCTTTATGAAAACCATTTGTCTAATGAACATTGCTTACAAAGTGCTTAAACATCATTTCACTGTGTTGTTTTTACAAATCAAGTTCTTATATAATATTAAAGTGTATACCAATGGCATTTCATTTGAAAAACAGACATCCAATCAAGTTAGCAATGCATAGAGCACAGATCAATGCTTTAATATGCACTCTAGGCAATAATTGAATGCCAGTCTGACAATAATGACTCAATTATTTGAAAAGACAGCATAAGTAGAATAATTCTGAAGAAAATTGACTACTACATTACTTTTCATGCCAAACAAACATTCTTACAATATTTTGATAAACCCAAAGCGTCAAAAGTACAGGCAGTAGTAAGAGAATGGAAGCCAAAGTAGCAGCACCTAACAAAAAAAAGCGTTTGGAAAGCATTCAATGCATTGTTTGTGTTGTTGCAACATATACAACAACTACAGAACGAAATAGCATTATGTGTTTGTGCAAACATAAACATGAACCAATCCATTCCAAAGGTTAGGCAGTTTTATTTATTTATTTTATTTATTTATTGGAGTTTACGCCGTGTCAACACAATTGTAGGCCATTTTACGGCGTCCAGCGCACCTAACCTAGCTTTCCTGGACCATTGTCTATAACCAGTACTCACCTACCCTTCCACAAGACTGGAAACTTCTCCATATTATCTAATCAATGGAGGTAAATCGACATTACAGTCATATTTTCATGGAAGGGTATAACCTTCCCAGGTGGGATTCGAACCCGCACCCCCTCGGGCACGAGTATCCAAATCCTGGCGCGCTACCAACTGTGCTATCGACAAGGCAGAATTGAAAATAAAAGTTGTATAGTTAATTTTAACAAAGTTATTGTTGCGGATCAACCAGAACCCCGTAGTCAATCATGCTTGTAATCATGGTAGAATGCTTTACCAATTCAGCAACAAGACACTCGTAAAAACTTATTACCTTATGTTATCTTAGTGTAATCCTGAGCATCCCCTTTGTGGATTAGTTCATAGCATTGTTTACATTAACAGGATTTTGTTTTTTGTACAAACTGTAATAAGAAAGTTTAAAAAAGATCTCGAACTTGTATTGTTTTTCTCCACGAAAATAATGTCCTTTGAAAAAAGATAACCAGTACAAGCAGATGAATTCTGGTCAAGTTTTCATTGACCACAAGAATTTTAAGGCTTACAAATTACTTATGTGTAATCTTCTTAAATAAAAATAATCATTCTTGTTACTTTTCACTAATTTAAGATTAGACTTCCTAAGACAGATCTAAACTCTATATAAAATCCTAACAAATATCTTTTTTAAATATCTCCCTATCTTTTGTATTTTGTATAAGTTCAACCGCGACAAACGTAATTTGAATTCACAATGACATTTAAGGAAAACTTGCAATAATTCCTAAATTAAAGACTAACTAGTTTGAATTCATAATGACATTTAAGGAAAACATGCAATAATTCCTAATTAAAGACTAACTAAAATGTGTTTATATGAAGATAACTGATTAATTTGAAGCTTTGGGCGTGAGACTATTAGACAATGTGAGAGATATAAAGGTAGCTATAACTTAAGGGCTGCAACAAATTACTGAAGTCCATTGGGTTTTCTTTGTTTCGATTCAATTTTTTTTTCAATTTGATTCGTTTGATAGTAAAGTTTATTCCAAATGTACAGTAATAAATTCAATTGAGCTTAAATTTAATATGTACTGATCAAATAAAATTGTTACTCAATTTTGTAATATTTATTTCACAAAAAGATAGATGAAGCAAATGAATTTTCATACGGATTTATTTATTCTTAGTTTATCATTGTCACTAAAAGTCTTGAATTCTTATCAATGTTATAGACAAGTTTAAAGTCCAGAATTGAATAAAAAATCATGGGTTCAAAATAGAAATTGAATTGGTTCCCAGACAGAATCATTTACAAAAAAGCAATACTAATGTTTAAATCATTGAATGATAGTGGTCCAGATTATTTAAACTCCATGTTTCACTCACAAAACCCCAACCATGGCCATACTCCTAGATCTAATGACCACAATAAATAAAGTCGTTGTTATTATTATTATTATTACTCATGCAATCGATTTTCAATGAACCAAATTGAATTGTTGCAGCCCTAGGTAAAACAGAAAATTACACAAACAAATCTTACATTTTGGACCTAACCATATCAAGCAATGCTCATGAAATTAATGTTGCAATGGGTCTCTAGTAATTTCTCAAACCAAAAAAAATTGATTGCTGCCCACCCATGCCCTGGTAGGAACCAAGGAACCATGTGCAAATAGTTAGCCTTCGGTTCTGGACTTGAAAATGTAAATATTTTTTTCTCAAGCTCAACATCATAATTTTATTCTGAAATGTAGCTAATTTTGTTCACTGTTGTTAGTAACATGTTTGTTATAAAAACAAAACATCAACTTACATTCTTAAAGCCTGGAAAAGAAACAGTGACAGAGTGACCTAGTTTTCCTTAAACAATTAAGCAAGCTATGCAAAAAAAATTCACCATTAAAACTCTCAGCAGAAACTGTTTCATTTAAATTTTGATGATATATACAGTGCCCTCCAAAAGTTCTTGAATGTTTGAAATTCTGAGAAAAAATGATCGTGCATAATATATTATGGCAAGTAATTTTACTATGATTAAAGCTCATTCATGTAACATATCTGGAATCATAATGTGTATTAAATAATAATTATAATTATGGAACTAGCAAAGATGACTCCTTAATGTTTCCTTTTTTCAAGGGTAAATATGAATCAATAGACCTAATCCGGAATTCGAATTCATGGGTTTTTCCGTCCATGCACAGCCGGTACAAACATAGTTTTCTACACATTATTGCTAAATTGCACGAACTATGGATTAAATCCTATTGTTCTTTGTACACATGTTTTCATTGTAACTGTGAATGTTTGTTTGTACCAGAGGGGAAAACCCAAATATTTGAATTCCGGATATAATCAATTAAACCTAAATTGGAATTTTGTACAAGAACTTTTGGTGGGGACTGTATATAATATATTTATCATTATAATATTATCACAAGACTGGATGATAAACATTCAGTTTTCTAATCTATTATTCATCATGTTATCAGACATGAGTCTAAATTAAATTATATTCTGCATACATTGTGAAAATTGTGAGATCTATAAATCTTATCATAAGAGATTAACTCAATTTCTTGATAATATGATAATAATTTGACAAAGAAAAAACTAATTTTCTCATCCAAGTCATGTCTGCAGACAATTTCTGAAGAATAAACAAACAACCTTACATCAGAAGATATATTATGTTTATGTAATGTATTAACCCCCATCAGTGCGATCTAGTCAAGAGTCTACAGCAATACCAGGGTATGGAATTCCAAGCTTTTTCATGTGTCCATGAACATGTGAAATCTAAAAATTAACTTGTGTGGGATCAAAATGCACTTGTCCAGAGGTTCAATATTCAGAACGAAATACAGTGAAATTTGATACAAAATGCATATTATAAGTACTAAAACATAATTGAAAGAATAGTTCAATGCTGAATTTGATTGAAATATTTAGACATTTACATTTTTAAGTATTGCTATGTTAGTGTATTTTCAGCTAAAAAATATTACTTATCCAATGGAAAAGTTTGCTGGAAATATTCACTTGTTCACCCACAAATTGTATGAGTTGGACAAGTCGAACATAGTAATTCCTCACCCCTGAATAGCTTTGACAATTAGGATCTATGGGGCTACATTCAAATCATCCAGCAATTTTCTTGGAGGATATGCTTCAGACAGTTATAAGGCCCAGGGAATAACTTGCTGGCATGTAGTGCTATTATTGTTTAAACAAGAACCTCCTAAATCAATAATTGCAAACAAGTTGTCTGCTATGCTGCTAACTGGCTACAATACAACTTTAAGAAGTTTTCCCCATTTCAAATGGCCATGTATTACCTTATATAAAGTGAAACTCGACCAGCTGTCATTTTTGCATACACTTAATTAAAAAGGCTTTATCAAAAATATATCATTAGAAGTACAATGTCTTTAACATCATGTTTCATTGAGGTTATAAGTTGAACTCATTAGAATCCACAAATTTTAATTCACAACAGAATTGATCTAAAAATTACTTTCGTTCCATATGGTGACTAGGGTATATTCGCTTAGAAAATTGCATAGGAGTTCTGAATGCTGGTACACATTTTAAGGCAAAAGTGAAGATTTCTAAAGGGAAATAACTCTGTAACAAGTTAAAACTATGCCTTATTTGTTGAGCACTGCAATGCTCCATTTCTCTTCAGTCAGTGACAATGTTCCATTCATGAAAACAAAAAATAGATTACAGCTATAACATTTTCAAACATGGACCAGAAGTTTCTTTGCAATATTAATATAAAATGATTTATACTGGTAAACAACAGTGAACTCTTAATTTAAGAGACAAGTTTGTTCATTGATCAGTAGCTGAGAGTTTCACTGAACCTTGTGCCTGACATAACTCTCTGTATTATAAAGGTCAATTATGCAATTTGAGTGAAAATAAAACATTACAACAAGAAATTTTCAGAAATTACTCATTTGGGAAAAATGTCTTCTGCTTCAAGGATTTTAACCTTAAAATTATTTCAGAGCAAATACCCAGAGAAGCCATTCAACAAAATTGTAAAAAATTGTTTTGGAACAATTCTCAAGGATCAATTACACTATAAAAGTGGAAGCTTGTGACAATATTTTCAGTGCCAGTGGACTTCATTGATTGCTTTTAATGAACATGAAAGTGCTTGGTTTAATGCCTTAGTTGTATCATTAAGGGGTAAAGAGAAAAAGATTATAATGATAGAACGAATCTCATTACTTCATTAGTAACAAATAAAAAACATTTTCAAAACATTAATTCAAGTTTTTTACACAAATGGAACACATTACAAATGATATTAATGCAACACAAATTAATTCTTAAAATTCAGAAATTAGCTACTCCATAGCTAAAATGATTCCAAATGAATCACAACTGTGTCATTCTGAATGGAATGATGGTTTTATCTATTTTTCATTTATTTTGTTCTAGAAAATATCCTAATTTGTAATTAGGTGAAAAGATATGCACCAATATACTGATACAAGTCTCATATATAAAAACCTTACTAGATTGGAGCCTGTGCAAGCACGGGCTTTAGGTAATGACAGTTCTCGAAACTGATCCTCGAAACAGGCATGTTTAAAAAGCATGGGTGAGTATGCCGTTTATGGATATTATTTCGAGAACAAAGAACGCATGCTTGGTGAATATTCAAAAAATGGCAAGAAGGTTGCATGTATTCTGGGTGATTCCCCATGATAATACAGCAGTTACAGTCCAAACTCCTCACAGTGCTTACGTCACGCTTTGCTACTTAATCACTGCCACCACGTAAATCACGTGACGCTAGTAATACTATCTATTGATAGAATGCCCAAACTTCTCACAGTGCTTATGTCACTCTTTGTTATTTCTACAAATTGATACTTAAAACTTTTTTATCTTTATGTACTTTGAACATCATATTTTACTAAGAGAAGACTAAAATTATCGAAAATATTGAATTGTAAAAAGAAAAGATGAAAAAAGTTTTTCGGCTCTCTGAGGGACGAATTTTACTTGTGGTGGCAGTGGTTATTGATTTGATAAAGGAAGATAACCGCTGCGGGGAGTTTGGTTTGACATGTCTATTTTTAGTTTTATCTAGAACTATTTTTAGACACAAAAAACCCACTATTTTTGTTGATTTTTGGCAGTTTTTGCAAATATCAAGAGGCTTTGTCAAAAAAGAATTGTCAACTTGATATGCCGGTATATAGGTGCTCCAGCGACAAACGAAAGATTTATTCAAAGCTGCGCAGTTTCTTCCACAAAACAGGAAACTCGCAAATTTAATAGTATAGATAATCATAAAAGTGAGCTGATCAATTAAATTCACAAGTCATTGCCTAAACCATTAATGATTAGTCCAAAGCCTATGTGCTGAGCCAGAAGGGTAAAGTTTTTTGTTCCAGGAAACAGCAAGGTAGGGTTTGGCCATAATTTGAACATATATTAACACAATGTCTTCAATATAACTGATAAACTTCCCAATAAAAAATTAATTGACCACATGAAATTGATGTACTCCTAGTCAATTTGAATACAAGATTTAAGGCCGAAGGGAGATAATTCAACATGTAACTAAAACTACTCTAACATGAGTAGTCTTTCTTGACAGTAAACAGTTCCAAGAAAAATTGATGGAAGTTTATTCTAATATCTCACAGAGCTTGATAATTTCCCTTTATCAAAAAACAACATCATTGAATTTAATTTTGTACAACAATTGCATCATAGAAAAGCATCTGGTAAATTTTGTACAGTTTCATAGAAAATACATTCAGATAGTGAGGTGCTGTATTTGTAACCTAGCTACATTAAAAATTTTAAGGGCACTGCAAATTTCCTTGATAAAGAAAAGTACTAGATAAAAATATAGCAGTTTTACTAGCCAAGCAAACTGTTGGAATAAACTGTACAGTGTACAAAAAATAATACAGTTAATTTTGAGTGATTTTAAGCAATAATGTGTAAAATGCTTTGAGCGTAAAATTCAAAGATATTCACATTATATTAACAGTAAAAGCAACACAGTGCATGATCATGTAGAAACATTAAACCAATTTGTAATGCTTAATACTTAAAACAGCAATATGGTTGTCACAATTTTTGCACCAACAAGAAAGTCATGTGATAGGTATCTATAAACTGCTCATTATCCTGGTGATTGATTCACTTGCATGTTTTAGATCATTTAAATGTCTGTTTCACTTTGATGCAGTAACTGCTAATAAAACCAAGTCAAATTTGAAATCTTAAATGTAGTTACCCAAAAACTGAGGTAGCAGGGCTAGACATAAAAGTTGTCCTATTGCCCCTGACAACAGGGGTTCAAGCAACCTTTTACTGCTATTAAAGATATGGTTTGGGTAAGTTAAAAATATAGGTGGCTGTCCATTCCAGCAACCTAGTTTAAACACCCCATGACACTACAAAAATAACAATGGCTTATTTAAGTATAAAACACATTTAATGTACAGAAATTACAGCACAGTCAAGACCTTGACTATTCCCCACAGCATAATGTTTTGCAGCAGTCTTTACATAGGAAAAAAATACAATCACATTATAAGCCAGGAAATAGATTGATTGATCACTAAGCCTTAGACGTTATTCACCTTTCAGATAATACCAGTACAAATAATCATTGGTTTAAGCTTCTAAATTGATTGATACCAGTCTGCAATATGCAAGCTTAGCGCAAAACAGTCGTAACTCAATTTATAAAAAAGTGAGTTACGACCCTTTTGCGCTAAGCCCATGAATATGTGTCCACATGTTCAAATTAGATTTACATCTTTTTGCCAGTCAATCAACTGTCTCTGACTATCAGGAAAGGCTTAAAATGAAAGACAGTAATTCTCTGAGACATCAATCAGCTTTTAGATGATTAAGGATCACTTTATCTGGCTAATATGATTTTAATAGAGAAAAATTATTGAAGCAACTAACCTGTCCAGTTATCCAACATCTAGTTTCATCATGATTTCATTAACTATCGCATAGATATAGTTTTACTTGGCACTACATAAATATATCAATGAAAACTGAAATTTGGGGGATCTAACTATCTATGAACATGGGAACTAGGATGATCTAAATAGAGAATGATTGAACTCTTAAGGTTACAAAGTAAAAAGTGAAGAAAATTGAAATGTAATGGTATCTTATAGTTGGAATTCATCTGTATCTTTTCATTATAGTTGAAGTGTTTTATGTTATAAATCAATCATACTGACTAAACTGTAACAACAATAACAAGAAATGCCCTAAATTCTTCAATTTTTAAAATGAAACATATTCTGGTTGTGACAATTTTATTCTTAAGAAACATGGAAATTGTTGAATCCTCACAAAGATTGTAAAATGAGTTGATTACAAGTAAATATGCCATTGCTTTAGCAGCATGAAATATCATTCTACTTAGGATTACAGATTAAATTTTAGTTGGCCCAATCATCAGCAAGGATATAATGATTAACTAGTTGTATTAATTCACAAACATTATTTAAAAAAAATAATTTTGTAGCCATTCAGATGTATGACAGAATGAGATAAATAATTATTCTTATCGAAGTTCCTGTGACTTAATATCAAGGGTTTAGTGCAAACGGTCCTAACTCAATATAAGATAAGAGTGAGTTATGACCATTTTGCGCTAAACCAGCGATATGCGAGTCAAAGACTTATACCCTTTTAGGATAGTGAGGAGTATTGGCACATTTTTGTTTATCATTACTACAGGCATGTAGACCTAGTTGAAACTTCATCAAACTATGAAAGAAAAATTACTGATCTTTTGAAAGTTAGCATAATTAGGTAAATGCTTGAGACAGTAATACTTTGTAAGTACATACTACAATCAATGTGCAGACATGATGAGGTGAAATACGGAGTCAACAACTTTCATTTCTTAGAGTTCCTGAATATCACAAATCAATGAATCAAATAATTGGTGCAGACCAATTTGCAACACAATACTATTCCATTCATTCTATGTCTAACCAAACAAGACACAAAATTATTATATTAGGAAAGTTTTCTTTATGAGAAACGCATACTAGCAGATTTCTGGTGTCTGAAGTTCATTAGGGTAAGTTTCATGAGAATGAATTTGCTGCTGAGCTATCAATGAAACATTTCAAATCAATTGTTCAATAGGCTTAAAGCCAAAATTTCAGACTAAATCCAAAATATTATTGAAGATTCACTAGACATTTGGAGATAGAGACATTCTTACCTTAGGCTATAAAAATTATCACAGCTGTCAATAGTGAATTTTAGTAATGGCCTACCATCTTATCATTTGGCGTATGCAAAAGATGTTGAAGTCATTCAAAAGAGCAAAGCCTTAGCTTCATGTATAAATCTGTGATAAATTTGTGATTTAAAATAAAATTATTTATAATTGAGAAACTGGCTTCTAATTGAACTTGGTTAAAAGACTGACATTTTTTAAGTGATATACCTTAATATATGAATATATTTTGCTTTTGATTACAAACAATTAATATAAAGGCTGCAAAGCTGCAGATTAGAAAATTATGTATTAGGTAACATAGATACCAAAACTTTCGAACATCATTTCAGAGAATAAATTCAATCATAAAATCCGATTATTTGTCATCTGCTGCCGTTGTCCCAGAGAATGAAAAACGAAAATGTCTTAGATTAAGATGTTGAATTAATGTATATATAACAATTCTAGATCGATGATTTTGTCATTATCTTACTTTTCATTTCATACTAGTGTGTGGCATAAGTTTCAATTTGGCAATTTGTTATGCTTTGAGTGATAAGTGAACAAGGTCATTGTAAAAAATTGAATTATTTCTTAACATCATTATAGCCAATAAACTAAGTTCTATACGTTTGGCTTGCAGTAATTTGTTGATACAAAATGAAAGCAGCCCATTAAATCAGGCATCCTATATAGAATTATCACCGTGTGTAGAACATGTTGAGATATAAGTATTATAAAACTAAGCTAATGTACACTAAGACTTCCAGCATACAATAAGGAGGTAAGTTGTCAATAAAACCTAAACAACAATAGACTATAAAATACATAACAACAAAATGAATACATAAGTTTTTTAAGGATAATACAATGCCATCAATATTTACCTTCACACTACATGTATAGTAAATGTATAATTCTTTTTATTTTACAAAATTTAAAGAATAAAGTTAACCATTTCTTTATAATGATTAATGATGTATAACAATTCTTAGGAAAGCATTGTTCCTTCTTTTCAAATGCAATTTTATTTTTACTGGGTCAACACAATCTTTTTGGCTATTTTAGGGCGTCCAGCGCACCTAACCTAGCTTTCCTGGACCCTTTACAATAGCCAGTACTCACCAACCCTTTCACAAGGCTGGAAATTTCTCCATATACCTTATTAATGGAGAAAAATTGACATTATTGTCAATATTTTATGGAAGGATATAACCTCTCTTGGTGGGATTCGACACTAGATTTGAAATCCAGGCACGCTACCAACCCATGTTTTCAAATGCAAATTTTACAATCTATAATATTATCTTGATGCATTAATACATTCAGAATAAAGACATCATGATTAAATCACCCAAATACGCTGTTTAGAAAAGTGTAAAGGTAACTTTGGGATGGCACTGTACATGAAATGGTAAAGGGTACTCACCATCTAGTTGAAGGTGAACTACTAGGCCATGATTGACGGGTAACTCTCTGAAGTACAATAAATTTCTTGAAATGAGCTTTATCCTTTGATTTCTCTTGACGATCATATCTTCTTCCACGTGCAGGGCTATACGCCCACAAATGTTCAGTAGATGCACTGTCTAATGACATACGATTTTGACTGAACAATCTTTCATCTGAGTACTTGCTCTCAATAGACATTGTACGATCTAATGATCTATGAGACTTAAACAGCCTCTTTTTATGTTGTGACATTGTAAGACTGTCAATTTCCTCCATGAAAATCAAACCACCAGACACAGATTCTGAAAATATATAAAATATTGAATTTAGTTCAAGAGTAAGAGCAAAAATGCACTGATTTTAGACTGGGATAAGAAAATTAGTTTTCTCACATTGGGTACATGTTATAACTGTCCTTCAATTTTATGAAAATTGAATGCACAATAGGGGCTTATATAGAAATCTAGTTGTCCTCTGTTTGGTGTGCTTAGGCTTTCCATTATGAAGTCATCAAACCAGATAGGTTTCCAAGTACTGTTTTAAAGGAAAAATCATTGAAAAAAATGAGGAGATAATGGCACTAAATGAAAATTACCTTCATTATACACACAATGAAATAGAACAATATGCTGTTCTTGCAATCCATTATCAGTGACTTAATGACTTCATTTATGGTACACTTATATTATTAAGTGATATTTAAAAATCAGTTTGATATGCAACCCAGTTTTGTCTCCTAGGTAAGCTAACTTATTTTTATAGTTAATCATAAGTTATAACAAGTTATTATGTCATCTCTTCTGATCTAAGAGGCCCCAGACCAAACTGACCCCAAAGTCAAGTCAATAGGTTTCTGATCTAGGACTTGCCATTTAATATAAACAGTGAGAAGTAAACCGATTGCCCAAAGAAACCCTTTTTGAGATTGAAGTGTGACCATGAACCAATAGACCAACACATGCCAGAATGCTCACATTAAAATCTTCTTAGTAAGGAAAGTTTTTATTTAAAATTTAATAATCATGGTCAAGCTTTGTAACACTCCATACAAAATTACATGGTAATTACTTGATGAAACCTGCAAAATTGAGTCACCACTGTCAAAACGATTAAAGCAATTTATTTACAAGAAATGGAAATAATTTCCTCATGCTTTCTAGCAAGCATGCTTCATAAAAACTAACAAATTCTAGATCATGTGTATGAATTCATTCTACGTCTTCTTCTTATCCTATGATTTCATTAAGTGCTAAAAAACCCATATTTCAGGAGATTTCAACAAATAAGAGATAAAATATACATGAATATTCATATGATAATTAAGAATAGCTCTAAAACTTAGACAAAGTTAAGACAGCCTACAGCTTCGACAAAAAGCTAATTAAATCAGACAATTACTACAATATTTATGGTTATACATAGAAATGAACCTTGCACATTTTCTAGGAATGTTATTGCTCAATTCTTATTGCGCCAATTGACAGCTTGTAAAAAAGCTCTTACAATGCAGTTATGAACAGACACACATTGGTATTAATAGTCAATACAATCTCTAGATTGATACAAATTGTAGCTGAGCAAATCCATTTGTCTTTGATTAAAATACCATTCTACAGATTTAGGAGAACTTTGGTAAAGTCAGGGAAACACTGTTACAGACTGGTTTAGAGTAGAATTGTTTTGACATGTCTAAGTGTGGTGTGATATTTGGCATAATAAATCATGTGTTGACAGATTGAAAAGTTTACATTGACTTATATATGTTAGCCATACAATAATTGTCTGATACAATCATTACATTCAGCACAGTTAAGTTTTAATCCCAGATGAACAAATATATCAACATTGAGATATATTTTACTTTGTAGTTTAGAGCAAATAATGAAGGCTTGTATAGAACTGTGAATCGTTGAGCAAGTGGGGATCCATTCCGAACTACAATTCATATGTATCGATTCACGAATCAAACCACGAATCACTTGTAAATGGAGAAGCATACAGGAATTTATGTAATAACAAAATAAATGAAGAATTACCGAGGCTTTTACAATATGGAAAACCAAGGACTCAAAACATTTCTATTACTAGAATTTTTATGGCATTTCCAGTGATAAAATTTTGGATGATTTTAGGCGTGACAAATGTTTGTACTCGATTTTTTGTTCGGGATCGTGAATATCCGAGTACTTGGATACTCGCAGCAGCCCAGGGCTTGTGAAAGGGTTTGAAAAATAATACTAAAATGGTACACTTTATAATTACCATGGATGATGAACTTATGCTACATTAATAAAGAACTATATTGATTACAGAGATTGCAATTAAATATAATTTATAGACTGTTATTTATGTTGTTGATGGTACGTTCATGATCAATATGCTAGGTATACAAATTGATGTGGATGAGAACAAGTTATTGTGTTATGCATTACTTGTCTAATGATGTTAACCATTGAAAAACTGCACAGATGAAGAGACTGTGTAAGCAATGTAATGCTTCTTTTAAAAATTTTAAGGGAAATCTGACAACAACCAAATTTCAAGGCTGACAGTTTGATGCCACACAACGCCAGAGTAAAATCAAAGCACTGGAGTGCTGGAGGAACGATGTCCTGAACTTTTTTATTAAATAAAGAATATAATTACAGTTAAATCTCGATTATCTGAATTCGTAGGGGCCGAAAAAATACTTCGGATAATCCAGGATTTCGGATAAAGCGTGTTTCAGAGGTGTTTGAATATGATATCCAACATACCCAAATATAATTCGAGGTAATCAATAATTTGGATGTTTATACTTTTATACCTATACAGTAAATGACCTCATATGATTACCCAAATTTATTATATCTACATTTCAAGAAAATCATCGGTATGGCATAATTGTGAGCACTGGTAACATTTTACTTTCAATGTCAATTATACACATAATAGTGTATTTCCAAGATCCAGGAGAAAAGCCAATATAATATTATAAACCAAGAAAGTGACTTTTTTTTAATACAAAGCTTGATAACCTTTGGATTGAAAGATCAAAGAATGCCAACGACATAACAATTCATTCCAGGGGCAATATTATTAAAGAAATTTTGAGTATTGAAGTTTTGAAATGTCAGTCGGTATTCTTTTTAGTTGGTCTGTGAATATCTAACATCTCTAATCGTAGTTGCAACAAACAAAACATCAAATTGCCAATGTTTGTTTGATAAAAAATGCAGTAAATAGGCATAATCTTAATTTATATGTGGTGTGTATTCAGCAAACTCTTAAATTTTTATGTAGTTTTATTGGTGTTTATGAGGAATTCACAGATTATTAAATATTTTCCAAAAAATTCAATGACTTTTCCGCTATTTTTTAAAATTGGTGATTTTTAAGAAGCAAAATTCAATGACTTTCTAGGACCTGTGCAAACCATGAAACCATTAATTTTATTAAAGTCAAATTAATAGTGAAAACAAGTTTACTCTAATTGATAATTAACAATTGTATTTCTTACAATTTAAAGTCAATTTACGCTAACCAGTTTGCAAATATTTTATCGATTTGGACGCATCATTATAATATACATTATACATGTGCATATGTTTTTCACGCCCTTTTGTCTGTCTCCATAATAAGTTGTCTTGAAGATTGTCAGAGTTGACCATCTTCGGATAAAAGGTGTGAAAATCAATAATTTTCATTTTGTAGGGACCAAAATTTTGGTTGGAAAATCCATGATATTCGGATAACCCATCTCAGATAAAGCAGACTTTTTTATTATATTTTATATAGCAAAATGTTCGGGACTGGACGATCGTTTCAGATAATCCATGATGTTCGTTCGATCTGATTTCAGATAATCGAGATTTAACAGTATGTCAAAATATCAAGCTTGTGCAGCAATATTATCAAACAAGTGTTAACTAGTCACCAAACGAATGACTCAAATTAATTTTAATAGCTGCTAAGTATTAATAATTAGATTAAAGAGGAGCTGAGTTTACTGACTGATAAAAGTTTATATTTACACTTTTGATTATAATCTAATATTTGTTAATTTTTATTGTTTAAATTGATAACATTCTCTCATATTTCTATTTAGAAAGGATTGCATGTTGTTATTAGTTTAAGTTTTATCTGCATATATTTTTAATTGTATTATATTGTGTAACATGCAATGTGAGACTTTAATAGATCAATAAATATAATATAGCAAAGAGCTAGTGTTGCACATAGAAACTACGTTTAAGTTAAGAAACGATACACGAGTATCCGACTAGTATTTACTCGATTAAATATTTTTGGTGGGCGGAGTTTCACTCTGGGCATGCAAGCTGTTTACTTTCAGCGTTAGATAGAGAGTCGCTCATATTAATCGTGGAGAACTAGGTCAATTTTTGTTTATCTGAATTAATGTTTAATAAAAATATCATGGTTTTACACAACACTATTGCCTTTTGCTATTGTAATGTTAAATACATACAATTCTTGACAGTATAAAATTTAAAAGCTTTCTGCAATTTGTTTAATCTTTGAATTGACAAGCTACCTTCTATACATTAAGGTATTGAAGGCGGAGTCTATGAGCGAGAAGGCGAGATTTATAGCACCACCTGGTGCTAAATATTAAAATTAAATGTCACACCACAACAACAGTATATATTTCAAGTGCTGTCCACAAGACTGTAGTAAGTGCATTGCATAAAAGAGCAAGTTAGTACAATTTTGGGTCAAATCTTGATTTATAAGTATTGTTCATGAAGTGTCAATAATCTTATTACCAGCACATTACTGATGTCTTAATGATGTAGTATTGTGATATCCATTACAGTAATATGAAATGAAAATTACCGTTCATTGACAGGATTTCATTAATAACTAATGGGTATATGCATACACAGAGCCTTCCAAAAGTTCTTGGAAAGTTGTTGTTTGTTTTTTTACATCATATTCAACACATATTTAGGTCATATATACGATGGCCAGCTCTTCCTTATATAGGTTTCCTGGACACTTTTCTATCACCAGTACTAAATTACCCTATCACGTGGCCGACAACTTATGTATAGGGTATGACCTACCGTGACTGGGATCGAACCCGCGATCTTCAGATTCGAAGTCAGACATGCTAGCTATTACGCCACGGCTGCGAAAATGTTGTTTAGGAAAAACTGATCCACATTCACCCATAATAAGGAAAAAGACGAATGTCTTTTACACTTTAAAGTATAACATGATTTTTTATAAGGATTAGTTTCTGTATATTATCCACACTGAATTGAGTGCTGATGTTTTACTTTCTAGTTATCTCCTTTTGGTGTTTCTAGATAAATTGACTAAACAGAAGATAACATGCCATTATACCAACTAATTTGCACGTTCTGAACACTTCTAGTTCCTGTGCTTACCACTCATTGCATTGTGGGACAGTATAACTAAAGCATGCAGTGAAGAATTTTGGGCAAAATGAAGCAGACATTGGTGAAATGGAAATTTACTTGTTTAAATATATAGGCTCTATGACCAAGTAACTATATCACTACGTAGCATGTCTTTTCTATCCAGGGGCTGATCCAGGATTTTTTTCTAGGGGGGGGGGTCCGAACTTTTCTAGGGGGGGTCCAAACCTCGAACCACAACCACATTATACACATTTTGCAGAAAAAAAGAAACATATTGATAATAAAATCTATGTAACCATTACATCTATGTTAAGCACTGAGAAAAATTGCTTCACACTATTTAAAAATGACTTACAAGCAAGAAATACATGTACATTTTCCAAATTTTAGGGGGGGTCCGGACCCCCCTGACCCCTCCGCTGGATCCACCCATGCCATCAATATGCCAATTCTATAATTATATTAATCACTGTCATCTAAGCAAAATCCAAAATCAGCACTAATTAGTTTATCAACCTTGTAATTCAAACAATAATTATTATAAGAATAAAGTTTAATTGGAGTAAAAATACTTGTGGCATGCATGATAAGTTTTTTTTCAAAATTTCATTTATCCAAATACTTTTGAAGGGAACAGCAGTTTGCTGGTTGGCAGGTTTGAGAGATGATCTACCATTATATCAATTTTCATGACTAACAACAATATGTTCGTTATTAGCTTGTGATCTCAGTTATGAGGGCTGTTTAAAAAAAACTAATGAGAGTTTTGATTATCTTCTCTACAATTATTTCTTCATCATAACTTATATCCAAGATAATAAATAGATAATTATATCCTGTGCCAATATAAAACATATTTCAAAGCTTTAAAAGCGCTGTTGGACCTGAGGTTTTGACGGATACAATGTATATAACATGGGATTATGAGAGTGATACAAGAGATTTAAACTTACGTTAACCGGATAAGACATACTTCGATTGCACAAACAGCATATCCTGACTGCTTGTTTATTGATATTAATTAAAGTAGTAATTAACTCTTCAAATGCACACAGGGCTGAAAATTAGCGGTCGCCCAGTCGCCCATGGCGACCTTATTTTTGTATGGACCACCTAAAATTTCGAAATGGTCGTCCAGCCGGCGACTGAAAACGGGCCGTAGATTAAACGCAAGTATCCGCAATGTTAACGCGTCAGATCCGAACGGGACGCAAATGAACAGATAAGCTGCGTATCTGCGTAAATACGCAATTAAAAATCTCAAAAACCCTATAAGACTAAAAAATTGCTTATGATAACCCAATTAAAAACTCCTTTACTCATAAAGTCTCGAAATCGCCGCGTATCGAACGTAAATAAAAAATCGAAACTGGTCAGATAAGAGATGCGAAAAATGAAACTTCACGCGATAATTACATGCCAATTACATCTCATTAAAACCCAATTGTCGTTTACACGCTATGAGATTAACTCGCCGACATAAGTATGCACAAGGATGTCACAAAATCGATAATAAAGTCGCCGAGTTATGATTACACGCTCGATAACATCTGTATATACCTTTACCTATACACGTCAGAGAACATTGGAAATAGCGCATATACTGTATATATTTTAATTGTTTGCAGCAATTAAATCAATATTAATCCTTTGTTTGAGGACAAATTTGCGTTTGCAGTTTGAGCGGAAATTGAGGTAAACATTTAAAGATGTGTGTCGGCATTTTTTCACACTCTCTTTGTCAATGTTTGACAGCGGAACAATAACATAATTGCAATGTCTCATTATGTAATCATAGAGTCTAATATAAATTAATCGTCATGAAAAATGTATTCTTATAACAAGCGTGACCTAATTTTTTTAAATTGTATTATATATAAAACTTTATAAAAACGATATCGGCGATCCCAGGAAGTCATTTTTTCTTTGTTAACATTACCGCCGATAATTGTCAATAACACCGTCTTGTGTAATTTAATTTTATAGTGTTTTGTATTATTTTACAACAAAAATATTTTATAATATATAATTTAGTATTGTATTTCGTAAAATTAAAAGCCCTTCAATCATGATGACTTATTGTCATATATTTTCACGATCCACGCTATCGCAAATTAAGTGAAACATTCTTAAATCTTCATTATTAATGTAATAAGCATATTATTTTTCATTTGTTTTTCTTAATTTAGCAAGCAATGCCCCAGGAACCGACAAATTCGAACTCATGTTCCCGTTTTCTGGTGTTCATTGTTGAAACAAATGTCAAAATGCCAGACATATTTTTACTTGCCAACATTAGTTTCGGTGTTACAAATTTTAAAAATGAAACATAATTATATGTTTTTTTAATTCAGTTAAAATACTGAAGAAGCTATCATAACTATACTGTGTTTATCATTATCATTATGTAATTATGGTAATCAATGACAAAGAGTTAGAATAACCAAAAAGTTAGTTGAATTAAACAGTTTGTTGATTAATCAGCATTTCAAATAACCAAATAACTGACAAGTTGTTAGTTGATACAGAAAAGTTATTTCAAATCAAGTCATTATTTTGTAGATTTTTCCACTCCTGTGAACTATATTCTGGTGAGATCTTTGAAACATTTTCCTGCAATGTTCTGTCTGCTTGGTCAAAGCAAGATTCTTCCAAACAAAACAGCAAGCGTTGAAAGGGTTTTCAGCATTATGAATTCCATGTGAACTGTTTTATGCAATAGGATGGGACTGTCTCTTTTGGATCCTCTAAAGAGGTCATGTCATTCTAAGTCATTAGACTATAACCAGCTTGAAGTTGTTGTTAAAAACATGCATCTAATAGTAAGAGTCTGAAAGATCTTCCTTTGTAAAGTTCTGACAATCAAATTTAATGGAGAATAAAAACTGAAGTCATAGTTTTGAATGCTATTGTTACCGATTGGCTTGACATTATATTTTCCCAATTTAACCCAAAATGCCGATAAAATTCCCAACTCTAGGGGTATGGGTCATATTCCCAAAATTGTGAAAAAAACACTGGTGGTTGCTGTCCTAGTTACAATATCTTCAATAAATATTTATAAGTATATTTGTGCATACCTAGTTCGATGTTATTTAATTAGTACTCAATTTATCGTCATATAAATGGAAAATACTCAATCCAGTGAAATATCTTGAATTAAAAAAAAAAAAATGCACTCTATTGGAAATGGCATTACTCAATTGTCTGGAAAACTGGGAGTAAATACCCAATACACCCCAAACCTTATCTGTTCCTATGCGGGACGGGTTTTAACACTAACAACATGGCGGCGCCCTTTTGTCAACTTTAAACGTAGAATATGTGGCATTTTATCGATGGTGTTAGGGAGCCAAAGAAAGTACAAATTGATCATATGTTCTATGGATTCGCTTGCACCTTATTTTTGACAAAAAAAATATTTTTTTATTCCCTTGCTCATAAAAATTTGGTCAAACTGCTATTATAAAGCAACTGAATAAAGATTTTTTTTGAATATTTTTCTTCGCTTGCTCGACCCATTTTTTCTGGAAAAATCCGTAGAACATATCATCAACTTGTTGTGGCCTAACATACTTTCACAAAGGAATGTGTTTGGACAGTCCAAATGTTCAGTGGGTATAGTAAATCCGATTTTACATGGTTAGGGTAAATGGCAAGTTTTGAGTCTATAAATTCATGCAAGTACTTCTTTCATTTGCATTTCACATAGAGGTTTTGATTTTCATTCTTGATACTCATCATACTTTGCCTCAGTGTACTGAATATTTGTATGCAAGTCAATTTTAAGAAAATGCATGTAAATCTGGAACATAATTTGCATGTTGTATTGCAAAAAGTGGTGGACCACTAAAAACATTTCTGGGCCACCAAGATTTCACAGTCAGTGGTCCAGCTGGCCACCAAGCAAAACTGGTTAGTATTTAGCCCTGTGCACACTGCCAAATGTATAGTCAAGGAAAAATTTTACATAAGCATTTAAACACTGTAGGCACTGTGAAGGTCACTTGCCTAATTATAAGGGTTATTGTTAAAAAATGCAAAGTCAGCTGAACATGTATGTGAAAGCAGACATTAAACCAAGCTTTAACATCATCAAGAGCACACTATGACAAACTTTGTTTATGACCACACATTTGATAATAAAATATAAGTTGACATAAATCATAGAGTATAAAATGCAAATAATACTTTAATTTATTTCAAGCAATTTAATAACTAATAACAAACTGAAATAAGTTATACATTTCAATTAAACTAAGTTGTCTTTAAAGTTCACTGTAAGAAAGTCAGTTTGAGGACCGACTTTTCTGTATACCAAAGTAAACTATTACAAAATCTGGAGTGCTGTCATATAGCAGTACTATGAAGTACATGTTCAAATGATAAGTAATAAGAGAAAGATTTTCAATATCTCTAATTAGAATTGATTTTAACACAAAGTAATATCCATTAATTACAAATATGTGCAACACAGTAAAACTTATTTTGTTACCATGCAGAGCAACCGACATTTCCATGGAATGCAAGAAAACATATTTTTCCTCTGAGACAAATAAAACCCATTCTGTGAATTTAATTGTGATTAAAATTCATTGAAGTTCATCAAGCTGAGAAGATATGATGAGACATTACAAAACAATTTGGTTAAAAAAATCATCAATATCATTAATCAGAGAAATGACTGTAGCAAAATGTATGACCACAGCTATGAATTGTATATCAGAAAGCATGCATGATAAAAATGCGTACTACATCACCTTGACTTAATGACAATAATTGTGTAAAACAGGAACTAAAAGGTGCAAAACTTCCATGGTCATGATCACATTGAAAACATAATATTATAGCTTTATAATACTTGAGGCAATACATTTTAACTTGACAAAAAATGACAAAAATGACAAAATTGTGTAAAAACAAGAAGACCCAAAGGACCCTGAACCGCTCACCTGAGAATTAGATTCTTAAGGCAAAAGATTGTTAAACAGTTTCAGCTGATGAAAACTGTTTTGAGTGAACCCAGGTGCAGTGCCAATTTTCAAACCAGGGGCATGATTTTAACAACCTTTGTAGAAGACCTCAAGATAACACTACATATCAAATATGAAATCTCTATGACTTGTAGTTTTTGAGAAGCAAATTTATTAAACAATAATTTTCCATTTATATCTCTATGTAAATCTTGTGACCCCCTAGAGCGGGGCCAATTTTCACCCTAGGGACATTTTTTAACAATCTTAGTAAAGCACCTTCTAGTGAGGCTACATGCCAAATATCAAAACTCTAGGCCTTGCAGTTTTAGAGAAGAAGATTTTTAACATTTCCTTATATAACTCTATGTAAATCTTGTGAGCTCTGGGGCAAAGCCAATTTTGAACCCAGGGGCATAATTTGAACAATCTTTGTAAAGCACCTTCTAGTGATGCTACTTGCCAAATATCAAAACTCAAGGCCATGCAGTTTTAGAGAAGATTTTTTAACATTTCCTTATTGATATCTGTTGACCCCTGGGGGGGCCAATATTGACTCCAGGGACATAATTTGAACAATATTTGTAGAGCATCTTCTAGTGATGCTATATGCTAAATTTAATAACTGTAGACCATATGGATTTTGACAAGAAGATTTTTTAAGAAATTGTTGATGACAGACAGACGCACGCACACACACACACACCGGCACATTGGTCAGACCCCCACAATAGCTCACCTTGAGCACTATACCGTAAGTACCAGGTTTTTAGACTTTCAGCAATTTAGCCGAAAGTCTAAAGTTATACCACAAATCGAAAACTATCGACTAAATTGCATGACCAGTTCAACTTGCGGAGTGATACATGTGTCTCTGATTTACTGTACAGTCAATTTCTGGGTGATAAAAGTAGTTCTGCCATCTGAATCGTCATTGTTTCACCTATTTGTGACAGGTGTTTACTTAAGCAAGAAGAGGAAACAGAATCTTTATATTTGCCAGTATACAGGGTAGAATAAAAACTTCGCCTACATTTTCAGATGGAGTCTACAGACTTAAACCTTACAGCCAACACAACTCACACAATATTCTACAACAGTCTTGATTTAGCGAGAGAAACTTAATGAGCAGAAATGAAACTGAATAGGCTTTTTTTTCTTAAAATAAAGGCAATTTTATGTTTATTAAATCACTATGGTTCTTATTTTATTAGTCACAGTTACCAAGGTTTCCATAGATTTAATACAAGATTGTGTCATAAAAGCTTTGAAAAGATTGACTTACAAAATCAATACATCATAAAAAAGTCATTTCATATCATAAACATTTCATTAAAAACCAATGTATTTATGATATCATTAAATCATTAAAAGAAGTAATTATGAGCATGACAATAGTATTAACAATTTATGATGAATAAATAATAAAAAAAATTTTATATACTAATTTATTTTAGCTAATCAGTCTTACAACTTATGCAAGAAGTGTAATGTAAAAACCACAATAAAGCTGTTTAAAAACTTTAATGCAAAAATTACAAAGGGAAATAATCCATAATATAAAGAGAGGTAGAGTTGTGGTTACTTTCTATTTCTGTTCATCACATGGTATGCTATCATTGTATGAAGTTTCATAAAGATCTGACGATAAATGACAGAAATATATGCTAAATTGAAAACTTGAACACAATTGTAAATGACACCAGACGCCCGCCCATGTTTCGCCAAACTATTAGCCAAATTTTTTCGTGGAAAAATCCAGCTAATAAATCACTCCCCTGCATGGTCCCCCTTTACTGAGCTAGTTAGTAGGATAAAATTTCAATAATTTTCAATAATTACCTATACTGTAACTGACTCTGGCATGCCAGTCTCCTAAAAATTATACAAGTTATAAAGGATATTTAAGGTTTCACAAATCATCACATTTTACAATGGCTAAGTATTTAAGATATTCAGTGACTGCAAAAGGTTTTTCTGCAAAAAAATGTAATATAGAATTTTCATAACTTTAACAATTAAGACACTGTCTATCAGTAAGCAGACTTACTGACCATGCGCAAGTTTAGATACTTAATCGGTCCATAAACCTGCATTACAGTAAACCTTAAATGACCATAAAATATATAGAATTTACAAAAGCATACAATAATGAATGAGTGCCACTATAACATTATTACGCTTATTGGTGAACAAAAAAACTTACTTTAAGATGTAACAAATTGTTTCAAACCCTCCAAAATTTATCCAAAATTACCACAAAAGAGATGTTAATATATTACATGCAAATGTAATGTACATACTGAGATTTTATTTTACATAAACAATACATAATCATTTAAAATATAGCAATGTTAGCTTATACAGGAAGTCCATACTCATAAATTTACTTGACATCATAAATTCCTGGGTAACAATCATATTTAGTCAAAATAAACTTGAATGGATAAGGACATATTAATTCTTTTTGCAAAGATACATTCTTTCCTACATACGTTCATTCATTCAGTTAATTTGATACTTCAAGTCACATTTAAAGTACATTGTATACATGTATAAAGTTTTGGCCATATCTGATGCAAATTTGAATTTCTCCATGGCAAACAATTTTAATTGTTAGTACATGTAACCTGATAATTATCAGATAAATGGTAGGTATTGTGGTTATTCTCTTAAATCAAACATTTTAAGCTAAATGTAACCAATTCCTTAGAAAAATATTGATTGTGATTGATGCCATCTTCATGCTGAAAGTCATTCTTGTACCCAGTCATCTAGATTCTAATTTGATAATCTTGATATCCTCTGGGTAATAGAATGGTTGACAGTCTGATGAGTTTCACACTGTCATGAACATTTAGGTATAAAATATCATTCATATTGTAATTTTTGTGGTACTAATACTTTGAATTATAGAATATCGATGTCTTACTGCAGGTCTACATGTACTACATGTATGATAAACAAGGTCATCTCAAAATTTGTATTGTTACATGACAGGCATAAAAGGATTATAAAACAGGCATGATCTATACTTCAAATGAAACAAGACACCAGACCATCTGCCCAACTGCCCACCGGGTTTCGCCAAACTATAAGCCGAATTTTTCGTTGAAAAATTAGGCTAAAAACCTGGCAAGAGTCATGCACTTCCAACTACTCCAAATATTGTTTTAAAAACAATCAGTATAGCTAAATAATGTTCTAATCAAGAAAAACATCAAAAAGCAAAAACTGTAATGGTAACGATATAAGTTGACCTTTATAAACATGTATAATGTGTTAAGTTTGTCATAATTTTCCATGACTGTGAAGATAGTCTGCTGTTTCATAACCAATACATTTGAAGATCAGTGAGTCATTAATATTGGGCACCAGAGCTTTATAAATCATTCAACACTGACAATGAGCTGAGATGCTGAGACACTTGTGAATGATTAAATTTTTAAGCAATGGAAAGGAGAGCAGGGACCGTAGAGCTTTACAAACGACATCACTGTGACATGGAAGTGTGAGTCTTAACTTTAAACTTAAGACATTATTTTAATTTTGCAAGATTATAAGTAAATCTTGTAATTCAATAAAAGGGGAAAAGATTTATGAATGACAAATTTGACCAGGTCATTAATACGACTTTTGACTATAAATCCAAATCAACATCTCATCAAGTGCCAAGCTTCCTAATAATTATTACTTCAGTATATTCAAGGAACAACCAGACTTGAGAGTGATATAATGTAAGTTGTAAGAAACATCATACATCTTAAAATTAACAGTAGTAAAACAAGAATGTTTGATATAAATCACTGATAATCAATGTTCTGTTGAAATCATGTCTCTGTCTAATATATTTAGTGTTATAAAACATTCAATGACTTAATGTTGCCACATACAGACACCACACATACAGACACAATGGCAAGTACATAGACACCATGGTAAGTACATAGACACCATGCACAGACATCACAGATTTTAAAGAAAACATAACTTCATTGAGAGAAATGAATCAAAACAGTAAAAATGTCTAATGTAACTTAAAATCAATGATCATTACCAAGTCTGTACACTATATTTGTACAGAGAAATAAAACAGATGTATGACATTAACCACACAGGCTACAAGCCAAGGCAATACTCCCAAACATGTCCTAGTTAACATTAGAAGTAAAACTCTCCAAATGAATGAAACACTGTCATGCAAACTGGTCAATATTTCAGCGCTGAACAACTACATACTGAAGGAGACAACATTAGAATATTAGCTTATAATCATGAAATGAAGTAACAGACAGTGAGTTTCCAACAATGAGTCTAAAAGTAAATAACTAATGTTTTATCAAGTTATTATTTCAATAAAACATTTATAATCTTTGATTTATAATACAAATTATCAAAGACCGGTTTCTCAATAGTAGGAACAAAGTCTATAAAATCTCAAGTATATTTGATGAAATGTTGCAACAAGTGTTGAATTATTCACACATTGTTTAATCATGCCATATTGTCTTCTATCACAATAAATGAATGAAAACCAGAACATTAAAGCAATACAAGAAAATATTGATGCAAAGCATCAAAGAGCGCAAAAATTAATAACATGAAAGTACTGCTTAAGCTTGTAATTCTCTATAAGTGAGACAATAACTTTTTTTAAAAAATATTGCTTATTAACCGCTAATTAAAGCAATTAAGTATGATTACTAAAACATAAACACCTTATTAAATGTACAAAATATATAATAGGATTATACGAGTGATGGTCTAATAACCCTTCTTTGTTTATGGTGTCAGTGTTTTCGCTGGGGGTTTAGACCATCCCCAAAAATGATCTATACAAGCTCGCTTTCTATAAATAGACGTCTAAGAAAGAAAGTTGAGTATACATTTTAATTCAAACCACAGTTTAGAAGAGAAGCTATAAATTTCTTTGAGAAATTCCTATTAAAGATCATTTTTTAATGCTAAACAAAACAAATTAAATGTTTACAAAACATGTCAGATAAATAAATTCATTAACTTAAAATTTCTCATCTAGCTGGCTTGCCACATAAAGTACATTCTCTTTTTAGTCTAACCTTTGCTGACTTCAATGGCGGCCCTCATGAGAAAAGTGAGTTAGACAGTAATTAGGCAGTAACAGCCTAAAAGTTCCGCATGCAGCGACATTATCATAACTGAATACATACATAGCCCAACGCTCCAGCGTTGCGCTAAATAAAATCCCAGCATTTGAAAAACTGAAATATTCCATGATAGAATTTTTCTAATAATAAATAATAAAATTACCCTATTCAAATATCAAAGGGAGGTAATAAGATATTCTTATTGAAGCTTTTTGTCCTAAAATACCAGCAGTTACATATACTTTGTTTTATAAATCTTATCAAAGCAAAACAATTAATGAATAATATTGAACAAAAGCTAACATGTGTAAAAGAAATTTTCATTTCAAATTGATTTCTTAAATGTAAATAGAGAGCGCTTGATTTGCTTTATGGTTTGCTATTTAGTTTTAGTATATTTCTAGCAGATAAGACTTCATCCTGAATTCAAATATATGCATTTTATGTTTTGAGTCTTCTGATTTTCAGCAATAACATGTAAAATCAAGTTTGTTTGCACATGGTCAGAGCTGGTAAAAACTTTAATATATTGAGTTCCTGATACCATCTATTGCACATAAATGGTCTAAATATCAATTATTATTATTTATCTAAAACAATCATACCGAAATATTATACACTCTGTAATGTTTCTCCATTTAATGACGTTTCCGCATTTTGTCTTTTTCTAACCTATACTGATATTTATAAATATCTACGTTAGAAAAAAGGCAAAATGCCGAAACATCATTAAATGGAGAAACATTACAGAGTGTAGATTTTTTTGTATCCAACTGGATACTGTACTTGGGCAAAATATTATAGTCCCACAATATTAATCCGAGCTTGAACTAACTTATCAAAATAATTACACACTTGACTTACATTAAATCCCGAGTTTCTGTATGAGTGTATACAATTATACACTAGTTCATAACTGCCTTCTTGACAATAAATTAATTTTGCAAACTTGGCATGTTATTAATTGTGCTTTTAAGTTTGGACTCATTTGTTTATAGGGAAACATTTAAGTCCACAATATTGTTACACAGTTTCAAAGTATTTACTCTTATGAAAACAAAATTAATTGTTCAGTACTGTGTATTTTGCCGAAAGCTTCCTATAAAACGCGATTTACAAACGAAGACAAAAATAGACAGTAAATACCCAGTTCAGTATATTCTTGCATAAAGGTCAAGCTCAGGTTAATACTGTTGCACTACACTATCAAGTATAAAAGCATGTAATCAACACAATAACAATAGTAATAACTATGTACAGTGTACATGTATGCATATACAGGCAAAGCAAGGTAGTTTTTTAGAATCTTCAATACATTTTCAACTTTATTTTTAACAAGCAAAATCTGCAATTTTAAAACATTGTAAACACCACTGTGACATCTTTGTGTATATTTTCAATTATTATAGTCGGTGGATCAGTTGATTTGTATTCAGCAACAATAACCAAAAAAACAATTGAAACAAAAATGACAGAAAAATTCTACAAACCGGCAGTGAATTATTTTTATGATAATAAAGAATATTCTATAAGCCATAGAAGTACTTCATAATATCTTCAGTTAAATAATAAACAACAAAAGCTTACAAATCAAAAAGCATTGAAGCCATTAGTTCTTGAATTTCTCAGTTCAGAACTTATACCCCACAGGGCATATCAATTTAAAACTTAACAGCAGGTAGATTCTAAGGAGTAAATAAAACCACAGTTTCTATGGTAACATCACAATGAATAGTTACAAGACAAACTAGCATGATCAATGGCACTGAATCTTACCATAACTTCATGTTATGCACCAACATTGAAAAGATACTATGAATTCAGCCCTCTTTCACAGTGGTAATTACATAATCTAACTTAAAGTTTGTTTGTTTGTTTTGGTTTTACAGCGCACCAACACAGAAAGGTCATATCGCACCGAAAGCAATTAATGATACTATTAATTCAATCGATATTAATGATCTTAAGCCCTATATTTTATTACATACATTTATTTCCTTTAAAAAGTTAAGTATTGCATGTGATGTATCTAACTTAAAGACAGATTGTCATGGTAAAACAGTGTATACTTTCTTTCAGGGCCAAGACTGAACAATTTACACAAGGTCACCTAATGGGCCTTTAACATGTCAAGTTTGGTTGCACAGAAAAATTGCCAGAGACCCAAACACTCAAGACTAGAATTAGAAACCAACTAAGCAACATCAATATAATTACATGTAATCTCATTTTTGTTCATCAGCTGGGCAACATCCAGAGAGTAGACATCTTGTTTGTTGGGTTTAATGCTGTAGCAACACATTGTATAGGTCATATAAAGGCGGTCAGTCAACCAATTCACTCCTCCTGGAAAGGCTAAATCTCTGGATTTAACTGTTAACCAACTACTAAGCGTATATTTTTGTCAGTGACTGACAACTGCCCTACATAATTAAAAATCATTGGTAGGAGGGAAAATGGCCGTAGAAATAATTTCATGACAAAGCTCCACCCGGGAATCGAACCCACGACCCCTCCATCAGTAGACTTGCGTGATACCAACTGAGCTAGCTTGGCCTCTTAGCTGACATCTGTTGGGTAAATATCAGCTCCATATTGACCTAACCGTAGCTCATTGTTGGCTTAACCCTTCACATATTATGTAAATTTGTTGTTGCTGAGCAAGTTGAGATTGGTCAAACCTTGGCTTCTTTCATTGTCCCAACCATGTTAAAATTGTATGGCCAACATTGTGTGTATGTATGTCACCAAAGCAATGACATTTTATACTTTGTTAACACAGAAAAAATATCATATCAACTATAAATCTATTTCTTACAATTCACAGGTTGAACTAAGTAAAATTGTATAATCAAAAAATCATTGCCCCCCCCCCATTAGAAATGATGGTCATAACATATGGTTGTAACTCACTCTTTTCTTTCCTTATATTGAGTTACAACTGTTTTGTGCTAAACCTGTGATATGTTAATTTGTTACTCAGCTAAGCAATCATGACAAGGAAACTTATTTCCTAAATAATCAGCCAACACACACTATTATTTATACAGGTATATAAATTTACATATTAATTTGATCTGAAATGACTACATCATTAATTCAAGGAAATAAAATTTGTATGATACACATAGTATAACTTAATCATCAAGTGGCAAGCAGTCACAGCTTGCCTTTTGTAATGTGATACAAGTTAAGATCAGTATAAAGATGTGCATCAACATGAACCAGTTTTATATTCACTGGTGACAGAGGAAATTATACTTATTTTATCTGATTATAGCATCAATTTAAACAGCATGGAGTATACACAGAGAATGGTTAAAAAAAGTATCTAACATTTCCCCATTTTGACAGCCAGCAAATTGTTTATCCACAAAAGACACTTAATATGCATAAACTTGTACCAATGCCTTAGAAGAATGAGGACTGTGCAACCCAGCTTTGCATTCCTGTGTCCGCAATACTTGTACAGAACATGAAACTTAAAATCAGACATAGCTATTTTGAAAATGACTATTGACAATTTATATGGGCTAGCAAAACTTACTATTTTAAATAGTCAGGCTAGAGTATAAGAACTTACACTGAACTATAAATCATAATAAATCAGCCTAGTGCTCAAGAAAATGAAAGGGGGAGACTTTAATGAGGTTAATGGTTTCAATATATAATACAGTAATATGGTACCATAGGAGACATTTTCTTTACAATAAATCATAATTATACCTTATAACAGTTCATATACAGACATAAGATATCTACACTAATTGGTACATTGATACTACCTTTCTTAATTAGATAATATTGATGTTGGTTTTATATAACAAGAGCAGTCTAAGGACAGCACACTCAACTTTTCCAGTGCTTTGTTCATGGGAAGGCTAATCTTCAAACAAAAGTGCTTTTAAAGACACAACTTATCATACATTTTGACACATGTATTGCATGCTTATTCATGGCTAGATACAACGGTAGAATTTCAGTGAATCACGTAGAATGAATATAATAATTGAGGCCCTGCTATGAGTGCATGAACCTAGTTCAAATGTAGCGTTTATATAAATGGATCTTTGTATCGAACGGCAAAAAACTTATATGTCCCTAATTGACTACATTTTTGGCTGTTTTAGTTTAAGTTATTACCTGGATACAACTGAAATGATCAAAGCCTGCCGACACAAACGGTGAGACATTGGATACCGAGACCCTAGTGACAGTAATAAGCTCTCATTCTCTTTGAAAAGCCATATGTGACCCATATATTGACGATAAAGAGGATTTGGTATCCTAATACACTTAGTGACAATACTTCTGTGAATTTTTTGTTGAAATCTATTGACAAATTTAGAAGGAATTGTGAATAGAAAAATATTTCCCTATGTATTACACATGTCTAATCGTTGACCAGCTACGAAGAAAACTGTCGTCTGCTAAATTAAATGGTGTCTGCTAAATTATTGTTTTATCCATGTTTTAAAAAAGGTATGGAAATATTGTCTGAATGACTAATAGTTTGGATCCAGGCGCCGCAAAAACAATTAACTTACTCAATTTTGTCAGAGATATTCATAGATACAGTACTAGTAACGTTATCAATAATAACGCATGGGCCTCAATTTATTTCACTTGCTACCAAGCACGAGAAAATCTTTAATACTCGAAATTTTCACCTCTATTATGATGTAACCACTATACTACAATTTTCTTTTGATGTAGAAGATTTATAAGTTGTGTCTTTAAGACAAGATTTAGTTTTTCAAAAGATCATAATGATGTTGGTTTTATATAAAAAATGAAAAATGTCAGTGATGCATAATTTAGTTGTAAACTGGGGCATACTCATAATCCAAGGAATTATGAGCAGGGAAGCCCAGCTAACTCATGGAAATCTCCCAATCCTGCAAGGAGATTCAGACGATTAAATTCCCACTTAATTTTCTTGCTATCTCTTATTTATTTATTTATTGGAGGTAACGCCGTGTCAACACAATTTTAGGTCATTTTACGATGTCCAGCGCACCTAACCAAGCTTTCCTGGACCATTGTCTATAACCAGTACTCACTTACCCTTCCACAAGGCGGGAAACTTCTCCATATTATCTAATCAATGGAGGAAAATCGACATTTTTTGTCAAATTTTCATGGAAGGGTATAACCTCCCCAGGTGGGATTCAAACTCGCACCCCCTTGGGGTGGGGAGTGCGACTGTGCTGAAATTTTCTGACCATAGCTGAAAATATGACGTTTTACATAGGAATTTTTTTCTCTTGCTGACCCAGTATATCAAGAAATATCAAATCAAAATCATAGAGAATATGTCCCTTCCAAAGTGCTTAAAACAAGTTTGTTTTTGGTCCTGTTATCAATAATGACCCAGAATTTTTGTTTTAAAAAAAAAGTTTTTACACTGATGCATTATTCTCAATAATTTCATTTGACAAAGAATTTTTTACATTGATGTACAAAGTGACCTAACTATTTTACCATATGACATAGTTTGGAATAAACAGGAAAGGTTAACATTCTGACCAGAATCCAATAATATGAAGCTTAATGAGAGGATACAAGGGAAACATTATGATGAGTCGGCACAAAACTAGTCTACATCCTTCTTTATGTACATGTATGTAGACTCATTTTGCACTGATCCATCAATTAATAAATGATGGACGAAACTAAGCCAAAGATAAGACAAATCTATCAGTATTAAAAGAACAATACAAAAAGATACAAGTCTTATCTATGTATGGATAATTACATCACACAGAGATGATAAAAAATCATCTGTAGAAATGCTGAGAAAAAAGTTAAGTTGTTACTGTGGAAACAAACAGTCATTAGTTTTTTAAAGATTTATTTTCAGGCCATTAGATAAGGTGAACAAAAGTTCAATGGGGGTAATAGAACTATCCCTTTTGATCAAATTACATATTTGAAAATTGTATTATAGAATCAGACAAATTGGCAAGTATGTTTTTTATACACTATATGTATAGTTTGTTCGCATGGAAACTTCAGATTTAAAGTAATTAACTTTTTTCTGTTTTCCTTATAATGCAATCTGATTAAAACCCGATCTAAAATTTTCCGCTCGCATACTCTCTAATTTAGATCTGGCCTTTTTCAAACGAAGGTCACGTTCAGGCGACCTTGTCTCATCATAATATTTATGACGAAATTGTTATGATACGTAACTTGTTTACATCGTCTACGTCATGCAATTTGAAATGAGCCGCCCAATCGCAGACTGAGAATAATACCGCTGTTTAATTAGCATGCAAAACTTGGTCTAAAAAAAAATTACGAAATCAAAATGTGATTAATAGTGTTTTCATCTAGATGAAAGCTAAGCATTGATTGGTCAAAACAAAGTACATCTCGACTTGACCTTCCACTGAGAAAGTAGAGATCCTGTACGACAATGCTCTACAGGATATCTGTTTACGGAGATTGCTTATAATGAGACCATATCCTAATGCCAAACAAATTTTTGTTACCCTATGACCTGCATCTGTTTCTGGCTGTATATTTTTATGGGGGAGTTGGGGGGAATGTCATTATGTCAAGGCAATTTTCTTATGTGAAATTCATTGACTCCTGTTAAAGAGGCAACATAATATTAAGTCCAGTGGAAGACATTTTGAAGCAGATGGTAAAACAGTTTACTGTAGATACAAAAGATTGAGGGTTAAACAAGTAATTACAATCTTCACCTTCTCACAAGTGTGAGAAATCTACTTTCTTAGGTTCCACATTACTAAGAAGAACAAACATGTGGAAACCAGTTGCTAATGGAAACCAAGGAAAGTGATTTTAGTAACTAAAGGTATCTAATCAACTCTAAACCAAATTACAGGAGATATTAGAGCTAAATGTCACATACAACACATGTAAGCCTAGCCAAACCCATTCCAAAGGATGCATACTTGAGACACCTTTGGAAAATACAAAATCATAACAACAATAATTACCATATGACTGTAAGCTTAGCTATCTCATTCCAAATGATGCATACTTGAGACATATTTAGAAAGTAAGACAAAGTCATAATGACCATAAATATTGTTTTCTCTGATGCAATGTCATACAAGCTATTGATTTACCTTGAGTCATGCAGAACTTACGAACACTTAATGTTGAACAAAATGACATTTTCATCCATACTTTAATAGCTATCAATTCATTAAGACTGTAAACTGTTATCATAGTCTAGGTGAAAGTAATATCTAGTATAATGCTTCAGGAGGAAATTGTCTTCCAACCATAAATCATAGGTACAATTCCCAGTGGAATAGAATGAATTCTCTAACAAAAAATATTTCTAGATATTTGCCATAAGAATCAGCTTTAAACATTACGTATAATAGTCTCAGTACAAATCACTTACACAATATCAAGAAAATGTGTCTTATTTAGGTGGTAGTATTAAATACATCATATTCTTGCAGACCCGATCATTATATATCCAATAAAGAATTATGATAACTTTAATATTACCAATATGCACAGTTAACTGACCTGTAAATATCAATAAAACACTTTGATCCGATGAACATTTAAATCAAACTGACCTGAATATATAAAACACTTTGATCCAATGAACAATTAAATCAAACTGACCTGAATATATAAAGCACTTTGATCCAATGAACAATTAAATCAAACTGACCTGAATATATAAAACATTTTGATCCAATGAACAATTAAATCAAACTGACCTGAATATACAAAACACTTTGATCCAATAAACAATTAAATCAAACTGACCTGAATATACAAAACACTTTGATCCAATAAACAATTAAATCAAACTGACCTGAATATATAAAACACTTTGATCCAATGAACAATTAAATCAAACTGACCTGAATATACAAAACACTTTGATCCAATAAATAATTAAATCAAACTTGCAGAAAATCCACTGCACATTGAAATTAACCATGATGCTTAATAGGGATTAAACGATGATCAATTATAATCGATAATCAATCGTTTCATTAGAAGTGATAGACAATGGATTATGAAGTTTAATAATCAATTATAGCTTATGTCGGTTATTCATTTTTATTGACAATGAGACATTCAAGTTTTAATTAATTAATATTACTAAAGAAAAAATATTTAATGGGAATAAAACTCTTCTTAATTAAAATATGATATGTGCATTTTTACTACTACTTTATTATTGTGAATCCTTGAGATTGGTTTTGATATTTTTAGTCGGCGCCATGGAATTGGCCATTATAGAACAGTATATAGCCCCTTTTCTATACTGTATGGGTACTGAAAATGTCTGAAAAATGATTTTATTATTAAACATAAACAACAACTAAACCACTAATTATAGGTTTATTATGCATGATTTAATATTCTATTATACGAAACAAAGTCACTTAAACCATTGCACCTGAATGTGACCTTCATTTGAAAAAGGCCAGATCTAAGTTAGCAAGTAGGCGAGCGGAAAATTTTAGATCGGGTTTAAATCAGATTGATAGAAAAGGGTTGTCCAATTATTTCCAATGATCGATTATGATTTTTTTCCAATTTTGAAACCCTAATGCTTAATCTCCAATAAATGAAATACCTTTCTAGAAAAGCAGGCAAATACAATATAGAGTAACTTTGCTGTGAAAAAAACTAAATAAATTTTTTGACCAAATTATTGATTTTACAATCCCTTTTTAAGAGTGACAGATTCACATTTGGCAGACAGTTCACCTATTTATCATTTCTTGACACACCAGTACTAAAATTGCATCTGTAAGCAATTGCCAACATTTTCACAAAAAGCAAAGGAATTGTCATCAGGAGTTTTATTCTCAATCAAAGAGAGATTACAGTGATTTATTGGCAACAAACTTAACCATTTAAACATGAAAGTGGGGCACCTGAATTCATTCATCAAGTTATTATACCAAGGCCAGCGCATCTAACCTAGCTTTCCTGGACACTTGTCTATAACCAGTAAACACCTACCCTCCCACAAGGCTGACAACTTCTTTCTGTGTAGTTATCATTATTTTTTTGTAGTCAACTACATTATGCAATTATTTCAATGACACCATAACAGACCCATACGATTACCCTCACCTTGATTTGATTTTTAAAATTACATACCAAAGGACAATATTTGACTAACTATCAAAAAGTAGGTTTACATCTTTCATATGTAACTACATAAACAATTGCTTCAACAAATTCACAACATACCCACACAATTAGCTCTCACCTTAAATTTCAAAATTATACAACAGTCATTATGAGTATTGCCACTAAAATATCTAAACTGTAGATATTATGACATTAATTTTCTATGAGACAGCAAATCAATTGTTTAATGACAAAAAAAGTTCAAAAAGTTAAAGCGCGGAGTAAAGTCTGCTTCCATATACATGATCAGCCGACATTACAATTTTGTACTACTAACGCCTGATCATTGAAATTACCTTCAGGCAGTTGATTCTTCACAGATACCATTAACACCTAGGTGTTGTGAAACTTATTTAGGTAAATTTCTTCCTCAGGGATATAGGCAGTGTTCCTAGTGGGGTTCGAACCTGGTGCCTTTGGATTCCTAAGCGTGTGTCCTACCACTGGACCATGCTTCTACATCATAACATACCCATACAGTAGCCCTTACCTAAAATCTTAAAATTAAAAACCAAAGGTCATTATAGTATCATAAATTAAGGTCATAGTATTTATACACTATCTAAAATTTACATCATTTCTAGGACATCACAACATACCCATACAAGTAAGCCCTCACCTTGCATCAGAATATATCTATTTAAATCATCACACATATATTTATATATCCAACAAGTTATTTTTCCTCACATTATTATCACTTCCATTCAGTTGTATGAATAAAGTATTAATTTGTTTGTCTGTAGCATTCAATAAATCAATCACCATGTCACACTATTGTTTCAATTGTTTCTCTAATCAGAATATATAACTGGGTTATTCTTAACCACACATGAATAACAAACCACGGGTTTAGCGCAAAACGGTCATAACTCACTGTTTTCTTATAATGAGTGTTGACTGTTTAGCACAAAACCACCGAAATAATGATTTTTAGTAATTTCTAAACAGAAATATTCATATCACATAAAATTATATAGAAAGAAAAAATATTTTTCTTTAATTTTACGCACAATACTCTATTAGAATCAATTACATTTGTTTACAACAGACTAAATCCAGAATTTAAATATTTGGGGTTTTCGTTGAGGTACAAACAAACTTTCATCCTTTCAATGAAAACACAAGTACAAAGAACTAAATTATTTGTTTTGACCGCCAGTGCACGGAAGGAAGAATCCGTAAATTGGAGTTCCGAATTAGGTCTTTTATATTATATGAAAAATAAAACATTCACAGAAACATCCTACATAATTAATTTAGAAATTAATCAACTGATAAAAAAAATGTCCAAGTTAATGTCTTTTATAAAGACAACACAATATCCGATTGAATGCAGAATAATCAGTATACGTTGGTCTATCACATTTCTGTAGTAAAATACAATTTCTACTATTGACAATATTTACATGTATTCATGTATGTCCAATATCCTGGCAGAAGTTAGAACTAACACTATAAAGTAATGTCTTACAATTCTAACCGACCTTCATAAAAGCAGTTGAATTCATTATTACCACTAAACATAATACATAAATCTTCGATAAATCTTATGCATCATTAGACAAAATATCAACCCATGCCTCTATTACCTCAATATCCATTACAGGTTTTTCTCTAAGTTTAGTAAAAAATAATTCCACTAATCACTCTTAGTTGACCAAGAGACAAAGTTATCAGAGTCTTCGATGCAAAATTAAAGGATATTTTACACTTCAGACAGAAACAATAGTGTGGTTACATGCATGAGGTTTACTTCTATGTGAGAGTATTAATGTAACTCAGCTCTAGGCCATGTCACATTAGATTGAATGGTCACAGTGATATAACTGGTAAAGGTCTAAGTTATTAACATCAAGCTAGGAGTGTTTGTTCAAAGGAGGGAGACTGTGAGGGAAACAGCACATTCTCAGTTAAGTATAAAATAGACAAATTAGTTCATTTATACTGGGTTTAATGCCATGTCAATATAATTTTTAGGTCATTTTATGGTGTCCAGTGCACCTAACCTAGCTTTCCTGGATCATTGTCTATAATCAGTACTCACCTACCTTTCCACAAGGCCAGAAACTTCTCCATATACCTTATTGATGGAGGAAAATTGACATTATTGTTAAATTTTCATACAAGGGTATAACCTTCCTGGGTAGGATTTGAACCGGTACCCCCTTCCGGACACTAGTTTAAAAATCCAAGCACGCTACCAACTGCCCTACCAACCCGGGTTAGACAAACTGGAGATTAATAAATCTGATAATGGTTTTCTGAACTCAAGTACAATGTATTACACCAGAAGTGTATTTAACACTAAAGATATTCTATTAACAGGTTCAAGCATAATGTGCCATAAGAAAATCAATAAAATAATGTTTCGCACACTCTTATTTCAACAGTTGAGGACATTAATAAAGTGGACAAATTGTTACATCAATACATGTTCTACAAATACAGAGAAGATGTCAACAATAATATGAATACTTTAATAATACAGTGCCCTCTTAAAGTTTTGACTAAATGAAAAATTTCGTATTCATGCACCAAATTTTTATCATTTTTAATTTTTGCTAAAATCTTTCTGTAAGATGATACAAAGGCATCCAATATTCATATTGTGCAAGACTATTGTTATTCTTATCACTCAATTTTCCAAGAAATCAATTCATATTTCATCGTAAGTTTAGGCCTTCTTGTTTCTGTATGAAATTCTTGTGATTTTTAGATGTCTATTGTTTTTATGTTGTTTGTCCTTTAAAAAATTAATTAGTAATTTAAGATATTTTAAATTTTAAGGAAATTAAAATTTTTTTATTGATATCCAATCAAATTAATGCTAAACAACATTTGATTTTAACATAGACATATAGGTTTTTTGGCACAGTATTTAAGTGAGAATGAAATGTGACATTGTTATCATTCATTTGTTTTGTTTATTTGATTGTATAAATTTAATGCTGTTCGCCAACTTTTCACTTCTTTACAATGACTATAAGTTAACAACCTTTTCTTTTTCATTTAAATTTGTCAACATTCCCATCCACATGAAACCAACCACTTACTCTTATCGGAAAAATCAAAATTTATTGCCAAATTCTCATGTTTCTGTCCAAAAATCAAACCAAAAATGTCCAATAAAAAATTGAGCATACAGCACTACCTTAATAGATTGATCTACTTTTTGTCATTTTGAGATCACATCAATAAAATATTTTAAATAGAGTAAAATTTTATGTTGTAACCTACAAAAACAGTACAAACTAAAGGCAGGCTGTTTGGTCATTTTCCAGCTAAGACCATTTTATACATTTAGTGCATTAGGTATAGCGGGGCTGTGCCTGCTGGTTAAGATATAAACACATGAAATCAATGCACAAGATAGGCAGTATAATAATATCAGAGATGTAGACAAAATAGCACCATTTTGACAGTATTAGGAATGTCTGACTCCAACATATATGATACACTATCATAACATGAATTCTAGGATAGCACTTGCTGATAATCAATGGGGAATAACTCTATAGTCATACTTAAAAGATTTAAGGTTCTTGAGCATTGAGTTTAATTCATTTAAGTATGGTAACAAAAATATTCATAGACAAGCAAATTGGAATGCTTTGCCACTGGTGCAGTCAATATGACACCTTAACAGAAAGATTGTAGTAGAGGGCAACACTAAGAGATATTGGTAGACATAACTTACAATGTCTGTGTGCATAATACTGAGTCGACCATCTTTCAACCATGTTGACAATTCTCCACCATTTAAATCAATCTCAACATCAACTTTAAATTTGCTGAAAATAAATTGAAATTATAATTATGCTGTTAAGTTCAAAAACAAAAAATGAGTTAGCTTGGCATAGTGACACAAACTACAGCACCCACCATTAGTTTGAAGACAACAGAAACTAACTACAATTCTTGACGATTATTTTTTGTAGAGTCATTATTATTTTATACATTTCAGTATGGTCTATGATAAAATAAAAACAAATTTCATGAATGCAACACATTTATAAAAATTTATAAGCATCTGACATACTAAAGCCTCCAAAACCATTTTATTGTAACCATTTTTCGTAACATAGCTTTAATGCTATTTTTGAAGTCTCATTTATGATTATGATGATAACAACAAAATAAAGCAAAACTAAAGAGCATTTTAAAATAAAGTTTAAAACAGTTAAGCCGGCTAGCACAGTTTGTTGACCGCAAGTCTACTGATTGAGGGGTTGTGGGTTCCATTCCGTGGCGGGGCACTCTTTCGTGGAGCTTACTCATGAAATTATTTCTATGGTCATTCTCCCTCCTACCAATGATTTTTATTATGTAGGGCAGTTGTCAGTCACTGATGAAAGTATGCGCTTAGTAGTTGGTTAACAGCTAAATCCAGAGATTTAGCCTTTCCAGGAGGAGTAAGAAGGTTGACTGACTGACGTTATATGACATATACAATGTGTTGCTACTGCGTTAAACCAAACAAACAAACAAATTTAAGATAAAAGCTATTCAGAAGGCCTACAAAGTGAAAATGTCTCCAAACTTTTGGTGGGTACTGAAAAAAACAAAATAAGTCCATGAAATGTATGTGATGAACGATTCAATTTTTCACAATTTCACATTGTGCACAAGTATAGTTGGGAATTCCCATTCTCAAAGGTCAAAATGGCCGCAGTACACTAAATTCTAGATCTTCCACCGCAAGAAGTAGTCCTCCAAAGAAACAAAAAGTGGTCAGAATAGTGTCATAGAGAGATAGAAAAACTAATTGGGTGAAAAATATTATTTTAACACATACAAACAGAGTCACAGCCACCCAAATGCAGTCACACTAAATTCTCAGAACTACTTTCGCAGAGTACAATGACCCGGAAGCACTTTCCAACAAGAGCGACTCCTAAATGCACACCCGATCATTTTCATTACACTTTTTTTAAGTTATATCCAATTTTGTAGCTATTCAGTAGGCCTACAAAGTGAAAATGTCTCCAAACTTTTGGTGGGTACGGAAAATAACAAAAGCCTGATACATACATGATATAGTGACAATTGTGACTATATACATGAAGTACAAATTAATATATAATAAAGACTTCATTTGACATTTCATATCAATTTATAGAACAATATTTTGTTCTTATGTCCATGACAACCAGAAACAAAACTGTTAAAATATAATTAAATATTTTCTAAGTAAGACCGCTTGGACTCAACAGCAAAACATCATCAACGCTGTGCTGTTAATTAGTATTTGTGATAATTTAATGTCAATATGACATTGTATCAGTCATACACAGCTGGAATAGCATCTAAATATTGGTAGCAAACTTGAAATCAGTATTTGGAAATTCTTTGTTTCCTCTTTCAAGTTTGCTACCAATATTTAGAAGATATAGCAACTTGATTGGTTAATCAGCTGGTAGTCAATACAATTTGGAGATTCTTAGTTTTTCTCTTTCAACAACAATATCAAATTTTACAGCATTGATTTTATAAGCTGGTCAACTCATGCATGACCTTTTAGGGCTAACCATTTTGTTTTGTGTCAAGTAATTGCATTATTTTAATGTTTCAAGCTACACTAAATATACAAAACTAAGTGCCGTAATATGACCTTGATTATTCAAATAACCTTTTTACTTACATTGACTAATTGAAAGAGGTCTAAGTATAATATTGTTCTGTTCTGTGCGCCACTGACAGTGTATAAATAATAAAAATTTCGCAATAAAGATTGGCTCACAGCCTTATTTACTTCTGCTGAGAAACTCAAGTGATCCTACCATTTCTATAGGATCAAAATGTCATGTAGTTTGTCAATAGACCTAACTCGGAACACTCCATTATGTTTTTTTCCATCGGTGAACAGGCGGTACAGTTTGTTTGTTTGTTGGGTTTAACGCCATAGCATCACATTGTATAGGTCATACAACAGCGATCAGTCAACTTACTCACTCCTCCTGGAAAGGCTAAATCTCTGGATTTAGCTGTTAACCAACTAGTAAGCGCATACTTTTGTCAGTGACTGACAACTGCCCTACATAATTAAAAATCATTGGTAGGAGGGAGAATGGCCATGGAAATAATTTCATGACCAAGCTCTACGAAAGTATGCCACGTCCAGGAATAGAACCCATGACTCCTCGATCAGTAGACTTGCGTGTTACCAACTGATCTAGCGACTCTACAAACAAAGTTTTCTACACATTATTGTGTAAAAGCATGAGCTATAGATTAAATCTTTTGTTCTTCATACGCATGGTTTCATTGAAAGTTTGTTTGTACCACAGGGAAAAACTCAAATATTTGAATTCTGGATATATGGTAGTCTATTTACTCACCTTTATACTTAATAGTCAAGTTGTTAGACTGTTGTTGACTTCATGTCACTCTAACTGACATAGGGCTTTTTCCTCAAGCCCATGTAGCTGCTAGTAGCATAATTATGTCAATCCAGTGCTAGTTTATGCCATGTACATTGGTTAATCCAACTATCCACCTCATGACTCTTCTCTTCTGTTACCAATACTGGCAACCTTGAACAGGTTTGAACCTAGGGGAAAATAGAAAATTAAAAAATGGGGGTCAGAGTATGAGAGTAAGTACAGTGAGGTTTAAAACATCAGAGGATAAAAATGTCGGAAAGTTAAGCTCTTAAAGCTTTAACTATGTCAACTGTCATCATGACTGGATGCAGATTGTTCCAGTCTTTTATGGAAGGACAGAATGAAGTCTGGCAGATGTTGTTGTCTGTGGGTCATTCATTTGGGTGACTGTTTTGATTGACAGTCGAAACAAAAGCTTTAAAGTCAATCGATCAAACTCCAACAATTAGTTTAGGCTATTTGCCCATCGGCCCTTGCACATCAGGGTTCGAATTTAACAGAAACTTGGACTTGCAAATTTTTGCGAGAGTTGATTTTATTTTAACTCGCAAAATGAAAACATCACTTGCCTTTTTTCTCTATATTTTAGTAGCATACATAGTGACTATTCGTATTTGCAATGTTATAAAAACCTAGTGCCATACTTAACTGAAGATAGACAAGTGCGTTATTGTGGGATAGGCAAAGGATACCAAACATGTTTTACAGTGAATATTTAATTACATTATACCATCGATCTATGTGGTCGTTTCAATGCTGATTTTAGCCTCATTAGTTTATACAGTTATATTTTTGCAGTGATTTCAACTGGCAAAAATTTGCGAATAAAATATAAGTCACTCGCAATTTTCAAAATCCACTCGCATTTTTAAGTATGCAAGCTTAGATTCCATCCCTGCACATTTAACAAATAATACAATGTTGTTTTACATAATTATGTCCATAATACTCAAATAATCATATAATTCACAATGTAGCAATATGCATACATGTACATAATGGTAAATGATCGTAAATCTATCTCTCTGATTTCAAGCAAATTAATGCTGTGACCCTCAAATCATTTAAGTAAATAAATATAAACATTACTGATACAAGTAAGAAACTTAAATAATGGTGTCATTAAAAGACTAAGAAAAAACAACATACTACAGATATGTTGCTTTGGTTCACAAAATACTTAGATGGCCATTAAAGCTATGTATTTTTTATTATTTTTTAAATTATCAATCAGTGCATGTTATTTGTTAAAGAAAATTTCTTAAGTTCTTAACATCTTAAGATAAAATGAACCTAGAGATTGTGAGAGTTTCAAATATAATCACAAAAATCATACAAAAAATATCAATCTCCCAACAAATGATGTAGGTTATAATACATAAAGTCACAATCGTGTACAATTTTATGTTAATCTGCACTACATTATAAGAACACTGCTATTGGTATTGAAACAGACAGTAGTTGTCGTTTCGAGCAATGGCTTTGTTATGAGTAGTTTATCATTTGTATGCAAGACTGCCTTTGAACAATGTCTATATGGCTTTGATAAATTATCTCCCTTTAACAAAATTAAAAGTTTTTGTAAATTTTTTACTTTTTCTGACATGTTTAGAATTGTGCATAATTCTAAATTCATTTTTCATCACTTTTCCCTCGATTTTTGGAATGCAACTGTTTTCTGTCTTATTGTATTAATGATTTTTCACAATGTATAAAACTATTTTCTGTTGCAATTTTGTCTAGGTCAAAAGTTAAATTGAATGGGCTAGTTTTATGCTTTATATCTGTACATATAACATATACATTTTTTGTACTTTTGTTTATTTTTCTTATCATTTAAGCCAAGTAGCTTGAGGAAAATCTATCTATATATTTATTTCATTGTTGTGAAACCCAGAGCATGATCCAGAGCCCTGGGGTTGTCTCTGTCCATACAGCAGACTCAGACACCTGGTAAGACAAGCATAGACTTTAAAAGATGTACGAGAGTGCTGGCTTGGTTTTGTTTTAAGAAATATTTGAATGGATGTTAATGTGCCATACAGCGGCAAAGAAAGGATTGATTATACAGTTAAGATGTTTAGATATGTCAAATACTTACCTTATAGTGGGTTTATATGTCATACAGTGGCAATTAAAGAAAGAAAAACTAATGACAGATAGTTTATATTAGTTTGGTTGTGTGGAATATTTGAATGGATGTTAATGTGCCATACAGCGGCAAAGAAAGGAAATATTAGGCAGTTAAGATGTTTGAATTGTCAAATACTTACCTTATAGGGGTTTATTTGCCATAAAGTGGCAGTTAAAGAAATAAATGTTGGTTTTGTTGTGTGAATAATTTTAAAAGATGTTAATGTGCCATACAGAGGCAAAGAAAAAAATACTCACTACAGATATGCTTGTGTGAAATATTTGAATGGATGTTAATGTGCCATACAGCGGCAAAGAAAGGAAATATTAGGCAGTTAAGATGTTTGAATTGTCAAATACTTACCTTATAGGGGTTTATTTGCCATAAAGTGGCAGTTAAAGAAAGAAATGTTGATTAGGTTGTGTTAAATATTTAAATGAAGGCCAATGTGCCATACAGTGGCAAAGAAAGAAATACTCACTACAGATATGTTGGTTTTTTGTGTGTGGAATATTTTAATGGATGTTAATGTGCCATACAGCGGCAAAGAAAGAAATACTCACTACAGATATGTTGGTTTTTTGTGTGAAATATTTTTATAGATGTTAAAGTGCCATACAGCGGCAAAGAAAGAAATACTCACTACAGATATGTTGGTTATGTTGTGTGAAATATTTGAATGGATGTAAATGTGCCATACAGCGGCAAAGAAATGTTTTGTTATGTAAAATACTTCCAAAATTACTAAATGTGTCATTTAATGGCATAGAAGAAATGATAATTACTGTCATTGAAAATTTTGTTTGAATAGTGATGTAGCCTTGAAAGATAATTAAAATTGTGTAGACTATAACTGACCAAATCAGTACAGAAAATATTAGAAAAGTAAATTACAAATGTATTTAAATGTTTCAATAATACTGCACTGAAATCTTTTTGAAGAGAGAAAAAATGTAAACATCATATTGTAAACCTTAAAGAATCATAAACTTGCAGTGTACAATAATATCATTAGTAAATTTCATATAGTTTATAAAATGATAGAGCATGTTTTTAATAAAACAAAGTATGTTTACAAACAATTTTTTCCTGAAACAATCAATGACTTTGTTTTAATTTCTTAATTATACTGACAATTTAAGACACGTAAAAAACAAAAATAATTCAAAAGAATTAAAAGTGACTCAAAAATTATAAAAAATATAATACTAATCCAAAATTATTAAAAACTAGAATACCAAATAAAAATTATTAAATAATAGAATTTATACCAAATACAATTTATTGAAAAATAGAATACAAACAAAAATTATTGAAAAATAGAATACCAAATAAAAATTATTTAATAATAGAATACAAATTAAAAGTTATTAAAAAAAATACCAATTACCTACAGATGTGATAATATATTAACTTAATTAAAACAAACAATAATTAAAAAGAACAACAGTAACCCAAAATTCATTAGAAATAAAATAATTGTCTATAAAATTGTGTGAGTACACATAGACACCATTAAAAATATGCTTAACAATTAATAAAGAATAAAAAACAATATCTTTAAGGCTTTTACTTTAATGTACAAGAAAACAAAATAAGCAAAAAAAATAATGCTAAAAATAATACTGTTTTCTATTATAAAAGTCAATTTCTAAAAAAATGAAAGTATGACAAGATTAAATTTTAGAATCAATTCTTAAAAAATGTAAAAATCTAACACATAAATGACTTTTGAAAGTATCCAAAAAGAATACATGTATGTAAAGAGCACTGAGCAAGACCTAGTACTATTATTGACTGCGTAAATTCCGATCTAGCTATCCCCCCAGAAAACTGGGTCCTTCACTAGATTGCTCAGAATTACGTTATCACTTATAAGTGACTCCGATCTAGCTATCCCCCCAGGTAACTGGGTCCTTCACTAGATTGCTCGGGTAATGTATAGTATTTTACGTAAATTCCGATCTAGCTATCCCCCCAGAAAACTGGGTCCTTCACTAGATTGCTCAGAATTACGTTATCACTTATAAGTGACTCCGATCTAGCTATCCCCCCAGGTAACTGGGTCCTTCACTAGATTGCTCGGGTAATGTATAGTATTTTACGTAAATTCCGATCTAGCTATCCCCCCAGAAAACTGGGTCCTTCACTAGATTGCTCAGAATTACGTTATCACTTATAAGTGACTCCGATCTAGCTATCCCCCCAGGTAACTGGGTCCTTCACTAGATTGCTCGGGTAATGTATAGTATTTTACGTAAATTCCGATCTAGCTATCCCCCCAGAAAACTGGGTCCTTCACTAGATTGCTCAGAATTACGTTATCACCTATAAGTGACACCGATCTAGCTATCCCCCCAGGTAACTGGGTCCTTCACTAGATTGCTCGGGTAATGTACAATATTTTACGTAAATTCCGATCTAGCTATCCCCCCAGAAAACTGGGTCCTTCACTAGATTGCTCAGAATTACGTTATCACTTATAAGTGACACCGATCTAGCTATCCCCCCAGAAAACTGGGTCCTTCACTAGATTGCTCGGTAGATAGTAGATTGATCGCTCATTCAAACTTAATTGAATAAGCCTAAATCACCTTAAGTTTCTCTAAAATCCTCTTACCAATGCCTTTAGTCTAAGTACATCATTATCAAGCATAGTCAGTGCTAATTACATCCATGAATAACAAAATTTAATACTATTGAATTTCAGAATAATTTATATTAATATTGAATGAAAAAAAAAAACTATTAATGAATGTATTTTTGTTATGTGATAGAAAAATGAAAAGTATGTTGAAAAAAAAAGACTATGTTAAAAAATATGTTGCTAAATACATAAAAATGTAGACATTACTTGTAAAACAGAACAAATTACCTATTAAAATAATGTATACATATTTATCTTGTAAAAAAATGAAACTTTGTACAAAAATGCGTAACCATTTACCCAACTGAATTAAAATACATGTGTACTAAGATGTTACTGTTACAAATATGGTCTTCTTAATTGATTATTGAAGAAAAATCAAGGAACTATTGTGTACTAATGTTAAGGCATTCAAATCAAAAATATTAACTTAACATTTTGAAATTTACTAAAACTTCATATGTGTATGAATAAAACAAGTAATGTACATGCTCCATCATATCAATTAAGTCATTTCTGCTTGTTTTCCAATATTTTCGAAACAAAATGGTCAGTACCATTATAAATATTATAAATAAGTATTCAATTATTATTAACAACATAAAATGTCTCGATGTGATAGTGAATGCAGGTTTGACGTTAACCTTTAAAGAAGTTGCTTGGATGGACAACCAGCTTTATATTTCACCAGCCCAAACCAAATATTTGTTAGAATACAGGTTTCCCAGGGGAAATCACATAACCATTCATGTTGAGCCCTAAATTGTATTTGAAGAAAGACTACAGGGAAGATAGATTAGCAACATGAAATATGTTGTTTTTTTATTGATTCAATACTTACCTGTTGAATGTGTGTGTCATATAGAGACAGGGAAATAAAAAACAACAACAGTTAAGGAGTCATACAGCGACAAGACAGAAATATTAAAGTGGAAATAGTGTTTTGTTTCTAAGTCAATGTCACATTTTGGAGGTTTTATGTCATACAAGGACAAATACAAACCTGCATGACAAGGGATGTTGTTTTGTGTCCAGTAAATATCTTAGTTAAAGAAAAGTTCTATTGTAAAATATGTACCTAGAAAGTATATGTGACATAAGTCAATAATGAAAGACAATAGTTAGAAATGGAAATTTGTGTCATACAGAGACACATAAATAAATAAACAACAATTAAAAGTGTAATGAGAATGTTTTGATACTTACCTGTAGGATAAATGTGTCATACAGCAACAAAGATAGGAGCAAAAGCAACAGTTACAGGGTTTTGAGATAATGTATGTGTCATACAGTGACAAAGATAGAAGCAACAGTTATTGTATTTTGAGGTAATGTACGTGTCATATAGGGACAAAGATAGAAGCAACAGTTATTGTATTTTGAGGTAATGTACGTGTCATATAGGGACAAAGATAGAAGCAACAGTTATTGTATTTTGAGGTAATGTACGTGTCATATAGGGACAAAGATAGAAGCAACAGTTATTGTATTTTGAGGTAATGTACGTGTCATATAGGGACAAAGATAGAAGCAACAGTTATTGTGTTTTGAGGTAATGTACATGTCATACAGTGACAAAGATAGAAGCAACAGTTATTGTGTATTGAGGTAATGTATGTGTCATATAGGGACAAAGATAGAAGCAACAGTTATTGTGTTTTGAGGTAATGTATGTGTCATATAGGGACAAAGATAGAAGCAACAGTTATTGTGTTTTGAGGTAATGTATGTGTCATGTAGGCACTAAGATAGAAGCAACAGTTATTGTATTTTGAGGTAATGTACGTGTCATATAGGGACAAAGATAGAAGCAACAGTTATTGTGTTTTGAGGTAATGTACATGTCATACAGTGACAAAGATAGAAGCAACAGTTATTGTGTATTGAGGTAATGTATGTGTCATGTAGGCACTAAGATAGAAGCAACAGTTATTGTGTTTTGAGATAATGTATGTGTCATATAGGCACTAAGATAGAAGCAACAGTTATTGTGTTTTGAGGTAATGTATGTGTCATATAGGCACTAAGATAGAAGCAACAGTTATTGTGTTTTGAGGTAATGTATGTGTCATATAGGCACTAAGATAGAAGCAACAGTTATTGTGTTTTGAGGTAATGTATGTGTCATATAGCGACAAAGATAGAAGCAACAGTTATTGTATTTTTAATGTACATGTCATTCAGTGACAAAGATAGAAGCAACAGTTATTGTGTTTTGAGGTAATGTATGTGTCATACACTAACAGTGACAAAGATAGAAGCAACAGTTATTGTGTTTTGAGGTTATGTATGTGTCATACAGTGACAAAGATAGAAGCAACAGTTATTGTGTTTTGAGGTTATGTATGTGTCATACAGTGACAAAGATAGAAGCAACAGTTATTGTGTTTTGAGGTTATGTATGTGTCATACAGTGACAAAGATAGAAGCAACAGTTATTGTGTTTTGAGGTTATGTATGATCATACAGTGAAAAAAGTAAAAATAGAAACCAAGAGCACCACTTGGAGGAGCATTATATGCCCAAAAGTGGATTTTATAGTAAAGATGAAGCATTTGTAAGACATGGGAATATTTCATATGAACATCATATTATGAATAGTTGTGGAAAACAAAGTAGAGAAAAAAAATCTGTTTCCAGTTTTAAGGTAATAGAGACCTTGACCTTTGACCTTGTGACCCCAAAATCAATAGGGGTCTTCTACCAGATATGGACAATCATCGCATGAAGTTTGAATATTTTGGACTAAATGGAACTTAAGTTATGCTCCGAAAACTGTTTTCAGTTTTAAGGTAATAGTGACCTTGACCTTTGACCTTGTGACCCCAAATCAATAGGGTTCCCTACCCAATATGGACAATCATCCAATGAAGTTTGAATATTGTGGACTAAATGGAACTGAAGTTATGCTGCGAAAACTGTTTTCAGTTTTAAGGTAATAGTGACCTTGACCTTTGACCTTGTGACCCAAAAATCAATAGGGTCCCCTACCCAATAAGGACAATCATCCAATGAAGTTTGAATATTGTGGACCAAATGGAACTTAAGTTATGCTCCGGAAACTGCATGTCTTCAGTTTAAGATAATAGTGACCTTGTGACCCCACAATAAATAGGGGTCTTCTACCCGATATGGACAATCATCCCATGAAGTTTGGATATTTTGGGCCAAATGGAACTTAAGTAATGCTCCGGAAACCAAATTGCTAACAGATGGACTGACAGAGGGACAGATGGACACCAAGGGGTATAACATAATATGCCCGAAATTCTTTCGGGCATATTAAAATGGAGCAAAAATTACTAGTAAAAAATGAAAGATGAAAAAACTTAAATAAAAAAACAAGCTAAGTAAAAAAATCTTAACAAAGCAAAAAAAGGAGCAAAAATACTTAGTAAAAAATGAAAGATGAAAAACATTAAATTGAGCATTAAGAGAACTGAAGACCCATCATGAACTAATAGTCAAAAATAAGAATGAAGGGATAGTCCCCAACCGAGACAAATTGTGATCCATCTTCATTCCGACATAGTCTTAGGGTCAGCCTAATAAAAAAAAAAACAAGTAAAGTAAAAAAATCCTAACAAAGCAAAAAAGGAGCAAAAATACTTAGTAAAAAATGAAAGATGAAAAAACTTAAATTGAGCATTAAGAGAACTGAAGACCCATCATGAACTAATAGTCAAAAATAAGAATGAAGGGATAGTCCCCAACCGAGACAAATTGTGATCCATCTTCATTCTGACATAGTCTTAGGGTCAGCCTAATAAAAAAAACAAGTAAAGTAAAAAAATCCTAACAAAGCAAAAAAGGAGCAAAAATTACTAGTAAAAAATGAAAGATGAAAAAACTTAAATTGAGCATTAAGAGAACTGAAGACCCATCATGAACTAATAGTCAAAAATAAGAATGAAGGGATAGTCCCCAACCGAGACAAATTGTGATCCATCTTCATTCCGACATAGTCTTAGGGTCAGCCTAATAAAAAAAACAAGTAAAGTAAAAAAATCCTAACAAAGCAAAAAAGGAGCAAAAATACCTAGTAAAAAATGAAAGATGAAAAAACTTGAATTGAGCATTAAGAGAACTGAAGACCCATCATGAACTAATAGTCAAAAATAAGAATGAAGGGATAGTCCCCAACCGAGACAAATTGTGATCCATCTTCATTCTGACATAGCCTTAGGGTCAGCCTTATAAAAAAAAACAAGTAAAGTAAAAATATCCTAACCTATAGACAAAAATGAACATATAAAAATCTTACAATACTAAAGCAAAAATATGAAGTAAAAACACTTGAAAAATAGAAGAAAAAAAACTAAAATTGAGCATTAAGAGAACTGAAGAAATTCTTTCGGGAATTAGAGAGGTAAGACTCAGAGACCAAGTTGTATTGACCAATCTCCATTTAACCAGTGCCAAGTGTCTATCGCATGTAAAACCTTAAATTGAAAAAAAAACCTACTTCAACAAGAAAAAATAACCTTCAGCAAAATTCTTAAGATTGAAAAATTAACCTACCAGCAAAATAATTGATAAAAAGAAAAGAAAAACAACAAAAATAAAGTAAAACTAGAAAAAAAAGTTTATAACAAAAATACTTATGACGCTAAGATGAAAAATTTGTACGCTAATACAATAACAAAAAATAAAACACAGAGAAACAAAATTTTCTAACAGTCAGAAAAAAGTAAAAGGCATCCATTGCCTTAAACATAGTTAATGTTTAGCAGATAATTTATCCTCAAAAAATTCAAAATTAAAGATGGAATGGAAAGAAAATCATTAAAGTAAAAATTCAGAAAATACCCAGTATGCAAACACATCATGAGTTATTGAGTTTTGAGGTTATGTATGGTCATACAGTGACAAAGATAGAAGCAACAGTTATTGTGTTTTGAGGTTATGTATGTGTCATACTGCGACAAAGATAGAAGCAACAGTTATTGTGTTTTGAGGTTATGTATGTGTCATACTGCGACAAAGATAGAAGCAACAGTTATTCTGTTTTAGGTAATGTATGTGTCATGCAGTGACAAAGATAGAAGCAACAGTTATTGTGTTTTTAAGGTTATGTATATGTCATACAAAGACAAAGATAGAAGCAGTTAAAGCAGTTATACGGATGTTAGGCCAATAATAAAATTGTCTCATATAGAGCAAAAGCCAAAAGTAATAACACTTTGTGTTTGTAAAAATTTGAGGTATGTGTCATTACAGAGACAAAGACAGAAATGAAACCACCATAATAGTGTATGGGAATGTTTAGATACTTACCAAGTAGATGTATGTTTCATGAAGTGACAAAGACATAAGCTATTGTTGTAGTGTTGGTGTTGTGTGGTCATGTTTAATACAGTGACAAAGACAGGCACATAAGTAACAGTTGTGCTGCTTTGTGGCCATGTGTCATACAATGACAAAATAGAAATGACAACAACAATTACAGAGAGTGTGAATGCTAGATACTTACCTAGTGGATGTATGTATCACAAAATGATAAAGACAGAATCAAGAATTAAAGTTGTGTCATGTGTTCATAAGTCATACAGCAGCAATGACATTTGCAATTATAGTAATATATTTTGTATTGTGTGGTGATGTGTCATACAGCGATTTAGACATAAAAAATAGAAGCGTTATTCTTCTGAGTGTTCATGTGTCAGAAAGGGACAACATGATTTGAAAACAAGACTTATAGTATGTGTTAATGTTAATATACTTACCTGGTGTATGCATGTGTCATACAGTCACAAAGATAGAAGCAAAAGAGGAATTTATGGTGTTGTGCTGTCAAATGTCATGATGGCTTATAATATACATTTGTTCATTTGAAAGAAGGAAACCAAATAGTGCCAAGTGATCACTTCTAATGTACAAATGTAAATGTTTTTTCGTTAAAACTTTAACTCCAATTATAACAATAAGTGCTCAGTCACGTCAGTGACAGTAATTAGTCAATGATTACTATGCTAAAATAAATGTGAATTTTTTTAAGAAGAGAACCTACATATGGAAATAATGGATGACTACTGAGTCTAGTTAATGATATAATAAAGATTTTTTGGCAATGTGATAAATACCCACTGAATGTTTATTTCATAAATTCATCACTGATAACAGAGTGTTCTTATATTTGTGAAAACATTAACAATTGTGCTTCAGCAATAAAATCTTGTCAGACAATGCAATTGAAAATCAATATTAAGTAATAAATGTCTTGATAGAGTTGTGTATAAATTAACTAGTTCATGATATAATTATTATATGAGAAAAATACTTGAAATTTTAAAATAATTAAATGTATGAGTCAAGATATCTTGATATTCAATATGTACCGATTTCAATTAATAAACAGATGAATTCGGAAATTAAATTGTACCCATCATCTCAACTTTACACTAATTAACCTCTGCCTTAAATAAACAAAACCAGATCGAAAATAAAAATGATAAGTGACTTAAGCAACAAATTGGAAGAAGTATAATATGCATGTGGGCATCTGAGATATCCGTGCAAATCAGTGATGTCAATTGAATTGGCTGGAAAGTCCACAATTGATTAATCGGTGAAGAGGGCTCAAATTTTTAAGCTTGCATTCTCACAAATTGCGAACAGATTTTGAAAATTGCGAGTAACTAATCATAACTGGCAAGTTTTCGTGAGTTGAAATCGACACAAAAATTTTAATGTCTGAACTAATGATCCTCAAATCAGCTTAGAAACGGCCAGACAGATCGATAGTAGATCTTGGGCACGAAGGAAGCATTTTCAGATTGGGGGGCTAATTTGATGAGATTTATTTTAAGAAAAAGAAAACGTTTCCTAATATTACAGCACTTTTGTTTTAAGTTCAATTTCACACTGCATTTGAGCATACTGATCCTTAAAAAGTGTTTGCAAAATTTATTTTGCCGAAATAGCATACATGTATCAATCAATTTAGTGTGACAGATTAAATAAAGATCCTCCATCACTATAACTGCTGAAAATATAGGGGGGGGGGGCTAAGCCCCCCCCTGTTTCTACGGGCCTGGATCTAGCAATTAAAGATTCACCTTAAAGCTATGTTTGATTCTCTTTGTCTAGCTTAAGGTCTTCAGCGAACCCATATTTATACTGTTAATGAACGGGTACCTGATGGAAATCAAAATGTTAAAAAAAGCGGCACATGAAGTTTTGGAAGCCCAAACTTCCCTTTGTCTATCCCTTAATATAGTACTTTGTTGTAACTTTTTTCACTGCATATATGAATTGTAATTCTGTATATATTCTGTTAATATTTTGAGAAAAAAAGCAAGTCACCCTTTTTCATTTGCGTGTTGAAATAAAATCAACTCTCAAAAATTTGCAAGTCCAAATAAAGCAAATTCTGTTAGATCGGTTAAGCTCAACCGCCTGACTTTTGCGATTACAATCAGTTTTATGCCAAAACTTACCATAGCTTAATCATTGTCTTAGATCTACACAACCATGCAAAATACACATCTACTTGTTTTAAATAAGTTAAATATAGATTACACATTTTTTCAGCAGAATCCGCCATTATACTAGCGGGCAGACGATAATTAATTACCTCCTTGGGTACGGGCTAGTTTTCCGCGACGTTGTCGTCCACGGAAATCGTAGTTGATAAACGTCGCTCGAATTTTTTTTAACGATTTCGGCGACGTCGGCAATAATCGGAACATCACTAGTGCAAATCATAATCACAGACGGCATACAGTCTGTGTAACCATAACGATAACATATTAATAACATAAGTAACAAAATAATTTAAAATAAAATATGAAACATAACACTAGGACTGTCATTAGTTTATTAAAAACATCAATTTAAGCATAAGGAATCAATGCAAGTATGTAATTTGGAGTTTGAATAAGCTAATCATAACACAGACTTAAATACAGGTCGTCCACGTAAACATTGCGTATATAAACATAGACAGTTTCATTACACACCAATATTTAGGTGTGAATTATTTTTACAATTTCATAGTTTAATTAGTTTTCACGTATTTTAGTAACATATAATTTTGTAAGATTAACAATGTGCATACACACTATTTTGAATAAATGTTACATATAGAAAAGGTCGGTTAAAATCAGTAAAATGCTGTTCATGCATTAGCATATTTACCTATTTAGTGGGCAAGTCCATTGTTTAAAGTACAAAAACACGCATGACCTAGAATACGACCTGTATATTGACTTGACTAATACTCAAAGTTGTTATATGTACAACTAATATATGTGACTACATTAATAAACAAATGACATTCCTAGGAAAATGATAGTAAAGGAAACACTTATCAGATTTCTGTCCGGTGATTGTCCACCATATCTCTAGATCATTCTAAAACCATACAATTACATTTCACATAAGCAAGCCAGGTAGTCATTTAATTCAGTAATCAAATGCCATTGATTAATTAATTATCATTAACATGAACCAACATCTCCACAAGTTCCATCATCTGAAAAAAATCACAAAATAAATAACGAAATAAAAAAGTCTTTGCAATAGACAATTCTGAATTCTGATGAAGTTAATGCCTGGAAATACAAACCTCTTCGGGCCCATTGTGAAGATGGACTGATCCTTGTATTTAAAAAAACGACACAAATCACAATTAAATCAAACCAAGACACCTAAGCAAGTGTGCCGATATCTTCCATGATAAGGCACACAATAACCTTTAGATATTAAAAGTATATATATTGTGAAGATGGACTGATCTTTGTATCTTAAAAAGCGAAACAAATCCCAATTAAATCAAACCAAGACACCTAAGCAAGTGAGCCGATATCTTCCATAAGGCACACGGCTTGCCCTGTTTAATAACCTTTACATATTAAAAGTGTATTTACCTGATAATGTATTAAATAAATTTCATTATTACGTTCTCTAAAAACAAATATTTTGTCCTCTTTAAATATGGCGGTCCGCATGGTAAACAGACCTATCCAATAGATTTTTTTACACATTACAAAACACAGTTCCCCTTGACTGATTTAGGATTGACTATAATCCTAGCGCACGGGATTTTTGTTATTTTAACTATTCTCCCAACTCATTATGTAGTAAATTTGATATTTCGGATATTTGAATCAGGGGTGTGTTTTGTTTCTGAAATCATAATTCTGATTAATCATACGATATTAATCATGAATTGATATTGATTTGGCTTATTGCTTAAATATGACTTCTAACATTTTTGTGACAGAAAAGAAATACCTTTTGCAACCGCTTAGCATTTCCTTGTGTTGCAGGGCCCATCGACCGGTCCGTCGAAACACCCCAAAGAACCCAAAACTCAAAGAAACCCCAAAGAACTAAGAAAACCTCTAAGAAACCCCAAAGGATATAGAAAATATTGTACAATTCGTGATTTGTATTGTATTATACCATAAAACGATTTAGTCCTTTGAAAATTAACTATATTTTTTACGATTATCGCAAAATTAATAAGTTTACTAACAAACAATTAAGAAAATAATGAATTTTCGTAGCAGAATAATTCATACATACACATATTTACGATGAAAACAGTTCGCCAAAGATCTAAGTTACTTTGTGATACTGTCCTACTGCAGGTGGGTCAATATTCGATTAGATGCAATTTATGGACCAATATCAACATACATCACATAATTACATTATTCAACAAGTTGCATTGTTTTCAATGCGTATCTGTAGTTAAGTTCTTAGTGGTTTCTTTGGGGTTTTCAATTTATCTGGGGTTCTCCGGGGTGTTTCGACGGACCTTAATTTAATTAATGGTTGCAACATGGGAAGGCTCTGATTGTATTTGAATCGAGCTTGGAGCTTTAATAGAATGATTTGAGAACATGTTCATGATTCGATTAAAAAAAACGACCGAATCGCATTCATGATCAGTAATGCATACGCAATGAAGGATTTTTAGCGTTAAAAAGTCATATTAAATTTTTTTTAAGTTACGTACTGCAGTCAATAATCTGCCAACGAAATTTCCCTGAACTTTAGATACATGAATTGGTATTGGCTTATCATAGGCGGATCTAGCGCTGGGGTGTCCTTATGCCCCCTTTGAAATTTCCAAAATATACCGATCCATGAGTGTACAGTTTTTTAAGATGTAAACGGCCTTTTTTATGCATGAAGCAATTCATTTCTCACTTTTCACTCCTACCTCTGCATCAAATAGGACAGTAGTCATCCACAGTTAGAATTTCGGTAAAATGCATGGGTCCAGAAATACTCTTTATCAAGATACCTTTAAATACATACATAAAAAATACTAGAAAACACTGAAATTTACAGATATGTAAATGATTTAATAATGTTCATCATAAGGCCATGCCATATCGGAATTTTGTTATGCGCTCGCGTGCCGTAGGTTTTAGAGTCCTCAATCTAAAAAAAAACAATTTTTCTTTAATAAAATCCGATGTTCCGGGATTTGATTATGACAATTTCGTTAAAACACTTCAGTTCATAAAAAACAACGTGTTTTATGTCTGTGCATTTCATAAGTATATTTTAGTTCAGACTACTGTTTCATATTGTGATGATGTTTCCCATTAAAAATATATTTAATGTATTGTGTTTGTCGTAAAGTATTTGTGTTTTAGTTTTGTGTGTTTTAGTGGATAGGTACCTAAGTTTGTCAAATTTGAGTTGACGCTTTACAAAATTCTAATTTGGCATGGCCTAACTTTATTTATATGTTTTAAATTTTGACGATTTCTTATTTATCTGCATCATCTACAATCGAGACTGTCACTCCAGAATCGGACTCAACCTTCATGGAAGATGTTGTTTCATCATTAACCTGAGTAAACCATCGTCTTCAGTGACAGACCAATGATGAACTTATGCATTACCATATTCAAGATCTCTTGAAATATACGTTTGTATGGCCAAAAATAGCCAACCAGTCATTAAAAACAAGACTCTAAAATATAAATAACCCCGAGTTTGGGGCAGTCAATATACACACTTTCCAAAGCAAATTTTTATTTATCTATCTTTTATCTGATCATTTGGACGCTTGATTTTCAACAAATAGTAGCAACAATTTGGTTTCTTATAGTAAAAACTAACTTCAAAATAACTTACTACCTCATGACATAAAGACATGATATTGACAACATCTGGGAGGCAAGCTTTACTCAGTGGCTTCATTGCGAGCTCTCTTGTATCTTCAAATTAGCTTAACAAACACTGGGTAACAATCTTGAATACTTTCCTACCATGGCAATTTAAGTAACTTTAAGTTGATTCTTTGATCCTATAGATATTGGCATAAATGATTATTGTTCAATTGCCCCAATTTCAGAGTACTGTAAAGCAGGAATATAATTGTGCTCACATCTAAACATATAAAATTCTAGTTCTGTGAGTTAGTTTGTTTGTTGGGTTTAATGCCGTAGCAACACATCATATAAGGTAATATAATGGCAGTAAGTCAACTTACTCACTCCTCCTGGAAAGGCTAAATCACTGGATTTAGCTGTTAACCAACTACTAAGCGCATACTTTCAACAGTGACTGACAACTGCCCTACATAATTAAAAGTCATTGGTAGGAGGGAGAATGGCTGTAGAAATAATTTTATGACAAAGCTCTAAGAAAGTATGCCCTGCCCAGGAATCGAACCCACAACCCCTCAATCAGTAAACTTGTGTGCTACCAACTAAGCTAGCCCGCCGGCTATAATTCTGTGAGTACAAAATAACAACACAAATAGTTATACAAAGCATTTATTGTTAGGCTTTATTATAGTAAACAACAAATATAATTCAAGTAATATTGAAATAACTATGACAGCATTTAAATTTTAGCCAGTAAAAACAAGTCAACATGGCAGTGGTTTATGTAAAAACTTTATGGAAATCACATTATTTGTCCTATATGTCTTTTACAGTATGAGATTCGGACTACAATGGACTTTAAGGTACAAAACACTTCCAGTGGAATTGACAATAGAATTTACAAAGTTTGAGCATGAATGGGGATTTAGAATGAAGCAGATTACTAGTATATATTTGTTATATATAAAAAATAGAAAAAAATGTTGTCATCAATATTTCGGCTGAAGCCTTTATCAAGAAATTATTGTCATGAAATCAAATTACATTTTGAACATAGAAGCCATATTGTTTATTTGATAATCAAAAGGCTTCAGCGAAAATACTGATATATTGATGGCAACAGAGTTTTCTATTTTTTTATATATAATACTTGTATATTCCCTTTAGAATTATATTGGACATAATATATTTGTTATATTTGCATAAAGTTAAAACAAAAGACAGATGAAGTAAAAAAGTTTTAAAAAAAAGTTACAGTGCGGTTTAATGTCTACTTCAATATACAAGTTCAGCGAACTATAATTTTGTATTATAACCCCTGATCATTGAAATCACCTTCAGACATACTCATTTACAGCTGGCAAAAGTTGAACAACTGTATGTAATTTTTAGCTCAGGGAAATGAGCAGTGACCCAAGTGGGGTTCAAACCCTGGATCTCTCAATCCCAAAGCATGCATCCTGCCACTGGACAGCTCCTATATTTGTAAACAGACTTTGTTATCAACTAAGATTAGTCTGTTATTATGTATATTGCACATGTATTAAGAAGACTTTCCTTAAAATACAAGTACCAAGAGTATTTCGTTTTTAGTTGCAAAAACATACAAATGTTCAACTAGTATGTCAACTACCTTTAAAATAGATCTTTTAGTACTGTAACATTAACATTTTAATACAAGGATAGCAGTAACATGATTTAATCATAAAGAATATTGCACTATTTATCAACTTCAGTAATAAAAATAATAGTTGTACATAAGTAAATAATTATAAAAAAGTAGTGTTGAACTATCAAGTAAAGTAGGAAATAAATTATGGCTTTATCATTGAGCAGAAAAAGAGACAGGTAAAACAAGAGTAAAAACAAAGTAAGAAAAGGTGAAAACTAAAATTATAATACTTCAAAAAAATTTACGGCTTTTAGCTGATCGGGTCCGCGAAAAAATCCATATACACTCGACTAACTTCTCGGGGTATATGTACCATGGGGGTAGAAGGACCCATATAAACCGTCAAAAATCTTTATAACTGAGAGTATACAGTGCTTATATTAAAGTTATGACAAGCACGATAAAGCATTATAGTTCATAGTTGAATTCAATTGGTTTTTTTTTAAATCCTGAAATTCCTTATTTTAGTGATTTCAGCAGCTTTTACATAGAAAAAAACCCCCATTCACTTAATTAACTTGCTTAGTATGTTGTTAACCAGTGACAGAAATATGTCATTAGGTATACAAAATGATATTTATATGAACACAATAAAAACTATACAAGATAATACATAAAGATTTGAACAAAGAACCAGCCTGGCAGTTATATAAGAAGGCACCAGATTCATAAGACCATTACAAAAATCATTATAAAAGAGATATTATTACTCTTACATAAACATCAAAATATAATACAAGTTTTAACAGTTCTAATAGTTTGTTACAACCTGTACAGCAAAAACATCCAATACATAAGGCCATATTGAAATTTTGTTAAGCATCTGCATGCGCTTAGGTTTTAGAGTCCTCAATCAAAATAAAAAACAAAATTTTTGGTAATTTTTTAAAAATAATTCCGATGATCCAGGATTCCATAAGACAATTTAATTCAGGGAAAATTGTTTGGCAACAACGTTATTTATCATAAGCAATTTATCATAACCATGTCATTAATACAATATATATTTTACGTAAAAAAACACTACATGTAGTCATTTTATATTAAATTCAGACATTTGTTTCATATTATGAGGATGTTATTTCATTGAAATATATATATATAATGCATTGTTTTTTGTCGTAAAAAATAAGTGTTTTTGTTATCGGTTTGTGTGTTTTTGTGAATAGGTTCCTAGATTTGTCAAATTTGAGTTGACGCTTAACAGAATTCCAATTTGGCATGGCCTAATTGGAGGTAATCAAACCACAGTCCAGGTACACATGGTTGTGATTAAAAGTATGGTGCACGAGAATACAACAGATAAAAAAATCCTATGCTTTACAATAAAATGTGGTGTGTTACTCATTGAAAATATTGAGTGAAAGGTACAAGTTCACAGATTTGGTTAAATTTTTTCTGTAATTTCAGTATATCATTCAGTGTCTTTAATCGTGTTATAACATTCATTCTTAATATTTTAAGACAAACTGACTTAAAGATTGCAAGAAATATACAATAAAAGTTACAAAACTGCACTAAAATTGTCTATACTGTTACATATGAGGTAGATTTTTAATACATGAAACACCATCATTTGTAGCTATATGCCAATTTGCACTAAAATTGTCATTATCAAAACACTACTTTCCTGCTTCCAAAAATGTTTCCATACAATTTTGATAGTTTTAGAAAATGTTGATATTTAAGTTGAAATCTGTGAATGAGTACCTTGAAAATATAAAATCCTGTACTTTCATTGCAGTGAAATATAGAGTCTAAATGATGTCATCTTAAAAGATAAATGACTTCTCAGCATCTTAGTGGAGAATGATATAACAATATACTCATGTAAAGATATCTTTCAGAAAAAAGCATGAAAGAAATAGAATATTCTTCATTTTTTATTTCAACTCATGGGCTCAGAAAATGATATTTTCACTATTAGCCACTCTTGAAAAATATGTTTTTCTGAGCTCACTCAGAGGAATAAAAATTGATCTTTAAGGCAAGTTTTTTTTTTATTTGACGATACTCAAACCCTCCAGTGGGATTTTACCCAATTAAAAAAAAATCGGAAATTCTCCAAAAGTCATTTTAGGTATTTATTTTTTTTAACTGTGTATGCACAAAAAACTGTTTCAAAAATTTCAATGTGTCATTTCCTGAAGCATTGTTTGCTAAATCAATAAGGAAACATAAATAAAATAATAAGCCTTACTAATAACAACGCAGGTTTAAAAATGTTTTGTATACAGTGGCATTCTGTTATCTTGAGAAAAAAACAGAAATTATTTACAAATAAGAAACCATATCATATTCTTAATAAATCGAAGTAATTTAGTGTAATAAAACTAAATTAATATTTGAGTTTTTTTGTTGTTTTTTCTTTACCTCCTCCTGTCAACATTTGTATCACCAGACTTCAAGTATCAACAAATAAAAAATTCTCGCCTAACCAAAATCGATGAGTATCCTCTATATTTTGATAATGTTATTGAAATTGGGAATCATTACAGTGCATAGGAAAATGTATAAGTAAAATGTTTACATGTATAAAGATCTAAAATATATAACCATTTGAGCACAAGAGGGTGCATATAAAGGCACTGATTTTAAATATCTAATGTAAGCTTAACATCATACAGCTTGATATATCATCATAATTAATATTCAAAATTGTATAAAAATATAAAAAACACATCATATTTATCAAAGAATTACACATCTAAGTTTAGGTCAGGTTTCAACCCAGCTTTTTATACATGAAAAGCATAAAAATAATATCTAAGAATATACATTTTCAATGAATAATGCTTATCAAAAATATAATTATTACATAAAGTGAAATGAAAATTTAAAGGCTATAAGCTATCAATATAGTAACCTGTATAACTACCAGGACAGAAATTAATATTCTGTATATTAACTTTATGATTAAAATTAAGAAACAGACTAGAATAACACATGTTTAATTACAAATGTAGGTCAACAAAAGATATAATTCCAACGATCATCTTAAAACAAGCTATAAGCATTACATTAAATTCTTCAAGTTAACAAAAATATATTAGTAGCGTCAGTGTTAAGTCAATGACAATAAACAAAAGTCATGTACATGAAGTAGTGATAGTTTTTATTAGGCCATAGCTGTAAATGCTGGAACAAGGAAGGATTTTGGTACAAGACCAAATTTTCCACCTAATTCTCCTACCCACCATGATTTTTCATCAAATTCTCTACTAAGAATATGAATTATGTCCCCTTTCTTAAATGTAAGCTCATTAGAGTTATCTCCCATACAATCCCATTTACCATAAAACCTATTCTCAAAATCTTCTTGTGGTTTGAAATCCATTTTTATCTTAATCCTTTTCTTTTCTGGAGGAGGTGGTGGAAGATCTCTTTGAATTCTTTTAATAGGTGGGGGTGCAGGAGGGGGCGTGGCTGTCTCAGTGGTTGGTTTACTGGGTAATGGTGGAGGGAGAGGTGGTTGAATGTCTTCAGAATGCTGCTGTACACTGACAGCATCATCATAAAATTCCTCAGTCTCAGCCACCATAGATGTATTGGATACTGATTTGATTGGAGGTTTTGGTAAACTCTCCATAGGTGGAGGAGGTTTTGGTTTATCTAAACTCTTCGGTGATGGAGGTGGAGGTGGTCTAGGTGGTGATATAGAATCTGGTTCTTCATACTCTTCACCTTCATTTTCAACTTGTATAGTCACAGGTGGCTCCTCACCTCCTTCTACAAAATCATATATATCTTCCTCTGTAATAATAATAGTAAATAACTTATATAATACAAATTGAAAACACAAGCAGCAAGTTCAGTTCTAGTCAACAATTACAAAAATATCATAATAACAAATTTTGTCCAAGTAAAAAATAAAATCATGAAATTCCTGGTATTCTTTGTTTCAGCAGTTTTTAGCTAGAAAATGATTCCTTCTTAGGTCCCAAAAATCATAACTTTCAGGACTTGTTTTCAAAACTTTCATTCATGTCATTAAATCTTTTGATGCTGAGATATATGAGTAAAATTTATGAAGACAAAATGTAGGTTAAATTCTCTATGGTGAATGTTTACACACAAAATGGACCAGTATATAAAAATCAGTATAAAATGGTAAATGTTTCTTCTCTGCACAATTTCTAGGATTTCCTGAGTAGGGAGGGCTCAATAAAACATATTAAGAAATATATATTTTTTCTATTCTATATTATTTTACAAACATGGTATTGCCTTCCAAACAACATATTGATCTTTTCTAGATTAGTCTTGAAAAATAGAAAATAAATACATACATTTTACCCACCAACCCGTCCCTTTTACCCCCTAAATTTGAATGAGAATCTACTTATATACCGTATTTCGTTGTTGCCTTACCACCAAGTTGTGCAGGCAGACAAAAATAGCTGATAATATTACATGTATAACACTTGAACAGCAAGAGCATACAACATGGGTCATATTAACAAATACAAACTTAAAATGATATTTCTTATCATTATAGGAATGTATACAGAAGTATTTTACCAATAGTAGGGAAGCCACCACATTCTATTACACTCTGCCATTGTTCATACTCTGTCTTACTCTTAGCCATAAACTGAAAGAAATAAAGACAATTATTTAATTAGTCCGAGTTCCAATTATTAGTTTCTTTCTGTAAAACTTAAGTTTAATGTATGTATGATATAGGAGTGTGGGTGGTGTTTTGGTCACTATGAATACACAGTAAATATTTGTTGAATATACATCCTAATATAATCCAACAATATTAACCTGAGCTTGACCTTTATGAAAGAATATATTAAACTTATTATTTACAGTCAATTTTTGTCTTCATTAGTTAATGGCGCTTTATCGGAAGCTTTCGGTAAAATACATATACTGAACAAATAATTTGGATTTCATGAGAATAAATACTTTGAAACTGTGCCACAATATTGTGGACTTATGTGTTCCCCCAAAAAACTAATGTGTCAAAAATTAAAAGTACAATAACATGCCACTTTTACAAATTGATTCATAGTCACATAGGTAGTTATAAACACGTGTATAACCGTATACACGCATATGGAAAATCATGATTTAATTTAAGTGAAGTGTGTAATAATTATAATAAGGTAGTTCAAGCTCAGGTTAGTATTGTCGCACTGTACCCTGATATTCATGGGTGAAATTTCAAAATTTTCAAAATTCTGTATTTCATTATAATAGAAGCTTTTAGAAATGAAAAGAATCTTCCCTCCGTAAGAATATCAAGCAAAACAAATCTGCCATGTACAAGATGGCATTTACCTTATAATGACTTTATTTCTTAGTCAAACTGATATAAGCATGCTACCTCAAAACTTCAAAAGTCAAAATTGAAAATACTTCAAGTACTCGAAGTATTAATATGTGAACTCAGGTTTTATTTTCATTGATGTGTTGGAGTAAAGAAGTTTTCTACAGATGAGAGGCAATAACATCATTATTAATAATGAATATTCCAACAGTGAACACTGTATATGTATTAGGGCTGTCACGATGTGCCAGAAGCATATCTCAGTTTATTGTGATGCACTAGAACAGATACATACCACTATATGTTGCTTTGCAAACCAAGGACATGGCTGCATAATACTTTTGTCTTAAAAAACTTATTCAACTGTTCAGTATTGAAGTATGTTATAGGATTTTGTAGGGAAAGTGCCTGTTGCAGACTTGTGAAATACTGGGCATTTTTAGAGAATTTTTTTGGAACATTCAAAGAAGCTTTAATCAAATGAATCATAGAAAACTGAGATTTTACTACTTTCATTTGGCGAAGAGAAGAATTTTTAAATGAAGTAAAAAATATCGCTAAATACTGGTACAGTATGTTAAATTCGTACCGCCGGTACGTATTGCCGCAGCTGCATATAGCAATATACCGTTATATAATGACAGCCCTAATACGTATAGCCATGGGTGAAAGTTCAAAATCCTGAAATTCACAACTTTCATTATTTCAACAGTTTTACATGAGAACAAAACTTTTATCCTGAATTTCAGTACTAGTCCTGAGAAAGTTCACTCATGTATAGGTATTGAAGTCTGTTGCCATTTGGCTGCATCCTTATAAAGTTTCGTTCAGCAGTTATTTTATGTTATTTATGCAACAGTTATAGAATTCATGTTTTTTGCCCACTAACCTGATAAAACCTTTTTGCTTCATTATCATGGTACAGTTCAAAACATAAATCTTTGTCTGCTTTCTTATTACCAATATCAGGACAATTTCTAAATTTGTAGCCTGTAGAAATATATCAAGAGAAAATTAAATACTGTATAGCGGGTTATTTCTGCGGGGCAAAAATTTCGCGTAAACAAGAGAGTTTTGTATTGGGGATGCTAAATATTGGCGGAAATTACTCTGTGCGCCAATTTTAAACCTTCCGGTGAAAGATGGTCAAAGGTACATAACTCTGCCATTTCACCTGTATAAGCAGTCACTACCGACCACGACTTTTCAAATTTTTAAATTAACTAAGTGTAACCAAAGTTGCATAACCTGAGCGGACGTTTGAAAAACCAACGCTCACACAGCAGATTATCTATTTCTATGACGATGTATTGACGGGACAAGTTTAATCATGTGATAAGAAATTCTGAATCGTCATTAAATGTGAATGTTTTTGTTGAAAATATTACCTGGGTTCAGCTAAGTTTGATTGATCGTTCGACAAATTGCATAAGTAAGCCCAACTCGCGAGAGTCTTATAATAACAACAATTTGTTGTAATGAACAATAAAATTTTTCGCATGTTTGTTAATAGTCGTGGAAAACGCCTTTGTCTTTGTTAAAAATTATCGGTATTGAAGTTTGCGGCTACACATTCCTTGAAAATCGCCAATTTACCTGAATCCATTGGTCAAAGTCAAACAAATTTTGAAATTAACAGCTTGTCACAAACAATGTATCATCAACGCACCTAGTGGAGTCTTAAAACGGACAAAATCAATTATAAAGCGTTGTCACGTGACGAAATTTGACAATAGTTTTCTTTTGAATCTCAATAAATAAAAAAGCTACATAAACACTAACTCTGCTCTTTTTACTCAATTTGTTAAATTATGTGATGAGAAGTTTGTCTTCGGTTCGCTAGAAAGTACTGAAATTAATTGCAAGACTAAAGATGAATTTGTTTTGTACGACAATCAAACAAGTGTTTGAGCTTATCTCGTGAAGATTCGGAAATGACCGACATACGGGTTTATAATGTAAACAAAATGGCAGCACCGTCGTCGAGTTTCGTAACCGAGATTTGATAGAACCTGTCATCTTATTGTTAGAATGACTGTGTTGTCTGTCTGTATTTTCGTTTCTACAAACATAACTTGAATCAATTCCTTTGCATTATTCAAAATAATAAATTTTGTTCATTTACATAGTGAATCTCCACAAAATTCACTACATAAATCTTGATTTTAAGGGAGGTAATACATGCACATATCAATGAATAAAAAATTCATTAAGAGTAATGTTCCTTAGTAAACAATATGGCGGCGACTTAATACTGCGGCGGTTTGTATTCGCAGTGTTTATATTTGGCGCATTTTCATTTTCCGCCAATAAAGCCAAAATAAAACCCCCGCAGATAATACCCGCTATACAGTAATCAAACAAGTTACCAATATGTATTCTCTGTAAGGTAGAATCAGTACGTCACATCTCTTATAGTAAAATTCTCATATAACCAGGGCTCAAATTTAAGCTCGCATACTTGCAAAATGAGAGTGGATTTTGAAAATTGCAAGTTTCTTCTATTTAAACTCGCAAATTTTCATGAGTTGAAATTGCTGCAAAGTATTCACAGTACAAACATGATCAATAGTCTACATATCCTACAATAATGCCTTTGTTCTATCTATAGTTAACTATAGTACTATATTGTTTTTATATTGCATATATGAATAGTTACTATATATGCAATAAAGAGAAAAAATGCTAGCGATTTTCTTCATTTTTTCTAATTGAAATAAAATCAACTCACAAAAATTTGCAAGTCTAATATTTTTTTAAATTCAAGCCCTGGATATAACGCAACCTGCTGTTTTAAATATTTTTGTGGCATCTAGTAAGCAGATTCAATTACTAGGAATTATTCTAAAGCAGAATAGCAGGGCAACACATCCTGTCCTTTTTCCCCTCCCTGTTCTTTTTTGCTACACCCCAAACACAAATAAATACATTGAAACATCAACCATCCGATGTGCTTTTAACATCAAGTAAGTTTTAAAAAGATGTAATATTTTCATAATTGTAAGCATTGTGTGGTTGATGTTGTCCAAATAAAGAATCATTTAACCCTAAACTGGTCAATCCCGCATTTTTATATGTCTGGACAATCTGAAATTGGTGTTTTTTAACTGGATTTAGTGAATTTCACTAAAGAAAAGTTGTCCCATAAAAATGAGCTATTTTTTCGTGCACCTTCCCCATCAAAAGATGTCTCACGGGGGTTCCGAAGGGGTGATGTGCCCCCTTTGTTGCTGGGGTTTCGCCAGAAAAAAATCGGGGTCATTGAGTTAAGAGAAATGGCCCCAAATGCTGATAAGAAAACATGTTTTCAGTCTTTGAAAAGACCTGGCACTTAAGACCTCAATTTTGAAAAATATTACTGTTTGAAATGCAAAGTTGGGGTGGAAAAAGAGCAAAAATTGCATTTTTTGCCTTTTTTGCTCCACCCCAGCCCTAGCGCTGATGGTAAAGAATGGCTACTTTTCACACATGTCACAACCAGTAAAGGGTTAATGATACCAAAACACACAGTGGTAAATCTAACCTACCTTCTAGAATGAATGCACCATTCTGTTTTTTATCATTTTGACTTGTAAAATAATAAAATATCCCAGCTTGTACAACACACCATCTTTTCTGGAAATTGGTTCTTCCAAACAGACCTAGATAGCAATGCAAAATAAACATATATAAAAAAAACATATTTGTCACAATAAATATAGAATATTTAACACAAGGGGGGTAACTCAACAACGTAGATTACAGAAATGTTAACAACAGAACTGTCTATCTTTATTACTTTAATGACTTCTTTAATGAAGGGAGAGTTACCTAAGCATAATGCTAGCTAGCGCTTAGCTTTCTAGTACCCTTAATTTGATATCCCATACATATTCTTTATGGTGTAAGAAGGGTACCAGAGCACAAAGCACTAGCTAGCAATATGCTTAGGTCATTGGCTTGTAGTTTATGTTGCATTATGCCGCATTTTAACATTTTTTAGTCATATTGCAGGCATCAGTTGTTCTATGCATTATCCCTGGATAGGCCTAGATTCCTGGACCTAGGCTTCTAATGTAGTACAAAGGCAAAAGCAATTACCAAGACCATTGGCTAACAATTTTTCTAAAGAAGAATAGCTGAAGAATTTAATATAATAATTATGACCAAGCTCCCTAAACGTATGTAAGTCTTGCCTCAAGTCAAACCCACAACCTTTTGATTAATTGGCGGATGTGCTACCCACTAACCTAATTAAGCAGGTGTATGTTTTTTTCTCAATTATCCACGCATCAATCATTATAAAAAAATTATGACATACCTGCTCCCTTCTTCTGTTTCTTTTCAAGAAATCCTGAGAACACAACACTCTTTAAGTCTGCAGCTGGGATTAAACCAATACCAGCTGAAATGATGTACATAATTAATTAACTACATGTTTTCATCAATAATATCATAATCAAATCATTTTTTCATCTAAAATCAAAATGATTACATCATCTTTAAACTAAGTCAACTATCAATATCAGACTTATATATCTTACTATTATAGTGATTTATTCTTTCCAATGCTTCAAGAGTTCCTTGAGACATTTTTCAAGAAAATCTTATTACATGTAGCTTGAATAAAAAATGAGAGAACTTCGTTGGTTTTCACTATAAAGGAATTCTTTCCAAAATCAAGACAACAAATTTCAGTTTATACATAAACATTGACTCGATCCATAGCTTAAAACGTGTGTTTTAATGTGGACCCTATAAGACCCTTGTTTCTATAATAATACAGGTAGAAAAATTCACTAGGCACTCATTCTTTCAAGTGTTAGTCTACCATCTCTCATCATGCATATTCATCAAAATAATTCTTGGCAATGAAGTTATGAGCTCAGATTTTGTAATTTATTGAACATGACCATATTCTTAAAATCTGTACATTACATTATTATAGAAAAAGTCTGGTTTTCTCACTTAAACAATATCAGAACATAGTTATAACATTGCATTTAAAGGTGAGCAATGAAAAAAATAAACTGTTTTATAAATATTAAAATTGATAGTCATAACACAATTTGAAGTATTATAATTACTAAGATTTTCACAAAACAAACTTTACACTATCAGCAACAAATTATTGTTTCTGGACACAAAATAAGTTCATCAAAATGTCCACAGCAGTTTAAATTACGCTTACAATACCTAACCCAAGGCTCTGGTTCCTACTATCAGTAACTACCTGCAGACATACCCAAATACAATGTGAGATATATATAGATATGTATAACATATCATGCTGACAAACTAACACAATATATACTGTTCACAAACACATAAAAAATTCCATTGCACTCAAAAACAACAAAAAAAAATCACATTCAGGCATCATTAAGTACATTAACATAAAAAATTATTCTATTCAATTCATACCACACACAAAAAAGTCACACATACATAAAGCACGCAAGACCTTATAAATTATATAAAATGTACAATTTTAGCCAGTTTTTCGAAACATAACTGAGTGAAATACTTCTAATACACATGTGTATACAAAGAACAGATGATCAAGTCAAACAAAAATCTAACCATCAAAAAATCTCAAAAAATACCAATGAAAACCAGTCTCTCATGCATTTACCAAACTAATATGTGAACATTCTGTTCCAAACACAATTTCTATGAGCAGAACATTCAATTTTTCAGCAGATGAAACTTTTATATTAGAAGTTCTTTTGGTTAGTATACTAATGGATTTCTTATTAAGCCCATGCATACGAACACATGTACAACAATCTATTAAAGTCTATAATTATTTGTTTGTTTATTTTGGGTGTTAACACTGTAGCAACACATTATATAGGTCATATAATGATGGTCAGTCAACCTTCTCACTGTTCCTGGAGAGACTAAATCTCTGGATTTAGCTGTTAACCAACTACTAGGCACTAGGCAACTGCCCTACATAATTAAGAATCATTGGTAGGAGGGAGAATGGCCGTAGAAATAGTTTCATGACCAAGCTCAATGAAAGTATGCCCCACCCGGGAATCGAACCTAAGGCCCCCCCCATTATCAGTAGAATCTATAATTAAAATACATGTAAGGCAAAAACAGCATGACTAAAAATATTGATTGATGACTTGTAGTAGATTAAATGTTTTTTACAAGTTTTATAACAGCTTGAAACTTGTTTTAAACAAATTAAAGAAGACGTTTAATGCCTGCTTCCATGTACTGTACATGTTCAGTCATTTTACAGCCTTTGTACCAATAACTCTGATCACAAAATCACATCCAAGCTAATGACTGTCAAAGTAACCATTTTAATCAAGGCGGAGTGAAGGTAAATTGCAGGTTAATTTCTAATTTAAAGAAATCAGTAGTGCCTGGATGGGATTGGAACCCAATCCCCAAAGTGTGCTCGGTACAAATAGACAACAGCCCCTACTAGGGCAGAACTGATTTTCTTACACCTCCCACCTATCAGAGGAATAACTTTTATGATTCAGAAATTTTAGTGGTATTATAAACTCTTTAGCAATCTTTAAGGACTTAACTCTAGACCTATTTTTGAGAATGAAGAAAATGTAACATCTTCCAAGACATTTTGTGAAAGGGATTGCAGTATCTCTAACTATGTTGAATCTTGAAGGCAGGATAAACATGTAACCAAATAGGTAGGTAACTGCAAACCAGAACCATACAATCTAGCAACAAAAGTTTCACATTCAAAGCTTAACTAATAATAATATTTATATGTCAACAGCTCTATCAACTTATAGAGAATATCAAAAGTATACCGAAATATAATATCATATTAGAACACCCCTAGCTCAGTGCACCAGCTCTCCCAAGAAACCGAAACTACTAATTGACAATATCACATTTGAATGTCACCAGCATAGAGCACCAGTTCTCCCAAGTATCTAAAACTGCTAAAATAACAAAGTCACATAAATTTGAATGTCACCGGCTCAGTGAACCATTCCTCCTAAGTAGCCAAACTAAGTGCACCAGACTTTTAGTTGTAAGAATTTCTCATACAATTTTTTTTCATTTTTGAAGTAGATATCCTTACAAAGCAGTATATTCATGATAGAATGACAGAGCTGTTATAAAACTATGATTGTATTTCAGGGCATATATAAACATGCACATGTCATTGTTACCTCCTTCTTGTTGACTTTTCTTCTCTGAAAACAGTTCTATGTATGTAATCAAAATGTCCACTTTTTTGATGGCCAAGACATTTCAGGATTCTAAATGATTGCTTGACCAAAAGTGTAAGTGAAGACAATATTGCGGGCTTAGCGCAAAACGTTCGTAACTCACTCTTTTCTTATATTGAGTTACAACTGTTTTGCGCTAAACCCACGATAAATTTCAGGTCATGGTGATATCAAAAGGAGTGTGTTCTACCAAGCCTAGTCAGATTTTGAAATAGAGTCAGTTTTCTTACGGCCTGAATGATTAAAATGAAATAGTTCCAAAAGCATACAAAGGGTGTAAGTTACATAACTTAGTTAACAGTTCTAACCCAATCATGACATTGAGTGAATTTCAAATAAACTTGAAGTAATTCTATCTCTATTAAAAAGATCAATAGATCTACAAGCTACAGTTAATAGTTCAACAAGAGACATCTCACGGGTTAAGCACAAAATGGTTGAAACTCAATTTAAAAAGAGTGAATTTCGACCATTTTGCGTCAAGCCCAGGCTCTCTTCTAAAACTGCAGAACTCAACATTAAAGGCTGTCTGATTGCCTCTGCCGACCTAAATTTGGGTTCTTACTGCTACTGAACATTTGGTTCAGGCAAGTAAATATATAGCTGGTAGTCAAATCTTCTTTAAAATTTAATGTCAAGTCCTGAACTGAAGATATAAAAAACATGCAGAATCTTCTTTACATGTTTCTATGATGGTTACAACAAAGAAAATAAATGCAGAATAGTAAAACATCTAAGAAATAAAATATATTACCATCAATATAGTTTGTATCCTCACTACCATCAGATTTAGAACTTACATCTGTACCTGCAGTATTCACTGATTCATCTTGCCCTACAAGTATATATAATAATAATAATATAAAATGTTCAAAGGAGCTGCAAGAAGCATCACACATCCAAAAAAATAAAAAGGCAATTTTTTGAAACCGGTTTGTTATAAATGATATGAAAAAGCAATTAGAAGATGCTGAGTTCTAGCACAATGAAATCAAACAAAAATATTGACAATATATATCAAGTTATTTCATCTTCAAATGACAGAAAAAGGATTATCAGGTTAATTAAACACACAAACAGACATTTTTAATCTGTTTTTGACTACTAATTCATACTTAAACCAGTTCAACGCCTGATAACATGGATGAACAGCACTTGATATAAGTATTGATCAAAATTGCTAATATTTAACCGGTTCTAACAATCAACCAACTTCAGTTTTTCAATCATAAAAGCCCTAATAAAATATACAAGAAAATCAGACTATATGAAAATACAAGATAATGAAAATGCTACCAAATGAAAACTTAATATTTGTACGGATAATCATCCATAAATGGCAGCCACCAACAAGTGCTAAGCAGCATTTGACACTAACGGTGTCCCGGGATCCCTAGGACACCAAAAAATGGGAAGGGACTCCAAAACTGCCAAGCCGGGTGTTCCGTGGGGACACTCGATTTTCTGGGTAATTAAATGATATAACAGCAGTATAAAGGAATTATTCAAACACAAAAGTGACAAAAGTACATTTTGTAAGTAAAAAAATCGATCCAGTGTTATTTTTTAATATATTAGAATAATAAAAAACTTCTGTTCACAGATCAATTTTTTACAACTGTTCATAGACTGGTAAAATTCACGGAGGAAAAGTGAAGTAAACGGCAGGCAATTAATGTAAAATGCATTTACTAACACATTCATAATGCAAAATTTAAATTCAAAATAAAAATATGATTTCTGAGAGATTTCCATACAAATAAAAATATTGAAAATCGGCTCAGAATTAAAGTTATTATCCTAAACGGTTTTGTTGGGTTTAATGCCATAGCAACACATTGAATAGGTCATATAACGGCGGTCAGCCCACATACTCACCATTCCTGGAAAGGCTAAATCTCTGGATGAAGCTGTTAACCAGTTACTAGGTGCATACTTAAGTCAGTGATTGACTACTCTCCTACAGGATTTAGAATCAGTGGTAGAAGGAGAATGGCTGTAGAAATAATTTCATGACCAAGCTCCACAAAAGTATGCCCCGCTTAGGGATCGAACTCACAACCTCTCGATCAGTAGACTTGTGCGCTACCGACTGAGCTAGCAGGAAAGGCCTTTTCCTAAACATAGGATAGCAGGTGCTTGTGACGTCATGCTGCAACTGGTCTATACAGCTATAATTATGTAGTATATCAAATAATGAAGTATATCTGTAATCATGAATAAATTAATTGACTGATAGAATGCCTAGTTCATTTTTTTAAATTTGACAGTTCATACTTTTTGATAATCTCGTTCAGGGATCCCAATTTTTCATAAGGGACACCTTGGATCAAAAGCAGGAGTCCCGTCAGGACACCTGGCTCAGAAGTTAGGGTTGACCACTGCTGCTAGACCCTATTTTTTCTTCATATTCAAATATTTATACTTTTACAACTGTAAACAATGAAATAAACAAGTAATCTAAGTCAGTAACATTATATACCTGATGAAGTATCAAGGTTTTGTACAGGTTTATAATCCGGATTCTCATCAAAGAACTTTTGAAGTTTATCTAACAGTTGTTGTTTTTGTTCTACAGTCTTCTTACTTAATTTATTCTCTTTCTTCAATGTGTCAGAAAGAAACTTGTCAACATCTGTAAACATTAACATGATACAGTATTAATATAAATTCTATAATTCATTATATATAGACACAGACACAATTAATGAAAGAAACAAAATAGTGGAACCCTATAATACCAGTGCAACTTTAATTCCAGTGCAATAATAAAATCCAATGATTTTTTTTTAATGTAAATCAACATGTGCCTATAATGTTGTCATATAGACAATATTTTGGGAGAATGGAAACATTGCTTGTGCCTTTTTACCTCTAATCCAATCAAATGTGCATTAATTCCATTCCTATGCTTGACTGCATGGACAAATTTTCCGTTTATTTTCTGTTAACTTCCAAAATCAAATTTGCCTGATCAATACAGACGTCATCTTAATATTGTCACAAGTCATGTGATAAACTTGAACTGAATTTTGCTTATAATGTAAAATAGGCATGACTGCAAGTTGAAAATTTTTAAATTTTTAAACCTGAACTTTTTGTTGGGGGCCAGGGGGGCCACAATGTTTAATCTTATTGCTGACATGACTCAAAGAAAAATGATGAAGTACAACTTTATTTCATATCTTGTAAGTCTGGCTTTTTCAGCCAGTTTCCATAGTTACCCAGTTTTGATCACACTCAGACCACCATTCTCATCTCCATTTATTTTTTGTGCTGTTAATTTTTTTTTTAAAATCTTTTGTATAAAATGATAAAATCCTTCGAGTGGAAACTTCATTATGCCGAACAAATTGTAAGATCAATTTCTGTTTACAGTTTAATCTTTATTTTTTCCTTGTTTATTACTAAACACAACCTAGGGCATGTTCTACAAAGTGATCTCTATCAAGCGCTGTGTAGCGATTTCCTATAGAACGGTCTGCTACGATCCAGCAAATTGAATCGCTAGCTAGCGATATGTAGCAAGTTTTTATTTTGCTAGCCATAAAATTCAAAACACTTCTGCTTATTTCAAAATGGCTGCCCCCTGTGGGAAAGTGTTTCTTTTTCAAGAATACTGATATACATTTTTTTATGCATATATTTCGTCAAAGTAGTAAAATAGAATAATCATGGTCGATTTAAATATTTTTCACTTGTAACAATTCTAAACTTTTTTGTTTGAGAAAGTTGTCATTTTGAATCTGCTAGCTTGAAGCAAACTGTTCATTAGCTAGCAATTGCCTTGTGGAATGTGCCCTTAGTTTCCTCCTCCTGAAGTGAGGAGCATAAACCAGGGAATTAGATATCTCTGGCATAAATTGATAAAGCGTGAAAAAGTTTTCAAAAAAACTAACACCACTATGAGCATTCATGGAAACTAGGCTCTGATCTAACCACTCTAGACTTAATTAAACTCGGATATTTACCTGACAAAATCTGTCGAATTGCTTCGGATGTCATTTTTCCTACAATACCATAATCTTCTAAAAGTTACAAAACTTCCTTCTTCCTAATTCGCTGTTTTCATCCGGGCAACAAAAAATATTAACTTCCTTCTAGTTAGTCTGGATAACCTGCCCCTTACTTGATCTAACACGACATAACAGAGCGGTCAAGTTTGGTCGCTTCACACTACATACAGCAACATGATAGAACTAGGAGTCTGGTTTTATCTGAGAGCGATATCTTTTAAAAATTGATTAAGACCAAACACAATTAGAATAGCGAAAAAAACTCACCAGAAAACAAAGTCCGTTTACATTCCTACTTTAACACCGAGGTGTGGATACTAACCAAGGTAATCCGAATGTAAGAGTAAAGGAAAATTTACAGTACAACCTCTATAGAAAGACATCAATTGGATCGACTAATTTTTTTTGCTTTTCATGTTGCTGTGCATGTTAATTTTAATTAAGTTATAGTTAAGGAGAATATCATAGGTTGTTAAGCAGAGAATTTTTTTTTGTAAAAGGCTGCTCAGTAAAGATTGTACACTGAACTAGCAGAGTTGTCGTTCCTACCTCACAATAAAGACTGAAATAGGACCGTATCAAAATCATGTCGAATAGATATTTTAGACCATCGAAATTTGTTTTTGAACCAAGCTATCAAAAATTATTTGCAATAAGAAGGTCATAAGTGTGATGATTAAATAAGAATTTAGCATTCACGTGGTGCTTGTATGTACATGTATAATGGATAGGCCCTATGTTCACGAATAAATGTTGCAGTTGAACTTGAATTAAAGCAGTTTTTCATAATCATTTACCAAATCTGGTATTACAGAGACTGATGTTGACAAACTCATGTTTATTGGCTGCTTGGCTAGTTCTGTTGGTAGCACACAAATCTAGCTACTGATAGAGCGGTCATGGGTTCCAAACGGGACATACTTTTATGGAGCTTTGTCATAAAATAAATTCTAGATGTTCTCTCCTTCCTACCACTGATTCTATATAATGTAATGAATAATAATAAGGTTGATAATTTGAACTATAAATTGTTGATTAAGCTTAATTGTGAAACAATTTCTTACAACTTATATTAATCACTTTCAAGTCCGCTTCATGGTTTCCCAATAGGCCTACTTAGGGTCAAGTTTCTTGCTCAAGGAAACAACGGGTAGGTTTTGGAAGGGATTCAAACCAATGCAGAGCTGGCTATCCGATGATTACCAGTCCAACGTTGTAACCGCTCGATCAACACATACACTGGTTGTTGAAGAAATCTTCAATGCAACATTTTAACAATATTGAAATTAATACACATTAATATAAATCATTCTCGATCCCAGAGGCTATCCAGATTCTCGATAATAACCTCAGGGGTACGAGAATGGTATAAATCAACATTGACAATTCGTCACATATCTGTACTAATGTATTTTACAAGAGATAAACCAGTGATAAACGATGCTCATTGTATGTCGTCATATTTCGCGATTTCTGCTCTAAAACAGCGCCATTAACGACGCTTTTTACACAAACGTCGAAGGCTCCTGAGGCATTCTCGATCTGGCTCGAGAATTTTAATAACCACTGGATACAAGAAAGTTTGATATAAAAAGTAATTGAAATACGTGAAATCGTGGTATAATTACTTAAATTTCGGATATCAACTGTAGGCGTAATCGGACACCAGGGAATTTGATGTTTCTGTCAGACACGGAAAAAAAACTTGTCTTATCGCGCTACTGACTTAGTTTTTTTGTGGAGATATATTACTCGTCTCGGGCGTCGGACGAAATGCTTACGTCAAAGACTACCATAATTAGTTAGACACCCAGCTCTTGTCAATCACAAGCTTGCCGTAATCAAGCTTAATATGCCAACAGTTTGTTACAATTTACTTTCCTGCAGTCTTAAATATTTTAAGCCACTTGGCCATGTTGGCTATGTTTCCACTTCGTAGAGTCGTAGTGTTGGTATTCAAATTCAATCTAGGCCTATCTAACCACTTCGATCATTTGTCAGGATGGGCGAAAGAAAAAACAAATGAAGAAAATAAATGACAATTTTTTATATGTTTATAAATAGAGTGGTAGTTAATGTGGTTCATGAATCTACATGTATATATGTATCGCATATGTTAGACGAATGAGTGTCGGGACCATGAGAAGAAACGGACCATGACAAAACGAACCATGCTTCGGGACAAAACGGACCATAAAAAATAAGTATGACATTTACGATATTTAAGAATTTTTCTAATAAATATTATTATTATTGTAGTGGCCTTATTATCATTATTGTGTGAGTAATAACATCGTATGTTTTTGTATCATTAAATTGTGTTTCAACAGTAATAATAATAGTCTCAATTGTGATTAACTGTTTGCGTGTTGTTTGGGTGTTTTTGTAAGCTTTTCAGTGTCCTCGTTGTTTCCTTGAGCTAATACCTTAATTGGTACTGAAGATTTTGCCTCTGAGTGATTTAATTTGAAGTACAACTGTAGCTTATATAGTCAAGCTCTGGTTCTATGTACTGCACGCCTCATATAACTCTGGAAATGGATTATATGATGACAAACTTTCCAGATAAATTAAAATTACTAATACTCACAGACATACAGATCATTCTCGTACCCAGAGGTTATCAAGATTCTAGCTGGTATTGAGAATCCTAGCTAATAGCCGCAGGGAACGATAATGCCTTATGATAAGAATTAAAAAGCAAAAAATAATAATAGAAACACTATTATAATTATATACTTTATTATAAATTAATAATCAATAATATAACAAAAACATTAGTATACTGATATGTTTACATATGTAGCTGGTTCAAATTTACTGTTGCATTTTCTGACAGCATTTCTAATTGTTTTCTATTATTATTCTAAAATTATTTAGATTCTTTGAACCAAAGTACATATTCGCGGTCTGTGTCTATTATAAATCACGTATAGCGTTAATTGAAATTAAAGTTGTCAATGACATAAACAAACAAACTAACAAACAATCTTGTTCAATTAGGATCTACTGGTTATCAACGGATTTCGCTTTCACAAGTCAATAATTGCCATCAGTTTGGTGTTAATTTAAACATAAAGTTGTCAATGAAATAAACAAACAAAAACTACACTATTACTCAAGAGTTTATTATTGAAAACATCAATATTTTTATCATCTAATAATATAAATTATATATCATAATGGTCCGTTTTGTCCCGACAATGGTCCGTTTTTGTACAAAAATATGGTCCGTTTTGTCCCGAATATGATCCGTTTTGTCGTGGTCCGTTTCGTCTCATGGTCCGTTTTGTCCCTAATTCAGACGAATGCACCCTCGAAGTAGCCTACGGCTGATCCACCGCGGCTCGGGACTATTTTGTAGATCTTAAGTTAAATTTCAAAGAAAACGATCTAGATGTATAATTAGAAGATGGAAAAACAATTTGGAAGTATTTCTTACCGATAATAGTTAATTAGATATACAATACAAGATTTATATACAGTACCCACCAAAAGTTTGGAGACATTTTCACTTAGTATGTCTACTGAATAGATCTAGCTTTTATCTAAAATTTGATAAATGTTAATTTTGAAATGCCTTTTAGTTTTGCTTTATTTTTTGGTTTAAATATCATTATTATTAAACTGAGACTACAAAAATAACATAAAAACTATGTTATGGAAAATAAATTTTTACAATAAACATGGTTTTGGAGGCTTTAGGATGTCAGATGCTGAATATCATAAATATGTTGCATTTATGAAGTTCGTTTAATTATCTTATCACAAACCATACTAAAATAGATCTATATTGAAAATAATAATTTGACACAAATAATCATAAAAATTCAAGAATTGTAGTAAATTTCTTTTGTCACCAAACTTTTGATGGGTACTGTATATATTTATAGAAGATGTAGGGTGTGCACTCTAGAGTCTAGATCGTACATGCGAGCCTGATGGCAGTTGCGGACCAAGATTTTGAACCAGCCGCTCTTACATAGGGTAAAATGCTGACAAATCCTGATTGACCAATAAGAATTAGCCAGCATTGTACAATCATGGTACAACTTACAAAATACAAAATGTAGTTCTTATATTTGTACTTGAAACAGCGAAAAGATGAAAACTTAACAATATACATGTACATGTCATGCAGTTAACTATATGTACAAATATATTAATTATCTTTATATAAATACTTAAAGGAATAACTTAAACATGTTACAAATAATAAATAATCAAATTTACTAGATAAATAGGGCCTACATAGATTTTTCTATGTAAAATGGCTGATGAGCAAGTCTTGCATCATCGTAAGCAAAGAGTTCCAATGGTGTCAAGCTATGATCCTTAAAATTCACGCGTATTTCACACGCTAGCTATTCAAATATCTTAGTAAAACATAAGAGAACATAAATACAACAAGAAAGCACATAATAAACATAAAACAAACTTTAGCATTCTATAAAGCATTCTTACGCGATGACGCGACAAATGTGACGTCATCATGGGCATGGCGTATGTTTAATATTGACAAGAGAAGTGTCAGCTTTGAATTAATAACAAGTATGTAAAATATATATTATATTATGTTATATATCATGCAATATGTTTTTTTTGTTGTTGTTATTATGTTTTATATGAAACTAAGATCGTTTAATGATCCTATTTGATAAATGATATAAAAGCTACATGTTCTATACGAAAATGACAAAGTTTGTGTACAGTATTCGGACTATGACAATTTTCGGACATGTCCGTCTAACAGCCATTACAATATGAAAACATCACAAAGAGGTGCATCACTTTTATCCCTGTATTATAAGATGTTTTTTAAACTTGATTTTGATTGTATATCCGGGGAACCCATTATTTTGCCATGAACCCATTGTGCTAAAGCATGTGCTTCCTTGCTAGGCTCTTTGAATTATTTTTTAAGAATTTCATAAGTTAACTCCCATCTACAAGTATCGGCCTATTTTCTTACACTAAAAGACATGTTCCATAGCTTGGCTTTAAACATAAAACAAAAACCTAGAATGTCATGGATTTGTTGATTAACAGGAATTTCATATAATCAAAGAACTGATAAGTGCTGACCCCCTAAAATTTCCATTTGACCCCCAATTTTTGAACATGGGGGTTATGTGTGACCCCGGGCCATGGGGGTCATGTGTGACCCCACATAATTTTAATCCTGGAGAAAACACTGGATAAACTACCATTGTTGAAGTAAATCAGAAGTTGTACTTTTCAATGTTGTTCTTCCATTCAGTCATTTGACATGCAGGCATCACAGATTGGGTTAAAACATACAGGCATCACAGATTGGAATAAAACATACAGGTATCAGGGATTGGAATAAAACATACAGGCCTCACAGTTTGGGTTAAAACATAAAGGCATCACAGATTGGGTTTAAACATGTTTTAAACAGGCATCATAAAGAACATAACTGATGGTTCATGATCAACTTATTATTTGTAACAGTGGTGAAACTAATAACTACATGTTAAATGTATAAATGTATCAAAGGCATACTTCTAAACATCAAATTTTATATACGTAAAGAAACTTTTTTGAAACCCAGTGTATTACGGATTAAACGATGATCAATTATAATCGATAGTCGATCGTTTCATTAGAAGTCGGAGACAATCGCATATGAAGTTGTATAATCGATTATCGCTAATGTTGGTTATTCATTATTATTGCAATAAGGCATTCTAGTTTAAATTAATTAATATTACTAAAGAAACATATTTCATGGGAATAAAATTCTTCTTAATTAAAATATGATGGGTACAATTTTACTACTACTTTGTTATTGTAATCATTGAGATCGGTGTTGATATTCTTAGTTGGCGACATGGAATTTGACATTATTAGACATTATATAGCCCCTTTTCTATACTGTATGGGTACTGAAATGTCAGAAAATTTATTTAATTATAAAACATAAACAACCACTAAATCACTAATTATATATTTATTATGCATGGTTTAATATTATTTTATATGAAACGAAATCACTTAAACCATTGCAATGTATTGTCATATACTATTGGAAATCCAAAATGAAAACCCTGAATTAATGTTTCGATTATATAATTGATGATTGATTGAAAAGGGTTGCCTGATTATTTCTGAAGATCGATTATATATATTTTTTCCAATTTTGAAACCCTACAGTGGGCACGTTCCGCAAGGCGATCGCTAGCTAGCGCTTTTTGAAAGCGATTTATTGTAGCACAAGAGGTCTACGGAATGGTTTGCTTTAAACAAGCAAATCCAAGATGGTGACTTTCAAAAACAAAAAGTTCAGAATTGCAACAAATGAAAAATATTCAAATCAATTATCACCATGATTATTCTATTTAACCGCTTTGACGAAATATATGCATTAAATGAAATATATATCACTATCAGTATTCTTGAAAAAGAAACACATTCCCACAGGGGGCAGCCATTTTGAAAAAGTCAGAAACATTCTGAATGATATGGCTAGCAAAAAAAAATTGCTATGTTTCGCTAGCTAGCGATCGCCTTGCGGAACGTGCCCAGTGTATATTGTATAACAATCATAGCACCAAAAAGTAGTTACAATCTATTTTATTATTTATGAAGAATCATTAGGCCATGCCAAATTGGACTTCTGTTAAGTGTCAACTCAAATTTGACAAGTCTAGGTACCTATTTATGTAAACACACAAACCGAAAACGAAAAACACAATTTTTTTTACAAAAATCAATGCTTTTTATATATATTTTTCAAAGAAATAACATCCTCATAATATGAAACAATTGTCTGAATTTAATATACAATGACTGGTGTTTTTTTTTCACATAAATTATTTTGTATTAATGATGCAGTTATGATAAATTCCTTTCAATGAATAATGTTGTTGCTGAACACAATTAAGAAAATTTTACCAACAATTTTGTTTTTTATTTTGATTAAGGACTCTAAAACCTATGCGCACGAGGACGCTTAACAAAATTCTGATATGGCATGGTCTTAATTACAATGACAAATAGAAGAGAATATAAAACTTTATGTTGACAGTTAAAATAATACATGTACTTCGCATAATAGTTAACAAAAGTGACAGTTACATCATGTAAAAAATACATATTAATCATAAAATTGCTGCTTTACTAGAAAAATTCTCAAAACAATAATTATTTAATGAAAAAAAAAAGAAATAGTTTCAGATTTATATCATACAAGAAAAACACAAGTAGTACAGAAAGGGGGGTATAGGGGCATTTTCCATTTTCGTGTATTAAACATAATTATGTTACATGAAAATGGAAAATGTGCCTATACACACCTCTCTATACTTAGTCTACTAACACATCCACATTTAACGGAAAATATGAAGTTATAATATGAAACTGATGACCACATACACTGCCCTCCTAAAGTTCCTTCAAACATTTACAATTAACATTGTACTCTGTGGATTTTTAAAATGTTGTAAAATCAAATTATTGTTAAAATGAATGTTAATTTTGCTTTTGAATTCAGTACATTTTTCTTTTGGATGTGAAGTTACAAAAAAATCTCAAACTTGATATTGGCTCATTGTGGTACATTGACCATAGTTTCAGAATTTGCTAGATATCTTTAACTTCAAGTCAAAAATGAAATTTACCTATACAAATTTGTTTCATGAATAATGGATTAAATAAAATAAACAATGAATGATATGATAAATCCGCAATCTTAGAATTTATAGCAGTTGAATTATTTGTATTGTGAGGGAACTTTTGGAGGGCAGTGCATATGAAATAAGAGAAATAAATAACACACTTTTTAACAGCAATGACAACTACATGTACTTTCAGTTGCACTAAAGTATCAAAGATTACTGCTCTGAAACATAGTACTTTAAGATTTATACTATGTCTGTTTGTTGACAAGCACTTAAGTCTCAAAGTTGACTAAATTGTGTTCTTTAAAATATAATCTACCTAAAAAAAGTCCAATATCCATTTGTTGACAAGCACTTAAGTTACAAAGATTACTACACCATGTACTGAAACATAACACTCTTGAAACTATGACCACCATCCGTTAAATGACGAGCACTGAACTCTCAAGGTTGACCACATTAAGTACTTTAAAACTTTATTCACTAGAAGATGAGTCCAATATCTGTTTGGTGACAAGCCAAGTCTCAAAGATTAATAAATTCAGCTTACTGGCTATCCTTCCTATAAACAATATTGTTTGTTCAGAATTATGTAACGTGATTGTCTGCATATTCTTTCTCAAATTTTTACTTTGGTATTTCAAGCATCCATCAGCTTGACACTATTATCAATTGAAAATTGTTTACTTCATATATTAATAGATAATGGCGAAATTTACTTCAAATACCACATGTCATCATCATTGCTCTTTCGTCAAGGGTGTATGTAAATATCTGAAAAGAAAATATAAAATATTATTCCTAGAAACAAACTTGGCAAATTAATTAATAGTGTTCAAAATCATTTTATTGAAATATGAAAATAACAGCATGAAAGACACTTAATTTTGGCCCCTTTTTAAGATATAGTCATTTGGTCAGACTTAAAAAGCAAAATTGTTTCAAGTGAAAAATAACATATTAAAACTGTTACATGAACAGCTATATAACTAAAAGATCATGGCAGTATATTATCAAAATATTGCAACAATTTAACATAACAATATAGAAGGATTTACGACTAAAAGCAGTCATGAGACGCAGGATAATATGAGACACATGTGCTTTAATTTCAATGACTTCTGAAAAAAGGATAGTTATAGAGGTTATTTAGCCAAAGCACACAATCTTGTTTTTCAACAATAAATTGTAAGTTCTTATTGTGGGTCTTGTTGCCAGCAGAGGCATGTGGAGCCAAACCTCATTTGGCCGAATTTTGATGGTTTTAGCCAAAAACCAAATATTATAGCCAAAAGATATGCCAAAGAGAAACTTTTTAGGTAAGGCTAATACAATTTGATCATTTGTAAATCGGATTTCCCACCATACTTCCATTGGACACTATAATAAGGCAAAAAAGTAAATAATGAAATATAATAAGAAAAAGATAATTATAAAATATGATCAGTAATGAAAGAAAAACTAATACAAACCAAATCTCCAGATATGAAATATACATAAAAGTTTTCTGCTGGTATCTTTTTACTTCAAAAGCTGTCCTCTTCGTTCTTCTAGGCCTAAGACAGAAAACAAACAATATTAGAACAGAACAGAACAGAACAATACTTTTATTTACATTCACAAGTTACAGTTTGTAACTACTTGTGAGAATTTAACATACTATATACAATTTATATACAAGTAAAATGATCAAATATACACATACACATACACTTATACTCATTAATACACATAATTCACACATACTCATAATCACATACACGCATACATATTTACATATAATGCACCCATACGCACAACCACATATGCACATAGTCACATACACATAAGCACATAATTATACACACAGTCACATACACATAACCACACATACACATACGCATAACCACATACACACACAGTCACATACACTTAACAACATAGGCACATAGTTACATACACATAACAACATACACACACAGTCACATACACATAACCACATATACACATACACATAACCACATTCACACATACATTCATACATACTTACGTACATAAATACACATACACTTATCTATATCTTCATATAAACAACAACATTTTAAGAATAAGACAATGCAAAAGAATGAATATTATTGCTGATAAATTAGTCTGTATTTGATGTAGCACAATCAGGGGTGGGGGGGGGTACACTAGGAATTGTTTAAAAATAATAGAAAGGAATTTTAAATAAAGTTAAACAATCTTGCTTGGGTAGACTTGAAAGGTAACGTTCAAATTGTATGTCATTTTTGAATGTTAAATAGATCAAACCTTTATTGGTCGAAGAGAGATTAGCATGCCAGTCTTGTAGATATTATCCAATCAGAATATTCTTAACTTGCTTATGTATATTTTTTAAGTTGATATGGAATTGGTTCATCCATATGTCAGGTCTACCTATGGTATTAAATATGTGTTTTATTGCCTCAATCCATTTAAATTTAGTGTTGGTCATAGATAGCATGTATTTGTTTGCAAAGAGAATTTGTTTTCCTTGCCAATGATAATGCATTCCCAAAATGATATCATTCGGGTTTTAATAATGATATCTATAGGATATCGACCGAGTTCTTCATGGAGAAATTTAATTGGTGTTGAGCGACAAGCTTTCATTATTTTTCTAAGAAAAAAGTTGTGTACTTTTTCAAGTATTTCGGTATTTTCATAGCCGTAAATTTCATATCCATATGTAAGCACCGGAAGTACCGTATTATCAAATAATTTGATGACTAGATCAAGGGGCAAATGTGCATTGTTTGATTTGGTGAAAAGTAAATGGAGTGCTTTATTAGCTTGTTCGACCACTCGTTTCCTTGCATTAAGAAATGAGCCGTTAGAACTAAAAATGACACCAAGATATGTGTAGCAATTTGCGATTTCAATTGGTTCGCGGTTTAGTGTAAAGTTATAGTTGTCTACATTTCTTGCACCAGAAACAACAACTTTCGTTTTGCCAGTATTGACTTTGAGGTGCCAGTCGTTACAATAATTATTGAAGATATCAAGGCTTGATTGAAAATCCTCGTACAAGTCAGATTAAATGATGGTGTCATCAGTGTATAACAAGATCAGTAGTTTAAGCCACTAAGATAACTTGTTTTGATCAAGTAGTTCTACACCTACATGTAGAACCATTAATATGCATGTATGACTGCAAATCATTAAGGAATAGGGAAAAGAGAATCGGTGATAAATTCTCCCCTTGTCAGACTCCGATCTCTGATAAGAACATATCGACATTGACCTCCAAATCAATACGCAGGATTTTATACGTTCAGTACATTGTCTTGTTTGATAAAACGCACAAGTCTTAAGTTTAAAACCGAGGTGAATAGCTTACCGAGACAGCTCAGAATGGTTATGGGTCGGTAACATGACATTGTCCATAGGACTGCCTTTTTGTTACTTTGTTTGCTCTTTACCAATCCTTAATGTTTGGGTTGGGAGGGGAGGTAGGATTTTTTGTCAAGATTTATCCCTCAATTGGGAAGAACTGACAAAACGACTTGTTTGCTCATGTATATAAATATATTAAATTATAGTTTTATCACTGATGTCCACATGTTTCTATAACCTGTAAATACACATGTGCACATAGCATGGTGTATTATTTTGCTCTTTAATATGTTGTACTGTCTAGCACATTTTAATTTGAATAAGGCCTAAAATAAAAACATTTGAACATATAGTTAAAAGATATTTACCAGCAATGATGGAAATCTGGTACCTATATCTATTCTTATTATCTTTTTTACTTCAGAGGCTGTTTTTTTCATTCTTTATTGTTCTTGGCTAGAACAGATAAGTCACAACATAAAAATCAACATATAACAAACTGTCTTTAAGTAATCACCACAGTGTATCTTACTTTGGCCTAAGCCAAGCTCACTACCTGTCCCCAATTACCAACACTAATCATTGTTTGTCGTAGTATTGGTAGGACTGTAGGTTTTCAAACAAATTTCCCGGGGCAGGCAATTCTTACCCTTCCATGAAAATTGGTACAACAAATACTGTGCGACCTCTCTTGAACAACAACACAAGTGGTGGTCACTGTTCAAAGGTTGATGTACTACAAAGGTTAAATTTGATTAGAATATCAAAAGCTAAATTTGTGCAGAGAACTGTTCTGCAGAGGGCTGCTCTGCAGAGCTTATATTGTAAAGTCAGTTTACTTCATTGATAAGGTAAACAGAGAAGTTGCAAACATTATATAAGAGTAGGCAAGTACTGATCTTATATACAAGTGTCCGAAGTTAACCCTAAACTGGTAAATCCTGCATTTTTACATGTCTGGATCCCCCTTTTAAAAGTGGCTGCCAGTTTCAATTAGTGTTTTTAACTGGTTAAAATGAATTTCACTTTAAGAAAGTTGAAAAAAAAGACCTTTTTTTCGCGCGCCCCCCCCTTCTAAAAGATACGTCAGGGGGGTCCCAAAGGGGGGATGTGCCCCCCTTTGTTGCTGGGGTTTGAAGGGGGCGCAGCGCCCCTCATCGCCAGAAAAAAATCAGGATCATAACATGCAAATTTTGCAAAATACTGATAAGAAAACATGTTTACAGTCAATGAAAAGAAGTGCCACTCTAGTTCTAAATTTTCAAAATCAACTAGGTGAATTGTACAGTTATAACCTTATAAGAAAATTGGCACAATTCTCGACAACACCATAAAAAAAACCACCATAAAACAAACTCGCATTCGGACATAATCAATCATCACGGTGTAAATAAACAGTTCGGCCTAAGCAGATCTCACTTCCTGTCCCCCACTTAACCAGACTAATCATTGTCAGTAGCGCAGTTGGTTTTCCCATCAAGTATCCACAAGAGGTGGGGTACAGGGGATGCTGGTTCGAATCAAGCCCAGGGCAGGCGGCTATAACCGTACAAGAAATTGGCGCAACAAATACAGTAAAACTTCTCTTGAACAACACACAAGTGGTAGTGACTTAAGTACTGGTCAAATAGAAAAGTGTCCAGGAAAGCTGAGTTAGGTGCACTGGTCACTGCTAAATAAGTTAAAACAACTGTGTCGACTTGCTCATGACCAGCAGAAAATCATACTCGATACCCTAGAATACGATAAATCAAACACAAGAAATTAACATACCTTGGGTCATCGGTGATCTTTCATTTGGTCGGAAGTCTGTGTCATCTTTTTCTTTCTTCGTTCTTCTTCTTGGTCTAAAATAGAAAAGTGCGCAACATAAACAACACCATAAAACAAACTCGCATTAGGACATAATCAATCATCACAGTGTAAATAAACAGTTCGGCCTAAGCAGATCTCACTTCCTGTCCCCCACTTAACCAGACTAATCATTGTCAGTAGCGCAGTTGGTTTTCCCATCAAGTATCCACAAGAGGTGGGGTACAGGGGATACTGGTTCGAATCAAGCCAAGGGCAGGCGGTTATAACCTTACAAATACAAATACAGTACAACCTCTCTAGAACAACACCCAGTGGTAGTGACTAAAGTACTGGTAAAAGAGACAAGTGTCCAGGAAAGCTGAGTTGGGTGCACTGGTCACTGCAAAACAAGTTGCTCAACTTGCTCGAAACCAGCATAAACACAGTCGATACTTATTCCATCAGAAAATCACACTCGATACCCCGGAATATGATAAATCAAACACAAGAAATTAACATACCTTGGGTCATCGGTGATCTCTCATCTGGTCGGAAGTCTGTGTCATCTTTTTCTTTCTTCTACGCCTAGAAACAGAGAACAAACAAGGTTAGGATAATATAAAAACAGTAGGAAAAAATAAGTAAAAAAGGTCATACTTTACCAAACTGGGCGTCCTCTTCAATCTGTCATCTTTCTTCGTTCTTCGTTCTTCTTCTTGGTCTAGAATAGAAAAGCGCACAACATAAACAACACCATAAAACCAACTCACATAAAGACATAATCAATCATCACAATAGGTGGGGGGTACAGGGGACACTGGTTTGAATCACGCCCAGGGCAGGCGGCTATAACCGTACAAGAAATTGGCGCAACAAATACAGTAAAACTTCTCTTGAACAACACACAAGTGGTAGTGACTTAAGTACTGGTTAAATAGAAAAGTGTCCAGGAAAGCTGAGTTAGGTGCACTGGTCACGGCCAAATAAGTTAAAACAACAGTGTCGACTTGCTTATAACCAGCAATAAAATCATACTCGATACCCTAGAATACGATAAATCAAACACAAGAAATTAACATACCTTGGGTCATCGGTGATCTTTCATTTGGTCGGAAGTCTGTGTCATCTTTTTCTTTCTTCGTTCTTCTTCTTGGTCTAAAATAGAAAAGTGCGCAACATAAACAACACCATAAAACAAACTCGCATTCGGACATAATCAATCATCACGGTGTAAATAAACAGTTCGGCCTAAGCAGATCTCACTTCCTGTCCCCCACTTAACCAGACTAATCATTGTCAGTAGCGCAGTTGGTTTTCCCATCAAGTATCCACAAGAGGTGGGGTACAGGGGATGCTGGTTCGAATCAAGCCCAGGGCAGGCGGTTATAACCTTACAAATACAAATACAGTACAACCTCTCTAGAACAACACCCAGTGGTAGTGACTTAAGTACTGGTAAAAGAGACAAGTGTCCAGGAAAGCTGAGTTGGGTGCACTGGTCACTGCAAAACAAGTTGCTCAACTTGCTCGAAACCAGCATAAACACAGTCGATACTTATTCCATCAGAAAATCACACTCGATACCCCGGAATATGATAAATCAAACACAAGAAATTAACATACCTTGGGTCATCGGTGATCTCTCATCTGGTCGGAAGTCTGTGTCATCTTTTTCTTTCTTCTACGCCTAGAAACAGAGAACAAACAAGGTTAGGATAATATAAAAACAGTAGGAAAAAATAAGTAAAAAAGGTCATACTTTACCAAACTGGGCGTCCTCTTCAATCTGTCATCTTTCTTCGTTCTTCGTTCTTCTTCTTGGTCTAGAATAGAAAAGCGCACAACATAAACAACACCATAAAACCAACTCACATAAAGACATAATCAATCATCACAATAGGTGGGGGGTACAGGGGACACTGGTTTGAATCACGCCCAGGGCAGGCGGCTATAACCGTACAAGAAATTGGCGCAACAAATACAGTAAAACTTCTCTTGAACAACACACAAGTGGTAGTGACTTAAGTACTGGTTAAATAGAAAAGTGTCCAGGAAAGCTGAGTTAGGTGCACTGGTCACGGCCAAATAAGTTAAAACAACAGTGTCGACTTGCTTATAACCAGCAATAAAATCATACTCGATACCCTAGAATACGATAAATCAAACACAAGAAATTAACATACCTTGGGTCATCGGTGATCTTTCATTTGGTCGGAAGTCTGTGTCATCTTTTTCTTTCTTCGTTCTTCTTCTTGGTCTAAAATAGAAAAGTGCGCAACATAAACAACACCATAAAACAAACTTGCATTCGGACATAATCAATCATCACGGTGTAAATAAACAGTTCGGCCTAAGCAGATCTCACTTCCTGTCCCCCACTTAACCAGACTAATCATTGTCAGTAGCGCAGTTGGTTTTCCCATCAAGTATCCACAAGAGGTGGGGTACAGGGGATGCTGGTTCGAATCAAGCCCAGGGCAGGCGGCTATAACCGTACAAGAAATTGGCGCAACAAATACAGTAAAACTTCTCTTGAACAACACACAAGTGGTAGTGACTTAAGTACTGGTCAAATAGAAAAGTGTCCAGGAAAGCTGAGTTAGGTGCACTGGTCACTGCTAAATAAGTTAAAACAACTGTGTCGACTTGCTCATGACCAGCAGAAAATCATACTCGATACCCTAGAATACGATAAATCAAACACAAGAAATTAACATACCTTGGGTCATCGGTGATCTTTCATTTGGTCGGAAGTCTGTGTCATCTTTTTCTTTCTTCGTTCTTCTTCTTGGTCTAAAATAGAAAAGTGCGCAACATAAACAACACCATAAAACAAACTCGCATTAGGACATAATCAATCATCACAGTGTAAATAAACAGTTCGGCCTAAGCAGATCTCACTTCCTGTCCCCCACTTAACCAGACTAATCATTGTCAGTAGCGCAGTTGGTTTTCCCATCAAGTATCCACAAGAGGTGGGGTACAGGGGATACTGGTTCGAATCAAGCCAAGGGCAGGCGGTTATAACCTTACAAATACAAATACAGTACAACCTCTCTAGAACAACACCCAGTGGTAGTGACTAAAGTACTGGTAAAAGAGACAAGTGTCCAGGAAAGCTGAGTTGGGTGCACTGGTCACTGCAAAACAAGTTGCTCAACTTGCTCGAAACCAGCATAAACACAGTCGATACTTATTCCATCAGAAAATCACACTCGATACCCCGGAATATGATAAATCAAACACAAGAAATTAACATACCTTGGGTCATCGGTGATCTCTCATCTGGTCGGAAGTCTGTGTCATCTTTTTCTTTCTTCTACGCCTAGAAACAGAGAACAAACAAGGTTAGGATAATATAAAAACAGTAGGAAAAAATAAGTAAAAAAGGTCATACTTTACCAAACTGGGCGTCCTCTTCAATCTGTCATCTTTCTTCGTTCTTCGTTCTTCTTCTTGGTCTAGAATAGAAAAGCGCACAACATAAACAACACCATAAAACCAACTCACATAAAGACATAATCAATCATCACAATAGGTGGGGGGTACAGGGGACACTGGTTTGAATCACGCCCAGGGCAGGCGGCTATAACCGTACAAGAAATTGGCGCAACAAATACAGTAAAACTTCTCTTGAACAACACACAAGTGGTAGTGACTTAAGTACTGGTTAAATAGAAAAGTGTCCAGGAAAGCTGAGTTAGGTGCACTGGTCACGGCCAAATAAGTTAAAACAACAGTGTCGACTTGCTTATAACCAGCAATAAAATCATACTCGATACCCTAGAATACGATAAATCAAACACAAGAAATTAACATACCTTGGGTCATCGGTGATCTTTCATTTGGTCGGAAGTCTGTGTCATCTTTTTCTTTCTTCGTTCTTCTTCTTGGTCTAAAATAGAAAAGTGCGCAACATAAACAACACCATAAAACAAACTCGCATTCGGACATAATCAATCATCACGGTGTAAATAAACAGTTCGGCCTAAGCAGATCTCACTTCCTGTCCCCCACTTAACCAGACTAATCATTGTCAGTAGCGCAGTTGGTTTTCCCATCAAGTATCCACAAGAGGTGGGGTACAGGGGATGCTGGTTCGAATCAAGCCCAGGGCAGGCGGCTATAACCGTACAAGAAATTGGCGCAACAAATACAGTAAAACTTCTCTTGAACAACACACAAGTGGTAGTGACTTAAGTACTGGTCAAATAGAAAAGTGTCCAGGAAAGCTGAGTTAGGTGCACTGGTCACTGCTAAATAAGTTAAAACAACTGTGTCGACTTGCTCATGACCAGCAGAAAATCATACTCGATACCCTAGAATACGATAAATCAAACACAAGAAATTAACATACCTTGGGTCATCGGTGATCTTTCATTTGGTCGGAAGTCTGTGTCATCTTTTTCTTTCTTCGTTCTTCTTCTTGGTCTAAAATAGAAAAGTGCGCAACATAAACAACACCATAAAACAAACTCGCATTAGGACATAATCAATCATCACAGTGTAAATAAACAGTTCGGCCTAAGCAGATCTCACTTCCTGTCCCCCACTTAACCAGACTAATCATTGTCAGTAGCGCAGTTGGTTTTCCCATCAAGTATCCACAAGAGGTGGGGTACAGGGGATACTGGTTCGAATCAAGCCAAGGGCAGGCGGTTATAACCTTACAAATACAAATACAGTACAACCTCTCTAGAACAACACCCAGTGGTAGTGACTAAAGTACTGGTAAAAGAGACAAGTGTCCAGGAAAGCTGAGTTGGGTGCACTGGTCACTGCAAAACAAGTTGCTCAACTTGCTCGAAACCAGCATAAACACAGTCGATACTTATTCCATCAGAAAATCACACTCGATACCCCGGAATATGATAAATCAAACACAAGAAATTAACATACCTTGGGTCATCGGTGATCTCTCATCTGGTCGGAAGTCTGTGTCATCTTTTTCTTTCTTCTACGCCTAGAAACAGAGAACAAACAAGGTTAGGATAATATAAAAACAGTAGGAAAAAATAAGTAAAAAAGGTCATACTTTACCAAACTGGGCGTCCTCTTCAATCTGTCATCTTTCTTCGTTCTTCGTTCTTCTTCTTGGTCTAGAATAGAAAAGCGCACAACATAAACAACACCATAAAACCAACTCACATAAAGACATAATCAATCATCACAATAGGTGGGGGGTACAGGGGACACTGGTTTGAATCACGCCCAGGGCAGGCGGCTATAACCGTACAAGAAATTGGCGCAACAAATACAGTAAAACTTCTCTTGAACAACACACAAGTGGTAGTGACTTAAGTACTGGTTAAATAGAAAAGTGTCCAGGAAAGCTGAGTTAGGTGCACTGGTCACGGCCAAATAAGTTAAAACAACAGTGTCGACTTGCTTATAACCAGCAATAAAATCATACTCGATACCCTAGAATACGATAAATCAAACACAAGAAATTAACATACCTTGGGTCATCGGTGATCTTTCATTTGGTCGGAAGTCTGTGTCATCTTTTTCTTTCTTCGTTCTTCTTCTTGGTCTAAAATAGAAAAGTGCGCAACATAAACAACACCATAAAACAAACTCGCATTCGGACATAATCAATCATCACGGTGTAAATAAACAGTTCGGCCTAAGCAGATCTCACTTCCTGTCCCCCACTTAACCAGACTAATCATTGTCAGTAGCGCAGTTGGTTTTCCCATCAAGTATCCACAAGAGGTGGGGTACAGGGGATGCTGGTTCGAATCAAGCCCAGGGCAGGCGGTTATAACCTTACAAATACAAATACAGTACAACCTCTCTAGAACAACACCCAGTGGTAGTGACTTAAGTACTGGTAAAAGAGACAAGTGTCCAGGAAAGCTGAGTTGGGTGCACTGGTCACTGCAAAACAAGTTGCTCAACTTGCTCGAAACCAGCATAAACACAGTCGATACTTATTCCATCAGAAAATCACACTCGATACCCCGGAATATGATAAATCAAACACAAGAAATTAACATACCTTGGGTCATCGGTGATCTCTCATCTGGTCGGAAGTCTGTGTCATCTTTTTCTTTCTTCTACGCCTAGAAACAGAGAACAAACAAGGTTAGGATAATATAAAAACAGTAGGAAAAAATAAGTAAAAAAGGTCATACTTTACCAAACTGGGCGTCCTCTTCAATCTGTCATCTTTCTTCGTTCTTCGTTCTTCTTCTTGGTCTAGAATAGAAAAGCGCACAACATAAACAACACCATAAAACCAACTCACATAAAGACATAATCAATCATCACAATAGGTGGGGGGTACAGGGGACACTGGTTTGAATCACGCCCAGGGCAGGCGGCTATAACCGTACAAGAAATTGGCGCAACAAATACAGTAAAACTTCTCTTGAACAACACACAAGTGGTAGTGACTTAAGTACTGGTTAAATAGAAAAGTGTCCAGGAAAGCTGAGTTAGGTGCACTGGTCACGGCCAAATAAGTTAAAACAACAGTGTCGACTTGCTTATAACCAGCAATAAAATCATACTCGATACCCTAGAATACGATAAATCAAACACAAGAAATTAACATACCTTGGGTCATCGGTGATCTTTCATTTGGTCGGAAGTCTGTGTCATCTTTTTCTTTCTTCGTTCTTCTTCTTGGTCTAAAATAGAAAAGTGCGCAACATAAACAACACCATAAAACAAACTTGCATTCGGACATAATCAATCATCACGGTGTAAATAAACAGTTCGGCCTAAGCAGATCTCACTTCCTGTCCCCCACTTAACCAGACTAATCATTGTCAGTAGCGCAGTTGGTTTTCCCATCAAGTATCCACAAGAGGTGGGGTACAGGGGATGCTGGTTCGAATCAAGCCCAGGGCAGGCGGCTATAACCGTACAAGAAATTGGCGCAACAAATACAGTAAAACTTCTCTTGAACAACACACAAGTGGTAGTGACTTAAGTACTGGTCAAATAGAAAAGTGTCCAGGAAAGCTGAGTTAGGTGCACTGGTCACTGCTAAATAAGTTAAAACAACTGTGTCGACTTGCTCATGACCAGCAGAAAATCATACTCGATACCCTAGAATACGATAAATCAAACACAAGAAATTAACATACCTTGGGTCATCGGTGATCTTTCATTTGGTCGGAAGTCTGTGTCATCTTTTTCTTTCTTCGTTCTTCTTCTTGGTCTAAAATAGAAAAGTGCGCAACATAAACAACACCATAAAACAAACTCGCATTAGGACATAATCAATCATCACAGTGTAAATAAACAGTTCGGCCTAAGCAGATCTCACTTCCTGTCCCCCACTTAACCAGACTAATCATTGTCAGTAGCGCAGTTGGTTTTCCCATCAAGTATCCACAAGAGGTGGGGTACAGGGGATACTGGTTCGAATCAAGCCAAGGGCAGGCGGTTATAACCTTACAAATACAAATACAGTACAACCTCTCTAGAACAACACCCAGTGGTAGTGACTAAAGTACTGGTAAAAGAGACAAGTGTCCAGGAAAGCTGAGTTGGGTGCACTGGTCACTGCAAAACAAGTTGCTCAACTTGCTCGAAACCAGCATAAACACAGTCGATACTTATTCCATCAGAAAATCACACTCGATACCCCGGAATATGATAAATCAAACACAAGAAATTAACATACCTTGGGTCATCGGTGATCTCTCATCTGGTCGGAAGTCTGTGTCATCTTTTTCTTTCTTCTACGCCTAGAAACAGAGAACAAACAAGGTTAGGATAATATAAAAACAGTAGGAAAAAATAAGTAAAAAAGGTCATACTTTACCAAACTGGGCGTCCTCTTCAATCTGTCATCTTTCTTCGTTCTTCGTTCTTCTTCTTGGTCTAGAATAGAAAAGCGCACAACATAAACAACACCATAAAACCAACTCACATAAAGACATAATCAATCATCACAATAGGTGGGGGGTACAGGGGACACTGGTTTGAATCACGCCCAGGGCAGGCGGCTATAACCGTACAAGAAATTGGCGCAACAAATACAGTAAAACTTCTCTTGAACAACACACAAGTGGTAGTGACTTAAGTACTGGTTAAATAGAAAAGTGTCCAGGAAAGCTGAGTTAGGTGCACTGGTCACGGCCAAATAAGTTAAAACAACAGTGTCGACTTGCTTATAACCAGCAATAAAATCATACTCGATACCCTAGAATACGATAAATCAAACACAAGAAATTAACATACCTTGGGTCATCGGTGATCTTTCATTTGGTCGGAAGTCTGTGTCATCTTTTTCTTTCTTCGTTCTTCTTCTTGGTCTAAAATAGAAAAGTGCGCAACATAAACAACACCATAAAACAAACTCGCATTCGGACATAATCAATCATCACGGTGTAAATAAACAGTTCGGCCTAAGCAGATCTCACTTCCTGTCCCCCACTTAACCAGACTAATCATTGTCAGTAGCGCAGTTGGTTTTCCCATCAAGTATCCACAAGAGGTGGGGTACAGGGGATGCTGGTTCGAATCAAGCCCAGGGCAGGCGGCTATAACCGTACAAGAAATTGGCGCAACAAATACAGTAAAACTTCTCTTGAACAACACACAAGTGGTAGTGACTTAAGTACTGGTCAAATAGAAAAGTGTCCAGGAAAGCTGAGTTAGGTGCACTGGTCACTGCTAAATAAGTTAAAACAACTGTGTCGACTTGCTCATGACCAGCAGAAAATCATACTCGATACCCTAGAATACGATAAATCAAACACAAGAAATTAACATACCTTGGGTCATCGGTGATCTTTCATTTGGTCGGAAGTCTGTGTCATCTTTTTCTTTCTTCGTTCTTCTTCTTGGTCTAAAATAGAAAAGTGCGCAACATAAACAACACCATAAAACAAACTCGCATTAGGACATAATCAATCATCACAGTGTAAATAAACAGTTCGGCCTAAGCAGATCTCACTTCCTGTCCCCCACTTAACCAGACTAATCATTGTCAGTAGCGCAGTTGGTTTTCCCATCAAGTATCCACAAGAGGTGGGGTACAGGGGATACTGGTTCGAATCAAGCCAAGGGCAGGCGGTTATAACCTTACAAATACAAATACAGTACAACCTCTCTAGAACAACACCCAGTGGTAGTGACTAAAGTACTGGTAAAAGAGACAAGTGTCCAGGAAAGCTGAGTTGGGTGCACTGGTCACTGCAAAACAAGTTGCTCAACTTGCTCGAAACCAGCATAAACACAGTCGATACTTATTCCATCAGAAAATCACACTCGATACCCCGGAATATGATAAATCAAACACAAGAAATTAACATACCTTGGGTCATCGGTGATCTCTCATCTGGTCGGAAGTCTGTGTCATCTTTTTCTTTCTTCTACGCCTAGAAACAGAGAACAAACAAGGTTAGGATAATATAAAAACAGTAGGAAAAAATAAGTAAAAAAGGTCATACTTTACCAAACTGGGCGTCCTCTTCAATCTGTCATCTTTCTTCGTTCTTCGTTCTTCTTCTTGGTCTAGAATAGAAAAGCGCACAACATAAACAACACCATAAAACCAACTCACATAAAGACATAATCAATCATCACAATAGGTGGGGGGTACAGGGGACACTGGTTTGAATCACGCCCAGGGCAGGCGGCTATAACCGTACAAGAAATTGGCGCAACAAATACAGTAAAACTTCTCTTGAACAACACACAAGTGGTAGTGACTTAAGTACTGGTTAAATAGAAAAGTGTCCAGGAAAGCTGAGTTAGGTGCACTGGTCACGGCCAAATAAGTTAAAACAACAGTGTCGACTTGCTTATAACCAGCAATAAAATCATACTCGATACCCTAGAATACGATAAATCAAACACAAGAAATTAACATACCTTGGGTCATCGGTGATCTTTCATTTGGTCGGAAGTCTGTGTCATCTTTTTCTTTCTTCGTTCTTCTTCTTGGTCTAAAATAGAAAAGTGCGCAACATAAACAACACCATAAAACAAACTCGCATTCGGACATAATCAATCATCACGGTGTAAATAAACAGTTCGGCCTAAGCAGATCTCACTTCCTGTCCCCCACTTAACCAGACTAATCATTGTCAGTAGCGCAGTTGGTTTTCCCATCAAGTATCCACAAGAGGTGGGGTACAGGGGATGCTGGTTCGAATCAAGCCCAGGGCAGGCGGTTATAACCTTACAAATACAAATACAGTACAACCTCTCTAGAACAACACCCAGTGGTAGTGACTTAAGTACTGGTAAAAGAGACAAGTGTCCAGGAAAGCTGAGTTGGGTGCACTGGTCACTGCAAAACAAGTTGCTCAACTTGCTCGAAACCAGCATAAACACAGTCGATACTTATTCCATCAGAAAATCACACTCGATACCCCGGAATATGATAAATCAAACACAAGAAATTAACATACCTTGGGTCATCGGTGATCTCTCATCTGGTCGGAAGTCTGTGTCATCTTTTTCTTTCTTCTACGCCTAGAAACAGAGAACAAACAAGGTTAGGATAATATAAAAACAGTAGGAAAAAATAAGTAAAAAAGGTCATACTTTACCAAACTGGGCGTCCTCTTCAATCTGTCATCTTTCTTCGTTCTTCGTTCTTCTTCTTGGTCTAGAATAGAAAAGCGCACAACATAAACAACACCATAAAACCAACTCACATAAAGACATAATCAATCATCACAATAGGTGGGGGGTACAGGGGACACTGGTTTGAATCACGCCCAGGGCAGGCGGCTATAACCGTACAAGAAATTGGCGCAACAAATACAGTAAAACTTCTCTTGAACAACACACAAGTGGTAGTGACTTAAGTACTGGTTAAATAGAAAAGTGTCCAGGAAAGCTGAGTTAGGTGCACTGGTCACGGCCAAATAAGTTAAAACAACAGTGTCGACTTGCTTATAACCAGCAATAAAATCATACTCGATACCCTAGAATACGATAAATCAAACACAAGAAATTAACATACCTTGGGTCATCGGTGATCTTTCATTTGGTCGGAAGTCTGTGTCATCTTTTTCTTTCTTCGTTCTTCTTCTTGGTCTAAAATAGAAAAGTGCGCAACATAAACAACACCATAAAACAAACTTGCATTCAGACATAATCAATCATCACGGTGTAAATAAACAGTTCGGCCTAAGCAGATCTCACTTCCTGTCCCCCACTTAACCAGACTAATCATTGTCAGTAGCGCAGTTGGTTTTCCCATCAAGTATCCACAAGAGGTGGGGTACAGGGGATGCTGGTTCGAATCAAGCCCAGGGCAGGCGGCTATAACCGTACAAGAAATTGGCGCAACAAATACAGTAAAACTTCTCTTGAACAACACACAAGTGGTAGTGACTTAAGTACTGGTCAAATAGAAAAGTGTCCAGGAAAGCTGAGTTAGGTGCACTGGTCACTGCTAAATAAGTTAAAACAACTGTGTCGACTTGCTCATGACCAGCAGAAAATCATACTCGATACCCTAGAATACGATAAATCAAACACAAGAAATTAACATACCTTGGGTCATCGGTGATCTTTCATTTGGTCGGAAGTCTGTGTCATCTTTTTCTTTCTTCGTTCTTCTTCTTGGTCTAAAATAGAAAAGTGCGCAACATAAACAACACCATAAAACAAACTCGCATTAGGACATAATCAATCATCACAGTGTAAATAAACAGTTCGGCCTAAGCAGATCTCACTTCCTGTCCCCCACTTAACCAGACTAATCATTGTCAGTAGCGCAGTTGGTTTTCCCATCAAGTATCCACAAGAGGTGGGGTACAGGGGATACTGGTTCGAATCAAGCCAAGGGCAGGCGGTTATAACCTTACAAATACAAATACAGTACAACCTCTCTAGAACAACACCCAGTGGTAGTGACTAAAGTACTGGTAAAAGAGACAAGTGTCCAGGAAAGCTGAGTTGGGTGCACTGGTCACTGCAAAACAAGTTGCTCAACTTGCTCGAAACCAGCATAAACACAGTCGATACTTATTCCATCAGAAAATCACACTCGATACCCCGGAATATGATAAATCAAACACAAGAAATTAACATACCTTGGGTCATCGGTGATCTCTCATCTGGTCGGAAGTCTGTGTCATCTTTTTCTTTCTTCTACGCCTAGAAACAGAGAACAAACAAGGTTAGGATAATATAAAAACAGTAGGAAAAAATAAGTAAAAAAGGTCATACTTTACCAAACTGGGCGTCCTCTTCAATCTGTCATCTTTCTTCGTTCTTCGTTCTTCTTCTTGGTCTAGAATAGAAAAGCGCACAACATAAACAACACCATAAAACCAACTCACATAAAGACATAATCAATCATCACAATAGGTGGGGGGTACAGGGGACACTGGTTTGAATCACGCCCAGGGCAGGCGGCTATAACCGTACAAGAAATTGGCGCAACAAATACAGTAAAACTTCTCTTGAACAACACACAAGTGGTAGTGACTTAAGTACTGGTTAAATAGAAAAGTGTCCAGGAAAGCTGAGTTAGGTGCACTGGTCACGGCCAAATAAGTTAAAACAACAGTGTCGACTTGCTTATAACCAGCAATAAAATCATACTCGATACCCTAGAATACGATAAATCAAACACAAGAAATTAACATACCTTGGGTCATCGGTGATCTTTCATTTGGTCGGAAGTCTGTGTCATCTTTTTCTTTCTTCGTTCTTCTTCTTGGTCTAAAATAGAAAAGTGCGCAACATAAACAACACCATAAAACAAACTCGCATTCGGACATAATCAATCATCACGGTGTAAATAAACAGTTCGGCCTAAGCAGATCTCACTTCCTGTCCCCCACTTAACCAGACTAATCATTGTCAGTAGCGCAGTTGGTTTTCCCATCAAGTATCCACAAGAGGTGGGGTACAGGGGATGCTGGTTCGAATCAAGCCCAGGGCAGGCGGTTATAACCTTACAAATACAAATACAGTACAACCTCTCTAGAACAACACCCAGTGGTAGTGACTTAAGTACTGGTAAAAGAGACAAGTGTCCAGGAAAGCTGAGTTGGGTGCACTGGTCACTGCAAAACAAGTTGCTCAACTTGCTCGAAACCAGCATAAACACAGTCGATACTTATTCCATCAGAAAATCACACTCGATACCCCGGAATATGATAAATCAAACACAAGAAATTAACATACCTTGGGTCATCGGTGATCTCTCATCTGGTCGGAAGTCTGTGTCATCTTTTTCTTTCTTCTACGCCTAGAAACAGAGAACAAACAAGGTTAGGATAATATAAAAACAGTAGGAAAAAATAAGTAAAAAAGGTCATACTTTACCAAACTGGGCGTCCTCTTCAATCTGTCATCTTTCTTCGTTCTTCGTTCTTCTTCTTGGTCTAGAATAGAAAAGCGCACAACATAAACAACACCATAAAACCAACTCACATAAAGACATAATCAATCATCACAATAGGTGGGGGGTACAGGGGACACTGGTTTGAATCACGCCCAGGGCAGGCGGCTATAACCGTACAAGAAATTGGCGCAACAAATACAGTAAAACTTCTCTTGAACAACACACAAGTGGTAGTGACTTAAGTACTGGTTAAATAGAAAAGTGTCCAGGAAAGCTGAGTTAGGTGCACTGGTCACGGCCAAATAAGTTAAAACAACAGTGTCGACTTGCTTATAACCAGCAATAAAATCATACTCGATACCCTAGAATACGATAAATCAAACACAAGAAATTAACATACCTTGGGTCATCGGTGATCTTTCATTTGGTCGGAAGTCTGTGTCATCTTTTTCTTTCTTCGTTCTTCTTCTTGGTCTAAAATAGAAAAGTGCGCAACATAAACAACACCATAAAACAAACTTGCATTCGGACATAATCAATCATCACGGTGTAAATAAACAGTTCGGCCTAAGCAGATCTCACTTCCTGTCCCCCACTTAACCAGACTAATCATTGTCAGTAGCGCAGTTGGTTTTCCCATCAAGTATCCACAAGAGGTGGGGTACAGGGGATGCTGGTTCGAATCAAGCCCAGGGCAGGCGGCTATAACCGTACAAGAAATTGGCGCAACAAATACAGTAAAACTTCTCTTGAACAACACACAAGTGGTAGTGACTTAAGTACTGGTCAAATAGAAAAGTGTCCAGGAAAGCTGAGTTAGGTGCACTGGTCACTGCTAAATAAGTTAAAACAACTGTGTCGACTTGCTCATGACCAGCAGAAAATCATACTCGATACCCTAGAATACGATAAATCAAACACAAGAAATTAACATACCTTGGGTCATCGGTGATCTTTCATTTGGTCGGAAGTCTGTGTCATCTTTTTCTTTCTTCGTTCTTCTTCTTGGTCTAAAATAGAAAAGTGCGCAACATAAACAACACCATAAAACAAACTCGCATTAGGACATAATCAATCATCACAGTGTAAATAAACAGTTCGGCCTAAGCAGATCTCACTTCCTGTCCCCCACTTAACCAGACTAATCATTGTCAGTAGCGCAGTTGGTTTTCCCATCAAGTATCCACAAGAGGTGGGGTACAGGGGATACTGGTTCGAATCAAGCCAAGGGCAGGCGGTTATAACCTTACAAATACAAATACAGTACAACCTCTCTAGAACAACACCCAGTGGTAGTGACTAAAGTACTGGTAAAAGAGACAAGTGTCCAGGAAAGCTGAGTTGGGTGCACTGGTCACTGCAAAACAAGTTGCTCAACTTGCTCGAAACCAGCATAAACACAGTCGATACTTATTCCATCAGAAAATCACACTCGATACCCCGGAATATGATAAATCAAACACAAGAAATTAACATACCTTGGGTCATCGGTGATCTCTCATCTGGTCGGAAGTCTGTGTCATCTTTTTCTTTCTTCTACGCCTAGAAACAGAGAACAAACAAGGTTAGGATAATATAAAAACAGTAGGAAAAAATAAGTAAAAAAGGTCATACTTTACCAAACTGGGCGTCCTCTTCAATCTGTCATCTTTCTTCGTTCTTCGTTCTTCTTCTTGGTCTAGAATAGAAAAGCGCACAACATAAACAACACCATAAAACCAACTCACATAAAGACATAATCAATCATCACAATAGGTGGGGGGTACAGGGGACACTGGTTTGAATCACGCCCAGGGCAGGCGGCTATAACCGTACAAGAAATTGGCGCAACAAATACAGTAAAACTTCTCTTGAACAACACACAAGTGGTAGTGACTTAAGTACTGGTTAAATAGAAAAGTGTCCAGGAAAGCTGAGTTAGGTGCACTGGTCACGGCCAAATAAGTTAAAACAACAGTGTCGACTTGCTTATAACCAGCAATAAAATCATACTCGATACCCTAGAATACGATAAATCAAACACAAGAAATTAACATACCTTGGGTCATCGGTGATCTTTCATTTGGTCGGAAGTCTGTGTCATCTTTTTCTTTCTTCGTTCTTCTTCTTGGTCTAAAATAGAAAAGTGCGCAACATAAACAACACCATAAAACAAACTCGCATTCGGACATAATCAATCATCACGGTGTAAATAAACAGTTCGGCCTAAGCAGATCTCACTTCCTGTCCCCCACTTAACCAGACTAATCATTGTCAGTAGCGCAGTTGGTTTTCCCATCAAGTATCCACAAGAGGTGGGGTACAGGGGATGCTGGTTCGAATCAAGCCCAGGGCAGGCGGTTATAACCTTACAAATACAAATACAGTACAACCTCTCTAGAACAACACCCAGTGGTAGTGACTTAAGTACTGGTAAAAGAGACAAGTGTCCAGGAAAGCTGAGTTGGGTGCACTGGTCACTGCAAAACAAGTTGCTCAACTTGCTCGAAACCAGCATAAACACAGTCGATACTTATTCCATCAGAAAATCACACTCGATACCCCGGAATATGATAAATCAAACACAAGAAATTAACATACCTTGGGTCATCGGTGATCTCTCATCTGGTCGGAAGTCTGTGTCATCTTTTTCTTTCTTCTACGCCTAGAAACAGAGAACAAACAAGGTTAGGATAATATAAAAACAGTAGGAAAAAATAAGTAAAAAAGGTCATACTTTACCAAACTGGGCGTCCTCTTCAATCTGTCATCTTTCTTCGTTCTTCGTTCTTCTTCTTGGTCTAGAATAGAAAAGCGCACAACATAAACAACACCATAAAACCAACTCACATAAAGACATAATCAATCATCACAATAGGTGGGGGGTACAGGGGACACTGGTTTGAATCACGCCCAGGGCAGGCGGCTATAACCGTACAAGAAATTGGCGCAACAAATACAGTAAAACTTCTCTTGAACAACACACAAGTGGTAGTGACTTAAGTACTGGTTAAATAGAAAAGTGTCCAGGAAAGCTGAGTTAGGTGCACTGGTCACGGCCAAATAAGTTAAAACAACAGTGTCGACTTGCTTATAACCAGCAATAAAATCATACTCGATACCCTAGAATACGATAAATCAAACACAAGAAATTAACATACCTTGGGTCATCGGTGATCTTTCATTTGGTCGGAAGTCTGTGTCATCTTTTTCTTTCTTCGTTCTTCTTCTTGGTCTAAAATAGAAAAGTGCGCAACATAAACAACACCATAAAACAAACTTGCATTCGGACATAATCAATCATCACGGTGTAAATAAACAGTTCGGCCTAAGCAGATCTCACTTCCTGTCCCCCACTTAACCAGACTAATCATTGTCAGTAGCGCAGTTGGTTTTCCCATCAAGTATCCACAAGAGGTGGGGTACAGGGGATGCTGGTTCGAATCAAGCCCAGGGCAGGCGGCTATAACCGTACAAGAAATTGGCGCAACAAATACAGTAAAACTTCTCTTGAACAACACACAAGTGGTAGTGACTTAAGTACTGGTCAAATAGAAAAGTGTCCAGGAAAGCTGAGTTAGGTGCACTGGTCACTGCTAAATAAGTTAAAACAACTGTGTCGACTTGCTCATGACCAGCAGAAAATCATACTCGATACCCTAGAATACGATAAATCAAACACAAGAAATTAACATACCTTGGGTCATCGGTGATCTTTCATTTGGTCGGAAGTCTGTGTCATCTTTTTCTTTCTTCGTTCTTCTTCTTGGTCTAAAATAGAAAAGTGCGCAACATAAACAACACCATAAAACAAACTCGCATTAGGACATAATCAATCATCACAGTGTAAATAAACAGTTCGGCCTAAGCAGATCTCACTTCCTGTCCCCCACTTAACCAGACTAATCATTGTCAGTAGCGCAGTTGGTTTTCCCATCAAGTATCCACAAGAGGTGGGGTACAGGGGATACTGGTTCGAATCAAGCCAAGGGCAGGCGGTTATAACCTTACAAATACAAATACAGTACAACCTCTCTAGAACAACACCCAGTGGTAGTGACTAAAGTACTGGTAAAAGAGACAAGTGTCCAGGAAAGCTGAGTTGGGTGCACTGGTCACTGCAAAACAAGTTGCTCAACTTGCTCGAAACCAGCATAAACACAGTCGATACTTATTCCATCAGAAAATCACACTCGATACCCCGGAATATGATAAATCAAACACAAGAAATTAACATACCTTGGGTCATCGGTGATCTCTCATCTGGTCGGAAGTCTGTGTCATCTTTTTCTTTCTTCTACGCCTAGAAACAGAGAACAAACAAGGTTAGGATAATATAAAAACAGTAGGAAAAAATAAGTAAAAAAGGTCATACTTTACCAAACTGGGCGTCCTCTTCAATCTGTCATCTTTCTTCGTTCTTCGTTCTTCTTCTTGGTCTAGAATAGAAAAGCGCACAACATAAACAACACCATAAAACCAACTCACATAAAGACATAATCAATCATCACAATAGGTGGGGGGTACAGGGGACACTGGTTTGAATCACGCCCAGGGCAGGCGGCTATAACCGTACAAGAAATTGGCGCAACAAATACAGTAAAACTTCTCTTGAACAACACACAAGTGGTAGTGACTTAAGTACTGGTTAAATAGAAAAGTGTCCAGGAAAGCTGAGTTAGGTGCACTGGTCACGGCCAAATAAGTTAAAACAACAGTGTCGACTTGCTTATAACCAGCAATAAAATCATACTCGATACCCTAGAATACGATAAATCAAACACAAGAAATTAACATACCTTGGGTCATCGGTGATCTTTCATTTGGTCGGAAGTCTGTGTCATCTTTTTCTTTCTTCGTTCTTCTTCTTGGTCTAAAATAGAAAAGTGCGCAACATAAACAACACCATAAAACAAACTCGCATTCGGACATAATCAATCATCACGGTGTAAATAAACAGTTCGGCCTAAGCAGATCTCACTTCCTGTCCCCCACTTAACCAGACTAATCATTGTCAGTAGCGCAGTTGGTTTTCCCATCAAGTATCCACAAGAGGTGGGGTACAGGGGATGCTGGTTCGAATCAAGCCCAGGGCAGGCGGCTATAACCGTACAAGAAATTGGCGCAACAAATACAGTAAAACTTCTCTTGAACAACACACAAGTGGTAGTGACTTAAGTACTGGTCAAATAGAAAAGTGTCCAGGAAAGCTGAGTTAGGTGCACTGGTCACTGCTAAATAAGTTAAAACAACTGTGTCGACTTGCTCATGACCAGCAGAAAATCATACTCGATACCCTAGAATACGATAAATCAAACACAAGAAATTAACATACCTTGGGTCATCGGTGATCTTTCATTTGGTCGGAAGTCTGTGTCATCTTTTTCTTTCTTCGTTCTTCTTCTTGGTCTAAAATAGAAAAGTGCGCAACATAAACAACACCATAAAACAAACTCGCATTAGGACATAATCAATCATCACAGTGTAAATAAACAGTTCGGCCTAAGCAGATCTCACTTCCTGTCCCCCACTTAACCAGACTAATCATTGTCAGTAGCGCAGTTGGTTTTCCCATCAAGTATCCACAAGAGGTGGGGTACAGGGGATACTGGTTCGAATCAAGCCAAGGGCAGGCGGTTATAACCTTACAAATACAAATACAGTACAACCTCTCTAGAACAACACCCAGTGGTAGTGACTAAAGTACTGGTAAAAGAGACAAGTGTCCAGGAAAGCTGAGTTGGGTGCACTGGTCACTGCAAAACAAGTTGCTCAACTTGCTCGAAACCAGCATAAACACAGTCGATACTTATTCCATCAGAAAATCACACTCGATACCCCGGAATATGATAAATCAAACACAAGAAATTAACATACCTTGGGTCATCGGTGATCTCTCATCTGGTCGGAAGTCTGTGTCATCTTTTTCTTTCTTCTACGCCTAGAAACAGAGAACAAACAAGGTTAGGATAATATAAAAACAGTAGGAAAAAATAAGTAAAAAAGGTCATACTTTACCAAACTGGGCGTCCTCTTCAATCTGTCATCTTTCTTCGTTCTTCGTTCTTCTTCTTGGTCTAGAATAGAAAAGCGCACAACATAAACAACACCATAAAACCAACTCACATAAAGACATAATCAATCATCACAATAGGTGGGGGGTACAGGGGACACTGGTTTGAATCACGCCCAGGGCAGGCGGCTATAACCGTACAAGAAATTGGCGCAACAAATACAGTAAAACTTCTCTTGAACAACACACAAGTGGTAGTGACTTAAGTACTGGTTAAATAGAAAAGTGTCCAGGAAAGCTGAGTTAGGTGCACTGGTCACGGCCAAATAAGTTAAAACAACAGTGTCGACTTGCTTATAACCAGCAATAAAATCATACTCGATACCCTAGAATACGATAAATCAAACACAAGAAATTAACATACCTTGGGTCATCGGTGATCTTTCATTTGGTCGGAAGTCTGTGTCATCTTTTTCTTTCTTCGTTCTTCTTCTTGGTCTAAAATAGAAAAGTGCGCAACATAAACAACACCATAAAACAAACTCGCATTCGGACATAATCAATCATCACGGTGTAAATAAACAGTTCGGCCTAAGCAGATCTCACTTCCTGTCCCCCACTTAACCAGACTAATCATTGTCAGTAGCGCAGTTGGTTTTCCCATCAAGTATCCACAAGAGGTGGGGTACAGGGGATGCTGGTTCGAATCAAGCCCAGGGCAGGCGGTTATAACCTTACAAATACAAATACAGTACAACCTCTCTAGAACAACACCCAGTGGTAGTGACTTAAGTACTGGTAAAAGAGACAAGTGTCCAGGAAAGCTGAGTTGGGTGCACTGGTCACTGCAAAACAAGTTGCTCAACTTGCTCGAAACCAGCATAAACACAGTCGATACTTATTCCATCAGAAAATCACACTCGATACCCCGGAATATGATAAATCAAACACAAGAAATTAACATACCTTGGGTCATCGGTGATCTCTCATCTGGTCGGAAGTCTGTGTCATCTTTTTCTTTCTTCTACGCCTAGAAACAGAGAACAAACAAGGTTAGGATAATATAAAAACAGTAGGAAAAAATAAGTAAAAAAGGTCATACTTTACCAAACTGGGCGTCCTCTTCAATCTGTCATCTTTCTTCGTTCTTCGTTCTTCTTCTTGGTCTAGAATAGAAAAGCGCACAACATAAACAACACCATAAAACCAACTCACATAAAGACATAATCAATCATCACAATAGGTGGGGGGTACAGGGGACACTGGTTTGAATCACGCCCAGGGCAGGCGGCTATAACCGTACAAGAAATTGGCGCAACAAATACAGTAAAACTTCTCTTGAACAACACACAAGTGGTAGTGACTTAAGTACTGGTTAAATAGAAAAGTGTCCAGGAAAGCTGAGTTAGGTGCACTGGTCACGGCCAAATAAGTTAAAACAACAGTGTCGACTTGCTTATAACCAGCAATAAAATCATACTCGATACCCTAGAATACGATAAATCAAACACAAGAAATTAACATACCTTGGGTCATCGGTGATCTTTCATTTGGTCGGAAGTCTGTGTCATCTTTTTCTTTCTTCGTTCTTCTTCTTGGTCTAAAATAGAAAAGTGCGCAACATAAACAACACCATAAAACAAACTTGCATTCAGACATAATCAATCATCACGGTGTAAATAAACAGTTCGGCCTAAGCAGATCTCACTTCCTGTCCCCCACTTAACCAGACTAATCATTGTCAGTAGCGCAGTTGGTTTTCCCATCAAGTATCCACAAGAGGTGGGGTACAGGGGATGCTGGTTCGAATCAAGCCCAGGGCAGGCGGCTATAACCGTACAAGAAATTGGCGCAACAAATACAGTAAAACTTCTCTTGAACAACACACAAGTGGTAGTGACTTAAGTACTGGTCAAATAGAAAAGTGTCCAGGAAAGCTGAGTTAGGTGCACTGGTCACTGCTAAATAAGTTAAAACAACTGTGTCGACTTGCTCATGACCAGCAGAAAATCATACTCGATACCCTAGAATACGATAAATCAAACACAAGAAATTAACATACCTTGGGTCATCGGTGATCTTTCATTTGGTCGGAAGTCTGTGTCATCTTTTTCTTTCTTCGTTCTTCTTCTTGGTCTAAAATAGAAAAGTGCGCAACATAAACAACACCATAAAACAAACTCGCATTAGGACATAATCAATCATCACAGTGTAAATAAACAGTTCGGCCTAAGCAGATCTCACTTCCTGTCCCCCACTTAACCAGACTAATCATTGTCAGTAGCGCAGTTGGTTTTCCCATCAAGTATCCACAAGAGGTGGGGTACAGGGGATACTGGTTCGAATCAAGCCAAGGGCAGGCGGTTATAACCTTACAAATACAAATACAGTACAACCTCTCTAGAACAACACCCAGTGGTAGTGACTAAAGTACTGGTAAAAGAGACAAGTGTCCAGGAAAGCTGAGTTGGGTGCACTGGTCACTGCAAAACAAGTTGCTCAACTTGCTCGAAACCAGCATAAACACAGTCGATACTTATTCCATCAGAAAATCACACTCGATACCCCGGAATATGATAAATCAAACACAAGAAATTAACATACCTTGGGTCATCGGTGATCTCTCATCTGGTCGGAAGTCTGTGTCATCTTTTTCTTTCTTCTACGCCTAGAAACAGAGAACAAACAAGGTTAGGATAATATAAAAACAGTAGGAAAAAATAAGTAAAAAAGGTCATACTTTACCAAACTGGGCGTCCTCTTCAATCTGTCATCTTTCTTCGTTCTTCGTTCTTCTTCTTGGTCTAGAATAGAAAAGCGCACAACATAAACAACACCATAAAACCAACTCACATAAAGACATAATCAATCATCACAATAGGTGGGGGGTACAGGGGACACTGGTTTGAATCACGCCCAGGGCAGGCGGCTATAACCGTACAAGAAATTGGCGCAACAAATACAGTAAAACTTCTCTTGAACAACACACAAGTGGTAGTGACTTAAGTACTGGTTAAATAGAAAAGTGTCCAGGAAAGCTGAGTTAGGTGCACTGGTCACGGCCAAATAAGTTAAAACAACAGTGTCGACTTGCTTATAACCAGCAATAAAATCATACTCGATACCCTAGAATACGATAAATCAAACACAAGAAATTAACATACCTTGGGTCATCGGTGATCTTTCATTTGGTCGGAAGTCTGTGTCATCTTTTTCTTTCTTCGTTCTTCTTCTTGGTCTAAAATAGAAAAGTGCGCAACATAAACAACACCATAAAACAAACTCGCATTCGGACATAATCAATCATCACGGTGTAAATAAACAGTTCGGCCTAAGCAGATCTCACTTCCTGTCCCCCACTTAACCAGACTAATCATTGTCAGTAGCGCAGTTGGTTTTCCCATCAAGTATCCACAAGAGGTGGGGTACAGGGGATGCTGGTTCGAATCAAGCCCAGGGCAGGCGGTTATAACCTTACAAATACAAATACAGTACAACCTCTCTAGAACAACACCCAGTGGTAGTGACTTAAGTACTGGTAAAAGAGACAAGTGTCCAGGAAAGCTGAGTTGGGTGCACTGGTCACTGCAAAACAAGTTGCTCAACTTGCTCGAAACCAGCATAAACACAGTCGATACTTATTCCATCAGAAAATCACACTCGATACCCCGGAATATGATAAATCAAACACAAGAAATTAACATACCTTGGGTCATCGGTGATCTCTCATCTGGTCGGAAGTCTGTGTCATCTTTTTCTTTCTTCTACGCCTAGAAACAGAGAACAAACAAGGTTAGGATAATATAAAAACAGTAGGAAAAAATAAGTAAAAAAGGTCATACTTTACCAAACTGGGCGTCCTCTTCAATCTGTCATCTTTCTTCGTTCTTCGTTCTTCTTCTTGGTCTAGAATAGAAAAGCGCACAACATAAACAACACCATAAAACCAACTCACATAAAGACATAATCAATCATCACAATAGGTGGGGGGTACAGGGGACACTGGTTTGAATCACGCCCAGGGCAGGCGGCTATAACCGTACAAGAAATTGGCGCAACAAATACAGTAAAACTTCTCTTGAACAACACACAAGTGGTAGTGACTTAAGTACTGGTTAAATAGAAAAGTGTCCAGGAAAGCTGAGTTAGGTGCACTGGTCACGGCCAAATAAGTTAAAACAACAGTGTCGACTTGCTTATAACCAGCAATAAAATCATACTCGATACCCTAGAATACGATAAATCAAACACAAGAAATTAACATACCTTGGGTCATCGGTGATCTTTCATTTGGTCGGAAGTCTGTGTCATCTTTTTCTTTCTTCGTTCTTCTTCTTGGTCTAAAATAGAAAAGTGCGCAACATAAACAACACCATAAAACAAACTTGCATTCGGACATAATCAATCATCACGGTGTAAATAAACAGTTCGGCCTAAGCAGATCTCACTTCCTGTCCCCCACTTAACCAGACTAATCATTGTCAGTAGCGCAGTTGGTTTTCCCATCAAGTATCCACAAGAGGTGGGGTACAGGGGATGCTGGTTCGAATCAAGCCCAGGGCAGGCGGCTATAACCGTACAAGAAATTGGCGCAACAAATACAGTAAAACTTCTCTTGAACAACACACAAGTGGTAGTGACTTAAGTACTGGTCAAATAGAAAAGTGTCCAGGAAAGCTGAGTTAGGTGCACTGGTCACTGCTAAATAAGTTAAAACAACTGTGTCGACTTGCTCATGACCAGCAGAAAATCATACTCGATACCCTAGAATACGATAAATCAAACACAAGAAATTAACATACCTTGGGTCATCGGTGATCTTTCATTTGGTCGGAAGTCTGTGTCATCTTTTTCTTTCTTCGTTCTTCTTCTTGGTCTAAAATAGAAAAGTGCGCAACATAAACAACACCATAAAACAAACTCGCATTAGGACATAATCAATCATCACAGTGTAAATAAACAGTTCGGCCTAAGCAGATCTCACTTCCTGTCCCCCACTTAACCAGACTAATCATTGTCAGTAGCGCAGTTGGTTTTCCCATCAAGTATCCACAAGAGGTGGGGTACAGGGGATACTGGTTCGAATCAAGCCAAGGGCAGGCGGTTATAACCTTACAAATACAAATACAGTACAACCTCTCTAGAACAACACCCAGTGGTAGTGACTAAAGTACTGGTAAAAGAGACAAGTGTCCAGGAAAGCTGAGTTGGGTGCACTGGTCACTGCAAAACAAGTTGCTCAACTTGCTCGAAACCAGCATAAACACAGTTGATACTTATTCCATCAGAAAATCACACTCGATACCCCGGAATATGATAAATCAAACACAAGAAATTAACATACCTTGGGTCATCGGTGATCTCTCATCTGGTCGGAAGTCTGTGTCATCTTTTTCTTTCTTCTACGCCTAGAAACAGAGAACAAACAAGGTTAGGATAATATAAAAACAGTAGGAAAAAATAAGTAAAAAAGGTCATACTTTACCAAACTGGGCGTCCTCTTCAATCTGTCATCTTTCTTCGTTCTTCGTTCTTCTTCTTGGTCTAGAATAGAAAAGCGCACAACATAAACAACACCATAAAACCAACTCACATAAAGACATAATCAATCATCACAATAGGTGGGGGGTACAGGGGACACTGGTTTGAATCACGCCCAGGGCAGGCGGCTATAACCGTACAAGAAATTGGCGCAACAAATACAGTAAAACTTCTCTTGAACAACACACAAGTGGTAGTGACTTAAGTACTGGTTAAATAGAAAAGTGTCCAGGAAAGCTGAGTTAGGTGCACTGGTCACGGCCAAATAAGTTAAAACAACAGTGTCGACTTGCTTATAACCAGCAATAAAATCATACTCGATACCCTAGAATACGATAAATCAAACACAAGAAATTAACATACCTTGGGTCATCGGTGATCTTTCATTTGGTCGGAAGTCTGTGTCATCTTTTTCTTTCTTCGTTCTTCTTCTTGGTCTAAAATAGAAAAGTGCGCAACATAAACAACACCATAAAACAAACTCGCATTCGGACATAATCAATCATCACGGTGTAAATAAACAGTTCGGCCTAAGCAGATCTCACTTCCTGTCCCCCACTTAACCAGACTAATCATTGTCAGTAGCGCAGTTGGTTTTCCCATCAAGTATCCACAAGAGGTGGGGTACAGGGGATGCTGGTTCGAATCAAGCCCAGGGCAGGCGGCTATAACCGTACAAGAAATTGGCGCAACAAATACAGTAAAACTTCTCTTGAACAACACACAAGTGGTAGTGACTTAAGTACTGGTCAAATAGAAAAGTGTCCAGGAAAGCTGAGTTAGGTGCACTGGTCACTGCTAAATAAGTTAAAACAACTGTGTCGACTTGCTCATGACCAGCAGAAAATCATACTCGATACCCTAGAATACGATAAATCAAACACAAGAAATTAACATACCTTGGGTCATCGGTGATCTTTCATTTGGTCGGAAGTCTGTGTCATCTTTTTCTTTCTTCGTTCTTCTTCTTGGTCTAAAATAGAAAAGTGCGCAACATAAACAACACCATAAAACAAACTCGCATTAGGACATAATCAATCATCACAGTGTAAATAAACAGTTCGGCCTAAGCAGATCTCACTTCCTGTCCCCCACTTAACCAGACTAATCATTGTCAGTAGCGCAGTTGGTTTTCCCATCAAGTATCCACAAGAGGTGGGGTACAGGGGATACTGGTTCGAATCAAGCCAAGGGCAGGCGGTTATAACCTTACAAATACAAATACAGTACAACCTCTCTAGAACAACACCCAGTGGTAGTGACTAAAGTACTGGTAAAAGAGACAAGTGTCCAGGAAAGCTGAGTTGGGTGCACTGGTCACTGCAAAACAAGTTGCTCAACTTGCTCGAAACCAGCATAAACACAGTCGATACTTATTCCATCAGAAAATCACACTCGATACCCCGGAATATGATAAATCAAACACAAGAAATTAACATACCTTGGGTCATCGGTGATCTCTCATCTGGTCGGAAGTCTGTGTCATCTTTTTCTTTCTTCTACGCCTAGAAACAGAGAACAAACAAGGTTAGGATAATATAAAAACAGTAGGAAAAAATAAGTAAAAAAGGTCATACTTTACCAAACTGGGCGTCCTCTTCAATCTGTCATCTTTCTTCGTTCTTCGTTCTTCTTCTTGGTCTAGAATAGAAAAGCGCACAACATAAACAACACCATAAAACCAACTCACATAAAGACATAATCAATCATCACAATAGGTGGGGGGTACAGGGGACACTGGTTTGAATCACGCCCAGGGCAGGCGGCTATAACCGTACAAGAAATTGGCGCAACAAATACAGTAAAACTTCTCTTGAACAACACACAAGTGGTAGTGACTTAAGTACTGGTTAAATAGAAAAGTGTCCAGGAAAGCTGAGTTAGGTGCACTGGTCACGGCCAAATAAGTTAAAACAACAGTGTCGACTTGCTTATAACCAGCAATAAAATCATACTCGATACCCTAGAATACGATAAATCAAACACAAGAAATTAACATACCTTGGGTCATCGGTGATCTTTCATTTGGTCGGAAGTCTGTGTCATCTTTTTCTTTCTTCGTTCTTCTTCTTGGTCTAAAATAGAAAAGTGCGCAACATAAACAACACCATAAAACAAACTCGCATTCGGACATAATCAATCATCACGGTGTAAATAAACAGTTCGGCCTAAGCAGATCTCACTTCCTGTCCCCCACTTAACCAGACTAATCATTGTCAGTAGCGCAGTTGGTTTTCCCATCAAGTATCCACAAGAGGTGGGGTACAGGGGATGCTGGTTCGAATCAAGCCCAGGGCAGGCGGTTATAACCTTACAAATACAAATACAGTACAACCTCTCTAGAACAACACCCAGTGGTAGTGACTTAAGTACTGGTAAAAGAGACAAGTGTCCAGGAAAGCTGAGTTGGGTGCACTGGTCACTGCAAAACAAGTTGCTCAACTTGCTCGAAACCAGCATAAACACAGTCGATACTTATTCCATCAGAAAATCACACTCGATACCCCGGAATATGATAAATCAAACACAAGAAATTAACATACCTTGGGTCATCGGTGATCTCTCATCTGGTCGGAAGTCTGTGTCATCTTTTTCTTTCTTCTACGCCTAGAAACAGAGAACAAACAAGGTTAGGATAATATAAAAACAGTAGGAAAAAATAAGTAAAAAAGGTCATACTTTACCAAACTGGGCGTCCTCTTCAATCTGTCATCTTTCTTCGTTCTTCGTTCTTCTTCTTGGTCTAGAATAGAAAAGCGCACAACATAAACAACACCATAAAACCAACTCACATAAAGACATAATCAATCATCACAATAGGTGGGGGGTACAGGGGACACTGGTTTGAATCACGCCCAGGGCAGGCGGCTATAACCGTACAAGAAATTGGCGCAACAAATACAGTAAAACTTCTCTTGAACAACACACAAGTGGTAGTGACTTAAGTACTGGTTAAATAGAAAAGTGTCCAGGAAAGCTGAGTTAGGTGCACTGGTCACGGCCAAATAAGTTAAAACAACAGTGTCGACTTGCTTATAACCAGCAATAAAATCATACTCGATACCCTAGAATACGATAAATCAAACACAAGAAATTAACATACCTTGGGTCATCGGTGATCTTTCATTTGGTCGGAAGTCTGTGTCATCTTTTTCTTTCTTCGTTCTTCTTCTTGGTCTAAAATAGAAAAGTGCGCAACATAAACAACACCATAAAACAAACTTGCATTCGGACATAATCAATCATCACGGTGTAAATAAACAGTTCGGCCTAAGCAGATCTCACTTCCTGTCCCCCACTTAACCAGACTAATCATTGTCAGTAGCGCAGTTGGTTTTCCCATCAAGTATCCACAAGAGGTGGGGTACAGGGGATGCTGGTTCGAATCAAGCCCAGGGCAGGCGGCTATAACCGTACAAGAAATTGGCGCAACAAATACAGTAAAACTTCTCTTGAACAACACACAAGTGGTAGTGACTTAAGTACTGGTCAAATAGAAAAGTGTCCAGGAAAGCTGAGTTAGGTGCACTGGTCACTGCTAAATAAGTTAAAACAACTGTGTCGACTTGCTCATGACCAGCAGAAAATCATACTCGATACCCTAGAATACGATAAATCAAACACAAGAAATTAACATACCTTGGGTCATCGGTGATCTTTCATTTGGTCGGAAGTCTGTGTCATCTTTTTCTTTCTTCGTTCTTCTTCTTGGTCTAAAATAGAAAAGTGCGCAACATAAACAACACCATAAAACAAACTCGCATTAGGACATAATCAATCATCACAGTGTAAATAAACAGTTCGGCCTAAGCAGATCTCACTTCCTGTCCCCCACTTAACCAGACTAATCATTGTCAGTAGCGCAGTTGGTTTTCCCATCAAGTATCCACAAGAGGTGGGGTACAGGGGATACTGGTTCGAATCAAGCCAAGGGCAGGCGGTTATAACCTTACAAATACAAATACAGTACAACCTCTCTAGAACAACACCCAGTGGTAGTGACTAAAGTACTGGTAAAAGAGAAAAGTGTCCAGGAAAGCTGAGTTGGGTGCACTGGTCACTGCAAAACAAGTTGCTCAACTTGCTCGAAACCAGTATAAACACAGTCGATACTTATTCCATCAGAAAATCACACTCGATACCCCGGAATATGATAAATCAAACACAAGAAATTAACATACCTTGGGTCATCGGTGATCTCTCATCTGGTCGGAAGTCTGTGTCATCTTTTTCTTTCTTCTACGCCTAGAAACAGAGAACAAACAAGGTTAGGATAATATAAAAACAGTAGGAAAAAATAAGTAAAAAAGGTCATACTTTACCAAACTGGGCGTCCTCTTCAATCTGTCATCTTTCTTCGTTCTTCGTTCTTCTTCTTGGTCTAGAATAGAAAAGCGCACAACATAAACAACACCATAAAACCAACTCACATAAAGACATAATCAATCATCACAATAGGTGGGGGGTACAGGGGACACTGGTTTGAATCACGCCCAGGGCAGGCGGCTATAACCGTACAAGAAATTGGCGCAACAAATACAGTAAAACTTCTCTTGAACAACACACAAGTGGTAGTGACTTAAGTACTGGTTAAATAGAAAAGTGTCCAGGAAAGCTGAGTTAGGTGCACTGGTCACGGCCAAATAAGTTAAAACAACAGTGTCGACTTGCTTATAACCAGCAATAAAATCATACTCGATACCCTAGAATACGATAAATCAAACACAAGAAATTAACATACCTTGGGTCATCGGTGATCTTTCATTTGGTCGGAAGTCTGTGTCATCTTTTTCTTTCTTCGTTCTTCTTCTTGGTCTAAAATAGAAAAGTGCGCAACATAAACAACACCATAAAACAAACTCGCATTCGGACATAATCAATCATCACGGTGTAAATAAACAGTTCGGCCTAAGCAGATCTCACTTCCTGTCCCCCACTTAACCAGACTAATCATTGTCAGTAGCGCAGTTGGTTTTCCCATCAAGTATCCACAAGAGGTGGGGTACAGGGGATGCTGGTTCGAATCAAGCCCAGGGCAGGCGGCTATAACCGTACAAGAAATTGGCGCAACAAATACAGTAAAACTTCTCTTGAACAACACACAAGTGGTAGTGACTTAAGTACTGGTCAAATAGAAAAGTGTCCAGGAAAGCTGAGTTAGGTGCACTGGTCACTGCTAAATAAGTTAAAACAACTGTGTCGACTTGCTCATGACCAGCAGAAAATCATACTCGATACCCTAGAATACGATAAATCAAACACAAGAAATTAACATACCTTGGGTCATCGGTGATCTTTCATTTGGTCGGAAGTCTGTGTCATCTTTTTCTTTCTTCGTTCTTCTTCTTGGTCTAAAATAGAAAAGTGCGCAACATAAACAACACCATAAAACAAACTCGCATTAGGACATAATCAATCATCACAGTGTAAATAAACAGTTCGGCCTAAGCAGATCTCACTTCCTGTCCCCCACTTAACCAGACTAATCATTGTCAGTAGCGCAGTTGGTTTTCCCATCAAGTATCCACAAGAGGTGGGGTACAGGGGATACTGGTTCGAATCAAGCCAAGGGCAGGCGGTTATAACCTTACAAATACAAATACAGTACAACCTCTCTAGAACAACACCCAGTGGTAGTGACTAAAGTACTGGTAAAAGAGACAAGTGTCCAGGAAAGCTGAGTTGGGTGCACTGGTCACTGCAAAACAAGTTGCTCAACTTGCTCGAAACCAGCATAAACACAGTCGATACTTATTCCATCAGAAAATCACACTCGATACCCCGGAATATGATAAATCAAACACAAGAAATTAACATACCTTGGGTCATCGGTGATCTCTCATCTGGTCGGAAGTCTGTGTCATCTTTTTCTTTCTTCTACGCCTAGAAACAGAGAACAAACAAGGTTAGGATAATATAAAAACAGTAGGAAAAAATAAGTAAAAAAGGTCATACTTTACCAAACTGGGCGTCCTCTTCAATCTGTCATCTTTCTTCGTTCTTCGTTCTTCTTCTTGGTCTAGAATAGAAAAGCGCACAACATAAACAACACCATAAAACCAACTCACATAAAGACATAATCAATCATCACAATAGGTGGGGGGTACAGGGGACACTGGTTTGAATCACGCCCAGGGCAGGCGGCTATAACCGTACAAGAAATTGGCGCAACAAATACAGTAAAACTTCTCTTGAACAACACACAAGTGGTAGTGACTTAAGTACTGGTTAAATAGAAAAGTGTCCAGGAAAGCTGAGTTAGGTGCACTGGTCACGGCCAAATAAGTTAAAACAACAGTGTCGACTTGCTTATAACCAGCAATAAAATCATACTCGATACCCTAGAATACGATAAATCAAACACAAGAAATTAACATACCTTGGGTCATCGGTGATCTTTCATTTGGTCGGAAGTCTGTGTCATCTTTTTCTTTCTTCGTTCTTCTTCTTGGTCTAAAATAGAAAAGTGCGCAACATAAACAACACCATAAAACAAACTCGCATTCGGACATAATCAATCATCACGGTGTAAATAAACAGTTCGGCCTAAGCAGATCTCACTTCCTGTCCCCCACTTAACCAGACTAATCATTGTCAGTAGCGCAGTTGGTTTTCCCATCAAGTATCCACAAGAGGTGGGGTACAGGGGATGCTGGTTCGAATCAAGCCCAGGGCAGGCGGTTATAACCTTACAAATACAAATACAGTACAACCTCTCTAGAACAACACCCAGTGGTAGTGACTTAAGTACTGGTAAAAGAGACAAGTGTCCAGGAAAGCTGAGTTGGGTGCACTGGTCACTGCAAAACAAGTTGCTCAACTTGCTCGAAACCAGCATAAACACAGTCGATACTTATTCCATCAGAAAATCACACTCGATACCCCGGAATATGATAAATCAAACACAAGAAATTAACATACCTTGGGTCATCGGTGATCTCTCATCTGGTCGGAAGTCTGTGTCATCTTTTTCTTTCTTCTACGCCTAGAAACAGAGAACAAACAAGGTTAGGATAATATAAAAACAGTAGGAAAAAATAAGTAAAAAAGGTCATACTTTACCAAACTGGGCGTCCTCTTCAATCTGTCATCTTTCTTCGTTCTTCGTTCTTCTTCTTGGTCTAGAATAGAAAAGCGCACAACATAAACAACACCATAAAACCAACTCACATAAAGACATAATCAATCATCACAATAGGTGGGGGGTACAGGGGACACTGGTTTGAATCACGCCCAGGGCAGGCGGCTATAACCGTACAAGAAATTGGCGCAACAAATACAGTAAAACTTCTCTTGAACAACACACAAGTGGTAGTGACTTAAGTACTGGTTAAATAGAAAAGTGTCCAGGAAAGCTGAGTTAGGTGCACTGGTCACGGCCAAATAAGTTAAAACAACAGTGTCGACTTGCTTATAACCAGCAATAAAATCATACTCGATACCCTAGAATACGATAAATCAAACACAAGAAATTAACATACCTTGGGTCATCGGTGATCTTTCATTTGGTCGGAAGTCTGTGTCATCTTTTTCTTTCTTCGTTCTTCTTCTTGGTCTAAAATAGAAAAGTGCGCAACATAAACAACACCATAAAACAAACTTGCATTCGGACATAATCAATCATCACGGTGTAAATAAACAGTTCGGCCTAAGCAGATCTCACTTCCTGTCCCCCACTTAACCAGACTAATCATTGTCAGTAGCGCAGTTGGTTTTCCCATCAAGTATCCACAAGAGGTGGGGTACAGGGGATGCTGGTTCGAATCAAGCCCAGGGCAGGCGGCTATAACCGTACAAGAAATTGGCGCAACAAATACAGTAAAACTTCTCTTGAACAACACACAAGTGGTAGTGACTTAAGTACTGGTCAAATAGAAAAGTGTCCAGGAAAGCTGAGTTAGGTGCACTGGTCACTGCTAAATAAGTTAAAACAACTGTGTCGACTTGCTCATGACCAGCAGAAAATCATACTCGATACCCTAGAATACGATAAATCAAACACAAGAAATTAACATACCTTGGGTCATCGGTGATCTTTCATTTGGTCGGAAGTCTGTGTCATCTTTTTCTTTCTTCGTTCTTCTTCTTGGTCTAAAATAGAAAAGTGCGCAACATAAACAACACCATAAAACAAACTCGCATTAGGACATAATCAATCATCACAGTGTAAATAAACAGTTCGGCCTAAGCAGATCTCACTTCCTGTCCCCCACTTAACCAGACTAATCATTGTCAGTAGCGCAGTTGGTTTTCCCATCAAGTATCCACAAGAGGTGGGGTACAGGGGATACTGGTTCGAATCAAGCCAAGGGCAGGCGGTTATAACCTTACAAATACAAATACAGTACAACCTCTCTAGAACAACACCCAGTGGTAGTGACTAAAGTACTGGTAAAAGAGACAAGTGTCCAGGAAAGCTGAGTTGGGTGCACTGGTCACTGCAAAACAAGTTGCTCAACTTGCTCGAAACCAGCATAAACACAGTCGATACTTATTCCATCAGAAAATCACACTCGATACCCCGGAATATGATAAATCAAACACAAGAAATTAACATACCTTGGGTCATCGGTGATCTCTCATCTGGTCGGAAGTCTGTGTCATCTTTTTCTTTCTTCTACGCCTAGAAACAGAGAACAAACAAGGTTAGGATAATATAAAAACAGTAGGAAAAAATAAGTAAAAAAGGTCATACTTTACCAAACTGGGCGTCCTCTTCAATCTGTCATCTTTCTTCGTTCTTCGTTCTTCTTCTTGGTCTAGAATAGAAAAGCGCACAACATAAACAACACCATAAAACCAACTCACATAAAGACATAATCAATCATCACAATAGGTGGGGGGTACAGGGGACACTGGTTTGAATCACGCCCAGGGCAGGCGGCTATAACCGTACAAGAAATTGGCGCAACAAATACAGTAAAACTTCTCTTGAACAACACACAAGTGGTAGTGACTTAAGTACTGGTTAAATAGAAAAGTGTCCAGGAAAGCTGAGTTAGGTGCACTGGTCACGGCCAAATAAGTTAAAACAACAGTGTCGACTTGCTTATAACCAGCAATAAAATCATACTCGATACCCTAGAATACGATAAATCAAACACAAGAAATTAACATACCTTGGGTCATCGGTGATCTTTCATTTGGTCGGAAGTCTGTGTCATCTTTTTCTTTCTTCGTTCTTCTTCTTGGTCTAAAATAGAAAAGTGCGCAACATAAACAACACCATAAAACAAACTCGCATTCGGACATAATCAATCATCACGGTGTAAATAAACAGTTCGGCCTAAGCAGATCTCACTTCCTGTCCCCCACTTAACCAGACTAATCATTGTCAGTAGCGCAGTTGGTTTTCCCATCAAGTATCCACAAGAGGTGGGGTACAGGGGATGCTGGTTCGAATCAAGCCCAGGGCAGGCGGTTATAACCTTACAAATACAAATACAGTACAACCTCTCTAGAACAACACCCAGTGGTAGTGACTTAAGTACTGGTAAAAGAGACAAGTGTCCAGGAAAGCTGAGTTGGGTGCACTGGTCACTGCAAAACAAGTTGCTCAACTTGCTCGAAACCAGCATAAACACAGTCGATACTTATTCCATCAGAAAATCACACTCGATACCCCGGAATATGATAAATCAAACACAAGAAATTAACATACCTTGGGTCATCGGTGATCTCTCATCTGGTCGGAAGTCTGTGTCATCTTTTTCTTTCTTCTACGCCTAGAAACAGAGAACAAACAAGGTTAGGATAATATAAAAACAGTAGGAAAAAATAAGTAAAAAAGGTCATACTTTACCAAACTGGGCGTCCTCTTCAATCTGTCATCTTTCTTCGTTCTTCGTTCTTCTTCTTGGTCTAGAATAGAAAAGCGCACAACATAAACAACACCATAAAACCAACTCACATAAAGACATAATCAATCATCACAATAGGTGGGGGGTACAGGGGACACTGGTTTGAATCACGCCCAGGGCAGGCGGCTATAACCGTACAAGAAATTGGCGCAACAAATACAGTAAAACTTCTCTTGAACAACACACAAGTGGTAGTGACTTAAGTACTGGTTAAATAGAAAAGTGTCCAGGAAAGCTGAGTTAGGTGCACTGGTCACGGCCAAATAAGTTAAAACAACAGTGTCGACTTGCTTATAACCAGCAATAAAATCATACTCGATACCCTAGAATACGATAAATCAAACACAAGAAATTAACATACCTTGGGTCATCGGTGATCTTTCATTTGGTCGGAAGTCTGTGTCATCTTTTTCTTTCTTCGTTCTTCTTCTTGGTCTAAAATAGAAAAGTGCGCAACATAAACAACACCATAAAACAAACTTGCATTCGGACATAATCAATCATCACGGTGTAAATAAACAGTTCGGCCTAAGCAGATCTCACTTCCTGTCCCCCACTTAACCAGACTAATCATTGTCAGTAGCGCAGTTGGTTTTCCCATCAAGTATCCACAAGAGGTGGGGTACAGGGGATGCTGGTTCGAATCAAGCCCAGGGCAGGCGGCTATAACCGTACAAGAAATTGGCGCAACAAATACAGTAAAACTTCTCTTGAACAACACACAAGTGGTAGTGACTTAAGTACTGGTCAAATAGAAAAGTGTCCAGGAAAGCTGAGTTAGGTGCACTGGTCACTGCTAAATAAGTTAAAACAACTGTGTCGACTTGCTCATGACCAGCAGAAAATCATACTCGATACCCTAGAATACGATAAATCAAACACAAGAAATTAACATACCTTGGGTCATCGGTGATCTTTCATTTGGTCGGAAGTCTGTGTCATCTTTTTCTTTCTTCGTTCTTCTTCTTGGTCTAAAATAGAAAAGTGCGCAACATAAACAACACCATAAAACAAACTCGCATTAGGACATAATCAATCATCACAGTGTAAATAAACAGTTCGGCCTAAGCAGATCTCACTTCCTGTCCCCCACTTAACCAGACTAATCATTGTCAGTAGCGCAGTTGGTTTTCCCATCAAGTATCCACAAGAGGTGGGGTACAGGGGATACTGGTTCGAATCAAGCCAAGGGCAGGCGGTTATAACCTTACAAATACAAATACAGTACAACCTCTCTAGAACAACACCCAGTGGTAGTGACTAAAGTACTGGTAAAAGAGACAAGTGTCCAGGAAAGCTGAGTTGGGTGCACTGGTCACTGCAAAACAAGTTGCTCAACTTGCTCGAAACCAGCATAAACACAGTCGATACTTATTCCATCAGAAAATCACACTCGATACCCCGGAATATGATAAATCAAACACAAGAAATTAACATACCTTGGGTCATCGGTGATCTCTCATCTGGTCGGAAGTCTGTGTCATCTTTTTCTTTCTTCTACGCCTAGAAACAGAGAACAAACAAGGTTAGGATAATATAAAAACAGTAGGAAAAAATAAGTAAAAAAGGTCATACTTTACCAAACTGGGCGTCCTCTTCAATCTGTCATCTTTCTTCGTTCTTCGTTCTTCTTCTTGGTCTAGAATAGAAAAGCGCACAACATAAACAACACCATAAAACCAACTCACATAAAGACATAATCAATCATCACAATAGGTGGGGGGTACAGGGGACACTGGTTTGAATCACGCCCAGGGCAGGCGGCTATAACCGTACAAGAAATTGGCGCAACAAATACAGTAAAACTTCTCTTGAACAACACACAAGTGGTAGTGACTTAAGTACTGGTTAAATAGAAAAGTGTCCAGGAAAGCTGAGTTAGGTGCACTGGTCACGGCCAAATAAGTTAAAACAACAGTGTCGACTTGCTTATAACCAGCAATAAAATCATACTCGATACCCTAGAATACGATAAATCAAACACAAGAAATTAACATACCTTGGGTCATCGGTGATCTTTCATTTGGTCGGAAGTCTGTGTCATCTTTTTCTTTCTTCGTTCTTCTTCTTGGTCTAAAATAGAAAAGTGCGCAACATAAACAACACCATAAAACAAACTCGCATTCGGACATAATCAATCATCACGGTGTAAATAAACAGTTCGGCCTAAGCAGATCTCACTTCCTGTCCCCCACTTAACCAGACTAATCATTGTCAGTAGCGCAGTTGGTTTTCCCATCAAGTATCCACAAGAGGTGGGGTACAGGGGATGCTGGTTCGAATCAAGCCCAGGGCAGGCGGCTATAACCGTACAAGAAATTGGCGCAACAAATACAGTAAAACTTCTCTTGAACAACACACAAGTGGTAGTGACTTAAGTACTGGTCAAATAGAAAAGTGTCCAGGAAAGCTGAGTTAGGTGCACTGGTCACTGCTAAATAAGTTAAAACAACTGTGTCGACTTGCTCATGACCAGCAGAAAATCATACTCGATACCCTAGAATACGATAAATCAAACACAAGAAATTAACATACCTTGGGTCATCGGTGATCTTTCATTTGGTCGGAAGTCTGTGTCATCTTTTTCTTTCTTCGTTCTTCTTCTTGGTCTAAAATAGAAAAGTGCGCAACATAAACAACACCATAAAACAAACTCGCATTAGGACATAATCAATCATCACAGTGTAAATAAACAGTTCGGCCTAAGCAGATCTCACTTCCTGTCCCCCACTTAACCAGACTAATCATTGTCAGTAGCGCAGTTGGTTTTCCCATCAAGTATCCACAAGAGGTGGGGTACAGGGGATACTGGTTCGAATCAAGCCAAGGGCAGGCGGTTATAACCTTACAAATACAAATACAGTACAACCTCTCTAGAACAACACCCAGTGGTAGTGACTAAAGTACTGGTAAAAGAGACAAGTGTCCAGGAAAGCTGAGTTGGGTGCACTGGTCACTGCAAAACAAGTTGCTCAACTTGCTCGAAACCAGCATAAACACAGTCGATACTTATTCCATCAGAAAATCACACTCGATACCCCGGAATATGATAAATCAAACACAAGAAATTAACATACCTTGGGTCATCGGTGATCTCTCATCTGGTCGGAAGTCTGTGTCATCTTTTTCTTTCTTCTACGCCTAGAAACAGAGAACAAACAAGGTTAGGATAATATAAAAACAGTAGGAAAAAATAAGTAAAAAAGGTCATACTTTACCAAACTGGGCGTCCTCTTCAATCTGTCATCTTTCTTCGTTCTTCGTTCTTCTTCTTGGTCTAGAATAGAAAAGCGCACAACATAAACAACACCATAAAACCAACTCACATAAAGACATAATCAATCATCACAATAGGTGGGGGGTACAGGGGACACTGGTTTGAATCACGCCCAGGGCAGGCGGCTATAACCGTACAAGAAATTGGCGCAACAAATACAGTAAAACTTCTCTTGAACAACACACAAGTGGTAGTGACTTAAGTACTGGTTAAATAGAAAAGTGTCCAGGAAAGCTGAGTTAGGTGCACTGGTCACGGCCAAATAAGTTAAAACAACAGTGTCGACTTGCTTATAACCAGCAATAAAATCATACTCGATACCCTAGAATACGATAAATCAAACACAAGAAATTAACATACCTTGGGTCATCGGTGATCTTTCATTTGGTCGGAAGTCTGTGTCATCTTTTTCTTTCTTCGTTCTTCTTCTTGGTCTAAAATAGAAAAGTGCGCAACATAAACAACACCATAAAACAAACTCGCATTCGGACATAATCAATCATCACGGTGTAAATAAACAGTTCGGCCTAAGCAGATCTCACTTCCTGTCCCCCACTTAACCAGACTAATCATTGTCAGTAGCGCAGTTGGTTTTCCCATCAAGTATCCACAAGAGGTGGGGTACAGGGGATGCTGGTTCGAATCAAGCCCAGGGCAGGCGGTTATAACCTTACAAATACAAATACAGTACAACCTCTCTAGAACAACACCCAGTGGTAGTGACTTAAGTACTGGTAAAAGAGACAAGTGTCCAGGAAAGCTGAGTTGGGTGCACTGGTCACTGCAAAACAAGTTGCTCAACTTGCTCGAAACCAGCATAAACACAGTCGATACTTATTCCATCAGAAAATCACACTCGATACCCCGGAATATGATAAATCAAACACAAGAAATTAACATACCTTGGGTCATCGGTGATCTCTCATCTGGTCGGAAGTCTGTGTCATCTTTTTCTTTCTTCTACGCCTAGAAACAGAGAACAAACAAGGTTAGGATAATATAAAAACAGTAGGAAAAAATAAGTAAAAAAGGTCATACTTTACCAAACTGGGCGTCCTCTTCAATCTGTCATCTTTCTTCGTTCTTCGTTCTTCTTCTTGGTCTAGAATAGAAAAGCGCACAACATAAACAACACCATAAAACCAACTCACATAAAGACATAATCAATCATCACAATAGGTGGGGGGTACAGGGGACACTGGTTTGAATCACGCCCAGGGCAGGCGGCTATAACCGTACAAGAAATTGGCGCAACAAATACAGTAAAACTTCTCTTGAACAACACACAAGTGGTAGTGACTTAAGTACTGGTTAAATAGAAAAGTGTCCAGGAAAGCTGAGTTAGGTGCACTGGTCACGGCCAAATAAGTTAAAACAACAGTGTCGACTTGCTTATAACCAGCAATAAAATCATACTCGATACCCTAGAATACGATAAATCAAACACAAGAAATTAACATACCTTGGGTCATCGGTGATCTTTCATTTGGTCGGAAGTCTGTGTCATCTTTTTCTTTCTTCGTTCTTCTTCTTGGTCTAAAATAGAAAAGTGCGCAACATAAACAACACCATAAAACAAACTTGCATTCGGACATAATCAATCATCACGGTGTAAATAAACAGTTCGGCCTAAGCAGATCTCACTTCCTGTCCCCCACTTAACCAGACTAATCATTGTCAGTAGCGCAGTTGGTTTTCCCATCAAGTATCCACAAGAGGTGGGGTACAGGGGATGCTGGTTCGAATCAAGCCCAGGGCAGGCGGCTATAACCGTACAAGAAATTGGCGCAACAAATACAGTAAAACTTCTCTTGAACAACACACAAGTGGTAGTGACTTAAGTACTGGTCAAATAGAAAAGTGTCCAGGAAAGCTGAGTTAGGTGCACTGGTCACTGCTAAATAAGTTAAAACAACTGTGTCGACTTGCTCATGACCAGCAGAAAATCATACTCGATACCCTAGAATACGATAAATCAAACACAAGAAATTAACATACCTTGGGTCATCGGTGATCTTTCATTTGGTCGGAAGTCTGTGTCATCTTTTTCTTTCTTCGTTCTTCTTCTTGGTCTAAAATAGAAAAGTGCGCAACATAAACAACACCATAAAACAAACTCGCATTAGGACATAATCAATCATCACAGTGTAAATAAACAGTTCGGCCTAAGCAGATCTCACTTCCTGTCCCCCACTTAACCAGACTAATCATTGTCAGTAGCGCAGTTGGTTTTCCCATCAAGTATCCACAAGAGGTGGGGTACAGGGGATACTGGTTCGAATCAAGCCAAGGGCAGGCGGTTATAACCTTACAAATACAAATACAGTACAACCTCTCTAGAACAACACCCAGTGGTAGTGACTAAAGTACTGGTAAAAGAGAAAAGTGTCCAGGAAAGCTGAGTTGGGTGCACTGGTCACTGCAAAACAAGTTGCTCAACTTGCTCGAAACCAGTATAAACACAGTCGATACTTATTCCATCAGAAAATCACACTCGATACCCCGGAATATGATAAATCAAACACAAGAAATTAACATACCTTGGGTCATCGGTGATCTCTCATCTGGTCGGAAGTCTGTGTCATCTTTTTCTTTCTTCTACGCCTAGAAACAGAGAACAAACAAGGTTAGGATAATATAAAAACAGTAGGAAAAAATAAGTAAAAAAGGTCATACTTTACCAAACTGGGCGTCCTCTTCAATCTGTCATCTTTCTTCGTTCTTCGTTCTTCTTCTTGGTCTAGAATAGAAAAGCGCACAACATAAACAACACCATAAAACCAACTCACATAAAGACATAATCAATCATCACAATAGGTGGGGGGTACAGGGGACACTGGTTTGAATCACGCCCAGGGCAGGCGGCTATAACCGTACAAGAAATTGGCGCAACAAATACAGTAAAACTTCTCTTGAACAACACACAAGTGGTAGTGACTTAAGTACTGGTTAAATAGAAAAGTGTCCAGGAAAGCTGAGTTAGGTGCACTGGTCACGGCCAAATAAGTTAAAACAACAGTGTCGACTTGCTTATAACCAGCAATAAAATCATACTCGATACCCTAGAATACGATAAATCAAACACAAGAAATTAACATACCTTGGGTCATCGGTGATCTTTCATTTGGTCGGAAGTCTGTGTCATCTTTTTCTTTCTTCGTTCTTCTTCTTGGTCTAAAATAGAAAAGTGCGCAACATAAACAACACCATAAAACAAACTCGCATTCGGACATAATCAATCATCACGGTGTAAATAAACAGTTCGGCCTAAGCAGATCTCACTTCCTGTCCCCCACTTAACCAGACTAATCATTGTCAGTAGCGCAGTTGGTTTTCCCATCAAGTATCCACAAGAGGTGGGGTACAGGGGATGCTGGTTCGAATCAAGCCCAGGGCAGGCGGCTATAACCGTACAAGAAATTGGCGCAACAAATACAGTAAAACTTCTCTTGAACAACACACAAGTGGTAGTGACTTAAGTACTGGTCAAATAGAAAAGTGTCCAGGAAAGCTGAGTTAGGTGCACTGGTCACTGCTAAATCAGTTAAAACAACTGTGTCGACTTGCTCATGACCAGCAGAAAATCATACTCGATACCCTAGAATACGATAAATCAAACACAAGAAATTAACATACCTTGGGTCATCGGTGATCTTTCATTTGGTCGGAAGTCTGTGTCATCTTTTTCTTTCTTCGTTCTTCTTCTTGGTCTAAAATAGAAAAGTGCGCAACATAAACAACACCATAAAACAAACTCGCATTAGGACATAATCAATCATCACAGTGTAAATAAACAGTTCGGCCTAAGCAGATCTCACTTCCTGTCCCCCACTTAACCAGACTAATCATTGTCAGTAGCGCAGTTGGTTTTCCCATCAAGTATCCACAAGAGGTGGGGTACAGGGGATACTGGTTCGAATCAAGCCAAGGGCAGGCGGTTATAACCTTACAAATACAAATACAGTACAACCTCTCTAGAACAACACCCAGTGGTAGTGACTAAAGTACTGGTAAAAGAGACAAGTGTCCAGGAAAGCTGAGTTGGGTGCACTGGTCACTGCAAAACAAGTTGCTCAACTTGCTCGAAACCAGCATAAACACAGTCGATACTTATTCCATCAGAAAATCACACTCGATACCCCGGAATATGATAAATCAAACACAAGAAATTAACATACCTTGGGTCATCGGTGATCTCTCATCTGGTCGGAAGTCTGTGTCATCTTTTTCTTTCTTCTACGCCTAGAAACAGAGAACAAACAAGGTTAGGATAATATAAAAACAGTAGGAAAAAATAAGTAAAAAAGGTCATACTTTACCAAACTGGGCGTCCTCTTCAATCTGTCATCTTTCTTCGTTCTTCGTTCTTCTTCTTGGTCTAGAATAGAAAAGCGCACAACATAAACAACACCATAAAACCAACTCACATAAAGACATAATCAATCATCACAATAGGTGGGGGGTACAGGGGACACTGGTTTGAATCACGCCCAGGGCAGGCGGCTATAACCGTACAAGAAATTGGCGCAACAAATACAGTAAAACTTCTCTTGAACAACACACAAGTGGTAGTGACTTAAGTACTGGTTAAATAGAAAAGTGTCCAGGAAAGCTGAGTTAGGTGCACTGGTCACGGCCAAATAAGTTAAAACAACAGTGTCGACTTGCTTATAACCAGCAATAAAATCATACTCGATACCCTAGAATACGATAAATCAAACACAAGAAATTAACATACCTTGGGTCATCGGTGATCTTTCATTTGGTCGGAAGTCTGTGTCATCTTTTTCTTTCTTCGTTCTTCTTCTTGGTCTAAAATAGAAAAGTGCGCAACATAAACAACACCATAAAACAAACTCGCATTCGGACATAATCAATCATCACGGTGTAAATAAACAGTTCGGCCTAAGCAGATCTCACTTCCTGTCCCCCACTTAACCAGACTAATCATTGTCAGTAGCGCAGTTGGTTTTCCCATCAAGTATCCACAAGAGGTGGGGTACAGGGGATGCTGGTTCGAATCAAGCCCAGGGCAGGCGGTTATAACCTTACAAATACAAATACAGTACAACCTCTCTAGAACAACACCCAGTGGTAGTGACTTAAGTACTGGTAAAAGAGACAAGTGTCCAGGAAAGCTGAGTTGGGTGCACTGGTCACTGCAAAACAAGTTGCTCAACTTGCTCGAAACCAGCATAAACACAGTCGATACTTATTCCATCAGAAAATCACACTCGATACCCCGGAATATGATAAATCAAACACAAGAAATTAACATACCTTGGGTCATCGGTGATCTCTCATCTGGTCGGAAGTCTGTGTCATCTTTTTCTTTCTTCTACGCCTAGAAACAGAGAACAAACAAGGTTAGGATAATATAAAAACAGTAGGAAAAAATAAGTAAAAAAGGTCATACTTTACCAAACTGGGCGTCCTCTTCAATCTGTCATCTTTCTTCGTTCTTCGTTCTTCTTCTTGGTCTAGAATAGAAAAGCGCACAACATAAACAACACCATAAAACCAACTCACATAAAGACATAATCAATCATCACAATAGGTGGGGGGTACAGGGGACACTGGTTTGAATCACGCCCAGGGCAGGCGGCTATAACCGTACAAGAAATTGGCGCAACAAATACAGTAAAACTTCTCTTGAACAACACACAAGTGGTAGTGACTTAAGTACTGGTTAAATAGAAAAGTGTCCAGGAAAGCTGAGTTAGGTGCACTGGTCACGGCCAAATAAGTTAAAACAACAGTGTCGACTTGCTTATAACCAGCAATAAAATCATACTCGATACCCTAGAATACGATAAATCAAACACAAGAAATTAACATACCTTGGGTCATCGGTGATCTTTCATTTGGTCGGAAGTCTGTGTCATCTTTTTCTTTCTTCGTTCTTCTTCTTGGTCTAAAATAGAAAAGTGCGCAACATAAACAACACCATAAAACAAACTTGCATTCGGACATAATCAATCATCACGGTGTAAATAAACAGTTCGGCCTAAGCAGATCTCACTTCCTGTCCCCCACTTAACCAGACTAATCATTGTCAGTAGCGCAGTTGGTTTTCCCATCAAGTATCCACAAGAGGTGGGGTACAGGGGATGCTGGTTCGAATCAAGCCCAGGGCAGGCGGCTATAACCGTACAAGAAATTGGCGCAACAAATACAGTAAAACTTCTCTTGAACAACACACAAGTGGTAGTGACTTAAGTACTGGTCAAATAGAAAAGTGTCCAGGAAAGCTGAGTTAGGTGCACTGGTCACTGCTAAATAAGTTAAAACAACTGTGTCGACTTGCTCATGACCAGCAGAAAATCATACTCGATACCCTAGAATACGATAAATCAAACACAAGAAATTAACATACCTTGGGTCATCGGTGATCTTTCATTTGGTCGGAAGTCTGTGTCATCTTTTTCTTTCTTCGTTCTTCTTCTTGGTCTAAAATAGAAAAGTGCGCAACATAAACAACACCATAAAACAAACTCGCATTAGGACATAATCAATCATCACAGTGTAAATAAACAGTTCGGCCTAAGCAGATCTCACTTCCTGTCCCCCACTTAACCAGACTAATCATTGTCAGTAGCGCAGTTGGTTTTCCCATCAAGTATCCACAAGAGGTGGGGTACAGGGGATACTGGTTCGAATCAAGCCAAGGGCAGGCGGTTATAACCTTACAAATACAAATACAGTACAACCTCTCTAGAACAACACCCAGTGGTAGTGACTAAAGTACTGGTAAAAGAGACAAGTGTCCAGGAAAGCTGAGTTGGGTGCACTGGTCACTGCAAAACAAGTTGCTCAACTTGCTCGAAACCAGCATAAACACAGTCGATACTTATTCCATCAGAAAATCACACTCGATACCCCGGAATATGATAAATCAAACACAAGAAATTAACATACCTTGGGTCATCGGTGATCTCTCATCTGGTCGGAAGTCTGTGTCATCTTTTTCTTTCTTCTACGCCTAGAAACAGAGAACAAACAAGGTTAGGATAATATAAAAACAGTAGGAAAAAATAAGTAAAAAAGGTCATACTTTACCAAACTGGGCGTCCTCTTCAATCTGTCATCTTTCTTCGTTCTTCGTTCTTCTTCTTGGTCTAGAATAGAAAAGCGCACAACATAAACAACACCATAAAACCAACTCACATAAAGACATAATCAATCATCACAATAGGTGGGGGGTACAGGGGACACTGGTTTGAATCACGCCCAGGGCAGGCGGCTATAACCGTACAAGAAATTGGCGCAACAAATACAGTAAAACTTCTCTTGAACAACACACAAGTGGTAGTGACTTAAGTACTGGTTAAATAGAAAAGTGTCCAGGAAAGCTGAGTTAGGTGCACTGGTCACGGCCAAATAAGTTAAAACAACAGTGTCGACTTGCTTATAACCAGCAATAAAATCATACTCGATACCCTAGAATACGATAAATCAAACACAAGAAATTAACATACCTTGGGTCATCGGTGATCTTTCATTTGGTCGGAAGTCTGTGTCATCTTTTTCTTTCTTCGTTCTTCTTCTTGGTCTAAAATAGAAAAGTGCGCAACATAAACAACACCATAAAACAAACTCGCATTCGGACATAATCAATCATCACGGTGTAAATAAACAGTTCGGCCTAAGCAGATCTCACTTCCTGTCCCCCACTTAACCAGACTAATCATTGTCAGTAGCGCAGTTGGTTTTCCCATCAAGTATCCACAAGAGGTGGGGTACAGGGGATGCTGGTTCGAATCAAGCCCAGGGCAGGCGGTTATAACCTTACAAATACAAATACAGTACAACCTCTCTAGAACAACACCCAGTGGTAGTGACTTAAGTACTGGTAAAAGAGACAAGTGTCCAGGAAAGCTGAGTTGGGTGCACTGGTCACTGCAAAACAAGTTGCTCAACTTGCTCGAAACCAGCATAAACACAGTCGATACTTATTCCATCAGAAAATCACACTCGATACCCCGGAATATGATAAATCAAACACAAGAAATTAACATACCTTGGGTCATCGGTGATCTCTCATCTGGTCGGAAGTCTGTGTCATCTTTTTCTTTCTTCTACGCCTAGAAACAGAGAACAAACAAGGTTAGGATAATATAAAAACAGTAGGAAAAAATAAGTAAAAAAGGTCATACTTTACCAAACTGGGCGTCCTCTTCAATCTGTCATCTTTCTTCGTTCTTCGTTCTTCTTCTTGGTCTAGAATAGAAAAGCGCACAACATAAACAACACCATAAAACCAACTCACATAAAGACATAATCAATCATCACAATAGGTGGGGGGTACAGGGGACACTGGTTTGAATCACGCCCAGGGCAGGCGGCTATAACCGTACAAGAAATTGGCGCAACAAATACAGTAAAACTTCTCTTGAACAACACACAAGTGGTAGTGACTTAAGTACTGGTTAAATAGAAAAGTGTCCAGGAAAGCTGAGTTAGGTGCACTGGTCACGGCCAAATAAGTTAAAACAACAGTGTCGACTTGCTTATAACCAGCAATAAAATCATACTCGATACCCTAGAATACGATAAATCAAACACAAGAAATTAACATACCTTGGGTCATCGGTGATCTTTCATTTGGTCGGAAGTCTGTGTCATCTTTTTCTTTCTTCGTTCTTCTTCTTGGTCTAAAATAGAAAAGTGCGCAACATAAACAACACCATAAAACAAACTTGCATTCGGACATAATCAATCATCACGGTGTAAATAAACAGTTCGGCCTAAGCAGATCTCACTTCCTGTCCCCCACTTAACCAGACTAATCATTGTCAGTAGCGCAGTTGGTTTTCCCATCAAGTATCCACAAGAGGTGGGGTACAGGGGATGCTGGTTCGAATCAAGCCCAGGGCAGGCGGCTATAACCGTACAAGAAATTGGCGCAACAAATACAGTAAAACTTCTCTTGAACAACACACAAGTGGTAGTGACTTAAGTACTGGTCAAATAGAAAAGTGTCCAGGAAAGCTGAGTTAGGTGCACTGGTCACTGCTAAATAAGTTAAAACAACTGTGTCGACTTGCTCATGACCAGCAGAAAATCATACTCGATACCCTAGAATACGATAAATCAAACACAAGAAATTAACATACCTTGGGTCATCGGTGATCTTTCATTTGGTCGGAAGTCTGTGTCATCTTTTTCTTTCTTCGTTCTTCTTCTTGGTCTAAAATAGAAAAGTGCGCAACATAAACAACACCATAAAACAAACTCGCATTAGGACATAATCAATCATCACAGTGTAAATAAACAGTTCGGCCTAAGCAGATCTCACTTCCTGTCCCCCACTTAACCAGACTAATCATTGTCAGTAGCGCAGTTGGTTTTCCCATCAAGTATCCACAAGAGGTGGGGTACAGGGGATACTGGTTCGAATCAAGCCAAGGGCAGGCGGTTATAACCTTACAAATACAAATACAGTACAACCTCTCTAGAACAACACCCAGTGGTAGTGACTAAAGTACTGGTAAAAGAGAAAAGTGTCCAGGAAAGCTGAGTTGGGTGCACTGGTCACTGCAAAACAAGTTGCTCAACTTGCTCGAAACCAGTATAAACACAGTCGATACTTATTCCATCAGAAAATCACACTCGATACCCCGGAATATGATAAATCAAACACAAGAAATTAACATACCTTGGGTCATCGGTGATCTCTCATCTGGTCGGAAGTCTGTGTCATCTTTTTCTTTCTTCTACGCCTAGAAACAGAGAACAAACAAGGTTAGGATAATATAAAAACAGTAGGAAAAAATAAGTAAAAAAGGTCATACTTTACCAAACTGGGCGTCCTCTTCAATCTGTCATCTTTCTTCGTTCTTCGTTCTTCTTCTTGGTCTAGAATAGAAAAGCGCACAACATAAACAACACCATAAAACCAACTCACATAAAGACATAATCAATCATCACAATAGGTGGGGGGTACAGGGGACACTGGTTTGAATCACGCCCAGGGCAGGCGGCTATAACCGTACAAGAAATTGGCGCAACAAATACAGTAAAACTTCTCTTGAACAACACACAAGTGGTAGTGACTTAAGTACTGGTTAAATAGAAAAGTGTCCAGGAAAGCTGAGTTAGGTGCACTGGTCACGGCCAAATAAGTTAAAACAACAGTGTCGACTTGCTTATAACCAGCAATAAAATCATACTCGATACCCTAGAATACGATAAATCAAACACAAGAAATTAACATACCTTGGGTCATCGGTGATCTTTCATTTGGTCGGAAGTCTGTGTCATCTTTTTCTTTCTTCGTTCTTCTTCTTGGTCTAAAATAGAAAAGTGCGCAACATAAACAACACCATAAAACAAACTCGCATTCGGACATAATCAATCATCACGGTGTAAATAAACAGTTCGGCCTAAGCAGATCTCACTTCCTGTCCCCCACTTAACCAGACTAATCATTGTCAGTAGCGCAGTTGGTTTTCCCATCAAGTATCCACAAGAGGTGGGGTACAGGGGATGCTGGTTCGAATCAAGCCCAGGGCAGGCGGCTATAACCGTACAAGAAATTGGCGCAACAAATACAGTAAAACTTCTCTTGAACAACACACAAGTGGTAGTGACTTAAGTACTGGTCAAATAGAAAAGTGTCCAGGAAAGCTGAGTTAGGTGCACTGGTCACTGCTAAATAAGTTAAAACAACTGTGTCGACTTGCTCATGACCAGCAGAAAATCATACTCGATACCCTAGAATACGATAAATCAAACACAAGAAATTAACATACCTTGGGTCATCGGTGATCTTTCATTTGGTCGGAAGTCTGTGTCATCTTTTTCTTTCTTCGTTCTTCTTCTTGGTCTAAAATAGAAAAGTGCGCAACATAAACAACACCATAAAACAAACTCGCATTAGGACATAATCAATCATCACAGTGTAAATAAACAGTTCGGCCTAAGCAGATCTCACTTCCTGTCCCCCACTTAACCAGACTAATCATTGTCAGTAGCGCAGTTGGTTTTCCCATCAAGTATCCACAAGAGGTGGGGTACAGGGGATACTGGTTCGAATCAAGCCAAGGGCAGGCGGTTATAACCTTACAAATACAAATACAGTACAACCTCTCTAGAACAACACCCAGTGGTAGTGACTAAAGTACTGGTAAAAGAGACAAGTGTCCAGGAAAGCTGAGTTGGGTGCACTGGTCACTGCAAAACAAGTTGCTCAACTTGCTCGAAACCAGCATAAACACAGTCGATACTTATTCCATCAGAAAATCACACTCGATACCCCGGAATATGATAAATCAAACACAAGAAATTAACATACCTTGGGTCATCGGTGATCTCTCATCTGGTCGGAAGTCTGTGTCATCTTTTTCTTTCTTCTACGCCTAGAAACAGAGAACAAACAAGGTTAGGATAATATAAAAACAGTAGGAAAAAATAAGTAAAAAAGGTCATACTTTACCAAACTGGGCGTCCTCTTCAATCTGTCATCTTTCTTCGTTCTTCGTTCTTCTTCTTGGTCTAGAATAGAAAAGCGCACAACATAAACAACACCATAAAACCAACTCACATAAAGACATAATCAATCATCACAATAGGTGGGGGGTACAGGGGACACTGGTTTGAATCACGCCCAGGGCAGGCGGCTATAACCGTACAAGAAATTGGCGCAACAAATACAGTAAAACTTCTCTTGAACAACACACAAGTGGTAGTGACTTAAGTACTGGTTAAATAGAAAAGTGTCCAGGAAAGCTGAGTTAGGTGCACTGGTCACGGCCAAATAAGTTAAAACAACAGTGTCGACTTGCTTATAACCAGCAATAAAATCATACTCGATACCCTAGAATACGATAAATCAAACACAAGAAATTAACATACCTTGGGTCATCGGTGATCTTTCATTTGGTCGGAAGTCTGTGTCATCTTTTTCTTTCTTCGTTCTTCTTCTTGGTCTAAAATAGAAAAGTGCGCAACATAAACAACACCATAAAACAAACTCGCATTCGGACATAATCAATCATCACGGTGTAAATAAACAGTTCGGCCTAAGCAGATCTCACTTCCTGTCCCCCACTTAACCAGACTAATCATTGTCAGTAGCGCAGTTGGTTTTCCCATCAAGTATCCACAAGAGGTGGGGTACAGGGGATGCTGGTTCGAATCAAGCCCAGGGCAGGCGGTTATAACCTTACAAATACAAATACAGTACAACCTCTCTAGAACAACACCCAGTGGTAGTGACTTAAGTACTGGTAAAAGAGACAAGTGTCCAGGAAAGCTGAGTTGGGTGCACTGGTCACTGCAAAACAAGTTGCTCAACTTGCTCGAAACCAGCATAAACACAGTCGATACTTATTCCATCAGAAAATCACACTCGATACCCCGGAATATGATAAATCAAACACAAGAAATTAACATACCTTGGGTCATCGGTGATCTCTCATCTGGTCGGAAGTCTGTGTCATCTTTTTCTTTCTTCTACGCCTAGAAACAGAGAACAAACAAGGTTAGGATAATATAAAAACAGTAGGAAAAAATAAGTAAAAAAGGTCATACTTTACCAAACTGGGCGTCCTCTTCAATCTGTCATCTTTCTTCGTTCTTCGTTCTTCTTCTTGGTCTAGAATAGAAAAGCGCACAACATAAACAACACCATAAAACCAACTCACATAAAGACATAATCAATCATCACAATAGGTGGGGGGTACAGGGGACACTGGTTTGAATCACGCCCAGGGCAGGCGGCTATAACCGTACAAGAAATTGGCGCAACAAATACAGTAAAACTTCTCTTGAACAACACACAAGTGGTAGTGACTTAAGTACTGGTTAAATAGAAAAGTGTCCAGGAAAGCTGAGTTAGGTGCACTGGTCACGGCCAAATAAGTTAAAACAACAGTGTCGACTTGCTTATAACCAGCAATAAAATCATACTCGATACCCTAGAATACGATAAATCAAACACAAGAAATTAACATACCTTGGGTCATCGGTGATCTTTCATTTGGTCGGAAGTCTGTGTCATCTTTTTCTTTCTTCGTTCTTCTTCTTGGTCTAAAATAGAAAAGTGCGCAACATAAACAACACCATAAAACAAACTTGCATTCGGACATAATCAATCATCACGGTGTAAATAAACAGTTCGGCCTAAGCAGATCTCACTTCCTGTCCCCCACTTAACCAGACTAATCATTGTCAGTAGCGCAGTTGGTTTTCCCATCAAGTATCCACAAGAGGTGGGGTACAGGGGATGCTGGTTCGAATCAAGCCCAGGGCAGGCGGCTATAACCGTACAAGAAATTGGCGCAACAAATACAGTAAAACTTCTCTTGAACAACACACAAGTGGTAGTGACTTAAGTACTGGTCAAATAGAAAAGTGTCCAGGAAAGCTGAGTTAGGTGCACTGGTCACTGCTAAATAAGTTAAAACAACTGTGTCGACTTGCTCATGACCAGCAGAAAATCATACTCGATACCCTAGAATACGATAAATCAAACACAAGAAATTAACATACCTTGGGTCATCGGTGATCTTTCATTTGGTCGGAAGTCTGTGTCATCTTTTTCTTTCTTCGTTCTTCTTCTTGGTCTAAAATAGAAAAGTGCGCAACATAAACAACACCATAAAACAAACTCGCATTAGGACATAATCAATCATCACAGTGTAAATAAACAGTTCGGCCTAAGCAGATCTCACTTCCTGTCCCCCACTTAACCAGACTAATCATTGTCAGTAGCGCAGTTGGTTTTCCCATCAAGTATCCACAAGAGGTGGGGTACAGGGGATACTGGTTCGAATCAAGCCAAGGGCAGGCGGTTATAACCTTACAAATACAAATACAGTACAACCTCTCTAGAACAACACCCAGTGGTAGTGACTAAAGTACTGGTAAAAGAGACAAGTGTCCAGGAAAGCTGAGTTGGGTGCACTGGTCACTGCAAAACAAGTTGCTCAACTTGCTCGAAACCAGCATAAACACAGTCGATACTTATTCCATCAGAAAATCACACTCGATACCCCGGAATATGATAAATCAAACACAAGAAATTAACATACCTTGGGTCATCGGTGATCTCTCATCTGGTCGGAAGTCTGTGTCATCTTTTTCTTTCTTCTACGCCTAGAAACAGAGAACAAACAAGGTTAGGATAATATAAAAACAGTAGGAAAAAATAAGTAAAAAAGGTCATACTTTACCAAACTGGGCGTCCTCTTCAATCTGTCATCTTTCTTCGTTCTTCGTTCTTCTTCTTGGTCTAGAATAGAAAAGCGCACAACATAAACAACACCATAAAACCAACTCACATAAAGACATAATCAATCATCACAATAGGTGGGGGGTACAGGGGACACTGGTTTGAATCACGCCCAGGGCAGGCGGCTATAACCGTACAAGAAATTGGCGCAACAAATACAGTAAAACTTCTCTTGAACAACACACAAGTGGTAGTGACTTAAGTACTGGTTAAATAGAAAAGTGTCCAGGAAAGCTGAGTTAGGTGCACTGGTCACGGCCAAATAAGTTAAAACAACAGTGTCGACTTGCTTATAACCAGCAATAAAATCATACTCGATACCCTAGAATACGATAAATCAAACACAAGAAATTAACATACCTTGGGTCATCGGTGATCTTTCATTTGGTCGGAAGTCTGTGTCATCTTTTTCTTTCTTCGTTCTTCTTCTTGGTCTAAAATAGAAAAGTGCGCAACATAAACAACACCATAAAACAAACTCGCATTCGGACATAATCAATCATCACGGTGTAAATAAACAGTTCGGCCTAAGCAGATCTCACTTCCTGTCCCCCACTTAACCAGACTAATCATTGTCAGTAGCGCAGTTGGTTTTCCCATCAAGTATCCACAAGAGGTGGGGTACAGGGGATGCTGGTTCGAATCAAGCCCAGGGCAGGCGGTTATAACCTTACAAATACAAATACAGTACAACCTCTCTAGAACAACACCCAGTGGTAGTGACTTAAGTACTGGTAAAAGAGACAAGTGTCCAGGAAAGCTGAGTTGGGTGCACTGGTCACTGCAAAACAAGTTGCTCAACTTGCTCGAAACCAGCATAAACACAGTCGATACTTATTCCATCAGAAAATCACACTCGATACCCCGGAATATGATAAATCAAACACAAGAAATTAACATACCTTGGGTCATCGGTGATCTCTCATCTGGTCGGAAGTCTGTGTCATCTTTTTCTTTCTTCTACGCCTAGAAACAGAGAACAAACAAGGTTAGGATAATATAAAAACAGTAGGAAAAAATAAGTAAAAAAGGTCATACTTTACCAAACTGGGCGTCCTCTTCAATCTGTCATCTTTCTTCGTTCTTCGTTCTTCTTCTTGGTCTAGAATAGAAAAGCGCACAACATAAACAACACCATAAAACCAACTCACATAAAGACATAATCAATCATCACAATAGGTGGGGGGTACAGGGGACACTGGTTTGAATCACGCCCAGGGCAGGCGGCTATAACCGTACAAGAAATTGGCGCAACAAATACAGTAAAACTTCTCTTGAACAACACACAAGTGGTAGTGACTTAAGTACTGGTTAAATAGAAAAGTGTCCAGGAAAGCTGAGTTAGGTGCACTGGTCACGGCCAAATAAGTTAAAACAACAGTGTCGACTTGCTTATAACCAGCAATAAAATCATACTCGATACCCTAGAATACGATAAATCAAACACAAGAAATTAACATACCTTGGGTCATCGGTGATCTTTCATTTGGTCGGAAGTCTGTGTCATCTTTTTCTTTCTTCGTTCTTCTTCTTGGTCTAAAATAGAAAAGTGCGCAACATAAACAACACCATAAAACAAACTCGCATTCGGACATAATCAATCATCACGGTGTAAATAAACAGTTCGGCCTAAGCAGATCTCACTTCCTGTCCCCCACTTAACCAGACTAATCATTGTCAGTAGCGCAGTTGGTTTTCCCATCAAGTATCCACAAGAGGTGGGGTACAGGGGATGCTGGTTCGAATCAAGCCCAGGGCAGGCGGCTATAACCGTACAAGAAATTGGCGCAACAAATACAGTAAAACTTCTCTTGAACAACACACAAGTGGTAGTGACTTAAGTACTGGTCAAATAGAAAAGTGTCCAGGAAAGCTGAGTTAGGTGCACTGGTCACTGCTAAATAAGTTAAAACAACTGTGTCGACTTGCTCATGACCAGCAGAAAATCATACTCGATACCCTAGAATACGATAAATCAAACACAAGAAATTAACATACCTTGGGTCATCGGTGATCTTTCATTTGGTCGGAAGTCTGTGTCATCTTTTTCTTTCTTCGTTCTTCTTCTTGGTCTAAAATAGAAAAGTGCGCAACATAAACAACACCATAAAACAAACTCGCATTAGGACATAATCAATCATCACAGTGTAAATAAACAGTTCGGCCTAAGCAGATCTCACTTCCTGTCCCCCACTTAACCAGACTAATCATTGTCAGTAGCGCAGTTGGTTTTCCCATCAAGTATCCACAAGAGGTGGGGTACAGGGGATACTGGTTCGAATCAAGCCAAGGGCAGGCGGTTATAACCTTACAAATACAAATACAGTACAACCTCTCTAGAACAACACCCAGTGGTAGTGACTAAAGTACTGGTAAAAGAGACAAGTGTCCAGGAAAGCTGAGTTGGGTGCACTGGTCACTGCAAAACAAGTTGCTCAACTTGCTCGAAACCAGCATAAACACAGTCGATACTTATTCCATCAGAAAATCACACTCGATACCCCGGAATATGATAAATCAAACACAAGAAATTAACATACCTTGGGTCATCGGTGATCTCTCATCTGGTCGGAAGTCTGTGTCATCTTTTTCTTTCTTCTACGCCTAGAAACAGAGAACAAACAAGGTTAGGATAATATAAAAACAGTAGGAAAAAATAAGTAAAAAAGGTCATACTTTACCAAACTGGGCGTCCTCTTCAATCTGTCATCTTTCTTCGTTCTTCGTTCTTCTTCTTGGTCTAGAATAGAAAAGCGCACAACATAAACAACACCATAAAACCAACTCACATAAAGACATAATCAATCATCACAATAGGTGGGGGGTACAGGGGACACTGGTTTGAATCACGCCCAGGGCAGGCGGCTATAACCGTACAAGAAATTGGCGCAACAAATACAGTAAAACTTCTCTTGAACAACACACAAGTGGTAGTGACTTAAGTACTGGTTAAATAGAAAAGTGTCCAGGAAAGCTGAGTTAGGTGCACTGGTCACGGCCAAATAAGTTAAAACAACAGTGTCGACTTGCTTATAACCAGCAATAAAATCATACTCGATACCCTAGAATACGATAAATCAAACACAAGAAATTAACATACCTTGGGTCATCGGTGATCTTTCATTTGGTCGGAAGTCTGTGTCATCTTTTTCTTTCTTCGTTCTTCTTCTTGGTCTAAAATAGAAAAGTGCGCAACATAAACAACACCATAAAACAAACTCGCATTCGGACATAATCAATCATCACGGTGTAAATAAACAGTTCGGCCTAAGCAGATCTCACTTCCTGTCCCCCACTTAACCAGACTAATCATTGTCAGTAGCGCAGTTGGTTTTCCCATCAAGTATCCACAAGAGGTGGGGTACAGGGGATGCTGGTTCGAATCAAGCCCAGGGCAGGCGGTTATAACCTTACAAATACAAATACAGTACAACCTCTCTAGAACAACACCCAGTGGTAGTGACTTAAGTACTGGTAAAAGAGACAAGTGTCCAGGAAAGCTGAGTTGGGTGCACTGGTCACTGCAAAACAAGTTGCTCAACTTGCTCGAAACCAGCATAAACACAGTCGATACTTATTCCATCAGAAAATCACACTCGATACCCCGGAATATGATAAATCAAACACAAGAAATTAACATACCTTGGGTCATCGGTGATCTCTCATCTGGTCGGAAGTCTGTGTCATCTTTTTCTTTCTTCTACGCCTAGAAACAGAGAACAAACAAGGTTAGGATAATATAAAAACAGTAGGAAAAAATAAGTAAAAAAGGTCATACTTTACCAAACTGGGCGTCCTCTTCAATCTGTCATCTTTCTTCGTTCTTCGTTCTTCTTCTTGGTCTAGAATAGAAAAGCGCACAACATAAACAACACCATAAAACCAACTCACATAAAGACATAATCAATCATCACAATAGGTGGGGGGTACAGGGGACACTGGTTTGAATCACGCCCAGGGCAGGCGGCTATAACCGTACAAGAAATTGGCGCAACAAATACAGTAAAACTTCTCTTGAACAACACACAAGTGGTAGTGACTTAAGTACTGGTTAAATAGAAAAGTGTCCAGGAAAGCTGAGTTAGGTGCACTGGTCACGGCCAAATAAGTTAAAACAACAGTGTCGACTTGCTTATAACCAGCAATAAAATCATACTCGATACCCTAGAATACGATAAATCAAACACAAGAAATTAACATACCTTGGGTCATCGGTGATCTTTCATTTGGTCGGAAGTCTGTGTCATCTTTTTCTTTCTTCGTTCTTCTTCTTGGTCTAAAATAGAAAAGTGCGCAACATAAACAACACCATAAAACAAACTTGCATTCGGACATAATCAATCATCACGGTGTAAATAAACAGTTCGGCCTAAGCAGATCTCACTTCCTGTCCCCCACTTAACCAGACTAATCATTGTCAGTAGCGCAGTTGGTTTTCCCATCAAGTATCCACAAGAGGTGGGGTACAGGGGATGCTGGTTCGAATCAAGCCCAGGGCAGGCGGCTATAACCGTACAAGAAATTGGCGCAACAAATACAGTAAAACTTCTCTTGAACAACACACAAGTGGTAGTGACTTAAGTACTGGTCAAATAGAAAAGTGTCCAGGAAAGCTGAGTTAGGTGCACTGGTCACTGCTAAATAAGTTAAAACAACTGTGTCGACTTGCTCATGACCAGCAGAAAATCATACTCGATACCCTAGAATACGATAAATCAAACACAAGAAATTAACATACCTTGGGTCATCGGTGATCTTTCATTTGGTCGGAAGTCTGTGTCATCTTTTTCTTTCTTCGTTCTTCTTCTTGGTCTAAAATAGAAAAGTGCGCAACATAAACAACACCATAAAACAAACTCGCATTAGGACATAATCAATCATCACAGTGTAAATAAACAGTTCGGCCTAAGCAGATCTCACTTCCTGTCCCCCACTTAACCAGACTAATCATTGTCAGTAGCGCAGTTGGTTTTCCCATCAAGTATCCACAAGAGGTGGGGTACAGGGGATACTGGTTCGAATCAAGCCAAGGGCAGGCGGTTATAACCTTACAAATACAAATACAGTACAACCTCTCTAGAACAACACCCAGTGGTAGTGACTAAAGTACTGGTAAAAGAGACAAGTGTCCAGGAAAGCTGAGTTGGGTGCACTGGTCACTGCAAAACAAGTTGCTCAACTTGCTCGAAACCAGCATAAACACAGTCGATACTTATTCCATCAGAAAATCACACTCGATACCCCGGAATATGATAAATCAAACACAAGAAATTAACATACCTTGGGTCATCGGTGATCTCTCATCTGGTCGGAAGTCTGTGTCATCTTTTTCTTTCTTCTACGCCTAGAAACAGAGAACAAACAAGGTTAGGATAATATAAAAACAGTAGGAAAAAATAAGTAAAAAAGGTCATACTTTACCAAACTGGGCGTCCTCTTCAATCTGTCATCTTTCTTCGTTCTTCGTTCTTCTTCTTGGTCTAGAATAGAAAAGCGCACAACATAAACAACACCATAAAACCAACTCACATAAAGACATAATCAATCATCACAATAGGTGGGGGGTACAGGGGACACTGGTTTGAATCACGCCCAGGGCAGGCGGCTATAACCGTACAAGAAATTGGCGCAACAAATACAGTAAAACTTCTCTTGAACAACACACAAGTGGTAGTGACTTAAGTACTGGTTAAATAGAAAAGTGTCCAGGAAAGCTGAGTTAGGTGCACTGGTCACGGCCAAATAAGTTAAAACAACAGTGTCGACTTGCTTATAACCAGCAATAAAATCATACTCGATACCCTAGAATACGATAAATCAAACACAAGAAATTAACATACCTTGGGTCATCGGTGATCTTTCATTTGGTCGGAAGTCTGTGTCATCTTTTTCTTTCTTCGTTCTTCTTCTTGGTCTAAAATAGAAAAGTGCGCAACATAAACAACACCATAAAACAAACTCGCATTCGGACATAATCAATCATCACGGTGTAAATAAACAGTTCGGCCTAAGCAGATCTCACTTCCTGTCCCCCACTTAACCAGACTAATCATTGTCAGTAGCGCAGTTGGTTTTCCCATCAAGTATCCACAAGAGGTGGGGTACAGGGGATGCTGGTTCGAATCAAGCCCAGGGCAGGCGGTTATAACCTTACAAATACAAATACAGTACAACCTCTCTAGAACAACACCCAGTGGTAGTGACTTAAGTACTGGTAAAAGAGACAAGTGTCCAGGAAAGCTGAGTTGGGTGCACTGGTCACTGCAAAACAAGTTGCTCAACTTGCTCGAAACCAGCATAAACACAGTCGATACTTATTCCATCAGAAAATCACACTCGATACCCCGGAATATGATAAATCAAACACAAGAAATTAACATACCTTGGGTCATCGGTGATCTCTCATCTGGTCGGAAGTCTGTGTCATCTTTTTCTTTCTTCTACGCCTAGAAACAGAGAACAAACAAGGTTAGGATAATATAAAAACAGTAGGAAAAAATAAGTAAAAAAGGTCATACTTTACCAAACTGGGCGTCCTCTTCAATCTGTCATCTTTCTTCGTTCTTCGTTCTTCTTCTTGGTCTAGAATAGAAAAGCGCACAACATAAACAACACCATAAAACCAACTCACATAAAGACATAATCAATCATCACAATAGGTGGGGGGTACAGGGGACACTGGTTTGAATCACGCCCAGGGCAGGCGGCTATAACCGTACAAGAAATTGGCGCAACAAATACAGTAAAACTTCTCTTGAACAACACACAAGTGGTAGTGACTTAAGTACTGGTTAAATAGAAAAGTGTCCAGGAAAGCTGAGTTAGGTGCACTGGTCACGGCCAAATAAGTTAAAACAACAGTGTCGACTTGCTTATAACCAGCAATAAAATCATACTCGATACCCTAGAATACGATAAATCAAACACAAGAAATTAACATACCTTGGGTCATCGGTGATCTTTCATTTGGTCGGAAGTCTGTGTCATCTTTTTCTTTCTTCGTTCTTCTTCTTGGTCTAAAATAGAAAAGTGCGCAACATAAACAACACCATAAAACAAACTTGCATTCGGACATAATCAATCATCACGGTGTAAATAAACAGTTCGGCCTAAGCAGATCTCACTTCCTGTCCCCCACTTAACCAGACTAATCATTGTCAGTAGCGCAGTTGGTTTTCCCATCAAGTATCCACAAGAGGTGGGGTACAGGGGATGCTGGTTCGAATCAAGCCCAGGGCAGGCGGCTATAACCGTACAAGAAATTGGCGCAACAAATACAGTAAAACTTCTCTTGAACAACACACAAGTGGTAGTGACTTAAGTACTGGTCAAATAGAAAAGTGTCCAGGAAAGCTGAGTTAGGTGCACTGGTCACTGCTAAATAAGTTAAAACAACTGTGTCGACTTGCTCATGACCAGCAGAAAATCATACTCGATACCCTAGAATACGATAAATCAAACACAAGAAATTAACATACCTTGGGTCATCGGTGATCTTTCATTTGGTCGGAAGTCTGTGTCATCTTTTTCTTTCTTCGTTCTTCTTCTTGGTCTAAAATAGAAAAGTGCGCAACATAAACAACACCATAAAACAAACTCGCATTAGGACATAATCAATCATCACAGTGTAAATAAACAGTTCGGCCTAAGCAGATCTCACTTCCTGTCCCCCACTTAACCAGACTAATCATTGTCAGTAGCGCAGTTGGTTTTCCCATCAAGTATCCACAAGAGGTGGGGTACAGGGGATACTGGTTCGAATCAAGCCAAGGGCAGGCGGTTATAACCTTACAAATACAAATACAGTACAACCTCTCTAGAACAACACCCAGTGGTAGTGACTAAAGTACTGGTAAAAGAGAAAAGTGTCCAGGAAAGCTGAGTTGGGTGCACTGGTCACTGCAAAACAAGTTGCTCAACTTGCTCGAAACCAGTATAAACACAGTCGATACTTATTCCATCAGAAAATCACACTCGATACCCCGGAATATGATAAATCAAACACAAGAAATTAACATACCTTGGGTCATCGGTGATCTCTCATCTGGTCGGAAGTCTGTGTCATCTTTTTCTTTCTTCTACGCCTAGAAACAGAGAACAAACAAGGTTAGGATAATATAAAAACAGTAGGAAAAAATAAGTAAAAAAGGTCATACTTTACCAAACTGGGCGTCCTCTTCAATCTGTCATCTTTCTTCGTTCTTCGTTCTTCTTCTTGGTCTAGAATAGAAAAGCGCACAACATAAACAACACCATAAAACCAACTCACATAAAGACATAATCAATCATCACAATAGGTGGGGGGTACAGGGGACACTGGTTTGAATCACGCCCAGGGCAGGCGGCTATAACCGTACAAGAAATTGGCGCAACAAATACAGTAAAACTTCTCTTGAACAACACACAAGTGGTAGTGACTTAAGTACTGGTTAAATAGAAAAGTGTCCAGGAAAGCTGAGTTAGGTGCACTGGTCACGGCCAAATAAGTTAAAACAACAGTGTCGACTTGCTTATAACCAGCAATAAAATCATACTCGATACCCTAGAATACGATAAATCAAACACAAGAAATTAACATACCTTGGGTCATCGGTGATCTTTCATTTGGTCGGAAGTCTGTGTCATCTTTTTCTTTCTTCGTTCTTCTTCTTGGTCTAAAATAGAAAAGTGCGCAACATAAACAACACCATAAAACAAACTCGCATTCGGACATAATCAATCATCACGGTGTAAATAAACAGTTCGGCCTAAGCAGATCTCACTTCCTGTCCCCCACTTAACCAGACTAATCATTGTCAGTAGCGCAGTTGGTTTTCCCATCAAGTATCCACAAGAGGTGGGGTACAGGGGATGCTGGTTCGAATCAAGCCCAGGGCAGGCGGCTATAACCGTACAAGAAATTGGCGCAACAAATACAGTAAAACTTCTCTTGAACAACACACAAGTGGTAGTGACTTAAGTACTGGTCAAATAGAAAAGTGTCCAGGAAAGCTGAGTTAGGTGCACTGGTCACTGCTAAATAAGTTAAAACAACTGTGTCGACTTGCTCATGACCAGCAGAAAATCATACTCGATACCCTAGAATACGATAAATCAAACACAAGAAATTAACATACCTTGGGTCATCGGTGATCTTTCATTTGGTTGGAAGTCTGTGTCATCTTTTTCTTTCTTCGTTCTTCTTCTTGGTCTAAAATAGAAAAGTGCGCAACATAAACAACACCATAAAACAAACTCGCATTAGGACATAATCAATCATCACAGTGTAAATAAACAGTTCGGCCTAAGCAGATCTCACTTCCTGTCCCCCACTTAACCAGACTAATCATTGTCAGTAGCGCAGTTGGTTTTCCCATCAAGTATCCACAAGAGGTGGGGTACAGGGGATACTGGTTCGAATCAAGCCAAGGGCAGGCGGTTATAACCTTACAAATACAAATACAGTACAACCTCTCTAGAACAACACCCAGTGGTAGTGACTAAAGTACTGGTAAAAGAGACAAGTGTCCAGGAAAGCTGAGTTGGGTGCACTGGTCACTGCAAAACAAGTTGCTCAACTTGCTCGAAACCAGTATAAACACAGTCGATACTTATTCCATCAGAAAATCACACTCGATACCCCGGAATATGATAAATCAAACACAAGAAATTAACATACCTTGGGTCATCGGTGATCTCTCATCTGGTCGGAAGTCTGTGTCATCTTTTTCTTTCTTCTACGCCTAGAAACAGAGAACAAACAAGGTTAGGATAATATAAAAACAGTAGGAAAAAATAAGTAAAAAAGGTCATACTTTACCAAACTGGGCGTCCTCTTCAATCTGTCATCTTTCTTCGTTCTTCGTTCTTCTTCTTGGTCTAGAATAGAAAAGCGCACAACATAAACAACACCATAAAACCAACTCACATAAAGACATAATCAATCATCACAATAGGTGGGGGGTACAGGGGACACTGGTTTGAATCACGCCCAGGGCAGGCGGCTATAACCGTACAAGAAATTGGCGCAACAAATACAGTAAAACTTCTCTTGAACAACACACAAGTGGTAGTGACTTAAGTACTGGTTAAATAGAAAAGTGTCCAGGAAAGCTGAGTTAGGTGCACTGGTCACGGCCAAATAAGTTAAAACAACAGTGTCGACTTGCTTATAACCAGCAATAAAATCATACTCGATACCCTAGAATACGATAAATCAAACACAAGAAATTAACATACCTTGGGTCATCGGTGATCTTTCATTTGGTCGGAAGTCTGTGTCATCTTTTTCTTTCTTCGTTCTTCTTCTTGGTCTAAAATAGAAAAGTGCGCAACATAAACAACACCATAAAACAAACTCGCATTCGGACATAATCAATCATCACGGTGTAAATAAACAGTTCGGCCTAAGCAGATCTCACTTCCTGTCCCCCACTTAACCAGACTAATCATTGTCAGTAGCGCAGTTGGTTTTCCCATCAAGTATCCACAAGAGGTGGGGTACAGGGGATGCTGGTTCGAATCAAGCCCAGGGCAGGCGGCTATAACCGTACAAGAAATTGGCGCAACAAATACAGTAAAACTTCTCTTGAACAACACACAAGTGGTAGTGACTTAAGTACTGGTCAAATAGAAAAGTGTCCAGGAAAGCTGAGTTAGGTGCACTGGTCACTGCTAAATAAGTTAAAACAACTGTGTCGACTTGCTCATGACCAGCAGAAAATCATACTCGATACCCTAGAATACGATAAATCAAACACAAGAAATTAACATACCTTGGGTCATCGGTGATCTTTCATTTGGTCGGAAGTCTGTGTCATCTTTTTCTTTCTTCGTTCTTCTTCTTGGTCTAAAATAGAAAAGTGCGCAACATAAACAACACCATAAAACAAACTCGCATTAGGACATAATCAATCATCACAGTGTAAATAAACAGTTCGGCCTAAGCAGATCTCACTTCCTGTCCCCCACTTAACCAGACTAATCATTGTCAGTAGCGCAGTTGGTTTTCCCATCAAGTATCCACAAGAGGTGGGGTACAGGGGATACTGGTTCGAATCAAGCCAAGGGCAGGCGGTTATAACCTTACAAATACAAATACAGTACAACCTCTCTAGAACAACACCCAGTGGTAGTGACTAAAGTACTGGTAAAAGAGACAAGTGTCCAGGAAAGCTGAGTTGGGTGCACTGGTCACTGCAAAACAAGTTGCTCAACTTGCTCGAAACCAGCATAAACACAGTCGATACTTATTCCATCAGAAAATCACACTCGATACCCCGGAATATGATAAATCAAACACAAGAAATTAACATACCTTGGGTCATCGGTGATCTCTCATCTGGTCGGAAGTCTGTGTCATCTTTTTCTTTCTTCTACGCCTAGAAACAGAGAACTAACAAGGTTAGGATAATATAAAAACAGTAGGAAAAAATAAGTAAAAAAGGTCATACTTTACCAAACTGGGCGTCCTCTTCAATCTGTCATCTTTCTTCGTTCTTCGTTCTTCTTCTTGGTCTAGAATAGAAAAGCGCACAACATAAACAACACCATAAAACCAACTCACATAAAGACATAATCAATCATCACAATAGGTGGGGGGTACAGGGGACACTGGTTTGAATCACGCCCAGGGCAGGCGGCTATAACCGTACAAGAAATTGGCGCAACAAATACAGTAAAACTTCTCTTGAACAACACACAAGTGGTAGTGACTTAAGTACTGGTTAAATAGAAAAGTGTCCAGGAAAGCTGAGTTAGGTGCACTGGTCACGGCCAAATAAGTTAAAACAACAGTGTCGACTTGCTTATAACCAGCAATAAAATCATACTCGATACCCTAGAATACGATAAATCAAACACAAGAAATTAACATACCTTGGGTCATCGGTGATCTTTCATTTGGTCGGAAGTCTGTGTCATCTTTTTCTTTCTTCGTTCTTCTTCTTGGTCTAAAATAGAAAAGTGCGCAACATAAACAACACCATAAAACAAACTCGCATTCGGACATAATCAATCATCACGGTGTAAATAAACAGTTCGGCCTAAGCAGATCTCACTTCCTGTCCCCCACTTAACCAGACTAATCATTGTCAGTAGCGCAGTTGGTTTTCCCATCAAGTATCCACAAGAGGTGGGGTACAGGGGATGCTGGTTCGAATCAAGCCCAGGGCAGGCGGTTATAACCTTACAAATACAAATACAGTACAACCTCTCTAGAACAACACCCAGTGGTAGTGACTTAAGTACTGGTAAAAGAGACAAGTGTCCAGGAAAGCTGAGTTGGGTGCACTGGTCACTGCAAAACAAGTTGCTCAACTTGCTCGAAACCAGCATAAACACAGTCGATACTTATTCCATCAGAAAATCACACTCGATACCCCGGAATATGATAAATCAAACACAAGAAATTAACATACCTTGGGTCATCGGTGATCTCTCATCTGGTCGGAAGTCTGTGTCATCTTTTTCTTTCTTCTACGCCTAGAAACAGAGAACAAACAAGGTTAGGATAATATAAAAACAGTAGGAAAAAATAAGTAAAAAAGGTCATACTTTACCAAACTGGGCGTCCTCTTCAATCTGTCATCTTTCTTCGTTCTTCGTTCTTCTTCTTGGTCTAGAATAGAAAAGCGCACAACATAAACAACACCATAAAACCAACTCACATAAAGACATAATCAATCATCACAATAGGTGGGGGGTACAGGGGACACTGGTTTGAATCACGCCCAGGGCAGGCGGCTATAACCGTACAAGAAATTGGCGCAACAAATACAGTAAAACTTCTCTTGAACAACACACAAGTGGTAGTGACTTAAGTACTGGTTAAATAGAAAAGTGTCCAGGAAAGCTGAGTTAGGTGCACTGGTCACGGCCAAATAAGTTAAAACAACAGTGTCGACTTGCTTATAACCAGCAATAAAATCATACTCGATACCCTAGAATACGATAAATCAAACACAAGAAATTAACATACCTTGGGTCATCGGTGATCTTTCATTTGGTCGGAAGTCTGTGTCATCTTTTTCTTTCTTCGTTCTTCTTCTTGGTCTAAAATAGAAAAGTGCGCAACATAAACAACACCATAAAACAAACTTGCATTCGGACATAATCAATCATCACGGTGTAAATAAACAGTTCGGCCTAAGCAGATCTCACTTCCTGTCCCCCACTTAACCAGACTAATCATTGTCAGTAGCGCAGTTGGTTTTCCCATCAAGTATCCACAAGAGGTGGGGTACAGGGGATGCTGGTTCGAATCAAGCCCAGGGCAGGCGGCTATAACCGTACAAGAAATTGGCGCAACAAATACAGTAAAACTTCTCTTGAACAACACACAAGTGGTAGTGACTTAAGTACTGGTCAAATAGAAAAGTGTCCAGGAAAGCTGAGTTAGGTGCACTGGTCACTGCTAAATAAGTTAAAACAACTGTGTCGACTTGCTCATGACCAGCAGAAAATCATACTCGATACCCTAGAATACGATAAATCAAACACAAGAAATTAACATACCTTGGGTCATCGGTGATCTTTCATTTGGTCGGAAGTCTGTGTCATCTTTTTCTTTCTTCGTTCTTCTTCTTGGTCTAAAATAGAAAAGTGCGCAACATAAACAACACCATAAAACAAACTCGCATTAGGACATAATCAATCATCACAGTGTAAATAAACAGTTCGGCCTAAGCAGATCTCACTTCCTGTCCCCCACTTAACCAGACTAATCATTGTCAGTAGCGCAGTTGGTTTTCCCATCAAGTATCCACAAGAGGTGGGGTACAGGGGATACTGGTTCGAATCAAGCCAAGGGCAGGCGGTTATAACCTTACAAATACAAATACAGTACAACCTCTCTAGAACAACACCCAGTGGTAGTGACTAAAGTACTGGTAAAAGAGACAAGTGTCCAGGAAAGCTGAGTTGGGTGCACTGGTCACTGCAAAACAAGTTGCTCAACTTGCTCGAAACCAGTATAAACACAGTCGATACTTATTCCATCAGAAAATCACACTCGATACCCCGGAATATGATAAATCAAACACAAGAAATTAACATACCTTGGGTCATCGGTGATCTCTCATCTGGTCGGAAGTCTGTGTCATCTTTTTCTTTCTTCTACGCCTAGAAACAGAGAACAAACAAGGTTAGGATAATATAAAAACAGTAGGAAAAAATAAGTAAAAAAGGTCATACTTTACCAAACTGGGCGTCCTCTTCAATCTGTCATCTTTCTTCGTTCTTCGTTCTTCTTCTTGGTCTAGAATAGAAAAGCGCACAACATAAACAACACCATAAAACCAACTCACATAAAGACATAATCAATCATCACAATAGGTGGGGGGTACAGGGGACACTGGTTTGAATCACGCCCAGGGCAGGCGGCTATAACCGTACAAGAAATTGGCGCAACAAATACAGTAAAACTTCTCTTGAACAACACACAAGTGGTAGTGACTTAAGTACTGGTTAAATAGAAAAGTGTCCAGGAAAGCTGAGTTAGGTGCACTGGTCACGGCCAAATAAGTTAAAACAACAGTGTCGACTTGCTTATAACCAGCAATAAAATCATACTCGATACCCTAGAATACGATAAATCAAACACAAGAAATTAACATACCTTGGGTCATCGGTGATCTTTCATTTGGTCGGAAGTCTGTGTCATCTTTTTCTTTCTTCGTTCTTCTTCTTGGTCTAAAATAGAAAAGTGCGCAACATAAACAACACCATAAAACAAACTCGCATTCGGACATAATCAATCATCACGGTGTAAATAAACAGTTCGGCCTAAGCAGATCTCACTTCCTGTCCCCCACTTAACCAGACTAATCATTGTCAGTAGCGCAGTTGGTTTTCCCATCAAGTATCCACAAGAGGTGGGGTACAGGGGATGCTGGTTCGAATCAAGCCCAGGGCAGGCGGCTATAACCGTACAAGAAATTGGCGCAACAAATACAGTAAAACTTCTCTTGAACAACACACAAGTGGTAGTGACTTAAGTACTGGTCAAATAGAAAAGTGTCCAGGAAAGCTGAGTTAGGTGCACTGGTCACTGCTAAATAAGTTAAAACAACTGTGTCGACTTGCTCATGACCAGCAGAAAATCATACTCGATACCCTAGAATACGATAAATCAAACACAAGAAATTAACATACCTTGGGTCATCGGTGATCTTTCATTTGGTCGGAAGTCTGTGTCATCTTTTTCTTTCTTCGTTCTTCTTCTTGGTCTAAAATAGAAAAGTGCGCAACATAAACAACACCATAAAACAAACTCGCATTAGGACATAATCAATCATCACAGTGTAAATAAACAGTTCGGCCTAAGCAGATCTCACTTCCTGTCCCCCACTTAACCAGACTAATCATTGTCAGTAGCGCAGTTGGTTTTCCCATCAAGTATCCACAAGAGGTGGGGTACAGGGGATACTGGTTCGAATCAAGCCAAGGGCAGGCGGTTATAACCTTACAAATACAAATACAGTACAACCTCTCTAGAACAACACCCAGTGGTAGTGACTAAAGTACTGGTAAAAGAGACAAGTGTCCAGGAAAGCTGAGTTGGGTGCACTGGTCACTGCAAAACAAGTTGCTCAACTTGCTCGAAACCAGCATAAACACAGTCGATACTTATTCCATCAGAAAATCACACTCGATACCCCGGAATATGATAAATCAAACACAAGAAATTAACATACCTTGGGTCATCGGTGATCTCTCATCTGGTCGGAAGTCTGTGTCATCTTTTTCTTTCTTCTACGCCTAGAAACAGAGAACAAACAAGGTTAGGATAATATAAAAACAGTAGGAAAAAATAAGTAAAAAAGGTCATACTTTACCAAACTGGGCGTCCTCTTCAATCTGTCATCTTTCTTCGTTCTTCGTTCTTCTTCTTGGTCTAGAATAGAAAAGCGCACAACATAAACAACACCATAAAACCAACTCACATAAAGACATAATCAATCATCACAATAGGTGGGGGGTACAGGGGACACTGGTTTGAATCACGCCCAGGGCAGGCGGCTATAACCGTACAAGAAATTGGCGCAACAAATACAGTAAAACTTCTCTTGAACAACACACAAGTGGTAGTGACTTAAGTACTGGTTAAATAGAAAAGTGTCCAGGAAAGCTGAGTTAGGTGCACTGGTCACGGCCAAATAAGTTAAAACAACAGTGTCGACTTGCTTATAACCAGCAATAAAATCATACTCGATACCCTAGAATACGATAAATCAAACACAAGAAATTAACATACCTTGGGTCATCGGTGATCTTTCATTTGGTCGGAAGTCTGTGTCATCTTTTTCTTTCTTCGTTCTTCTTCTTGGTCTAAAATAGAAAAGTGCGCAACATAAACAACACCATAAAACAAACTCGCATTCGGACATAATCAATCATCACGGTGTAAATAAACAGTTCGGCCTAAGCAGATCTCACTTCCTGTCCCCCACTTAACCAGACTAATCATTGTCAGTAGCGCAGTTGGTTTTCCCATCAAGTATCCACAAGAGGTGGGGTACAGGGGATGCTGGTTCGAATCAAGCCCAGGGCAGGCGGTTATAACCTTACAAATACAAATACAGTACAACCTCTCTAGAACAACACCCAGTGGTAGTGACTTAAGTACTGGTAAAAGAGACAAGTGTCCAGGAAAGCTGAGTTGGGTGCACTGGTCACTGCAAAACAAGTTGCTCAACTTGCTCGAAACCAGTATAAACACAGTCGATACTTATTCCATCAGAAAATCACACTCGATACCCCGGAATATGATAAATCAAACACAAGAAATTAACATACCTTGGGTCATCGGTGATCTCTCATCTGGTCGGAAGTCTGTGTCATCTTTTTCTTTCTTCTACGCCTAGAAACAGAGAACAAACAAGGTTAGGATAATATAAAAACAGTAGGAAAAAATAAGTAAAAAAGGTCATACTTTACCAAACTGGGCGTCCTCTTCAATCTGTCATCTTTCTTCGTTCTTCGTTCTTCTTCTTGGTCTAGAATAGAAAAGCGCACAACATAAACAACACCATAAAACCAACTCACATAAAGACATAATCAATCATCACAATAGGTGGGGGGTACAGGGGACACTGGTTTGAATCACGCCCAGGGCAGGCGGCTATAACCGTACAAGAAATTGGCGCAACAAATACAGTAAAACTTCTCTTGAACAACACACAAGTGGTAGTGACTTAAGTACTGGTTAAATAGAAAAGTGTCCAGGAAAGCTGAGTTAGGTGCACTGGTCACGGCCAAATAAGTTAAAACAACAGTGTCGACTTGCTTATAACCAGCAATAAAATCATACTCGATACCCTAGAATACGATAAATCAAACACAAGAAATTAACATACCTTGGGTCATCGGTGATCTTTCATTTGGTCGGAAGTCTGTGTCATCTTTTTCTTTCTTCGTTCTTCTTCTTGGTCTAAAATAGAAAAGTGCGCAACATAAACAACACCATAAAACAAACTTGCATTCGGACATAATCAATCATCACGGTGTAAATAAACAGTTCGGCCTAAGCAGATCTCACTTCCTGTCCCCCACTTAACCAGACTAATCATTGTCAGTAGCGCAGTTGGTTTTCCCATCAAGTATCCACAAGAGGTGGGGTACAGGGGATGCTGGTTCGAATCAAGCCCAGGGCAGGCGGCTATAACCGTACAAGAAATTGGCGCAACAAATACAGTAAAACTTCTCTTGAACAACACACAAGTGGTAGTGACTTAAGTACTGGTCAAATAGAAAAGTGTCCAGGAAAGCTGAGTTAGGTGCACTGGTCACTGCTAAATAAGTTAAAACAACTGTGTCGACTTGCTCATGACCAGCAGAAAATCATACTCGATACCCTAGAATACGATAAATCAAACACAAGAAATTAACATACCTTGGGTCATCGGTGATCTTTCATTTGGTCGGAAGTCTGTGTCATCTTTTTCTTTCTTCGTTCTTCTTCTTGGTCTAAAATAGAAAAGTGCGCAACATAAACAACACCATAAAACAAACTCGCATTAGGACATAATCAATCATCACAGTGTAAATAAACAGTTCGGCCTAAGCAGATCTCACTTCCTGTCCCCCACTTAACCAGACTAATCATTGTCAGTAGCGCAGTTGGTTTTCCCATCAAGTATCCACAAGAGGTGGGGTACAGGGGATACTGGTTCGAATCAAGCCAAGGGCAGGCGGTTATAACCTTACAAATACAAATACAGTACAACCTCTCTAGAACAACACCCAGTGGTAGTGACTAAAGTACTGGTAAAAGAGACAAGTGTCCAGGAAAGCTGAGTTGGGTGCACTGGTCACTGCAAAACAAGTTGCTCAACTTGCTCGAAACCAGTATAAACACAGTCGATACTTATTCCATCAGAAAATCACACTCGATACCCCGGAATATGATAAATCAAACACAAGAAATTAACATACCTTGGGTCATCGGTGATCTCTCATCTGGTCGGAAGTCTGTGTCATCTTTTTCTTTCTTCTACGCCTAGAAACAGAGAACAAACAAGGTTAGGATAATATAAAAACAGTAGGAAAAAATAAGTAAAAAAGGTCATACTTTACCAAACTGGGCGTCCTCTTCAATCTGTCATCTTTCTTCGTTCTTCGTTCTTCTTCTTGGTCTAGAATAGAAAAGCGCACAACATAAACAACACCATAAAACCAACTCACATAAAGACATAATCAATCATCACAATAGGTGGGGGGTACAGGGGACACTGGTTTGAATCACGCCCAGGGCAGGCGGCTATAACCGTACAAGAAATTGGCGCAACAAATACAGTAAAACTTCTCTTGAACAACACACAAGTGGTAGTGACTTAAGTACTGGTTAAATAGAAAAGTGTCCAGGAAAGCTGAGTTAGGTGCACTGGTCACGGCCAAATAAGTTAAAACAACAGTGTCGACTTGCTTATAACCAGCAATAAAATCATACTCGATACCCTAGAATACGATAAATCAAACACAAGAAATTAACATACCTTGGGTCATCGGTGATCTTTCATTTGGTCGGAAGTCTGTGTCATCTTTTTCTTTCTTCGTTCTTCTTCTTGGTCTAAAATAGAAAAGTGCGCAACATAAACAACACCATAAAACAAACTCGCATTCGGACATAATCAATCATCACGGTGTAAATAAACAGTTCGGCCTAAGCAGATCTCACTTCCTGTCCCCCACTTAACCAGACTAATCATTGTCAGTAGCGCAGTTGGTTTTCCCATCAAGTATCCACAAGAGGTGGGGTACAGGGGATGCTGGTTCGAATCAAGCCCAGGGCAGGCGGCTATAACCGTACAAGAAATTGGCGCAACAAATACAGTAAAACTTCTCTTGAACAACACACAAGTGGTAGTGACTTAAGTACTGGTCAAATAGAAAAGTGTCCAGGAAAGCTGAGTTAGGTGCACTGGTCACTGCTAAATAAGTTAAAACAACTGTGTCGACTTGCTCATGACCAGCAGAAAATCATACTCGATACCCTAGAATACGATAAATCAAACACAAGAAATTAACATACCTTGGGTCATCGGTGATCTTTCATTTGGTCGGAAGTCTGTGTCATCTTTTTCTTTCTTCGTTCTTCTTCTTGGTCTAAAATAGAAAAGTGCGCAACATAAACAACACCATAAAACAAACTCGCATTAGGACATAATCAATCATCACAGTGTAAATAAACAGTTCGGCCTAAGCAGATCTCACTTCCTGTCCCCCACTTAACCAGACTAATCATTGTCAGTAGCGCAGTTGGTTTTCCCATCAAGTATCCACAAGAGGTGGGGTACAGGGGATACTGGTTCGAATCAAGCCAAGGGCAGGCGGTTATAACCTTACAAATACAAATACAGTACAACCTCTCTAGAACAACACCCAGTGGTAGTGACTAAAGTACTGGTAAAAGAGACAAGTGTCCAGGAAAGCTGAGTTGGGTGCACTGGTCACTGCAAAACAAGTTGCTCAACTTGCTCGAAACCAGCATAAACACAGTCGATACTTATTCCATCAGAAAATCACACTCGATACCCCGGAATATGATAAATCAAACACAAGAAATTAACATACCTTGGGTCATCGGTGATCTCTCATCTGGTCGGAAGTCTGTGTCATCTTTTTCTTTCTTCTACGCCTAGAAACAGAGAACAAACAAGGTTAGGATAATATAAAAACAGTAGGAAAAAATAAGTAAAAAAGGTCATACTTTACCAAACTGGGCGTCCTCTTCAATCTGTCATCTTTCTTCGTTCTTCGTTCTTCTTCTTGGTCTAGAATAGAAAAGCGCACAACATAAACAACACCATAAAACCAACTCACATAAAGACATAATCAATCATCACAATAGGTGGGGGGTACAGGGGACACTGGTTTGAATCACGCCCAGGGCAGGCGGCTATAACCGTACAAGAAATTGGCGCAACAAATACAGTAAAACTTCTCTTGAACAACACACAAGTGGTAGTGACTTAAGTACTGGTTAAATAGAAAAGTGTCCAGGAAAGCTGAGTTAGGTGCACTGGTCACGGCCAAATAAGTTAAAACAACAGTGTCGACTTGCTTATAACCAGCAATAAAATCATACTCGATACCCTAGAATACGATAAATCAAACACAAGAAATTAACATACCTTGGGTCATCGGTGATCTTTCATTTGGTCGGAAGTCTGTGTCATCTTTTTCTTTCTTCGTTCTTCTTCTTGGTCTAAAATAGAAAAGTGCGCAACATAAACAACACCATAAAACAAACTCGCATTCGGACATAATCAATCATCACGGTGTAAATAAACAGTTCGGCCTAAGCAGATCTCACTTCCTGTCCCCCACTTAACCAGACTAATCATTGTCAGTAGCGCAGTTGGTTTTCCCATCAAGTATCCACAAGAGGTGGGGTACAGGGGATGCTGGTTCGAATCAAGCCCAGGGCAGGCGGTTATAACCTTACAAATACAAATACAGTACAACCTCTCTAGAACAACACCCAGTGGTAGTGACTTAAGTACTGGTAAAAGAGACAAGTGTCCAGGAAAGCTGAGTTGGGTGCACTGGTCACTGCAAAACAAGTTGCTCAACTTGCTCGAAACCAGTATAAACACAGTCGATACTTATTCCATCAGAAAATCACACTCGATACCCCGGAATATGATAAATCAAACACAAGAAATTAACATACCTTGGGTCATCGGTGATCTCTCATCTGGTCGGAAGTCTGTGTCATCTTTTTCTTTCTTCTACGCCTAGAAACAGAGAACAAACAAGGTTAGGATAATATAAAAACAGTAGGAAAAAATAAGTAAAAAAGGTCATACTTTACCAAACTGGGCGTCCTCTTCAATCTGTCATCTTTCTTCGTTCTTCGTTCTTCTTCTTGGTCTAGAATAGAAAAGCGCACAACATAAACAACACCATAAAACCAACTCACATAAAGACATAATCAATCATCACAATAGGTGGGGGGTACAGGGGACACTGGTTTGAATCACGCCCAGGGCAGGCGGCTATAACCGTACAAGAAATTGGCGCAACAAATACAGTAAAACTTCTCTTGAACAACACACAAGTGGTAGTGACTTAAGTACTGGTTAAATAGAAAAGTGTCCAGGAAAGCTGAGTTAGGTGCACTGGTCACGGCCAAATAAGTTAAAACAACAGTGTCGACTTGCTTATAACCAGCAATAAAATCATACTCGATACCCTAGAATACGATAAATCAAACACAAGAAATTAACATACCTTGGGTCATCGGTGATCTTTCATTTGGTCGGAAGTCTGTGTCATCTTTTTCTTTCTTCGTTCTTCTTCTTGGTCTAAAATAGAAAAGTGCGCAACATAAACAACACCATAAAACAAACTCGCATTCGGACATAATCAATCATCACGGTGTAAATAAACAGTTCGGCCTAAGCAGATCTCACTTCCTGTCCCCCACTTAACCAGACTAATCATTGTCAGTAGCGCAGTTGGTTTTCCCATCAAGTATCCACAAGAGGTGGGGTACAGGGGATGCTGGTTCGAATCAAGCCCAGGGCAGGCGGCTATAACCGTACAAGAAATTGGCGCAACAAATACAGTAAAACTTCTCTTGAACAACACACAAGTGGTAGTGACTTAAGTACTGGTCAAATAGAAAAGTGTCCAGGAAAGCTGAGTTAGGTGCACTGGTCACTGCTAAATAAGTTAAAACAACTGTGTCGACTTGCTCATGACCAGCAGAAAATCATACTCGATACCCTAGAATACGATAAATCAAACACAAGAAATTAACATACCTTGGGTCATCGGTGATCTTTCATTTGGTCGGAAGTCTGTGTCATCTTTTTCTTTCTTCGTTCTTCTTCTTGGTCTAAAATAGAAAAGTGCGCAACATAAACAACACCATAAAACAAACTCGCATTAGGACATAATCAATCATCACAGTGTAAATAAACAGTTCGGCCTAAGCAGATCTCACTTCCTGTCCCCCACTTAACCAGACTAATCATTGTCAGTAGCGCAGTTGGTTTTCCCATCAAGTATCCACAAGAGGTGGGGTACAGGGGATACTGGTTCGAATCAAGCCAAGGGCAGGCGGTTATAACCTTACAAATACAAATACAGTACAACCTCTCTAGAACAACACCCAGTGGTAGTGACTAAAGTACTGGTAAAAGAGACAAGTGTCCAGGAAAGCTGAGTTGGGTGCACTGGTCACTGCAAAACAAGTTGCTCAACTTGCTCGAAACCAGCATAAACACAGTGGATACTTATTCCATCAGAAAATCACACTCGATACCCCGGAATATGATAAATCAAACACAAGAAATTAACATACCTTGGGTCATCGGTGATCTCTCATCTGGTCGGAAGTCTGTGTCATCTTTTTCTTTCTTCTACGCCTAGAAACAGAGAACAAACAAGGTTAGGATAATATAAAAACAGTAGGAAAAAATAAGTAAAAAAGGTCATACTTTACCAAACTGGGCGTCCTCTTCAATCTGTCATCTTTCTTCGTTCTTCGTTCTTCTTCTTGGTCTAGAATAGAAAAGCGCACAACATAAACAACACCATAAAACCAACTCACATAAAGACATAATCAATCATCACAATAGGTGGGGGGTACAGGGGACACTGGTTTGAATCACGCCCAGGGCAGGCGGCTATAACCGTACAAGAAATTGGCGCAACAAATACAGTAAAACTTCTCTTGAACAACACACAAGTGGTAGTGACTTAAGTACTGGTTAAATAGAAAAGTGTCCAGGAAAGCTGAGTTAGGTGCACTGGTCACGGCCAAATAAGTTAAAACAACAGTGTCGACTTGCTTATAACCAGCAATAAAATCATACTCGATACCCTAGAATACGATAAATCAAACACAAGAAATTAACATACCTTGGGTCATCGGTGATCTTTCATTTGGTCGGAAGTCTGTGTCATCTTTTTCTTTCTTCGTTCTTCTTCTTGGTCTAAAATAGAAAAGTGCGCAACATAAACAACACCATAAAACAAACTCGCATTCGGACATAATCAATCATCACGGTGTAAATAAACAGTTCGGCCTAAGCAGATCTCACTTCCTGTCCCCCACTTAACCAGACTAATCATTGTCAGTAGCGCAGTTGGTTTTCCCATCAAGTATCCACAAGAGGTGGGGTACAGGGGATGCTGGTTCGAATCAAGCCCAGGGCAGGCGGCTATAACCGTACAAGAAATTGGCGCAACAAATACAGTAAAACTTCTCTTGAACAACACACAAGTGGTAGTGACTTAAGTACTGGTCAAATAGAAAAGTGTCCAGGAAAGCTGAGTTAGGTGCACTGGTCACTGCTAAATAAGTTAAAACAACTGTGTCGACTTGCTCATGACCAGCAGAAAATCATACTCGATACCCTAGAATACGATAAATCAAACACAAGAAATTAACATACCTTGGGTCATCGGTGATCTTTCATTTGGTCGGAAGTCTGTGTCATCTTTTTCTTTCTTCGTTCTTCTTCTTGGTCTAAAATAGAAAAGTGCGCAACATAAACAACACCATAAAACAAACTCGCATTAGGACATAATCAATCATCACAGTGTAAATAAACAGTTCGGCCTAAGCAGATCTCACTTCCTGTCCCCCACTTAACCAGACTAATCATTGTCAGTAGCGCAGTTGGTTTTCCCATCAAGTATCCACAAGAGGTGGGGTACAGGGGATACTGGTTCGAATCAAGCCAAGGGCAGGCGGTTATAACCTTACAAATACAAATACAGTACAACCTCTCTAGAACAACACCCAGTGGTAGTGACTAAAGTACTGGTAAAAGAGACAAGTGTCCAGGAAAGCTGAGTTGGGTGCACTGGTCACTGCAAAACAAGTTGCTCAACTTGCTCGAAACCAGCATAAACACAGTGGATACTTATTCCATCAGAAAATCACACTCGATACCCCGGAATATGATAAATCAAACACAAGAAATTAACATACCTTGGGTCATCGGTGATCTCTCATCTGGTCGGAAGTCTGTGTCATCTTTTTCTTTCTTCTACGCCTAGAAACAGAGAACAAACAAGGTTAGGATAATATAAAAACAGTAGGAAAAAATAAGTAAAAAAGGTCATACTTTACCAAACTGGGCGTCCTCTTCAATCTGTCATCTTTCTTCGTTCTTCGTTCTTCTTCTTGGTCTAGAATAGAAAAGCGCACAACATAAACAACACCATAAAACCAACTCACATAAAGACATAATCAATCATCACAATAGGTGGGGGGTACAGGGGACACTGGTTTGAATCACGCCCAGGGCAGGCGGCTATAACCGTACAAGAAATTGGCGCAACAAATACAGTAAAACTTCTCTTGAACAACACACAAGTGGTAGTGACTTAAGTACTGGTTAAATAGAAAAGTGTCCAGGAAAGCTGAGTTAGGTGCACTGGTCACGGCCAAATAAGTTAAAACAACAGTGTCGACTTGCTTATAACCAGCAATAAAATCATACTCGATACCCTAGAATACGATAAATCAAACACAAGAAATTAACATACCTTGGGTCATCGGTGATCTTTCATTTGGTCGGAAGTCTGTGTCATCTTTTTCTTTCTTCGTTCTTCTTCTTGGTCTAAAATAGAAAAGTGCGCAACATAAACAACACCATAAAACAAACTCGCATTCGGACATAATCAATCATCACGGTGTAAATAAACAGTTCGGCCTAAGCAGATCTCACTTCCTGTCCCCCACTTAACCAGACTAATCATTGTCAGTAGCGCAGTTGGTTTTCCCATCAAGTATCCACAAGAGGTGGGGTACAGGGGATGCTGGTTCGAATCAAGCCCAGGGCAGGCGGTTATAACCTTACAAATACAAATACAGTACAACCTCTCTAGAACAACACCCAGTGGTAGTGACTTAAGTACTGGTAAAAGAGACAAGTGTCCAGGAAAGCTGAGTTGGGTGCACTGGTCACTGCAAAACAAGTTGCTCAACTTGCTCGAAACCAGTATAAACACAGTCGATACTTATTCCATCAGAAAATCACACTCGATACCCCGGAATATGATAAATCAAACACAAGAAATTAACATACCTTGGGTCATCGGTGATCTCTCATCTGGTCGGAAGTCTGTGTCATCTTTTTCTTTCTTCTACGCCTAGAAACAGAGAACAAACAAGGTTAGGATAATATAAAAACAGTAGGAAAAAATAAGTAAAAAAGGTCATACTTTACCAAACTGGGCGTCCTCTTCAATCTGTCATCTTTCTTCGTTCTTCGTTCTTCTTCTTGGTCTAGAATAGAAAAGCGCACAACATAAACAACACCATAAAACCAACTCACATAAAGACATAATCAATCATCACAATAGGTGGGGGGTACAGGGGACACTGGTTTGAATCACGCCCAGGGCAGGCGGCTATAACCGTACAAGAAATTGGCGCAACAAATACAGTAAAACTTCTCTTGAACAACACACAAGTGGTAGTGACTTAAGTACTGGTTAAATAGAAAAGTGTCCAGGAAAGCTGAGTTAGGTGCACTGGTCACGGCCAAATAAGTTAAAACAACAGTGTCGACTTGCTTATAACCAGCAATAAAATCATACTCGATACCCTAGAATACGATAAATCAAACACAAGAAATTAACATACCTTGGGTCATCGGTGATCTTTCATTTGGTCGGAAGTCTGTGTCATCTTTTTCTTTCTTCGTTCTTCTTCTTGGTCTAAAATAGAAAAGTGCGCAACATAAACAACACCATAAAACAAACTTGCATTCGGACATAATCAATCATCACGGTGTAAATAAACAGTTCGGCCTAAGCAGATCTCACTTCCTGTCCCCCACTTAACCAGACTAATCATTGTCAGTAGCGCAGTTGGTTTTCCCATCAAGTATCCACAAGAGGTGGGGTACAGGGGATGCTGGTTCGAATCAAGCCCAGGGCAGGCGGCTATAACCGTACAAGAAATTGGCGCAACAAATACAGTAAAACTTCTCTTGAACAACACACAAGTGGTAGTGACTTAAGTACTGGTCAAATAGAAAAGTGTCCAGGAAAGCTGAGTTAGGTGCACTGGTCACTGCTAAATAAGTTAAAACAACTGTGTCGACTTGCTCATGACCAGCAGAAAATCATACTCGATACCCTAGAATACGATAAATCAAACACAAGAAATTAACATACCTTGGGTCATCGGTGATCTTTCATTTGGTCGGAAGTCTGTGTCATCTTTTTCTTTCTTCGTTCTTCTTCTTGGTCTAAAATAGAAAAGTGCGCAACATAAACAACACCATAAAACAAACTCGCATTAGGACATAATCAATCATCACAGTGTAAATAAACAGTTCGGCCTAAGCAGATCTCACTTCCTGTCCCCCACTTAACCAGACTAATCATTGTCAGTAGCGCAGTTGGTTTTCCCATCAAGTATCCACAAGAGGTGGGGTACAGGGGATACTGGTTCGAATCAAGCCAAGGGCAGGCGGTTATAACCTTACAAATACAAATACAGTACAACCTCTCTAGAACAACACCCAGTGGTAGTGACTAAAGTACTGGTAAAAGAGACAAGTGTCCAGGAAAGCTGAGTTGGGTGCACTGGTCACTGCAAAACAAGTTGCTCAACTTGCTCGAAACCAGCATAAACACAGTCGATACTTATTCCATCAGAAAATCACACTCGATACCCCGGAATATGATAAATCAAACACAAGAAATTAACATACCTTGGGTCATCGGTGATCTCTCATCTGGTCGGAAGTCTGTGTCATCTTTTTCTTTCTTCTACGCCTAGAAACAGAGAACAAACAAGGTTAGGATAATATAAAAACAGTAGGAAAAAATAAGTAAAAAAGGTCATACTTTACCAAACTGGGCGTCCTCTTCAATCTGTCATCTTTCTTCGTTCTTCGTTCTTCTTCTTGGTCTAGAATAGAAAAGCGCACAACATAAACAACACCATAAAACCAACTCACATAAAGACATAATCAATCATCACAATAGGTGGGGGGTACAGGGGACACTGGTTTGAATCACGCCCAGGGCAGGCGGCTATAACCGTACAAGAAATTGGCGCAACAAATACAGTAAAACTTCTCTTGAACAACACACAAGTGGTAGTGACTTAAGTACTGGTTAAATAGAAAAGTGTCCAGGAAAGCTGAGTTAGGTGCACTGGTCACGGCCAAATAAGTTAAAACAACAGTGTCGACTTGCTTATAACCAGCAATAAAATCATACTCGATACCCTAGAATACGATAAATCAAACACAAGAAATTAACATACCTTGGGTCATCGGTGATCTTTCATTTGGTCGGAAGTCTGTGTCATCTTTTTCTTTCTTCGTTCTTCTTCTTGGTCTAAAATAGAAAAGTGCGCAACATAAACAACACCATAAAACAAACTCGCATTCGGACATAATCAATCATCACGGTGTAAATAAACAGTTCGGCCTAAGCAGATCTCACTTCCTGTCCCCCACTTAACCAGACTAATCATTGTCAGTAGCGCAGTTGGTTTTCCCATCAAGTATCCACAAGAGGTGGGGTACAGGGGATGCTGGTTCGAATCAAGCCCAGGGCAGGCGGCTATAACCGTACAAGAAATTGGCGCAACAAATACAGTAAAACTTCTCTTGAACAACACACAAGTGGTAGTGACTTAAGTACTGGTCAAATAGAAAAGTGTCCAGGAAAGCTGAGTTAGGTGCACTGGTCACTGCTAAATAAGTTAAAACAACTGTGTCGACTTGCTCATGACCAGCAGAAAATCATACTCGATACCCTAGAATACGATAAATCAAACACAAGAAATTAACATACCTTGGGTCATCGGTGATCTTTCATTTGGTCGGAAGTCTGTGTCATCTTTTTCTTTCTTCGTTCTTCTTCTTGGTCTAAAATAGAAAAGTGCGCAACATAAACAACACCATAAAACAAACTCGCATTAGGACATAATCAATCATCACAGTGTAAATAAACAGTTCGGCCTAAGCAGATCTCACTTCCTGTCCCCCACTTAACCAGACTAATCATTGTCAGTAGCGCAGTTGGTTTTCCCATCAAGTATCCACAAGAGGTGGGGTACAGGGGATACTGGTTCGAATCAAGCCAAGGGCAGGCGGTTATAACCTTACAAATACAAATACAGTACAACCTCTCTAGAACAACACCCAGTGGTAGTGACTAAAGTACTGGTAAAAGAGACAAGTGTCCAGGAAAGCTGAGTTGGGTGCACTGGTCACTGCAAAACAAGTTGCTCAACTTGCTCGAAACCAGCATAAACACAGTCGATACTTATTCCATCAGAAAATCACACTCGATACCCCGGAATATGATAAATCAAACACAAGAAATTAACATACCTTGGGTCATCGGTGATCTCTCATCTGGTCGGAAGTCTGTGTCATCTTTTTCTTTCTTCTACGCCTAGAAACAGAGAACAAACAAGGTTAGGATAATATAAAAACAGTAGGAAAAAATAAGTAAAAAAGGTCATACTTTACCAAACTGGGCGTCCTCTTCAATCTGTCATCTTTCTTCGTTCTTCGTTCTTCTTCTTGGTCTAGAATAGAAAAGCGCACAACATAAACAACACCATAAAACCAACTCACATAAAGACATAATCAATCATCACAATAGGTGGGGGGTACAGGGGACACTGGTTTGAATCACGCCCAGGGCAGGCGGCTATAACCGTACAAGAAATTGGCGCAACAAATACAGTAAAACTTCTCTTGAACAACACACAAGTGGTAGTGACTTAAGTACTGGTTAAATAGAAAAGTGTCCAGGAAAGCTGAGTTAGGTGCACTGGTCACGGCCAAATAAGTTAAAACAACAGTGTCGACTTGCTTATAACCAGCAATAAAATCATACTCGATACCCTAGAATACGATAAATCAAACACAAGAAATTAACATACCTTGGGTCATCGGTGATCTTTCATTTGGTCGGAAGTCTGTGTCATCTTTTTCTTTCTTCGTTCTTCTTCTTGGTCTAAAATAGAAAAGTGCGCAACATAAACAACACCATAAAACAAACTCGCATTCGGACATAATCAATCATCACGGTGTAAATAAACAGTTCGGCCTAAGCAGATCTCACTTCCTGTCCCCCACTTAACCAGACTAATCATTGTCAGTAGCGCAGTTGGTTTTCCCATCAAGTATCCACAAGAGGTGGGGTACAGGGGATGCTGGTTCGAATCAAGCCCAGGGCAGGCGGTTATAACCTTACAAATACAAATACAGTACAACCTCTCTAGAACAACACCCAGTGGTAGTGACTTAAGTACTGGTAAAAGAGACAAGTGTCCAGGAAAGCTGAGTTGGGTGCACTGGTCACTGCAAAACAAGTTGCTCAACTTGCTCGAAACCAGCATAAACACAGTCGATACTTATTCCATCAGAAAATCACACTCGATACCCCGGAATATGATAAATCAAACACAAGAAATTAACATACCTTGGGTCATCGGTGATCTCTCATCTGGTCGGAAGTCTGTGTCATCTTTTTCTTTCTTCTACGCCTAGAAACAGAGAACAAACAAGGTTAGGATAATATAAAAACAGTAGGAAAAAATAAGTAAAAAAGGTCATACTTTACCAAACTGGGCGTCCTCTTCAATCTGTCATCTTTCTTCGTTCTTCGTTCTTCTTCTTGGTCTAGAATAGAAAAGCGCACAACATAAACAACACCATAAAACCAACTCACATAAAGACATAATCAATCATCACAATAGGTGGGGGGTACAGGGGACACTGGTTTGAATCACGCCCAGGGCAGGCGGCTATAACCGTACAAGAAATTGGCGCAACAAATACAGTAAAACTTCTCTTGAACAACACACAAGTGGTAGTGACTTAAGTACTGGTTAAATAGAAAAGTGTCCAGGAAAGCTGAGTTAGGTGCACTGGTCACGGCCAAATAAGTTAAAACAACAGTGTCGACTTGCTTATAACCAGCAATAAAATCATACTCGATACCCTAGAATACGATAAATCAAACACAAGAAATTAACATACCTTGGGTCATCGGTGATCTTTCATTTGGTCGGAAGTCTGTGTCATCTTTTTCTTTCTTCGTTCTTCTTCTTGGTCTAAAATAGAAAAGTGCGCAACATAAACAACACCATAAAACAAACTTGCATTCGGACATAATCAATCATCACGGTGTAAATAAACAGTTCGGCCTAAGCAGATCTCACTTCCTGTCCCCCACTTAACCAGACTAATCATTGTCAGTAGCGCAGTTGGTTTTCCCATCAAGTATCCACAAGAGGTGGGGTACAGGGGATGCTGGTTCGAATCAAGCCCAGGGCAGGCGGCTATAACCGTACAAGAAATTGGCGCAACAAATACAGTAAAACTTCTCTTGAACAACACACAAGTGGTAGTGACTTAAGTACTGGTCAAATAGAAAAGTGTCCAGGAAAGCTGAGTTAGGTGCACTGGTCACTGCTAAATAAGTTAAAACAACTGTGTCGACTTGCTCATGACCAGCAGAAAATCATACTCGATACCCTAGAATACGATAAATCAAACACAAGAAATTAACATACCTTGGGTCATCGGTGATCTTTCATTTGGTCGGAAGTCTGTGTCATCTTTTTCTTTCTTCGTTCTTCTTCTTGGTCTAAAATAGAAAAGTGCGCAACATAAACAACACCATAAAACAAACTCGCATTAGGACATAATCAATCATCACAGTGTAAATAAACAGTTCGGCCTAAGCAGATCTCACTTCCTGTCCCCCACTTAACCAGACTAATCATTGTCAGTAGCGCAGTTGGTTTTCCCATCAAGTATCCACAAGAGGTGGGGTACAGGGGATACTGGTTCGAATCAAGCCAAGGGCAGGCGGTTATAACCTTACAAATACAAATACAGTACAACCTCTCTAGAACAACACCCAGTGGTAGTGACTAAAGTACTGGTAAAAGAGAAAAGTGTCCAGGAAAGCTGAGTTGGGTGCACTGGTCACTGCAAAACAAGTTGCTCAACTTGCTCGAAACCAGTATAAACACAGTCGATACTTATTCCATCAGAAAATCACACTCGATACCCCGGAATATGATAAATCAAACACAAGAAATTAACATACCTTGGGTCATCGGTGATCTCTCATCTGGTCGGAAGTCTGTGTCATCTTTTTCTTTCTTCTACGCCTAGAAACAGAGAACAAACAAGGTTAGGATAATATAAAAACAGTAGGAAAAAATAAGTAAAAAAGGTCATACTTTACCAAACTGGGCGTCCTCTTCAATCTGTCATCTTTCTTCGTTCTTCGTTCTTCTTCTTGGTCTAGAATAGAAAAGCGCACAACATAAACAACACCATAAAACCAACTCACATAAAGACATAATCAATCATCACAATAGGTGGGGGGTACAGGGGACACTGGTTTGAATCACGCCCAGGGCAGGCGGCTATAACCGTACAAGAAATTGGCGCAACAAATACAGTAAAACTTCTCTTGAACAACACACAAGTGGTAGTGACTTAAGTACTGGTTAAATAGAAAAGTGTCCAGGAAAGCTGAGTTAGGTGCACTGGTCACGGCCAAATAAGTTAAAACAACAGTGTCGACTTGCTTATAACCAGCAATAAAATCATACTCGATACCCTAGAATACGATAAATCAAACACAAGAAATTAACATACCTTGGGTCATCGGTGATCTTTCATTTGGTCGGAAGTCTGTGTCATCTTTTTCTTTCTTCGTTCTTCTTCTTGGTCTAAAATAGAAAAGTGCGCAACATAAACAACACCATAAAACAAACTCGCATTCGGACATAATCAATCATCACGGTGTAAATAAACAGTTCGGCCTAAGCAGATCTCACTTCCTGTCCCCCACTTAACCAGACTAATCATTGTCAGTAGCGCAGTTGGTTTTCCCATCAAGTATCCACAAGAGGTGGGGTACAGGGGATGCTGGTTCGAATCAAGCCCAGGGCAGGCGGCTATAACCGTACAAGAAATTGGCGCAACAAATACAGTAAAACTTCTCTTGAACAACACACAAGTGGTAGTGACTTAAGTACTGGTCAAATAGAAAAGTGTCCAGGAAAGCTGAGTTAGGTGCACTGGTCACTGCTAAATAAGTTAAAACAACTGTGTCGACTTGCTCATGACCAGCAGAAAATCATACTCGATACCCTAGAATACGATAAATCAAACACAAGAAATTAACATACCTTGGGTCATCGGTGATCTTTCATTTGGTCGGAAGTCTGTGTCATCTTTTTCTTTCTTCGTTCTTCTTCTTGGTCTAAAATAGAAAAGTGCGCAACATAAACAACACCATAAAACAAACTCGCATTAGGACATAATCAATCATCACAGTGTAAATAAACAGTTCGGCCTAAGCAGATCTCACTTCCTGTCCCCCACTTAACCAGACTAATCATTGTCAGTAGCGCAGTTGGTTTTCCCATCAAGTATCCACAAGAGGTGGGGTACAGGGGATACTGGTTCGAATCAAGCCAAGGGCAGGCGGTTATAACCTTACAAATACAAATACAGTACAACCTCTCTAGAACAACACCCAGTGGTAGTGACTAAAGTACTGGTAAAAGAGACAAGTGTCCAGGAAAGCTGAGTTGGGTGCACTGGTCACTGCAAAACAAGTTGCTCAACTTGCTCGAAACCAGCATAAACACAGTCGATACTTATTCCATCAGAAAATCACACTCGATACCCCGGAATATGATAAATCAAACACAAGAAATTAACATACCTTGGGTCATCGGTGATCTCTCATCTGGTCGGAAGTCTGTGTCATCTTTTTCTTTCTTCTACGCCTAGAAACAGAGAACAAACAAGGTTAGGATAATATAAAAACAGTAGGAAAAAATAAGTAAAAAAGGTCATACTTTACCAAACTGGGCGTCCTCTTCAATCTGTCATCTTTCTTCGTTCTTCGTTCTTCTTCTTGGTCTAGAATAGAAAAGCGCACAACATAAACAACACCATAAAACCAACTCACATAAAGACATAATCAATCATCACAATAGGTGGGGGGTACAGGGGACACTGGTTTGAATCACGCCCAGGGCAGGCGGCTATAACCGTACAAGAAATTGGCGCAACAAATACAGTAAAACTTCTCTTGAACAACACACAAGTGGTAGTGACTTAAGTACTGGTTAAATAGAAAAGTGTCCAGGAAAGCTGAGTTAGGTGCACTGGTCACGGCCAAATAAGTTAAAACAACAGTGTCGACTTGCTTATAACCAGCAATAAAATCATACTCGATACCCTAGAATACGATAAATCAAACACAAGAAATTAACATACCTTGGGTCATCGGTGATCTTTCATTTGGTCGGAAGTCTGTGTCATCTTTTTCTTTCTTCGTTCTTCTTCTTGGTCTAAAATAGAAAAGTGCGCAACATAAACAACACCATAAAACAAACTCGCATTCGGACATAATCAATCATCACGGTGTAAATAAACAGTTCGGCCTAAGCAGATCTCACTTCCTGTCCCCCACTTAACCAGACTAATCATTGTCAGTAGCGCAGTTGGTTTTCCCATCAAGTATCCACAAGAGGTGGGGTACAGGGGATGCTGGTTCGAATCAAGCCCAGGGCAGGCGGTTATAACCTTACAAATACAAATACAGTACAACCTCTCTAGAACAACACCCAGTGGTAGTGACTTAAGTACTGGTAAAAGAGACAAGTGTCCAGGAAAGCTGAGTTGGGTGCACTGGTCACTGCAAAACAAGTTGCTCAACTTGCTCGAAACCAGCATAAACACAGTCGATACTTATTCCATCAGAAAATCACACTCGATACCCCGGAATATGATAAATCAAACACAAGAAATTAACATACCTTGGGTCATCGGTGATCTCTCATCTGGTCGGAAGTCTGTGTCATCTTTTTCTTTCTTCTACGCCTAGAAACAGAGAACAAACAAGGTTAGGATAATATAAAAACAGTAGGAAAAAATAAGTAAAAAAGGTCATACTTTACCAAACTGGGCGTCCTCTTCAATCTGTCATCTTTCTTCGTTCTTCGTTCTTCTTCTTGGTCTAGAATAGAAAAGCGCACAACATAAACAACACCATAAAACCAACTCACATAAAGACATAATCAATCATCACAATAGGTGGGGGGTACAGGGGACACTGGTTTGAATCACGCCCAGGGCAGGCGGCTATAACCGTACAAGAAATTGGCGCAACAAATACAGTAAAACTTCTCTTGAACAACACACAAGTGGTAGTGACTTAAGTACTGGTTAAATAGAAAAGTGTCCAGGAAAGCTGAGTTAGGTGCACTGGTCACGGCCAAATAAGTTAAAACAACAGTGTCGACTTGCTTATAACCAGCAATAAAATCATACTCGATACCCTAGAATACGATAAATCAAACACAAGAAATTAACATACCTTGGGTCATCGGTGATCTTTCATTTGGTCGGAAGTCTGTGTCATCTTTTTCTTTCTTCGTTCTTCTTCTTGGTCTAAAATAGAAAAGTGCGCAACATAAACAACACCATAAAACAAACTTGCATTCGGACATAATCAATCATCACGGTGTAAATAAACAGTTCGGCCTAAGCAGATCTCACTTCCTGTCCCCCACTTAACCAGACTAATCATTGTCAGTAGCGCAGTTGGTTTTCCCATCAAGTATCCACAAGAGGTGGGGTACAGGGGATGCTGGTTCGAATCAAGCCCAGGGCAGGCGGCTATAACCGTACAAGAAATTGGCGCAACAAATACAGTAAAACTTCTCTTGAACAACACACAAGTGGTAGTGACTTAAGTACTGGTCAAATAGAAAAGTGTCCAGGAAAGCTGAGTTAGGTGCACTGGTCACTGCTAAATAAGTTAAAACAACTGTGTCGACTTGCTCATGACCAGCAGAAAATCATACTCGATACCCTAGAATACGATAAATCAAACACAAGAAATTAACATACCTTGGGTCATCGGTGATCTTTCATTTGGTTGGAAGTCTGTGTCATCTTTTTCTTTCTTCGTTCTTCTTCTTGGTCTAAAATAGAAAAGTGCGCAACATAAACAACACCATAAAACAAACTCGCATTAGGACATAATCAATCATCACAGTGTAAATAAACAGTTCGGCCTAAGCAGATCTCACTTCCTGTCCCCCACTTAACCAGACTAATCATTGTCAGTAGCGCAGTTGGTTTTCCCATCAAGTATCCACAAGAGGTGGGGTACAGGGGATACTGGTTCGAATCAAGCCAAGGGCAGGCGGTTATAACCTTACAAATACAAATACAGTACAACCTCTCTAGAACAACACCCAGTGGTAGTGACTAAAGTACTGGTAAAAGAGACAAGTGTCCAGGAAAGCTGAGTTGGGTGCACTGGTCACTGCAAAACAAGTTGCTCAACTTGCTCGAAACCAGTATAAACACAGTCGATACTTATTCCATCAGAAAATCACACTCGATACCCCGGAATATGATAAATCAAACACAAGAAATTAACATACCTTGGGTCATCGGTGATCTCTCATCTGGTCGGAAGTCTGTGTCATCTTTTTCTTTCTTCTACGCCTAGAAACAGAGAACAAACAAGGTTAGGATAATATAAAAACAGTAGGAAAAAATAAGTAAAAAAGGTCATACTTTACCAAACTGGGCGTCCTCTTCAATCTGTCATCTTTCTTCGTTCTTCGTTCTTCTTCTTGGTCTAGAATAGAAAAGCGCACAACATAAACAACACCATAAAACCAACTCACATAAAGACATAATCAATCATCACAATAGGTGGGGGGTACAGGGGACACTGGTTTGAATCACGCCCAGGGCAGGCGGCTATAACCGTACAAGAAATTGGCGCAACAAATACAGTAAAACTTCTCTTGAACAACACACAAGTGGTAGTGACTTAAGTACTGGTTAAATAGAAAAGTGTCCAGGAAAGCTGAGTTAGGTGCACTGGTCACGGCCAAATAAGTTAAAACAACAGTGTCGACTTGCTTATAACCAGCAATAAAATCATACTCGATACCCTAGAATACGATAAATCAAACACAAGAAATTAACATACCTTGGGTCATCGGTGATCTTTCATTTGGTCGGAAGTCTGTGTCATCTTTTTCTTTCTTCGTTCTTCTTCTTGGTCTAAAATAGAAAAGTGCGCAACATAAACAACACCATAAAACAAACTCGCATTCGGACATAATCAATCATCACGGTGTAAATAAACAGTTCGGCCTAAGCAGATCTCACTTCCTGTCCCCCACTTAACCAGACTAATCATTGTCAGTAGCGCAGTTGGTTTTCCCATCAAGTATCCACAAGAGGTGGGGTACAGGGGATGCTGGTTCGAATCAAGCCCAGGGCAGGCGGCTATAACCGTACAAGAAATTGGCGCAACAAATACAGTAAAACTTCTCTTGAACAACACACAAGTGGTAGTGACTTAAGTACTGGTCAAATAGAAAAGTGTCCAGGAAAGCTGAGTTAGGTGCACTGGTCACTGCTAAATAAGTTAAAACAACTGTGTCGACTTGCTCATGACCAGCAGAAAATCATACTCGATACCCTAGAATACGATAAATCAAACACAAGAAATTAACATACCTTGGGTCATCGGTGATCTTTCATTTGGTCGGAAGTCTGTGTCATCTTTTTCTTTCTTCGTTCTTCTTCTTGGTCTAAAATAGAAAAGTGCGCAACATAAACAACACCATAAAACAAACTCGCATTAGGACATAATCAATCATCACAGTGTAAATAAACAGTTCGGCCTAAGCAGATCTCACTTCCTGTCCCCCACTTAACCAGACTAATCATTGTCAGTAGCGCAGTTGGTTTTCCCATCAAGTATCCACAAGAGGTGGGGTACAGGGGATACTGGTTCGAATCAAGCCAAGGGCAGGCGGTTATAACCTTACAAATACAAATACAGTACAACCTCTCTAGAACAACACCCAGTGGTAGTGACTAAAGTACTGGTAAAAGAGACAAGTGTCCAGGAAAGCTGAGTTGGGTGCACTGGTCACTGCAAAACAAGTTGCTCAACTTGCTCGAAACCAGCATAAACACAGTCGATACTTATTCCATCAGAAAATCACACTCGATACCCCGGAATATGATAAATCAAACACAAGAAATTAACATACCTTGGGTCATCGGTGATCTCTCATCTGGTCGGAAGTCTGTGTCATCTTTTTCTTTCTTCTACGCCTAGAAACAGAGAACTAACAAGGTTAGGATAATATAAAAACAGTAGGAAAAAATAAGTAAAAAAGGTCATACTTTACCAAACTGGGCGTCCTCTTCAATCTGTCATCTTTCTTCGTTCTTCGTTCTTCTTCTAGGTCTAGAATAGAAAAGCGCACAACATAAACAACACCATAAAACCAACTCACATAAAGACATAATCAATCATCACAATAGGTGGGGGGTACAGGGGACACTGGTTTGAATCACGCCCAGGGCAGGCGGCTATAACCGTACAAGAAATTGGCGCAACAAATACAGTAAAACTTCTCTTGAACAACACACAAGTGGTAGTGACTTAAGTACTGGTTAAATAGAAAAGTGTCCAGGAAAGCTGAGTTAGGTGCACTGGTCACGGCCAAATAAGTTAAAACAACAGTGTCGACTTGCTTATAACCAGCAATAAAATCATACTCGATACCCTAGAATACGATAAATCAAACACAAGAAATTAACATACCTTGGGTCATCGGTGATCTTTCATTTGGTCGGAAGTCTGTGTCATCTTTTTCTTTCTTCGTTCTTCTTCTTGGTCTAAAATAGAAAAGTGCGCAACATAAACAACACCATAAAACAAACTCGCATTCGGACATAATCAATCATCACGGTGTAAATAAACAGTTCGGCCTAAGCAGATCTCACTTCCTGTCCCCCACTTAACCAGACTAATCATTGTCAGTAGCGCAGTTGGTTTTCCCATCAAGTATCCACAAGAGGTGGGGTACAGGGGATGCTGGTTCGAATCAAGCCCAGGGCAGGCGGTTATAACCTTACAAATACAAATACAGTACAACCTCTCTAGAACAACACCCAGTGGTAGTGACTTAAGTACTGGTAAAAGAGACAAGTGTCCAGGAAAGCTGAGTTGGGTGCACTGGTCACTGCAAAACAAGTTGCTCAACTTGCTCGAAACCAGCATAAACACAGTCGATACTTATTCCATCAGAAAATCACACTCGATACCCCGGAATATGATAAATCAAACACAAGAAATTAACATACCTTGGGTCATCGGTGATCTCTCATCTGGTCGGAAGTCTGTGTCATCTTTTTCTTTCTTCTACGCCTAGAAACAGAGAACAAACAAGGTTAGGATAATATAAAAACAGTAGGAAAAAATAAGTAAAAAAGGTCATACTTTACCAAACTGGGCGTCCTCTTCAATCTGTCATCTTTCTTCGTTCTTCGTTCTTCTTCTTGGTCTAGAATAGAAAAGCGCACAACATAAACAACACCATAAAACCAACTCACATAAAGACATAATCAATCATCACAATAGGTGGGGGGTACAGGGGACACTGGTTTGAATCACGCCCAGGGCAGGCGGCTATAACCGTACAAGAAATTGGCGCAACAAATACAGTAAAACTTCTCTTGAACAACACACAAGTGGTAGTGACTTAAGTACTGGTTAAATAGAAAAGTGTCCAGGAAAGCTGAGTTAGGTGCACTGGTCACGGCCAAATAAGTTAAAACAACAGTGTCGACTTGCTTATAACCAGCAATAAAATCATACTCGATACCCTAGAATACGATAAATCAAACACAAGAAATTAACATACCTTGGGTCATCGGTGATCTTTCATTTGGTCGGAAGTCTGTGTCATCTTTTTCTTTCTTCGTTCTTCTTCTTGGTCTAAAATAGAAAAGTGCGCAACATAAACAACACCATAAAACAAACTTGCATTCGGACATAATCAATCATCACGGTGTAAATAAACAGTTCGGCCTAAGCAGATCTCACTTCCTGTCCCCCACTTAACCAGACTAATCATTGTCAGTAGCGCAGTTGGTTTTCCCATCAAGTATCCACAAGAGGTGGGGTACAGGGGATGCTGGTTCGAATCAAGCCCAGGGCAGGCGGCTATAACCGTACAAGAAATTGGCGCAACAAATACAGTAAAACTTCTCTTGAACAACACACAAGTGGTAGTGACTTAAGTACTGGTCAAATAGAAAAGTGTCCAGGAAAGCTGAGTTAGGTGCACTGGTCACTGCTAAATAAGTTAAAACAACTGTGTCGACTTGCTCATGACCAGCAGAAAATCATACTCGATACCCTAGAATACGATAAATCAAACACAAGAAATTAACATACCTTGGGTCATCGGTGATCTTTCATTTGGTCGGAAGTCTGTGTCATCTTTTTCTTTCTTCGTTCTTCTTCTTGGTCTAAAATAGAAAAGTGCGCAACATAAACAACACCATAAAACAAACTCGCATTAGGACATAATCAATCATCACAGTGTAAATAAACAGTTCGGCCTAAGCAGATCTCACTTCCTGTCCCCCACTTAACCAGACTAATCATTGTCAGTAGCGCAGTTGGTTTTCCCATCAAGTATCCACAAGAGGTGGGGTACAGGGGATACTGGTTCGAATCAAGCCAAGGGCAGGCGGTTATAACCTTACAAATACAAATACAGTACAACCTCTCTAGAACAACACCCAGTGGTAGTGACTAAAGTACTGGTAAAAGAGACAAGTGTCCAGGAAAGCTGAGTTGGGTGCACTGGTCACTGCAAAACAAGTTGCTCAACTTGCTCGAAACCAGTATAAACACAGTCGATACTTATTCCATCAGAAAATCACACTCGATACCCCGGAATATGATAAATCAAACACAAGAAATTAACATACCTTGGGTCATCGGTGATCTCTCATCTGGTCGGAAGTCTGTGTCATCTTTTTCTTTCTTCTACGCCTAGAAACAGAGAACAAACAAGGTTAGGATAATATAAAAACAGTAGGAAAAAATAAGTAAAAAAGGTCATACTTTACCAAACTGGGCGTCCTCTTCAATCTGTCATCTTTCTTCGTTCTTCGTTCTTCTTCTTGGTCTAGAATAGAAAAGCGCACAACATAAACAACACCATAAAACCAACTCACATAAAGACATAATCAATCATCACAATAGGTGGGGGGTACAGGGGACACTGGTTTGAATCACGCCCAGGGCAGGCGGCTATAACCGTACAAGAAATTGGCGCAACAAATACAGTAAAACTTCTCTTGAACAACACACAAGTGGTAGTGACTTAAGTACTGGTTAAATAGAAAAGTGTCCAGGAAAGCTGAGTTAGGTGCACTGGTCACGGCCAAATAAGTTAAAACAACAGTGTCGACTTGCTTATAACCAGCAATAAAATCATACTCGATACCCTAGAATACGATAAATCAAACACAAGAAATTAACATACCTTGGGTCATCGGTGATCTTTCATTTGGTCGGAAGTCTGTGTCATCTTTTTCTTTCTTCGTTCTTCTTCTTGGTCTAAAATAGAAAAGTGCGCAACATAAACAACACCATAAAACAAACTCGCATTCGGACATAATCAATCATCACGGTGTAAATAAACAGTTCGGCCTAAGCAGATCTCACTTCCTGTCCCCCACTTAACCAGACTAATCATTGTCAGTAGCGCAGTTGGTTTTCCCATCAAGTATCCACAAGAGGTGGGGTACAGGGGATGCTGGTTCGAATCAAGCCCAGGGCAGGCGGCTATAACCGTACAAGAAATTGGCGCAACAAATACAGTAAAACTTCTCTTGAACAACACACAAGTGGTAGTGACTTAAGTACTGGTCAAATAGAAAAGTGTCCAGGAAAGCTGAGTTAGGTGCACTGGTCACTGCTAAATAAGTTAAAACAACTGTGTCGACTTGCTCATGACCAGCAGAAAATCATACTCGATACCCTAGAATACGATAAATCAAACACAAGAAATTAACATACCTTGGGTCATCGGTGATCTTTCATTTGGTCGGAAGTCTGTGTCATCTTTTTCTTTCTTCGTTCTTCTTCTTGGTCTAAAATAGAAAAGTGCGCAACATAAACAACACCATAAAACAAACTCGCATTAGGACATAATCAATCATCACAGTGTAAATAAACAGTTCGGCCTAAGCAGATCTCACTTCCTGTCCCCCACTTAACCAGACTAATCATTGTCAGTAGCGCAGTTGGTTTTCCCATCAAGTATCCACAAGAGGTGGGGTACAGGGGATACTGGTTCGAATCAAGCCAAGGGCAGGCGGTTATAACCTTACAAATACAAATACAGTACAACCTCTCTAGAACAACACCCAGTGGTAGTGACTAAAGTACTGGTAAAAGAGACAAGTGTCCAGGAAAGCTGAGTTGGGTGCACTGGTCACTGCAAAACAAGTTGCTCAACTTGCTCGAAACCAGCATAAACACAGTCGATACTTATTCCATCAGAAAATCACACTCGATACCCCGGAATATGATAAATCAAACACAAGAAATTAACATACCTTGGGTCATCGGTGATCTCTCATCTGGTCGGAAGTCTGTGTCATCTTTTTCTTTCTTCTACGCCTAGAAACAGAGAACAAACAAGGTTAGGATAATATAAAAACAGTAGGAAAAAATAAGTAAAAAAGGTCATACTTTACCAAACTGGGCGTCCTCTTCAATCTGTCATCTTTCTTCGTTCTTCGTTCTTCTTCTTGGTCTAGAATAGAAAAGCGCACAACATAAACAACACCATAAAACCAACTCACATAAAGACATAATCAATCATCACAATAGGTGGGGGGTACAGGGGACACTGGTTTGAATCACGCCCAGGGCAGGCGGCTATAACCGTACAAGAAATTGGCGCAACAAATACAGTAAAACTTCTCTTGAACAACACACAAGTGGTAGTGACTTAAGTACTGGTTAAATAGAAAAGTGTCCAGGAAAGCTGAGTTAGGTGCACTGGTCACGGCCAAATAAGTTAAAACAACAGTGTCGACTTGCTTATAACCAGCAATAAAATCATACTCGATACCCTAGAATACGATAAATCAAACACAAGAAATTAACATACCTTGGGTCATCGGTGATCTTTCATTTGGTCGGAAGTCTGTGTCATCTTTTTCTTTCTTCGTTCTTCTTCTTGGTCTAAAATAGAAAAGTGCGCAACATAAACAACACCATAAAACAAACTCGCATTCGGACATAATCAATCATCACGGTGTAAATAAACAGTTCGGCCTAAGCAGATCTCACTTCCTGTCCCCCACTTAACCAGACTAATCATTGTCAGTAGCGCAGTTGGTTTTCCCATCAAGTATCCACAAGAGGTGGGGTACAGGGGATGCTGGTTCGAATCAAGCCCAGGGCAGGCGGTTATAACCTTACAAATACAAATACAGTACAACCTCTCTAGAACAACACCCAGTGGTAGTGACTTAAGTACTGGTAAAAGAGACAAGTGTCCAGGAAAGCTGAGTTGGGTGCACTGGTCACTGCAAAACAAGTTGCTCAACTTGCTCGAAACCAGTATAAACACAGTCGATACTTATTCCATCAGAAAATCACACTCGATACCCCGGAATATGATAAATCAAACACAAGAAATTAACATACCTTGGGTCATCGGTGATCTCTCATCTGGTCGGAAGTCTGTGTCATCTTTTTCTTTCTTCTACGCCTAGAAACAGAGAACAAACAAGGTTAGGATAATATAAAAACAGTAGGAAAAAATAAGTAAAAAAGGTCATACTTTACCAAACTGGGCGTCCTCTTCAATCTGTCATCTTTCTTCGTTCTTCGTTCTTCTTCTTGGTCTAGAATAGAAAAGCGCACAACATAAACAACACCATAAAACCAACTCACATAAAGACATAATCAATCATCACAATAGGTGGGGGGTACAGGGGACACTGGTTTGAATCACGCCCAGGGCAGGCGGCTATAACCGTACAAGAAATTGGCGCAACAAATACAGTAAAACTTCTCTTGAACAACACACAAGTGGTAGTGACTTAAGTACTGGTTAAATAGAAAAGTGTCCAGGAAAGCTGAGTTAGGTGCACTGGTCACGGCCAAATAAGTTAAAACAACAGTGTCGACTTGCTTATAACCAGCAATAAAATCATACTCGATACCCTAGAATACGATAAATCAAACACAAGAAATTAACATACCTTGGGTCATCGGTGATCTTTCATTTGGTCGGAAGTCTGTGTCATCTTTTTCTTTCTTCGTTCTTCTTCTTGGTCTAAAATAGAAAAGTGCGCAACATAAACAACACCATAAAACAAACTTGCATTCGGACATAATCAATCATCACGGTGTAAATAAACAGTTCGGCCTAAGCAGATCTCACTTCCTGTCCCCCACTTAACCAGACTAATCATTGTCAGTAGCGCAGTTGGTTTTCCCATCAAGTATCCACAAGAGGTGGGGTACAGGGGATGCTGGTTCGAATCAAGCCCAGGGCAGGCGGCTATAACCGTACAAGAAATTGGCGCAACAAATACAGTAAAACTTCTCTTGAACAACACACAAGTGGTAGTGACTTAAGTACTGGTCAAATAGAAAAGTGTCCAGGAAAGCTGAGTTAGGTGCACTGGTCACTGCTAAATAAGTTAAAACAACTGTGTCGACTTGCTCATGACCAGCAGAAAATCATACTCGATACCCTAGAATACGATAAATCAAACACAAGAAATTAACATACCTTGGGTCATCGGTGATCTTTCATTTGGTCGGAAGTCTGTGTCATCTTTTTCTTTCTTCGTTCTTCTTCTTGGTCTAAAATAGAAAAGTGCGCAACATAAACAACACCATAAAACAAACTCGCATTAGGACATAATCAATCATCACAGTGTAAATAAACAGTTCGGCCTAAGCAGATCTCACTTCCTGTCCCCCACTTAACCAGACTAATCATTGTCAGTAGCGCAGTTGGTTTTCCCATCAAGTATCCACAAGAGGTGGGGTACAGGGGATACTGGTTCGAATCAAGCCAAGGGCAGGCGGTTATAACCTTACAAATACAAATACAGTACAACCTCTCTAGAACAACACCCAGTGGTAGTGACTAAAGTACTGGTAAAAGAGACAAGTGTCCAGGAAAGCTGAGTTGGGTGCACTGGTCACTGCAAAACAAGTTGCTCAACTTGCTCGAAACCAGTATAAACACAGTCGATACTTATTCCATCAGAAAATCACACTCGATACCCCGGAATATGATAAATCAAACACAAGAAATTAACATACCTTGGGTCATCGGTGATCTCTCATCTGGTCGGAAGTCTGTGTCATCTTTTTCTTTCTTCTACGCCTAGAAACAGAGAACAAACAAGGTTAGGATAATATAAAAACAGTAGGAAAAAATAAGTAAAAAAGGTCATACTTTACCAAACTGGGCGTCCTCTTCAATCTGTCATCTTTCTTCGTTCTTCGTTCTTCTTCTTGGTCTAGAATAGAAAAGCGCACAACATAAACAACACCATAAAACCAACTCACATAAAGACATAATCAATCATCACAATAGGTGGGGGGTACAGGGGACACTGGTTTGAATCACGCCCAGGGCAGGCGGCTATAACCGTACAAGAAATTGGCGCAACAAATACAGTAAAACTTCTCTTGAACAACACACAAGTGGTAGTGACTTAAGTACTGGTTAAATAGAAAAGTGTCCAGGAAAGCTGAGTTAGGTGCACTGGTCACGGCCAAATAAGTTAAAACAACAGTGTCGACTTGCTTATAACCAGCAATAAAATCATACTCGATACCCTAGAATACGATAAATCAAACACAAGAAATTAACATACCTTGGGTCATCGGTGATCTTTCATTTGGTCGGAAGTCTGTGTCATCTTTTTCTTTCTTCGTTCTTCTTCTTGGTCTAAAATAGAAAAGTGCGCAACATAAACAACACCATAAAACAAACTCGCATTCGGACATAATCAATCATCACGGTGTAAATAAACAGTTCGGCCTAAGCAGATCTCACTTCCTGTCCCCCACTTAACCAGACTAATCATTGTCAGTAGCGCAGTTGGTTTTCCCATCAAGTATCCACAAGAGGTGGGGTACAGGGGATGCTGGTTCGAATCAAGCCCAGGGCAGGCGGCTATAACCGTACAAGAAATTGGCGCAACAAATACAGTAAAACTTCTCTTGAACAACACACAAGTGGTAGTGACTTAAGTACTGGTCAAATAGAAAAGTGTCCAGGAAAGCTGAGTTAGGTGCACTGGTCACTGCTAAATAAGTTAAAACAACTGTGTCGACTTGCTCATGACCAGCAGAAAATCATACTCGATACCCTAGAATACGATAAATCAAACACAAGAAATTAACATACCTTGGGTCATCGGTGATCTTTCATTTGGTCGGAAGTCTGTGTCATCTTTTTCTTTCTTCGTTCTTCTTCTTGGTCTAAAATAGAAAAGTGCGCAACATAAACAACACCATAAAACAAACTCGCATTAGGACATAATCAATCATCACAGTGTAAATAAACAGTTCGGCCTAAGCAGATCTCACTTCCTGTCCCCCACTTAACCAGACTAATCATTGTCAGTAGCGCAGTTGGTTTTCCCATCAAGTATCCACAAGAGGTGGGGTACAGGGGATACTGGTTCGAATCAAGCCAAGGGCAGGCGGTTATAACCTTACAAATACAAATACAGTACAACCTCTCTAGAACAACACCCAGTGGTAGTGACTAAAGTACTGGTAAAAGAGACAAGTGTCCAGGAAAGCTGAGTTGGGTGCACTGGTCACTGCAAAACAAGTTGCTCAACTTGCTCGAAACCAGCATAAACACAGTCGATACTTATTCCATCAGAAAATCACACTCGATACCCCGGAATATGATAAATCAAACACAAGAAATTAACATACCTTGGGTCATCGGTGATCTCTCATCTGGTCGGAAGTCTGTGTCATCTTTTTCTTTCTTCTACGCCTAGAAACAGAGAACAAACAAGGTTAGGATAATATAAAAACAGTAGGAAAAAATAAGTAAAAAAGGTCATACTTTACCAAACTGGGCGTCCTCTTCAATCTGTCATCTTTCTTCGTTCTTCGTTCTTCTTCTTGGTCTAGAATAGAAAAGCGCACAACATAAACAACACCATAAAACCAACTCACATAAAGACATAATCAATCATCACAATAGGTGGGGGGTACAGGGGACACTGGTTTGAATCACGCCCAGGGCAGGCGGCTATAACCGTACAAGAAATTGGCGCAACAAATACAGTAAAACTTCTCTTGAACAACACACAAGTGGTAGTGACTTAAGTACTGGTTAAATAGAAAAGTGTCCAGGAAAGCTGAGTTAGGTGCACTGGTCACGGCCAAATAAGTTAAAACAACAGTGTCGACTTGCTTATAACCAGCAATAAAATCATACTCGATACCCTAGAATACGATAAATCAAACACAAGAAATTAACATACCTTGGGTCATCGGTGATCTTTCATTTGGTCGGAAGTCTGTGTCATCTTTTTCTTTCTTCGTTCTTCTTCTTGGTCTAAAATAGAAAAGTGCGCAACATAAACAACACCATAAAACAAACTCGCATTCGGACATAATCAATCATCACGGTGTAAATAAACAGTTCGGCCTAAGCAGATCTCACTTCCTGTCCCCCACTTAACCAGACTAATCATTGTCAGTAGCGCAGTTGGTTTTCCCATCAAGTATCCACAAGAGGTGGGGTACAGGGGATGCTGGTTCGAATCAAGCCCAGGGCAGGCGGTTATAACCTTACAAATACAAATACAGTACAACCTCTCTAGAACAACACCCAGTGGTAGTGACTTAAGTACTGGTAAAAGAGACAAGTGTCCAGGAAAGCTGAGTTGGGTGCACTGGTCACTGCAAAACAAGTTGCTCAACTTGCTCGAAACCAGTATAAACACAGTCGATACTTATTCCATCAGAAAATCACACTCGATACCCCGGAATATGATAAATCAAACACAAGAAATTAACATACCTTGGGTCATCGGTGATCTCTCATCTGGTCGGAAGTCTGTGTCATCTTTTTCTTTCTTCTACGCCTAGAAACAGAGAACAAACAAGGTTAGGATAATATAAAAACAGTAGGAAAAAATAAGTAAAAAAGGTCATACTTTACCAAACTGGGCGTCCTCTTCAATCTGTCATCTTTCTTCGTTCTTCGTTCTTCTTCTTGGTCTAGAATAGAAAAGCGCACAACATAAACAACACCATAAAACCAACTCACATAAAGACATAATCAATCATCACAATAGGTGGGGGGTACAGGGGACACTGGTTTGAATCACGCCCAGGGCAGGCGGCTATAACCGTACAAGAAATTGGCGCAACAAATACAGTAAAACTTCTCTTGAACAACACACAAGTGGTAGTGACTTAAGTACTGGTTAAATAGAAAAGTGTCCAGGAAAGCTGAGTTAGGTGCACTGGTCACGGCCAAATAAGTTAAAACAACAGTGTCGACTTGCTTATAACCAGCAATAAAATCATACTCGATACCCTAGAATACGATAAATCAAACACAAGAAATTAACATACCTTGGGTCATCGGTGATCTTTCATTTGGTCGGAAGTCTGTGTCATCTTTTTCTTTCTTCGTTCTTCTTCTTGGTCTAAAATAGAAAAGTGCGCAACATAAACAACACCATAAAACAAACTCGCATTCGGACATAATCAATCATCACGGTGTAAATAAACAGTTCGGCCTAAGCAGATCTCACTTCCTGTCCCCCACTTAACCAGACTAATCATTGTCAGTAGCGCAGTTGGTTTTCCCATCAAGTATCCACAAGAGGTGGGGTACAGGGGATGCTGGTTCGAATCAAGCCCAGGGCAGGCGGCTATAACCGTACAAGAAATTGGCGCAACAAATACAGTAAAACTTCTCTTGAACAACACACAAGTGGTAGTGACTTAAGTACTGGTCAAATAGAAAAGTGTCCAGGAAAGCTGAGTTAGGTGCACTGGTCACTGCTAAATAAGTTAAAACAACTGTGTCGACTTGCTCATGACCAGCAGAAAATCATACTCGATACCCTAGAATACGATAAATCAAACACAAGAAATTAACATACCTTGGGTCATCGGTGATCTTTCATTTGGTCGGAAGTCTGTGTCATCTTTTTCTTTCTTCGTTCTTCTTCTTGGTCTAAAATAGAAAAGTGCGCAACATAAACAACACCATAAAACAAACTCGCATTAGGACATAATCAATCATCACAGTGTAAATAAACAGTTCGGCCTAAGCAGATCTCACTTCCTGTCCCCCACTTAACCAGACTAATCATTGTCAGTAGCGCAGTTGGTTTTCCCATCAAGTATCCACAAGAGGTGGGGTACAGGGGATACTGGTTCGAATCAAGCCAAGGGCAGGCGGTTATAACCTTACAAATACAAATACAGTACAACCTCTCTAGAACAACACCCAGTGGTAGTGACTAAAGTACTGGTAAAAGAGACAAGTGTCCAGGAAAGCTGAGTTGGGTGCACTGGTCACTGCAAAACAAGTTGCTCAACTTGCTCGAAACCAGCATAAACACAGTCGATACTTATTCCATCAGAAAATCACACTCGATACCCCGGAATATGATAAATCAAACACAAGAAATTAACATACCTTGGGTCATCGGTGATCTCTCATCTGGTCGGAAGTCTGTGTCATCTTTTTCTTTCTTCTACGCCTAGAAACAGAGAACAAACAAGGTTAGGATAATATAAAAACAGTAGGAAAAAATAAGTAAAAAAGGTCATACTTTACCAAACTGGGCGTCCTCTTCAATCTGTCATCTTTCTTCGTTCTTCGTTCTTCTTCTTGGTCTAGAATAGAAAAGCGCACAACATAAACAACACCATAAAACCAACTCACATAAAGACATAATCAATCATCACAATAGGTGGGGGGTACAGGGGACACTGGTTTGAATCACGCCCAGGGCAGGCGGCTATAACCGTACAAGAAATTGGCGCAACAAATACAGTAAAACTTCTCTTGAACAACACACAAGTGGTAGTGACTTAAGTACTGGTTAAATAGAAAAGTGTCCAGGAAAGCTGAGTTAGGTGCACTGGTCACGGCCAAATAAGTTAAAACAACAGTGTCGACTTGCTTATAACCAGCAATAAAATCATACTCGATACCCTAGAATACGATAAATCAAACACAAGAAATTAACATACCTTGGGTCATCGGTGATCTTTCATTTGGTCGGAAGTCTGTGTCATCTTTTTCTTTCTTCGTTCTTCTTCTTGGTCTAAAATAGAAAAGTGCGCAACATAAACAACACCATAAAACAAACTCGCATTCGGACATAATCAATCATCACGGTGTAAATAAACAGTTCGGCCTAAGCAGATCTCACTTCCTGTCCCCCACTTAACCAGACTAATCATTGTCAGTAGCGCAGTTGGTTTTCCCATCAAGTATCCACAAGAGGTGGGGTACAGGGGATGCTGGTTCGAATCAAGCCCAGGGCAGGCGGCTATAACCGTACAAGAAATTGGCGCAACAAATACAGTAAAACTTCTCTTGAACAACACACAAGTGGTAGTGACTTAAGTACTGGTCAAATAGAAAAGTGTCCAGGAAAGCTGAGTTAGGTGCACTGGTCACTGCTAAATAAGTTAAAACAACTGTGTCGACTTGCTCATGACCAGCAGAAAATCATACTCGATACCCTAGAATACGATAAATCAAACACAAGAAATTAACATACCTTGGGTCATCGGTGATCTTTCATTTGGTCGGAAGTCTGTGTCATCTTTTTCTTTCTTCGTTCTTCTTCTTGGTCTAAAATAGAAAAGTGCGCAACATAAACAACACCATAAAACAAACTCGCATTAGGACATAATCAATCATCACAGTGTAAATAAACAGTTCGGCCTAAGCAGATCTCACTTCCTGTCCCCCACTTAACCAGACTAATCATTGTCAGTAGCGCAGTTGGTTTTCCCATCAAGTATCCACAAGAGGTGGGGTACAGGGGATACTGGTTCGAATCAAGCCAAGGGCAGGCGGTTATAACCTTACAAATACAAATACAGTACAACCTCTCTAGAACAACACCCAGTGGTAGTGACTAAAGTACTGGTAAAAGAGACAAGTGTCCAGGAAAGCTGAGTTGGGTGCACTGGTCACTGCAAAACAAGTTGCTCAACTTGCTCGAAACCAGCATAAACACAGTCGATACTTATTCCATCAGAAAATCACACTCGATACCCCGGAATATGATAAATCAAACACAAGAAATTAACATACCTTGGGTCATCGGTGATCTCTCATCTGGTCGGAAGTCTGTGTCATCTTTTTCTTTCTTCTACGCCTAGAAACAGAGAACAAACAAGGTTAGGATAATATAAAAACAGTAGGAAAAAATAAGTAAAAAAGGTCATACTTTACCAAACTGGGCGTCCTCTTCAATCTGTCATCTTTCTTCGTTCTTCGTTCTTCTTCTTGGTCTAGAATAGAAAAGCGCACAACATAAACAACACCATAAAACCAACTCACATAAAGACATAATCAATCATCACAATAGGTGGGGGGTACAGGGGACACTGGTTTGAATCACGCCCAGGGCAGGCGGCTATAACCGTACAAGAAATTGGCGCAACAAATACAGTAAAACTTCTCTTGAACAACACACAAGTGGTAGTGACTTAAGTACTGGTTAAATAGAAAAGTGTCCAGGAAAGCTGAGTTAGGTGCACTGGTCACGGCCAAATAAGTTAAAACAACAGTGTCGACTTGCTTATAACCAGCAATAAAATCATACTCGATACCCTAGAATACGATAAATCAAACACAAGAAATTAACATACCTTGGGTCATCGGTGATCTTTCATTTGGTCGGAAGTCTGTGTCATCTTTTTCTTTCTTCGTTCTTCTTCTTGGTCTAAAATAGAAAAGTGCGCAACATAAACAACACCATAAAACAAACTCGCATTCGGACATAATCAATCATCACGGTGTAAATAAACAGTTCGGCCTAAGCAGATCTCACTTCCTGTCCCCCACTTAACCAGACTAATCATTGTCAGTAGCGCAGTTGGTTTTCCCATCAAGTATCCACAAGAGGTGGGGTACAGGGGATGCTGGTTCGAATCAAGCCCAGGGCAGGCGGTTATAACCTTACAAATACAAATACAGTACAACCTCTCTAGAACAACACCCAGTGGTAGTGACTTAAGTACTGGTAAAAGAGACAAGTGTCCAGGAAAGCTGAGTTGGGTGCACTGGTCACTGCAAAACAAGTTGCTCAACTTGCTCGAAACCAGTATAAACACAGTCGATACTTATTCCATCAGAAAATCACACTCGATACCCCGGAATATGATAAATCAAACACAAGAAATTAACATACCTTGGGTCATCGGTGATCTCTCATCTGGTCGGAAGTCTGTGTCATCTTTTTCTTTCTTCTACGCCTAGAAACAGAGAACAAACAAGGTTAGGATAATATAAAAACAGTAGGAAAAAATAAGTAAAAAAGGTCATACTTTACCAAACTGGGCGTCCTCTTCAATCTGTCATCTTTCTTCGTTCTTCGTTCTTCTTCTTGGTCTAGAATAGAAAAGCGCACAACATAAACAACACCATAAAACCAACTCACATAAAGACATAATCAATCATCACAATAGGTGGGGGGTACAGGGGACACTGGTTTGAATCACGCCCAGGGCAGGCGGCTATAACCGTACAAGAAATTGGCGCAACAAATACAGTAAAACTTCTCTTGAACAACACACAAGTGGTAGTGACTTAAGTACTGGTTAAATAGAAAAGTGTCCAGGAAAGCTGAGTTAGGTGCACTGGTCACGGCCAAATAAGTTAAAACAACAGTGTCGACTTGCTTATAACCAGCAATAAAATCATACTCGATACCCTAGAATACGATAAATCAAACACAAGAAATTAACATACCTTGGGTCATCGGTGATCTTTCATTTGGTCGGAAGTCTGTGTCATCTTTTTCTTTCTTCGTTCTTCTTCTTGGTCTAAAATAGAAAAGTGCGCAACATAAACAACACCATAAAACAAACTCGCATTCGGACATAATCAATCATCACGGTGTAAATAAACAGTTCGGCCTAAGCAGATCTCACTTCCTGTCCCCCACTTAACCAGACTAATCATTGTCAGTAGCGCAGTTGGTTTTCCCATCAAGTATCCACAAGAGGTGGGGTACAGGGGATGCTGGTTCGAATCAAGCCCAGGGCAGGCGGCTATAACCGTACAAGAAATTGGCGCAACAAATACAGTAAAACTTCTCTTGAACAACACACATGTGGTAGTGACTTAAGTACTGGTCAAATAGAAAAGTGTCCAGGAAAGCTGAGTTAGGTGCACTGGTCACTGCTAAATAAGTTAAAACAACTGTGTCGACTTGCTCATGACCAGCAGAAAATCATACTCGATACCCTAGAATACGATAAATCAAACACAAGAAATTAACATACCTTGGGTCATCGGTGATCTTTCATTTGGTCGGAAGTCTGTGTCATCTTTTTCTTTCTTCGTTCTTCTTCTTGGTCTAAAATAGAAAAGTGCGCAACATAAACAACACCATAAAACAAACTCGCATTAGGACATAATCAATCATCACAGTGTAAATAAACAGTTCGGCCTAAGCAGATCTCACTTCCTGTCCCCCACTTAACCAGACTAATCATTGTCAGTAGCGCAGTTGGTTTTCCCATCAAGTATCCACAAGAGGTGGGGTACAGGGGATACTGGTTCGAATCAAGCCAAGGGCAGGCGGTTATAACCTTACAAATACAAATACAGTACAACCTCTCTAGAACAACACCCAGTGGTAGTGACTAAAGTACTGGTAAAAGAGACAAGTGTCCAGGAAAGCTGAGTTGGGTGCACTGGTCACTGCAAAACAAGTTGCTCAACTTGCTCGAAACCAGTATAAACACAGTCGATACTTATTCCATCAGAAAATCACACTCGATACCCCGGAATATGATAAATCAAACACAAGAAATTAACATACCTTGGGTCATCGGTGATCTCTCATCTGGTCGGAAGTCTGTGTCATCTTTTTCTTTCTTCTACGCCTAGAAACAGAGAACAAACAAGGTTAGGATAATATAAAAACAGTAGGAAAAAATAAGTAAAAAAGGTCATACTTTACCAAACTGGGCGTCCTCTTCAATCTGTCATCTTTCTTCGTTCTTCGTTCTTCTTCTTGGTCTAGAATAGAAAAGCGCACAACATAAACAACACCATAAAACCAACTCACATAAAGACATAATCAATCATCACAATAGGTGGGGGGTACAGGGGACACTGGTTTGAATCACGCCCAGGGCAGGCGGCTATAACCGTACAAGAAATTGGCGCAACAAATACAGTAAAACTTCTCTTGAACAACACACAAGTGGTAGTGACTTAAGTACTGGTTAAATAGAAAAGTGTCCAGGAAAGCTGAGTTAGGTGCACTGGTCACGGCCAAATAAGTTAAAACAACAGTGTCGACTTGCTTATAACCAGCAATAAAATCATACTCGATACCCTAGAATACGATAAATCAAACACAAGAAATTAACATACCTTGGGTCATCGGTGATCTTTCATTTGGTCGGAAGTCTGTGTCATCTTTTTCTTTCTTCGTTCTTCTTCTTGGTCTAAAATAGAAAAGTGCGCAACATAAACAACACCATAAAACAAACTCGCATTCGGACATAATCAATCATCACGGTGTAAATAAACAGTTCGGCCTAAGCAGATCTCACTTCCTGTCCCCCACTTAACCAGACTAATCATTGTCAGTAGCGCAGTTGGTTTTCCCATCAAGTATCCACAAGAGGTGGGGTACAGGGGATGCTGGTTCGAATCAAGCCCAGGGCAGGCGGCTATAACCGTACAAGAAATTGGCGCAACAAATACAGTAAAACTTCTCTTGAACAACACACAAGTGGTAGTGACTTAAGTACTGGTCAAATAGAAAAGTGTCCAGGAAAGCTGAGTTAGGTGCACTGGTCACTGCTAAATAAGTTAAAACAACTGTGTCGACTTGCTCATGACCAGCAGAAAATCATACTCGATACCCTAGAATACGATAAATCAAACACAAGAAATTAACATACCTTGGGTCATCGGTGATCTTTCATTTGGTCGGAAGTCTGTGTCATCTTTTTCTTTCTTCGTTCTTCTTCTTGGTCTAAAATAGAAAAGTGCGCAACATAAACAACACCATAAAACAAACTCGCATTAGGACATAATCAATCATCACAGTGTAAATAAACAGTTCGGCCTAAGCAGATCTCACTTCCTGTCCCCCACTTAACCAGACTAATCATTGTCAGTAGCGCAGTTGGTTTTCCCATCAAGTATCCACAAGAGGTGGGGTACAGGGGATACTGGTTCGAATCAAGCCAAGGGCAGGCGGTTATAACCTTACAAATACAAATACAGTACAACCTCTCTAGAACAACACCCAGTGGTAGTGACTAAAGTACTGGTAAAAGAGACAAGTGTCCAGGAAAGCTGAGTTGGGTGCACTGGTCACTGCAAAACAAGTTGCTCAACTTGCTCGAAACCAGCATAAACACAGTCGATACTTATTCCATCAGAAAATCACACTCGATACCCCGGAATATGATAAATCAAACACAAGAAATTAACATACCTTGGGTCATCGGTGATCTCTCATCTGGTCGGAAGTCTGTGTCATCTTTTTCTTTCTTCTACGCCTAGAAACAGAGAACAAACAAGGTTAGGATAATATAAAAACAGTAGGAAAAAATAAGTAAAAAAGGTCATACTTTACCAAACTGGGCGTCCTCTTCAATCTGTCATCTTTCTTCGTTCTTCGTTCTTCTTCTTGGTCTAGAATAGAAAAGCGCACAACATAAACAACACCATAAAACCAACTCACATAAAGACATAATCAATCATCACAATAGGTGGGGGGTACAGGGGACACTGGTTTGAATCACGCCCAGGGCAGGCGGCTATAACCGTACAAGAAATTGGCGCAACAAATACAGTAAAACTTCTCTTGAACAACACACAAGTGGTAGTGACTTAAGTACTGGTTAAATAGAAAAGTGTCCAGGAAAGCTGAGTTAGGTGCACTGGTCACGGCCAAATAAGTTAAAACAACAGTGTCGACTTGCTTATAACCAGCAATAAAATCATACTCGATACCCTAGAATACGATAAATCAAACACAAGAAATTAACATACCTTGGGTCATCGGTGATCTTTCATTTGGTCGGAAGTCTGTGTCATCTTTTTCTTTCTTCGTTCTTCTTCTTGGTCTAAAATAGAAAAGTGCGCAACATAAACAACACCATAAAACAAACTCGCATTCGGACATAATCAATCATCACGGTGTAAATAAACAGTTCGGCCTAAGCAGATCTCACTTCCTGTCCCCCACTTAACCAGACTAATCATTGTCAGTAGCGCAGTTGGTTTTCCCATCAAGTATCCACAAGAGGTGGGGTACAGGGGATGCTGGTTCGAATCAAGCCCAGGGCAGGCGGTTATAACCTTACAAATACAAATACAGTACAACCTCTCTAGAACAACACCCAGTGGTAGTGACTTAAGTACTGGTAAAAGAGACAAGTGTCCAGGAAAGCTGAGTTGGGTGCACTGGTCACTGCAAAACAAGTTGCTCAACTTGCTCGAAACCAGTATAAACACAGTCGATACTTATTCCATCAGAAAATCACACTCGATACCCCGGAATATGATAAATCAAACACAAGAAATTAACATACCTTGGGTCATCGGTGATCTCTCATCTGGTCGGAAGTCTGTGTCATCTTTTTCTTTCTTCTACGCCTAGAAACAGAGAACAAACAAGGTTAGGATAATATAAAAACAGTAGGAAAAAATAAGTAAAAAAGGTCATACTTTACCAAACTGGGCGTCCTCTTCAATCTGTCATCTTTCTTCGTTCTTCGTTCTTCTTCTTGGTCTAGAATAGAAAAGCGCACAACATAAACAACACCATAAAACCAACTCACATAAAGACATAATCAATCATCACAATAGGTGGGGGGTACAGGGGACACTGGTTTGAATCACGCCCAGGGCAGGCGGCTATAACCGTACAAGAAATTGGCGCAACAAATACAGTAAAACTTCTCTTGAACAACACACAAGTGGTAGTGACTTAAGTACTGGTTAAATAGAAAAGTGTCCAGGAAAGCTGAGTTAGGTGCACTGGTCACGGCCAAATAAGTTAAAACAACAGTGTCGACTTGCTTATAACCAGCAATAAAATCATACTCGATACCCTAGAATACGATAAATCAAACACAAGAAATTAACATACCTTGGGTCATCGGTGATCTTTCATTTGGTCGGAAGTCTGTGTCATCTTTTTCTTTCTTCGTTCTTCTTCTTGGTCTAAAATAGAAAAGTGCGCAACATAAACAACACCATAAAACAAACTTGCATTCGGACATAATCAATCATCACGGTGTAAATAAACAGTTCGGCCTAAGCAGATCTCACTTCCTGTCCCCCACTTAACCAGACTAATCATTGTCAGTAGCGCAGTTGGTTTTCCCATCAAGTATCCACAAGAGGTGGGGTACAGGGGATGCTGGTTCGAATCAAGCCCAGGGCAGGCGGCTATAACCGTACAAGAAATTGGCGCAACAAATACAGTAAAACTTCTCTTGAACAACACACAAGTGGTAGTGACTTAAGTACTGGTCAAATAGAAAAGTGTCCAGGAAAGCTGAGTTAGGTGCACTGGTCACTGCTAAATAAGTTAAAACAACTGTGTCGACTTGCTCATGACCAGCAGAAAATCATACTCGATACCCTAGAATACGATAAATCAAACACAAGAAATTAACATACCTTGGGTCATCGGTGATCTTTCATTTGGTCGGAAGTCTGTGTCATCTTTTTCTTTCTTCGTTCTTCTTCTTGGTCTAAAATAGAAAAGTGCGCAACATAAACAACACCATAAAACAAACTCGCATTAGGACATAATCAATCATCACAGTGTAAATAAACAGTTCGGCCTAAGCAGATCTCACTTCCTGTCCCCCACTTAACCAGACTAATCATTGTCAGTAGCGCAGTTGGTTTTCCCATCAAGTATCCACAAGAGGTGGGGTACAGGGGATACTGGTTCGAATCAAGCCAAGGGCAGGCGGTTATAACCTTACAAATACAAATACAGTACAACCTCTCTAGAACAACACCCAGTGGTAGTGACTAAAGTACTGGTAAAAGAGACAAGTGTCCAGGAAAGCTGAGTTGGGTGCACTGGTCACTGCAAAACAAGTTGCTCAACTTGCTCGAAACCAGTATAAACACAGTCGATACTTATTCCATCAGAAAATCACACTCGATACCCCGGAATATGATAAATCAAACACAAGAAATTAACATACCTTGGGTCATCGGTGATCTCTCATCTGGTCGGAAGTCTGTGTCATCTTTTTCTTTCTTCTACGCCTAGAAACAGAGAACAAACAAGGTTAGGATAATATAAAAACAGTAGGAAAAAATAAGTAAAAAAGGTCATACTTTACCAAACTGGGCGTCCTCTTCAATCTGTCATCTTTCTTCGTTCTTCGTTCTTCTTCTTGGTCTAGAATAGAAAAGCGCACAACATAAACAACACCATAAAACCAACTCACATAAAGACATAATCAATCATCACAATAGGTGGGGGGTACAGGGGACACTGGTTTGAATCACGCCCAGGGCAGGCGGCTATAACCGTACAAGAAATTGGCGCAACAAATACAGTAAAACTTCTCTTGAACAACACACAAGTGGTAGTGACTTAAGTACTGGTTAAATAGAAAAGTGTCCAGGAAAGCTGAGTTAGGTGCACTGGTCACGGCCAAATAAGTTAAAACAACAGTGTCGACTTGCTTATAACCAGCAATAAAATCATACTCGATACCCTAGAATACGATAAATCAAACACAAGAAATTAACATACCTTGGGTCATCGGTGATCTTTCATTTGGTCGGAAGTCTGTGTCATCTTTTTCTTTCTTCGTTCTTCTTCTTGGTCTAAAATAGAAAAGTGCGCAACATAAACAACACCATAAAACAAACTCGCATTCGGACATAATCAATCATCACGGTGTAAATAAACAGTTTGGCCTAAGCAGATCTCACTTCCTGTCCCCCACTTAACCAGACTAATCATTGTCAGTAGCGCAGTTGGTTTTCCCATCAAGTATCCACAAGAGGTGGGGTACAGGGGATGCTGGTTCGAATCAAGCCCAGGGCAGGCGGCTATAACCGTACAAGAAATTGGCGCAACAAATACAGTAAAACTTCTCTTGAACAACACACAAGTGGTAGTGACTTAAGTACTGGTCAAATAGAAAAGTGTCCAGGAAAGCTGAGTTAGGTGCACTGGTCACTGCTAAATAAGTTAAAACAACTGTGTCGACTTGCTCATGACCAGCAGAAAATCATACTCGATACCCTAGAATACGATAAATCAAACACAAGAAATTAACATACCTTGGGTCATCGGTGATCTTTCATTTGGTCGGAAGTCTGTGTCATCTTTTTCTTTCTTCGTTCTTCTTCTTGGTCTAAAATAGAAAAGTGCGCAACATAAACAACACCATAAAACAAACTCGCATTAGGACATAATCAATCATCACAGTGTAAATAAACAGTTCGGCCTAAGCAGATCTCACTTCCTGTCCCCCACTTAACCAGACTAATCATTGTCAGTAGCGCAGTTGGTTTTCCCATCAAGTATCCACAAGAGGTGGGGTACAGGGGATACTGGTTCGAATCAAGCCAAGGGCAGGCGGTTATAACCTTACAAATACAAATACAGTACAACCTCTCTAGAACAACACCCAGTGGTAGTGACTAAAGTACTGGTAAAAGAGACAAGTGTCCAGGAAAGCTGAGTTGGGTGCACTGGTCACTGCAAAACAAGTTGCTCAACTTGCTCGAAACCAGCATAAACACAGTCGATACTTATTCCATCAGAAAATCACACTCGATACCCCGGAATATGATAAATCAAACACAAGAAATTAACATACCTTGGGTCATCGGTGATCTCTCATCTGGTCGGAAGTCTGTGTCATCTTTTTCTTTCTTCTACGCCTAGAAACAGAGAACAAACAAGGTTAGGATAATATAAAAACAGTAGGAAAAAATAAGTAAAAAAGGTCATACTTTACCAAACTGGGCGTCCTCTTCAATCTGTCATCTTTCTTCGTTCTTCGTTCTTCTTCTTGGTCTAGAATAGAAAAGCGCACAACATAAACAACACCATAAAACCAACTCACATAAAGACATAATCAATCATCACAATAGGTGGGGGGTACAGGGGACACTGGTTTGAATCACGCCCAGGGCAGGCGGCTATAACCGTACAAGAAATTGGCGCAACAAATACAGTAAAACTTCTCTTGAACAACACACAAGTGGTAGTGACTTAAGTACTGGTTAAATAGAAAAGTGTCCAGGAAAGCTGAGTTAGGTGCACTGGTCACGGCCAAATAAGTTAAAACAACAGTGTCGACTTGCTTATAACCAGCAATAAAATCATACTCGATACCCTAGAATACGATAAATCAAACACAAGAAATTAACATACCTTGGGTCATCGGTGATCTTTCATTTGGTCGGAAGTCTGTGTCATCTTTTTCTTTCTTCGTTCTTCTTCTTGGTCTAAAATAGAAAAGTGCGCAACATAAACAACACCATAAAACAAACTCGCATTCGGACATAATCAATCATCACGGTGTAAATAAACAGTTCGGCCTAAGCAGATCTCACTTCCTGTCCCCCACTTAACCAGACTAATCATTGTCAGTAGCGCAGTTGGTTTTCCCATCAAGTATCCACAAGAGGTGGGGTACAGGGGATGCTGGTTCGAATCAAGCCCAGGGCAGGCGGTTATAACCTTACAAATACAAATACAGTACAACCTCTCTAGAACAACACCCAGTGGTAGTGACTTAAGTACTGGTAAAAGAGACAAGTGTCCAGGAAAGCTGAGTTGGGTGCACTGGTCACTGCAAAACAAGTTGCTCAACTTGCTCGAAACCAGTATAAACACAGTCGATACTTATTCCATCAGAAAATCACACTCGATACCCCGGAATATGATAAATCAAACACAAGAAATTAACATACCTTGGGTCATCGGTGATCTCTCATCTGGTCGGAAGTCTGTGTCATCTTTTTCTTTCTTCTACGCCTAGAAACAGAGAACAAACAAGGTTAGGATAATATAAAAACAGTAGGAAAAAATAAGTAAAAAAGGTCATACTTTACCAAACTGGGCGTCCTCTTCAATCTGTCATCTTTCTTCGTTCTTCGTTCTTCTTCTTGGTCTAGAATAGAAAAGCGCACAACATAAACAACACCATAAAACCAACTCACATAAAGACATAATCAATCATCACAATAGGTGGGGGGTACAGGGGACACTGGTTTGAATCACGCCCAGGGCAGGCGGCTATAACCGTACAAGAAATTGGCGCAACAAATACAGTAAAACTTCTCTTGAACAACACACAAGTGGTAGTGACTTAAGTACTGGTTAAATAGAAAAGTGTCCAGGAAAGCTGAGTTAGGTGCACTGGTCACGGCCAAATAAGTTAAAACAACAGTGTCGACTTGCTTATAACCAGCAATAAAATCATACTCGATACCCTAGAATACGATAAATCAAACACAAGAAATTAACATACCTTGGGTCATCGGTGATCTTTCATTTGGTCGGAAGTCTGTGTCATCTTTTTCTTTCTTCGTTCTTCTTCTTGGTCTAAAATAGAAAAGTGCGCAACATAAACAACACCATAAAACAAACTCGCATTCGGACATAATCAATCATCACGGTGTAAATAAACAGTTCGGCCTAAGCAGATCTCACTTCCTGTCCCCCACTTAACCAGACTAATCATTGTCAGTAGCGCAGTTGGTTTTCCCATCAAGTATCCACAAGAGGTGGGGTACAGGGGATGCTGGTTCGAATCAAGCCCAGGGCAGGCGGCTATAACCGTACAAGAAATTGGCGCAACAAATACAGTAAAACTTCTCTTGAACAACACACAAGTGGTAGTGACTTAAGTACTGGTCAAATAGAAAAGTGTCCAGGAAAGCTGAGTTAGGTGCACTGGTCACTGCTAAATAAGTTAAAACAACTGTGTCGACTTGCTCATGACCAGCAGAAAATCATACTCGATACCCTAGAATACGATAAATCAAACACAAGAAATTAACATACCTTGGGTCATCGGTGATCTTTCATTTGGTCGGAAGTCTGTGTCATCTTTTTCTTTCTTCGTTCTTCTTCTTGGTCTAAAATAGAAAAGTGCGCAACATAAACAACACCATAAAACAAACTCGCATTAGGACATAATCAATCATCACAGTGTAAATAAACAGTTCGGCCTAAGCAGATCTCACTTCCTGTCCCCCACTTAACCAGACTAATCATTGTCAGTAGCGCAGTTGGTTTTCCCATCAAGTATCCACAAGAGGTGGGGTACAGGGGATACTGGTTCGAATCAAGCCAAGGGCAGGCGGTTATAACCTTACAAATACAAATACAGTACAACCTCTCTAGAACAACACCCAGTGGTAGTGACTAAAGTACTGGTAAAAGAGACAAGTGTCCAGGAAAGCTGAGTTGGGTGCACTGGTCACTGCAAAACAAGTTGCTCAACTTGCTCGAAACCAGCATAAACACAGTCGATACTTATTCCATCAGAAAATCACACTCGATACCCCGGAATATGATAAATCAAACACAAGAAATTAACATACCTTGGGTCATCGGTGATCTCTCATCTGGTCGGAAGTCTGTGTCATCTTTTTCTTTCTTCTACGCCTAGAAACAGAGAACAAACAAGGTTAGGATAATATAAAAACAGTAGGAAAAAATAAGTAAAAAAGGTCATACTTTACCAAACTGGGCGTCCTCTTCAATCTGTCATCTTTCTTCGTTCTTCGTTCTTCTTCTTGGTCTAGAATAGAAAAGCGCACAACATAAACAACACCATAAAACCAACTCACATAAAGACATAATCAATCATCACAATAGGTGGGGGGTACAGGGGACACTGGTTTGAATCACGCCCAGGGCAGGCGGCTATAACCGTACAAGAAATTGGCGCAACAAATACAGTAAAACTTCTCTTGAACAACACACAAGTGGTAGTGACTTAAGTACTGGTTAAATAGAAAAGTGTCCAGGAAAGCTGAGTTAGGTGCACTGGTCACGGCCAAATAAGTTAAAACAACAGTGTCGACTTGCTTATAACCAGCAATAAAATCATACTCGATACCCTAGAATACGATAAATCAAACACAAGAAATTAACATACCTTGGGTCATCGGTGATCTTTCATTTGGTCGGAAGTCTGTGTCATCTTTTTCTTTCTTCGTTCTTCTTCTTGGTCTAAAATAGAAAAGTGCGCAACATAAACAACACCATAAAACAAACTCGCATTCGGACATAATCAATCATCACGGTGTAAATAAACAGTTCGGCCTAAGCAGATCTCACTTCCTGTCCCCCACTTAACCAGACTAATCATTGTCAGTAGCGCAGTTGGTTTTCCCATCAAGTATCCACAAGAGGTGGGGTACAGGGGATGCTGGTTCGAATCAAGCCCAGGGCAGGCGGCTATAACCGTACAAGAAATTGGCGCAACAAATACAGTAAAACTTCTCTTGAACAACACACAAGTGGTAGTGACTTAAGTACTGGTCAAATAGAAAAGTGTCCAGGAAAGCTGAGTTAGGTGCACTGGTCACTGCTAAATAAGTTAAAACAACTGTGTCGACTTGCTCATGACCAGCAGAAAATCATACTCGATACCCTAGAATACGATAAATCAAACACAAGAAATTAACATACCTTGGGTCATCGGTGATCTTTCATTTGGTCGGAAGTCTGTGTCATCTTTTTCTTTCTTCGTTCTTCTTCTTGGTCTAAAATAGAAAAGTGCGCAACATAAACAACACCATAAAACAAACTCGCATTAGGACATAATCAATCATCACAGTGTAAATAAACAGTTCGGCCTAAGCAGATCTCACTTCCTGTCCCCCACTTAACCAGACTAATCATTGTCAGTAGCGCAGTTGGTTTTCCCATCAAGTATCCACAAGAGGTGGGGTACAGGGGATACTGGTTCGAATCAAGCCAAGGGCAGGCGGTTATAACCTTACAAATACAAATACAGTACAACCTCTCTAGAACAACACCCAGTGGTAGTGACTAAAGTACTGGTAAAAGAGACAAGTGTCCAGGAAAGCTGAGTTGGGTGCACTGGTCACTGCAAAACAAGTTGCTCAACTTGCTCGAAACCAGCATAAACACAGTCGATACTTATTCCATCAGAAAATCACACTCGATACCCCGGAATATGATAAATCAAACACAAGAAATTAACATACCTTGGGTCATCGGTGATCTCTCATCTGGTCGGAAGTCTGTGTCATCTTTTTCTTTCTTCTACGCCTAGAAACAGAGAACAAACAAGGTTAGGATAATATAAAAACAGTAGGAAAAAATAAGTAAAAAAGGTCATACTTTACCAAACTGGGCGTCCTCTTCAATCTGTCATCTTTCTTCGTTCTTCGTTCTTCTTCTTGGTCTAGAATAGAAAAGCGCACAACATAAACAACACCATAAAACCAACTCACATAAAGACATAATCAATCATCACAATAGGTGGGGGGTACAGGGGACACTGGTTTGAATCACGCCCAGGGCAGGCGGCTATAACCGTACAAGAAATTGGCGCAACAAATACAGTAAAACTTCTCTTGAACAACACACAAGTGGTAGTGACTTAAGTACTGGTTAAATAGAAAAGTGTCCAGGAAAGCTGAGTTAGGTGCACTGGTCACGGCCAAATAAGTTAAAACAACAGTGTCGACTTGCTTATAACCAGCAATAAAATCATACTCGATACCCTAGAATACGATAAATCAAACACAAGAAATTAACATACCTTGGGTCATCGGTGATCTTTCATTTGGTCGGAAGTCTGTGTCATCTTTTTCTTTCTTCGTTCTTCTTCTTGGTCTAAAATAGAAAAGTGCGCAACATAAACAACACCATAAAACAAACTCGCATTCGGACATAATCAATCATCACGGTGTAAATAAACAGTTCGGCCTAAGCAGATCTCACTTCCTGTCCCCCACTTAACCAGACTAATCATTGTCAGTAGCGCAGTTGGTTTTCCCATCAAGTATCCACAAGAGGTGGGGTACAGGGGATGCTGGTTCGAATCAAGCCCAGGGCAGGCGGTTATAACCTTACAAATACAAATACAGTACAACCTCTCTAGAACAACACCCAGTGGTAGTGACTTAAGTACTGGTAAAAGAGACAAGTGTCCAGGAAAGCTGAGTTGGGTGCACTGGTCACTGCAAAACAAGTTGCTCAACTTGCTCGAAACCAGTATAAACACAGTCGATACTTATTCCATCAGAAAATCACACTCGATACCCCGGAATATGATAAATCAAACACAAGAAATTAACATACCTTGGGTCATCGGTGATCTCTCATCTGGTCGGAAGTCTGTGTCATCTTTTTCTTTCTTCTACGCCTAGAAACAGAGAACAAACAAGGTTAGGATAATATAAAAACAGTAGGAAAAAATAAGTAAAAAAGGTCATACTTTACCAAACTGGGCGTCCTCTTCAATCTGTCATCTTTCTTCGTTCTTCGTTCTTCTTCTTGGTCTAGAATAGAAAAGCGCACAACATAAACAACACCATAAAACCAACTCACATAAAGACATAATCAATCATCACAATAGGTGGGGGGTACAGGGGACACTGGTTTGAATCACGCCCAGGGCAGGCGGCTATAACCGTACAAGAAATTGGCGCAACAAATACAGTAAAACTTCTCTTGAACAACACACAAGTGGTAGTGACTTAAGTACTGGTTAAATAGAAAAGTGTCCAGGAAAGCTGAGTTAGGTGCACTGGTCACGGCCAAATAAGTTAAAACAACAGTGTCGACTTGCTTATAACCAGCAATAAAATCATACTCGATACCCTAGAATACGATAAATCAAACACAAGAAATTAACATACCTTGGGTCATCGGTGATCTTTCATTTGGTCGGAAGTCTGTGTCATCTTTTTCTTTCTTCGTTCTTCTTCTTGGTCTAAAATAGAAAAGTGCGCAACATAAACAACACCATAAAACAAACTCGCATTCGGACATAATCAATCATCACGGTGTAAATAAACAGTTCGGCCTAAGCAGATCTCACTTCCTGTCCCCCACTTAACCAGACTAATCATTGTCAGTAGCGCAGTTGGTTTTCCCATCAAGTATCCACAAGAGGTGGGGTACAGGGGATGCTGGTTCGAATCAAGCCCAGGGCAGGCGGCTATAACCGTACAAGAAATTGGCGCAACAAATACAGTAAAACTTCTCTTGAACAACACACATGTGGTAGTGACTTAAGTACTGGTCAAATAGAAAAGTGTCCAGGAAAGCTGAGTTAGGTGCACTGGTCACTGCTAAATAAGTTAAAACAACTGTGTCGACTTGCTCATGACCAGCAGAAAATCATACTCGATACCCTAGAATACGATAAATCAAACACAAGAAATTAACATACCTTGGGTCATCGGTGATCTTTCATTTGGTCGGAAGTCTGTGTCATCTTTTTCTTTCTTCGTTCTTCTTCTTGGTCTAAAATAGAAAAGTGCGCAACATAAACAACACCATAAAACAAACTCGCATTAGGACATAATCAATCATCACAGTGTAAATAAACAGTTCGGCCTAAGCAGATCTCACTTCCTGTCCCCCACTTAACCAGACTAATCATTGTCAGTAGCGCAGTTGGTTTTCCCATCAAGTATCCACAAGAGGTGGGGTACAGGGGATACTGGTTCGAATCAAGCCAAGGGCAGGCGGTTATAACCTTACAAATACAAATACAGTACAACCTCTCTAGAACAACACCCAGTGGTAGTGACTAAAGTACTGGTAAAAGAGACAAGTGTCCAGGAAAGCTGAGTTGGGTGCACTGGTCACTGCAAAACAAGTTGCTCAACTTGCTCGAAACCAGTATAAACACAGTCGATACTTATTCCATCAGAAAATCACACTCGATACCCCGGAATATGATAAATCAAACACAAGAAATTAACATACCTTGGGTCATCGGTGATCTCTCATCTGGTCGGAAGTCTGTGTCATCTTTTTCTTTCTTCTACGCCTAGAAACAGAGAACAAACAAGGTTAGGATAATATAAAAACAGTAGGAAAAAATAAGTAAAAAAGGTCATACTTTACCAAACTGGGCGTCCTCTTCAATCTGTCATCTTTCTTCGTTCTTCGTTCTTCTTCTTGGTCTAGAATAGAAAAGCGCACAACATAAACAACACCATAAAACCAACTCACATAAAGACATAATCAATCATCACAATAGGTGGGGGGTACAGGGGACACTGGTTTGAATCACGCCCAGGGCAGGCGGCTATAACCGTACAAGAAATTGGCGCAACAAATACAGTAAAACTTCTCTTGAACAACACACAAGTGGTAGTGACTTAAGTACTGGTTAAATAGAAAAGTGTCCAGGAAAGCTGAGTTAGGTGCACTGGTCACGGCCAAATAAGTTAAAACAACAGTGTCGACTTGCTTATAACCAGCAATAAAATCATACTCGATACCCTAGAATACGATAAATCAAACACAAGAAATTAACATACCTTGGGTCATCGGTGATCTTTCATTTGGTCGGAAGTCTGTGTCATCTTTTTCTTTCTTCGTTCTTCTTCTTGGTCTAAAATAGAAAAGTGCGCAACATAAACAACACCATAAAACAAACTCGCATTCGGACATAATCAATCATCACGGTGTAAATAAACAGTTCGGCCTAAGCAGATCTCACTTCCTGTCCCCCACTTAACCAGACTAATCATTGTCAGTAGCGCAGTTGGTTTTCCCATCAAGTATCCACAAGAGGTGGGGTACAGGGGATGCTGGTTCGAATCAAGCCCAGGGCAGGCGGCTATAACCGTACAAGAAATTGGCGCAACAAATACAGTAAAACTTCTCTTGAACAACACACAAGTGGTAGTGACTTAAGTACTGGTCAAATAGAAAAGTGTCCAGGAAAGCTGAGTTAGGTGCACTGGTCACTGCTAAATAAGTTAAAACAACTGTGTCGACTTGCTCATGACCAGCAGAAAATCATACTCGATACCCTAGAATACGATAAATCAAACACAAGAAATTAACATACCTTGGGTCATCGGTGATCTTTCATTTGGTCGGAAGTCTGTGTCATCTTTTTCTTTCTTCGTTCTTCTTCTTGGTCTAAAATAGAAAAGTGCGCAACATAAACAACACCATAAAACAAACTCGCATTAGGACATAATCAATCATCACAGTGTAAATAAACAGTTCGGCCTAAGCAGATCTCACTTCCTGTCCCCCACTTAACCAGACTAATCATTGTCAGTAGCGCAGTTGGTTTTCCCATCAAGTATCCACAAGAGGTGGGGTACAGGGGATACTGGTTCGAATCAAGCCAAGGGCAGGCGGTTATAACCTTACAAATACAAATACAGTACAACCTCTCTAGAACAACACCCAGTGGTAGTGACTAAAGTACTGGTAAAAGAGACAAGTGTCCAGGAAAGCTGAGTTGGGTGCACTGGTCACTGCAAAACAAGTTGCTCAACTTGCTCGAAACCAGCATAAACACAGTCGATACTTATTCCATCAGAAAATCACACTCGATACCCCGGAATATGATAAATCAAACACAAGAAATTAACATACCTTGGGTCATCGGTGATCTCTCATCTGGTCGGAAGTCTGTGTCATCTTTTTCTTTCTTCTACGCCTAGAAACAGAGAACAAACAAGGTTAGGATAATATAAAAACAGTAGGAAAAAATAAGTAAAAAAGGTCATACTTTACCAAACTGGGCGTCCTCTTCAATCTGTCATCTTTCTTCGTTCTTCGTTCTTCTTCTTGGTCTAGAATAGAAAAGCGCACAACATAAACAACACCATAAAACCAACTCACATAAAGACATAATCAATCATCACAATAGGTGGGGGGTACAGGGGACACTGGTTTGAATCACGCCCAGGGCAGGCGGCTATAACCGTACAAGAAATTGGCGCAACAAATACAGTAAAACTTCTCTTGAACAACACACAAGTGGTAGTGACTTAAGTACTGGTTAAATAGAAAAGTGTCCAGGAAAGCTGAGTTAGGTGCACTGGTCACGGCCAAATAAGTTAAAACAACAGTGTCGACTTGCTTATAACCAGCAATAAAATCATACTCGATACCCTAGAATACGATAAATCAAACACAAGAAATTAACATACCTTGGGTCATCGGTGATCTTTCTTTTGGTCGGAAGTCTGTGTCATCTTTTTCTTTCTTCGTTCTTCTTCTTGGTCTAAAATAGAAAAGTGCGCAACATAAACAACACCATAAAACAAACTCGCATTCGGACATAATCAATCATCACGGTGTAAATAAACAGTTCGGCCTAAGCAGATCTCACTTCCTGTCCCCCACTTAACCAGACTAATCATTGTCAGTAGCGCAGTTGGTTTTCCCATCAAGTATCCACAAGAGGTGGGGTACAGGGGATGCTGGTTCGAATCAAGCCCAGGGCAGGCGGTTATAACCTTACAAATACAAATACAGTACAACCTCTCTAGAACAACACCCAGTGGTAGTGACTTAAGTACTGGTAAAAGAGACAAGTGTCCAGGAAAGCTGAGTTGGGTGCACTGGTCACTGCAAAACAAGTTGCTCAACTTGCTCGAAACCAGTATAAACACAGTCGATACTTATTCCATCAGAAAATCACACTCGATACCCCGGAATATGATAAATCAAACACAAGAAATTAACATACCTTGGGTCATCGGTGATCTCTCATCTGGTCGGAAGTCTGTGTCATCTTTTTCTTTCTTCTACGCCTAGAAACAGAGAACAAACAAGGTTAGGATAATATAAAAACAGTAGGAAAAAATAAGTAAAAAAGGTCATACTTTACCAAACTGGGCGTCCTCTTCAATCTGTCATCTTTCTTCGTTCTTCGTTCTTCTTCTTGGTCTAGAATAGAAAAGCGCATAACATAAACAACACCATAAAACCAACTCACATAAAGACATAATCAATCATCACAATAGGTGGGGGGTACAGGGGACACTGGTTTGAATCACGCCCAGGGCAGGCGGCTATAACCGTACAAGAAATTGGCGCAACAAATACAGTAAAACTTCTCTTGAACAACACACAAGTGGTAGTGACTTAAGTACTGGTTAAATAGAAAAGTGTCCAGGAAAGCTGAGTTAGGTGCACTGGTCACGGCCAAATAAGTTAAAACAACAGTGTCGACTTGCTTATAACCAGCAATAAAATCATACTCGATACCCTAGAATACGATAAATCAAACACAAGAAATTAACATACCTTGGGTCATCGGTGATCTTTCATTTGGTCGGAAGTCTGTGTCATCTTTTTCTTTCTTCGTTCTTCTTCTTGGTCTAAAATAGAAAAGTGCGCAACATAAACAACACCATAAAACAAACTCGCATTCGGACATAATCAATCATCACGGTGTAAATAAACAGTTCGGCCTAAGCAGATCTCACTTCCTGTCCCCCACTTAACCAGACTAATCATTGTCAGTAGCGCAGTTGGTTTTCCCATCAAGTATCCACAAGAGGTGGGGTACAGGGGATGCTGGTTCGAATCAAGCCCAGGGCAGGCGGCTATAACCGTACAAGAAATTGGCGCAACAAATACAGTAAAACTTCTCTTGAACAACACACAAGTGGTAGTGACTTAAGTACTGGTCAAATAGAAAAGTGTCCAGGAAAGCTGAGTTAGGTGCACTGGTCACTGCTAAATAAGTTAAAACAACTGTGTCGACTTGCTCATGACCAGCAGAAAATCATACTCGATACCCTAGAATACGATAAATCAAACACAAGAAATTAACATACCTTGGGTCATCGGTGATCTTTCATTTGGTCGGAAGTCTGTGTCATCTTTTTCTTTCTTCGTTCTTCTTCTTGGTCTAAAATAGAAAAGTGCGCAACATAAACAACACCATAAAACAAACTCGCATTAGGACATAATCAATCATCACAGTGTAAATAAACAGTTCGGCCTAAGCAGATCTCACTTCCTGTCCCCCACTTAACCAGACTAATCATTGTCAGTAGCGCAGTTGGTTTTCCCATCAAGTATCCACAAGAGGTGGGGTACAGGGGATACTGGTTCGAATCAAGCCAAGGGCAGGCGGTTATAACCTTACAAATACAAATACAGTACAACCTCTCTAGAACAACACCCAGTGGTAGTGACTAAAGTACTGGTAAAAGAGACAAGTGTCCAGGAAAGCTGAGTTGGGTGCACTGGTCACTGCAAAACAAGTTGCTCAACTTGCTCGAAACCAGCATAAACACAGTCGATACTTATTCCATCAGAAAATCACACTCGATACCCCGGAATATGATAAATCAAACACAAGAAATTAACATACCTTGGGTCATCGGTGATCTCTCATCTGGTCGGAAGTCTGTGTCATCTTTTTCTTTCTTCTACGCCTAGAAACAGAGAACAAACAAGGTTAGGATAATATAAAAACAGTAGGAAAAAATAAGTAAAAAAGGTCATACTTTACCAAACTGGGCGTCCTCTTCAATCTGTCATCTTTCTTCGTTCTTCGTTCTTCTTCTTGGTCTAGAATAGAAAAGCGCACAACATAAACAACACCATAAAACCAACTCACATAAAGACATAATCAATCATCACAATAGGTGGGGGGTACAGGGGACACTGGTTTGAATCACGCCCAGGGCAGGCGGCTATAACCGTACAAGAAATTGGCGCAACAAATACAGTAAAACTTCTCTTGAACAACACACAAGTGGTAGTGACTTAAGTACTGGTTAAATAGAAAAGTGTCCAGGAAAGCTGAGTTAGGTGCACTGGTCACGGCCAAATAAGTTAAAACAACAGTGTCGACTTGCTTATAACCAGCAATAAAATCATACTCGATACCCTAGAATACGATAAATCAAACACAAGAAATTAACATACCTTGGGTCATCGGTGATCTTTCATTTGGTCGGAAGTCTGTGTCATCTTTTTCTTTCTTCGTTCTTCTTCTTGGTCTAAAATAGAAAAGTGCGCAACATAAACAACACCATAAAACAAACTCGCATTCGGACATAATCAATCATCACGGTGTAAATAAACAGTTCGGCCTAAGCAGATCTCACTTCCTGTCCCCCACTTAACCAGACTAATCATTGTCAGTAGCGCAGTTGGTTTTCCCATCAAGTATCCACAAGAGGTGGGGTACAGGGGATGCTGGTTCGAATCAAGCCCAGGGCAGGCGGCTATAACCGTACAAGAAATTGGCGCAACAAATACAGTAAAACTTCTCTTGAACAACACACAAGTGGTAGTGACTTAAGTACTGGTCAAATAGAAAAGTGTCCAGGAAAGCTGAGTTAGGTGCACTGGTCACTGCTAAATAAGTTAAAACAACTGTGTCGACTTGCTCATGACCAGCAGAAAATCATACTCGATACCCTAGAATACGATAAATCAAACACAAGAAATTAACATACCTTGGGTCATCGGTGATCTTTCATTTGGTCGGAAGTCTGTGTCATCTTTTTCTTTCTTCGTTCTTCTTCTTGGTCTAAAATAGAAAAGTGCGCAACATAAACAACACCATAAAACAAACTCGCATTAGGACATAATCAATCATCACAGTGTAAATAAACAGTTCGGCCTAAGCAGATCTCACTTCCTGTCCCCCACTTAACCAGACTAATCATTGTCAGTAGCGCAGTTGGTTTTCCCATCAAGTATCCACAAGAGGTGGGGTACAGGGGATACTGGTTCGAATCAAGCCAAGGGCAGGCGGTTATAACCTTACAAATACAAATACAGTACAACCTCTCTAGAACAACACCCAGTGGTAGTGACTAAAGTACTGGTAAAAGAGACAAGTGTCCAGGAAAGCTGAGTTGGGTGCACTGGTCACTGCAAAACAAGTTGCTCAACTTGCTCGAAACCAGCATAAACACAGTCGATACTTATTCCATCAGAAAATCACACTCGATACCCCGGAATATGATAAATCAAACACAAGAAATTAACATACCTTGGGTCATCGGTGATCTCTCATCTGGTCGGAAGTCTGTGTCATCTTTTTCTTTCTTCTACGCCTAGAAACAGAGAACAAACAAGGTTAGGATAATATAAAAACAGTAGGAAAAAATAAGTAAAAAAGGTCATACTTTACCAAACTGGGCGTCCTCTTCAATCTGTCATCTTTCTTCGTTCTTCGTTCTTCTTCTTGGTCTAGAATAGAAAAGCGCACAACATAAACAACACCATAAAACCAACTCACATAAAGACATAATCAATCATCACAATAGGTGGGGGGTACAGGGGACACTGGTTTGAATCACGCCCAGGGCAGGCGGCTATAACCGTACAAGAAATTGGCGCAACAAATACAGTAAAACTTCTCTTGAACAACACACAAGTGGTAGTGACTTAAGTACTGGTTAAATAGAAAAGTGTCCAGGAAAGCTGAGTTAGGTGCACTGGTCACGGCCAAATAAGTTAAAACAACAGTGTCGACTTGCTTATAACCAGCAATAAAATCATACTCGATACCCTAGAATACGATAAATCAAACACAAGAAATTAACATACCTTGGGTCATCGGTGATCTTTCATTTGGTCGGAAGTCTGTGTCATCTTTTTCTTTCTTCGTTCTTCTTCTTGGTCTAAAATAGAAAAGTGCGCAACATAAACAACACCATAAAACAAACTCGCATTCGGACATAATCAATCATCACGGTGTAAATAAACAGTTCGGCCTAAGCAGATCTCACTTCCTGTCCCCCACTTAACCAGACTAATCATTGTCAGTAGCGCAGTTGGTTTTCCCATCAAGTATCCACAAGAGGTGGGGTACAGGGGATGCTGGTTCGAATCAAGCCCAGGGCAGGCGGTTATAACCTTACAAATACAAATACAGTACAACCTCTCTAGAACAACACCCAGTGGTAGTGACTTAAGTACTGGTAAAAGAGACAAGTGTCCAGGAAAGCTGAGTTGGGTGCACTGGTCACTGCAAAACAAGTTGCTCAACTTGCTCGAAACCAGCATAAACACAGTCGATACTTATTCCATCAGAAAATCACACTCGATACCCCGGAATATGATAAATCAAACACAAGAAATTAACATACCTTGGGTCATCGGTGATCTCTCATCTGGTCGGAAGTCTGTGTCATCTTTTTCTTTCTTCTACGCCTAGAAACAGAGAACAAACAAGGTTAGGATAATATAAAAACAGTAGGAAAAAATAAGTAAAAAAGGTCATACTTTACCAAACTGGGCGTCCTCTTCAATCTGTCATCTTTCTTCGTTCTTCGTTCTTCTTCTTGGTCTAGAATAGAAAAGCGCACAACATAAACAACACCATAAAACCAACTCACATAAAGACATAATCAATCATCACAATAGGTGGGGGGTACAGGGGACACTGGTTTGAATCACGCCCAGGGCAGGCGGCTATAACCGTACAAGAAATTGGCGCAACAAATACAGTAAAACTTCTCTTGAACAACACACAAGTGGTAGTGACTTAAGTACTGGTTAAATAGAAAAGTGTCCAGGAAAGCTGAGTTAGGTGCACTGGTCACGGCCAAATAAGTTAAAACAACAGTGTCGACTTGCTTATAACCAGCAATAAAATCATACTCGATACCCTAGAATACGATAAATCAAACACAAGAAATTAACATACCTTGGGTCATCGGTGATCTTTCATTTGGTCGGAAGTCTGTGTCATCTTTTTCTTTCTTCGTTCTTCTTCTTGGTCTAAAATAGAAAAGTGCGCAACATAAACAACACCATAAAACAAACTTGCATTCGGACATAATCAATCATCACGGTGTAAATAAACAGTTCGGCCTAAGCAGATCTCACTTCCTGTCCCCCACTTAACCAGACTAATCATTGTCAGTAGCGCAGTTGGTTTTCCCATCAAGTATCCACAAGAGGTGGGGTACAGGGGATGCTGGTTCGAATCAAGCCCAGGGCAGGCGGCTATAACCGTACAAGAAATTGGCGCAACAAATACAGTAAAACTTCTCTTGAACAACACACAAGTGGTAGTGACTTAAGTACTGGTCAAATAGAAAAGTGTCCAGGAAAGCTGAGTTAGGTGCACTGGTCACTGCTAAATAAGTTAAAACAACTGTGTCGACTTGCTCATGACCAGCAGAAAATCATACTCGATACCCTAGAATACGATAAATCAAACACAAGAAATTAACATACCTTGGGTCATCGGTGATCTTTCATTTGGTTGGAAGTCTGTGTCATCTTTTTCTTTCTTCGTTCTTCTTCTTGGTCTAAAATAGAAAAGTGCGCAACATAAACAACACCATAAAACAAACTCGCATTAGGACATAATCAATCATCACAGTGTAAATAAACAGTTCGGCCTAAGCAGATCTCACTTCCTGTCCCCCACTTAACCAGACTAATCATTGTCAGTAGCGCAGTTGGTTTTCCCATCAAGTATCCACAAGAGGTGGGGTACAGGGGATACTGGTTCGAATCAAGCCAAGGGCAGGCGGTTATAACCTTACAAATACAAATACAGTACAACCTCTCTAGAACAACACCCAGTGGTAGTGACTAAAGTACTGGTAAAAGAGACAAGTGTCCAGGAAAGCTGAGTTGGGTGCACTGGTCACTGCAAAACAAGTTGCTCAACTTGCTCGAAACCAGTATAAACACAGTCGATACTTATTCCATCAGAAAATCACACTCGATACCCCGGAATATGATAAATCAAACACAAGAAATTAACATACCTTGGGTCATCGGTGATCTCTCATCTGGTCGGAAGTCTGTGTCATCTTTTTCTTTCTTCTACGCCTAGAAACAGAGAACAAACAAGGTTAGGATAATATAAAAACAGTAGGAAAAAATAAGTAAAAAAGGTCATACTTTACCAAACTGGGCGTCCTCTTCAATCTGTCATCTTTCTTCGTTCTTCGTTCTTCTTCTTGGTCTAGAATAGAAAAGCGCACAACATAAACAACACCATAAAACCAACTCACATAAAGACATAATCAATCATCACAATAGGTGGGGGGTACAGGGGACACTGGTTTGAATCACGCCCAGGGCAGGCGGCTATAACCGTACAAGAAATTGGCGCAACAAATACAGTAAAACTTCTCTTGAACAACACACAAGTGGTAGTGACTTAAGTACTGGTTAAATAGAAAAGTGTCCAGGAAAGCTGAGTTAGGTGCACTGGTCACGGCCAAATAAGTTAAAACAACAGTGTCGACTTGCTTATAACCAGCAATAAAATCATACTCGATACCCTAGAATACGATAAATCAAACACAAGAAATTAACATACCTTGGGTCATCGGTGATCTTTCATTTGGTCGGAAGTCTGTGTCATCTTTTTCTTTCTTCGTTCTTCTTCTTGGTCTAAAATAGAAAAGTGCGCAACATAAACAACACCATAAAACAAACTCGCATTCGGACATAATCAATCATCACGGTGTAAATAAACAGTTCGGCCTAAGCAGATCTCACTTCCTGTCCCCCACTTAACCAGACTAATCATTGTCAGTAGCGCAGTTGGTTTTCCCATCAAGTATCCACAAGAGGTGGGGTACAGGGGATGCTGGTTCGAATCAAGCCCAGGGCAGGCGGCTATAACCGTACAAGAAATTGGCGCAACAAATACAGTAAAACTTCTCTTGAACAACACACAAGTGGTAGTGACTTAAGTACTGGTCAAATAGAAAAGTGTCCAGGAAAGCTGAGTTAGGTGCACTGGTCACTGCTAAATAAGTTAAAACAACTGTGTCGACTTGCTCATGACCAGCAGAAAATCATACTCGATACCCTAGAATACGATAAATCAAACACAAGAAATTAACATACCTTGGGTCATCGGTGATCTTTCATTTGGTCGGAAGTCTGTGTCATCTTTTTCTTTCTTCGTTCTTCTTCTTGGTCTAAAATAGAAAAGTGCGCAACATAAACAACACCATAAAACAAACTCGCATTAGGACATAATCAATCATCACAGTGTAAATAAACAGTTCGGCCTAAGCAGATCTCACTTCCTGTCCCCCACTTAACCAGACTAATCATTGTCAGTAGCGCAGTTGGTTTTCCCATCAAGTATCCACAAGAGGTGGGGTACAGGGGATACTGGTTCGAATCAAGCCAAGGGCAGGCGGTTATAACCTTACAAATACAAATACAGTACAACCTCTCTAGAACAACACCCAGTGGTAGTGACTAAAGTACTGGTAAAAGAGACAAGTGTCCAGGAAAGCTGAGTTGGGTGCACTGGTCACTGCAAAACAAGTTGCTCAACTTGCTCGAAACCAGCATAAACACAGTCGATACTTATTCCATCAGAAAATCACACTCGATACCCCGGAATATGATAAATCAAACACAAGAAATTAACATACCTTGGGTCATCGGTGATCTCTCATCTGGTCGGAAGTCTGTGTCATCTTTTTCTTTCTTCTACGCCTAGAAACAGAGAACTAACAAGGTTAGGATAATATAAAAACAGTAGGAAAAAATAAGTAAAAAAGGTCATACTTTACCAAACTGGGCGTCCTCTTCAATCTGTCATCTTTCTTCGTTCTTCGTTCTTCTTCTAGGTCTAGAATAGAAAAGCGCACAACATAAACAACACCATAAAACCAACTCACATAAAGACATAATCAATCATCACAATAGGTGGGGGGTACAGGGGACACTGGTTTGAATCACGCCCAGGGCAGGCGGCTATAACCGTACAAGAAATTGGCGCAACAAATACAGTAAAACTTCTCTTGAACAACACACAAGTGGTAGTGACTTAAGTACTGGTTAAATAGAAAAGTGTCCAGGAAAGCTGAGTTAGGTGCACTGGTCACGGCCAAATAAGTTAAAACAACAGTGTCGACTTGCTTATAACCAGCAATAAAATCATACTCGATACCCTAGAATACGATAAATCAAACACAAGAAATTAACATACCTTGGGTCATCGGTGATCTTTCATTTGGTCGGAAGTCTGTGTCATCTTTTTCTTTCTTCGTTCTTCTTCTTGGTCTAAAATAGAAAAGTGCGCAACATAAACAACACCATAAAACAAACTCGCATTCGGACATAATCAATCATCACGGTGTAAATAAACAGTTCGGCCTAAGCAGATCTCACTTCCTGTCCCCCACTTAACCAGACTAATCATTGTCAGTAGCGCAGTTGGTTTTCCCATCAAGTATCCACAAGAGGTGGGGTACAGGGGATGCTGGTTCGAATCAAGCCCAGGGCAGGCGGTTATAACCTTACAAATACAAATACAGTACAACCTCTCTAGAACAACACCCAGTGGTAGTGACTTAAGTACTGGTAAAAGAGACAAGTGTCCAGGAAAGCTGAGTTGGGTGCACTGGTCACTGCAAAACAAGTTGCTCAACTTGCTCGAAACCAGCATAAACACAGTCGATACTTATTCCATCAGAAAATCACACTCGATACCCCGGAATATGATAAATCAAACACAAGAAATTAACATACCTTGGGTCATCGGTGATCTCTCATCTGGTCGGAAGTCTGTGTCATCTTTTTCTTTCTTCTACGCCTAGAAACAGAGAACAAACAAGGTTAGGATAATATAAAAACAGTAGGAAAAAATAAGTAAAAAAGGTCATACTTTACCAAACTGGGCGTCCTCTTCAATCTGTCATCTTTCTTCGTTCTTCGTTCTTCTTCTTGGTCTAGAATAGAAAAGCGCACAACATAAACAACACCATAAAACCAACTCACATAAAGACATAATCAATCATCACAATAGGTGGGGGGTACAGGGGACACTGGTTTGAATCACGCCCAGGGCAGGCGGCTATAACCGTACAAGAAATTGGCGCAACAAATACAGTAAAACTTCTCTTGAACAACACACAAGTGGTAGTGACTTAAGTACTGGTTAAATAGAAAAGTGTCCAGGAAAGCTGAGTTAGGTGCACTGGTCACGGCCAAATAAGTTAAAACAACAGTGTCGACTTGCTTATAACCAGCAATAAAATCATACTCGATACCCTAGAATACGATAAATCAAACACAAGAAATTAACATACCTTGGGTCATCGGTGATCTTTCATTTGGTCGGAAGTCTGTGTCATCTTTTTCTTTCTTCGTTCTTCTTCTTGGTCTAAAATAGAAAAGTGCGCAACATAAACAACACCATAAAACAAACTTGCATTCGGACATAATCAATCATCACGGTGTAAATAAACAGTTCGGCCTAAGCAGATCTCACTTCCTGTCCCCCACTTAACCAGACTAATCATTGTCAGTAGCGCAGTTGGTTTTCCCATCAAGTATCCACAAGAGGTGGGGTACAGGGGATGCTGGTTCGAATCAAGCCCAGGGCAGGCGGCTATAACCGTACAAGAAATTGGCGCAACAAATACAGTAAAACTTCTCTTGAACAACACACAAGTGGTAGTGACTTAAGTACTGGTCAAATAGAAAAGTGTCCAGGAAAGCTGAGTTAGGTGCACTGGTCACTGCTAAATAAGTTAAAACAACTGTGTCGACTTGCTCATGACCAGCAGAAAATCATACTCGATACCCTAGAATACGATAAATCAAACACAAGAAATTAACATACCTTGGGTCATCGGTGATCTTTCATTTGGTCGGAAGTCTGTGTCATCTTTTTCTTTCTTCGTTCTTCTTCTTGGTCTAAAATAGAAAAGTGCGCAACATAAACAACACCATAAAACAAACTCGCATTAGGACATAATCAATCATCACAGTGTAAATAAACAGTTCGGCCTAAGCAGATCTCACTTCCTGTCCCCCACTTAACCAGACTAATCATTGTCAGTAGCGCAGTTGGTTTTCCCATCAAGTATCCACAAGAGGTGGGGTACAGGGGATACTGGTTCGAATCAAGCCAAGGGCAGGCGGTTATAACCTTACAAATACAAATACAGTACAACCTCTCTAGAACAACACCCAGTGGTAGTGACTAAAGTACTGGTAAAAGAGACAAGTGTCCAGGAAAGCTGAGTTGGGTGCACTGGTCACTGCAAAACAAGTTGCTCAACTTGCTCGAAACCAGTATAAACACAGTCGATACTTATTCCATCAGAAAATCACACTCGATACCCCGGAATATGATAAATCAAACACAAGAAATTAACATACCTTGGGTCATCGGTGATCTCTCATCTGGTCGGAAGTCTGTGTCATCTTTTTCTTTCTTCTACGCCTAGAAACAGAGAACAAACAAGGTTAGGATAATATAAAAACAGTAGGAAAAAATAAGTAAAAAAGGTCATACTTTACCAAACTGGGCGTCCTCTTCAATCTGTCATCTTTCTTCGTTCTTCGTTCTTCTTCTTGGTCTAGAATAGAAAAGCGCACAACATAAACAACACCATAAAACCAACTCACATAAAGACATAATCAATCATCACAATAGGTGGGGGGTACAGGGGACACTGGTTTGAATCACGCCCAGGGCAGGCGGCTATAACCGTACAAGAAATTGGCGCAACAAATACAGTAAAACTTCTCTTGAACAACACACAAGTGGTAGTGACTTAAGTACTGGTTAAATAGAAAAGTGTCCAGGAAAGCTGAGTTAGGTGCACTGGTCACGGCCAAATAAGTTAAAACAACAGTGTCGACTTGCTTATAACCAGCAATAAAATCATACTCGATACCCTAGAATACGATAAATCAAACACAAGAAATTAACATACCTTGGGTCATCGGTGATCTTTCATTTGGTCGGAAGTCTGTGTCATCTTTTTCTTTCTTCGTTCTTCTTCTTGGTCTAAAATAGAAAAGTGCGCAACATAAACAACACCATAAAACAAACTCGCATTCGGACATAATCAATCATCACGGTGTAAATAAACAGTTCGGCCTAAGCAGATCTCACTTCCTGTCCCCCACTTAACCAGACTAATCATTGTCAGTAGCGCAGTTGGTTTTCCCATCAAGTATCCACAAGAGGTGGGGTACAGGGGATGCTGGTTCGAATCAAGCCCAGGGCAGGCGGCTATAACCGTACAAGAAATTGGCGCAACAAATACAGTAAAACTTCTCTTGAACAACACACAAGTGGTAGTGACTTAAGTACTGGTCAAATAGAAAAGTGTCCAGGAAAGCTGAGTTAGGTGCACTGGTCACTGCTAAATAAGTTAAAACAACTGTGTCGACTTGCTCATGACCAGCAGAAAATCATACTCGATACCCTAGAATACGATAAATCAAACACAAGAAATTAACATACCTTGGGTCATCGGTGATCTTTCATTTGGTCGGAAGTCTGTGTCATCTTTTTCTTTCTTCGTTCTTCTTCTTGGTCTAAAATAGAAAAGTGCGCAACATAAACAACACCATAAAACAAACTCGCATTAGGACATAATCAATCATCACAGTGTAAATAAACAGTTCGGCCTAAGCAGATCTCACTTCCTGTCCCCCACTTAACCAGACTAATCATTGTCAGTAGCGCAGTTGGTTTTCCCATCAAGTATCCACAAGAGGTGGGGTACAGGGGATACTGGTTCGAATCAAGCCAAGGGCAGGCGGTTATAACCTTACAAATACAAATACAGTACAACCTCTCTAGAACAACACCCAGTGGTAGTGACTAAAGTACTGGTAAAAGAGACAAGTGTCCAGGAAAGCTGAGTTGGGTGCACTGGTCACTGCAAAACAAGTTGCTCAACTTGCTCGAAACCAGCATAAACACAGTCGATACTTATTCCATCAGAAAATCACACTCGATACCCCGGAATATGATAAATCAAACACAAGAAATTAACATACCTTGGGTCATCGGTGATCTCTCATCTGGTCGGAAGTCTGTGTCATCTTTTTCTTTCTTCTACGCCTAGAAACAGAGAACAAACAAGGTTAGGATAATATAAAAACAGTAGGAAAAAATAAGTAAAAAAGGTCATACTTTACCAAACTGGGCGTCCTCTTCAATCTGTCATCTTTCTTCGTTCTTCGTTCTTCTTCTTGGTCTAGAATAGAAAAGCGCACAACATAAACAACACCATAAAACCAACTCACATAAAGACATAATCAATCATCACAATAGGTGGGGGGTACAGGGGACACTGGTTTGAATCACGCCCAGGGCAGGCGGCTATAACCGTACAAGAAATTGGCGCAACAAATACAGTAAAACTTCTCTTGAACAACACACAAGTGGTAGTGACTTAAGTACTGGTTAAATAGAAAAGTGTCCAGGAAAGCTGAGTTAGGTGCACTGGTCACGGCCAAATAAGTTAAAACAACAGTGTCGACTTGCTTATAACCAGCAATAAAATCATACTCGATACCCTAGAATACGATAAATCAAACACAAGAAATTAACATACCTTGGGTCATCGGTGATCTTTCATTTGGTCGGAAGTCTGTGTCATCTTTTTCTTTCTTCGTTCTTCTTCTTGGTCTAAAATAGAAAAGTGCGCAACATAAACAACACCATAAAACAAACTCGCATTCGGACATAATCAATCATCACGGTGTAAATAAACAGTTCGGCCTAAGCAGATCTCACTTCCTGTCCCCCACTTAACCAGACTAATCATTGTCAGTAGCGCAGTTGGTTTTCCCATCAAGTATCCACAAGAGGTGGGGTACAGGGGATGCTGGTTCGAATCAAGCCCAGGGCAGGCGGTTATAACCTTACAAATACAAATACAGTACAACCTCTCTAGAACAACACCCAGTGGTAGTGACTTAAGTACTGGTAAAAGAGACAAGTGTCCAGGAAAGCTGAGTTGGGTGCACTGGTCACTGCAAAACAAGTTGCTCAACTTGCTCGAAACCAGTATAAACACAGTCGATACTTATTCCATCAGAAAATCACACTCGATACCCCGGAATATGATAAATCAAACACAAGAAATTAACATACCTTGGGTCATCGGTGATCTCTCATCTGGTCGGAAGTCTGTGTCATCTTTTTCTTTCTTCTACGCCTAGAAACAGAGAACAAACAAGGTTAGGATAATATAAAAACAGTAGGAAAAAATAAGTAAAAAAGGTCATACTTTACCAAACTGGGCGTCCTCTTCAATCTGTCATCTTTCTTCGTTCTTCGTTCTTCTTCTTGGTCTAGAATAGAAAAGCGCACAACATAAACAACACCATAAAACCAACTCACATAAAGACATAATCAATCATCACAATAGGTGGGGGGTACAGGGGACACTGGTTTGAATCACGCCCAGGGCAGGCGGCTATAACCGTACAAGAAATTGGCGCAACAAATACAGTAAAACTTCTCTTGAACAACACACAAGTGGTAGTGACTTAAGTACTGGTTAAATAGAAAAGTGTCCAGGAAAGCTGAGTTAGGTGCACTGGTCACGGCCAAATAAGTTAAAACAACAGTGTCGACTTGCTTATAACCAGCAATAAAATCATACTCGATACCCTAGAATACGATAAATCAAACACAAGAAATTAACATACCTTGGGTCATCGGTGATCTTTCATTTGGTCGGAAGTCTGTGTCATCTTTTTCTTTCTTCGTTCTTCTTCTTGGTCTAAAATAGAAAAGTGCGCAACATAAACAACACCATAAAACAAACTTGCATTCGGACATAATCAATCATCACGGTGTAAATAAACAGTTCGGCCTAAGCAGATCTCACTTCCTGTCCCCCACTTAACCAGACTAATCATTGTCAGTAGCGCAGTTGGTTTTCCCATCAAGTATCCACAAGAGGTGGGGTACAGGGGATGCTGGTTCGAATCAAGCCCAGGGCAGGCGGCTATAACCGTACAAGAAATTGGCGCAACAAATACAGTAAAACTTCTCTTGAACAACACACAAGTGGTAGTGACTTAAGTACTGGTCAAATAGAAAAGTGTCCAGGAAAGCTGAGTTAGGTGCACTGGTCACTGCTAAATAAGTTAAAACAACTGTGTCGACTTGCTCATGACCAGCAGAAAATCATACTCGATACCCTAGAATACGATAAATCAAACACAAGAAATTAACATACCTTGGGTCATCGGTGATCTTTCATTTGGTCGGAAGTCTGTGTCATCTTTTTCTTTCTTCGTTCTTCTTCTTGGTCTAAAATAGAAAAGTGCGCAACATAAACAACACCATAAAACAAACTCGCATTAGGACATAATCAATCATCACAGTGTAAATAAACAGTTCGGCCTAAGCAGATCTCACTTCCTGTCCCCCACTTAACCAGACTAATCATTGTCAGTAGCGCAGTTGGTTTTCCCATCAAGTATCCACAAGAGGTGGGGTACAGGGGATACTGGTTCGAATCAAGCCAAGGGCAGGCGGTTATAACCTTACAAATACAAATACAGTACAACCTCTCTAGAACAACACCCAGTGGTAGTGACTAAAGTACTGGTAAAAGAGACAAGTGTCCAGGAAAGCTGAGTTGGGTGCACTGGTCACTGCAAAACAAGTTGCTCAACTTGCTCGAAACCAGTATAAACACAGTCGATACTTATTCCATCAGAAAATCACACTCGATACCCCGGAATATGATAAATCAAACACAAGAAATTAACATACCTTGGGTCATCGGTGATCTCTCATCTGGTCGGAAGTCTGTGTCATCTTTTTCTTTCTTCTACGCCTAGAAACAGAGAACAAACAAGGTTAGGATAATATAAAAACAGTAGGAAAAAATAAGTAAAAAAGGTCATACTTTACCAAACTGGGCGTCCTCTTCAATCTGTCATCTTTCTTCGTTCTTCGTTCTTCTTCTTGGTCTAGAATAGAAAAGCGCACAACATAAACAACACCATAAAACCAACTCACATAAAGACATAATCAATCATCACAATAGGTGGGGGGTACAGGGGACACTGGTTTGAATCACGCCCAGGGCAGGCGGCTATAACCGTACAAGAAATTGGCGCAACAAATACAGTAAAACTTCTCTTGAACAACACACAAGTGGTAGTGACTTAAGTACTGGTTAAATAGAAAAGTGTCCAGGAAAGCTGAGTTAGGTGCACTGGTCACGGCCAAATAAGTTAAAACAACAGTGTCGACTTGCTTATAACCAGCAATAAAATCATACTCGATACCCTAGAATACGATAAATCAAACACAAGAAATTAACATACCTTGGGTCATCGGTGATCTTTCATTTGGTCGGAAGTCTGTGTCATCTTTTTCTTTCTTCGTTCTTCTTCTTGGTCTAAAATAGAAAAGTGCGCAACATAAACAACACCATAAAACAAACTCGCATTCGGACATAATCAATCATCACGGTGTAAATAAACAGTTCGGCCTAAGCAGATCTCACTTCCTGTCCCCCACTTAACCAGACTAATCATTGTCAGTAGCGCAGTTGGTTTTCCCATCAAGTATCCACAAGAGGTGGGGTACAGGGGATGCTGGTTCGAATCAAGCCCAGGGCAGGCGGCTATAACCGTACAAGAAATTGGCGCAACAAATACAGTAAAACTTCTCTTGAACAACACACAAGTGGTAGTGACTTAAGTACTGGTCAAATAGAAAAGTGTCCAGGAAAGCTGAGTTAGGTGCACTGGTCACTGCTAAATAAGTTAAAACAACTGTGTCGACTTGCTCATGACCAGCAGAAAATCATACTCGATACCCTAGAATACGATAAATCAAACACAAGAAATTAACATACCTTGGGTCATCGGTGATCTTTCATTTGGTCGGAAGTCTGTGTCATCTTTTTCTTTCTTCGTTCTTCTTCTTGGTCTAAAATAGAAAAGTGCGCAACATAAACAACACCATAAAACAAACTCGCATTAGGACATAATCAATCATCACAGTGTAAATAAACAGTTCGGCCTAAGCAGATCTCACTTCCTGTCCCCCACTTAACCAGACTAATCATTGTCAGTAGCGCAGTTGGTTTTCCCATCAAGTATCCACAAGAGGTGGGGTACAGGGGATACTGGTTCGAATCAAGCCAAGGGCAGGCGGTTATAACCTTACAAATACAAATACAGTACAACCTCTCTAGAACAACACCCAGTGGTAGTGACTAAAGTACTGGTAAAAGAGACAAGTGTCCAGGAAAGCTGAGTTGGGTGCACTGGTCACTGCAAAACAAGTTGCTCAACTTGCTCGAAACCAGCATAAACACAGTCGATACTTATTCCATCAGAAAATCACACTCGATACCCCGGAATATGATAAATCAAACACAAGAAATTAACATACCTTGGGTCATCGGTGATCTCTCATCTGGTCGGAAGTCTGTGTCATCTTTTTCTTTCTTCTACGCCTAGAAACAGAGAACAAACAAGGTTAGGATAATATAAAAACAGTAGGAAAAAATAAGTAAAAAAGGTCATACTTTACCAAACTGGGCGTCCTCTTCAATCTGTCATCTTTCTTCGTTCTTCGTTCTTCTTCTTGGTCTAGAATAGAAAAGCGCACAACATAAACAACACCATAAAACCAACTCACATAAAGACATAATCAATCATCACAATAGGTGGGGGGTACAGGGGACACTGGTTTGAATCACGCCCAGGGCAGGCGGCTATAACCGTACAAGAAATTGGCGCAACAAATACAGTAAAACTTCTCTTGAACAACACACAAGTGGTAGTGACTTAAGTACTGGTTAAATAGAAAAGTGTCCAGGAAAGCTGAGTTAGGTGCACTGGTCACGGCCAAATAAGTTAAAACAACAGTGTCGACTTGCTTATAACCAGCAATAAAATCATACTCGATACCCTAGAATACGATAAATCAAACACAAGAAATTAACATACCTTGGGTCATCGGTGATCTTTCATTTGGTCGGAAGTCTGTGTCATCTTTTTCTTTCTTCGTTCTTCTTCTTGGTCTAAAATAGAAAAGTGCGCAACATAAACAACACCATAAAACAAACTCGCATTCGGACATAATCAATCATCACGGTGTAAATAAACAGTTCGGCCTAAGCAGATCTCACTTCCTGTCCCCCACTTAACCAGACTAATCATTGTCAGTAGCGCAGTTGGTTTTCCCATCAAGTATCCACAAGAGGTGGGGTACAGGGGATGCTGGTTCGAATCAAGCCCAGGGCAGGCGGTTATAACCTTACAAATACAAATACAGTACAACCTCTCTAGAACAACACCCAGTGGTAGTGACTTAAGTACTGGTAAAAGAGACAAGTGTCCAGGAAAGCTGAGTTGGGTGCACTGGTCACTGCAAAACAAGTTGCTCAACTTGCTCGAAACCAGTATAAACACAGTCGATACTTATTCCATCAGAAAATCACACTCGATACCCCGGAATATGATAAATCAAACACAAGAAATTAACATACCTTGGGTCATCGGTGATCTCTCATCTGGTCGGAAGTCTGTGTCATCTTTTTCTTTCTTCTACGCCTAGAAACAGAGAACAAACAAGGTTAGGATAATATAAAAACAGTAGGAAAAAATAAGTAAAAAAGGTCATACTTTACCAAACTGGGCGTCCTCTTCAATCTGTCATCTTTCTTCGTTCTTCGTTCTTCTTCTTGGTCTAGAATAGAAAAGCGCACAACATAAACAACACCATAAAACCAACTCACATAAAGACATAATCAATCATCACAATAGGTGGGGGGTACAGGGGACACTGGTTTGAATCACGCCCAGGGCAGGCGGCTATAACCGTACAAGAAATTGGCGCAACAAATACAGTAAAACTTCTCTTGAACAACACACAAGTGGTAGTGACTTAAGTACTGGTTAAATAGAAAAGTGTCCAGGAAAGCTGAGTTAGGTGCACTGGTCACGGCCAAATAAGTTAAAACAACAGTGTCGACTTGCTTATAACCAGCAATAAAATCATACTCGATACCCTAGAATACGATAAATCAAACACAAGAAATTAACATACCTTGGGTCATCGGTGATCTTTCATTTGGTCGGAAGTCTGTGTCATCTTTTTCTTTCTTCGTTCTTCTTCTTGGTCTAAAATAGAAAAGTGCGCAACATAAACAACACCATAAAACAAACTCGCATTCGGACATAATCAATCATCACGGTGTAAATAAACAGTTCGGCCTAAGCAGATCTCACTTCCTGTCCCCCACTTAACCAGACTAATCATTGTCAGTAGCGCAGTTGGTTTTCCCATCAAGTATCCACAAGAGGTGGGGTACAGGGGATGCTGGTTCGAATCAAGCCCAGGGCAGGCGGCTATAACCGTACAAGAAATTGGCGCAACAAATACAGTAAAACTTCTCTTGAACAACACACAAGTGGTAGTGACTTAAGTACTGGTCAAATAGAAAAGTGTCCAGGAAAGCTGAGTTAGGTGCACTGGTCACTGCTAAATAAGTTAAAACAACTGTGTCGACTTGCTCATGACCAGCAGAAAATCATACTCGATACCCTAGAATACGATAAATCAAACACAAGAAATTAACATACCTTGGGTCATCGGTGATCTTTCATTTGGTCGGAAGTCTGTGTCATCTTTTTCTTTCTTCGTTCTTCTTCTTGGTCTAAAATAGAAAAGTGCGCAACATAAACAACACCATAAAACAAACTCGCATTAGGACATAATCAATCATCACAGTGTAAATAAACAGTTCGGCCTAAGCAGATCTCACTTCCTGTCCCCCACTTAACCAGACTAATCATTGTCAGTAGCGCAGTTGGTTTTCCCATCAAGTATCCACAAGAGGTGGGGTACAGGGGATACTGGTTCGAATCAAGCCAAGGGCAGGCGGTTATAACCTTACAAATACAAATACAGTACAACCTCTCTAGAACAACACCCAGTGGTAGTGACTAAAGTACTGGTAAAAGAGACAAGTGTCCAGGAAAGCTGAGTTGGGTGCACTGGTCACTGCAAAACAAGTTGCTCAACTTGCTCGAAACCAGCATAAACACAGTCGATACTTATTCCATCAGAAAATCACACTCGATACCCCGGAATATGATAAATCAAACACAAGAAATTAACATACCTTGGGTCATCGGTGATCTCTCATCTGGTCGGAAGTCTGTGTCATCTTTTTCTTTCTTCTACGCCTAGAAACAGAGAACAAACAAGGTTAGGATAATATAAAAACAGTAGGAAAAAATAAGTAAAAAAGGTCATACTTTACCAAACTGGGCGTCCTCTTCAATCTGTCATCTTTCTTCGTTCTTCGTTCTTCTTCTTGGTCTAGAATAGAAAAGCGCACAACATAAACAACACCATAAAACCAACTCACATAAAGACATAATCAATCATCACAATAGGTGGGGGGTACAGGGGACACTGGTTTGAATCACGCCCAGGGCAGGCGGCTATAACCGTACAAGAAATTGGCGCAACAAATACAGTAAAACTTCTCTTGAACAACACACAAGTGGTAGTGACTTAAGTACTGGTTAAATAGAAAAGTGTCCAGGAAAGCTGAGTTAGGTGCACTGGTCACGGCCAAATAAGTTAAAACAACAGTGTCGACTTGCTTATAACCAGCAATAAAATCATACTCGATACCCTAGAATACGATAAATCAAACACAAGAAATTAACATACCTTGGGTCATCGGTGATCTTTCATTTGGTCGGAAGTCTGTGTCATCTTTTTCTTTCTTCGTTCTTCTTCTTGGTCTAAAATAGAAAAGTGCGCAACATAAACAACACCATAAAACAAACTCGCATTCGGACATAATCAATCATCACGGTGTAAATAAACAGTTCGGCCTAAGCAGATCTCACTTCCTGTCCCCCACTTAACCAGACTAATCATTGTCAGTAGCGCAGTTGGTTTTCCCATCAAGTATCCACAAGAGGTGGGGTACAGGGGATGCTGGTTCGAATCAAGCCCAGGGCAGGCGGCTATAACCGTACAAGAAATTGGCGCAACAAATACAGTAAAACTTCTCTTGAACAACACACAAGTGGTAGTGACTTAAGTACTGGTCAAATAGAAAAGTGTCCAGGAAAGCTGAGTTAGGTGCACTGGTCACTGCTAAATAAGTTAAAACAACTGTGTCGACTTGCTCATGACCAGCAGAAAATCATACTCGATACCCTAGAATACGATAAATCAAACACAAGAAATTAACATACCTTGGGTCATCGGTGATCTTTCATTTGGTCGGAAGTCTGTGTCATCTTTTTCTTTCTTCGTTCTTCTTCTTGGTCTAAAATAGAAAAGTGCGCAACATAAACAACACCATAAAACAAACTCGCATTAGGACATAATCAATCATCACAGTGTAAATAAACAGTTCGGCCTAAGCAGATCTCACTTCCTGTCCCCCACTTAACCAGACTAATCATTGTCAGTAGCGCAGTTGGTTTTCCCATCAAGTATCCACAAGAGGTGGGGTACAGGGGATACTGGTTCGAATCAAGCCAAGGGCAGGCGGTTATAACCTTACAAATACAAATACAGTACAACCTCTCTAGAACAACACCCAGTGGTAGTGACTAAAGTACTGGTAAAAGAGACAAGTGTCCAGGAAAGCTGAGTTGGGTGCACTGGTCACTGCAAAACAAGTTGCTCAACTTGCTCGAAACCAGCATAAACACAGTCGATACTTATTCCATCAGAAAATCACACTCGATACCCCGGAATATGATAAATCAAACACAAGAAATTAACATACCTTGGGTCATCGGTGATCTCTCATCTGGTCGGAAGTCTGTGTCATCTTTTTCTTTCTTCTACGCCTAGAAACAGAGAACAAACAAGGTTAGGATAATATAAAAACAGTAGGAAAAAATAAGTAAAAAAGGTCATACTTTACCAAACTGGGCGTCCTCTTCAATCTGTCATCTTTCTTCGTTCTTCGTTCTTCTTCTTGGTCTAGAATAGAAAAGCGCACAACATAAACAACACCATAAAACCAACTCACATAAAGACATAATCAATCATCACAATAGGTGGGGGGTACAGGGGACACTGGTTTGAATCACGCCCAGGGCAGGCGGCTATAACCGTACAAGAAATTGGCGCAACAAATACAGTAAAACTTCTCTTGAACAACACACAAGTGGTAGTGACTTAAGTACTGGTTAAATAGAAAAGTGTCCAGGAAAGCTGAGTTAGGTGCACTGGTCACGGCCAAATAAGTTAAAACAACAGTGTCGACTTGCTTATAACCAGCAATAAAATCATACTCGATACCCTAGAATACGATAAATCAAACACAAGAAATTAACATACCTTGGGTCATCGGTGATCTTTCATTTGGTCGGAAGTCTGTGTCATCTTTTTCTTTCTTCGTTCTTCTTCTTGGTCTAAAATAGAAAAGTGCGCAACATAAACAACACCATAAAACAAACTCGCATTCGGACATAATCAATCATCACGGTGTAAATAAACAGTTCGGCCTAAGCAGATCTCACTTCCTGTCCCCCACTTAACCAGACTAATCATTGTCAGTAGCGCAGTTGGTTTTCCCATCAAGTATCCACAAGAGGTGGGGTACAGGGGATGCTGGTTCGAATCAAGCCCAGGGCAGGCGGTTATAACCTTACAAATACAAATACAGTACAACCTCTCTAGAACAACACCCAGTGGTAGTGACTTAAGTACTGGTAAAAGAGACAAGTGTCCAGGAAAGCTGAGTTGGGTGCACTGGTCACTGCAAAACAAGTTGCTCAACTTGCTCGAAACCAGTATAAACACAGTCGATACTTATTCCATCAGAAAATCACACTCGATACCCCGGAATATGATAAATCAAACACAAGAAATTAACATACCTTGGGTCATCGGTGATCTCTCATCTGGTCGGAAGTCTGTGTCATCTTTTTCTTTCTTCTACGCCTAGAAACAGAGAACAAACAAGGTTAGGATAATATAAAAACAGTAGGAAAAAATAAGTAAAAAAGGTCATACTTTACCAAACTGGGCGTCCTCTTCAATCTGTCATCTTTCTTCGTTCTTCGTTCTTCTTCTTGGTCTAGAATAGAAAAGCGCACAACATAAACAACACCATAAAACCAACTCACATAAAGACATAATCAATCATCACAATAGGTGGGGGGTACAGGGGACACTGGTTTGAATCACGCCCAGGGCAGGCGGCTATAACCGTACAAGAAATTGGCGCAACAAATACAGTAAAACTTCTCTTGAACAACACACAAGTGGTAGTGACTTAAGTACTGGTTAAATAGAAAAGTGTCCAGGAAAGCTGAGTTAGGTGCACTGGTCACGGCCAAATAAGTTAAAACAACAGTGTCGACTTGCTTATAACCAGCAATAAAATCATACTCGATACCCTAGAATACGATAAATCAAACACAAGAAATTAACATACCTTGGGTCATCGGTGATCTTTCATTTGGTCGGAAGTCTGTGTCATCTTTTTCTTTCTTCGTTCTTCTTCTTGGTCTAAAATAGAAAAGTGCGCAACATAAACAACACCATAAAACAAACTCGCATTCGGACATAATCAATCATCACGGTGTAAATAAACAGTTCGGCCTAAGCAGATCTCACTTCCTGTCCCCCACTTAACCAGACTAATCATTGTCAGTAGCGCAGTTGGTTTTCCCATCAAGTATCCACAAGAGGTGGGGTACAGGGGATGCTGGTTCGAATCAAGCCCAGGGCAGGCGGCTATAACCGTACAAGAAATTGGCGCAACAAATACAGTAAAACTTCTCTTGAACAACACACATGTGGTAGTGACTTAAGTACTGGTCAAATAGAAAAGTGTCCAGGAAAGCTGAGTTAGGTGCACTGGTCACTGCTAAATAAGTTAAAACAACTGTGTCGACTTGCTCATGACCAGCAGAAAATCATACTCGATACCCTAGAATACGATAAATCAAACACAAGAAATTAACATACCTTGGGTCATCGGTGATCTTTCATTTGGTCGGAAGTCTGTGTCATCTTTTTCTTTCTTCGTTCTTCTTCTTGGTCTAAAATAGAAAAGTGCGCAACATAAACAACACCATAAAACAAACTCGCATTAGGACATAATCAATCATCACAGTGTAAATAAACAGTTCGGCCTAAGCAGATCTCACTTCCTGTCCCCCACTTAACCAGACTAATCATTGTCAGTAGCGCAGTTGGTTTTCCCATCAAGTATCCACAAGAGGTGGGGTACAGGGGATACTGGTTCGAATCAAGCCAAGGGCAGGCGGTTATAACCTTACAAATACAAATACAGTACAACCTCTCTAGAACAACACCCAGTGGTAGTGACTAAAGTACTGGTAAAAGAGACAAGTGTCCAGGAAAGCTGAGTTGGGTGCACTGGTCACTGCAAAACAAGTTGCTCAACTTGCTCGAAACCAGTATAAACACAGTCGATACTTATTCCATCAGAAAATCACACTCGATACCCCGGAATATGATAAATCAAACACAAGAAATTAACATACCTTGGGTCATCGGTGATCTCTCATCTGGTCGGAAGTCTGTGTCATCTTTTTCTTTCTTCTACGCCTAGAAACAGAGAACAAACAAGGTTAGGATAATATAAAAACAGTAGGAAAAAATAAGTAAAAAAGGTCATACTTTACCAAACTGGGCGTCCTCTTCAATCTGTCATCTTTCTTCGTTCTTCGTTCTTCTTCTTGGTCTAGAATAGAAAAGCGCACAACATAAACAACACCATAAAACCAACTCACATAAAGACATAATCAATCATCACAATAGGTGGGGGGTACAGGGGACACTGGTTTGAATCACGCCCAGGGCAGGCGGCTATAACCGTACAAGAAATTGGCGCAACAAATACAGTAAAACTTCTCTTGAACAACACACAAGTGGTAGTGACTTAAGTACTGGTTAAATAGAAAAGTGTCCAGGAAAGCTGAGTTAGGTGCACTGGTCACGGCCAAATAAGTTAAAACAACAGTGTCGACTTGCTTATAACCAGCAATAAAATCATACTCGATACCCTAGAATACGATAAATCAAACACAAGAAATTAACATACCTTGGGTCATCGGTGATCTTTCATTTGGTCGGAAGTCTGTGTCATCTTTTTCTTTCTTCGTTCTTCTTCTTGGTCTAAAATAGAAAAGTGCGCAACATAAACAACACCATAAAACAAACTCGCATTCGGACATAATCAATCATCACGGTGTAAATAAACAGTTCGGCCTAAGCAGATCTCACTTCCTGTCCCCCACTTAACCAGACTAATCATTGTCAGTAGCGCAGTTGGTTTTCCCATCAAGTATCCACAAGAGGTGGGGTACAGGGGATGCTGGTTCGAATCAAGCCCAGGGCAGGCGGCTATAACCGTACAAGAAATTGGCGCAACAAATACAGTAAAACTTCTCTTGAACAACACACAAGTGGTAGTGACTTAAGTACTGGTCAAATAGAAAAGTGTCCAGGAAAGCTGAGTTAGGTGCACTGGTCACTGCTAAATAAGTTAAAACAACTGTGTCGACTTGCTCATGACCAGCAGAAAATCATACTCGATACCCTAGAATACGATAAATCAAACACAAGAAATTAACATACCTTGGGTCATCGGTGATCTTTCATTTGGTCGGAAGTCTGTGTCATCTTTTTCTTTCTTCGTTCTTCTTCTTGGTCTAAAATAGAAAAGTGCGCAACATAAACAACACCATAAAACAAACTCGCATTAGGACATAATCAATCATCACAGTGTAAATAAACAGTTCGGCCTAAGCAGATCTCACTTCCTGTCCCCCACTTAACCAGACTAATCATTGTCAGTAGCGCAGTTGGTTTTCCCATCAAGTATCCACAAGAGGTGGGGTACAGGGGATACTGGTTCGAATCAAGCCAAGGGCAGGCGGTTATAACCTTACAAATACAAATACAGTACAACCTCTCTAGAACAACACCCAGTGGTAGTGACTAAAGTACTGGTAAAAGAGACAAGTGTCCAGGAAAGCTGAGTTGGGTGCACTGGTCACTGCAAAACAAGTTGCTCAACTTGCTCGAAACCAGCATAAACACAGTCGATACTTATTCCATCAGAAAATCACACTCGATACCCCGGAATATGATAAATCAAACACAAGAAATTAACATACCTTGGGTCATCGGTGATCTCTCATCTGGTCGGAAGTCTGTGTCATCTTTTTCTTTCTTCTACGCCTAGAAACAGAGAACAAACAAGGTTAGGATAATATAAAAACAGTAGGAAAAAATAAGTAAAAAAGGTCATACTTTACCAAACTGGGCGTCCTCTTCAATCTGTCATCTTTCTTCGTTCTTCGTTCTTCTTCTTGGTCTAGAATAGAAAAGCGCACAACATAAACAACACCATAAAACCAACTCACATAAAGACATAATCAATCATCACAATAGGTGGGGGGTACAGGGGACACTGGTTTGAATCACGCCCAGGGCAGGCGGCTATAACCGTACAAGAAATTGGCGCAACAAATACAGTAAAACTTCTCTTGAACAACACACAAGTGGTAGTGACTTAAGTACTGGTTAAATAGAAAAGTGTCCAGGAAAGCTGAGTTAGGTGCACTGGTCACGGCCAAATAAGTTAAAACAACAGTGTCGACTTGCTTATAACCAGCAATAAAATCATACTCGATACCCTAGAATACGATAAATCAAACACAAGAAATTAACATACCTTGGGTCATCGGTGATCTTTCTTTTGGTCGGAAGTCTGTGTCATCTTTTTCTTTCTTCGTTCTTCTTCTTGGTCTAAAATAGAAAAGTGCGCAACATAAACAACACCATAAAACAAACTCGCATTCGGACATAATCAATCATCACGGTGTAAATAAACAGTTCGGCCTAAGCAGATCTCACTTCCTGTCCCCCACTTAACCAGACTAATCATTGTCAGTAGCGCAGTTGGTTTTCCCATCAAGTATCCACAAGAGGTGGGGTACAGGGGATGCTGGTTCGAATCAAGCCCAGGGCAGGCGGTTATAACCTTACAAATACAAATACAGTACAACCTCTCTAGAACAACACCCAGTGGTAGTGACTTAAGTACTGGTAAAAGAGACAAGTGTCCAGGAAAGCTGAGTTGGGTGCACTGGTCACTGCAAAACAAGTTGCTCAACTTGCTCGAAACCAGTATAAACACAGTCGATACTTATTCCATCAGAAAATCACACTCGATACCCCGGAATATGATAAATCAAACACAAGAAATTAACATACCTTGGGTCATCGGTGATCTCTCATCTGGTCGGAAGTCTGTGTCATCTTTTTCTTTCTTCTACGCCTAGAAACAGAGAACAAACAAGGTTAGGATAATATAAAAACAGTAGGAAAAAATAAGTAAAAAAGGTCATACTTTACCAAACTGGGCGTCCTCTTCAATCTGTCATCTTTCTTCGTTCTTCGTTCTTCTTCTTGGTCTAGAATAGAAAAGCGCATAACATAAACAACACCATAAAACCAACTCACATAAAGACATAATCAATCATCACAATAGGTGGGGGGTACAGGGGACACTGGTTTGAATCACGCCCAGGGCAGGCGGCTATAACCGTACAAGAAATTGGCGCAACAAATACAGTAAAACTTCTCTTGAACAACACACAAGTGGTAGTGACTTAAGTACTGGTTAAATAGAAAAGTGTCCAGGAAAGCTGAGTTAGGTGCACTGGTCACGGCCAAATAAGTTAAAACAACAGTGTCGACTTGCTTATAACCAGCAATAAAATCATACTCGATACCCTAGAATACGATAAATCAAACACAAGAAATTAACATACCTTGGGTCATCGGTGATCTTTCATTTGGTCGGAAGTCTGTGTCATCTTTTTCTTTCTTCGTTCTTCTTCTTGGTCTAAAATAGAAAAGTGCGCAACATAAACAACACCATAAAACAAACTCGCATTCGGACATAATCAATCATCACGGTGTAAATAAACAGTTCGGCCTAAGCAGATCTCACTTCCTGTCCCCCACTTAACCAGACTAATCATTGTCAGTAGCGCAGTTGGTTTTCCCATCAAGTATCCACAAGAGGTGGGGTACAGGGGATGCTGGTTCGAATCAAGCCCAGGGCAGGCGGCTATAACCGTACAAGAAATTGGCGCAACAAATACAGTAAAACTTCTCTTGAACAACACACAAGTGGTAGTGACTTAAGTACTGGTCAAATAGAAAAGTGTCCAGGAAAGCTGAGTTAGGTGCACTGGTCACTGCTAAATAAGTTAAAACAACTGTGTCGACTTGCTCATGACCAGCAGAAAATCATACTCGATACCCTAGAATACGATAAATCAAACACAAGAAATTAACATACCTTGGGTCATCGGTGATCTTTCATTTGGTCGGAAGTCTGTGTCATCTTTTTCTTTCTTCGTTCTTCTTCTTGGTCTAAAATAGAAAAGTGCGCAACATAAACAACACCATAAAACAAACTCGCATTAGGACATAATCAATCATCACAGTGTAAATAAACAGTTCGGCCTAAGCAGATCTCACTTCCTGTCCCCCACTTAACCAGACTAATCATTGTCAGTAGCGCAGTTGGTTTTCCCATCAAGTATCCACAAGAGGTGGGGTACAGGGGATACTGGTTCGAATCAAGCCAAGGGCAGGCGGTTATAACCTTACAAATACAAATACAGTACAACCTCTCTAGAACAACACCCAGTGGTAGTGACTAAAGTACTGGTAAAAGAGACAAGTGTCCAGGAAAGCTGAGTTGGGTGCACTGGTCACTGCAAAACAAGTTGCTCAACTTGCTCGAAACCAGCATAAACACAGTCGATACTTATTCCATCAGAAAATCACACTCGATACCCCGGAATATGATAAATCAAACACAAGAAATTAACATACCTTGGGTCATCGGTGATCTCTCATCTGGTCGGAAGTCTGTGTCATCTTTTTCTTTCTTCTACGCCTAGAAACAGAGAACAAACAAGGTTAGGATAATATAAAAACAGTAGGAAAAAATAAGTAAAAAAGGTCATACTTTACCAAACTGGGCGTCCTCTTCAATCTGTCATCTTTCTTCGTTCTTCGTTCTTCTTCTTGGTCTAGAATAGAAAAGCGCACAACATAAACAACACCATAAAACCAACTCACATAAAGACATAATCAATCATCACAATAGGTGGGGGGTACAGGGGACACTGGTTTGAATCACGCCCAGGGCAGGCGGCTATAACCGTACAAGAAATTGGCGCAACAAATACAGTAAAACTTCTCTTGAACAACACACAAGTGGTAGTGACTTAAGTACTGGTTAAATAGAAAAGTGTCCAGGAAAGCTGAGTTAGGTGCACTGGTCACGGCCAAATAAGTTAAAACAACAGTGTCGACTTGCTTATAACCAGCAATAAAATCATACTCGATACCCTAGAATACGATAAATCAAACACAAGAAATTAACATACCTTGGGTCATCGGTGATCTTTCATTTGGTCGGAAGTCTGTGTCATCTTTTTCTTTCTTCGTTCTTCTTCTTGGTCTAAAATAGAAAAGTGCGCAACATAAACAACACCATAAAACAAACTCGCATTCGGACATAATCAATCATCACGGTGTAAATAAACAGTTCGGCCTAAGCAGATCTCACTTCCTGTCCCCCACTTAACCAGACTAATCATTGTCAGTAGCGCAGTTGGTTTTCCCATCAAGTATCCACAAGAGGTGGGGTACAGGGGATGCTGGTTCGAATCAAGCCCAGGGCAGGCGGTTATAACCTTACAAATACAAATACAGTACAACCTCTCTAGAACAACACCCAGTGGTAGTGACTTAAGTACTGGTAAAAGAGACAAGTGTCCAGGAAAGCTGAGTTGGGTGCACTGGTCACTGCAAAACAAGTTGCTCAACTTGCTCGAAACCAGTATAAACACAGTCGATACTTATTCCATCAGAAAATCACACTCGATACCCCGGAATATGATAAATCAAACACAAGAAATTAACATACCTTGGGTCATCGGTGATCTCTCATCTGGTCGGAAGTCTGTGTCATCTTTTTCTTTCTTCTACGCCTAGAAACAGAGAACAAACAAGGTTAGGATAATATAAAAACAGTAGGAAAAAATAAGTAAAAAAGGTCATACTTTACCAAACTGGGCGTCCTCTTCAATCTGTCATCTTTCTTCGTTCTTCGTTCTTCTTCTTGGTCTAGAATAGAAAAGCGCACAACATAAACAACACCATAAAACCAACTCACATAAAGACATAATCAATCATCACAATAGGTGGGGGGTACAGGGGACACTGGTTTGAATCACGCCCAGGGCAGGCGGCTATAACCGTACAAGAAATTGGCGCAACAAATACAGTAAAACTTCTCTTGAACAACACACAAGTGGTAGTGACTTAAGTACTGGTTAAATAGAAAAGTGTCCAGGAAAGCTGAGTTAGGTGCACTGGTCACGGCCAAATAAGTTAAAACAACAGTGTCGACTTGCTTATAACCAGCAATAAAATCATACTCGATACCCTAGAATACGATAAATCAAACACAAGAAATTAACATACCTTGGGTCATCGGTGATCTTTCATTTGGTCGGAAGTCTGTGTCATCTTTTTCTTTCTTCGTTCTTCTTCTTGGTCTAAAATAGAAAAGTGCGCAACATAAACAACACCATAAAACAAACTTGCATTCGGACATAATCAATCATCACGGTGTAAATAAACAGTTCGGCCTAAGCAGATCTCACTTCCTGTCCCCCACTTAACCAGACTAATCATTGTCAGTAGCGCAGTTGGTTTTCCCATCAAGTATCCACAAGAGGTGGGGTACAGGGGATGCTGGTTCGAATCAAGCCCAGGGCAGGCGGCTATAACCGTACAAGAAATTGGCGCAACAAATACAGTAAAACTTCTCTTGAACAACACACAAGTGGTAGTGACTTAAGTACTGGTCAAATAGAAAAGTGTCCAGGAAAGCTGAGTTAGGTGCACTGGTCACTGCTAAATAAGTTAAAACAACTGTGTCGACTTGCTCATGACCAGCAGAAAATCATACTCGATACCCTAGAATACGATAAATCAAACACAAGAAATTAACATACCTTGGGTCATCGGTGATCTTTCATTTGGTCGGAAGTCTGTGTCATCTTTTTCTTTCTTCGTTCTTCTTCTTGGTCTAAAATAGAAAAGTGCGCAACATAAACAACACCATAAAACAAACTCGCATTAGGACATAATCAATCATCACAGTGTAAATAAACAGTTCGGCCTAAGCAGATCTCACTTCCTGTCCCCCACTTAACCAGACTAATCATTGTCAGTAGCGCAGTTGGTTTTCCCATCAAGTATCCACAAGAGGTGGGGTACAGGGGATACTGGTTCGAATCAAGCCAAGGGCAGGCGGTTATAACCTTACAAATACAAATACAGTACAACCTCTCTAGAACAACACCCAGTGGTAGTGACTAAAGTACTGGTAAAAGAGACAAGTGTCCAGGAAAGCTGAGTTGGGTGCACTGGTCACTGCAAAACAAGTTGCTCAACTTGCTCGAAACCAGTATAAACACAGTCGATACTTATTCCATCAGAAAATCACACTCGATACCCCGGAATATGATAAATCAAACACAAGAAATTAACATACCTTGGGTCATCGGTGATCTCTCATCTGGTCGGAAGTCTGTGTCATCTTTTTCTTTCTTCTACGCCTAGAAACAGAGAACAAACAAGGTTAGGATAATATAAAAACAGTAGGAAAAAATAAGTAAAAAAGGTCATACTTTACCAAACTGGGCGTCCTCTTCAATCTGTCATCTTTCTTCGTTCTTCGTTCTTCTTCTTGGTCTAGAATAGAAAAGCGCACAACATAAACAACACCATAAAACCAACTCACATAAAGACATAATCAATCATCACAATAGGTGGGGGGTACAGGGGACACTGGTTTGAATCACGCCCAGGGCAGGCGGCTATAACCGTACAAGAAATTGGCGCAACAAATACAGTAAAACTTCTCTTGAACAACACACAAGTGGTAGTGACTTAAGTACTGGTTAAATAGAAAAGTGTCCAGGAAAGCTGAGTTAGGTGCACTGGTCACGGCCAAATAAGTTAAAACAACAGTGTCGACTTGCTTATAACCAGCAATAAAATCATACTCGATACCCTAGAATACGATAAATCAAACACAAGAAATTAACATACCTTGGGTCATCGGTGATCTTTCATTTGGTCGGAAGTCTGTGTCATCTTTTTCTTTCTTCGTTCTTCTTCTTGGTCTAAAATAGAAAAGTGCGCAACATAAACAACACCATAAAACAAACTCGCATTCGGACATAATCAATCATCACGGTGTAAATAAACAGTTCGGCCTAAGCAGATCTCACTTCCTGTCCCCCACTTAACCAGACTAATCATTGTCAGTAGCGCAGTTGGTTTTCCCATCAAGTATCCACAAGAGGTGGGGTACAGGGGATGCTGGTTCGAATCAAGCCCAGGGCAGGCGGCTATAACCGTACAAGAAATTGGCGCAACAAATACAGTAAAACTTCTCTTGAACAACACACAAGTGGTAGTGACTTAAGTACTGGTCAAATAGAAAAGTGTCCAGGAAAGCTGAGTTAGGTGCACTGGTCACTGCTAAATAAGTTAAAACAACTGTGTCGACTTGCTCATGACCAGCAGAAAATCATACTCGATACCCTAGAATACGATAAATCAAACACAAGAAATTAACATACCTTGGGTCATCGGTGATCTTTCATTTGGTCGGAAGTCTGTGTCATCTTTTTCTTTCTTCGTTCTTCTTCTTGGTCTAAAATAGAAAAGTGCGCAACATAAACAACACCATAAAACAAACTCGCATTAGGACATAATCAATCATCACAGTGTAAATAAACAGTTCGGCCTAAGCAGATCTCACTTCCTGTCCCCCACTTAACCAGACTAATCATTGTCAGTAGCGCAGTTGGTTTTCCCATCAAGTATCCACAAGAGGTGGGGTACAGGGGATACTGGTTCGAATCAAGCCAAGGGCAGGCGGTTATAACCTTACAAATACAAATACAGTACAACCTCTCTAGAACAACACCCAGTGGTAGTGACTAAAGTACTGGTAAAAGAGACAAGTGTCCAGGAAAGCTGAGTTGGGTGCACTGGTCACTGCAAAACAAGTTGCTCAACTTGCTCGAAACCAGCATAAACACAGTCGATACTTATTCCATCAGAAAATCACACTCGATACCCCGGAATATGATAAATCAAACACAAGAAATTAACATACCTTGGGTCATCGGTGATCTCTCATCTGGTCGGAAGTCTGTGTCATCTTTTTCTTTCTTCTACGCCTAGAAACAGAGAACAAACAAGGTTAGGATAATATAAAAACAGTAGGAAAAAATAAGTAAAAAAGGTCATACTTTACCAAACTGGGCGTCCTCTTCAATCTGTCATCTTTCTTCGTTCTTCGTTCTTCTTCTTGGTCTAGAATAGAAAAGCGCACAACATAAACAACACCATAAAACCAACTCACATAAAGACATAATCAATCATCACAATAGGTGGGGGGTACAGGGGACACTGGTTTGAATCACGCCCAGGGCAGGCGGCTATAACCGTACAAGAAATTGGCGCAACAAATACAGTAAAACTTCTCTTGAACAACACACAAGTGGTAGTGACTTAAGTACTGGTTAAATAGAAAAGTGTCCAGGAAAGCTGAGTTAGGTGCACTGGTCACGGCCAAATAAGTTAAAACAACAGTGTCGACTTGCTTATAACCAGCAATAAAATCATACTCGATACCCTAGAATACGATAAATCAAACACAAGAAATTAACATACCTTGGGTCATCGGTGATCTTTCATTTGGTCGGAAGTCTGTGTCATCTTTTTCTTTCTTCGTTCTTCTTCTTGGTCTAAAATAGAAAAGTGCGCAACATAAACAACACCATAAAACAAACTCGCATTCGGACATAATCAATCATCACGGTGTAAATAAACAGTTCGGCCTAAGCAGATCTCACTTCCTGTCCCCCACTTAACCAGACTAATCATTGTCAGTAGCGCAGTTGGTTTTCCCATCAAGTATCCACAAGAGGTGGGGTACAGGGGATGCTGGTTCGAATCAAGCCCAGGGCAGGCGGTTATAACCTTACAAATACAAATACAGTACAACCTCTCTAGAACAACACCCAGTGGTAGTGACTTAAGTACTGGTAAAAGAGACAAGTGTCCAGGAAAGCTGAGTTGGGTGCACTGGTCACTGCAAAACAAGTTGCTCAACTTGCTCGAAACCAGTATAAACACAGTCGATACTTATTCCATCAGAAAATCACACTCGATACCCCGGAATATGATAAATCAAACACAAGAAATTAACATACCTTGGGTCATCGGTGATCTCTCATCTGGTCGGAAGTCTGTGTCATCTTTTTCTTTCTTCTACGCCTAGAAACAGAGAACAAACAAGGTTAGGATAATATAAAAACAGTAGGAAAAAATAAGTAAAAAAGGTCATACTTTACCAAACTGGGCGTCCTCTTCAATCTGTCATCTTTCTTCGTTCTTCGTTCTTCTTCTTGGTCTAGAATAGAAAAGCGCACAACATAAACAACACCATAAAACCAACTCACATAAAGACATAATCAATCATCACAATAGGTGGGGGGTACAGGGGACACTGGTTTGAATCACGCCCAGGGCAGGCGGCTATAACCGTACAAGAAATTGGCGCAACAAATACAGTAAAACTTCTCTTGAACAACACACAAGTGGTAGTGACTTAAGTACTGGTTAAATAGAAAAGTGTCCAGGAAAGCTGAGTTAGGTGCACTGGTCACGGCCAAATAAGTTAAAACAACAGTGTCGACTTGCTTATAACCAGCAATAAAATCATACTCGATACCCTAGAATACGATAAATCAAACACAAGAAATTAACATACCTTGGGTCATCGGTGATCTTTCATTTGGTCGGAAGTCTGTGTCATCTTTTTCTTTCTTCGTTCTTCTTCTTGGTCTAAAATAGAAAAGTGCGCAACATAAACAACACCATAAAACAAACTTGCATTCGGACATAATCAATCATCACGGTGTAAATAAACAGTTCGGCCTAAGCAGATCTCACTTCCTGTCCCCCACTTAACCAGACTAATCATTGTCAGTAGCGCAGTTGGTTTTCCCATCAAGTATCCACAAGAGGTGGGGTACAGGGGATGCTGGTTCGAATCAAGCCCAGGGCAGGCGGCTATAACCGTACAAGAAATTGGCGCAACAAATACAGTAAAACTTCTCTTGAACAACACACAAGTGGTAGTGACTTAAGTACTGGTCAAATAGAAAAGTGTCCAGGAAAGCTGAGTTAGGTGCACTGGTCACTGCTAAATAAGTTAAAACAACTGTGTCGACTTGCTCATGACCAGCAGAAAATCATACTCGATACCCTAGAATACGATAAATCAAACACAAGAAATTAACATACCTTGGGTCATCGGTGATCTTTCATTTGGTCGGAAGTCTGTGTCATCTTTTTCTTTCTTCGTTCTTCTTCTTGGTCTAAAATAGAAAAGTGCGCAACATAAACAACACCATAAAACAAACTCGCATTAGGACATAATCAATCATCACAGTGTAAATTAACAGTTCGGCCTAAGCAGATCTCACTTCCTGTCCCCCACTTAACCAGACTAATCATTGTCAGTAGCGCAGTTGGTTTTCCCATCAAGTATCCACAAGAGGTGGGGTACAGGGGATACTGGTTCGAATCAAGCCAAGGGCAGGCGGTTATAACCTTACAAATACAAATACAGTACAACCTCTCTAGAACAACACCCAGTGGTAGTGACTAAAGTACTGGTAAAAGAGACAAGTGTCCAGGAAAGCTGAGTTGGGTGCACTGGTCACTGCAAAACAAGTTGCTCAACTTGCTCGAAACCAGCATAAACACAGTCGATACTTATTCCATCAGAAAATCACACTCGATACCCCGGAATATGATAAATCAAACACAAGAAATTAACATACCTTGGGTCATCGGTGATCTCTCATCTGGTCGGAAGTCTGTGTCATCTTTTTCTTTCTTCTACGCCTAGAAACAGAGAACAAACAAGGTTAGGATAATATAAAAACAGTAGGAAAAAATAAGTAAAAAAGGTCATACTTTACCAAACTGGGCGTCCTCTTCAATCTGTCATCTTTCTTCGTTCTTCGTTCTTCTTCTTGGTCTAGAATAGAAAAGCGCACAACATAAACAACACCATAAAACCAACTCACATAAAGACATAATCAATCATCACAATAGGTGGGGGGTACAGGGGACACTGGTTTGAATCACGCCCAGGGCAGGCGGCTATAACCGTACAAGAAATTGGCGCAACAAATACAGTAAAACTTCTCTTGAACAACACACAAGTGGTAGTGACTTAAGTACTGGTTAAATAGAAAAGTGTCCAGGAAAGCTGAGTTAGGTGCACTGGTCACGGCCAAATAAGTTAAAACAACAGTGTCGACTTGCTTATAACCAGCAATAAAATCATACTCGATACCCTAGAATACGATAAATCAAACACAAGAAATTAACATACCTTGGGTCATCGGTGATCTTTCATTTGGTCGGAAGTCTGTGTCATCTTTTTCTTTCTTCGTTCTTCTTCTTGGTCTAAAATAGAAAAGTGCGCAACATAAACAACACCATAAAACAAACTCGCATTCGGACATAATCAATCATCACGGTGTAAATAAACAGTTCGGCCTAAGCAGATCTCACTTCCTGTCCCCCACTTAACCAGACTAATCATTGTCAGTAGCGCAGTTGGTTTTCCCATCAAGTATCCACAAGAGGTGGGGTACAGGGGATGCTGGTTCGAATCAAGCCCAGGGCAGGCGGCTATAACCGTACAAGAAATTGGCGCAACAAATACAGTAAAACTTCTCTTGAACAACACACAAGTGGTAGTGACTTAAGTACTGGTCAAATAGAAAAGTGTCCAGGAAAGCTGAGTTAGGTGCACTGGTCACTGCTAAATAAGTTAAAACAACTGTGTCGACTTGCTCATGACCAGCAGAAAATCATACTCGATACCCTAGAATACGATAAATCAAACACAAGAAATTAACATACCTTGGGTCATCGGTGATCTTTCATTTGGTCGGAAGTCTGTGTCATCTTTTTCTTTCTTCGTTCTTCTTCTTGGTCTAAAATAGAAAAGTGCGCAACATAAACAACACCATAAAACAAACTCGCATTAGGACATAATCAATCATCACAGTGTAAATAAACAGTTCGGCCTAAGCAGATCTCACTTCCTGTCCCCCACTTAACCAGACTAATCATTGTCAGTAGCGCAGTTGGTTTTCCCATCAAGTATCCACAAGAGGTGGGGTACAGGGGATACTGGTTCGAATCAAGCCAAGGGCAGGCGGTTATAACCTTACAAATACAAATACAGTACAACCTCTCTAGAACAACACCCAGTGGTAGTGACTAAAGTACTGGTAAAAGAGACAAGTGTCCAGGAAAGCTGAGTTGGGTGCACTGGTCACTGCAAAACAAGTTGCTCAACTTGCTCGAAACCAGCATAAACACAGTCGATACTTATTCCATCAGAAAATCACACTCGATACCCCGGAATATGATAAATCAAACACAAGAAATTAACATACCTTGGGTCATCGGTGATCTCTCATCTGGTCGGAAGTCTGTGTCATCTTTTTCTTTCTTCTACGCCTAGAAACAGAGAACAAACAAGGTTAGGATAATATAAAAACAGTAGGAAAAAATAAGTAAAAAAGGTCATACTTTACCAAACTGGGCGTCCTCTTCAATCTGTCATCTTTCTTCGTTCTTCGTTCTTCTTCTTGGTCTAGAATAGAAAAGCGCACAACATAAACAACACCATAAAACCAACTCACATAAAGACATAATCAATCATCACAATAGGTGGGGGGTACAGGGGACACTGGTTTGAATCACGCCCAGGGCAGGCGGCTATAACCGTACAAGAAATTGGCGCAACAAATACAGTAAAACTTCTCTTGAACAACACACAAGTGGTAGTGACTTAAGTACTGGTTAAATAGAAAAGTGTCCAGGAAAGCTGAGTTAGGTGCACTGGTCACGGCCAAATAAGTTAAAACAACAGTGTCGACTTGCTTATAACCAGCAATAAAATCATACTCGATACCCTAGAATACGATAAATCAAACACAAGAAATTAACATACCTTGGGTCATCGGTGATCTTTCATTTGGTCGGAAGTCTGTGTCATCTTTTTCTTTCTTCGTTCTTCTTCTTGGTCTAAAATAGAAAAGTGCGCAACATAAACAACACCATAAAACAAACTCGCATTCGGACATAATCAATCATCACGGTGTAAATAAACAGTTCGGCCTAAGCAGATCTCACTTCCTGTCCCCCACTTAACCAGACTAATCATTGTCAGTAGCGCAGTTGGTTTTCCCATCAAGTATCCACAAGAGGTGGGGTACAGGGGATGCTGGTTCGAATCAAGCCCAGGGCAGGCGGTTATAACCTTACAAATACAAATACAGTACAACCTCTCTAGAACAACACCCAGTGGTAGTGACTTAAGTACTGGTAAAAGAGACAAGTGTCCAGGAAAGCTGAGTTGGGTGCACTGGTCACTGCAAAACAAGTTGCTCAACTTGCTCGAAACCAGTATAAACACAGTCGATACTTATTCCATCAGAAAATCACACTCGATACCCCGGAATATGATAAATCAAACACAAGAAATTAACATACCTTGGGTCATCGGTGATCTCTCATCTGGTCGGAAGTCTGTGTCATCTTTTTCTTTCTTCTACGCCTAGAAACAGAGAACAAACAAGGTTAGGATAATATAAAAACAGTAGGAAAAAATAAGTAAAAAAGGTCATACTTTACCAAACTGGGCGTCCTCTTCAATCTGTCATCTTTCTTCGTTCTTCGTTCTTCTTCTTGGTCTAGAATAGAAAAGCGCACAACATAAACAACACCATAAAACCAACTCACATAAAGACATAATCAATCATCACAATAGGTGGGGGGTACAGGGGACACTGGTTTGAATCACGCCCAGGGCAGGCGGCTATAACCGTACAAGAAATTGGCGCAACAAATACAGTAAAACTTCTCTTGAACAACACACAAGTGGTAGTGACTTAAGTACTGGTTAAATAGAAAAGTGTCCAGGAAAGCTGAGTTAGGTGCACTGGTCACGGCCAAATAAGTTAAAACAACAGTGTCGACTTGCTTATAACCAGCAATAAAATCATACTCGATACCCTAGAATACGATAAATCAAACACAAGAAATTAACATACCTTGGGTCATCGGTGATCTTTCATTTGGTCGGAAGTCTGTGTCATCTTTTTCTTTCTTCGTTCTTCTTCTTGGTCTAAAATAGAAAAGTGCGCAACATAAACAACACCATAAAACAAACTTGCATTCGGACATAATCAATCATCACGGTGTAAATAAACAGTTCGGCCTAAGCAGATCTCACTTCCTGTCCCCCACTTAACCAGACTAATCATTGTCAGTAGCGCAGTTGGTTTTCCCATCAAGTATCCACAAGAGGTGGGGTACAGGGGATGCTGGTTCGAATCAAGCCCAGGGCAGGCGGCTATAACCGTACAAGAAATTGGCGCAACAAATACAGTAAAACTTCTCTTGAACAACACACAAGTGGTAGTGACTTAAGTACTGGTCAAATAGAAAAGTGTCCAGGAAAGCTGAGTTAGGTGCACTGGTCACTGCTAAATAAGTTAAAACAACTGTGTCGACTTGCTCATGACCAGCAGAAAATCATACTCGATACCCTAGAATACGATAAATCAAACACAAGAAATTAACATACCTTGGGTCATCGGTGATCTTTCATTTGGTCGGAAGTCTGTGTCATCTTTTTCTTTCTTCGTTCTTCTTCTTGGTCTAAAATAGAAAAGTGCGCAACATAAACAACACCATAAAACAAACTCGCATTAGGACATAATCAATCATCACAGTGTAAATAAACAGTTCGGCCTAAGCAGATCTCACTTCCTGTCCCCCACTTAACCAGACTAATCATTGTCAGTAGCGCAGTTGGTTTTCCCATCAAGTATCCACAAGAGGTGGGGTACAGGGGATACTGGTTCGAATCAAGCCAAGGGCAGGCGGTTATAACCTTACAAATACAAATACAGTACAACCTCTCTAGAACAACACCCAGTGGTAGTGACTAAAGTACTGGTAAAAGAGACAAGTGTCCAGGAAAGCTGAGTTGGGTGCACTGGTCACTGCAAAACAAGTTGCTCAACTTGCTCGAAACCAGCATAAACACAGTCGATACTTATTCCATCAGAAAATCACACTCGATACCCCGGAATATGATAAATCAAACACAAGAAATTAACATACCTTGGGTCATCGGTGATCTCTCATCTGGTCGGAAGTCTGTGTCATCTTTTTCTTTCTTCTACGCCTAGAAACAGAGAACAAACAAGGTTAGGATAATATAAAAACAGTAGGAAAAAATAAGTAAAAAAGGTCATACTTTACCAAACTGGGCGTCCTCTTCAATCTGTCATCTTTCTTCGTTCTTCGTTCTTCTTCTTGGTCTAGAATAGAAAAGCGCACAACATAAACAACACCATAAAACCAACTCACATAAAGACATAATCAATCATCACAATAGGTGGGGGGTACAGGGGACACTGGTTTGAATCACGCCCAGGGCAGGCGGCTATAACCGTACAAGAAATTGGCGCAACAAATACAGTAAAACTTCTCTTGAACAACACACAAGTGGTAGTGACTTAAGTACTGGTTAAATAGAAAAGTGTCCAGGAAAGCTGAGTTAGGTGCACTGGTCACGGCCAAATAAGTTAAAACAACAGTGTCGACTTGCTTATAACCAGCAATAAAATCATACTCGATACCCTAGAATACGATAAATCAAACACAAGAAATTAACATACCTTGGGTCATCGGTGATCTTTCATTTGGTCGGAAGTCTGTGTCATCTTTTTCTTTCTTCGTTCTTCTTCTTGGTCTAAAATAGAAAAGTGCGCAACATAAACAACACCATAAAACAAACTCGCATTCGGACATAATCAATCATCACGGTGTAAATAAACAGTTCGGCCTAAGCAGATCTCACTTCCTGTCCCCCACTTAACCAGACTAATCATTGTCAGTAGCGCAGTTGGTTTTCCCATCAAGTATCCACAAGAGGTGGGGTACAGGGGATGCTGGTTCGAATCAAGCCCAGGGCAGGCGGCTATAACCGTACAAGAAATTGGCGCAACAAATACAGTAAAACTTCTCTTGAACAACACACAAGTGGTAGTGACTTAAGTACTGGTCAAATAGAAAAGTGTCCAGGAAAGCTGAGTTAGGTGCACTGGTCACTGCTAAATAAGTTAAAACAACTGTGTCGACTTGCTCATGACCAGCAGAAAATCATACTCGATACCCTAGAATACGATAAATCAAACACAAGAAATTAACATACCTTGGGTCATCGGTGATCTTTCATTTGGTCGGAAGTCTGTGTCATCTTTTTCTTTCTTCGTTCTTCTTCTTGGTCTAAAATAGAAAAGTGCGCAACATAAACAACACCATAAAACAAACTCGCATTAGGACATAATCAATCATCACAGTGTAAATAAACAGTTCGGCCTAAGCAGATCTCACTTCCTGTCCCCCACTTAACCAGACTAATCATTGTCAGTAGCGCAGTTGGTTTTCCCATCAAGTATCCACAAGAGGTGGGGTACAGGGGATACTGGTTCGAATCAAGCCAAGGGCAGGCGGTTATAACCTTACAAATACAAATACAGTACAACCTCTCTAGAACAACACCCAGTGGTAGTGACTAAAGTACTGGTAAAAGAGACAAGTGTCCAGGAAAGCTGAGTTGGGTGCACTGGTCACTGCAAAACAAGTTGCTCAACTTGCTCGAAACCAGCATAAACACAGTCGATACTTATTCCATCAGAAAATCACACTCGATACCCCGGAATATGATAAATCAAACACAAGAAATTAACATACCTTGGGTCATCGGTGATCTCTCATCTGGTCGGAAGTCTGTGTCATCTTTTTCTTTCTTCTACGCCTAGAAACAGAGAACAAACAAGGTTAGGATAATATAAAAACAGTAGGAAAAAATAAGTAAAAAAGGTCATACTTTACCAAACTGGGCGTCCTCTTCAATCTGTCATCTTTCTTCGTTCTTCGTTCTTCTTCTTGGTCTAGAATAGAAAAGCGCACAACATAAACAACACCATAAAACCAACTCACATAAAGACATAATCAATCATCACAATAGGTGGGGGGTACAGGGGACACTGGTTTGAATCACGCCCAGGGCAGGCGGCTATAACCGTACAAGAAATTGGCGCAACAAATACAGTAAAACTTCTCTTGAACAACACACAAGTGGTAGTGACTTAAGTACTGGTTAAATAGAAAAGTGTCCAGGAAAGCTGAGTTAGGTGCACTGGTCACGGCCAAATAAGTTAAAACAACAGTGTCGACTTGCTTATAACCAGCAATAAAATCATACTCGATACCCTAGAATACGATAAATCAAACACAAGAAATTAACATACCTTGGGTCATCGGTGATCTTTCATTTGGTCGGAAGTCTGTGTCATCTTTTTCTTTCTTCGTTCTTCTTCTTGGTCTAAAATAGAAAAGTGCGCAACATAAACAACACCATAAAACAAACTCGCATTCGGACATAATCAATCATCACGGTGTAAATAAACAGTTCGGCCTAAGCAGATCTCACTTCCTGTCCCCCACTTAACCAGACTAATCATTGTCAGTAGCGCAGTTGGTTTTCCCATCAAGTATCCACAAGAGGTGGGGTACAGGGGATGCTGGTTCGAATCAAGCCCAGGGCAGGCGGCTATAACCGTACAAGAAATTGGCGCAACAAATACAGTAAAACTTCTCTTGAACAACACACAAGTGGTAGTGACTTAAGTACTGGTCAAATAGAAAAGTGTCCAGGAAAGCTGAGTTAGGTGCACTGGTCACTGCTAAATAAGTTAAAACAACTGTGTCGACTTGCTCATGACCAGCAGAAAATCATACTCGATACCCTAGAATACGATAAATCAAACACAAGAAATTAACATACCTTGGGTCATCGGTGATCTTTCATTTGGTCGGAAGTCTGTGTCATCTTTTTCTTTCTTCGTTCTTCTTCTTGGTCTAAAATAGAAAAGTGCGCAACATAAACAACACCATAAAACAAACTCGCATTAGGACATAATCAATCATCACAGTGTAAATAAACAGTTCGGCCTAAGCAGATCTCACTTCCTGTCCCCCACTTAACCAGACTAATCATTGTCAGTAGCGCAGTTGGTTTTCCCATCAAGTATCCACAAGAGGTGGGGTACAGGGGATACTGGTTCGAATCAAGCCAAGGGCAGGCGGTTATAACCTTACAAATACAAATACAGTACAACCTCTCTAGAACAACACCCAGTGGTAGTGACTAAAGTACTGGTAAAAGAGACAAGTGTCCAGGAAAGCTGAGTTGGGTGCACTGGTCACTGCAAAACAAGTTGCTCAACTTGCTAGAAACCAGCATAAACACAGTCGATACTTATTCCATCAGAAAATCACACTCGATACCCCGGAATATGATAAATCAAACACAAGAAATTAACATACCTTGGGTCATCGGTGATCTCTCATCTGGTCGGAAGTCTGTGTCATCTTTTTCTTTCTTCTACGCCTAGAAACAGAGAACAAACAAGGTTAGGATAATATAAAAACAGTAGGAAAAAATAAGTAAAAAAGGTCATACTTTACCAAACTGGGCGTCCTCTTCAATCTGTCATCTTTCTTCGTTCTTCGTTCTTCTTCATGGTCTAGAATAGAAAAGCGCACAACATAAACAACACCATAAAACCAACTCACATAAAGACATAATCAATCATCACAATAGGTGGGGGGTACAGGGGACACTGGTTTGAATCACGCCCAGGGCAGGCGGCTATAACCGTACAAGAAATTGGCGCAACAAATACAGTAAAACTTCTCTTGAACAACACACAAGTGGTAGTGACTTAAGTACTGGTTAAATAGAAAAGTGTCCAGGAAAGCTGAGTTAGGTGCACTGGTCACGGCCAAATAAGTTAAAACAACAGTGTCGACTTGCTTATAACCAGCAATAAAATCATACTCGATACCCTAGAATACGATAAATCAAACACAAGAAATTAACATACCTTGGGTCATCGGTGATCTTTCATTTGGTCGGAAGTCTGTGTCATCTTTTTCTTTCTTCGTTCTTCTTCTTGGTCTAAAATAGAAAAGTGCGCAACATAAACAACACCATAAAACAAACTCGCATTCGGACATAATCAATCATCACGGTGTAAATAAACAGTTCGGCCTAAGCAGATCTCACTTCCTGTCCCCCACTTAACCAGACTAATCATTGTCAGTAGCGCAGTTGGTTTTCCCATCAAGTATCCACAAGAGGTGGGGTACAGGGGATGCTGGTTCGAATCAAGCCCAGGGCAGGCGGCTATAACCGTACAAGAAATTGGCGCAACAAATACAGTAAAACTTCTCTTGAACAACACACAAGTGGTAGTGACTTAAGTACTGGTCAAATAGAAAAGTGTCCAGGAAAGCTGAGTTAGGTGCACTGGTCACTGCTAAATAAGTTAAAACAACTGTGTCGACTTGCTCATGACCAGCAGAAAATCATACTCGATACCCTAGAATACGATAAATCAAACACAAGAAATTAACATACCTTGGGTCATCGGTGATCTTTCATTTGGTCGGAAGTCTGTGTCATCTTTTTCTTTCTTCGTTCTTCTTCTTGGTCTAAAATAGAAAAGTGCGCAACATAAACAACACCATAAAACAAACTCGCATTAGGACATAATCAATCATCACAGTGTAAATAAACAGTTCGGCCTAAGCAGATCTCACTTCCTGTCCCCCACTTAACCAGACTAATCATTGTCAGTAGCGCAGTTGGTTTTCCCATCAAGTATCCACAAGAGGTGGGGTACAGGGGATACTGGTTCGAATCAAGCCAAGGGCAGGCGGTTATAACCTTACAAATACAAATACAGTACAACCTCTCTAGAACAACACCCAGTGGTAGTGACTAAAGTACTGGTAAAAGAGACAAGTGTCCAGGAAAGCTGAGTTGGGTGCACTGGTCACTGCAAAACAAGTTGCTCAACTTGCTCGAAACCAGCATAAACACAGTCGATACTTATTCCATCAGAAAATCACACTCGATACCCCGGAATATGATAAATCAAACACAAGAAATTAACATACCTTGGGTCATCGGTGATCTCTCATCTGGTCGGAAGTCTGTGTCATCTTTTTCTTTCTTCTACGCCTAGAAACAGAGAACAAACAAGGTTAGGATAATATAAAAACAGTAGGAAAAAATAAGTAAAAAAGGTCATACTTTACCAAACTGGGCGTCCTCTTCAATCTGTCATCTTTCTTCGTTCTTCGTTCTTCTTCTTGGTCTAGAATAGAAAAGCGCACAACATAAACAACACCATAAAACCAACTCACATAAAGACATAATCAATCATCACAATAGGTGGGGGGTACAGGGGACACTGGTTTGAATCACGCCCAGGGCAGGCGGCTATAACCGTACAAGAAATTGGCGCAACAAATACAGTAAAACTTCTCTTGAACAACACACAAGTGGTAGTGACTTAAGTACTGGTTAAATAGAAAAGTGTCCAGGAAAGCTGAGTTAGGTGCACTGGTCACGGCCAAATAAGTTAAAACAACAGTGTCGACTTGCTTATAACCAGCAATAAAATCATACTCGATACCCTAGAATACGATAAATCAAACACAAGAAATTAACATACCTTGGGTCATCGGTGATCTTTCATTTGGTCGGAAGTCTGTGTCATCTTTTTCTTTCTTCGTTCTTCTTCTTGGTCTAAAATAGAAAAGTGCGCAACATAAACAACACCATAAAACAAACTCGCATTCGGACATAATCAATCATCACGGTGTAAATAAACAGTTCGGCCTAAGCAGATCTCACTTCCTGTCCCCCACTTAACCAGACTAATCATTGTCAGTAGCGCAGTTGGTTTTCCCATCAAGTATCCACAAGAGGTGGGGTACAGGGGATGCTGGTTCGAATCAAGCCCAGGGCAGGCGGTTATAACCTTACAAATACAAATACAGTACAACCTCTCTAGAACAACACCCAGTGGTAGTGACTTAAGTACTGGTAAAAGAGACAAGTGTCCAGGAAAGCTGAGTTGGGTGCACTGGTCACTGCAAAACAAGTTGCTCAACTTGCTCGAAACCAGTATAAACACAGTCGATACTTATTCCATCAGAAAATCACACTCGATACCCCGGAATATGATAAATCAAACACAAGAAATTAACATACCTTGGGTCATCGGTGATCTCTCATCTGGTCGGAAGTCTGTGTCATCTTTTTCTTTCTTCTACGCCTAGAAACAGAGAACAAACAAGGTTAGGATAATATAAAAACAGTAGGAAAAAATAAGTAAAAAAGGTCATACTTTACCAAACTGGGCGTCCTCTTCAATCTGTCATCTTTCTTCGTTCTTCGTTCTTCTTCTTGGTCTAGAATAGAAAAGCGCACAACATAAACAACACCATAAAACCAACTCACATAAAGACATAATCAATCATCACAATAGGTGGGGGGTACAGGGGACACTGGTTTGAATCACGCCCAGGGCAGGCGGCTATAACCGTACAAGAAATTGGCGCAACAAATACAGTAAAACTTCTCTTGAACAACACACAAGTGGTAGTGACTTAAGTACTGGTTAAATAGAAAAGTGTCCAGGAAAGCTGAGTTAGGTGCACTGGTCACGGCCAAATAAGTTAAAACAACAGTGTCGACTTGCTTATAACCAGCAATAAAATCATACTCGATACCCTAGAATACGATAAATCAAACACAAGAAATTAACATACCTTGGGTCATCGGTGATCTTTCATTTGGTCGGAAGTCTGTGTCATCTTTTTCTTTCTTCGTTCTTCTTCTTGGTCTAAAATAGAAAAGTGCGCAACATAAACAACACCATAAAACAAACTTGCATTCGGACATAATCAATCATCACGGTGTAAATAAACAGTTCGGCCTAAGCAGATCTCACTTCCTGTCCCCCACTTAACCAGACTAATCATTGTCAGTAGCGCAGTTGGTTTTCCCATCAAGTATCCACAAGAGGTGGGGTACAGGGGATGCTGGTTCGAATCAAGCCCAGGGCAGGCGGCTATAACCGTACAAGAAATTGGCGCAACAAATACAGTAAAACTTCTCTTGAACAACACACAAGTGGTAGTGACTTAAGTACTGGTCAAATAGAAAAGTGTCCAGGAAAGCTGAGTTAGGTGCACTGGTCACTGCTAAATAAGTTAAAACAACTGTGTCGACTTGCTCATGACCAGCAGAAAATCATACTCGATACCCTAGAATACGATAAATCAAACACAAGAAATTAACATACCTTGGGTCATCGGTGATCTTTCATTTGGTCGGAAGTCTGTGTCATCTTTTTCTTTCTTCGTTCTTCTTCTTGGTCTAAAATAGAAAAGTGCGCAACATAAACAACACCATAAAACAAACTCGCATTAGGACATAATCAATCATCACAGTGTAAATAAACAGTTCGGCCTAAGCAGATCTCACTTCCTGTCCCCCACTTAACCAGACTAATCATTGTCAGTAGCGCAGTTGGTTTTCCCATCAAGTATCCACAAGAGGTGGGGTACAGGGGATACTGGTTCGAATCAAGCCAAGGGCAGGCGGTTATAACCTTACAAATACAAATACAGTACAACCTCTCTAGAACAACACCCAGTGGTAGTGACTAAAGTACTGGTAAAAGAGACAAGTGTCCAGGAAAGCTGAGTTGGGTGCACTGGTCACTACAAAACAAGTTGCTCAACTTGCTCGAAACCAGCATAAACACAGTCGATACTTATTCCATCAGAAAATCACACTCGATACCCCGGAATATGATAAATCAAACACAAGAAATTAACATACCTTGGGTCATCGGTGATCTCTCATCTGGTCGGAAGTCTGTGTCATCTTTTTCTTTCTTCTACGCCTAGAAACAGAGAACAAACAAGGTTAGGATAATATAAAAAAAGTAGGAAAAAATAAGTAAAAAAGGTCATACTTTACCAAACTGGGCGTCCTCTTCAATCTGTCATCTTTCTTCGTTCTTCGTTCTTCTTCTTGGTCTAGAATAGAAAAGCGCACAACATAAACAACACCATAAAACCAACTCACATAAAGACATAATCAATCATCACAATAGGTGGGGGGTACAGGGGACACTGGTTTGAATCACGCCCAGGGCAGGCGGCTATAACCGTACAAGAAATTGGCGCAACAAATACAGTAAAACTTCTCTTGAACAACACACAAGTGGTAGTGACTTAAGTACTGGTTAAATAGAAAAGTGTCCAGGAAAGCTGAGTTAGGTGCACTGGTCACGGCCAAATAAGTTAAAACAACAGTGTCGACTTGCTTATAACCAGCAATAAAATCATACTCGATACCCTAGAATACGATAAATCAAACACAAGAAATTAACATACCTTGGGTCATCGGTGATCTTTCATTTGGTCGGAAGTCTGTGTCATCTTTTTCTTTCTTCGTTCTTCTTCTTGGTCTAAAATAGAAAAGTGCGCAACATAAACAACACCATAAAACAAACTCGCATTCGGACATAATCAATCATCACGGTGTAAATAAACAGTTCGGCCTAAGCAGATCTCACTTCCTGTCCCCCACTTAACCAGACTAATCATTGTCAGTAGCGCAGTTGGTTTTCCCATCAAGTATCCACAAGAGGTGGGGTACAGGGGATGCTGGTTCGAATCAAGCCCAGGGCAGGCGGTTATAACCTTACAAATACAAATACAGTACAACCTCTCTAGAACAACACCCAGTGGTAGTGACTTAAGTACTGGTAAAAGAGACAAGTGTCCAGGAAAGCTGAGTTGGGTGCACTGGTCACTGCAAAACAAGTTGCTCAACTTGCTCGAAACCAGTATAAACACAGTCGATACTTATTCCATCAGAAAATCACACTCGATACCCCGGAATATGATAAATCAAACACAAGAAATTAACATACCTTGGGTCATCGGTGATCTCTCATCTGGTCGGAAGTCTGTGTCATCTTTTTCTTTCTTCTACGCCTAGAAACAGAGAACAAACAAGGTTAGGATAATATAAAAACAGTAGGAAAAAATAAGTAAAAAAGGTCATACTTTACCAAACTGGGCGTCCTCTTCAATCTGTCATCTTTCTTCGTTCTTCGTTCTTCTTCTTGGTCTAGAATAGAAAAGCGCACAACATAAACAACACCATAAAACCAACTCACATAAAGACATAATCAATCATCACAATAGGTGGGGGGTACAGGGGACACTGGTTTGAATCACGCCCAGGGCAGGCGGCTATAACCGTACAAGAAATTGGCGCAACAAATACAGTAAAACTTCTCTTGAACAACACACAAGTGGTAGTGACTTAAGTACTGGTTAAATAGAAAAGTGTCCAGGAAAGCTGAGTTAGGTGCACTGGTCACGGCCAAATAAGTTAAAACAACAGTGTCGACTTGCTTATAACCAGCAATAAAATCATACTCGATACCCTAGAATACGATAAATCAAACACAAGAAATTAACATACCTTGGGTCATCGGTGATCTTTCATTTGGTCGGAAGTCTGTGTCATCTTTTTCTTTCTTCGTTCTTCTTCTTGGTCTAAAATAGAAAAGTGCGCAACATAAACAACACCATAAAACAAACTCGCATTCGGACATAATCAATCATCACGGTGTAAATAAACAGTTCGGCCTAAGCAGATCTCACTTCCTGTCCCCCACTTAACCAGACTAATCATTGTCAGTAGCGCAGTTGGTTTTCCCATCAAGTATCCACAAGAGGTGGGGTACAGGGGATGCTGGTTCGAATCAAGCCCAGGGCAGGCGGTTATAACCTTACAAATACAAATACAGTACAACCTCTCTAGAACAACACCCAGTGGTAGTGACTTAAGTACTGGTAAAAGAGACAAGTGTCCAGGAAAGCTGAGTTGGGTGCACTGGTCACTGCAAAACAAGTTGCTCAACTTGCTCGAAACCAGTATAAACACAGTCGATACTTATTCCATCAGAAAATCACACTCGATACCCCGGAATATGATAAATCAAACACAAGAAATTAACATACCTTGGGTCATCGGTGATCTCTCATCTGGTCGGAAGTCTGTGTCATCTTTTTCTTTCTTCTACGCCTAGAAACAGAGAACAAACAAGGTTAGGATAATATAAAAACAGTAGGAAAAAATAAGTAAAAAAGGTCATACTTTACCAAACTGGGCGTCCTCTTCAATCTGTCATCTTTCTTCGTTCTTCGTTCTTCTTCTTGGTCTAGAATAGAAAAGCGCACAACATAAACAACACCATAAAACCAACTCACATAAAGACATAATCAATCATCACAATAGGTGGGGGGTACAGGGGACACTGGTTTGAATCACGCCCAGGGCAGGCGGCTATAACCGTACAAGAAATTGGCGCAACAAATACAGTAAAACTTCTCTTGAACAATACACAAGTGGTAGTGACTTAAGTACTGGTTAAATAGAAAAGTGTCCAGGAAAGCTGAGTTAGGTGCACTGGTCACGGCCAAATAAGTTAAAACAACAGTGTCGACTTGCTTATAACCAGCAATAAAATCATACTCGATACCCTAGAATACGATAAATCAAACACAAGAAATTAACATACCTTGGGTCATCGGTGATCTTTCATTTGGTCGGAAGTCTGTGTCATCTTTTTCTTTCTTCGTTCTTCTTCTTGGTCTAAAATAGAAAAGTGCGCAACATAAACAACACCATAAAACAAACTTGCATTCGGACATAATCAATCATCACGGTGTAAATAAACAGTTCGGCCTAAGCAGATCTCACTTCCTGTCCCCCACTTAACCAGACTAATCATTGTCAGTAGCGCAGTTGGTTTTCCCATCAAGTATCCACAAGAGGTGGGGTACAGGGGATGCTGGTTCGAATCAAGCCCAGGGCAGGCGGCTATAACCGTACAAGAAATTGGCGCAACAAATACAGTAAAACTTCTCTTGAACAACACACAAGTGGTAGTGACTTAAGTACTGGTTAAATAGAAAAGTGTCCAGGAAAGCTGAGTTAGGTGCACTGGTCACGGCCAAATAAGTTAAAACAACAGTGTCGACTTGCTTATAACCAGCAATAAAATCATACTCGATACCCTAGAATACGATAAATCAAACACAAGAAATTAACATACCTTGGGTCATCGGTGATCTTTCATTTGGTCGGAAGTCTGTGTCATCTTTTTCTTTCTTCGTTCTTCTTCTTGGTCTAAAATAGAAAAGTGCGCAACATAAACAACACCATAAAACAAACTCGCATTCGGACATAATCAATCATCACGGTGTAAATAAACAGTTGGGCCTAAGCAGATCTCACTTCCTGTCCCCCACTTAACCAGACTAATCATTGTCAGTAGCGCAGTTGGTTTTCCCATCAAGTATCCACAAGAGGTGGGGTACAGGGGATGCTGGTTCGAATCAAGCCCAGGGCAGGCGGTTATAACCTTACAAATACAAATACAGTACAACCTCTCTAGAACAACACCCAGTGGTAGTGACTAAAGTACTGGTAAAAGAGACAAGTGTCCAGGAAAGCTGAGTTGGGTGCACTGGTCACTGCAAAACAAGTTGCTCAACTTGCTCGAAACCAGTATAAACACAGTCGATACTTATTCCATCAGAAAATCACACTCGATACCCCGGAATATGATAAATCAAACACAAGAAATTAACATACCTTGGGTCATCGGTGATCTCTCATCTGGTCGGAAGTCTGTGTCATCTTTTTCTTTCTTCTACGCCTAGAAACAGAGAACAAACAAGGTTAGGATAATATAAAAACAGTAGGAAAAAATAAGTAAAAAAGGTCATACTTTACCAAACTGGGCGTCCTCTTCAATCTGTCATCTTTCTTCGTTCTTCGTTCTTCTTCTTGGTCTAGAATAGAAAAGCGCACAACATAAACAACACCATAAAACCAACTCACATAAAGACATAATCAATCATCACAATAGGTGGGGGGTACAGGGGACACTGGTTTGAATCACGCCCAGGGCAGGCGGCTATAACCGTACAAGAAATTGGCGCAACAAATACAGTAAAACTTCTCTTGAACAACACACAAGTGGTAGTGACTTAAGTACTGGTTAAATAGAAAAGTGTCCAGGAAAGCTGAGTTAGGTGCACTGGTCACGGCCAAATAAGTTAAAACAACAGTGTCGACTTGCTTATAACCAGCAATAAAATCATACTCGATACCCTAGAATACGATAAATCAAACACAAGAAATTAACATACCTTGGGTCATCGGTGATCTTTCATTTGGTCGGAAGTCTGTGTCATCTTTTTCTTTCTTCGTTCTTCTTCTTGGTCTAAAATAGAAAAGTGCGCAACATAAACAACACCATAAAACAAACTTGCATTCGGACATAATCAATCATCACGGTGTAAATAAACAGTTCGGCCTAAGCAGATCTCACTTCCTGTCCCCCACTTAACCAGACTAATCATTGTCAGTAGCGCAGTTGGTTTTCCCATCAAGTATCCACAAGAGGTGGGGTACAGGGGATGCTGGTTCGAATCAAGCCCAGGGCAGGCGGCTATAACCGTACAAGAAATTGGCGCAACAAATACAGTAAAACTTCTCTTGAACAACACACAAGTGGTAGTGACTTAAGTACTGGTCAAATAGAAAAGTGTCCAGGAAAGCTGAGTTAGGTGCACTGGTCACTGCTAAATAAGTTAAAACAACTGTGTCGACTTGCTCATGACCAGCAGAAAATCATACTCGATACCCTAGAATACGATAAATCAAACACAAGAAATTAACATACCTTGGGTCATCGGTGATCTTTCATTTGGTCGGAAGTCTGTGTCATCTTTTTCTTTCTTCGTTCTTCTTCTTGGTCTAAAATAGAAAAGTGCGCAACATAAACAACACCATAAAACAAACTCGCATTAGGACATAATCAATCATCACAGTGTAAATAAACAGTTCGGCCTAAGCAGATCTCACTTCCTGTCCCCCACTTAACCAGACTAATCATTGTCAGTAGCGCAGTTGGTTTTCCCATCAAGTATCCACAAGAGGTGGGGTACAGGGGATACTGGTTCGAATCAAGCCAAGGGCAGGCGGTTATAACCTTACAAATACAAATACAGTACAACCTCTCTAGAACAACACCCAGTGGTAGTGACTAAAGTACTGGTAAAAGAGACAAGTGTCCAGGAAAGCTGAGTTGGGTGCACTGGTCACTGCAAAACAAGTTGCTCAACTTGCTCGAAACCAGCATAAACACAGTCGATACTTATTCCATCAGAAAATCACACTCGATACCCCGGAATATGATAAATCAAACACAAGAAATTAACATACCTTGGGTCATCGGTGATCTCTCATCTGGTCGGAAGTCTGTGTCATCTTTTTCTTTCTTCTACGCCTAGAAACAGAGAACAAACAAGGTTAGGATAATATAAAAACAGTAGGAAAAAATAAGTAAAAAAGGTCATACTTTACCAAACTGGGCGTCCTCTTCAATCTGTCATCTTTCTTCGTTCTTCGTTCTTCTTCTTGGTCTAGAATAGAAAAGCGCACAACATAAACAACACCATAAAACCAACTCACATAAAGACATAATCAATCATCACAATAGGTGGGGGGTACAGGGGACACTGGTTTGAATCACGCCCAGGGCAGGCGGCTATAACCGTACAAGAAATTGGCGCAACAAATACAGTAAAACTTCTCTTGAACAACACACAAGTGGTAGTGACTTAAGTACTGGTTAAATAGAAAAGTGTCCAGGAAAGCTGAGTTAGGTGCACTGGTCACGGCCAAATAAGTTAAAACAACAGTGTCGACTTGCTTATAACCAGCAATAAAATCATACTCGATACCCTAGAATACGATAAATCAAACACAAGAAATTAACATACCTTGGGTCATCGGTGATCTTTCATTTGGTCGGAAGTCTGTGTCATCTTTTTCTTTCTTCGTTCTTCTTCTTGGTCTAAAATAGAAAAGTGCGCAACATAAACAACACCATAAAACAAACTCGCATTCGGACATAATCAATCATCACGGTGTAAATAAACAGTTCGGCCTAAGCAGATCTCACTTCCTGTCCCCCACTTAACCAGACTAATCATTGTCAGTAGCGCAGTTGGTTTTCCCATCAAGTATCCACAAGAGGTGGGGTACAGGGGATGCTGGTTCGAATCAAGCCCAGGGCAGGCGGTTATAACCTTACAAATACAAATACAGTACAACCTCTCTAGAACAACACCCAGTGGTAGTGACTTAAGTACTGGTAAAAGAGACAAGTGTCCAGGAAAGCTGAGTTGGGTGCACTGGTCACTGCAAAACAAGTTGCTCAACTTGCTCGAAACCAGTATAAACACAGTCGATACTTATTCCATCAGAAAATCACACTCGATACCCCGGAATATGATAAATCAAACACAAGAAATTAACATACCTTGGGTCATCGGTGATCTCTCATCTGGTCGGAAGTCTGTGTCATCTTTTTCTTTCTTCTACGCCTAGAAACAGAGAACAAACAAGGTTAGGATAATATAAAAACAGTAGGAAAAAATAAGTAAAAAAGGTCATACTTTACCAAACTGGGCGTCCTCTTCAATCTGTCATCTTTCTTCGTTCTTCGTTCTTCTTCTTGGTCTAGAATAGAAAAGCGCACAACATAAACAACACCATAAAACCAACTCACATAAAGACATAATCAATCATCACAATAGGTGGGGGGTACAGGGGACACTGGTTTGAATCACGCCCAGGGCAGGCGGCTATAACCGTACAAGAAATTGGCGCAACAAATACAGTAAAACTTCTCTTGAACAACACACAAGTGGTAGTGACTTAAGTACTGGTTAAATAGAAAAGTGTCCAGGAAAGCTGAGTTAGGTGCACTGGTCACGGCCAAATAAGTTAAAACAACAGTGTCGACTTGCTTATAACCAGCAATAAAATCATACTCGATACCCTAGAATACGATAAATCAAACACAAGAAATTAACATACCTTGGGTCATCGGTGATCTTTCATTTGGTCGGAAGTCTGTGTCATCTTTTTCTTTCTTCGTTCTTCTTCTTGGTCTAAAATAGAAAAGTGCGCAACATAAACAACACCATAAAACAAACTTGCATTCGGACATAATCAATCATCACGGTGTAAATAAACAGTTCGGCCTAAGCAGATCTCACTTCCTGTCCCCCACTTAACCAGACTAATCATTGTCAGTAGCGCAGTTGGTTTTCCCATCAAGTATCCACAAGAGGTGGGGTACAGGGGATGCTGGTTCGAATCAAGCCCAGGGCAGGCGGCTATAACCGTACAAGAAATTGGCGCAACAAATACAGTAAAACTTCTCTTGAACAACACACAAGTGGTAGTGACTTAAGTACTGGTCAAATAGAAAAGTGTCCAGGAAAGCTGAGTTAGGTGCACTGGTCACTGCTAAATAAGTTAAAACAACTGTGTCGACTTGCTCATGACCAGCAGAAAATCATACTCGATACCCTAGAATACGATAAATCAAACACAAGAAATTAACATACCTTGGGTCATCGGTGATCTTTCATTTGGTCGGAAGTCTGTGTCATCTTTTTCTTTCTTCGTTCTTCTTCTTGGTCTAAAATAGAAAAGTGCGCAACATAAACAACACCATAAAACAAACTCGCATTAGGACATAATCAATCATCACAGTGTAAATAAACAGTTCGGCCTAAGCAGATCTCACTTCCTGTCCCCCACTTAACCAGACTAATCATTGTCAGTAGCGCAGTTGGTTTTCCCATCAAGTATCCACAAGAGGTGGGGTACAGGGGATACTGGTTCGAATCAAGCCAAGGGCAGGCGGTTATAACCTTACAAATACAAATACAGTACAACCTCTCTAGAACAACACCCAGTGGTAGTGACTAAAGTACTGGTAAAAGAGAAAAGTGTCCAGGAAAGCTGAGTTGGGTGCACTGGTCACTGCAAAACAAGTTGCTCAACTTGCTCGAAACCAGTATAAACACAGTCGATACTTATTCCATCAGAAAATCACACTCGATACCCCGGAATATGATAAATCAAACACAAGAAATTAACATACCTTGGGTCATCGGTGATCTCTCATCTGGTCGGAAGTCTGTGTCATCTTTTTCTTTCTTCTACGCCTAGAAACAGAGAACAAACAAGGTTAGGATAATATAAAAACAGTAGGAAAAAATAAGTAAAAAAGGTCATACTTTACCAAACTGGGCGTCCTCTTCAATCTGTCATCTTTTTTCGTTCTTCGTTCTTCTTCTTGGTCTAGAATAGAAAAGCGCACAACATAAACAACACCATAAAACCAACTCACATAAAGACATAATCAATCATCACAATAGGTGGGGGGTACAGGGGACACTGGTTTGAATCACGCCCAGGGCAGGCGGCTATAACCGTACAAGAAATTGGCGCAACAAATACAGTAAAACTTCTCTTGAACAACACACAAGTGGTAGTGACTTAAGTACTGGTTAAATAGAAAAGTGTCCAGGAAAGCTGAGTTAGGTGCACTGGTCACGGCCAAATAAGTTAAAACAACAGTGTCGACTTGCTTATAACCAGCAATAAAATCATACTCGATACCCTAGAATACGATAAATCAAACACAAGAAATTAACATACCTTGGGTCATCGGTGATCTTTCATTTGGTCGGAAGTCTGTGTCATCTTTTTCTTTCTTCGTTCTTCTTCTTGGTCTAAAATAGAAAAGTGCGCAACATAAACAACACCATAAAACAAACTCGCATTCGGACATAATCAATCATCACGGTGTAAATAAACAGTTCGGCCTAAGCAGATCTCACTTCCTGTCCCCCACTTAACCAGACTAATCATTGTCAGTAGCGCAGTTGGTTTTCCCATCAAGTATCCACAAGAGGTGGGGTACAGGGGATGCTGGTTCGAATCAAGCCCAGGGCAGGCGGTTATAACCTTACAAATACAAATACAGTACAACCTCTCTAGAACAACACCCAGTGGTAGTGACTAAAGTACTGGTAAAAGAGACAATTGTCCAGGAAAGCTGAGTTGGGTGCACTGGTCACTGCAAAACAAGTTGCTCAACTTGCTCGAAACCAGTATAAACACAGTCGATACTTATTCCATCAGAAAATCACACTCGATACCCCGGAATATGATAAATCAAACACAAGAAATTAACATACCTTGGGTCATCGGTGATCTCTCATCTGGTCGGAAGTCTGTGTCATCTTTTTCTTTCTTCTACGCCTAGAAACAGAGAACAAACAAGGTTAGGATAATATAAAAACAGTAGGAAAAAATAAGTAAAAAAGGTCATACTTTACCAAACTGGGCGTCCTCTTCAATCTGTCATCTTTCTTCGTTCTTCGTTCTTCTTCTTGGTCTAGAATAGAAAAGCGCACAACATAAACAACACCATAAAACCAACTCACATAAAGACATAATCAATCATCACAATAGGTGGGGGGTACAGGGGACACTGGTTTGAATCACGCCCAGGGCAGGCGGCTATAACCGTACAAGAAATTGGCGCAACAAATACAGTAAAACTTCTCTTGAACAACACACAAGTGGTAGTGACTTAAGTACTGGTTAAATAGAAAAGTGTCCAGGAAAGCTGAGTTAGGTGCACTGGTCACGGCCAAATAAGTTAAAACAACAGTGTCGACTTGCTTATAACCAGCAATAAAATCATACTCGATACCCTAGAATACGATAAATCAAACACAAGAAATTAACATACCTTGGGTCATCGGTGATCTTTCATTTGGTCGGAAGTCTGTGTCATCTTTTTCTTTCTTCGTTCTTCTTCTTGGTCTAAAATAGAAAAGTGCGCAACATAAACAACACCATAAAACAAACTCGCATTCGGACATAATCAATCATCACGGTGTAAATAAACAGTTCGGCCTAAGCAGATCTCACTTCCTGTCCCCCACTTAACCAGACTAATCATTGTCAGTAGCGCAGTTGGTTTTCCCATCAAGTATCCACAAGAGGTGGGGTACAGGGGATGCTGGTTCGAATCAAGCCCAGGGCAGGCGGCTATAACCGTACAAGAAATTGGCGCAACAAATACAGTAAAACTTCTCTTGAACAACACACAAGTGGTAGTGACTTAAGTACTGGTCAAATAGAAAAGTGTCCAGGAAAGCTGAGTTAGGTGCACTGGTCACTGCTAAATAAGTTAAAACAACTGTGTCGACTTGCTCATGACCAGCAGAAAATCATACTCGATACCCTAGAATACGATAAATCAAACACAAGAAATTAACATACCTTGGGTCATCGGTGATCTTTCATTTGGTCGGAAGTCTGTGTCATCTTTTTCTTTCTTCGTTCTTCTTCTTGGTCTAAAATAGAAAAGTGCGCAACATAAACAACACCATAAAACAAACTCGCATTAGGACATAATCAATCATCACAGTGTAAATAAACAGTTCGGCCTAAGCAGATCTCACTTCCTGTCCCCCACTTAACCAGACTAATCATTGTCAGTAGCGCAGTTGGTTTTCCCATCAAGTATCCACAAGAGGTGGGGTACAGGGGATACTGGTTCGAATCAAGCCAAGGGCAGGCGGTTATAACCTTACAAATACAAATACAGTACAACCTCTCTAGAACAACACCCAGTGGTAGTGACTAAAGTACTGGTAAAAGAGACAAGTGTCCAGGAAAGCTGAGTTGGGTGCACTGGTCACTGCAAAACAAGTTGCTCAACTTGCTCGAAACCAGTATAAACACAGTCGATACTTATTCCATCAGAAAATCACACTCGATACCCCGGAATATGATAAATCAAACACAAGAAATTAACATACCTTGGGTCATCGGTGATCTCTCATCTGGTCGGAAGTCTGTGTCATCTTTTTCTTTCTTCTACGCCTAGAAACAGAGAACAAACAAGGTTAGGATAATATAAAAACAGTAGGAAAAAATAAGTAAAAAAGGTCATACTTTACCAAACTGGGCGTCCTCTTCAATCTGTCATCTTTCTTCGTTCTTCGTTCTTCTTCTTGGTCTAGAATAGAAAAGCGCACAACATAAACAACACCATAAAACCAACTCACATAAAGACATAATCAATCATCACAATAGGTGGGGGGTACAGGGGACACTGGTTTGAATCACGCCCAGGGCAGGCGGCTATAACCGTACAAGAAATTGGCGCAACAAATACAGTAAAACTTCTCTTGAACAACACACAAGTGGTAGTGACTTAAGTACTGGTTAAATAGAAAAGTGTCCAGGAAAGCTGAGTTAGGTGCACTGGTCACGGCCAAATAAGTTAAAACAACAGTGTCGACTTGCTTATAACCAGCAATAAAATCATACTCGATACCCTAGAATACGATAAATCAAACACAAGAAATTAACATACCTTGGGTCATCGGTGATCTTTCATTTGGTCGGAAGTCTGTGTCATCTTTTTCTTTCTTCGTTCTTCTTCTTGGTCTAAAATAGAAAAGTGCGCAACATAAACAACACCATAAAACAAACTCGCATTCGGACATAATCAATCATCACGGTGTAAATAAACAGTTCGGCCTAAGCAGATCTCACTTCCTGTCCCCCACTTAACCAGACTAATCATTGTCAGTAGCGCAGTTGGTTTTCCCATCAAGTATCCACAAGAGGTGGGGTACAGGGGATGCTGGTTCGAATCAAGCCCAGGGCAGGCGGTTATAACCTTACAAATACAAATACAGTACAACCTCTCTAGAACAACACCCAGTGGTAGTGACTAAAGTACTGGTAAAAGAGATAATTGTCCAGGAAAGCTGAGTTGGGTGCACTGGTCACTGCAAAACAAGTTGCTCAACTTGCTCGAAACCAGTATAAACACAGTCGATACTTATTCCATCAGAAAATCACACTCGATACCCCGGAATATGATAAATCAAACACAAGAAATTAACATACCTTGGGTCATCGGTGATCTCTCATCTGGTCGGAAGTCTGTGTCATCTTTTTCTTTCTTCTACGCCTAGAAACAGAGAACAAACAAGGTTAGGATAATATAAAAACAGTAGGAAAAAATAAGTAAAAAAGGTCATACTTTACCAAACTGGGCGTCCTCTTCAATCTGTCATCTTTCTTCGTTCTTCGTTCTTCTTCTTGGTCTAGAATAGAAAAGCGCACAACATAAACAACACCATAAAACCAACTCACATAAAGACATAATCAATCATCACAATAGGTGGGGGGTACAGGGGACACTGGTTTGAATCACGCCCAGGGCAGGCGGCTATAACCGTACAAGAAATTGGCGCAACAAATACAGTAAAACTTCTCTTGAACAACACACAAGTGGTAGTGACTTAAGTACTGGTTAAATAGAAAAGTGTCCAGGAAAGCTGAGTTAGGTGCACTGGTCACGGCCAAATAAGTTAAAACAACAGTGTTGACTTGCTTATAACCAGCAATAAAATCATACTCGATACCCTAGAATACGATAAATCAAACACAAGAAATTAACATACCTTGGGTCATCGGTGATCTTTCATTTGGTCGGAAGTCTGTGTCATCTTTTTCTTTCTTCGTTCTTCTTCTTGGTCTAAAATAGAAAAGTGCGCAACATAAACAACACCATAAAACAAACTCGCATTCGGACATAATCAATCATCACGGTGTAAATAAACAGTTCGGCCTAAGCAGATCTCACTTCCTGTCCCCCACTTAACCAGACTAATCATTGTCAGTAGCGCAGTTGGTTTTCCCATCAAGTATCCACAAGAGGTGGGGTACAGGGGATGCTGGTTCGAATCAAGCCCAGGGCAGGCGGCTATAACCGTACAAGAAATTGGCGCAACAAATACAGTAAAACTTCTCTTGAACAACACACAAGTGGTAGTGACTTAAGTACTGGTCAAATAGAAAAGTGTCCAGGAAAGCTGAGTTAGGTGCACTGGTCACTGCTAAATAAGTTAAAACAACTGTGTCGACTTGCTCATGACCAGCAGAAAATCATACTCGATACCCTAGAATACGATAAATCAAACACAAGAAATTAACATACCTTGGGTCATCGGTGATCTTTCATTTGGTCGGAAGTCTGTGTCATCTTTTTCTTTCTTCGTTCTTCTTCTTGGTCTAAAATAGAAAAGTGCGCAACATAAACAACACCATAAAACAAACTCGCATTAGGACATAATCAATCATCACAGTGTAAATAAACAGTTCGGCCTAAGCAGATCTCACTTCCTGTCCCCCACTTAACCAGACTAATCATTGTCAGTAGCGCAGTTGGTTTTCCCATCAAGTATCCACAAGAGGTGGGGTACAGGGGATACTGGTTCGAATCAAGCCAAGGGCAGGCGGTTATAACCTTACAAATACAAATACAGTACAACCTCTCTAGAACAACACCCAGTGGTAGTGACTAAAGTACTGGTAAAAGAGACAAGTGTCCAGGAAAGCTGAGTTGGGTGCACTGGTCACTGCAAAACAAGTTGCTCAACTTGCTCGAAACCAGTATAAACACAGTCGATACTTATTCCATCAGAAAATCACACTCGATACCCCGGAATATGATAAATCAAACACAAGAAATTAACATACCTTGGGTCATCGGTGATCTCTCATCTGGTCGGAAGTCTGTGTCATCTTTTTCTTTCTTCTACGCCTAGAAACAGAGAACAAACAAGGTTAGGATAATATAAAAACAGTAGGAAAAAATAAGTAAAAAAGGTCATACTTTACCAAACTGGGCGTCCTCTTCAATCTGTCATCTTTCTTCGTTCTTCGTTCTTCTTCTTGGTCTAGAATAGAAAAGCGCACAACATAAACAACACCATAAAACCAACTCACATAAAGACATAATCAATCATCACAATAGGTGGGGGGTACAGGGGACACTGGTTTGAATCACGCCCAGGGCAGGCGGCTATAACCGTACAAGAAATTGGCGCAACAAATACAGTAAAACTTCTCTTGAACAACACACAAGTGGTAGTGACTTAAGTACTGGTTAAATAGAAAAGTGTCCAGGAAAGCTGAGTTAGGTGCACTGGTCACGGCCAAATAAGTTAAAACAACAGTGTCGACTTGCTTATAACCAGCAATAAAATCATACTCGATACCCTAGAATACGATAAATCAAACACAAGAAATTAACATACCTTGGGTCATCGGTGATCTTTCATTTGGTCGGAAGTCTGTGTCATCTTTTTCTTTCTTCGTTCTTCTTCTTGGTCTAAAATAGAAAAGTGCGCAACATAAACAACACCATAAAACAAACTTGCATTCGGACATAATCAATCATCACGGTGTAAATAAACAGTTCGGCCTAAGCAGATCTCACTTCCTGTCCCCCACTTAACCAGACTAATCATTGTCAGTAGCGCAGTTGGTTTTCCCATCAAGTATCCACAAGAGGTGGGGTACAGGGGATACTGGTTCGAATCAAGCCAAGGGCAGGCGGTTATAACCTTACAAATACAAATACAGTACAACCTCTCTAGAACAACACCCAGTGGTAGTGACTAAAGTACTGGTAAAAGAGACAAGTGTCCAGGAAAGCTGAGTTGGGTGCACTGGTCACTGCAAAACAAGTTGCTCAACTTGCTCGAAACCAGTATAAACACAGTCGATACTTATTCCATCAGAAAATCACACTCGATACCCCGGAATTTGATAAATCAAACACAAGAAATTAACATACCTTGGGTCATCGGTGATCTCTCATCTGGTCGGAAGTCTGTGTCATCTTTTTCTTTCTTCTACGCCTAGAAACAGAGAACAAACAAGGTTAGGATAATATAAAAACAGTAGGAAAAAATAAGTAAAAAAGGTCATACTTTACCAAACTGGGCGTCCTCTTCAATCTGTCATCTTTCTTCGTTCTTCGTTCTTCTTCTTGGTCTAGAATAGAAAAGCGCACAACATAAACAACACCATAAAACCAACTCACATAAAGACATAATCAATCATCACAATAGGTGGGGGGTACAGGGGACACTGGTTTGAATCACGCCCAGGGCAGGCGGCTATAACCGTACAAGAAATTGGCGCAACAAATACAGTAAAACTTCTCTTGAACAACACACAAGTGGTAGTGACTTAAGTACTGGTTAAATAGAAAAGTGTCCAGGAAAGCTGAGTTAGGTGCACTGGTCACGGCCAAATAAGTTAAAACAACAGTGTTGACTTGCTTATAACCAGCAATAAAATCATACTCGATACCCTAGAATACGATAAATCAAACACAAGAAATTAACATACCTTGGGTCATCGGTGATCTTTCATTTGGTCGGAAGTCTGTGTCATCTTTTTCTTTCTTCGTTCTTCTTCTTGGTCTAAAATAGAAAAGTGCGCAACATAAACAACACCATAAAACAAACTTGCATTCGGACATAATCAATCATCACGGTGTAAATAAACAGTTCGGCCTAAGCAGATCTCACTTCCTGTCCCCCACTTAACCAGACTAATCATTGTCAGTAGCGCAGTTGGTTTTCCCATCAAGTATCCACAAGAGGTGGGGTACAGGGGATGCTGGTTCGAATCAAGCCCAGGGCAGGCGGCTATAACCGTACAAGAAATTGGCGCAACAAATACAGTAAAACTTCTCTTGAACAACACACAAGTGGTAGTGACTTAAGTACTGGTCAAATAGAAAAGTGTCCAGGAAAGCTGAGTTAGGTGCACTGGTCACTGCTAAATAAGTTAAAACAACTGTGTCGACTTGCTCATGACCAGCAGAAAATCATACTCGATACCCTAGAATACGATAAATCAAACACAAGAAATTAACATACCTTGGGTCATCGGTGATCTTTCATTTGGTCGGAAGTCTGTGTCATCTTTTTCTTTCTTCGTTCTTCTTCTTGGTCTAAAATAGAAAAGTGCGCAACATAAACAACACCATAAAACAAACTCGCATTAGGACATAATCAATCATCACAGTGTAAATAAACAGTTCGGCCTAAGCAGATCTCACTTCCTGTCCCCCACTTAACCAGACTAATCATTGTCAGTAGCGCAGTTGGTTTTCCCATCAAGTATCCACAAGAGGTGGGGTACAGGGGATACTGGTTCGAATCAAGCCCAGGGCAGGCGGTTATAACCTTACAAATACAAATACAGTACAACCTCTCTAGAACAACACCCAGTGGTAGTGACTAAAGTACTGGTAAAAGAGACAAGTGTCCAGGAAAGCTGAGTTGGGTGCACTGGTCACTGCAAAACAAGTTGCTCAACTTGCTCGAAACCAGTATAAACACAGTCGATACTTATTCCATCAGAAAATCACACTCGATACCCCGGAATATGATAAATCAAACACAAGAAATTAACATACCTTGGGTCATCGGTGATCTCTCATCTGGTCGGAAGTCTGTGTCATCTTTTTCTTTCTTCTACGCCTAGAAACGGAGAACAAACAAGGTTAGGATAATATAAAAACAGTAGGAAAAAATAAGTAAAAAAGGTCATACTTTACCAAACTGGGCGTCCTCTTTAATCTGTCATCTTTCTTCCTTCTTCGTTCTTCTTCTTGGTCTAGAATAGAAAAGCGCACAACATAAACAACACCATAAAACCAACTCACATAAAGACATAATCAATCATCACAATAGGTGGGGGGTACAGGGGACACTGGTTTGAATCACGCCCAGGGCAGGCGGCTATAACCGTACAAGAAATTGGCGCAACAAATACAGTAAAACTTCTCTTGAACAACACACAAGTGGTAGTGACTTAAGTACTGGTTAAATAGAAAAGTGTCCAGGAAAGCTGAGTTAGGTGCACTGGTCACGGCCAAATAAGTTAAAACAACAGTGTCGACTTGCTTATAACCAGCAATAAAATCATACTCGATACCCTAGAATACGATAAATCAAACACAAGAAATTAACATACCTTGGGTCATCGGTGATCTTTCATTTGGTCGGAAGTCTGTGTCATCTTTTTCTTTCTTCGTTCTTCTTCTTGGTCTAAAATAGAAAAGTGCGCAACATAAACAACACCATAAAACAAACTTGCATTCGGACATAATCAATCATCACGGTGTAAATAAACAGTTCGGCCTAAGCAGATCTCACTTCCTGTCCCCCACTTAACCAGACTAATCATTGTCAGTAGCGCAGTTGGTTTTCCCATCAAGTATCCACAAGAGGTGGGGTACAGGGGATGCTGGTTCGAATCAAGCCCAGGGCAGGCGGCTATAACCGTACAAGAAATTGGCGCAACAAATACAGTAAAACTTCTCTTGAACAACACACAAGTGGTAGTGACTTAAGTACTGGTCAAATAGAAAAGTGTCCAGGAAAGCTGAGTTAGGTGCACTGGTCACTGCTAAATAAGTTAAAACAACTGTGTCGACTTGCTCATGACCAGCAGAAAATCATACTCGATACCCTAGAATACGATAAATCAAACACAAGAAATTAACATACCTTGGGTCATCGGTGATCTTTCATTTGGTCGGAAGTCTGTGTCATCTTTTTCTTTCTTCGTTCTTCTTCTTGGTCTAAAATAGAAAAGTGCGCAACATAAACAACACCATAAAACAAACTCGCATTAGGACATAATCAATCATCACAGTGTAAATAAACAGTTCGGCCTAAGCAGATCTCACTTCCTGTCCCCCACTTAACCAGACTAATCATTGTCAGTAGCGCAGTTGGTTTTCCCATCAAGTATCCACAAGAGGTGGGGTACAGGGGATACTGGTTCGAATCAAGCCCAGGGCAGGCGGTTATAACCTTACAAATACAAATACAGTACAACCTCTCTAGAACAACACCCAGTGGTAGTGACTAAAGTACTGGTAAAAGAGACAAGTGTCCAGGAAAGCTGAGTTGGGTGCACTGGTCACTGCAAAACAAGTTGCTCAACTTGCTCGAAACCAGTATAAACACAGTCGATACTTATTCCATCAGAAAATCACACTCGATACCCCGGAATATGATAAATCAAACACAAGAAATTAACATACCTTGGGTCATCGGTGATCTCTCATCTGGTCGGAAGTCTGTGTCATCTTTTTCTTTCTTCTACGCCTAGAAACGGAGAACAAACAAGGTTAGGATAATATAAAAACAGTAGGAAAAAATAAGTAAAAAAGGTCATACTTTACCAAACTGGGCGTCCTCTTTAATCTGTCATCTTTCTTCCTTCTTCGTTCTTCTTCTTGGTCTAGAATAGAAAAGCGCACAACATAAACAACACCATAAAACCAACTCACATAAAGACATAATCAATCATCACAATAGGTGGGGGGTACAGGGGACACTGGTTTGAATCACGCCCAGGGCAGGCGGCTATAACCGTACAAGAAATTGGCGCAACAAATACAGTAAAACTTCTCTTGAACAACACACAAGTGGTAGTGACTTAAGTACTGGTTAAATAGAAAAGTGTCCAGGAAAGCTGAGTTAGGTGCACTGGTCACGGCCAAATAAGTTAAAACAACAGTGTCGACTTGCTTATAACCAGCAATAAAATCATACTCGATACCCTAGAATACGATAAATCAAACACAAGAAATTAACATACCTTGGGTCATCGGTGATCTTTCATTTGGTCGGAAGTCTGTGTCATCTTTTTCTTTCTTCGTTCTTCTTCTTGGTCTAAAATAGAAAAGTGCGCAACATAAACAACACCATAAAACAAACTTGCATTCGGACATAATCAATCATCACGGTGTAAATAAACAGTTCGGCCTAAGCAGATCTCACTTCCTGTCCCCCACTTAACCAGACTAATCATTGTCAGTAGCGCAGTTGGTTTTCCCATCAAGTATCCACAAGAGGTGGGGTACAGGGGATGCTGGTTCGAATCAAGCCCAGGGCAGGCGGCTATAACCGTACAAGAAATTGGCGCAACAAATACAGTAAAACTTCTCTTGAACAACACACAAGTGGTAGTGACTTAAGTACTGGTCAAATAGAAAAGTGTCCAGGAAAGCTGAGTTAGGTGCACTGGTCACTGCTAAATAAGTTAAAACAACTGTGTCGACTTGCTCATGACCAGCAGAAAATCATACTCGATACCCTAGAATACGATAAATCAAACACAAGAAATTAACATACCTTGGGTCATCGGTGATCTTTCATTTGGTCGGAAGTCTGTGTCATCTTTTTCTTTCTTCGTTCTTCTTCTTGGTCTAAAATAGAAAAGTGCGCAACATAAACAACACCATAAAACAAACTCGCATTAGGACATAATCAATCATCACAGTGTAAATAAACAGTTCGGCCTAAGTAGATCTCACTTCCTGTCCCCCACTTAACCAGACTAATCATTGTCAGTAGCGCAGTTGGTTTTCCCATCAAGTATCCACAAGAGGTGGGGTACAGGGGATACTGGTTCGAATCAAGCCCAGGGCAGGCGGTTATAACCTTACAAATACAAATACAGTACAACCTCTCTAGAACAACACCCAGTGGTAGTGACTAAAGTACTGGTAAAAGAGACAAGTGTCCAGGAAAGCTGAGTTGGGTGCACTGGTCACTGCAAAACAAGTTGCTCAACTTGCTCGAAACCAGTATAAACACAGTCGATACTTATTCCATCAGAAAATCACACTCGATACCCCGGAATATGATAAATCAAACACAAGAAATTAACATACCTTGGGTCATCGGTGATCTCTCATCTGGTCGGAAGTCTGTGTCATCTTTTTCTTTCTTCTACGCCTAGAAACAGAGAACAAACAAGGTTAGGATAATATAAAAACAGTAGGAAAAAATAAGTAAAAAAGGTCATACTTTACCAAACTGGGCGTCCTCTTCAATCTGTCATCTTTCTTCGTTCTTCGTTCTTCTTCTTGGTCTAGAATAGAAAAGCGCACAACATAAACAACACCATAAAACCAACTCACATAAAGACATAATCAATCATCACAATAGGTGGGGGGTACAGGGGACACTGGTTTGAATCACGCCCAGGGCAGGCGGCTATAACCGTACAAGAAATTGGCGCAACAAATACAGTAAAACTTCTCTTGAACAACACACAAGTGGTAGTGACTTAAGTACTGGTTAAATAGAAAAGTGTCCAGGAAAGCTGAGTTAGGTGCACTGGTCACGGCCAAATAAGTTAAAACAACAGTGTCGACTTGCTTATAACCAGCAATAAAATCATACTCGATACCCTAGAATACGATAAATCAAACACAAGAAATTAACATACCTTGGGTCATCGGTGATCTTTCATTTGGTCGGAAGTCTGTGTCATCTTTTTCTTTCTTCGTTCTTCTTCTTGGTCTAAAATAGAAAAGTGCGCAACATAAACAACACCATAAAACAAACTCGCATTCGGACATAATCAATCATCACGGTGTAAATAAACAGTTCGGCCTAAGCAGATCTCACTTCCTGTCCCCCACTTAACCAGACTAATCATTGCCAGTAGCGCAGTTGGTTTTCCCATCAAGTATCCACAAGAGGTGGGGTACAGGGGATGCTGGTTCGAATCAAGCCCAGGGCAGGCGGCTATAACCGTACAAGAAATTGGCGCAACAAATACAGTAAAACTTCTCTTGAACAACACACAAGTGGTAGTGACTTAAGTACTGGTCAAATAGAAAAGTGTCCAGGAAAGCTGAGTTAGGTGCACTGGTCACTGCTAAATAAGTTAAAACAACTGTGTCGACTTGCTCATGACCAGCAGAAAATCATACTCGATACCCTAGAATACGATAAATCAAACACAAGAAATTAACATACCTTGGGTCATCGGTGATCTTTCATTTGGTCGGAAGTCTGTGTCATCTTTTTCTTTCTTCGTTCTTCTTCTTGGTCTAAAATAGAAAAGTGCGCAACATAAACAACACCATAAAACAAACTCGCATTAGGACATAATCAATCATCACAGTGTAAATAAACAGTTCGGCCTAAGCAGATCTCACTTCCTGTCCCCCACTTAACCAGACTAATCATTGTCAGTAGCGCAGTTGGTTTTCCCATCAAGTATCCACAAGAGGTGGGGTACAGGGGATACTGGTTCGAATCAAGCCAAGGGCAGGCGGTTATAACCTTACAAATACAAATACAGTACAACCTCTCTAGAACAACACCCAGTGGTAGTGACTAAAGTACTGGTAAAAGAGACAAGTGTCCAGGAAAGCTGAGTTGGGTGCACTGGTCACTGCAAAACAAGTTGCTCAACTTGCTCGAAACCAGTATAAACACAGTCGATACTTATTCCATCAGAAAATCACACTCGATACCCCGGAATATGATAAATCAAACACAAGAAATTAACATACCTTGGGTCATCGGTGATCTCTCATCTGGTCGGAAGTCTGTGTCATCTTTTTCTTTCTTCTACGCCTAGAAACAGAGAACAAACAAGGTTAGGATAATATAAAAACAGTAGGAAAAAATAAGTAAAAAAGGTCATACTTTACCAAACTGGGCGTCCTCTTCAATCTGTCATCTTTCTTCGTTCTTCTTCTTGGTCTAGAATAGAAAAGCGCACAACATAAACAACACCATAAAACCAACTCACATAAAGACATAATCAATCATCACAATAGGTGGGGGGTACAGGGGACACTGGTTTGAATCACGCCCAGGGCAGGCGGCTATAACCGTACAAGAAATTGGCGCAACAAATACAGTAAAACTTCTCTTGAACAACACACAAGTGGTAGTGACTTAAGTACTGGTTAAATAGAAAAGTGTCCAGGAAAGCTGAGTTAGGTGCACTGGTCACGGCCAAATAAGTTAAAACAACAGTGTCGACTTGCTTATAACCAGCAATAAAATCATACTCGATACCCTAGAATACGATAAATCAAACACAAGAAATTAACATACCTTGGGTCATCGGTGATCTTTCATTTGGTCGGAAGTCTGTGTCATCTTTTTCTTTCTTCGTTCTTCTTCTTGGTCTAAAATAGAAAAGTGCGCAACATAAACAACACCATAAAACAAACTTGCATTCGGACATAATCAATCATCACGGTGTAAATAAACAGTTCGGCCTAAGCAGATCTCACTTCCTGTCCCCCACTTAACCAGACTAATCATTGTCAGTAGCGCAGTTGGTTTTCCCATCAAGTATCCACAAGAGGTGGGGTACAGGGGATGCTGGTTCGAATCAAGCCCAGGGCAGGCGGTTATAACCTTACAAATACAAATACAGTACAACCTCTCTAGAACAACACCCAGTGGTAGTGACTAAAGTACTGGTAAAAGAGACAAGTGTCCAGGAAAGCTGAGTTGGGTGCACTGGTCACTGCAAAACAAGTTGCTCAACTTGCTCGAAACCAGTATAAACACAGTCGATACTTATTCCATCAGAAAATCACACTCGATACCCCGGAATATGATAAATCAAACACAAGAAATTAACATACCTTGGGTCATCGGTGATCTCTCATCTGGTCGGAAGTCTGTGTCATCTTTTTCTTTCTTCTACGCCTAGAAACAGAGAACAAACAAGGTTAGGATAATATAAAAACAGTAGGAAAAAATAAGTAAAAAAGGTCATACTTTACCAAACTGGGCGTCCTCTTCAATCTGTCATCTTTCTTCGTTCTTCGTTCTTCTTCTTGGTCTAGAATAGAAAAGCGCACAACATAAACAACACCATAAAACCAACTCACATAAAGACATAATCAATCATCACAATAGGTGGGGGGTACAGGGGACACTGGTTTGAATCACGCCCAGGGCAGGCGGCTATAACCGTACAAGAAATTGGCGCAACAAATACAGTAAAACTTCTCTTGAACAACACACAAGTGGTAGTGACTTAAGTACTGGTTAAATAGAAAAGTGTCCAGGAAAGCTGAGTTAGGTGCACTGGTCACGGCCAAATAAGTTAAAACAACAGTGTCGACTTGCTTATAACCAGCAATAAAATCATACTCGATACCCTAGAATACGATAAATCAAACACAAGAAATTAACATACCTTGGGTCATCGGTGATCTTTCATTTGGTCGGAAGTCTGTGTCATCTTTTTCTTTCTTCGTTCTTCTTCTTGGTCTAAAATAGAAAAGTGCGCAACATAAACAACACCATAAAACAAACTTGCATTCGGACATAATCAATCATCACGGTGTAAATAAACAGTTCGGCCTAAGCAGATCTCACTTCCTGTCCCCCACTTAACCAGACTAATCATTGTCAGTAGCGCAGTTGGTTTTCCCATCAAGTATCCACAAGAGGTGGGGTACAGGGGATGCTGGTTCGAATCAAGCCCAGGGCAGGCGGTTATAACCTTACAAATACAAATACAGTACAACCTCTCTAGAACAACACCCAGTGGTAGTGACTAAAGTACTGGTAAAAGAGACAAGTGTCCAGGAAAGCTGAGTTGGGTGCACTGGTCACTGCAAAACAAGTTGCTCAACTTGCTCGAAACCAGTATAAACACAGTCGATACTTATTCCATCAGAAAATCACACTCGATACCCCGGAATATGATAAATCAAACACAAGAAATTAACATACCTTGGGTCATCGGTGATCTCTCATCTGGTCGGAAGTCTGTGTCATCTTTTTCTTTCTTCTACGCCTAGAAACAGAGAACAAACAAGGTTAGGATAATATAAAAACAGTAGGAAAAAATAAGTAAAAAAGGTCATACTTTACCAAACTGGGCGTCCTCTTCAATCTGTCATCTTTCTTCGTTCTTCGTTCTTCTTCTTGGTCTAGAATAGAAAAGCGCACAACATAAACAACACCATAAAACCAACTCACATAAAGACATAATCAATCATCACAATAGGTGGGGGGTACAGGGGACACTGGTTTGAATCACGCCCAGGGCAGGCGGCTATAACCGTACAAGAAATTGGCGCAACAAATACAGTAAAACTTCTCTTGAACAACACACAAGTGGTAGTGACTTAAGTACTGGTTAAATAGAAAAGTGTCCAGGAAAGCTGAGTTAGGTGCACTGGTCACGGCCAAATAAGTTAAAACAACAGTGTCGACTTGCTTATAACCAGCAATAAAATCATACTCGATACCCTAGAATACGATAAATCAAACACAAGAAATTAACATACCTTGGGTCATCGGTGATCTTTCATTTGGTCGGAAGTCTGTGTCATCTTTTTCTTTCTTCGTTCTTCTTCTTGGTCTAAAATAGAAAAGTGCGCAACATAAACAACACCATAAAACAAACTTGCATTCGGACATAATCAATCATCACGGTGTAAATAAACAGTTCGGCCTAAGCAGATCTCACTTCCTGTCCCCCACTTAACCAGACTAATCATTGTCAGTAGCGCAGTTGGTTTTCCCATCAAGTATCCACAAGAGGTGGGGTACAGGGGATGCTGGTTCGAATCAAGCCCAGGGCAGGCGGCTATAACCGTACAAGAAATTGGCGCAACAAATACAGTAAAACTTCTCTTGAACAACACACAAGTGGTAGTGACTTAAGTACTGGTCAAATAGAAAAGTGTCCAGGAAAGCTGAGTTAGGTGCACTGGTCACGGCCAAATAAGTTAAAACAACAGTGTCGACTTGCTTATAACCAGCAATAAAATCATACTCGATACCCTAGAATACGATAAATCAAACACAAGAAATTAACATACCTTGGGTCATCGGTGATCTTTCATTTGGTCGGAAGTCTGTGTCATCTTTTTCTTTCTTCGTTCTTCTTCTTGGTCTAAAATAGAAAAGTGCGCAACATAAACAACACCATAAAACAAACTCGCATTCGGACATAATCAATCATCACGGTGTAAATAAACAGTTCGGCCTAAGCAGATCTCACTTCCTGTCCCCCACTTAACCAGACTAATCATTGTCAGTAGCGCAGTTGGTTTTCCCATCAAGTATCCACAAGAGGTGGGGTACAGGGGATGCTGGTTCGAATCAAGCCCAGGGCAGGCGGCTATAACCGTACAAGAAATTGGCGCAACAAATACAGTAAAACTTCTCTTGAACAACACACAAGTGGTAGTGACTTAAGTACTGGTCAAATAGAAAAGTGTCCAGGAAAGCTGAGTTAGGTGCACTGGTCACTGCTAAATAAGTTAAAACAACTGTGTCGACTTGCTCATGACCAGCAGAAAATCATACTCGATACCCTAGAATACGATAAATCAAACACAAGAAATTAACATACCTTGGGTCATCGGTGATCTTTCATTTGGTCGGAAGTCTGTGTCATCTTTTTCTTTCTTCGTTCTTCTTCTTGGTCTAAAATAGAAAAGTGCGCAACATAAACAACACCATAAAACAAACTCGCATTAGGACATAATCAATCATCACAGTGTAAATAAACAGTTCGGCCTAAGCAGATCTCACTTCCTGTCCCCCACTTAACCAGACTAATCATTGTCAGTAGCGCAGTTGGTTTTCCCATCAAGTATCCACAAGAGGTGGGGTACAGGGGATACTGGTTCGAATCAAGCCAAGGGCAGGCGGTTATAACCTTACAAATACAAATACAGTACAACCTCTCTAGAACAACACCCAGTGGTAGTGACTAAAGTACTGGTAAAAGAGACAAGTGTCCAGGAAAGCTGAGTTGGGTGCACTGGTCACTGCAAAACAAGTTGCTCAACTTGCTCGAAACCAGTATAAACACAGTCGATACTTATTCCATCAGAAAATCACACTCGATACCCCGGAATATGATAAATCAAACACAAGAAATTAACATACCTTGGGTCATCGGTGATCTCTCATCTGGTCGGAAGTCTGTGTCATCTTTTTCTTTCTTCTACGCCTAGAAACAGAGAACAAACAAGGTTAGGATAATATAAAAACAGTAGGAAAAAATAAGTAAAAAAGGTCATACTTTACCAAACTGGGCGTCCTCTTCAATCTGTCATCTTTCTTCGTTCTTCGTTCTTCTTCTTGGTCTAGAATAGAAAAGCGCACAACATAAACAACACCATAAAACCAACTCACATAAAGACATAATCAATCATCACAATAGGTGGGGGGTACAGGGGACACTGGTTTGAATCACGCCCAGGGCAGGCGGCTATAACCGTACAAGAAATTGGCGCAACAAATACAGTAAAACTTCTCTTGAACAACACACAAGTGGTAGTGACTTAAGTACTGGTTAAATAGAAAAGTGTCCAGGAAAGCTGAGTTAGGTGCACTGGTCATGGCCAAATAAGTTAAAACAACAGTGTCCACTTGCTTATAACCAGCAATAAAATCATACTCGATACCCTAGAATACGATAAATCAAACACAAGAAATTAACATACCTTGGGTCATCGGTGATCTTTCATTTGGTCGGAAGTCTGTGTCATCTTTTTCTTTCTTCGTTCTTCTTCTTGGTCTAAAATAGAAAAGTGCGCAACATAAACAACACCATAAAACAAACTTGCATTCGGACATAATCAATCATCACGGTGTAAATAAACAGTTCGGCCTAAGCAGATCTCACTTCCTGTCCCCCACTTAACCAGACTAATCATTGTCAGTAGCGCAGTTGGTTTTCCCATCAAGTATCCACAAGAGGTGGGGTACAGGGGATACTGGTTCGAATCAAGCCAAGGGCAGGCGGTTATAACCTTACAAATACAAATACAGTACAACCTCTCTAGAACAACACCCAGTGGTAGTGACTAAAGTACTGGTAAAAGAGACAAGTGTCCAGGAAAGCTGAGTTGGGTGCACTGGTCACTGCAAAACAAGTTGCTCAACTTGCTCGAAACCAGTATAAACACAGTGGATACTTATTCCATCAGAAAATCACACTCGATACCCCGGAATATGATAAATCAAACACAAGAAATTAACATACCTTGGGTCATCGGTGATCTCTCATCTGGTCGGAAGTCTGTGTCATCTTTTTCTTTCTTCTACGCCTAGAAACAGAGAACAAACAAGGTTAGGATAATATAAAAACAGTAGGAAAAAATAAGTAAAAAAGGTCATACTTTACCAAACTGGGCGTCCTCTTCAATCTGTCATCTTTCTTCGTTCTTCGTTCTTCTTCTTGGTCTAGAATAGAAAAGCGCACAACATAAACAACACCATAAAACCAACTCACATAAAGACATAATCAATCATCACAATAGGTGGGGGGTACAGGGGACACTGGTTTGAATCACGCCCAGGGCAGGCGGCTATAACCGTACAAGAAATTGGCGCAACAAATACAGTAAAACTTCTCTTGAACAACACACAAGTGGTAGTGACTTAAGTACTGGTTAAATAGAAAAGTGTCCAGGAAAGCTGAGTTAGGTGCACTGGTCACGGCCAAATAAGTTAAAACAACAGTGTCGACTTGCTTATAACCAGCAATAAAATCATACTCGATACCCTAGAATACGATAAATCAAACACAAGAAATTAACATACCTTGGGTCATCGGTGATCTTTCATTTGGTCGGAAGTCTGTGTCATCTTTTTCTTTCTTCGTTCTTCTTCTTGGTCTAAAATAGAAAAGTGCGCAACATAAACAACACCATAAAACAAACTTGCATTCGGACATAATCAATCATCACGGTGTAAATAAACAGTTCGGCCTAAGCAGATCTCACTTCCTGTCCCCCACTTAACCAGACTAATCATTGTCAGTAGCGCAGTTGGTTTTCCCATCAAGTATCCACAAGAGGTGGGGTACAGGGGATGCTGGTTCGAATCAAGCCCAGGGCAGGCGGCTATAACCGTACAAGAAATTGGCGCAACAAATACAGTAAAACTTCTCTTGAACAACACACAAGTGGTAGTGACTTAAGTACTGGTCAAATAGAAAAGTGTCCAGGAAAGCTGAGTTAGGTGCACTGGTCACTGATAAATAAGTTAAAACAACTGTGTCGACTTGCTCATGACCAGCAGAAAATCATACTCGATACCCTAGAATACGATAAATCAAACACAAGAAATTAACATACCTTGGGTCATCGGTGATCTTTCATTTGGTCGGAAGTCTGTGTCATCTTTTTCTTTCTTCGTTCTTCTTCTTGGTCTAAAATAGAAAAGTGCGCAACATAAACAACACCATAAAACAAACTCGCATTAGGACATAATCAATCATCACAGTGTAAATAAACAGTTCGGCCTAAGCAGATCTCACTTCCTGTCCCCCACTTAACCAGACTAATCATTGTCAGTAGCGCAGTTGGTTTTCCCATCAAGTATCCACAAGAGGTGGGGTACAGGGGATACTGGTTCGAATCAAGCCAAGGGCAGGCGGTTATAACCTTACAAATACAAATACAGTACAACCTCTCTAGAACAACACCCAGTGGTAGTGACTAAAGTACTGGTAAAAGAGACAAGTGTCCAGGAAAGCTGAGTTGGGTGCACTGGTCACTGCAAAACAAGTTGCTCAACTTGCTCGAAACCAGTATAAACACAGTCGATACTTATTCCATCAGAAAATCACACTCGATACCCCGGAATATGATAAATCAAACACAAGAAATTAACATACCTTGGGTCATCGGTGATCTCTCATCTGGTCGGAAGTCTGTGTCATCTTTTTCTTTCTTCTACGCCTAGAAACAGAGAACAAACAAGGTTAGGATAATATAAAAACAGTAGGAAAAAATAAGTAAAAAAGGTCATACTTTACCAAACTGGGCGTCCTCTTCAATCTGTCATCTTTCTTCGTTCTTCTTTCTTCTTCTTGGTCTAGAATAGAAAAGCGCACAACATAAACAACACCATAAAACCAACTCACATAAAGACATAATCAATCATCACAATAGGTGGGGGGTACAGGGGACACTGGTTTGAATCACGCCCAGGGCAGGCGGCTATAACCGTACAAGAAATTGGCGCAACAAATACAGTAAAACTTCTCTTGAACAACACACAAGTGGTAGTGACTTAAGTACTGGTTAAATAGAAAAGTGTCCAGGAAAGCTGAGTTAGGTGCACTGGTCACGGCCAAATAAGTTAAAACAACAGTGTCGACTTGCTTATAACCAGCAATAAAATCATACTCGATACCCTAGAATACGATAAATCAAACACAAGAAATTAACATACCTTGGGTCATCGGTGATCTTTCATTTGGTCGGAAGTCTGTGTCATCTTTTTCTTTCTTCGTTCTTCTTCTTGGTCTAAAATAGAAAAGTGCGCAACATAAACAACACCATAAAACAAACTCGCATTCGGACATAATCAATCATCACGGTGTAAATAAACAGTTCGGCCTAAGCAGATCTCACTTCCTGTCCCCCACTTAACCAGACTAATCATTGTCAGTAGCGCAGTTGGTTTTCCCATCAAGTATCCACAAGAGGTGGGGTACAGGGGATGCTGGTTCGAATCAAGCCCAGGGCAGGCGGCTATAACCGTACAAGAAATTGGCGCAACAAATACAGTAAAACTTCTCTTGAACAACACACAAGTGGTAGTGACTTAAGTACTGGTCAAATAGAAAAGTGTCCAGGAAAGCTGAGTTAGGTGCACTGGTCACTGCTAAATAAGTTAAAACAACTGTGTCGACTTGCTCATGACCAGCAGAAAATCATACTCGATACCCTAGAATACGATAAATCAAACACAAGAAATTAACATACCTTGGGTCATCGGTGATCTTTCATTTGGTCGGAAGTCTGTGTCATCTTCTTCTTTCTTCGTTCTTCTTCTTGGTCTAAAATAGAAAAGTGCGCAACATAAACAACACCATAAAACAAACTCGCATTAGGACATAATCAATCATCACAGTGTAAATAAACAGTTCGGCCTAAGCAGATCTCACTTCCTGTCCCCCACTTAACCAGACTAATCATTGTCAGTAGCGCAGTTGGTTTTCCCATCAAGTATCCACAAGAGGTGGGGTACAGGGGATACTGGTTCGAATCAAGCCAAGGGCAGGCGGTTATAACCTTACAAATACAAATACAGTACAACCTCTCTAGAACAACACCCAGTGGTAGTGACTAAAGTACTGGTAAAAGAGACAAGTGTCCAGGAAAGCTGAGTTGGGTGCACTGGTCACTGCAAAACAAGTTGCTCAACTTGCTCGAAACCAGTATAAACACAGTCGATACTTATTCCATCAGAAAATCACACTCGATACCCCGGAATATGATAAATCAAACACAAGAAATTAACATACCTTGGGTCATCGGTGATCTCTCATCTGGTCGGAAGTCTGTGTCATCTTTTTCTTTCTTCTACGCCTAGAAACAGAGAACAAACAAGGTTAGGATAATATAAAAACAGTAGGAAAAAATAAGTAAAAAAGGTCATACTTTACCAAACTGGGCGTCCTCTTCAATCTGTCATCTTTCTTCGTTCTTCTTTCTTCTTCTTGGTCTAGAATAGAAAAGCGCACAACATAAACAACACCATAAAACCAACTCACATAAAGACATAATCAATCATCACAATAGGTGGGGGGTACAGGGGACACTGGTTTGAATCACGCCCAGGGCAGGCAGCTATAACCGTACAAGAAATTGGCGCAACAAATACAGTAAAACTTCTCTTGAACAACACACAAGTGGTAGTGACTTAAGTACTGGTTAAATAGAAAAGTGTCCAGGAAAGCTGAGTTAGGTGCACTGGTCACGGCCAAATAAGTTAAAACAACAGTGTCGACTTGCTTATAACCAGCAATAAAATCATACTCGATACCCTAGAATACGATAAATCAAACACAAGAAATTAACATACCTTGGGTCATCGGTGATCTTTCATTTGGTCGGAAGTCTGTGTCATCTTTTTCTTTCTTCGTTCTTCTTCTTGGTCTAAAATAGAAAAGTGCGCAACATAAACAACACCATAAAACAAACTCGCATTCGGACATAATCAATCATCACGGTGTAAATAAACAGTTCGGCCTAAGCAGATCTCACTTCCTGTCCCCCACTTAACCAGACTAATCATTGTCAGTAGCGCAGTTGGTTTTCCCATCAAGTATCCACAAGAGGTGGGGTACAGGGGATGCTGGTTCGAATCAAGCCCAGGGCAGGCGGCTATAACCGTACAAGAAATTGGCGCAACAAATACAGTAAAACTTCTCTTGAACAACACACAAGTGGTAGTGACTTAAGTACTGGTCAAATAGAAAAGTGTCCAGGAAAGCTGAGTTAGGTGCACTGGTCACTGCTAAATAAGTTAAAACAACTGTGTCGACTTGCTCATGACCAGCAGAAAATCATACTCGATACCCTAGAATACGATAAATCAAACACAAGAAATTAACATACCTTGGGTCATCGGTGATCTTTCATTTGGTCGGAAGTCTGTGTCATCTTCTTCTTTCTTCGTTCTTCTTCTTGGTCTAAAATAGAAAAGTGCGCAACATAAACAACACCATAAAACAAACTCGCATTAGGACATAATCAATCATCACAGTGTAAATAAACAGTTCGGCCTAAGCAGATCTCACTTCCTGTCCCCCACTTAACCAGACTAATCATTGTCAGTAGCGCAGTTGGTTTTCCCATCAAGTATCCACAAGAGGTGGGGTACAGGGGATACTGGTTCGAATCAAGCCAAGGGCAGGCGGTTATAACCTTACAAATACAAATACAGTACAACCTCTCTAGAACAACACCCAGTGGTAGTGACTAAAGTACTGGTAAAAGAGACAAGTGTCCAGGAAAGCTGAGTTGGGTGCACTGGTCACTGCAAAACAAGTTGCTCAACTTGCTCGAAACCAGTATAAACACAGTTGATACTTATTCCATCAGAAAATCACACTCGATACCCCGGAATATGATAAATCAAACACAAGAAATTAACATACCTTGGGTCATCGGTGATCTCTCATCTGGTCGGAAGTCTGTGTCATCTTTTTCTTTCTTCTACGCCTAGAAACAGAGAACAAACAAGGTTAGGATAATATAAAAACAGTAGGAAAAAATAAGTAAAAAAGGTCATACTTTACCAAACTGGGCGTCCTCTTCAATCTGTCATCTTTCTTCGTTCTTCGTTCTTCTTCTTGGTCTAGAATAGAAAAGCGCACAACATAAACAACACCATAAAACCAACTCACATAAAGACATAATCAATCATCACAATAGGTGGGGGGTACAGGGGACACTGGTTTGAATCACGCCCAGGGCAGGCGGCTATAACCGTACAAGAAATTGGCGCAACAAATACAGTAAAACTTCTCTTGAACAACACACAAGTGGTAGTGACTTAAGTACTGGTTAAATAGAAAAGTGTCCAGGAAAGCTGAGTTAGGTGCACTGGTCACGGCCAAATAAGTTAAAACAACAGTGTCGACTTGCTTATAACCAGCAATAAAATCATACTCGATACCCTAGAATACGATAAATCAAACACAAGAAATTAACATACCTTGGGTCATCGGTGATCTTTCATTTGGTCGAAAGTCTGTGTCATCTTCTTCTTTCCTGTTCTTCTTCTTGGTCTAAAATAGAAAAGTGCGCAACATAAACAACACCATAAAACAAACTCGCATTCGGACATAATCAATCATCACGGTGTAAATAAACAGTTCGGCCTAAGCAGATCTCACTTCCTGTCCCCCACTTAACCAGACTAATCATTGTCAGTAGCGCAGTTGGTTTTCCCATCAAGTATCCACAAGAGGTGGGGTACAGGGGATGCTGGTTCGAATCAAGCCCAGGGCAGGCGGCTATAACCGTACAAGAAATTGGCGCAACAAATACAGTAAAACTTCTCTTGAACAACACACAAGTGGTAGTGACTTAAGTACTGGTCAAATAGAAAAGTGTCCAGGAAAGCTGAGTTAGGTGCACTGGTCACTGCTAAATAAGTTAAAACAACTGTGTCGACTTGCTCATGACCAGCAGAAAATCATACTCGATACCCTAGAATACGATAAATCAAACACAAGAAATTAACATACCTTGGGTCATCGGTGATCTTTCATTTGGTCGGAAGTCTGTGTCATCTTCTTCTTTCTTCGTTCTTCTTCTTGGTCTAAAATAGAAAAGTGCGCAACATAAACAACACCATAAAACAAACTCGCATTAGGACATAATCAATCATCACAGTGTAAATAAACAGTTCGGCCTAAGCAGATCTCACTTCCTGTCCCCCACTTAACCAGACTAATCATTGTCAGTAGCGCAGTTGGTTTTCCCATCAAGTATCCACAAGAGGTGGGGTACAGGGGATACTGGTTCGAATCAAGCCAAGGGCAGGCGGTTATAACCTTACAAATACAAATACAGTACAACCTCTCTAGAACAACACCCAGTGGTAGTGACTAAAGTACTGGTAAAAGAGACAAGTGTCCAGGAAAGCTGAGTTGGGTGCACTGGTCACTGCAAAACAAGTTGCTCAACTTGCTCGAAACCAGTATAAACACAGTCGATACTTATTCCATCAGAAAATCACACTCGATACCCCGGAATATGATAAATCAAACACAAGAAATTAACATACCTTGGGTCATCGGTGATCTCTCATCTGGTCGGAAGTCTGTGTCATCTTTTTCTTTCTTCTACGCCTAGAAACAGAGAACAAACAAGGTTAGGATAATATAAAAACAGTAGGAAAAAATAAGTAAAAAAGGTCATACTTTACCAAACTGGGCGTCCTCTTCAATCTGTCATCTTTCTTCGTTCTTCGTTCTTCTTCTTGGTCTAGAATAGAAAAGCGCACAACATAAACAACACCATAAAACCAACTCACATAAAGACATAATCAATCATCACAATAGGTGGGGGGTACAGGGGACACTGGTTTGAATCACGCCCAGGGCAGGCGGCTATAACCGTACAAGAAATTGGCGCAACAAATACAGTAAAACTTCTCTTGAACAACACACAAGTGGTAGTGACTTAAGTACTGGTTAAATAGAAAAGTGTCCAGGAAAGCTGAGTTAGGTGCACTGGTCACGGCCAAATAAGTTAAAACAACAGTGTCGACTTGCTTATAACCAGCAATAAAATCATACTCGATACCCTAGAATACGATAAATCAAACACAAGAAATTAACATACCTTGGGTCATCGGTGATCTTTCATTTGGTCGGAAGTCTGTGTCATCTTTTTCTTTCTTCGTTCTTCTTCTTGGTCTAAAATAGAAAAGTGCGCAACATAAACAACACCATAAAACAAACTCGCATTCGGACATAATCAATCATCACGGTGTAAATAAACAGTTCGGCCTAAGCAGATCTCACTTCCTGTCCCCCACTTAACCAGACTAATCATTGTCAGTAGCGCAGTTGGTTTTCCCATCAAGTATCCACAAGAGGTGGGGTACAGGGGATGCTGGTTCGAATCAAGCCCAGGGCAGGCGGCTATAACCGTACAAGAAATTGGCGCAACAAATACAGTAAAACTTCTCTTGAACAACACACAAGTGGTAGTGACTTAAGTACTGGTCAAATAGAAAAGTGTCCAGGAAAGCTGAGTTAGGTGCACTGGTCACTGCTAAATAAGTTAAAACAACTGTGTCGACTTGCTCATGACCAGCAGAAAATCATACTCGATACCCTAGAATACGATAAATCAAACACAAGAAATTAACATACCTTGGGTCATCGGTGATCTTTCATTTGGTCGGAAGTCTGTGTCATCTTCTTCTTTCTTCGTTCTTCTTCTTGGTCTAAAATAGAAAAGTGCGCAACATAAACAACACCATAAAACAAACTCGCATTAGGACATAATCAATCATCACAGTGTAAATAAACAGTTCGGCCTAAGCAGATCTCACTTCCTGTCCCCCACTTAACCAGACTAATCATTGTCAGTAGCGCAGTTGGTTTTCCCATCAAGTATCCACAAGAGGTGGGGTACAGGGGATACTGGTTCGAATCAAGCCAAGGGCAGGCGGTTATAACCTTACAAATACAAATACAGTACAACCTCTCTAGAACAACACCCAGTGGTAGTGACTAAAGTACTGGTAAAAGAGACAAGTGTCCAGGAAAGCTGAGTTGGGTGCACTGGTCACTGCAAAACAAGTTGCTCAACTTGCTCGAAACCAGTATAAACACAGTCGATACTTATTCCATCAGAAAATCACACTCGATACCCCGGAATATGATAAATCAAACACAAGAAATTAACATACCTTGGGTCATCGGTGATCTCTCATCTGGTCGGAAGTCTGTGTCATCTTTTTCTTTCTTCTACGCCTAGAAACAGAGAACAAACAAGGTTAGGATAATATAAAAACAGTAGGAAAAAATAAGTAAAAAAGGTCATACTTTACCAAACTGGGCGTCCTCTTCAATCTGTCATCTTTCTTCGTTCTTCGTTCTTCTTCTTGGTCTAGAATAGAAAAGCGCACAACATAAACAACACCATAAAACCAACTCACATAAAGACATAATCAATCATCACAATAGGTGGGGGGTACAGGGGACACTGGTTTGAATCACGCCCAGGGCAGGCGGCTATAACCGTACAAGAAATTGGCGCAACAAATACAGTAAAACTTCTCTTGAACAACACACAAGTGGTAGTGACTTAAGTACTGGTTAAATAGAAAAGTGTCCAGGAAAGCTGAGTTAGGTGCACTGGTCTCGGCCAAATAAGTTAAAACAACAGTGTCGACTTGCTTATAACCAGCAATAAAATCATACTCGATACCCTAGAATACGATAAATCAAACACAAGAAATTAACATACCTTGGGTCATCGGTGATCTTTCATTTGGTCGGAAGTCTGTGTCATCTTCTTCTTTCTTCGTTCTTCTTCTTGGTCTAAAATAGAAAAGTGCGCAACATAAACAACATCATAAAACAAACTCGCATTAGGACATAATCAATCATCACGGTGTAAATAAACAGTTCGGCCTAAGCAGATCTCACTTCCTGTCCCCCACTTAACCAGACTAATCATTGTCAGTAGCGCAGTTGGTTTTCCCATCAAGTATCCACAAGAGGTGGGGTACAGGGGATACTGGTTCGAATCAAGCCAAGGGCAGGCGGTTATAACCTTACAAATACAAATACAGTACAACCTCTCTAGAACAACACCCAGTGGTAGTGACTAAAGTACTGGTAAAAGAGACAAGTGTCCAGGAAAGCTGAGTTGGGTGCACTGGTCACTGCAAAACAAGTTGCTCAACTTGCTCGAAACCAGTATAAACACAGTCGATACTTATTCCATCAGAAAATCACACTCGATACCCCGGAATATGATAAATCAAACACAAGAAATTAACATACCTTGGGTCATCGGTGATCTCTCATCTGGTCGGAAGTCTGTGTCATCTTTTTCTTTCTTCTACGCCTAGAAACAGAGAACAAACAAGGTTAGGATAATATAAAAACAGTAGGAAAAAATAAGTAAAAAAGGTCATACTTTACCAAACTGGGCGTCCTCTTCAATCTGTCATCTTTCTTCGTTCTTCGTTCTTCTTCTTGGTCTAGAATAGAAAAGCGCACAACATAAACAACACCATAAAACCAACTCACATAAAGACATAATCAATCATCACAATAGGTGGGGGGTACAGGGGACACTGGTTTGAATCACGCCCAGGGCAGGCGGCTATAACCGTACAAGAAATTGGCGCAACAAATACAGTAAAACTTCTCTTGAACAACACACAAGTGGTAGTGACTTAAGTACTGGTTAAATAGAAAAGTGTCCAGGAAAGCTGAGTTAGGTGCACTGGTCACGGCCAAATAAGTTAAAACAACAGTGTCGACTTGCTTATAACCAGCAATAAAATCATACTCGATACCCTAGAATACGATAAATCAAACACAAGAAATTAACATACCTTGGGTCATCGGTGATCTTTCATTTGGTCGGAAGTCTGTGTCATCTTCTTCTTTCTTCGTTCTTCTTCTTGGTCTAAAATAGAAAAGTGCGCAACATAAACAACACCATAAAACAAACTCGCATTCGGACATAATCAATCATCACGGTGTAAATAAACAGTTCGGCCTAAGCAGATCTCACTTCCTGTCCCCCACTTAACCAGACTAATCATTGTCAGTAGCGCAGTTGGTTTTCCCATCAAGTATCCACAAGAGGTGGGGTACAGGGGATGCTGGTTCGAATCAAGCCCAGGGCAGGCGGCTATAACCGTACAAGAAATTGGCGCAACAAATACAGTAAAACTTCTCTTGAACAACACACAAGTGGTAGTGACTTAAGTACTGGTCAAATAGAAAAGTGTCCAGGAAAGCTGAGTTAGGTGCACTGGTCACTGCTAAATAAGTTAAAACAACTGTGTCGACTTGCTCATGACCAGCAGAAAATCATACTCGATACCCTAGAATACGATAAATCAAACACAAGAAATTAACATACCTTGGGTCATCGGTGATCTTTCATTTGGTCGGAAGTCTGTGTCATCTTCTTCTTTCTTCGTTCTTCTTCTTGGCCTAAAATAGAAAAGTGCGCAACATAAACAACACCATAAAACAAACTCGCATTAGGACATAATCAATCATCACAGTGTAAATAAACAGTTCGGCCTAAGCAGATCTCACTTCCTGTCCCCCACTTAACCAGACTAATCATTGTCAGTAGCACAGTTGGTTTTCCCATCAAGTATCCACAAGAGGTGGGGTACAGGGGATACTGGTTCGAATCAAGCCAAGGGCAGGCGGTTATAACCTTACAAATACAGTACAACCTCTCTAGAACAACACCCAGTGGTAGTGACTAAAGTACTGGTAAAAGAGACAAGTGTCCAGGAAAGCTGAGTTGGGTGCACTGGTCACTGCAAAACAAGTTGCTCAACTTGCTCGAAACCAGTATAAACACAGTCGATACTTATTCCATCAGAAAATCACACTCGATACTCCGGAATATGATAAATCAAACACAAGAAATTAACATACCTTGGGTCATCGGTGATCTCTCATCTGGTCGGAAGTCTGTGTCATCTTTTTCTTTCTTCTACGCCTAGAAACAGAGAACAAACAAGGTTAGGATAATATAAAAACAGTAGGAAAAAATAAGTAAAAAAGGTCATACTTTACCAAACTGGGGGTCCTCTTCAATCTGTCATCTTTCTTCGTTCTTCATTCTTCTTCTTGGTCTAGAATAGAAAAGCGCACAACATAAACAACACCATAAAACCAACTCACATAAAGACATAATCAATCATCACAATAGGTTGGGGGTACAGGGGACACTGGTTTGAATCACGCCCAGGGCAGGCGGCTATAACCGTACAAGAAATTGGCGCAACAAATACAGTAAAACTTCTCTTGAACAACACACAAGTGGTAGTGACTTAAGTACTGGTTAAATAGAAAAGTGTCCAGGAAAGCTGAGTTAGGTGCACTGGTCATGGCCAAATAAGTTAAAACAACAGTGTCGACTTGCTTATAACCAGCAATAAAATCATACTCGATACCCTAGAATACGATAAATCAAACACAAGAAATAAACATACCTTGGGTCATCGGTGATCTTTTTCATTTGGTCGGAAGTCTGTGTCATCTTCTTCTTTCTTCGTTCTTCTTCTTGGTCTAAAATAGAAAAGTGCGCAACATAAACAACACCATAAAACAAACTCGCATTCGGACATAATCAATCATCACGGTGTAAATAAACAGTTCGGCCTAAGCAGATCTCACTTCCTGTCCCCCACTTAACCAGACTAATCATTGTCAGTAGCGCAGTTGGTTTTCCCATCAAGTATCCACAAGAGGTGGGGTACAGGGGATGCTGGTTCGAATCAAGCCCAGGGCAGCCGGCTATAACCGTACAAGAAATTGGCGCAACAAATACAGTAAAACTTCTCTTGAACAACACACAAGTGGTAGTGACTTAAGTACTGGTCAAATAGAAAAGTGTCCAGGAAAGCTGAGTTAGGTGCACTGGTCACTGCTAAATAAGTTAAAACAACTGTGTCGACTTGCTCATGACCAGCAGAAAATCATACTCGATACCCTAGAATACGATAAATCAAACACAAGAAATTAACATACCTTGGGTCATCGGTGATCTTTCATTTGGTCGGAAGTCTGTGTCATCTTCTTCTTTCTTCGTTCTTCTTCTTGGTCTAAAATAGAAAAGTGCGCAACATAAACAACACCATAAAACAAACTCGCATTAGGACATAATCAATCATCACAGTGTAAATAAACAGTTCGGCCTAAGCAGATCTCACTTCCTGTCCCCCACTTAACCAGACTAATCATTGTCAGTAGCGCAGTTGGTTTTCCCATCAAGTATCCACAAGAGGTGGGGTACAGGGGATACTGGTTCGAATCAAGCCAAGGGCAGGTGGTTATAGCCTTACAAATACAAATACAGTACAACCTCTCTAGAACAACACCCAGTGGTAGTGACTAAAGTACTGGTAAAAGAGACAAGTGTCCAGGAAAGCTGAGTTGGGTGCACTGGTCACTGCAAAACAAGTTGCTCAACTTGCTCAAAACCAGTATAAACACAGTCAAAACTTATTCCATCAGAAAATCACACTGGATACCCCGGAATATGATAAATCAAACACAAGAAATTAACATACCTTGGGTCATCGGTGATCTCTCATCTGGTCGGAAGTCTGTGTCATCTTTTTCTTTCTTCTACGCCTAGAAACAGAGAACAAACAAGGTTAGGATAATATAAAAACAGTAGGAAAAAATAAGTAAAAAAGGTCATACTTTACTAAACTAGGGGTTCCTCTTCAATCTGTCATCTTTCTTCGTTCTTCGTTCTTCTTCTTGGTCTAGAATAGAAAAGCACACAACATAAACAACAACATAAAACCAACTCACATAAAGACATAATCAATCATCACAATAGGTGGGGGGTACAGGGGACACTGGTTTGAATCACGCACAGGCAGGCGACTATAACCTTACTAGAAATTGACGCAACAAATACAGCACAACTACTCTTAAACAACACACAAGTGGTAGTGACTAAAGTACTGGTTAAATAGAAAAGTGCGCAGGAAAGCTGAGTTAGGTGCACTGGTCACGGCCAAATAAGTTAAAACAACTGTGTCGACTTGCTCATGACCAGCAATAAAATCATACTCGATACCCTAGAATACGATAAATCAAACACAAGAAATTAACATACCTTGGGTCATCGGTGATCTTTCATTTGGTCGGAAGTCTGTGTCATCTTCTTCTTTCTTCGTTCTTCTTCTTGGTCTAAAATAGAAAAGTGCGCAACATAAACAACACCATAAAACAAACTCGCATTCGGGCATAATCAATCATCACGGTGTAAATAAACAGTTCGGCCTAAGCAGATCTCACCACCTGTCCCCCACTTAACCAGACTAATCATTGTCAGTAGCGCAGTTGGTTTTCCCATCAAGTATCCACAAGAGGTGGGGTACAGGGGATGCTGGTTCGAATCAAGCCCCGGGCAGGAGGCTTTTACCTTACAAGAAATTGGCGCAACAAATAGAGTACAACTCCTCTTGAACGACACACAAGTGGTAGTGACTAAAGTACTGGTTAAATAGAAAAGTGTCCAGGAAAGCTGAGTTAGGTGCACTGGTCCCTGCCAAATAAGTTAAAACAACTGTGTCGACTTGCTCATGACCAGCAGAAAATCATACTCGATACCCTAGAATACGATAAATCAAAGACAAGAAATTAACATACCTTGGGTCATCGGTGATCTTTCATTTGGTCGGAAGTCTGTGTCATCTTCTTCTTTCTTCGTTCTTCTTCTTGGTCTAAAATAGAAAAGTGTGCAACATAAACAACACCATAAAACAAACTCACATTAGGACATAATCAATCATCACAGTTTAAATAAACAGTTCGGCCTAAGCAGATCTCACTTCCTGTCCCCCACTTAACCAGACTAATCATTGTCAGTAGCGCAGTTGGTTTTCCCATCAAGTATCCACAAGAGGTGGGGTACAGGGGATACTGGTTTGAATCAAGCCAAGGGCAGGCGGTTATAGCCTTACAAATACAAATACAGTACAACCTCTCTAGATCAACACCCAGCGGTAGTGACTAAAGTACTGGTAAAATAGACAAGTGTCCAGGAAAGCTGAGTTGGGTGCACTGGTCACTGCAAAATAAGTTGCTCAACTTGCTCGAAACCAGTATAAACACAGTCGATACTTCTTCCATCAGAAAATCATACTCGATACCCTAGAATATGATAAATCAAACACAAGAAATTAACATACCTTGGGTCATCGGTGATCTTTCATTTGGTCGGAAGTCTGTGTCATCTTCTTCCTTTGTTCTTCTTCTTGGTCTAGAATAGAAAAGTGCGCAACATAAACAACACCATAAAACAAACTCGCATTAAGACATAATCAATCATCACAGTGTAAATAAACAGTTCTGCCTTAGCAGATCTCACTTCCTGACCCCCACTTAACCAGACTAATCATTGTCAGTAGCACAGTTGGTTTTCCCATCAAGTTTCCACAAGAGGTGGGGTACAGGGGATACTGGTTTGAATCAAGCCCAGGGCAGGCGGCTATACCCTTACAAAAACAAATACAGGACAACCTCTCTAGATCAACACCCAGCGGTAGTGACTAGTTAGGTGCACTGGTCTCGGCCAAATAAGTTAAAACAACTGTGTCGACTTGCTCATAACCAGCAGAAAATCATACTTGATACCCTAGAATATGATACATCAAACACATAAAATTAACATACCTTGGGTCATCGGTGATCTTTCATTTGGTCGGAAGTCTGTGTCATCTTCTTCTTTCTTCATTCTTTGTTCTTAGTTCTTCTTCTTGGTCTAGAATAGAAAAGTGCGCACCATAAACAACACTATAAAACAAACTCGCATTAAGACATAATCAATCATCACAATAGGTGGGGGTACAGGGGATACTGGTTCGAATCACGCCCAGGGCAGGCGGCTATAATCTTACAAGAAATTGGCGCAACAAATACAGTACAACTACTCTTGAACAACACACAAGTGGTAGTGACTGAAGTACTGGTTAATTAGAAAAGTGTCCAGGAAAGCTGACTTAGGTGCACTGGTCACGGCCAAATAAGTTAAAACAACTGTGTGGACTTGCTCAAAACCTGCAGAAAATCATACGTCATACCTTAGAATACGATAAATCAAACACAAGAAATAAACATACCTTGGGTTATCGGTGATCCTTTATTTGGTTGGAAGTCTGTCATCTTCTTCTTTCTTCTTTTCAAGCCCAGGGCAGGCGGTTATACCTTAACAAGAAAATTGGCGCAACAAATACAGTACACCCTCTCTTGAACAACTTCCAATGGTTTGCTGACTCACCCTCTTACTATTTGACCAAACATCCTACAATACACATTGTAAATTAAAATATAATTCTAACAACATGCTCTATCCGAGCATTTAATATACCATGTTATGTGAAGTTTTGATTTATGCAATAGGACAAATATAATTGTGTAATACAATCAAACTTTCACAGATACAATAAAATATGTGCACGAAGAACAATAGAATTTCATCCGTGTTTCATGTTTTTCAGCCATATTGCATAAAATATTTTGATCATAGTACATGTACAAACTGTGCAATGATGATAAATCTGTGCGTATGAGTTCCAAATTGGGTAAATTCATTTACTTAAGCAGACAAAATATTTATTTTTGTAATATGAAGGATTGCAAAAGTCATACTGTACAGCTAAACACAACGTTATACATACTGTAAATTTATTTTCATAAAAATGGCATGTAATTGTTCTTTAAATTTTGCATTCATCCGTTTTAGGAGAAACACAGGAGTCCACACTACTGTGTAGTAGTTTCAAACTATTTATTCTTTTTTAAACAAAATTCTTGTTTCTATATCTTTGGCTCAGTAAATTAGAGTGTATTTATAACTTGTTTTATATAGATAATAAGAAGAATATTTTTGAAAAAAATATCTAAAAGAAAATACATTGTTGTAACTGAATATAAATGGCTAGTTATGATACAGAGCTCCACACTTTACTAAGTCCAAAATCAATCCCAAATAAACTATGATGAAATAGTCAAACGGTTTCAAATTAATTCCTTAGCCTAAAATCCAAATAGGATCATATGCATGATACTCTCTGCACTCAAATGAAATATGTAAGAATTTAACCCTAACATCTTGGGCAGGATGTAGATCTAAGAGTTCAAATTGTGAATGTCTTCCCTTTACCTCATACTGTCCCCTTTTGTCCCCTTTATGTGATTCTAATACTGTCCTTTTTCCCTGTTTGTGTCCCCTCTAAACTTTATGCTATTAAAAACATATTTCCACTAAATAATGTAACTATTTTTTTACAGAATTTTGAAAAAAATCACTTATAGCTCGTTTAGGATAACTTTCATTACACAAAATCAGCTGACCTACCTGTTTTATGTAATACTTGAGTCCCAAATATGTAAACAAACTGAGTCTTTTGTCTCAAGTTATCCTAAACGAGCTATACCTAATGAATGCTAAGAAAAAATAGCATGTTATATTTTTACTTTAAAGACACAACTTATAAATCTTGGACATCAAAAGAAATTGTAGTTTAGCACATAGCATTTTCCCCTCGTCCCATCAGCTGTCGAGGATTGTTGATAGTAGACATGTACTGTATTGTATAGTATAGAAGCGTGTTGAACTTGGGGAAAATGCTGTGCTAAGCCAGTTAGATTATGTTTTCATTTTACTATAAGGTTCAGTGCTCGGGGCTCCGCCCCTCGCACTAAACCTTATAGTAAAATGAAAACGTAATCTAACTAATACATAGTGGTTACATCATAATAGAGGTGAAAACTTCAAGTATTACATGTTTCATGACTGTTTCGTGTTTGCTAGCAGGTGAAATAAATTGAGGTCCATGCTTGGCTATTGATAATGTTTCGAGTAACTGTTTGTCATTAAGTCAGTATTTCCACCCTTTTTTAAAAAATGGATAAAAGATTAATTTAGCAGACAACATTTAAATGAGCAGAAGACATTTTTTTTCGTAGCTGGTCAACGATTAGACATACGTAATAAAAAGAGAACCATTTATATAAACGCTACATATATGAACTAGGTTCATGCACTCATCGCAGGGCCTCAATTATTTTATCCATTCTACGTGACACACTGAAATTCTACCGTTATATCTAGCCACGAAAAAAGCATGCAATACATGTGTCAAAATTTATGATAAGTTGTGTCTTTAATCACAAATTTGATTTAAAACATACAGGTATACATCCAGATGTCAAACTCATTGTTTGTACAGTCTGACTGGTTAAAGTAATGTTTAAACCTTGGTTTTGCTAACAATTTAACCACTTTAAAAACTTTATAGTGAAAAAATATCATCTTTTTATGAACTTTGATTTAAGAAAAACTTTTTAATAATGCAAAAATTAACAAAACATTTCCATCTCTGTTTCAAAATGTTTAGCTTTTTAAGTTTCAGACTGAAGTTAAATATACAAATCAGTCACATTATCATTATCAAAGGGATTAACATTTATTAATTATTTTAATTTTTAACAGGCCCCCTGATGTTTTGTGATCTATAATGTTCTTACAGCTGCAACAATTGATCTTATCTTATATTTTAGAATGTCAAACTGCTAGTCACATAATTAACACAAATAAACTATTATTTAAATGATATATTTATGATCAATATAAGTTTTCACATATATTTTTAGTTTTGTATAATATTTCAAAATATATAATTCACACCATTAGATAGCAAATTTAATACTATAAAATATTTGCTCTTGTTTAAATTTGATTAAATCAATATTTATTATAGTAAATGCCTGTATATAGGTGTCAAACAATAGTCATCATTTAAAATTTCTATGAAGATAAGGTACGTTTTATCACTGACTTGTGTGAGAATCTGATATGGATCAGGTAGACTGCTCTATGAGGTAAAGGGTTAAGATTACAAGAAGAAAGTAACTTTACTTGAAAAATCAAGTTATTACTGCTAGCAAAAAAATCCACCAGTGAATCTTGTAACAATTAGAAAAATCTACAAGAATTCCTATCAGGAAAATCCCCTAATTGTTCTGCAATTCTTACATATTGCCACGCTTAGAATAGTGTTGTTTTTTACAGAAAATGTGCAACATTGGTAGTACAGTGGAATTTCTTAACCACTTTCAAAACCCTAATGCTATCTGAAAATTGTTTAGGGAAAAAATTTTGACACTCAATGGGACGGACTCTCTCTGGCACTTTTTTCAAACACCAGATACAAGTTTGTTCTTCAACTGAACAAGGGATCAAATATTTCAATACATAAAATAACAATTGAAATTCAGAATTTTACATGAACATGAAAAGTACTCGCCAAATTGCCATCAAGTCGATTAAAGTTGCAGAACTATGGATCTTCAAAACTTAGGGCCGCCTATGACCTACAGGAAGTCGTTTTTGCGCCTTTTTTCGCACTGACGTCACGATCCTACGGCCTATAAAAAACTTTACTCAATTTTTATATTCGTTGATAAAAAAATATTTTTTGAAGTACAAAATCATTTACTTATCAAATTAATGAACAATTCGTTAAATTAGGATTTTAAAGGAAAGCCCAAATCACAAAAATAAATTTAACTAGCCTGAAGGCACGTTCTAAGTTCAAGTAATATAACTACAAACAAACAAGTAACACTTGTCACAGTGGCCGAGCGGTCAAGTGTCAAGATTTTTTGTCTAGATAAAACATTATAAAGCTGGTTCGATTCCTGCTGTAACCATTTTTTTTATTTTTATTTTTTAAATAGTAGTGCAATCAAAATTCAACAAAAAATTACTAACAGTGCATGTGTGCAAACCACTTCAAGTTAATCTTAAAATTAGCACTGGAGAGACAGTATCCAGACCGAGTTACCCTCTCTATTTCTCAACCGGGCTTGGGACCGGCTACGGCTAGATTAAATAATTTCATCGCATTACACGCGCTTCAAATTGCGACACCTGTATATGCACATGTAAGTAAAGGATATTAACTGAGTGCGAGAGTTTTCTGAGTTAGAACAAACATGGCCGCGGACTTCTCGTGAAAATCCGAAAACGCTCAGCGTTTGAGGATTTTTAGAAGTCTAATGTCAGGTTGTTTTAACACAGAAAATCCGTAGCACGAGATTTATATCCGACTTACACAACGACTGTCTTAAGTGATTAGTTACACATGTACATTGATTGGGCATGGACCACATTTTTACAAACAAATTTGATTTGAGTGCATCTTCTTCTGTCACGAGCGTTTAGTGGATCTGAAATTATTAATTAATAGATAACAAGCGTAATTTGATTACATGTTTGAGTAAGAGTAAATAATATTTGTTAATTAACAATAAATGCATGAATAAGTTTCTGAATTTATTATATTGTTTAATTTTTCGTTCAGGCTCATTTTTTGTTCTTATTCAATGTCATCATCTCATTCTCGGTAAATAACGCTATTTAACACCTTACATAGACACAGTCATGAGCAGTTTTATTATACATACTTGTTCTCGGTCATATTTAGTAAAAGTAGTAATATCGTAAGTCAATGGGCCAGAATTTGAAGCATTTTATGTGGTTAACGTCGCTACTAAATCATAACATATATGATGAATACAACATATTGTTCATTTCCATTTCTTTTGAAGAAATCAATAGGTCTGTATATATTTTCGAAATGGGTAAAGTTTTGTAATTTATTAACATTTCATGGAAATACAATAAGTTTTGTAGTGAAGACAATGTTTCAAAATTAAACAGTTCCTTTTTTATTTAAAATTCTAATTTGACACGTAGACTGCGTTCCACTGAATACACGAATTAAAATTTCACGATGGCAGGTTATTCTTTTTCGCGTGGCCGAGTTGATATCTAAATATCAACTCGCCCACGTGAAAAAGAACTCGCTCAAGTAAAATCTTTTGTTTAACTAGGGGGTTCTGAAATATATTAACCCATGTTAAACAAAGGAAGGGGTGTGTAATTATTAAATGTAATGAATTAAACATTTTATTTCAACAAAATAACTAGCCTCAATTATTCACAGTAAATATCCAGTATGTAATTAATCCAAATAAAAAGTTTCACCAAAACACTAGCGATTTCGGAAACTAAATGAATCTCGTGTAAACTCATCACCAATCACATTTCTAACTCACATTTCATTGGTCGAATAAATCTTGTTTGCATTAAGTCCTGCCCATTTCCCTAAAAAAGCTACACAGGCACGTAGGAAGCATTTTTCAGATGGGGGGCTAATTTATTCAGTGAAATATTTCGTTTAACTAGGGGGTTCTGAAATATATTAACCCATGTTAAACAAAGGAAGGGATGTGTAATTATTAAATATAATGAATTAAACATTTTATTTCAACAAAATAACTAGCCTCAATTATTCACAGTAAATATCCAGTATGTAATTAATCCAAATAAAAAGTTTCACCAAAACACTAGCGATTTCGGAAACTAAATGAATCTCGTGTAAACTCATCACCAATCACATTTCTAACTCACATTTCATTGGTCGAATAAATCTTGACAGGCTCCAAATGGACAGACTAGTCAGTTTGCATTAAGTCCTGCCCATTTCCCTAAAAAAGCTAAACAGGCACGTAGGAAGCATTTTCAGGTGGGCGGCTAATTTATTCAGATTTATTTAAAAGAAAAGAAAACAGTACTTAGTTGTCATGTAAGTATAGTTTTGTCCTACAGAAACCCTCGCCCTTTTCTCCTCGTCTTGAGACTAATACCTTCGGCAATCTTAGGCAGTATTATTTAAATTTAGCGTGTAGCTTTGACTTTGCTGAAAACGCACGAATGTTTCAATCAATTGAGTGGGACAGTCACAGATTAAATAAAGTTCCTCAATCACTATTAGTCTATTACTGATGAAAATATTGGGGACTGAGCCCCTCCCCTAGCCCCCCCCTTGTTCCTACGGACCTGCTAAGTTCACGTGTGCACTTGCCGACCGATATCTGATAAATCCGTCTACACGGCGCGTGTCACTTACTTTAACTAAAATTTAAATTTGTGAATATTCCTAAGGTTACTTAATCTCTGAATTACGATGTTGGTCAATAAGAATTTCAGATATGAAAGAATCGAACAAACGCTTTTACACATTTCTGCACTGTGATGGATCTTTTTTAGATTACTTGAATTTTCCACTTTTTGTAAAAGATATGCGATATTGTTCCCTATGTAATTTATTTAATGGACATTTTTGCGAAAACCTGCACCTGTCTACAGGACAAAAATGCAATATGTTCGCTCTTTTTTAGACTTTAGTTCCCTGTACACTTGTACTTTATCAGCCTGTTGCTCCGTAAGGCCTGGTCATACCGCCTTGGAGAGGGAACCCAATTTCGACTTCGCTCATCACCGCGCTCAAAGTGTGAAAAAAATCGAAAACATGGGCGTTGCCTTATTTTGTAATAGACAATTCATTAACTTTTTAAAGGCACCAATTTCTTCAAGAAAATACTTAGGTCAGACTGGATATGCAAATGTTAAATATAAAGGTTTAGTTATTGCACTTTCTGGTACTTAATCACAGGTCTAGAAATTGACTGTCAAATGCTACATGTAGGCTTCAACTTGACCTACTATCTGTGATGACCCGGGAGTATTTAATTATTTCTTTTTCTTCTTCCAACATAGTATGATAGTACAGAACGTTCGCCCAACGTATACTCGTACTGACGCATGAACGGTGTAAGGTTTGTCTTTTTAAACATTAAAAAAGAAAAATATGAGAGTAGGAAATAATAGGTGTGGTCATCTAACTAAAATATTCACTATATATCATACTGGATTAGCCATAAAATGAATAAGTTTTTATATGGCTGAAAGAATTTCGGACATATGATGTTATACCCCCTGGCGAGCGTGCGTCCGTCCGTCCGTCTGCTAGCAATTTGGTTTCCGGAGCATAACTTTAGTTCCATTTGGCCCACAATATTCAAACTTCATACGATGATTGTCCATATCGGGTAGAAGACCCCTATAGATTTTGGGGTCACAAGGTCAAAGGTCAAGGTCACTATTACCTTAACACTGAAAACAGTTTCCGGAGCATAACTTAACTAAAAAAAACAACACTTTCGGGCATATAATGCTCCGCCTAGCGGTGCTCTTGTTAATCATAAGGTCTGCTTCCATGTTAACACATCAGTATATTCCTTCTCATAGTGTAATGCTAGCACACATTTAAAAAAAATGTAGTCTGGGTTCAAGTCCCAGTGAGAAGCTAAATTGTGTTGACAACATGGATGTATTATCTAAAAACAAATGAATGTTGATGCTGAGCTAGCTCAGGATGAACTTTTAGGATTGTTGAATGTCCGGTGTCCGTCCACAATTGTTTGAGAACTCTCTGGTGGTTAGATTTTAGGCTCAATTCTTTTCAAACTTTGTGAGGAAGCTTGTCTAAGGGATTGCTCGGATGAGTTCGAACATGGGTAATCTCGGATGAAAAACTAGGTCACAGGAGCTAAAAATAGAAAAACCGTGTTAACACTGTAGCGGCTACTGTTTTGATCGAAATATCCTGGAAATTGGTGTGGAAGATTATTTTGATGATTTCTAGGTCGAGTTCGAATATGAGTTACTTGGAGGGTAAAACTATGACCTAGTTTTAGACTCCAAGTAACCCATATTCGAACTCGACCTAGAAATCATCAATACAAATATGAAAAAGCCCTGTGAACACTCTAGTTGTCTCAAATTTTTACTCAATTGTCATTAAACTTGGTCAGGATGTTTGCCTAGGTAATTGCTTGGATGAGCTCGAACATGGGTCGTCTTGGATGAAAAACTACTTCACAGGAGCTAAAGGTTACAAACCACTAAAAACATTTGTCTGACAGGCAGATGTGATGACTAATCCAGGCCATCTTCCTATCCAAAGCCTACATTTGAAGCATTTGTAGCGATGGAAGTATAATAAACCATCACCAAAATATACCAATCTTAATCTGTTCATGTATGCACCAATAGTACTCAGGTAAGCGATAAAGGGCCATCATGGCCCTCTTGTTCATAATCTGGCTGATAATGAGTACAAAGAGTAAAAATGAAATATATAACATTGCTTAAAAAACAATCATTCTTTTGCGCAGAGGCTATCAAGATTCCGGCTACAGTACAACCTCTCTTGAGCAACGCCTAGTGGGGGGTAATAAAGTGTGTTGCTGTCCAGAGGTTGTTGCTCTGTAGAAGTTTAATTAAATTAAAATTACACCTAAGGGAAATATCGAAAGCTGTTGCTGTGTGGAGAAATCGCTCTGTAGAGGGCCACTCTGCAGAGGTTATACTGTATAAATTTTGATAACCTCTGGGTACAAGATTGTAAAACAAAAAGCATGAACAACAAATATAGTTACTTTTCTAATTAAGATAGAACCCCATTTTTTGTGGCAAAGACCAACATAAAAAACTCGATTTTTAAAACTCGGTTACAAATTCTAAATATTAAAGGCAGGTCGTTTGAAATAACTTCAGCTCTAACTGTGTGATACTTTATGCAAACAATGTCTTGTGTTATCCCGAACGAGCTTTGTTTCAATTTTTGAAAGTTTCTGTCGGGTTCACTGAGGTAAAAACAGTCCATAAACATTCCGTGTTAACAATACTCATTACACATTTCTGGGCGAGGCTGTGTTATATAAGCGAGATAACTGCTACAACAAGAAGAAATATGCCAACAAAAATTTCGGAGTTACCTCCCATTTAAAATGATATAATAATCAGAAAAAAACTAAATATCTGATTTTTATTGAAGATTAAGACTTTTCTTTGATTTATTTATGTTAGAAATGGGTGAAACTGTATTATAATATTAATTATAAAGTGATTCCATAATTTTTTGCTGTTAAATTGATCAAATTTGAATTTATTTGCCAGTCTTGTACAGGTGAGCGATGATTTACAAGTTGGCGTTTGGTCGCCGAGTATTCCACCTTTTTTGTTTACATTTTGCTCAGTTTTGGGGTGAAAACCTTGATGTGTGTACAACTAGACAGTAAGGAATGTTTAGACTCGATTATCACGGGATTCACGCACATGTCAAATTTAACTTGTGTCAAGTAGACAATGTAGCTGAACATGTGTGTTGTGTAGTTAACCAATATTGACAAGGCCAAGGACAAATTGAAATATGAGCAGATTACGAAAATGTACGGGCACGCGTTCGGAATAAACCGGAGTATTCGGAGTGCTGCTCTCTTTTTGCCTCACTGGAAAGTTGTCATGCATATCGTCTGCAGCTTTTTATTTTACTTAGATGTTTCTCATTGACTTTTTTTCAATCATGTCCCAACTAGCAGTTATTTTTCAGAAACCTTAGATTCATTGCTATAACTGGGTGATTTTGTTCTCGACAGTAAAAAAGAAGAAGATGGAACAATGCAAGGACCCTATATTACATAGGTCCTGGATGAAACAGATCTACTGAGTATATATTTTATACAAAACAAATACTTTTACTATAAAATCAGTCATCCGATCATTTGAAATAGATATTGATCTAAATTTATAATAATCCAGCATCTCAATGTATCCTTATCAGGCCTTATAATGCGTTCAGAAATGTTAAATGTCTTAAACCTACAACCATTAAAAGATAGTAGAAGACAAAATAGGCTTATGCTCCTGTGTAAAGGTTTAAATGCAAATGCAAATCTACCTTTGAAACAGCTTCGCAGACCTCTGTGCTTAACAAAAACTATGCACAATGAACACTTTAATATTATATACTCAAGAAATAACGTTAGAAAATTTAGTTTTATCCCACAGACAATTAAGGACTGGGATTCAATTCCACCAGACAAATACAATATATTTCCGACGATCCAGTTTCGGTCTTCATCAACTTAATTAGAGGGTGGAGGATTTTAAGAACATATCAGCAACTTGACACAGGCGCGGTAAGTTAATGTTTAAATGATTCACCGTAACCCAATCAAGATTAAAACATTGATAATGCAAGTGATAACACCATCTTTATTACACATACCTCAGACGGTACATAGTTCATTTAATCTTGCGAAAAAAAAATAGGCTAACCTAGACAAAATTGCAACAGAATTTATTTTTGTATTATGTGAAAGTTCATAGTCAAAGTAGTATCCAAAAAAAGGTTGCTATCAAAAATTCGAGGGGAAAGTCCTTTTTGGGGTCAAAACGTTGAAAATATAAATCAAAGCACTGAAGGCACTGATTATTTTCAAGTCAAAGATTTAGAACTCCAACAACGTATACATATGTTATATTAAGGACGTAATACCTTCACATTTACAGATTGATCAAGTAGCGAGTACATTTTTTGTACTAATTTTTACTCAAACAAATAATAAGGGCTTTAGGGATTTGTTTAAAAAAAACGTTTCAAAAGCTCTTTACAGAGTAGACTGTCTATCCTAACTTTACTATATTCATACATTTTAAAAGCGTTGTACATTTTTATGTAACTAACTAAATAGGCAAGTTTTTGTTGAGCAGTATATGTACTTTATGTTATGACCAATAGTGTGAATTAAATAAGAGACTAAGTCTAATTTTTACAAAATATCGATTTGGTCTCAAACAAATGAGACCGATAAGTGATTCTACATTTTGGAATAATTCTGATATGTTCCTTTTGATTATCTAACATTTACGAGCGTAGCTAGCCACCACTGTTCCGGGATCAAAACACTACTAGTCCATCTAATCTAGCTAAAAATTAATCTAACCTAGACAAAATTCCAACAATTTTTTTTTGTACTATAAGAAAGTTCATAGTCATAGTACAATGCAAACTCCTCACAGCGGTTACATCAGGCGTTGCTGCTGATTTGATAAAGGGAGATAACCGCTGCGGGGAGTTTGGAAACGCCTATTCTGGGTTGTCGTTCCTGTGTTATGATGAAATTGACAAGGGAAACAACTCTATCAGGATACACTGCTGTTATGTCAAAATCAAAAATACCAAAAATGGCAGGTATTGTTAGGAAAATTGTGCAAACAGCAAAGGCTCCTGGTGCAATCGGACCATACAGGTGCGTAAAAATATGCATTAACGTGTAGAAAATCAGGTATTTAACGCATGACAATTTTAATGAATGGGTAAACTTTTAACGTTTTCAAGGTCCTTGATGCATTCGTACTCAATCATTTTAGTACCCCGTAAATTAGATGTGGTAATTTTGATTGTTTTTTAAATATATTTTTTTTATTTCAATTATTTTTTTACAATTGTTATTACTCACTATGTTAATTGTTTTTCTTCATTTGTAAAATGCTAATTTAGTTTTTCGTTTTTTTATCACACTACCAGTACCAGTACCCCCATGGGTGGCTTGAGTAGCTGAGGGGTGTGGTACATGTAGCTTAGTTTTAGTAGTTTTACTAACACCCCATGCATGGCCATAATAGTAAATAATGACTGATAGCCATTATCAAAGAAAATGAAGTGACTTAATTTTATATCAAATCCGTGATTAAACTAAGACCATATTATATGCTATATCGGTGCGGTCCAGCGTAACACCCCTAAGAACCCCAAAGGACTTAGAAAACCCAAACAAAATACAAAATATTTGTATTGTATTGTAATATAAAAAGATTTTGTTGAATCAGATTTCATTGTTTTTATTATCTAATTTTACTTGAAACAAGTTATATAGCCGTAAATTATAATGTTTCACCGATTTTATCGCCTAATAAACAAGATTATTATACATGTTGTAGTTTGACTTAATAAAAGACAAATTTAATTGACAAACTAACGGTTACTAAATGAAAAGAACAAGTTAATTTAATTCACACCCACATAATTATAATAATAAAAACAATTTGCAATATCAAAAATGAACCAAGCATACACTTTGGCAAATGCAAAGTTTTGAGAATATTTATAGTGTATTTGATAAATGTCCGTTTATCATCAGTATCAAATGCTCTATGTGAATTAATTGTTTACAATACATGCAATACTTTCTTTCGTTTCATACTTTTACCCTTCTATTCATCACTACATGCTCACAGTCACAGTCAATCTTTCATCTTCATTCTTTCAATATATTTCACATAAATACATTATTCAGCAATTTTAATGCATATCTGAAGTTAATCTTTGTATTCAAAGAGTTCCTATATGCTTTATTTGAGGACTTCATAGTCCTTTTGGGATTTCTTTGGGATTTTCGAAGTTCTTTGGGGTGTTTTAAGTTCTTTGGGGTTCTTTGGGGTGTTTCGATGGACCCATATCGGTGATAAAATGATGAATTATGAATTATTCTTACAAGATTAATCAATATGCAATTGGAGTATATATATTGACTTGATTTTGCAGATTTCATACTTGAACTTTCTGATGTTAACAGTTTTAGGGTCTTTTATGACATAAAAAATTTCATCAAATAATTGCTTGCAATTTATCCTATTTCCTTTTATTTGCTAGTCAAGCTGTTATTGCTGACCGAACAATGTATGTGTCTGGACAAATTGGATTAGATGTGAACACTGGTAAACTTGTGGAAGGTGGAGTTGAGGCAGAGACAGAACAAGTGATACACTTTTAAATATTACAATGCTTTGATTTTTATCTAGACATTTCATTTCTATTAATCTTAATATGTAATTTATGCCTCAGTCCCATAAAATCGTGGCTTGTTACAAACCCTTACCTGCAGACAGTCGTAGGCCGTAGGAAGCCTTGCGTTTCAAGGTGACGGTACGCACATGGTACAAAACAACACACCTGTACAGAGCCATAACTGGAAGATATGCATGTTTAATCCATACTTAGCCACTATTTTCTTCACGATTTGACTCTGAAACTGATACATGTATCCTGGGCTCATCTCTCGTACCCTAGTGAAAACCTATAAGTCTGTACGGGTACGCAAGAGTTTGTACGGGTCCTTGCGGAGTTTGATCGCACGGCGCCCGTAGGGTGCCCTCACAGCTATTTTTATGTTTATGTGTAGCTTTAGTGTATATTATGATATAAATTCATTTAATTATTGAAATTTACTGCTGTTATCAGTTCACTCCAGGGTTCAGTTATTTTTGTATTCATACACACATTATTTACCCATAAAATTTTTTGCATTTTTTTTACAGTTTCATAGCAGGACATACAGTTCACATCATTTTCTTTCAGTTTTCTTAATGGTCATGTTAAGTTGAACTTAAATTACTATTTTAATTGACAACTTATATTTACTGATTATAAATGTAAGATTTTAACTGTATATTTCTTTGAAATTGTATTTAATTTATTCTTTGTCAATTTGAAATAGATAACTTTTTACATGTGTACTTCAGGTAATGAAGAATATGGGAGAGATTTTGAAAGCTGCAGGATGTGACTATAAAAATGGTATTGTAACTATATATTATGTTCTTAATATTCATACAGTAAGGGATTCTATATAACAGGGATTTATAATCAAATTTACATTAAATTTCACTGCCATAGCTATTATTTTGTCTCATAGACTCATAGGATAACAAGAATTACAAGTTGAAATAAAGATATTCATATGAAATTTTGTACCAGTACCATTAAAATTAACATAAAGGTTATGAAAAATGTGTTTCTAGATGAGTTTGATGTTAGTTATGCTTACAGACTGTTTCACAAAATTATGCATTTTTCTGCCAACCTGCCTTTTCAGCCCTAATTTACATCACTTAAAATAATATTTTAAGTAATAATTGCAACAAATTTTTGTCAAAAACTTCAGAAACGTTTACAAGTTGCATGGAAGACATGTACAAAAACATAAACCAAGCTTTTAAGCTCTGGAATAGTTTGTACAGCTTGCTTTAGCCAGTTATAGACAGTGACAACTGTGAATATTCAAAAAAAAACTTTGTTGCAAATCCCTGTTTTATAAAATCCCTGATACAGTCATGTATTATTTTATTCTGTCATTGATATTGATTACCCAAGTATTATTGGTCTTGAGCAACTACTGTAATTTGCACTGACTTATTCTTCTATGATAAAAATTACTTATACTGACTTAAATAAAGTTAAGTAATTTCAATTAATTATTTGAATAGCTACTTCTAGATTTATGCCATTTACCACCTTAGATCATCTGATTGTATTGTGATAATGAATGGATGGAGATTTTTATTTGTTAAGGACTTCAGTCCTGAACTAAAATATTTACTGCATTTCAGACCCTAGCCCATTTTGAAATTTACTGAATCCAGAAGTAGTCCCTCAGTATGTAAGTGTACAGCAATTCAACAAGGTTGTCCGCTATGATTTACGCAATAATTCCTGACATACTCTAATAAATCTGAACTACGTCTCCAGCGTAGGTGAAACGGCTGAAAAGTAATGAGTCTCAGTAGGGATGTTTACATCATCTCATGTAATAGAATTGTTTCAATGATCCAGTCGCTCCTAGATGTGCGTCCCAGTACTCAGTAGAGATGTTAAATCATCTTATGTAGTTGAATGGTTCTAGTGATTCATCTGTACAGGAACAGGTTAAAGATTGTAGTTAATGAATGGTGTAGTTTTGTTTGTTATTTTACATACAGTTAAAGTAGAATGTTACTGAATTGGACCAGGAATGGCTCCTTTATCTTGTGAGAAAAAATCAATAGTGTCTGTCTGTCCAGTCTTTCTGCTGTGTTTTATACCATTGGTATACATATATACTCTTTTGAACCAGGACAATGTTGCCTACCAATGCTTGTATATGCCAGATTATGAACTCTAATCTAACAGAATTTATAACAAGCATTCCAAAATGTAGAATCAATTATTGGCTTATCGCTCTCATTTCTTTAAGACGGTATTAGTATTTTAATAAAATGTGTCCTTAATTTTATTCCCACAATTGATCATAACATAAAGAAAACTAACATAAAGTACTGCTCAACAAAAACTCGATTATGTTGATAGTTACATATTATGTACAACACATTTAAATGTTTAAGTAGAAAAGTAGGAATAGGCAGCATAGTCATATCAGTGTATATAGCTCAATTCACTTTAAATGTGAGTAAATCATCACTATATTATGTATCCTAGGAGTACATTGTATACAAGACTAGCTGAAAATATGGGCTCTATACTTCATCAATGTGCACATATTTTTTCTTACTAACACACAAGTGTCACTGAACAGTCCGTTGTATACATACATTGTTGCAGCACTTATTCTTTCAATTTTCAAACCTGAACAAATTCAGTGCTTTGATTTTTTCAAATAGTGATGAAACGGGACTAATTCAGAATTTGATATTAAATAGATAGGTTACTGCGTTCTATTGATCAAAGGGAGATATTACAGAATTAACTAGAGTGCGGTACATTAATTTTGTATTGGTACATAACTTGTATTTTTTTTATTATCTCCCTTGGATTAATTTGAAACCCTAACTAGTACAGTAGTGCTCTAGAAATATTAAAGCAATGGCTGTCGATATGTTTTCAGTATTGGCTATGTTGTACCAATGCTATGTATTGCTAAATTTCATTCAACTTTCGGTTGCTCATACATTAATCCCCCTGGTTTAAATACTCATACTTTATATATATTTGTTTGATAATCCTTATATATAAACAGTGGTATCTGTTTTTGAAATGAGTATTTAAATATGTGGGGTAAGTGTATGTACCAATGACAATTGAATGAAAATTACCCATGAATGTATTTTCTATATTTTCAGTTGTAAAATGTACAGTATTATTAGCAGATATTGATAACTTTAAAGCTGTCAATGATATTTATGTTAAATGTAAGTTAAAATTCATTCTTTATGCAATATTTTTACCTACATGGGGTTTAATTTACTTCCTTTGGTGTAGATATAAGTTGGGAGTATTAACCTTTCACAATATAATGCTATATTACTTATAATTTTATAATCATGATATACAGTACAACCTCTCTTGTGCAACACACTCTGGGAGGGACTAAAGTATGTTGCTGTTAAGAGGTTGTTGCTCTGTAGAGGTTAAATTCAATTAAAATTAAATATGAAGGAAATATCAAAAGCTGTTGTCGTCTTGAGGATTTGCTCTGTAGAAAGCCGCTCTGCAGAGGTTATACTGTACTAGGGATTAAATGATGATTAATTATAATCGATAATCGATCGTTTCAGTAAAAGTGGGAGAAAATCTATTATGAAATTTAATAATCGATTATCGCCAATGTTGGTTATTCATTTTATTGACAATTATTAGACACTCTAGTTTTAATTAAATAGCATTTCTAAAAAATAAAACATTTCATAGGAATTAAACTCTTCTTTATTTAACCCTTATGTTAACTACTTCTTAGTTATTTTAAATCATTGAGATCTGTGTTGATATTTCTGGTTGGCGACATGAAAATCGCCATTATTGGACAATGTATAGCCCCTTTTCCATACTGTTTGGTACTGAAAATGTTTGAAAATGTATTTGTTTTTTATTCAACACTTATTATAGGTTTATTATGCATTATTTAATATTCTATTATATGAAACAAATTCACTTAAACCATTGCAACGTATTGTCATATAATTTCGAAAATTCTGAACTAAAACTCTGAGTAAATGTTTCGATTATATGATTGATGATTGATCGAAAAGGGTTGTTTGATTATTTCTGATGATGGATTATGATGGATTATGATTTTTTCCGATTTTGAAACCCTATGATGTACATTAATAATTTAATTACTTGTGGGCAAATGTACAGCTAAATTATTTGTAAAAAATGTAAAGTCATACGATGCCATAAACAACTCAGGGTTGCAACTCAGATGCTTTCAACAGGTTTTTCCTGACATTTATTTAATTGTTTATATAAATTGTTTTAATCCTAATAATTGTTAAAATTAAGCAAACTATAGAGCATAAACATGCATCACTTCATTCCATTTCCGGTAATTAATGTTTCTATAATTGTATACCATTGTAATTATGATAATGCATATGATAATTACTGACCAAATATCTATTTCAGATTTCACTGAACGTAAACCAGCAAGAGCAGCTTTTCAAGCAGGAGCTTTACCAGCTGTGAGTTATCTCCCCTAGGATTTTATATCACTGACATTTTATCAATTTATTGTTAAATTGTATTGAACTGTCACTAGTACATACATTAACCTTGCTGACTTACATTTTATTAATGTACTAATATCAATTAGATACAGCCAAGTTCTTTGTATGGGAGCCGGTATTCCTTGAGCCAAGTAGGGGACACATGCCATCATTCCCTCTGGGAAGCCAGGCCTGTCACCCATAACAGAACAATAGACTGAAGATAATTTACTTACCGGTACATGTTTGTTACTCTATAGAAAATTCAGTGCTTTTTTTTTTCATTTTATTCTATTCCATGTACTTCATATGTAAAGTTGTGAATGGTACTTAATTATCAAGCAAGTCTTATATTTATGTGTTTATTGTTTACTGACTGAAAATACCATGGTAACCTAATTCTGTATAATTTTTTCAGGGTGCTAAAGTGGAAATAGAAGCCATTGCAATAGTTGGTGATATAATAGATGTCGACATGTGATAGTACTGAATATATCTGTGTCAAGAATGTAAAGTTTGGAAAAGATTATTGCATATCAATATTAAAACAGATACTGTCATAACTTTATTGTATAATAATCATTGAACCAGCATTTGCCTTAAACCTCTAGCCCAAAGCCTCGGGCTTGTGAAAATTGTTCATTTCATATAAAAGGGCGAGTGGATGATTTGTTCTATTGATACAAAACAATTGAACAGGCTTGTGACTGAGGTCTGGATTAAAAAAAAACATTTCAGAATACCATGATATTACTAAGAGTTGTTGATTGGTAATTTACAATTTGAAAATAAATTATGTATAATGTGTCCATATTTCTAGTAATTGAAATATTTGCAGACTAGTGCATGAAGTGTCTTATGAATAAACGATATAACATGTTGTTAAAAACAAATTATTTATTTCTGTAAATGTTGATTAGTTAAACATGTTTGCTTGTACATATACATACATGTGCTTTATTGATTCAGAATTTTAATGTGTATAGAAGATTTTTTATGCCATTAGAAACATAGCTTTTTTACATTAAAACAGTATTGGTATATGACTTTGTTCTATTAAATATAAATTGTTTTCAATTAAATAAAATTTAACTGCAATACCCTAAAATTGGTAATGTTCTAGTTTTTTATTTTACATATTGCTGGGATAATTGTTGCCTTACAGAAAATAATTTCCATTGGTCTACAGCACCTTAGGGCTGTCATTATGTACCTGTATACAATGTATTGCAATATGCAGCTGCGGCAATACGTACTGCAGTACAAATTTAGCGTATTGGTATTTGGCAATATTTTTTATTTCAATGGAAAATATTTCCCTTCGCAAAATGAAAGTAGTGAAATATCAAATTTTTCATTGTTCATTCAATTTAAGCTTATGTTACAAGAATTTAACTGATGAAACGCGACCAATTGGTTGTAAGGAACTTGTGCAAAACATGTTCTTGAATCGAATACTTTGGGACAGGAAGTTGTGAAACTGGCGTCCAGAAGCTTGATTGCTAGGACGTTCTGCAGCTAAGGGGATGGTTGTTTCTTTCAAGCATTTTTTTTATACAAAAAAGTATCACTGTCCTAAATGACCGTATATACTTAAATAGGCTAGATTCTATCAGTAGCTGCATGAAAGATATGCAACATTTCTGTTAAATACAGCTGAGGCACAAAGAATCTAAAAACCTACAATATACATGTATTGTGGAACATATTGCAATACGGTGCTAGCCTATTGCAATATATTCTTTAACCTTATCTGACTAAACAAAATTCTGATACTAGTGTATGGGTGTCGGTCACAAGGTTTTTCTTAGGGCAACCAAAAAGGTGATTGTTAGAGGCCCAAGTTGCAATTGTGCATAAATAGTAGGGCTGTCAGGATATACCAGTACACCGGTAATACGTACTGCAGTATGTATTTAATATACTGGTATTTAGCGATATTTTTTATTTTCATTGAAAAAATTATTTCCTTTGCCAAATGAAAATAGCGAAACGTAAGTTTTCTATGGTTCATTCATTTAAAGCTTAACTCCAAAGAATTTGGGCGCGTTAGGAATGTTCACACTACTCTTAGAGGCCCAGTTTTTGTCAGTCCAGTCTGCTACAGGCATTTTCCCTACAAAATCCTATAACATACTTCAATACTGAACAGTTGAATAAGTTCTTTAAGGCAGTATTATGCAGCCATGTCTTTGCTTTGCAAACTATATATCGTACATATCGCTGTTTGATTCTAGCGTGTCCTGGTGTATCGTGACAGCCCTAATAAATAGTTAATTCCATGATTATTAAACGATGATTCCTGATCATCAATCACCCACAAACAGGTGCCTTTAACAGTACTCATTTATGCTAGAGTGAATTAAGTGAAGCAATGGTAGGTAAAATCTTTTAGGGTGCAAGTTTTTTGTTACAAGGAAAGAACAAAAAACAAAATAGGGTGTAAACTAAACTGAAAACTTTTATTTTTTGTGTTGATAAATAAGATAAATAAATAACCATCTCAGATCAATCTTTAAATTCTTTCTCTTTTTTACTTCATCTGAAAGAGAAGAAGTTTCATCATGAGTACACAACCATAATAATTTAAATTTTATTAATCTTGAGATTGTGTCCTGAAGTTAAGAATTTTGGTGTCTTGAGAAGGTTTTCTTCCAATGTAAAAGCCGCCCGGCTAGCTCAGTTGGTAGCATGCAAGTCTACTGATCGAGGGGTCATGGGTTGTATTCTTGGGCGGCGCATACTTTCTTGGAGCTTGGTCATGAAATTATTTCTACGGCCATTCTCCCTCCTACCAATGATTTTTAATTATGTAGGGCAGTTGTCAAGTCACTGACAAAAGTATGTGCTTAGTAGTTGGTTAACAGCTAAATCCTGAGATTTAGCCTTTCCGGGTGGAGTGAGTAGGTTGACTGACTACTGTTATATGACCTATACAATGTGTTGCTATGGTGTTAAACCCCCAAAAAAACCAAATTCCAATGTAAACTGCAGGAATAATGAAATTCATGCTTTTTTAATTCTTATCCACACACTTTTACAATGCCACATCTTTAAAGTATGTTTACAACAAATTATAAACTAGTTCTAAATCAGATGATAAAAAATTGACCTAGTTTATACATGTTCCTGTGTCAACTTAGAGATGAGATCTAGATGTGGCATAAAAAATCTTAAGGAGTTAATAATATAAATTGTCATACCTCAATAATTTAATCACTTCTAGCATAGATCCCTAAAACACCTCCTGAATAGTCATCATCATCTCCATCATACAAATCATCAACAACATTCTCAATGTCGATCTTGTTCTTTACCTCATTGTCTGCTGTCTTCATGTCAACAACTACTGCCTGGAACCCTGAGATGTTTGTGTTACTAGGTTCAGCATTGCTCTTTGCATCCAAGGCTACGTCTGAAAGATTTCCGAACACAAAAAGTAAGACCTTGGCTCGAATTTTGACAAGTAGTGTTATAGAGAGAAAATCATATTGTAGTAGATTAGCCTTCGTCGCTTACTTCCCTTGAAACGACTCCAACAAATACGTATTCAAGCAACATATTGATACTATATTGCCAGGCTCATAAGTTTTATTTCACTTGGTCCCTTGACCGTATTTAATAAACTCGATCAGGAACTTCGATAATTGATCCAAATAAAGTTAAACATTTCTAAATGTAAGTTTGCTTTTGAATTCATAGTTCAAATGTGTTTCAATTTTAAAATGTCTCAAATAGATTGAATTATTCAATTATAATACAGATTTTACAATACAACTTACATTCATTTGCTTTCACTGTCAGCAACGTTTCTTGAGTCTTAACCATTATTTCCATTCTAAGTTTTTCCATCAATTCCATTCTCCTTTCTTGAAACAATTGTAATCTTTTCTCATCTATTTTCTTTCTTAATTTGTTTTCAGCTTTAATGTATGCTTGTTCTGGTATAGGGTATTCTGTTGTAAGCTGTTTGAAAATTCTAATGTCTTTGTATGAATTGGTTGGAAATTCAATATCTGAAAATCATGAAAAAAACAACACAAATAGACAGTTAGCTCTAACAGCAGTAAGATCAATGTTACTACCATAAGTGAATTCAATGTTACTGCTGGCAGTGAGATCAATGTTACTGCTGGCATGGAGATCAATGTCACTGCTGGCATGGAGATCAATGTTACTGCCATCAGTGTGATCAATGTTACTGCCAGCATTGAGATCAATGTTACTGTTGGCAGTGAGATCAATATTACTGCCTGCAGTGAGATCAATGTTACAGCCTGCAGTGAAATTAATGTTTCTGCGGTCAGTAAGTTAAATGTTACTATCGGCAGTGAGATCAATGTTACTGCCAGCATTGAGATCAATGTTATTATCGGCAGTGAGATCAATGTTACTGCCAGCATTGAGATCAATGTTACTGCTGGCAGTGAGATCAATGTTACTATCGGCAGTGAGATCAATGTTACTGCTTGCAGTGAGATCAATGTTACTGCTGGCAGTGAGATCAATGTTACTGCTGGCAGTGAGATCAATGTTACTGCTGGCAGTAAGATCAATGTTACTGCTGGCAGTGAGATCAATGTTACTGCTGGCAGTAAGATCAATGTTACTGCCACTTGTGAGATCAATGTTACTGCCACTTGTGAGATCAATGTTATTGCCAGCAGTAAGATCAATGTTATTGCTGGCAGTGGGATCAATGTTATTGCCAGCAGTGAGATCAATGTTATTGCCAGCAGTGAGATCAATGTTATTGCCACTAGTGAGATCAATGTTACTGCTGGCAGTGAGATCAATGTTATTGCCAGCAGTGAGATCAATGTTATTGCCAGCAGTGAGATCAATGTTACCGCCAGCAGTCTGAGATCAATGTTATTGCCTGCAGTGAGATCAATATTTATCCCCCCACCCTGGAAAAAGTTTGGACCCCCCAAGAAAACAATCCTGAGCCCGCCCCGATACTTATAGTACATTTGTACAATACATGTAAAACAATGTGATATATATTACCACAGTCTCATCAAGGCAGGAGGACATCAAAATAATAAGTACTCAAATTAAATATTTTTTTTTTAATTTTAAGAAATTTGTCATAAGAGCAACAAGTGTATATATATGTGGTCTGCTGATTTCTAAGTCATAGAATATTTTATATGATGTTCTATAGTCGGCACAGGCAAGTACGGTGTACTGTACATTATCTCTATGGAAATATCTTCTGACTGGATGTGTTACAATTCTTGATGTGTCAACATTATCATGATCTGAAATATTGGAATACAAAATTGTTTGTTTGTTTGTTGGGTTTAACGCCGTAGCAACACATTGTATAGGTCAAATAACGGTCACCAGTCAACCTACTCACTCCTAGAAAGGCTTAATCTCTGGATTTAGCTGTTAACCAACTACTAAGTGCATACTTTCGTCAGTGACTGACAACTGCCCTACATAATTAAAAATCATTGGTAGGAGGGAGAATGGCCGTAGAAAATGATTTCATGACCAAGCTCCACAAAAGAATGCCCCGCCCAGGAATCAAACCCACGACCCCTCGATCAGTAGACTTGCATACTACCAACTAAGCTAGCCAAGCAGCTAAACTGCTACAGATACTAAATTTACATACCCCGGTATCTGAAGAGTGAATAATTAATTAGACATGTATTTTAAAATCAATTAAAAATATTTTTACAAAGTTGACCAGTACACAAGATTCATATAGTACACAATCAATAATGCTTACAGATAGATAAAATTATTCTCTATAAAATGTGAAGATAAACATGGCATTTTCATGAAAACATACACATTATTACAAAACGTTACATGTATGGATCAATACAGCCATATCAACTAATAAAAAATACAGAATTTAAATAAATAGTTATAAATAAAATATATTATATCACTGGAAAATATGCACGCGAAAGACATTATTAGATTCTAGTAAAAAAAACAAACATAAATGTGTAGATAATAGAAAACACTTTTAAATAAAATTATTATACTGTACATACCTTGTATATCTCCTGCAAAACCATTTGGATTGAAAATTTGTATGTACTGCATGATTTTTTATGAATATAGCTTCAAACTTTATAGAGAAAATATATACGTCTTTATGCTACTAACTTCCGCCTGTAACTATGATAGTGACGTTAAACGTACTATGAGGTATGTGACGTCGTTTAACGTCATGAAAACGCAACGTTGTATAATCAGGTTATGACGTAAGATTTCACGTCAATTATAATAATTGTAGCTTAACGTCTTCAGCGAAACCGTGTTTATACTGTTAATGAACGAGTATGTCAGTTGAAAAACAAAGTGATATGAACGCGGCTTTTAAGTTTCAGAAGGTATAATGTGTTTCTGCCATAAAGTAAAAAGACTCCATTTCGTGGTCCACTCCCACTTACTGTAACATTTTGTTAATCCTTATTACTATTTGTGTAGTTTATTATATTAGTGTTCAATCTCAGTAAACCAAATTAATATTATTATTGGTGAAAAATAGTTATTTAACAATTTAAACTCCATTTCGCCACTGCCTGCTCCATTTCGCCCAAAATTCTCCATTGCGTGTTTTAGTCATACTGCATTATAAAATATGGCGCTGCACATGAGGTAACCTAACTTCATTTATTTCGTCCAGAAAACATCGTTTTAATTTTATATTCTGTGCACAAAATTGGATTTTATACTTTACTTAGTGTATTGGTAAGATATTGCACTGTAAAATATATAATGTCACCCGTTGCTACTTGCTCATTTGTGATTTGTCACCCCATTTCGCGAGTGTTTTGACGTGTTCAGAACGCACAATTGATATTTAAAAGAGACAGATATACCACCTCTGGGTTATTGCGTTCTTGCAAAGCAGGCATGCAACGACTGTTTTACTTTTTGTAATGAGTCAATTGCCATAGTGTCTGTTGTTTAAGGTCCCTTAGCTAAGGGCATGTGTAGTATCATGAATTTTTTAGTACTCAGTCTCAATGGTGCATTTAGCTTAAGATCCTCAGCAAACCCGTGTGTATACTGTTAATGAATGTGTATGCTGAAGATAAGTCTATGATAAAAGTCCACCAATAATCGTGCCAGGAATCTGCCACGCTCCCATACATTCGAGTGTGCAATGAAGTAAATTAAAGGATATCCCAATAAAATGATGTATAATCATAATTTGCCAAATAACAAGGTATAAAATGCCCATTCTGAATGTAAAATACGTCAATGTTTCCAATAGGTAAAAAATTTCAACACCGTGCTGCCATCTTGACAACATGTTTGACGACCCTTAAATTGACAGTCATGAAAACAATACCATGTACTTCGACCATGCTTCATTTATGTACAAATATTTTACATGAAAATAAACATGTTATTTTTTTCATAGGTTTTATATCAATTTTATGATTTCATCGCGCACTGAACAAATGAAAAATAAAAACTTAAATGCTAGAAACAAAATGACTTTGTTTACAAATAAATTTCAAAAATTGATATAGGGATCCATTGGAATTCCTCTGCTATCTTCCCTAAAGCTACAAACAGAAAATCGATTGAAACGAGATCTTGCACAGCTTCGTCAGAACGTAATTAAATTATTCTTGACGAAATAGGCAATTTTATTTAATGTTTGATATTTTAATAATCGATATGGTGTAAAATCTTGCTGAAATAATAGTTTTATTGAAAAGTGCATTATATCAAATCACCAAAAGAGCATTTGCAAAGTAAAATGAGCTTAAATGAATGAGTGTTTGTCTGTTGAGGTTTTGAAACGGGTCAGATCCAAAACTTTAATGCCACATCTGACAAAAATCAAAATGTTAAATAAGCAGCATATATTTTTGGAAGCCAGAACTGTGGTGCATACTAAATAGTGATGGGACCTCTGCCGGAAAATCCCAACTGATTATCTGTTGGAATCAGTTAGTTAAATGATCTGATTAATCAATTTAGTTATTGGGTTACTATTATTTTCAATAAATGCAATTAAATGAGTCTATTCAGGGCTTCAAAGGTAGTATTTTTCTTTAAATATGTGCAGTTTTATTTTATGTTAATTAATTCATTTTCCCCCGGACTTTGTCCACCATTGTAAATATTCGGTAACTACTAAAACACGTCTTTTCGGACTCCTGAACCTTTTTTGTACCATGTTTATTTCGTTTCTGCTGTCAATTCTGGGAGTCTAACATTGATTATTGGTATTGTCTGGCGTTTTCTAGCCACTCATCGATTATTCACCCTAATTGGTTCATCACTTATACTGTATGCACCACTTAAATCAGCAGGGTTAATGTACATGGATGCATACAAGTACATTAACCCTGCTGATTTAAATTCTCGACATTAGCTTGATTATCCCTATACATGAATAGAGATTTCTATTTTATTGATAGTTAGTGCAGAAGTCAAGTAGAGAGTATGTACTGTGATTATAAAAATGTTAAGTATTTAAATCAGCTGGATTAATGTATGCACTACTGACAGTTGAATAATATTTACTTTTACCTAGCAATGATTTGCTGATACCTTTACTACTTACTTTATAGCCCTTCTTTTTTCTACATCTACATTTTTCTTCCAAGTAATCAATACTGATTATTACAGGAATGTAATAATCTATTTTACAGTAGATACTTTTTAAGTGATTCCATTGGCACTTGATCATATAGACTCATGTATATAGTTATGAAAAGCTATGTCAAGCTCATTTGAAGGTTTTGCTTGAGTAATATTATTTGAAAGAATACTCTAAAAGTTAACTGTTTCTTTTCAGGTGATTTTCAAATAGTAAGATATGTCTCTCCCTGGGTCAAGGAAGAGAAAAGCAGATGGCAGTCGGGAAACTGTGAGCACAGTATTGCTAGAAGCGCCTAGAGGTTTTTATATTCATTATTTGTTGGTTCTTTATTACAATTTTTAACAATTAAGTTGATGCATTGACTCAAAGTGGGTTTAAAGTTAAGGGAAGGTTTTGTCAGGTTTAAAACGTTTAGAATATCTGTGTTTTTTCTAAGAGCAATACTTGAGCTATGCACACATTAATTATTAAACCATTTAGTGTTTTTTATCATTCTTATGCCTTAGAATCTGGTCACAAAATTAATGATGTTGAAAATCTACTCTTTCATTCTATAGCTATTAAAAGATGTCAACAAAGCTATGTTCATTTGTACCTTTAGGCCACGGCAAGTAGTAGATATGTTCTTGGGATTTTTATGGAAAAAAATGGGGCGAGCGAAGAAAAAAAAAATTAATTCAGTTGCTTTATGAATATATAGGGATTTGACCAAATTTTTATGAGCAGCGAGGAAATAGAAATAATTTTTTTGTAAAAACCATCAAAATTACGGTGCGAGCATATCAATAGAACACATTATCAACTTGTTGTGGCCTTAGCTTATAATTAGCTCCATTTTATTTGTTTTTAAGATTACTCAAAGATATAAGTTGTTTCAATATATGAAATTAGGACCTGAAAGTGGTTGTTCAAGCAGGTCATTTTGGCAGCAATCACTTATATTTTTGATTGTAGATTTTTGCCCCTATGAAATTGACCACACTTAGAAGTGGTTGTCTTAAACAATTAAACACTCATGAATCAATTTTGTAGACTGTTATTTTAAGATTATTTTTTATTGTTTTCCATTATAGAGCTTAACATTGAGCGTTATGCTGAAAGCCATGCTGCTGAGATTCAGGTTCTGAGTAAGAAAGTAGCGGATGTTGGTGCTAACAAAAATATAGCACAGAAAATTCCTGTTCACATGAGAAGAAGGGCAATGAGTCATAATGTTAAAAGACTTCCTCATAGTATACAACAGAAGGCAGTTAGCATGGTAAGAACTTCTGTTTATCTGAGCTCTTGATAATGGTGATTATACTTTATTTTCACCCATTTTCAGTTTAGATGACTTATTCATAGGATTTCAAAATCGGAAAAAAATCATAATCAATTATCGGAAATAATTGGACAACCCTTTTCGATCAACCATCGATTATATAATACAAACATTTACTCAGGGATTTCATTCAGGATTTTTGAAAATATATGACAATATGTTGCAATTTCTTTCATATAATAGAAAATTAAATTATGCATAATAAACCTATAATTAGTGGTTTAGTGGTTGTTTATGTTTAATATTATAACATTTTCAGTACCTATTAAGTATAGAAAAGGGGCTTTAATATTGTCCAATAAGGCATATTCTATGTGGCCGACCAAAAATATCAACATTGATCTCAATGATTTACTATAACAAAGTAGTAGTAAAAATGTACCTACCCATCATGGTTTAGTTAAAAAGGGTTTTATTTCCTTGAAATAGTTTTTCATTAGTATTATTAATTAATTATAATAATAATAATAATAATATATAGAGACTTTATTTTAAGAGGCTACACATTTGGATAAATCCAATCTTCCATGTGGGCCTCTATCAAACATATTACACAGTATATACAATATTTACATAATGATGAATGCATATTAGACTTGAGAAAAACATGTTATATACATAAGAAAATCAAAATTGAGAGCAAAGTAACCTGAATTAAAACTAGTATGTCTTATTGTCAATAAAAATGAATAAAGGGCATTAGAGATAATCAATTTTTAAACTTCATAATCGATTGTCTCCCACTTCTAATGAAGTATCTATTATTGATTATAATCGATCATCTTTTAATCCCTACTTATTCAACCAGTTTTTATAGACTGTTTAAAACTAGAACCAAACATACGTTCTATGCAGTAATAAGTTCTACCGGTATAACTCTCTGCTGAGCTTCAGCTTTCTGAAATCATTTCCTATCTCTTGTTACAACATCCGTGTGATATACCTGAACATAACTTTCTATTGTAAAAAGATACTCTAAACATTGTCTTAGCTTTAGATATTAATAATAAAACGGCTGTGAATTATAATTTCTAGTTAGTTATGCACCTTTTATCATCTGGCAAAAATCATATAAAGCTAACATTTAAAGTAACTGTTGTTATTCGGATGCACTAGCACTTCTTAAAGTGATTTGAAGTAATAGCTATCTGAACCAGTTGAGCATGGAGCTTGGTGTAGATTATTAAATTAAGTAAAAAGCTTTAATCTAAAACAGTCCTTGAAATTTGTAAAAGTTTCCTTGATAAAACCTTGAAAAGTCTTTGAATTTTGCTCTGAGAAAAGAGTGGGAACCATGTATTTTGGGTTGACTACTGTTTAAGTTTTATTTTCATTGTATGCACAGGTGGGAGACAAAATTAAGAAAACAAGTCGTTTCCATCGTCGTCGACCTAAGAATTTATGTGAAGAATATACAAGACGTCAGAGAAAGCATGTATGGTTAGAAACTCATATCTGGCATGCTAAAAGGTTTCATATGATAGAAAAATGGGGGTTTAAGTTACCATGGAAACCAACAATGAAGAGTGAGAGAGCTTGTTACCGGGCAACCAGTCAACATTGTTTATTACAGGTCAGAATTTTTCTTTGTTTAGCTTAGACTTTGTAAAACTATATGAAGCAAACATTTTCGTTAGGAAATCTAAAGTTTCTGTCACAGTGTAGAATCAAAGTATCGAAATGCAGAAAGGCTTTTGAGCACACTGAAACCTTATAAATCCATACTAATGATTTAAATACTCCTTACATATTATATTCAAGTACGAATCAAGCAGTGCAAAAATGAGGGTGAAGTGTTTATTCTACCCTGTATCACACCCGGTAACCCGCTAAATCGGGCGCACGAGGCTAATTCGGGCGATATCCAATACGATACATTTTCTAATCACAATCAGTGTAAGATTTTCGTTAATTATTCTTTATGTATTTACTTTTATGTTATAATAGTGGCACCGATCTGTCGGGCTGGGCTTGGCGATTCAGCGCATTACTTTATATTTTCCAAAAATGAAAAATTAAGAAAGAAAACGCGAGTTAAAGACAGAGGAACCACCCCAAAACCCGTTTTTTGAAGTTTAAGGTCATTTTTACCTACATTTTCGCAACGAAATGCGTAACTTTTGTGTTTGTCTTGTAGAGCTGTCCCTTTTCTACTATAATACCAATTTGCAACCCTTGAAACTGTATTCTTTTCGAGAAATCTCCGTTTTACTCCACTGTACATAAAAATTGAGGCTAATTTGAGCGAAGTTGCTGTGTATTTAGGGCTAAGTCGGGGAGCAGTTACTATTGTGATACATTGCTTACGGATATATTTTCTATTTGACAAAGTTTATATTCCACAAGAATGAGGCAAACTATATAATATTGTATTCAGTTATATATAGAACTCATTGGACGTTAATGATAACATACCATGTGATAAACAGAATTAAAAAGTAATCATAACTCTACCTGGCTTTATCATGGATTATTTCCCTTTGTAATTTTTGCAATAAAGTTTTTAAATTGGGCTTTAATTTGGTTTCCACATTACATTTCTTGTATATTTATTTATAGGATAAATCTTTCATGTGTTGTATAGAGTTACAAGGAGAAGAAAGTATACTTCTTGAAGGATTAAAACATATCACCCATGTGGATACAGGTACAACTTCTTGATATCTAGTCATAGTAGTTTAGATATTTTCATTGTACTTGATTCAGTTTTTCTTTGACATGCCTTTTCCACAGCTCTTAAAACTGTGCAGGAGTTAATATATATGCATTTGTCCTTTAGTTACTCTTTGTTTACAAAACTTTAGTTATTGTGACAGTGTGTATATGTTTTGATATTGGTAGTGCATGTTGTTGACATTACATGTATTGATAAAATCTTGTTAACTGCTGCTGAAGTACAGATAACAGAAAGAAAATAAATGAGTAAGTCCATCCCTACTGGAAAAGTATATGTTCCATATCTTTTCTTTATTTTTTCAGTCTTTCCAAACATTGCTATTGGATTTATTATAATTATTTGGGGCCAAAAAGTCTTTTGTTATAGGGTTTATTTATATGTCTAAAACTTGTCTAAATCTTTTTTTGTCGAAGTTTTATCTTGAATTGATATGAAAAGTAATGTGGTAAAGGCTTTAGAGGTATAGTGGACAGTAACTGTAAGTGAAAATAACTAAATGTATTAAGTTTCTATGGTCTAACAAATATTTACTTTCATGTTTATTTTACAGGACAGACATTCTCAGCAATTTCCTGTTTGAAAGGCACCAGAGAAGGTCACACTGTTGTATACAAGTATGATAAGTATCCATTGAGTGCCATTGGTCCAGTATCATTCATGTGGAATCCAGTTCAACCAATCAGCAGTGAGCTTAACCTTAGATTAACCAATCAGAGACAGTTATGGATTTGGTGTCATCCTGGGTGTTTTGATGATATTTGGAATGAGTTATTAGTCTGTTTAGAACTTAAGGAGAAGAGAATTAGCGATCAGAACATGGAAGATGTTAGTATGAAGGATTTAAATGATGAAGATGGTAAAAACTCTGAATCAGACAAAAATAACGATGGTAATGAGCAGTCACCTCAAGAAAGGTTCAAATCAGACACTATTGCTACTAATGATGGTAAACATATGTCAATGAAATCATTGACTGGATCCTTGTTGAGATTTTCCTTGACTGGTCCACAATCTGTTGCTGTTTTAGTGGATACTATTGTACAAGCAAACATAGTACCAGTCAAAGGAAATGAAGACACTGAGGCTTGGTGGAAGAGTTACTATAGTGATGAGAAATTGTCTCTTGGATATGTTGCTCAAAGGGAATTCTTGGAGAGTATGGCACAATGCCAAGCACCATCAGAACTACCTCGTCATTGTGTTGTTGCTATGACTACCAGAGACCCTCGTATATCCAGACCAAATACCAGAACAAAAGTTGTTGCCAATGACACGAGTAAGTTAAACTGATTTCTGAATAACTTTCCTGTGTTCCTCAGTTATGCAGATACGTGTTATCATTTTTCTTGCTTTTTATTGGTCGACTTAAGTCTATAGCCAGGATGCAACCGTAGAACTTTCAATAATTTTTTTGGGCTGATGATGCCAATGTTTACTACCAAATTTTAGATAAATGACCAGGAGCCACTTGTTTGCATCAACTCATTGAATTTAGGATTTGTAAATTAATTGATAATGGGGATAACTTTAATGACTGAATACAGTAATTATTTACAGATAACTTATGCTTTACTGGTAAAACAAAGACAAAAAAGTTGTGGTTGGGCTACTGGAGGAAGTTATTCTTAAAATTAAGCAAACATGGACATATTATGTAAATATGTGGATTGATTTGTACTTAAACCAATGTGCTGCTTGACATTATTTTCTACGAAATCAGGATATGAAATTGGTTTCCCAAACAGGTCATTTTAGCAACTAGCACTGTATAATACAGTATCTTGCTTGTAGAAATTAGGTTTACAAACATATTTTGGTTGCCCGAACTAGAAATTTGTTGTCCCTGGCAACCAGACACCCAATAATGTCTTAGACTGTATTTACAGGTATTAAAATAACCTGGTACAAAATTTCAAATAATCATAATAAGTGTTGATATAGTCTGAGTAAAATGAAAAGTTTATATTTTCAGCGCTATGTCAAGACAGCTCCACATTTACTGAGAGACTTACAGAGGATGTATCTGTATCACCATTATGGTTTGACAGTATTAGAGATAATGTATTAAGTACAATGTCTACAAACTTTCAGATATATCAGATGAAATCTGACCTTCTAGTACCTGGTAGGTAACACTACTTGTAGTATGCAAAATAGTTATGTATGCAAGGCTTTGATCACCTTACTTGATTTATTGAGCACACACCGAAGTTTGCGCTCTTATATGGAATGCGTTTTGAATATGCCTGTGCATGCGGAACTTTTCGGCTGTTACTGCCTAATTACTGTCTAACTCACTCATGGAGGCCGCCATTGAAGTCAGCAAAGGTTAGACTAAAAAGCGTACATACTTTATGTGGCAAGACAGCTAGACGAGAAATTTTAAGTTAATGCATTTATTTATCTGATGTGTTTTGTAAACATTCCATTTGTTTTGTTTAGCATTAATAAATGATCTTTGATTGGAATTTCTCCAAGAAATTAATAGCTTCTCTTCTTAATTGTGGTTTAAACTAACACGTATACTCCACATTCACGGTCTTCGACGTCTATTTATAGAAAGCACACTCGAGATCATGTTTAGGGATGGTCTAAGCCGCTTGCGAAAACACTGACACCATAAACAAAGAAGAGTTATTAGACCATCACTTATTATAACCCTATATAACCCTATTATATATTTTGTACATTTATATAGGTGCTTATGTTTTAGTAATCATACTTGATTGCTTTAATTAGCAGTTAATAAGCAATATTTAAAAATAACAAAAATTAATGTCTCACTTATAGAGAATTACAAGCTTAAGCAGAACTTCCATGTTATTAATTTTTGCGCTCTTTGATGCTTTCAATATTTTCTTGTTGTGTACTTGGTATGTAACAAGACATTAACTATGCTATATATGTTCAAAACACGTTGATAGTGTGACATTTTCTCCAGCTTTAGTTGAATGTTTAATGACAATTGTCAGAATTATCAACTGGTGTGAGTATTCTGAATTAAATACACGAACAATGAAACAAACATGTTTGAATTTTTCAGTCACTTTTCTAAAAAACACACTATATTATGAGTCTACGTACAAATAAAGATAACCCGGGTCGATAGCGCAGTTGGTTGGGCGCCGGGATTTGGAATCTCGTGCCCGAGGGGGTGCGGGTTCAAATCCCACTCGGGAAGGTTATACTCTTCCATGAAAATTTGACAATAATGTTGATTTTCCTCCATTGATTAGGTAATATGGAGAAGTTTCCGGCCTTGTGGAAGGGTAGGTGAGTACTGGTTATAGACAATGGTCTAAGAAAGCTAGGTTAGGTGCTCTGGACGCCATAAAATGACCTAAATTGTGTTGACACAGCGTTAACTCCTATAAATAAACAAATAAAGAGACTTGATGTAGATTGAGTTGGTAGAATCACAGACATGCAATCTCTGACCAAACATATAGGGAGGTAGTAGCAATGTTACTCTGTACCACTTTAATAGTTATGTCAATTATTTTGGAGCTTAAACAAGAATGCATAAGACTAATGATTCTAGGAATGGCTTACATATTCTTACAAATTGACCTATTTAATTGTTATTCAATCTACTTTATTTCAGGATTGCCATTGGAATTAGGTGACAAAGAATCTCGAGTTCCAGTAATTATAATACAAAGACCTGGAGTTACCTCCCTTTTCAAATCACTTGGTAGTGACCAGAATGCAGGGCAAGGTGAAGGCTTAGATATTATCATTCCTAAAGGTTGGGGTATGGCTTTTTGGTTAGCATTGGTCTACCGTGGAGCTAGAGTAGGTGGGTTAAGAGAAGAGGAGTGTAATGCCTTTGAGGAAAGGAGAGTTATCTTTCCTAATAATTTTCCTGACACTAAGATGGGTGAAGGTCATGAACTTGACCTTGAACTAGAAAAGGTTAATAAGTACAATGGAATTCCACCAGCAAAAAGACCTAACTTTACTAAGCTTGGAGTTCTGTCCCCTTATCGTTGTCCATGGAGTTTGCTAATGAAATACTGGAGTATTCAGAAATGTGATGAATCCAGCATGAACAGCAAAAATTGTATCAATGGTGAAGACACTGGGGTTGCCATGGAAACTGACTTAGATAATGACAATGATGTAAAAAATTCTGGTTTTCATTCCCAGCTCCATGTATTGAGAAATGTAAAATTACTCCGACACCTTCAAAGGCTTTGCGGTTCAGACCTCAGTAAGAAGAAAAGTGACATTAAAAAGATTTCAATACATGAGGACTTAATGAAGACTCTAGAACTAAATCATTTGTATTCTCTAGTTGCTGTGAAATTGGAGATGGTACAGAAAGGTTGTCCTGGTGAATTTTCTTCTATTTGTATTCCAAATGAAGAGGATCTGCAAAAATTGGTATCGGATAAAAACTATGGAGGCCCAGTAGAAACTCCTCATAAAGATCCTGTTATGATCGAAAAACAGAAATTAAAACGAGAAATGAAAGAAAAGGGTCAAAGAACAAAAGTAAAAGTTGATAGAAGTTTAAAAATACTGAATGAGAAAAGTGATGAGGATTTTCAGATAGGATCAAGAGATGTGGTTGGTTATATATGTTCTGGTGGCTTCTCGTTGGGTGTTGGCAATGGTGGTGGAGTTGGTTTTGTTGCTACTGTAGGTTTGATGAAATTGTTGAAACTATGTGAGAATACTTCTCAGAATTGTGTTGTATTGGTTAGAGGAAATTCTTCATTACAGTATCGCTTTGCTAAGATTTCAGTTATCCTATAAATGTCTTATGTTAAAATAGTACAATAAAACTTTAGGTAGTGAAATGTTTATAATTATTGTATAAATTGACATTTATGTAACATTTAGGTTTAAAATTTCTATTAATTGATATTTATGTGACATATAGGTTTAAAAATTGATTGTATAAATTGGCGTTTATGAAACATTGAGGTTTAAAATTTCTATTAATTGATATTTTTGTAACATTTAGGTTTAACATTTGTATTAATTGATATTTATGTGACATTTAGGTTTACAAATTGTATAAATTGATGTTTATGTAACATTTAGGTTTAAGAATTGTATAAATTGATGTTTATGTGACATTTAGGTTTAAAATTTGTATAAATTGATGTTTATGTAACATTGAGGTTTAAAATTTCTATTGATTGATATTTTTGTAACATTTAGGTTTAAAATTTGTATAAATTAATGTTTATGTAACATTTAGGTTTAAAAATTGTATAAATTGACATTTATCTGACATTATAGGTTTAAAAATTGTATAAATTGATGTTAATGTAACATTTAGGTTTAAAAAAATTGTATAAATTGACATTTATCTGACATAGGTTTAAAAATTGTGTAAATTGATGTTAATGTAACATTTAGGTTTAAAAAAAATTGTATAAATTGACATTTATGTTACATTTAGGTTTAAAATTTTATACATTGATGTTTTTAATATTCATACTACTCAATGAAATGAATTATACTTGACACAAAAATAATTTATGTATTTTGTTTATTGTAACATGATGTTCATGGATTTTCTCTATACAACAAAAAACATAATCTACCCTTGTATAATCTGCAGTATACCATGATTAGTTATTGTGTTCAATAATATTTAGTACAGTAAAGTTGCAATATAAAGACCACCCTGTGGTGCTTTTCACAAAAATGCTTATGAAAAAAATCTTCGTAAGTCATTTTCATATACTTAGAACTTTAAAGTCAGACGGATAATAATCATAACTATGATATGATATTCAAGAAGTATTCACAATTCTACGCAATTTGTATTACATTTAGAATTGATAACCCAAAAAATGAGTGTATTATTAATGTTTCTTGCTTTTGACTTACGAAGATATTTTTCCTAAGAATTTTTGTGAAAAGCACCACTGGTTAGTTCAGAAGTATGATTGTGAATTTTGTTGATTAATGACAAAGTCCCAAAATGCTTAATGATATGTGAGAAATAACAGTCCCTGTATTAAGACCATTCTTCTTTTAAAACAATCAGTTTTGATGGGTCTATGATCTTATTTGTGGAACTTTACTGTAGTTAATTGTTTTCTTTGTTTGAACACCTACTTTAAGATCCTATAAAAGTAAAATATGATATTGTTATCTATTGTGGTATACTGTTGACTAGATAAGGTAGGATTGTTTGAATGCTTGTTATATACATTTGTAATCCATTCAGGCATACAACCTACAGTACCCACCAAAAGTTTGGAGACAAAAGAAATTTTACTTCAATTCTTGAATTTTGATGATTATTTTAGTAGAGTCATTAATATTAAAACATTTAAATATGGTTTGTGATAAAATGAAATCAATTTCCTTGAATGCAACACATTTATAAGATTCAGCATCTGACATCCTTCAGCCTCCAAAACCATGTTTGTTGTGATTATTTTCCATAACATGGCCTTTATGCCATTTATATAGTCTCAGTTATAATTATAATGAAAACCCAAAAAATAAAAACCAAAATGAAAAAGCATTTCAAAATAAACAGTTATTAAAATTTAGATATAAGCTATTCAGTTGACCTACAAAGTGAAAATGTCTCCAAACTTTTGGTGGGTACTGTATATGAATTATTTTTATGCACTAAACTTCCCAAATTGTACAAAGGACACATATTATTTCTTATTTACTTAAATATCATAAATTTATATGAATTTTATACAGTAATAAATGAATTAGAATATGAACATTGTTTGTTTTTATCAGATGAAGATACTAAATGTGGCTTCACCAAACATTTTTTTTATAAAGGATTTTAAACAATATGCCTCTGAAGTCAACTTTGACCTCGCATCAGGGGTCTACAATTATATATAAGAAAGTCTTTAAAATCTTACCTGAAACCAGTAATCTTTAAACTTACCATAATGTATAGTCTGACAATATTCACCTGAGCTTGACCTTTACCAAGAATATATTAAACTTAGTATTTACAGTCTATTTTTGTCTTCCTTTGTAAATCGCACTTTATTGGAAGCTTTTGGCTAAATACATTTTCATAACAATTAATTTTGTTTTCATAAGAATAAATACTTAAAAACTGTGCTACAACATTGCAGACTTGTGTTTTTTCCTTAAAAATGAATGCTTCTAAAATTAAAAGTTCAGTGACATGCCATGTTAACAAAATTGATTTATAGTCACATAGGTTTTTATAAACACGTATTACCGTATACACTCATACGGAGACTCACGATTTAATGAAAATGAAGCGTGTAATTATTATTATAAGTTAGTTCAAGCTCGGGTTAATATTGTCTGACTTTATATTACTTGTAACATTCACTAAAGGTCCTCTACTTTGACTGTTTAGTCATGCCAAAAGTTCAAACAGGTCAAAGTTGGCTGGGGCCATGGATCACACAATGGTTCTAAAGCTGAGATAGTAACTCTTAACACAAGTGCTAGCTATGTAGATGATAATCCACCTGATTTAAGCTAGATTATATGTAGAGTAGAGAGGGTTGTCTCCCTTAATAAAATCTAAACTAATTTGTTCTACAATACAATTTTAGAGAAATGACTGCTTACTTTGACTCCAGGCTTAAAAATTGATTCAAATTCTATGGAAAGTACAACAGAGAGAATGGACAACTGACCCTTATTTATGTAAATAAAAAATACAACTTCATTATGGACATAACACTCCTCTGTCTGGTTATGAGCAATTTGCCTATTCAAAAATATACTGTTTATAGGGTTCATGGCCTAACATTGGGCAAGGATCCTTCATACCTTTGGGAAAGGGCATGTAAGGTCATTGTTTTTGGAATCATTTGAGGACTCTTAAGTTTTCTTCTCACTAGAAACTCTGTTCTTTTGATTTTTATTTGGTCATGGTAAAAAATGATTCTAAAAATAAAATTCTTGAAATGAAAACATGAATTAAAATATTTTATTATAATCATTAAAATGAATGTTATAATTCAACAGTAATTTTACGGCCATCTTTAATCAGTACTATTTTTTCAACATTACTAGGTATTTGTATAGTGAGACCCTCTGTTTCTTTATTTCTCTTAGAGTCATACTTGGTCTGCTCTTTATCAGATTCAAGTAAAGAATCACTGTTTTCGTCATTCAGTTGTGTAGGTCTATTTTTATCCTGCTTTGAGTACCTTTGTACTCGGTCATTTTCTGCAAGCTGAACCAAATGTGTATTTTTCACACGTTTCTCGTTTTTTGTTATCCCATGTCTTAGCAATTTTCTGATCGAATGTAAAACATCATGTTTTCTTTTAACCCCTGAGATGGTACCTAACTCACGTGAATGTTCATGTTCTGTATTGTCAAGGGACCTCCCATCTCCAGCACCGGAAGAAAACTTACTGTCAGCCATCTTAGTTCTTGTAGTTCCACATAACTCACTCAGACTTTCATTAGATTGATGGAACAAAGGAATATTTTCTATTAAAGTCTCTACTTCGCTGTCCTCCCCGAAGTTTTCCGTTTCTTCATGTCTAATTTCCTTGTCGTCTGCTTGGAATATATCCCACTCAGATGGTCTTCCAATCTTTCTTATCAATTCTTTTTCATCCAAACGAGTATTCCATGCTTGGATTTTTTCATCTTGTACTTTAGTAAAATTGTCTTCCGATATTGTGACCTGAGTTAAATTCCAAATAAGCATCGGAAGCAAACCCTCGATTTGAAAATCTTTAGAACTTCTCCATTGTATCTCACTGTGAAAAGAGTTTGGTAAATTTAACTCAATTTTCACTTTCTTAGACTTCTGACAGCTTTCAATGAACTTGACAAAAACTTCATCGTATAAATGCTGTCTACAGTCTGGTTTTAAATATTTTCGCGTCCGAAGCCGTTTTTCATTAACAAACACACCAAAATCGTTAACAGCTCTCAGTAGATCTTCTCTATCAATTTTTTTCCAATAGAAAATGACGGATGACGTGGCAGAATTTATAGCAACGATACTGTTAGTCCTGATACTATGAGCAGTATCACTCACTACGTCTGGTAATTTAAACGCTCCGAACATTTACCTTTTCTTCAATATACTAACTCAGTTTTTCATTTTAACATTCATTGAAGCAGCCATTGCGACGTTGCTAAGGAGAATGACGTAACGCGTCCTCATACGACGTCGACAATACGACGCCGACTACGTGCAGTTCTATAGTTACGTCATAACTTCATTGGTTTTGTCATCCTAACTTCAAATTGTTTAAGAATCGTTAAACGACGCTGTAACTAATCTTTTTAATCCGTAATAATAATATAGGAGTTAAATTAATACTGTAACCTTAGTATTCATAATTCAGGCACTACGTAACTGTAATTGTTGGCCTGTGATTATATTTTATAAAACAGTAAAACACATTATACTTAAAGTATGTTTTTTGTATTTGGTGGCTACGTTATACATGTACTCCTCGATGTCCGTAATGGCTTTGTTGATACTTGAGAGACTGTTGTTGAAATTATTGTCGGGCCAGAAAGACTCAAGTCAAATGTTATGTGATTTTATTATGTACATGCATACTTTTAAGTATAACAATCGGGTTACGTAACCCTATTAATTGTTTCGTGAAATACTTAACGAAACTTCTAAGTACCCCGATTTCAATATTGTTGGAAATGTTTATTTTTCAACATTTATGTCCGATCGATAATAGAAATGTGTATAGGACCATACTGATCTTTGCTACTTTATCGATGCAAAACCGATTTTGTCGTGCGTGCGTTGTTATGGGAAGATTTCTAATTGCTTCGATTTAACAGAATATTAGCAATTATAAATCTTACCGTGCAAGTGACGCACCGCCTTGCAAAAGACCTATGACAATTCCTCGTTCTTGAAGTGATATTCGAGCAATTTCTTGATTTTTCGTTATCAACATACTAATGATTTTCATTTAAACTGACCACGTGGGATTTTTGCACAAGAAGCACGTGCCCATTTCCGCTTTTCAGCTCATGCACGACAAAACCAATTTTGAACCGATTAAGAAGCATGAAAACCATGCAAGCAGACGACAATATAGTCCTATACACATTTACATTAACGATCGGACATAAAGGTTGAAAAATATTTCCAACAACATTGAAATCGGGGTACTTAGAAGTTTCGTTAAGTACAGATGTTTCAATTTTGTTCGGTCTTTCTTAATACATGTGTAACTGAAATGAAATTGTATACATATACATGCACATGTATGTTCACAGATCTGGGGTAACTTTCACAAAAAATCTTAAGTTTTTTTCGTAAGTCAAGACTTAAGCTTGAACTTAAGTTAAAGGTTATGATGAACTTAAGTTTTTACTAAGTCAGTTTCTCGAAAAAACTTAAGACAATCTCATCTGTTCCTGACTTAAGTCTGGCCTTAAGTAATGACTACAATTATCAATGTTTCATAGCTACGCTGTTAAATCTTTCACTTTTTAATCGGAAATGTGTTAGTCATCAATAATATGCCGTATTACAATCTTTTTTTGCAATGAATTATATACACATCACACAAACACATTCAATGTCCTCGTGCCATCCTTGTACAAGCAGGGAACGAAACTTCAGCAAAATAAAAAGGTTGGTGTAATATATGTAGAGTTTGAAAAACAAAACAAAAGCACCGTGCAGGTAAAGCTTTCACAAATAATTAGTAAGCAGACAAATTCAAAGATTTGCGAGGCTATCACTGAAAGGTAAATCAATATTTTCTTTTTTAAATTTTACATTTCGTTGCTTTTTAAAATTCACTGATACATACTTAATTTGTTTGCTTTTTTTGCATTTAAACCTCAATTTTGTTGTCGAATAGCTTTAATCGTCTTTACGTGCATTTTATTAGTTCGCCTATTTATAGAAATAGTGATACATATATGTATTTCAATGTCATTTATTCTAACTATGAATCGTACAATTTGAATTATATTATAACTGCCATTAGCATAGAACTTCAATGCAACAAGAACTTTTATGTAAACTGACAAACTATCTGACCTGCTTGTAGGTCGCACTAAATGGTCTTGCAGTAACTTGCTGGTCTGGATAACATGTACATATTCATTAAGTATTGGTCGTCAATTACTTCTAATGGGTTAAATATATTCTAAATTTTCGCGGCCTACTGCTGTCAAATTGATATTTCTGACTAAACCATAGGTGACTTAAGTTTTGTCTTAAGTTTATGTTTCGAAATCAACTTAAGTTTTTTGTGAAACAGTGATAAGATAAAAACTAGACTTAAGGAACAGCTTAAGTTTAAAAATGCACTTAAGTTGTTTCGTGAAAGTTGCCCCTGAGATCTAAGTAAAAATTGATGACGAATGAAATCGATATCAAATATTGCCGAGTTTTATTTTACAGCGTCGAGAAATGTAAAAATTTGCATAATTTATAAATATAAATGCATTCAGGACATTTTATGGATATTTTATTCCTACTTATCTCTGTGGAAAATACGTTTAGTGTTGAGTTATTTTTGGGGCGCTTATATTTTATAGATGTATATAAATTAAAACCGAATCTGTACTTGACAACTGAAGTCACTGGGCAATGAACTTTGCTTATGCCTATAAACTATAATCTTGACTTGACTTTTGATTTATGTTTGGGTCGTTTTCATGAAAATGATGTGAGAATGTACTTTTCTTCATGAGAGAGTCAGTTTAAAGTTTGAAAGCTATTCATCTCCAGTTTTCACTTTGTTGCCATTCTCGTACTCAGAGTCTAGTAGGATTCTCGATACTAGTTAGATCGAGAATCTTGATAACCTCGGGGTACGAGAATGAATGTTTCTTGAAGACGAAGATTTGTCAAAATTGTTATCATCTTACCGTCGTTCACCGATATGTTCTAGCACTAGACCTTCATTATCCAGGGGCGGATCCAAGATTTTTTTCTAAGGGGGGGGGTCCGAACTTTTTCTAGGGGGGTCCAAACTTTCGAACCACAGCCATATAATACTCATTTTGCAGAATAATGCAACATATTAATAATAAAAACTACATAACCATTAAATCTATGTTAAGCACCTTGAAAATTTTGCTTCATTCTACTAATAAATGACTAACAGTCAAGAAATACACTAATGGACAATTACATGTTGGAAATTCCAAGGGGGGTCGATACCCCCCTGACCCCCCCGCTAGATCCGCCTATGTCATCGTTATCTAATCAGAACAATATATCTGTATCATTACATGTATTGACATCCTCTATGTAACAGAACATAAGTTAATTATGGTCATTGAAATTTAATAGAAGCGTAGAATACACAATTAACATGTCAAACTATTATGGTTTCAAAATGTAGGCTTGACATGGAACATTTTCTTCGAAAAACATTATTTAGTTTATTACGATTAATATCATTTGAAGATTTCATTTATCAACCGACTTGATCTTGAGATGCTCCTTATATTAGAGTTTTCTAAATCATTAACATAGCTTTGTGTCGAAGTAACGTAGCTATGAGGTTTTGTTAAGACACAGGGGCGGATCCAGGATTTTTTTCTAAGAGGATCCGAACTTTTCTAGGGGGGCGGGGTCCGAACTTTTCTAGGGGGTGGGGGTTCCGAACTTTCGAACCACAACCACATAATACACATTTTGCAGAAAAAATGCAATATATTAATAACAAAAACTACACAACCTTTAAATCTATATTAATCACCGAGAAAATCTGCTTCATGATACTTAAAAATGACTTACAGTAAAGAAATACACTAATGGACAAGTACATTTTCCAAATTCTAGGGGGGGTCCGGACCCCCCTGACCCCGCCCCCACTGTATCCGCTTATGAGACAAAAGTGGACTTTAAATGTATAATATAACAATCATCATACTCATTGATTATAATATAATTATATTGAAATAAAGACAAGAAACGCCAACAAAATATTCTTTATTATTTAATATTACAATTTAAATATGAATGTATTCTACATAAATATTTTCCACATGGAATGTTATTTTAATAAATAAATATGTATACACATGTAGGTTTATATCCTGCTGATTTACATATACTTAGAATAAAAACTACACCATTCATCTATAATATGTATATACAACATATAACTTCATAACTTCTGTCTAAAATGAATAAAACAACAACAACACAATACTAGTCACAATAAGGGACCTTAGTCAGTTATTTCCCCTTGTATACTTTTCAAATAGGTAGGTCCAATTAGTTGGATTACTCGGATTTTACCCTTACTTTTCAATGTCAATTTGCCAAAATTAATCGTGAATAACTTTTTTTGTAGATTATTTGATTTGTTTTAAAAACAAGCTAAGTATGGTTAGGGTAAAGAACTATCTAAATTTCATCACTTCTGTTAATATCTTAATTAACTAGAAAGATATTAGATGAAATATTTTGTTATCCTTACATAGGACTTCAAAGATAAAATCCGAGGATTCCAACTGTAAGGACCTACTTACCAATTGGATTGTTTCAGATTTTACCAAGGAAAGATAATTGACTAAAGTCCCTTATTGTTGTCTATAATTATAATAATAATAGCACACTGTCGTGAATGCCGGACAATCCACCAAGCTATAATTACTCATTCTAAGCACTTTGTGAATCATAAAATTTTCATCGTACGAAACCATTCTAATAGTTTGTCTAGATATGTGAATATTGGTTGATAATGTCTCTTGCCATTCATATGGTGTTGATAATGTTTTACCGAACCACCGACTAGACCAAACGGTAACATACGATGCATTCCGAATGGTAAGTCATATCCGGTATGATTATCAACTAAAATCCCGATAAATATCGGTACAAATATAGCTCTTGTTAATGGATGACTGTTAAATACTTTCAAAGAAAAATTAGCAGAAAGAATCAATGTAATTCGCTCTGTTATAGTTAATTGGTTGGTCACGTGACAGTGCACGTGATCGTGGTCATGGTGATGACGATGTATATACTTGTACAAGTACATATTCTTGTGAAGTGTTAGATGTATGACAAAGAATAAAGCATCGTAAAGAATAAAACTAGCAATGAGTTGAAATACGATTGCACCGACAGATGGTGACATCAAAGGTAGTGCTCGTGTGGTTTGAATATATGTTCTCCTCTTCTCAATCCAAATGCTTGGATCGACGCCATGGTATTTTTTAACTAAGAAAGTATCCAGTAACATCAATGGTGCCATGTAGAAAACTCCCATTTTCAAAATTTCAAAAATTGTTACTTCTTCATAACGTACGGACGGATGGATTTTAAACTTGTCCAAACTACGAAATTTATCAATTAGCCATGGGTACACTGCAGTTATTACGCCGTAACAAAACGTTGCGTGGAAAGTTTCAAAATACACGGAATTGAAAACCCAGGTTGTGAGGGCATATTCATAAGTTTTGTCTATACACAATTGAAGAATTTCCCTAAAGTAAATTGATATAATAACCACTAATATACTGATGAATCTAAAATAATTAACTGTCGTCTTTCCTTGGTATTGTTCATCTCTGAATTGGTCGCCTGAAATGTAACAAAAAGATGTGATTTGTACATGTGACAACAATTCTACTTAAACCCAATCTGATTAAAATCCGATCTAAAATTTTCCGCTCGCCTACTCGCTAATTTAGATCTGGCCTTTTCCAAACGAAAGTCACGTTCAGGTGATCTTTTCTCGTCATAATATTCATGACGAAATTTTTTATGATACGTAACTTGTTTACATCGTCTACGTCACGCAATTTGAAATGAGCCGTCCAATCGCAGACTGTGAATTATACCGCTGTTAAATAAGCTCATTCTATAAATAAACGGTGAAGATGTCAGTCAGACCGTTTGTGTACAGAATGAAATAAGCTTGCAAACCTTGGTCTAAAAATAGAAATTACGAAATCAAAATGTTATTAATAGTGTTTCGTCTAGATGAAAGCTACGCATTGATTGGTCGACACAAAGTTCATCTCGACGTGACCTTCCACGGAGACAGTAGAGATCCTGTACGACAATGCTCTACAGGATATCTGTTTACGAAGATTGACTTAAACCATACTACACAGGGCCGGATCCAGAAGGGTCGTAAGTGGGGGGGGGCACATGGGGTTGGTTCGGGAGGGGTATCCCCTCCCGACGGTATAGAATTTTTTGAGTTTTCGCATGTCAAAGGTGGAAATCTGAGCACTTTAAAATGCTCTTTTAAACAAATTGAATGAAGCTAAAACTAGGTTAATTATCATCTTTTTCTGTAAAAAAGCGATGCACTGCGTAACAATTCAGATTCATGTGATTGATTAGCTTTTAATAAATATTCATAAATAAAGAAAAATGCGTTCATGTGAGTTAGATCACAGGGCATGATACAGAGGGGGTCGTTTGTGGGAAGTACAGTTGGGGTGGGTACGGGAGGGGTATCCCCTCCCGAATATGTGGAAAAATTTTGAATTTTTGCATGTCAAAGGTGTAAATCTGAGCACTTTTGAACACACTTTAAAAAGGATAAAATGAAGCTAAAATTTGGTAAATTATCATTACATTTTAAGCACTTTTGGGCACTACCAAGGAAATATTGAGCGCTATAATCCTTCATGCATGTGCCCGTTTTGTTCGTTTAGATTTAAGTTGTTGGCTTATTAAATCCCATTCTTATCAAATCCCATTCTCGTACCCCGAGGTTTTCATGGAACGAGAATGGATAAAATCCTGATTTACAAAAAATCAGCAATTTCATCATGTAAATGCCGAGAATTTATCAAAAAAATACACTTGGTAACTTGTATAAAATCACCGAATGCAATGAGAAAATTCTCAGATTTAACATCCAAAAAAGCCGGTTTATGATACGTTTTTTTTTTAAAAGATAAGAGGCTTAGTTTATTGTGTTGAAATTCAGCGTTGTTGTGAGTTTTCCGGAGTTTTTCAGTGGATTTACAAGAACGGTTTTTGGGACGATCCAAAACGTGGAAATCCGCCGAAGAATCACATTTTTCGATGCCTTTGGAAAAATTATTAGGAATACAAGCATTTTAAACACGTAAAATGATATAAAATAAAAGCAACGATTTAAAAATTAACGAAACACAAGCCTATTAATTTATGACTTGATGAAAAAAAATGTTTAACCACTGATTAATTTTTGTCTTGTTTTTCGTAAGAAAACTTGTTGTAGGGTAGGTCACTCTTGAAACGTTACTTGAAAGTTTAATTCATTTACCTACACTTTCTAAAAAAACAACAACATAAAACGCTTACTTTTTTCCCGTTTTTAACTAACTTTTAATTAACTCATTTTAATGACAACATTCATTCGACTATACTCGACTTTTCTCAGTCTATTACTCGATATGAAAAACACCGATGTAAGCTAGTTACCATGGTAATTTCACTGGTGACGGTCTTAAATATACTGTTGAGGTATGCGTAATATAGACAATAAACATAGCAATTGGTATCTATGTGTCTGTACAGATCACTTGCACGATCAATGATTTGAACGCTTGATAAGGCCCGATCTGGGTACCCTGAGATGCTTGAATGTATCAATTTAGATCATTATCTTTTTTAATAGCTCGGATGGATGATTGCATATTAAAATTAATCTAAAAGTCGAGTTGATATTGCTTTGATGGTGCCGATTTTGTGCCCTTATCTTTGTATGAGAGTCAATATCTGTGGGGCCAGGTGGGGGGGGGCACGTGCCCCCTGTGCCCCCCCGGTAAATCCGGGCCTGTTACATGCATGTTTCCATTCACTTATAATAGATTTATTTCGTCGTGATGTATAAACTAATAAAACATAGAGATGAGAGAAGCTAAGAAGCTAAGAAGGATGTCTGGCAATGCCAATGCATTTGGTCGAACCTTTATAAGCCAGAAGCTCGAGGTCACACGTGTGTTTATGGCTTTTAGTGTTACCGTTTATCATTTAACGTTATTAAGTAACTATATCGGCGTGCCATAACTAAGTACAGGTCAACAAATATAAAGTCATTCATAAATTTTATGAAAGTAAACAAAAAATAAGGTGATTTATATGAAATATTCAGAGCATGCGTATACACTTTAACAGCAGTGACTAAGGAATATGATATCAAACGAAATAAAACAAACCATGTACTTACTATAAGTAGCGTCTTCTTTGCGCTTGATCTTTCCTTCCATTTTCTTTTTGCCTCACAGGTAATTATGACAACGTTCTTTCTGTAACCTGTTAATGGAGTAAAATACTCATTAACATCCATTAAAATCAATACAATCAACAAATCATTGTTTACACAAGGAACCTTAATCACATGTATCTGATGACAATTGAATGGCAATGGTGGGTCATTCTATTATCTTTTGCTTTATTTTTGATTTGAAAAAAAAATGGAATCATTTTATTTATCCTTGTGTAATAGATCCCCCCATCAATGACAACCACAATGCCTGTCTCAGAGCGTGAAGTTTCGTTTACTAAGCGAAACGCATGTGGAAATCATCGAAGATAGCTGCGTTACACATTCGTCAGTTTACGGAAACACCCGAGTGGTTTTCCGTATGAGAAAACTGCTGCGGATTTTGATTCGAGTGCGGACGTTGGGAGGAAATAACATCGATAATTACACGTAAATACATGAAGAACAGTAGTATATTGGTTTAACATACTTATTTATATTCCCTATTATTAAATAGTTCAAGATTAGTTGAAATGAAAATAGTTTCCAAGTTTCTATTGTATGTTCTTTCCATTCGGAACTCCTCGACCATTTATTGAATGAATACTTGTAGCGAATAGCCAATGAGTTCCGACTGTAGTGTTTCACTGTATTGCGTATCATGGACAATTGTTAAGAAATCTATGTGATACTGTACTTAGATGTTACAAATTTCGCAAAAATTCACGTAGTCAAATCGATATTTTTAATTATTTTTGGTCGATGATGTGTTTAGATAATAACTCAATTATTCTGATGAATGGCAGCTGAACAGCTCATTATAGAATCTATTGCAGTTTCAATTAATGTTAGAAAATCTATTCCCGATGTGCAAGTTGATATGTTATTACATGCCATATATCACGTCATTCACTTACCTATAGCAGGGGCGGATCCAAGATTTTCTACGGGGTCCAAACTTTTTCGGGGGGGGGGGGGGGGGTCCAACTTTCGAACCACAACCACATTATACAATGTTTACAGAATTATGCAACATATTTATCATAAAAACAACATACCATTAGAATTATGTAAAGCACAAATGCGAGCGAAGCGAGCCCGAGTAAAATTGCTTCATGTTACATGAACAGACTTACAGTTTAAAAATTACACTCGTGGAGGGGTATATTTTGGAAATTTCAGGGGGGTGGGTCCGGACCCCTGACCCCCCGCTAAATCAGCCTTTGCATCAAGTAATCAAGTTTGTCAGAGATTGGATGGAGTCTCTTGATACCCTCTGTGTATGACAATGTGTTCATGTATTGATATCCTCTGTGTATGACAATGTGTTCATGTATTGATACCCACTGTGTATGACAATGTGTTCATGTATTGATACCCTCTGTGTATGACAATCTGTTCATGTATTGATATCCTCTATGTATGACAATGTGTTCATGTATTGATACCCTCTGTGTATGACAATGTGTTCATGTATTGATACCCTCTGTGTATGACAATGTGTTCATGTATTGATACCCTCTGTGTATGACAATGTGTTCATGTATTGATACCCTCTGTGTATGACAATGTGTTCATGTATTGATACCCTCTGTGTATGACAATCTGTTCATGTATTGATACCCTCTGTGTATGACAATGTGTTCATGTATTGATACCCACTGTTTTATGACAATGTGTTCATGTATTGATACCCTCTGTGTATGACAATCTGTTCATGTATTGATACCCTCTGTGTATGACAATGTGTTCATGTATTGATACCCTCTGTGTATGACAATGTGTTCATGTATTGATACCCTCTATGTATGACAATGTGTTCATGTATTGATACCCTCTGTGTATGACAATGTGTTCATGTATTGATACCCTCTGTGTATGACAATGTGTTCATGTATTGATACCCTCTGTGTATGACAATGTGTTCATGTATTGATACCCTCTGTGTATGACAATGTGTTCATGTATTGATACCCTCTGTGTATGACAATGTGTTCATGTATTGATACCCTCTGTGTATATCAATGTGTTCATGTATTGGTACCCTCTGTGTATAACAATTTTTTCATGTATTGATATCCTCTGTGTATGACAATGTGTTCATGTATTGATACCCTCTGTGTATGACAATGTGTTCATGTATTGATACCCACTGTTTTATGACAATGTGTTCATGTATTGATACCCTCTGTGTATGACAATGTGTTCATGTATTGATACCCTCTGTGTATGACAATGTGTTCATGTATTGATACCCTCTGTGTATGACAATTTGTTCATGTATTGATATCCTCTGTGTATGACAATGTGTTCATGTATTGATATCCTCTGTGTATGACAATGTGTTCATGTATTGATATCCTCTGTGTATGACAATGTGTTCATGTATTGATACCCTCTGTGTATGACAATGTGTTCATGTATTGATACCCTCTGTGTATGACAATGTGTTCATGTATTGATATCCTCTGTGTATGACAATGTGTTCATGTATTGATACCCTCTGTGTATGACAATGTGTTCATGTATTGATACCCTCTGTGTATGACAATGTGTTCATGTATTGATACCCTCTGTGTATGACAATGTGTTCATGTATTGATACCCTCTGTGTATGACAATGTGTTCATGTATTGATACCCTCTGTGTATGACAATGTGTTCATGTATTGATACCCTCTGTGTATGACAATGTGTTCATGTATTGATACCCTCTGTGTATAACAATGTGTTCATGTATTGATACCCTCTGTGTATGACAATGTGTTCGTGTATTGATACCCTCTGTGTATGACAATCTGTTCATGTATTGATATCCTCTGTGTATGACAATGTGTTCGTGTATTGATACCCTCTGTGTATGACATTATGTTCGTGTATTGATACCCTCTGTGTACGACAATGTGTTCATGTATTCACGCATTACATCTTACAATATCAGTTGGTTTATTACTCAAGAGTATGAATATCATAATTTTATGTGCGAGCTTAACACAACAACATTAGTCGTTAAAATTCATTATTTTTACTAAACATACGATACATCATAACAGACCATGCTAATTGTTGTTCAACTTCCAAAAGTAACAATTAGGTTTGTGCGAGCGCTCTCGTGAGCAGCTCAAGTCAAGTAAATTTTATTTATAAGTCGGATATACATAACAAATAACATAAGCTCTGTTGAGCTTTTTACACCGCTCGGGCGAGAGTTATGATTATTGTATTATGTTGTATATGTATTTTTATTTAGTATTGACACTATATTCTATTAGATTACGAACTTACGTGACTCAGTAATGTTAAACTATAACGATCGTGGATTATTACTAAATGTTATAAACACTCTCAGTGTTGTCAGTAAATATATCGTTAGAATTAGTACTTGTGACAACGCCACACGTATTTGAAGTGGCTATACCGATACGTCCCAATGAAAACGGTAATATGTTTTTGCACTATTTCTTTAAATGTGGATTTTTTTAGTTTATATGGCTATAAGTATACGTATTGAATGTGTACTTCACATGAAGTGAAGTTCTTTGAAACCAAGATTTTTTTCACGATAACTTTATTTATAACTTTATAACGATCATAATGAACCAGGAAGACTTTCTGTGGAATGTTTAACCTTTCCTTTTTGAAAAAAGCCCCAACGTGGTGATTTATAACACGCAGAGAACTATAGTTTGTAATCGATCAATGAAGTACAAATACATAAACTTGAAATTAATATGAACATTGTCATTGGCTAATCAAAACGTTCACGTCATTTTCGCATTGAATAATTATCATTATTTCTTATTTAGTTCTAAGTGTCTCACAAAGGTTATGACACGCTTTGCTCATTTAATTACAGAAACTAACCACTGCGGGAAGTTTGTTTAAGTTCGCTTCTGCAAACTTCAATGTGCCGGCTTTTAAAAATGTATAACAAAGCAATTGTTTGCACTCCCTGGTCTATTGTTATACTTAATTGAGGTGTTATAAATTATTGAATTTACATGTAACCCGGGTCGATAGCGCAGTTGGTAGCGCCCCGGGATTCGGAATCTCATGTCCCGAGAAGGGGGTACGGGTTCGAAACCCACACGGGGAGGTTATACCCTTCCATGAAAATTTGACAATAATGTCAATTTTCCTCCATTGATTAGATAATATGGAGAAGTTTCCGGCCTTGTGGAAGGGTAGGTGAGTACTGGCTCTAGACGAGGGTCCAGGAAAGCTAGGTTAGGTGTGCTGGACGCCGTAAAATGACCAATAAAATTATGTAGACACGGCGTTAAATCCAATAGAAAAAAGAATTTACATGTACATGTATTAATTACAAAAACCGACAATGCGCTCATTAAAGCAATTCAATTTGACTTCTTTCAACATTTCGGTAACATGCACCGAGGAATAACCGAAACAATGAATCAAAGGAAGGTCGCACATGATATGTTTACAAAGGGAGAAAAACCTCATATAATAACGCAACATATAACACACCAACAAATAAATAGTAGTACATTGTACTCAATAGCTCTATAAGTACTTAATTTTGAATGAGGGAATAACCACATAAAGTTATCACAAGTGTAAAATGCAAATTTTGACTAACAGTGCTGATAATTAAAACATTACAAGTTCAGCTACGCCTCTAAACATAAATCGTTCAATAAATTATTTATTATGAGAATGGCGAACATGAATATCATAAATTGTTACACTATTAACTACTAAAACCTTCTAAAGTTCTGATAAATTTTAGTTAGGGTAACCAAACACTTCTTTTGAGCAAATAAAAATCTACTTTTAAGATTTAGTGCTTGCTGCTGAAATAACCTTTTTGGATAACCACTTTCATATCATAATTTTGTGTACTGTAACAGTAGATCATACCCTTCAATGAAAATTTGACACTTATGTTTTCAGTTTCTTATTATTAAACATCCCTATAAAATACGAACAGCGTAAAGACTTAAATCTGTCTTTGAAATATCAATACTGAGCTGAACTTTACCCCCCCCCCTCCTCCTCCCTTTAAAAATCTTTAACTTAGATGAAATATTTAAACATGTATACTTACGATGTATCCTTCTTTACTATAGTACTTTTACTTGTTCAGTGTTTCCTTTAATTATCTGTAATACTATGCTTATGATTCTCCTGTTTCACTTGTGTATGTCTTACTATATCATAAGCTAATAATAAAATATTGACTTATTTCACATCCGTTTATTTATATTCAATATTCTGTATGCTGATATTTTTCAGTGCTCGATGTTCAAATATTAGCAAGATAGCAGCTATTGTAACTGTGTAGAATTAAATTACGCAACTCTTCTTTTTATAATACATTCTTACCGCAAACTACTTGATTGTGTTGCATCATGTACATAGAGTAAACATCCATTTGCATTCTAGCTATTATGAGAACACTATTTATCGAGTAAATAATGTGACAATTATAAGATGTTTCCAAGGCAAGGCACACAGTAAACAATGTTATTCCATACATCTGTCCATTCATCAATGCATGATTCACTCTATCAAAAGCGTATCAAAAATCAAACAAGAATTTTCAAACTCCGAATGAGAAAACCGAAAAAAAAAACTATCTTAATATTAAAAAAGACAAGTTCACATATATGTTTAACGTATATCAACTATGCATTGTTCATAAAAACTAACGTATACAGTTTTGAAACACAAGTCGACCATAACAATAAAGTATACTAATCTTAGTTATTTTGCAAGCGTACGTGGTATAATATGTACCCAGATAAAATGTACGGATAAATGAACCTATAGCTTGATAACTTCTACAAACCACGTCATGTAAGACTAAGGTAAATTAAATGTTTATATTGTTCTATAATAAATTAAACCCTAGACAAGCCTATGTCAATAATTGATTAGTAATTTATGGCGACTAATTATTGGTTGACCAGGAAGTAAATGTTAATAATAGAAATTATCCGTACACAGTTCCACTGTTTGGAAAGATCAATAGACACTTCTTTGAATTATACCTAGTTTGTTCGCCCTCTTGAAATGATATACATGTACATGTAATTATCGGTTAGAAATAAAAAATTGAAATTGGAGCAGCATGTAAAAATTTACGATTATATTTTAATACACCTGGAAGTATTTTTATTTACGACTAAAATCTGTCGTAATACCGTTGATAATAATTATGTTCCTTACATTCTTCGTGAGCAAATGTCTGCTTTATCACATTAAAAGCTAGTCATGAATTCTGACCATTAACCAACTTCCCATATACCAGAAAGAGGTTAGTACTTGACATGTAATAGCCATTCTCATACCCAGAGTCTAGTAGGATTCTCGATACTAGCTAGTATTGAGAATCCTACTAGACTCTGGGAACGAGAATGGTAATAGCTGACAGTCGACGTAATTTCTTGACCATTGAGGGGATTTTATATAGGTATTGTATGTCTGTCATCCGTTATTTTCAATAAAATATCCATAAATAAACGTGCATTCAATACTAGTATAGTTTTCACACTGTTAAGTGGTTCTGTTTCTAAGTATTTTAGAATTCAACGATGCTGTTTGTGTATACAGTTATATAATATCATACTTGAGCTAGATTACTTAAGGTTTTGATAGTTTCAAATTAAAGGGAGTTAACTTGATACCGATTAGATACATTCGGAGCTTCTCGGCCATTCGCTACGAATTATTCGTTCATGAAAGGTCGAGGTGGTCCGAATGCGATTAGATACTGTAAAACTGTTCCATATTGCATTACTTCCCTTGAGCCTACAATTTATCGTTTAATAAATGATATGTACATAAAGTGACAACACACGCTCTTTTCACCTACATACAATGTTCTGGCACTTTATCAAGTTAAAATTATAGCAAAAAGATATAAAGTTCATAATGTTTGTTTCAGAATGTTGATTCCCTTTGTATTTTACATGCAGTATGAAATTTAGTTAGTACAGTCCAAGTCTTCTTTTCCAAGCAGCCAGCAAAGAGAAACAGCTGCTTAAGCGGGAACCACTTAAGAGTGGGGGGTTGGGTCTATAGGGTCTGGAGATAGATGATACTTTATTTTTAATGAAGTTTTATGCTTGTTCTTATTGATTGTCTTGATAATCAGAATAAGTGAGGTAATAGCATCTATATTACAGTACATATACAGTACCCACCAAAAGTTTGGAGACATTTTCAGATTGTAGGCCTACTGAAGAGCTTTTTTCTAAATTAAACGTTCACGTCGCGCTCCCGAATGAATGGAATACCGGCCTTAATCTTGCATCACAGTCGATGGCTGACATTAAAGCGGCATTGTAAGCTTTTTCTTCGGAAACAAACGTTATACATCTTATGCTGCTTATTGCGTCGAAACTAATTTCACCGACATGACAATTTGGCACATTTCGCAGATAAGATATTTCAGAAAAATGGGAGACTTAAGTTTCGGCGCAATAAGCAGCAAAAGATGTATAATGACTCAGAACTCTACTGTACATGCATGCTTAATTTGGTGCTTGCCTTAACATTGAAATATTTTCTTGACATTTGGAGATTTTCAGTAGGGCTATGAAGGACCGCCTATTTCCATTTCTAGCTTTTTAAAATACTTGTACAAAGGCTAATATAAAGTATAATGTCTTTAATGTCTTTATAATCTCTGTAATTTCAAACATCTAATAGTAAATACCGATTGCATTGCACGGTTTTTTTTTCGATAAGGAAAGTTACCGTTACCAGGAGAAAGAACTTAGGAGTTAACGCTCTTTTGTCAAACTACCATTAAACCAAAAATGATGTTAATATACCTTGGAAATCACATGATACGCTTTAAACCAAATCGCTTTATTTGAAATTTGCTGAAGCAGCCAACTACAGACACGCATGCGCATTCTTGACGACCATATGGTGTATTACCTTTTATGTACATTATTAGTCTGGATTACCTGCACCTTACCACTATGGTTATCGGGCCAGGCAAATCGCAATAATGACCACACCCTCAATTTATATCCAGGTTACAAACTTCTCTATTACTTTTTCTTTATTTTGCCTGATCATTTTCTGACGACGGTAAATTTGGTAGGAGTTTAGTACTACTTATGTCATTCGAAGTTGACTTTTCATTTTGGCCTCAAATATAGCGAACGATCAACAAAAAACCATGTCTTTAATGTGGACACAATTCGGACGTTAAATGAACTTAATATCATGTCGATCATTTATAAGTTTTGTATCAATTGTGCCTACAATGATGTAAGGTTGTCTGGAAAAAATCAGAATAAATTCAAGGAACAAGTGCGAATAACGTTCGAGGACTAACAAACAACACAAGAGAAAACACACCAAACATCTTGCATCTTGCAAATCCTCGGTGATTTTCTACGCATATATTCATCCGACATCACATGGAGATAAAATAGTTCTTGTATTCGAAAATCCTCGGTGATTTTCTACGCATATATTCATTCGACATCATTTAGAGATAAAGTAGTTCCATTACGGATTCCATTATAAATGTGAGTTAAATTAAATATGTGGTTTTAGGAAATATGAAATGAACTACCAAAACAGTGGCACTTCAACAAACTACGTTCATTTTCAACGTCGTTAAACTACGTGACCGAACGCACATGTGACCACTGCTTGAGAGCAGTAGCGTGTTCAATTACACCAAACGTTACAGAACGTTACATAACGATACATTCGGAACTCCTCGGCCTTTCGCTGCGAATAATCTAATCTAATACACAAATATTCGATCGTTAAGGCGATGAGTGATGTTTCAAAATTTACGGACTATAAACGAAACATCACTAAATGGCTAAACGATCATATATTTGTTTACTTCAACACCGGTAGTTTTAAAAAATAGCGTCTAAATATGTCCGAGAGATTAATCGCAACGAATGGCCGAGGAGTTCCGAATGTATCGTTACGGAACGTTTTGTAACGTTCGCGGTAACTGAACGCAGGGCTGGCCGTCAATTTGCACAAACCATACAAAGCTAGCCAATGTAAGATCACTTGAAATAAATGTAATTCATCCGAGGCGATAAAAACATGAATCATTCTGAAATTCCTCATTTGTATCGGCTGATTCACGAACTGTACACTTTGAGTTGGTCGAATTAAAGGTAAATCCGACACAGTTGAGAGCATATGTGCATCGTAATGCACACTCAACCTTTGAACTATCTGGAAACATACCAAATACCGTACCAACGCCAATTTCGTTTGGACGTTGTAGAAATCGTGCTGAAATTGTAAATATAATTAAACTTTTTCTTAGATACACTTGGTAATATATTTTAGCTCGATTGGGAATCAAATTCTAAAACTTATATTAATCACTTTTGAGTCCGCTTCCTGGTCCCTCAGTAAGTACTGAGCTAGTAGGATAAAAGTTTCTTGCTCAATGAAACAACGGGGTAGGTTTTGGATGGGATTCGAACCAACGCGGAGCTGGCTATATCCAATGATTTTCAGCTACATTGTAGTCCAACGTCGTCACCGCTCGGCCACACCGATCCATTTACTCAGACATTGTATTCTTAGTCTTAATTATCGAATTTTTTAGTGGTTTCATGAGTTTTAAAAGCGGTAACAAGCGTATTAATAAATACAACTCGTGTTCCCACTTGTAGGAGTAATTTATCATAATAATTCGGACTTTATGTGCAACTATATAAGTATCGGCGTACTTAAATTAAAGCAAATATTGAACTTAAATTTATATATAAAATTGTCAGTTCAAGAAACGTTTGGTAGGAAAGTGTTTCTTATCAATATTTTATTGTTTTAAAAAAGCCAATGGAACATCAAGTCCTTGCTAAATAAAGAATAACAGATCAAACGTACATATACTTACCATTTGTATCGGTTATAAGTTTTCCATATACTTCTACTTCACAGAAGTGAAGAACATCTGTTATTCCACGTGGTGCAATTCTCACCCACCGCCCATATGTATGTTTATTCATCGGAAATGTGTGCTTATTCCCTAATTGTCCTACGCGGTAACCAACCAAATTGTAATCGTTCCTGTCAAAACCCACGAACACTTGAATGTTCCTCGTCCTATGTTCTGGAGAAAAAAACATAAGCGATATTTAATCAATCTGATAAAAAACCGATCTAAAATTTTAACTCTCCAACTCGCTAATTTAGATCTGGCTGTTTCGTTATGAGGGTCACGTTCAGGTTACATTTTCTCATAATAATATTCATGACGCAATCACTTGTTTACATCGTCTACGTCACGCAATTTGAAATGAGCCGTCCAATCACCATCTGTGAATAACAGCACCGCCAAATTAGCTCACAATAATTAGAAAAGAAGTTGACTTTTGTGGAAATAAATGCTAGTAAAATTACAAATACAGCTGGTTAGGTCATAAAGGTGTCGTCATAATTAACAACCAATATGTTTATAATCAGCGTAAATCCGGATATATGAGAGAAACAAACAATGCCACTTACTACAACAATCGTCTAATCTATTATACACAGCAACATTATAAATAATATATACTGCATCAAGATTAACTTCCCAATAATTGTCCGAGGCAGACAAAGTATGCTTACATGACTAACCAACAAAGTGATAACCATTTGTATTGCCATCTACCGCTCTAGACGGGTAGCCAACTCCATTTATACTCGACTGGAATGCGGCTTTTCCAATGGCAACATTGCTAGTCGCTGAAATAAGAGATCCATAAAAAGTGAGCGAATGTGACATGAAATTTTCGAAATGGATTCCAGGGGCGGATCCAGGATGTTTTTCTAGGGGGGATCCGAACTTTTCTAGGGGGGGTCCGTACTTTTCTAGGGGGGGGGGGAGGTCCGAACCTCGAACCACAACCACATTATCCACATTTTGCAGAAAAAATGCAACATATTGATTATTAAAACTACATAACCATAAAATCTATGTTAAGCACCGAGAAAAAATTGCTTCATGCTACTTAAAAATGACCTACAGGCAAGAAATACACTAATGGACAGGTACATTTTCCAAATTCTAGGGGGGTCCGGACAACCCTAACGTCCCCCCGCTGGATCCGCCTATGGATACAATATCAATTTCATATTACCACATTCTCGTTCCCAGAGTCTAGTAGGATTCTCAGTACTAGTAACGAGAGGGTACGAGAATGATATTACCATGGTATGGATCAAATGTACGAAGTGTCGTAGTTGTGTCTCGAAAAAAAATTATACATTGTATAATATCGTGCCCTCAATATGTCTTTGGACAAAATCTTGTTTTTAAGATAAACCAAATAACATTTACCTATAAAATTTAGATCAAAGTTATAAATGAGCAAATTCGAAAATCAGCAAAAAGTATATTTTATCGACATAATGATAATATACTACAACTGTATGATACATGATTAAACTTTTATATTTGAAGCAAAATTACTTGCAGTCGGCATTATCATTTTTTTCTCGAAATTTCAGTTGTCCATGAATGCTGTATGTTTGACAATTTACAACATTGAATGAATCCTATGTCTGGCACAGACAAACTGTTGCTTTTACCATTAAGATAATATGTTTTTTTCCATTATAGCTCGACTTTACGAAGTAAATGGAGAGCTCTCCTACTCGCCCTAGCGTCGGTGTCGGCGTCCGCGTCCACATTTCTGATTAAAGTTTTTGTGCAGTAAAATATTTTTTACTATAATTTTTCTTTTTCTTGAGGTATTGACTTCAAACTTTAAATATATGTTCTTTATTATCAACCACATCTCATGTGACAAGGTTCATAACTCCAAATACATTTTTTCAGAATTATCCCCCTGGAACTGAGAGTTTTGTTGAAAAAAATGTTTGTTTTCACTGCAACTTTTAGGTATCGACTTCAAACTTTAAATATATGTTCCTTATTATCAACCTCTTCTCATAACTCAGAATACATTTTTGTCAGAAGAACCCCCATTGAACTTAGAGTTTTCTTTAAGAAATATTTGTTATTACTGCAACTGTTTTATTTCTTTAGGTATCGACCTCAAACTTTAAATATATGTTCCTTATTATCAAACACATCTCATGTGACAAGGTTCATAACTATTGATTTTACGTTAAATACTGTGATATTTTAAAAATATAAATTGTGAAATTTTCTCTAGTGCTGATAGCCCAGCCGTTTAGCCTCGTTCTGAACACAGTTTGTGGTTACAGTATTGAACTTGACAAGAAACCAAAGCAACACATTGTTCCGAAACCTTTAAAATTTGCTCCAGAGGAATGTCTAAAAATTCAAAAAGAATTAGATCGGTTCCTAGCTTGTAACATAATTGAGAAAGTACACACATATAGTAATGATGAATACATTTCAAATATTTTCTATAGGCCAAAGAAAGAGGGTAAAATTCGGGTTATTCTCAATTTAAAAGGGTTTAATGAAAAATTCATGGACAAAAAGCATTTTAAAATGGAGACATTTCATTCAGCAATTAATGCAATGAGACGGAATTGTTTCTTTGGTTCAGTTGACTTGTCTGAAGCTTTTTATTCAATTCCAATTCTTGAATCAGATAGGACATTTGTCGACTCGTGGCACATTGAACATGTCACATCAAGTCCACGTCACCCAAGTTCAAACGGACTTGCAGAACGCACTGTACAAACTGTGAAATGACTGTTACTCAAGGCTAAAGACAGTGGTCATGAACCATATTTAGCATTGTTAGAATACAAGAATACATCCATGACAGATTGTAAGCAATCACCCGTGCAATTGCTTATGAGCAGAAGAACTAGATCTATTCTGCCAACAACCAACAAACAACTCCTCCCTAAAACTGTTCACCCAAAATTGATAAGATCAGCCATTCAATCATCCAAAAACAAGCAAAAGCAAAATTATGACAAAAACGCAAAACCACTTTCAAGGTTACAAATTAATGACTCTGTGAGATTTCAAGTTGGAAAGATCTGGAAACCTGCCAAAGTCATAAGGATACACAATGACCACTCCTATGTTATTCAGACCCCTGATGGGAAGATTTACAGGAGAAACCGCCAGTGGCGTAGCAAGGTCTTTTTGATGTGTACGCAAAATCCTAGGGGTCAAGGGCATGTCCCGCCCCGAATTTGTTTTTCTGTAGATCATTTCAAGAGCATTTTTGGCAACTATTCAAAATGGGTCTGTATAATTCAATCTGGACACAAATATAGGAAGACAACATTCATACAAATTATCATTCAATTTTAACCAGCGTTTAAAGAATTATATAGACTGGATTCAAAGACAAACATCGAATTTTAAAACCGTAAATTCAACTCCCAAAAGGCATCGCAAGTCCCATTGAAATATAACTTGACATAAGGTTAGTAAAATAACGATCAAGCAGTTTTGTTTTACACACCCCTACCCCCCTCAGGCGAAAGATTTTATTACATTTTCGGCGTTTGTATTTTTACAATTTTCTGGACCAGTGTGTACGCAGCTGCGTACTCTGCGTACTGGTAGCTACGCGCCTGATGGCTATTGATGATGAAATTTATGCTGGAAAACACTCAATATTATAATATTTTACGTCCTCTAACGTCATGACGTCAAAAACGTCACAGTTACATATGACGTAATAACGTAACGTATACAACGTCAGAATCACTATAACGACATATAAAGCGCACAAAGCAGCATCATATAAGAGATACAGATTTATATTACAAGAAGAAATAATGAGAGACATGACAAAATTGACTGGAAATGTTTGTGAAGAGTTAGCAAGGAATAGGTAAGTGTTTATTTAAAATTAAATTTCGTCAAACGTTGAGCTTTAAATACAGAATGTTACTTATTATAAGCATTTCGTCTGTTTATTGCAACCTTCCTCTAAGTCAGATCTTCAAAAGATTTCCTGAGGTCTATGAAATATTTTCAATTCTATTATATTTCGATACAGAAAATGGTAATGAAATAATGTCTATTTTTATTTTTTAACGCGAAATTAAAATGAACATAAAAATAACGACAAGCTCAGTGTAGGTTAGCATATATGTTTCAATTTTTAGCACTTTTGTCCCAATTAGATATATATAAATTTATTTGATTTCAGTGATCAAAGTGTCAAGAGTGTCACCATAACAACTGAAAAAAAAATGGAAACCAAACAAGTACATAGTGTTTAATGATAATGAAAGTTCTAAATCTAGTTTTTCTTCGAGACAAACCATCACTGGTGAGTTTATTTATACTAATTTATTTCGCTAGACTGTGAAGCAAGTTCATACAACTTATATTAATCACTCTCGAGTCCACTTCCAGGTATATTTGAATTAGTCGTAATTTTGGCAGGCAGCTGCAAGAAATTAACGAACATAATAAATGTATTATTGCATTCCGGAGATCATGTCACTTTATACCCCGAATAAGGGTATCAGCTCGCTAGCAACGTGTGTTATTGTCTTTGCTATTGAACCAAAATACATTTCAAGTTTCTACAAATCGTAAAATTCATCAATTTATATATTGTTTTAATCAACACTTACTTGTAAGCAAACATTTGACAACTGTTATTAACGTCTAACCTCTATTGCAGTTTCCAACAAAATCTCAGAATGGACAAGAAAAGATAACTCTCCTCAAAGATCAGCCTATGAATACACAGAAAGATATAAGAAAATTAGACAACATGGATCTGAAATTAGACAAGATATTGTGAATGTAATTCAACAGAAAATTAGCGATGTTCAAGGTAAATTTAATGTAGATTTCTATTTAAAAACTACAGTGCAACCTCTCTTAAGCAACACCAACTGGGAGGGCCTAAAATGTGTTGTTGTTCAGAGGTTGCATTCTCGTTCCCAGAGTCTAGTAGGATTCTAAATACTAGCTAGTATTGAGAATCCTACTAGATTCTGGGAACGAGAATGAGAGGTTGTTGTTCTGCAGAGGTTTAATTTAATGAAAATTATAACTTAGGGAAATGTCAAAAGTTGTTATTGTGCAGAGGATTTGTTCTGTAGAGGACAGCTCTGCAAAGGCTATAATGTACTAAGTACTTGGGATTTTCTCGTACTTTTTATGTACTAGCTTGTGAAACCAACAAGCTAACAATTCTGTTTTTTGTAAGTTATGCACAGATAGCGCACGACTTTTATGTGAACATGTAGACCTTTTGTTTATTATGGATAGCAGAATATGGCCACTGTTAATCGAACATGTCCCTAAAGGCATAAACACATACATTTCTACCCTTAAAGCTGATGTACTTACATGCAACTAAATGCAATTTTAAACAAGACCCTAATTAAGATGAAGGCTGATCCTAATAATAAAAACAACGATCCCACAAAAGGAGGGTCTTTTGCTGATGTTGCTTCAACTTGTGACCCAGCCTTATTGCTTTTGTTATCTGCAATGTGAAATTGTTTATGCTCTACTATGGCTTTAAAGATTTACTTTTTATTAATTTGTATGTACATTACCTGGGGTGTGGAATTCCTATGCCCGACTTGTCAGACTCGTACCTATATGGCTGCGGACGAGTAAATATGTCCAACCCACTCGTCCGAGGACAAGTTATATTTTTAGCTGTAAAATAATTCTAACATAGTTATACAATGTACTTAAAATATAGATATTTCAATGCTTCTATCACATTTAACAGTGAACTATTTTTATTATCAATAATTTATCATTACTTACAGTATTTACTTAACATCATAGTTCTATAATTTTTTTTCGAGTATTGAACTTCGGGGCAAGTAAGTTTTGATTCTGGACAAGTTGATTTTTTAGGTTGCAATTGTACGTGGGCAAGTTGAAAAAAAATTGAAATTACACATATCTGATTACTGTTACATGTATATGAAAACAGTAAAATATCATTAAGCTAAAGATTTTCACTTAAAAAACTATTGTGTTCTATTTTTATTTTCCAGACCATACAACAAAGGCAAGAGGTTCCAAAAGACGCTTGGAAGAAAACACTGGTGATTGTAATGATGATTGCAAAGTTAAGAAAATGGTGGCTAATGATGAAAATAAAGTCAAAGTGAATAGTAATGCACACGAAAACATCGCGATTAAAAACCAACCACATACAGATGAGAATAATAAAAAGAGAAAGTCTGATGAAGACGCTGATACTGTAAGCGAAATGAAAAGACCAAAGATCAAGTTTCGACTGGGCACAGAAAACCCACCCACAAGTATCCCTGAAGTGCCGAAAAAAAACTTAAATGATGTTCAAGAGTGCTCCAACTCATGTGTATATGTAAAGCAGGACCTAGTGTCAAACCAAAGCCGATTTCACGACGAGGTGAACAACCAGAAAAGCCATTGTACCAAAGGTTACTACAAAGGCGACTTCTTAACACAGTTAACATGGTGTTCCATGAATGTTGTTCACTGAAATGTTGTGAGAAATGGTGTGAAAAGAGAATATCCGCTGATATGTTAGAAAATGGTTTTGATAAGTTTAACTTGAGAGTGGATTACTTCAGCTGGGGACAATATGAACAAAAAGAAGATGACGAAAGCAATGATGACGTAGGCAACAACGATGATTGGTTCTGGTGAACTATTAATCATCTTACTACATTTTATTTATTTATAGTCCATTAATTGATGAAATGCAAATGACAATTTATCAACTTAATATTTGGTTTGTCTAGTACAGACGTTTATTTTTTTTAAACTATTAAAAATAATGTATACGTACGTATACCGGCATGTAAAAACCAAATGTTTTTGTTTTAATTATTGTTTAAAGTAAAATATGTGTTCTGTTTCGGTGTCTTACAAAGGCCAAGCTCAGGATTTCGAATCAAGTGTCCCTAAGAGGTTGCTAGTTAGAGTCTCACCCGGACTGGTTATACTCTTCCATGGATATTCGACAATAATGTTGATTTTCCTCCATTGATTAGGTATAACAACAACAACAACCTTTATTGCTCTAAACATACAACATGTTTATAGCAAACAGAATGAAATTTACAAACACATATAGTGAACATGGCATTATCATAAACAGACATACGAAAAAAAAAGAAATTTAAATGAATCCCATGGTGATCACCCGCATATATTATATATATAACCCATAGTAAAAACATGTAATTATGATAAAATAAAATGAAGAAACACGCCCTTCATACAAGTATAGGGCTAAATATTTTGTTTGTATTGTATAAAGATATTATATTCAGCCTAGTCTGGTAAGAAATATAACATTTACATGGTCAATTTAAATCTGAAGGCACACCTTTGCAGGATCTGTACTAAACATTTTCACCAAATCAAAAATGCTTAGTCGGATCTAAAAAAGGAAAAACCGTGTACATAATATTATGCATAATATAATGGACAAGATATCGAACGTTTGGAAGGGTTGATTAGTCTTGGTTATAGACAAGGTCCAGGAAACCTAGGTAAGGTGAGCTTGCCTCAGTAAAATGACAATAATGTTTGTCGACACGGCGTTAAACCCACTGGCACCAGAGTCCTCACACTCGTTAAATACGCACACATATAATAATAAGTACACATTAACATAGATCCCATGCTACTCAAAAATGACTTACAGTCAAGAAATACACTAATGGACAGGTACATTTTCCCAATTCTAGGGGGGGGGGGTCCGGACCCCCCTTTGGATCCGCCTTTGTGGACCCTACGTTTTAAGCAACTCTTGTAAAAATTGGACTGATATGAAAATCACTAATTTGAGAATGGTGATTTTATTATCAGTAAATATAATTTGTATTATAATTGTTATTTTAAGAAGGGTTTTACTAACAATTAAATCTCCGTTTTGCCATTATATGCTCCTTTTCGCCTAAAAGTCTCCATTTCGTATCTTATCCATGCCAGTTTTAAATGACGTAAATAGGCACATGGATTTCGTGCATAATTACTTGTGTAATCCGTGTGGTTCAGACGACCAAAATATTTAGAATTTACTTTTTAGAGAGCAACTTCTATGAAATAGGATAACTTGAAAGTTAAAGGTGCAATGATGAAGGATAAAATTCTAGAATTTATTCAATGTCGATTCTGGGTATTACGAAGTGTTTGGATATTTCAGGTAAGAGGTTTAATTAACAATTGAGAGCCGTCAATGGACAGCGCGCTCTACTATTAGGAGTGGTCTTGTAAACGGAATCAATTATGAAATTCAATTGGGATGAGAAAAATTTAACAAGAAAGCTTTCATTGACTGCAGCTTTTTTATTTTTTGCAGATCTTCTTACTAAAACATTTTCAATATAAAAGACTCACAATTTAAAATAGTAAAAATTCAAGCTAGAGTGATGCAACTTTAAAATTGACTTCCGATGGTAATACCGTAGTCATGTGTGAATATTCAAATCAATCCCTTCAGTAGTTGCCAAGATAACTTAGAATTTTTGTTTGTATGTAAGGGCCATAATTTAGTATAAATTATTGTTAGTTTTATGAAATATAGTATTTGATATCTAATGGTAAATTTTATCCTACATGATAGAAGTTTCAAATGAAACCCTTTAGAAGTTGCTATGATAAAATGTTGCGCAAAAAATCTTAATCAAGAAACATTACTCGATTATAGTGATTGTTTCAAGAAAAAATCAATGTGTGTACAATAGCATCATTGTTATTAGTATACACTGCTCATGTAGACCCAAAAGGTATTAGTTATCCAAAGTAATTGGTTATATAGATTTTTATACATAAAAATCAATATAAGGTTTCTCTTTTGCAAGAGCCATTTTGACAAAAAAATGACATAAAAACAAAACATTAATAAAAAGGTCTTACAACACAGAAAATTAAGTTTAATAGTAAAAAACACAGATGTACAAAAAAAACATTTGAGCTCTGTGTCGAAAAATTCCAAGTACGAGAAATGATACGTAGCAAAAATACCGACGCACATAGAATTCAACAGAAACTAATTTACGAAAGTTTTTAGGTCGAAGAGTCCAGGGGGCGAAAACAAAAATAGTTCCGTTTTAAAAAGTACCGAAATGCGTGGCTTTTATCATCGATTTATTCATTCGAACGCTCTTGGTTTTATCAAAACGAACTTTTTTGCCGGCGATATTGTCCGAACTTTTCGATTGAGCATAAAAAACCTATACCATACCCCAGAAAAATGTTTCGTCCCTCGTTTCGTAACTCAATTCCTGTTATAGGCCCTACCGGCATGTATATGTACGTATCTCGGAACTGTGTTTGTTTTACTTGTCTGAATTTCTATATTTGTTTGAGGCGAAAGTTTATTACTGCACTTTAATAGTTGCACAAGCATGTAATTGTGTCAGTACTTCACATTACTTTATTGATTGATTTAAAATATGTTTAACTGTTTCACTACTACTGCATTTCATGCTATTCTATATTGCGTATGGGATAAAATATTGCACATTGAACCGCATATTACATACATTAGATTTACTGTATATAAAGTTGTATATTGAATATAAAATTGTAAATTGTATAAAAATGTATAGATCTATATGTATAAATAAAACAATAATGTATATATAGTTAATTATTGTTATAATTTTTTATGTAATTGTATTTTTACCACTTTTTTTATTTGGTTTACATTCACAAAGGTATAATTTCTATAATCTAAAGTATGTGCTTTGTAGTTGGTTAACAGCTAAATCCAGAGATTTAGCCTTTCCAGGACAGTGACTAAGTTGACTGACCGCCGTTATATGACATATACAATGTGTTGCTATGACGGTAAACCCAACAAAACAAAAATAAAATAAGCATCATTAAATATAAGTATATAATATACAGTCACATATAAGTAATTCGTTTTCTCCAGACTAGTTATTTTGGTGATTTATAAGCAAGGAAAATATATAAGGGAGACAATGTCAAATTAAATACGTTTGAAACTGAACTGAATTTATTTGACTCTCTCGTCTACAAATACATGTTGTACTCGTAACATGTTAATTAGCGATATTTTTCATTGGTTAAACTGTTACATAGACACAGCGTCATACAAAAGCCAAGTAATCACTTCTTTTGGTATAACATTTTATGTGTTCCGTCGTTCTCATATACCACGACACTTTTTTCATTAACACGACCATCAGAACTGCTTAGTAAATTGTATGACAAATTAAGCAATAGGAACAATCTTAAAGATCGCCGAGGTTGTTCCGAATGCAAAATTAGACACAATAAATAATTCACCTCATTATTAAATTATTTTTTAATTTAAAATTGGTCATGGCCAGTGGCGTAGCAAGGTCTTTTTGATGTGTACGCAAAATCCTAGGGTCAAGGGCATGTCCCGCCCCGAATTTGTTTTTCTGTAGATCATTTCAGGAGCATTTTTGGCAACTATTCAAAATGGGTCTGTATAATTCAATCTGGACACAAATATAGGAAGACAACATTCATACAAATTATCATTCAATTTTAACCAGCGTTTAAAGAATTATATAGACTGGATTCAAAGACAAACATCGAATTTTAAAACCGTAAATTCAACTCCCAAAAGGCATCGCAAGTCCCATTGAAATATAACTTGACATAAGGTTAGTAAAATAACGATCAAGCAGTTTTGTTTTACACACCCCTACCCCCCCTCAGGCGAATGATTTTATTACATTTTTTGGCGTTTGTATTTTTACAATTTTCTGGACCAGTGTGTACGCAGCTGCGTACTCTGCGTACTGGTAGCTACGCGCCTGACCGCAGATACCTATTGAAAAGTAATGAGCGACACACCGATATATCTGATTTCACACCTAATGTATTGGCCAGATATCAGTCCTGTAATGATAATTCAATTAACCCACTGGTACCCAGCAGTGAAAACTCTCTGAACTGTTATTAATTAATGGGTTCAATGAACTGTTAGTAATTACTTCTCAATTAATGCATGAATCTATATCAATACTATTTCATATGATAACTCAAAATATTTAAAGCTTTAAATGCTAAGTCCATTAGTTTTTTTGTATGATTATATGTTTAATAATTCTTTGATTTTTAGGTTTTGATTATTGTTAAAATAATATTATCCTTCTTTTTCAACAAAACAAGAGAGATGTTGCAGAATCTATAAACAGACTATACTGATACACCTTTATCTTATAACACCCTCTATATTCTTGGTCAGTCTGTCGATTTACATTGCTTAGATTAGTGCTTAATAAATAGTTAGAGCACATTTGTGTTTCTTATGTTTATATCACATTAGCGAACCTTTATTATTATATACGAACACAACAGAAAACAAAACAATAACCAAACACTGTTTTTAGTTTAGTTTAGTTTATTATCTTGTTTTTATTCTGTTTTTAACACTTATACACTTTTTACTCTGTTCTTTCTTGTTATTTAAAACTTTATTCTTGCACTGACGCGCACCTGCTAGTTATACCAGAAAGGGGAGACAAGCAGTATACATAGATAGTTTGTTTTGTATATGTGGATTGTCAGCACTTTGATATTTTATACCGGAAGTATAATTTTGCATTCCATACGCATGTGCAGTCGTCATCAAATGGCGTACATAGTTTCCAAAATACTGCTAAGTTTATAAGTCATATCCCTGTTTGTTTTGTTGAAAGAGGTAGTGACAATTTTATAGACTTTTAGTTATAATTGACTAGAACTTACGTGTTGCAATAATTTTCAAAATTTCGTTTTTTCTAGGTGCGTGTTTGAACTTGTTGTCTTCAATTGCATTCAAATTTAGTGGGTGGGGAATGTAAACATTGCTACTGTGGATACTGACTTTCGTTCATCTTGATCATTTAATTGATTTGTTTGTTTAAAGTTTGTTTTAGAACCATCAGGCCTGTAAAGGTATTTACTTTTTGTTGAACATTGATATGAACAAGTCTACGACACTCTCTGATTATCATGGTTTAATTTCTCCAAACAATTTGCTTAGAATTCCAAATGCAGGAATGCCAGAATTGCCTTTAACTGTAACTTAAGTATGATTACAGTCTGATAAGACTTTAGCTCTAATGTATTTCAATAAATACATTACACTATTCTATTTTACAAACAAGTGGAAGAAAATCATAATCTCGGCATCACATTAATTTTCAGATATAAATTTAGGAATTGGCTAGAGTTATGGGGATAGAATCTAGTTTAGCGGACCCCGCCATTGCGCATGCTCGGAGGTTGTGTTGTTTACAAATTTTGGACGCCATTTTGTTTTTAACGATGCAGTTTTTATTCATTATTTTAATGAATTTTTTTAATAATTATTTTAAAATGCTTTTTTGTAATCCATTTTTAATATCAGTGGGGGCAGAAGCCCCCATAAAAACAGAAAATTAGCCGCATTTACCTTTGCACGTCTGCTCATAGAAACAGCACGCCGCGCACGCCTATTTATATTTACTTCCGGGATCCGCTAAACTAGATGTGTTTCGAGTTATGGTGTCATAACTCTAGACGGTATACAGACGATACATCCCCAAAGCTATTCTCCCTCTAGATGATCCGTCCCCAGTCACATTCGTCCTTGGATGATTGTCTGACATTCCTCTAGAGTCTAGACCCAGGGTCTAAAGTTACAGAAGTTCCATAACTGTAGATATCCCTTGTGAGGGAAGGCTAGAGTTACAGAAGTCTAATAACATGAGTATGTTCCAACTTTCAAATTAAAGTGTATCTGCTAATTTTTTGCTGTAAAATCTAAAGTTAAACAATTATTTTCTACTGTGTTATAATATTGTTTTAATGTTGTTAAGTTACTCAGAGTAAATATTTATTTTTTTCAGGTTAAATCTTCAGCATGTCACATCGAAGGTCGAGTCAACAAACAGACTCTAGTGAGTCATTTAGGTTTTGCAAGGCTGCATTTTTATCTATATTTGACAACATTGATGACAAGATTGAATCAAAAACAAAATTATTAAATGGTATGTAACAGAAAAGAATTATTTAATAATTTATACTATTCAGATTACATTGTATGCATTGCAGCTTTTATGCCTTATTGATATCAAAGTTTTAACCTGTATGAGTGTCCAGCTGACAATTGAAAATGAGTCTTTCTTTTATATTTATTGATCCTTAATAATTGGTTTTACATTTAGATTCTTTTATTGTAAGTTTACACTATAGAAACAAAACAAATTTACCAATGGAATAAAGTTTACACTAATTAATTTTAGCTATGGAAATTTAGGTAAAGTTATCATTTTAATGGGTCAAACAAAATTCTAATTCTGTATGTTAAGTGTTTTTGCCTCTTCAGTAATTTTTCTAGGCAACCAAAATTAAACATTGGAGGTCCAGTTAGTGACCATACTTTATAAGTAATTAGTGTTTGGGCATTTGTATTATGAACAAAATATAAGTATATTACCTATTAAAAGTATATTCTTAAACTGTAGGGTTCAACACACCTAATGTCCTGGGGTTTCAAAGATCCTTAAATCTTGGGTGGAATCCCAGTGATGCCAAGCTAGGAATTCCCTCAGGATTCTTTTAAATTGCCTTGTTCTTACATGACATTGAATCCCCATGAATTGTTTGTCACAATGTGTGGTTGCAAATCTTTGACCATTTTTTGTATTTCATCAGAGGTATCTCTAACATTAAGAACTTATATCTGAATAACCGATTAGGGATTCGTAACGGTTTGTGTAAAGCCCTGTACTGTACATAAAAAAATCTTTAGTATTATAGTAGTATAACAGTATTTTATAGCCTAATGTGCCATGGTTGTTGCGATGTGGGTAGCATGTCTGACTTCAAATCCGAAGGTATTTTGTTCCCTATACATGAGTTTTCAGCCTCATGGTAGGGTAAGTTAGTACTGGTGATAGAAAAGTATCCAGGAATTTTACAGTAGGAAGAGCTAAATATGTGTACAATAAGATAATAAATAGAAGAATTCACACTTCTGCATTATATGTATTTTTATTCAACATTTCGACATTTAAGTCTTCATCAGGTTAATTTATAAATACAATGGAATTAATTGTTATGACGTCACTATCATAGTAACGTTGTGAAAAAAAATTGTATAGCCTAATGATGTGAAATATTTTATTTTATATAGTCTTACAGCAATCAGGAAGAAATCCAACCAGATCAAAGATGAATGAGTATTGGCCTAAAGGAACAGGTATGTATACAATACATTTGTTTTTAATAATTGCTCTGAAATTTAAACAAGAACAAGGAGGCAACTTATTGGGACAGAGTTTATCAGAGTACCTGGGACCCGTATTATCCAGTGTCTTATGACTGAATTTAGTCGTAAATCTTTCTATGTTGTATTGTTAAATTATCATAAGATGTTTGATAATATGCTGCCCTGGTCCACTAATGTGGATTACAGCATTTAAAGAACTATAATGATTTCTGCTGATTGGATTTTTTTTCAACAGAAAGTATAAAACTGTGGGAGTGCCTTTCTTCCTATTCTGTTTATTGATCAACTATCTCATTTGATGTAATTGTGTAGAATACATTTATTTTAACATTTATGACATCCTGAGCTGTTTTCTGTTGCATTTATGTTCAATCAAGAAAATATTCGAAAACTGTTTTCTGTTGCTTTTATGTTCAATCAAAAAAATGTTTGAAAACATTATGGTTTTAATTCCCAAATGGAACTTGCATGCTCTACCCTCCATATGTAAGATAACAGTGTGATATATTTCACGATAGACAAAAACCAACAGCTCTTAAACAAATCCTTTATTTGGCATTTAAATAAATTCATATGAAATTCATTTGTGACTAATTGTCAAATAAAAGTCTGCATTAAAAGAACTTGGCCATAAAACGTTATTTAAGAACTTACTTAAACAAAACCTCACAAAACGTATTCAGTGGTACATGTAAACTGAAGCTTTTTACATTTATTATTGGTTGGTCAATTTACTGATTATTATTGAAGTCGTTAAAATATTGTTTATTTTTTTTATAGAGGAACTAACGTTTGATGATTTTGTTGATATCTGTCAAAAAGAGCCAGTAACCACAGCTGATGACTTGATGAAAGCTTTTAGTAAAATAGATATAAACGGTGATGGATACATATCCCTGGATGAACTGCATAAAATTATGAGCAAGGTATGCTTCTTTGAAAATTAAATCTTTGAACTAGTTTAAAACACGAAAGGAGTTGACTTATTGTAGAGATATGGCAGATTTAGGGTGCTTATCTAAAAAGTATAGGTTATTGTTATCTTTATGGTACAGAATCACATTTTTGCCTGTCTTAGACTTTATAACTATGTGACTCTCTGTTGGGAAAGTGTCATTGAAGCTCTATCAACCGGTGAAAGGTCTCATGTATAGTAAAAACTAGATTTCATTATACCTTCAAGTTGTAAAAGTGTAAAATAAATTTTGACTGTTTACTGGTCTAAGTGACAATAGTAACTATATTATTTTTATGATACATGTATAATGTATGTAATACATAAACATGTAATAGCTCCATTAATACCTTTGATACCTCTGTAAAATAAAAAAAACTGTGAAATCACTGTTAACTTATACAGGGTTCTGCCAAGGATGCGCCCTTGCGTCATTCCCGCGTAAAAAAGATGAATGTCGCATAATGAATCACGCAGGTGCGCCATCGGCGCATCAAATTCCTGACAACGACGTTGCCGAAATTCGTATTCGTCAGCGTTTTATCTTTCAAACGATTTAAAAAGACCAAATCTGATTGGTTGTTAACAGCACAATTATCCAATAAATAAGAACAACTCAATTCAATGTTTGATGACGCGAAGAACTTACGTCGATTCTCGTAATTTTCATAGCATCTTTGCTGTAATTTTCGTAGGGTCGCGAAAATACGTTACAATTGCATTTTTGGCATGTTAATATATTTTTATGGTCTATTATGTACACTGTTGTATAAATAAACGTGTACACGAGTAAATCACACCAGAAATTCAAGTTGAATGTGTGTTGTTTACACGATAAAGTCAGTTTATTATTTAAGCCATTGACAAAAAATAGACAGCTTTGTTCTATTTTTAGAACGTCATCAAAATCAAAGAGCTCAAAGCATGCTAAAAGTGGGGATCAAAAGCTGCTGTATTTTGATTACTTTCTGATAATATCTATGACATGTGGTTTTTAGCAGGCCTGTGAAAGGGGTTTCGGTTCCCATAATACTATCAAATAGATTCTATCTATGAAAAATGTTTGTTTTTAACTAAGTTAATGTTAGTTTAATTACATTATATAGATCGACTTTTAAAAAGTAATGACATTCTTTTTGTGGTTCTTTATACTGGACGCAAGAAAATTTCCAATTGTCCCCACTTTTTTAGACTAATGGGGCCATTGTCCCCAGTCAGTCAAATCCTTGGCAGATCCCTGCTTATATAAATCTTTTTGCCTAAGTCATGGAAATAAATGATAACTGTCTCTGAGAAAGTGGAAGTTCAGATGGAAATAATCGATAATGGTAGTTCAGTGTATGCAATTACAAGCTGCAGTATACTTATTGTTAAGCTGTAACTTGTGGCCATATACAGTGCTTTCCAAGCGTTATTGAAAAAGTAAAATTTTGTTATCACACCATAAAAAGACTGTTCACTAAAACATAATCTTTTATAATTCTTAATCCAACCGTTTCAGGGGGATAAACCCCTCTTCTTCAAGAGGCTTTGAACCAAATTTTCTTAACAATGTTTACTTAGAAAATGCAACTTGGCGACGTTATCACACCATTTGGTTTATTACGGGAACTGAAGTTACCTCTATTATTATAAGTATATGATTGAAATGTCTAACAACAGCAGATTCAGAAGGCAATATGAAAGTTGCTATATATACCTTAGGGCTGCTGCGTGTATCCAGAAAATCGAGTACGAATATTTGTCTCCTCGGATTGTGATCTTTTTTTTGTGGCAAAAATGAAATAACATTTTCAGATTAATTACAACTGAAACGAGACACACTTCTAATGAAAACTTAAATTTACGTAGGGACCAAATAATCTTGTGTCAAAATTTGATTGATACACATTTAAACAAAAATGTTATCACTGAAAATGCTCATAAAATGTCCAGTAATAGACATGTTTGGAGTACATGGTTTTCCATAGCAAAACTCGAGTAATTTTGCTTGAACTATTTTTACTACAAGAATTCCGGTATGCTTCTCCCTTAACAAATGATTCGTGGTTCGATTCGTGAATCGCTACACATACATCGTGGTTCGGATCAGATCGTTTCTTGCTCAGTGATCCACATCCCTAATATACCTCTTGATTTATTTGTAGAAAGGTGATGGTATGACTAGAGAAGAAGTTAGAAAGATGATTGATGAAGTTGATGATAATAAAGATGGAAAATTAGACTATCGTGAGGTATGTGTTCAAAGGGAATTAACTTGATTATCTCATTTTCTTCATACATAAGAAGGTTGATGTTGTATCAGCCTGTCACATGTCCTCCACCCATCAAGCTTAATGCTTAATACTAGTACTTAAAAGGGATTTTATCAGGCTTAGGTTTGATTACTGTTTTTGTCCGGTTTTTTCTTTTTTATGTGTGTTTAGTTTGATTAGAATTTTCAGTCCTTGCAAAATGAAGCAAATTGGCCTGTTGTGGGGCTAAAATTTCATTTATGGGATTCAAACAAAGACAGTATCAATTGTAGTATATTGTCTCCTGTCCCTCCCCCTTCTATTTGTTACATACAAGTACATAGTACATGTAAATACTGTATAATTTTCATTATATTAAAGTAATATTGTTAGATTCCATTTAAGTTGAATAATTTTTTAAATACTTTAATTACTTTTGTAGTTGAGTGGGTGGAGATGGACTCATAGGTTTGACCCAAGATACTTGCTAATAATGCTATTATTATTTATTTTTTTAAATTTTATTTATTATTCTGAGTAAGTAGACAGTTGTTTATAGGAAGTATGAGCCTAGTTACAGTACTAGCAGTCTATGAAATTAGGAAAAGAAAGTGTTTGTCCAACTGGTCATCTAAGTAGCAAGCACTATAGAATGTTTGTAGATTTTTTGGTTGCCCAACAGAAATTATTGGTCCCCTGAACTGAATAGTGTTTGTCCTTGGCAACTTGATGCCCCCTAATGTCGTTGACTGTATCTAAGTGAATCTTAGAAATAATGGAATGGTAAACTGTCTGCTTGATAAGACCCTGATTGTTCAAAAGGATTCTAAAACATAGTACAATCTTTAAAACACCAATGTTTACTATTTTAAGATGTCTTCTCGTAAACCAGTTATTTGGAGAGATAAGATATTCTATGATGAGGTATAAACTGCATGAAGTATTCTCAGACTTTAATATGCATCTTTTATTCTGGGAACTGGATGCTTGCTCTCACATATATTTGTATGTCACTGTTGTTGTCTTGACGTCATAAAATGTTTTTATTTTATTTCATATATTAATCAACTTTATTAGAATCAAATTCACTCCTTAGGTGGCCAGCACTGCTATGATTCAAAAATACTATATGTGCTTTATGTATGTATTGTGTTTTCGATTTGAAACAGTGCTTGATGCCTATGGTTTACACTAAACAAATAGTTATCTCCCATGTATGTGATTGGTATTTGATAGTCATGCAATAGAATGCATGTAAGTTGTTTTTGATGCATCTCATGTATTTCTATGTATAAATCATTATGTTCAAAATTTCCTGCAGCTTTTTCTACTGTTGGTACTTTGTAATGTGCTTAAACTTCTTGTGAATGATTCCTAGACACATTTGGTGCTATTTCTTGTCCTTAAATGTATGTCCTATGTTCTCCTTTTATCATTTGTAGCCCATGAAAGCTCTTATCATTGCACATTTTTGTTTGGTTAACTTTAGTGTGTGATAATCAAGAATGAATCTTTTTTGCTGATGTTTTTATCTTTTCAAGTAGCTTATAAACCTTGGTGTCCCTATACATAGATAAACATGGTTCTTCAAGTGCTGCTTCAAGTATTATATCATTATGTAATACAAAAAAAAGATTAAAAAGCCTTGACCAACTTACTCTTCATATTTTTATAAACCCAAAGTATTTCTTAATTATCAAGGGTTACCAAATATATTTTTTTCCAGAAAATAAAGTAACTTTGATGTTTTAGGTTAATAATAACCCAGGTGGATTGTGCAGTTGGTAGCGTGCTGAGATTTGGAATCTCGTGTCCGGAAGGGGGTACGGGTTCGAATCCCAACCGGGGAGGTTATACCCTTCCATAAAAATTTGACAATAATGTCAATTTTTCTCCATTGATTAGATAATATGGAGTTTCCGGCCTTTTAGAAGGGTAGGTGAGTACTGGTTATAGACAAGGGTCTAGGAAAGCTAGGTTAGGTGCGCTGGATGCTGTAAAATGACCTAAATTGTTAAATCCAGTAAAAAAATGTTTATGTTAGTATGAATGTTGGAATGTATTTATTTAGCTGCTTGTGTTTTTGTCAGTGTTAAACAACAATCTTCACAAAATCTTCAGCTGGCTCAAAATCTTCAATATTAAGAAGAAGGAGATAACATAAAATGCATGATTGTTTTATCTCTTTGTCTGATATCAAATATCTTGATTTATGTTTTTAAAATGCTATATGTCACAACCTTTATTTTAAATGTATGTTAGCATGCAAGTCACGAAGATTTAGTTATTTTTGTGCATACAACCTATTCATTTTATTAGCCAGATTTTTCAACGAAAAAGTTCGGTTAATAGTTAGGCAAAACATGGGAGGGCGGTCAGGCGGGCATCCGATGTCGTTAACAATTGCGTTAAAGTTTTCAATTTAGCATATATCTCTGCCATTTATTGTCAGATCTTTATGAAACTTCATCCAATGATAACATACCATGTGATGAACAGAATCAGAAAGTAACCACAACTCTACCTGGCTTTATAATGGATAATTTCCCTTTGAAACTTTTGCGTTAAAGTTTTTAAATCTGGCTTTAATGTGGTTTCCACATTACATTTCTTTTAATGATTTTAACTTATATTAATCTGTAATATGACTTTATCATGTGATAATCTATGCTTGATGAACATTCAGTGGCATTTGTTTGTTAAAATTTTTGCATTTGATTACTTTAATTCCAAAATTCACTTCTGGAAAATGTGTATATCATATAAAAAATTTATCAAAGATTTGTGATCTCATTGTACAGTAACAAGACTTGACTTACCGGTAAATTGATTGTTGCATAATTACAGTTCTTTTTGACATGGATTGCATAAGCAATTCAGGTCTTAGTTAGCGACATATTTTATACTAGGTCATATCAATCATGAAATAGTGGACAAGTTAAGTGAATCAATTGCCTATGGAAATCTTTCTTTACTTTTTCCTTTTACTTATGGTTACTCTAATTTCTTATTTGAAGTTTTTCTGTTGTTTTACATTCTCCTTACCATTCCCTTTCAACTGTCAGGTCAGTTTTACTCCTTTTCTAGTGAAAAACATTTCAAATTTCCTCTTAAAAATAGTGTTTGGGATGGATGGTCTCCTGTTCCTTTACTAGATGAATCTGCTTGTGCCACTTATTAAAACAGAGATTTGCATTTCATATTTTGTTATTTTGTGTATGATTTACTACACATATGTGAAATAAAAATGTTGTTAATTTCTTTTACAGTTTACTAATATGATCATGAAAACAACTGAAGAGTCCAAAAAGTTTTCAATGAAAGTCATGGAGAAAAAAGAACGCAAGAAAATGCGAGCAGAACGACTGAAGGAAAAAGGTATTATGCTTTGATTATTGAGATGAAATTAGTTAGTATAGCTTACATAACATTTTGTATTTTTATTTTTTATCAATTGAATGTATGTTTCATTGAAATATACACATTTATAATGCAGCTGTGTATTTTAATTAGTTGTAAATTTTATTTCATTTGTTTTTATCCCCTATATTTTTTAATTGTCATTGTCTTATCCATGTATATTGCATTTGAAATAGTTCACTTCAATGCATATTTGTATTGTATGGTATTGTTGACTTTTTCAATTAATTTTACATAATCATGTTTAGATTTAAATTTTTTTACATCTTGATATGGTCAAGTTTTGTCCATTTTCCAGCTTTAAAGAAATCTGAACTAGGAGTTGAAGATTCAGGGGTTGGGGAAAGTGGGGCTGAAAAAATGGGATCCTCTGTTTCTATCTCATCTAATATCAAAAAAGATGAAATGGGTTCCATGTCTTCATTAAGGGTGAAAAGGGATAAAGACATGGGGTCAAAGACTTCATTAGTTCCTTCACTCCAGTTGGATGATGGATCTGAAGAAGTACTAGGGTCAAAACAGGAATCTGAATCCATGGGATCTAAGGTCTCAATTAGGGGAGAGCAAACCGAAAAAATGGGTTCAAGAGTTTCATTGAAGTCCAAGGAAAATTTAGGCTCAAAAGTGTCATTACATGATGAAGTCAGGGGTTCAAGGCTGTCTCTCAGATCTAATAAGGAACAAAATATGGGGTCAAGGGTTTCCCTTAAATCAACTGGAGGTGATGAAACTCAAGCTAATGCTGAAGGTATGAGTTGTTATACCCAAATGTGTGGCATTCAAGCTTCAAAACGTCTTCTTACTTTCAAAGCTCAACTGCATTTTCTATGCTCCACTGTCACCATCAGGCTCAACTATTCAGAAAATTGTAGCAAATATTTACAATGCTTGAGTATATTATTACTTAAGTCTGAATTAAGATAGTATTTTTCTACATAACACCCCTTTAATGCAAAAAGGTACAATATAGTTCTTATATAAGATGGTACCTTTTTGCTTTAAGGGGACAAATTATTATAATGATACCTACTTGATAAAAGAAGAGCTTATAACAAAGTGATGTGAGACCAAACTTTTATGAATGAGTTATACAATCTCAATGTATTTGAATAGTTGAGCTGCTTCAAGCTGAACAACTTTAAGCTTTTTGTTATAAGTTTTATATATGCTTTATGCAAGGGATAAACCTTATGCTATTGTTGAAGTATTTATTACAACTAATTCATGTTTATAAAGGATTTTGGGCCTGCACATAATCAGTCTTAACTTTATTCAAATAAAGGGTTAAACATGTAGACTGGTTTGTGTTGACCCATTCGGTTGTTTTTACTTGTACTATTTGAGTATGTAACTTTCTGCTTGTGAGCACTGTACTCAATTTTTACTTTTACACTGTATTTTTTTACTCATATTTCAGCTTTTCTTTTATGATTCTTACTTGTTTTGTAATAGGGTTGTATATGAGGTTTTTAATAAATTGTATTTTAGCCATGTATTTTAACCCTTATCATGCTATATATCTTACTTCTGATAAGCCTCCCCACTGCTGAATTAATTTAGCTGATATTGATCAGCGGATGCCGTGATGATAGGTGTTGTGTTTATCTGCTTTAAATTGGTATTTTTAGCAAATTTATCATACCATAACATTATAATAACATTTTTGAAAAGTACATAGAATAAAGGAATTGAATATACAGTTTTTATTGATTTTCGTCATCAAACCATCTGTTTAAAGTCTTCCATAAGACAGGAAAGAAAAACATACATGACAATATTTCAAAGATTTCGATTTTCATGCTGTAAAAAAACATGTCATGCGCTTTAAGTTTTATTAATTTAGATGGGGAATGATTAGTATAATAACACCATGCATATTAGTAATATTAATTGGGTAACTAGAATAACTAACTAACATATTCGTTGACCGATGCTTGGCATTATTTCCGTATGTATTGAATGATCACAGTATTCCAATGTTATTTACACTCAAAAGAATCGACTTATACACACTATATATAACACAAATACACGCATCTTCACACGCAACTCATTATAAATAATTACAAAACTTGATATCCGTGAAAACATAACGTAACAATTAAAAACGACATTTTTAGTCCTCATTCGCTTCAGGTTGAAGCCTATAATCCTTCATAGAAATTTCACGTACAATTACATCATTTAAAAAATCACTGCACATTTGTTTTGTTACATGTAGTACCATCCGTGAAATTAATATCACAATCGCTGTCACCACTAAAATCAGTTTTTTCAAATAATTAGTCTAAAACAACGTCTAACAAAAATCGTTTTCTTGCGTAAGCTGCCATTGTTAGTATTATGAAAACTCAGCCAGAAATGAAGTTTGTTTTTCGCGCGTAAAGCTAGATTAAACTTCTATTGGACAATAATTTAATCAATATCGTCATCAACAAGATATCAGCCTACGATATAATAAATTTTGTACAGATATCGATCTATTTTAAGCATAATAAGAGGATAATAAGAGGGTGTAACTTAAAAACATATGCATCGCGACTGTAGGTCGCGCTCAGCAGTGGGAAAACGATAAGATCATCGCGACCTGTGGTCGCGTATAGCATGATAAGGGTTAAAAGGCATAACAAATACTTACACTAGAGACTATTCTCATAATATCTGCATTTAGGTACTTAGTGATAAAAAATCTTAGACGTCGCCTTAATTTCGTTATAAGTGCTCCTGTTTTACTCAATGTTTAAAGCTTCATTGCATTGATTACATCAACTTTCTTGCTTCTTGCATCACCTAAATAACAAGTATTAACATTCTGACAATTTTTTGTGAACATTTCAACTTATAAGGCAGTCTATGAAATTAGAATATGAAAGTGGTTGTCTGAACAGGTCACTTTAGCAACAGACACTATAATTATATCTTGTTCGTAGATTTTTGGTTTCCCAAAATAAATAATCACTAATAAGTGGTTGTTAGGAACTACCAGACTCCAACTAATTTTGTAGACTATTATGGTGTTCAGTTTTAGTGTTGGTTGAAGTTTTCCTTCTCTGATTGAGCTTATTGATTAGTAACTAACTTTTAGGATAAGTTCATTAGAGATGAATATTTATTTATACTGTGTCAACATGATTTTTTAGATTATATTACAGAGCCCAGCACACCTAACCTAGCTTTTCTGGACCCTTGTCTATAACCAGTATTCACCTACCCTTCCACAAGGCCTGAAACCTCTCCATATACATTAATAATGGAGAAAAATTGACATAATCGTCAAATTTTCATGGAAGGGTATAACCTCCCTCGGTGGGATTCAAACCTGTACCCCCTTCAGAACACTAGATTCAAAATCCAGGTGTGCTACCAACTGCGCAACGGAAGTTTGGTAGCCAAACTGCATTTAGGGATAAATATTACAATGTTACTTATAATGTAATATTTTATGTTTAGAGAGTAAAAAGAAAGATGAGGATGACAATATTTCTCACGCAGAATCTAACATCGATGAACAAAGTAAGCCTGCGTGATATAATATAATGCTGTGTTTTTTAATACATGTATAACCATTTACATTCAAATTTATTAATATTAGTATTGTAATACTAATTTCTTTTTTGTTTGTACATAGTTTTGTTGAGATACTAGTAACATACTTAGAGACTATAAATTCTGTCTTCTTGCACCCTTACTTAGTACTTTTTAATTAACAATCGAAACAATTACATTGTTGTAACTAATACTGTCTGATTAGTCAAATCCAAGGATAGGGCTAGAATGGTATATAACATTGATTGGTATTAGTTTAAACTTATGAATAGGAAATTTTGGTGAATGAATGTTATTAAGAAAAATTCATTACCATGAATGTTTCAGTATGCTTTTGTTCAGAAGCTGTTATTTAATGTTGTTGTTTTATGGTAAACTTAATTCCTTGTTACTTTTATGCTCTGGATGTAAATTGTAAAATTCAAGTGAGCGACCTGAAACCCTTTGGACCCTCTTGTTTAACTTGAGATTTTCTTGCAATAAACTTTTCTTGTCTCACTCTGTCTGCCATGTATTGTCTTACTTTAAATTATTTATGCCCTTCACCAAATTGCTTCAAATATTTATGCTTCTAAGATTATAACTGATCCTAACCTTGAAACCATTAGAAATATAGAAGGGAAAACTTTAAACTCTTGTCTGTACCTCATTATTGACTTTTGCCTGTGGTGAGCCATCTAGCTTGGTTAAGACCACTTGCTTTTTCAAAGCATTGGTTAAAAAATGGGAGACTGAAGAAATTTAGCAATCACGAACAAGATAGTGTTACAGTATTGCTTGTGTATCATCTTTTTCTCTAGCGGCGGCCGTGGCGTAGTGGTTAGCATGTCTGACTTCGAATCTGGAGATCCCGGGTTCAAGCCCAGTCGCTGTAGGTCATACCCTATACATGAGTTGTTGTCCCCGTGGTTGGGTAAGTAAGTACTGGTGATAGAAAAGTGTCCAGGAAACCTATAGTAGGAAGAGCTGGTCGTCGTATATAATGCTTAGCGCAATACAGTCATAACTCACTCTTTTTTAAACTTGAGTTACAACCGTTTTGCGCTAAGCCTGTTATATAACCTAAATATGTGTTGAATATGACGTTAAAAAAACAACAACAAAAAACTACAACATCTTTTTCTCTGCTGTATATTTATTAGATACTTTAATTACTAGAGTATATTATTTGTTAACTTGTTAAAATTGTGTTAAAATTACAATCATGTTACTACTTTTTGTATTTTCAATGTTTTCTTGTATAAAAATCTGTTTTAATGAATCATCTGTTTCAAACATTTTTATTAACTCTTTAGTATTGTGCGTAAGGTTGACCCCGATCAGACCTTTATGCAAGAATATTCATTATATTGAATACGAATGAAATATTAATGCTTGGTTACACTGTGGCCGTGAGGATTATGTGTTGAATTTTAACACATAAACATACTTCTATAATTTTACAATCGCTGCCAAAGTGTAGAATAGGTAGAATATGATTTTTGTTGGGATATGTGTAAATAATTTATTAGATGCATAAATGTGAAAGGTCAGATCGGAGTCAAACTTTAAGCACTAGGCAAGTGTATGCATGGGTGACACAATTCTATCAACTTTACATTTTGTTCTCAATTTCATTAGGGGATACATGTGCAACCAATCTGATTACTAAATTCGGGGATGCTTTGCAATTGCAAGGGGTCTTCTTCACTTTGAAATTGTCCAGTGTGATTTGTTAGGGTGAATATTTGTTCATTATTGTTTAATGATCATAAAACTGTTAATTCTGAAATTTGTTATAATTTACAATATTATAGTACTATTATTGACCTGTAATAATGATATTATTGACCTGTAATAATGATATTATTGACCTATAACTGTCTATAGGTAGTTCTGGTAATAAATCAAAGGCAGATGATCAGAGTACAAAAAGTTCATCTAGTAAGGACAGTCCTCGTGTGTCTCCCAGAAATAGACCAGTCTCGGCTTCAAGACAACGTTCAAACTCAGGTAGTAGGGCAAGGTCTGACTCTAACAGTAAAACAGGTGTGAAAAAAGGTACAACACCTAGGGAAACTCCTAGAAGGGACTCAAAGGACACTCCTAGACGAGATTCATTAAGTGCTAGAAGTGAGAAACCTCCTCTTCCTGACTCCCCAAGGTCAAAAGATGAGAAATCAAAAACTACAAAGACGGATAAACCAGCTACGTCCAAAGATAAAGATTCCAGCAGTAAGAGAGTGTGGTTTTGAAATGTTTTAAGCATGAATCTACTACCATGTGTATTGAACTAACAGAATATTATTGACTGCTTTTGACTAACCAACCTCTTTTGGTTATGTAGTGCAAAGTAATAGGCTTTAGTGAATATGTTATAATTTTATGGTTTGGTATGACTAACAAAATGTATCTTTGTTGGTTTTTATAAAAAAACTTACTTCGCTGGTAAATATGATATTGTTTATTGATTTATTTTTTTTAACTCAATTATTTTGTGCTTTTATGTATAAAGATTATTAGTTTTTCAAATGATAAATATTAAGTTCTTCATGTTCAAGGGAAAGTCTTCATTTTCAGTTGCTTGTTTAGATAACCAAGTATTCTCACATTATTTTGAACTATTACAGGTCAGTCTTTAAATAAGGATGCTGTTTTCAAGTCTAATTTAACTAAAGGTATGATAGGACACAAAATCACTTTGCAGAAAATAAATAAGTGCTGTCATTAATGTTTTCATTAAAGTTACATTCTTTTTGGGTATGTTGACAATACTGCTCATTTATTCTCAACCTCGGCTTAAAATTTTAATGTCTAATTGCTCATGGCAATCAAAAGGTGACCAAAGATTCATTCTCAGATAATTTTCAATGTGTATGTATCAGTTAGAATTTTACAAACAAACACATCAACCATTGGAATAGAATGTTCATTAATCAATTTTGTGTGTATTTTTTTTTTAATCAAATTCTACACCTTGTTGAACAAGTATTTGGACACTAGTATTTTTTCTGTGCACCCAAAATTTAAACAATAGAGGGACAGATGGCTGTCATGATGTGTAAATAGTTGTCTTTGACTGTGTGCTCAACTGGTGTACATATTTCTAAATAACAAGATTTTGTTCTTATTATTGGTATACAGTAAAAACTCTGAAAACCGGACCTGATCCGGACTGACCAAAAAGTCCGGTTTTCAGAGGATTCCGGTTTTCAGAGGTTTATACATTATATATTATAGAATCACAAATTAAACTCAGGTATGGGTTTGGTGGGATCTTTTCCTACATTAAAAGGATGGTTCAGCTATAAATTAATTTATTTTTCATTTAAGTTCGCTTAATTTTGTTTTGGTAAGTATAAATTAATTGAGAAAAAGATAAAATTGAAATAATAACTTTTCTTTAGTTACATGTACATGTTAGCAATGGACTTAAAATACATTCAAATAAATAAATGATAAATATGGATGCTATTCTTATTTTAAATGAATTCATATAAACACATAACAACAACAATGTCATATAAACATTAATGTTTTTCCAATATCTTACTCAAGATAAAAAAGATAGTCATTATTATTTCCTTATAATTAACAAACTTTGGTAATTTTGAATACAAACATGTAGCCTCTTTTATTGTATAAAAACAATATTTGAAATTAAAATATTTTCACAAATCATATCTTTGCAACAATACATGTGAAAACAAAACAAACATTATAAAAATCCTAAACAATGACAGACAAGTGTTTTTCACGCCTGTATAGATAAAACTCTTGGATATTTAATTAACAATTGACATCTGCTTGGGATTATGATTAACTAACTTTGTTAATACACAAATTTTTGACACTTGGTGTCCGGTTTTCAGAGGATGTTTTATGCATATTTATCATTAGAAGCCATGGCAAAAGGTCCGGTATTCAGAATTCAGAGTTTCAGGTTTTCAGAGGATATTTTTCAATGCATTTAATAGGGAAAAATAAGGGACTTCAAAAATCGTCCGGTTTTCAGAGGATTCCGGTTTTCAGAGGGTCTGGTTTTTAGAGTTTTAATTGTATTAGTATCTTAGAAATGCTAATGAATGACAGCTCTGATTAGGATTTGAATGAATTGTACCTTTGGTTGACATAAAATGTACTAGTGTGGTTTTATATGCTTTTTTATAGATCATTGGAATCGTAAAACTGAATCACTTCCTTTGTCACAAGTTTTAGATTTCACCAAATGTTTATATCAATCTTTATTGTAGAACTAATGCTTTACAATCCAGCATGTTGGTTTTGGTTCTTGTCATTTTAATTACTAATGATTAGCCAAAATGGCTATACTGTATTTATTGCATCCTTCGTGTCATTTTATTTACTAATGATTAGCCAAAATGGCTATACTGTATTTATTATCCTTCGTGTCATTTTATTTACTAATGAGTAGCCATTCTTCATATTGGAATATAATTACTTTATGTGATTACTAACTGTTTATGATATATTTATGCAATATTTATAAGACTTAAAAGCTTAACTTTATTCATACTCTTTTTATTATGCCATAACATATTTTACAAAACATAAGCTTTCAAACTGTATTTACATAAAAATTATGTCTATATGCATGTTATTGGTAAAAAGGGCTTCTGCATTCTGAATAAATGCTTGGTTATTGTATTGAATTCTTTGTCTAACTAAGTATGCTTGCCTTGCTATATGTCTGTAACCAAATTGGGAAATGGTTCATGTTAATTGTTGCTTTGGGGTTGGTTGACATATTGTATCTGTATTCAAGAATTTGTTTTATTTTTTTTCATTCTTATGAATTATAGGGGTTAGTGACTATGGTAAAATTTTAAGTTAGTATTAACAATGTATTTGAATAGATTTATGTAAAAATTGATAAAATTTTCAATATTTACTAATTAATAAATGCAGTATACATGACTGTAAATATAGTTTTTAAATGTTGTTTTAAAATATTGTAAACTTATTATACAATTTACGATAAGAATTGAGTATAAAGGAATTTTGCCATGTATAAGATTATAAAGTTTTCTACCTGCAGCAAGTCTGACAGATTTGAAACAAGTTGCTCTTAACATTTTAGGTTTATTTCAATCTCCGTAAATAGATATCCTTTAGAGTGCTGTCATACAGGATCTCTAAGGTTTGCTAGGATGGTTACGTTAAAATGACCTTTGTGTCGATCAATCAATGCGTAGCTTTCTTCTAGACGAAACACTAGTTATTATAGCATTTTGATTTCGTAATTTCTATTTTTGATTTTTGGGAGCTAATTTGATGGTGGTGTTATTCACAGACTGTGATTGGATGGCTCATTTCAAATTGCATGACAAAGATGATGTAAACCAGTTACTAAACATAATGATTGCGTCATGAATATTATAAGGAGAAAAGGTTACCTGAACGTGACCCTCATAACAAAACAGCCAGATCTAAATTCGCGAGTACAGCAAAAATTTTAGATCAGGTTTCAATCAGATTGGGTTTATTTAAATTAGCCAGTTAATTTGGAAGTGGAATATTTGTTCAACATTTGTGTCATTGTTGATTAAGCTATGTGTTTTAAGGTTTTATACTAGAATATTGGAGTGTAAAAATTAAGCAGCAGTCATCCACAATTATAATATTACATATTATGTCTCTTTTTATGTTTTTTAAAAGATTCAGCGCGTTCTGTTGCCGAGGAAATTCATTATGACGATGATTTTGACATTGTTAGTACTGGAAGACCTACCCCTAGAATTGATCTCAATGCAAAAGTTGGTTCAACACCTAGAACAGAGAATAAAGATGATTCTAAGAAATCTGACAAAGAAGAAGCTTCAACTAAATCAGGAAAGGAGGTTAAAGGTAAAGATAGTCTTACATCTCTAGCTAGTAACGCACATGCTAATGCTGGTGATAAGGATGGGGATAAATTATACTCTGATGTGAAATCTGATAAAAAACTGGTGAAGGATGATAAAACTGAGGGGAAAGGTCAACCTAAAGATGACATAGGTCTAGATAAAGAAACAGACAAAGATCTTAACAGAAAAACTGGTGAAAAAGAAAAGTCTAGGGTTATAAAAAAGACTGGAGAAGTTGATGATTTACTTTCAAATGATGGAACTTTAAAAAGTGGAGATAGACTTAGAGATACAGCTAAAAGTGACAGAAGTATAATAGATGATATATTCAATAAATCTTCAGTTAGATCTACAAGTGACAAGTCAGTGGAAGATGGGAAAGATACAACTAGTCTTGTTGATGAAATATTTAAATCTAGTAGAAGCACAAGATCAATATTGTCCAGAGAATTTGATTTAATAAATCAAGATGAAGAAGACAATAAGAAAGCAAAAGATACTGAAAAGAGCTCAAAGACTGCAAAAGACAGTAATGAAGGTGGAAAGAAAACAAACTCTACTAAAATGAGTAAGGAAATTGCTAGTGGGTGCACGTTTGAGGATTGCTTGGCTTGCTTAGATAACAGAGTGTATGTGTTTGATTTTGCTATATACATGTATTTGCATTGAGGAAAATCATATGATGAATAACATTTAGAATGTATGGATTATAATGTATTTATGTAATACTATCTATAGAATAATGCATGATGGTTGTACCAAACTTTTTTCTTGTAGATGCCTGGTATACTTGGCTTGGGATTGGTGTATATTATTTCTATATATTTAAATCTTTCTGACATGACAATACATGTATTGAATATAATGAATGAAAACTAATACATGTACTATATATTTATGCATTTCCTCACCTTATACTATAGAGATCTCAATAATTTTTTGTCCTACTATAATGTGTGAAAGATGTCTATGGATCTAAGGATTCTATTATTTGAAACAGAAACTGTTATAACTAAATAATAATGTTTAAAGCTTAGGGTTTTAGATAATAGCAAGGTTTTTGTGGTGCTTTACCTGTGTTTGACATTTTTTGAGTCAAATAATTCTTGATAGTCAGTTGACCTACTCACTGTCCCTTGACAGACAAAGATTTCTTAATCCAAGCCTTTAACTAGAGCTAAGTGAATACCTCAACCAAGGCTGTCAACTGCCTTACATGATATAGAGGTATGAGGGAGAATGACTACAGAGTTATTCTGTGACAAAATATTTGAAGAAATGTAAAAAAAAAACCAGTCAGATGCTCTACCAACGGAATTAACTGATTTGACTAGGGCTAAACAAAGATAACTTGTTTGTAACCATCTCATTGTTCGAAATTTTGGCACTAAAACATTTTAGTGTAAATTGGTGAACACATTTTGGATTGAAAGTCATTGTGGGTACAATAGTTATAACATTCGTGTTTTTAATAAGAGCTTGCTTAGGCTTTGAAATACAGGAATAAGCTGACATGTACCATTATTTGTCAATATATATTATATAATGATATGTAAATATACCTCGGGTTTGTTAGAATGATAAATAATTACATTGTTAATAGATATGTCATGGACTATAATATACAATATAAAGATTTCATAGACATTCTTGAAAATATTTGTGATCCCTCTGTTGTAATCATTATCATTAACAACTTCCTTTTGAGTTTATACACTCCTGTGTTGTCCTGATTGATTTTGGAAAAAAATCAGTTAATAATATCACTTTATATTTCAGCCTTATTTTACTTAAGAATTGTGTTAGCTTTGTTGCATTTGATTGACATCAATTATTTATCTCCTTAATGCAAAAATGTACTTTCTTTTATAAGATTAAAGAACAGTATGATACCTTTTGGCATTGAGTTAACATTTTCTTTGCAATCTAAGTATTTGTTTTATTTTAAATGCATGTAGTTGCTAAATTATTGCGTTAGAGAGTGAGCATTTGGAAGGTCCTCTTGATCTTGCAGTAGGAACATTTGGATATATTTTAAAATTTAAATATTTGGGGTGAAAGCTGAAAACATAGCAGGAGTAATAATGCCATTCTATCATGATATAAATATTGAAAAATAGTAGTCTAACTACAAATGAGTTTATTTAAGTTTATTTGCCCAAGCTATCGGCTATAATTGCCTTCATCAGGGTTTAAACAAAAATGACACTATCACTTCTGTCTCTGAACATTTTTAATTCCCAAGGTTATACTATTCAGGATTTCTCTTTTATGCCAATTGATAAGGTAAAAAATGATTGGAGCAGGCTATTAAAAGAGACTTCTTGGATACATCGTTTGGGAACTTTATTCCCATTAGGGATGAATTCCAAAATCTTATTTTAAAATTTTAAATTTTGCATTTTAAATTGAAATGTATTTCATAAACAGTTTAATTGATGTTTTTTTATATCTTTATTTGCATTCTATCATGATGGAATTTGATAACATAGTTATAAGAATATTTTGTATATTATGTTAAGTTAAACTCTGAACTGGGGTTGTCAAATTTATGTTGAAATGTCATTTTTGATTGGTTGATTAATTATGTCAGTCTTCAGGATTTACTTTATCATAGAAGGTTAAGGTTATGAGTTTTTTGTTGAAAGAAAGTAGCCTTACTTTCTACAATGGATCACATTATTATTTAACTGTGTTTTATTCCATACAATGTTGTCTCCCTTTTATTTGAAACTGTATTATCATGCTGTCATTTTATGCATGTTTAAAATCATTTTAAAGCATGTATTATAGTATTTTCCCTTTAAATTCAGTTATTTAGCATTTGTTTTTATGCTAGTTATTGTAGCATGATTGGATTAAAGCAAGTTTTTTGTTGAATTACTTATTAATTTTTTCTACTAGTTCAGTCGTTCTGTCCAATTACCTAGCCAGCTTAGATGTTATTACTTTGTATTACTTATAGCAATCATATCATAATTTCTTTGTCTGCAAATAGTTTGTAACTTTAACATAATAATTAATTGAATGCATGTTTTATGGTTTGCAGATGAGAATAGCCTTGGTTCCCAAACATCATTGAAATCAGGTACTTTAATAAAACAATACATTGAGAGTGATGTCCCTTTGTTAGACTGTGTGTGTCGTAGACTGTGTTCAGACAATTTCTGGTAGATTAAAGATTTGATTTCTGCTTTTGTTTATAAAGTTTGCTTTAAGTGTTAATAAGTGTTTAAAGAAAATTGGGCAATAATCATTATTCGGAAGATTCATTAAAGAGATGCATGGGTCAATACTGACTGGGTGGGGGTCACTTTTTTATTTCTTATTGTCATCTGTTCTAATACATTGAGATAAAATGTACCAATTGCAGGCAAATGAATCAAATGGAGTTGTCTTGCTTCAGTCTTAACATTAATCTTGTAAACAGCCATTGATTGATTGCAATCAACTGTATGGAACATAATAAGTACTGTATTACAAGAAAGATTGCTGAAAACAGTCTCAGACACAACATTTCTTCTTATATTCTGCTGGATATTTTCACTCCTACAGCCTGTAGACCATAAATTAACATGTTCAAATATGAAACAAGCTCTAACCTTCACTGTCAGTTTCTGTATCTTCCAGCACTCTTTTACTTTTGTTTTTAATGCACTTCTTTTGTTCTGAGTAATAATTATATTTAATAATATTGTTTGATTTGGCTACTGTGGCTTTCAACTTTTTCAGCTATTGTTGCTTTGACTTTTTTATGCTTAGTTCTTTTTCTGCATCAGTGCATTTGAGAATTTAGTGGAATAAACTATTCTATTTAGTATTACTATTTATTCTTAATGGATATAATTATATTATACTGTATCAAGTTTTCCTTAAACAAACTTGCATTGTTTTGTAATTACTAAAGTTACATACATGTACATGTATTTAAATTTTATTTTTCAGTTTTAATTTTATGTTAAACATAACTTTTAAGGGTTGATATGAAATTGGAAATAAAGGGCTTTAGATCTAATAATATTCTAAATAGCAGCTTTCAGTTTACTTTTATGTTATGTTACCATGTAGGGAAAAATATAAGTTCTATGCTTTTAATAGTTTAGAAAGTAATTTTTTATGTACTGATGTGAGAAGAACCATGGATTACATATTTTGTTTTCACTTTTTGTTCAAGCATAAGTTTAGCAAATTCTCCAAAAGGCTAAAGTTATACCACAAACCGAAAACTATTGACAAAAATGCCTGACCAGTCTAACTTGCGAAGTGATACATGTGTCTCTGATTAACTACGCAGTAAATTTTTAGGCGATAAAAGTAGTTCTGCCATTTGTCTAGTGATTGTTTCACTGATTAGTGACAGGTGTTTACTTATATTGATTAGCATGTGGAAGGGGCGTAGTCAAATCTCGTTAAAACTCTAAGCAGTATACATAGTGATCAATCTAGTGTTTTAAAAATAGGGTAGAATAAACACTTCGCCCACATTTTTTGCCCTGCTCGATACAAAAATTCTTACGAAAAAAATCTTCGTAAGTCAGTTTCATATAATTAGCACTTCAAAGTCAGACGGATAATAAGCATAACTATGATATGATATTCAAAAATGATTATTTTGTAAAAAGCACCACTGAATGTTAAGTTGTTTACTATCATAGGGTGTTGAAGATTGTATTTCGATTTTGGAGCCTTCTCACTGACAAAATTATTTATATGGGATTAAGTTTTTTAACTCAAGTAAAATTATGACCAGACAAACTACAAGAACTTAAATATGTAATCCTCAAGGTTGTTTTCACATACTTACAATGCTTTTTTCAGTAGTCTTTGTAATATATAACTTCTGACTGGTCCTACTATAATTTTTCTACAGGTGGTAAAGATAGTGTACCAGTCCCTTCTCCAAGAAAATCTGTATCACGCTTGTCTGAAGGTAATCACTGTCCTGCTTGATGATTGGCTAGTTTGCTGCTCTTATCCTTGCATATTTTACTGAGTGCTTGCACGAGGGACCACTGATATATATTTACATATTTCATTATATAGATATTTTAACAACCTTATACAGATCACTGGAAGGTCAAAAGAAGGTTAAATAATACATTTTGCTTACCTCTCAAAATGGAATCATCTGTTTACTTTTTAGTTGGACACTTTGCATAATTGGAGAGCTTAATAATTATTGTTCACTCTTCGTTCTTGGCACCCTTGGGCATTGTTTTCTGCTTTACCTTATTTTTTCAGACATTTTTGGGGGTTTTGTTTTACATGACATTGTTATCAGAAACAGATTTTCTTGTAGTATTTATTTTCGCTCTTATATGTAACACACAGCCTTGTTATACTTTATTGATTTGCATTCTTTCTTTTTTAGACTTTCCAGTGATATCATAAAATAGAACTAACATTGTTTACAGCTTAGATAATAATAGATAATTGCTTTTACTTATAAAACAATGAAGGATTTAGTCACTGTTTGAGGTGACTTTGGAATGTTATCATAAAATTATGCTTTTCTGAATCATTACCCATGGATGGAATTTTTCAGGACTATTCCTGAAGTTCAGGATTTTTAGGGACCTGAAAGGGTTGTTTTTTTCTGTTAGTATGTAAAAGCTGCTGAAATCATGAAAAATCTGACATTTCAGGCATTTTGAAATTTTGAATTTTTAGCTATGGCTGTTTATTTACATATCACTACCATGCTTTCAGTTTTGTGTGTAGTATTATCAGGCGGGGAATGGTTGATGCATGTACCTTACCTTTGTATTAGGCTTATATAACAAAGAATAAATTATGAGGGACGGAACTGTCTCACTTTTTTACAGCTCTGGAATATCTGTATCTGTTGAAATGGACTTGTAAATCACTGATCACTTTCAGGAAACAAATTGAGGATTGCCCGCAAGACTGTAGTAAGTGCTTGGGTTAAAAAGGGAGTTACTTCAGTCTTGCGGGCAGTACTCGAAATGTAAATGTTGCAAGCTAATGACTTTATTTGCAAGTAAATGTATTATTCATAAATGTTGATATTGCATTATGCTTATTTAACAAGATATTTACATCGTATTCTTAGTTGTATAAATTATATACTATTAGGGAAGCAAGTTTTTTTTTCAATTTATACTATAATTCTATACATGTACTTGCAACTTTTATTACAAACATAATGTATTTGTAAGTAAAATTGTAGAAGTGTTCTAATTCCATGATACCACCATAATTATTTGTGAAGTTGTGCCAAAAATAAGAAATATTTAAAAAATGCTATTAACCTTAAAATAGGTCATATATTAAGTTGCCATGAACTGGTTTTTTTTCAGGTATGGGTAAGACTCTCCATAACACACAATATAAATAATACACTAACATTGAATTATAGTATTGTAGAATATATATTTTACATTGTTCTTAACTTTTATTAACCTACAAGTGTTCAACCCTGGTTTTGATGTTCATTGGACTTGAATAGAAAATGTGTTTTTATTCTTTATTTGATTGTATTTAAAGCATTTCTGTTTTATTTGATTCTGTTTCTATTTTACTTTATACATTTATCAATGCTTTATGTAATGCCACAGAAAGAACATTTTATCTTGACTATACCATAATAAATGTTTTAATTAATAAGTTAAAAAATTGACAAATTAAGGATTAGATTTAGCTATGTAGAACCCAGTTGCCAAAACCATTATTTTTGTTGCCATATGAAAGACAGTTATAATATTTAACATTAATTTGATGTCATCTTTTTCAGATGAAGTGCCAAAGCCATCACCTCGTGTTAAACGTGATGGAAAAAGTAAATCAAAGACAAAGGATGGTTTACCTGACCCCAAATCTTTGAGAGTAAGTTTTAGTTTGAAGTGTATTATATAGATATCACATCCTATAGAGGGTGGTAGAATGGAATGTTCACCCAAGACAAGTAATGTCAACCTAGGCTTTAGCTGAGGTTGACATTACTTGTCAAGGGTGAACATTCCATTCTATCACCCTCTGTAGGATGTGATATTTATTTTATTATACTGAACAACAAAATCAGAAATTGTTAACAGTTTAATAGGCATAAACCATTTAATTTTATCTGTTTTATTTGCTTCTGAACACGAAGACATTTTTACACCATTTAAGTTTGTCCTTCCGTAAAAAGCAAGCTTCTGCGCAAGGTATGATAAATAGGAAAATGTTATTAAGTTTTCATTTATCTGAAGTAAAATTTACTTAATGTTCTATGAAATTTAGAGAATACAAGTCAATGTTTGTTCATGTGATAACAAGACCTTGAATGGAAAGAGATAAAAACAATTAATGTTTGTACTATTCATAACAATGGTCTCTTAAATGAGCTAGGAAGTACACATTTTAAAATAACTTCATTACATGCTATGTATATGGAGTTTGTGATCTGGGTCAATTTTATTGGAAATTCTTTATTTTCAGGATTGGCATCATTTTACTAGTAAAGGTTGTTTCTTTTATGAAGAGGATGAAATTGTTACACATATATATAGTTTGAAATTGACTCAAGATAGTACAGTGTATCTATCAGCTCACCCCATAGAGGAACCTGCTTGCTGTATGTTGTTTTCTGCTTTGTTTTGTATATTTAATGTCAGGGCATTAGTCTGAAGTCTTGTCTTTCGATGCTAAGTGGTTGTCAGGGTTCTACTGTAGCAGTAAAGAGTTTTGTTTCACAATCTGGGTTAAGTTGTTAATTCAAAGCCTAATAAACATTTTCAGTGGTTTATTTTTATCTAAGAAAGGGTTCTCAAAAAATTTGAACTTACACCCTTGGCATCCAAATTCAAAATTGTACAAAGTCTGCTAATCTGGCTGATTTACAATATCCAATGTGCACTTACTGGGTAAATAAGATTGTGATATTTTCCTTCACTAATGTTTAAAAAGTCTTCAGTTTTTTTTTAAGTGTGCTGTCCTATCACCATTAGTGATGCATGATTGCATCTCGTGACCCTAATGATTAGTGCTGAAGTGCCTTGAACCCCCCCCCTATAAATTACAACTAGAAGCAATCACATCCACTAAATTATATGTTAACAATATGATTTCTACATTACAGTAAACTTACCAGGATCAGAACCTATTGATACAGTGTTATATATATTTGATTCTGATGGTAGACTGGAGGCTTCAACAGAACTTAGAGATACTAAAGGGGTAATTATTTCTTTTTTATTATTTAATACATAAAACATGGCCTTGTTGGTTCATGAACTGACCAGTCAATAAACTTGCATTTATTATGCTAGGCCATGTTTATTTTGTTATATCCAACTGAATTTGTAACCTTTTATTTTGACGGGAAATGTACAAATATTTACTGTCAGTCTAATCTAGAAAGCTCTTGCCTGGTTAAAGCTAAGTCAGTAACATGTCTGACTACTAATTAAAGTTTTGGATTTATTCTCAGACAGAAACTACATTTCCATGAAGATTTTCTTAAAATATAACATTTCTATATCCTACCTTTGTGTGTGCTTATGTAGTTGTCAGTCACTGGTGAAGATATATTTGCTTAGTACAGCTTAATAGAGATCTTAGCCTGTTTTGGACAGTATGTTAACTGACCACTGCAATTTAAATAAGATATTTCTAGAAAAGTAGTGTACAGTTACTACAGTATCATAAATTAAGATATTTTCTTCTTATATTTCAGACATATGGAGTTAAGTGTGATTTAAGAGCTGGCTCCTATCAAGTGTTACCATATACAACTGGTTGTAGATTTAAACAAAGACCAGAGGGATATGAAGATACAATAAAAGAATCTAAACTTGTTAAGACTAAAGATGGTGGTGTTGCCATTACTTCAGCTTTCAGGTAGTTCTATTTGTATATTGTAATTTCCTTATTATTATATTCCCATTTATTCTAGATTGATTGACTGACTGTGACTCCGACTTCATCTGGAATTCAATTTTGTGGTGTTTAACCTGTGGTTTTAACAAACATGCATTGTTACGAGTGTGTGTACAGAAAAAGGATAGATTGTAACTAGTGATTTATAGCTGCATTAACATTTAGATATAAACTTGTTTCTATTTCATCAATGTAGATGAAAAAGCTCAATAATTGAGTTCGAGAGAACAGCTATTTTCTTTAGATTCGACTTCTTGTTTACTCTTTTCATCGTTTTTTTTTTTCAAAACTTTGGTAGTGTTTTTTAGGCCAAATTGTGGTGATTTTCCTTACTGAGGAAGATAACAGACTAAAGATTTGTAGCATTTGGATTTGTAAAATTTATATCCTGATTCAAATTTAGATTATTTTAATTTACAGGAAAGCATTAGAAGATATCTTTGATTTATGTGATTTAGATGGTAATGGTACTATGAGTAAAGATGAATTTAATTGGTTTAATCTAAGAACTAGTGGGGAGGAGCTTGGTGAAGATGAATGGGAGGTTGTTGAAGGTTTGTATATAACTATTTAATTGGTTTAATCTTAGAACTAGTGGGGAGGAGCTTGGTGAAGATGAATGGGAAGTTGTTGAAGGTTTGTATATGAGGGACGATCCAGAAATAACGAGACTGATACCTAGAGACAACAATATTTACCGCACATATTTAAATTAAACACCAAAAGAAAGAGCAAGCACTCTCCAGTCAATGGAAGGAATTTAACACATAAATCTTAATCCAGTCTGTAGCAAACTATTCTTTAATAAGTATGGAAATGCTGAGGCGGCACAGCTCAAATTACTTGACATAAGATGGTTAGATTATTCTTTGCCATGAACTAACAAAATCAATCAAAATGTTCAAATTTCGCCAAATTGTAATGTTACACAGTAGCAACGTTTTGTCAAATTGGGCGTCATTTAGATTATAAACTACGAAGAAATCAAGTAACAAGCACTCATTGTTGCAGCGTCCAATGTACAAAAATGTTGTTGTCTGATAAGCTGAATTTTGTGTGTTTGTACAATTTTATCAGCAATAGGGGAATATTCAACAGAAATGTTTAATATATATTGGACAATTGCCACATGAGAACACTGTTAGTCATACATTAGTTTTTGAGTGGCTCTAATTGTTTTCAGATGAATGGAGCCAGCTTAACTTTGGGGTTCAGTCTTGTTAAATATAGGATGAACAAATGACTGTACGTCGCACCTTCTGGCGTTATAGAAAAAGATAGAAGAGTGACAGTATGCATAGGTGTTTCATTTGAGTTATGGGACAATTTAGAGATTTCTAACACAAAAAAAACATGTCAAATGTGTGTAGTCTCATATACTAACTTATTTTGAGGTACCATTAACAGACAAAATTTAAATATATCTGATGAAAAACAGCTTATCGTTAGGGTATAAACTATGCCTTCTTATACAATTAATAATGTTGATGACATCGTCGTTTAAAATTTGGCTTGTGCCTCAAGCACTTACCTTGTGTTGTATTTTTGTGTAAAGTGCTGGTAATATACCTGATAGAAATATAAATGCCCTTTCTTGTGATGTATATTTAAGTATGTGCAGTAAAATTTGTTGACACTGCATCAGCAGTCCAGTATTTTCTGGATCATCCCTCGTACAACTTAAAATAAAAATTTAAAAAAAAATAATTATAACCTTGTTATAGGGCTGATCAGTATAATGCAGTTCACCTTTATTATGCAAAGGTCTCATGGGCTCTGAAATTTTATACTTATGTTATATAGCCCAGATAGAACTTTGAAAATTTTGCCCTTTACTAGAATTGAAATTGTAAATCTTTGTGCGTAACTGCACTGAAATTAAGGGGATAATACCAGGCCCCAGTCAAGTTTTATGTCCCTAGTAATCATAATAATTTTAGTTTATATTAGTTTTTGCTGATAAATTTACTTCATCTATTTATAGAGAAGACTAACCTGGAAAAAGGAGAGATAACAAAACAAGGATTTATTGAATTAAATGAAATGGAGGCTGAGGATGCACAGGGGGATGTTGAAGACTTATGGATTACTTTGACTAGTATGGGCATGAACAAGGGGCTTATTATGGATGAGGTATGTTCTGTTACCTTTATCTTGCAGGGGTAGCCATAAAATGCTGATAGACTTCTTACCCAATTGTGGTGTATATTGTTGTCTTTTACCCACACATTTAATAACTGATGCCACTAGATTAAAAGAATCTAAGTCTGTCTGTAAAATGTTTGGTAACCATACTAAATGGTATTGATGTAGTAGTATGAGGTTTTGTATAATATGGTGACATAAATTTGAAGCATAAGTACTTTTCTTTGCTTGGCTCAATTTTTAGAATATCTTGTACAGTTAAGAATATTTTGAAGTTAGTTTCCCCTTGCTTATATAATAATTATACCCCCGCTTCGAAGAAGAGGGGGGTATACTGTTTTACCCTTGTCCGTGCGTGCGTGCGTGCGTGTGTGCGTCCGTCCGTCCGTCCGTTACAAAATTTCCGTCACAGTTTTCTCAGCAACTATACCATGCAGCAGCCTGAAACTTTGCATATTGCTTCATTCTATAGTCCCATGTGGTGTAAAGCGATTTCATGCTCCTTACTCATTTACTTCCTGTTTGTCGCATATTTTTAGATTTTGGCGGGGGTATCACTAGTGAGCATTAGCTCACAGATTTACTTGTTATATATGATATAACAATGTTATGTTTACAGGCTTGTCCATTCAGAGTTGATGTCTATATAGAAGAAATAGGAAGTAAAAAACCTAACTTTAAAGTTACTGGAATAGAATCTTTAGAGAAAAAAGAATTCTCATCTGAAATATGTCAACATATGATAGAAAAAGCTGTAAGTTTTACATTGAATTCTGTGACATGTGTAGGTCTGGATTTAGTTGATCTCCGATCTAAATAAATTTTACCTCTCCAATCTTACCCTTATTTTTTTGGAACCGAACAACCATAGTAGCTAAAATTTTAGTTTGATTTTTCATCTAAAGCAAGTGACTATGGATTGACTGTCTATCAAACTTACTGCCGAAAGGCAACTTGGCAAGAACAGTTAGTATATATCTAAATCAATCAGATTGTCTGTACAAACATGTCGAACTTCCTCACTTAGAGTCAAGCAATCTGAAAAATGCCTGATGAAAAAACAATTTGTCTGGCATGTTATTATAGTTCATATGGTGTATTGTTGTTAATCATGGATTACTGAGCAGATTAAATGTGTCAAATTTATTCACTTGTTATGCCTCAGTCTCGCTTGTTGCGGACCAGTACGTGCAGACAGCCGTAGGCCGTGGGAAGCCTTGCGCATTAAGTTGGTGGTACACACATGGCACAAAACAACACACCTGTACGGAGCCTTAGCTGGATGATATGCAAGTTTAATCCATACACGGCCACGATTGTGTTCAAAATTTGACTTTGAAACTGATATGTGTATCCATGGCTCATCCTAAGGACCCTAGAAACATAGTAACAGTCCGTACAGGTATGCAAAAGTTCATACAAGTCCTTGTGGAGCTTGATTGCCCGGCCCCCGTACAGTGCCCTCACGGCTATTTTTTTGTTTATGGGACTAAAGCATTAGTCTGATTACACTTTTAATTTTAGAAAGAATAGTATAGTGGTAAGGTATTAATGAGCTTTCTTACAAAAATAAAATGTCTTTTTTTTCAGACTGACAGTAAGAAGATGCGCAATATGAAAGATTTATATATGTATACATACAAGACTGATTTGAAAGCAGCTATAATCATTGATAATAGAGTAAGTTTTTTTTTTATTGATATTGTGTTAGTTGACAAAATTGTAAAATCTGAAATATGTCAAAATGATTATTGTACCTAGGACTTACACTACTTGAATTGTGTGAGGAGCATAATTATATTGTGACATTTTGATAGAATATACCACTTGACTGTTAATTGCATTGACACTGGATATTGTTTTACTTTTCATTTAAGGCTATAGGAATATAATGTTGGTTCTATAGATAGCCATCGTCGACAACCACAGTACTTTCTTCGGTTACACTCCATATGTACCGTGGGCAATTTGACTGGCAAAATATCATTTTCATTAATATGCATGAGGTAGGGGAAACCAATCTTCTTCCAATGAAATTGCATGTAACAATTAAATACTCTTCAATAACTAAACATCATTCTGGGTTTTTCCTACTTTAAATAGAAGCCAATGAACATGTTTATTTTCAAAAACTTGTTGCATAATCATATTGGCTAGTTTTCCACAGTGGTTTTCCACAGTGGTTTCCTTGCGAAACCAATGAAACTGCCTCACTAATTATTCAAGATTACAAGATTTTCCTAACCCAATGGCTAGGTACATGACGCAGCATAGTGGAGTAATGTATCATGGAATAAGCGACGATGCTAGATAGCCTGATATTAACATATGTACATTTTTTGATAACAATGTCAAATCAATTCATTTCTGGCGTTGCATTTAAATAGTGTTGCAGATAAATGCAGTATCCTTTGAATACTCAGGGTTCATACAAACTGGAAAAATCATGGAAAATGAGATTTGTCTGGAAAAATCATGGAATTTTGAGTTTAGGAAAAATATCATGGAAAAGTCATGATAAATTAGAAAACATCATGGAAAAAGTTCATTTTGTCATGGAAAAATCTATTTTGTTATTTCAACCCATAAAAATAAATGAAAAATATCAATTCAAACATGATTCACAACTTTAATGTTAGGTACGAATCAGGCTTGTGTACGAAAAGAGAGTTTAACTACTACACTGTTTTTCTACTCATGTTGTCTGCTTTGTCATGTGTTGTTTTCAATTTGTACTCGTTTTGGGTTCTGTATGTGCTTCTTTTGTATCATGGAGAACAGAGCAATCATGGAAGTCCTGGAAAAATCATGGAAATTTGGTATTTAAAATCTGTATGAACCTGGGAATACTAGACCTTGTGACTGCTAGTGTTGTTATTTGAAATGTAACCCATACGTCATATTGATGATATATTGATATTTATACATTCAGTCTAGAAGTAACGTAAGTGTACAAGTTGACTGTAGAAGAAGTAAGAATGTTGTTAGTAATCGTCCTGAGCTAGACTATAATATGGATATAGATCCTCAAACTACAGCGGTAGGTTTCATATTTTTGTTCATGTTTTTTCGAAAAAATTTTGACACAGAATAGAACCCAATTGAAGTACTACAAATGACTTGTTAGAGATTTTCTTTACTCTTAGTGAAAATTGCCAACTTAAATACTGGGATTAAATTTAAAATCTGTTAAATATTTCAATGTATTATGGTTAATTATCCATGCATTTATTCCCTATTGTCATTTCAAAGATATATGATAGGGGACAGAGATAAGTTCACATGACAAAAAATTTGGAATTAAAGATTTTTTTGGAAAAATACATGCAACATGTATTGAAAACATCACAATTCAAATTATTGGGTACTTACAGTAACAATTTTAAGATTATCATTCCTTGATAAAAATGTCAGGACTGATCCTAAAGTTCGAGACTTCTTAGACCAGAGATAGGGTTCTTTTCTAATGTAAAATTAGTTAAAATCATTAAATTCAGGAAGTTCAGGATTTTCAAATTTGCTATGAATCCATAAAACACTGAATTTAGGTAAAAGGTTTTACTATAATTTAGTTTTGCTATTGTTTATTAAGTGTTCTTGATATTATTTACTGTTTTATGTATTTCAGGTTGCTCAATATTTACTACCTAAGAGTGAGATAGAAGACTGGACCGTGTCATGTACTGAATCAATTCAACAATCATAGAATCAGCATACCATATCATTAGAAATTGTTTATTTATTTACATATTATATGTATCATTGTGCAAACTAGTAGGAATTAATATTCCATGACATATTGTAATGTGTGATTTTGATTGGTCGAGAGCAGGTCACATGACAGTCAGTGAGAGGTTCATGTGTTATTGTGACATCATGTTCATTTATTACTACTCAATTTTGATAAAATCAAGAATTACTGAGAAATGTTAAGCTAGAGTTAGAAGAAAACAGTCTTTATTTCAATATGAATAGATTTGAACTTTGTTATAATTGACTTTATTTAGAATTTTCTTCTGACAAAAAGGAACATTTTTAATCATATGATGACTTCAATACATTGCCTCACTATATTATCTAAAACAACAATTATCTTGTGAAACATTGAATTAATTGACATACTTTTTCCTGTATGGTCATCTCTCATAAAACTGAACTTTCTCTCATAGTTTGTGACACATTTATCTAAGAAAAGTTTTTATTATGCTTGTTTGTTTTGTAAATAAATCCATATGTGCATTTGAACTTGTGAAAAAAATTCACCAAGGATCTAAGTTTTTGTAGACTGGGAGGAATTTGATATTCATTGTTTTTTATCTTTAAAAATGTAGCATTCGTATGTAGAAAATAACTTTTTATCACATTTTTACTTTATATATTTACTTACATGTATGTTTAGATCAGGAAGTAGTTATAATCCGTCCAATTTGATTCTATTGTTTTCATACAGTAAATTTTACTACATGTACTTGTATTTATTTAACATAATCTTTAGCATTTATAAATTTTACTCTAATTACCACATCAATATAATCATTCACAGATTTATGCCAATCAATTTTGATTTCTGTAATGCCTTCTCATATTTTCATGTTATTTTAATTTGCAGTCTCTCTTTTAAAAGCAAAATTTGAATTGCCAGATACTGTTTTAAAGTGAAATCTACTTAGAAGTTTAACATCAAATGAAAATGTGTTAGTTAATCAACAAACCATGTTAATATAGTGATCATGTGACTTTTTAATAATATAAAAATTCCATTAAACTGTATACTTATGAATAAGGGACCTTAGTCAATTATTTCCCTTTGTATACTCTTCAAATAGGCGGGTCCAATTAGTTGGATTGCTCAGATTTTACCCTTACTTTTTAATGTCAACTTGCCAAAATTAATCTTAAATAATTTGTAAATCATTTAATTGTTTAAAATTCAAGCCAAGTATTTTAGGGTAAAGAACTATCTAAATTTTATCACTTCAGTAAATATCTTCATTAACAAGAAAGATTTTAGATGTAATATTTTGTTATCCTTACATAGGACTTCAATGATAAAGTCTGAGGATTCCAACTGAAAGGACCTACTTTCCAATTGGATTTCTTCAGATTTTATCAGGGAAAGATAACTGACTATAGACCCTAATTATGAATGTCATGTTTGTTTCAAAATTATTGTACTTGTAAAATATGTTTAATAATCATTGTTTAAAGAAATCATAACATATTCAATGTTAAGCATTAATTCTTTACCAATGGTATTGAATGCATTTGCTTATTGTTAGATTTTATTCAACTGTCCATGGCACCTACATTAATCCTGCTAATTTAAATTGACCATGAATACAAAATTACTGTAGTGAGTATTTAAATCAATGGGGTTAATGTATGAGCCACTGACATTTGAATAAAATTTAACCATACCATATCACTGAGCAGCTATATATATTCTGATTGTATTGTTGTTGACTTGATTCTTCTTTCATCAGTAATCTGTGTGTTAGACAAAACATAATTGTGTGTTTTCACAAAATGTTAAATCGGTTGATTTGTCAAGTGGTTTCCACTATAAACATCAAGAAAAAAACCAAGATACAAGTTTACAGGAAAATATTGAAGATATTTGTTTATTTCGGTGTTAGATCGATTTTTATTTCACGAGTGAGCTAAGGATGCAATATTTTCATGAGTGGCGTAGCCACTAGTGAAAATATAATATCATTAGCTTACAAGTGAAATAAATAGATCTTACATTGAAATAAACAAATTTTCTGTTTTTTAAATGCTTCAAACTGGCTTTTTTATAGTTTAAGTATGATATGTAATCAGAACAGCCCATCCAAACAATGAAAAATAACAAATTTATTTTTATGCTTCAAAACAGTGGAATATTGATTTTATTTCACCGATAAATCCTGGTATTTGACTGGGAAGCATATAATAATTCAAATTATATTTATAATAGTTTGCACTGCTACCATGAGTATTTTTATAGTGAGTAAATAAAGATCTGTGAAGATCCTGTTCAATGATATTAGAATAAAAAGAAGTTGAAGACAGTTAATGGTACTGCACTGTACTCAATTATAGTAGCCTTAATACGTCTTGTTTATACATGTAGATATCTTTATGTATTTATTTTTGTCTGACTGTGATATTTGTTGTATTTTCTCTTTTTTTATAATTTATATTGTAAACTTAAGGCATATAAATCTAAATGTGATGACATATATAAATCAATTATATAATTCTACAAAATAGATATTCATATACAGTAAAGTTCCACTATTAAGACCTTTTAATTTGATGGTTTTAATGGCCGCATTTTTCCACGAAAAAATTTGGCTTATAGTTTGGCGAAACCCGGGAGAGCGGTGGGTGTCCGGTGTTGTTAATAATTGTGTTAAAGTTTATTCTTTACCATATATTTCTGCCATTTATTGTCAGATCTTTGTGAAACTTCTTACAATTATAACATACCATGTGATGAACAGAATTAGAAAGTAATCATAATTCTACCTGGCTTTATTATGGATTATTTCTCTTTGTAATTTTTGCATTAAAGTTTTTAATATGTTGGATATCTCTGTCTGTTATGTTTAGATCTTGATGAAAATTCGGCTTTAATGTAGTTTCCACATTACGTTTCTTGTTTAAAAATGAAATTGTTTGATATAGGGGCCATTTTTTTCTCATATTTAATGTTTAGTAAGTAAAAATCATCAAAAATCACTTTCTCAGTAACCAAAGTGGTATTTATAGAGGAGCTTTACTGTTTTGATTTAAATCATGAAATGTCAAACTTGAGATAAAATAATTCAATGAACAAACTGTGTTTATTAACTTGTCTACACAAACAATTTCAATGTGAAGCATATTAATGTCATTCTATTCATAGCAAAATTTCTCCTGTCCCATGTTTTATTTTTTGCCATAATCAACTGTGTCTGTTAAATCCCATAGACATACTTTAATGAAAATTCTCTTCAGTATATGGTCATGAATGTAAGACCAACAAAGATTTATAAATTCTAAAATTTGTGTGATGGTCATCCAATAAAAATTCATGTTCCAAACTGAGATTCGAACCCACAACCTCTCAAGTTGTAAGCGGACACTACCTCATCACCATAAAAGCTAGCTTGAAGGCAAAGGAGTACAAGTGGTGTATTATACCTCTGCTACATACACCCCCTCTTTAACAGAATTCGTCCTCAAATTCTTGGAGCTTGAATGTCTGTGGGACAATGTGAGGATGCTATCACACAATTCCTAGTGGGTTTTTTACGTTGGGGGCCAAATGTAACCCCATAAAAATACATGGTCCAAACTAAGATTCGAACCCATGACCTTGAGTTGTAAGTTTTTATATAAGGTTTCATACAAGTAGGGGTTTAGAGATGTGATATACTTGTTTATAGGATAATCTTACTAGATACTAGATTTTTTTGTAAATTTATTAATAAAATGATACTAGTTTTTTTTTCAGAAGTGATTGACCACTTTCAGCTGACTTCAAATTTCTCTGTTAACAGTTAATATTCATTGCATTTTAATGTTGAATATAATTTGCTAATATTTTGAATAATGTGTACATTTTAATATTTCATACTCTACAAGAATGTTAAATCATCAATTGGGCCTAAAACAAGTTGAGCTGGTCTAATAACAGGACCAAAACATATATATTTCAAAGCCTAAGACATAAACTACCTGTTGATATATAACATAGAATTATACTGATATTTGATCTAACATACCTGGTAATCATAATGTTTAATAAACATACAGTGCCCTCCAAAAGTCCTTGGACAAAACCCTGTTTCAGGGTACATGAATTCACATAAAATTTACCCATGAAAAAAACAAAGGGTCATCTGAGTGAATTCCAAAATATAATATAACTTTATCAACTTATGATTCAAACAAGCTTAAGGTCTTCAGCGAACCCGTGTGTATACTGTCAATGAACGGGTACGCTGAAGATAAGTGTATGATAAAAGTCCACCAATAATCGTGCCAGGAATCTGCCACGCTTGCATACATTCATTGATTGGGCAATTGAGTAATCTGTATAATATCCAGATATATTAATGTATAATCTTTTAACTTGCCAACTGACAACATATAAAATGCCCATTCCGAACATAAAATATGCCGAAGTTTCCAATAGGTCGTAAAATTCAATACTCTGCCTCTATCTTGACAAAATGTTGACCACATGACATCGAGATCGACCTTGACCAGCCTTGACAGTCATGAAAACAATAGCATGTGCTTCAACCTCACTACATTTATTTACAAAATATGTTTGTTCAAAATAAACGTAAAATGTTAATTTTTTCTTTAGTTTTATAATTATAATCTATATGATTTTATTTATGCACTGATAGTTATATAATAAATAAATAAAGAATTAACTCTTAAATTGCTAGAAACAGAGTGACTTTGTTAACAAATAAATTCTAAAAATAGATTTTTATTGGGAATTTCCGGCATCAATCTGAATTCCTCTGCTATGTTTGCTAACGCTCATAACTGAGGATTTCAATTAAAATGAGATCTTGCACAGCTTCAATTGCCTGTTAGACGTTCAGATTGAATGTTTCCTAGTGAAATAGGCGATTTTATTTCATGCTTCGATATTTCAATGACTGTTTTGGTGTAAAATGATGTTTAAATGATTGTTTTATTGAAAAATGCACGATCTAATTACCAAATGGGTATTTGATAAGAAAAACGAGCTAAAATGAATGACTGTTACATCTATCCAGGTGAGCTATCATAACCGGTTTGATCCAAAACTTTAATGCCGCATCTGATGAAAATCAAAATGTTAAAAAAGAGACTTATAAAGCTTTGGAAGCCAGAGCTAGATTCAAACTATGTTACAATTACTGCAATATGTGCAATATTTTATCTAAAAATTATCTTTGTCCATTAACTTTTGGAGAGCACTGTACAACCTTTTCTTAGATGCCACACAATGTTAATGTCTGTTGTAGATTTATTTAATGTATATTGTATATTTTTATCTTAATTTAGTTATTAATTAATTAGGCTTTAAGTAGAGGATGAAAATTATCACATTTCATGTCCAAAGTAAATAAAAATGATTTATTTAATTCATTTATTGTTTGTTATAATTTTATATTATTTATAATTAATCACACGTGAGCACAAATTCTAAATATTTGTGTGTATAATATAATTGGTATTGTTTATCTTCCTGGAGATTAGCCATTAGCCTCTGACGCTATACCTGGTCATTGAATAGCATGCATGAATAGTTTTCTGAACTGGTCCTGAAGTACAGGCTTATCAGTACCTGAGAATAGGTTTTTCTCCATGGTATAAGCTGGGGCTTGAATAATCGCAAAATGCGACTTGATTTTGAAAATTGTGAGTAACTTATATTTTACCTCGCAAATTTTCTCAAGTTTAAATCAACGAAAATTATTACTGTCTAAACTAATGAGGCTCAAATCAGCATTGAAATGGCCAGATTAGTATTAATTAACGATTCACTGTAAAATATGATCAATATTCTTTGTCTATTCCACAATAACACCCTTGTTCTATCTACAGTTAAATATAGACTAGTACTATGTTGGTTTTATATTGGATATATGAATAGTTACTTCGTATACTTTAACTTGGAGAAAAAATGTGAGTGATTTTTTTTTCATTTTGGGAGTTGAAATAAGATCAAGACGCAAAAATTGGCATGTCCTATTTTTTGTTAGTTTTGAGCCCTATGTAAGCTATTGAAATTGTAAAATTCCAGATTTTGAAATTTTTGAACTGTCATCTGTGGAACAGGTTCTAGCAGTTTGAACAGTTGTTGGACTTACAATGGACCTTTCCATGACCTTACCTATTAGCATATTTAACAAAGGTTTACAGTTACTTTTTGTCCCACAAAAAAGGTGTTAACAAAAGAGCACATGCATAATATATTTGTGGGTAAATGTATTGTTATTCAAATAAAAAGGTCACACTCGGAAAGGTCCCTTAATGAGGTAGTTAATTGAATCATAGGTCCAGTGCACCTTTTCACAAAAAATCTTATGAATAATAGTAAGTCAATTTCATACATTTTGCAGTTCAAAGTCAGAAGGATAATAAGCATAACAATGATATGATATTCAAAAGGTGTACAATATTCTATTGTCCGTTTTTTCTCAACTGTTAAAACATGAATAATTTCACAGTGAATGCGTTTCTTAAAAACATTGTTGTAGTACATCCGTAAGTTTCCGAAAATGTGTATTATAATAGAATAAAGCTGCTTATGCCGTATGATATGTTTTAGTCAAGATATTTTTTAATAACAAATAGGCCACCTGTACAAAAACAATGCATTCAGTCACCGTGAAATTATTCAAGCTTTGACAGTTGAGAAAAAACGGACAATACATAATTCAATAATATTTTGAATTGATTGGACAAAATATGACCATATCATGAATGTTTCTTGCTTTTTACTTTCGATAAAAAATTATCAGAAGATTTTTTGTGAAAAGCACCACTGGTTAGTAAGTGTCTGTTTCATGTTTTAAAAAATTAGTGTGGTTTAAAGTCCGTTTCCATATACATGTTCAGCTGAGTACAATTTTGTGTGTTAACTGCTGATTATTGATATCATCTTCAGGCAGGTGATCCCTCACAGTACCTATTTACACCTGGGTGAAGTGGAACAAATGTTAGTAAATTTGCTCAAAAATGCTGAAGAAAATTAGCATCCATGAATGTTAAACAGGCTATATTTCAGTTCAACTTGTAACTAAAGTTAATGACAATTAAATCAGCAACTTGTGTAGCTGTAGCCAGCAATTAAACTACACTTCAGCTGTTCCAGAAAATGCTCGCCTTGAAAAGATTTCACCTCACAATATCAACTACAAGTAATTTACATACATGTATACTGCTGTCTAAATCTACATCAAAGTGCATCAGAGTAGATAAGTAAATGTTTCATGGTCCATTTTGCCTTTCTTTGCATACATATTTTGTATTGCAAACATTGGTAAAAGTTTTCACGACAATATTACAGCAATTGGAATAATGAAATTCAGAAATTTCATGACTACAATGAATTTTGAATTTTCGGCCATGCTAATAAAATACACACATAGTCAGTTCTATATCTTTATGTAAAAGGCCAAAAGATAAACTTTGACAATAGCTAATAAACACATACAAATGTATATGTATAGGATAGAGCATGAGTATTGAGTAGCAGTTTGATATGAGATTTATCAACGAGCAAAGCGAGTTGATAAATCTCATATCAAACTGCTATATACGAGTATTCTATCCGACTTAGACAACAGGTATGAAATTATATGTTTATGATGTCCATTTTTATTTATTTTGTCATGTTTTTATACTACCGCTACCTTAAAGCCATATAAAACGCATACTAATATAGTTGGCCTTATTCTAAATCATACGATATTTGTGTAATGAATTTCGTGCGAAAGCTAATCAAAACTCATAAATAGTGTTATTTATGGATAAAAAATATTTGTGCCTATGTACGTAACGTGCAGTTAACAATTAATAAAAGATACAAATCAACAAACATCTTTGTGGTGAGTCGTCATAGGAATAATTCTTTATCGCAGAACTAAAGAATGTTTTTGGCTAACAATGAGTGCTATTAGGCTGTAAGTACATGTTCTTGTTTCATAATTTTCACCACTTTCTAACATTGTTATACTTAGTAAACGTGTGAACATTCAATTTAGACTATATTTCTCATATATAATCGGTTTAATGTGTAATAAAGAGATTGGATAGATGTGAATTGTATCAGTAGAATAATCGCATATATACGGATGGTAACAAATTTTGCAAACACAATACTGGTCGTTCTATAATGTAGAAACAAGGAGACCTTTGAATCAAATCCTACCAATATTTATTCATCTGCCCAAAACCATCAAGACCATTGTCGTGAACAAAAATGGTAGAAAAATCTCAATTACATTGTAAAATACATATGTTATAAACATTTGTGCATGATGACGCCTAAACAATATTTGTCTTGTTCAAAGTATGAACTATCCAAAAACAATTGATCGAAAGTTTTTTGTCTTAACTACAGGTTCTTGGTTTTCTTTAAATTAATATAACAAAGTATTAACTTGTTCGGATAAACTCAATCAACCATTCGTTTGCAGTAGTTTTTAGACTTATAAAATAATGCGCTTCCTTAAGCAATAATGACTTAATTTCTCAAAACTTCGGTTGGCTGTCAAATCAATATAGATAAGCTTATTAAAACATTTCACCTTAAACATCTACATGTATATACTCAGTAGTTAATTGTATTAAACTGATTATGGGACGGATCTAGACTTTTTACAAGGGGTGGCACTATTCCATGACTTATGCTGGTCGACAAATGATATCATGAATCAGACCTTCCCATTTTCACGGCCGCTTTAATACAACCTATAACATTGCATTTTGTTCTTAGTGTGCACTCCACTTGAAAAAGACTGGATCCACCCCATACTTTCACGCACTGTTTTCTCGAGTTTCTAGCACGGAGAATACGATCTGATAATATCAAACACATTACCATGAGATTTATCAAACATTTTTAAGCAATTTGATGGCTGAGAGGGGGTCGCCGTTGTCTAATATAATTTAACACTCAGTAATTGGCTGTAATTGTCAAAAGTAAAGATTGTATCTGAGCCGTAAGTAACGACCAAGTTTTATTATGAATGACATCAACTATAATGCTAGGCATTGATAAGTAATTGTTTATGTAATCCTTTGAATATCATATCCATTTTATCATTGTTATACAATGTAGCAGGACAAGTGATGCCCACTCCCCTCATTTGCATCAATAAAATTATGACGTTTTTACTTCACTTTTCGATTCCCAAGATGGCCGATATTGAAAACTTTAAATTATTTTTATTACATGTTAAACTAGACGTATTATTCCGTGAATCACTTGGAAATGGCACTTTATGGGCAGGAAATTTGTTAAAATGATGAGCTGATTTAGGTTTTGAATCTTTGTCCCAATCTAACCTCATTTCTTGACGAGCTAAATCAGCTTCCTTATTTGGAGATTCATTGAGGCCGAGTTTTGTTTTCGAAAAGTGAGACAAATAGTTTTGTATTCCTGTCCTTGATTGAACTATCAATGGAACTGGTGATACTCCGGGATAAATAGAATAGTTGCACACAGAATTGTGTATGGCTTGTCTTTTCAATGCCACATTGCCCCAAACTCTCTCAAAAGAATCACTAGCCTCACAATGTAGGTCCGCAAAAGGTCTGGTACCCGAGATTATATTCAAGCGAGGGTCTGTGTAATTGTGATGAGCTGTTCCTTGACCAGAAGATCCCCAGGAGATTGATCTGTCCAATTCTTCGTCTGCAAAGCAACGACGTTTACGAAGTCGATCAGAAATTTCGTTCACATTCGGACCACAGTTTGGCGATAGGTGGCGTCTTGTCATTGTTGAACCTGCAAATCAATTATAATTATTGATAAATGTCCATTTAAATCAATATTTACTGGGTTAATACAGATACAAATTTGTAAAAACAAGATGTTTGAGAACATGGGGTTAAATATAACAGTCGAGTGGTTGAAGCACAGGGTCATCAAGTCCATGCATCGATCGTATATATACATACATGTACTTAAAATTATACTGTTATCCTGCTTTGTCAGTGTTCAGAAGTAAATGTAATGTTAAGTAATTCCCTGAAACAGGTCAGGGCATAATTGCTTTCTTGTATTTAAAAGAAACAACACCTCTCTCGCACTCCTTTCAACTTCTGGTAATCATTATATTAAATATTCTGTATATATAGCAACAATGCATCAAAAAATATACAAAATGTACGTGATGCACTTCCAAGATTTATTACTTTTTAGCAGACAACATTTTATCTAGATATCACGAAACGAGACTTATATTAACATGAGAGACTCGGACTATATATTATATAGGGACTTACTAAATCGCCGGTCATCCCACGAGACATTATTCCGCTATACTGCGTTATGTACCGTAGGCCATTTTGGTGAGGAAAATCTCATAATCATGATTAATTAATGAGGCAGTTTCATTGGTTCCGCAAGAAAACCACTGCGGAAAACTAGCCAATGAAATTACGCAACCATTTTTTAAAAAATAAACACGTGCGTTGGTTTCTAGTTTAAGTGGGAAAACCCCAGTATGACGTCATTGTTATTGAAGATTATTTAATTGTAACACGCGATTTTATTGGAAGAAGATTGGTACGGTACGTATTGAGTGTAACGGAAGAAAGTACTGTGGTTGCCGACGATGCACATTTACGGCGATAGTAGAAAAAGTACACAGCTCTCCAAAATATCTTGGACAAATTATTTGAGAAAAAGCGATCATACCGCTGGTGATTTTACTATTATGTTAAAGTTTATTCATGTAACATAGTTAGAATCATAAGTTGATATCCTAGTTAATGCTGATTTTGAAATTTGCTCAGGTGACTGAATGTGAATCGGTTTAAAAATATCCTGGAAATGGTACCTAGTGTAAATGTTGTATGTCTAAGCATTTATTCTACAGGGTATACAAGCTGTCTGAGAAAATCTTATACTTTTCATGGCGGTATTGATTTTAAAGTTTGGGCTTGTAAATTTAACAAGAAATAAGGGAAATTAGTCAGTAATTTCCCATTGTATTCTCTTCAAATAGGTAGGTCCAATTAGTTGGATTTCCCTTTACTTTCAATGGCAATATGCCACAATTAATCTAAAATAACTTTTTTGGAAATCATCTAATTTGTTTGAAAATCAAGCTAAGTATTGTTAGGATAAAGAACAATCCAAATTGTATCACTCCTGTTAATATCTTTATCTTATTTAACAAGAAAGATATTAGATGAAATATTTTATTATCCTTACATAGGACTTCAATGATAAATCCGAGGATTCCAACTGATAGGACCTACTTGCCAATTGGATTGCGGCTTCAGATTTTATTTAGGAAAGATTACTGACAAAAGTTCCTCAATATGTACGAAATAAGTTACTTACCACCCTGTGTACGTTGTTGGAGCTGACGAACGCTACGCTGTACTGACTTCCGGTGATTCAAGATGTTGGACGCTATTTCAACTTTGTCTTTCAATGATTCAGAATTCTCCGACGCTTGGTGACTATAAATCAAGATAAGAAAGATGAACATTAAACTCGTTAGATTCTTAAGGATACATATACGTTGAATATTATTCATTTATCTAAAAGCAAGAAAAAATATCCCTTAAAATTTGAACGGCTTATTCAATCTTAGGAAACATTTGTCAGGGCATTTTTTATCTCGCAAAAAATCTTTATTTTTTGAGAGGTTGGAAATGTTACATTTATTTAAAATTTCAAACAGTTCATTTTTAGAACACTGGCTGTAATTTTGTGAACAGGATAGACAGTATAAGTTGGAAATCTAATAGTTCAGATTTCATTACGATTTTAATGTTAAAGGCACTAATTCACAGATTTGGTCAAGATTTTTCAATATTTTCAAAATACTATCCAGTGTTCGTAATTGTGTCCAAAATTTAAGTCTTTAAATTTTAGGGCAGACTGACCTAAAGGTTGCAAGAAGTATACAATAAAAGTCACAAAATGTACCAAAATTGTCTATACCGTGACATACGCACTTAGATTTTTACTACATGAAACACCATCATTTGTACTTGTATGTCAATTTGTACTAAAATTGTCATTATCAATTCACTAATTTCCTGCCTAAAATATTTCCAAACAATGTTTTATTGTTTCACAAAAGGTTAATGTTTAAGTTGAAATCTGTGAATGTGTACCTTTAATATCGAGGAAGCGAAACAAAAACAAAACCGTATACATGTAATGCAATTTTCATTCTAGTAGAAAATTTAGTCTACATGTAATTGTATTTTCACGATGATTATATTGAGACAACTAATAATAAAAAGCGTGATGCAAAAACAAATGGGCTGTCTATATAATGTCTTATTTATAATGTAATAAACAAATTTCTTATATAACACTGTCTTATTTGAATATGGAATGTATCATTTGATATGGAATTCACTATACTCACTGTACAGTTCATTTTGTTCAACAAAATAGACTGTATATGTAGCCTATTCGTATTGTAGTTTTCAAATTTTGTTCATGTCGCGCATGTACAAAATTTCTATTCTAGTTCATTATACTAGTTATTGGTTGATAGAGACTGTATATAGTGGATTTTGTCCATGCGGCGCATGAACTAAATTTGGACTGGATTTTAGTGTTTAATCCTTAGTGAAGATGTCCCAACACATGTGATACATTTAGTCTCATATTTGTAAAGGGGCTACATGAAGTCTCATGTTTATGAAGGTTAAAGAGGCTACATGAATGCTCATGTTTATAAAAGTTAAAGGGGCTACATGTAGTCTCATGTTTATAAATAGTGAATTCCAAATTAAATGATACATTCCATATTCAAATAAGACAGTGTTATATGGATGAAATACAATGCATGATATTACAAGCTTAAATCATTGATTTGTTTACAGATCACACATAAGGTCATGTGTATTTATTTTCTATAAATAATGGATTTGTCCATTTAATCGGTGAATAAATCGACCCATTTGACATCAAATATTATTTATAAATAGTTCACATGTAAATTGTATATGGCGATATAATATGTAATATGTTAATGAAATATACAGTCCATTCGCGTTCGCTCGAAATCGGACGGGACTTCAAAAAATGCTCGAGCGAACGCTGTATCTAAACTAGCTAAATTTTTACATTGTTAAGATGTTTCACCTCAAAATATTAGTTTAAAATGGAACCAGTCATGTTTATAAACCAATTGTAAACATAAAAGAACTGTTGTTAATACATGTACATAGTTACTACATAATACTTGTGATCAAACTTAACCGAATAAGTCTATAGCATTTTAAAATCAAATCCAGAGACTCTACATATTTGAAATGATCAAGCAGCAATGAATGCTTTTCTTAAGAAATACAGTCAAGTTTTACTGTAAAGCTACAGTCCCATAAACATAAAAATAGCCATGAGGGCACCGTACGGGCACCGTGCGATCAAGCTCCGCAAGGACCCTTACGAAATCTTGCGTACCCGTACGGGCTGTTACGTTTTTACCAGGGTCCGTGAGATGAGCCCAGGATACAGTATCAGTTTCAAAGTCAAATCGTGAACAAAATCGAGGCCGAGTATGGATTAAACTTGCATATCTTCCAGCTACGGCTCCGTACGAGTGTGTTTTTGTGTCATGTGTGTACCGTCACCTTAATACGCAAGGCTTCCCACGGCCTACGACTGTCTGCACGTACGGGTCCGCAACAAGCCACGATTTTATGGGACTGAGGCATTAGAACCATCAAATTCGACGTTCTTAATAAACACGACTATCGTCTTCATGTATGGAAATCTTTATTCTCACTATAAGCATTTAAGACTCAAAATTAATTAAAAATCGCGCGTTTGTGCAAAATCTAAGATGGTCTTTATAGCGGAATTTATTGTGCAAAATATGAAAATTATTAATTCCGTCATTAAAAACTCATAAATCAGTATCTTATGATTCCTTAATTAATTATAAAATCCCCGAACATGACAGGTTCAAGTAGTTAATTGATTTTAATTTATAACAATTGGTACAACTGTCAAATAGTACTTGTATTGATGTGAGTTAAAACTATATTTATTAGGAAAGAATATTGTACGAACGTGGTATTGAATAAATAACAATAAATGTACAATTAGATGTATCAAAGAATTATTGAGAAAATTAATGAATATTGTCAAATATTTACCGTCTGAGTGCAACTTGTGCTGCCATCACTCGTTGTCTTTCTACTACCAGGAGACAGTTGGGGCACGTGCAGTCGCGCCATCTGCAGGAGCGTTTATGACCTTTCAAGCACGATACAACTCCGTGATTCCTACAGCGCGCGCACTTAGGGGTCCGCAGAAGACGTCTGCAAGTCGTAGAGCTGTGGTTAGAGATATCGTCTGCTTTATCGCGCGGTTGTGACGTCTGCTCAATATTTTTGTTGTCTACTGTCTTTTCCATGACAAACAAATAATAAAATAATTCCAAGAGAGGTAATTATAATTTCAGGCGAATTAAATCTATTCACTTTTTATACGTCTGTATAAGAGAGTTTAAACAAAATGTTGAATAAAATATCACCGTTCAATAACACTGCTATGATAGTTAGTCGTAAATCGTCAAGCGACGAAATCAAAATGTTTCAAGATTTCTGATTTTAAAACAATCAACTATTTTGCCCGTTTCCTGTAGATAGTCTGAAAATACGAATACTTGTTCTAAGTTAATCTTTGTTAACTTCGGAATCTTGCTCAGCGATTGGATGCTGGAACATATTCAGTAAATACTTTCGGATTTTTCAATTCGCTACCTATATCACGTGACCTCCATCTACTCTGATCGAAAGTCTTTATCTCACACTTCAGAAAAATTTAAGAAACTTTTATCGTTAAGATTAAGAAGAATATATCTTAATAAAAACTCATTTTTATAAGTGTTCAAGATTAGAAAATATCACCACTAAACTGATATGCTTTCTAATAAGCATTGAGAAGCGTTAATCTACCATTGAAACAAAACGTAGTTATTAAACAATAAATATAGTTGTTAATAATGTTTATCAAAAATTGCATTATAACTTATAAAAGAGAGTATTATAACTTTGTCTATCCAATGAAAATGGTGACATAATTTTTGCTTTTTTTGCCGTACAATTGGGTTAAGCGTTAACCTGACATGCATACGTTTTATTGTATTATAAAAAAGATTCTGTTATCTAAAAAAGTTCTGTAAATTGTATTACTTGCCAAACAAAGAATGCTATTTTAATTGAAAGCATTCCTGAAACATTGCATCATCCAGGCCTTTCTCTATCAATCACCAGTGCAAGTTTTACTAATTAATGTTAAAAATATAACATTCAAGGTCGAAACGAAATTTCGATGATGGACACTGGCACTTAAATTGACAATTTATTGAAAATATCGTGCGTGGTATTCCATAATACATAAAGAACAAGAACTTAGCTTGCTTGTCAATATGATGCCTTGTTTTGCATGCCTTTTCAACACCAGTATTTGTAGAAACAATTTCCAAAATAAGTCATTTCCAGGGACGGATCCAGGATTTTTTTTCTAGGGGGGGGGGGGTCCGAAGTTTTTCTAGGGGGGTCCAAACTTTCGAACTGCAACCACATTATATACATTTTGCAGAATAATGCAACATATTAATAATAAAAACTACGTAACCATGAAATCTATGTTAAGCACCGAGAAAAAATCCTTCATGCTACTTAAAAAAAACTTACTGTCAATAAATACAAAAATGGAAAGGTGCATTTTAGGAATTCTAGGGGGGTCCGGACCTCCCTGATCCCCCCCGCTGGATCCGCCTATGATTTCTAAACTTTAGTAGCGTGCAGAATGATGAAATGTTAGGTCAAACTACTAAGGCATTCATTTAAAAGGAGTGAATAGCTCAATTACATGGGTAAATGTGAGACTTTTGAATACCAAAAACAGAAGTTAGAAATTTGACTTCGATTCCGGATCGCCGGATCTTCCCTGAGTATACAGTATATGCAACAAGCAAGGTAAAACATTTGACATGTGATTAAACAAATTATAAGCAAATATAAATAAAAGAAATTAGTAATTAAAGATTAGTAAAGAGAATAAACCCTTGAAAATTACTGGCGAAGTACTATTGAGCATAGTGCTAAGTATCTCCAGTCAAGATGCTATATTTAATTAATCATCTAGTTTGATGATGCATCGCTAAGTACTAAATTGGTGTAACAAAAATCAAATTCTTAGTTGTCACGCATGCTTGTAAAATTATCCTAAATAAGTCAGTATATTTGATTTTACTTATTACCTAATTTGGCTTGAATAAACTGATACAATTATTTTTTGTTTTAAAATGAAATTCAGCATATCTATAGGAAAGGTATTAAAAACAAATGTCAAATAAAATTGCTTTTTATCTATGTTTATTTTAGTACATGTTTCTGTGCATAAAACTTGATAATATACAAGTAGTATTATGTAATAAAATGATAAAAAATATATAATAAATGTTATGGCAGTGACTGGGTTCGAACCACCAATGAACTGTTTCATCTTTATCTTTTTCAACGTCTTAACCAACTGCGCTATTCTGGGTCCCAATAGTAAACAGGTTAGCTAACATATATATAATGAAAAGAGTCCCTTTATATTTACGTACTAACTTCCAGCCCTTAGATATTCATATTGAAAAGGGGGACAGTATTTTTCGTGTTTATAAAATGTATAAATGCAACAAAACTAATAAAACTAACTTTTTATAATTCTTGTTCATATTATTTTGTGAGAAAATGTTGAAAAATATGTATTGTGATACCTGTGAAAGCCCTTAGGGGCCATATTGAACATTTTATTGTACACAAATTATATAGCCATGAGAGGATAATTTCTACACACATTTCTTTTTCTTATGCGGTTGATACTTAAATCTTTTTTATGACAATAAGTATTTTAATATAAAAAACATATTTTATACAGTATAAAACATATTCATGTTTCCAGAGATGTTTTAATATAGAAAATGTTCGTTTTTATTTACCAGACATGTTTAAAACTTTAGACGTGTGCTTTTGCTATAAACCAAGTAATTGTCATTAACATTGTGTATAAGTGTTCAGGCTTTTCATGTGGTAGTTAGATGTAAACTCTGTTTTCTACGGAGTTAAAACGATTTTTGTGTTCGGCTCTCTCGAGTTGAATACCCGTTCCCCTGAGTAGGAAAAGGAGGGTCGAGTAGTTTCCACCTTGCTGGGGGAGTTCCGATCCCCTGAGCTCCTCAGCTCTGTTGCTGACAGGATTGAGGATCTCTGTTCCCCTGTGTGGAACAATGTGGTATGGGAAAGGTAGTTTTCCCCTATTGCTGGGGGGAAATTACAAATCCTTGGGAGGGAATGGTTCCTTGGGATGTCTCTGGGGGTTCGGCCTTGGGAGGGGTTTGTCCTGGAAGGGATTGACCCTAGGGGGATGGCCCTGGGAGATGGCACTGGGGGAACTCACCTGGGTAATGGCCTTCGGGGATGGTCTTGGGGGTTGTTTTTTAAGTAAAATAAACAACATTAGGATCTGTTTTATAAATTTAATAAACAACAAACTGTTCTAAGTTGAACAGATGTAAAAACATCACATTATTACACATAACCCTTTTTATATTTTATTAATCAAGACAATTATTATCATGCTTTTTGAATTTGTCTTGGGCATTTTATTGAAAATTCTAAATTATAAAAAATACATTGGTTTACATAGTGACATTAAGTGCTATATTCTTTCACTAATTATTATTCGCATATTTATCATCTCGAAGGCTTGGTTGGTATTGTTGGTATAGATCGTACTCATTATCAGCGTGCTTGCTAAAAATGGGGTTTCCGCGTTTTTAAAATATATGAACTCATTATAAAATTTAACTTTTAATAAAAAATCAAAATGAATTCCAAAAGTGAAATATGATATGTATAGTTTTGTCGTTCAATGTGATAAAAATATCACTGTTGTCTTCATTTTCAGATGCATAATTTACATGTTTATACGTGAATGAACTAATTTATAGCAATATATTATTAGTACTCAGCTTTGTCATGGCCTGTATGAATACACCCCACGAATGTGTTCTTGTTTATAAACATAAAATTATCTGTTGTATGCCAATATAATGTTCAGGAACAAAAAAACTTGAGGTCTTTTTTCATACTGATAGTTGAACGAAAAGTAACAGATACTTTTATTTGTTATTGTCTGTTCGAATTCTTTCAAGCCGAACAAATGGATTCTATAAAAATCTTAGAGAAACGGATAATCTTAGATGGACCCTGATAAGTCTCTACAATTCCTGACGATAAGAAATGGGGTTCAGTTTTCGCCTAGTGATTCCAATCATCGTATCTGCTGACAAATTGGACTTTTATCTATTTTAGTTTTATTCTCGGTAAAATGATACACCGTGTAGACAATTTCTGATATTAGACGCCAAAAATGCACGAAAACCGTTGAAAATGCAACTGATAACTATGGTTCGTCTGCTATTTGTGATACACGCACGCGCGCGCGAGTGCGTTCGACGAATGAAACGCCAATCAAGATGTCAACAGACGAGATGTATTAACAAGTGTAAACATATTCTGAATTAATCAAAGGTGAAAAGAAAAACAACTTTACATTAACCTAGTGAGATCTAACAGGTTTATGATAAGATTTCAATCAGAGAATAAAGTAGAGAATTAAGATATCTAGTTTTTACCATGATAGCTACTTCTCTTACAATATACATACATCAACCAAACGGTCAACATCTTACAATAACATAGTTTATTATTCCATTTCTTTAAAATCATAAAAATCTCTTACTTACCTAGAGTTGATCTGATTAATAATTGAAATAGAGACAAGGGTATATTGAAATTTATACAGAAGAGATAACCTGGCTCAAACAAGAATTGAAATAAGACTTAGTCTATTTATCAACAGTATAGTTCTGAGCATACCCAACACACATTTTGACATTATTAAGGCTGTGGATCGTTGAGCTAGTGGCGATCCGATCCGAGCCACGATTCGTTTGTAGCGATTCACGAATTGAACCACAATTCACTTGTTAATGGTGAAACATTCAGGAATTTATGTAATAACAAAAATAAGTGAAGAATTACAGAAGTTTTTACAATGTGGAAGTTCATGTACACCAAACATTTCTATTACCAGACATTTTGTAGGCATTTTCAGCGATAACCTTTTTGTTTAAATGAGTATCAATCGAAATTTTGATACAAGACAATTTGGTCCCTACATGAATTAAAGTTTTCATAAGTAGTACGGCTCGTTTTCAGTGGTATTTAAGCTAAAAATGTTCTTTCATTTTTTTCAAAAAATAGAACGCGATCTGACGATTTCGGACGTGACGAATATTCGTACTCGATTTTCTGGTCGAGATCGCGAATATCCGAGTAGTCGAATACTCACAGCAGCTCTACACATTATGTTCAAATAATTATATTATGAACACTATTACTGTTCATAGTAAAATACCATTGACTCTAGTAGGTCTCGCACAGAAAAAAAAATTCGGAACTACCTTGGCGATCTTCTACGCAAATGGGATCGCCAAGGTTGTTCCGAATGAGAAAAAGTCTTTGTTTAATGCTGGCTTTGATGCATAAACAACACATCATAAATAACTTTATATACGAATAAGCATATAACTAAATAATGTATATCAAATCAATTAATTGATGTAACTTAAGAGTAACTAAAATGCCATTATCCGCATTTAACATAGGATGAATAGATTTCTGTTCCTTAATAATTCCCCTTGAACAGTCCAACTTTACATAACGATCGTTCCTGGGAACATAACGACAAGTCTCTCATCATATGTAATCTGCCTAGTTAGGGAACCATGAATGGTGACTGGACTCGAATCCACGACCCTTTATGAGTGAAATAGTATTTTGATTCGGAGTTGATTTTAACCACTAGTTCACCAAGATAAATCAATGGATGTGAAGTAAGTAGGTATAGTAGACTTAGCAGCACTTAGATCAATCTTATTGTTGCAGTGCAAGCAGTAAGCTCTAAGTTACTGTTGTCTTAGTGCCAGCAGTAAGCTCTAAGTAACTGTTGTCTTAGTGCCAGCAGTAAGGTAGTAAGCTCTAAGTTACTGTTGTCCTAGTGCCAGCAGTAAGGCAGTAAGCTCTAAGTTACTGTTGTTTTAGTGCCAGCAGTAAGCTCTAAGTTACTGTTGTCTTAGTGCCAGCAGTAAGGCAGTAAGCTCTAAGTTACTGTTGTCTTAGTGCCAGCAGTAAGGCAGTAAGCTCTAAGTTACTGTTGTCTTAGTGCCAGCAGTAAGGCAGTAAGCTCTAAGTTACTGTTGTCCTAGTGCCAGCAGTAAGGCAGTAAGCTCTGAGTTACTGTTGTCCTAGTGCCAGCAGTAAGGCAGTAAGCTCTAAGTTACTGTTGTCCTAGTGCCAGCAGTAAGGCAGTAAGCTCTGAGTCACTGTTAGTAGGATAAAAATAAACAAGATAGCCTCAATTTATTGAGGCTAATGAGGATAATGAGTTATAATCAATATTTTGGGTCCCTTAAGGGTCTTTTGTTTTCAGTAATCAATATTTTGAGTCCCTGAAGGGTCTGTTCAATAATAATTATCATACAGTTTCATATGAGGCTAAGTTATAATCAATATTTTTAGGTATGGTTCAATAGTTTCATAAACTTCTGATTCAAAGTATGATCCCTCAGGGTTTTGTTTCAACGTTGTAGAGTTTTGGCGGGAAAATCAGTACAATATTCAAAAGTCACTGTTACCATGACGACCTACTGTCATTAAGAGGTAACATTGACATATTGAGATATATGCTGAGAGGAAAAAGTTTAGTCAGTAAGAATGTTTTATTTAATATTTTATTATAAACCCCATTTAATTGACAAAAAATTGATTTGTTATCAACAGAATTGGTAACAGAGTTGATAACGGAGGACAATAAAAATTTGACATCAGATATAATCAATGATATGATTGAAGGTAAATATACTTATTTTATCATAAACCATTATAATAAAAAATATTTGATGGGATAACTTTCCTTTATGATGAACATCAAATTGTATAACAATAATTTCATGTTCACGATCGACCCCCTGATTTTTTTACATATAAACATTGATATAGTCCAACAGAATTAACCTGAGCTTGGCCTTTTTGCAAGAATATAATAAACTCAATATTTACAGTCTATTTTTGTCTTCGTTTGTAAATCGCGCTTTATCGGAAGCTTTTGGCAAAATACACGTACAAAACAATTAATGTTGTTTTCCTAAGAGTATATATACTTTGAAACTGTGCCATAATATTGCTGACTTACTTGTTTCCCCAAAAACTAATGTGTCCAAAATGAAAATTACAATAACACGCCACTTTTAATAAATTGAATTATAGTCACATCGGTTGTTAAAAACACGTGTATAATTGTATACTCGCATACGGAAACTCGCGATTTAATATAAGTGAAGTGTGTAATTATTATAATTAGGTAGTTCAAGCTCAGGTTAATTCTGTTGGACTATACAAAACATATTTTTCAAATATATCTTGAAAAATATATTTATTTATATTCATAGTCTTTGTATTATGAATATTGAACTGACTTAACACCAAAACTCTACAACATTGAAACAAAACCCTGAGGGGTGATTGAAACATACTTTGAATCAGAATTTTATGAAACTATTGAACTATGAATATTGAAATGACAGTAGGTTGTCGTGGTAACAGTGACTTTTGAATATTGTACTGATTTTCCCGCCAAAACTCTACAACGTTGAAACGTTACTTTTGAATATTGTACTGATTTTCCCGCCAAAACTCTACAACGTTGAAACGAAACCCTGAGGGATCATACTTTGAATCAGAAGTTTATGAAACTATTGAACCCAGGCGCGTAGCTACCAGTACGCAGAGTACGCAGCTGCGTACACACTGGTCCAGAAAATTGTAAAAATACAAACGCCAAAAAATGTAATAAAATCTTTCGCCTGAGGGGGGTAGGGGTGTGTAAAACAAAACTGCTTGATCGTTATTTTACTAACCTTATGTCAAGTTATATTTCAATGGGACTTGCGATGCCTTTTGGGAGTTGAATTTACGGTTTTAAAATTCGATGTTTGTCTTTGAATCCAGTCTATATAATTCTTTAAACGCTGGTTAAAATTGAATGATAATTTGTATGAATGTTGTCTTCCTATATTTGTGTCCAGATTGAATTATACAGACCCATTTTGAATAGTTGCCAAAAATGCTCCTGAAATGATCTTCAGAAAAACAAATTCGGGGCGGGACATGCCCTTGACCCCTAGGATTTTGCGTACACATCAAAAAGACCTTGCTACGCCACTGACCATGACCAATTTTAAATTAAAAATAATTTAATAATGAGGTGAATTATTTATTGTGTCTAATTTTGCATTCGGAACAACCTCGGCGATCATTAAGATTGTTCCTATTGCTTAATTTGTCATACAATTTACTAAGCAGTTCTGATGGTCGTGTTAATGAAAAAAGTGTCGTGGTATATGAGAACGACGGAACACATAAAATGTTATACCAAAAGAAGTGATTACTTGGCTTTTGTATGACTCTGTGTCTATGTAACAGTTTAACCAATGAACAATATCGCTAATTAACATGTTACGAGTACAACATGTATTTGTAGACGAGAGAGTCAAATAAATTCAGTTCAGTTTCAAACGTATTTAATTTGACATTGTCTCCCTTATATATTTTCCTTGCTTATAAATCACCAAAATAACTAGTCTGGAGAAAACGAATTACTTATATGTGACTGTATATTATATACTTATATTTAATGATGCTTATTTTATTTTTGTTTTGTTGGGTTTACCGTCATAGCAACACATTGTATATGTTATATTACGGCGGTCAGTCAACTTAGTCACTGTCCTGGAAAGGCTAAATCTCTGGATTTAGCTGTTAACCAACTACAAAGCACATACTTTAGATTATAGAAATTATACCTTTGTGAATGTAAACCAAATAAAAAAAGTGGTAAAAATACAATAACATAAAAAATTATAACAATAATTAACTATATATACATTATTGTTTTATTTATACATATAGATCTATACATTTTTATACAATTTACAATTTTATATTCAATATACAACTTTATATACAGTAAATCTAATGTATGTAATATGCGGTTCAATGTGCAATATTTTATCCCATACGCAATATAGAATAGCATGAAATGCAGTAGTAGTGAAACAGTTAAACATATTTTAAATCAATCAATAAAGTAATGTGAAGTACTGACACAATTAAATGCTTGTGCAACTATTAAAGTGCAGTAATAAACTTTCGCCTCAAACAAATATAGAAATTCACACAAGTAAAACAAACACAGTTCCGAGATACGTACATATACATGCCGGTAGGGCCTATAACAGGAATTGAGTTACGAAACGAGGGACGAAACATTTTTCTGGGGTATGGTATAGGTTTTTTATGCTCAATCGAAAAGTTCGGACAATATCGCCGGCAAAAAAGTTCGTTTTGATAAAACCAAGAGCGTTCGAATGAATAAATCGATGATAAAAGCCACGCATTTCGGTACTTTTTAAAACGGAACTATTTTTGTTTTCGCCCCCTGGACTCTTCGACCTAAAAACTTTCGTAAATTAGTTTCTGTTGAATTCTATGTGCGTCGGTATTTTTGCTACGTATCATTTCTCGTACTTGGAATTTTTCGACACAGAGCTCAAATATTTTTTTTGTACATCTGTGTTTTTTACTATTAAACTTAATTTTCTGTGTTGTAAGACCTTTCTATTAATGTTTTGTTTTTATGTCATTTTTTTGTCAAAATGGCTCTTGCAAAAGAGAAACCTTATATTGATTTTTATGTATAAAAATCTATATAACCAATTACTTTGGATAACTAATACCTTTTGGGTCTACATGAGCAGTGTATACTAATAACAATGATGCTATTGTACACACATTGATTTTTTCTTGAAACAATCACTATAATCGAGTACTGTTTCTTGATTAAGATTTTTTGCGCAACATTTTATCATAGCAACTTCTAAAGGGTTTCATTTGAAACTTCTATCATGTAGGATAAAATTTACCATTAGATATCAAATACTTTATTTCATAAAACTAACAATAATTTATACTAAATTATGGCCCTTACATACAAACAAAAATTCTAAGTTAAGTTCTAATGCAACATTTTATCTTGGCAACTACTGAAGGGATTGATTTGAATATTCACACATGACTACGGTATTACCATCGGAAGTCAATTTTAAAGTTGCATCACTCTAGCTTGAATTTTTACTATTTTAAATTGTGAGTCTTTTATATTGAAAATGTTTTAGTAAGAAGATCTGCAAAAATTAAAAAAGCTGCAGTCAATGAAAGTTTTCTTGTTAAATTTTTCTCATCCCAATTGAATTTCATAATTGATTCCGTTTACAAGACCACTCCTAATAGTAGAGCGCGCTGTCCATTGACGGCTCTCAATTGTTATCATTACATCAGATGTATTCCAAAACAATGCTTTACCATAATGATTACGCTGTTAGACTTTGTAAATTATAACATTTCTAACTGACGTCGACGTAAGAAAAAATCAATTACCTGATTTTCAACTTAAAATTTCGACAATTTGTTCACGATCGACCCCCTGATTTTTTTACATATAAACATTGATATAGTCCAACAGAATTAACCTGAGCTTGGCCTTTTTGCAAGAATATAATAAACTCAATATTTACAGTCTATTTTTGTCTTCGTTTGTAAATCGCGCTTTATCGGAAGCTTTTGGCAAAATACACGTACAAAACAATTAATGTTGTTTTCCTAAGAGTATATATACTTTGAAACTGTGCCATAATATTGCTGACTTACTTGTTTCCCCAAAAACTAATGTGTCCAAAATGAAAATTACAATAACACGCCACTTTTAATAAATTGAATTATAGTCACATCGGTTGTTAAAAACACGTGTATAATTGTATACTCGCATACGGAAACTCGCGATTTAATATAAGTGAAGTGTGTAATTATTATAATTAGGTAGTTCAAGCTCAGGTTAATTCTGTTGGACTATACAAAACATATTTTTCAAATATATCTTGAAAAATATATTTATTTATATTCATAGTCTTTGTATTATGAATATTGAACTGACTTAACACCAAAACTCTACAACATTGAAACAAAACCCTGAGGGGTGATTGAAACATACTTTGAATCAGAATTTTATGAAACTATTGAACTATGAATATTGAAATGACAGTAGGTTGTCGTGGTAACAGTGACTTTTGAATATTGTACTGATTTTCCCGCCAAAACTCTACAACGTTGAAACGTTACTTTTGAATATTGTACTGATTTTCCCGCCAAAACTCTACAACGTTGAAACGAAACCCTGAGGGATCATACTTTGAATCAGAAGTTTATGAAACTATTGAACCCAGGCGCGTAGCTACCAGTACGCAGAGTACGCAGCTGCGTACACACTGGTCCAGAAAATTGTAAAAATACAAACGCCAAAAAATGTAATAAAATCTTTCGCCTGAGGGGGGTAGGGGTGTGTAAAACAAAACTGCTTGATCGTTATTTTACTAACCTTATGTCAAGTTATATTTCAATGGGACTTGCGATGCCTTTTGGGAGTTGAATTTACGGTTTTAAGATTCGATGTTTGTCTTTGAATCCAGTCTATATAATTCTTTAAACGCTGGTTAAAATTGAATGATAATTTGTATGAATGTTGTCTTCCTATATTTGTGTCCAGATTGAATTATACAGACCCATTTTGAATAGTTGCCAAAAATGCTCCTGAAATGATCTTCAGAAAAACAAATTCGGGGCGGGACATGCCCTTGACCCCTAGGTATTTGCGTACACATCAAAAAGACCTTGCTACGCCACTGGCCATGACCAATTTTAAATTAAAAAATAATTTAATAATGAGGTGAATTATTTATTGTGTCTAATTTTGCATTCGGAACAACCTCGGCGATCATTAAGATTGTTCCTATTGCTTAATTTGTCATACAATTTACTAAGCAGTTCTGATGGTCGTGTTAATGAAAAAAGTGTCGTGGTATATGAGAACGACGGAACACATAAAATGTTATACCAAAAGAAGTGATTACTTGGCTTTTGTATGACTCTGTGTCTATGTAACAGTTTAACCAATGAAAAATATCGCTAATTAACATGTTACGAGTACAACATGTATTTGTAGACGAGAGAGTCAAATAAATTCAGTTCAGTTTCAAACGTATTTAATTTGACATTGTCTCCCTTATATATTTTCCTTGCTTATAAATCACCAAAATAACTAGTCTGGAGAAAACGAATTACTTATATGTGACTGTATATTATATACTTATATTTAATGATGCTTATTTTATTTTTGTTTTGTTGGGTTTACCGTCATAGCAACACATTGTATATGTCATATAACGGCGGTCAGTCAACTTAGTCACTGTCCTGGAAAGGCTAAATCTCTGGATTTAGCTGTTAACCAACTACAAAGCACATACTTTAGATTATAGAAATTATACCTTTGTGAATGTAAACCAAATAAAAAAAGTGGTAAAAATACAATAACATAAAAAATTATAACAATAATTAACTATATATACATTATTGTTTTATTTATACATATAGATCTATACATTTTTATACAATTTACAATTTTATATTCAATATACAACTTTATATACAGTAAATCTAATGTATGTAATATGCGGTTCAATGTGCAATATTTTATCCCATACGCAATATAGAATAGCATGAAATGCAGTAGTAGTGAAACAGTTAAACATATTTTAAATCAATCAATAAAGTAATGTGAAGTACTGACACAATTAAATGCTTGTGCAACTATTAAAGTGCAGTAATAAACTTTCGCCTCAAACAAATATAGAAATTCACACAAGTAAAACAAACACAGTTCCGAGATACGTACATATACATGCCGGTAGGGCCTATAACAGGAATTGAGTTACGAAACGAGGGACGAAACATTTTTCTGGGGTATGGTATAGGTTTTTTATGCTCAATCGAAAAGTTCGGACAATATCGCCGGCAAAAAAGTTCGTTTTGATAAAACCAAGAGCGTTCGAATGAATAAATCGATGATAAAAGCCACGCATTTCGGTACTTTTTAAAACGGAACTATTTTTGTTTTCGCCCCCTGGACTCTTCGACCTAAAAACTTTCGTAAATTAGTTTCTGTTGAATTCTAAGTGCGTCGGTATTTTTGCTACGTATCATTTCTCGTACTTGGAATTTTTCGACACAGAGCTCAAATATTTTTTTTGTACATCTGTGTTTTTTACTATTAAACTTAATTTTCTGTGTTGTAAGACCTTTCTATTAATGTTTTGTTTTTATGTCATTTTTTTGTCAAAATGGCTCTTGCAAAAGAGAAACCTTATATTGATTTTTATGTATAAAAATCTATATAACCAATTACTTTGGATAACTAATACCTTTTGGGTCTACATGAGCAGTGTATACTAATAACAATGATGCTATTGTACACACATTGATTTTTTCTTGAAACAATCACTATAATCGAGTACTGTTTCTTGATTAAGATTTTTTGCGCAACATTTTATCATAGCAACTTCTAAAGGGTTTCATTTGAAACTTCTATCATGTAGGATAAAATTTACCATTAGATATCAAATACTTTATTTCATAAAACTAACAATAATTTATACTAAATTATGGCCCTTACATACAAACAAAAATTCTAAGTTAAGTTCTAATGCAACATTTTATCTTGGCAACTACTGAAGGGATTGATTTGAATATTCACACATGACTACGGTATTACCATCGGAAGTCAATTTTAAAGTTGCATCACTCTAGCTTGAATTTTTACTATTTTAAATTGTGAGTCTTTTATATTGAAAATGTTTTAGTAAGAAGATCTGCAAAAATTAAAAAAGCTGCAGTCAATGAAAGTTTTCTTGTTAAATTTTTCTCATCCCAATTGAATTTCATAATTGATTCCGTTTACAAGACCACTCCTAATAGTAGAGCGCGCTGTCCATTGACGGCTCTCAATTGTTATCATTACATCAGATGTATTCCAAAACAATGCTTTACCATAATGATTACGCTGTTAGACTTTGTAAATTATAACATTTCTAACTGACGTCGACGTAAGAAAAAATCAATTACCTGATTTTCAACTTAAAATTTCGACAATTTGTTCACGATCGACCCCCTGATTTTTTTACATATAAACATTGATATAGTCCAACAGAATTAACCTGAGCTTGGCCTTTTTGCAAGAATATAATAAACTCAATATTTACAGTCTATTTTTGTCTTCGTTTGTAAATCGCGCTTTATCGGAAGCTTTTGGCAAAATACACGTACAAAACAATTAATGTTGTTTTCCTAAGAGTATATATACTTTGAAACTGTGCCATAATATTGCTGACTTACTTGTTTCCCCAAAAACTAATGTGTCCAAAATGAAAATTACAATAACACGCCACTTTTAATAAATTGAATTATAGTCACATCGGTTGTTAAAAACACGTGTATAATTGTATACTCGCATACGGAAACTCGCGATTTAATATAAGTGAAGTGTGTAATTATTATAATTAGGTAGTTCAAGCTCAGGTTAATTCTGTTGGACTATACAAAACATATTTTTCAAATATATCTTGAAAAATATATTTATTTATATTCATAGTCTTTGTATTATGAATATTGAACTGACTTAACACCAAAACTCTACAACATTGAAACAAAACCCTGAGGGGTGATTGAAACATACTTTGAATCAGAATTTTATGAAACTATTGAACTATGAATATTGAAATGACAGTAGGTTGTCGTGGTAACAGTGACTTTTGAATATTGTACTGATTTTCCCGCCAAAACTCTACAACGTTGAAACGTTACTTTTGAATATTGTACTGATTTTCCCGCCAAAACTCTACAACGTTGAAACGAAACCCTGAGGGATCATACTTTGAATCAGAAGTTTATGAAACTATTGAACCCAGGCGCGTAGCTACCAGTACGCAGAGTACGCAGCTGCGTACACACTGGTCCAGAAAATTGTAAAAATACAAACGCCAAAAAATGTAATAAAATCTTTCGCCTGAGGGGGGTAGGGGTGTGTAAAACAAAACTGCTTGATCGTTATTTTACTAACCTTATGTCAAGTTATATTTCAATGGGACTTGCGATGCCTTTTGGGAGTTGAATTTACGGTTTTAAAATTCGATGTTTGTCTTTGAATCCAGTCTATATAATTCTTTAAACGCTGGTTAAAATTGAATGATAATTTGTATGAATGTTGTCTTCCTATATTTGTGTCCAGATTGAATTATACAGACCCATTTTGAATAGTTGCCAAAAATGCTCCTGAAATGATCTTCAGAAAAACAAATTCGGGGCGGGACATGCCCTTGACCCCTAGGATTTTGCGTACACATCAAAAAGACCTTGCTACGCCACTGGCCATGACCAATTTTAAATTAAAAAATAATTTAATAATGAGGTGAATTATTTATTGTGTCTAATTTTGCATTCGGAACAACCTCGGCGATCATTAAGATTGTTCCTATTGCTTAATTTGTCATACAATTTACTAAGCAGTTCTGATGGTCGTGTTAATGAAAAAAGTGTCGTGGTATATGAGAACGACGGAACACATAAAATGTTATACCAAAAGAAGTGATTACTTGGCTTTTGTATGACTCTGTGTCTATGTAACAGTTTAACCAATGAAAAATATCGCTAATTAACATGTTACGAGTACAACATGTATTTGTAGACGAGAGAGTCAAATAAATTCAGTTCAGTTTCAAACGTATTTAATTTGACATTGTCTCCCTTATATATTTTCCTTGCTTATAAATCACCAAAATAACTAGTCTGGAGAAAACGAATTACTTATATGTGACTGTATATTATATACTTATATTTAATGATGCTTATTTTATTTTTGTTTTGTTGGGTTTACCGTCATAGCAACACATTGTATATGTCATATAACGGCGGTCAGTCAACTTAGTCACTGTCCTGGAAAGGCTAAATCTCTGGATTTAGCTGTTAACCAACTACAAAGCACATACTTTAGATTATAGAAATTATACCTTTGTGAATGTAAACCAAATAAAAAAAGTGGTAAAAATACAATAACATAAAAAATTATAACAATAATTAACTATATATACATTATTGTTTTATTTATACATATAGATCTATACATTTTTATACAATTTACAATTTTATATTCAATATACAACTTTATATACAGTAAATCTAATGTATGTAATATGCGGTTCAATGTGCAATATTTTATCCCATACGCAATATAGAATAGCATGAAATGCAGTAGTAGTGAAACAGTTAAACATATTTTAAATCAATCAATAAAGTAATGTGAAGTACTGACACAATTAAATGCTTGTGCAACTATTAAAGTGCAGTAATAAACTTTCGCCTCAAACAAATATAGAAATTCACACAAGTAAAACAAACACAGTTCCGAGATACGTACATATACATGCCGGTAGGGCCTATAACAGGAATTGAGTTACGAAACGAGGGACGAAACATTTTTCTGGGGTATGGTATAGGTTTTTTATGCTCAATCGAAAAGTTCGGACAATATCGCCGGCAAAAAAGTTCGTTTTGATAAAACCAAGAGCGTTCGAATGAATAAATCGATGATAAAAGCCACGCATTTCGGTACTTTTTAAAACGGAACTATTTTTGTTTTCGCCCCCTGGACTCTTCGACCTAAAAACTTTCGTAAATTAGTTTCTGTTGAATTCTATGTGCGTCGGTATTTTTGCTACGTATCATTTCTCGTACTTGGAATTTTTCGACACAGAGCTCAAATATTTTTTTTGTACATCTGTGTTTTTTACTATTAAACTTAATTTTCTGTGTTGTAAGACCTTTCTATTAATGTTTTGTTTTTATGTCATTTTTTTGTCAAAATGGCACTTGCAAAAGAGAAACCGTATATTGATTTTTATGTATAAAAATCTATATAACCAATTACTTTGGATAACTAATACCTTTTGGGTCTACATGAGCAGTGTATACTAATAACAATGATGCTATTGTACACACATTGATTTTTTCTTGAAACAATCACTATAATCGAGTACTGTTTCTTGATTAAGATTTTTTGCGCAACATTTTATCATAGCAACTTCTAAAGGGTTTCATTTGAAACTTCTATCATGTAGGATAAAATTTACCATTAGATATCAAATACTTTATTTCATAAAACTAACAATAATTTATACTAAATTATGGCCCTTACATACAAACAAAAATTCTAAGTTAAGTTCTAATGCAACATTTTATCTTGGCAACTACTGAAGGGATTGATTTGAATATTCACACATGACTACGGTATTACCATCGGAAGTCAATTTTAAAGTTGCATCACTCTAGCTTGAATTTTTACTATTTTAAATTGTGAGTCTTTTATATTGAAAATGTTTTAGTAAGAAGATCTGCAAAAATTAAAAAAGCTGCAGTCAATGAAAGTTTTCTTGTTAAATTTTTCTCATCCCAATTGAATTTCATAATTGATTCCGTTTACAAGACCACTCCTAATAGTAGAGCGCGCTGTCCATTGACGGCTCTCAATTGTTATCATTACATCAGATGTATTCCAAAACAATGCTTTACCATAATGATTACGCTGTTAGACTTTGTAAATTATAACATTTCTAACTGACGTCGACGTAAGAAAAAATCAATTACCTGATTTTCAACTTAAAATTTCGACAATTTGTTCACGATCGACCCCCTGATTTTTTTACATATAAACATTGATATAGTCCAACAGAATTAACCTGAGCTTGGCCTTTTTGCAAGAATATAATAAACTCAATATTTACAGTCTATTTTTGTCTTCGTTTGTAAATCGCGCTTTATCGGAAGCTTTTGGCAAAATACACGTACAAAACAATTAATGTTGTTTTCCTAAGAGTATATATACTTTGAAACTGTGCCATAATATTGCTGACTTACTTGTTTCCCCAAAAACTAATGTGTCCAAAATGAAAATTACAATAACACGCCACTTTTAATAAATTGAATTATAGTCACATCGGTTGTTAAAAACACGTGTATAATTGTATACTCGCATACGGAAACTCGCGATTTAATATAAGTGAAGTGTGTAATTATTATAATTAGGTAGTTCAAGCTCAGGTTAATTCTGTTGGACTATACAAAATATATTTTTCAAATATATCTTGAAAAATATATTTATTTATATTCATAGTCTTTGTATTATGAATATTGAACTGACTTAACACCAAAACTCTACAACATTGAAACAAAACCCTGAGGGGCGATTGAAACATACTTTGAATCAGAATTTTATGAAACTATTGAACTATGAATATTGAAATGACAGTAGGTTGTCGTGGTAACAGTGACTTTTGAATATTGTACTGATTTTCCCGCCAAAACTCTACAACGTTGAAACGTTACTTTTGAATATTGTACTGATTTTCCCGCCAAAACTCTACAACGTTGAAACGAAACCCTGAGGGATCATACTTTGAATCAGAAGTTTATGAAACTATTGAACCCAGGCGCGTAGCTACCAGTACGCAGAGTACGCAGCTGCAGTCCAGAAAATTGTAAAAATACAAACGCCAAAAAATGTAATAAAATCTTTCGCCTGAGGGGGGTAGGGGTGTGTAAAACAAAACTGCTTGATCGTTATTTTACTAACCTTATGTCAAGTTATATTTCAATGGGACTTGCGATGCCTTTTGGGAGTTGAATTTACGGTTTTAAAATTCGATGTTTGTCTTTGAATCCAGTCTATATAATTCTTTAAACGCTGGTTAAAATTGAATGATAATTTGTATGAATGTTGTCTTCCTATATTTGTGTCCAGATTGAATTATACAGACCCATTTTGAATAGTTGCCAAAAATGCTCCTGAAATGATCTACAGAAAAACAAATTCGGGGCGGGACATGCCCTTGACCCCTAGGATTTTGCGTACACATCAAAAAGACCTTGCTACGCCACTGGCCATGACCAATTTTAAATTAAAAAATAATTTAATAATGAGGTGAATTATTTATTGTGTCTAATTTTGCATTCGGAACAACCTCGGCGATCTTTAAGATTGTTCCTATTGCTTAATTTGTCATACAATTTACTAAGCAGTTCTGATGGTCGTGTTAATGAAAAAAGTGTCGTGGTATATGAGAACGACGGAACACATAAAATGTTATACCAAAAGAAGTGATTACTTGGCTTTTGTATGACTCTGTGTCTATGTAACAGTTTAACCAATGAAAAATATCGCTAATTAACATGTTACGAGTACAACATGTATTTGTAGACGAGAGAGTCAAATAAATTCAGTTCAGTTTCAAACGTATTTAATTTGACATTGTCTCCCTTATATATTTTCCTTGCTTATAAATCACCAAAATAACTAGTCTGGAGAAAACGAATTACTTATATGTGACTGTATATTATATACTTATATTTAATGATGCTTATTTTATTTTTGTTTTGTTGGGTTTACCGTCATAGCAACACATTGTATATGTCATATAACGGCGGTCAGTCAACTTAGTCACTGTCCTGGAAAGGCTAAATCTCTGGATTTAGCTGTTAACCAACTACAAAGCACATACTTTAGATTATAGAAATTATACCTTTGTGAATGTAAACCAAATAAAAAAAGTGGTAAAAATACAATAACATAAAAAATTATAACAATAATTAACTATATATACATTATTGTTTTATTTATACATATAGATCTATACATTTTTATACAATTTACAATTTTATATTCAATATACAACTTTATATACAGTAAATCTAATGTATGTAATATGCGGTTCAATGTGCAATATTTTATCCCATACGCAATATAGAATAGCATGAAATGCAGTAGTAGTGAAACAGTTAAACATATTTTAAATCAATCAATAAAGTAATGTGAAGTACTGACACAATTAAATGCTTGTGCAACTATTAAAGTGCAGTAATAAACTTTCGCCTCAAACAAATATAGAAATTCACACAAGTAAAACAAACACAGTTCCGAGATACGTACATATACATGCCGGTAGGGCCTATAACAGGAATTTAGTTACGAAACGAGGGACGAAACATTTTTCTGGGGTATGGTATAGGTTTTTTATGCTCAATCGAAAAGTTCGGACAATATCGCCGGCAAAAAAGTTCGTTTTGATAAAACCAAGAGCGTTCGAATGAATAAATCGATGATAAAAGCCACGCATTTCGGTACTTTTTAAAACGGAACTATTTTTGTTTTCGCCCCCTGGACTCTTCGACCTAAAAACTTTCGTAAATTAGTTTCTGTTGAATTCTATGTGCGTCGGTATTTTTGCTACGTATCATTTCTCGTACTTGGAATTTTTCGACACAGAGCTCAAATATTGTTTTTGTACATCTGTGTTTTTTACTATTAAACTTAATTTTCTGTGTTGTAAGACCTTTCTATTAATGTTTTGTTTTTATGTCATTTTTTTGTCAAAATGGCTCTTGCAAAAGAGAAACCTTATATTGATTTTTATGTATAAAAATCTATATAACCAATTACTTTGGATAACTAATACCTTTTGGGTCTACATGAGCAGTGTATACTAATAACAATGATGCTATTGTACACACATTGATTTTTTCTTGAAACAATCACTATAATCGAGTACTGTTTCTTGATTAAGATTTTTTGCGCAACATTTTATCATAGCAACTTCTAAAGGGTTTCATTTGAAACTTCTATCATGTAGGATAAAATTTACCATTAGATATCAAATACTTTATTTCATAAAACTAACAATAATTTATACTAAATTATGGCCCTTACATACAAACAAAAATTCTAAGTTAAGTTCTAATGCAACATTTTATCTTGGCAACTACTGAAGGGATTGATTTGAATATTCACACATGACTACGGTATTACCATCGGAAGTCAATTTTAAAGTTGCATCACTCTAGCTTGAATTTTTACTATTTTAAATTGTGAGTCTTTTATATTGAAAATGTTTTAGTAAGAAGATCTGCAAAAATTAAAAAAGCTGCAGTCAATGAAAGTTTTCTTGTTAAATTTTTCTCATCCCAATTGAATTTCATAATTGATTCCGTTTACAAGACCACTCCTAATAGTAGAGCGCGCTGTCCATTGACGGCTCTCAATTGTTATCATTACATCAGATGTATTCCAAAACAATGCTTTACCATAATGATTACGCTGTTAGACTTTGTAAATTATAACATTTCTAACTGACGTCGACGTAAGAAAAAATCAATTACCTGATTTTCAACTTAAAATTTCGACAATTTGTTCACGATCGACCCCCTGATTTTTTTACATATAAACATTGATATAGTCCAACAGAATTAACCTGAGCTTGGCCTTTTTGCAAGAATATAATAAACTCAATATTTACAGTCTATTTTTGTCTTCGTTTGTAAATCGCGCTTTATCGGAAGCTTTTGGCAAAATACACGTACAAAACAATTAATGTTGTTTTCCTAAGAGTATATATACTTTGAAACTGTGCCATAATATTGCTGACTTACTTGTTTCCCCAAAAACTAATGTGTCCAAAATGAAAATTACAATAACACGCCACTTTTAATAAATTGAATTATAGTCACATCGGTTGTTAAAAACACGTGTATAATTGTATACTCGCATACGGAAACTCGCGATTTAATATAAGTGAAGTGTGTAATTATTATAATTAGGTAGTTCAAGCTCAGGTTAATTCTGTTGGACTATACAAAACATAATTTTCAAATATATCTTGAAAAATATATTTATTTATATTCATAGTCTTTGTATTATGAATATTGAACTGACTTAACACCAAAACTCTACAACATTGAAACAAAACCCTGAGGGGTGATTGAAACATACTTTGAATCAGAATTTTATGAAACTATTGAACTATGAATATTGAAATGACAGTAGGTTGTCGTGGTAACAGTGACTTTTGAATATTGTACTGATTTTCCCGCCAAAACTCTACAACGTTGAAACGTTACTTTTGAATATTGTACTGATTTTCCCGCCAAAACTCTACAACGTTGAAACGAAACCCTGAGGGATCATACTTTGAATCAGAAGTTTATGAAACTATTGAACCCAGGCGCGTAGCTACCAGTACGCAGAGTACGCAGCTGCGTACACACTGGTCCAGAAAATTGTAAAAATACAAACGCCAAAAAATGTAATAAAATCTTTCGCCTGAGGGGGGTAGGGGTGTGTAAAACAAAACTGCTTGATCGTTATTTTACTAACCTTATGTCAAGTTATATTTCAATGGGACTTGCGATGCCTTTTGGGAGTTGAATTTACGGTTTTAAAATTCGATGTTTGTCTTTGAATCCAGTCTATATAATTCTTTAAACGCTGGTTAAAATTGAATGATAATTTGTATGAATGTTGTCTTCCTATATTTGTGTCCAGATTGAATTATACAGACCCATTTTGAATAGTTGCCAAAAATGCTCCTGAAATGATCTACAGAAAAACAAATTCGGGGCGGGACATGCCCTTGACCCCTAGGATTTTGCGTACACATCAAAAAGACCTTGCTACGCCACTGGCCATGACCAATTTTAAATTAAAAAATAATTTAATAATGAGGTGAATTATTTATTGTGTCTAATTTTGCATTCGGAACAACCTCGGCGATCATTAAGATTGTTCCTATTGCTTAATTTGTCATACAATTTACTAAGCAGTTCTGATGGTCGTGTTAATGAAAAAAGTGTCGTGGTATATGAGAACGACGGAACACATAAAATGTTATACCAAAAGAAGTGATTACTTGGCTTTTGTATGACTCTGTGTCTATGTAACAGTTTAACCAATGAAAAATATCGCTAATTAACATGTTACGAGTACAACATGTATTTGTAGACGAGAGAGTCAAATAAATTCAGTTCAGTTTCAAACGTATTTAATTTGACATTGTCTCCCTTATATATTTTCCTTGCTTATAAATCACCAAAATAACTAGTCTGGAGAAAACGAATTACTTATATGTGACTGTATATTATATACTTATATTTAATGATGCTTATTTTATTTTTGTTTTGTTGGGTTTACCGTCATAGCAACACATTGTATATGTCATATAACGGCGGTCAGTCAACTTAGTCACTGTCTTGGAAAGGCTAAATCTCTGGATTTAGCTGTTAACCAACTACAAAGCACATACTTTAGATTATAGAAATTATACCTTTGTGAATGTAAACCAAATAAAAAAAGTGGTAAAAATACAATAACATAAAAAATTATAACAATAATTAACTACAGTAAAAGTTCGCTGGCTCGAACTCGAAGGGTCGTGGAAAAAATTCGAGCCAGGCAGGTGTTCGACCTGGCCGACATTCGTCCGAGTTCGACGTTATTACTTCCCTTTGTTTTAAAATTGTTTTTAATTGTTATCTCCCTTGGTTTAATATAAAACCCGAACACACGGTTCGTTCACGGTTGTGAACGTAATCAATACAAACTGCAAATCAATTTGCTAATAACTTATTTGTTGTTCGTTAGTAATACATTTATGAACATTATTATGTTTAGGTGAGTAGTAGTATATGAGATGAACGTCCGTGTTTCATTAAGAATGGTTCGTTGTGATACACTTGTTGTGTACTAGATTCTACTCATCTATTTTATTTCTTGTTGTTGTATTAAGAGCTTGTATATTACAAAGTTATTCTGTAAATAAAGAATATAAAATTGAAATAAAATAATAAAAACTAAGTCAAATATTGTTTACGTAATTTTATTTTACCTCGAAACATAAAAAAGCATAATAACACAATTCAAACTGAACAATAATACAATGTATGCTTAAACATCAATAGCAAACTTCGCGTTTTCTGACAAGGTCAGTAATAATAATTAAGCACATTTAAAAAGTCCTTTATAGTTGATTGTTTAGAAGAACGTTTGTGGAAGTCTCTATTTATCAAATCCTTATTTTATCAATTAAACCAAACATACAAGCTGTATACGCGCTAATTCATTTGTTTTAGCGAGGCCTTAGTTACTCGTTTTGTTCTTGATTTTTAATCATACCATGCCACTTTATAACTTGTCCCCATCAATAATGTGCAATCTCCAAACAATTCTATTGTTAACCATTTTAGTGTGACAATGTGATCACACACAAAACGTTTTGACACTTAAATTCAATTAACAAATTTAAGGTTGAGCGATTTTCACGCCGTGTTATTATCACGCGTCACAAACAATACCTACTTTCGGCCCTTTATCGCTGATGTGTGAAAATCTATTGTTCGAGAGAGACAATAGTATAATAGAGTATTTGTTAACCACGGGACCGTGATATTGGTTCGAGAGTTCGACCCTGTCCTGTTCGACTCAGAAGGGGTTGTTTTACATAGATATAGAAGGTAAATTGATCGGTGCCAGACAGTGTGTTCGACCCAGGCAATTAATTCGAGCTGGTGGTGTTCGAGAGAATGAACTTTTACTGTATATATACATTATTGTTTTATTTATACATATAGATCTATACATTTTTATACAATTTACAATTTTATATTCAATATACAACTTTATATACAGTAAATCTAATGTATGTAATATGCGGTTCAATGTGCAATATTTTATCCCATACGCAATATAGAATAGCATGAAATGCAGTAGTAGTGAAACAGTTAAACATATTTTAAATCAATCAATAAAGTAATGTGAAGTACTGACACAATTAAATGCTTGTGCAACTATTAAAGTGCAGTAATAAACTTTCGCCTCAAACAAATATAGAAATTCACACAAGTAAAACAAACACAGTTCCGAGATACGTACATATACATGTCGGTAGGGCCTATAACAGGAATTGAGTTACGAAACGAGGGACGAAACATTTTTCTGGGGTATGGTATAGGTTTTTTATGCTCAATCGAAAAGTTCGGACAATATCGCCGGCAAAAAAGTTCGTTTTGATAAAACCAAGAGCGTTCGAATGAATAAATCGATGATAAAAGCCACGCATTTCGGTACTTTTTAAAACGGAACTATTTTTGTTTTCGCCCCCTGGACTCTTCGACCTAAAAACTTTCGTAAATTAGTTTCTGTTGAATTCTATGTGCGTCGGTATTTTTGCTACATATCATTTCTCGTACTTGGAATTTTTCGACACAGAGCTCAAATATTTTTTTTGTACATCTGTGTTTTTTACTATTAAACTTAATTTTCTGTGTTGTAAGACCTTTCTATTAATGTTTTGTTTTTATGTCATTTTTTTGTCAAAATGGCTCTTGCAAAAGAGAAACCTTATATTGATTTTTATGTATAAAAATCTATATAACCAATTACTTTGGATAACTAATACCTTTTGGGTCTACATGAGCAGTGTATACTAATAACAATGATGCTATTGTACACATTGATTTTTTCTTGAATCAATCACTATAATCGAGTACTGTTTCTTGATTAAGATTTTTTGCGCAACATTTTATCATAGCAACTTCTAAAGGGTTTCATTTGAAACTTCTATCATGTAGGATAAAATTTACCATTAGATATCAAATACTTTATTTCATAAAACTAACAATAATTTATACTAAATTATGGCCCTTACATACAAACAAAAATTCTAAGTTAAGTTCTAATGCAACATTTTATCTTGGCAACTACTGAAGGGATTGATTTGAATATTCACACATGACTACGGTATTACCATCGGAAGTCAATTTTAAAGTTGCATCACTCTAGCTTGAATTTTTACTATTTTAAATTGTGAGTCTTTTATATTGAAAATGTTTTAGTAAGAAGATCTGCAAAAATTAAAAAAGCTGCAGTCAATGAAAGTTTTCTTGTTAAATTTTTCTCATCCCAATTGAATTTCATAATTGATTCCGTTTACAAGACCACTCCTAATAGTAGAGCGCGCTGTCCATTGACGGCTCTCAATTGTTATCATTACATCAGATGTATTCCAAGACAATGCTTTACCATAATGATTACGCTGTTAGACTTTGTAAATTATAACATTTCTAACTGACGTCGACGTAAGAAAAAATCAATTACCTCATTTTCAACTTAAAATTTCGACAATTTGTTCACGATCGACCCCCTGATTTTTTTACATATAAACATTGATATAGTCCAACAGAATTAACCTGAGCTTGGCCTTTTTGCAAGAATATAATAAACTCAATATTTACAGTCTATTTTTGTCTTCGTTTGTAAATCGCGCTTTATCGGAAGCTTTTGGCAAAATACACGTACAAAACAATTAATGTTGTTTTCCTAAGAGTATATATACTTTGAAACTGTGCCATAATATTGCTGACTTACTTGTTTCCCCAAAAACTAATGTGTCCAAAATGAAAATTACAATAACACGCCACTTTTAATAAATTGAATTATAGTCACATCGGTTGTTAAAAACACGTGTATAATTGTATACTCGCATACGGAAACTCGCGATTTAATATAAGTGAAGTGTGTAATTATTATAATTAGGTAGTTCAAGCTCAGGTTAATTCTGTTGGACTATACAAAATATATTTTTCAAATATATCTTGAAAAATATATTTATTTATATTCATAGTCTTTGTATTATGAATATTGAACTGACTTAACACCAAAACTCTACAACATTGAAACAAAACCCTGAGGGGTGATTGAAACATACTTTGAATCAGAATTTTATGAAACTATTGAACTATGAATATTGAAATGACAGTAGGTTGTCGTGGTAACAGTGACTTTTGAATATTGTACTGATTTTCCCGCCAAAACTCTACAACGTTGAAACGTTACTTTTGAATATTGTACTGATTTTCCCGCCAAAACTCTACAACGTTGAAACGAAACCCTGAGGGATCATACTTTGAATCAGAAGTTTATGAAACTATTGAACCCAGGCGCGTAGCTACCAGTACGCAGAGTACGCAGCTGCGTACACACTGGTCCAGAAAATTGTAAAAATACAAACGCCAAAAAATGTAATAAAATCTTTCGCCTGAGGGGGGTAGGGGTGTGTAAAACAAAACTGCTTGATCGTTATTTTACTAACCTTATGTCAAGTTATATTTCAATGGGACTTGCGATGCCTTTTGGGAGTTGAATTTACGGTTTTAAAATTCGATGTTTGTCTTTGAATCCAGTCTATATAATTCTTTAAACGCTGGTTAAAATTGAATGATAATTTGTATGAATGTTGTCTTCCTATATTTGTGTCCAGATTGAATTATACAGACCCATTTTGAATAGTTGCCAAAAATGCTCCTGAAATGATCTACAGAAAAACAAATTCGGGGCGGGACATGCCCTTGACCCCTAGGATTTTGCGTACACATCAAAAAGACCTTGCTACGCCACTGGCCATGACCAATTTAAAATTAAAAAATAATTTAATAATGAGGTGAATTATTTATTGTGTCTAATTTTGCATTCGGAACAACCTCGGCGATCATTAAGATTGTTCCTATTGCTTAATTTGTCATACAATTTACTAAGCAGTTCTGATGGTCGTGTTAATGAAAAAAAGTGTCGTGGTATATGAGAACGACGGAACACATAAAATGTTATACCAAAAGAAGTGATTACTTGGCTTTTGTATGACTCTGTGTCTATGTAACAGTTTAACCAATGAAAAATATCGCTAATTAACATGTTACGAGTACAACATGTATTTGTAGACGAGAGAGTCAAATAAATTCAGTTCAGTTTCAAACGTATTTAATTTGACATTGTCTCCCTTATATATTTTCCTTGCTTATAAATCACCAAAATAACTAGTCTGGAGAAAACGAATTACTTATATGTGACTGTATATTATATACTTATATTTAATGATGCTTATTTTATTTTTGTTTTGTTGGGTTTACCGTCATAGCAACACATTGTATATGTCATATAACGGCGGTCAGTCAACTTAGTCACTGTCCTGGAAAGGCTAAATCTCTGGATTTAGCTGTTAACCAACTACAAAGCACATACTTTAGATTATAGAAATTATACCTTTGTGAATGTAAACCAAATAAAAAAAGTGGTAAAAATACAATAACATAAAAAATTATAACAATAATTAACTATATATACATTATTGTTTTATTTATACATATAGATCTATACATTTTTATACAATTTACAATTTTATATTCAATATACAACTTTATATACAGTAAATCTAATGTATGTAATATGCGGTTCAATGTGCAATATTTTATCCCATACGCAATATAGAATAGCATGAAATGCAGTAGTAGTGAAACAGTTAAACATATTTTAAATCAATCAATAAAGTAATGTGAAGTACTGACACAATTAAATGCTTGTGCAACTATTAAAGTGCAGTAATAAACTTTCGCCTCAAACAAATATAGAAATTCACACAAGTAAAACAAACACAGTTCCGAGATACGTACATATACATGCCGGTAGGGCCTATAACAGGAATTGAGTTACGAAACGAGGGACGAAACATTTTTCTGGGGTATGGTATAGGTTTTTTATGCTCAATCGAAAAGTTCGGACAATATCGCCGGCAAAAAAGTTCGTTTTGATAAAACCAAGAGCGTTCGAATGAATAAATCGATGATAAAAGCCACGCATTTCGGTACTTTTTAAAACGGAACTATTTTTGTTTTCGCCCCCTGGACTCTTCGACCTAAAAACTTTCGTAAATTAGTTTCTGTTGAATTCTATGTGCGTCGGTATTTTTGCTACGTATCATTTCTCGTACTTGGAATTTTTCGACACAGAGCTCAAATATTTTTTTTGTACATCTGTGTTTTTTACTATTAAACTTAATTTTCTGTGTTGTAAGACCTTTTTATTAATGTTTTGTTTTTATGTCATTTTTTTGTCAAAATGGCTCTTGCAAAAGAGAAACCTTATATTGATTTTTATGTATAAAAATCTATATAACCAATTACTTTGGATAACTAATACCTTTTGGGTCTACATGAGCAGTGTATACTAATAACAATGATGCTATTGTACACACATTGATTTTTTCTTGAAACAATCACTATAATCGAGTACTGTTTCTTGATTAAGATTTTTTGCGCAACATTTTATCATAGCAACTTCTAAAGGGTTTCATTTGAAACTTCTATCATGTAGGATAAAATTTACCATTAGATATCAAATACTTTATTTCATAAAACTAACAATAATTTATACTAAATTATGGCCCTTACATACAAACAAAAATTCTAAGTTAAGTTCTAATGCAACATTTTATCTTGGCAACTACTGAAGGGATTGATTTGAATATTCACACATGACTACGGTATTACCATCGGAAGTCAATTTTAAAGTTGCATCACTCTAGCTTGAATTTTTACTATTTTAAATTGTGAGTCTTTTATATTGAAAATGTTTTAGTAAGAAGATCTGCAAAAATTAAAAAAGCTGCAGTCAATGAAAGTTTTCTTGTTAAATTTTTCTCATCCCAATTGAATTTCATAATTGATTCCGTTTACAAGACCACTCCTAATAGTAGAGCGCGCTGTCCATTGACGGCTCTCAATTGTTATCATTACATCAGATGTATTCCAAAACAATGCTTTACCATAATGATTACGCTGTTAGACTTTGTAAATTATAACATTTCTAACTGACGTCGACGTAAGAAAAAATCAATTACCTGATTTTCAACTTAAAATTTCGACAATTTGTTCACGATCGACCCCCTGATTTTTTTACATATAAACATTGATATAGTCCAACAGAATTAACCTGAGCTTGGCCTTTTTGCAAGAATATAATAAACTCAATATTTACAGTCTATTTTTGTCTTCGTTTGTAAATCGCGCTTTATCGGAAGTTTTGGCAAAATACACGTACAAAACAATTAATGTTGTTTTCCTAAGAGTATATATACTTTGAAACTGTGCCATAATATTGCTGACTTACTTGTTTCCCCAAAAACTAATGTGTCCAAAATGAAAATTACAATAACACGCCACTTTTAATAAATTGAATTATAGTCACATCGGTTGTTAAAAACACGTGTATAATTGTATACTCGCATACGGAAACTCGCGATTTAATATAAGTGAAGTGTGTAATTATTATAATTAGGTAGTTCAAGCTCAGGTTAATTCTGTTGGACTATACAAAATATATTTTTCAAATATATCTTGAAAAATATATTTATTTATATTCATAGTCTTTGTATTATGAATATTGAACTGACTTAACACCAAAACTCTACAACATTGAAACAAAACCCTGAGGGGTGATTGAAACATACTTTGAATCAGAATTTTATGAAACTATTGAACTATGAATATTGAAATGACAGTAGGTTGTCGTGGTAACAGTGACTTTTGAATATTGTACTGATTTTCCCGCCAAAACTCTACAACGTTGAAACGTTACTTTTGAATATTGTACTGATTTTCCCGCCAAAACTCTACAACGTTGAAACGTTACTTTTGAATATTGTACTGATTTTCCCGCCAAAACTCTACAACGTTGAAACGAAACCCTGAGGGATCATACTTTGAATCAGAAGTTTATGAAACTATTGAACCCAGGCGCGTAGCTACCAGTACGCAGAGTACGCAGCTGCGTACACACTGGTCCAGAAAATTGTAAAAATACAAACGCCAAAAAATGTAATAAAATCTTTCGCCTGAGGGGGGTAGGGGTGTGTAAAACAAAACTGCTTGATCGTTATTTTACTAACCTTATGTCAAGTTATATTTCAATGGGACTTGCGATGCCTTTTGGGAGTTGAATTTACGGTTTTAAAATTCGATGTTTGTCTTTGAATCCAGTCTATATAATTCTTTAAACGCTGGTTAAAATTGAATGATAATTTGTATGAATGTTGTCTTCCTATATTTGTGTCCAGATTGAATTATACAGACCCATTTTGAATAGTTGCCAAAAATGCTCCTGAAATGATCTACAGAAAAACAAATTCGGGGCGAGACATGCCCTTGACCCCTAGGATTTTGCGTACATATCAAAAAGACCTTGCTACGCCACTGGCCATGACCAATTTTAAATTAAAAAATAATTTAATAATGAGGTGAATTATTTATTGTGTCTAATTTTGCATTCGGAACAACCTCGGCGATCTTTAAGATTGTTCCTATTGCTTAATTTGTCATACAATTTACTAAGCAGTTCTGATGGTCGTGTTAATGAAAAAAGTGTCGTGGTATATGAGAACGACGGAACACATAAAATGTTATACCAAAAGAAGTGATTACTTGGCTTTTGTATGACTCTGTGTCTATGTAACAGTTTAACCAATGAAAAATATCGCTAATTAACATGTTACGAGTACAACATGTATTTGTAGACGAGAGAGTCAAATAAATTCAGTTCAGTTTCAAACGTATTTAATTTGACATTGTCTCCCTTATATATTTTCCTTGCTTATAAATCACCAAAATAACTAGTCTGGAGAAAACGAATTACTTATATGTGACTGTATATTATATACTTATATTTAATGATGCTTATTTTATTTTTGTTTTGTTGGGTTTACCGTCATAGCAACACATTGTATATGTCATATAACGGCGGTCAGTCAACTTAGTCACTGTCCTGGAAAGGCTAAATCTCTGGATTTAGCTGTTAACCAACTACAAAGCACATACTTTAGATTATAGAAATTATACCTTTGTGAATGTAAACCAAATAAAAAAAGTGGTAAAAATACAATAACATAAAAAATTATAACAATAATTAACTATATATACATTATTGTTTTATTTATACATATAGATCTATACATTTTTATACAATTTACAATTTTATATTCAATATACAACTTTATATACAGTAAATCTAATGTATGTAATATGCGGTTCAATGTGCAATATTTTATCCCATACGCAATATAGAATAGCATGAAATGCAGTAGTAGTGAAACAGTTAAACATATTTTAAATCAATCAATAAAGTAATGTGAAGTACTGACACAATTAAATGCTTGTGCAACTATTAAAGTGCAGTAATAAACTTTCGCCTCAAACAAATATAGAAATTCACACAAGTAAAACAAACACAGTTCCGAGATACGTACATATACATGCCGGTAGGGCCTATAACAGGAATTGAGTTACGAAACGAGGGACGAAACATTTTTCTGGGGTATGGTATAGGTTTTTTATGCTCAATCGAAAAGTTCGGACAATATCGCCGGCAAAAAAGTTCGTTTTGATAAAACCAAGAGCGTTCGAATGAATAAATCGATGATAAAAGCCACGCATTTCGGTACTTTTTAAAACGGAACTATTTTTGTTTTCGCCCCCTGGACTCTTCGACCTAAAAACTTTCGTAAATTAGTTTCTGTTGAATTCTATGTGCGTCGGTATTTTTGCTACGTATCATTTCTCGTACTTGGAATTTTTCGACACAGAGCTCAAATATTTTTTTTGTACATCTGTGTTTTTTACTATTAAACTTAATTTTCTGTGTTGTAAGACCTTTTTATTAATGTTTTGTTTTTATGTCATTTTTTTGTCAAAATGGCTCTTGCAAAAGAGAAACCTTATATTGATTTTTATGTATAAAAATCTATATAACCAATTACTTTGAATAACTAATACCTTTTGGGTCTACATGAGCAGTGTATACTAATAACAATGATGCTATTGTACACACATTGATTTTTTCTTGAAACAATCACTATAATCGAGTACTGTTTCTTGATTAAGATTTTTGCGCAACATTTTATCATAGCAACTTCTAAAGGGTTTCATTTGAAACTTCTATCATGTAGGATAAAATTTACCATTAGATATCAAATACTTTATTTCATAAAACTAACAATAATTTATACTAAATTATGGCCCTTACATACAAACAAAAATTCTAAGTTAAGTTCTAATGCAACATTTTATCTTGGCAACTACTGAAGGGATTGATTTGAATATTCACACATGACTACGGTATTACCATCGGAAGTCAATTTTAAAGTTGCATCACTCTAGCTTGAATTTTTACTATTTTAAATTGTGAGTCTTTTATATTGAAAATGTTTTAGTAAGAAGATCTGCAAAAATTAAAAAAGCTGCAGTCAATGAAAGTTTTCTTGTTAAATTTTTCTCATCCCAATTGAATTTCATAATTGATTCCGTTTACAAGACCACTCCTAATAGTAGAGCGCGCTGTCCATTGACGGCTCTCAATTGTTATCATTACATCAGATGTATTCCAAAACAATGCTTTACCATAATGATTACGCTGTTAGACTTTGTAAATTATAACATTTCTAACTGACGTCGACGTAAGAAAAAATCAATTACCTGATTTTCAACTTAAAATTTCGACAATTTGTTCACGATCGACCCCCTGATTTTTTTACATATAAACATTGATATAGTCCAACAGAATTAACCTGAGCTTGGCCTTTTTGCAAGAATATAATAAACTCAATATTTACAGTCTATTTTTGTCTTCGTTTGTAAATCGCGCTTTATCGGAAGTTTTGGCAAAATACACGTACAAAACAATTAATGTTGTTTTCCTAAGAGTATATATACTTTGAAACTGTGCCATAATATTGCTGACTTACTTGTTTCCCCAAAAACTAATGTGTCCAAAATGAAAATTACAATAACACGCCACTTTTAATAAATTGAATTATAGTCACATCGGTTGTTAAAAACACGTGTATAATTGTATACTCGCATACGGAAACTCGCGATTTAATATAAGTGAAGTGTGTAATTATTATAATTAGGTAGTTCAAGCTCAGGTTAATTCTGTTGGACTATACAAAATATATTTTTCAAATATATCTTGAGAAATATATTTATTTATATTCATAGTCTTTGTATTATGAATATTGAACTGACTTAACACCAAAACTCTACAACATTGAAACAAAACCCTGAGGGGTGATTGAAACATACTTTGAATCAGAATTTTATGAAGCTATTGAACTATGAATATTGAAATGACAGTAGGTTGTCGTGGTAACAGTGACTTTTGAATATTGTACTGATTTTCCCGCCAAAACTCTACAACGTTGAAACGTTACTTTTGAATATTGTACTGATTTTCCCGCCAAAACTCTACAACGTTGAAACGAAACCCTGAGGGATCATACTTTGAATCAGAAGTTTATGAAACTATTGAACCCAGGCGCGTAGCTACCAGTACGCAGAGTACGCAGCTGCGTACACACTGGTCCAGAAAATTGTAAAAATACAAACGCCAAAAAATGTAATAAAATCTTTCGCCTGAGGGGGGTAGGGGTGTGTAAAACAAAACTGCTTGATCGTTATTTTACTAACCTTATGTCAAGTTATATTTCAATGGGACTTGCGATGCCTTTTGGGAGTTGAATTTACGGTTTTAAAATTCGATGTTTGTCTTTGAATCCAGTCTATATAATTCTTTAAACGCTGGTTAAAATTGAATGATAATTTGTATGAATGTTGTCTTCCTATATTTGTGTCCAGATTGAATTATACAGACCCATTTTGAATAGTTGCCAAAAATGCTCCTGAAATGATCTACAGAAAAACAAATTCGGGGCGGGACATGCCCTTGACCCCTAGGATTTTGCGTACACATCAAAAAGACCTTGCTACGCCACTGGCCATGACCAATTTTAAATTAAAAAATAATTTAATAATGAGGTGAATTATTTATTGTGTCTAATTTTGCATTCGGAACAACCTCGGCGATCTTTAAGATTGTTCCTATTGCTTAATTTGTCATACAATTTACTAAGCAGTTCTGATGGTCGTGTTAATGAAAAAAGTGTCGTGGTATATGAGAACGACGGAACACATAAAATGTTATACCAAAAGAAGTGATTACTTGGCTTTTGTATGACTCTGTGTCTATGTAACAGTTTAACCAATGAAAAATATCGCTAATTAACATGTTACGAGTACAACATGTATTTGTAGACGAGAGAGTCAAATAAATTCAGTTCAGTTTCAAACGTATTTAATTTGACATTGTCTCCCTTATATATTTTCCTTGCTTATAAATCACCAAAATAACTAGTCTGGAGAAAACGAATTACTTATATGTGACTGTATATTATATACTTATATTTAATGATGCTTATTTTATTTTTGTTTTGTTGGGTTTACCGTCATAGCAACACATTGTATATGTCATATAACGGCGGTCAGTCAACTTAGTCACTGTCCTGGAAAGGCTAAATCTCTGGATTTAGCTGTTAACCAACTACAAAGCACATACTTTAGATTATAGAAATTATACCTTTGTGAATGTAAACCAAATAAAAAAAGTGGTAAAAATACAATAACATAAAAAATTATAACAATAATTAACTATATATACATTATTGTTTTATTTATACATATAGATCTATACATTTTTATACAATTTACAATTTTATATTCAATATACAACTTTATATACAGTAAATCTAATGTATGTAATATGCGGTTCAATGTGCAATATTTTATCCCATACGCAATATAGAATAGCATGAAATGCAGTAGTAGTGAAACAGTTAAACATATTTTAAATCAATCAATAAAGTAATGTGAAGTACTGACACAATTAAATGCTTGTGCAACTATTAAAGTGCAGTAATAAACTTTCGCCTCAAACAAATATAGAAATTCACACAAGTAAAACAAACACAGTTCCGAGATACGTACATATACATGCCGGTAGGGCCTATAACAGGAATTGAGTTACGAAACGAGGGACGAAACATTTTTCTGGGGTATGGTATAGGTTTTTTATGCTCAATCGAAAAGTTCGGACAATATCGCCGGCAAAAAAGTTCGTTTTGATAAAACCAAGAGCGTTCGAATGAATAAATCGATGATAAAAGCCACGCATTTCGGTACTTTTTAAAACGGAACTATTTTTGTTTTCGCCCCCTGGACTCTTCGACCTAAAAACTTTCGTAAATTAGTTTCTGTTGAATTCTATGTGCGTCGGTATTTTTGCTACGTATCATTTCTCGTACTTGGAATTTTTCGACACAGAGCTCAAATATTTTTTTTGTACATCTGTGTTTTTTACTATTAAACTTAATTTTCTGTGTTGTAAGACCTTTCTATTAATGTTTTGTTTTTATGTCATTTTTTTGTCAAAATGGCTCTTGCAAAAGAGAAACCTTATATTGATTTTTATGTATAAAAATCTATATAACCAATTACTTTGAATAACTAATACCTTTTGGGTCTACATGAGCAGTGTATACTAATAACAATGATGCTATTGTACACACATTGATTTTTTCTTGAAACAATCACTATAATCGAGTACTGTTTCTTGATTAAGATTTTTTGCGCAACATTTTATCATAGCAACTTCTAAAGGGTTTCATTTGAAACTTCTATCATGTAGGATAAAATTTACCATTAGATATCAAATACTTTATTTCATAAAACTAACAATAATTTATACTAAATTATGGCCCTTACATACAAACAAAAATTCTAAGTTAAGTTCTAATGCAACATTTTATCTTGGCAACTACTGAAGGGATTGATTTGAATATTCACACATGACTACGGTATTACCATCGGAAGTCAATTTTAAAGTTGCATCACTCTAGCTTGAATTTTTACTATTTTAAATTGTGAGTCTTTTATATTGAAAATGTTTTAGTAAGAAGATCTGCAAAAATTAAAAAAGCTGCAGTCAATGAAAGTTTTCTTGTTAAATTTTTCTCATCCCAATTGAATTTCATAATTGATTCCGTTTACAAGACCACTCCTAATAGTAGAGCGCGCTGTCCATTGACGGCTCTCAATTGTTATCATTACATCAGATGTATTCCAAAACAATGCTTTACCATAATGATTACGCTGTTAGACTTTGTAAATTATAACATTTCTAACTGACGTCGACGTAAGAAAAAATCAATTACCTGATTTTCAACTAAAAATTTCGACAATTTGTTCACGATCGACCCCCTGATTTTTTTACATATAAACATTGATATAGTCCAACAGAATTAACCTGAGCTTGGCCTTTTTGCAAGAATATAATAAACTCAATATTTACAGTCTATTTTTGTCTTCGTTTGTAAATCGCGCTTTATCGGAAGCTTTTGGCAAAATACACGTACAAAACAATTAATGTTGTTTTCCTAAGAGTATATATACTTTGAAACTGTGCCATAATATTGCTGACTTACTTGTTTCCCCAAAAACTAATGTGTCCAAAATGAAAATTACAATAACACGCCACTTTTAATAAATTGAATTATAGTCACATCGGTTGTTAAAAACACGTGTATAATTGTATACTCGCATACGGAAACTCGCGATTTAATATAAGTGAAGTGTGTAATTATTATAATTAGGTAGTTCAAGCTCAGGTTAATTCTGTTGGACTATACAAAATATATTTTTCAAATATATCTTGAAAAATATATTTATTTATATTCATAGTCTTTGTATTATGAATATTGAACTGACTTAACACCAAAACTCTACAACATTGAAACAAAACCCTGAGGGGTGATTGAAACATACTTTGAATCAGAATTTTATGAAACTATTGAACTATGAATATTGAAATGACAGTAGGTTGTCGTGGAAACAGTGACTTTTGAATATTGTACTGATTTTCCCGCCAAAACTCTACAACGTTGAAACGTTACTTTTGAATATTGTACTGATTTTCCCGCCAAAACTCTACAACGTTGAAACGTTACTTTTGAATATTGTACTGATTTTCCCGCCAAAACTCTACAACGTTGAAACGTTACTTTTGAATATTGTACTGATTTTCCCGCCAAAACTCTACAACGTTGAAACGAAACCCTGAGGGATCATACTTTGAATCAGAAGTTTATGAAACTATTGAACCCAGGCGCGTAGCTACCAGTACGCAGAGTACGCAGCTGCGTACACACTGGTCCAGAAAATTGTAAAAATACAAACGCCAAAAAATGTAATAAAATCTTTCGCCTGAGGGGGGTAGGGGTGTGTAAAACAAAACTGCTTGATCGTTATTTTACTAACCTTATGTCAAGTTATATTTCAATGGGACTTGCGATGCCTTTTGGGAGTTGAATTTACGGTTTTAAAATTCGATGTTTGTCTTTGAATCCAGTCTATATAATTCTTTAAACGCTGGTTAAAATTGAATGATAATTTGTATGAATGTTGTCTTCCTATATTTGTGTCCAGATTGAATTATACAGACCCATTTTGAATAGTTGCCAAAAATGCTCCTGAAATGATCTACAGAAAAACAAATTCGGGGCGAGACATGCCCTTGACCCCTAGGATTTTGCGTACATATCAAAAAGACCTTGCTACGCCACTGGCCATGACCAATTTTAAATTAAAAAATAATTTAATAATGAGGTGAATTATTTATTGTGTCTAATTTTGCATTCGGAACAACCTCGGCGATCTTTAAGATTGTTCCTATTGCTTAATTTGTCATACAATTTACTAAGCAGTTCTGATGGTCGTGTTAATGAAAAAAGTGTCGTGGTATATGAGAACGACGGAACACATAAAATGTTATACCAAAAGAAGTGATTAATGGCTTTTGTATGACTCTGTGTCTATGTAACAGTTTAACCAATGAAAAATATCGCTAATTAACATGTTACGAGTACAACATGTATTTGTAGACGAGAGAGTCAAATAAATTCAGTTCAGTTTCAAACGTATTTAATTTGACATTGTCTCCCTTATATATTTTCCTTGCTTATAAATCACCAAAATAACTAGTCTGGAGAAAACGAATTACTTATATGTGACTGTATATTATATACTTATATTTAATGATGCTTATTTTATTTTTGTTTTGTTGGGTTTACCGTCATAGCAACACATTGTATATGTCATATAACGGCGGTCAGTCTACTTAGTCACTGTCCTGGAAAGGCTAAATCTCTGGATTTAGCTGTTAACCAACTACAAAGCACATACTTTAGATTATAGAAATTATACCTTTGTGAATGTAAACCAAGTAAAAAAAGTGGTAAAAATACAATAACATAAAAAATTATAACAATAATTAACTATATATACATTATTGTTTTATTTATACATATAGATCTATACATTTTTATACAATTTACAATTTTATATTCAATATACAACTTTATATACAGTAAATCTAATGTATGTAATATGCGGTTCAATGTGCAATATTTTATCCCATACGCAATATAGAATAGCATGAAATGCAGTAGTAGTGAAACAGTTAAACATATTTTAAATCAATCAATAAAGTAATGTGAAGTACTGACACAATTAAATGCTTGTGCAACTATTAAAGTGCAGTAATAAACTTTCGCCTCAAACAAATATAGAAATTCACACAAGTAAAACAAACACAGTTCCGAGATACATATACATGCCGATAGGGCCTATAACAGGAATTGAGTTACGAAACGAGGGACGAAACATTTTTCTGGGGTATGGTATAGGTTTTTTATGCTCAATCGAAAAGTTCGGACAATATCGCCGGCAAAAAAGTTCGTTTTGATAAAACCAAGAGCGTTCGAATGAATAAATCGATGATAAAAGCCACGCATTTCGGTACTTTTTAAAACGGAACTATTTTTGTTTTCGCCCCCTGGACTCTTCGACCTAAAAACTTTCGTAAATTAGTTTCTGTTGAATTCTATGTGCGTCGGTATTTTTGCTACGTATCATTTCTCGTACTTGGAATTTTTCGACACAGAGCTCAAATATTTTTTTGTACATCTGTGTTTTTTACTATTAAACTTAATTTTCTGTGTTGTAAGACCTTTCTATTAATGTTTTGTTTTTATGTCATTTTTTTGTCAAAATGGCTCTTGCAAAAGAGAAACCTTATATTGATTTTTATGTATAAAAATCTATATAACCATTTACTTTGGATAACTAATACCTTTTGGGTCTACATGAGCAGTGTATACTAATAACAATGATGCTATTGTACACACATTGATTTTTTCTTGAAACAATCACTATAATCGAGTACTGTTTCTTGATTAAGATTTTTTGCGCAACATTTTATCATAGCAACTTCTAAAGGGTTTCATTTGAAACTTCTATCATGTAGGATAAAATTTACCATTAGATATCAAATACTTTATTTCATAAAACTAACAATAATTTATACTAAATTATGGCCCTTACATACAAACAAAAATTCTAAGTTAAGTTCTAATGCAACATTTTATCTTGGCAACTACTGAAGGGATTGATTTGAATATTCACACATGACTACGGTATTACCATCGGAAGTCAATTTTAAAGTTGCATCACTCTAGCTTGAATTTTTACTATTTTAAATTGTGAGTCTTTTATATTGAAAATGTTTTAGTAAGAAGATCTGCAAAAATTAAAAAAGCTGCAGTCAATAAAAGTTTTCTTGTTAAATTTTTCTCATCCCAATTGAATTTCATAATTGATTCCGTTTACAAGACCACTCCTAATAGTAGAGCGCGCTGTCCATTGACGGCTCTCAATTGTTATCATTACATCAGATGTATTCCAAAACAATGCTTTACCATAATGATTACGCTGTTAGACTTTGTAAATTATAACATTTCTAACTGACGTCGACGTAAGAAAAAATCAATTACCTGATTTTCAACTTAAAATTTCGACAATTTGTTCACGATCGACCCCCTGATTTTTTTACATATAAACATTGATATAGTCCAACAGAATTAACCTGAGCTTGGCCTTTTTGCAAGAATATAATAGACTCAATATTTACAGTCTATTTTTGTCTTCGTTTGTAAATCGCGCTTTATCGGAAGCTTTTGGCAAAATACACGTACAAAACAATTAATGTTGTTTTCCTAAGAGTATATATACTTTGAAACTGTGCCATAATATTGCTGACTTACTTGTTTCCCCAAAAACTAATGTGTCCAAAAGGAAAATTACAATAACACGCCACTTTTAATAAATTGAATTATCGTCACATCGGTTGTTAAAAACACGTGTATAATTGTATACTCGCATACGGAAACTCGCGATTTAATATAAGTGAAGTGTGTAATTATTATAATTAGGTAGTTCAAGCTCAGGTTAATTCTGTTGGACTATACAAAATATATTTTTCAAATATATCTTGAAAAATATATTTATTTATATTCATAGTCTTTGTATTATGAATATTGAACTGACTTAACACCAAAACTCTACAACATTGAAACAAAACCCTGAGGGGTGATTGAAACATACTTTGAATCAGAATTTTATGAAACTATTGAACTATGAATATTGAAATGACAGTAGGTTGTCGTGGTAACAGTGACTTTTGAATATTGTACTGATTTTCCCGCCAAAACTCTACAACGTTGAAACGTTACTTTTGAATATTGTACTGATTTTCCCGCCAAAACTCTACAACGTTGAAACGAAACCCTGAGGGATCATACTTTGAATCAGAAGTTTATGAAACTATTGAACCCAGGCGCGTAGCTACCAGTACGCAGAGTACGCAGCTGCGTACACACTGGTCCAGAAAATTGTAAAAATACAAACGCCAAAAAATGTAATAAAATCTTTCGCCTGAGGGGGGTAGGGGTGTGTAAAACAAAACTGCTTGATCGTTATTTTACTAACCTTATGTCAAGTTATATTTCAATGGGACTTGCGATGCCTTTTGGGAGTTGAATTTACGGTTTTAAAATTCGATGTTTGTCTTTGAATCCAGTCTATATAATTCTTTAAACGCTGGTTAAAATTGAATGATAATTTGTATGAATGTTGTCTTCCTATATTTGTGTCCAGATTGAATTATACAGACCCATTTTGAATAGTTGCCAAAAATGCTCCTGAAATGATCTACAGAAAAACAAATTCGGGGCGGGACATGCCCTTGACCCCTAGGATTTTGCGTACACATCAAAAAGACCTTGCTACGCCACTGGCCATGACCAATTTTAAATTAAAAAATAATTTAATAATGAGGTGAATTATTTATTGTGTCTAATTTTGCATTCGGAACAACCTCGGCGATCTTTAAGATTGTTCCTATTGCTTAATTTGTCATACAATTTACTAAGCAGTTCTGATGGTCGTGTTAATGAAAAAAGTGTCGTGGTATATGAGAACGACGGAACACATAAAATGTTATACCAAAAGAAGTGATTACTTGGCTTTTGTATGACTCTGTGTCTATGTAACAGTTTAACCAATGAAAAATATCGCTAATTAACATGTTACGAGTACAACATGTATTTGTAGACGAGAGAGTCAAATAAATTCAGTTCAGTTTCAAACGTATTTAATTTGACATTGTCTCCCTTATATATTTTCCTTGCTTATAAATCACCAAAATAACTAGTCTGGAGAAAACGAATTACTTATATGTGACTGTATATTATATACTTATATTTAATGATGCTTATTTTATTTTTGTTTTGTTGGGTTTACCGTCATAGCAACACATTGTATATGTCATATAACGGCGGTCAGTCTACTTAGTCACTGTCCTGGAAAGGCTAAATCTCTGGATTTAGCTGTTAACCAACTACAAAGCACATACTTTAGATTATAGAAATTATACCTTTGTGAATGTAAACCAAATAAAAAAAGTGGTAAAAATACAATAACATAAAAAATTATAACAATAATTAACTATATATACATTATTGTTTTATTTATACATATAGATCTATACATTTTTATACAATTTACAATTTTATATTCAATATACAACTTTATATACAGTAAATCTAATGTATGTAATATGCGGTTCAATGTGCAATATTTTATCCCATACGCAATATAGAATAGCATGAAATGCAGTAGTAGTGAAACAGTTAAACATATTTTAAATCAATCAATAAAGTAATGTAAAGTACTGACACAATTAAATGCTTGTGCAACTATTAAAGTGCAGTAATAAACTTTCGCCTCAAACAAATATAGAAATTCACACAAGTAAAACAAACACAGTTCCGAGATACGTACATATACATGCCGGTAGGGCCTATAACAGGAATTGAGTTACGAAACGAGGGACGAAACATTTTTCTGGGGTATGGTATAGGTTTTTTATGCTCAATCGAAAAGTTCGGACAATATCGCCGGCAAAAAAGTTCGTTTTGATAAAACCAAGAGCGTTCGAATGAATAAATCGATGATAAAAGCCACGCATTTCGGTACTTTTTAAAACGGAACTATTTTTGTTTTCGCCCCCTGGACTCTTCGACCTAAAAACTTTCGTAAATTAGTTTCTGTTGAATTCTATGTGCGTCGGTATTTTTGCTACGTATCATTTCTCGTACTTGGAATTTTTCGACACAGAGCTCAAATATTTTTTTTGTACATCTGTGTTTTTTACTATTAAACTTAATTTTCTGTGTTGTAAGACCTTTCTATTAATGTTTTGTTTTTATGTCATTTTTTTGTCAAAATGGCTCTTGCAAAAGAGAAACCTTATATTGATTTTTATGTATAAAAATCTATATAACCAATTACTTTGAATAACTAATACCTTTTGGGTCTACATGAGCAGTGTATACTAATAACAATGATGCTATTGTACACACATTGATTTTTTCTTGAAACAATCACTATAATCGAGTACTGTTTCTTGATTAAGATTTTTTGCGCAACATTTTATCATAGCAACTTCTAAAGGGTTTCATTTGAAACTTCTATCATGTAGGATAAAATTTACCATTAGATATCAAATACTTTATTTCATAAAACTAACAATAATTTATACTAAATTATGGCCCTTACATACAAACAAAAATTCTAAGTTAAGTTCTAATGCAACATTTTATCTTGGCAACTACTGAAGGGATTGATTTGAATATTCACACATGACTACGGTATTACCATCGGAAGTCAATTTTAAAGTTGCATCACTCTAGCTTGAATTTTTACTATTTTAAATTGTGAGTCTTTTATATTGAAAATGTTTTAGTAAGAAGATCTGCAAAAATTAAAAAAGCTGCAGTCAATGAAAGTTTTCTTGTTAAATTTTTCTCATCCCAATTGAATTTCATAATTGATTCCGTTTACAAGACCACTCCTAATAGTAGAGCGCGCTGTCCATTGACGGCTCTCAATTGTTATCATTACATCAGATGTATTCCAAAACAATGCTTTACCATAATGATTACGCTGTTAGACTTTGTAAATTATAACATTTCTAACTGACGTCGACGTAAGAAAAAATCAATTACCAGATTTTCAACTAAAAATTTCGACAATTTGTTCACGATCGACCCCCTGATTTTTTTACATATAAACATTGATATAGTCCAACAGAATTAACCTGAGCTTGGCCTTTTTGCAAGAATATAATAAACTCAATATTTACAGTCTATTTTTGTCTTCGTTTGTAAATCGCGCTTTATCGGAAGCTTTTGGCAAAATACACGTACAAAACAATTAATGTTGTTTTCCTAAGAGTATATATACTTTGAAACTGTGCCATAATATTGCTGACTTACTTGTTTCCCCAAAAACTAATGTGTCCAAAATGAAAATTACAATAACACGCCACTTTTAATAAATTGAATTATAGTCACATCGGTTGTTAAAAACACGTGTATAATTGTATACTCGCATACGGAAACTCGCGATTTAATATAAGTGAAGTGTGTAATTATTATAATTAGGTAGTTCAAGCTCAGGTTAATTCTGTTGGACTATACAAAATATATTTTTCAAATATATCTTGAAAAATATATTTATTTATATTCATAGTCTTTGTATTATGAATATTGAACTGACTTAACACCAAAACTCTACAACATTGAAACAAAACCCTGAGGGGTGATTGAAACATACTTTGAATCAGAATTTTATGAAACTATTGAACTATGAATATTGAAATGACAGTAGGTTGTCGTGGAAACAGTGACTTTTGAATATTGTACTGATTTTCCCGCCAAAACTCTACAACGTTGAAACGTTACTTTTGAATATTGTACTGATTTTCCCGCCAAAACTCTACAACGTTGAAACGTTACTTTTGAATATTGTACTGATTTTCCCGCCAAAACTCTACAACGTTGAAACGAAACCCTGAGGGATCATACTTTGAATCAGAAGTTTATGAAACTATTGAACCCAGGCGCGTAGCTACCAGTACGCAGAGTACGCAGCTGCGTACACACTGGTCCAGAAAATTGTAAAAATACAAACGCCAAAAAATGTAATAAAATCTTTCACCTGAGGGGGGTAGGGGTGTGTAAAACAAAACTGCTTGATCGTTATTTTACTAACCTTATGTCAAGTTATATTTCAATGGGACTTGCGATGCCTTTTGGGAGTTGAATTTACGGTTTTAAAATTCGATGTTTGTCTTTGAATCCAGTCTATATAATTCTTTAAACGCTGGTTAAAATTGAATGATAATTTGTATGAATGTTGTCTTCCTATATTTGTGTCCAGATTGAATTATACAGACCCATTTTGAATAGTTGCCAAAAATGCTCCTGAAATGATCTACAGAAAAACAAATTCGGGGCGAGACATGCCCTTGACCCCTAGGATTTTGCTTACATATCAAAAAGACCTTGCTACGCCACTGGCCATGACCAATTTTAAATTAAAAAATAATTTAATAATGAGGTGAATTATTTATTGTGTCTAATTTTGCATTCGGAACAACCTCGGCGATCATTAAGATTGTTCCTATTGCTTAATTTGTCATACAATTTACTAAGCAGTTCTGATGGTCGTGTTAATGAAAAAAGTGTCGTGGTATATGAGAACGACGGAACACATAAAATGTTATACCAAAAGAAGTGATTACTTGGCTTTTGTATGACTCTGTGTCTATGTAACAGTTTAACCAATGAAAAATATCGCTAATTAACATGTTACGAGTACAACATGTATTTGTAGACGAGAGAGTCAAATAAATTCAGTTCAGTTTCAAACGTATTTAATTTGACATTGTCTCCCTTATATATTTTCCTTGCTTATAAATCACCAAAATAACTAGTCTGGAGAAAACGAATTACTTATATGTGACTGTATATTATATACTTATATTTAATGATGCTTATTTTATTTTTGTTTTGTTGGGTTTACCGTCATAGCAACACATTGTATATGTCATATAACGGCGGTCAGTCTACTTAGTCACTGTCCGGGAAAGGCTAAATCTCTGGATTTAGCTGTTAACCAACTACAAAGCACATACTTTAGATTATAGAAATTATACCTTTGTGAATGTAAACCAAGTAAAAAAAGTGGTAAAAATACAATAACATAAAAAATTATAACAATAATTAACTATATATACATTATTGTTTTATTTATACATATAGATCTATACATTTTTATACAATTTACAATTTTATATTCAATATACAACTTTATATACAGTAAATCTAATGTATGTAATATGCGGTTCAATGTGCAATATTTTATCCCATACGCAATATAGAATAGCATGAAATGCAGTAGTAGTGAAACAGTTAAACATATTTTAAATCAATCAATAAAGTAATGTGAAGTACTGACACAATTAAATGCTTGTGCAACTATTAAAGTGCAGTAATAAACTTTCGCCTCAAACAAATATAGAAATTCACACAAGTAAAACAAACACAGTTCCGAGATACATATACATGCCGGTAGGGCCTATAACAGGAATTGAGTTACGAAACGAGGGACGAAACATTTTTCTGGGGTATGGTATAGGTTTTTTATGCTCAATCGAAAAGTTCGGACAATATCGCCGGCAAAAAAGTTCGTTTTGATAAAACCAAGAGCGTTCGAATGAATAAATCGATGATAAAAGCCACGCATTTCGGTACTTTTTAAAACGGAACTATTTTTGTTTTCGCCCCCTGGACTCTTCGACCTAAAAACTTTCGTAAATTAGTTTCTGTTGAATTCTATGTGCGTCGGTATTTTTGCTACGTATCATTTCTCGTACTTGGAATTTTTCGACACAGAGCTCAAATATTTTTTTTGTACATCTGTGTTTTTTACTATTAAACTTAATTTTCTGTGTTGTAAGACCTTTCTATTAATGTTTTGTTTTTATGTCATTTTTTTGTCAAAATGGCTCTTGCAAAAGAGAAACCTTATATTGATTTTTATGTATAAAAATCTATATAACCATTTACTTTGGATAACTAATACCTTTTGGGTCTACATGAGCAGTGTATACTAATAACAATGATGCTATTGTACACACATTGATTTTTTCTTGAAACAATCACTATAATCGAGTACTGTTTCTTGATTAAGATTTTTTGCGCAACATTTTATCATAGCAACTTCTAAAGGGTTTCATTTGAAACTTCTATCATGTAGGATAAAATTTACCATTAGATATCAAATACTTTATTTCATAAAACTAACAATAATTTATACTAAATTATGGCCCTTACATACAAACAAAAATTCTAAGTTAAGTTCTAATGCAACATTTTATCTTGGCAACTACTGAAGGGATTGATTTGAATATTCACACATGACTACGGTATTACCATCGGAAGTCAATTTTAAAGTTGCATCACTCTAGCTTGAATTTTTACTATTTTAAATTGTGAGTCTTTTATATTGAAAATGTTTTAGTAAGAAGATCTGCAAAAATTAAAAAAGCTGCAGTCAATGAAAGTTTTCTTGTTAAATTTTTCTCATCCCAATTGAATTTCATAATTGATTCCGTTTACAAGACCACTCCTAATAGTAGAGCGCGCTGTCCATTGACGGCTCTCAATTGTTATCATTACATCAGATGTATTCCAAAACAATGCTTTACCATAATGATTACGCTGTTAGACTTTGTAAATTATAACATTTCTAACTGACGTCGACGTAAGAAAAAATCAATTACCTCATTTTCAACTTAAAATTTCGACAATTTGTTCACGATCGACCCCCTGATTTTTTTACATATAAACATTGATATAGTCCAACAGAATTAACCTGAGCTTGGCCTTTTTGCAAGAATATAATAAACTCAATATTTACAGTCTATTTTTGTCTTCGTTTGTAAATCGCGCTTTATCGGAAGCTTTTGGCAAAATACACGTACAAAACAATTAATGTTGTTTTCCTAAGAGTATATATACTTTGAAACTGTGCCATAATATTGCTGACTTACTTGTTTCCCCAAAAACTAATGTGTCCAAAAGGAAAATTACAATAACACGCCACTTTTAATAAATTGAATTATAGTCACATCGGTTGTTAAAAACACGTGTATAATTGTATACTCGCATACGGAAACTCGCGATTTAATATAAGTGAAGTGTGTAATTATTATAATTAGGTAGTTCAAGCTCAGGTTAATTCTGTTGGACTATACAAAATATATTTTTCAAATATATCTTGAAAAATATATTTATTTATATTCATAGTCTTTGTATTATGAATATTGAACTGACTTAACACCAAAACTCTACAACATTGAAACAAAACCCTGAGGGGTGATTGAAACATACTTTGAATCAGAATTTTATGAAACTATTGAACTATGAATATTGAAATGACAGTAGGTTGTCGTGGTAACAGTGACTTTTGAATATTGTACTGATTTTCCCGCCAAAACTCTACAACGTTGAAACGTTACTTTTGAATATTGTACTGATTTTCCCGCCAAAACTCTACAACGTTGAAACGAAACCCTGAGGGATCATACTTTGAATCAGAAGTTTATGAAACTATTGAACCCAGGCGCGTAGCTACCAGTACGCAGAGTACGCAGCTGCGTACACACTGGTCCAGAAAATTGTAAAAATACAAACGCCAAAAAATGTAATAAAATCTTTCGCCTGAGGGGGCTAGGGGTGTGTAAAACAAAACTGCTTGATCGTTATTTTACTAACCTTATGTCAAGTTATATTTCAATGGGACTTGCGATGCCTTTTGGGAGTTGAATTTACGGTTTTAAAATTCGATGTTTGTCTTTGAATCCAGTCTATATAATTCTTTAAACGCTGGTTAAAATTGAATGATAATTTGTATGAATGTTGTCTTCCTATATTTGTGTCCAGATTGAATTATACAGACCCATTTTGAATAGTTGCCAAAAATGCTCCTGAAATGATCTACAGAAAAACAAATTCGGGGCGGGACATGCCCTTGACCCCTAGGATTTTGCGTACACATCAAAAAGACCTTGCTACGCCACTGGCCATGACCAATTTTAAATTAAAAAATAATTTAATAATGAGGTGAATTATTTATTGTGTCTAATTTTGCATTCGGAACAACCTCGGCGATCTTTAAGATTGTTCCTATTGCTTAATTTGTCATACAATTTACTAAGCAGTTCTGATGGTCGTGTTAATGAAAAAAGTGTCGTGGTATATGAGAACGACGGAACACATAAAATGTTATACCAAAAGAAGTGATTACTTGGCTTTTGTATGACTCTGTGTCTATGTAACAGTTTAACCAATGAAAAATATCGCTAATTAACATGTTACGAGTACAACATGTATTTGTAGACGAGAGAGTCAAATAAATTCAGTTCAGTTTCAAACGTATTTAATTTGACATTGTCTCCCTTATATATTTTCCTTGCTTATAAATCACCAAAATAACTAGTCTGGAGAAAACGAATTACTTATATGTGACTGTATATTATATACTTATATTTAATGATGCTTATTTTATTTTTGTTTTGTTGGGTTTACCGTCATAGCAACACATTGTATATGTCATATAACGGCGGTCAGTCTACTTAGTCACTGTCCTGGAAAGGCTAAATCTCTGGATTTAGCTGTTAACCAACTACAAAGCACATACTTTAGATTATAGAAATTATACCTTTGTGAATGTAAACCAAATAAAAAAAGTGGTAAAAATACAATAACATAAAAAATTATAACAATAATTAACTATATATACATTATTGTTTTATTTATACATATAGATCTATACATTTTTATACAATTTACAATTTTATATTCAATATACAACTTTATATACAGTAAATCTAATGTATGTAATATGCGGTTCAATGTGCAATATTTTATCCCATACGCAATATAGAATAGCATGAAATGCAGTAGTAGTGAAACAGTTAAACATATTTTAAATCAATCAATAAAGTAATGTAAAGTACTGACACAATTAAATGCTTGTGCAACTATTAAAGTGCAGTAATAAACTTTCGCCTCAAACAAATATAGAAATTCACACAAGTAAAACAAACACAGTTCCGAGATACGTACATATACATGCCGGTAGGGCCTATAACAGGAATTGAGTTACGAAACGAGGGACGAAACATTTTTCTGGGGTATGGTATAGGTTTTTTATGCTCAATCGAAAAGTTCGGACAATATCGCCGGCAAAAAAGTTCGTTTTGATAAAACCAAGAGCGTTCGAATGAATAAATCGATGATAAAAGCCACGCATTTCGGTACTTTTTAAAACGGAACTATTTTTGTTTTCGCCCCCTGGACTCTTCGACCTAAAAACTTTCGTAAATTAGTTTCTGTTGAATTCTATGTGCGTCGGTATTTTTGCTACGTATCATTTCTCGTACTTGGAATTTTTCGACACAGAGCTCAAATTTTTTTTTTGTACATCTGTGTTTTTTACTATTAAACTTAATTTTCTGTGTTGTAAGACCTTTCTATTAATGTTTTGTTTTTATGTCATTTTTTTGTCAAAATGGCTCTTGCAAAAGAGAAACCTTATATTGATTTTTATGTATAAAAATCTATATAACCAATTACTTTGAATAACTAATACCTTTTGGGTCTACATGAGCAGTGTATACTAATAACAATGATGCTATTGTACACACATTGATTTTTTCTTGAAACAATCACTATAATCGAGTACTGTTTCTTGATTAAGATTTTTTGCGCAACATTTTATCATAGCAACTTCTAAAGGGTTTCATTTGAAACTTCTATCATGTAGGATAAAATTTACCATTAGATATCAAATACTTTATTTCATAAAACTAACAATAATTTATACTAAATTATGGCCCTTACATACAAACAAAAATTCTAAGTTAAGTTCTAATGCAACATTTTATCTTGGCAACTACTGAAGGGATTGATTTGAATATTCACACATGACTACGGTATTACCATCGGAAGTCAATTTTAAAGTTGCATCACTCTAGCTTGAATTTTTACTATTTTAAATTGTGAGTCTTTTATATTGAAAATGTTTTAGTAAGAAGATCTGCAAAAATTAAAAAACCTGCAGTCAATGAAAGTTTTCTTGTTAAATTTTTCTCATCCCAATTGAATTTCATAATTGATTCCGTTTACAAGACCACTCCTAATAGTAGAGCGCGCTGTCCATTGACGGCTCTCAATTGTTATCATTACATCAGATGTATTCCAAAACAATGCTTTACCATAATGATTACGCTGTTAGACTTTGTAAATTATAACATTTCAAACTGACGTCGACGTAAGAAAAAATCAATTACCTCATTTTCAACTTAAAATTTCGACAATTTGTTCACGATCGACCCCCTGATTTTTTTACATATAAACATTGATATAGTCCAACAGAATTAACCTGAGCTTGGCCTTTTTGCAAGAATATAATAAACTCAATATTTACAGTCTATTTTTGTCTTCGTTTGTAAATCGCGCTTTATCGGAAGCTTTTGGCAAAATACACGTACAAAACAATTAATGTTGTTTTCCTAAGAGTATATATACTTTGAAACTGTGCCATAATATTGCTGACTTACTTGTTTCCCCAAAAACTAATGTGTCCAAAAGGAAAATTACAATAACACGCCACTTTTAATAAATTGAATTATAGTCACATCGGTTGTTAAAAACACGTGTATAATTGTATACTCGCATACGGAAACTCGCGATTTAATATAAGTGAAGTGTGTAATTATTATAATTAGGTAGTTCAAGCTCAGGTTAATTCTGTTGGACTATACAAAATATATTTTTCAAATATATCTTGAAAAATATATTTATTTATATTCATAGTCTTTGTATTATGAATATTGAACTGACTTAACACCAAAACTCTACAACATTGAAACAAAACCCTGAGGGGTGATTGAAACATACTTTGAATCAGAATTTTATGAAACTATTGAACTATGAATATTGAAATGACAGTAGGTTGTCGTGGAAACAGTGACTTTTGAATATTGTACTGATTTTCCCGCCAAAACTCTACAACGTTGAAACGTTACTTTTGAATATTGTACTGATTTTCCCGCCAAAACTCTACAACGTTGAAACGTTACTTTTGAATATTGTACTGATTTTCCCGCCAAAACTCTACAACGTTGAAACGAAACCCTGAGGGATCATACTTTGAATCAGAAGTTTATGAAACTATTGAACCCAGGCGCGTAGCTACCAGTACGCAGAGTACGCAGCTGCGTACACACTGGTCCAGAAAATTGTAAAAATACAAACGCCAAAAAATGTAATAAAATCTTTCACCTGAGGGGGGTAGGGGTGTGTAAAACAAAACTGCTTGATCGTTATTTTACTAACCTTATGTCAAGTTATATTTCAATGGGACTTGCGATGCCTTTTGGGAGTTGAATTTACGGTTTTAAAATTCGATGTTTGTCTTTGAATCCAGTCTATATAATTCTTTAAACGCTGGTTAAAATTGAATGATAATTTGTATGAATGTTGTCTTCCTATATTTGTGTCCAGATTGAATTATACAGACCCATTTTGAATAGTTGCCAAAAATGCTCCTGAAATGATCTACAGAAAAACAAATTCGGGGCGAGACATGCCCTTGACCCCTAGGATTTTGCGTACATATCAAAAAGACCTTGCTACGCCACTGGCCATGACCAATTTTAAATTAAAAAATAATTTAATAATGAGGTGAATTATTTATTGTGTCTAATTTTGCATTCGGAACAACCTCGGCGATCATTAAGATTGTTCCTATTGCTTAATTTGTCATACAATTTACTAAGCAGTTCTGATGGTCGTGTTAATGAAAAAAGTGTCGTGGTATATGAGAACGACGGAACACATAAAATGTTATACCAAAAGAAGTGATTACTTGGCTTTTGTATGACTCTGTGTCTATGTAACAGTTTAACCAATGAAAAATATCGCTAATTAACATGTTACGAGTACAACATGTATTTGTAGACGAGAGAGTCAAATAAATTCAGTTCAGTTTCAAACGTATTTAATTTGACATTGTCTCCCTTATATATTTTCCTTGCTTATAAATCACCAAAATAACTAGTCTGGAGAAAACGAATTACTTATATGTGACTGTATATTATATACTTATATTTAATGATGCTTATTTTATTTTTGTTTTGTTGGGTTTACCGTCATAGCAACACATTGTATATGTCATATAACGGCGGTCAGTCTACTTAGTCACTGTCCGGGAAAGGCTAAATCTCTGGATTTAGCTGTTAACCAACTACAAAGCACATACTTTAGATTATAGAAATTATACCTTTGTGAATGTAAACCAAGTAAAAAAAGTGGTAAAAATACAATAACATAAAAAATTATAACAATAATTAACTATATATACATTATTGTTTTATTTATACATATAGATCTATACATTTTTATACAATTTACAATTTTATATTCAATATACAACTTTATATACAGTAAATCTAATGTATGTAATATGCGGTTCAATGTGCAATATTTTATCCCATACGCAATATAGAATAGCATGAAATGCAGTAGTAGTGAAACAGTTAAACATATTTTAAATCAATCAATAAAGTAATGTGAAGTACTGACACAATTAAATGCTTGTGCAACTATTAAAGTGCAGTAATAAACTTTCGCCTCAAACAAATATAGAAATTCACACAAGTAAAACAAACACAGTTCCGAGATACATATACATGCCGGTAGGGCCTATAACAGGAATTGAGTTACGAAACGAGGGACGAAACATTTTTCTGGGGTATGGTATAGGTTTTTTATGCTCAATCGAAAAGTTCGGACAATATCGCCGGCAAAAAAGTTCGTTTTGATAAAACCAAGAGCGTTCGAATGAATAAATCGATGATAAAAGCCACGCATTTCGGTACTTTTTAAAACGGAACTATTTTTGTTTTCGCCCCCTGGACTCTTCGACCTAAAAACTTTCGTAAATTAGTTTCTGTTGAATTCTATGTGCGTCGGTATTTTTGCTACGTATCATTTCTCGTACTTGGAATTTTTCGACACAGAGCTCAAATATTTTTTTTGTACATCTGTGTTTTTTACTATTAAACTTAATTTTCTGTGTTGTAAGACCTTTCTATTAATGTTTTGTTTTTATGTCATTTTTTTGTCAAAATGGCTCTTGCAAAAGAGAAACCTTATATTGATTTTTATGTATAAAAATCTATATAACCATTTACTTTGGATAACTAATACCTTTTGGGTCTACATGAGCAGTGTATACTAATAACAATGATGCTATTGTACACACATTGATTTTTTCTTGAAACAATCACTATAATCGAGTACTGTTTCTTGATTAAGATTTTTTGCGCAACATTTTATCATAGCAACTTCTAAAGGGTTTCATTTGAAACTTCTATCATGTAGGATAAAATTTACCATTAGATATCAAATACTTTATTTCATAAAACTAACAATAATTTATACTAAATTATGGCCCTTACATACAAACAAAAATTCTAAGTTAAGTTCTAATGCAACATTTTATCTTGGCAACTACTGAAGGGATTGATTTGAATATTCACACATGACTACGGTATTACCATCGGAAGTCAATTTTAAAGTTGCATCACTCTAGCTTGAATTTTTACTATTTTAAATTGTGAGTCTTTTATATTGAAAATGTTTTAGTAAGAAGATCTGCAAAAATTAAAAAAGCTGCAGTCAATGAAAGTTTTCTTGTTAAATTTTTCTCATCCCAATTGAATTTCATAATTGATTCCGTTTACAAGACCACTCCTAATAGTAGAGCGCGCTGTCCATTGACGGCTCTCAATTGTTATCATTACATCAGATGTATTCCAAAACAATGCTTTACCATAATGATTACGCTGTTAGACTTTGTAAATTATAACATTTCTAACTGACGTCGACGTAAGAAAAAATCAATTACCTCATTTTCAACTTAAAATTTCGACAATTTGTTCACGATCGACCCCCTGATTTTTTTACATATAAACATTGATATAGTCCAACAGAATTAACCTGAGCTTGGCCTTTTTGCAAGAATATAATAAACTCAATATTTACAGTCTATTTTTGTCTTCGTTTGTAAATCGCGCTTTATCGGAAGCTTTTGGCAAAATACACGTACAAAACAATTAATGTTGTTTTCCTAAGAGTATATATACTTTGAAACTGTGCCATAATATTGCTGACTTACTTGTTTCCCCAAAAACTAATGTGTCCAAAAGGAAAATTACAATAACACGCCACTTTTAATAAATTGAATTATAGTCACATCGGTTGTTAAAAACACGTGTATAATTGTATACTCGCATACGGAAACTCGCGATTTAATATAAGTGAAGTGTGTAATTATTATAATTAGGTAGTTCAAGCTCAGGTTAATTCTGTTGGACTATACAAAATATATTTTTCAAATATATCTTGAAAAATATATTTATTTATATTCATAGTCTTTGTATTATGAATATTGAACTGACTTAACACCAAAACTCTACAACATTGAAACAAAACCCTGAGGGGTGATTGAAACATACTTTGAATCAGAATTTTATGAAACTATTGAACTATGAATATTGAAATGACAGTAGGTTGTCGTGGTAACAGTGACTTTTGAATATTGTACTGATTTTCCCGCCAAAACTCTACAACGTTGAAACGTTACTTTTGAATATTGTACTGATTTTCCCGCCAAAACTCTACAACGTTGAAACGAAACCCTGAGGGATCATACTTTGAATCAGAAGTTTATGAAACTATTGAACCCAGGCGCGTAGCTACCAGTACGCAGAGTACGCAGCTGCGTACACACTGGTCCAGAAAATTGTAAAAATACAAACGCCAAAAAATGTAATAAAATCTTTCGCCTGAGGGGGCTAGGGGTGTGTAAAACAAAACTGCTTGATCGTTATTTTACTAACCTTATGTCAAGTTATATTTCAATGGGACTTGCGATGCCTTTTGGGAGTTGAATTTACGGTTTTAAAATTCGATGTTTGTCTTTGAATCCAGTCTATATAATTCTTTAAACGCTGGTTAAAATTGAATGATAATTTGTATGAATGTTGTCTTCCTATATTTGTGTCCAGATTGAATTATACAGACCCATTTTGAATAGTTGCCAAAAATGCTCCTGAAATGATCTACAGAAAAACAAATTCGGGGCGGGACATGCCCTTGACCCCTAGGATTTTGCGTACACATCAAAAAGACCTTGCTACGCCACTGGCCATGACCAATTTTAAATTAAAAAATAATTTAATAATGAGGTGAATTATTTATTGTGTCTAATTTTGCATTCGGAACAACCTCGGCGATCTTTAAGATTGTTCCTATTGCTTAATTTGTCATACAATTTACTAAGCAGTTCTGATGGTCGTGTTAATGAAAAAAGTGTCGTGGTATATGAGAACGACGGAACACATAAAATGTTATACCAAAAGAAGTGATTACTTGGCTTTTGTATGACTCTGTGTCTATGTAACAGTTTAACCAATGAAAAATATCGCTAATTAACATGTTACGAGTACAACATGTATTTGTAGACGAGAGAGTCAAATAAATTCAGTTCAGTTTCAAACGTATTTAATTTGACATTGTCTCCCTTATATATTTTCCTTGCTTATAAATCACCAAAATAACTAGTCTGGAGAAAACGAATTACTTATATGTGACTGTATATTATATACTTATATTTAATGATGCTTATTTTATTTTTGTTTTGTTGGGTTTACCGTCATAGCAACACATTGTATATGTCATATAACGGCGGTCAGTCTACTTAGTCACTGTCCTGGAAAGGCTAAATCTCTGGATTTAGCTGTTAACCAACTACAAAGCACATACTTTAGATTATAGAAATTATACCTTTGTGAATGTAAACCAAATAAAAAAAGTGGTAAAAATACAATAACATAAAAAATTATAACAATAATTAACTATATATACATTATTGTTTTATTTATACATATAGATCTATACATTTTTATACAATTTACAATTTTATATTCAATATACAACTTTATATACAGTAAATCTAATGTATGTAATATGCGGTTCAATGTGCAATATTTTATCCCATACGCAATATAGAATAGCATGAAATGCAGTAGTAGTGAAACAGTTAAACATATTTTAAATCAATCAATAAAGTAATGTAAAGTACTGACACAATTAAATGCTTGTGCAACTATTAAAGTGCAGTAATAAACTTTCGCCTCAAACAAATATAGAAATTCACACAAGTAAAACAAACACAGTTCCGAGATACGTACATATACATGCCGGTAGGGCCTATAACAGGAATTGAGTTACGAAACGAGGGACGAAACATTTTTCTGGGGTATGGTATAGGTTTTTTATGCTCAATCGAAAAGTTCGGACAATATCGCCGGCAAAAAAGTTCGTTTTGATAAAACCAAGAGCGTTCGAATGAATAAATCGATGATAAAAGCCACGCATTTCGGTACTTTTTAAAACGGAACTATTTTTGTTTTCGCCCCCTGGACTCTTCGACCTAAAAACTTTCGTAAATTAGTTTCTGTTGAATTCTATGTGCGTCGGTATTTTTGCTACGTATCATTTCTCGTACTTGGAATTTTTCGACACAGAGCTCAAATTTTTTTTTTGTACATCTGTGTTTTTTACTATTAAACTTAATTTTCTGTGTTGTAAGACCTTTCTATTAATGTTTTGTTTTTATGTCATTTTTTTGTCAAAATGGCTCTTGCAAAAGAGAAACCTTATATTGATTTTTATGTATAAAAATCTATATAACCAATTACTTTGAATAACTAATACCTTTTGGGTCTACATGAGCAGTGTATACTAATAACAATGATGCTATTGTACACACATTGATTTTTTCTTGAAACAATCACTATAATCGAGTACTGTTTCTTGATTAAGATTTTTTGCGCAACATTTTATCATAGCAACTTCTAAAGGGTTTCATTTGAAACTTCTATCATGTAGGATAAAATTTACCATTAGATATCAAATACTTTATTTCATAAAACTAACAATAATTTATACTAAATTATGGCCCTTACATACAAACAAAAATTCTAAGTTAAGTTCTAATGCAACATTTTATCTTGGCAACTACTGAAGGGATTGATTTGAATATTCACACATGACTACGGTATTACCATCGGAAGTCAATTTTAAAGTTGCATCACTCTAGCTTGAATTTTTACTATTTTAAATTGTGAGTCTTTTATATTGAAAATGTTTTAGTAAGAAGATCTGCAAAAATTAAAAAAGCTGCAGTCAATGAAAGTTTTCTTGTTAAATTTTTCTCATCCCAATTGAATTTCATAATTGATTCCGTTTACAAGACCACTCCTAATAGTAGAGCGCGCTGTCCATTGACGGCTCTCAATTGTTATCATTACATCAGATGTATTCCAAAACAATGCTTTACCATAATGATTACGCTGTTAGACTTTGTAAATTATAACATTTCAAACTGACGTCGACGTAAGAAAAAATCAATTACCTCATTTTCAACTTAAAATTTCGACAATTTGTTCACGATCGACCCCCTGATTTTTTTACATATAAACATTGATATAGTCCAACAGAATTAACCTGAGCTTGGCCTTTTTGCAAGAATATAATAAACTCAATATTTACAGTCTATTTTTGTCTTCGTTTGTAAATCGCGCTTTATCGGAAGCTTTTGGCAAAATACACGTACAAAACAATTAATGTTGTTTTCCTAAGAGTATATATACTTTGAAACTGTGCCATAATATTGCTGACTTACTTGTTTCCCCAAAAACTAATGTGTCCAAAAGGAAAATTACAATAACACGCCACTTTTAATAAATTGAATTATAGTCACATCGGTTGTTAAAAACACGTGTATAATTGTATACTCGCATACGGAAACTCGCGATTTAATATAAGTGAAGTGTGTAATTATTATAATTAGGTAGTTCAAGCTCAGGTTAATTCTGTTGGACTATACAAAATATATTTTTCAAATATATCTTGAAAAATATATTTATTTATATTCATAGTCTTTGTATTATGAATATTGAACTGACTTAACACCAAAACTCTACAACATTGAAACAAAACCCTGAGGGGTGATTGAAACATACTTTGAATCAGAATTTTATGAAACTATTGAACTATGAATATTGAAATGACAGTAGGTTGTCGTGGTAACAGTGACTTTTGAATATTGTACTGATTTTCCCGCCAAAACTCTACAACGTTGAAACGTTACTTTTGAATATTGTACTGATTTTCCCGCCAAAACTCTACAACGTTGAAACGAAACCCTGAGGGATCATACTTTGAATCAGAAGTTTATGAAACTATTGAACCCAGGCGCGTAGCTACCAGTACGCAGAGTACGCAGCTGCGTACACACTGGTCCAGAAAATTGTAAAAATACAAACGCCAAAAAATGTAATAAAATCTTTCGCCTGAGGGGGCTAGGGGTGTGTAAAACAAAACTGCTTGATCGTTATTTTACTAACCTTATGTCAAGTTATATTTCAATGGGACTTGCGATGCCTTTTGGGAGTTGAATTTACGGTTTTAAAATTCGATGTTTGTCTTTGAATCCAGTCTATATAATTCTTTAAACGCTGGTTAAAATTGAATGATAATTTGTATGAATGTTGTCTTCCTATATTTGTGTCCAGATTGAATTATACAGACCCATTTTGAATAGTTGCCAAAAATGCTCCTGAAATGATCTACAGAAAAACAAATTCGGGGCGGGACATGCCCTTGACCCCTAGGATTTTGCGTACACATCAAAAAGACCTTGCTACGCCACTGGCCATGACCAATTTTAAATTAAAAAATAATTTAATAATGAGGTGAATTATTTATTGTGTCTAATTTTGCATTCGGAACAACCTCGGCGATCTTTAAGATTGTTCCTATTGCTTAATTTGTCATACAATTTACTAAGCAGTTCTGATGGTCGTGTTAATGAAAAAAGTGTCGTGGTATATGAGAACGACGGAACACATAAAATGTTATACCAAAAGAAGTGATTACTTGGCTTTTGTATGACTCTGTGTCTATGTAACAGTTTAACCAATGAAAAATATCGCTAATTAACATGTTACGAGTACAACATGTATTTGTAGACGAGAGAGTCAAATAAATTCAGTTCAGTTTCAAACGTATTTAATTTGACATTGTCTCCCTTATATATTTTCCTTGCTTATAAATCACCAAAATAACTAGTCTGGAGAAAACGAATTACTTATATGTGACTGTATATTATATACTTATATTTAATGATGCTTATTTTATTTTTGTTTTGTTGGGTTTACCGTCATAGCAACACATTGTATATGTCATATAACGGCGGTCAGTCTACTTAGTCACTGTCCTGGAAAGGCTAAATCTCTGGATTTAGCTGTTAACCAACTACAAAGCACATACTTTAGATTATAGAAATTATACCTTTGTGAATGTAAACCAAATAAAAAAAGTGGTAAAAATACAATAACATAAAAAATTATAACAATAATTAACTATATATACATTATTGTTTTATTTATACATATAGATCTATACATTTTTATACAATTTACAATTTTATATTCAATATACAACTTTATATACAGTAAATCTAATGTATGTAATATGCGGTTCAATGTGCAATATTTTATCCCATACGCAATATAGAATAGCATGAAATGCAGTAGTAGTGAAACAGTTAAACATATTTTAAATCAATCAATAAAGTAATGTAAAGTACTGACACAATTAAATGCTTGTGCAACTATTAAAGTGCAGTAATAAACTTTCGCCTCAAACAAATATAGAAATTCACACAAGTAAAACAAACACAGTTCCGAGATACGTACATATACATGCCGGTAGGGCCTATAACAGGAATTGAGTTACGAAACGAGGGACGAAACATTTTTCTGGGGTATGGTATAGGTTTTTTATGCTCAATCGAAAAGTTCGGACAATATCGCCGGCAAAAAAGTTCGTTTTGATAAAACCAAGAGCGTTCGAATGAATAAATCGATGATAAAAGCCACGCATTTCGGTACTTTTTAAAACGGAACTATTTTTGTTTTCGCCCCCTGGACTCTTCGACCTAAAAACTTTCGTAAATTAGTTTCTGTTGAATTCTATGTGCGTCGGTATTTTTGCTACGTATCATTTCTCGTACTTGGAATTTTTCGACACAGAGCTCAAATATTTTTTTTGTACATCTGTGTTTTTTACTATTAAACTTAATTTTCTGTGTTGTAAGACCTTTCTATTAATGTTTTGTTTTTATGTCATTTTTTTGTCAAAATGGCTCTTGCAAAAGAGAAACCTTATATTGATTTTTATGTATAAAAATCTATATAACCAATTACTTTGGATAACTAATACCTTTTGGGTCTACATGAGCAGTGTATACTAATAACAATGATGCTATTGTACACACATTGATTTTTTCTTGAAACAATCACTATAATCGAGTACTGTTTCTTGATTAAGATTTTTTGCGCAACATTTTATCATAGCAACTTCTAAAGGGTTTCATTTGAAACTTCTATCATGTAGGATAAAATTTACCATTAGATATCAAATACTTTATTTCATAAAACTAACAATAATTTATACTAAATTATGGCCCTTACATACAAACAAAAATTCTAAGTTAAGTTCTAATGCAACATTTTATCTTGGCAACTACTGAAGGGATTGATTTGAATATTCACACATGACTACGGTATTACCATCGGAAGTCAATTTTAAAGTTGCATCACTCTAGCTTGAATTTTTACTATTTTAAATTGTGAGTCTTTTATATTGAAAATGTTTTAGTAAGAAGATCTGCAAAAATTAAAAAAGCTGCAGTCAATGAAAGTTTTCTTGTTAAATTTTTCTCATCCCAATTGAATTTCATAATTGATTCCGTTTACAAGACCACTCCTAATAGTAGAGCGCGCTGTCCATTGACGGCTCTCAATTGCTAATTAAACCTCTTACCTGAAATATCCAAACACTTCGTAATACCCAGAATCGACATTGAATAAATTCTAGAATTTTATCCTTCATCATTGCACCTTTAACTTTCAAGTTATCCTATTTCATAGAAGTAGCTCTCTAAAAAGTAAATTCTAAATATTTTGGTCGTCTGAACCACACGGATTACACAAGTAATTATGCACGAAATCCATGTGCCTATTTACCTCATTTAAAACTGGCATGGATAAGATACGAAATGGAGACTTTTAGACGAAAAGGAGCATATAATGGCAAAACGGAGATTTAATTGTTAGTAAAACCCTTCTTAAAATAACAATTATAATACAAATTATATTTACTGATAATAAAATCACCATTCTCAAATTAGTGATTTTCATATCAGTCCAATTTTTACAAGAGTTGCTTAAAACGTAGGGTCCACAAAGGCGGATCCAAAGGGGGTCAGGGGGGTCCGGACCCCCCTAGAATTGGGAAAATGTACCTGTCCATTAGTGTATTTCTTGACTGTAAGTCATTTTTGAGTAGCATGGGATCTATGTTAATGTGTACTTATTATTATATGTGTGCGTATTTAACGAGTGTGAGGACTCTGGTGCCAGTTGGTTTAACGCCGTGTCGACAAACATTATTGTCATTTTACTGAGGCAAGCTCACCTTACCTAGGTTTCCTGGACCTTGTCTATAACCAAGACTAATCAACCCTTCCAAACGTTCGATATCTTGTCCATTATATTATGCATAATATTATGTACACGATTTTTCCTTTTTTAGATCGGACTAAGCATTTTTGATTTGGTGAAAATGTTAAGTACAGATCCTGCAAAGGTGTGCCTTCAGATTTAAATTGACCATGTAAATGTTATATTTCTTACCAGACTAGGCTGAATATAATATCTTTATACAATACAAACAAAATATTTAGCCCTATACTTGTATGAAGGGCGTGTTTCTTCATTTTATTTTATCATAATTACATGTTTTTACTATGGGTTATATATATAATATATGCGGGTGATCACCATGGGATTCATTTAAATTTCTTTTTTTTTCGTATGTCTGTTTATGATAATGCCATGTTCACTATATGTGTTTGTAAATTTCATTCTGTTTGCTATAAACATGTTGTATGTTTAGAGCAATAAAGGTTGTTGTTGTTGTTATACCTAATCAATGGAGGAAAATCAACATTGTTGTCGAATATCCATGGAAGAGTATAACCAGTCCGGATGAGACTCTAACTAGCAACCTCTTAGGGACACTTGATTCGAAATCCTGAGCTTGGCCTTTGTAAGACACCGAAACAGAACACATATTTTACTTTAAACAATAATTAAAACAAAAACATTTGGTTTTTACATGCCGGTATACGTACGTATACATTATTTTTAATAGTTTAAAAAAAATAAACGTCTGTACTAGACAAACGAAATATTAAGTTGATAAATTGTCATTTGCATTTCATCAATTAATTGACTATAAATAAATAAAATGTAGTAAGATGATTAATAGTTCACCAGAACCAATCATCGTTGTTGCCTACGTCATCATTGCTTTCGTCATCTTGTTTTTGTTCATATTGTCCCCAGCTGAAGTAATCCACTCTCAAGTTAAACTTATCAAAACCATTTTCTAACATATCAGCGGATATTCTCTTTTCACACCATTTCTCACAACATTTCAGTGAACAACATTCATGGAACACCATGTTAACTGTGTTAAGAAGTCGCCTTTGTAGTAACCTTTGGTACAATGGCTTTTCTGGTTGTTCACCTCGTCGTGAAATCGGCTTTGGTTTGACACTAGGTCCTGCTTTACATACACATGAGTTGGAGCACTCTTGAACATCATTTAAGTTTTTTTTCGGCACTTCAGGGATACTTGTGGGTGGGTTTTCTGTGCCCAGTCGAAACTTGATCTTTGGTCTTTTCATTTCGCTTACAGTATCAGCGTCTTCATCAGACTTTCTCTTTTTATTATTCTCATCTGTATGTGGTTGGTTTTTAATCGCGATGTTTTCGTGTGCATTACTATTCACTTTGACTTTATTTTCATCATTTGCCACCATTTTCTTAACTTTGCAATCATCATTACAATCACCAGTGTTTTCTTCCAAGCGTCTTTTGGAACCTCTTGCCTTTGTTGTATGGTCTGGAAAATAAAAATAGAACACAATAGTTTTTTAAGTGAAAATCTTTAGCTTAATGATATTTTACTGTTTTCATATACATGTAACAGTAATCAGATATGTGTAATTTCAAGTTTTTTTCAACTTGCCCACGTACAATTGCAACCTAAAAAATCAACTTGTCCAGAATCAAAACTTACTTGCCCAGAAGTTCAATACTCGAAAAAAAATTATAGAACTATGATGTTAAGTAAATACTGTAAGTAATGATAAATGATTGATAATAAAAATAGTTCACTGTTTAATGTGATAGAAGCATTGAAATATCTATATTTTAAGTACATTGTATAGCTATGTTGAATTGATTGAATTATACAGACCCATTTTGAATAGTTGCCAAAAATGCTCTTGAAATGATCTACAGAAAAACAAATTCGGGGCGGGACATGCCCTTGACCCCTAGGATATCAATCAATCTGGACACAAATATAGGAAGACAACATTCATACAAATTATCATTCAATTTTAACCAGCGTTTTAAGAATTATATAGACTGGATTCAAAGACAAACATCGAATTTTAAAACCGTAAATTCAACTCCCAAAAGGCATCGCAAGTCCCATTGAAATATAACTTGACATAAGGTTAGTAAAATAACGATCAAGCAGTTTTGTTTTACACACCCCTACCCCCCTCAGGCGAAAGATTTTATTACATTTTCGGCGTTTGTATTTTTACAATTTTCTGGACCAGTGTGTACGCAGCTGCGTACTCTGCGTACTGGTAGCTACGCGCCTGATGGCTATTGATGATGAAATTTATGCTGGAAAACACTCAATATTATAATATTTTACGTCCTCTAACGTCATGACGTCAAAAAACGTCACAGTTACATATGACGTAATAACGTAACGTATACAACGTCAGAATCACTATAACGACATATAAAGCGCACAAAGCAGCATCGTATAAGAGATACAGATTTATATTACAAGAAGAAATAATGAGAGACATGACAAAATTGACTGGAAATGTTTGTGAAGAGTTAGCAAGGAATAGGTAAGTGTTTATTTAAAATTAAATTTCGTCAAACGTTGAGCTTTAAATACAGAATGTTACTTATTATAAGCATTTCGTCTGTTTATTGCAACCTTCCTCTAAGTCAGATCTTCAAAAGATTTCCTGAGGTCTATGAAATATTTTCAATTCTATTATATTTCGATACAGAAAATGGTAATGAAATAATGTCTATTTTTTAATTTAAAAAACGACGCTACAGGTTGTTATTGTTTTAAATAATTTTTAAAGCGAAATTAAAATGAACATAAAAATAACGACAAGCTCAGTGTAGGTTAGCATATATGTTTTAATTTTTAGCACTTTTGTCCCAATTAGATATATATAAATTTATTTGATTTCAGTGATCAAAGTGTCAAGAGTGTCACCATAACAACTGAAAAAAAAATGGAAACCAAACAAGTACATAGTGTTTAATGATAATGAAAGTTCTAAATCTAGTTTTTCTTCGAGACAAACCATCACTGGTGAGTTTATCTATACTAATTTATTTCGCTAGACTGTGAAGCAAGTTCATACAACTTATATTAATCACTCTCGAGTCCACTTCCAGGTATATTTGAATTAGTCGTAATTTTGGCAGGCAGCTGCAAGAAATTAACGAACATAATAAATGTATTATTGCATTCCGGAGATCATGTCACTTTATACCCCGAATAAGGGTATCAGCTCGCTAGCAACGTGTGTTATTGTCTTTGCTATTGAACCAAAATACATTTCAAGTTTCTACAAATCGTAAAATTCATCAATTTATATATTGTTTTAATCAACACTTACTTGTAAGCAAACATTTGACAACTGTTATTAACGTCTAACCTCTATTGCAGTTTCCAACAAAATCTCAGAATGGACAAGAAAAGATAACTCTCCTCAAAGATCAGCCTATGAATACACAGAAAGATATAAGAAAATTAGACAACATGGATCTGAAATTAGACAAGATATTGTGAATGTAATTCAACAGAAAATTAGCGATGTTCAAGGTAAATTTAATGTAGATTTCTATTTAAAAACTACAGTGCAACCTCTCTTAAGCAACACCAACTGGGAGGGCCTAAAATGTGTTGTTGTTCAGAGGTTGCATTCTCGTTCCCAGAGTCTAGTAGGATTCTAAATACTAGCTAGTATTGAGAATCCTACTAGATTCTGGGAACGAGAATGAGAGGTTGTTGTTCTGCAGAGGTTTAATTTAATGAAAATTATAACTTAGGGAAATGTCAAAAGTTGTTATTGTGCAGAGGATTTGTTCTGTAGAGGACAGCTCTGCAAAGGCTATAATGTACTAAGTACTTGGGATTTTCTCGTACTTTTTATGTACTAGCTTGTGAAACCAACAAGCTAACAATTCTGTTTTTTGTAAGTTATGCACAGATAGCGCACGACTTTTATGTGAACATGTAGACCTTTTGTTTATTATGGATAGCAGAATATGGCCACTGTTAATCGAACATGTCCCTAAAGGCATAAACACATACATTTCTACCCTTAAAGCTGATGTACTTACATGCAACTAAATGCAATTTTAAACAAGACCCTAATTAAGATGAAGGCTAATCCTAATAATAAAAACAACGATCCCACAAAAGGAGGGTCTTTTGCTGATGTTGCTTCAACTTGTGACCCAGCCTTATTGCTTTTGTTATCTGCAATGTGAAATTGTTTATGCTCTACTATGGCTTTAAAGATTTACTTTTTATTAATTTGTATGTACATTACCTGGGGTGTGGAATTCCTATGCCCGACTTGTCAGACTCGTACCTATATGGCTGCGGACGAGTAAATATGTCCAACCCACTCGTCCGAGGACAAGTTATATTTTTAGCTGTAAAATAATTCTAACATAGCTATACAATGTACTTAAAATATAGATATTTCAATGCTTCTATCACATTAAACAGTGAACTATTTTTATTATCAATCATTTATCATTACTTACAGTATTTACTTAACATCATAGTTCTATAATTTTTTTTCGAGTATTGAACTTCTGGGCAAGTAAGTTTTGATTCTGGACAAGTTGATTTTTTAGGTTGCAATTGTACGTGGGCAAGTTGAAAAAAACTTGAAATTACACATATCTGATTACTGTTACATGTATATGAAAACAGTAAAATATCATTAAGCTAAAGATTTTCACTTAAAAAACTATTGTGTTCTATTTTTATTTTCCAGACCATACAACAAAGGCAAGAGGTTCCAAAAGACGCTTGGAAGAAAACACTGGTGATTGTAATGATGATTGCAAAGTTAAGAAAATGGTGGCAAATGATGAAAATAAAGTCAAAGTGAATAGTAATGCACACGAAAACATCGCGATTAAAAACCAACCACATACAGATGAGAATAATAAAAAGAGAAAGTCTGATGAAGACGCTGATACTGTAAGCGAAATGAAAAGACCAAAGATCAAGTTTCGACTGGGCACAGAAAACCCACCCACAAGTATCCCTGAAGTGCCGAAAAAAAACTTAAATGATGTTCAAGAGTGCTCCAACTCATGTGTATGTAAAGCAGGACCTAGTGTCAAACCAAAGCCGATTTCACGACGAGGTGAACAACCAGAAAAGCCATTGTACCAAAGGTTACTACAAAGGCGACTTCTTAACACAGTTAACATGGTGTTCCATGAATGTTGTTCACTGAAATGTTGTGAGAAATGGTGTGAAAAGAGAATATCCGCTGATATGTTAGAAAATGGTTTTGATAAGTTTAACTTGAGAGTGGATTACTTCAGCTGGGGACAATATGAACAAAAACAAGATGACGAAAGCAATGATGACGTAGGCAACAACGATGATTGGTTCTGGTGAACTATTAATCATCTTACTACATTTTATTTATTTATAGTCCATTAATTGATGAAATGCAAATGACAATTTATCAACTTAATATTTGGTTTGTCTAGTACAGACGTTTATTTTTTTTAAACTATTAAAAATAATGTATACGTACGTATACCGGCATGTAAAAACCAAATGTTTTTGTTTTAATTATTGTTTAAAGTAAAATATGTGTTCTGTTTCGGTGTCTTACAAAGGCCAAGCTCAGGATTTCGAATCAAGTGTCCCTAAGAGGTTGCTAGTTAGAGTCTCACCCGGACTGGTTATACTCTTCCATGGATATTCGACAATAATGTTGATTTTCCTCCATTGATTAGGTATAACAACAACAACAACCTTTATTGCTCTAAACATACAACATGTTTATAGCAAACAGAATGAAATTTACAAACACATATAGTGAACATGGCATTATCATAAACAGACATACGAAAAAAAAGAAATTTAAATGAATCCCATGGTGATCACCGCATATATTATATATATAACCCATAGTAAAAACATGTAATTATGATAAAATAAAATGAAGAAACACGCCCTTCAAGTATAGGGCTAAATATTTTGTTTGTATTGTATAAAGATATTATATTCAGCCTAGTCTGGTAAGAAATATAACATTTACATGGTCAATTTAAATCTGAAGGCACACCTTTGCAGGATCTGTACTAAACATTTTCACCAAATCAAAAATGCTTAGTCCGATCTAAAAAAGGAAACATCGTGTACATAATATTATGCATAATATAATGGACAAGATATCGAACGTTTGGAAGGGTTGATTAGTCTTGGTTATAGACAAGGTCCAGGAAACCTAGGTAAGGTGAGCTTGCCTCAGTAACATGACAATAATGTTTGTCGACACGGCGTTAAACCCACTGGCACCAGAGTCCTCACACTCGTTAAATACGCACACATATAATAATAAGTACACATTAACATAGATCCCATGCTACTCAAAAATGACTTACAGTCAAGAAATACACTAATGGACAGGTACATTTTCCCAATTCTAGGGGGGGGGGGGGGTCCGGACCCCCCTGACCCCCTTTGGATCCGCCTTTGTGGACCCTACGTTTTAAGCAACTCTTGTAAAAATTGGACTGATATGAAAATCACTAATTTGAGAATGGTGATTTTATTATCAGTAAATATAATTTGTATTATAATTGTTATTTTAAGAAGGGTTTTACTAACAATTAAATCTCCGTTTTGCCATTATATGCTCCTTTTCGCCTAAAAGTCTCCATTTCGTATCTTGTTCATGCCAGTTTTAAATCACGTAAATAGGCACATGGATTTCGTGCATAATTACTTGTGTAATCCGTGTGGTTCAGACGACCAAAATATTTAGAATTTACTTTTTAGAGAGCAACTTCTATGAAATAGGATAACTTGAAAGTTAAAGGTGCAATGATGAAGGATAAAATTCTAGAATTTATTCAATGTCGATTCTGGGTATTACGAAGTGTTTGGATATTTCAGGTAAGAGGTTTAATTAACAATTGAGAGCCGTCAATGGACAGCGCGCTCTACTATTAGGAGTGGTCTTGTAAACGGAATCAATTATGAAATTCAATTGGGATGAGAAAAATTTAACAAGAAAACTTTCATTGACTGCAGCTTTTTTATTTTTTGCAGATCTTCTTACTAAAACATTTTCAATATAAAAGACTCACAATTTAAAATAGTAAAAATTCAAGCTAGAGTGATGCAACTTTAAAATTGACTTCCGATGGTAATACCGTAGTCATGTGTGAATATTCAAATCAATCCCTTCAGTAGTTGCCAAGATAAAATGTTGCATTAGAACTTAACTTAGAATTTTTGTTTGTATGTAAGGGCCATAATTTAGTATAAATTATTGTTAGTTTTATGAAATATAGTATTTGATATCTAATGGTAAATTTTATCCTACATGATAGAAGTTTCAAATGAAACCCTTTAGAAGTTGCTATGATAAAATGTTGCGCAAAAAATCTTAATCAAGAAACAGTACTCGATTATAGTGATTGTTTCAAGAAAAAATCAATGTGTGTACAATAGCATCATTGTTATTAGTATACACTGCTCATGTAGACCCAAAAGGTATTAGTTATCCAAAGTAATTGGTTATATAGATTTTTATACATAAAAATCAATATAAGGTTTCTCTTTTGCAAGAGCCATTTTGACAAAAATATGACATAAAAACAAAACATTAATAAAAAGGTCTTACAACACAGAAAATTAAGTTTAATAGTAAAAAACACAGATGTACAAATAAAATATTTGAGCTCTGTGTCGAAAAAATCCAAGTACGAGAAATGATACGTAGCAAAAATACCGACGCACATAGAATTCAACAGAAACTAATTTACGAAAGTTTTTAGGTCGAAGAGTCCAGGGGGCGAAAACAAAAATAGTTCCGTTTTAAAAAGTACCGAAATGCGTGGCTTTTATCATCGATTTATTCATTCGAACGCTCTTGGTTTTATCAAAACGAACTTTTTTGCCGGCGATATTGTCCGAACTTTTCGATTGAGCATAAACAACCTATACCATACCCCAGAAAAATGTTTCGTCCCTCGTTTCGTAACTCAATTCCTGTTATAGGCCCTACCGGCATGTATATGTACGTATCTCGGAACTGTGTTTGTTTTACTTGTGTGAATTTCTATATTTGTTTGAGGCGAAAGTTTATTACTGCACTTTAATAGTTGCACAAGCATTTAATTGTGTCAGTACTTCACATTACTTTATTGATTGATTTAAAATATGTTTAACTGTTTCACTACTACTGCATTTCATGCTATTCTATATTGCGTATGGGATAAAATATTGCACATTGAACCGCATATTACATACATTAGATTTACTGTATATAAAGTTGTATATTGAATATAAAATTGTAAATTGTATAAAAATGTATAGATCTATATGTATAAATAAAACAATAATGTATATATAGTTAATTATTGTTATAATTTTTTATGTTATTGTATTTTTACCACTTTTTTTATTTGGTTTACATTCACAAAGGTATAATTTCTATAATCTAAAGTATGTGCTTTGTAGTTGGTTAACAGCTAAATCCAGAGATTTAGCCTTTCCAGGACAGTGACTAAGTTGACTGACCGCCGTTATATGACATATACAATGTGTTGCTATGACGGTAAACCCAACAAAACAAAAATAAAATAAGCATCATTAAATATAAGTATATAATATACAGTCACATATAAGTAATTCGTTTTCTCCAGACTAGTTATTTTGGTGATTTATAAGCAAGGAAATATATAAGGGAGACAATGTCAAATTAAATACGTTTGAAACTGAACTGAATTTATTTGACTCTCTCGTCTACAAATACATGTTGTACTCGTAACATGTTAATTAGCGATATTTTTCATTGGTAAAACTGTTACATAGACACAGAGTCATACAAAAGCCAAGTATTCACTTCTTTTGGTATAACATTTTATGTGTTCCGTCGTTCTCATATACCACGACACTTTTTTCATTAACACGACCATCAGAACTGCTTAGTAAATTGTATGACAAATTAAGCAATAGGAACAATCTTAAAGATCGCCGAGGTTGTTCCGAATGCAAAATTAGACACAATAAATAATTCACCTCATTATTAATTTATTTTTTTATTTAAAATTGGTCATGGCCAGTGGCGTAGCAAGGTCTTTTTGATGTGTACGCAAAATCCTAGGGGTCAAGGGCATGTCCCGCCCCGAATTTGTTTTTCTGTAGATCATTTCAGGAGCATTTTTGGCAACTATTCAAAATGGGTCTGTATAACTCAATCTGGACACAAATATAGGAAGACAACATTCATACAAATTATCATTCAATTTTAACCAGCGTTTAAAGAATTATATAGACTGGATTCAAAGACAAACATCGAATTTTAAAACCGTAAATTCAACTCCCAAAAGGCATCGCAAGTCCCATTGAAATATAACTTGACATAAGGTTAGTAAAATAACGATCAAGCAGTTTTGTTTTACACACCCCTACCCCCCTCAGGCGAAAGATTTTATTACATTTTCGGCGTTTGTATTTTTACAATTTTCTGGACCAGTGTGTACGCAGCTGCGTACTCTGCGTACTGGTAGCTACGCGCCTGATGGCTATTGATGATGAAATTTATGCTGGAAAACACTCAATATTATAATATTTTACGTCCTCTAACGTCATGACGTCAAAAAACGTCACAGTTACATATGACGTAATAACGTAACGTATACAACGTCAGAATCACTATAACGACATATAAAGCGCACAAAGCAGCATCATATAAGAGATACAGATTTATATTACAAGAAGAAATAATGAGAGACATGACAAAATTGACTGGAAATGTTTGTGAAGAGTTAGCAAGGAATAGGTAAGTGTTTATTTAAAATTAAATTTCGTCAAACGTTGAGCTTTAAATACAGAATGTTACTTATTATAAGCATTTCGTCTGTTTATTGCAACCTTCCTCTAAGTCAGATCTTCAAAAGATTTCCTGAGGTCTATGAAATATTTTCAATTCTATTATATTTCGATACAGAAAATGGTAATGAAATAATGTCTATTTTTTAATTTAAAAAACGACGCTACAGGTTGTTATTGTTTTAAATAATTTTTAAAGCGAAATTAAAATGAACATAAAAATAACGACAAGCTCAGTGTAGGTTAGCATATATGTTTTAATTTTTAGCACTTTTGTCCCAATTAGATATATATAAATTTATTTGATTTTAGTGATCAAAGTGTCAAGAGTGTCACCATAACAACTGAAAAAAAATGGAAACCAAACAAGTACATAGTGTTTAATGATAATGAAAGTTCTAAATCTAGTTTTTCTTCGAGACAAACCATCACTGGTGAGTTTATTTATACTAATTTATTTCGCTAGACTGTGAAGCAAGTTCATACAACTTATATTAATCACTCTCGAGTCCACTTCCAGGTATATTTGAATTAGTCGTAATTTTGGCAGGCAGCTGCAAGAAATTAACGAACATAATAAATGTATTATTGCATTCCGGAGATCATGTCACTTTATACCCCGAATAAGGGTATCAGCTCGCTAGCAACGTGTGTTATTGTCTTTGCTATTGAACCAAAATACATTTCAAGTTTCTACAAATCGTAAAATTCATCAATTTATATATTGTTTTAATCAACACTTACTTGTAAGCAAACATTTGACAACTGTTATTAACGTCTAACCTCTATTGCAGTTTCCAACAAAATCTCAGAATGGACAAGAAAAGATAACTCTCCTCAAAGATCAGCCTATGAATACACAGAAAGATATAAGAAAATTAGACAACATGGATCTGAAATTAGACAAGATATTGTGAATGTAATTCAACAGAAAATTAGCGATGTTCAAGGTAAATTTAATGTAGATTTCTATTTAAAAACTACAGTGCAACCTCTCTTAAGCAACACCAACTGGGAGGGCCTAAAATGTGTTGTTGTTCAGAGGTTGCATTCTCGTTCCCAGAGTCTAGTAGGATTCTAAATACTAGCTAGTATTGAGAATCCTACTAGATTCTGGGAACGAGAATGAGAGGTTGTTGTTCTGCAGAGGTTTAATTTAATGAAAATTATAACTTAGGGAAATGTCAAAAGTTGTTATTGTGCAGAGGATTTGTTCTGTAGAGGACAGCTCTGCAAAGGCTATAATGTACTAAGTACTTGGGATTTTCTCGTACTTTTTATGTACTAGCTTGTGAAACCAACAAGCTAACAATTCTGTTTTTTTGTAAGTTATGCACAGATAGCGCACGACTTTTATGTGAACATGTAGACCTTTTGTTTATTATGGATAGCAGAATATGGCCACTGTTAATCGAACATGTCCCTAAAGGCATAAACACATACATTTCTACCCTTAAAGCTGATGTACTTACATGCAACTAAATGCAATTTTAAACAAGACCCTAATTAAGATGAAGGCTGATCCTAATAATAAAAACAACGATCCCACAAAAGGAGGGTCTTTTGCTGATGTTGCTTCAACTTGTGACCCAGCCTTATTGCTTTTGTTATCTGCAATGTGAAATTGTTTATGCTCTACTATGGCTTTAAAGATTTACTTTTTATTAATTTGTATGTACATTACCTGGGGTGTGGAATTCCTATGCCCGACTTGTCAGACTCGTACCTATATGGCTGCGGACGAGTAAATATGTCCAACCCACTCGTCCGAGGACAAGTTATATTTTTAGCTGTAAAATAATTCTAACATAGCTATACAATGTACTTAAAATATAGATATTTCAATGCTTCTATCACATTAAACAGTGAACTATTTTTATTATCAATCATTTATCATTACTTACAGTATTTACTTAACATCATAGTTCTATAATTTTTTTTCGAGTATTGAACTTCTGGGCAAGTAAGTTTTGATTCTGGACAAGTTGATTTTTTAGGTTGCAATTGTACGTGGGCAAGTTGAAAAAAACTTGAAATTACACATATCTGATTACTGTTACATGTATATGAAAACAGTAAAATATCATTAAGCTAAAGATTTTCACTTAAAAAACTATTGTGTTCTATTTTTATTTTCCAGACCATACAACAAAGGCAAGAGGTTCCAAAAGACGCTTGGAAGAAAACACTGGTGATTGTAATGATGATTGCAAAGTTAAGAAAATGGTGGCAAATGATGAAAATAAAGTCAAAGTGAATAGTAATGCACACGAAAACATCGCGATTAAAAACCAACCACATACAGATGAGAATAATAAAAAGAGAAAGTCTGATGAAGACGCTGATACTGTAAGCGAAATGAAAAGACCAAAGATCAAGTTTCGACTGGGCACAGAAAACCCACCCACAAGTATCCCTGAAGTGCCGAAAAAAAACTTAAATGATGTTCAAGAGTGCTCCAACTCATGTGTATGTAAAGCAGGACCTAGTGTCAAACCAAAGCCGATTTCACGACGAGGTGAACAACCAGAAAAGCCATTGTACCAAAGGTTACTACAAAGGCGACTTCTTAACACAGTTAACATGGTGTTCCATGAATGTTGTTCACTGAAATGTTGTGAGAAATGGTGTGAAAAGAGAATATCCGCTGATATGTTAGAAAATGGTTTTGATAAGTTTAACTTGAGAGTGGATTACTTCAGCTGGGGACAATATGAACAAAAACAAGATGACGAAAGCAATGATGACGTAGGCAACAACGATGATTGGTTCTGGTGAACTATTAATCATCTTACTACATTTTATTTATTTATAGTCCATTAATTGATGAAATGCAAATGACAATTTATCAACTTAATATTTGGTTTGTCTAGTACAGACGTTTATTTTTTTTAAACTATTAAAAATAATGTATACGTACGTATACCGGCATGTAAAAACCAAATGTTTTTGTTTTAATTATTGTTTAAAGTAAAATATGTGTTCTGTTTCGGTGTCTTACAAAGGCCAAGCTCAGGATTTCGAATCAAGTGTCCCTAAGAGGTTGCTAGTTAGAGTCTCACCCGGACTGGTTATACTCTTCCATGGATATTCGACAATAATGTTGATTTTCCTCCATTGATTAGGTATAACAACAACAACAACCTTTATTGCTCTAAACATACAACATGTTTATAGCAAACAGAATGAAATTTACAAACACATATAGTGAACATGGCATTATCATAAACAGACATACGAAAAAAAAGAAATTTAAATGAATCCCATGGTGATCACCCGCATATATTATATATATAACCCATAGTAAAAACATGTAATTATGATAAAATAAAATGAAGAAACACGCCCTTCAAGTATAGGGCTAAATATTTTGTTTGTATTGTATAAAGATATTATATTCAGCCTAGTCTGGTAAGAAATATAACATTTACATGGTCAATTTAAATCTGAAGGCACACCTTTGCAGGATCTGTACTAAACATTTTCACCAAATCAAAAATGCTTAGTCCGATCTAAAAAAGGAAACATCGTGTACATAATATTATGCATAATATAATGGACAAGATATCGAACGTTTGGAAGGGTTGATTAGTCTTGGTTATAGACAAGGTCCAGGAAACCTAGGTAAGGTGAGCTTGCCTCAGTAACATGACAATAATGTTTGTCGACACGGCGTTAAACCCACTGGCACCAGAGTCCTCACACTCGTTAAATACGCACACATATAATAATAAGTACACATTAACATAGATCCCATGCTACTCAAAAATGACTTACAGTCAAGAAATACACTAATGGACAGGTACATTTTCCCAATTCTAGGGGGGGGGGTCCGGACCCCCCTGACCCCCTTTGGATCCGCCTTTGTGGACCCTACGTTTTAAGCAACTCTTGTAAAAATTGGACTGATATGAAAATCACTAATTTGAGAATGGTGATTTTATTATCAGTAAATATAATTTGTATTATAATTGTTATTTTAAGAAGGGTTTTACTAACAATTAAATCTCCGTTTTGCCATTATATGCTCCTTTTCGCCTAAAAGTCTCCATTTCGTATCTTGTTCATGCCAGTTTTAAATCACGTAAATAGGCACATGGATTTCGTGCATAATTACTTGTGTAATCCGTGTGGTTCAGACGACCAAAATATTTAGAATTTACTTTTTAGAGAGCAACTTCTATGAAATAGGATAACTTGAAAGTTAAAGGTGCAATGATGAAGGATAAAATTCTAGAATTTATTCAATGTCGATTCTGGGTATTACGAAGTGTTTGGATATTTCAGGTAAGAGGTTTAATTAACAATTGAGAGCCGTCAATGGACAGCGCGCTCTACTATTAGGAGTGGTCTTGTAAACGGAATCAATTATGAAATTCAATTGGGATGAGAAAAATTTAACAAGAAAACTTTCATTGACTGCAGCTTTTTTATTTTTTGCAGATCTTCTTACTAAAACATTTTCAATATAAAAGACTCACAATTTAAAATAGTAAAAATTCAAGCTAGAGTGATGCAACTTTAAAATTGACTTCCGATGGTAATACCGTAGTCATGTGTGAATATTCAAATCAATCCCTTCAGTAGTTGCCAAGATAAAATGTTGCATTAGAACTTAACTTAGAATTTTTGTTTGTATGTAAGGGCCATAATTTAGTATAAATTATTGTTAGTTTTATGAAATATAGTATTTGATATCTAATGGTAAATTTTATCCTACATGATAGAAGTTTCAAATGAAACCCTTTAGAAGTTGCTATGATAAAATGTTGCGCAAAAAATCTTAATCAAGAAACAGTACTCGATTATAGTGATTGTTTCAAGAAAAAATCAATGTGTGTACAATAGCATCATTGTTATTAGTATACACTGCTCATGTAGACCCAAAAGGTATTAGTTATCCAAAGTAATTGGTTATATAGATTTTTATACATAAAAATCAATATAAGGTTTCTCTTTTGCAAGAGCCATTTTGACAAAAAAATGACATAAAAACAAAACATTAATAAAAAGGTCTTACAACACAGAAAATTAAGTTTAATAGTAAAAAACACAGATGTACAAAAAAAATATTTGAGCTCTGTGTCGAAAAAATCCAAGTACGAGAAATGATACGTAGCAAAAATACCGACGCACATAGAATTCAACAGAAACTAATTTACGAAAGTTTTTAGGTCGAAGAGTCCAGGGGGCGAAAACAAAAATAGTTCCGTTTTAAAAAGTACCGAAATGCGTGGCTTTTATCATCGATTTATTCATTCGAACGCTCTTGGTTTTATCAAAACGAACTTTTTTGCCGGCGATATTGTCCGAACTTTTCGATTGAGCATAAAAAACCTATACCATACCCCAGAAAAATGTTTCGTCCCTCGTTTCGTAACTCAATTCCTGTTATAGGCCCTACCGGCATGTATATGTACGTATCTCGGAACTGTGTTTGTTTTACTTGTGTGAATTTCTATATTTGTTTGAGGCGAAAGTTTATTACTGCACTTTAATAGTTGCACAAGCATTTAATTGTGTCAGTACTTCACATTACTTTATTGATTGATTTAAAATATGTTTAACTGTTTCACTACTACTGCATTTCATGCTATTCTATATTGCGTATGGGATAAAATATTGCACATTGAACCGCATATTACATACATTAGATTTACTGTATATAAAGTTGTATATTGAATATAAAATTGTAAATTGTATAAAAATGTATAGATCTATATGTATAAATAAAACAATAATGTATATATAGTTAATTATTGTTATAATTTTTTATGTTATTGTATTTTTACCACTTTTTTTATTTGGTTTACATTCACAAAGGTATAATTTCTATAATCTAAAGTATGTGCTTTGTAGTTGGTTAACAGCTAAATCCAGAGATTTAGCCTTTCCAGGACAGTGACTAAGTTGACTGACCGCCGTTATATGACATATACAATGTGTTGCTATGACGGTAAACCCAACAAAACAAAAATAAAATAAGCATCATTAAATATAAGTATATAATATACAGTCACATATAAGTAATTCGTTTTCTCCAGACTAGTTATTTTGGTGATTTATAAGCAAGGAAAATATATAAGGGAGACAATGTCAAATTAAATACGTTTGAAACTGAACTGAATTTATTTGACTCTCTCGTCTACAAATACATGTTGTACTCGTAACATGTTAATTAGCGATATTTTTCATTGGTTAAACTGTTACATAGACACAGAGTCATACAAAAGCCAAGTAATCACTTCTTTTGGTAAAACATTTTATGTGTTCCGTCGTTCTCATATACCACGACACTTTTTTCATTAACACGACCATCAGAACTGCTTAGTAAATTGTATGACAAATTAAGCAATAGGAACAATCTTAAAGATCGCCGAGGTTGTTCCGAATGCAAAATTAGACACAATAAATAATTCACCTCATTATTAATTTATTTTTTAATTTAAAATTGGTCATGGCCAGTGGCGTAGCAATGTCTTTTTGATGTGTACGCAAAATCCTAGGGGTCAAGGGCATGTCCCGCCCCGAATTTGTTTTTCTGTAGATCATTTCAGGAGCATTTTTGGCAACTATTCAAAATGGGTCTGTATAATTCAATCTGGACACAAATATAGGAAGACAACATTCATACAAATTATCATTCAATTTTAACCAGCGTTTAAAGAATTATATAGACTGGATTCAAAGACAAACATCGAATTTTAAAACCGTAAATTCAACTCCCAAAAGGCATCGCAAGTCCCATTGAAATATAACTTGACATAAGGTTAGTAAAATAACGATCAAGCAGTTTTGTTTTACACACCCCTACCCCCCTCAGGCGAAAGATTTTATTACATTTTCGGCGTTTGTATTTTTACAATTTTCTGGACCAGTGTGTACGCAGCTGCGTACTCTGCGTACTGGTAGCTACGCGCCTGGTACTCTCACATTTTTATGGGCAATTTTTAGGTGGGGCGTAGGCCTACGCCGACCCCCCCTTGGACCCGCCTATGGGTTGGGGCACACTAGAGGAACAATTTTCATAAAAATAGCTTGCTCTGAGTGTTGCCTTAGCAGCCTATAGTATAGTCCACTTTCTCAGTAACTCGATCAAAGTATTTTCTTCTTACGAAAAATAGGCAAACTTTAATTTACACCATTTTATCCACATTAAACCGGGTTACCCACTCCTAATGGAAAATTCCCTAGCTGACTTAAATTGTTTCTTAGCTGAACAGAGCTCTATTAGGCCTAACAGTTTTTTTCAATTCACAGGTCTCTGGGCAAACCTAACTAGATATTAACACACACTAACGAAGCTGCACATTTTGAACCTGACACATTATTTATTCAGTGCCCCGCATGAATGCAGACGAAAATATCACGTGATGCTCATGTGACTTCCGTTGATCACATGACATTATCGTTATTTCAAAATGGTGGACCGACTTGTTTTGTTCGTGATTTTGGCTCTTACAAAAAGTATGTATAAAGTTATTTTCTTAAATTCAATTTTAGTATTTTGTGATTATTTCATTATTTAATTCATTAGAATATGTTAGATGTTGTTTTTATGCGACAGATTTTTAGACATTCTGTCATAAAATCGTTCTTAATAATACAGACTTTGACTTTGTACAGAAATTTATCAGTGATCATAATTGGCTTAGCCCCAAAATCATAGAAGTTCAAGTTTGCAATTTTCAATCCAAAGTTTATGGTTTTCTACTCAGGTTTACTCAGACTCCATATTCCATGTAAACGTACTGTAGTAAAATACTAGACCAAAAATATTTTTATTTCAACTGCAATCTTACACATATTTACATAACAATAACATACTCGTAATTAATTGTGTCATTGAATATAGTATAATTATAGGCATGGCCTATTGATAGAAAAGACATGTAATTTAGTGATGTAGTTAGTTTGTTGTAAAGGCTAGTTATTTAAACGATTAAATCTCCATTTTGCCGATGTCTGCTTTATTTGGCCCATATCACCATTTGATTTAATTTTGTTCATTTCAGACTGTCATGCAGTCGACAGTTTACGTTTTTTAGTAATGGGTGACTGGGGAGGTTTACCTTACTATCCCTATGATACACCTGTAGAAGTAGCTGTAGCTAAACAGATGGCTAATGTTGCTCAAATGTATGATACAAGCTTTACGTTGGCTCTTGGTGACAATTTCTACTTTGATGGAGTGAAAGATGTTGATGACAAGAGATTTGTGGTAAATTAACTTTCTGTTTTGTTTCTGTTCTCTCTGGGTACTGTAAGATGTTGGCACCTTGTCCAGTAGATGTTTATGATAGGGCAAGTTTGACTCTGTCATGGAAAATATTTAACCCAGGTCGGTGGCGCAGCTGGTAGTGCGCCTGGGTTTGGAAACTTGTGTCCCACGGGGGAGGTTATACCCTTCCTTGAAAATTTGAGAATAATGTCAATTTATCTCCATTAATAAGATATATGAAGAAGTTTCCGACCTTATGAAAGGATAGGTGAGTACTGGTTATAGACAAGGGTCCAGGAAAGCTAGGTTAGGTGTGCTGGATGGCGTAAAATTACCTAAAATTGTGTTGACACTGCATTCAACCCAATTGGAAAAAAGGAAAATATTATATATCTCTATAAGCTTTCAATTGCCTTATTGAGCACTATTAAAAGTGCAATTAATTGGACTTTCAACTGTGTATGATTAATATCTTTGTTGATATAAATCCACGGTTTGTTGACTTGTTATGAAACAACTAACATCACATTGATGATAACAAGAATATATGTCAAATATGATGTTATTTCTGGTGTCATACAATAGTCCTATCTGATAGTACTAATATTTTTATATTAGTTTGTTTGTTTAAACTGATAACTGCTGATTATCGTTTACTTTGTGTGCGTAAAAATGTCCTGTGTTTTGATAGTTTTGTTTCCTCAAACTTCGGAGATGCAGTTGAAGGCAGATAAGCAGTTGAAGGCCTACCACATGATTACTATGTTATAAATATTATCAGGGCTCGAATTTAACAAAAACTTGGACATGCAAATTTTTGTGAGTTGATTTTATTTCAACTCGCAAAATGAAAAAATGACTCACATTTTTTTCTTCAAATCTAATAGCATACATAGTAACTATTCATATATGCAATATAAAAGCAACTTAGTACTATACTTAACTAAAGATAGAACAAGTGTGTTATTGTGGGATAGAAAAAGTTATCAAACATGGTTTATTGTGAATCTTTAATTATATTATATCATTAATCTATTTGGTCGTTCGAATGCTGATTTGAGTCTGATTAGTTTAGACAGTAATATTTTTGCGGTTATTTCAACTCGCAATTTTCAAATTCCACTCGTATTTTGCGAGTATGCAAGCTTAAATTCGAGCCCTGATTATGTACTTTCTTTAATTATTCTGTTAATTTCAGCATACATTTGAGAATGTTTACCATTATGATGTCCTGAAGAAGACACCATGGTATCTAGTAGCTGGAAATCATGATCACAATGGAAATGTTTCAGCACAGATTGCATACTCAAAAAAATCTGAGCGATGGTAAATGATATTTATATTTATCTAATGCATAAAACAGTCCCATAAACATAAAAATAGCCATGAGGGCACCATACGGGCGCTGTGCATTCAAGCCCCACAAGGACTCGTACAAACTCTTGCGTACCCGTACGGACTGTTATGTTTTTTACCAAGGTCAATGAGATGAGCTGTGGATACATGTATCAGTTTCAAAGTCAAATCGTGAACAAAATCGTGGCTGGTATGGATTAAACTTGCATATCTTCCAGCTTTGGCTTCGTACGGGTGTGTTATTTTGTGCCATGTGCTTACCGTCACCTTTATACACAAGGCTCCCCATGACCTACGGCTGTCTGCACGTACGGGTCTGCAACAAGCCACGATTTTATGGGACTGAGGTATAACCTAAACCTGTTAGAAAGTCAGATGATTTACTATTATTACTATGATTTAGCTCATTGTGCCATGGTGTTATATTCTACTATTTTCATATCTACATTTCTCTATCCTTTTAATTTTAAGAAATTGACAAATATAGTGACTACCACAGAACATATTGACTTACAAATTACAATATTCATATATAAGCATGAATTATGAATGAATGAATTCATTGATGTCCTCTTGTTTAGAAATCAAAATTGTTTTTTTCTTTAATATGAAGTATTAATAATAGTTGAACATTCTTTTCATACATATAGGAACAAACTTAAACACTGAAAAATATTTTACTGGACAACCTGATGTAATCTGAATCTGCCCTTGTATACAAATAATACTTTATCTTGCATCATATTTTTTACATGTACATGTAAATATTTCAGGAACTTCCCTAATTATTACTATGTACTTCAGTACAAAATACCAGGAAATAAAACTATAGATATTGTTATGATAGATACAATCTTACTGTGTGGTAACACCAAACATGATTTCCTTGGTGACCAACCTAAAGGACCTGAGAATCTCAAAGCTTCTGAAGATCAATGGACCTGGATTGAACTACAGCTACAAATATCCAAGTATGTAGACACTAACAGTGACTGTCTTCACTTGAGCCTTCATTGATTGGGCTCGAAGCGTATCGACGATAACGAGAAATAAATATCGACAATACACCAATATATATCGATACCTTCACTGCAGTACTACACAAACCATTTATGTTGTCATAAACTCATGTGTATATTTGTCATGAATGTTATACCTTCTGTGGACTAGACCTATTTCCTTAATGGGGTGTCGTCAATGTTTTAGATCTATCAGTTCATATTATGACAGCGCACCCGTTTTCGCTTATGATAAAATCTTCATCTCACAAGTTTGACCCTTAATAGTGACTTTTATTTACTTGCATATATAGGCTTTTTTATCGATATTTCAAAATGCATATAGATTATTGATCGGAAAATATATATCGATGATACAACAATACCCTTGGAATAGAGGACAGCTCTTGTCTTTACACAAGTTTTTACAACCACAAGCCCAATTTATTATGTTATACAAATGTATAGTAAAAGGCAAAATTATCAGCAAGCCCTATCCTTTGAAATAAGTAATTTTCACTAGTCTGCATCAATTTTCACTAGTTTTGGGCTTAGGGCTATAGAGATAAGAGGAAAACTGCACTAATGTTGTACATATGTTTGAAAATATTTTGATTTATTGAACTATTTATACATTTGATGGGATTGGTATGAAGCCACAGGTGTGGCAGAGTGCTCATCCAAAAGAACACAAAATTAAGTGTTTCCCAGAACCCTGTAAAGTCAGAGCTTTTGTTAGTCTTGTTCGTTAACTCCATTCTCAAGACTAGGTTGATTGCAGTTTAAATAGGAATCGCACAATTGACAAAACTTGAAAATCCTTTGACAGGTTAAACTTTGAGAAAAATTGAACATTTGATATTGATGTATGAAATGTAATATTTTTAGCAAGTTTGAAGGCAGAGTACAAGTCGAGAGTTGCCAGCCAGACTGTAGTAAGTGCATTATGTTAAAGAGCGAGTTATTACAGTCTTGCTGGCAACCCTCCAAGTTCAATTTGATTTGGTTTAGTTTAACTTCCCCTTACAATCATATGAGGCAAACATTTCACTGTCTATCTCCAGATTCACAAGTACAGTGTACTAGACTTTCATCCTTGTCTAGCAATTGTCTACTTCCTTGTGGTTAAAGCTGTGCTGAAGTTCAATAGCCTCTAATCATTAAAAGATTAGTCATTAGAAATTGGCAAACTTAAGACTTAAGTTTTGTTTGTTTGTTTGGTTTAACACTGTGGCAACACATTGTATAGGTCATATAACGGCAGTCAGTCAACCTAATCACTCCTCCTGCTTTTAGCCCTTAACCAACTACTAAAGTTATACTTTCGTCAGTGACTGACAACTGCCCTACATAATTAAAAATCATTGGTAGGAGGGAGAATGGTCGTAGAAATAATTTCATGACCAAGCTCCACGAAAGTATGCATACCCCAAGGAATCGAACCCACAACCCCTTGATAAGTACTCTACCATAAAGTTGCATGAGTTCAAGTTTCAAGTTATGTAAATTGTTTAGTTCCTCATGAAGTGTTGTGCAATTATGTTATGTATATGTATATGTATAATTTCAGAGCTGATTATTTACTGGTAGCTGGTCATTTCCCTGTTTACTCTATAGCCGAGCATGGTCCTACACAATGTTTAATTGATAAATTAAAACCTATGTTATATAAATACAAAGTATCAGCTTATTTTAATGGACATGACCACAATCTTCAGGTAAGATACAATATTATATTGACTTCTTTACTTTTTCCTACACATTTAACCACTTAGAACCAACTGAAGAGTCCAGACTCTCATAAACACAAGGTATTGAATTAGCATCTTTCAGTGACTTCATTCAACTTCCTGTTATCTTCACAGAAACATGTACAAATACTTGCACAACTTACCGGGTACTCTTAGTATGTAATGTGTTATTACTTTGATCGAAATTATGTCTTAGTTAAACCTGTCTCACCATTTTGTACTTCAACACAAGTTTAAGATAAAATTCTGGCCTTCATGTACTTTAACATGTACTAGGGGACAATTTCAAGATTCAGTTGATTGACTTTTGACCACCAGTTATGGTACAGTGAGAAATTACTTTTTGTGATTATCATGTTCACCACTATTATAGCTAGTGTTTCCAAAGTAAAAATTTAACTAATATAATAATTTGGAGTCAAGGTCAGTGTGAAGCAATATCTACTCTTCTTACTTACAAACCATCTTAAACTTCCTAAAATGGCGACCTTTAGGCTTGTATTTTGGGTCAAGGTCATGACCACCTTGAATTATGTTATCATGAGTTATATTATTATTGTAATGTTTTATTGATGAAACTATTATATGTTTTTTCAGCATATAAAATATACAGAGAATGACCACACAGTTGAATATTTTACTACAGGGGCAGCAAACTTTGTAGATACAAGTACTGAGCATAAACATGATATACCGGATGATTCACTGAAATTTCATTGGGCTGAGATTACTGAACTAGGTGGGTTCTCCTATGTTGAAGCAACTGCACAGAACATGACCATGATATTTGTTGATGGGGAAAACAAACAATTGTATAGATACACGCTCCCACCAAGGAATTGATTATTTTAGCTTAAGTCTGATGATCATATATTTTAAGTTAAAAAATGTTGATTTCGAATTGATTAGAATACTCTTTGAGTTCATTTATATATGTTTTTAAGTTTTGAACACATGCAAGAATATACATAAGACATGGGTGAATTCATGTATAAATAATTGTTGGAACCTAGTTCCCATGGAGTTTTGACTATAATTCTAAGGATGTCCAATATTTTATTTTAAATATTGTATTTGGTGTCCACCAAAGGGGTAATTCTTTTTAGATCAGTTTCTCTGTAAAACATTCTTGGTCTTCCCTAATGTTTGAAAATATTTTTTTACAAGATCTGTGATATTCTCAGATAAAGTCATAATCTAGCATATTTTCCATTAATAGTTATGTGAATATGTTCACAGTTATTAGGGTTTATGGATCTATTTTTCATTCATGTCAATTTCAATTTACCTCTTTGTTGCTTCTAATTTAACATAGTAGACATACCAACCACCTGAAACCCCAATTGTTGCAATGTTTGATAATTTTTACTGTAACAATAGACAGAATATTATGTTTGAGACTATTTCTGCTTAATGTGTGAATGTTTTGTATATTATTTACATTTTATCATTTAATTTTTTGCACCATTGTTATTGTTAAATTGCCTTAAAAACTTATGTTACACTGTCAAATATCCCGGTTATGTTTTATTGTAATTGATTGATAATCAAAATATTTCTAATTTATTTGCCATTGTACACTCCTGGAGGGAATGACTGAACAGGGAATATGACTTACTTCTTAAAACAAAGTTAATCCTGCATAGTGCCAAGTATCTTTTAAAGATATTTTTTGTTATTATTATTCTAAATAACCCAATTTTGTACAGTGTTGAACATTTTGTAAATACATTTTCCTTTGATGCTTTTTTGTGAAAATTATATTACAGTCTGATCTCGATACAACAACATCCGGTACAACAACATTCTCGTTATACTGACATATTTTATGGCAACCAATACCAACATGTACATGGTCGGAAGAATTCATTACTCTGACATATGCGTTGTAACCACACATTTCTTGGAAACGAAGGATGTCGTTGTATCGAGATCTGACTGTATAATGTATTTGTTATGTGGGTTTATACACCAATGAACAGAGAGCCTAATTTTGGGATCACCCTTGGTGGGGGTCTTGGCTGACAGGCAAGATTGCAGCTCATTTGTACAGAACATAACTTTATCACCTAGCACAGAACAACTTGAAATTTGGAATATAAGTGCATTGCCACAAGTGGGAGTGCAGTACACTAGAACTATAACTCCAGCTTGTGCAGTTTTTTAGTTATTCCCCTTTTCTGCATAAGAATAAGTGCAGCTCATTTATTCTGCATAGCCTTTGGGCACACTTTGCTATGCCTTGTGGTGATCTGGTTTAGATTTACAAGTACAATAGCATTAAAATGATAAGACATTTTAATGAGGGTTGCAAACTAAGCATTAAATACATGTACATTCCTGACACTAGCAGGATTTCTGTGATACATTTGTTCTATGAGTTATATGTTTGGTGCATGGTTATTTGTTATTATGCAGTTATTTCATTTTTCACTTCATGTGTACAGCATCTGAGAATAGTTGTCACAATAATTTGATTGGTTCATTATGCAATATGTACCAAACAGATAACATTCAGGTATTGCCATGTACTCTTGCCTAGTGATAAATGTTGTCATGTGCAATATTTTGAAGAATTACAAGGCATTTGTTTTCATTTATGATTTGATATTTTATGTAATTAACAATTACTTGTGTGACTATAATCAGTTGTACAAATATTTATGAATGTATGTTCACGCAAATTATTTACAAATAAATCTTATTTCATTTCTATTTTTCTTTCTCATACTTGATGGAGTAGATTTTGTGCGATGGAATCATACTCGATCTGCGGCACTTTCTATTTGTTGGTCCCACTATTTATGTTACACTTTCCTTGCACTTGGTGTTAAATTTAAAGTTGCATATTAAATTCACACTGCTTCAGGCAAAATGAGTCTAAAGTTCATGGATAAATGAAAATGTAAGCAATCTGTCAATGCATACATGTACATAAGAAGTCAGTTCAATGGTAGTTTTAAATAATGGGAGATAACTTCTACAGGTATAATTTTTAATCATATCATTTTTTGGATCATCTTTCATGCTTTGATGCTCCTGAATCGTTCAGTCTAAAAAATTTTTTATGTCCACAGCCAAACTCTTCTAATTGAAATTACTTATGCATGTTACTTTATTCTCTATGTTTAAGAGTTCTTTTCTCTAATTATTTGAAAATTATTCAGTGTTTACACAAAAGATTTACTTATGTGGCAATGCTAAAGATGTATGCAAGTACAGTGTAAATATTTCAAAGATAATAAAATAAACTACCGTATACATGTAGTAGTAAGGCCATGCTATATCGGAATTTTGTTAAGCGTCCGCGTGCGTGTAGGTTTTAGATTTCTCCATCAAAATAAAAAACAAAATTGTACGTAAAACTTTCTTAAATAATTCCGATGCTCTATGATTCAATACGACACTTTAATTCAGGGAAAAATCGGCAACGACGTTATTCATTAATACAATATATATATTTACCGTGAAAAAAAAAACCACTAGTCATTCTTTATCAAATTCAGATCATTGTCATATTATAAGGATGTTATTCCATTGAAAAAATATATATTATGCATTGTTTTTGCCATAAAATATGAGTGTTTTTCGTTTTCGGTTTAAGTGTTTTTGTGAATAGGTACCTAGGTTTGTCAAATTTGAGTTGACGCTTTACAGAATTCCAATTTAGCATGGCCTAAACCCATAAAATAAAACAGACACTATTTCATTAATATATATGTAACTTTAACAACAAATAAAATATATCATTATCACAGTAATCAATGAAACGACATCATAAATATTTATTATAAGATACAGAATATTCAAATTATACTAACAATAAATAATTGATAACAAAACAAAACTATAACAGTCACAATAGCTGTGCTAAGACCCCTGCATGACACATACAGAAATTTGGGACATTGAAAAAGTATCCACCTACATGTATCTAAGTCTGACAATTGCCTTGTGTGATTAATAAAGTTTCTTCCTCTATGTTCACTTTCATAATACTGGTGTTCACATGTGCCTGTACATTTTTGTTGTGCAGGGTATTATATTTCATAACAAGAAATGTAGTGTGGAAACCACATTAAAGTGGGATTTAAAAACTAATGCAAAAATAACGAAGGGAAATAATCCATAATGAAGCAGGTAGAATTGTGGTTACTTTCTAATTATGTTCATCACATGGTATGTTATCATTGTATGAAGTTTCATAAAGATCTGACAATAAATAAATGGCGGAAATTTATGGAAAATAAAAACTTTAACGCAATTGTTAACGACACCGGACGCCTGCCCGACTGTTGAAAAATCCGGCTAAAAGTATCACATGTTTCAAAAGAACAATTCTACTTAAACTTACCTCACTTTAAAAGAAGAAAAGTTAACTTAACAAAATGAATACATTTTTCTAGAAATAAGCAGTTTTGAAGATATTATCAATTTTTTTATACCCATGCCCATTGAAACCAAGCATGAGGTGAAAGTTAAAATAGAATAGTCTAAAAAGTTATCACAGAAAAGTATAAGTTATCACAGAAAAATAAGTTTGTATTGTAACAGTCAACTTTTGTTGAGGACTATCTAAGGAATTAACCATTAATTTTGTGACTTTAAAACAAGTAAAAGTAACTGACATAGCATGGTTAAATGACTTTTGCAAGTTCGACTACACAATAAAAGAAATCAAATACATGATACATATATCATTCACTCAAACAACTTTTAAACTGTATTTTTTTTCTTTATCACAAGTAAATATTTTTCCTTTATTGGAGTTAGAACAAAAAGCTTTGTAATCTTCTTTTCATGTTTTCAAACTCTTGTTTTTGCTGAAAGGAAAGTAGAAACACATCCATCAATTGGCTTGACAAATTTATGTAACATTGCTGGGTCATTTAAAAAAGTGAAGAAAGTAAATCGAGGGTTGCCCGCAAGACTGTCGTAACTACACTTTTTTACGAAATGGACTTTTTTGAATTTTTATACTTATTTTTATGTTTTACATCACTGGAAAAAAAAGTTTGGCCAACTTCTCCCTAAAAAATGATTTATGTTAAAAATGCAATAAAGTCGTAACTGAAAATTGGATAAAAAGTTCCTGCAATACTGTAGTAAGTCAACTTACTACAGTATTGCGCTAATTTTTTCCTTGAATTTTCTTCAGTTTTTCCTGCATTACTGTCGCAACTCAAAATGAAGTTTATCATTAGATTAGATTAGAAATTACCAATTCAGTGTTATTTTACTACTAATTAACAACTAATTGTATGCAAGTGCTTGATGACATCATCATTGATGACATCATTGATGATGTCATACAGTTCAAATTCTCAGAATTTGTAATAGTTGTAAGATCCTTTTGGAACTCTAGCTTCAACGTAGTATATATACATATATATACAGTTTTCAAACTCGGAATATTGTTGAAGAAGATGATATTGTAACTTGGGCTTGACAAAAGGTAAGAATATTTAAAGGACAGTTACTATGTAAAATGATTTGTCATTTTTCTTTATTTGAGGCTAGTTCTTAGTTGATCTGCACAGTTACAGTATTGGTTCAGTAGACAGAGCTAGTTCTCCAACATAATGAACATTCTTAGTCTATCAATGATGGTTTCTCTTTTCATTTTCTTTAAATAATGTGCAGTACCCTTTATAATTTAGGAGACAAAAGACATTTACTTCAATTCCAGAATGTTAATTCTATTTTTGCGGAATCATTTTTCATTTTTTATACATAAAAGCATTGTATGAAAACATAATCATGAATTTAACTCATAAGTTCAAGCATCAGACATCCTAAAGCCTCCAAAACCATGTTTATTGTAATTATTTTCCATAACATAGCTTTCATGCTATTTTTATGGTTTCAGTTATAATTATAATGATAACTTAAAAAATCATTTCTTAATAACAAAAATCAAATTTTAGATTAAAGCAATTTAATAGACTGACAAAGTGAAAGTGAGTACTGTATATATCAAACATTTCATAGCATTGTTCATGAATTACATAAATAATTATGTGAATATTCCTTCCATGGCTTTGCACTAATGGAAAATCTTTTTAATGAACATATTTTTGAAATTATATTCACACCAAGTTGGTGTAAATGCTGTATGGCACACTTCAATTTAATACCCTACGCATTGAATCAATGCCCTTGCATGATATTCATTTTTAAACTGCATGAATTATTTATTTAAAGATTCATATTTATTTTATTTTAATAGGAAACATTTAGATCTTACTTCCATGTTATAAGTGGATACAACATTGAATGATTGTTATTCCTTGATCCATACAATTAAGGTAAGTTTTTTTACTAAATTCTGCCTTAACATTATTTCACTAAACAAAGAATGAAGTCTTGTCTTGTGATCAGTTTAGTTTATTTGTTTGTTTGGTTTAACATCATAGCAACACATTGTATAGGTTATATTATTGGCATCAGTCCACCTACTCACTGTTCCTCTGGTAAGGCTTAATCTATGGATTTAGCTTTTAACCAACTACTAAGCCCATACTTCTGTCAGTGACTGACTACTGCCCTACATGATTTGGATAAGTGGTAGGAGGGAGAATGGTTGTAAAAAAATTATTACATGATCAAGCTCCATGAATGAATGCCCCACCCAGAAATCTACTGACTGAGTTAGCCGGGCGGGTCTGATAGCTTGCCTATGAGGTAATAGATTGAAATAAGCCTTGGTAAAGTAATATAACATTAGTAAAATTCATAGGTGAAAAAAGCATTCATTCCATTTATTTAAATTGTATGTTAGCAATTTCGCAACTCCAGTCAATTAATAACAATTACTATCCAAATATGTTTTATTTTTTACTTGAAATCACATAATCCAGTGCTACAGGAAAAATAGTACAAAGAATAAAAATGCATAATTCTTAACTTTAAATCTTAAAACCAAACATTTATTTTAATTTTAGTTATTTCCTATCTAAACATGGAAATAGAAGATATTCTAATAACAGATGATTCTAGTGAGTTTTCCGGGTTTAGCCTTACTGACGGAGAGGCTTCTTGCCGATTATACCTGGCAGAAGAAATGTTAAGGAATGCTGCTCTTTACAGATCACCTGAAGAATTATACCAAGAAGAAGACCATAATGATACCTTGGAAATCACTGTAAACTCTTCTTTATGTAACAATATTTTAGATGATAGTGAAGACTTCATAAATAATTTTGATGAAAGTAAATTCAATGTGATAGACACAGTGAACTTTGATCAAACTAACAATGTTAAATTGTTAAATGATAATGTTCAGGTTAATTATGCAAGTGATGCTGATGATGAATATTCGTTAGATGATGATTTTGATGATGATATTAAAGATTTAAATTATGTGCCTGATGATGATGATGATGATAATGATGATGATGATAGTAAGTATGATGATGATGATGATAGATTTATTTATAAATTGGTGCACAAGGTGATGCTGGTGTTTTAGAAAGTGTAGTATTTGAAAGTGATAAAGTTCAGGTCAATGATGCTAGTGCTTTAAATAGAGTAGATAATGATAGTGAAATAATTGATAATGATGAAATTAGGTTGTATGGAAATTGTTCCACAGATGAGGAAGACAACATACCCTTAAACAAATTAAGAGGTATGTTAGTGAATAATGCTGAGGAACAGGTAAGTAACCCAACAAGACCAGAAAGAGTGAGAGGTAGAAAAAGGGCAAGAAATGAACAGGAGTGGAAGCGAATGGTATCCAAACGCCTTAGAACTACAGGTAAGGCTTATGTTTCATTAGCAACAGGACAAAAAAAGTCTGAAAGGCTTATTCGACCAGGCTGTGGCCCATCATGTCGTTATAAGTGTCATCAAACATTTTCTCCCGAAGATCTTGAGTTTATTTTTCATTCTTTTTGGAAGCTAGGTGAAACTGCTAAGCAGTGGCAATTTGTTGGATCTTATGCCAGACAGAAACCAAAACTCAGAAGAAGTACATATTGTAATGGAAATAGAAAATTTGCTATTGATTGGACTCTTCCGACTCTTGATGGAGCATCATCTAAAGTATGTAAAACATTTTTTCTCCACACTCTAGATATATCAGATTCAGTAGTACAAACAGCTCACAAAAAGATGGGACAAGTAGGTGTTTGTGAGAAGGATCTGAGAGGGAGGCATGATAATAGGTGTAATGCTATTTCAAGTGAAGCCAAGGACCATGCAAGGAAGCACATTGAATCCTTTTCGACTGTCGAAAGTCACTACTGTCGAAAAGACTCAACAAAACAATATCTTCAAGGTAATCTTAATTTAAAAAAAATATATGATCTTTATGCTGAGAAGTGTCAAATAGATTCTATACAACCTGTAAACATATCAATGTACAGAAAATTATTTGATTATGAGTATAATCTATCCTTCTACAAGCCCATTAAGGACAGATGTGACTTCTGTGTAAGTTTTCAGAACTCTATTAACTTCAGATATAAAAGAGGTAAGAAAAGATGATTACGAAAAGCATTTAAGTAATAAAGTTAAAGCAAGAGATTACAAAAGTCTAGATAAAGAAAGGGCTAAAACAAAATCAGATCTTTGTGTCTCATGTTTTGATTTAGAGGAGGTTCTTTTGACCCCTCACAGTAATGAGTCCTGCTTGTACTATAAGAGGAAACTTTCAACCTTTAATTTCACCATATATGACTTAAACACCAAAGAAGGTTACTGTTACATTTGGAACGAAGTAATTTCCGGACGTGGTGCTTGTGAAATCGCATCATGTGTTTTAAATTACATAAAAATTAAACGAGAGAAAGGCAAAAGACATTTTATATTTTATTCTGACAACTGCCCGTCACAAAATAAAAACAAGTTCTATTTATCCATGCTTTGGCATTGTCTTCATAATCTTGACTTGATCACAATTGAACATAAATATTTAGTTAAAGGCCATACACAAAATGAGTCAGATTCTATTCATTCCTGTATTGAATCTGCTTCACCCAAAATTTCTATATATACCACAGCTCAGTGGGCCGCAGTGGTGCGAACAGCAAGGAGGGGTCAACCATATATAGTAAAGGAGATGGGTATTGCAGACTTTTTTGATTTTAAAGCTGTAGCTGATGAACTGAAAAATTTCAACGTAAATGAAAACAATGAGAAAGTAGTATGGAATTCTATTCATACACTAAAAATTACAAAGGAATCACCAAACATGTTTTTTTACCAGAGTGATTATGATGGGCCAGTTTATAGCGTAGATTTATTAAAGCGTCGTCGTTCATCATGTGGGGATATTCCAAACCCAATCAAAATTAGTCTTTCCTTACTTCGTGATGATTGGATTCCTCTGAGTAGGGAGAAATATGTTGATCTTATCTTTTTATGTAGCAAAGGTATTATTCCAAAGGTCCACCAACCATTTTTCTTGATGCTACCACACCAATAAATTTTTGTTCTTGATAATTATGCTGGCATTACCTAGTGCATATTGACATGCTTAAAAACAGCCGTAAGGCATAGTTATTGTTATTGTTTGGTTTTTGACTGTTGTTTTTATGAAACAGGGTAAAATGAACCCTTCTCAATTGTTTTGATTTTTCTTGTTATAATTATACAATGCATTATTTTATCATTTATATGATGTTATTGAATAATAGATTATGACCATTTTCCACAGCAAGGAAATAGACCAGTAAATAATCTGTTTAGTGTTAAATTGCCTAGGAATGAAATATTTCCATTATTTAAAAAATATTTAACTATATGTCCAAAAACAAAGTTATTTTAGCCCATAAAATACATATTTATTTTATTATTATATTATGATACTGTAACATAAAAATACTCATCAAAGGATTAACATATTTGATATTTTTCAGTTTCAAAAAGTATTAATTTTACATTCATTTTGTATGATAAATGAAAAAAAGCATTTCTGATCAATCAATTTAAAAGCAAATAAAACCTGAACATTATCATCATAATGTAAACTTAGACATGGAACAATAATTTATCGACAGTTACTGGTTTAAAAAAGGTGGAGAATAGTGAATCCCGAACTAAGAATGTGTTTTTATTGTGCATTAACTTCCAATTATTATCTTTATTGTTTAAATATATATTAATATATTAGAAAAATAAAAAAAATAAATTGTATTTTTATTGTGTTTGTTATTTTCTTTCAGTTAGTACAGTATTGCAGAAAAATTTTACAAAACTTATACATAAAAAGTTTCTGCAATACTGTAGTAAGTTGACTTACTACATTATTGCAGGGAATTGAATGAATTAAAACGGAGCAATTTCAGCGCAATACTGTAGTAACTCAACAAAATCATCAAATGGCTGGTTTTATTTCAAGTATGTGTATTTCAAAATTACTATTTGTCTTTATTCACTTATTCTCATAATTAAACAAAAAAAAATGGTGTTATATCTATGTTACAATGAATCAGACAGTTTTTTGCTTCTCCTGTAAAATTTTCAAAAATGCACTTACGACAGTCTTGCGGGCAACCCTCGAAATGATCACAAGGTAACAATTTAATTTTAGCAATTTAGATCTATTGTCTTAGTTTACAATTGCCACTGTTGTATTTAACAATTATGAAACACTAATAAGAAAACTCATAACTAATAGAAATTATTTCAAAGTGTAATCATTAGGTTTTAGTAATACAAAATTTTGAATATACAACTAACTCATGAAATGGGGATTCATTTGAGCGTTATGCCTAAAACTGTCTAAACATAGACATGATATACTTACAACTTCTGCAACTAGCTTCTTCTGTAAATTGTGCATCGCATGTTTCAAATTATCTTTCATAGTTTTCTGAAATATTAATGTTGTTACACAGGAAAAGTCAGGCAATATACATCTTCGGCCAAGAAGAGAATGGTTTACTTAAAATTTTTCTCAGTATGACAAGAAAGAAAAGTAACTGAACAATAAACCAATAAAATGTTTCATTGAAACGCCATAAAGTATAACTTAGATGACATATAAAGCACAAATTTCCATAACCTGGCTTTTATGTCAAAACACTCAAACATTTAAATACAGTTTAATAGAATAAGCCATTGCATACGTGTATTTAACTTATCGTTTGAACATACATGACTAAAATGCGTAAATGAGTTTTCATGATTTAAAAAATGCAATGCAGCTTCTATGAAGCCATAGTGGAACAAAGTTATCATATTTACATGAGCAATGGAGTTATTCTTGCTTAATATCCTCTTCTTTTCAAAATGGTTCACTTCAGCAGCTTTCATGTTCTTTAATCTAAAAATATAACAAGACAATTATCATACAGAAAATATATATGCATAAAATTCATTTTACATCAAACAAAATTTTAGAGCATTTTGATACAATTAATTTGTCAAGTTACACACATTCTTCGTTTTATGTATCTTAAAACTAACAATTATTATTATCCATCACAAATTTGAAGCAATGCAAGGACAGAGTTGAGAATTATATCAAATCATTATCAACATTGTAACTATTAGATTTGTGTATGCTTCATGAGTTTTAAATTGCTGGATAATGAAACAGGGCACAAGAGGTATTCAATTATTACACTAACAGTACAAATGGTGGAATGATGGGCTTGTTTAATCAAGATTGCCGCAAAGGTGTTGGTTTTAATAACACCAAGAATACATTACTGTTGCTGCCACAAGCAAAATGCACTAAAATAAACTTATAAAATCTAACTATACCTTTGTCTCTGAGATTCCTTATTATTTTGTAGTACACTTATTTGATATTTGAAGAAGTCCTGAAAGAAGAAAATAAAGTGTCTAGAGTACAATTCATTTCCCTGATAATTTGCTTTACTTGCTAATAATATAGATAGATGGAAAAATAAAAAATAAAAACACTCAGATAACAATGCCCTCATTCAATTGTTCAACACTCCTTTTACCTAAACTGAGAGCAAGATCAGTGTTTGCCTCATCAAGACTGGTATTATTTTTACTTGTTGAAGATTGCATAAAAATTTAACTGTTCCATGTAGCAGTAGATTAATGTACATTATTGCATTCAAACACATATTAGTGAATAAAATGAGAGTGGCAAACAAGTTAATCACACAAATATCCATGATACTTTTTAATGCCATCATAAAAAATACCTCAGTCTTCTGTTCTGCTTCAAGTAACATCTGAATGTCTTTCTCGATAGCTTTAAGTTCATTAAACATCTTTGCTTGTAAGTTATCAGTCAAGTTTGTCCTGAAAAGTTTACTTTAAGGTTACAAACAAGATATCAATTGAATAATAATTATGCATACTCAAAATATCATATGATTAATTATACTTGTTAATAAATATACTAACAATAAAATATACTCGGAAATACTAATTGATATCAATAACCAGTATATAGTCAGGACCTCAACATTAACAGGTATTTTTCTCAGTGGAGTAAAACGTAGATGTCTTGTTGTTTGACCTGGTATTAAAGATTATAAAAGCTGCCTAGCTAGCTCAGTTGGTTGCACACAAGTCTACTGATCAAGGGGTCGTGGGTTTGATTCTGGGGAGAATCATACTTTTGTGGAGTTTGGTCATGAAATTATTTCTATGGCCATTCTCCATCCTGCCAAAGATTCTTAATTATGTAGGGCAGTTATCAGTCTCTGATGAAAGTATGTACTTAGTAGTTGGTTAACAGCTAAATCCAGAGATAAATCCAGAGATTTAGCCTTTCCAAGAACAGTGAGTAGGTTGACTGACCGACAATATATGACCTATACAATGTGTTGCTATGGAGTCATATCCAACAAAAACAAACAAAGATTATAAAAATACTGACAATACAAGACATGAATATTTTATAAGACAAACTTGTTTCAGACTTTTGAATATGAACTGGAACAGACATTTGACATTTTGGGTCAACCGTCAAATTTTCAAAAAGTACTAATATTTGAGCAGTGTGGGGAATCACGTGACCTAAATTTGTGCTTAACACGGACAAAATGGCGACCAGAACGACAAATTTGAACTAAAAGACAAGATAAATGACATTTATACTTAACCAATTTTTATCAAACCTAGCGCAGTCTAAGCAGCACAAAATTCTCTTTCTAACGGTAGTTCTGCCAAACCCACAACGGTTCTAGTTTTCTAGATTACCTCGAGGTTTTGAACGAGTTGAGAGTTTCTTGGAGGAAAAATGCCGTGGTGCCTAACACGTAGATGCTATGATTTTTTGAAAAATAACTTCTTTTAGCAAAAATACACCAAAATTTTGGCAATGTATGTTAATCTTATGCAGAAATGCAAATCACCTGTCAATTACTCACTGTTACGTTTCCATTTGAAAAAGATATTACTGAAAAAGTAATAATGGTGCTTCACACGTACAATTTTTCTGTCATGAAATGACGGTGCTTTACACGTTCGATGAAGAACTGATAGTAATTTACAAAAGGTTATTAGTATTATCAGGTTGATATTTATATAAAAAGTATAACTATGTTCTAGACCTTTTTAACTAGTTATTTTAAATCCCTCACACATTCTTGCGTTAGAGGGTTGCGGGTAGATGTACAAGCAGTTAAGTATATAGCTTGAATAGTTTTAAACACATTTCGTAGCATTGGGTCTAACAAATTTTCTCAAAATTTCCAACAGTCAACTATACATTTCTACGTCCTATTTATTCCAAATATTAAATTCTTCATCTCTTATAAGGGCAAAATATATCTAACCATGATTAATGCTAGTGATGATGGAACTGGGTCATTATTATCTTAATTTATTATTTGCATAATAGATTTATTGATGTATTATTGTTTTTAGAGTGTAAATATATACGAATTAGATCGGTACCTTCCCTTACCGGACTGCCCGTCAGTCCGGTAATTTACCAGACTATACCGGACTGACCTAAATATTTCATTGGTTTGATAAAGATACATATTAAAATGGTACTTTTTGCATGTAGTATTGTTATACAACTCAATAAATAAAGTTTTAAATCATTTTTAAGCATTTTATATGTATATACCCATATAATAATAAAGTATATATCACCGCTGACTGAGCTCATAGGGCTTATTCACAGTGATCGTCTGAATTGACAATGATCAATACCTTTATGGCCATGGAAAGTGCGTGGGATACATTTATTTATGCTATATATACTATATCACTCATCTAAGGATATAATTTGGTAATAAATACTTAGTTCTGATAACAGATTCATCAACTATCTATACCGGACTGGCATTTTCAGCGATGGAAAGATTACTCTCCCTTTTCGCTACCGGACTGGCCTTGAAATCTACATATAAAATTTTACAACTACCGGACTGGCGATATTTTCATAATGAAATAGCTTCACATATAGCTAAGAATAAATACTTTAATGGTTTAAAAACATTTATGCAATATAAGAAGAATTAAATGATGTTATTTGCCACCGGACTGGCATTTATTTATTTATTCTTAACTATTTATGTTGGTATTCCATCATGAAAATATCGCCAGTCCGGTAGTATTTAGATTTTATAAGTAGATATTAAGGCCAGTCCGGTAGTGAAAAGGGAGAGTAATCTTACACAATTTAGAAATGCCAGTCCGGTAGCAAATAACATATTTTTTTCTTCCTATATTGCATAAAATGTTTTTAAAACATTTATTTATTCTTAACTATTTATGTAGGTATTCCATCATAAAAATATCGCCAGTCCGGTAGGTTTACGATTTTATAAGTATAAATTAAGGCCAGTCCGGTTGTAAAAAGTGAGAATAATCTTACATATTCATTTCTTTGGCTGTAAGTCGGTTTAAAACGCTATTTTCACTGTTTGAAATAAATCGATTATCAAGATATGGCCTTTTAAAATAATAAAAAAGTCAAAACATGAAATTTTATTGTTAATCTTTATCAAAACAATGAAATATTTAGGCCAGTCCGGTATAGTCCGGTAAATTATCGGACTGACGGGCAGTCCGGTAAGGGAAGGTACCCCGAATTAGATAAATACATATATACGTCATTTCTAATGACGAATGCCCTATTTTCTGTTTCAGAATGAAAACACTATGCCATGATTAGATAAATCTTTTTCATCAAACATCGGCCTATAAAAATACCGAATTTGAGTTGACTAATTACTCAATTTTATTTGCCATGCGGCATGTTATTTTATGTGACTGTGAAAAAACAATCGGTGAAATTAAAAATTTTAATATACAAATTTGACAAGTGTCAATTGTTAAATTCTTTGAAAACGATTACGTGTTTGAAGTTAATTCATATATGAGGTCAGGTTATTACATTTAATTAGCACCCTGCACTGACGGTTTGAGTTAACCTTGTTGTGATTTTGGCATCGTATATATTTATAAATATCCAAAAATATCGTACTATTTACGGGCGTATGATTTTATTTTTATCTGAGTATGAACAATTACGTCAATAAAAATTGATTTATGTGAGTCGGCACCGAGTCCCTTTCACTGATAATCAAGGTATATCAACTTTTTTGATGATTACCGCCGATCAGTTTCTATAATGGCAGACGATGACTTCGTTATTTATTTGAGAGTGGTTTCAGTGGTTGCTATAAGTAAATTAACTCTCAATAAATAACTGATCGAATGATAACTAGAGTTGCATCGTAACGTTTAAGCTTCTTTCACGACAAAGTGTAAAATATGCGATCCTATCAATGTTTGATATCGCCAAAAATCGGCTTTAAGATTTTTCTTTTTCGATTTTGTCGAGGAAATCGGCCGAATTTTTTTGTGTTTTCGCCGAAAACTCGGCCCAATCTCTGGATTTCGCCGAAAAAAATCGGCAGACTTTTCAGAGTTTGTTAATTCAAACCATTTCAACCTAAAGAGTAAATAGAATCGTGAAACATTTGTCTCATTAATTTCGTATCCAGGGGCAATCGGCACATTTTGTGTGGGTGTATATGAAGCCAATTTAAATCAAGCCAAGTTGGATAATGTATACAGAAATGAAAATTCTAGTCATTAAATGAAAAGCAATATGCTAAAATTGATAAAAACTTCTACATAACAGATTAAAACTCAGACTCTGTAATTATAAGAAATTATGTTTTACCTTTCCAGTGATTCTACTACACTTACGTCCAAAGAGTTTCTCTGCTCTGGATCGTTCATGGAGTTAATTTTCTTCAACTCAGAGCGAATATTTATTTACCTTGAAATTTTCGGTGACATCACATCACCTTCTTCAGCTGACTGATTTTTTTATTACATGACCGGTAGATTTGTATGTATATTCAACATAATGGTACTCTAACAAACAGTTCTTACAAAGGCAGACAAACAGTTCTTACAAAGGCAGACAAATAGTCCTTGCAAAGGCTAAATTTAAAAGTATTTCAAGTAATTGAAATGCTTAAATCACTGGAGCTTCAGAGGGCTTCGCCTCCAGGGACCCCCACCATGGCGTTGCCCTGGACCCAAAATAGGACCCAGCGCGACCCCTTTGATCCCCGGCCTAAATTTTCGTTTTTTTTTACAACCAATATCACCCCTGAGCAATCATATAAAATAGTCCTTTGTGTTTTTGTTTTAATACATACTTGATAAAAATTGTACGGAGCCTTTAAAGTTACATTTGAAATTCTATTTTTATTACGCAATTATTTCGTAAAACGTTACAACCCGGGTCGATAGCGCAGTTGGTAGCGCGCCGGGATTTGGATACTCGTGCCCGAGGGGGTGCGGGTTCGAATCCCACCCGGGGAGGTTATACCATTTCATGAAAATTTGACAATAACGTCGATTTTCCTCCATTGATTAGATAATATGGAGTTGTTTCAGGCCTTGTGGAAGGGTAGGTGAGTACTGGTTATAGACAATGGTCCAGGAAAGCTAGGTTAGGTGCGCTGGACGCCGTGAAATGACCTAAACTGTGCTGATACGGCGTTAACTCCAATAAATAAATAAATATAAACGTTACATTTTATTAATTTACTTTAACGATATTTCTTTTCGTTGAACGAAAACATATTTTGTTGAAACAAAATAACTGTGAAAATAAAAAGTACTTAAAGTGTCACTTTATTTGCCTTTTACATATCTTACATACCCAAGTTTACTCCCGACGCTATGTATAATGCCTTGTCCACAACAAACAGCAACCTTAGCTCAATTACATATAAGTGTGAAAATGAATATGCACGCATATATTTGATGACGTAGATGTATATGATTAAGCTACTCAAGTCCCATTTTCATTGTTTGAAACATTTTTGCCTCGTTCTTCCTCGCTTTCTCCCACCTGACACCTAATGCTCCTTTCTAGATCGCTTTTCTATTTACACTCACTGTTCACTCTCTTCGGCGACCTGGCACCCGCGTACACTCCTTCAAATCAAACGTTTAAAGGAAGAATCTGATATGTCACATAAAATCAAATCTATTTTTTGTAGATATGTGTATAGAAAAGCGTGCATTGGTATGAATTTGCAAACTTTAATTGGTAAAAGGCGGCTTTGTGATCAATTGGTGACAATGTACCGATATATGAATATCACGTCGAAACGGACGTGTGGGTGCAAAAATGGATGTAGAAATTCCGTTAGAGATATGTAATGTACAATGAGTTCTTTATCGAACGTGTAAAGCACCATCATTTCATGACAGAAAAATTGTACGTGTGAAGCATCAATAGTCACTTAGCATGAATATCGTTCTTATTTAAAGACGTACCAGAAAATTATCGACAGGTTATGTGTATTTCTGCATAAGGTTAACATACATTCGCAAAAGCTCGGTCAATTTTAGTTTAAATTTGTTAATTTTCAATAATTCTTAGCAACAACGTGTTAGGCACCACGGCATTTTTCCTCCAGGAAACTCTCAACTCGTTCAAAACCTCGAGGTAATCTAGAAAACTAGAACCGTTGTGGGTTTGGCAGAACTACCGTTAGAAAGAGAATTTTGTGCTGCTTAGACTGCGCTAGTTTTGATAAAAATTGGTGAAGTATAAATGTCATTTATCTTGTCTTTTAGCCCAAATTTTACGATATGGCCGCCATTTTTTCCGTGTAAAGAACCATTTTAGGTCACGTGATTCCCCACACTGTTTGAGATGAAGATGACATTTGAATTGAATGTTATAATTTGAGTGGTAGGAACAATCAGATTGGAATATACTTAGGTCAGTAATTAAAAAGTTTTACTGATATTGTTGCTGCTCTACAAGGGTCTGTGTAAGGTATTTGTTTGTTTCTTTAAAACAATCATTTGTCATCAGTTCAATTCCTTGCTTGCGTTTCTGAAATATATTTGAATTAAAATTAAACTCAACTTTAAGTGAACAAAACATAGAAAGATTTTGTGTACATCTAGTTCAATTAAAACATTTTGTTGCTTTTGACCCTTAACAAGTTAATGTTCAGATAATATGAAGAAATAAATGACATAACATTTTAATGGGACAAAAAGGCATGTGATATAAGCCATTTGCTGTTATAAACAAATGGTTGAACCCAGATTATATGAAGATTATTTTACAATTAAATTTTATCAATGGTCCAATGTAATGAAAATCTACTGCCCATGTAGGTTTATTTAAGATTGGAAAAAATCCTTATCCTACTTAATTAGCTCAATAAATGTTACTATTAAGGTAACAGGTTATGTCTGTAGAAATAAATAAATAAAAACACATTACTTGAAATTGTTTATACATGTCTGCTCCAAAAGCTGACATGGATGAAGGCAATCCAGGAAAGCAAACTGGTTCATCATTCCAACTACTGCTAACACTTACAGCTTTTGATTTTTCTAAAGCAACTGTAAATAAAGAACAAAAACTAATAGAGCAGGTTTTATAGCATAGGCTGTTTTAGACAGGTATGAATATACTTATGAATAACAGTTATTATGAATAGACACTGGCAAGAGAAGAACATTGGGGCTAAAAAGCTCAATGGAAAATTTGAGATTAATGGTTGGCTAAGTATTGAGATATCCAATCATTTAGCAGATTTTCAATTAAAAAGCAATACTGGATTGAATACATTTCAAACATCTTTAAGAATAAGAAAAATACACTGTGAAAGACAGGCATGATGGAGAAATTACAATGTTGGGAATGCAAAGTTAATCTTTTTGGAACTATAGTATTCAGCAGATTTTAGATTATCAGGGATATACAATGTGTTACCTTCTGGATCAAATTTAAACAATTTCTTTGGAATGAAAGTTGAATACTCCTCTTCATTATTAGATTCAGATTGTGAGTTGCTTGATGACAAAATATTATTCTCATCTTCAATTACATCGTACATTTAGTTAAGGTAATGATAACTAATGTAGTGTTCTTAAAACAAATTTTGAAAAGGTTGTCGATTTGAATCTTGCTGCTGGTTAATAATTATAATCCAAATTTCACAAATAATAGCTCCCATCTTAATTTTAAAAAAACCCAACAGTTTTAGTAGTTCACAGAATAATGTAAATCTTTTGTCAGTCTGTTTTTTTTTCACATGTGCCATGCACTTAAGTCCATGTTGTGTCTGTGTGATATAATTACATGTTCATACCTGAAAGCTGATAGCATAACTTAACCAACAAGTATGTGGAGGAATAGCTTGCCAATTAGTACGTACTTGTCCAAGTATATTTTTTGATAGTTACTAAGTTTCATCATATTTTTTTCATGCTTTTTTGTACAGACTGTCATATAACATGTTCCAATAAAAATATCAGATTGACTAATAAAATACATAGAAGGTTTATTTCATAAAGGGGATATAAAATTATTGCCATTATTACCATTTAAATAAAATGGATGGTTTGTTTTTGTGGGTACAATGTACCTTACTTTAAAACCTTAGTATTTTTTAGATTTTACAGTAACATAAAAAGGATATTGGAAATCTTCTCTTCAGAGTAGATCTTGATGGACGCACTTCAGATGATGGACCTGAAAAAGTGACCAGATACAGAATGAAACTGAGTTTATGCATGAATGTTCCATCATAGAACATTATGATCTATGTAAAAGCCATCTGATTAAAACCCGATCTTAAATTTTCCGCTTGCCAACTCGCTAATTTAGATCTGGCTGTTTTCTTACGAAGGATACATTCAGGTGACCTTTTCTCATTAAAATATTCATGACGAAATTGTTATGTTTAGTAACTTGTTTACATCATTTTTGTCACACAATTTGAAATGAGCCGTCCAATGGCAGACTGTGCTTAATACTGCTGTTAAATTAGCTCGCAAACCTTGGTCTAAAAATTGAAATTACGAAATCAAAATGCTATTAATAGTGTTTCATCTAGATAAAAGGTACACATTGATTGGTCGACATGAAGGTCATCTCAACCTGTCCCTCCATTTTAACCTTAGATATTCTGTACGACAATGCTCTACTGGATATTTGTTTACAAAAATTGATGTAAAAGCAAACATAATGCAATAAGCACTGTATCATACCAATGTTTACAAACCTAAATGCTTACATCAAATATGTGAAATATCGATGGTCCTAAAACCAAATTAAACATGAACAAAATTATCATGAAATGAAATACATGTTCTGCCACAGAAAATTCATCCTACTCATACACGTAGCTCCTTATTCAAACAAACTGTACATTGCAAAATAAGAAGCTAGCTTGCATATTTGGCTGGTTAAAAAGCAAAAATCATTTACCTGACATAAATCCACTATCACCATGCATTTTAAGATTATTTTGAAGACCTTTCATCATTGATGTTTCTTCATCACCATCACTCTCACCATCATTACCACTCTCATCATTCTGAAGAAATTATTTTTTTCTATAAGTCTTAACAAAACATTATGATAATAGCTAGATTCTAGATTTCCCGAGCATTGTCATTGAAGATAACTGCATGAACACTAAGCATTACATAAATAAACAAGAAATATAATGTGGAAACCACATTAAAGCTGGATTTAAAAACTTTATTGCAAAAATTACAAGGGGAAATAATCCATAATAAAGGCAGGTAGAGTTAAGGTTACTTTATAATTCTATTCATCACATGGTATGTTATCATTGTATGAAGTTTCATAAAGATCTGACAATAAATGGCAGAAATATAGGTAAAGAAAAACTTTAACGCAATTGTTAACAACACCGGAGGCCCGACTGCCCGTTGCCCAGGTTTTGCCTTACTATAAGCCAAATTTTTTGTTGAAAAATCTGACTAAATGTAAAATTTGGGTTTGTTAACTCAATACCATCCTGTTTTGCCTCTTACATGTACAATCAATATTTAATTCAGGTTAAATGGTAACACCAATATGTCAGCATAAAGTGATTAACCAGTTTTGAACCATGTTCAGACCTTTTTATCATTTCCTTTTTGTTAGGTACACCAGTTTTGAAAACTGGCAACTCAAGTGCCTATAGCAATGCCCAGTTAGCCCTATTTTTATGAGTCTACCACTCTTTGGATAATCTGGTACATAGCTGAGATATATTGTACATATTGTATTTAGGTTGATGCTTAGGACTTGTCTAAACACCATCCTTCTCTTATAAAGTGAATAAATAATAAAAAAGTTCATTCAATATGGCTTTCAACCTTAAATTCCTAATGTGCTTAATTATTAATGTGATCACAAAATAAACAAACCAAGTTAATTTCTTTTTGGGAAGCCTTCAAAGGAAATCCACTGAAACTGTCATCATTCAAGAATCCTATAAGTTTGCTAGTGTCATTATCCTTGAAAAACAAATAAAAGATTTTGAAAAATTAAGTTGGTTTCATTACAAACTATGGTAAACAACAAGTATGACACTATGTACAATTTCATTACAACAAAAATACCAACAATTTGTTACATGCATCTAAGCTGTATCAATATATTTTGCCAATAAATTCATAAAAAATGTTGATTCATGCACTTTCAAATTCTTTAGGTCAATCCTATTTTTTTTATTCCACTGATACTTTTTCAATGTTTTTTTTTTAATGTTTCACTAACTCTTTGAAATAGAATCATATTAATGATAAAGGATTGTACCAGGAAACTACAAAAGTCTCTGACTGCTACATATAATTTTTTTAACTTCAAATTTGGATACATGAGATTTTAATTACAAGTATTGTTTTGAATACCATTCGAGGGTTGTCTGCAAGACTGTAGTAAGTACATTGCATTAAAGAACTAATTACTTCAGTCTTGCAGGCTTCAACATAGAATTCTAAATCCTAATAAGAACTATAACCAGAAATATATTAGAATATTTAACAGAAATGTTACCATATTAGATAAAGATAAAGAATAGTTTTCCTGAGTCTGTTCTTCTTCAATAGCATTACCTGAAATAAGAATAAATAAATGTAAACATGTAAACATGATACAAATGTGTCTGAAAAAACTTATTTATGATCAATGCAATACAGTCAATGCTTGAGTACTGTTGTCACTGATGATTTGTTTTAACATGCTATTGGATAACATTATACTTATAAAACAGAAGTGAAATGAGTTGAAATCAGCAATTAAGCAAATTGTTTACAGGAAACATACTTCTTTGTAAGACACTAAACAAAGCAAGAACTGAGAATCAAATTAAGGAAATGCAGTTTAAGACAAATGAAAACAAATCAATTTAAAGTTTATTTCTAGAATTACACGATATGTTGTTTAAAATGTTGCATATATGCAATCCTGCAATAAATATCATTCTAAATTTGTCATCATTAATGTAAAAATAACTCAATATTTTATAACAAGAAATGTAATGTGGAAACCACATTAAAAACTTTAACACAAAAATTACAACAGAAAATAATCCATAATAAAGCCAGGTAGAGTTGTGGTTACTGTCTAATTTTGTTCATCACATGGTATGTTATCATTGTATAAAGTTTCATAAAGATCTGACAATAAATGGCAGAGATATATGCTAAATTGAAAACTTCCGCAATTATTAACGACACCGGACGCCTGCCTGCCCGAGTTTTATCAAACTACTAGCCGAATTTTTTCATTGAAAAATCCGGCTAAAAACAGAAACAACTTACTGTCAGGTATCTTAGATTGATTGGAACTCTTATAAGGTGATATTGGAGAGTATATGTTACAATCTACATCATCCAGACAACCAACTGATTTAGTACTTGCTGACATGGCTGGTGTTGTACCACAAATACTGGATATAGCTATGGGACTCTGTAAGTACTGAAATATGTGGTACACATTATATTTACATATCTTATGCATCTAAATCACAGAAAATATAGACATGGAAAATAACTTTTATCGAATTGAATTTTCAAATTGTTAAAAACTTAAGGACAAATTTCAGACTGAATTTTGACAGTTGCCAAAAGACCAACCATATTATATAATACATTATACAGTAAAACCCCTCTAAACCGGAATTGCTTCGGACCAAGAAAAAATTCCGGTTTGGAGAGGTTTCCGGAATAGAGGGGTTTTCCTTCTGACTATAAATTTAACATATTCGTTTGATGGTACACCTACAATGATCTTGTATTAAGTGTGTGTGATCTTTTACAAGTAGTACAAGTACAATGTACATGTATTTTAAGATGTAGTTTTGTCTTGTGAATATATTTGTCCTGTTTCTATATAATATCTGTCATGCATCCTGATATTTCATGCTGGAAATCTTTCAGGGCATTGCCAAATCATTTGACTATTTATCATTGAAATTCCGCTTTCATTTTAGTTTACATTCTTTCTTTAATACATGTATAGATAATTGATTCTATCAGCAACTACCAAAATTTTTATTGCTTAGTACGAAGAGACAAAAGCCTTTGTAGGAAGGCTGAAAGTTGAAACAACTTTTTTAACAAATAAACAAAAAAGTCTTACCATAATTGTACGCTATGGAACCAATTCAGACACAAAAATTATTTTCATTTAATCATCTAATGACAATTTAAACGGTCAACTATTAGACTGTGGCTGAGACATTTTCCGAAATTTACAGCAACGAAAATTCCAATAGTATGGCGATTTTTAAAAAAAATTGTAACCAGTTAATTTACTCAAACAAGTTAACTCGTGAACAAATATGTTTAATTGGTCATTGTTACGACTCAAATAAAGAACATTCATTTTTCTTTTACAAATTATTGGTCAGTCGTATATCAATTAAACACCTCCGAAAATCAATTGATTTTTTTCAATCATCGGCAATGCATATTTGCCACAGGTTGATTCAAATCAAGTCAAAATGCAATCTACGATTCAATTAAATCCTTAATTATCAATTACAATGGATATGTTCGATCAAGCTACGTAATTACCACCAAAAATACCAAACAAACCCCTATCTTACTAAGGAAATATTCGCACCCAATCAATAAGTGTCACCTTTGAATGTTTAAATTTATAAGCGATTATCAAAGATAGTCAATTTCACGCCGCACCTGTTAAACAAAGAAAGATGTCACTTTATCGAGAATCGTGTCTCTACCTGCCGATATCAATTCTCACATTTTGACTTCCGATATACAGGGGTCATTTTGCGTGACGAAATATGAAGTTTTAGCTAAAACTCGTCCGGTTTCCGGAATGCAGGGGTTTCCGGAATAGAGGGTGTTTTTGTAATATAAATAAAGAGGAGAAATTTTCGGGACCAGAAGAAAATTCCGGTTTGAAGAGAATTCCGGTTAAGAGGGTTTCCGGTTTAGAGGGGTTCCATTGTAATACAATACAGCATTTTTTTGTAAGAAATTCTTGCATTATTATAATTACATTTTTTCCATAATAACTTTAAATAAACCTAATTGTTCAAGTTGCAGGAATTGGAAAGAGTTACAGGATGCCGCTGAAAAAGGATAATAATGTAAAATTTGTGAAACAAAAAAGTTTCTAGACAGATCAACAGCCAATGAGCTACATTTGTATTGACAAATTAACTATTTGTAGGTATATGATAATCAAATTGACTATGAACAAATTGCTTTATAAATGAGTTTAACGGATTCATTACCTTAGGTGAATTATTCTCATCTGTTGATATTTCCCTTTGGGAGTTGTTTCTGATCTCAGCAACATTGTTCTTCTGTGATTTGTATTTATATGTTTTATCATTATCTTTATGTTTTGGAGGCTTCTTTCTATCCAATATCCAACTTTTCTCACTGTGAAATAAATATAAAACAGAGTGGTTGACCTTGCAATGCTACATCAGCATATCAATTACTTAACCTAGGCCCACACCTGGTCAGCTCAGTCTGTAGCATGTCTGACTACAAATCCAGGAGTTGTGGGTTTGATTTCATTCAAGAATGAGATCGTAACATACCTTTGTGGATTTCGGTCATGAAATATTTCCGACAGCAATTTTCTATCACCTATGGCTGTATGAATTAGGAAACTTGTCAGCAACTTTTTATACCAGAAGTCATTCTTGCCAATGCATATGCTTCTCTTCCTTTTTAAAATATGATAAGGATGGGGCAAAAAAATCACCAATGGAAGTGTATTTCAATATTATAGTTGGAATAATAAAGAAACATTTAGAAGATAGAAATAGCTTTGATTTGATGCAACATCTATAAGTCAGCTAAAACATTATGTTATTAACACTGAGTATAAATTCAAATTAGGGAAGGAACTGAATTTGTTCAGGTTTGAAAATTCAATTGAAAAATCAATGTTAGTACACAATTCAGTGACCCCAGGTTTAAAGTTTATTCATGCACATTTATTCTACTTCAACTGTATGTGAAATAGCAAAGAAAAGTCCAATACTTAGATATCATTCAAATCATTAACTGACCAAAAGTTTTACTTTCAGATACACTATTCTCAAACTTTGCCTATAACCATTCTATGACATAAGATAATGTAATCATCTTTACTCAAATTATTAACATCTGAGACGCAAGCTTTGTGACTGAATCATTAAAACCATTCTATTATAGAACTTGACAAAAATAACTCTACTGAGATGCATCACACACCATGTATACATACTACCACACAAGAAGTAGTCAGGATTTCAAGTGGATGTAAATTATTGTGCCTTTAATAGCAGACAATCTGATTGAATTGCTCTTTACTGAGGGACTACTTCTGGATTCGGTAAATTTCAAAATCAGCAAGGGTCTGAATTATGGTAAATATATTTGTCGGAACTGAAGTTCCGAACAAATAAAAATGGGGTGGCCTATTGAAATATCAGAAAAATCAAACCTTTTTATTCCTGTTCCATGTGAACTATCAAGGAATGAACTCAAGTTCTCACTCTACAACATAAATATTTTATATATTGTTAATACAAAAAAAGGAAATAGGACATTATACATGTAGGTAAAAAGCCTTAAAATCAGTTGAATATTTTCAACTTCTTTTATTGATCGAATATGAGCTATAGTCAAAATTTAGGATGAAGGTCTTACTTATCACCTACTAACATGAAGGTTGATAAAACAAATGGAAAATCTTTTAATCAAAAAATGGAAAATAAATGGATTTAATAAATAATCTTTTTTTTATAAAAATCTTGCAAGAAAGGTTTGATGGTATTAGTGCATGAAAATCTATGTGAATAAACATCAATAACCAATGATTAATTCAAACTTTGGAAATGAAATTTTAAATTTATGATTTTCAGACAAATTCAAAACTAGCCAGTACAAAAGTAACAAACTAATTTGAGTTTCAAGTCAGTACAGCAAGTTAAAGGAATTATATGATGTTTATATAATTAAAAGATATATTTTTTTACTCACAGAATCATCCAACATTTCAGATTTTCTTCTTCCACTTATTTCACTGTAATTTACAATAAGAAGAATATAGCTGACACAGATATCAATTAAATGTGAATATGATACAATGTTAAATAGTGTAACAATAACTTGTTACATTTATTTCAAAAGTAATTAATTACTAGGGCTGTAAAGATTCGATACACGGACAATCGATTACAGGGGGCACCGATTCCATTTTTGATTTGAAACCTACGATTTTTTATTCGATATTGGCCTTTAGACTTGTCTATAAAAGTTATAAGGATTTAAGACAATTAGTTAAAATGATAAACTAGTGATAAAAACACTAGTATGCAAATTCATTTGCTTTATTTATCTTTTGAAATAAATGTTGAAAATATAGTAACAATTTTATTTTATCAATATACCTTAGATTTAGGCTCAAATGGATGTATTATAGTACATTTGGCTCAAACTTTGCTTTTTAATGAAATTGAATAAAAAAAATCAAATCGAATGATAAAAAATTGAATCACATCGAATCGACTTTACAATGAATCGTTGCAGCCCTATTAATTACAAGTGATTATATTTTAGGCACCAAACAATGTAAATAAAAAAAAGTATTGATACTAAATTTATATTGAGTATACTAAAATAAAATTATAAAAGTCCAACCACTAGTGATAAATAAAATGCTTGTTAATTACCTTTCTATGCTTGTAGTCTTACTCTTAGATGACGATTGTTTCTTTTTCTGAAACAAGAACATTCTGCTTTAATCTTTTATTTAATTTTAATTAAATAATAATAACAAAAACTTTGCTAGTTAAAGGTGACACCTGGTAATCAATTAAAAAGACTTATTGCAAAATTTTGCACTATTACCAACAGTTTTTCAAAGAAATGAATACATAATTATCACAAAAAGTTAAGGTTCAAATAAAAAGAAAATAAAAAGTTTATAGAGCAATTACATGTAATGATAACACTCTTGATTCGGGCATAAGTAAAAAATGGATGATTTGGCTTTGTGTAACTACATGTAGACTTAATTTTGTGAAAATGACAGTTAACATTAAATTATAAATCAACAGTAACTATAGAAATACAAACACATTTGTTATTCATGTTAAAAATGTCAAATGATAATAAATATTTTAAAAGAATGTATAACAATACAAAAAATAAAACACTAGCAAAAGTTCATACCTGTGTCTTTTTCTGTTGCTTTGGACTGGAATCATTTTGAGAATCTATAAAGCAGAATAAAATGACAATAATTTCAATTACATAATACACATGCATGACTCCCTAAATTTATTTAGAGGGGAGTTAATATGGGTATGTAAGACAAGAAATGCTATTTAACCTGCTAGGAAAGCTATTTTAAACCAAAATTCTAGCTTAAATTGAAATGGGTCAGGTAAAATACACATACATGTATTAACTACAATTTAAAACAAAAACTTACTTAATTTCATCACTGTTTAATACTCTTACAGTACATAATAGTTCCACCAGTCAGAGAGAAAGTGCCAGGCACACTTCTTGGCACCAAAGTGTATAAGAATCATTCACAGTTTTTATCAATTAATTTCACCAAGCCTGTTACTTTTCAAATTATCAAAACATACAAGAAGTGGTCAACTTCAAAAACAGTAGAATAAATTTAGACAAGGTAAACATAAAATCTGTAAATATCAACCACAAAAAACTACATTCTGACCTGATTCTGCACCATGACAGGATTGAGGAGTTTTTATGATACTGATATTTAATGGTTTATAATGTTTCCTTCCAGCTGAGCCAACTTTTGGAGTACTTGATAAAGACTGAACTACAAATGGTGACTGAAAAGAAAGAGAAACAACTAGATCTTCAATTCACACAATCCAAGAACACGTAACATCATATCATATCATATCAACAGGCAATTTCTAAGTTGCATTTTAACCCCAACTATCTCACTATTTTACAATTTCAGTGTGGATCTAGAACCACTTTATACACAATCTATATGCTAAAGTTACAGTCCCATAAACATAAAAATAGCCGTGAGGGCATCATACCAGAGCCGCGCAATCAAACTGTGCAAGGACTCGTACGAAACTCTTGCGTATCCCTACAGACTGTTACGCTTTTACCAGGGTCCATGAGATGAGCTGCAGATACATGTAACAGTTTCAAAGTCAAATCGTGAACAAAATAGAGGCCAAGTATGGATAAAACTTGCATATCTTCCAGCTACGGCTCCTTTCAGATGTGTTGTTTTGTGCCATGTGGGTACTGTCACTTTGATACTCAAGACTTCCCAAGGCCTATGACTGTCTGCATGTACGGGTCTGCGACAAGCCACAATTTTATGGGACTGAGGCATCAAATAGCCAAAACAATTACAAATTATTGACCATCTGATATAATATGTACCATTATAGGTTCACAGCTGATGTCAAGTGAAATATTGTTGTCACCATTTGAAAAACTATCTAATAGTTTCTTGTTCTTCATTCTGTTGAAGGTGATTTCCTGTGGTAATATACAAACACAATATTTAAAGACCATAAATAGTATACAAAACCAATAAGGCCATCAGATTAATTCTCAAGTCTAGCATTAATTATTTCAGCAGCACTTAGCTGTCCTAGCTCTTAAGTTAATGATCATTACTTTTATCATGTTTTATATTTTCACATTGAGCATGATTGATATATTTGTAAAAAAAGCCAGTTTTAAATCTACATTCATAGAGAGATTCAAATACGATCAAAGATTGATGTAATTACTTGTTGAATAAATAAATTTCTTTTATCAGTAAAATATATCTAATTGAGAAGTTATGCATAGCTTCAAAATGTGCATTAAGTATGTATCACTTAAAGGGAAAATAAAAGGGGAGAACATTTGGCCCCAATATTTGCTTAAACATTTAATTTTGCAAACCTTTATGATTTTATCAAAACTGCTGATGTTTTGATTAACCATATCCTGTTCATCAAAATTATTTACAATACAGCAAGAGTTATCATCATTATAACAAGCATTATCATCATCAACATTGATCACGCTTTTATCATTTTCTCTTCTTGAAGACTTCTTTGATTTTCTCTAAATGACAAAATAAAAGCACAGAGAAGTAATTATAAGACTATAGCATTAAGGTGTTAGCACCAAGACTTTCAATTTTCAAGTGATTAATCAGTTTGACTTAAGTCAAAAAACTAAACATAATTTCATAAATACAAGTTCCTTTGTTGTTAGGTAAGTAAAGACATGAAAATTCTAATATAATTATTTCAGACAATGTAAGAATTACCTCGCTTACTTCATCCTTCCCTTGGTTTTCCATGTCATGGGTTTGTTCTATTACTCTGTGCCACTTATTGGTCTTTTTGTCCTGCACAAGACTTGTCTTTGGCCGGTTAATTATTTCAGTATCTACATTCCCATTTTCATTGAAGTTTTCATCATGATGGTGACTCTTAGTCCTACTTTTCTTTGTTTTTGCTTTATGTGTATACTTCTCATTCAGTTCCTTGGATATGTCTTTTCTGTTGATTCTTTCAGATGCCATAGATGAATTATCACATTGAGCAAAAAAGTCATAAGGGTCATAAGATGGCTCATTCTTTATATCAACTTTGCTCAATTTATCTAATTTGCTTAAACTGACAGTAGGATTAAAGTTTGTTTTTGATTTTAAATAAGATCTTTCAAACACAATCCTTTTCTTACCAGAATTCATAGACCCTTCAACTCGCTGTTGACTCAAACTGAAACTATCATCCATCGGACCAATTTCTGCTAGACTCTCTCTATAAGAGAATGTTAAGTTTTTGTCTTTTTCACTTGAACTTTTTTTCCTGCCTTTTCTTTTGATATTCTTGTCTGATTCTTGATCTGAACTGGATACTTCACTATTTCTATGGTTACTTTTATTAAGATTTGTTTTAGAGTTACACTTCTTACGCCTAGATTTGGAAGAGTTTTTTGTTTTACATGATTTAGTAGATAAATTGGCTCTAATATTTTCATTATTATCAGGTGAATTTATTTCGTTTCTTTCATCTTCACTACTTCCATCCAAATGATGTTTCTTAATTATACAGTCATTGGTCAACACTTGAATTTCTTCATCAGAATTATATTTATCTTTCTCTTTTGATGTTTTTTCTTTCATGCTTTTCTTCATGGAAGACCTTTGGCTTCTCCTCTTCTGATATCTGTCTTTTTCTTTAACTTCCATTCTGTAGCGTCTTTCATTATAACTGTCATCACTTTCAATGTAAAGAGAATCTAGTTCTCCATCTACAGCAAAAGTTTCTTCAAGTTCTCTAAACTCATCATTAACACCATTTCCTTTGCCTTTACCTTTAAGTTTATTGTTGTTCACATTCAAATTATCAGTTTTATAATCATTAGAACTGTTGTGCTTCAAGTTGACATCTATTTGAGAATCTGCACTCTCAATAGAATTTGCAATTACACCTGACATATCCTCTGAAACATCACTGTTATTGACTGCAAGATCTGTATCATTTTTATCATTCATTTCTCGTTTATCAGAAACTTTTTTATCGTCACCCTTTGTAACATTTACTACATCACTTTGTGACTGACTGCTAGGTAAATCAAAAGAAACTTTGGATTTCCTTCTATCTGGGTTTTGACAGTCTGTATTAAAATTATCTTTGTTTTTCTTTAGACTAGATTTAACCTTTTTCTCCTCAATGACATCTTTTTCAGGAGTTACAGTTGGCGTCTGGTAATCATTAGTCACATCATTAATGGTGGCATCATTTCTATCAGATTCATCATTTTCTTCATTCAAATTTTCATCTTCACCAAGGGAGGTATCCACCTCTTTATAGCTTACATTCCTCCTACGAGACCTTAAGGATCTACCAGTGGTGTCATTGTCTAATTGGAAACTTTCTTCACATTTCTTATCATTTTTTCTACCTTTCTTTCTACTTCCTTTCTTGGACACAACAGGCAAAGAATTTGACTTCTTGTCCTTTCCAGCATTTTCTTCACCAGATTCAGAGAGCTTGCCTACGGTTGTATCCTGATTCTGACTCGTTTTGCCTTTCTTATTTCTTCCTTTCTGTGTATCAGTTGAATTTAATTTTGAGGGTTTATCCTTAAAACATTCATCTTCTGAGTCTAACCCAATTGAAACATTCTCAATATCATCTGAAGTGATGCACTTAGTCTTTTTATCATCTTTTATATCCTGTTTTGGTTTTTTAATTTCAGTAGAAATGTTTGGTTGCACTTTTTCCATATTTTGGGGAACATCAGTACATGAATTAACAGTATTGGTTTGATTTTCACTACTGTCTGGAATACACTCAATATTCTCATCACCTATCAGTGATTCAAATCCAAAGCAAACATCAGATAGTTTTTTGGCCGAGAAGGTTTCAACTTCTTGTTTTTCTTGGAGATCAAGCTTATCTTTGGAAACTAACTCTGTATCTTTATCTTCATTATTTTCAGCACTGCTCAATTCTTCAAGTGGTGCATCAATGGAATTTGAATGTTTGGCCTTAGTTCTAGATATCTTATTTATATCTTTAGATGACTTTTTAGTATTTTTCTTAGTGATTGGTGAATTTTCCTGCAAAATTTTAAAAATGAATATTCAATAAATGATCATAGCTTTTTATGACAGCATGCATGTTGTCAGGACATTAAAAGTAACGAAAAGCATTTTTTCAGGGTTAAGCTTCTATATCTATAATCAATGATTTACATTCAGAAAGGTTTAAAGAACAATGCTGAAGATTCATCATATAAAGAATTATTATACATTTACTTATCTGTTCATTAAGCATTAAAATACATTGAATATTGTTTGCCAATTATAATAAAACAGCATTTACACTACATTGCAGAAGCAAACATAAATAAACAAAAAAAAAACCTGCAAAAAACAAGAATAAACTTGTACACAAACCTTGCCTTCCTCAGGTATAATTTCTGATGTAGAAATATCATTCAATGTCTTTGACAATGAAATATCAGACTCTATGCCACTATCATTTTTCTTTAGATTACTGAAAGGAGACTACACAAGTAAGAATATTGCTTCATGTAATTACAGTGTATTTTTAATAAACACACAAATACTCCATTTTAATAATAATTCGCCATTTGTTTTCCATTATAACAGAATTGCCATTCTATCAAAAATAATAATAAATATAATAAAAATTAAAACAATAATGTTTTAAATTAGACTAAATTACAACAAGAAATGTAATGTGGAAACCACATTTAAGCCGGATTTAAAAACTTTAAAGCAAAAATTACAAAGGAAAATAATCCATAATTAAACCAGGTAGAGTTGTGGTTACTTTCTAATTCTGTTCATCACATGGTATGTTATCATTGTATAAAGTTTCATAAAGGTCTGACAATAAATGGCAGAAATATATGCTAAATTGAAAACTTAAACACAATTTTAACGACACCGGACGCTTGCCAGATTTATTTAATTAGTAGACAACCATTGTAAATTTATTAGAATGTATTTCATGCATTTGTAACAGATTTCATGTCATTGCATGATGTCTACAACTACAATAGCGCGTGTGTCCACTTTGTGCCAACAGCTCACTTTCTATCTTCTACTGACACATTGAAGTATAATACAACAACAAATCATACTTAGCATTGGTATTAGTTAAAACTTTCACATCTTCAGAAACATTTTCTTGAGGTAAAGAATCAGGAATCACTTCATCAGACTCATGATCTATGGTACTAGGGGCTAAATCTAATTCTGAAATAAAAAACATTATAAATTTAATCTAGCTTTGTTAAAAGACTAAGAACATTGTATGAACTTGGTCAATGTACAAATTCAAAGATTAATTATTTGGCAGAATTTATCACAATTTAAATTTTTAACCCACAAATAAAATATCCCGGTACAACCTATTTTCGAACAGCTAACGGTTTATTGCCCTGTAAGCCTTACATAAGGGACGTACATAATCTGTGAAAGCCGAAATACTGTTCAACAACTATTATAAGCGCTAAAAAAATGCAAAACAAAATGTAATGTGGAAACCACATTAAAGCTGGAATTTCATCAAGATCTGACCATAAAAGACAGAGATAAAGAATATTTGACATCCTGCACTTATTTTAACCTTTGAGGAAGTAGAATGTTATGAAATACATTGTGAACTGTTACCCTCTGATTTGCTTTTAGAAGTACTTTCTTTACTCTGCTCCTTTTTAGAAGGAGGAGGAGTTACTGTTACAACAGGTGTTTTCACTTTCTTCTTTGATCTTGTTTTCTTCTGAGGAGTTAAAGGTTCTTTAAAATCTGTAACAAATTTCAAGTTCTAATAATTAAGAGGATCTAGACAGTTCACCTCATTAATATAGATTTTCTTAAATTTACTTAGCTTTTGGCTGAATAAAACATTCTGAAGAAATACCATGATGATTGTTAAAAACTTTCACCTATATAATGTTACAAGATATGTCATTTATAAATGCTCCAATATTATTGAAAGATACATAAAAACTTTTTCCTCTAAAGAACAGAAAACAGAAAACAAACCTTTTACTTCAGGTTGTGCCTTTTTATGGTTCTTTTTACTGCTTAGGCTTTCTTCAACTTTGGCTGACATGCCTTTATTCTTAACAGTTTCATTTGATACCAGAGGCCCTGTGAAGTAAGTCAAAATCCATTAACTTTAACAGAGTCAATTTATGGGCTTATTGCAAAACCATTCTTAAATAAACTAAATTATTCACTGAGTTTAAGTCAGAAATAAAAAAATGAACGATAACCAATTTATAATCATTGGCATCATATCAGTTCAAAGGAAACTAATTTGCATTTTACAGCATTTGAAATTAGGAAGTTGAACTTTAACATAGACAACATTATTTCACTGTTGACAACTCGGACATCCAATTTTAGCACATTTCAATAGGGCTGTCACAATACGCCATAAGTGTATCGCAATATACTGCAATACGCTGGCACCGTATTGCTATAGGTACCACAGATATTGTGGGCTTTTAAATTCGTTGTGCCTCTACTGTATTTAACAGAAACAATGCAAATTTTGCATGCAGCTTCTTATAGAATCTAGCCTCTTTAAGTATTAACGGTAATTTAGGACTGTCTTGCGCCCAAATCGGTTAAATTTTTGTAACTTTAGGTTAAATTGAATGAACAATGGAAAAAATTGACATTTCGCTACTTTTATTTCGGGAAGGAAAGAATTTTCTAATGAAATAAAAAATATCGCCAACCGCGGTACACATTGCCACAGCTGCATATTGCAATATACCGGTATATCGTGACAGCCCAACATTTCTAACCTCACAGATAAAGCCTATAAAGAAAATATCAATTTAAATCCTATTAAACTTGTAGCAACAAAAGGTGTAACAAAACAAAGCACCAAGGCAAAAAGAAAAAAAAGATAAACAGTTCACCTGGTTTTATTTCTTGAGATAATTCTTTATCAGAATTTTTGCCACACACAGATTCTGGTGTCATTGGAATAGCTGGTACGGAAGCACGACAATGCTTAACTGTGGTAGGTTCTATATTGGCATCATTGGACAATGTGGATCCTGATGGTTGATGATTAGTAAGTACTTGTGCATTCTTTAAAAATAAAAACACAGTTACATGAATTACTATAACATGCAATACAATATTCAATATATTATAAAAACCATATTCTGCAATTTCAGTATAAACTGTAAACAAGACCACAAGTTATAATTAAAAAAAGTATTCAGTTTGTTATGACAACCAAAGCAGAAAAAAATCATATAAAACTTGCAGTAAAAGATCATTAAAATTGGTTAATTGAATTTTAAAACTCTTCTGCAATTTCTTACAATAAAGTAAGCTATTCATATACAACACTGAAGAGTTTCATGAAACTTAGTTATTAGAGTGATTTTTACCAGTTTCAAATGACATGACCAACATCTAACATTTGGTATCATATGACAGTTGTATGGAATCACAGTAATAAATTGAAAAAAAAAAAACATCTATGAAAATAAATTTAATAGTACAATAATACATGAACATCTAATTGATACTGATCCAAATTATGCACTTACTGCCTTAGCCACATCACTCATAGATATCTTTAATGGTTGTATAACCTCAGATGACTTGCTTCTTTTCTGAATAATTGATAATTGTATAGCATTACAATGTGAATGAACAGAATCATGCTAGACAATTCCCAAGTGTAATAACATACCCCCATCTAAAAGCCGACAGGCTAAGGTTTCTTATCAATGTAGAGAAAGAATCTCATATTTTATATCAAGATTGTAGTTATACATAAATTGTAGCATTGACAACAGACAAGAAAATCAGAACTTTATATACCAAACTAGGTATTTGTAGTCAAACTACTTTAATGTCATTTACTAGAAATATTTATAAACAAGAAAATGCTTGAAACTTATCTTTAATTAAATGATCAGCCTTAATGATTAATTATGGATTTATCAAAAGAAATCAAAGAAATAACGTGCAAAAACTTCATACATGTACATTTTATACTTAAAATAATTTACCTCATTGAAATTAAATGTACACATAACAGCATGACTAATATGTTCTTCCAAGGAAGAATCAAACTTAAGCCAAATTTTATTATCAGAGACATCCATGTGCTGACTTGGATAAATATCACATACTGGCTGCTTCAGGGATATCTCAATCACAATCAAATCATCAAGAACTGCAAAAAGATTAAAAAATAAATCCTGAAAACATTAGAACACTAAAAGTACCTATTATCTTCACATAAATAAAAAATAGTATCAAGTTTAGTTAAGTAATAACAAGAAAGCAGACTAAAACTGACATACATAATGATCAAAGTTTTTTTTATATATTTTACATTGTACATTAAATATTACATATTCACATTGTAGGGTTGCATGTTTCATTTGTAATACAGTGAACTCGACAGTTCCGGGTCATCGACAATTCCGGGTCACTTTTTTAAAATAGTACAGATGATTCCTTAATAATTCAATATTTTGATTATATGATAGTTAAGTCATGTACACTAACCACTTAGCTACCGTTACACAAACTTTCCATGTTAACATTTCTCTACTGGAAGTCATAGTCATGAAACACTAAACAGCGTCGTTTCCAACCAATGCGAAAGTACGTGAACATTTCGTCCATGCTTTCGAAAAAACAGCGATTTATATCCACAATTTAGATAAAATAAGTCCTTATTGCACATCATTTTGTTGGAAATTTATCGGTGAACACGATTTAACTCATAGATTTGTTTAATCTAATTACTGTTTGACAATAATGCAGACAATTTGACCTGGTAAGCACGTGACAATTTCGGGTCATTTTATACAATCATTTATTTTAATTAAAAAGTATTTTTTTAACATTTAAAATTTATTTTATACGTAATTTTATCCCATATGTAAGATATTTGTCAATTAAATACAATTATTGTTTGATATTTTGAGTTTTACTTTTTACACGCAACTAATTGTATTTAAAGTACTTGTTTTTATATGCAATAGGTAATTGCAAGTGACATGATCAGATCTTTAATTTACGAGCTTTATTTTTGTTTAACTTGGAAGAAAATATGAGATAAAGTCTTTATTGACAAAAAGTCGGCTGTTTTATTGATTTTAACCCTGTTGAGACCACTCCGGATTAAAGAGACAAGCATCTGTCACATGACCCGGAATTGGCAAGTGCAACCCGTAACTATCGAGTTCGCAACATGCAATTTCGAAAACTGTAAGAAATTACAAGCAAATAAACACTATTAATTTATTATAGCATGGCAAAGTGGAAGTATTTGTTTATCAATTTATGCAGGTGTGATTCCCACAACTTTCGTTTTGAAGAGACACGCATCGTTTGTTTCGTTACTGACCCGGAACTGTCGAGTTCACTGTACTAAACACAAAATAGGTGTGGACCATATTGAAAATTGGTTTTAGCCAAATATGTTATCCACATTAAATATAGTCGTTATTATTATTATTATTAAAAAATCAAAACTCTGAAATGCTTTTTAAGTGTCAACAATTCCTTAACTAGCTCAAAGAAACTTGTTAAATTTGAGGCATTAATGAATCATTTATACAAACTAAGTATAGACTCAGTACAAAAAAAATAAATAAAATAAAGAGTCTTGTATCAAGTTAACAATATGATGACATACTTTCACAAGTATATTTTTTCATATCTGTTTGATAAATAGCAACAGTTTCCCACATATCATCTGCAGATGACTGAAATACAAATACAATAAATGAAATACAAAAACAACAGGGTCCAAATTTAAGGGATTTTCTCACTGGCAATTTTTTGCCAGTGGATTTTTTTTCCACTGGCAAAATGAAAAAACTACTGGCAAAAGTGAAAATATACCTTCATTTTAAAAAATAAAAACAACATTGTTCAGCATTGAACTTGTATTTATTTAACATTAATTTCTGGGGCCATATGCTAGAGCGTGAGGCCTCTTTTGCCTATTCCTACCTAACCACCACCGCCTCACAGCTGGTCTTGGTTCAAAGTCAGAAAAATTTTCATTTTGAATTTACTCGCCATTCGGGACAGTAACTTTACAAAAGTTGGTGGCCAGGATCAATTTTTACTCGTCCGAAACACAATTCTAAAGTTGATGGGTTTTGGCATAAGTCAAGAATAAAATACAAGAAACTAATTAGAGCTTTTGTGTTAATTATATATACATTCTTGTTAACATATTTTTTACGATATTTATTTTACAAAAAGAATACTAAATTATCAATAATAACACTTTTTAGTTGTTAAATGATGACCATGCAGTTTGTTCTGATAATTATTTTTGAGGAATTTTACAGTTTTGTTTATGATTTAAGAAGATATTTAGAGAGAAATTTTCGCGCGTCGGTGCCGAAAATGTGTGCGATTAATGAAATATTTTTAGCATCAAATTAATGGTTTAAACTCTGAGCAAACTAAAAAAAAATATGCCGATTTTTCGGCAAAATCGAGAGATTTTCTGCAAAATCACGACTAAGTTTACTCAAACTGTCACTACGATTAAATGTAATTGTCTGACCTTCTATGTATTAATTAACTGCTAACACGTGATCCTTTCAAAAGGATTTAACAATTAACACGTGTCAACTTTATATATCAAAAATTTTCCGCGGTAAAAAGCGTGCGTCTCTAATTCAGAATGCATGGCGAAATGAATCACCGATGGTGCTTACACGCACATCCATAAAAAACGCAATTTCGTTAAAAATAGGTTTTTTTTCTTGTTAAAAATATGAAAGGAAATAGTAATGTTTAAACTTTCTGAAAATAAAATGATAAACTAACGAGAGTCATTGTAAAATAATCAAAGAAAATTCGATTTCCTGCGATCGCCGATATCAAGTATTTTCAAAACCGGTCATAATTTAAGTCAACAATTAAAAAACTAGGTCATGCTTGTTTTATGATTTGTTCTGAATAACAATTTAATTAGACTCTGTAATAACACAACGAGACATTGCAATTATGATTTGTTACGCTATCAAACATCAACAAAGTGTGAAAAAATGACGACACACATCTTATCTTAAATTGTTAAGATAAATTTCCGTTAACAATTGCAAACACATGTTTGTCACCAAACAAACTTTTTTTTTTTTAAGGATAAATATTGATTTCAATTGCTGCAAACAATTAAATTATAGACTCCCGATGTGCATGGTGATTTGTTATGTAATAAGTCAAGATTACAACTTGAAATTAATATGTTATAGACCATTTACGCACAGCATATAGTAACTGATTACACATCGTGAAATACGTTGTTAAACGCCAGAAAATATTTACTCGCCCAACGGGCGAACAGGAAATAATTTTTAACGCCTGAATTTAATCTTACTTGTCTGGGCGAACGGGCGTTTTCCCCAAAAGATTCGTCAGCGTAAACAAATGACGAAGGGTGCATACTTTAGTGGCGATTTCGGTAATTTTTACAGCCACTCGCTAAAAATTGCAAGTTGATTTTTTTCCTATTCCCATTCAGCAAATTTCACTCGCATTTTGCGAGTATGCGAGCTTAAATTTGGACCCTGAAACAATAGAATGAAATACAAAAATGATGAAATAAAATGAATATCGGTGGATGTTATAGCAACTTTTTAATAATGAAACAAAGTTCATTTCCTTAATTAAACTAAAATATACAGGTTTAAATATTTATCATTTGATAATTACCAAATATATTGGGCTATGACCTACATTTGTGATGATTATAAAAATGGTTGTACATGTACAATTATCAGTAGTAAATTGTCAGCACTTTCCAGGGTTAGTGCATTAATTCTCTTGATTGCATTACTTATTTGAATGCAAAATTCTTTTTTGTGAGTCATTTTTACAATTGCACTAAATAATAAAACTTATTTACCTGACTACATAAACTGCTCTGTTCACAAAACAATGTGATCCTTTTACTTCCAATGTTAAAATCAACCCAGAATTCTTCATAGCCATCATCATTAGGTTTTCTAAGCTAAAATATGCATTGTTTTCTCAAGAAATGATGCATAAACATATAAAACATACAAGAAGTCAAAGGGCTAAATCTTAGTTCAGGTATTTGAAAGTTTCCATTTCTGTACAGCGTTCAGTCTAAAGGACTTTAAATTTGTCAAACTAAGGGGTCCAAACATAAGAATAACTTTTATTTTGAGTCAGTACATATACTGATAACTAAATCTATCAGTTGAAACAACTGGTATTTATCAATGATTAACATTATTTTACAGAAGACATAATATGTGATTGTTTTCTGTTTGCATTCAATAACAGCTTATTATATCAATGATCACAAAAATACACTCCTCAAACAATCTCACTACCATAATAGGAAACATAAAATGACATTTTAAATCAACCAAATTAAATAAGGAATAAACAAAATAATTAATTATCATCTTTAAACAGAGTAAAAACTTGAGTGCTACTTACCTCTTTGTTACCAATAAATGCTGACACACATGGAAGGGAAAACACTCTAAAATAAAATTCACCATTATAATTTATTATATAATGCTTGAGGAACATTATACAGCAAACATGTACCCTATAAAGTTTAATGTCAAGGTTGTTTGTCTTAATGTAAATTTAGTCAGTAAGCTGGTGGTAATCTCATGTATGTTTCTAAATTCAGTTTAACCATATACACCATACATACAATTTTTGGTAAATACTCTTTGAATATATTTTTCTAAATTATCTTATTTAAATGTAAACAGGAACAATATCGGATCTGAGAATCTAAAAAAACTTTTTGATAACTTATACATAATTGTGCAGAGATATGTTTGAATTCAAAGGGAGACAACTTAGTTTTGTTAGTTTGGATTAAACAGCATACCAGCTAACAGAAAGTCTTGCTGTGACAAATGCGACTGTAGATGAATTTAGTTGCAACCAATGTAAGATTGCACTCAATTTGCTAAAATTGACAAGAACAGGTACTATCTAGTTAACATAATTCCCCTGATACATACATATAATCAGGCAACTTACCCTTGGGTTGGATCTTCAGCTTTAATATTAATATTGTTAAGAAACAACCTACAGTCCTGAAATAATGCAGACATATGTATCAAAGCATTTAAATTTGTCAAAACAAAGTAAGCTTATATTGAAAACTAGGTTTTGAATTCTAAGATTGCATTTTAATGGCAACAACACAAACAAGCTACAGCATTTGAATTTTTATACTACACTCCCCAAACAATTTGAATGTGGCACAAAATGACACTAAATTGTAAAGCTTTTCACATATAACTCAATCTGATTAAAACCTGATCTCCCACCTACTCGCTAATTTAGATCTGGCTGGTTTGTAATAAGGGTCAAGTTCAGGTGACCTTTTCTCATTATAAAATTTATGACACAATCATTATGTTTAGTAATTATAAAAAAGATGCTATAAATAGTGTTTGTGTCAATAGGGTATCTGTTTATGGAGATTGCATATAACTATTCCATAGGTTGACATTTATCTAAATAAGTGCATACAGAAATACTACTGTACAGAAAAACTCCCCCCCCCATACCTAGACACTAGATAAAATGGAAACTTAGCTCTTCTTTTTACATCAATCTTTTAAGTGCTTTTTTAAATATCAATATAGAAAACAATTAAAAAAAATTATTACAGAGCAATTACTACCCAAAGAAAAATGTTTTCAAATGAGTCAACTTACAATTTCAAAATCTTTATCCTTGATTGACAAAAATCCATTTAACATGTCTCTGTCTTGTATAAACATGGAAGCATATTTCTGTCTTTGTTTCCTAGGAAATAATCTCATGAGAAATTCTATCACTCCAACTTGAAATTCATAATCTGTTGAAAAAAAATATTGAAGCTATTGAACATCATTGATAAAAACAATTTATGTTTTTATTTAAACATTTTTTTAAACTTACAATTTTGTGATTTTGTTTACTGCATCTATAATCTTTTATATCCACAGCACTATAATATGAGAAAAGAATATAATGAAATTATACAAACCAATTATCTGTACAGTAATATAATCTCAATGCATATTGTTTATGCTCCCTAGTTTTCGTAGATTGAAATAAAAGCATGACATTCCTTAAATTATACATGTTGAAATATACATGGAAGTGCAATAATAATGTATACATTTTTCACTGGCAAAACATTGTAAAAGACAGGGGAAAGTTTATATCCAGTCAATACTATGATTAAGGTGCTGAGAAATGATACCAAATACTTCAAGACACATACTATGGACATCAACACATGTTTGGTAAGATAAAAACTTTTATTTCAACTTAAATTACCTCCTATGTCCAGTACTGTCCTAACCATTCCATGACTGAAACAGAATTACATTCTCTAAATAAGAAATGCTTTTGAAATACCATACCTTAAACATATCTTATAACCCCCCAAAAATCCAAATGGCCTTAGTTCTGCAGTGTATATTTCCAGTTAGCCAATATAACAGTAATAAAACATTCATTCAATTGTCAGAAACAATGACCAGGCATTTCATGATTTTGCAACCATGTTTGTTTCATGAAAAGTAAAAAAGTAGTCATGAAATTTAAATTGCAGATATGTGAAGTAGGGGGAGTATGTCACGGCACTTACCTGTTCACATTATGGTAAGAAGGATATGTAAGCAGCCAGATAGCTCAGTCGGGAGAGCACTCCCCCTGTAAGTGAGAGGTCCTGGGTTTGAGTCCCAGTCAGGTTGCTTATTTTTCTTATCCTTTGACATAAACATCAACATTCCAATTCATAAAAGTTAACACCTATGAGCTACTGATATGGGAATCACAAGAATGAGTGCCAATGTAACTGAAGGGGGGGAAGTTAGATACCTAATGCAGACTCTAACCTGCAATCTCCTGTTTGCAATTCAGATGCTTGAAGAACTAAGCTTATCAAGCTGATGAATATCACAAGACTATTGATTTGAACATATAAATATATTATAACTTAACTATTTATTATCCTATTGCAATAACAAATGAATCTTGCAGCACATCCAATATGTTTTATCAATTTGATAATGATAATTGTAAAATAAAGAAAACCTTTAGATTATGAAATTAGAGAAATATGAATTATAAATACATTTTGTCACCATTTTCTTCATTGTTTAATAACTCTTCCTTGACCTTAATAGGGCATTGTTCCAGCAGAAAGTTATTTGTTTTTAAAACCTGAAGAACAGAAAAAATATAATAATTAATCTTGCGAGTATAATGACATAATGATTCACATGGGTAGCATAGGAATCTTATCTCCTGTTCTTGGTATTTCTGATGTAAAGCATTGAAACATTTTCCTAATAAGTTTTCTATATTTTTAGCTGAACTGGTTGTTTAGTGCAAGAACCATATTACAGTTTACATCAAAGTAACCAGTAACAACTTTAAGATATGCATCATGCTGATTTGTATTGCAGCAGTACAGAAAGTACCTTACAGCTTATCAACCATCTGACATTATAATAATAGTGTAAAAAGGAACCAAAGCATCAAACAAAGTCGCAAGATAGGTCATTTTAAAGTATCAATTTGATTGATATAAATTGTTCACAGGGTGCCCCTGATTCTACTACATTGGTTATAGAACTAGCCGTAATGTAACTGATAAAAGATGCTAAAAATGTTAATTAATAAAATATGTAATATATTTTTATGCTCACAATGGTAATGGAAAACTTTAAATGATTTACTAACAAAAATATCAGCTTTTAGTTACAGTTCAATCAAAAAAGGTAGGGTAAAACAAATATGCTGATACTTACCTCCAGCCTTGTCATGAAATTGAGAGGCTGTATAAGAATATCCCAAAACAGAGGACTAAGTTCAATGACAGCAGATGATTTCACTGAAATGTACAAGTTTCATGGCTCATTGTATTGCTTTCTCTTCAATTGAACATATACTAAACTAGAAAAATCACCTGATACCACAGCTGAAGAAATATTTACTTAATTTTGTTACTTAATTTTCTATCTGCATAATAATTATGTACATCTGTTAACTTGATGCTTAAAAATGTATTCAAAAGATAAGTGATGATAGATTTGTTCTAATAACAGAAAATGTCAGATCTTTATATTTTACTAAACATTTGAAGTTTCCAGTCAAAGGGAGCTAATTCAGTAACTTAGTTCATATCAAGATGAAGCTGGTTCAATATCTTGCCAAGAGTTAATACATTCAATAAAAAAACCCAGCAGTAAAAAGCAGGATGAGCAGCAAATCTAATTATACCCACACTTAATGTTTGTGGTGCAAAAGTGTGAAACTATGATGGCATAAGAATATTTGAAGTAAATGATAAAGTATATTGCAATCAGAAAATAATTGAAATCATACATACCCTCTGGACTTGCCTCGGCCAACACCTGTCAATATAGAACAAAAATGTAAAACTTGATTGATAGAAAAATGTATGGCTATGACAAGCTATTTATCATTATAACATTTCTGTTTTTAGCAGAGTGGTATGCAAGGTTTTCTACAATTGTTTAAAAGCAAAGAAAAACTCATAGCAGTGAATGTATCAATATACATTGTACTTATAGCATGGAATTAAACTTGATTTATAAAAGACACAAACTAACATCTACAACATAACTAATTGAGTGGATCAGTACTAAAACTTCTGGCTTTTAGCACAATTGAACTACAACAAACAATTACCAGTAAAGTTTTACAATATGATTGTCACAGGGAAAGAAAAATATGCAGCCTGACCGGGACTCGAACCCAACACCTTTCACTTACAGGGTGAGTGCTCTCCCGACTAAGCTATCCGGCTGCTTACAAATCCTTCTTCCCATTATGTGAACAGGTAAGTGCCGTGACATACTCCCCCACGAACTGGAAATTCGTCTCGAATTTCAGAATTCCAGGCTGTTTAAGGAGCATTTATTTTTTTACAAGCATTTCTCAACTGACCAAGTAATTGTCACGGCCCCACGTTGGGCGCCAAATTGTCACAGGGAAAGAAAAATATGCAGCCTGACCGGGACTCAAACCCAGGACTTCGCTTACAGGGCGAGTGCTCTCCCGACTGAGCTATCCAGCCGCTTACATATCCTTCTTTCCATAATGTGAACAGGTAAGTGCCGTGACATGATTTACAGAAAGTAACAAAATAAAGAAAGTTCTCTGAAGACCATCAAAAATCTTATAATTTCTTTAATTTCAATGTGAGTGGTCAGACAAGATTTAATTTTACAGATCCTTTAGGAGTAATTAAAACATACAGTAGTTAACATAAGTTGAATGATTATTTCCTAGGCATGCCAGTCATTAATTTGTTAAGTATTTAACTTATTTTATGGACAATATATATCACCTACTGAAAGTGACTGAAAGTTAATAAGAGAGGGGAAGTAACTTGTACTATTTTATTCTATACTAAGTTAGTTCCCTTTAGTCCATTTCATTAAAGCTATTTAAATTTAGCTGTTTTATTTATAAATGATACAGTTTTAAATAAAAGTAGAACTGCCATAGGAAGTAAATTTAATCAAAGAAAAATAAAACAAAATAAAAAAAATTAATACATTTGTAGTTCCAGTTAATAATTCTACAATATTCAACGCTATGTCTGAAGTCCTGTCCACAGAAATCCATGATATAACTTGTTGAAACATTACTGAAATAAAAGGAATGAAGAAATCTATGTTTTAATATCAACTTTTGAAATTGTAAATCTCACAATCAAAATGTTTGCATACTCTCAACATATGTTTTTCTAAACACTGCAGATTTGTCAGTAAATTTAACTTTATTCAACTGCCAGTGGTGCATATATTAACCCCTCTGATTTAAACATCTGATATTTTTTTGTAACTCCCCATATATAAAGAATGGTAACTTTTTTTATTGATGGTGAGAACAAAACTTGAAAAGTATTTAAATCAGCAGAGTTAATGTATGCCCCACTGACAATTGAATAAAACTTAATTTTAGTATAATATAATATTCTAAGTAATGATAAGTCTCTATATAATAAGGCTGAATTATGGATTCTGTGTCTCTCAGTTTCAGCATGCATCAAATATATCAAGGGAGCAGACAGCGAAATTTCCTAATACTTGTGATAGTTATTTCCCTTGTCATATCAAATATATGAAGTGTTTTATGGAAAGGCTGAAACAGATATCATTGAATAATTTAATATTTACATACTGCTTGAAACTATCTTTAAACAAGAATCAAGGCAATGGTTGAGTAAACAATACGGAGGTAAACTGCATGTACCTGCCACTGTAGAGTGTTTTATGTCAAACTATCAAATATTTACCTTTCATGAACTGTAGGATGCCTTGCTCTTTTAGAGTCTGGATACAATACCTATTGTGCTGAACAAGGCAGTTTAAAGAATTGAGTAGATCTAATAATACTGAAGGGTCAGATTTAAATCTTTCAAAGCACAGCTGCAACTCCTGAAAATTATTATTAACTAAAAGATAAAAATCAAGGATATCCAGGTTTCCTGTAATGATATCAAATTACATAACCTTTTTATCATACAAGATCTTAACTTGATTGTACTGAATCAATTATTTCATACAACCTGTTTTTTGTCTTCAGAAGCTAAGATATTCCTCCTTATATTAAATAACTCAAAATTAAAGATGTAATTTCAAAAGACATAACATTATTCAGCAAAAAAAACATTGAATTTCAAATTCATGATATATTCTAAAAACAGAAGATAACGTATTTTAACACATCCGCAATCTAGGAGTCATTGAAAAAGTGATTTGATGCCGAAATTGTCATACTTTTATAATGCTTTTTAAGTCTCTTTAGCTTTTCACTATACATGTAGTTTCAATGCAGTATTTTGAATTTATCAAACAAGGTAAGAAATGGCACAATATAAAAACAAATGATTACCTGTACTGCATTAATTTTGGAATGTGATATAAATATAAGTATCAGTTAACAACTTTCCTATTACATGAACTTGAATGCAATTGCTATGTAAGTTAACAGGTAACTTGCTTAAAAGACAGCAAAAAAAGATAATACCTGACAACCTTTTGTCAACATTTGTTTACTAATTTTTTCAACATTTTCTGGGTTAACAGATGCTTTTTCTAGTAACTTTGAAATTTTATCTAGAGTTGTATATTTCTCCATTCTGGTTGTAAATAATGCTTGTTAAATCATAGCTGAAAAAAAACATCATAAAGTAACAGGGGTGGAACCAGGATATTATTTAGGGGGGATCCAAACATTCTCTACCACATTATACACTGTTTGCAGAATAACACAACATATTCAGTTAAGCGAGTGAAGTGAGCCCAAGAAAAATTGCTTCATGCTACTTAAAAATGACTTACAATTAAAAAATACATTCTTGGACAGGTGGTTTGGAACTTTCGGGGAGGGGTACGAACCCCCAATTACCTTGCCCGCTAGATCCGCCGATGAAGTAATCAAATCTACAGCAGCAAAATAATTTCTTTACATTCATGCACTTACTTGCTAAGTTATTGACTTTGGGTCCCATGCCGAGAGTTATAATGAACAAGTTAAAATGAAAACTTTTTAACCCTGATAGGTCTAAATTTACACTTTTACAGAGGTTTAAGTATGATTATTTTCTGAGAAAATCTGATTGTATAAAAGAATATTATGAGGCTACTGCACAAGTGGATGATGGTCATATCTAAATTGAATACATCTACATCTACATTAATACATTGAGCTGTCACAGATTGACATTTCTTCAATGGTGCGCAAGAAGAAAGTTGGAAAGGATAGTGAAAGAGAGAAAATAGACCCACACAGATGAATGTATGCAATGCTATAGAAAAAGGAAAAAATAATAGAAAAGATGCTCCAATCACGTTTCGTCCATCAAGGTGAGACCAATTCATTGGGGCTCAGGGCCCACTGACGCAGCTCTCCCCCTTCATTTGGATGTACTTAGTGATTGGAAGGAAAAACCCCATTAGAAGGTTAGGTCCTTAATCCCCTCCTTAAAGGATACCAAGGTAGGGGCCTCAGCCACAGCAGCTGGGAGTCTGTTCCAAACTGGGATGGTCCGTGGAAAGAAGCTGAAGCGGTAGAAATCTGTTGATGTAGAGTAGTGTTGATATTTCAAACAGTGTGATTCTCTAGTTCTACTAGAATAGTGGGAATAGTATGCTTATATTATAGCTGTTGGAAAGACTAGTCTTTAAGTCATAGGATGATAGGTCAGTATGGCCACAATTTTCTTCTCTTCAGCATAACTGTACTGTCTCAGCTTGGTTTATTTGTTAAATTTAATACAACCTACATTTATTGATTAGTTATAGTCATTAAAATGCCAAAATAATACGGTGAAGTATGTATTTCACTCCATTTTCATAAAAATAAGTTACCAAGTAACAGCAAGTAAGTCTGGAATGAGAAATTTAACCAAATAACATATTTTCTGTTGAACAAGTGATATGTTATATAGAAGACCCAGTGGGATAACATAAATAGTCATGGTTTATCGTCTTTGAGTTTGAATGTAAACAAACCCCTGCAACTATAAAAGTTGGTCAGGTATATTTGATACACAGATGATGTTTTCTCTGAATTGATAGTAAATGTTTCAATTCTAAATTAAATCAATCCAAACACAGACTTTGAATAAATGTTTAAACATTGAGTCTAAAGACATCGTATGGTATACAAAAGACGAAAGTTTACAACAAAACACACTTGTAGACATGCTTAAGCCTTAAGCTAAAAGTCTCGACTCCCTTGCTCACTGAAACTGAATTTTCGCAATTTTCCAACTTTTTACAACACAAAACAAACATCTATAAGTAAAAAATATACTGTAAAATAGCAGTATATGATTATTTTCATTTGAAAATTAGAGAAGAATTTGATATTATTTGAATTAGTTATTTATCTGATTGCGTCCATAAATAATTAGTCGCGAAAACATATGATAATGAAACAGAACGAAATATATTTGATTCATATAAACATTTCACAAAACAGACATCACTATCTGTTATCGTCTTACCAAAGACACAGTTTCGTTATTTCAAACGAGTATATTCAGTTATCGATCCGAATATCTGCGACAACAAAGACTTGCTTTAAAGTGTACGCAGACGACAAGTCAAGCACTCAACGTACCATGAAGCAGTGACGTAATTTTGGCGCCAAACTGTCATTTAATTGAACCCAACGGAGTAAATCTAAAAGAAAATTAAAGATGTTACCCATAAAATGCTTCTTGTACTTAATAAAATTAAGAAATGTCTTTATTTGTTTATTTATATAACCCCGCTATATATTCTTATTGTATCCCACTCCGCAAAACAGACAGTATGGAATATGATGTATTGGTTGTAAACAAAGATTTTTTAGCGCTAGATGTAATCGTTTTAAGAGTGAATATAGGTTTAATCGATCAACTTATCTTTTAATCATCTAATTCACAAAACCAGACATTAAAATACCTTAATACACTTAATTTTACCTTTAGTCCATTTACTCTGCTCTATGCAGAGTGATTTGCGTCGAGAACGACAAGCGTCAGCATATAGTTTTACCACTTCGATCGTTATTAAAATTTTACATGTACGTCTTTAAGCAATAATATATATCATCACCGACTAATTCACTATTCATCAATCTGTTCCGCCGATATTTAGATGAATAAATAAGGCTTACTGTAGTAAGTCAAGCATACAACCCACTAAGCAGAAATTAAGCATAATTTCACGAATAACTGTCAACACCGGCGGTAAATTTGAATACTAAACTGCGTTAAACAAACCGATATTTGTTTCGAGTGTATTTCAAAATAATTTGTCAACTAAATAACTTACCACCAACAAATCGTTACTTTCACATCTCTGCTTATTAAATCTCATAATTTCAATACTTAGATGGTTGAGCGAACCTACTGTAATGGCCCAAAAAGAGAAGGCGTCCAAATACTTTTTACATTTCTCTACAGTTTAAAGAACAGATGCTGTGCTATATTTAGCTGCAATGGCTTGCGCTATCCATCGATTTTGCGCAATGTCAATAAACAATGGTGCACAACTCTTGCATTGCTCAATGGCGCTCTATAGGTATGCAAGAAAAGTTGGGAAAGTTTGGATTTTACTGGAAAGCGCTGTTCTTCAATTAATAGATCAAAATTAATAGTTTTGATGATTTACTACAGTCAAAGGGTACATGAATAGAGTGCAAAAGACACTGCAAGCTAAACGGTTTGCCTGGCAGCGTTAGAACTCCATACAGCTGGGGCATTTGCCTTCGTATGCAACTGCACCCTATCAAACGTTCAAAAATTGATTAATATTTATAGTTTTCACGTTGTTCTGCATCTTGACTGTTAAATATAGTCAATTCATGCACACTAAGACACTGCAACAAGGCAGCTGTAAGCCTTGTTATGGTAAAACGTTCCTAGGAAGGAACACGAATGGTCTCACGTCACGGGCTTTGTTCACTTTTTGCTCCGATCTTCATCACGTGTTTCGTCCGATTCTATCGTCAATTAATAGGAATAAAAGAAGAAATCTATTGACTTTTTAAAAAGGGAGGTTGCAGTGTGTATTGTTTTGGACGGAAGCTGGGCAAAACGGGAGAAAGCCGAGACTACCTGCAGGTGAGAGCAGGCTAAAAAGAACCACCATGGTGAAGTTGAAGTTATACTCGCAAATATGCGGCGCACGAAATTTCTTGCAGATGATTTATGAACGAGTGAAAGCGGCTCAAAACAAAGCTAACATTTACATTGAAGTAACCTTTGACATTCGAGTCATAGTGAGCATCAACACTGTGTTGTGAGAGCTTGTGCGTCGTCCCGTCTTGGCGTAAGTTGTTCAAGATTTTTTGGTTGAGTAATCACCGCGATGTGGCCGTCATGCATTTGTGGTAATGGCCCAAATTGACCCAGTCTTACACATCTGCTTTTGGTTACTGATTGAATACCGAATTGGAGCTCTTAGGACAGCCCGCATGCCCGTCGACCGGCGTAACGTCGGGTACTAGTTTATGGCCAAAAACTTAAGGAATCAAGACGTTTTGCAGAGACGAAGTTGCTCTTGCACAAATAAAAATATGGTGACAAATTGATGCAAGTGGTCCATAATTTATATTTCTTGATTATTTAATTGATGGATATCCCTTCAACATTGTTTGCCCTATAAGAGAGCAAAGAAATCTAATGAACAGTTCAAAGCCCTCTGACAAGGGATACCACATAAATTAGACACTGGCAATGTGTGCAAAAGACACATTATAAAAAGTAGGAAAAATATTAGTCGCTTGATTTTTTCATATTCGTGTTTAACAGGGACATGATTAATTAGCAAATATTACATGCACACGACACGTGTAGAGGAACGATGTTTATTTCTCAAGCTCTTAGTACGATGATTTAGGAATACTTTGCATGATGCAAACGTCGTTTAAAGAAAATTGCTTTACTACAATGTACAAATCCATAAAATTGTGAGAATTTTCGTTCTAAGTTGAAATACTCGCCCTGTGTGACTAAAGAAAGTGACTTTAACAAAACGTAAACTTTAAATTTGCTTAAATTTTAGCGCCATTCAAACTGACAGAGAATAACATAGATCTGGCGGGAAATTCAAATGCGTTTATCGATTTACATCCAATGCAGTGTGCATCAGCGTGGATTACTTCTAGTAGAGGCCAACTTAGTAGCGTAGTGGCCACGAAACTAGCGCTAATTTATTCATTGCAACACGTAAGACACGACAACAAGTAAGTGCCCACCTTCAGCACTTATTCAGCAATTAATGTACCGTTATATCTCACAAGAAGACCTCTTTAACCTCTAAGAACAAAATAATTAACAACGGGTGAAAATGTGAATGCAATTTTCAAAGCGATCTGTAAGATACCGTGTTTATGCAAGCATGATTTAATCGCCTCGCGTCATAAGCAAACAGATTCATTAACATAAATTTGTTTTCAAGAGCTCACATTATTCATTCCTCGCCACCAAAATACACCTCAAAGATATCGTCTGTCAACGACTTTGGAGAGGTTTTTTCATACTTTTTTCTAGAGTATCGAGTATCTCGTTGACGTTGCACTGCAAAACAATACGTTTGGTGGTTAAAAATACATTTGGTGTGTTTTGCCTGAGGGACGAAAGGACTTGGTGAGATTTTTTTCTCGATGACTTCATCAAAGCTGTTCGTTTTTTATCTGATGGTATTGTATAGGCTTGTTTTTCAATGTCGTTTTTTTCAGTGTAACCCGATACGTATGGATTTTTTTTCATAAAAAAAGACATCCACACCAAAACGTATGGCTAAATGATGGGCGTGTCCTAAGAACATTTATCATTTTGAAAACTGTTAAAAACTGCCTAATTACTATTATCAAAAAACAAAATCGTGCAAAAATCTGCTAAGATGGTGCAAGATATTTTGTTTGAGTCTTTCATCTGGACGTATTTTAAAACGCATTGGTCCAAAAGGTGCTCCTGTGGTCTGTTCAACAAACAAAAGTCAATTGTCTTCAAACGGTTCTTTATGTATGTCACTACGACTTTAATGTTACATGATCGAAATAACTGCAACTTTTTAATTAGCACTATGAAACAAAATACACAAAATGCAAGACGAAGAATGGACCATTTAAACAACAACGACAACTTGCAGTCGTGTGGTTACAATCGTAAATACGTCTTGCTGCACTCATGATGTCATTAAAGTAAACTGAACATCTTTATATACTGCATGGGTAACGCTAGATGTCATACAATATGGAGCAATCAATATGACATTTTATTTCAATTATGATCTTAATTGTTCATCGACTGTTTAGATAGAATAAATGAGCATTTGTGTTCAACCAAGAGTGAGAGACCTATAGGTCACATTTCTAGAACAGTACTGTTAGTTTCCTTATAAAGACTTGCATATACGCACATACTTGTAAACTTATCTTTTTTGTAGAAGAATCGTCCAATGGCGTCCAATGACTACCTAAGAATGCACGAATCATTGTAGTCCGGCAATTTTTGTTTAATCATCAATAACCGAGATTCATCATTAGCATTTATGTATCATATTTTTTTACATAAACATTTTCTTAAGATTATTACAAAACGATTGGCATCTCCGAAGAAAAGAAAAACATGCTCTTGTTGCACAACGAGAGAATATCACTCTTGTTTGTTACAAGGTGCATCTACAGTACTAAATCAATATCTGATCATTACCAACATATATATGCCATGACATCTACAGTACTAAATCAATATCTGATTATTACTAACATATCTATGCCATGACATCTACAGTACTAAATCAATATCTGATTATTACTAACATATCTTTGCCATGACATCTACTGTACTTAATCAATATCTGATTATTACTAACATATCTATGCCATGACATCTACTGTACTTAATCAATATCTGATTATTACAAACATATCTATGCCATGACATCTACAGTACTAAATCAATATCTGATTATTACTAACATATCTATGCCATGACATCTACAGTACTAAATCAATATCTGATTATTACTAACATAACTATGCCATGACATCTACAGTACTGAATCAATATCTGATTATTACTAACATATCTATGCCATGACATCTACAGTACTAAATCAATATCTGATTATTACAAACATATCTATGCCATGACATCTACAGAATTAAATCAATATCTGATTATTACAAACATATCTATGCCATGACATCTACAGTACTAAATCAATATTATCTGATTATTATAAACATATCTATGCCATGACATCTACGGTACTAAATCAATAGGCCTATCTGATTATTATAAACATATCTATGCCATGACATCTACAGTACTAAATCAATATCTGATTATTGCAAACATATATGTGCCATGACATCTACATATTATTGATAATACATTATCACCAACTAAAATGTCGCCCGATAAAATACATAATCAGTACTGCAGTCAAATGTTCGACCTTTGCTACATGCCACCCTTCATTGTCAATGAATTCTTGGAGCTTTAATGTTTTTGGGACAATCTAAAATGCAATCCGAAGTCCAATTAAGTGGGTAATTTACGTTTGGTGTCAAATGTGACCTTATAATAATGTATGGTCCAAACTGGGCACAGTCTTACTTCTCGCACCAGGTCAGGTACTCCAATGATCATTTAAGTCAGCTTCAAATCGTATATGCATCTAGCATGTCCAAAACTGTAAGAGTTTAGTAAATAAAATACCAGTTCTCTTACCATGTCAAAGCAATTTATGCAAGATAATTCAAAAGATCCAATAAGAGCAGTCAGTAGTCCAGTGGTAGGACACAGTTTAGGGATCGAGAAGTCCCGCGTTCAAACCTAATCAGGGACACTGCTAATTTCCTTGAGCAAAAAATTACCTGCTATTGCTTTAATACATCCAGATGTAAATGGGTACCTGCGAGCGTGGTGTAATTTCGTTGCGCCAATATATCAGCTGCACTAAGCGGAGTAAAAGACTGCCCAGATAAATTGATAGACAGAAAGATACCAGTAGCCGGATAACCAAGATATAATAGCTTTAAAGTGAGTGAACCTGCATGAGCATTAAACTTAGACTATAAAATGCAAGTACTTCGCTTACTTTTAATACTCTTGGCATTTCCATCCATAATCATAATTTTACAACCCTAATGCCTAATGGTAAAGCGTCTTCATTTCATGCTGTGAAGGTTGCGGGCTAAATCTCTGATCTAGTCATACAATAGACGGTAAAGTCATTGTAGCTACTTTCTTTTTCTGTGCTTAGTTCATGACAGATACAGCACAGCAGCTAGAGAATTATACCAAAATGAACACATTGTCTATCACAAATAAGCTTCAGAGTTTATGGTTGGACGCACGCCTACGGATCGAGAAGTCAGGCGTTCATACCCCACCAAGGTCACTGCTTGTTTCCTTGAGCAAGAAATTTACCTATGATTATTTTACATCAATCAGGTTTTCCGAGGATGGGAAAACTCCGTTGCGCCATTTTGTAAACCATACATAAACGTAATGAAGTAATACTCATCAGGCAGATAGATGGCATCATGGCAGTAGCCCGATCTCCTGGGTAGTATCTGTCAAGTCGGTGAGTGTTCCGGCATGCTTAGACTTTTTTTTAAATTACATGTATGCAATTGAATAGAGCTGATTCCTATCTGTTTTTGTAAGATATGTAATGTATGATGCTTCGCGTCTTATTTCAACAAGTTTTTAGTCATATCGCGGCGGTCAGCCGTTCTGTTCACTGTCTGTGAGCAGATTTATAATTATTATTATGCTTAAGCTTTTGGCTTAGTACTGAGCGCTAATCCTTTGCTAAAACATGCATTAGTTGCCAAAGACATCCTATTGTTGTGATACTTTATTGACTGGTTTGTATAGCAAAAAAAAACAGTTCTAAACTTTGGTGCTTTTCACAAAAAATCTTACGAAAAAAATCTTCGTAAGTCAGTTTCATATTATTAGCATTTCAAAGTCAGACGGATAATAAGCATAACTATGATATGGTATTCAAAAGGTATACAAAATTCTACACAATTTGTTTAATATTTTGAATTGATAAGCCAAAAAATGAGCGTATTATTCATGTTTCTTGCGTTTGACTTACGAAGATATTTCTCGTAAGATATTTTAGTGAAAAGCACCACTGAGCCGCATGGCTACATAATCCTTGGAGTTAAACTACCAGTGTTTTACTTGCAAGTGGTCTTTTAATGAAAGTTAAAAAATGTAGGGCCTTCTCGAAAATAAACTTGCCGTTCTAAACAATTTGGACATCAATATACTTAAATGTTTATTATGTACATGTAGATCGTGGACACATAGATAGTGGAAACAATTGTGGACTTGATACCTAAGTATAAAACTTCAATTTAATTATGTTCCCATATTAAGTACAAAGCCTATTAGCGGAGTAATATTCCTAAATTAAGAACTTCTTTCTTTATCTGTTTCCAAGCTTCATTGAACTAGATTTTATTTATTACCAACCGTTGTGTACAGGAAACAAAAACAAAAATATGGAGCAAGTAAAAATGTAAGAAAGAGAAAATTCACATGTGAACACATGGTTTGTTTCTCACAATTTCATGTGTGATATTTTCAATTCGTATACTGTAATTTTCCAGCAGGGGTCTCAAGATAATTGTAATAGTTTGGATATCTGTAAATCCCACATGCTGAGTGTCGATATCGATTCCTGCAATAGGACAAAATCAAAATATAGAGGCTTAAGAAAACTTCTAACGCTTTTAATCCCCCAGAAGACAATTGTCCGATTTTATTTTCGAAAACCTTTAAGTACTGAATATACAGCAAAGTTTTTTGTTAATTTAATTTGTTCGAGTTTGACTTATTCAATATGCCAGAGTACTAACGGCATAAGCAGGTAATTGCATGGGGTTTGATACATGACAAAATTATAATACAATAAATAACCTAACTCATTTTTTAAAAACGAAAATATGCTTTGCTTCATGCTTTTATATTGAATATTCCAGAAAATTTATATATGCATTTCTTATTTTCAACTAATACATACGCTACTCATAAGTTCTAAACCGCCACTAGACACATGGATTTATTGCAAGGAAACTCATTCTCATTTTATCGAAATTTTCACTTCCGTTCCGATTCACCTCACATTGCTCATTCGGAACAACCTCGGCGATCATCTGCGAAAATATACCTCGGAAATCAGACGTTGTAGGAATACATTCAGGTTATAAGGTCCGGCGACTGTCAATTTCATGTCAACATTTAATAATGACATTGTTACACGCTTAATCACATCATTTCATCAGTACATTCTCACACGTCGTACTTCTGTGTAGTTCAGACTACATTACCACAGAAACCAAATTCCTAGATCTACTTTTTCACCTTATGATATCCGAGTTTTATCTGCATAGAAGATCGCCGAGGTAGTTCCGAATGCACATTGCCTAATCTTAAACCGGTTTCGGTATAGGCAAAATACGGTTCTGTAACTTGTAATTGACTAGCATGCAATATTTCATACTTGTAAATTAAACGGTGTTCAAATTTTTCGATTTTCATTTAGTGGCGGCTTAGAACTTTTGAGTAGTGAATAAAAATAAACACCTGAAGTTAAAACAATTTATATTATTTAAAGTCTATGTATACAAACTTATGAAAGAAGAACAAAGTTAAAACATACTGAAACATAGTAATTAGGGACTTTAGTCAGTTATTTTCCCTTGTATACTCTTCAAATAGGTTGGTCCAATTAGTTGGATTACTCGGATTTTACCCTTACTTTTTAATGTCAATTTGCCAAAATTGATCTTAAATAACTTTTTTGTAAATCATTTAATTTGTTTGAAATTCAAGCTAAGTATTTTTAGGGTAAAGAACTATATTAATTTCACCACTTCCGTTAATATCTTCATTAACAAGAAAGATATTAGATTAAATATTTTGGTATCCTTACATAGGACTTCAATGATAAAATTCGAGGATTCCAACTGTAAGGACCTACTTACCTTCAGATTTTATCAGGGAAAGATAACTGACAAAAGTCCCTAATTGTATATTATTCTCTTTAAAACATGCTGTACCACCGAACTCCAATCTGCATGCACGTACGACACATGATCTCTGTATTCATTCTCATTATTTCTCAAATTCCCATATTCCTTTATTTATGATAAATTCCGTAATATCATTAAAAACGGATGGTATTCATTCTTTCACTTTTGACAAAGTTATCATCTTTATTACTCGTGGCATACTCTCATGAAATTAGCACCCTTTCCAATCACTCTTGATACTACATCTTAGTTTTACTTTATTCCAAATGTCAATGGCAAATGACTTTTCTTCTTTTACTCATGACTTGACCTGTCTCTTTTTTATGACTTTACCTATACACGTGACCCCTACCCTTTTTTCTCATGAAATATCACCTCTATTCATGCTGTCATGAAACATATATATGCTACTTACTTTCACCAAAGATTCTTACCTTCACTTCTTCACTTACGGCACTTGACATCTATTCTTCCACTCATTACACTTATACTTTTTTCACTCACGACACATATCCCCTCTAGTTTCTCTAATAACCTTTATTCTGTCTTTATTATCTTATTCCAACAGTCAATGCCAATCAACTCTTCGTTACCTCATGACTAAATCTTTTTCACTCATGAAACATATTCACTCTACATTCACTCACGACACATATACACCCTACTTTCACTCATAAAACATATTCACTCTACATTCACTCATGACACATATACACCCTACTTTCACTCAAGACACATATACACTCTACTTTCACTCATGACACATATACACGCTACTTTCATTCATGAAACATATTCACTCTACATTCACTCATGACAAATATAAACCCTACATTCACCCATGGCACATCTACACTCTACTTTTACTTATGAAACATATACACTCTTTTTTCACTCATGACACATTTACACCCTGCTTTCACTTATGACATATATACACCCTATTTTCACTCATGACACATATACACCATACTTTCACTCATGAAACATATTCACTCTACATTTAGTCATGACCCATAGAAACTCTACATTCACTCATGGCACATCTACACTCTACTTTCACACATGACACATATACACCCTACTTTCACTCATGACACATATTTACTTTAGTTTTAGTGATGATACATATACACCCTACTTTCACTCATGAAACATATTCACTCTACATTCACTCATGACACATCTACACTCTACTTTACTTATGAAACATATACACTCTTTTTTTCACTCATGACACATTTACACCCTGCTTTCACTTATGACATATATACACCCTACTTTCACTCATGGCACATATACACTCTACTTTCACACATGACACATATACACCCTACTTTCACTCATGACACATATACACTCTACTTTCACTCATGACACATATACACCCTACTTTCACTCATGAAACATATTCCCTCTACATTCACTTATGACACATATAAACCCTACATTCACTCATGGCACATCTACACTCTACTTTTACTTATGAAACATATACACTCTTTTTCACTCATGACACATTTACACCTGCTTTCACTTATGACATATATACACTCTACTTTCACTCATGACACATATACACTCTACTTTCACTCATGACACATATACATCCTACATTCACTCATGGCACATATACACTCTACTTTTACTTATGACACATATGCACTTTACTTTCAAGCATGACGCATATACACTCTACTTTCACTCATGACACATACACACCCTACTTTCACTCATGACACATATTTACTTTAGTTTTAGTGATGATACATATACACATTACTTTCACTCATTACTTCATTTACTCATAACTTGAACTCCCTTCTTTCACTTATGACACATATTCGCGTTTTTTATACTTATGAAAAAAACTATCGTATACTCATGATATGAGCTTTCTTTCATCATGACACATGTTTTTACTTGTTTACTTATGACACCTAATATTTCTTCTTTGACCTTTTTCAAACATAACACACATCCTCTCTTCTTTTGCATCTGACACATCAATTCTCATCATTCACCAAATGACACATGTTGCAAATTTTCATTCTTGACACAATCACTTTCTTTTTTAACTCATTTAGTTTACAACTCCCTTTTTGATAGGTACTCGTCTCCTACGTTTGATAATACCTCCCTTATCATGACAGCGTACATGTACACATTCTCTTTTCTTCCTCAAATGATAGTACGTGCCCCCTTTTCTTTCACTGCACCTGTTACTTTTACGTCAATAATGGTACTTTGTCTTATCTAATGATATATCCTCATCTCATCATGACTTCATTCATGTCCCTTTCCCTTAAAAACTATTGATAGATGCTCCATAAATCTTGAATTTATATACGCCTCTTTGCCTACTACTTATATAACATGATTTCTTTATTGAAATCATAAATATCCATTTGCCTTTAACTTATAATATATGCTTCAGTTATCTTGTAATCCAACACACCCCTTTCCCTACAACTAATGACACACATGACGCCATAAATATTAATTTTGATTAACTTATGATATATGCTCCTGTTATCTTGAAGTGTTACATCCTTTTGCCTTCCATTAATTAAACATGCTCCATATATCTTGACGTCATACACATCTCCTGGCTTTTACATCATGTTAAATGCTTCTCATATCTGACGCCATTCATATCTCTTTGCCCTCACATAATGACATATGCTTCTTATCTAAACCATATAATTATATGTCTCTTCGCCTTCAAATAATAATACTCATTCTTCTTATTTTGACGTCATATTTATCTCTTTGCCCTCAACTAATGACACATGCTCATCTTATCTTGACGTCAAACACATTCCTTTGCCCACTACTAATGACACATACTCTTCTTATCTTGACGTCATACAAGTCCCTTTGCCCTCAACTAATGACACATACTCTTTCTATCTTAATGTTATAATCATCCCTTTGCCCTCAACTACTGACACAAATTTTTCCTATCTTGATGTCATAATGTCAATTGCCCTTTACTAACGACAAATACTCTTCCTATCTTGATGTCATAATCATCCCTGTGCCCTCAACTAATGACACATACTCTTTCTATCTTGATGTCATAATTATCCCTTTGCTCTCAACTTATGACACATACTCTTTCTATCTTGATGTCATTATTATCCCTTTGCTCTCAACTTATGACACATACTCTTCCTATCTTGATGTCATAATTATCCCTTTGCTCTCAACTACAGACACATTTTTTTCCTATCTTGATGTCATAATTATCCCTTTGCTCTCGACTAATGACAAATGCTTCTTATCTTACTAAATTCATGTCTTTTTGCTCGTATCTAATGATACTCACTCTTCTAAATTTTAATAACATGTCAACTAGTTAATAATTATCCCTTTCCCCGGTACTTTTGACGCATGTTCCTCTTATCTTGACGTCCTACATGTTTCTTTTCCTTCAACTTATGACATATACCTTTTTCTATTGACGTCATATATGTTCCTTTGCCTTTAAATAATGACAAATCCCCTTCTTATCTGAACGTCATAAATGTTTCCTTACCCACAACTTATGACACATACTCTTCCTATCTTGACGTCATACATGTTCCTTTGACCTCAACTAATGACACATACTCTTCCTATCTTGACGTCAAACATGTTTCTTGGCCCTCAAATAATGACACATACTCTTCCTATCTTGACGTCATACATGTTCCTTTGCCCTCAACTAATGACACATACTCTTCCTATCTTGACGTCATACATGTTTCTTTGCCCTCAACTAATGACACATACTCTTCCTATCATGACGTCAAACATGTTTCTTTGCCCTCAACTAATGACACATACTCTTCCTATCTTGACGTCATACATGTTTCTTTGCCCTCAACTAATGACACATATTCTTCCTATCTTGACGTCAAACATGTTTCTTTGCCTTTTAATAATGACAAATCCTCTTCTTATCGTAAGGTCATAAATGTTATTTAGCCTACAACTTATGACACATACTCTTCTTATTTTGACGTCATACATGTCCGTTTGCCATCAACTAAAGACACATAATTCTCTTATCTTTACGTCATACATATTTTTTCCCACAACTAATGACACATACTCTTCTTATCTTGACGTCGTACATGTTTCTTTGCTCTCAACTAATTATACATACTCTTTTTATCTTGACGTCATACACATTCCTTGCCCTCAACTAATGACACGTGATCTTCATATATTGAAGTCAAACATGTCCCTTTTCCCTCAACTAATGATACATACTCTTTTTATCTTGACGTCATACACATTCCTTGCCCTCAACTAATGACACTTGATCTTCATATATTGACGTCATACACGTCCCTTGGCCCACAACTAATGACACATATTCTTTCATGCTTTACGATGAAACGTTGCGTTATTCAATGAAAATAAACGATGAAAATATAAATTTTATATTTTCATCGCAGTGAAAATATAACCTTATATATTCATAGTTCATGACGTCATATTTGAGGATAAATGACGTCATCTTAGAGTAGAAATGACGTCATGTTATAATTTGTGTAAAACACATCAAATAAAACACAAAATTAAGCATGGAAGAAACAGAATCTTCGTCAACTTTGGTGTAAGATGATTTTTATTTCAACTCGTGAACTCAGAAAGTGACATTTTCACTCGTGGCTATGCCACTCGTGAAAATATGATTTCTGAGCTCGCTCGGTGAAATAACAATTGATCTTACACCAAAGTTGATGAATATCCTCTATCTCTTCTTATCTTGACGTCGTACATGTTTCTTTGCCCTCAACTAATTATACATACTCTTTTTATCTTGACGTCATACACATTCCTTGCCCTCAACTAATGACACGTGATCTTCATATATTGACGTCATACACGTCCCTTGGCCCTCAACTAATGACACATACTCTTCTCATCTTGACGTCATGCACGTCCCTCAGCCCCCAACTTATGATACATACTCTTCTTATATTGACGTCATACACGTCCCTTTGCCCTCAACTTATGATACAGACTCTTCTTATCTTGACGTCATACACGTCCCTTGGCCCTCAACTAATGCCACATACTTTTTTTTATTGACGTCATACACGTCTCTTTACCCTCAACAAATGATACATACTCTTCTTTTCTTGACATTTTACACGTCCCTTTGCCCTCAACTTATGATACATACTCTTCTTATATTGACGTCATACACGTCCCTTTGTCCTCAACTTATGATACATACTCTTCTAATATTAACGTCATACACGTCCCTTTGCCCTCAACTTATGATACATACCCTTCTTATCTTGACGTTATACACGTCCCTTTGCCCTCAACTAATAATGCATACTCTTTTAATCTTGACGTCATACACGTCCCTTTGCCCTCAACAAACGATACACACTCTTCCTTATCTTAACGTCATACACGTCCCTTTGCCCTCAACAAATGATACACACTCTTCCTTTTCTTGACGTTATACACGTCCCTTTGCCCTCAACAAATGATACATACTCTTTTAATCTTGACGTCATACACGTCCCTTTGCCCTCAACAAATGAAACATACTCTTCTTTTCTTGACGTTTTACACGTCCCTCTGCCCTCAACAAATGATACATACTCTTCTTTTCTTGACGTCATACATGTCCCTTTGCTTTCAACTAATGATACATACTCTTCTTATCTTGACGTCATGCATGTCCCTTTGCCCTCTTCTAATGATACATCTCTACTTATCTTGTCGTCATACACGTCCTTTGCCCTCAACTTATGATACATACTCTACTAAATCTTGTCGTCTTACACGTTCTTTGCCCTCAGCAAATGATACATACTCTTCTAATCTTGGCGTCATACGCGTCATTTGCCTCAACTTATTATTAATCTTTTCTTATTTTGACGTCATACCTGTCTCTTTGCCCTCAACTCTTCTTATCTTGTCGTCATACATGACAATATACCTTTCTCCTGGCTTCCTTAGATATAATACTAAATGTTTTTAGAATTTTTTAACAAAAATAAGAAATGATCTAAACTACAGAAATATTTTTAATATGAATATTGATGATCTATTTGTATTGTTTAACTAGTAGAACAAAAAAATACATGTATTATAACCCTACTATACTTACCTTTACGTAAACAGAATTGTATTTACTGTCCTCTTTTCTTGTTTTATCGTTGATTCGTTAGTTAATTGGTTAGTTTGTTGGTTGGTTCGTTAGTTAATTGGTTGGTTGGTTAATTGATTGGTTAGCTGGTTGTTTGGTTGATTGGTTGGTTTTATTGGTTGGTTGGTTTTGTTTGTTTGTTGGTTAATTGTTTAGTTAGTTGGTTGTTTGGTTTGTTGGTTTGTTGGTTTGTTGATTGGATGGATGGATGGATGGATGGATGGATGGATGGATGGATGGATGGATGGATGGATGGATGGATGGATGGATGGATGGATGGATGGATGGATGGATGGATGGATGGATGGATGGATGGATGGATGGATGGATGGATGGATGGATGGATGGATGGATGGATTGGATGGATGGATTGGATGGATTGGATTGGGTTGGTGGGTGGGTTGGTTGGTGGGTTGGTGGGTTTGTTGGTTGGTTTGTTGGTTGTATGGTTTGCGGGTTTTTTGGTTGGTTGGTTGGTTGGTTGGTTGATTAGTTGGTGGGTTGGTTGGTTGGTTAGTTGGTTGAATGCTTGGTTGGTTGGTCGATTGGTCGTTTGGTCGGTTGGTTGGTTCGTTAAATTAATCAAACTCGTTTATTACTATATATAATAACTTTACATAAAACTTCAAAGTGAGATAAAAATCAATGAATTAACTCATACGAGTTGGTCGATCGACTGAAAAAGTTGATAAAAACAAGTATGTGATTTGTATGACTGTTGCTAGCTACAATTACAGTTCATGCACGTCGTATGACCACTGTCACATGGGTCACTATTCGAGCATATTAATATTGCTATCATAAATTCTTTATTCTTTGCAGACCAAATATTCAGTCACAGTTCAGCTTCTGTAAATGTTGTTGATTTTAAACATGAACATGGGAAGTGTCATTTTCATTAGGATGTTTCTGTAATGAATTTATGCCTTCTAAATGGCGTTACAGTGCTGTTACTTATGTGAATCAAAATGAAACCTTTGTAACGCAAGTTTGATAAGTTACATTTTCAGGAAATGAAAACTAACAACAATATTAACGTATGTAATTGTTTTATTTCTTTTAGGGGTAACATAAGTGACGTAACACAAGAATGATAATTGAGATCGCCGAAGACGTGATAACTTTCGCCCCCAAATGTAAAGGAATTTTAGAGCTACTATGTGAGTAACGTCGAAAATTTGCATATATTTACTTAAAATCCAAATAGCCCTTATGTTATATTCATAATTATTAGCAAATATTTCTGTATTACCATAGACAAATCTAGCAAGGAGGGTGCGGAGCCCCTTTGAAATTTTCCAAAATTACCCGTCCATGTGTGTATATTTTGTACTGTATACCATTTTTAGGTAGCATGAAGCAATTTTTCTCTGACTCGCCCTTATGTTTAACATAGATCTTATAGTTGTGTAGTTCTATTATTAATATGCTTCGTTATTCTGTGTACTGTGTATAATGTGGTTGTGGCTCAAAAGTTTGGACCCCACCCTAGAAAAAATCCTGGATCCGCCCCTGATTGCCATTGTCGTACCGTAAATCTTAACTAAACTAATGAGCACTTGTTTATCAGCAAGCTTCATGAAAAATAATTTACATCAAGAATTCAGTTGAGCATCATGTTCAGTATTGGCAGATTGATTCTAATAAAAAGCCAAGTTCTTAGCGACAGAAAGAAGTATAAATATACATGTACAAGCTTAGCAGTTCAGTGGAATAGCTTCTCGTCGGTTCGATTCATGAGCTTGGTTATGAAATAATTCATGAAGCCATTCTCCCTCCTACCACTTATTCTAAATTATGTAGGACAGTCGTCAGTTACTGACGGAAGGACTGATTAATAACTAAATTCAGAACGGGGTGTAGGTTGATGACCTCCGTTTCATAATCTATTCAATGTATTGCTAAGGCGTAAAGCTCAACCAAAATATTATTGGATATATCATGCGATTTCTAAACATATACAAGTTCGGCTGACTTAATAGTTTTGTACGATAAGCACTAATCATTGAAATCACCTTCAAGCAAAGGACCCCTCACAGTACTCATTTACACCTGGGTGGAGTGGACCAACTTCCGATCGATAGATTTCTTGCTTAAGGAAATTAGCAATTCCCTTATTCTCTCTCGGCCGTACCACTAGACCACTGCTCCGTCAAAGCTATAATAAAGAACGGATTAAGCCGCCCGGCTAGCTCAGTTGGTAGCACGCAAGTCTACTGATCGAGGGGCCGTGGGTTCGATTCCCGGGCGAGGCATAATTTCGTGGAGCTTGGTAATGAAATTATTTCTTCGGTCATTATCCCTCCTACCAGTGATTTTAATTATGTAGGGCAGTTGTCAGTCACTGACGAAAGTATGCGCTTAGTAGTTGGTTAACAGCAAAATTCAGAAATTTAGCCTTTCCAGGTGAGTAGGTTGACTGACCGCCGTTATATGACCAATACAATGTGTTGCTACGGCGTGAAACCCAAAAAAAACAAACACTGCAAAATATATATTAACATAATGTTGGTCATTGACATAAGGTCAAGATTTATTCCATGATATAATGACAATCTCTTTTTTATGAAATGAAGACAATTCTGGTCATATTTCGTGTCTCTAGATACTTTCTATAGTACCATAGCTGTTTCTTTCCCTCAGTAGGTTCATTTTTAAGTTTAGCGCACGCGCTTAACATATTACCGCCATCTCGACAGTCATTTCAGATTTAGCCAACCGAAGTCTAAGACAAATTAGTTCGGTTGAACTTTATTTAATAGCTGCGTTTATTTAAATTACCTACACCAGTCGGTTAACTCAGTCGATAGTACAGTATAACCGCTGCAGAGCAGTCCTCTACAGAACAAATCCTCTGCACAACAACAGCCTTTGATATTTCCCTTAGGCCTTATTTTAATTGAATTTAACCTCTGGAGAGCAACGACCTCTGAACAGCAACATACTTTAGTCTCTTCCAGTGGGTGATTTTCAAGAGAGGTTGTACTGTATATCCGATTGAGAATTGAAGTATCATGGGTTCGATTCCCGAGCAAGACTAACATACCTTCTCTTCCAGAAGTTTGGTAATGAATTACTTTCTATGGTCATTCTTCCGCCCTATGTATCCAGTATGACTTCTGTCATTCGTTGACGATGGTACATAAACGAGTATGTACTTTGTATTAGGTTAAAATCTTAGGTCTAAAGATTTACTTTTTGACCGAGGAACGTGAGTAGGACGACTGGCATTACCGAAAAAGTTCAGAAGCTTCATAAATTTCGTGAGTTTTTAAATTACCACATAAGCCGCCCGGCTAGCTCAGTTGGTAGCACTCAAGTCTAATGATCGAGGGGTCATGGGTTCGATTTCCGGGCGGGGCATTTTTCCCTCCTACCAATGATTTTTAATTATGTCTGTAGGATAGTTGTCAGTCACCGACGAAAGTATGCTCTTAGTAATTGTATGTTAACAGCTAAATCCAGAGATTTAGCCTTACTAGGAGGAGTGAGTGGTTGACTGACCGCCGTTATATGTCCTATACAATGTGTTGCCACGGCGTTAAACCCAACAAACAAACAAACAAACAGAATTACCACATAAAATGTTATTGAATACATATTATGTTCTAATTGTACATTTGACTTAGAGAACTGCAACATATGCATTATACAGCATCGTACCTCATTGGACAGTCAGGTTCACGTTGGTTCGAATCACGGCCAAAACTTACGTCGTTGTTTCTTTGAGAAATAAGCTTTATATTTTCTTCACTGTAATAGGGGACCAGAAAGCGAACTCGAAAGTGATTAGTTTAAGTCGTAAAAATTTGTTTCACGAATGAGCTAAAAACTGTATGTTTACAGTAATTACTTAGTTTGTCCAACGTTTACTTATATGGCTCATTGAACTATTAACTTAAATAATTATTATATCAGTTTAATGTAAAATGAACGAACTGTAAATTGCATTTACATGTAGCGTAATTTAGTGAAATTCCATATTGGTATTTGAATGTTACTTAATCATACCTCTATCAACTTTAACGCCTAGAGAATAAGTTATGCGACGGTTGTTTCCCTTCCATGGTCTGGGAACGATTGGAAAATGATCTTCCCAGAGAGGCAGTCACTTGTTCTTCGTAGCGAATCTAAAGTCGATGAAAATGTGAATAGAACGGAAATTCATCGGAAGAGAGTATTAATTCAGTAGATAATATAAAATTCATACTTAATTAAACCGTTTGAAACTTTAGCTTAAATAGTTTAAACTTTGGCATGGTATTTATGTATGTTATTTTACAGTGCTTGAAATGATACGAATACACGTACATGTTTTTTATTCCTGTGTACATGTTTGAGTAACTTTGAGATACGCGTATCTAATACGATGTCTCTAATATTCACAGGATCTGCATGTACGGACGAAAAAAATTAAAGCCCCATTATCAAAAGTAACTATGTTTTGGACTGCAAAGAAAGTTGAAATTTATCTATTTAAAACGCATCTTTTGAAAAAGATTGTTAAAAAATGCAAATATTGCTTTTATATGATTTATATTAATTATTGCATTTCAAAGTGAAAGAATATCAAAACCGAAAATAGAATTTGGTTGTTAATACTTGAAACAATAGTTTTAATCACAGTATGTTTAAGATGAAGTCACATTATAGAAAAAAAACTTACCCTGAATTACATAATTAAGCTCTGAAATTGTTTTGGATCAGGTTTATTGAACATTAGCATGTGAATGAATATAGTGTGCTCTTATAAAAGTATCCCAATTTTTTTAAGAGATGGGCACTCGGTCAAACTTAAATTTAGAATGCATAATGGTTTGAACTGTATATTGAGTCTCTAATACAAGTTATATTTTGATAACTTCGCGGTTGTAAAAGAGTATTCAAGTCTACTGTTAATGAATACATATCTTCATATAGTGGCTTTAAGAAAACTGATGCAAGATGAGAGGCAAAGTTAGATTACCAAGTTATATTAATGGATATGTTTAAAAATGCTTAAATCATAAAGACCTGTGGTGCTTTTCACAAAAATTCTTACGAAAATAATCTTCGTAAGTCAAATGCAAGAAACATCAATAATACGCTCATTTTTTTATTTTCAATTCTAAATATTATACAGATTGTGTAGAATTGTATATACCTTTTGAATATCATATCATAGTTATGCTTATTATCAGTCTGACTTTGAAGTGTTAATTATATGAAACTGATTTACGAAGATTTTTTTCGTAAGAATTTTCGTGAAAAGCACCGCTGTTTCGTTTTTAAATTTTTCATCTAGTTCATAACATTATAATATATTCATACAGCTGTGTGTGAAAGGTATAAGATCATATCTTATATAATTTACACTACAGAGTTTACCTGAGGTCGTTTTTGCGTTAAAAAACAAGTCAAATTATAAACTCAGATATTCATTTCCCATCAATATTTGACCTATTGGTGTTACTATGGTTACATAAATTACAACAATCATATTTTGTATTCATTGTTTCCATACTGTAACAAGAAGTAACAAGATAGGCCATTCAGTTCCAACTCTTCGAGTATTCTTAATTTTGGTGATTATTGTGTCAATTTTTGTATCACCTATCAATGTTAGTATCAGAATGCATTGTCTGTGTGTCAGACTATGTCACCATTTCCATCCGGGTAGTTACATCGCACCTGTGCGCCGTACCACTATATTATAAAGACATCATCGAAATAGCGAGTATAGCGGTAACCATGAATTGACGTACAAAATGTAAATGACAATTTAATACCTCCTTGAAGATACTTTCATTGAATTTTTATTCAAGATTGAATTCAAGATTTTAATATGGCTCAAAATGTGCTACTGTATTTTTTTTCATCTAAAACCAAGAGGGCGTAAAATTATGTCGCAAAAGCCACGTGGTATAGCGGATTCAATGCAGACGATTTTTTAAAAACATTTAAATTCAAGCGTTCCGGTAAGGACCAACAAATCTACCTCGCTTGGTGGATATAAAAAACCACTGCTATATGCTTGATAAAACATAACGTTTGTCCCTTATGTAATTAAAATGGCGAATTTAACACCAAGTGGGATATTTTTGACGATATAAAATCACTATAAAATCTGAAAGTTTTTAAAGAAAGGGTTAAAACCCTAGTACAAAAGCTATAAAAATGGGCAGAAAAATAGCACGCGTGGTTATATGTCCCGCAACGAACGTCTTTTTAACACCCGTAATTGTGTTTTTGAGACATTGTTGCGAAAACAGCGTGACTCCCTCATCGTTATTCAAGGAGCAGACGTTTTTTGAATGACTTTCTTGAAAAATTGTAGATTTTGGAATAACCTTGGTTAAATAAATTATACGAATTCATTTACTGACGAAAAATAATGTTTTCGAACAGCTCCCACTTAATGATTCGCATCAGTTTCTTATTTGCAAACATTGACGGCCTTTTAATCTACGGGTCGTTCCTCTAAGATCTTAATTTTTCCGGACTTTCGATTTTTTGAAACGATAGTAAATCAATCGTGACGTCATCTGTCCCAACACACCAGGAGCTTCCATTTTTTTGCAAAAATAACTGAGCGTGAAAAGTTTTATTTTGCTAAGAACAGGGTAAGAGTGTAGCTGAATAGCTCGTGCAAAAACTACGCACGTGTCACGCCCATTAACTAAAATCACAAAGGAAAGATATGCGGGTATATTTATACAATTCAATTACTCATTGACAAATTATGCCAGTTAACGAGTCATTAGTCTTCGAAAATTTTGTCAGCAATATTTTAGATGATGTAACTGTTATGAATATGGCAATTCTACTTTGTGAGTTCAGTGTCTAAATAGTATATTACATACATTCAGAAAAAAGTTCTTCCGTCATAAATAAATACTAGCTAGCATAAAGCGTTCTCGTACCCAGAGGCTAATAAGATTTTTATCGAGAATCTTGATAACCGCTGGGTACGAGAATGACATAAGGGGGCTATTAATGGTCATTATGACCCTACACTTATACTCGTACGTATTTGCTTAAAAAAGTCCCAGGAAAAAACTTTGGTATTTTGGGGGATAGATATACAGTATTCACATTTACTCAATGAATGAACTTAAACTACTTCATTTGATTAAACGCCTATTTCTATATAACAAATTCAATGGGATTGTACAAATAGATTATTTATATGGAAAAGACGAATGTCTTTCCCACTTTAAGGTATGGCTTGAGGTTTAGCGGATTAATTTCTGGATACCGTCCAAACTGAATTTTGTGTCGCTCACTTCCGGTTTCTGGTTACCTCCCTTTGGTCCTTCTAAAAATCATATAAAAGGGAGATAACATACCCTCATTTTTTTCGAACTTAATTCGCACGTTCGGAACGTTTCTGGTTCCTGTGCTTACCAATCGTTGCATTGTGGGACGGTATGACTATATGACATTGGCGAAATGGAGATTAAATTGTAAATATATGGCCCTTACGACCAACTAACTACTTCACTAAATTGCGTGTCTTTTCCATCAATAGGCCGTGCTTATAATTATATCAATAATAATAAATGAGTAAAAAACCGTCCACCATAAATATATACAATTACGCAATACTAAATTAAAATTTAACACGCATGATATTATATAGTGTCACTTGAGGAATCACTGCACTGCCTGAAATTACATAAACACTCATAAATAACCACAAAAACAAAAAAAGTCAACTAAGTAAATTCCGAAATCAGCATTTATAAGTTTGTTAACATAGGATGTTACTTGAAAAAAACCTTTTAATTATACTAGCGATTTGGACGATCAGTTTTTCTTAAATTTGTAATGTCCAAGAACTTTTTGCGAACACTGTATACATGGTTTGGTCTACAAATACGTTTATTACACTCTACAGTGGAACACTTAAGACGATACCGAAGTCCTGCTTCAAGCTCAACTCCACAATAAAACCCTGTAATTGTTTTATTTGGAACATACCTGGCAAATGTGCCACATTAAATTCTATTAGTAAATTCCTGTAACATATGGCCTTATTAATTCTATGTACAATCGCAAGGAATGAACGGTACAATGTTTTGATGAAAGCAATTCCTTAATCGTTGTTTATTCCTAACAAAAATAATGACCATAAAGGATTTATCTAGGTACATTTGGTGCTTTCTTTTGATTAAAAGAAAACGAAAACTCGCGTTTCCATTCATTGATCACCGTGGGGTTGAATAGAGATCGGTGTCGTAAAAACAACAAATACGGTGAAATCACTAACGGTAAAATGGCGACGTAGCTGTGGCTTCGTATACAATGGCATCTTTTGTGATCTTGACTTTCGCAGTTGTTGCATATAATTGCACAAGGTAATCGGATAAAAATTATTAAGAAACGAAATTAACTTGTATTGGATAGAATGTAAATCTAATTAGCGGGGCTAATCAATGGACTCTTCTTTTGAGACACCGGGTTTCTTTTTTATGTCACAAATCAACGACGTACTGCGCATTATTTTTATTATTCTTTTTTTTCTGTATTTTTACAAACACTGGACTATGTCTTTGGTGTGGTGAACGATTTGATTCGGTTCGACTGTTTCTCAAAACTGATCAACAGTCCTGGTGGCCTAGTTTAGTATTACCAGTTTTAATGGCAAGCAAGTACTTAGTTGAACTAGTGTGAGCACGTGCTAACTATTATGGTAAGTCAAGCCGGAAATGGGGCGATTATGGTTATTACGGTTTAATTAGAATTAAAGCGGTACCAATTATAGAGAGTCGTGTTAAATCATTGTATGGTAAAACATTTCAATAGTATTACAACTATGCTATGATAGCTTTTAAAAGTAAACGTGAAGACACAGAGATAGGGTGGGAGGCTGGGAGCTGTAAAAAAACAGTAAAGTACCACTATAAGGACCATCATACTCAATGGCCTCAATATAAGACTTTATAAAGAGACAATTGTCTTCTCAAATTAAAGCCCCAATATCAAAAGTAACACTGTTATTGGACTGCAGCGATATAAGACATATACCATTTTCAAACACCTCTGATGATCAAGATTTTTTAATTGAACACAAATATTGCTTAAAGATGTTCATGTTATTTCTTGCATTTTAAAGTGAAAGTAGAACGAAACAGAAAGTAAAATTTGGTTGTCTATACTTGAAACAATAGTTTTGATCACAGTATGTTTAAGATGAAATATTGTTAAAGAAAATAGCTGCTCCAAATTACTTTACTAAGCTATTAAACTATTTTGGATCAGGTATAATAAACATTAGCGTGTAAATGAATATAGAGTGCTCTTACAAAAGTATCCCACTTTTTTAAGAATTGAACAGTTTGTCAGATTCAAATTTAGAAAGCAGAGTAGTTTGAACAGTTTATTGTTTTTCTTATGCAAGTTATATTCTGATAACTTCATGTTTGTAACACAGTTTACAAGTCTACTGTTGATGAATATATCTTCATATAGAGGCTTTAAGCATTTGGGACTTAAATCTTCTAAATTTGCATGATTTGCAAATACGAAGGTGGCCTTCATGGTGGAACTTTACTGTCAACATATCTTTATATAAGGATGATAACAAAACATATCTGGAAAACAGAGCCTCCGTCAACAAAGGTTGACATCAGTCTATAAGCCAAGAACTTGACGAAGTTTTACAAAGTCTTAACAATTAATTTGCGATCATGATAACTAAGCGTACGTTGGTGCTTTGAAGTCTAATAACATGTTCTTAGTATGGACTTTTATAGAAATTTAGTTACTTATTTTAACAAAGAGGAAACAAAATATGAATAATACTAAAAACCGTATATTAGTTTTAAAAACAGAAAGTATTGAAATAAGGGATTAAGTTCTGACCACAGACAAAGCGACGCTCGTGTTTCTAAACCCTAATCAATCATGATCCCCTTTCCCTTACTTCTTAGAGAACCCAAACTCTCCTTTCATATTAACTTAACATTTGTTTTCTTAAGTTTTTCAAATGTTAATCATCTAAGGTCCAAAGTTGGAAAAGTGGTCCGTTCGCGTACGAATATTTTAACAAGAGGGCCAATGAGTAATCAGTCAGCTTTGAAGTGCGATTAGAAAAAACAAAACATGATCTCCAAATGAAGAGTGAATTTTTTAAAACGTGGACATCCGATAGTGTTTAACTGTCACTTATAACAAATTACCATCTCTTTCAATGATGCGACATTCTGTCCCAAAGAAGCTGACCCCTTATAAGACAGGTGATGTACTCAAACTTTAACAAATAATCAACAAATAAAACAAAGTTAATTTTTTCTGTCTCGTTAATTTTTGTCTGTTAAATAAAGGTATGAGTGAATAGTTTTCCCCGCCATTTTTTTGTTATGATGTCACATGACGAATGAGTGAATAGTTTTCTGCTTTCATTATGCAGTATGACACTTGTATTTTAGTGTTCGGACGAGTAAATCAGTACAAATGAAAGTGACAACAGACTACAAATCACTTCAGCCGTCATCAACTGACCATGATTAGGGGCAATTCGGGGATACTTTACTTTTTGAATGAATATGTCATAGAGGTCAGTTTAAAAAGTGAATCCGTTGTCATACCGTTAACAAGTCTCGATACAACAGCTGCGTTTGTAAATTTGGACCACTAATCAAACTGACGACATACATTTCATTATCTAAATAACGAGGGATTATTCAAATGTCCAGTTTAAATCGTAAGTGTGGACGTGAATAGCGATAGTGAATAATTTTACGACTGTACTTTTGAAAAGATGCAGGGTCATTACTGAAATACAAGACTTAATGCTACCCGTTCATTTCACTAGTTTTGCGGATGAAATAGACTGAGAAAATTATTTTGAATTTGTTACAAGAAGATCATGTTTCGTGCGACACTTTCTTAAGCATGAGTTTTTTTTTGTTTCATAAATAATGTGACACCATTGTAGGGTTATTCAAGTTGCTATGTTACACGGTATTGCGTCTTTAAGGTACAAATACAAACAAGTTTCATTGCGATAAAAATGCCTCCGTTTTCATCTACTAGTACTTTTTTGAAAAGAGATACGACACAGTGATTTGCCCTACATGATTTAGATTCAGTGCTAAGAGAGAGAACGTCCGTAGATATTATTTCATGACCAAACTGTTCGAAAGTATCCCCTGTCCGGGAATCAAATCTTGATCAGTACACTTGTGCGCTGCCGACTGAGCAAAATTGGCGGCTGTCTCTGTAACACTGATGTCAAAGTGCTGTCTGTTTGCATGATCATGAAGTGTAAAACTATTACATGTATCTGCTAATTTGTCATACATTTATAGTTAAATACATTGCCCCGGAGTAGTAAATTTATTAATTAATAACCTCGTAATACTCGATTTGGTTGTTAAATCAGTTGAGCATTAATACAATGAACCAACTTGGTAATTGTCATTGACAGGAGTGTCAATGTAACTGCCATTAAGCATATTGTATTTTATCACACAACTATATCACTCTTTTGTACATCTTCAACAGCAATTTGTACCTTGGAAAATGTGGAAAAATGTGCAAAACTAATCTGTAATTCAAAAATGAAAAAGACATGACACATCTTAGAGCCCATTGAATGAATCTGACAACTCATTGCATTCTGATGTTAATGACGAGTGGACGATGGAAACATAAAAACTACATTGAAAACAGTTATTTTAGAATGTCCGTATATGCCTGAAGGTAACGTGTACGACGTATTGTACTATAATTGCTTCGTCTTTGAAAACTCGTGAAATTGTCATGTCATTTTGAAGAAGCTTATACTAATTAACAAAAAAAAGCTCTATTAGTACAAGAAATTGTCTCAACTCACTATTAGTCTTACATCACCTGCTATAGACACTAAGTGGTCAAAAAATTAGCATCCCGGGTCGATAGCGCAGTTGGTAGCGCTCAACAGAAAAAATAAAAAATAAACTTACACACTATATAACATCATGTTTTATATTTCTTTTTATTTTTTTTTTTTGTGTTATTGTATGTACATTATGTTTTTATGGTGGAGGGGTTTTACTTACATGTATTTATTTTTTATTACATTCTTGTACAACGCCATTGAATATGTAATATAGAAATAGGCGTTTAATCAAATGAAAAAGTTTAGTAAGTTTAGTTTAGCGCGCCGGGATTTAGAATTTCGTGTCCCGAAGGGGGTACGGGTTCAATCCCACCCGGGGAGGTTGACAATAATGTCAATTTTCATCCATTGATAAGATTATATGGAGAAGTTTCCGGCCTTGTGGAAGGGTAGGTGAGTACTGGTAATAGATAAGGGTCCAGGAAAGCTTGGTTAGGTGCACTGGACGCCGTAAAATGACATAGATTGTGTTGACACGGCGTTAAACCAAGTAAAAAAAACCCAAAGCAACAACAAGAAATTAGCAAGTCAGATATGAGAACATTGTCGAATAGGAAACATGTGATTTTAATTCAAATTTCAATGAGCGTCTGTGATATGATGACAAAAAATGTTGTACGTATTTTTTCTCTCTCCACAAAAAATTCTTATTATTATGATGTTGTTTTAACTCGCATCAATAGCTTACCGGATCATTTAGCGCGCGTGTTGTCCATAGAATGGAAGAATCCCCCTAATAAGAACGACATTACTATAATTGTTTTCAAAAACTATGGTGGGTAAATGTCGACTGTATGATAAGTAAATGTATAAGTTCTCGCTCGAATAATATAACTATTATATATTTAGCAATTGTCAATTTTTGAATAAACAAACTCATTCACTTTCCCGTTTTTCTTCAGACAAAAATGAATGAATTTGCATGCACAGTGTTTTATGTATAGCTTCGCTGTACAATGGTAGAAAATGCTATGGAATCAATTAGCACCATGCAAGGTCGTTCCTGGCTTTATTTGACCATATTGACCAATAAACCGGATAATCAAAATGTTCTAATTATTTTTAAGAGGAAACTACCACGTGGCTACTTTTAACATCATAAATGAGCAATATTTTAGACATTTTCCCGCCCTGTGGGTGACCAAGGATTGCACGTGACAAGATGCGAAAAAATCTGCATGACGTCGATGTATCGTATTGTTTTACAACTAAAGAAATAAATAAAATGCTAAATTGACACTATATTATAGCAGACAAATGGCCAGACACGACTGAAATATGTTTAACTTGTCTCTAAATATGCACCCACAATCATATTGACCATTTGTCAACGGATGTATCAATGATTTATACGGAAAACACACAGAAATGAGATGGTCTGAGTTATGACTTTCAGGTGCTAGTCAGATATGCTCATATTTCATTCATGACTTTAAAAATGGAGTTACAAATGAGGTCCGTCAATGCATAGAAATAAAACATAATTAGAAATTTAATTAGGGAAAAAACAAGGAAAACTCGGCATGGCTCTTTTTTGTTAATGTACTGTAAAATGAATAATAAAATATCTAAATGAATTCGTTGTTTTATTTCAAGAGTAAAACATAATTAATAAACAAAACGCTGTCATGAATAAAGAGAGGAATCTGCACAATGTATGTCAATATTTTTATGTGTTTTATTTCTCTCAGCTCTGGCGTTTAATGCATCATCAACGATCCTTCTTGGTGGCCAGTTTCTTTAATTGCATTTAATCAGTTATTAGTACATGTTATTATTTCTAATTATTAGAAGATGCCCATTTAAGTATTTTGTTTAAGTTTAACGGCATACGTACAACAAAAAAGGTAACACCGTGCCAATAGCAATTGGATATGATCATTGAAAAATCCAACCAAAAAGTTATTTAAACTAAATGTTGTAAAAATTTCAACATCAACTGTTCAATGGGAAGTATTTTATTTTTGATATCGCTTATAATATATTTTAATGAGTTCAAATGAGGTTGTCGAACTAAGGGTTAGCTTTATGTTACGTAACTCTTTAATACTGCGAAAAATTAGAATATGTGTTGTTAGAATATTCGGATGCTCTGATTGGCTATTGAAGTGAATATCAACACGATTGGGAATTGTTTAAGGAATGTGCATGGCCTAACTCTTCCTGGAACCAACAGGCAACTAATATGTTTAAATAATTTAAGAACGAGCCGCCACGGACGTTCCAAAATAGGCATTGGCCTATCCGTCGCAAGTACCTATTTTTCCGAAGTTCTTCAATAATTTCCATTCGTAGAATTGCATATTTCATCAAGACGAGGCCTTTGCAATTAAACATATGAAGTGTCATAGCAAGCTCATATCCATCTGGGCGTGGTACCAAGTTTATAAAGAGTAACCACTTTTGGTACCCCCAAGGTATGTCAATAATCTTTATCAACAAAGAATTATTTTAACTTCTTTATCTGACAAGACAAATGTGATAAAATAGTGACAGGTTATGTGTCAAATACACGTCTTCATTCACTACGAGATGGTTTTTATTGCAATGGGCTTGTCAACTCGTCGTAATTATCTGCGAACTTTCAATTCACCCTTATCACTCTTTGAATACATTAAATGTGTTACCCTTTTGTTCAAATTTTGTTTTGAGAACAGAGGGCACTGATGTGAAATATGTTTTTTACTTGTTTTTTTTCATCCAACGCAAGTATACATTTTTAATGTTTAATGAAACGTCCAACAATAAACGAGTAAAATGACAGAAAAAAAACTTTGAAATCAATTGGCACTATACAAGGTTATTTCTGACTTTATTTGACCATATTGACCAATAAACCGGATAATCAAAATGTTCTAATTATTTTGTAAGTGGAAACTAGCACGTGGCTACTTTAACATATAGATACATCGAGACTGAATATATCAACGCGACAATGCTTGTCGGGAAAGAATATATTTGTGCTGAAATGATGCAATTGAGTAGTGGTAAAGAACTGCCTTGTAGATTCATGAAGCATGGCTTTGAATCTTGGTTTCTTGATTCTGTTTATTCTAAGACATTTTAGGTTTCTCACTTTTTAATATCGAGATTACTTACACTATGCAATATGTTAAAGATACTAGTTCACAGATTTGGTTATAATATTAAAATACCATTCAGTGTATGTAATTGTGTAAAAAAATATTCTTATTATTTAAAGACAAACTGACCTATATGTTGCAAGAAATATACTATAAAAGTCACAAAAATGCGCTAAAATTGTCTATACCGTGACATACGGAGTAGATATTTACAAAACATGAAACACCATCATTTGTAGCAATATGTCAATTTGTACTGAAATTGTCATTATCAGAACACTACTTTCCTGCTTCCAAAAATATTTCCATACAACTTTGGTAGTTTTAGAAAAAGTTGATATTTAAGTTGAAATCTTTGAATGAGTACCTTTAAAAGTTGGGAGCTAAAGAAAATGTGTGTAAATGTTAAACTATTAAGAGTTGCTGTTTCAGAATTTCCTGTCCTGCAAATCTGAAATGGGCCATTCTGATTTAACAATATCTACATGTACGAGTTTCATAGAAATAAAGTAATAAATAATTTCATCAACTCGTTAGTGCGCGTTTCTATTGGCCACTTAGATTAACGACATGATGAAACAATATATTGCGTTATTTATAGTACGTTTTTCTATTGGCCCAATAGAAAAGCGCACTTAGAATAACGGCATGATGAAATAACATAGTGCTTTATTTCTATGAAACTCGTACATGTAGATATTGTTAAAGAGCAATGTTTGTATCATTCATTTTACTTAACACATGTGCACATCATGTTTATGATCAGTTAGGATATTTGATTTGTTTTGTTTGTTTGTTTGGTTTAACGCCGTAGCAACACATTGTATAGGTCATATAATGGCGTCAGTCAACCTACTCACTCCTCCTAGAAAGACTAAATCTCTGGATTTTAGCTGTTAACCAACTTCTAAGCGCATACTTTCGTCAGTGAATGACAACTGCCCTACATAATTAAAAATCATTGGTAGGAGGGAGAATGGCCGTTTAAAATAATTCCATGACCAAACTCCACGAAAGTATGCCCTTTCCGGAAATCGAACCCACGACCCCTCGATCAGTAGACTTGCGTGCTACCAACTGAGCTAGCCGGGTGGTTTGTTAGGATATTTAAATGCACGAGTAAATGTCGAGATTGCGTTTTTATGTTAGTGAAAATTGATATAAATTATTATTATTTAGAAGCGATCCGTACCTAGATGAAAAATGAATTACTGAACTATAAAGGATGCGAAGTGCATCTTCTTCTCTACAATACTGCATCAGAGAATCAATTGTTTGTTGATCAATTAGCCAATTAGCGACATGCATAATTATCGTCATTAGTGATTTAAAGATATTTTAAAATTTGTTCAATTCATAATTTGCCCATGTATAAAATTTGCAATGAAATATGAATAATGAATTACAATGTGATTTAATTTCTATATAAATTGCATGATCATCCACTTTTAAATTGTAATAATTCGCGGTAGGTCATACCCTATACATGAGTTGTCGGCCTCATGATAGGGTAACTTAGTACTGGTGATAAGAAGTGTCCAGGAAACCTATAGTAGGAAGAGATGGTCGTCGTATTTATGACCTAAATATGTGTTAATAAGACGTTAAAGTTCAAATTTTCTGGTTGTAATTCTTTAATTTTCAAAAACTATAGATAATTATAAAATATTATCCAAAATTTCGCGAAATTTGGTCATCAAACAACGGCGCAATACGAATTTTAACTCTAGGGCGTAACACACCTGCATCAAGTTATGCATGAGTTATCGTTCGTGACCGGAATCGGTATGACGTCATCGTAGTCCTACATCCTGAAAGCGGTTATTAGAAACACAGGTGCAAGATACTATGTTTCCCAATTATAGAATATATAGAGAAGATATAGATCGATTTTCTTCAAATAAAAAGTATTTTATGTAGAATAATTCTTTCTAGGTCGAATAGCGAAAGAATTTTGACGATTGTGCATTATTTGTGAATGTGGTGATTATGACCGTGAAACAGGTGTTTGAGACTTTTTTGAGAGTATAAGTATATATTATAGTAAGGAAAATTTGTGTCTTGTGCTTGTAATTAGAAATAAATGCTAATTAAATAATTGCTATTTACAACTTAGTTTGTAATTCTTTTATGATATCAATTTAAGTAAATTTGAAGTATTAGTTCGGAGCCCATATTCTTATGAAGATGAGAATTTATTACTTACCGTTGATCATGGTGTTTCAGATTTCTTCAGCACCAGTTTTGAATTATTATCACAGAATGTTAAAACATTAATTCCGATGCAACTTATGTTTTAAAAAAAACTGTAATGGTTTATAAGAATTTCATCTTTGTTCGAGGGACTGCACTCACAGTGGTTTCAAATAGATTAAGATAACTTGTTCAAAACGACGACAACTCGGCGACGAAGTAAATAATTTCAAATCGTATCTTCATCGTGTTTCGAATAGTTCTTAATAATTCCCTTTGTTGTATTTATATGCTTTTCCGTAATTCCATATGAGAATTTAAGTTTTAATAAAATCACAAATAACTCCTTGGTAAATTCAACTGTTAATATATTTGTCGAACAAACTAGTAAAAACAAAGATTTATTAGCGCGAATTGATTTCCGTGAAAAACAATTTCAACTCCGATTCAAAAGATTATTTTCTAACATCATTATTCAGACCAATATTAACTACAATTAAAAAGTATATAATTGGCGACAGCCTTTTGACAGGTCATGTGTAACAAATGCAATTTGTTGGCGATGATATCTTAATCTACATTAAGGACCCCAATATATAGAGGCTCACCGCGGGACTTTTTTGTCATCTTGTACGAATTTTATTGTTTCCCGTGGGGAACCTCACAAACTTAATTAACACATTTAAAGTTAGGGGTACATCAAAATAATTTATCAATTACTCTTTTGTGTCATCAAATTATTGATACTATTGGGTATGTTTCCATGGACACAGACTCTCAAATCCTGACACGTGTTGGCTATCACTCTGCCGTCGACATTAATATACAAAGTACGTACCGCACCCTCAATCAATTTCAACATTGTCTAACAGACGTCATGCTGTGAATTCAAAAGAAATTTTTAATCCGCTGACATATGTTACGCGATATATTGGAGATAAGGTAAATGATAGTAGATGACCGTTCAGGCGATCAAGTTCATATTACGCATTTAAATATTTTTTGTGCAAAATAGCGAGGTTTAGAATGCCGGTCTCATCATTCAATATAATCGCACAACCAGCGATATAAAGATATATATATTTTAATGTTTAATCAATTTTCATTCCATGATTTTTAAATGCGATTTTTAGATAAATTAATTTTTATGCTTATTTTTCAAACTAATATTTACTGCACCCAACATTACGAAACAATTTGAGTAGTATTTTCTGCACAACATTGCTGTCACCTGATTTTCCTTTTTTCATCTTTGGTTCCTTGAGAAAAAAACACGAGGTACACTATTTTCTTTTCAAAATGGAAATTAAATAGCGTTTTCCGCACGAAGATTATATTTTTGGCAAGTATCTGTCAAAATATGACGAAATCATAACTTTACGTAGTCTAAGTTATTTCTGCCGAGTTTTTTCAATCTTTTTCCACTTTCACCTGGTCATCATATAGAAATAAAAAAAAACGCGCTTGCTCTTAACCAGTTTCAGACTCATTTAATGTAATGACGTATTCGATTTAATTTCTTTTTGAACCTTTTTTTCACGCAAATAAAAAGTACATCACAAAAAAACTACTTAATATCATGGAATTGTCGATGAATGCAATCAAATATACAACATATAAGCCTAGTTATTAAACTGGTTTATATAAAATATAAAAAATTATGTAGGAAATGTAATTATTAATAAAAAAATGCAAATTTAATTTCAAAATGTTTTTGCGACTGACTAATTGACTAAATTACAATCCATTGACTGTTACAACAAGTTTTAATCGATAGGACTACGATGACGTCACACACGGTAGATAAGCGATGTTGTACTATCGGCTAAATTGATAATTTATAGGTTTAAATCAGAGTTGAATATCTCGATATACACATTGTTTACATGCGTTAAGCGTGAGTGTCTGCTGAGATACAATAGAAATACGTAATATTTTGATGTTTAATCGTTTTTTGTGTCCAACGATAAATTTCACAAAGAAAGAAAAAAACCCAAACTTACTCCTTAAAATATGGGATAATAATATTTAATTTTTATTGAAGTCCCGATGATACTGCAGGAGACAAGGGTTTGTAAAATACACGCGTTTAAAGTACACCATTATACCGCATACAATCATATAATGAAATTGTACACCCCTAATTTTTACAGATAATTGTAACATCATAATAGCCACCGAAGAAAGTATTGTAACCCTTCTAGCTAAAACGGTGCCGAATTTTTACTGATTTATAAAGACATGACGGCGTTTTGACGGATGTCAGTGAGCATTTATTATAAGGACATAAAGTGGGATGAATGCAGAGCATTGAAAAGACGTTCAATGTATGTCACCTGGTCGAGCGATTAGATACGGGTCGAATATTGTTGAGGACGAATGTGTTAAAACATTTGCCACAGGCGAATGACTTTGGACGGGCGCTCATCAATAGTCACATTTTCCACGCATGTAATTATCAAGTATCCCTTATAATTGAATGAAGATGTGAGTTTAAGAGCTTAAACGTGAAGGAAAACGATAAATCAAGGGACATGGACAGTAAAGGACTATTAAGATCCAGTGAGAGTAAATTTAAGCAGTTCCTTTTTAACATAGCACTTTCATTTTTGTGCCTGTTTCTTTGACATGTTTGTAAAAATAACGTATTCTGGTTAATAAGGAAGACATTCTATTTGTGTACCGCATTATTTTTGTAAATTCATTTGATTGAGCCATTGCAATGTTTTGAACCTGTTTTGAAGGTTGAACAAACCAGAAGGCTACACGTGCTGGTGAAATAGTTTCTGCGATTACCTGCAATTTTCGCGTTACTAACATTACTAACAACTAACGTGACTGGTCACTATAACTAAACTGGTGCACCTTTTCACAAAAAAATCTCACGAAAAAAATTATCGTAAGTCAATTCCATAATTTTGCAGTTCAAAGTTGTACGGATAATAAAGGTGACTACAATTTGATATTCAAAAGGTATCCAATAACATACAGTACCCACCAAAAGTTTGGAGACATTTTCAGATTGTAGGCCCACTGAATAGCTTCTATCTAAAATTTGATAGCTGTTTATTTTGAAATGCTTTTTAGTGTTGCATTAGTTTTTGATTATTATTACAATTATAACTGAGGCTACAAAAACAGCATAAAAAACTATATATATTTTTTAAAATAATTACAATAAACATGGTTTTGGATACTTTAGGATGTCAGATGCTGAATTTTATAAATGTATTGCATTCATGAATTTTGTTTTCATTTTATAACAAACCATACTTAAATATATATATAAAAAAAGGATTCAGCAAAATAAATCATCCAGATTCAAGAATTGCTGTAAAATTCTTTTTTCTCCAAACTTTTGGTGGGTATTGCACATTATTCAATGATATTTGGAATTAATTGGCCAAAAAATGACCGTTATATTAATGTTCCTAGCTTATGACATACGATGAATTTTATCGTAAGGTTTTAGTGAAATGCGCCACGAGGTTTGTATATTGACAAATTTGAGTTCATTTTATTCTTATATTCATTTTACTCAAATGCAATATATGTCAATGAAACCTGGTCAGTTTCAAAAGGTGATGCTACCAGTTTTTTGCCCAAAGCGGATATACCACGACACTCTAGTCGAAATTGCTGCAATGCCATGTTTCTGTTGTCACTACGAAGGTTATTATCAAGCCGCCTGGCTAGCTCAGTTGGTAGCACGCAAGTCTACTGATCGAGGGGTCGTGGGTTCCATTCCCGGGCGGGGCATGCTTTCATGGAGCTTGATCATGAATTTTTTTCTACGGCCATTCTCCCTCCTACCAATGATTCTTAATCATGTAGGGCAGTTGTCCGTCACTGACGAAAGTATGCGCCTGTAGTTGGTTAACAGCTAAATCCAGAGATTTAGCCTTTCCAGGAACAGTGAGCAGGTTGACTCACCGGGAATCAAACCTACAACCCCTCGATCAGTAGACTTGAGCGCTACCAACTGAGCTAGACGGGCGGGTTATGCATACCGTATACATTTTTATATGGTTTAATTTTAGTATGTCGGCCCAGTTGAGAAAAGCGTCTAAAAATGTGGTTCGCTGTACTCATCGGTATATCAGCAATATTTTGATGGTTTTTTATAGAACAAAATGTGCTCTTTACGAATCTGCCAGGTGATTTTTCAAATTTTGGGGCAGAAAGATGCTATTGGCCAAAAACCGATGACGTCACTAATTTCTAAAAATTCGCCTTTAAACTTTAAAAACGCATTGCGCGCTTATTTGTCATGTTTCGAACAAATAAATTTGGTTCTAAATAATGATATGCTTTGACTGTAAGATTTTGTAAATGTTTTGAAAATTATCGGGTTCTGGAAGCACTGATCATGAAAACAAGTGATTACGTCACATTTTTAACATTTTCCGAGATATAACTTTCAAACGTCATTAATTCTATGTTCTAAATTATTTTTTTAAAAATCGAATGTACGGAAGAATTGACCATACCATGAAGATAAAAAATATATATTAGAACTATACTTGATGAAAAAACATTAGCAAATATCAGCTCCCTAACCAACCCTTACCAGTCACAGTTTTGTATATAGTCATGCAGTAAATTGCCATATTTAAGGTGAACCCTGTACTTGAGTCCACACAAAGATTTTTTGCAGTTTATATGTCTTTGAATGGTGCTGAATGAGAATCCGAGGAATGACATCCTATGTTACTTGAATAATTTGCATAATATGCAAATTAAGTCCGCCATTATCGAAATTCCGTTTTTCCCTAATAACACAATAACCAACTTAGATAGGAATTTAAAGTAAGCCTCCATACCCATGTTTTCATGGTCTATCTATCATATGGTACCAGTTTCAGCTTGATCAGATCATTAAAAATGCAAATTTATGCAAATAAGGTATTTTACTGAATACAATATTCGGATTTTCTATACATTAAAAAGTCCTTTTTTTGCTTGCATATTTTGAGTAACATTTGGTTATGTAATGTTATTTTTGTACGTTTTAGACACAAATATGTCAAATGATAATATTTAACCAGTAAATGATGATTTTATGATATGCAAAATATTCAAATTACATTATAAGTTGAAGGAGTTGCACTATTTGTTCTCTTGCATGGCGTCACGTATATTTTTACCATTTTCTATCATACTGTTGATGCTTGGAAAATTTTGATGCAGTTTATTTAACTTTGAACAAAGCTGATTAAGAAGCTAAATGATGCAAACATGTCATCCTGAATTAATTTGCATAATATGCAAATTTAGTTCGCCAATACTGAAATTCAATTTTCGCTTATAACACAATGACCAATTACATGTATGATAAAATTTCAAAATCTGTGTCTGCACCTATGTTTTGGTGTCTAGCTATCATATGATACCACATTTAAAATGATCAGATGATTTATATATACAAATGTATGCAAATTAGTTATTTCAAGAGTACTATTTTTCGAGTTACATTCAAATTTAAGTACTTCAACATATGATTTTTTGCCTAACATACACTAGTAATTTTGTAATGCTTAACTTTTGTGTATCATTGTTGTCAAACAAATGATTATAATATGCCAATCTGCTCGTTGACTCAATGTCATTTTGTATGACACAATGCGTAAATAAATTGAATTAAAATAAATAAATGCTCTTATTTGATGGAAATAAGGTATTGTCTTACATTTTCTCTTTATTCCACCATGAATTGTAAAACAAAATTTACTATTAAATGCTATCATGTTTTCCGCTTGTAATCATGTATATATTATACAGATTCAATTTGAATTTCAACTATAGCTGGTTTAGGATAACTTGAGACAAACGATTCTGTTTGTTTACATATTTGGGACTCAGGTATTACATAAAACAGGGAGGTCAGCTGATTTTGTGTAATGAAAGTATTAAACATGTCTAAATGCGTGGAACGTGTGTTCTCGTACTAAATTTAATACATCAAAAACACACTGATAATAGTCGATAATTACGTGTACTAAACTTAAATCCACCTGTGTATAAAATGGTATCGTTGTATTTTGTCTCAAGTTATCCTAAACGAGCTATAGTTGTCAATGCCAATTAAATGAACCGAGCAATCTGTCAATTGCGACTGAATTTTTGCTCAGATTGATTTCAATATTTGGAATGTCCACATAGATCATGGGACCAGTCATATACCAATCTCAATCAATGTAATAATATTAAATGAATGTTTAACTTATTTCCGTATAGCCTGCTATTACCATAATAGGCAACATATGCGAATGATATAAATGTTTAAAGTGTTGGAGTTTTATTAAGAATTTTTCGTTAGCACACACTGTTGTATGAATTTTGATTTGGTGAGCCGTTAAGCCAAAATCAAGTAATGAAAAAACATGAATTAATTTTACAGTACATCTTCAGTTGCTCGTAAAATTGAAGCCACTGAATTCAAAACCATTGTTTTTATCATTATGAAGAACATCCTGTCATTGACACAATTTGATCGATATTTTTATTGTAATAGTAGAGGCTGGAAAGTTTTACATATTTGTGTGCATATTTGACTTCTCAACTAAGTGGAATGTAAAACATGAAACTACGTGTGTTATCATATGCTATACATAATCATTGCTGCACCATTTTGTCCTTGTATGACTTAATTAGCGACTTTAATTTTGACTTATACCTATTATGCATAGTATGTAATTTCAATCAGTTAAATGCATCCTTACATAGTTTCCTTACAAAATCAGAAAGTTGTTTGCGGGACTTATTTTCATTAAGGCAACTTAGAAATTACGGAAACTATAATTGACAATCTATTTACAGTAAAGAACATGTATGTATTGTATACATAAGAAGCATTACCTGACCATAGTTTCTTTTATAGAATTTTGTTTTTCTATACGAGACCTTTAACTTATAAAGAGATGAGAGATAAAAATAAACTTTATGCACCTATGATAGTCATGATAAAATAAGATCATCAATATAGGTTCACCAATTAAACGAATCACACATGCATGTAATGGACGCATAGGCAAAATGCATAATGTTAATGTTTGTCATGAATGATCATTGAGATGCATATATCATAAAAATTCTTCAAGAGTTTCGAAACTAAATACATACTGTCTAAATGCTTTGTCTTTAATTATTTGTAAATTGTCGTAAAACTGTTCATGCTGCAAATCGTAATCTGATAGAGGTCTTTAATTAGTATTAAAATATACCCTCATCATTATAATTCATAATTTGCATATTCAAATCACCTGATCATGCTGAAGGTGGTATCATATGTTAACTAGACCCTACAAACATGGGCGCTGACTCAATTTTTTTATCATAATTGGTTATTATGTTATTATCAAAATAACGGAATTTTGGTGATGGGGAGAGGATCAATTTGCATATTATGCAAATTTTCATAAGGAGGTCAGAATTTCCTCACTTGGTTTCTTAATCAGCATTGTTAGAAGATACAAAACTTGAATAAAATAATCCAGACAAAAAAGAATAAAAGAAAATGGCATAACTGTATGTGCTATCTTGAAATGTATAAAGGCATAGTCCTACAACAAATATAACTGGATTGTGTAATTCAGATATTTTGCACAGCTTAAAATCATCATTCACTGATTAAATAATTCCATTTGATAAATTTGTGTCTAAAACGTACAAAAATAACATTACATAACCAAATGTTACTCAAAATATGCAAGCAAAAACAAAGGACTTTTTAATGTATAGAAAATCCGAATATTGTATTCAGTAATTCAGTAATACCTCATTTGCATAAATTTGCATTTTTAATGATCTGATCAAGCTGAAATTGGTACCATATGATAGATAGGCCATGAAAACATGGGTATGGAGGCTTACTTTAAATTCCTATCTAAGTTGGTTATTGTGTTATTAGGGAAAAACGGAATTTCGATAATGGCGGACTTAATTTGCATATTATGCAAATTATTCAAGTAACATAGGATGTCATTACTCGGATTCTCATTCAGCACCATTCAAAGACATATAAACTGCAAAAAATCTTTGTGTGGACTCAAGTACAGGGCTCACCTTGAATATGGCATTTTACTGCAGGACTATATACAAAACTGTGACTGGTAAGGGTTGGTTAGGGAGCTGATATTTGCTAATGTTTTTTTCATCAAGTATAGTTCTAATATATATTTTTTATCTTCATGGTATGGTCAATTCTTCCGTACATACGATTTTTAAAAAAATAAATTAGAACATAGAATTAATGACGTTTGAAAGTTATATCTCGGAAAATGTTAAAAATGTGACGTAATCACTTGTTTTCATGATCAGTGCTTCCAGAACCCGATAATTTTCAAAACATTTACAAAATCTTACAGTCGAAGCATATCATTATTTAGAACCAAATTTATTTGTTCGAAACATGACAAATAAGCGCGCAATGCGTTTTTAAAGTTTAAAGGCGAATTTTTAGAAATTAGTGACGTCATCGGTTTTTGGCCAATAGCATCTTTCTGCCCCAAAATTTGAAAAATCACCTGGCAGATTCGTAAAGAGCACATTTTGTTCTATAAAAAACCATCAAAATATTGCTGATATACCGATGAGTACAGCGAACCACTTTTTTTAGCCTTGGGCCGACATACTATTTGTATAAATGACAGAAATGTAGGACATAAGCCCGTATATTGAACACTGCAAGGTGTAACAATGTATATACATGTAGCAGTCTGTAGATTGTTTATGTAGCAAGGTCTATAATACAGAGGACACTTCTTGTGTATATATGGTTTAAGACAAACTTGTTCTAGAACTATGAAACCCGCATATACTCTGTTATAAGATTACTGTAACCTAAGCTACTATAACCTATATAAAACCGAGTTCTGCTTTGAAAAATATTTAGACCTGATTAAAAACGATAATCAACGTATACTTTTATCTCGCTTTCGACTTAGTTCTCATAATCTTGAAATTGAAACTGGTAGACACCATAATATTGAAAGATCAAATCGTACATGTAACCTTTGCTTAAGTAATAATACTGAATCTGAATACCACTTTTTGTTATGTTGCCCTATGTACTCCCATTTACGACTGAAATACTTAAGAAAAACATCCTGGCCAACGCTTCAAAATTTTTCAAATTTAATGGCCTCACAGAAAAATAACACTATAATAAAAATTGCAAATTTTCTTCAAGAAGCATTCATTAAACGCAAGCAATTGCTTAATGAATTAGCTGTCCAATAATACTTTTACTCAGTACATTCAATATTCTACCGTAACATTATTACTTAGATTATTCTGTTTCCAAGGAAATTGATATTTGTTTATATAGACATTCATATTTATTTAAATTTCATTTGACATATAAGACATGTATGTCTTATTATTATTTATGTTTATACATTTGTGTTATGATGTAATTTATTACTTGTTTGTATATATGTAAATAATTATGTTCTATGACCAAAAGCACTGTTCTGTGCTGAAGTATTTGAATAAAGTGTATAAGTCTTATAAAGGCTGATCAAAACGAAATAATGCGATGGAAAGTTTAAGGTACACATTCATTGATTTCAACTTAAATATCAACTTTTTCTAAAACTATCAAAATTGTATGGAAAATTTTTTGGAAGCAGGAAAGTAGTGTTCTGATAATGACAATTTTAGTGTAAATTGACATATAACTACAAATGATGGTGCTTCGTGCAGTATATATCTACCCTGTATGTCACGGTATAGACACTTTTAGAACATTTTTGTGACTTTTATTGTACATTTTGCTACATATAAGTCAGTTTGTCTTAAAATAATAAGAATTAATTTTTTGACACAATTACAGACATCGAATGGTTTTTTGAAATTATAGAAAAAAAATATAGAAAAAATAAACCACATCTGTGAACTAGTACCTTTAACGGAAGTTACTTTTATTCAGGTCGTTTGTTTGAAAAAAATCAAATATTAACATTTTTACATTAATATATGATCTTTGACAAGCGAGAAAATCTGAAAATCCAGATTCTTTTAAACTTTCAAGTCAGTGAACAGCAAAGTTATTGTACAAAATCCTGTTAACCAACCAACAGAAACTTTGAGGGTAACTTCTAACATAAACGGCATTGTAACATCAAACTACACGTAAATCATTGGACCATGACAGTCATATAATTGTTAACATGGCATCAACAATGTTATATGGCATTGTTTTATCACGACCAGACAAATAGCTTTCTGATGCTCTCTGATTTATATGTTAGAATTCTCTTTCAAGAATACAAGATCAAAAATATTAAAATCCTATCAAAATTCATATTGACAGATTTTGGACTATCAGGTCACCACCAAGACAGAACCTGTTGTTAGCAATCTGCCAACTAAAAGAAACCCAGCTGATTCGATCTAACCTTGGGCATTATCATAAAATAATTAACCGTACAAAATAACGGTTTTATTGAAGTATTATTCTCCGCTCATTATCCGTAACAAACCCTATTCACAAAGATATCATATAGCAGATTTTCTCCCTAATTTAACAATGGAATAAATACCCCAGAGGTAACTAGCATTATTGGTCCAATTGAACCAATATAGAAGATGTTCTCTCAATGTTAAACTGGGGTTTCCGAGGAAATCTATGATATTGAAAATACTTGAGAAATTTAAGTGGAGTCGATTGGATATTGTGATTTTAATGCAGGAAGGGGCACTTGATTCTAAAATTATAATATTGCGCACCAATGGTTTTGGGTCGATGAGGGTTTATAGCTTATGGCAATTTCATATTCGTAACCCCTTTTCTGGGCATTTTATGCAAGACATGAAGACCCGCATTTACTTGGGTGAACGCTGTGTAATATAAGGGTACATTGTTTTAATTGTTCGCTCAATGAAACCCAAAGTTTTAAAGATTATTAACTGAAGAAAAATTAATATTGAAATTACTTGGCAAATACAATTGCGAACATATGCTGAAAGAAAAGAGGTGTCTCCCCAGAACGATCGATTTATCGTCGTGGAAAATTTAAGACAAAATGGTGATGAAACGAAGGCATAAGTACCCACATAATGTTTTGTCTAAGCACTGATGAAAAACTAGCCTCTCTATTCTAACTGTGTGATATCTGGAAGAAAGTAAGATGGGGGTTACCAAAACGTTAACTTGATGAATGGTTTATGTTCGTTAGAATTTCTATAGAAACTTTTCAACTACGTGTGTTATACGCTATCGACAACGACAGTACCCACATTACGTAATTATATTCTACATAATTTAGAGCTGGAATACAGTTAATTTTGGGTATCATTTTGTATTATTGTTTAAGGTCGTTGGATACGGATTTCCACAACAGATAAAGGGGTGTGCTGCAAGCATCCGTCCGTCAATCATTATGAATATTAAGATAGTGTAATTTATCCGGATGATAAAATTATTAAGACCAGTTGGTGAATTGCACGAACAGACTGGCCCATACCCGTCTTGTCCTTCCAGCTTGAAAAAATATAAGCATAAAACCGAACCCCTATAATTGGAAGCATGAAACCAGGACCTGAACAAAACAGTATCCCTTTTGCGTTGACTTTTAGAGAAAAGTGCTTCGTCTGAAATAGTTTCACATACATTTGTATTTGAAAATGAAATAAAGCCAAGTTTTTTATTTAGTTTGTTTTATATTTCATACGACGCTGTTCGATTCCATAAAACTTTTTTTCATTTACCAACTAGACATTATATTTGATTTATGAAAATTATGATATAGGATGTACATGTAACATTTCACAATGTCTTAAGATGAATAACACAAAAATGCTTCCAAAAAGAAAATATCAAAATTTATCATATCAATGTCATTACACGTTTTAACTTTCAGTTTATATCACAGGAGCCCCGTGAATTGTTTCGTTCTTATTGTATTTTCTTTATATTTTGTCCAATATTGGTTAAACAAATAAATATGGACATTTCAAATTGATAAGATGATTTTTTTAGTAAGTATAGGGTACCATTTTTAGACTTTTCTGTTGTAAATATAAATTCAGCTTAACAGCTATAATTTATTCTGTAATAATTAGCATAAAATAAACTATGCTTATTTAACAATGTAACTTCATTGCTAAGCAAATTTATCTATGCTTACCTGATTCTAGGTCTCATATGATTTTTTAATAAATGTGCCGCCTGGCTAGCTCAGTTGGTAGCACGCAAGTCTACTGATTGAGGGGTCGTGGGTTCGATTCTCGGGCGGGGCATACTTTCGTGGAGCTTGAATATGAAATTATTTCTACGGCCATTCTCCCTCCTACCAATGATTCTTAATCATGTAGGACAGTTGTCTGTCACTGACGAAAGTATGTGCTTAGTAGTTGGTTAACTGCTAAAACCAGAGATTTAGCCTTTCCAGGAACAGTGAGTAGGTTGACTGACCGCCTTTATATGACCTATACAATGTGTTGCTACGGCGTTAAACCCAACAAAAACAAAACTTAATAAATGTAGGATATTTAATTTCTGATTTGTATGCGTGTTAGCCGCTTACGTCGTATCACGATCAACTGGAACTCCTGCTTGTTGAGTGACCGTGTTTTAACAATATGTTGACCAGGTTGACGTACTCCAAAACTTTGAATAAGTCGTTTCATTTCTGTGGCTTTGAAAGAATCGTACATTTTCATGAAATGTGTCGATATTATATGCAGAAAAGGTACAACTCGTCGTAACTAGGAATTGAGCTTTGAAATTAGTTGATGTTTGATGTTAAGTTGTTCAACGATGTCCGTCTGCTCCATAGGGATGCATTACATGCAGACCTCGACTAGAACTTAACTCAAACGAGTAAAGTGTCAAGAATACATTCTGTTGAAAAGTTTAAAATGCGAATGGTTCAAAATATTTTCGTGGCGCATAACAAGAAATGAGATAGTGTGTCAACTTACTTCGGAACTTATAACTTAGGTTTCAACTTTAGCGGCATAGCAATAAACTATAAACATGGTCGTAACACCTTAACTGAAGTAAGTTTGTCACCCAACAAAATGCAAACAGCGTTTTCCCAGAGGATTGCAAGTACCGTATTAGTTGTGAAAGATTACAAAGTTAACATTTAATGTTTGATCAGTGTTGGTTTTATTGCCCGTATCATTATCTTCCTACTCTAGAGTTCTATGTGTACAACAGAGAAAATATAATTTGTCGAGAGACCCCACCAATTGTGTTTTATTGTTAATATTGTTTGCTTTAACAAAACGTCAAACAAGTGGGAAACTTTAAATTCTCGTTAATTTATTTAAATTAAATATATTTTCATTAATTGGTCATTGAGTTTATTTAAGAAACGTGCTCTGGGAAAACAAAACTCGCCTGCATCATTACGAGTACTGTGTTTAATACTTGGCACGTTATGATGACAGCGGGTATGTACGCTTAGACCTTCTCATGTTGTCTTTGGTGCCCAAGGCTTCGAATGGAACCATTATCGAATGTGACTTAGTAGTGGCACTCCCAATATATGTATATGGAATAGTAAAATATTTTGATCAGAAACTAGCCAAAACCGGCCCCAAGCCCGATTGAAAACTGGCGAAGGAAACACTGCCTGGAAACGTACTGAGACCAGCAGATGAAGAAATTATTCTAAGGAATATGTCTTTTCCAGATATTTGCTTAAACTTTGAGTTAAGTTATCGTCGGGGTCTGCACATATTGCATCCATATGTAGCGGACGGATTCCGGTGAAAAACTAAACTAAAATAGATAAAATACCATGATTAATTCTACCATGATATTAGTCGGATGTCTAGACAAGGATTCGAACCTGAAGTCTCAAGTTGACAATAGAGCGTATGTGTTTGATTTAAAGGTCTAAGAATATCTGGAACTGGGAGGAAAAAATTGAATTGTTACATATTAGTAAATGAATACGATTTATAATTTCTGATCAGGTCAAATATATGAATACCATAACTGAAACATAGAATCAGAGGCATAGATATCTATGTCTTTAAAGGAACTTAAATGTATCTTATTTGATTAAAATACAAAAAGTACTCACAAACAATATTTTACAAATGAAGATAATAAAATAAAAGTTGCTTGGCAGAAAGTGATTAGTAGTCTTTCATATTTCCATTAGCAAATTTGTTTTAATTAATTCTATTCTAATTAAGACAATTATAAATCATGCAGACAACCATATTTGCTCATTACATCTTTTTGCTAATATAAATTAATAAAAATCAATAAAACTTGATTTATAAAGAACGTCGTATTTTTGCTTGTTGCGCATGCGTACTAGAACCATTGTCAAGGAAGTCAGTGGTTATTGTCACAAAATGCACATGTTGTGAAATGGTAACATACGGATAAAGCTTTCGATAATAACTGTATCTCTTTGAAGTTTATTTTATATTTTAATGACGAGAATCCCATTTTATGAATAGTCGTAAAATTACACGCTATCTTATGTTTGTGCGCATGCCATTATTCTTTAACAATTTCTCCACCATGCTTGTCATATCTGAAATAAATTCAATTCAATGATCCGTTTAAATTTCACCTTAAAAACTCCTTAAAGATACAATTGGTACTTAAAACGGACCGCATCAACAAATTGTTGTCTGAAATGGCGCGTGCTGATCTCGACCAGAGTGACGAGATTAGACGTGATTTTAACAGAGATTACCCTCCAGGTAACAAAGTCACGTGTGATCTCGTTTATTCCCTCTAATACCAACGACCACATAGTGGGAAAATCGACAGGGTCCCAAAAGAAGGTGAGTAGCTAATTGACTTCAAAATAGCATCTTAATTCACCGTTTAATAGTAATTTTATTTTAATCAGTAGAATTAAACTGAATATAAATTAGTAGCTTTGTATTCAATCCCATCATACCTTGCGTCAGGATAATTGATCACTACGGAGAAGAGTTAAACGGAAAGATTGAACTAGAAAACATTTCAGTGGTATCATAGAGAGTATTAATGAAAAGCTAGTACAAAAAGATCAGACCGTTTAGATTGTTACGTAAAAGGGATTTTCTATGCATTTTTTATATCACTTAAATGACAATTATTGACAGTCTTCACGACAAACTTGAATCCTGGACATTCGGTCCAGCAAAATGGCTTTTACTGGAGCGAAAGAAAGTTTACTGGACCGGATAAAAAATCATAGTTATTTGCAAAAAAATGCTGTCCATTTAAATGATTTATCAAATTATATTGTAAAATGTATTAAGCAAAATAGTTAATATACATGCGGAAAAGTTTCTAAAAAAGAACAGAATTATCACAATGTTTTTGTTCATATGTGACATTTCTTATAAATTATATGATTTTTGATGAATTAGGAAATTGGTGGTTGTAAAAAAGGGTGGACCGTCGGACCACTCACACTCTAAAAGTCACTGGACCGAATGCGATTTTGATGGACCCGATCCACGGTCCATTGGCTCGAAGACTGGTTGACATGGACATCGATACGCAATTTTCAAATTAACAAATGACCATTTATCGATGGCTAAAATTTATATGAATGTAATAATTATATTATTTTGTTACAAAATACTTACTAAATGCTCAACTATATACTAAAGACTCTTATTGTTTGAGATTAAAAGCAGAACCGACACACATACAGAAATAGTATTTACTGAAATAACCTTTATGTTTATACCAAATAAAGTTATTGTATTTTTATTGTTTATATGTATATCTATTATGTTTATGTATATAAAATTTATTTTCTTTAAAAATGGTAAAGGATGATCAACTATAAGTAAACATGACAATACAAATTCCAAACTTCAACTATTGAAATAAAATATAAATGAGCAGACGTAAGTTAACCATGATAAGAAATATTTGTATCATGTAAACAAATATTACATAATCCTACATTTATTCCATTTATTCCATTAATAAACTTATTTCCAATTACCCATGATAAAAAAGAAAGTATGAGTCATCTAAGAAATTCCAAAAATCAGCATTAAAGGTACTTATTCAGAGAGTTCAACCTAAACATCAACTTTTTCTGAAACTATCCAAATTGTTTTGAAACATTTTTAAGCAGAAAATTAGAGACTTGATTATGATAATTTTAGTGCAAATTGACTTACAAGTACAAATGATGGTGTTTCAAGTAGTCAAAAGCTACCCCGTATGTCACGGTACAGACAATTTCAGTGCATTTTTGTGACTTATATTGTATATTTCTTGCAATCTATAGGTCTGTTTGTCCTAAAATATTAAGAGTTAATTTTTTTACACAATTACAGACACTGAATGATATTTTGAAAAATTTGAAATTTTTTAACCAAATCAGTGAACTAGTACCTTTAATTAGTTTATCAACACTTGATTAAAAAAACGTATAAATTTAACAGAGACATAGATAACAAGATCTATCTCTCTGGTTTTAATTATAGTAAAATTGCTTGCAGCAAGCATGACATTTTTTCTCAATAGTATATTCGTCCAAGATTTTTATGGAAGGTATTGAAATAGCCGCTGTCGGGTGTTTCTTGGAAAAATTGTCTTCTTGAAAAATTTATATTTTTTAATTAATACATGTATATGTATAAATGTTTCTATCCACATGCGGATCTATATATACGATTTCATGTTTGTGCTCAAAAAATGTTTTACTAAGTCCCTCAAATACTTTCAACTTGGTGTTTGTTTTACTTGTATATGCATGTACATCTTTTATATGTCTGTAATGTTTTGTAACACGAAATGTGAAACTCAAATAAATAAATGCTAAAAACTTACAAGTATAATGACATTTAATCTTGTAATCAAATTTAATACCTTCAATTATCAACATTTTTACTTCACTAATAGACTTTTTTGAAGATATGCAAAGAATGTATATTTTGATGCAATAACATTTATATGACCAAAGATTAGTTTCGTTTCATTTTCATAAGCACCAACAAGCGTTAAAAAAGTTACATTCATTAATTTAGTATATTATGATAATATATACATGTATATACATTTATTATAATTTCTCTCATTGTTTTTTTATCTGTACACACCGTTTTGTCATCAATTATTATGCACTATTGTTCTCATTAAGTTATAAATACGTCATGGAATACTATTATTAATTAATTAAATCTATCTATTATGTATAAATAATAAATCTTAATAATTACTATTGTAATATATGCAAAATTCCCATAAACAGGGTCTTTAATATACATTATAAAAACCCAGCCCACCCTGAAAATCTTTGACGTATTAAATGAATTAAGATTGTCATTCCATTTAATTCATGATCTAATGAGACTGTGCCTTAATATCCACAGCCTTCCCTCAGCCTTCTCCAATATTATAAATGCGTTTTTAAAGCGATGACAAATTTGTAATTAGGGTAAAAGAGTCTATCGAACATTTTACAAAGTCCCACAGTTTTAATGCGATATTTCTGATAGTCTTAACAGTTGCAGGTGCTCGATCGTTGCTATGGTGGCACGCGCGATGTTCTACTCGCGGACAGAGAGTATCGACGATTCTGATTGGCTAATTGCTATAGAAATTGAGCCAATTGTCACCCGTATAAATGAGCAAAAATGGGCGAACTAACAATATGAAGGTACGAGTGTGCTCGGTGATGCTGGCACTACAAGAATCAACCTAGTACCAAGGATAACAGTTCGTTTTGTCAACTATTTTAGGTAAACATTTTTAAATATTCATTTTTACTGCATGTATCATCTTATTGTTGTTATAAAACTATTCTAGGAATGCATTATTTCTAAATGCTTAATTTCTTACATGTATATAACTATTTTGTCTTTTTTCTTCTCAGAAAAATCTTAAGGATTTCTATTTTGTGAGTTACTTTTATGATTCGAATTATTTATTTACTATCTTTAAACGTTGAGCAGATTTTATTAAAACTGTGAAAGAAACATATTTTTCATTATTGAAAACAATTTTCTCAACAACTAAAAATTTAATTTTATTAAAAGTCATTTAAAATTAAAATCCAAATTGTTAGAAAATATTCTAAAATAATTTGTTTGAATTTATTTCTAACCTTTAAAAATGTAATCCATAGAATTTCTATTCTATAATACAATTTTTGTAAACGGGTTATTAAATGTCAATATCTTAAGAAACAAAACTTTTTGTGCCTTTTAAGAATATTTAATACAAACGACATATTTTCATAGCCAACAGTCACACGGACGAAACATTTAATATACAATAAACTGCGTGACAACTATTAAACGTACTCATTCACACATTTCAACTTAAATATCCACTTTTTCTAAATTTATCAAAATTGTATGGAAACATTTTTGGAAGCATTAAACAAAGCTCCGATAATGACAATTTTTGTGCAAATTGAAATACAACTACAAATGATGCTGTTTACTACAATAAAAATCTACACCGTATGTCACGGTATAGACACTTATAGTGCATTTTTGTGACTTTTATTGTATATATCTTGCAACATATAGGTCACTTTGTCTTAAAATAATAAGATTTTTTTTTCATAATTACAGACACTGAATGGTTTTTTGAAATTATAGAAAAAATAAACCAAATCTGTGAACTAGTACCTGTAATATTGACTTAGAGATAAGCTAAAACTACACAAGTCTAAAAGTATTTATTGTTTAATACCAGAATCTTAACTTTTGTTAATAAATGTATGTTCTGTTCTGTTCTAATCAATATCATAATATCTTACGTAAATATTTTTCAACCGTTATCATTGTGCTAATATATTAAAAAAAGACCTCTGAAAATTGTGCTAAAATATTTTTTAAATTATTTTTTTAAGGAAATTTATTTTCGTATGTCTTCAACATGGACATTTTTAAACATTAGGTTATTTATTGATTGACCGAATTCATATTCTTTTAAAATATACAAAATTGTCTAGAGACACGCAGGTATTTAAAAAAATAATTTTAAAGCTGTAATAATATGATATCTTGAGTTGATATGGTAACATTTTAAGTAAAAATATATAACACATTTGTCGGACTCTACGATCGCTCGGATTGTCGTGTTTTCATTAGCATTTTTATTATTTTATATTGTTTATTCCAAGATACGCAAAACAATCGAATTCATTTTTGTTCCCTATTATAGCTGTTAAGGCGATGAACGTGCTTCGGCAAGAAACTTCAGCAAAGAAATGAAATTACGTTTTTACTTTTTAATGATATATTTATAGTTTTTTAGTACATGTACAATAGTAATCTTTGATGTTTGCATTCATTACAACGCTTAAATTTAACAATTTCTTTTAATGTTGTCAGCAAGTTCTATGTTGCGTTCAATAAAATAACACCAATTTTTTAGAAATTCTTTGAACGTAAAATCTTGTTTTATTTATATGTTTACAAATGCGATCTTGCTTTCATACATTATTCAATAAATGAACGTTCCATGCTCGTCCACAACTTTCTGTGTAAAAACTCACCATCACGAACCTGATTCTAGTTTGACTAAGAATCTGGTACCTATTTTAGAGATTTTAGATAGGGTTTTTACTCTGAAGTTCAATTCTCCAGCATGGCCTATGATAAAATGGTTTTTATTTTAATGCACCCACACATGGACCTTACATTGTAAATCAATGCTTTAAAGTTGAAATTCACTTAATATGTCATTTCCAGACGTACAAATATGTATATAAATAATTTAAACCTTCATGCATATACATGTAACAATTAAAAATAACTTACAATTCAAACTCTCATAAAATATCTAACTGATCCTACACATTCTGGTTTCATTTCTTTCTCATACATTTATAATGAAGTTAGTTAGGCTAAGATTGATAAAACATTAAATCTCATGGTATATAAACAACAGAAACAACATGATTGCTTTAACTACAACATGGACACCTATAAACCAGTCGTAACATTAACAACAGCATTCTATGATGTTGTCAGAACAATGGTGTCATTATCGTAGACAAAAACAACGTGTAAAATCTAAAACCAAACCATTCAATGAAATCAGTTGGCTGACTTCGAATAAAAAAGCCACAAAATCACCAAGTGAAAACAGTGTATAAACTTGACAAATTTAAAATATATGTAAATGAAAACAATGGGCTTATCAGATAGTGTTTTACATGCATTTCCTTTATTACTATCGATTGTTAAACGGCTCGACGCTTTTGTACTAACTGCTATAGTTTTACCGAGAGTCCGACGATCGAATATAACATGATTAAAATGGAATTTAATTATTTCGAACACCACTACAAACCTTAACAGTTACACTAATTGAGCAAAATGTTGTGAACGAAAGCACCAGAGAAAGTTAGTCTGAACACAATGCATATTTCGAGACTTAAGTCTTGTTTTAAAATTGACATACATGTTCATAGACAGAAGTCATCAGCCATCTTCTCAATGTTTAGAATTTTAAAATCGTCTGCAGCAAATACGATTGGAATATACTGATTCAAACTGTAGCCAAATACAGAAAATCTTTGCAAAATCGTCATCATAAATCTTGTGAAAAGTTACTTTTAAGTTTTGTTTATTTGTTAGGCGTCTACATGCGTCTGAAACAATGCTTCACTTTCGCAGGCTGTTATTATCATGAGGAGATGTCTTGGCAACGTCGAAATTCTTTCAACTTTTCCAGGACGATTTTTTTTTGGTTTTCTCAGAAAATTGTATTATATTGTCAGCCATTTATAATGTCAACGTTTTTTACATGTGCTCAAGTTTTTCCGAATTACTTGTTGTTTTCTTTCATTCTACGTGACTTTTTGACATACTATGTTTTTTTAAACATAAACCCACATTGTTTTCTACATGATGATCCTTATTTACTATTTCTCACTGCCAAAAAAGTCTTTAATAAAATGACACAATGCAATTTTAAGTAATTTGCAACTAAAGCACTTCGGCATTTTATGGGTTAAGAACTAAGTGTGTAAACGCTGAGTACCGAGCGCTAGACCCCATGCATGCTAATCAAATGGGATTTTGTCCTGTGTAACGAAACTTACAGGTTACGGATATTGTCGAACGCTTACGATTGACTTTATGATAAAGCTGCAGATTAAAAACTAAATATTATTCCAGTATTTGAAAGTTTTGACATTAAATTATAGATTTACATGTTATATTATCTTTGACATTCAACTTTACAAAAAATGGTGTAAGCAAATACCATTTTAGGAACAGTAGTCCAGCGGTAGGACGCGCGCTTAGGGATCGAGAGGTCCTGGTTTCGAATCCCACTAGGGACACTTCTTATTTCATTGAGCAAGAAATTTATCTGCGATTGCTTCACTTCACCCAGGTGTAAATGGGTACCTGCGAGGGTAGTATAATTCTGTTGCGACAAGGGGTAGCAGCTGACAAGTCGGTGAACGTTTAAGTATGAAACTCAGACTATAAAATAAATGATTTAATTAAATAATTTTTTTTAGATAGACAGATTCCAATTTGTAACTCCACGTTTTGCGTGTGTAAATTTTGCAATAAAAACACATGTACAACTTCTTTGAAAAATGGAATTATAGTATTTAGATTTTATATCTGATGAATCATGGTTTTGGCAATTTTACATCATATCATTCTGTCCCATAAATTAGAAAACGAATCGGTCAGCAGTACCATACACATTAGCACTGATAAACGATTTCATAATTTTCTTCCACTAAAAATATATATATTTATATACATTGTAGATAAAGTTGGTTTGATTCAAATATAAAAGTGTCGACAGTTAACAGTTTAAAATGCAGATTGATTGAAACTAATAGGAATGGAATCAGACTGTTTTGAGTAAAATTTTAATTTTAAAACATAATCTCAAACAGCATGGTAATCTTAAAATGTTAGTAAGCAGAATTCTTGTGAAGAATTTCAGTCAGTAACATCCAGTGTTTTATTGAGTGTTCATGTTTTCCACGTCATGTACTTGTCTTAATTAAGAAAACCAAACATTAATGCTTTTGGTTAAGTTTACAAAAATCGTTTAATTTTATTCCAATAATTAAAAGTCCCTTTTAACTCTGACGTGAGATTTGCATTCTGCCATTTGCTTTCAGAAAAATGTTGGAATATGAGAGTTCTGTAATTAAACAAACAGAAAACAATATAACACACAAGTTAAATGTCCTGTGAAGAAGCAAGACGCATATTGGACAAAATTAGTAAGCACTCCACATTGGGCAAAATGCTTTCCTACATTTTCTTTTCCTATCAATTTTAAGAATAAATATGCAAAATATTAGCATTTCCACTGTGGCACATCGCAAACAACCGAAACTGTGCATTATTTTATTTTTATTAGTATGGAGCAATGGTCTATATTTGCATGCCGAAGAATAGTATCATATGAAATTTATTGATAAATATTGAATTTTTTTAAGCAAAGTGTTGTTTTTTTCTTTCATACCAATTAAGGTTTCTTTCTGCAAATGATGACAATTTTATTCAATTATTACATTCACAAATAGACAAACATAGAAATTTAAATTTATATGTGTACATTTCGGGACAAGGTTTTTGACGTTTTTGGCCAGTAATAAATCGCAATCCCGTCCGGGAACAAAGAGTGTGATTAACATTGAGACATCAGCCAATGAAAATCCAAGAAAACCATCAAATCAGTGTATTTCTCATGGCCTAGTCCACTCTTGTATCGATTCCAGTTTAATTAACAGACGATTCAGAATCATTATCAAACGGAAAAACATTTTAAAGGAATTGGGTAAAAAACTGACGACTCTAGTTTATGTAAAATACGAACCCGGACATTGATTGATTCTAGGTCACCACGGAATTAAACCGTACGCATTAAAATGTTCAGAAATTCCCTTTAAACATTGAATAGTTCGTTGAAAATCGAAAATATCATGAGGCACTGGTATATATAGAAGGAACGAGTCATGTTTTTCACTTTCAGCTGATGGGATCTTATAATTGAAAACGAGGGTTTTGTTTAAGTCTTTAAATAATTGAGTTAATAACTGTTAGTTAAAATTTGCTGTCACAATAAAAGTTATAAAACTACATGCGTTCAGTGAGACTGGCTATGGTATATATTTCATCGCGATTGGTGTCCTAAGAAGAACATATTTGTTTATTGATATTTTGTATAGTTTTTTATAATTATACGTAAAAGTAAATACATTCCGTTCATAAATTGGACTAAATAAAGAGCGTGTACTGTTCTGCAATTCCAATTGACCATTCATACAAATGTTTCTTTATACAAGTTTTTAATTATTATCAAAGAAAATTAGTTTCAGCTTGAAAAATCGTGTGACGAAATAGTATATATAAATAAAAATAAAAGGAAATAACGATTTTTTTAAATAAAATATGTATCAGAGATATGATAGGATGCGATTTTATGAAAAATATATACACATTATAATTAAAATCACAATTACATAATTACTATAAATAAATAAACGAATATTTTCATGTCAAGAAATGTGTCAATTTGTGACTGTTCAGGTCTTTCTGAATAAAACTAAGAATTACAACTATAGTCTAGATAAATATAAATTATATATGAATAGATTTTATTGATGTTAAAATAATTATGAAATTAAAACTAATATAAAATATATAAATGTAATATATAGTTTATAAGTTATAAGGAACAACAGTCTGTTGATTATATAATATAATAAATAAATATAAAAAACATATTGTACACTTTAAAAGTGTTATTTTGACCAGCAAATTAAAACCAAGTAATTGCAACTGAATCGAATTTCATAACTTTATTCAACTCATTGGGGCACTATTCATTTTTTAGAAAATGTTATAAATTTACGAAATTTTGGGATGAAGTAACATTTGAAATATTCAAGGAGAAAAACTGTTCAACCACTAATTGCATTGTTCAGTTGCCATTACCCATATTTTATATTTCATAAAATCTCTCAATAATATTTTATTATACATGTGTAATAATATGAAAATAAGAATGATTGACATGAGCCATTCTCCTGCACCGTATCGTGCTTCAGTAATCGGAAGTAGGATACAACCCGAGCACGTGCGACATAACCCGATATCACCCGACTTATTCCGAATGTCCAGCTCATTTTGTGTACTCATAACGTGACGGAAATAAATGACACGTGACGTGGAGCACGTGCCCCCGCGCCATTTTTATCTTTACAGTATTATTTGAATAGTACCAGCATTTGATACGAAGCGACATACTTAAAGTCACGAAATCTGATCAGTATTTTGATAAACTGCTGTGAAAATTTGATCCACCATTTAGCAACTTTTGTAATAAAGAAGGTGTCACCCATAAACAATACTTTCTATGAAAACTATGTCCTGAATTCGGTGTAATTCATCATGACAATAAAGCAAAGGGTTAAAAATGACATCCGTAATGAAATGTATAATTGGCCTTACATGATTTCTCGTGCTTAGCATTGTTTTTGACGCATGAGGCTTCCCGGCAATAATATGTCAATATTTTTCTCATTTAATGGGAAATTAATGGGCTGCTGGTGGAATATTTGTGAAGAATGAATTACATCAATTACGTAATGTAGTATAACATGATTCTACTGTAGTCAGCTAAACTGCCTTCATTAAGAATTGACAATACAGTAAATAACATTGGACAATATTTTTTGTAGACTTAGTTCACTAAAATGAGCTTTTCTACAATATGAACTGCATGGACGTGTCCGAGGGAAATATGGCCTGAGAACAGAAATCGCAGTGGTTTAAAACATACTTTTACTGCTGGTGTGAAAAATATTCATAACCTAATTGTTGTGGTATTTTTTTCAGCACAGTGTAGTCCTAATCGCTGAGCTAACTTCCATGATTATTTTTCCTCGGAAATAAATAATTAATTTTCAATGCGGTCAAACAATTCGTGTCTGTCATAATGTCAGTTAGATGGTAGAAACGGGTGCACAAATGTAAATATTAAAATTTCTTGAGAGTTTACATGATAGTGTGGTTATTTTGGTCAAAGAAGTCTCAAATTCAATTAGCACGCCGAGTGTCCACTTCAATTCCGAGTTTAGCACATTGCGCATGTGCCAACTAGCACGTGTTGTGCATTTCCGGTAATTGTTGCGGTCCATATTTGTTTATAGAAACACTTAATCATGTCACGGAATACTCAATCAAAAATCAGAATGAATATCTTATTGGTAAATTTACAGAAATGTTTCATGCTTGATTAACGTGTTGAAATGTTTTTATATTAGAGACTGGAAACGGCGACAGCTCCTCACCGTCTGGTTTTGACGTCGTTCCAATTTGCATAAATTTGTAATGTTGGACGTATTCCATTCTTTGTACAATCATAGAATAATAGTTGAGACTATAGAAGAGTATTTTGGCATTAACGCTAAATACATGTACTATGTAAAACATGCATGAAAGGCCCGAAAAAGTTAAACCCAGCTCCACGACTATTGTTTTGCCCGAGACATCAAAGGCCATGTATATTTGATTGGCGCACGATAAATGCATTTACAAATGTGTATCCGTTTTGAATTTATTAGTTTTTTCATGTAAGTAGATATATCTACTGACGAGTTTCAGTTTGAAATATTCAATTTTTTGTCATAATACATGTAATTATTATTGCTATGAAGTATTTTGACTACCCATGGCTAATTTCAAAATCTCTAATATCTCATTAATGACAAGAGAAGTGACATTATAAGTCGTTCGAGATTCTGAAAATTATCGCACAGTTTCAAGTTAAGCGACAAAACTTAAAACTATAGAAATTAAACTACTTGACTTGGAAATAAATATGAATACATGTTGATAATTCAACTGTCCTGAAAATTTTCACAGTATTCTTCTAATTATTTCTACACAGCTATTCTGACCTATAGAAACTTGCCAAACATGTAAAAAATTTCTTTCTAATTAAAATACATGTACTTGAAATATTCACATTAATCATGCTGTAATTGCATTAAATTGATAAAATTTAGTTGTTAAATTAAGCTGCTTAATAAGCCACAGTCCGATTTCTACATAATCCTGTAAGGAACTAATATAATATTATTTATTAAAGCACTTACTTGTGTGAAGATCTACAAATTAAATTTTCATTTAGTTACTTGTATTATCGATGTAGTTTATATACCATAGTCTTAATTATTATGTGAAAATGAATATGAAACTGTTGATGAATAAGTTTCTGTAATCTAATGAATTTCTCTATTTTAAAATATAGAGTAATTTCGGATAGTTCCATAACTTCACTAAAATTCTAAACTATCAGAAAAGTGTGGTCCCGTAAAATCAATGGGCGTACGAGAAGAGGTCTAGTTTGGGTGCGTTTGAAAAAAATAAACTCTGAAATTTACTCAAAAACATTTCCGGTGGAGAATTCTAAATGTTTGGTCCCGCTTATTAGTTATTTAATTTTATTCTTTTTTAAATGTTATTCATTACATATACGTACTGCATTTAATTTATTTAGTATTTGTTAGAATTTTTCTACTGTATATAAGAGCTGACAGGTCAAGTTTATACAATTAGCCGCTTTAGTCTAAGACCTTCCAGTGTTAGTATAAAAAACTTCGAAACCTCTACAGAAGCGTCTCCAGTGACCAAAACAAGCCAAATTGAATGAAACTCTTCAAAATTATTTAATTTCTTGACTTTCGATGAAATGAAGATCACGCGGTGTTCTTTATTGTAATTATGTTAAAATTACATTACAAAGTTAATATATTAAACACATTTATTTTATTTGATGCTAATTAGAAGGTCTGAATTCGATGAATGTGTCAATTTGCGTTGTACATAGGGGCGACCTTTTATTAACGACGTCATTCACTCTTCATTTTAAACTCAATTAAATGTACTTCGTCGCTAGATATCTCTACTTTACAATGCAAGAATACACCGTTCAACATAAGCAACATTTTACTCGTCATTAAATATTCAACATTTAAACAGTATCTAATTTTCACGTCGGAGATCCTTTTCAACAAATTTATTTAACTTTGTTAAAATATGTTGAACAAATACGAAGCCGGTGACAATAATGAAAAAGTTTTTAAGGTGCCCTCTCATCAAACTGTATACGAAATTTTCTGTAATTGTTTAGAAAGCAAGTGTTTTTTGGTGGAATAATAACCTTATATATCACGTCATTTTTTGGAGACCCGCACTCATATAAAATTGGTGGTTACGTCAAGTTCACAGCTTGATTCTAGACATCGTATAACGGCAGTGTTGAAAGTGATACCACCTATGTATTATTACGCCTTTTATGACTAGTTGACAGTGGTTACATCAGGTCACGTGGAATACAAAGCATCCGGGCGTTTTTATGCTTTAAGTCAACAATGATTTGTCGAAAATTAAAGTTTTTTAGAATATGAAACAGGTTTTTTCTCTATTTCATTGGAACCAAACAGTACAATCAAACAAATAGAATAAAAGAAACTTCGTAAAAAAACAGATGCACTCATTTAGAGCCCTCTCCGCGCCCTTTTTATTCGAACGAATGACCCGTAAAGTGATTTATCGCTCCGATGCTTGTATAGTGGTTATATTAGGCCTACAAATCGGGTATCTGTCATTTTTTTCTTGAAGTACAACAGGGAACACTATTGCTGCATTGCAGTTCTTGAAAAAATGTCAATTCAGAGAGTAGTGAACAATACTATTCTCATATCTGATGATTTATTTGAGAGAGCAATATTTGTAGCTTTTGTTGTAATATTAAAAAAGCTCAAAAGGGATCAATGACAATTGACACCAATGAAGCAGAAACAGTGTGTTTTTATATTTATAATTATCAATAATTGGATTCACTGTTAAAATAAAATTGTTCTACTCAATGGTTTCCTAAATCTTTTAAGCCAAACAACAAGCCACGGTTTTATGGGACTGAGGCAATAGTTCATTCATCCTATCTATCTTACACTAACATCTACTTGATATTTTATTTGTAGATTACAATGACATTAACAGAGGAGACAACATATATACCATCAATGCATAGTAGTAAAGGTGATATAGACCCCGAGAATCATTGGGATATTAATGATAATGTTTTACCTATGGTAAGTTCGAATTTCTATGCAATACTTCCTACAATATAATCTTGCCATTTATTTATCATGTTTTGGTATGTTGCTATTTTGTTTTTACCAGTAAGTAATTATGGACTTTAGTCAGTTATCTTTCCCTGATAAAATCTGGAAAATAACGAATTGGTAAGTAGGTCCTTGCAGCTGGAATCCTCGGATTTTAAGGCTGAATTCCTATTATATTATCCTATGAGGATAACAAAATATTCCATCTAATATATTTCTTGTTAATGAAGATATTAACAGAAGTGATGAAATTTGGATAGTTCTTTTCCCTAAAAATACTTAGTTGAATTTCAAACAAATTAAATGATTTACAAAAAAGTTATTAAAGATTAATTTTGGCAAATTGACCTTGAAATGTAAGTGTAAAATCCAACTAATAGGACCTACCTATTTGAAGAGTATACAAGGGGAAATAATTGATTAAAGTCCCTTATTACAAGGTATCTCTCAAGAAGACTTTCTACATATAAGCTTAAGTTTATGCATTTTACCATTGAACCAGGCACTCCATGTTATCCCTTAAACTGTTTTAGGGTTTTCTTCCATAACATTTTTACTATTTCACCATTTTTACGGGATATTGTGGGGGCCCGATTAAATGATGAAATATTTAAGAAATATGGGAAAATATAACTGGTCGGTAGTTTGTTTTATACTTCGGCCTACAATGATTACAAATTATTACATAGTATAGGTACATTGAAATTATATAGACAATTATTTATAACACCAGAGTGCTGATTTTCTGAATATTCAGATTATTAAAATATTTTCTAACTAATTTGATATATGTTCTTGGCATAAAAAAACTGGACCGAAATTGTGAATAAAATATGAAACAATATGAAACCAAAATGCCCGAGTCATGTGTATATTTATAATTTAATTAGAATATTTTATTTTCTCAATAAAATGAATCCATTCAATGAAAAAGGTTTAATCAAATTTTTTATCCACGAACATTTTGCCAAACTCCAGTCATGATTGCCCTTTTCCAAGAGTGAACTGGCAATTATTGTTGCATTTAAAGCCTTCACGGTACACTTTAACACAAGAGCTGTCTATAAACTTCTTGAAACTGGCCTTTTTGAACAACGTTTCAACTTGTTTATATTGTATTTGTTTTTTTTGCAGCTCGAGAAATTAGAAGAATTTCATGAATGGCCAGATGGAAACTGTCGTCATGTTTATAGTCACGAGACTGAGGACGCAAGACGTCACGTGAGTGGCTGGGCCATGCGCAATACGAATAATCATAATGCTATGATTCTGAAGAAGTCTTGTTTGGGTGTGTTAGTATGTAGCCATGACTGTTGTGGTGCCGAGGGAGAGAAGATTCATCTAAGACCTGCAATATGTGACAAAGCAAGAAGGAAACAAATTGGTATGATTTTATTACAGAGTAAACTTTATGAGTACAAGTATATAAAGCTATGCTGTTTAATGGCCCGCTCTAGTTACATAAACTTATATATTCTCAATTTTCTATTAATGAACTCTTTAAACTGCGAATTTATTAGATTTTGTGTGATTCAGTGTGCAGTGCAATCGAATATATAAATAATATATATGCTTGCGCTTTATATACGGCCTTGGTAGTATGAAAGGTTGGGCTCTGAAAAAGACGATTCTAAAACATTTATATGATCGACTGTGAGTACTTGTTATCATTCAAGCTAAAATAAATTTGTGTTAACTAAATTAAGAAATCCATTTAGATAGCTTGTGAAAAGACATAACCCGTCTCATTGTATTATCTCCATGCATCATTGATCCAACTGGTCAAAAATATTAAAAAAATATTATTTCAATATTTATAGGAAAGATGTGTCCAAACCCTAACTGTTCTGGTGTGTTAGATCTATTACCATGTAGGGGACACAGTGGGTACCCTGTCACACATTTCTGGCGTCACTATCGTGGTGCCATCTATTTTCAAGCCAAAGGGGTTCACGACCATCCAAAACCTGAACTTAAAGCATCAGCAGAGGCCAGACGACACCAGAGGTCACTTAGAAGTCAACGACTCGGAGATGTAAGTATAACTAGGTTATTACATAATTAAATTACTTATCCCAAATCATGCAGGGCAGTTGTCATTCACTGACGGAAGTACAAATGTATATGCCTTGTAACTTGTTAACAAATAAATCCAGAAATTTAGCCTTTCTATAGGAACGGTGAATTGATCTACCGCTGTCATATGAGCTACACAATGTGTTGCTACGGCGTTACTCGCAACCAAAAAAAAATTAAAGTTACATAAAGACTAAATCTTGCCAATCTTTTCACTCGCCCTAAGATTTGTTAATGCAGAAAGACCGACGTTTCTCCTGATTGGTCAATAGAGCTGCGGACTACAAGTATTTTAAACTTGTCCTAGCTAATTTCATCTCAACTTCAAACTGTTTTATTCGGAAATGTAAACGGTTCGGCGGGACTTTATCCTGTCTTTGAACTATTCGTTCAGTTGTTAATTTTATGCCTGAATTAATAATCTTGTCAAAGCGTTGCCCCTGATTGTCTTGGACATATTTTATTTAAAAAAAAACGCCTTTACAATACAAAGCGATAGATTGGCCATATTTGTGGGTTTCAGATATCATAATAGCCTCGAGCTATCACCACGAATGAAACCTAGCTGCGGTTAAAACTATTGTCATAATTATGTGGAAAAAATGCTGATTGACGATTAAAGAAAATTATTAAAATAAACAATAGTGTATTGGGGTTGATTTGTAACGTTGGTGTTAAAGTTCGTCTGAGTTATCGCGGGGAACATCAATCAGTCCAATATCTGAATGTAACAATAATAAAAAGGTATCAAAGATTTCAATTATATTTTTTTCACTTGTCTCAAATATTCTTCTTTTCACTCACGTTTTATTATTTCATTCAAATCATAATCCGTCCGATGATCACGTGTCTCCGGTCGAGTTACGTGAAAAAAGTGTTAATGGAAAAAATATGGTAATGGTGTGAGGTGTGACTGAAGGATTGTCATCCTAAAAGGCAGAGATATTCCGCATAAGAATTCGAAATACGGAAATTGATATTTGTCAAAACTGGTTTGATTAAACTTTTGATTTGAATGAATTTGTATCAATTTTACGATGATGAATACTGTTCAAGAATCTTCTGGCGTAGAAGGTCAAAACTGGGCGTGATCGAGAGAGAAATTTTACACGCAGGGATGGTAACGATGTGAAGCGGTTTCGTCGACATCTTCATTTTGTGACCGTTCAATAATAAGACTTTTAAGAAATCATATTTTGCATTTTCTTGGCTTTTGGATTGATCTGAATGTTAAAGCAGTGTGGGTTTAATTGATTTTATCATATTTTTTTAGTGTATTCCTTAACTCAGTGATAAATGGGGCTCTTTTAAGTGATTTATTTATTAAAACCCGACCAGGCGAGCATTGTCGTCCCCTATTTAGAAATTTGATTTTTTACTCTAATCACCTTATGAAATTGATAGTGGGTATTGTTATAAGACTTGAAGCACGTGCGTTCATCAAAGAAACATTAAGTAGGTTGAAATTACAGCGGTTTTAAAATGTGACTTCTGATGAATGGGTTTTATGTCTTTCTGCGTAATAAACATAAAAAGAAGTTTGTAATAACGCCTCTAAAATAATTTTAAGAACTTTAATCGTGGTTTACCATTTCATACGTTTTAGTTATAAATTATATTTAAAGCTTGTTATTTAACTCAACGCAACGCAAAATCTTATAACGGTCATACAGTTCAGTCTTTTTTTATCATTTTACAAACAATATTCATGTCTTGTCTTATTTTCATTGTCTAGTACCTACCGCAATGTATATTCCGTTTATACTATAATAAATTGTTTCTACATGTACATGTATTTTACACTAGAGGTAACAGGCAATGGTCTCAACTTGGTTATTTTTGTTGAGTTTAGCACAGTAGAAACTAACTGTATAGATCATATCACGACGGTCATTCAATCTACTCACCATTCCTGGTAAAGGCTAAATCTCTGGATTTAACCACTTATTAGGTACATACGCCCGTCAGTGACTGACAACTGTCCTACATGATTAAGATTCAGTGCTTGGAGGGAGAATGACCGTAGAAATTATTACATGACTAAATTCTATTTCAAAATTCAAAATTATTTCTGCATGGTATGAGTATTTTAATCAAATTTGATGTAAGAAGTATCAGGTTAATTAGTTAAAGTTTAAAGCTGGTATCATCATATTCGGATGACTTAACAGTTTAACAATGATTGATATTGACTTGTTTTTTGTACATATACATCATACATGTATATTAAATATGTTTCAATCATATTTTAATACCAAATTGTAATATGTATTTCAGGATTGTAATGGCGGGAAAATGTTCAGAAAACATCGAGATAGTTCTAACTTTTCTCCAGTGAGGCATTTATTGACTCCAGGTAACATGAACTTACTTTTTTATGTTAATGATATCAAGATTTTTTTTTAATTAAAAGGCAAATAAAAAGTGTCTGTATATTTCTGACTGACTGGACATCAATTTTAATATTTTACCATGGCCTGTTTCTGTATTGATAATGTATGACTTATATACAGTTAAGAAAACATAATGTTTCACAGAACAATTAATTAGCAGATTGGCGAAAGAGAGTCAGGGGAAGTTTGAGCTTGAGTCGTATTTTAAATTACTGCATACAATTTCTAAATGTCTTTTCTAAATGCCTTCGTTTTTGCATTATGTGATAAAAAAGGCTATAAAAAAGTTGGTCTTGAGTCGGCACCTTTTTATTTTCTTTTTAAAGTCTCTCATTGAAAGCGTAGACTTACGAAACTTATGCAGACCCATCTTGGAATTATATTTCAATATACATGTACATGTTATATTATATAATTTCAATTATGTACAATTTTTATCAACAAAACTTTAGAGTATTGTCTAATTTCATAAACCTGTTACATAGGGTTATGTGCTCACACTCTTATTTACTTACTGTGGATGCAATGTTGATTTTGTGTAAACTTACATATAGGCTCTTTTTTGAGAATTACATGAAAATCTCGAATAGCAGTTATTTTACTGGCATAGTAATTCTCCTGTAACCATCAACAAATCGATTTCGTAAAATGATAATTTTAGTTCAGAGATTCACAAAGAAGATTGGATTTATCCAAATGTGTAGCCTCGTAAAATAAAGTCTATATTATTATTATTAATATTATTGTTATTATTTACTTGGCGTTAGTTGTTACGTAAAAATACAAAACGCATACTGTAATACATGTAAAACATTTTTCTTCTTCCTGTAACTGAACAAGATCCCTCTCCTAATTTATATTTTGATACATAACTTTATAATTTAAGCCAAAAGTTAAAAAAGTTGGGCATTCGTACAAAATACTGAAGTCGGCTGAACCTTTATACTGAGGCAGAATTTAAATCGAGTTATTGCTACACCAATATTATGGTGGCATACTTTTGCCATCAGATAACCACATAACTAACTAGTTAGTTAAGAGGCTAACTAGTTACGATAACTAGTTAACCTCTTAATTAACTAGTTAGTTATGTGGTTATCTGATGGCAGAAATATGCCACCATACAATATACATGTATGCTAATGATATTTTCTCTTATTTTCAGAAAAGGACAATATGTGCTCGTGTCCACCATTTGAATGCACTTGCCCTAGATGGAACTTTCAAGGAAGTCCGAAGGTAGCCAATTCACCACCGTTTCCTGCTAAAAAGCTCAATTTCTATGGCCCAGCATTTTGTGAAATTCCACCAGGGACTGGTATGCAGTCATTATCTATTGAAATAGATACTAACAAACATTTAAATCACCCAAATAATTATGGTCTCTATCCACCGGACTTACAGACGAGTCTTCCACCATCGTTTGTATCAAACGTACCACAGATGACGTCATTTCCGATTGTGCCAAACCAAAGTTCATGTTATGAGCCAAGACAATCCGATATATTCCCTTCTTCCGGTTCTGTTTTCCGAGAATCAAGCGTCAGCTCGAACATGAGTCGTCGAAGCTGCGAGCGGCTAGAACCCACGAGTTCCGCTCAGTTATTTCTGCCGGGTAAAAGGTACAGATCATCGGATACATTCGGTTTTTATGATAAACCTTACAGTGACAATGATGTTTATGGGTCTACACCGAAAAGAATAAAGACTGAACACATGTCTTCAATGTCAGATTGTTCTAGGAGTTCAATTGCTCAAAATACTCATTCAAGACCAGACAGTGGGGATATTCTATTTGAAGACAGCATGGATCTATTGAATAGTCCGTTCGAAACTGATATCTACACATCCCTTGTACAACGATTTAACGAAGGCAACGACACGGATAGCCAACCACAAACTTTACAAGTTAATTCAGCGTCTTCGGCGGGGTCCTCGTCAACTACGAACTTTGCCGAACTGAAATCATCTTCTCAGTCGTTGGATACACGAGCAAAATCTTGTCAAGACATATATCAGAGTTCAGTGCCAAGAAGTTTGGACAATCAGTATAGAAATTGTAACACTGAGCCTATACAAACAACCTCGGAGTCTACATGTTCCGGTTCCAGTAGTTACTTCCCTTTACATTCACAATGTATGATGCCTGAAAGCCCAGTACCAAGTTGTAATTATGATTATGACCAAAGACTTCCGCATCAACAATTATCATCTCAATCACAATATTGTAACCATAGTATAAATATTACATTAAGATATAAATAATTGTCCAATTGTATAATGGTTGTATATAAATCCATGTGTGCACTATTTTACGAACGTGTGCACTATTTTACGTACGTGTGCACTATTTTACGAACGTGTGCACTATTTTACGAACGTGTGCACTATTTTACGAACGTGTGCACTATTTTACGAACGTGTGCACTATTTTACGAACGTGTGCACTATTTTACGTACATGTGCACTATTCTACGTACGTGTGCAATATTTTACGTACGTGTGCACTATTTATCGTACGTGTACAAATTATATGTGAACATTTTAAATTTACTTGCACGTTCAAGATTTCACGTCGCTGTATTTAAGTCCCCTATTAAATTCAGAGCTTATGTATTGAAGTTAAATATTTGATTATCAATTTCATAATTTCACGGATATAGAACATCACACGGTGACGGTATACATAATTATATAATGGTATTTTCTGTGTTTTCGTTGTAAATTGAATAAAATAATAAATTATGCCCGGGTTTTACATCTTATAGACAAAATATCTGTGTATTTGTTTGGTGTTTCTTACATTATATAAAACAAAATTAGTTATAAAAGGGACATTTTCATCTGTTTTAAGCTTTATTGTCATTGAAACACTATCAAATGTACCGAGATTACGTGGACGTTTCATGTATGTTAACCAAGGGACGCAACTGTAAAATTATTGTTAACAATGATGTACAAAAGTTCAGTACGAGTTGTCTCCCTTGAAAATGGACTACCGCAGTTTATAGACTACCGCAGTTTATAGTACGAGTTTTATGTTTAATTATCTCATTAACGTCTATAAAATTACCATTGAGATAAGATATACGTATTCTCGTTCCCAGAGTCTAGTAAGTTCTCAATACTAGTATTGAGAATCTTACTTGACTCTGGGAACGAGAATGAGATATACGTTAACATTGTGTGTTTATTTTTGTTATCTTTTTTATAAAGATAACATTGTTTTATCTAGTCAGTGAGTGGTTTGTTCTTTTATCTAATAAAATTTGAATCATATGAAAAATTATGTTATCTCTTCTCTTGTCTTTATTGGTCTTTTCTTAAACCTGTCAAATCCTTGAACATCCGTAGACAACAAACACAATGAATGACTTACCATGTCAATACATTGTCTATCTTTAAGTGAATCTTTTATTCTATTGAACAAAGATCCATTTTTTGCACACGACTTTAAGTGATAACGTACAGTGTCCCCAAAAATCATTGGATAAAATCTTGTTTTTTTACATATTGCCATGAAAAAACAAGTTATCTACACAATACCCTAAGTGAGCATTAAATAATTTAGTCAATCAACATATGATTCCAACTATGTTACATAAATAAGCATAATTTATAGTAAAACTTATTAGAAAGAGCAGTAGAAATAATCAGTATTTCGTAAAACTGCACTGATTTGTCAAAAAACTTTAAGAGTGCACTGTATTTGGATGTATTTGGCTTGGTTTCACCTAGATACGCAAAATTATCGTTTCTATATGACACAGGTCAAATGTAATGAACATTTCATAGAATATAAATTATTCATTGACATGGCTTTAATTAGTATGAGATCTGTATGTTTCATGTCATTTTGTATCCTTGGTAATGATGGATCTTTATAGTGCAGAATACATTAGTAACATTTAAGTTAATACCTGTCTTACCACAAGTATGCATGAAGAATTCGTTAGCGGTCATTCACTTGACCACTCCGGATTACTTTTACATTGGTTTGAACAGAACAGAAAAAGACAAATCAAAATGTCATGTAACTCAGATTGATTTTAGCAATAAAAATCAGATTTATTTGCAAGTACAGTAGAACTACTTAAACCAGGTCCAGAAAAAATGCTTTGATTCGTCCAATCTGAATAGTTAATCATTTATGCAGTTTCTTATTAAATGATCTTCAAAAAGGGCACAAGTGAAAATGTCAGTTGTAAATTGGAAGTCTTACTAAACATAAAGTCTTTATGTAATGACACTTAGTTGATAAATTTCGACTGTTTAAAGACTCAACTGAGTGGATTGTCACACGTCCATTATACCATTATAGACCATTCTACCATTATACATCATTGGTGGCATGGATGGTGACACTTTGTTAATTCTAAAATTTAATTGACCGACACCACTTAATACAGGTAAATTGATGAATTTGTAGGGAAATAGGTGACCACTGGCCACAGACAGCGGTTGGCTGCTTATGACAGGTGCAAAATAAAGGGATTTTCGTTGGGAGGAAGCCAGATTGACCACTTACAGTAGGTGACCGCTGATAGCAGGTGTCTGTTAATGCAGGTTATACTGTATACATGTATACATAGCTGATAGTAATAGAACGATACACAAATATATTATTATAATTTTACAACATGATCGAAGATTCCTTCTCAACTACTGATCAATGCTTTCATGTAAAAGTATGCAGTTTCTAACGGATGTTTAGAGTCTAGTGCTAGCGTTTTCATGGTAAAATGACTTTCTGAACTATTTGCCTTGTATAACAGTCGAAATATTTCAACATAAACAGACAAACACTTTAAAAACAAGAATGTAGAAGAATGGAAATTCTTTAGTGTTTACAAATATAGAACTAAATAGAACAAATATAAGGATTGGAGAACACTATAGGCAAGCCTATTTATACAAGTAATTTGAACTTTGATGAGCAAAAAATAGTAAGATTACTGTCAATACAAATGATACAGACGTTGTAAACAACTTTCATAAGAATGTGTTTACCCCAATGTTAAAGAGATTAATTTATGTATTTTACAAAACCAGTTTGGTCAAGTTACAATAATGTTAAAGATGTATATGCTTAAAAATTGTGATGTATAAACATTTTTGTTTTTATGTATTTCAAATCAGGTAGCTACGCTTAGTGGAATAAAACGCAACAAGACTCGAGACACGTAGATCTAAAAATAATTCAATTCACCTTTTAAGTTGATAACAAAATATCTCAGTTGCCAAAGCTAACAAAGTTTATAGGTCTAAACAAATGGAAAAGTACGGTAAATATAACTGATCTGGGTCATACGATTGAAGCACATTTTGTACTACAACGTTTCAATGTTGTGATGATGAAATATTGACTCAGCGTTAGTTCAACTTCCGGTAAAATGCATGATGGGTTTAGAGCCTCGTTTTCAATTCAAGCTAGTAATTTTCCGCTAATGGCGCTAATGTTTAGAATATTTTTCGCGGGCGTTTGTCATGTCAAGACAGGATGGTCACATCAGTGTAAATATTAGTATATGGGTTATTACCTACAGCAGACGACCACAAATATGTCAACAATGTTTGTCTTCCCAATTAATTAGGATTGTTACAACCATTCTTACATGTATTGGCGCAAATATGCGGAAATATGCGGAAATGAGCGGGAACTAATAGAGGCTGCTCAAAAGAGTTGAACAGGGAGATTTATCATACAAAAGACCAGCGAGTATTCAAAATACACATTTGAAGAGTTCGTTTTCAAAATATAAACAACTGAACAAAAAAGGCTAAATGAAAAATTAAAATACCCTTGTACCAAATTATTGTAAACCATGCGAACCACAGGCGGCGGGCGCGGTCCAAAAGCAAAAACACTATAAATACATATGTATATATAATGTTTTGAACTGGGACCGTGCTGGCGGCCTGAGATGTGGACTGTATACTTGATCTCGTATCATTTTAGCGTCAAAACTTATGCGATACAAAAAGTAACCAAGATGTTTATTGCAATATGTTAATCTTACAATTAATTATAAATTCGAAATGAACATTCAAAATATTTCATTGGCTGTGTGACAGCATACTTAGAATGAGCATATTTCTCTATTAAGTGTGGGTTTTCATCAGCTCTAACTTAAACTATCTGTAAGTAATTAAATAATTTAGAAATATATTATCTTCACACTTTGTGGTTCAAGACAGCTATTTTACATTTAGTACCTACCTTAAAGGAAATACCATCTAATTCAATGAAATACCAAAAATATCGAAATGATCGGCATTCCAAATATGCGACACCGTTTGAAACGTATCGTAAATTGCATTACTAAGACATAACTCATGTTTTTGAAAAAAGTTAAGGTTTTATTCAGACAGTTTAGAATAAATCTTCACAAGAAAACATATGCAAGCGTTTGAAATAAAACTTACATTATTAAGAATAAACTATGCTATTAAAGGTAAATTATAAATGTTACAACATTTATAAGTGGTACAAAATTATGCGATATTTATCGTTAAAAGTGTGACTTTCAACTTCAAGACTCAAGAAAGCTAATTAACGTGGTAACAGTGTTAAACAGAACAGAACAGAACAAACACTTTGTTTCTAAATATGACTTGAACCATGTTAAAGCATTATTTGAGATATTGTAACATTCTAGCTTTTCAATAAGTAATGAGTGGTTGACCAGATCAAAAGCTTTTGTTAGATCGAGAAATATAGTTCCAACAATTTTGTTGTTGTTAATTGCTTCTATCCAGTTATCCATTAATAATGTTAATGCAGTTTCACATATCATGGTACTGGACTAATATTATAAATTTTGAAATATATATTTTGTATTTCAATAATTCAAATAAAGATACATGATTGCGTAATTGTATAAGTCTAATACATGTACAGCTTAAAGAAACTATAATAAAACGTAAACACAACACTATTCATTTAAAATATTCATAAGATTATATATCTCAATATGTCAATGTTACCTCTTAATACGTAAATATGTATAATATAAAATATAGATATATAATAAAAAATAAATATAAAATAAAAATTTATGCATTTGCTAGGTTTCGAACCAGCGACCTCTTCAACTTTTCATTTCATATGATTATTTCCGTTCCTTCCCTTTAGCCGACTGAGCTATTTGGGTCCTAAAGGGCAGAGCATGTAACAATAGTTAAATACTGTAAAAAGGACATTAAATATGGGGAAGATAATTTTGGAAGATGAATCCTAAATTTTGTGAGTTGTTATCAAATACAAATAAACTGCACAATCAAATTAAAAAAGCAATTAAATTGTGATTTGTAAAAAACGTATTAATGATAGTTATGAAATTTCAAGTAAAATAATCCCATGTACGATTTATTTGACATACTAATAAATTATGTACAGCGGTATGATTTAACTAAAAACCTTGTAATTAATATATTGTATATAGATCTATGGACGTTCTTGTAACAAACAGACAAGCTGCGTCTGTTCACTTTGTCAAGCGTTTGCCTTTTTCTGGCGTAGCATTTTACTGGCTCTGGTTGTTCCCAAATACCAAGTCATTCCTTTTTCTTAGAGAAGGGAACTATGGCATGGTTACCAGAGCTGTTGATGTTTTGCTAGGACTTTGCAAACGCTTTGTTTTCTGCGTTCGTCATCGTGAGATGACGAAACAACCTGCATGAGTCGTGTATGTGGTCGCACGATCATGGCGCTCTATCCTGTCTCGCCTCCCTATATTTAATTAAATAACTATTTTGAAAATGATTTAATATTTCTTTCATCTTGAGAGAAATTTGAAAAAAATATTAATGAATACATGTACACTTTAAAATGGATTAATTGGTAAATTTGCTATGTCCATTTCATACATTTCTGTACTTACTACCCCTTCGAAAACTTCATATTGTTTTAAATCCAACCTCCTATAATCGAAGACAGGAAGAGTGCCATGGTCAAAATGCAGTATTATGATAAACAAAAATATATTCAAAATACATAAAATGAATTTCTACGCACCCGGGTCACGTCAGTTTAATGCATTGCCTCCCATATTTAAAAATATGCGAACAATATGAAACCATTAAAATAGATTTGTCGGAAAAATATTGGCATTTTTAGAAGAGGTCGATCGAGGAAGTTATAACTTTACCACCGGACTTACCTCGGCGATCTTCTATGCAGATAAATCTCGGATATAATCCAATAATCGTGTAACAAGGTTATTATTAAATGTTGACATGAAAATGACAAATGGACGTGTTTCCATGTATATAGAGACAGTCCAGGGTCATCACGATGACGAAACAACCTGCATGAGTCGTGTATGTGGTCGAAAGATCATGGCGCTCTATCCTGTCTCGCCTCCCTATATTTAATTAAATAACTATATTGAAAATGATTTAAAATTTCTTTCATCTTGAGAGAAATCACCAGATCTGTCGCCAATAGAACACATGTGGGACTATCTTGGTCGTAAGTTGCGTGACAGGAATGACGTCAATAGCGTACGTGATTTGGAGCGTGCTTTGCACGATGAATGGGCACATACACCTGCTCACTTCACCCGGCGTCTCATAAGTTCAATGAGACGACGTTGTTTGGCTGTCATTCAAGCTAGAGGTGGACATACCAGATACTGATTAGTTTGTGATTTTTTTATTCTGACCCTTATGCTGTTATCATGGCTGGAATTCTCAATAATCTCATCAAACTTTTTTTGTAAAAATGTTCAATATTCTGTATTAGTCCAGTACCATGATATGTGTGACTTAGTGTCATCATTACATCAGATGTATTCCAAAGCAATGCTTTACCATAATGATTACGCTGTTAGACTTTGTAAATTATAACATTTCAAACTGACGTCGACGTAAGAAAAAATCAATTACCTGATGATCAAATTTAAATTTCGACAATTTGTTCCTGATCGACCCCCTGATTTTTTACATATAAACATTGATAAAGTCCAACAGAATTAATCTGAGCTTGACCTTTATGCAAGAATATAATAAACTCAATATTTACAGTCTATTTTTGTCTTCGTTTGTAAATCGCGCTTTATCGGAAGCATTTGGCAAAATACACGTACTAAACAATTAATGTTGTTTTCCTAAGAGTATATATACTTTGAAACTGTGCCATTATATTGCTGACTTACTTGTTTCCCCAAAAACTTTATGTCCAAAATTAAAATTACAATAACACGCCACTTTTGATAAATTGAATTATAGTCTTTGTATAGACCTGAAGACAATGTTTTGGTCAAACAGGTTAGTACGGTGGCATAATAAAACCAACAACAGTTTATAATTTTCAAATAATGACGGAGGAAAATTTGCTACATGCAACTCATACACAAGAAAGTTAGAAATCGTTTAAACTCAAATATATAGTGTGATACTATTTTCATGTTGTTACTAAAACAAATAATGTATCAAGTGAATTAAGCTTACCATGGTTATCATTTCGTTTTTAAAAACAATTCAAAGAGATAACATTAATTTGATGAGTTTAAAGTTTCGTACTCAGCGCCCAGACAACAAAAAATCGTGACACGAAATTTAACACTAAACAGGATCAATTTTGGTCCTAACGCGCTACCGTAGTAAAATATTTCTATTTTTCAAGGTCGTCACCAAAAACGGTTTTTTTAAGGAATTTACCGCCATATATAAATTAATTAAATGTAGGTATTTTTTGTGTGTGTTATTGTATTGATGGTCTTTCGCACAGTATAAACATATTTTCTGTTGCAATTTTGTCTAGGTCAAAAGCTGTATTGAATGGACTATTGGCATTTTGAGGGAGGTCGATCAAGGAAGTTATAACTTCACCACCGGACTTACCTCGGCGATCTTCTACGCAGATAAATCTTGGATATCATAAGGTAAAAAAGTAGATCTACGAATTTGTTCTGATGTAATGATGAGATAATCGCGTAACAAGGTTATTATTAAATGTTGACATGAAAAGGACAAATGGACGTGTTTTCATGTAGAAACAACCTGCATGAGTCGTGTATGTGGTCGCACGATCATGGCGCTCTATCCTGTCTCGCCTCCCTATATTTAATTAAATAACTATATTGAAAATGATTTGATATTTTTTTTATCTTGAGAGAAATCCCCAGATCAGACCAATAGAACACATGTGGGACTATCTTGGTCGTTAGTTGCGTGACAGGAATGACATCAATAGCGTACGTGATTTGGAACGTGCTTTGCACGATGAATGGGCACAGACACCTGTTCACTTCACCCGGCGTCTCATCAGTTCAATGAGACGACGTTGTTTGGCTGTCATTCAAGCTAGAGGTGGACATACCAGATACTGATTAGTTTGTGATTTTTTATCCTGACCCTTATGCTGTTATCATGGCTGGAATTCTCAATAATCTCATCAAACTTTTTTTGTAAAAATGTTCAATATTCTGTCGATTGAATAAATTTTGTTACAGATCAATTTTTTGTCATTAAAATGGGGTTTATAATAAAATATTAAATAAAACATTCTTACTGACTAAACTTTTTCCTCTCAGCATATATCTCAATATGTCAATGTTACCTCTTAATACGTTAATACATGTATGTATAATATAAAATATAGATATACATGTATAATAAAAAATAAAATATAAAAATAAAAATTTATGCATTTGCTAGGTTTCGAACCAGCGACCTCTTCAACTTTTCATTTCATATGATTATTTCCGTTCCTTCCCTTTAGCCGACTGAGCTATTTGGGTCCTAAAGGGCAGGGCATGTAACAATTGTTAAATACTGTAAAAAGGACATTAAATATGGGGAAGATAATTTTGGAAGATGAATTCTAAATTTTGTGAGTTGTTATCAAATACCAATAAACTGCATCATCAAATTAAAAAAGCAATAAAATTGTGATTTGTAATAAACGTATTAAAGATAGTTATGAAATTTCAAGTAAAATAATCCCATGTACGATTTATTTGACATACTAATAAATTATGTACAGCGGTATGATTTAACTTAAAACCTTGTAATTAATATTTTGTATATAGATCTATGGACGTTCTTGTAACAAACAGACAAGCTGCGTCTGTTCACTTTGTCAAGCGTTTGCCTTTTTCTGGCGAAGCATTTTATTGGCTCTGGTCGTTTCCAAATACCAAGTCATTCCTTTTTCTTAGAGAAGGGAAATATGGCATGGTTACCAGAGCTATTGATGTTTTGCTAGGACTTGGTCAAACGCTTTGTTTTCTGCGTTCGTCATCGTGAGATGACGAAACAACCTGCATGAGTCGTGTATGTGGTCGCACGATCATGGCGCTCTATCCTGTTTCGCCTCCCTATATTTAATTAAATAACTATATTGAACATGATTTAATATTTCTTTCATCTTGAGAGAAATTTGAAAAGAAATATTAATGAATACATGTACACTTTAAAATGGATTAATTGGTAAATTTGCTATGTCCATTTCATACATTTCTGTACTTACTACCCCTTCGAAAAAATCTTATTGTTTTAAATCCAACCTCCTATAATCGAAGACAGGAAGAGTGCCATGGTCAAAATGCAGTATTATGATAAACAAAAATATATTCAAAAATACATTAAATGAATTTCTACGCACCCGGGTCACGTCAGTTTAATGCATTGCCTCCCATATTTAAAAATATGCGAACAATATGAAACCATTAAAATAGATTTGTCGGAAAAATATTGGCATTTTTAGAAGAGGTCGATCGAGGAAGTTATAACTTTACCACCGGACTTACCTCGGCGATCTTCTATGCAGATAAATCTCGGATATAATCCGATAATCGTGTAACAAGGTTATTATTAAATGTTGACATGAAAATGACAAATGGACGTGTTTCCATGTATATAGAGACAGTCCAGGGTCATCACGATGACGAAACAACCTGCATGAGTCGTGTATGTGGTCGCACGATCATGGCGCTCTATCCTGTCTCGCCTCCCTATATTTAATTAAATAACTATATTGAAAATGATTCAAAATTTCTTTCATCTTGAGAGACATTACCAGATCTGTCGCCAATTGAACACATGTGGGACTATCTTGGTCGTAAGTTGCGTGACAGGAATGACGTCAATAGCGTACGTGATTTGGAGCGTGCTTTGCACGATGAATGGGCACATACACCTGCTCACTTCACCCGGCGTCTCATCAGTTCAATGAGACGACGTTGTTTGGCTGTCATTCAAGCTAGAGGTGGACATACCAGATACTTATTAGTTTGTGATTTTTTTATTCTGACCCTTATGCTGTTATCATGGCTGGAATTCTTAATAATCTCATCAAACTTTTTTTGTAAAAATGTTCAATATTCTGTATTAGTCCAGTACCATGATATGTGTGACTTAGTGTCATCATTACATCAGATGTACTCCAAAACAATGCTTTACCATAATGATTACGCTGTTAGACTTTGTAAGTTATTACATTTCAAACTGACGTCGACGTAAGAAAAAATCAACTACCTGATGTTCAACTTTAAATTTCGACAATTTGTTCACGATCGACCCCCTGATTTATTTACATATAAACATTGATATAGTACTAAACAATTGATGTTGTTTTCCGAAGAGCATATATACTTTGAAACTGTGCCATTATATTGCTGACTTACTTGTTTCCCCAAAAACTAATGTGTCCAAAATTAAAATTACAATAACACGCCACTTTTAATAAATTGAATTATAGTCTTTGTATAGACCTGAAGACAATGTTAGTACGGTGGCATAATAAAACCAACAACAGTTTATAATTTTCAAATAATGACGGAGGAAAATTTGCTACATGCAACTCATACACAAGAAAGTTAGAAATCGTTTAAACTCAAATATATAGTGTGAGATTATTTTCATGTTGTTACTAAAACAAATAATATATCAAGTGAATTAAGCTTAACATGGTTATCATTTCGTTTATAAAAACAATTCTGGTCCTGACTAGAACTTATGTCTATCTGGCCTACCTAGGACGGTCCAGACTAAGACTCGGGTCTATACAAAGACTATAATTTATTAATTTAATGAAATACCAAAAATTTCGAAATAATCGGCATCCCAAATATGCGACACCGTTTAAAACGTATTATAAGTTGTATTGCTGAAACATAACTCATGTTTTCGAAAAAGTGTTAAGGTTTTATTCAGACAAATGCAAGCGTTTGAAATAAAACAGACATCAAAAATAAACTGTGCTATTAAAGGCAAATAAAAAATTTACGACATTTATAAGTTGTACAAAATTTATGCGACATTTATTGTTTAAAGTGTGACACTCAACTTCAAGACTCAGGATATCTATGCTATTTAACGTGGTACCAGTATTAACAACCATCCACATGGCATTTAGCATGGGTGTGATAGTTTACGTAGCCACAAACTGACACCAGCAGCGTGTTCAATTACCCTGATCGTTCCGAAACGTTTCGTAACGTTAGGTCGGTACAACTCAACCCAAAGACAACTCAACCCGAGAAAACTCAATACCTCACAAACGGTTTGAGCTGTCCCAACTTTGGGTAGAGTTATTCATGGGTTGAGTTGTCTACGGGTTGAGTTGTCAAGGACCCGTAACGTTCGCTAACAGTCGTTACTGAACACTCTGCTGGTAGAACTAGGTAATTATCATTCGGGACACCATGGAGGCGATCATCGATGAAGATATAAGTTTGCGTAGAAATTCGCCTTTGAGTTCAGAATGGGTAACTAAGGTTTAAGGTAACAAAGTATTAAAATACAGAAAGACTTTTGTGCACATTGAAAGTTTACAAATCCAACACACATTAGATTCAAGTACGAATTGAGCAGGGCAAAAAATGCGGGTGAAGTGTTTATACTACCCTGTATTACTGGCAAATATTATAAAGATTTTATTTTCCTCTTCTTGCCATATACAATCTTGAGTCCAGTTTTCCCCCTGTATACTTTGCATATAAATTCTGTAGGTTCATTAGTGTAGATAAATATGGTAAATATGGTACAATACTGTAAAACAACTTAAACTTCAACTAATACAATGAATGACCGCAGTATCATTACATTAAACAGCTTCAGGCACAATCACTCTATTTGGCTACGCCCCTTCCACATGCTTATCAAATATAAGTAAACAACTGTCTCTGATCGAGTCAGATGACGGAACTACATGTACTTTTCAAGTATTGCCTAGAAATTGACTGCGTAGTAAATCAGAGACACATACATGTATCACTCCGCAAGTTAAACTGGTCAGGCATTTTTGTCGATAGTTTTCGATCTATGGTATAACTTAAGCCTTTCCGCAAAATCGACGAAAGTCTAATAAGTCCAAAAATAATGTCATGATAATGTATTCTAATACCCTGAGGTTATCAAGATTTTGTATCAAGAATCCTGGGTACGAGAATGTGGAAAACGTAGACTTATTCAATGTGAATGAATTACAAGAGGTAACCATAATGTTCGAACAAGTGCTGACTTGTTGTGATAAAATGTTAAAATGTTGATAAACCACTGATTACTATATGAACTTAAACGTGATATGACATAAATAATGTGCTAATTTGATAGTGACATTGTTTTAATTAGCATACGTAATTAAATATTTAGTAATATATGGATGACATTGTGGTCTAGAGTTGAGGACTTAAAAACATGTTATATTTCTTTGGCACAGGTAACTATGGTGGCTGATTTACGCTATGTAGTAGTTTAGTTTCTTCGCGGCGAAGATTAGAAAAAAACAAAGGCACGACAAATCCACAGTTTGTCGTGTCTTTGTATTTTCGTATTTTCTAATCTTTGCGGCGAAGAAGCGAACACACGATAACAGAAAGCAACAAAACAACAGTTTAGAAAAAACGAAAATGCGAAGATACGACAAACTGCATGTGAACTTGTTGTGCGTTCGTTTTCTCGTTTCATCGTGGCGAAGAAACGAAAAAACGAACACACGACAGATGTTAGGCGAAAACACGACACATTTTATCTGTGGCATTGTTACATTTATTTTGTCGAGTGTTCGTTTCTTCGCCGCAAAGATTAGAAAATACGAAAATACCAATTCTGTGCACTAGCACCTTTAAATAAACCAACGTGACAACATTGGTTTAATATTTAGTTTTACAATCTTGTTTTCAGATTAGAAATAAAATAATTGAACTTTTTAAAGTACATGATAAATGTAGGAGGCTATCAGATAGCATATGTCTATAATTAAACGTGAGCTGACTTGTTTCTTAATGAAGTAAAATGTAGATAATCACTCCCATATTTTTAAGACACGATTTGTAAAAAAAGTTTTTGGATTGACTTCCATGATACTATCACTTATATTTAGTTCTCTGTGAGCACTGTCATACGGTTTGATTTAAAAACAGTGTTGTATACATTGTATTGCTCGTTTAGGATCTTTGAGATTTTGTCTTAGATATCCTGAACATGCTTAATTATAAAAAATTATATTATATTATTATAATTAAAAAAAAAGCAATTGTATCTTACAAATTCCTTTCTGTATTACAATTGTGAAATATAAATATGCGAACTAGGGCAAATCAATAAATGAACTAAGTGTCTATGTATGAAAACTTACTCCAAAACTAAGATTGACGCATGATCAAGTAAACATTGGCCCACTAATGTTTCTGCCTTCAAAACATGACATTATTTTATAATACCAAGTATATTGTTACTTCTAATTTCTCTTACATATAAGTACTTTTGTCTCATCAAAGAGCCTAAAAGGCATACATTCAATCATAGGCTATTTTATTGATGCGCCGACCGTCTATGCATTCAAATAGGTTTCTTTTATAGTGTTATTGCTCATAGCATTTTAAAACTTTATTTCTCTCAAGTTTTCTGCCATGTTGAGCTGTTAGGTATTTTTGCATCAGGTTTTATATTAGATACAATAAGTTTTGTTTTAAGGTACTTATACATTGTTTATAGAATGCCGTTCAAATATACTGACACTGAAACGTTCATACTTAATGAGAAGCTGTTCTAAAAGGTTATAGTTTTTTATGCCTCGTCAGTAGTTTTAAAAAGGTTATTGTTCTTTATGCTCTGTAGGTTAAGTTTCGGTCGTACCTTGTGTTCTTTATAGTTTGACATTTATAGTTTATCTTATCTTACGTGACCCTGATTTAATGGTTTTGCATACATTAGTGTATGTTACATTTTTTTGGGTTATATTTAGCTTAACACTCTTTTTTATTAACACCTCGCACAAAGAAATGGTCATCTACCACTCTGCGCCATATTGGCCGGTCTTGTGGCTTCATTCAAGCGCAAGGAGATAGTCTTAAGCTCCTTTTTCAATCTGGGTCCTTGGGGAGTGTGTGTCCTATTCATCGCCATTTTTGTTTCTTAATGGTTTCTGTGATGGGGACTTGTTTGGTTCTTCTTCACAGGTCCTTGTTTGAAATTAGGGACTTTAGTCAGTTATCTTTCCTTTATAAAATCTGACGCAATCCATTTGGTAAGTAGGTCCTTACAGTTGGAATCCACGGATTTTATGATTTAGGTCTTATGTAAGGATAACTAAATATTTCATCTAGGATCTTCTGTTAATAAGGATATTAACAGAAGTGATGAAATTTAGATAGTTCTTTACCCTAACAATACTTAGTTTGATTTTCAAACAAATTTAATAATTTACAAAAAAAGTTACTTAAGATTAATTTTGGCAAATTGACATTGAAAAGTAAGGATAAAATTCGAATAATCTAACTAATTGGACCTTCCTACAAGGGGAAATCACTGACTAAGGTCCTTTATTATCTAAGGCAGCGGATTTACGATATTACTTATTGTAATATTTGCGTAATCGTATATCCATATATCTGTACGAACACAGTTGGTAGCGCGCCGGGATTTGGATACTCGTGCCCGAAGGGGTGCGAGTTCGAATCCCACCCGGGGAGGTTATACCCTTCCATGAAAATTTGACAATAATGTCGATTTTCCTCCATTGATTAGATAATATGGAAAAGTTTCCGGCCTTGTGGAAGGGTAGGTGAGTACTGGTTATAGACAATGGTCCAGGAAAGCTAGGTTAGGTGCGCTGGACGCCGTGAAATGACCTGACTTGTGTTGATACGGCGTTAACTCCAATAAATAAAATATAAATAAAATAAACACCTATAAACATGCATAGGCATTACCATGCTCTTATACTTCATACCTTAAATCAAAATATGTTTACGACTTTAAATCTAGTTGAGAAGCTGATTTTTATGCCTAGTCCAAAAACTAAAATTTACAGCTACTAGAATTTTACGATCATCGTAAAACAATGAGAGGTTATCAAAGAGTAGACATTGTTTCATTGTTCATCAACCAATTTGACATCTACAACTATGTTACAGCACGTTTAGAAAATGCGAAAAGTGTGCTTATTACTCGTATTGAATTTTCGTTTTAAAAGTTTGCATATCTATCTCTTTGATTGAGTGATTATGGTAACTGACTTCAAATCAAGCAACATCTTATCAGTTATTGAAAGTAGGTCATGTATTCGAGCCAAGCTACCACCCAGGGATCTTTGGGTAAAAAAGGGACAGTTGCATGCGGAGGATTTGATCTAAGTACTTCTACATTCAAGAAATACATGTAATAGTCCACTTCATACTACATGTGGAGTTTTCTTAATGTATTCATTTATTTTATTTTTACAGAAAACGTTCAGGTAGTAAACGAACTTAGGACATTGGTGCAATGTATAAACACGTATATGCACTTGTCTTTTAATAAAGAGTTCAGGCGTTATTATGTTAATCGGTGAGAACTTTTTTATTGTCTTTTGGAACAATATAAACATTAATTGAAATTGAAACTTTTTGTTTTGTTCTATCAGCGATTCAGCGAACTGTCAGTGTCAGTGCTAATGGAGGCCACTTAAATTGTAACTTCCTGTTGAATATCTTTAAAATTTTCTCATAATTCATAATATTGTGAAAACTTTACCGAAACAGTGTTATATCGAACGACTCTTTCATTGGAGAGATGGTATAACATGTTTTCGTAGTCTTCCGAGTCACATAATGTATCCTTATGGAGCAGACGGATCATTATTTAACCTCAAAAAGCAAGGGAAATGTACACTTTTTACAGCAGTCTTCACTTGTAAACGATAAATATAGAGCAAACTATATCGAGACCATAATTTATGTCTTTTCTACAAATGAACATTAGTGGAACATGTTACTATAGTGTGTATATACACATTTTCTTTTACAATTAGTCAAAATAATTTGAAAATGTAAAAAAATCAACCCTTTTTTATCAAAGAGTGTTTTGCTAGTGTTGATATGTTTTTCCTCCTTTGTTTGTGTATATGTTTGCAGTTAATTTTCTCTTTTGGTTACAAACATGCTCTTTTCGTTACATTAAAGGAAGACATGCCATTGATCTCGATAGTGAAGACGCTCGCTTTAAGAGCAAACGCGAGCCATCGTGTCTCCAAATGGTACTAACCTAATCGTAAAACTTTGGGTATTCCGTATGGTTCGTAAAATAGCATAAAGGCCAAGGTGATCATATTGTGTACTAACATAGGAACTACTTTTAATGTCAGGAACTACTTTTTTGTATGTTATTCCATTAACAAATAACACCTGTGCGATTATATTTATAACGCCAAATAATCACTTTGCTACACGCTTATCAGTCTGTTTAAATAATGTTGTATGCGTATGATCGTCCCGTTTTATAATTTACAATGTTTTAACGTATGTTTATTTTGGGAACAAGTTATCTTTTTGACATTGATATAAATTTGTTTCCAAACGAAAAAAACAAACTTTATTCATTTCATTAAGCTATTAAGGGAAATGTTTAAAAGTAAAAATAATGCGGGAAACAAACGAACAGCTTATTGCATCAGAGTTGACCTAAATTTCAGTTTTGGCTTGGACAACTTTAGTAGATAAAACGTGCTTCTCAGAACGTATTTGTAAATTGTATATAAGTTTTTGTGTATGGGTCGGAGGCCATAAATAACACAATAAAGAAATTGAAATTAAGAGCGTTTATTACAACCAAGTGTTTGTTTTTGAGTATGTATTTTTTCACTCGTGATCCACAAAATGAACAAGTTGGAAGTTTTCCATTTGTTGAAATTTATGGCCTGTGTCTGTCTTCTCTTATCAGCACTTCATGTAAATACTTGACCATGAATGGAGGCTTTCTCATGAACATAAAAACGTAGGTATAATAAAACATTCCAAAAGAACAAAATATTTCGTTTTATTACATCAACGATACTGTTCATCTTTTTCTATAAGTATTCCTCACAAGTTATTTAAAAAGCTCTTATATCCTTGGTCTTCTTTTAAATCGAAATAAAAATGAAACCCTAGGCATTTTTCTACGCTTTTGCACCAATAAGCCTCTCAATATTCATGTGTGCAGGTTCTTTGTCAACTACAATGACTTAATACATTAAATAAAAGTCGACGCCCTGGTGCATAGGTAGTCAATGAAGAACAATATGTCCATGTCAAAAATAATTTGCAACTCAAAGGGTCTATTATCAGTATAAGAGGTAATAAATTAAATGGTATTTTCCTCAGGGTATATGTCAAATGATGGACCAAATAAATATAAGTTGACAACCTTAATGTTCTGCTTGTTGTCACAGACTATCAGCTGAGGGTATCAGAAATTTACATACATTGTATACTATAAATGATGCAAGCAAAATTGATCATTATGCAATGTTGCATGCCTTTTTTGAGCAGAATACCTAAAGACAATCATGCATGTTTGCAGGTTGTTTTTTTACACTTTTGAATACAAATACTCTTTTAATCGAAAGGATATCATTTACTATTGACCTTCAGAGTGATGATACTAATTTATATGAACTGTGTCTCCAAATGGCACTAACCTAAAACTACTTTTTACATGAGGTTTCCCCATGTTTAGTAAGTGACTGTGACAAATCCACATTACAATTTGTCGCGGACGATTACATTCGGTTGTGTCTGTGCTATTAAAGGGATAATTACCACTGCAATAATGTAGTCCGCATTGCGTGTTAACTAGCCGGCGATTCGAAGTACATACATATCTAATCTGGCTTTTGTAAGGTAACGGTCCCTTGTACCGCTTCCGTTTCTTGAATACAGCCATTATATTCTACCAAAACCCCATGTCTGACAGCGCTACTAGCGCTTTGATTTAAATGTAAGGATTGTTGTCACAGACTGTCAATTGATGAATACACTAAGTACTAGTTTAGGAGACGTGTACATCGTGTAACATTCTCGTACCCAGAGGTTAGCAAGATCCTCGATCCAGAATCGTGATAACCTCTGGGTACGAGAATGATCACATATTTGACACAAGCAAATGTGATGATTATATAATGTTGTAAGCCGGTGTTATAAAGAAAACCTAACGACAACTATGTACAATCATGAGAGATGGAAGGAGCATCACATAGGCGGATCCAGCGGGGGGGGGGGGGGTCAGGGGGGTCCGGACCACCTAGAATTGCCTAAATGTACCTGTCCATTAGTGTATTTCTTGACTTTTAGTCATTTTTAAGTTGTATGAAGCATTTTTTCTCGGTGCTTGACATAGATTTAATGGTTTGTAGTTTGTACTATAAATATGTTGCATTATTCTGCAAAATGTATATAATGTAGTAGTGGTGCGAAAGTTCGAATCCCCCCCCCTAGAAAAAGTTCGGACCCCCCCCCCCTAGAAAAAAATCCTGGATCCGCCCCTGCATCATATTGATATTTGGACAACCAATACGTATATTTTTATTGAATAATGCACACCAGGACGAACATAGCAAGTGACCAAATGTTAAAAAGCCGGTAAAATTATATTACTTTCAATTATTAAGCATTTGGTCATACGTTATTAATTACATATTAATACGCTTGCTACTTAATATAGGGAGAAAAATGAAGCATTTTAGGGACCGCTATGACAGTCAAGTGACATAATACTTTTTTTAGTTATGGAAAGCCATCGCAGAATTATTCTTTCTAGCGGAACGATTATTATCTCCTTGTCAATCTCCGATAAGTAATACCCGCTTTATCATTCTACCAAAATATAGCATTTTGTGTCATAAACATGTACAAAGGTGCTTTTAAATTACTTTAAATTGAAAATGAACATAAAGTTGGCAGACTCAACAGACACATCAGAAGGAACGATCCTTCTGCTGTGTCTGCTGGCAGAAAGATAAAATTAGAAGGGTCATTCCAATAAAGCAGAAGGATGTCAGTCGAACACAAATTTACATCCGAAATAAAGTTACTTTCTACACTCGCCATGTTGTTATTGTTTATTTATTTCTTGTATATGTATTTAATAGTTATTCAATCTTTCAGCCAACTGACCCAGCAGATAGATTGATCCTTCTGCTGTGTCTGCTGAGTCAGCCAATTTTATGTTTATAAATTGAAAATACATTGTGCAAAACAAATTATATTTCAAGTCGTCAATAGTTAAAGGAACTTAACTCGTCTAGTAAAATTATCGTATAATAAAAATCTAATAATTAAACGACATACAATGATAATACAACTGACATAATGAATAAATATTAATAAATATGAAATTTTTAAACTAATTTAACAAACACATGAATGGTACAAAACCGAGTATAAGCCTATAGCATAAGACAATACAAGAATGTAACTTAAAAAGCCTGCAGCGTGTTCAATTACCCTGAACGTTCCGAAACGTTCCGTAACGTTAGGATCGGGACAACTCAAGACAATGACAACTCAATACCGGTTTGAGTTGTACCAACTTTGGGGTGAGTTATCCATGGGTTGAGTTGTCTACGGGTTGAGTTGTCCCGTATCCGAAACGTTTGCTAACAGTCGTTACTGAACACGCTGTTGATGATGATTTAACTTGAAGTTATAAGATAAAATGTTGTCTTTATAAATTGGAATATTTTCAAGTTTGAATTGACCATTCAACTGTCGAGATGGTAATTTTAGCTGGAAAGTACAGTTGATACGCTTTCATTTTGGCGGTCGATTCAAAACGCACAGATTTTGGCGCCCTTGTTGACAGTCCATTGTTTGGATGATAAGTGAATAAGTCAAGGATATGACAGACTTCATTTATCATAGATAACTTTGTTAACTAATGTTTGTAAATAGATATTTTATTTTATAGATAATGTATGATTATTTCTACATGAACAGGCGGGGCTATGTCACAACAACTTGCATTGAACTGTTGTAGCATGTTGTAGTTAAGGTTTATTACTAAACCAGAGTCCGTCCGCTCCTAACGATGTATAATGTGCGGACGACCCCGACCAGAACTAAACTTCAAACTTGAGTTATGTTCCGGAATCACGTGTCGTTTGAAGAACCTTCTTCCTTTGTTGGTCTACAATCAGTTTCCTTCAATTTCCAGGCAGTATTGCTCTCTCTCTATTTTATTAACCAGGCTTTGGACAGGCTACGGCTTCCATCGAGGTGATGTAGATCTAACTAGTACGTCGGATAACTGGTCGGTTATGTCGAAGTAGCATAGTTCCCAGAATTAATATCACTACGTATATATATAGCACATGGGGCACGTTAAATGTCGAAGCCATTGGACATACTATTTTAAAGCCTGATTGCTCATACCAATACCGTTAAAGAGTAATTAATATCCTCTAGACTGTTTCAAAAACTTGAATACTTGTGAAATAAATTATGTATTACCTTAAGTTGTCAAAGAGAAAAAAATGAAACATAAACCTATTTATATTATTTAAAGCTACCCTTTCTTACAAAAATGTAGGACTTATACATTCGATACTATGAGATAATGATTCGTTTATTTCGATCTATTTCATGAACTTTTAGTAGTATTTTAAAAAATAACAAAGTTTTCTAGGCCATCAGGTAAATATGTTATGCATATTTATCATGTAGGCAAAAAACTATGGTGGCATATTTCTGCCATCAGATAACCACTTAACTTACTAGTTAATTAAGAGGTTAACAAGTTACGGTAACTAGTTAACCACTTAACTTTATTAACTTAAGAGGTTAACTAGTTACAGTAACTAAAGAGGTTAACCAGTTACCGTAACTAGTTAACCTCTAATTAACAAGTTAGTTATGTGGTTAACTGATGGCAGAAATATGCCACCATAAAAACAATTCAGTTGATAGTTAGTTACATGTAGTTTGTCAACTATCTCTAGCCGCAAGTGTTTTATACGAGGGGTGATTGATAAATTCGCGGAATTCCTTTCTAAAATATATATTCCTTTGTCAAATGACATTAAAGCTCAAGTAAGTGTAAAACAATTCATTTGCGTTTTAAAAATCATATTGATGAACAGATTATCAATATGTAGAAAGAATAAATGGTATCCATAGCAACCACTATTTGGTCACTTGAAGCACGCTATTTTTCACCTATTTTTTAAATATTAAACATGGTATTACGCACTCAATTTTGGTACGAATGATGCGCCAACATTAATTACACAAGCGTGGCGTCTGGAAATAATTTCCTGAAAGTTTCATAAAATTCTTTTGAATGGTTATTTCATAGCAGAGATTTTAGAGTCGTGGCTTTTAAACAACGAATGACGTCAACAACTGATTTTGAGTTGGGTGCAGTCATAAATTTTTGTGTTAGACTCAATTTGTCACCTGCAGATACGCTTAAACATGTTAAACTGCTGATACATTACCAACATGTGAAAAAAACATTTGTTTACACATGGCACCAGAGGTTCAGCAAAGGTAGAACATAGGTATTTGATGAAGAAAGACCAGATCAACTGACACTGACAGTAACTGTTGGAAAGGCAGCGTGAGTGGAGAACCAACTATATAAGGATTGATGGCTTACGGTGTGCTGTATTGCACAAGATAATTATTTATTCATTTAGTGAGGAATACTTTAAGGTTACATTTAATCTGTGGGTACAAAGCCATAGAAAGTGTATGGAAATAGGTGGTGACTATGTGCAGACAGTAAATAGGAAACTTGACTTCGACGTTAAAGTAACCCAATGATGACGTCGGCGTGCTTCAAGTACCGTATACTAGTGTTGTAAAATATTCCGTGAAAACTTTATTTTCCAATGTATCAAGAAAATATTCGGGCTTTATATCAGTCTTTGGTATATGTACAGAATGATGTATTTTATTTTTTCCTATGTTATCCCATGTACCATTAAAAAATAAATTCCTCGAACTTTCCAATCACCCCTCGTATATATATACATAGTGTATATTCATTGATAACGCAGACGATAAAGGATGATTGAAACCGTTTTGAACCGCTCATTTATTACAGGTGATTTTCCATGATGAGTAATTTTGTAGCGGGCCTATAAATCGTAGATGACCTTATAGGGTAAAGGTCAGTTGATTAGGAATACAAAATTGGCGCCGTTTTTATAGTACATGCATTTCCTTTAAGGGGAAAGCGTTTAATAGTGCATGTACTTAAAGAAAAAAAAATCGGCCATGGCAAGATCGGTGTTAGAATGTTAAACATCTTGACAATAAGTTGGTTGTTATTTATTTATCCGAAGCGACGATGTTCGTTATTTTGGTTTGCATTTATATTGCAGACGACACTAACCTTGGCAAAGCGCCATCTAGCCCAGACATAACAAACCATTTACACTTAAATTAATTTACGATATTTATCGCCTACGTGACTCATTCATTATTTGCACACGTGAATTTTAATCAAAAACGCAAAACAATGCATGTACATTCATTTATTATATGTTTGCAATCTTTTTTATGTATAATATTCAAGGCTTACATCATGTCACTCTTCTATGTTGATAATGTACTTCCGGAATTCGTGTCGTAGCACTTGATACAACCGGAAGTATGATGATAATAGACGCGATTCTAAGACGTGTTTCTCCCATGATGTAATGCACAGAATATTATTTATATCTATTTGTCCTATAAGAGTTGAAGAGTTGAGATAAAACATTATCATTTAGATATAAACATTAGACGTTTGTTTTTGCAAAACAAATTAGACCAAAATAGACATATTAGTTTGAATAAGCAGATGTTTCATAAATGGATATGCTACGAAGCAAATTATTCATATTTAAATATTCATTTTGCTGCGTAGATGTGCATTACGCAGCAAGCGCCAACAAATGCAACCGGAAAACATAAACAATACCGTCGATTTGCATACGACTTTAAATAGTTCCCAAGATATGTTAGATAAATAGTATGTACTTACATAGTAGACAAATTTGTAAACAATATTGCTCGATTAAAGTCATAAATTTACTTCAAAAATGCTTGCTAGGATACATACCATTAGTTTAATTAGTTGCTTTAAGATATTTACATTACCAAGCGTAGGGATACAAAGTTTATTATTCGTCACGTAATTTAGCCCAATCCCATGCGAATCAGCGTAGTATACTATACTTACTACGTTGTTTATCATAGTAAGAGTGGAAAAATGTCACATAGTTCATCAGGTCAGACTACGTCACTTTATCTTACAAACAGTTGGTGGAAAAATAAACTAAATATAGTTCACTTTCCATATCGTAGCACAAAGGTTGAATCAATTTTGCACACGACTCAAACTTTCGTACGCAAATAAATAGCTTCACACGGCGTGGTATTTCATTCAACATTCAGACTTCTACGAGATTGTTACTTCTTAGTATCAAAGAAAACTATTAAATCAAGATGGGCGATCCATGCGACTGTGTTAAAGGTAATCATATATCTTATTTCATTTTTGCTTTATTTCTGCTCATAGTTTTCTACATTTTTTCAACCGACTTTCTCGACGTAAATTGATGATGCAACTTTTCATATGACTAGAGCTATTATCTCACTAATTAATTCAGTACTGCTTTTATTTTATGTAGACATTTGTTTTATCTGTGGTTTTTAAAATTTCGTAATATTTAGCTGATTTTTTTTCTTTTAAATCATTGAAGATTAAAATTGCGTAGTTGCATTGTTTACCTTTTCTATGTAAAATGAACGTCTGAGTAAATACATGTATTGCGGTATTGATGTAGTTTAATTTGGTTGTAAGGTAGTATTTTCTTGTTTTGGCGGGAAATGTACCATAAAATAGATGCAAAAATACTAAGTATATTTAACTATTTATACAACATGTTTGAATTTAAATATAAATGCTTAAACATGTAACAAAAAGTTTAAAACCTTACTTTATAGAACTGGATCGACGAAATTAATCTAAAATAATCGACAATGAAGTTCAGTATACAATGTTTAACTGCACAAATAACAATTTAATTGTTTTATGTAAATTAGATGAAAATTCAATATTGTTATGTCGAGTTATCTGAAATATACATGCACACGTGACATGTCTATATTTAGAAAGCAGACGTTCATGTATTGTATGGTTGCCATATTCTCTTACGATCGATCTTGGCGTAGAAACTTTAGCCAGGTCTAAATGTAATTACATGAAATTACGTATAACTTATTCCCTTATGTTAAAGGTACTCGTTCACAGATTTCAAATTAAACATCAACTTTTCCTGAAACTATCAAAATTGTTTGGAAACATTTTTGAAGCAAGAAATTAGTGATTTGATAATGACAATTTTAGTGCATATTGACAAACAATTTCAAATGATGGTGTTTCAAGTAGTAAAAATCTACCCCTTATGTCACGGTATAGACAATCTTAGTGCAATTTAGTGACTTTTTTTAATAAATATTTCTTGCAATCTATTGGTCAGATTATCTTAAAATATTAAGAATTATTTTTTTGGACTCAATTACAGACACTGAATGATATATTCTGAAAATATAGATGATTTTAACCAAATCTGTGAACTAGTACCTTTTAAGTTTAACCTACATACATAACATTACATAATGCCGCTAGCTATGTATTGATATCAAATTTCTTGTTTACATTGAGGCATATTGTACAAACTATAAATACAACCGTTTACCGACTTTTATAAGTTCAAGGTTGTAAAAAATAAATTGTTTTTCGTCTGCTGGTGTTTTATACGGAAGCATGGAGGTGACATGGTCGATATTTTTTCTAACTTGTTCCTACAGCTTACGTGAGGTGATAATTTTTCTAACAAGTTAGGAAAGTTAGGTTTTTTTTTCTAAATTGTTCCCTCAACTTATAAAAGGTGATACATTTTATTATAAGTTGTGGCCTCAACTTAGTAAGTCGTTCCCTCAAGATAAATTGACCAATCAGCGAGCGTCTAAATAATCGCCTAAATTCCATCCAGTCGCCATTCGATCGATACCTACTTGACTTAAAAATTCATTATGTCTCATCTTTTCGAATTCCTTATTTGGATGACTTAGCAGCAAAGCAGCGATTTGTTAATTTATCTCGAGGGAACAACTTACTAAGTTGAGGGAACAAATTAGAACAAATATCAATCATGTCACCACCATGCTTCCGTAATTTTGTGTTACTTTTAATTTCGCGGTAGATTTTTTTTTGGTAAACAAACTGCATTTTGTTAAGTCATCTTTAAGTAAATTTTTTCCTGGCTCTGTTGACAGTTGATACTGTATCAAAATAAAAAGAGGCGTAAACTGAAATTAAAACAAATAAGTGAATTTATAAGCCCTTATAATAAATGATAACGTAACTTGTTGGTACGAGAAAATTGCACCTAATAGAATACTATCATGTAGACACGATAATGTGTCATTTTACGTGTTTCTCTCAAACTACCTACAGCGGTTATTTCCCTTTATAAAAGCTAGACTATCAACACGAGACGTACTGGTATTATATATTTTATTTATACTTCTTATTTTTTCAGACGGACAATGTACTTGTCAGACAAGCTGTAATTGTGCAGGAAAGTGTGATTGTACAAAATGTGCCTGTAAATGCTCAGGTAGGAATTTTTACTGAAACTAATCTTACTTTTTCATGTAACTTTTTGAACTCCTGCCTCTAAAGCTATCTCCACGTGACTTTGAAACTCGAGTCTTTTAAGTTTCATCCACGTGACTTCGAAACTCTAGTCTCTTAAGTTCCATCCACGTGACTTCGAAACTCGAGTCTCTTAAGTTCCATCCACGTGACTTCGAAACTCGAGTTTCTTAAGTGTCATACACGTGACTTCGAAACTCGAGTCTCTTAAGTTTCGTACCCGTGACTTCGAAACTCGAGTCTCTGAAACCCTATCCACGTGGCTTCAAAACTTGAAAATCTAGCCCTATTCACGTTGCTAAAGATATAAAATTATGTAAAAGTTAAAACAATATTAACTTATTCTTGTGAAAAGGAACAATGTTGTATTAAAGGTACAACAATGTATTGAAACATGATGTTATTTTGTTTTCCCCTCATGAGAAAGTAACAGAGAACAATAGTGATTGTTCATTTAGACTTTGTATTGTACGCTGGTCAGCTTTAATAAGTTCATCTTGAGAGGATATTCTCTAATATACATAATGTCAATGACCTCACATGGGCTTGTTATCTTATCAACATGAATAAGTGATGACGTGTAAGCATATATGACCCCAAATTACTTGATCATTGTCCGTAAAACACTTTAAATGTTTTGAGTTTTTTAATTGCTCGATTCTTTGATGAAGAATCCGTTAATACAGTAGCAAATTTAAATATGCACATTATTTTTTACGTAAATAGTACAGTCATGAAAATGACAGTAATAAGAATTGCATGGGCTTTAAATAGAGTGCTTAGTATGATGATTTGAACTAATATCACTTTCAATCCGAATGTTACTTTTTACGAGTTCTAACATCTTGAACCTTGTGCCTATTGAAGGTCATTATCGTACCCAGAGGTTCTCAAGATTATCGATCTAAGATCTTAATAACCACTGGGTACGAGAATGATTGAAGGTTCACATTTGGTTGTTTCATACGATTCCGGCAAAAGGATTTTCACAATTTTAAAGCGGATTTGATATAGAACAGACTTAGTCATTGATCTGCAAGTCGAGTCTAATGTTTAATTAAATTTCTGTTTTTTATCTCTAGGCTCATGTGCCTGTGGAAAGGGATGCACTGGTCCAGAATCATGCAAATGTGGAACCGACTGCTCTTGCAAGTGATGGGACAACGTCATGTGGTTACAGCGAATGAAGAAAATCCTTTTAATATTTACCACCAGAAATGGAATCCCTTATTACATTCACCGCTGTAAATCAACTGACGAAAGATGGTGGTTTCATAATGTTCATAGAGTTTAAATAAATACCAATGTTTTGTTTTAAAAATAATTTTCAAATGTCAATGCAGCTTTTTATCATATTATATGTTTCCATTGTTTAATTGTACTACCATTGATTATGTTTATTCTATCATTTTCTTGAATTCTCCTAACAAAATCGTTGTATTCTCTATCTGTATACACGTTTAAGTTATAATTATCTAATATGGTTTGAATACTGATTTTTGTACTTCATTTTTGTAAGATCATTACAATCCTGAAAGTAAAATGTAGGCGCACTTTTGTAAGAATTAACATCGACTACATGTATAAGTTTTATCATATGTAAATGTATATTGTTCTAAGTATCTTGTTAGTTGTTTTCATCAGCTGTACACCACGTGACCATGTCTGTATAATATCAATTACTATTGTAAAATTCTGTGAACCTATGCTACAATGAAATAAAAAGATATTTAATTTCATAATGCTTTGTTTTAATGTTTTTTGTTTGTTTGGGTTAAACGCCGTAGTAACACATAGTATAGGTCATATAACGGCGGTCAGTCAACCTACTCACCGTTTCAGGAAAGGATTTGTCTCTGGATTTAGCTGTTAACCAGTAACTTCGGGCATACATCCATCAGTGTCTGACTACTGCCCTACGTTGTTAGAAGTCAGTGGTAGAAGGAAGAATGGCTGTAAAAATTATTTCAGGACTGAACTTCACGAAATTATGCTCCGTTCTACAATCAAACACACTAAACCCTCGATCAGTAGATTTGTGTGCTACTGTCTGCGCAAGCGAGATGAGCTTTGTTGTCGGTCTATGGAGGAAAATTGACATTATTGTCGAACTTCCATGGAAGGGTATAACCTCCCCGGTGGGATTCGAACCCGTACCCCCTTCGGGACACGAGATTCCAAAGAATATGGAAACTAGAGAAGCAACATATAAATAGAAACCTTACTCAGCTCTATTATAAGAATATATCATTTTGTTGTTTCAAATGTCACGAGGACCTCCCGGGGGACCCCGATTCGCTCAGTAGGTGGCTCGTTTGGCTGTGAATCCAGGGGTCTATGTTTCAATTCTCGGTCGTCTGGGACTGACTTACCTTAATGGAGTCTGGTCATGATATTGTTTACTCTGCCATTCTTCCACCTAACTCAGTATCAAGCTAGACAATTGTCAGTCTCTGGCGATGTGCATAGTACAAGGTTCAAACCATGGGTTCAGAGACAAAGGTTTATCCAGGAGTTGGGAGTAGGTCTACTTACTGCCACAATACCACGGATAAAAGCGCCTTAAGTTTGACGGCACTAAAATTACAAAACTTGTTTGAGTGCCAAGTGTGTATTATGTGAATATGTCCAGCCTACTTTATTGAACAGGCACAAGTTTATTGTTTTGACCTCAATTGCAAATCATCGGTGTCCGCAAGAGTCAAGTTTAAATACAAAGCACACAAAGATTAGACGAATCATTTGATCATAATTGCTAAATTTCTTTGACTTATCGTCATATGTAAAATAAAAAGTAGCAAACAAACACATAATAATCTTCTATCAATATTTTTATTTTTACACAATTACACATATTACTTGCAGGGACATTTATCTGCACAGCATGATGTCGGAGCGTCTGATGAAGCACCTTTGTCACATTTCCCAGTTTCTGTAAATAAAAATATGGATAAATTACAATATGAAATATGGTTTACTTGAGAATGGATCATAAAAGTTGAAGCAATTTGAATCACAAACAAGCTCCAGTGTAGTCGCGAGTGTATCAGTGAAGATGGTACATTAGAAAGAATTTTTTCTCTAACCAATTCTGAACATAAAAAACTATATATTAATAAGGGGTCTTAGTCAGTTATTTCCCCTTGTATACTCTTCAAATAGGTATGTCCAATTAGTTAGATTACCTCAGACTTTACCCTTCAATTTGCCACAATTAAGCTTAAATAACTATTTTGTAAATCATTTAATTTGTTTGAAAATCAAGCAGAGTATTTTCAGGGTATATAACTGTCTAAATTTCATCACTCCTGTTAATATCTTATTTACATAGGACTTCAATTATAAAATCCGAGGATTCCAACTGATAGGACCTACTTACTAATTGAATTGCTTCAGATTTTATTAAGGAAAGATAACTGACAAAAGTCCCTTATTGTTTCCGCCATCTCCATTATTGTCTTAATATCCATGTACACGCATAATTAAAGTTCATGTAATATACATTATTCACGAAGAGATGTACCCTTAAAGGCTTGAACTAGTTTGTAAACACATTCATATTTCATGTATGATAAAGGGTTTTTATTTTATTTTGTATATTATTTTTTATTTATAAATATGAATTTAGTCTTAACTTCATAAAACTGTCAGTTGTGCATACATTGATCCCGCTGATTTCAATACTCTCGACTGTATGTACTCACTATCTATACATATAGTTTTCCGTCATTCGGAACTCCTCAGTCATTCGCTACGAATAGCCTCGGTCATATTTAGTCTCCATTTCGGACAGGGTTGGGTTTTTGCCGGCAAAAATGAGTTTTTTCCTTTCCGCTGGCAAAAACTGGTAAAAACCGGCAAAAACTGGAAAAAACCGGCAAAAATGGAAAAAACTCTAAAATGATTTTATTTTGTTCAATGCTGTGCTTGTTTAACACATTTGATCAATGCAAATACTAATGATTGTTATTTGTTTATGGTTTATTCACAAATTCTAAATATAAATACAATTTTTAATGACAAAAATAAATGAAAAATTTGTCCATCATATAAAGCCCTGGGATGAATCTTGGACCCTGCTCATTGGGATCCAGAGTCGTCTGTCAAATGCCTACAAATGTGTTTCAAATAAAGGCTAATTTATACAATGTGATTAAAAATGGGAGAAATTTCATACAAATAGTGACCTCATGTCATCGGATTATGCAACTTATGATAAAATATACCATGTCGTAAAGTGAAATGTATACCTGTCATTAAAATGTGTCAATTGTTAATTTGTGGGAAGGTCGGCCATTGATCATGATATGGGCACAAATGTATTGTTTATGGATGTGTCAGTCAATATAATATGTAACATTTATTTGTAGTAATTAGTATCTTAAATAAGTTAAAAAAATATAATTATTCCCCTATCAATTCTGAGAAAGGTTTTTTAGCCACCCTGTTTTTTCTTTCTTTTTTTCCACCAGACATCCAGAGGCAAAAACTTGCAACCCTGAGCAAAAATCTATTCTTTATTGCTATAATTATTATTCAATTTCTTGTAACACTAAAATAATTACCATTCTTAATTAGTTTTAAAATCAAATTAATAAAAATATTTCCTTTTAAAAATAAAAATATAATTTTTCCCTATTTTTGCCACCCTATTTTTTCTTTTTTGATTTTTCCATTGACAAAAACTTCAATTCCTGGACACAAGCATGATTATTAGGTACTGTTATTACTATATCAGTCAATTTTACACTTGATATGAAAGTAATTAGCACTTTCAATCAGTTTTAAGTACAAATTCAGGAATATTTCATTTTGAATTAAAGACACTAATAAGTATTTCAATTTTTCCAGATATTTCATTGACTTATTTTCCAACGGTAAAAACTCCAACCCTGGACACAAACATGAATATTATTTATTATATGTATGTTTTATTACTGCATCAGTCAAATTACCTGTAATATTAGCATTGTCAATCAGTTTAAAATACAAATTTATGAATATTTCTTTTTATATTTGAGATATTTGATTTTTGCCAGTTTTTTCCAGTTTTTGCCACCCTATTTTTTCCTTGCCGGTTTTTTCCGGTTATTTCCATGGTTTTTTCCGCCATGCGGCAAAAACTGTCCAACCCTGATTTCGGAACTACCTTTTTGTCCCATTTCCAAACCGGTATTGAAGTAAACAAATCCACGATCGTTTAGGCGATAAGAAATGTTTCGTTTTTAGTCCATAAATTTGAAATAACACAGTTCAATAATATCGCTAAACAATATTTAGTGTATACTACAAGAACTATTTTGCATAACTATTACGTGCTTCGCTTCGCGTAGGTAGTAAAAACCCAAGCCGCCAGGGTAGACCCCCCCACGAATCCTTCAGAGGTTATTCATTCATGAAAGGTCGAGGTGTTCCGAATGAGTTTTCCGTATTTATGTGCGGGGATTATCAAACAATTATCGAGTATTTTAATCAGCGGGGTTAATGCATGCACCGATGATAGTTGGAATAAAATTTACAATACTGTTATCAAATACACTACTTTTAAAAGGCGACAAAAAGATTGAATGGAGTTAAATTTTATAGTTTAAAAAAGGAGATTTTTATAGTTTAAAAAATGAGATATTTTGTGAGTGACATAACTATTGGACAAAACGAAAGCGTGAGTGAAACGGAAATCGTTATAACCATTTGTAACGTTGTAAAATTAAATAATCATTTTGAATTATAATGCATCTCACAATTTTAGCGTTGACATTTATATACGTACATAAATAATTATACGATCGTGGCTCAAGGTTTTATAGTGCCATGAGAACAATCATTCAGCGGTTAAAAGTTAGAGATACTGGGACAAAACAATTGTAAATTTAATTGAACGGCGTCCAAAATGAAACGCAATATGTTAAAATTTGCCTGCATATTCTGGCATTTATCACAGGTCCCCACAAAAAGTATTGTATACACGCATACTATATATAATGTGTGTGTATACAATATTTTTTGTGGGGACTGTTTTATGCCGGCAGCATGTGGCATTTATGGGCATTTTAATACGGTTGATATTTTTCATACTTCCACATCCAAGATTACAATTGTTTTAAATTTCATTGTTATGTGCCATGTGTCAGTACCAGATCCTGAAAGTTGATCACCAGTAGTCCGTATCATAACTATACCAAACCGTTAAAAGTATGAACTTTAATGCTTGATTAGTATTTTTACCTGTAAACATATATCGCCTACTCTAAAAAAAGTACTTGGAACCCTTTTTTCTGTAGAAATTAACAGTAATTCTTTACAATGAACTTCCTAAATATGAGTTAGAAGTAAATAAACATGTACATTGTAAATTTCGACGTTATTATTGTCCTAGTACATATAACAAAATTTAAACAATTTAAAATGACCATGCCCATCTTATGAATATTTATATAAAGCAAATATTAAATCTTTAATCATGAATAACTTACTAAGTTTATTTCTACAAAAATATTCAATTCTATATATATACCTAAACATTCACATTTATCTGTACATTTACAATTCTCTCCACATTTACAATTATCACCACATTTACAGCTTGGTCCACACTTACATTTTGAGGCTGCAATGATATTAGAATAGATCATCATTATACAGTATAACCTCTGCGGAGCGACCCTCTGCAAATCATCAGTTTTTGATATCTCCCTTAGGCGTAATTTCATTGAATTTAACCTTTGCAGAGCAACAACCTTTGAACAGAAACACATTTTAGTATATCCCAATGGGCGTTGTTCAAGAGAGGTTGCGCTGTATACACAACATGTCATATGTATACATGTATTTATAATATTGTAATCATGCACTCATGTATACTCATATAGTTTTATATATTATAGATTTTATGAAAATTAATTTTGGAACTCTTCTATTACAATACAAGTTATATCTGTAACATTTTCATCATTTTGATATACGAAAATTAGACAGCACTTTTATCAACAAACAGTAAACTATATAAACTACACATACTTTGGCATAACAGTTTACATTATAATATTTGCATAGGCTAAAACCTTATAGCAATAAAGTCAATCTCTCATACAGAGTTGTCGATCCTTACAGTGATCTAAATCTCTGTAAACGTCTCGGGTTTTACAAGATCTTTGTAAAATAGTAATATAATTTAGATTTTGTATCTAAAGCGTAATTCGTCTTTTATATATATTATCTTAAAGTTTTACGTGAAATATAATTTTATTACAGGCGAAATCCAATTTTTAAAGAGTTATATTTACAAGAACTATTTTCTTGTGAAACGTCTTCCTATTCTGAGTAATTTGGCTTTTTTACTCATCCGCAAAAATGTCAACAATAGATGATATTGCTAAAAATTAAGACAAAAATTTAGTGCTAAGGGACTGTCAACGACAAGCCTTTGAACATCTACAAGACAAGAAAGGTGATCTGTTATTTAGTTTGTCTGTTGCGTTTGGACAAAATTCAAAACTTGTCACATGATCGTTTTAAACGATCACGTGTTTGGGACTACTTTCGAGACGTTAACAGAGATAAAGATCACTGTAAGGATCGACAACTCTGTATGAGAGATTGCAATAAAGTATGTTGTTGTTTCTGCAATATATTGTGTAATACATTTCTGTTCTGTTCTTTCTGTAGCAGTAAAGGTCATGACGATATCATTCTACATTGCCATCCATTAAATCAATACATACATGCAAATAGATCTATATGATGCAGACGTATGCTATGCAGCAGACAACTGACGTAGTTCACTAGACAGAAAATAACTGTCTATATATAGATGTGTTAGATCACTACCACTTGATAATAAATGTGTTCTATACAAACTTTTTCAAAATATAGCCAGCGAAAAAACATAGATTTTCAGTTTTCGGATGTTCATGTGTAGGATATCCTATAAACAAATTATCAATTTGTTGTGAAAAACATAAGTGAAAACATAGAAATAAATAAATCAATTATTAGTATTTGTAAACATATAGATCTCTATTCTAGAAAATGCTAAATCTAATCAAAATATAGAAGAAAAGTTATTTAAAATATATACTTACTTTCACTCTGTTCGCTAGGATTTTCCATTTTGTATAACTAAATATCAACGTGTCACTAAATGACTCTCCGCTTGAGATCGCTGCAACAGGATAAATGTCAGAATCAATAAAATAAGAACAGTAACTCTGATTATCATTTAAATGTTAGCCAAATAGTAGATACGACGTTACTTCCCTTTGTTGTATTGTACAAAATTAATGTGCTCACATATATGTTGTCTTGTGATGATTTTCTGTTAACCCCGTTTCTTCTTAGTCACACGGTCGCCATTTGAGGCATTTTTACCGTATTTCAAGGGCTTCCGTACAAAATCCCTAGGCCACAGACCTGCGAACACCGTATATACACAAGCTAATTTTTCAGCATGCTTATTTTCTTCGCAATATGTGGATATTTTGGGGAGGCTCGCAAATCAATATTAACAAAATCTTTACAAATTCATACATGTTTTTGTCTTGCGAATGCCTTAGAGTGGACGTACAAACACTGTGCAACTGTCTTGTGATAGCCTAGCTTTTGAGGAACCCATGCGATTTATGTAGGATTGCCACAAGACCGTTGAAGAAACCGAACCACCACCCTACGTTGTCGTAAGGAGCAAATAATTTGCTATTAGTAAACAATCATTGCCCGTTTATTTCGGAAGTCTGTCATGAAACAGTCTGTGTGACAGTTGCAAAATGCAATGATTTTGTGCTTTCATACAATTCATACGAGATATGGGAGACTGATTGTGGGTAAATGAACTGCATCTTGTTGTTTTTCGCTTCTAACATACTGTTCTTATTTTCGCTGACATTAATAAATATCTCCTAAAAATGAAAAAAAACTTCTGTACATAATTATTTGCATTCGCTTTTGTGAGTATACAATTATTAACTCGTGGTATATACGTATGTTGAACCTCATTTTTCACAACCCGTGTTTTTCACAACTTGTGATAAACACGTACGCATTTTTCACAACTTGTGTGAAAAACACGTTAGCATTCAAAATTCATACAAGCATAGAAACGCATTTTTCACAACTTCAAATGTGACGAAAAAAGTGATTGAAAAACTTGAGTTTTTTGGTATTAACGCATTTTTCCCACATGTAATTTTTTAGTAGTAGTTTTTTTTAAATGAGGTTCAAAGTTTGTTACAACCCGTTTTGTAATGATAACCCGAATTGTAATAATTATTACATAACGGGTTATTACAAACATACAGACGCATTTTGTATAAAACTCGAAATGTAATAAAGTGTCTAGTTCTATTAGTTTGAATATAAAATATAGTTTAATACTTTAAATTAATAGTAAAGAAAGAAAATAATGCTAAACGAGCAAACATTAATTCTCAAATAGACAAAATACTTACATTTTGCCATGTTAATTTGAAGATTTTGTCATATTTTATTACAAACGAGTTATTACAAAATTGGCTCAACTTACCAACCCGTTAATAATAAATCTTTAATATAATTAGGGTTTTATAACAAAACAGGTTGTAATAAACGTGGAAAAAACCACGATCGTAATTTTTACAGTATGTGAAAAACACGGTTTGTGAAAAATGAGGTTCAACGTTGAACCTCATTTTTCACAGAACGCGTTTTTCACAACCTGTGAAAATCACGTTTGTGAAAAACGAGTTTTAAAATGGCAACTTTGCTCAATATGTATAGGTTATTTAACAGGGCAAGTGTGCCTTAAGGAAGATATCGGCACACTTGCTTAGGTATTGGCCCGAGGGCTTTAGCAAGTTTCACAAGTTGTGAAAAACACGGGTTGTGAAAAATGAGGTTCAACAATGCTTCCATAACGAGCATAGGGCAGTTGCTAGCGACAATATAGGCGTTTTTACATCGAATTGTTGTTTGCCACTGTACATTGGTGTGATCAAGTGCAAGTTACGCGCACATTTATTGTTACTTCTATATTTATTGAGGGAAGGTCTTACGAAACCCCTGTGCTCCGTAACGGCTATTTTGCGTAACAAGTATTTCACATGCTATATGATATAATTTATGGAAGAAACAAACTGTTTTTGTTTTCGATATTCCTCTTTTGATCGCTTGAGCATGTTAAAAGCAAAATTAGGCCTTAGCACTAACAGTTACGGTATGTGTGTAAGAAAAACATATTTTAGTGCAGGTACAGGATGCAGCATAAATCTGAAAAATTTGTGATGGATGACTTTCAGATTTTCAATTTTACAATTAATCTTACTTCCATTGACTCATTTATTTAAGTGGAAAGAAAAATGTTGATGTCTCTTTCATTAAGAATGAAAATTCATTTCATTACGGAGCATAGTGAGCTTGTTACGGAACATAAATTGAAATAATAACGATTTACGTGATCACTGAATTAATTTGAATGCATTTCACATTATCACAATACTTTTACTACATAAACAGACTAACTGAACGTTATCCAGGCTTATACATGTATGATGAAAATTGATGAAAATTGTTGGGTCCGTGAAGATTTACATATTTGACACACCTGAATGTGTTTCAAATTCATAACAAAACAATACTTGTGAAACTAATTTGTACAAATTTATGATCATAACAACAATACAGAACGTATAATCTATTTATTTCCAGAGTTGCCCGTAAGACTATTTCAGAGACATGATTTGTTATCCATTGTTGTTCACTGTCCAAACAATGCAGTTTTGGCTGCTCAACTAATATTGTTTTACCTGAGTTCCTACGAATTGTGAGAAAATAGGTTGAATTATATTCTGTGGAAATAAGGAATATATTAAATGAAAAAGAATGACTTTTTATCATTATTGTTATATCATTATATTTATAATGTAGATCTACAATGTTATAAAGATATCTTACGTTTATATAAAAAATGTCCTCTTTATCAGTATGATTGTAGGTTTATTTCCAGAGTTGCCCGCAAGACTGAAGTAAGAGCTTTGGATTAAAGAGCGAGTTACTACAGTCTTGAGAGCAACCCACCTTTTATATGATATACTTTAATGTTATTATGTACCTTTAATGTTTTATAAACTAAAATTTTCTACGATCTTTATTCCGCCTACTACAGCATAAAATTAGGCATCGTTCAGCCATAGGTAAACTCCAAGTTTTGATGGTTTAAAGTTATATCTCCATAAAAATTTCGTTATAAAGTAATGTACGGTCTAATACATGTATAGCTTTAAGTAACCATAATAAACGTAAACATAACACTATTCATTTTAAAATATTCATAAGATTATACATCTCAATATGTCAAAGCTACCTCTTAATACGTAAATATGTATAATATAAAATATAGATATATAATAAAAAATAAAATATAAAAATAAAAAATTATGCATTTGCTAGGTTTCGAACCAGCGACCTCTTGAACTTTTCATGTCATATGCTTATTTCCGTTCCTTCCCTTTAGCCGACTGAGCTATTTGGGTCCTAAAAAACAGAGCCTGTAATAATCGTTAAATACTGTAAAAAGGACATTAAATATGGGGAAGATAATTTTGGAAGATGAATCCTCAATTTAGTGAGTTGTTATCAAATACAAATAAACTGCACTATCAAATTAAAAAAAGCAATTAAATTGTGATTGGTAAAAAAACGTATTAATGATAGTTATGAAATTTCAAGTAAAATAATCCCATGTACGATTTATTTGACATACTAATTAATTATGCACAGCGCTATTATTTAACTGAAAACCTTGTAATTAATATTTTGTATATAAACCCATAGGCGTTCGTGTAAGAAACAGAACAGTTTTGCCAGTTCACTTTGTCAAGTGTTTTTTGGCGAAGCATTTTACTGGCTCTGGTCGTTTCCAAACACCAAGTCATTCCTTTTTCTTAGAGAAGGGAAATTTGGCATGGTTACCAGAGCTGTTGATGTTTTGCTAGTACTTGGTCAAACGCTTTGTTTTCTGCGTTCGTCATCGTGAGATGACGAAACAACCTGCATGAGTCATGGCGCTCTATCCTGTCTCGCCACCCTATATTTAATGAAATAACTATATTGAAAACGATTTAATATTTCTTTCATCTTGAAAAAAATATTAATGAATACATGTACACTTTAAAATGGATTAATTTGCTATGTCCATTTCATACAATTCTGTACTTATTACCCTTTCGAAAAATTCATAATATTTTAAATCCAAACTCCTATAATCGAAGACAGGAAGAGTGCCATGGTCAAAATGCAGTATTATGATAAACAAAAATATATTCAAAAATACATAAAATAAATTTCTACGCACCCGGGTCACGTCAGTTTAATGCATTGCTTCTCATATTTAAAATATGCAAACAATATGAAACCATTAAAATAGTTTTGTCGGAAAAATATTGGCATTTTGAGAGAGGTCGATCGAGGAAGTTATAACTTTACCATCGGACATACCTCGGCGATCTTCTATGCAGATAAATCTCGGATATCATAAGGTGAAAACGTAGATCTACGAAGTTAGTTTCTGTAGTAATGTAGTCTGAACTGCACAGAAATACGACGTGTGAGACGTTGTTCTGATGTGATGATGAGATAAACGTGTAACAAGGTTATTATTAAATGCTGACATGCAAATGACAATTGGACGTGTTTCTATGTATATAGAGACAGTCCAGGGCCATTTGCTATGACTTCTGAATGTTGTTTGTATAGCTAATTAGTAATCTAGCATACACATTTTTAATAATATTGATTTTACACGTCGATGTATAAACAACTTGCCAGGGAGTTAATCGTCGGACCTTATAGACTGGTAGTATTTCTACAACGTCTGATTTCCGAGGTATATCTTCGTAGATGATCGCCGAGGTTGTTCCAAATGATAACTTAGTCAACAATTTCAAATATTATCGGTCGTTTTCAGTTCCTCTGTTCGGTTAACATGTGTTATTGCATATGTTACTATAAATAGTAACAAAATCGACGTGGAAGTGTGCCAATATAGCCTCAATGTGGGCAATACATTCCGGTATTGAGCAAGTGTGCCAAAATATCGATATTTGGCCCACTTCCTAGTGTGCCAAAAATTGATATTGAGGCAACTTCCGGTCATTACGCACCTGCAGTCCAACAACCGTAGACTTTCCGCACGTGAAATTCGTACGTAATTAGCAACAAGAAGCTATAATATTCAATTTTACGACCTTTTTTTTCATAGTGAAAATTAATAAGATAATCAACAATTTATCAAGACTTACGTTTTATAACAAGCGTTCATTAGATTCCAACGTTTCGACGTTGAATAAACAAAACAATGCATGTGACGTAACGTCAACGTGCAAAATAGCGCGGTACGTCGAGAAAAATGTATTTTTGTTTTAGAAAAATCATCGTTACATGCATTGGTCAACATATGCAATAAAAAGGTTATGAAACAGGGCAAGTGTGCCTTAAGTCGATATCGGCACACTTTCACCGGCATTGGCCCTCGGGCTAAAGCCCTCGGGCCAATACCTAAGCAAGTGTGCCGATATCTTCCTTAAGGCACACTTGCCCTGTTTAATAACCTCTATTTATGAAACAGGGCAAGTATGCCTTAAGTCGATATCGGCACTCTTTCCTCGGCATTAGCCATCGGGCCAATACCTAAGCAAGTGTGCCGATATCTTCCTTAAGGCACACTTGCCCTGTTTAATAACCTCTACGTATTGAGCAAGTGTGCCAAAATATCGATATTTGGCTCACTTCCTAGTGTGCAAAAAATTGATATTAAGGCAACTTCCGGTCATTACGCACCTGCAGTTATACAACCGCAGACTTTCCGCACGTAAAATTCTCAACAAGAAGCTATTCAATTCTACGACGTTTGTTTTTTTCATATTGAAAATTAATGAGATAATAAACAACCAGACTTACTTAACAAGCATTCATTAGATTCCAACGTTTCGGCTTTGGAAAAAACAAACATACATGTGACGTAACGTCAACGTGCAAAATAGCGCGTTACGTCGAGAAAAATTTGTATTTTTGTTGTAGAAAAATCATCATTACATGCATTGGTCAACATATGCAATAAAAAGGTTATGAAACAAGGCAAGTGTGCCTTAAGTCGATATCGGCACACTTTCCTCGGCATTAGCTCTCGGGCTAAAGCCCGCGGGCCAATACCTAAGCAAGTGTGCCGATATCTTCCTTAAGACACGATTGCCCTGTTAAATAACCTCTACATATTTAACGATCTGTACAAAACGATATTTTGAACGTATAAAAGATAGAATAATAATCACATTTATGTTGTAAAGAGCGCTTATGGCGTCCACGTAAACATTGCGTATATAAGTATGGCCAGTTTAATTACACACCAATAATTAGGGGTGAATTATTTATACAATTTTATAGTTTGGTTTATTTACACTTGTTTTAATACACATGTTTATAAAACATTTACAAAGAAGATATACAATATTTAAAATAAACATTGAATATCAAAGTGGTGTGTTTAAATCAGCAAAATGCTGTTCATGCATCAACGTATTCACCTATATAGTAGAAAAGTCCATTATTTAAAGTACAATAACACGCATGACCTAGAATACGACCTGTTGTTTACTAATTAGCTAAAAAACAACATTCAGAAGTCATAGAAAAGGGGCCTAGACTGTTTCTATGTACATAGAAAAACGTCCATTTGTCATTTTCATGTCAACATTTAGTAATAAACTTGTTACACGTTTATCTCATCATTACATCAGAAAAACTTCTCACACGTCGTATTCCTGTGCAGTTTAGACTACATTACTACAGAAACTAACTTCGTAGATCTACTTTTTCACCTTATGATATCCGAGATTTATCTGCATAGAAGATCGCCGAGGTAAGTCCGATGGTAAAGTTATAACTTCCTCGATCGACCTCTCTCAAAATGCCAATATTTTTCCGACAAAACTATTTTAATGGTTTCATATTGTTTGCATATTTTAAATATGAGAAGCAATGCATTAAACTGACGTGACCCGGGTGCGTAGAAAATCATTTTATGTATTTTTGAATATATTTTTGTTTATCATAATACTGCATTTTGACCATGGCACTCTTCCTGTCTTCGATTATAGGAGGTTGGATTTAAAACATTATGAATTTTTCGAAAGGGTAATAAGTACAGAATTGTATGAAATGGACATAGCAAATTAATCCATTTTAAAGTGTACATGTATTCATTAATATTTTTTTCAAGATGAAAGAAATATTAAATCGTTTTCAATATAGTTATTTCATTAAATATAGGGTGGCGAGACAGGATAGAGCGCCATGATCGTGCGACCACATACACGACTCATGCAGGTTGTTTCGTCATCTCACGATGACGAACGCAGAAAACAAAGCGTTTGACCAAGTACTAGCAAAACATCAACAGCTCTGGTAACCATGCCAAATTTCCCTTCTCTAAGAAAAAGGAATGACTTGGTGTTTGGAAACGACCAGAGCCAGTAAAATGCTGTTTCTTACAAGAACGTCTATGGGTCTATATACAAAATATTAATTACAAAGTTTTCAGTTAAATAATAGCGCTGTGCATAATTAATTAGTATGTCAAATAAATCGTACATGGGATTATTTTACTTGAAATTTCATAACTATCATTAATACGTTTTTTACCAATCACAATTTAATTGCTTTTTTTAATTTGATAGTGCAGTTTATTTGTATTTGATAACAACTCACTAAATTGAGGATTCATCTTCCAAAATTATCTTCCCCATATTTAATGTCCTATTTACAGTATTTAACGATTATTACAGGCTCTGATTTTTAGGACCCAAATAGCTCAGTCGGCTAAAGGGAAGGAACGGAAATAAGCATATGACATGAAAAGTTCAAGAGGTCGCTGGTTCGAAACCTAGCAAATGCATAAATTTTTATTTTTATATTTTATTTTTTAATATATATTTTTATTTTATATTATAAATACATGTATTTACGTAATAAGAGGTAGCATTGACATATTGTGATATATAATCTTATGAATATTTTAAAATGTATAGTGTTATGTTTACGTTTATTGTGGTTACTTTAAGCTGTACATGTATTAGACCGTACATTACTTTATAACGAAATTTTTATGGAGATATAACTTTAAACCATCAATACTTGGATTTTACCAATGGCTGAACGATGCCTAATTTTATGCTGTAGTAGGCGGAATAAAGATCGTAGAACATTTTAGTTCATAAAACATGAAAGGTACATAATTACATTAAAGTATATCATATAAAAGGAGGGTTGCTCTCAAGACTGTAGTAACTCGCTCTTTAATACAAAGCTCTTACTTCAGTCTTGCGGGAAACTCAGGAAATAAACCTACAATCATACTGATAAAGAGGACATTTTTTATATAAACGTAAGATATCTTTATAACATTGTAGATCTACATTATAAATATAATGATAAAACAATAATGATAAAAAGTCATTCTTTTTCATTTAAAATATTCCTCATTTCCACAGAATATAATTCAACCTATTTTCTCACAATTCGTAGGAACTCAGGTAAAACAATATTAGTTGAGCAGCCAAAACTGCATTGTTTGGACAGTGAACAACAATGGATAACAAGTCATGTCTCTGAAATAGACAAGCGCCCCTAAATAGCTAGCCCAAGCCTTTCTACGGCTATTCTCCCTCCTACCAATGATCTTTAATTATGTAGGGCAGTTGTCAGTTTCTGACGATGTGTGTACTTAGTAGTTGGTTAAAAGCTAACTCCAGAGATTTAACCTTTCCAGGAGGAGTGAGTAGGTTGACTGACCGTCGTCATATGACCTATACAATGTGTTGCCACGGCGTTAAAACCAACAAACAATCAAACAAACAAGCATGATATATTAAAAAGTATTACTATAAACTATAATAAGATGTTGGTTTCTGTTAGAACATGGAACCGTGAATACGAAATAAAATACAATACCACATGTTAACCGAACAGAGGAACTGAAAACGACCGATAATATTTGAAATTGTTGACTAAGTTATCATTTGGAACAACCTCGGCGATCATCTACGAAGACCGCCTCGAGGTTTTATCGGCACACTTTCACAGCATTTTTGTTACTATCCATGCAAAATATAAATTCCAGTATTAAGCGAAATAAAAAATCTGACAATGAAATCTGTACCTGTGAAATTGACCACTGAGTTACAATTCACAAGATATAACTCACTAATATCAAATGTTTGCATAATAAAGATACAATGACCTTTACTTTTATATATCAATTATCTATGCTGTAATCATAATTATTTAAGTTTAATATGCATGCATCTTCCCAACATTAAGCTTTTTTACCAAAGGTACATGTATATCTCACCAAAATATGAAATACTGTAGAATTTTCATGTTGCCATCGATGCATAATAAATGAATATTAGTGTCAGGGCGTACAATGGGTTGTCTGCTTCATGCTTCGTCCCCCAAGGAGTCGCTAGTTTGAATCCCTCTCCTCCACTTAAACGACCAAGGCTCGACAAAATTTGCTATGGACATAAATGTTACCATGGATATTCGTGCTGTGCTTGAGCAGCTGATACAAACCTTGTGAATACGGACATTATAACAGTACCATGGGATATATGTGCTTACTATGTACCTTAAGGTGGCTTCTCTATGTTCTTAAGTGGCTGCTTGTATGTAAAGGTAGTAAAATAAGGTACAATACTGGCTTGTTGAACACCTTAGGGTAGTTGGGACATCTTGCACTCATGTTGCGAAGTAAACCATTTAAATAAAATATTTGAAAAAAATGAAACATTAATTTTGTTTATTATATACTTGAAAATATACTATGATATTGACCCATGTTGTGAAAATTGCGTTATGACTAAAAATCGAAAAAATGTCTAACGTAATTTTCACATTGCTCATTTGTGAAAAACGCGTACGCAATTTTCACAACTTGTGAAAGTTACTAACGTGTTTTTCACAAGTTGTGAAAATTGCGTACGCGTTTTTCACTCGTTGTAAAAAACAAGGGTTGTGAAAAATGAGGTTCAACATACGTATTTGGCAGGAGGAGCCACTTTCATGTGAGGACCAGATAGTTCATACAGAGTTAACTCCCTTTAGTTAACGTAATCAACTTGTATATCACTTTTCTGTTATCAAGAAAGGATTGGAACTGAATAAAGTACTAAAATGATGTGTACTTATTAACAGAGCATGCCATGTACAATGAATGATTCATCTAAGATATGAGTAACATTGAGTAATGGGAAAGAACTAACCACAATGTTTCTTTTGATTATCTCAACTTTAGATTTTTCGCTTGGATTCTAACATAATCATTGTAAACAAATTTGATAAATTGTGATAAATTTGATTTAATCTTTATATATATCACAAGAGGCATTTTCCATTTCTCACCATGAAGTTAAAGCCTTTTGGTTGCGTCTTACTTTTGTACCAGGATGTATATATCACGTAAAAATGCTACATATGCAAATCATCATATTCGTTCCCAGAGGCTATCAAGAATAACCTCGGGGTACGAGAATGGCAAATCATGTATTTAATTTCATTTTGGATTTAAAACATTTTAGCCGTGCGGTAAACGGTATACTCACCCTTTGATTAATAAATTCCAAGGTTTTGAGCTTGAATTACAATATCCGTCTTGGTAGTTCCCTGTCTTTAATGTGGCTTTACAACGCACATAATCTCAGTGAACATGCTAATGATTCGAATATTGCGGTATATTATTCATAAACCTTATGACTTCATGCGTTGAAAGATGCATGTTTGCACTTGATTTACATGCACCTAGACAATGTCTTTCTCAGAAAAACGTGTTTAAAGGATACACACTATGTAAACTGAGTGCAGTTAAAGGATATGAATAAAATTTCACACGTAAGCAAGTGTTGTCATCCACGTACGTATTTTCACGTAATATGTAAATGTATTATACGTGAAATATAAAGACGTACATTGAAGGAAGAAAACACGTACAATATCTGTTATAACAAAAATGCGACAAAACCATGCATTTACAAGTAAATTTCTTTTTATGAGTTCTCATTTATAACTATTATGTGTAATTTTAGAAAAAAAGTATGATCTGTTCTGTTCTGTTACAAGTTGTTTTATATTAAAGCGTGCACGATGTACAGAAACGTCACCAGTCAATGGGCTTCGTCTTTACGTTACTGTAATACCATGGTAACACATATACGACAGGGTTATATGTAATATTTGATGTTTCAAAATCAACAAATATATAGCGGATGTTAATCTATCTTTAATCGAAATTTTGGTCTGTAAGGTTAATTAATAAAAAAAGTTTTGAATGTTTTCTTATAACTTATTGACTGCCCCTCGTAAAACAGGAAACATTTTATAAGAGACATTATCTATGTGTTGGTCCTCACATTTGTACTGTAACATGTTTAGATATTTTATAACAGGGATATGTTTGATTTATTTCTGTAAATATTTGGTATCAGACATAGAAAGCCAGTCATCAGGTAAGACTTTAAATTTATATTTTATGGCGTTTTTGAAGGTGATTGCTTTATTGCTGCTATTTCTGGTACGCTTACACCTTTACATCTATCAATAGTATAAAACACAGGGAATTGTCAAGTTACCTCCCTTGGATTTTTCAAACATACCTTTTATATACTTATATACAAGGGGTACAACTGCATTTACTTGACCACTTCATCTAGATTTATTATTTTGTGACTCACAAAAAATACTGATACCCTGGTGGCACTTTAACGGCACGATTAAATCGATTAAACATAACTCTTCGAGCTATGAATATTAAATATTTCATAGCGCAGACCATAAATACGATTAAATTATCAAAAATATCAAAAACGGCACAAAAATCTAAAGTGCTACTAGGGTATCAGTATTTTTTGTGAGCCACAAAATAAGAAATCTAGATGAATCGGTCTAGTAAACGCAGTTGTACCCCTTGTATATAAGTATATTAAAGGTATGTTTGAAAAATCCAAGGGAGGTAACTTGACAATTCCCTGTGGCACATAGCTTAATATTTTCAAAAGGTGAAAACTTAATAGAGCAAACGCGAGATTCAGACGCAAGACAGACGAACCATCTTAAACCCGTTCTATTAAGTATATAGTCATTTTTCACCTAACATTTCGCAACGAAAGGTGTAACTTTTGTGTTTGTCTGGTAGAGCTGTCCTTTTTCTATTATAATGTCAATTTGAAACCCTTGAAACTGTATACTTTTCAAAAAATCGCCGTTTTACTCCACTGTACATAAAAATGAATATATAAAGAATAAAAACGAAATACTTACAATGATTGTAATTCAAAAATGTACCGTATTGGGTATCGCCCGAATTAGCCTCGCGCGCCCGATTTAGCGGGTTACTCGATGTGAATAAATAGTAGATACACGCGTTAAAACTACTCATTCACAGATTTTGTAAAACAATTTTCAAACTGTTTCTATGCAATTTTTGGGAGTTCTGGAACATTTATATCTAAGCTGAAATCTGTGAACGAGCAGTATTAACAATCATGATTAAATGTACATTTTTCCATACTTCACGTTTTAATTACATTATTGTGTTGTTGGCATTCAATGAACTATCTAAGCACATGAAAATGCATATGCACTACTCATCCAGTAAAAAGCTAACTAAACAAAATCTGCTTTGATCGTGGTGTTTCAAATCAGCCTATGAACTTATTTCTTTTCGTGTGCAAAGGATGTTGATGTTATTCGAGCTAAGCCCTATCTATGCGTGCATGTTAACTACCATTTTTTAGTAATATGCGTATATGTATAAATAGTGCTTATGATTCGGGACCGTGCCCGCTGCCTGTGGTTTCAACCATAATGACATTCATGAAAATATCTCTACTACTACAATTTAATATCAAAACATCACTCTATTTAGAAACATGTGCTACTTTCATAGAAAATCAATTATTTCTATTATTTCATTCAGATATAAAATGTCCTAAATGTTCACATTTCTCCATACAAACTGATTCAATCCCACAACAGTACAGCTACATCGTGGACGCTTTGTTTCAACATGTCAAGCATTTGTGGGATCCAGATTGTGAAAATGGCCGAACAGTTCCGAAATCCTGTGGGCAACAAATATCATCAAGTCTGGAAGTAGTAAAATGTAAAACTACCAAGATGTCACTGAAGACAAAAAACTTTATTCCCTTTCTTCCAGGTATTGACGAATACAGCTAGTTTCTTTCATGCTTTTTGTGTTTTGTCAGACAAATTTTTTACATAAATATAACACGACGTCATTTGTCCTCTCATATGACGTCATTTATCTGTGAAAGTGATTTCATAAGTATTTTTTAAATGTTATTTTTTAATTTCAATGAAAATATCAGATTTAAGTTTGTTATCCTGTATTTTCATCAAATCGCATCACATTTTATTGTAAAACATGAAAGAAGCGATGTTCTAGATCAATTCTAACTCAACTGATTCAGTATGGGGAATCACGTGGCCTTTATGATTCCTAACACGGCAAAAATGACAACCAGATTAACAAGTTTAGATGAAAAATACAAGGTAAGTGACATTTGCACATAACTGATTTTTATCAGACCTAACTAGTGCAGTCTAAGCAGCACAAAGTTCTCTTTTTAGCGGTAGTTCTGTCAACCTCACAACGGTTCTTAATTTCTAGATTACCTCGAGGTTATTCCAAAAATCTCTCGACTTGTTCAGAACTTAACTGCTTAGACTGCATTACGTCAGAAATTGGTTACGTATAAATGTCATTTACTTTGTCTTTTTCATCTAAACTTGTTGTTTTGGTCGTCATTTTTGCCGTGTTAGGAACCATATAGATCACGTGATTCCCCACACAGTGATTTCACGTTTTTCAGATACAGAGGTCGTTTTCAACCTATTGTTAAGAGACTGCACTGTTACTAGTAAAGATGAACCTGACCAATGTGTATCCCTGAAAGATTTGAACCAACATGATCATATGATGATTATAAATAAGTTACTATCTATATCTGGTCCTAAACTAGACAATACCACAATGGCAGGACAAATATGTACTACAAGTTTTTAGGGTATAAATCTACAATTTTTTTATAATAATTTTAGTTGTGTTTTAGTCAAAACAAATTTAGTGGCCTTAGTTTTAATGAATGTTTATTAATAATTAGTTCAGTAATTCTATATTTTATCCAAATTTATTACTAAAAACCAACATAACCACACAATTTTGTATATTATATTGTTGTATTTAGGGCCGTTGGCCTTAATTTGCTTAAATAAAATTTGTCTTGTCTCGTTGTGTTTTAGTTAGATTTAACGCTGTGTCAGCACAACATATAGTCATTGTACCGTGGCTTACTTACTAATCCTAGTTTTCCTGGATTCTTGTCTATAACTAGCACATACCTACCTATTCTTCCACAAACCCGACAGATTCTTCGCACTTAGAACATAACCGATGGATTATGTCATATTTATTTAAAAAATTATAAATCTTTATATGTCCTACATTCGTTCGATCACTGTATTATATGTGCCAAAATAGGTTTATGTGATATAATAAACACTATGTGTTTTAGCAAAATAATGAAACATTGGTCAAACAAAAACTAATTAGAAGGTGACTTGATTGAACCAAGTACCGATCGACGAACAATCATACTTGCTACAATCAAGACTTGCTACAATTATAATATGTTTTCACGAACCTAGGAAAATGAGTTTCAAGCATTACATATTTAGCTTGTAACATTTATCTATATCAACCTCTAGTACGTATCCTTACATTGTCCGAGGCACGAAGACTACATACACTACTTTTACAAGACTACTTACATCCAAACAACCGGATGTAAGGGCCGAAACTTCACCCTTAGACCGATTTTCTTTGCGTCTCTTTGTCTGTGGCTCCATTGTAAACAACTGTGGCTGCAGACGACAGTTGTTTACAATTTTTGACAGGTGCGCGCGAATATCTCCTTTTTGAAGAGTTACGGCCTCGTGAGTGGAAATCGGAACTTACGTAATTTTAGTAAAACGCACTTACGTTTTTCGTAAACTTAAGAATCAAGCGTAACTACGCAAATACTAACGAGAAAACTTACGCATTGTTAGTAAAACGCTACCCAGATATCAAGTTATGTATACATTTGTATTTATAATGACATAAACTGTCCTACCTTTCGAAATGTCTATCTGAATTCATGGTGAGTTTTATAAAGTATTTGTCTAGATTTTGGCTTTTAGAAATGGTTTTTATCAATACATGTATATGAATTATTTGTCAAATTATTTGTCATCAGCTTTCATAGTATTAAAAATAAAACATGTAAAATATACAGTTGTAAATATTTATTGGTTATACGTTAATATTATAATAAAATAAGTACATACATGCATACATACAACGTATACACTTTTTGTACTTCGAAAAAAATAAATAATTTAGTGCCCTCAAAAAGTCTTTAAACAAAATCTTGTTCATAGTATAGACTGATTCATATTTACCTATAAAACAGATTCTAAGAGTAATCTTTGAAAAAACCCATAATCAATAAGGGACCTTAGTCAGTTATTTCCCCTCGTATACTCTTCAAATAGTTAGGTCCAATTAGTTGGATTAATCGGATTTTCCCCTTACTCTTCAATGTCAAATTGCTAAACTTTATCTCAAATATTTTTTATGTAAATCATTTTATTTATTTGAAAATCAAGCTAAGTATTGTTAGGGTAAAGAAATATCTAATTTTCATCACTTCTGTTAATATCTTAATTAACGAGAAAGATATTAGATGAAATATTTTGTTATCCTTACATAGAACTTTAATGATAAAATCCGTGGATTTCAACTGTAAGGACCTATTTACCAATTGGATTGCATCAGATTATATCGAGGAAAGATAACTGACAAAAGTCCCTTATTAGTTTATCAATACATGATTCAAACAGAGTTACATAAAAAGTCTTTAGTAAAATTTACTTGCGGTTTGCAATGTAATTTTAACGCAAAATTTTATTTGTTCAAGAAATTTTGGAGGGTACGCAAATCGTATGCCTTTCTTTCATTGGTCATGGTAAATACGTTCACTGTACCATCAAAACATAGCGATAGTTCATAAATCAAAGACACGTCTCTGTAGTCACATAAACAATGTTTACAAAAATTTCTAATTACATGTAGTTTCTATAACTGAGGTTTAAGCTAGACAATATGGACGCTGTGCTGCTGTAGTTAAGTAATATGTTCCTCTTGGATCGCCGATATTTGCATAATATCCCATACGGACACAATCACTAGTACAAACACATCGTCCCATCTCAAAATCCTCAGTGCTTTGACATGGAACTGATTGGAAGGAACATGGTGTTGTTATTGATTCTATGAAAAGGTCACGTGCTCTTGCATGATCACAACCAATACCTTTACGGAATTCTGAAAGAAGAACAATTGTGTTTTTAATGTAGAAGTAAAAAAGTAAGACATTGCCTTTCATAGTGTAATACCTTACACCTTGCACACATAGAAAGTGGGTTTCTGGCATTTATCTATCAATTTCCATGGGAAGTATTTTATTCCGTTTATATGCAGCCGACAATTGGCGTAGCGGAACTTTACTACCCTTGTTAATGCCTATTTGCACCGTGGTGAAAATTCTGTTATGTTCAGCAATCGCAGGTCAATTTCTTGCTCAAGATATTTAAAAGTGACCCTGTTGGGTTTTTGACTCGAGACCTATAAATCCATAGCCAATACGGGCTTGTAGAATATGCCTATAGTCGGCAAAAATGAGAGATGATATTAGTTTACTTGTTTGCTTTGTTGGGTTTAACGCCGTAGCAACACATTGTATAGGTCATATAACGGCGGAAAACTTTAGTATAAAGCAAAACATAAAGATAAATACATCAATATGGATATTGTGAAAATGATTTACACCATTTACATCTATAAACACCTTGACATTTCACAAAATTATATCTAAGTTAAAGTTTGAAATTTTATCACGGTTTAAATATTCTTAAAACAGTTACTTCCTAAAGTTACAGGGGTTGCCCTTATTACATATAATTACTTTGAAATGAAAATCAGCGGTACTTTAAAATTCACAGAGATTATGTGAAAACAGTTTTTATTTTTTCATAAATGTCGAATATCCTGGTAAATACATTTAAATGTCACCTGCTTGGTAAATTAACATAATACAGTAAGGTTCCGCTATCATGACAACCTTGGTTTTTTTACAAAATCGTGAAATTGTTGGCGGTATTTTAAGTCCCAAAAGCTCAATTTGAGAGGAAAATGGTCTCTATATTAAGACAACTCCGCTATTAGGACCATCGATTATGTTATTCCTAAAGCTTCAGTCCCATAAACATAAAAATAGTCGTGAGGGCACCGTACGGGCACCGTGCGATCAAGCTCCGCAAGGACCCGTACGAACTCTTGCGTACCGGTGCTGACTGTTACGTTTTTACTAGGGTCCGTGAGATGAGCCCAGGATACACGTATCAGTTTCAGGTGCGTGAAGTTAGCTGCCAGTTGCCAGTTGCCAGTTGCCAATTCAATCGGCAACTGGCAACTGGCAGCCAACTTCACACCCAGCTGCCGATTCATTTTTTTTTGTTAGCAAGCACTATGTACAGGCACTGCGACGAACGTTCCGCGTGGGTGTTTTGAATCGGCAACTGGCAACTGGCAGCCAACTTCACACCCAGCTGCCGATTCAATTTTTTTTGTTAGCAAGCACTATGTACAGGCACTGCGACGAACGTTCCGCGCGGGTGTTTTGAATCGGCAACTGGCAACTGGCAGCCAACTTCACGCCTCAGCTGCCAATTCGATTTTTTTAGATTTCGGCGCAGATACGTCGCCCTAAACACATGTACTACGATGAACGTCCTGCTCGGGTGTTTTGAATCGGCAACTGGCAATTGGCAGCCAACTTCACGCCTAAGCTGCCAATTCGATTTTTTTAGATTTCAGCGCAGATACGTCGCCCTATGCACAGGAACTGCGATGAACGTTCTACACGGGTGTTTTGAATCGGCAACTGGCAACTGGCAGCCAACTTCACATCCAGCTGCCAATTCAATTTTTTTTGTTAGCAAGCACTATGTACAGGCTCTGCGACGAACGTTCCGCGCGGGTGTTTTGAATCGGCAACTGGCAACTGGCAGCCAACTTCACGCCTCAGCTGCCAATTCGATTTTTTTAGATTTCGGCGCAGATACGTCGCCCTATGCACATGTACTACGATGAACGTCCTGCTCGGGTGTTTTGAATCGGCAACTGGCAACTGGCAGCCAACTTCACGCCTCAGCTGCCAATTCGATTTTTTTAGGATTTCGGCGCAAATACGTCGCCCTATGCACAGGTACTGCGACGAACGATCCGCGCGGATGTTTTGAATCGGCAACTGGCAACTGGCAGCCAACTTCACGCCTCAGCTGCCAATTCGATTTTTTTAGATTTTGGCGCAGATACGTCGCCCTATGCACTGGTAATGCGACGAACGTTTCGAGCGGGTGTTTGGAATCGGCAACTGGCAACTGGCAGCCAACTTCACGCCTCAGCTGCCAATTCGATTTTTTGAGATTTCGGCGCAAATACGTCGCCCTATGCACAGGTACTGCGACGAACGTTCCGCGCGGGTGTTTTGAATCGGCAACTGGCAACTGGCAGCCAACTTCACGCCTCAGCTGCCAATTCGATTTTTTTAGATTTTGGCGCAGATACGTCGCCCTATGCACATGTACTACGATGAACGTCCTTCTAGGGTGTTTTGAATCGGCAACTGGCAACTGGCAGCCAACTTCACGCCTCAGCTGCCAATTCGATTTTTTTAGATTTTGGCGCAGATACGTCGCCCTATGCACTGGTAATGCGACGAACGTTCCGAGCGGGTGTTTTGAATCGGCAATTGGCAACTGGCAGCCAACTTCACGCCTCAGCTGCCAATTCGATTTTTTGAGATTTCGGCGCAAATACGTCGCCGTATGCACAGGTACTGCGACGAACGTTCCGCGCGGGTGTTTTGAATCGGCAACTGGCAGCCAACTTCACGCCTCAGCTGCCAATTCGATTTTTTTAGATTTCGGCGCAAATACGTCGCCCTATGCACAGGTACTGCGACGAACGTTCCGCGCGGGTGTTTTGAATCGGCAACTGGCAACTGGCAGCCAACTTCACGCCTCAGCTGCCAATTCGATTTTTTTAGATTTTGGCGCAGATACGTCGCCATATGCACATGTACTACGATGAACGTCCTGCTCGGGTGTTTTGAATCGGCAACTGGCAACTGGCAGCCAACTTCACGCCTCAGCTGCCAATTCGATTTTTTTAGATTTTGGCGCAGATACGTCGCCCTATGTACTGGTAATGCGACGAACGTTCCGAACGGGTGTTTTGAATCGGCAACTGGCAACTGGCAGCCAACTTCACGCCTCAGCTGCCAATTCGATTTTTTTAGATTTCGGCGCAGATACGTCGCCCTATGCACAGGTACTGCGACGAACGTTCCGCGCGGGTGTTTTGAATCGGCAACTGGCAACTGGCAGCCAACTTCACGCCTCAGCTGCCAATTCGATTTTTTTAGATTTCGGCGCAGATACGTCGCCATATGCACAGGTAATGCCACGAACGTTCCGCGCGGGTGTTTTGAATCGGCAACTGGCAACTGGCAGCCAACTTCACGCCTCAGCTGCCAATTCGATTTTTTTACATTTCGGCGCAGATACGTCGCTCTATGCACATGTACTACAATGAATGTCCTGCTTGGGTGTTTTGAATCGGCAACTGGCAACTGGCAGCCAACTTAACGCCTCAGCTGCCAATTCGATTTTTTTAGATTTCGGCGCAAATACGTCGCCCTATGCACAGGTACTGCGACGAACGTTCCGCGCGGGTGTTTTGAATCGGCAACTGGCAACTGGCAGCCAACTTCACGCCTCAGCTGCCAATTCGATTTTTTTAGATTTCGGCGCAGATACGTCGCCCTATGCACATGTACTGCCACGAACGTTCCGCGAGTGTGTTTTGAATCGGCAACTGGCAACTGGCAGCCAACTTCACATCCAGCTGCCAATTCAATTTTTTTTGTTAGCAAGCACTATGTACAGGCTCTGCGACGAACGTTCCGCGCGGGTGTTTTGAATCGGAAACTGGCAACTGGCAGCCAACTTCACGCCTCAGCTGCCAATTCGATTTTTTTAGATTTCGGCGCAGATACGTCGCCCTATGCACATGTACTACGATGAACGTCCTGCTCGGGTGTTTTGAATCGGCAACTGGCAACTGGCAGCCAACTTCACGCCTCAGCTGCCAATTCGATTTTTTTAGGATTTCGGCGCAAATACGTCGCCCTATGCACAGGTACTGCGACGAACGATCCGCGCGGATGTTTTGAATCGGCAACTGGCAACTGGCAGCCAACTTCACGCCTCAGCTGCCAATTCGATTTTTTTAGATTTTGGCGCAGATACGTCGCCCTATGCACTGGTAATGCGACGAACGTTTCGAGCGGGTGTTTGGAATCGGCAACTCGCAACTGGCAGCCAACTTCACGCCTCAGCTGCCAATTCGATTTTTTTAGATTTCGGCGCAAATACGTCGCCCTATGCACAGGTACTGCGACGAACGTTCCGCGCGGGTGTTTTGAATCGGCAACTGGCAACTGGCAGCCAACTTCACGCCTCAGCTGCCAATTCGATTTTTTTAGATTTTGGCGCAGATACGTCGCCCTATGCACATGTACTACGATGAACGTCCTTCTAGGGTGTTTTGAATCGGCAACTGGCAACTGGCAGCCAACTTCACGCCTCAGCTGCCAATTCGATTTTTTTAGATTTTGGCGCAGATACGTCGCCCTATGCACTGGTAATGCGACGAACGTTCCGAGCGGGTGTTTTGAATCGGCAATTGGCAACTGGCAGCCAACTTCACGCCTCAGCTGCCAATTCGATTTTTTGAGATTTTGGCGCAAATACGTCGCCGTATGCACAGGTACTGCGACGAACGTTCCGCGCGGGTGTTTTGAATCGGCAACTGGCAACTGGCAGCCAACTTCACGCCTCAGCTGCCAATTCGATTTTTTGAGATTTCGGCGCAAATACGTCGCCCTATGTACAGGTACTGCGACGAACGTTCCGCGCGGGTGTTTTGAATCGGCAACTGGCAACTGGCAGCCAACTTCACGCCTCAGCTGCCAATTCGATTTTTTTAGATTTTGGCGCAGATACGTCGCCCTATGCACATGTACTACGATGAACGTCCTGCTCGGGTGTTTTGAATCGGCAACTGGCAACTGGCAGCCGACTTCACGCCTCAGCTGCCAATTCGATTTTTTTAGATTTTGGCGCAGATACGTCGCCCTATGTACTGGTAATGCGACGAACGTTCCGAGCGGGTGTTTTGAATCGGCAACTGGCAACTGGCAGCCAACTTCACGCCTCAGCTGCCAATTCGATTTTTTTAGATTTCGGCGCAGATACGTCGCCGTATGCACAGGTACTGCGACGAACGTTCCGCGCGGGTGTTTTGAATCGGCAACTGGCAACTGGCAGCCAACTTCACGCCTCAGCTGCCAATTCGATTTTTTGAGATTTCGGCGCAAATACGTCGCCCTATGCACAGGTACTGCGACGAACGTTCCGCGCGGGTGTTTTGAATCGGCAACTGGCAACTGGCAGCCAACTTCACGCCTCAGCTGCCAATTCGATTTTTTTAGATTTTGGCGCAGATACGTCGCCCTATGCACATGTACTACGATGAACGTCCTGCTCGGGTGTTTTGAATCGGCAACTGGCAACTGGCAGCCGACTTCACGCCTCAGCTGCCAATTCGATTTTTTTAGATTTTGGCGCAGATACGTCGCCCTATGTACTGGTAATGCGACGAACGTTCCGAGCGGGTGTTTTGAATCGGCAACTGGCAACTGGCAGCCAACTTCACGCCTCAGCTGCCAATTCGATTTTTTTAGATTTCGGCGCAGATACGTCGCCCTATGCACAGGTACTGCGACGAACGTTCCGCGCGGGTGTTTTGAATCGGCAACTGGCAACTGGCAGCCAACTTCACGCCTCAGCTGCCAATTCGATTTTTTTAGATTTCGGCGCAGATACGTCGCCATATGCACAGGTAATGCCACGAACGTTCCGCGCGGGTGTTTTGAATCGGCAACTGGCAACTGGCAGCCAACTTCACGCCTCAGCTGCCAATTCGATTTTTTTACATTTCGGCGCAGATACGTCGCTCTATGCACATGTACTACAATGAATGTCCTGCTTGGGTGTTTTAAATCGGCAACTGGCAACTGGCAGCCAACTTAACGCCTCAGCTGCCAATTCGATTTTTTTAGATTTCGGCGCAAATACGTCGCCCTATGCACAGGTACTGCGACGAACGTTCCGCGCGGGTGTTTTGAATCGGCAACTGGCAACTGGCAGCCAACTTCACGCCTCAGCTGCCAATTCGATTTTTTTAGATTTCGGCGCAGATACGTCGCCCTATGCACATGTACTGCCACGAACGTTCCGCGAGTGTGTTTTGAATCGGCAACTGGCAGCCAACTTCACGCCTCAGCTGCCAATTCGATTTTTTTAGATTTCGGCGCAGATACATCGCCATATGCACAGGTACTGCGACGAACGTTCCGCGCGGGTGTTTTGAATCGGCAACTGGCAACTGGCAGCCAACTTCACGCCTCAGCTGCCAATTCGATTTTTTTAGATTTCGGCGCAAATTCGTCGCCCTCTGCACAGGTAATGCCACGAACGTTCCGCGCGGGTGTTTGGAATCGGCAACTGGCAACTGGCAGCCAACTTCACACCGAGCTGCCGATTCAATTTTTTTTTGTTAGCAAGCACTATGTATAGGCACTGTGACGAACGTTCCGTGCGGGTGTTTTGAATCGGCAAATGGCAACTGGCAGCCAACTTCACACCCAGCTGCCGATTCGATATTTTTAGATATCAGCGCAGATATGTCGCCTTATGCACAGGTAGTGCGATGAACGTTCCGCACTAGTGTTTTGAATCGGCAACTGGCAATTGGCAGCCAACTTCACACTCCAGCGGCCAATTTGATTTTTTAGATATCAACGCGGATACGTCGCCCTATGTTCAGGTAATGCGATGACGATAAGCGGCGACGATAAGCTACGAGGTGTTGCTGTCTCTGAACGCGGCACTCAACTACCCTCACCACTTAGCTGCCGATTTATTTTTTTTAGATTTCAGCGCGGATACCATGCGCTTTGTACAGGTACTGTGAGGAACGCACTATACAGGTACTATGACTAACGTACTATATACAGGCACTGAGAGGAGTGTTTCATAAAGGTATTTTGAATCGGCACCTGGCAACTGGCAGCGTACTTCATACCCCACTCCGATTCGATTTGTTTAGAATTCTGATCGGATACCACGCACAGGCACTGTGTTGTGCATCCCGGACGGGTGTTTTGAATTGGCGAGTGGCAGCTAGCTTCAGATTCGATCTCTGCTATTCAGCGCATTTCAGCGCTGATCCTATGCGATATGTGCAGATCTTCTGCAGAACGATACGAAATATCGTCTCTGTAAGATATTTTGTTTGGCATCAGTCAAATGGCTGCCAATACGTTGTACTGTTGAAATACTGCGTCAATACTTTCTTATTGTATAGGAGCTCGGTATTCTGGACAATCCGTTGGACAATTGGAATATAGCTTCATATTCACTGGAATACAGTACTAATACCAGGTCCAATGTGCAGACGCTATTGTGAACGTTAAGAAGCATCGTTTCTTGATGAATGCTTGAATGATACAACGCCTAATGTGCAGGCACTCCGATAAAGGTTTTCATATAAATATTTAGGGATAGGCAATTACTCATACAGGATTTATTTCTGATACTTTACCCAGTATATAGGCATTCTCATGGTCTAATGGTCAGAGTCTGGAATACTTGGATCGAAAGATTTTCATCACTTTCGAATAATCTCTCAATACAGAGAAACAAGTCTTACGTAAGTAGCCGAAGGAGCACACGTTCCTCATTGTACAAGGGCAGCACTGACACATAAATCAAAACAGGTTTTTAAATTAATATCATTTTAATCAACAAACAATTGATCTCTACCTGAGCAACTGGTTAAACACAAGGCAAAAAGTACAAGAAAGTTAGATAAACAATTATGTACGTACATCAGAGTCTAGGCACAGACCATAATGGGTAATTGGACGGACAAACTTTTTGTGGTCTATACCACTGTATCATGGACGCTAGATCCAGAAATATTGCACTTAACCAAATTGCATGTTCATTGTGACTAGGACCTTGACTGGTTTCAAAACCTATTTATGAGACATAAATAATGGCAGCCAGGCAAAGTACAGCATATAACAACATTACAATGTATTAGCAAATGAGGGGAATCAAATTAATGGACCTATACTTTGTAGCCAAGCAAAGTTCAAAACAATGCTACATATTAAAATAACACTATTGCCATTATGGCGAGCATCCATTGAGTTGACATATATATGGCAGCCAGGTAATCATGAATTGTAATCTGCTATGCCATATCATAATGCTATTCACAAATGACAAACATCAAATGAGTTGGCACATAATTTGCTGCCAGGTTGTCACTGTATTTAGTCAGCTTCTATTTCAAGCCATCATAAAACACCCAACCATGTTTGCCTGTTTTCATTGCTCCGGTGTAATGTCCTGTTCAGTATAAAGTCCCCCCGAGCAATCGATATTGTTTATTTAAAATGTTAACATTTCCTTTGTATGCCCTGATGTCCTTAGGAAACCCTAATTTTTCCAATAAATCATAAGTTCGCAGGCATACTATTGGCGGGTGTCGTCCAATCAATTCCCGATGGATTTGTCAGATACCAATTCAGTAAGGCTGTTCCCTAATAAAAGAGTACAAATATTCAGACTTAAATTTTACATATTTGCTGAACTGTGTTGCTGGTAATTCAGGCCATTAAATAATGAGCCAAAAAACACACTTTCACGCCTATTATGATAGGTAGTGCTGGACCTTTTCATCGATGCAACATTTAGATTGGTAACAGTAAAATGTTATCTGAAAAATAATCAAGTGCGGATCAAATTGTTTGTATCACAAACTTTCAAAAAAGTCTGGTTAATGCGAACTTCCACTAAATAATGCCAGATGACTGTCCGGCCCCAAAACCACGTTTTGATCTTCCATAAGCTGCATCTTTCCACACAAAAATATGGCTAAAATTACACAACTTTTACCATAGGTAAATTTAGTAAGGAGACATGACGTCATGTTTCATCAATAGTTTTAGTTCCTTAGCAAATAAAAATATAAATAACACACTTTTAAAGTACCAAGTTAAAGTAGTCTTTCAGATAATGATATCCGATCAGTAATATGTACAAATAGCTTCCTTTGGTCATTGAGGTCAATATACAAGGCGCACCAGGCAGCCACAATCGACGGACCTGTTACACCAAATGATAACTTGGAGCGCGTGATTAGCCTTCTGTGAATCAAACATTAGGCCTACACATTTAAGGCCTACTTTGCCAATGTAAATTACCTTCTATCCACAATTATTGGTTTCGGAATTTTCAAAATTGCCTATTAGATTTTTTGCATAGAATCTACCCATATTTGAAAAAAATAGCTTTAGATCTAGGGGTTCGAATTTCTAGATATACAGGACATCCATTTCTTATGAACTGGATTCATTCATAAGGCTATCTTGAACACACCTTGGACTGAAAGCATCGGGCTTATTCTGGACAGTCTCGCCAGCTTGTACACTCGCGAGGGTTAAATAATGGCCACACTATGGAGTGATCGAATTTGATTTTACCTGAGCAGTTATACTCATTATGTACAAAATGTTGTAAACATATTCTTACCTTACAGTAAACCACGCCAACATAACTTTTCTATCGAATTTCTTCCACAACCAGCAGCCATATTTGGTATCCAAAATGTCAAACGATGTCAACGATCAAAATTACCGTTTACAAGTTGTTCTCGTCCGAATGCATCTTAGTAGCAAAAGAGAAATATCGGCGTTCATAAAAGTACCTGCACATAGAGCGACATATCCGCGCTGAATCTAAAAAAATCGAATGGGCAGCTGAGGCGTGAAGTTGGCTGCCAGTTGCCAGTTGCCGATTCAAAACACCCGAACAGGACATTCATCGTAGTACATGTGCATAGGGCGACGTATCTGCGCCGAAATCTAAAAAAATCGAATTGGCAGCTGAGGCGTGAAGTTGGCTGCCAGTTGCCAGTTGCCGATTCAAAACACCCGCGCGGAATGTTCGTGGCATTACCTGTGCATATGGCGACGTATCTGCGCCGAAATCTAAAAAATTCGAATTGGCAGCTGAGGCGTGAAGTTGGCTGCCACTTGCCAGTTGCCGATTCAAAACACCCGCGCGGAACGTTCGTCGCAGTACCTGTGCATAGGGAGACGTATTTGCGCCGAAATCTAAAAAAATCGAATTGGCAGCTGAGGCGTGAAGTTGGCTGCCAGTTGCCAGTTGCCGATTCAAAACACCCGCGCGGAACGTTCGTCGCAGTACCTGTGCATAGGGCGACGTATTTGCGCCGAAATCTAAAAAAATCGAATTGGCAGCTGAGGCGTGAAGTTGGCTGCCAGTTGCCAGTTGCCGATTCAAAACACCCGCGCGGAACGTTCGTGGCATTACCTGTGCATATGGCGACGTATCTGCGCCGAAATCTTAAAAAATCGAATTGGCAGCTGAGGCGTGAAGTTGGCTGCCAGTTGCCAGTTGCCGATTCAAAACACCCGCGCGGAACGTTCGTCGCAGTACCTGTGCATAGGGCGACGTATTTGCGCCGAAATCTCAAAAAATCGAATTGGCAGCTGAGGCGTGAAGTTGGCTGCCAGTTGCCAGTTGCCGATTCAAAACACCCGCTCGGAACGTTCGTCGCATTACCAGTGCATAGTGCGACGTATCTGCGCCGAAATCTAAAAAAATCGAATTGGCAGCTGAGGCGTGAAGTTGGCTGCCAGTTGCCAGTTGCCGATTCAAAACACCCTAGCAGGACGTTCATCGTAGTACATGTGCATAGGGCGACGTATCTGCGCCAAAATCTAAAAAAATCGAATTGGCAGCTGAGGCGTGAAGTTGGCTGCCAGTTGCCAGTTGCCGATTCAAAACACCCGCGCGGAACGTTCGTGGCATTACCTGTGCATATGGCGACGTATCTGCGCCGAAATCTAAAAAAATCGAATTGGCAGCTGAGGTGTGAAGTTGGCTGCCAGTTGCCAGTTGCCGATTCAAAACACCCTAACAGGACGTTTATCGTAGTACATGTGCATAGGGCGACGTATCTGCGCCAAAATCTAAAAAAATCGAATTGGCAGCTGAGGCGTGAAGTTGGCTGCCAGTTGCCAGTTGCCGATTCAAAACATCCGCGCGGAACGTTCGTGGCATTACCTGTGCATATGGGGAGGTATCTGCGCCGAAATCTAAAAAAATCGAATTGGCAGCTGAGGCGTGAAGTTGGCTGCCAGTTGCCAGTTGCCGATTCAGAACACCCGCGCGGAACGTTCGTCGCAGTACCTGTGCATAGGGCGACGTATTTGCGCCGAAATCTCAAAAAATCGAATTGGCAGCTGAGGCGTGAAGTTGGCTCCCAGTTGCCAGTTGCCGATTCAAAACACCCGCGCGGAACGTTCGTCGCATTACCAGTGCATAGGGCGACGTATCTGCGCCGAAATCTAAAAAAATCGAATTGGCAGCTGAGGCGTGAAGTTGGCTGCCAGTTGCCAGTTGCCGATTCAAAACACCCGCGCGGAACGTTCGTCGCAGTACCTGTGCATAGGGCGACGTATTTGCGCCGAAATCTCAAAAAATCGAATTGGCAGCTGAGGCGTGAAGTTGGCTGCCAGTTGCCAGTTGCCGATTCAAAACACCCGCGCGGAACGTTCGTCGCAGTACCTGTGCATAGGGCGACGTATCTGCGCCGAAATCTAAAAAAATCGAATTGGCAGCTGAGGCGTGAAGTTGGCTGCCAGTTGCCAGTTGCCGATTCAAAACACCCGCGCGGAACGTTCGTCGCAGTACCTGTGCATAGGGCGACGTATTTGCGCCAAAATCTAAAAAAATCGAATTGGCAGCTGAGGTGTGAAGTTGGCTGCCAGTTGCCAGTTGCCGATTCAAAACACCCGCGCGGAACGTTCGTCGCAGTACCTGTGCATAGGGCGACGTATCTGCGCCGAAATCTAAAAAAATCGAATTGGCAGCTAAGGCGTGAAGTTGGCTGCCAGTTGCCAGTTGCCGATTCAAAACAACCGAGCAGGACGTTCATCGTAGTACATGTGCATAGGGCGACGTATCTGCGCCGAAATCTAAAAAAAACGAATTGGCAGCTGAGGCGTGAAGTTGGCTGCCAGTTGCCAGTTGCCGATTGAAAACACACGAGCAGGACGTTCATCGTAGTACATGTGCATAGGGTGACGTATCTGCGCCGAAATCTAAAAAAATCGAATCGGCAGCTGGAGTGTGAAGTTGGCTACCAGTTGCCAGTTGCCGATTCAATACACCCGCGCGGAACGTTCGTCGCAGTGCCTGTACATAGTGCTTGCTAACAAAAAAAATTGAATCGGCAGCTGGGTGTGAAGTTGGCTGCCAGTTGCCAGTTGCCGATTGAATTGGCAACTGGCAACTGGCAACTGGCAGCTAACTTCACGCACCTATCAGTTTCAGAGTCAAACCGTGAACAAAATATTGACCGAGGATGGATTAAACTTGCATATCTTCCAGCTACGGCTCCGTACGGGTGTGTTGTTTTGTACCATGTGCGTACCGTCACCTTGATACGCAAGGCTTCCCACGGCCTACGGCTGTCTGCAAGTACGGATCCGTAACAAGCCACGATTTTATGGGACTGAGGCATAATAGGGAAACTGTAACAATCCTGCTCTGATTAGTCTTAGTGAAAAATTTGACAATTCGGTCGCATTTTATGTGATCTGCGAATTATGTGCAGTTATGCTCAAAGCCAATCTGATTGTCATTTGATTAAATATTTTTACGTAGAAACAATTAACACAAGTTTTAAACTTTAAAGGTAACTTCCCATTACTTGAACGTGTATTAAAGGCAAAAATATGCAAAATGTCTACGCCTTATTTACCTGACTTTGTGATTTAATGTTGTCATTGTGATTGGAACAGACACCATGATTCTTGACGAATGATTTCTGATCCATTTGACCCTTAACGTGGTGTAGCGAATTAATCAAGTTCTATATACTTTTGGCTCAGTCAATTACATGTGTATTTCTTTAAACGGTGTATAAACTTAAGTATAATTGGATATATGATAAATAATTGGATATATGATAAAACAAGTGTATGAATGCGGATACTTACTTTTAAATTCTCCAGTTATTAGTTTAAAGAAATGTTTTCCTGCTGATTTACACCCAGGTTGATTCTTTCCACCATTAGGGAAGAAATCTGCATCACCCATTAGAGTCGTAGACCCAAACCCTTCAACAATATAACATTACGTATATATACGAGGGGCGATTCAGAAATACTCAGACTTTGTAAATGGTACATATTTATGAATAAGTATATACTTGAATCAAATTCCGAGTAATATGGATCATCCCACATAACAGTTATTATATATCATGTAATACATAGTAAGTTTAAGCCATATTTATGATTTGACACAATTGTGAACCAATTTTAAAAAATTACACCAATTAGGGACATTAGTCAGTTATCTTTCCCTGATGAAATCTGAAGCAATTCAATTGGTAAGTAGGTCCTTACAGTTGGAATATTGAAGTCCTATGTAAGGATAGCAAACTATTTCATCTAGTATCTTTCTTTTTAATACAAATATTACCAAAAGCGGTGAAATGTAATTGTTCTTTACCCTTAAAATACTTAGCTTGAATTTCAAACAAATTAAATGTTTTACATAAAAAGTTATCAAAGATTAACTTTGGCAAACTGACATTAAAAAGAAAGGGTAAAATCTGAGTAATCCAACTAATTCGACCTACCTATTTGAAGAGTATACAAGGGAAATAACTGACTAAGGTCCCTTATTACTCTCGAACTCGCTTCCTGGTGCCTAAGTTCTGAGATACTATTGTAGTAGTATTAAATTCCTAGCTCAAGGAAACTATGATGTAGATTTTGGATGTGATTGGAACTATTGGCTACCCAACATAATAGTTTATTTATTATGATATACTAGGACGAAAAAGAAACGCCGGGTACATAAAATATGCAACACATGTCCGGCCGTGTTTCGCAAAACAAGAAGGGTCATCGTTAAAAGGGGGTATTTTTTCACATAATCAGCATCGGAAATCGATTGAAACTTCAACAGCTGGTTCCATACAGATGACATTTCATACAAAAATAAATATAATAATCCAATAATACAATTTATCCTTTAAAACAATCATTATAGGTTACCCGGCGTTTCTTTTTCGTCCTAGTATATTAAAAGGTTAAAAAATATTAAGGCAACTGATTTCCAAACGATGAACAATTGTTTAAGAATAAAATATGGAACACAGTTTACAATGTGTACGTAGAAAATTGTTTTGAAGAAAAAGATCGAACAACTCAACGCCCATTCTCGTTCCCAGAGGCTGTCAAGATTCTCGATACTAGCTTAGATCGAGAATCTTGATAACCTCGGGGTACGAGAATGCTCAACGCCATACGAGTATTGATATTATTGGTTATCATTATTGATGGTACCAAGTTTCGTTAAGTTTAAACATTTTATTTCAACAATGTATACTTACATACTAATTGAGATATAGTGATTGACATAAATATAAACGACATTGAAGAAATAAGTAAATTAACGAAAAGCTTAGAACTTATAGACGTTCATTACCAACCAATAAACTTACTAAAATATCATATTTTATTATGACAATCATTTAGATTTAGAATAAAAAAATTATTACCAAAAATAACATATTTGAGTAGATAAAAATCTTAGAAGAAAATAACTTACCAAGAGTAATAATTGGTTGAGCATCTGTATGTATGACGTCAACAAACTTAGCATCTGATGGATCAAGTCTCACTCTACGTGATTTTCCACCAAATGCAAGTCCTGCAGGGTCTAAACCTACGATATCAATTTAAAGATAATTTAGAATATTGCTTTCAAGAAACCATTTAATGAATAATTCAACTCTTGCTTTCAGTAGGGTTGTAACAATACGGTCTAAACTGTATTGCAATATATTTCAATATTTCCAAACCCGTATTGCAATATATTGCAATACCGTTAAAAATGACGGAGCCCAACTACACTATGAGTCATTTACATCTTGTATCTATATATTATTATACATAACCAAATCCGGGTCGTTGCAGCAGTAACCTATGCGCAGGATATCGCACCTAGTGTTCCGAAGAAAGTGCTTGTTCGAACCTTACTCGTTATGGTTATATCCTTCCATGTCAATTTTCTATTAATAAGATACAGAGAAGGCTTGAGAAAGGGTGTTCTAGTTATGAACAAAACGTCCAAGAAAGCAATGTTTGGGGAGCTAGCCGATGTAAATTAACTATTAGTTTAATTGACACGGTATTAAATCCGATTAAAGCCAAGGAAAGCTACCTTATGTCATTCTCGTTCCCAGAGCCTAGTAAGATTCTCGATACTAGCTAGATCGAGAATCTTGATAACCTCGGGGTACGAGAGTGGATTATGTGAGCTGGCCGGCGTAAACTGACCATACGGACATAATCCAATAAAACAACTACAAAACAAAACATACCAGTAATTCTTCCTAGTACACCTGGTACTCCGTGGCCAGCATAGCCAGCTATATGAGCACCAAGACTATGTCCTATAAGATGCATATCTCTGTATAAAGCACCAGATGTAACTTTTAATGCCGTTATAAAGTTGGCTATCATGGCACCAACAACTCTAGTATTAGAAGCAGCTTGATTGTAGTCTTTCTTGTCAGCACCTCGTCTCCAATCAACTATGACTACATTAACATCTTCCTACAAATATAGGAAACAATCTTCTTTATCAGCACGTTCCCTTTGCAGCTCGGTGAATACTTTACCGATACTACTTTCCGTCGTTGATCATGAGAGTACTTCATCAGTAACCAATGAGGGACTTTAGTCAGTTATTTCCCCTTGTATACTCTTCAAATAGGTTGAACCTCTTAGTTGGATAAGTCGGATTTTACCCTTACTTTTTAATGTTAATTTGGCAAAATTAATCTTTAATAACATTTTTTTGTAAATCATTTAATTTGTTTGAAAATCGAGCTAAGTATTTTTTAGGGTAAAGAACTATCTAAATTTCATCACTTCTGTTAATATCTTTATTAACAAGAAAGATATTAGATGAATTTTTGTGTTATCCTTACGTAGGAATTCAATGATAAAATTCGAGAATTCCATCTGTAAGGACCTACTTATCAATTGGATTGCTTCAGATTTCATCAGGGAAAGATAACTGACAAAAGTCCCTAATTGTATTAATAATATTAACCCATTGGTAGACGACAACTCGTTTTCACGCATTATATCTCTTCCAAATAATAGTTCAAATAAGTTTAACCTGGATTTTTTGTAGATTTCACTTAATAAAACTTGCCATCCCCCAAAACTTTTTTTATCTTAGGGGTCCCAGAAGAGCAATGTTGTCGATTGTTATTTATGGTGATTGATTCAGTCTAATTCAAAAATACGATAAGTACAAAACGTAATCATAAAGATCGTTCATGCATTAATAATGCAAGGAAAGGGCGCTAACTCCCAATAAATTCTATTGTTTTGAGACTACTAAAATTCAGTAGAAAATATAAATAAAACATCATATGAGCAGATGACATTGTACAGTTAATACAATGTATAATACATTTGATTTTCAAATAGTAAAGGACTATCCATAATTACCTTTAAACCTGTAATGTATGATTTATTTTTAAAGTTTAACAAATATAACTAGAGAAATGTACAACATATCTTAAGACACACGGACTCTATATTCCGGCCATTATGAGTGTATGATTTACCCACAGGCATGCACGCAGTGATTATAAGCTACAGTAAAACTTGTATTAACGGTCGCCTCTATATATAGCGTTATCACAATTGTATAAAGTGTTATAACTATTCTTTCAAATGTTACAATCTAATATAGCTCTCATAATTAGTAAGTACATCTGAAATATTTAATTGAATTATTAATTGTTATTAGGTACTGAAAACCAGCTTTTTACAAGTGTAATTTTGGATGGCACTGCATGGAGTTATAAAATGATAGTACAGTTAAACCTGTCATATGTCACTTTCTGGCGGACCATCCAAACACGGTCACATATGACAGTGGGTCTTTAATTCCAGGTTTAAGTCAAAATAATAGCGTGTCACCAACATCGCATATTTCAGCCAAATAAGTGAAAAGCCCACTGAGTTGGGTCATTAATCTATTAAAAACATGATATTACATGGCATAATACTCCTTATTTTATCAACTTTGAATTCTGTGACCTTGTAGAGTTATAAATAAAAAAGTACTTGGGCACTTGATAAGTTTTACAACTCGATTCGATTTAAATTAATTGATTTAAAAGTTTATTTAATTTTGATTTAAAATGTATATCAACTTACCACTTGTAACAAAGCATTTTTCATACTTATCACCCATGACTCTTGTCCATTATCTCTATAACCATGTATTATAAATTTAGTTGGTTTAGTGCCATCATAATGTGATCTAGTAATATCTATTGGTACTGTTGATAAAAGCTCATAAATATCTTTATTATGCCTTGTATGTAGTAAAAACCTCACCTGAAACACACGTATATAGATTAATAAAAGAAAACAATTGACCTTACGCCAAAATACCTATGCTCCGCCCGCCGAGTCACGCGATGCGGAAGCAATTAATTGTCCGACATTGTCTATGTTTTGAAAATAACAGTTCAAATGCATGCCTATAATTTACCAGCCATCCGATTTCGTTCATCTGAATTTGTCTGAAAATGGAATTGTCACAACTTTCAAATGATGTATTATTTATCAATATCCATTCATGAATATTAAAAATAAAGTTACGCCCATCCGCTCCAACAAAAAATACATGCGCAAAAATTATCAAAGAATGTACCTTACTTTGAACGTTCGTAGAAATCGTTTATAAATTAGGAATCGCAATCTTTCTTGAATAACACCTTACTCGTCACCAGAGGTTATCAATATTGTCGATCGAGAATCCTGAAAGCCTCTGGGTACGAGAATGGAATGACATCCACTAGGACGGACTGAAGTATGCTTATATTCAGAGGTTGTTGCTCTGGCCAATTTCAATTAAAATCACACCCTAAGAGAAATACCAAAATATGATGTTGTGCAGAAGTTTTGCTCTGTAAAGGGCCGTTCTGCAGAGGTTATACTGTAAAGTTTGTGGTTGACTTGACTAACATAATAGAGTATACACTAAAGCTCCGCTATGAGAACGACCTTGTTATTGCAAAATCGTGTATTTTTAACAAAATATAATTCTATAAATAAGAACAGGTCCATGACTAAAAAGACGTTGAAATTTTAGGTAAAACAACAAACTTTTTGTCTGCAATTGTTTGAACATACGAGTATGATGTTATCTCTACCTAAATAAACATTTATTGTCGAATAAATTATTTTATAGATACTTTCCTATTCTTTGTGTACCCTGGGTACGAAAAAGTCCGGGTACGAATAATCCAAATATTATGGATTAAGTGCGCAACTAATTAGTTTATGCATTAAGTACGTCCGCCATTTAATCTTTGTTAAAAATCAGAAATTAGACAAACTGTTTGTCATAGTTATTATATTGGATGACCATATTCAATTCAAATCCATGTTGTTCGTTGATTTTATTCCTTTTATTATCAAACGGAGAACACTTCTTGTCAAGAAAAATATACATAAAATAAGTAATATTAATTAGCATCGCCACTCTTGCCATTATCAAGCAAATGGTAAACAAAATCATCATCATCTTCACCATCAACAATCTAGTTATTATCAGTTGTATTTTTTCACCATTATTTCTTCTTATTTGTTAGACAATTTGCATAATATGGTGGCATATTTCTGTTAACTAGTTACCGTAACTAGTTAAACTATTAATTTACTTGTTAGTTATGTTGTTATCTGATGGCAGAAATATGCCACCATAGCATGATTAAGAAAATTCTTTAAATAGAATAAATTTGATTGTAAAATACTCACTCCGATATCGCTGGGTGACTCGGGGAGTTTCCCTGCTGTGTTAGTAAACGGTGATTTGTTATTAAAACATCCAATCTTCCATTTATCATAACAAACTTCATCATTATTTAACGTAATCATAGTGGCAGCAACAGCCATCACCGTGTTCTTCAATGTGGACCATAACCCCATCTCTTCTACTACGTAAGTTTCCTCACTGCAACAGCTATGTCTCCTTTGCTACTGAAAACATTAATGTTTTATACATTATCTAAACCGGATTCTAGGAAATTATTCCCTCTTTTTTATAAATCATTTACATTCTTGGTCGTCTTTTTCACTGAAAACCTTTGTGTTAAACAATAACTAACCCGGATACTGACAAAGTGTTTCCTTTTTCAAAATTCATGTTTTAAATATTCTAAATATTACCTGTTTAATATTAGGTTAATTGACGTTTTAACGCAACGGCGACATTATCATATACGTCACGTCGAACCATGAAAGTTCAGCATTTGATATGGAACGCCTAAACTGCCTTATAGTTTTATTTTTTGTACGTTGTCCTGAAATGGCATGAGCAAAAAATAAACCAATAAGGCAGTTTAGGCGTTCCATAATTTGAACGTACTTGGAGACGGTAATGATTATTCTGATGCATCATTGAACGTTGGTTATAATATAAATCACGAGCACTGCACATGCAGTGTGCATACAATAACGTGCAGACAAGATCAAAACACAATAATGAATGACAATTTAAGTTAACTTAATTATTCGTTGACGTATAAACGTTACTCAACCACAGAAATACAGACATTCAGTTTCTTGATAAATCATCGTTAAAGGTACACATTCACAGTTTTCAACTTAAATATCAACTTTTTCTAAAACTATCAAAATTGTATGGAAATATTTTTGGAAGCAGGAAAGTAGTGTTCTGATAATGACAATTTTAGTCAAAATTGACATAGATATCTACAACTACAAATGACAGTGTTTCACGTAGTAAATATCAACCCCGTATGTCACGGTATAGACACTTTTGGTGCATTTTGTGACTTTTATGGTATATTTCTTGCAACATGTAGGTCAGTTTGTCTTAAAATAATCAGAATTAATTTTTGACACAATCAATTTACAGACACTGAATGGTATTTTGAAATTATAGAAAAAATAAATCAAATCTGTGAACCAGTACCTTTAAGCCACCTATATTTATTAGAGAATTAATTATTAGTTAATTAGTTATTAATTGTTATTAATTATAATTAATTACAAACATACGGAGTGGTATAATAAATAACAGGATGAACTCAATACGATGATAATGTAGTATTTTTCCATTCACATCCGGTAGTTATGCATCGAATATGAACTATCATATTGACATGATTACTTGTTCATTTGTCATTAAATAATATGCTAATAATATGGTACGGTTTGAATGCGACAAAATCAAAGGTCTTGCTTTAAACAGAGGCATAGATAACAATATGTATTTCTATGCTTTAAATTGTGTTTAAAGTCAAATTTTGTAGTATAGATGATAGCTAATTTTTAATAGTAATTGTAAATTGCTAATGATTTTGCTGACGCTTTTCAACATGGTGCTACGTAGTTTTGCATTAATGTTATGATGACAGGGTCGTGGAATTCCTAAGTGAATAAAGTAAATAATCAACCCCACTTGTCCGCGGACAATTGATATTTTAGCTGCATGCAAATATACTAAATAATGTAGATGTCTAAATGTTTTAGTCAAATTAAACAGTGAACTACACAGTTTTATATCGTCAACTGTCAATATGTTTATTTAAATATTGAGCTTCAAAACAATTGCATTTTAACCCTGAACAAGTATATTTTAAAATAATACTTGTTCGATGACAAGTGGAAAAAGCTAGGAATTCCAAACCACTGGATGATAACTATTATCATTTGAAAGGAGATAATAAGATAAATTCAATAACCATGTTTTTTCTTAGATGTATCAATGATCGACCGATGTAAGATGCCTTGCCAGAAAAAATTGATTTTACGCCGTAGCAACACATTGTATAGGTCATATAAAGGCGGTTAGTCAACCTACTAACTCCTCCTGGAAAGGCTAAATCTCTGGATTTAGCTGTTAACCAACTACTAGGCGCATACTTTCGTCAGTGAATGACAACTGCCTTACATAATTAAAATTCATTGGTAGGAGGGAGACTGGCCGTAGAAATAATTTCATGACCAAGCTCCACGAAAGTATGCCCCGCCCGAGAATCGAACCCACGACCCCTCGATCAGTAGACTTGCTTGCTACCAACTGAGCTAGCCGGGCGGCTTTTTTTGGCGTTTACAAGCCAAAAATGGTTTTCTCAAAGGCATAGGTGATAGTTGAGACCATGCCGGGCGACTTTTGGGTACGCACGAGCCTAGTTTTAAATATTTGACATAAAATAACAGAAGTCTTCTAACTTTTTGAACATCCCTCATATTACTCAGCCAACCTTGTATAAATTTAAGGTGGTCATTTTTTAATGTCCTAGAGTAAACAACATACAGTTATGTTGTTAATTGTGGTTAATGAAATAATATACCACAGAACACAGTTTTCAACAACAAAACATGTGTTAAACAGTCCACAAAGATTGACAAGGGTGATATATCATACAATTAAATTATCAACTAAACAGTGGTTAGAAATGAACCACATGTTATTGCGCATTTTACGTCAAATTTACTGAAATCTCCCGTGTCCTTGAATAGTTTGTCTGGTTCCCAGTCGTACTTTAACAGGTAAAAGTACTTCAGGCTAAGCGTGATAATGGCCGCGCCCTATGAAATGAATTAGGTATTGGATAATTATGTTTTCAATGAACATTTCTCACTACACAGGTTTAAATCAAAGGACCATTGCACAAGAATTACAGAGGATACCCTTTTTAGTTGTTCGGTTATATTAATCCTAACGAGACTAATCCTCGTCCGAATTGTGTACACTTCGAGACATGTTTTTTTGTTAATCGTTCGCTAAATATACGTGCAATCAGAAAAATCTAAATCGAATTACCTATATAGTACCGAACCTCTATTAACGTTACTATCGTTAGCAAATGATCATGCAAGACTAAGAAAACGTAAACGGAAATTTTGTTACATGAATAATAACTGAAGGGGCGGCGATTATTACGGTTTGTCTGACCCGATAACGATAGTGGTAAGGGGCAGGGTTATCCAGACTATTGAATATTGTGTATGTATAACTCGCCAGCTACAACTTTACAGTCGATAATAAATACTAAATACCTTACTAAGCAATGCTAGACAAATACATGTAGATCGTTACGCTTGTCGATGTTTCTAGAACAATCAACTCGCATGTTGAATACAAAACCAAAACGTTTAAATCTCTGTATTGAAATTTTTATCAACTTGCAAAGTCTAACGTATAAATGAAGAACTATATATTTAGGCATCATTCGCATTGTTATTTATATTCAACAGTCAGTGACGCTTACATTTACTCCACAGATTTGAATATTCACTATAGCACTTCTGTACTTACGATCGATAATGTTATAATTATTTTAATAAGCGGAGGTAATTTGTGCGCCACCGGCAGTTCAATAAAATTTAGCAATCTCTGTAGTAAAACTGTATGCAAAAATAAATAATTCGAACCAACTGGTTATTGTTTGTCATCAAAAAAGCTCAAACTCCTCACAGTGCTTTGCTACCTAACCACTGCCAACACGTAAATCACGTGACGCTAGTAATACCATCTACATGTATTTATAGAATGTCCAAACTCCTCACAACGCTTACGTCACGCTTTGTTATTTTACAAATTATAAATTAAACTATTTTTTATGTATTATGAACATAATAATTTACTACAAGAAGACTCAATTTGTAGAAAATATTGAATTGTAACAGAAAATAATTCAGCTCTACTTTACTTGTGGTGGCAGTGGTTATTGATTTAATAAAGGGAAATAACCGCTGCGGGGAGTTTGAAAAAAGCTATGTTAGATGTATAATATGTTTATCAAAAACAATTACCGTCCATGTTGTTTATCCTAAACATCGTACAAATTGATATGTTATGAGTTGACAATCACCTGTGGTTAGCACTTTGGGAAAATGGCGGAAGTGTCACTTAGGTTATTTTCTACTAATTCAAGCATTAAGAATAACGTTTTTATAATAAAAACCTTATAAATGACTGATTACATTACGTTTACAAGCATTTAGTCTCCTATTTATTACAAGCATTTTCTCCGACAGTTGTTATTTTTGCTAAAACTCGGGAAAATACGCGTGTATCATCGATATATTATAACTAAAATGGCTTTTCTTGACATGTCCAAGGACGAAAACATCTTTATTATGCTCATATAGTATACATGATTTTACTGTTCAAATCAGCAAGAGAAATCGTCAACCAATAATAAAATAGTAAACAAGTCTTGTACTGTTTTGTACTGTACTGTATTGTACTGTATTGTTTTGTATTGTTTTGTATTGTACTGTATTGTACTGTATTGTACTGTATTGTACTGTATTGTACTGTATTGTACTATATTGTTTTGTATTGTACTGTATTGTAATGTATTGTACTGTATTGTACTATATTGTTTTGTATTGTAATGTATTGTACTGTATTGTAATATATTGTACTGTATTGTAATGTATTGTACTGTATTGTACTGTATTGTACTGTATTGTAATATATTGTACTGTATTGTAATGTATTGTACTGTATTGTAATGTATTGTACTGTATTGTAATGTATTGTACTGTATTGTACTGTATTGTACTGTATTGTAATGTATTGTAATGTATTGTACTGTATTGTAATGTATTGTACTGTATTGTACTGTATTGTAATGTATTGTACTGTATTGTAATGTATTGTACTGTATTGTACTATATTGTCTGTATTGTACTGTATTGTATTGTATTGTACTGTATTGTACTGTATTGTACTGTATTGTAATGTATTGTACTGTATTGTAATGTATTGTAATGTATTGTACTGTATTGTACTGTATTGTACTGTATTGTAATATATTGTACTGTATTGTAATGTATTGTACTGTATTGTAATGTATTGTAATGTATTGTACTGTATTGTACTGTATTGTACTGTATTGTAATGTATTGTAATGTATTGTAATGTATTGTACTGTATTGTAATGTATTGTACTGTATTGTACTGTATTGTACTATATTGTCTGTATTGTACTGTATTGTAATGTATTGTAATGTATTGTAATGTATTGTAATGTATTGTAATGTATTGTAATGTATTGTACTGTATTGTAATGTATTGTAATGTATTGTACTGTATTGTACTGTATTGTACTGTATTGTAATGTATTGTACTGTATTGTAATATATTGTACTGTATTGTAATGTATTGTACTGTATTGTAATGTATTGTACTGTATTGTACTGTATTGTACTGTATTGTAATGTATTGTACTGTATTGTAATGTATTGTCTGTATTGTACTGTATTGTAATGTATTGTACTGTATTGTAATGTATTGTACTGTATTGTAATGTATTGTACTGTATTGTACTATATTGTCTGTATTGTACTATATTGTCTGTATTGTACTGTATTGTACTGTATTGTAATGTATTGTACTGTATTGTAATGTATTGTACTGTATTGTAATGTATTGTACTGTATTGTACTATATTGTCTGTATTGTACTGTATTGTTTTGTATTGTATTGTATTGTATTGTATTGTATTGTATTGTATTGTATTGTATTGTACTGTATTGTTTTGTATTGTACTATATTGTTTTGTATTGTACTGTATTGTAATGTATTTTACTGTATTGTACTGTATTGTCTGTATTGTACTGTATTGTTTTGTATTGTTTTGTATTGTATTGTATTGTATTGTATTGTATTGTATTGTATTGTATTGTATTGTATTGTATTGTACTGTATTGTTTTGTATTGTACTATATTGTTTTGTATTGTACTGTATTGTAATGTATTGTTTTGTACTGTATTGTTTTGTATTGTATTGTACTGTATTGTTTTGTATTGTATTGTACTGTATTGTTTTGTATTGTACTATATTGTTTTGTATTGTACTGTATTGTACTGTATTGTACTGTATTGTACTGTATTGTACTGTATTGTACTGTATTGTATTGTATTGTATTGTATTGTATTGTATTGTATTGTATTGTATTGTATTGTATTGTATTGTATTGTATTGTATTGTATTGTATTGTATTGTATTGTATTGTATTGTATTGTATTGTATTGTATTGTATTGTATTGTATTGTACTTTAATGTCCTATATTGCACTGTATTGTACTGTATTGTTCCATATTGTACTGTATTGTACTGTATTGTATTAAATTGTACTATTTTGTATTGTACTGTACTGTACTGTATTGTGCTACATTGTACTATTTAGCTGCTCGTTCACTGATATTAAGTAAAATGTCAATTTTTCTTAGACTCAATTTTGTGATAAACATTTTTAGAAGCAACATGTCTCAAGCTTCTGACAATAAAATAAGTGCAAATTGACGTACAATTTTTAAAAGATGGTGATTTGATGTATAATCCTATCCCGTTACTTATGATATAGATGATATTAGTGATTTTTGTGACTTATGTCTTATATTACTCAGAATCTATAGGCAAGTTTATATTGAAATATAAAGAACTCATGTTTAACATAATTTCATACACTGACTGGTAAATTCAAAATATCTAAAAAACTCTACAAATATATGAGACAGGGGCTCTAATACAGAGTTACCATAGTATCATATTGTGAATTAATATAAACAGTAGTAAATGTGGTAGATACATGTATGTTACTTTATGAGGATAATAACAAATCAATTAATCTTACAGTAATTCACAATTACCATAAAAAGGCTTAAAGCCCCATTATCAGAAGTACACTGTTTTTGGACTGCAAAGAAAATAGAATATACCTATTTCAAACACCTCTAATGAACAAGATTTTTTAAATAAATGCAAATCTTGCTTATATATGTTTATGTAATTTATTGCATTTCAAAGTGAAAGTAGATCGAAACCGAAAGTAGAATTTGGTTGTCAATACTTAAAACAATACATGTAGTTTAAATCACAGTATGTTTAAAATGAAGTCATTTTATAGAGAAAAAAAACGTGCTCCTTATTATATAATTAAGTTTAAAAATATTTGCGGATCGGGTTTATTGAACATTAGAATATATATGAATATAGCATGCTCTTATAAAAGTACCCCAGTATTTAAGACTTGACACCTAGTCAAACTTAAATTTAGAAAGTAGAATGGTTTAAACTGTTTATTGTGTCTCTAATACATGTTATATTTTGATAACTTCGTGGTTGTAAAAGAGTTTTTAAGCTTACTGTTAATGAATATATCTTCGTATAGTGGCTTTAATTATTCCAGTAATATTATATGTAATTATAAAGACACTTGGATATTTTTTACAAGTAGATTATGCGGTGAGAAACACTGACCTTTCCTAAATTCTTTCCTCAACTTTGACAACAAAAACCATGATATCGCCCTGAACGGTATCATTTTAAATACCATACGCTAATTTTTAACAGAGTTCTAAATGCCAACGTGGACAGTTGCAAATAAATGATGGCAAATCATCTGACAGTTAAAAAAATAAGCTGTGAACATGTTTCTTTAAGCAGAGATTTTTAGCAGACGTGAATTTATTTACCAAATTTTACTTTCGGTTTCGATCCACATTCACTTTGAAATACGCATTATCTAAGTGAAAATTTAAGCACTAGATGTTATGTTTTAAATACAATGTAATATAAAAACACACGCACACATATATGTATATATATACCAGATAAATGTCTAATTTCTTTGCAGACCAAGGACAATGGCCGTCTTGACATTGGGGCTTTAGGGCAAATGTTGCCAAACCAAATATCTAATAGTGTTATATTAATATAATATTGCAATAATAATACTTTATTTTTAGACAACACGGTTAGCCAAGCCTAACTTTCTATGAGAGCGTCTTAAATTGGTTGTAATATTAGTTTAAAAATCATTGCTTAAAGAAACATGTTCATAGTAGTATTTTTCAAACTTAAATTCATGATTTGTCATTATTCATTGCAGCTGACCACATTATCAGTTAAAATTCCAATTCAAATGTTTTTTAAAGTATGTAAAATGATACTGTTCAGTGTGAATTCATGGTCAATTCTTTTTTAATAATGATTCTTGAGAATCATAAGGGTATTACCTTTCGCAGTTTTGTGGAGATTTGACACTTTATGTAGGACTGAGAATATAGGGTTGTTTTTATGATAAAATAAAGATGAACACAATACCGTTACGTGTTGTTTCAATGATTCAAATGAGTGGTGTTCGTCTTTCATTTAAATGTAACAGGTCATTTTAAAAGTGAAATATTAAAGAATGTCCCCAGGCCCTAATTTGAAGTTTGAAGTGTTCGATGTATTGATTTTAATGCAATTTGTACTTGTCAAACCTCACATAAGTGTTGTACAAAAGGTGACATATAATAGTCAGATTTTATAGGATAGGTTGGTCGTACAATTTTAATAGAGTTGAGCAGAACAGAACAAACCTTCATTAACTCAAATAGTAAAACGTGAAAAAGACAATTACATAAAAATATTAATACAATCGCCATATTCATGTTGAAGGACATGTATAATCCACACCGCGACCGTACATCAAAAAATGGATGTGGTGGAAGGGTCGGTGAATACTGGTTAAAGCCAGGGGTTCAGGAAAACTAGACTAGGTGAGCCGGCCGCCGTAAAATGTCGAAAATTTTGATTGACAAAGCGTTAAACCCTCACCAAGAAATCATAGACTTGTGTTATACAAATTAGTATTGTGATGGAATATAAAATTTCCAAGTGTTATGGTATTCTTATATTAATGATGTTTTTTTTTCAGTCCTATTTTGCCTTGATACATATTGAATCTAATTAACCAAGTAATGTTCTTATAGGATTAGATAGAACAAGTAATACAGCATAAGGCCATGCCGTATCGGAATTTTGTTAAGCGTCCGCGTGCGCGTAGGTTGTAGAGTCCTCAATCCAAAAAACAACAACAAATTTGTCGGTGATGTCCCGGGATTCGATAACGACAATTTAGTAAAAACAATAGTCATTAGTCTGCGCTTAAACTATTCATTTTATATGTAATTCAGACTATTGTTTCATATAATGATGATGCTTTCCATTAAAACGTGTTTTTGTGAATAGGTACCTAGGCTTGTCAAACTTGAGTTGACGCTTAACAAAATTCCAATTTGGCATAGCCTAACCAGTTATTTCGATGACAGTATAACATGTATGTTTAAACTATTCATGCTTCGACCTGTTAGCTCATTCATAAGCGGGCCTGGCCATAAAAACGCCAGGTTCTGGGTTTGATTACCGCATGGGATCTTCATACATTTGTAGAGTTTGGTAATAAAATAAATTCTACGGTCATTCTCCCACATACTCCTGTATCAAGTAGCTCAGCTACCATTACACTGGCGACGATAAATATAAGCTGGGCTCATAGATCTAGCCCTGTCCAGGGTACGTCAGTAGAACGACTGACCACGGTGGAGTGACTATGCAAATGTTGATTTGTTTGTTTGTTTGTTTTGTTTGTTTTGTTTTTACGCCGTAGCAACACATTGTGTAAGTCATATAACGGCGGTCAGTCAACATACTCACTCCTCCTGGAAAGGCTAAATCTCAGGATTTAGCTGTTAACCAACTACTAAGCGTATACTTTCGTCAGTGACCGACAACTGCCCTACATAATTAAGAACCACTGGTAGTAGGGAGAATAGCCGTAGAAATAATTTCATGACCAAGCTCCACGAAAGAATGCCCCGACCGGAAATCGAACCCTCGACCCCTCGATCTGTAGACTTGCTTGCTACCAACTGAGCTAGCCGGACAGCTTGCAGATGTTGAAATACGTCGTAAATTATCGTACATAACTTGTAAAAGTATTCATCTGAAAAGTTGTTGTGACTACAAGTTGAAAACCACAGTATAAGTTACAGTATACATGAATACATGTGTTTTATGTGATGAAATCTCAATTAACTATTAATTATGTGTACATGTATATATGTAACAGAAAATCTGTAAATTTAGGCAATTTGTAAAATGCCTGAAAGTTTTAGGCATTTTGTAAATTTCCCGGCCATTTTAAGCATTTTGATAATTGACTAAAATTCATCGGCATTTTACAAAATGCCTGAAAAATTAGCTAAGCATTTTACAAATTGCTTAGATATAGTGTATAGTCATGGATTTGGGGATAACATTCCTTTCGATTCACACAGTGTTTGAATAACGTCATTTTTTCTATTTGTTACATGCAATCTGTAAAAGTCTCTTGTTATTTCAGGCATTTTGTAAAATGCCTAGATATTTTTAAGCATTTTACAAAACGCCTGACACATTTAGGCAATCTATAAAATGCCTGGATTTTTAGGCATTTTACAAATTGTCTAAATTTACAAATTGCCTGTAAAATATATTTACTATTTTTTCTTCTATCGTAATACATGTTACCAATCTACTTTTTTATTATTTGTATTGTTATTATGCATTGTATGTTGTATGATTATGTGTATGGGTCGTAGGGCTTATCACATAAATAAATGTTTCGATTTTAATATAAGAACATTATGTCACTCTTCAATATCTGTAGTAATATTGATATTAATTTATAATTAGAACTTCAGCTTTATTGAAAATATACAACACCAATGTGTGATGCTTTATTTCCAACATCTTTGTTGTGTTTTGAAACGGTTATTCAAGTGATTAACACAGTGTCCAATTTACACCCTAAGAAAAGTGTTGAAAGCATTGCATTGCAACCGAAACGTTCTTCATAACACTTCTAAAATGACATAATAAAATTGAATCAATAATCATTGTAAGGTTGGTATGCATGTAACAAGGAAATAATAATCCCAACCGGGGAGGTTATATATACCCTTCCATGAAAATTTGACAATAATGTCAATTTTCCTCCATTGATTAGTTGATATGGAGAAGTTTCCGGCCTTGTGGAAGGGTAGGTGAGTACTGGTTATAGACAAGGGTCCAGGAAAGCTAGGTTAGGTGCGCTGGACGCCGCAAAATGACCTAAATTGTGTTGACACGGCGTTAAACACAATAATATATATATATATAAAACAAGGAAATAAAACAAGCATGATTATACTAACCTGAAATTCACTATCTTAATATCCAAAAATATATATTTGTTTTTAAGTCGTACAATATTTATTTTTCTCTAATCCTGAGAACACATATATACAATGATAATTCAGCATATTAAGCAAATTTGTCGTACTCTACATTCCGGCCATTATGATAGTATGATTTACCCAGAGGCATGCACGCAGTGAAAATTAGCTTTTAACGAGATATCCTATGTGACCTAACTGTCAATCTATACGAGCATGTACGTTACTTTTACGGGCGTAAATTTGAGATTTGGCCAATGGTGAAAGACTTGAACATAAAAGGGGAAACGTCTAACCACATAAATTTCAATACACATCAAAATAATATCTCAATTTCATCAGTTATATGTCAGTTGTAATTACCAGCAAAATAAAATAAAACTCATTTATAAACATGTTCATAGATAACTTGGTTATCAGAAAAAACTTTTAAAGTAAAGTTAGCTTATATTTCCGGCAAAGACATTGTTTTTGGTTATTATATTTTTGGGCAATGTTTATGTACAATCGCCATCACCATCATCATCCAGTTTAGTTCGGTACAGGCCGTTGATTATTTCATTGGCAAGGAGTTCATGCCTGTCTGTCTCGTCTGGATCGAAGTCTTCCTTTCCATGACATTATTTTGTTAAGGACTTGCTTGGTTCATAATTTTGGCAGTTAGTGATACTCAGTGATGGTTGGCAGTCCTGAGTGTTGGTGTCATCCATTTTAAGTTCCAGCCGATCACGCTTCAACAGGTCATCCCAGATTAACATTGGTCTTATTTGATTACTTATCGGTGACCGTTATATGGGGTTGCTGCAAGGAAATCGAATGTTAAAGATTTAACAAGAGTGTGAATATTTACACTTAACGCAATTTACGCATTAATTCCGACTTAGTTTATACTAATTTATTTTAGCTTGTGAAACAAAGTTCTTACAACTTGATCAATCACTTTCGAGTCAGCTTCATGGTCTCCCAGTACTGAGCTAGTAGGATAAAGTTTCTTGCTCAAGGAAGCAACGGAGTAGGTTTTGCGGGTACCAACGCGGAGCTGGCTTTCCAATTATTACGAATCCAATGTCGTAACCACTCGGCCACTCAGAAAAATGGCGCAAAATGCTGATGAGAAAACATGTTTTAAGTCTATGAAAAGAACTGGCTTTTTAGATCTCTATTTTGGAAAATATTACTGAATGAAATGCAAAGTTTGGGTTGAAAAAGAGCGAAAATTGCATGTTTTGCCCTTTTTGCTCCGCTCAAGCGTTGCTATGGTATGCCATTGTTGCCAGAGTTACATATCTGTCTGTTAACTTATAATGAAAATAAAGCATCTTGAAATAGCCATAGAGCGTTAAGGTGAAAATTTGTTACTTTTCACACACTTTTTAAATCAGATGATCAAACAGAAAATAAAACTGTTTCTTACAGTAGAAGTGAAAGTAGATCGAAAACGAAAGTAGAATTTGAATGTCAATACAATGTCATGTACTTAAACAATGATCATTCTCGTTCCCAGAGTCTAGTAGGATTCTCAATATCTAAATACGATAATGACAATGATTCGCTAATCAGGTCTTGTGATAGAATTAACTTTACCAACATCATGTTCTTAATTTCTAAAATGATATTGAATCAAGAATATTTAACATTCAGAATTGATATAAGTATACTACGCTTTTATAAAAGAAAAAAATGAACACTTAGTCAAACTTTAAGTTGGAAAACCTAAACCTAACATGCTTAGCCCTATTAAGTCTCTAATGCTGGTTATAATTGAATGACTTCATGGTTTGAAACAGTATAACATCTGTTGTAAATGAAAACGTCTTCGTATTTGATAGTGTTAAGTACCGTAATACCTAAACTAATCGCTAGATACATCGCTATTAAGTGTTATTTTGTTGAACTTTCTTACTTAAAATGTCTCTTGAAGCAAAGGGAGACAATACTGTAACTATTATTTTTACCATGAGTTTTCTCCCTTGTCTCATACAAGGGTATGAAAAAGAACAGTGTATGCAGATATCTAATTGAGAAAAAAACGTAACAGTTATAGATAAGTAAATGTTCTTCTTAAAACCACTAGACTTTATCAATTTACATGTATTTTGATTATCATGATTGCGCGGCCTACAAACACCTTTATTAAAGTTTCAGTTTATTTTGCAATCGTGAAAGTGATTTCTTTGGTAAAACCGATGTCAGCAATTTAAACATGGTATAACATTTGTAATTTATATTTTCAGTTTTTTTTCTGGTTTTCAGTCCGGATTACCATAAAACCTCTTGAGTCATGACTATTTTTATGTGTACTTATAACCTACTTAAAACTCATGAATGGGACAATTTCCTGTTACTTTGAAATACTGTTAATGGCTTTCGGTCAAAAAATTACAAATGACTTAATTGTATTTAAGCTGTTCTACTAACAATGCCTCGCCCTCCACTCTATCAAACCGACCATCTATATTTTCATATAGGCAGTTCTGTTCTGATAAGAAAAAGTAAGAAAAAAGAATAAAGCATATCTTGAGATATGGCCCCTGCATTCGGAACAACCTCGGTGATCATCTACGAATATATACTTATATCTGCATAGAAGATCGCCGAGGTAGTTCCGAATGATGGCCCCTGTTCTATTTTTTGAGTCTTGTTGTACCACAGTCTGATCAAGAACTTGTCTAATTATGAATGCAGGTCTAATGTCTATCAATATATATTTTAGTACATCTCAGCACTTTCAATATATCAAAGACATTCCTGCGCAGAAACCTAAAAATTCATTCAGAAAAGTTAAAATCTACTGCATACAAGACCCTGGTCAGACCTCAGTTGGAGTAGAGTGCTACTGTTTGGTCCCTATACACAGCTCTCCATCTCGACTAGCTTGAGTATGTACAGCGTAGAGCCGCTCGCTGGGCTAAACATAACTTCAGCAGAACCTCAGGTGTAACTGATATGCTATCCTCACTAGAGTAGAGACGCCTTGACCTCCGTCGTATTGACCAACGACTCATCAACCATGCTCCACAATATCGTAAACATTAGAATTGCCATCCCACTTCCCCCTTCGAGAGGACCTTAAGAAAATATCACCTAAATGCTTTCCAAAATATAGCAACAAAAAACTGATTATCACAAATACTCTTTCTTCCCAAGAACAATCTTCCATTGGAACAACCTACCTCCTGATGTTGTCAACCTACCAGGTCCCAGGTTCAGTCTGGCTGTCAGCCAGATTGAACATGTCTCCCCATAACTATGCCTGCCCTGTTTTTAACCTGTTTTTAACCTGTTTTTAACCTTACTTACTTCATACTTTCATCAACTTTAACTCATTTCTTTAAGTTATTAACATTCTTGCTAGTTGACGCGCCAAAAGACTAAGTCCCCGCTAGGGCACTGGCACCAGAGTCCATATCTTATGATCATAAAATAATGCATACGTCCCTTTATATATAGTTCCCTGTGCATACATACATGTACACTACCTTATATGTAATCATTTGCCGCCGGCCTGAAGGCCGGTGGTATATTGGAGTCGTCAGAATCTGATGACCATGGTAGGAGCAGTTCATGATTTCTTTTACTTGTATTATAATGAAAGAATAGTTATAATTCGTACACGGTAATGTATACGGGACCGATTTTTTATTTTGTTAGTTGACAAAATATTATATGTGTGCGTATTTAACGAGTGTGAGGACTTTGGTGCCAGTGCACTAGGGATTTGGCTTAATGGAAGCTAGATAGACATAATTATGACTAACTGAGCAATTTTGTAACACACACGTTGAGTACATAAAAGTAAGTTTTTCTCTCTAATTTTACGCCTATGGTTCTTACAACCTACACAAAAATTCAAACCGCAAGGGAACTACAATGTATATCTTTTATAACAAAATTTCAATCCATTTTTCTATAATGTTTAAGAAACGATTACTAAATAAAAAAAAATCAGAAGTTATAAGTCACGCGTCGTGCAAAATGTCGGTTTTCTTTTCGTAGGGTTTAACGCCGTCTCGAACAAAATTTTAGTTAAATTTAATTAATGATTTGCAAACCATTTATTATTTTGAAACATGCAAAATGATTATCATGCTGTAATAAATTAATCCCATTTTTTGTATATGTTCATGGTTTAAAATAATTCAGTAACTGACGGTTACCTGGCATTATGGGAATTTTGTCTTAAGCGGCGAATTGGGTGCAGATATGTGTTATACAGACAATATTTATGAATCAATTGATAAAAATAACTTGTCAAAATTTCCATTTAAAATCACGAACAAATGTTAGTCAATGTTTTTCAAAATGAAAGTAGATCGAAACCGAAAGTAGACTCCGGTTGTCAATATCTAAAAATATAGTTTTGACTATCTTGTTGCAACACATTGAGTCAGGTGACCACAAAAATAATTCCAAAGAATATAGTTAAAGCCTCATTATAAAAAAACCATGTTCTTCGAATGCAAAGAAAATTGACATTTATCAATTATAAACACCTCTTATGAACAAGATTTTTTTTTAAATAAATGCAAATACAAAATGAATTGCTTAAATATGTTTATGTTATTTATTGCATTTCAAAGTGAAAGTAGATCAAAACCGAAAGTAGAATTTGGTTGTCAAAACTTGAAACACTAGTTTTGATCACAGTATGTTTCAGATGAAGTCTTATTGTATGGAAAACTTACTCTGAATTACATAATTAAGCTCTAAAACTGCTACAAGATCAGGTATATTAAACATTAGCGTTTTAATGAATATAGTGTGCTCTTATAAAAGTACCCCTATTTTAAGAAATGGAAATTTTGTCCAATGCAAATTTAGAAAGCAGAATGATTTGAACAGTTCATTGTGCCTCTAATGCATGTTATATTTTGATAATTTGATGTTTGTAAAACAGTTTTTAAGTGTACTGTTTATGAATATATCTTCATATAGTGGCTTTAATAATATCAATTCTATCAATCAGAGTCAGTTCTCATTTTGCAAGACAAAGAACGTGAAAGCTGACTTATGAAACTCCCACGTGTTGCCTTCTGTAAATAATAATAATGTTGTTAATATAATTATATAAATATACACGCCCGTATAAAAGGCAATCCTTTTTTTTAAGTGGTTCTTCTGTTCTGTTCTGTTCAAGACCTTGGCACTTTTTTCACGATTTAATTTGTAAAACAAAATGGTTATGCGTGTTTATTGCATCACAGGTGATTGTAATGTTAAAATGACTTCATACATGTAGTTTTAAGATCATGTTTAATTTAATAAGATTTTAATACGAACCATAAGATTGGAGAACTTTGACAAATCTTTCACATCGATTAACATACTATCCCCTGAAGATTATATACTTGATACTGACCATCCCATCTACTTAAATTACATATTTATTTTGAAGTTAAGGTGTGAGCGTGTTCGAGTGGTTTCGACGATGGGCGGATAATCACTGGATAGCCACCTCCGCGTATGTTCAAATCATACCAATAGCTACCTCGTTGTCTCCGGGTCGATAGCGCAGTTCATAGCGCGCCGGAATTTGGAATCTCGTGTCCCGAAGGGGGGGGGGGTATACCCTTTCATGAAAATTTGACAATAATGTCAATTTTCCTCCATTGATTTGATAATATGAAGAAGTTTCCGGCCTTGTGAAAGGGTAGGTGAGTACTGGTTATAGACGAAGGTCCAGGAAAGCTAGGTTAAGTGCGCTGGACGCCGTAAAAATTACCTAAATTGTGTTGATACGGCATTAAACCCGAAAGGGGAGGGGGACCAGCAAGCTGACTGAGTGATTATTCTAAGTTGTTAAAACTTGTTTCACGATCGAGCTCAAATGAATTTACTACCTATACTTAATAATTATATCACGTATCTTGATATTATTAAACATAGGGTATTAAAAGGCTTACAGAATTTCAAACTTTAAGCAAAAATATCAACAACTGAAAAAAAGATAAAAGCTGTATTCATTAATTAAAACGAGAGTATGGTGACTATATTTCAAAGTTTAAGGATATAGCAACTTTACGTTGCAAGTAATCTCGTACATAATTATCGTCTGCAAAAAATCAGAAACCCATTCCATTGAAAATTGTTTAAAACCATATGACTTCCCACAGGTAGCAACTTAAACCCAACTTTTGCCAAAAAACCTCAACGTTTCAATGGTATTTCCTACCCACTCTGACTAATGCAGGATTTTCCAAAGTGGTTAGAAGACCTCATAGTACGTTATTTTTATACATGATACAGCGTTATCCAGCGTATAAATTGCCGGACGCTGTCGGTTTTTTTCAACATTAATACAACAGATTTTGGCTGAGTAACAACTGTTTAAACAAAAAAATTCTAGAATTGTTGATAAATATATTCAATAATTACTTACCGCAATCTGTGCCTGTCTGCCTGCTAGTCTTAGGCGGTATAGAAAATTGATCCTCGTGGAATAGACTGTTTAAAGATATAGTGATTTGATTTTATAGTGAATTTTATAGTGGATTTAATAATGGGGAAGAAATGTGATTATATTATAACAGATGTTGTTCAGTGTTTGTGTCATATTGGAATTATGCTTTTTTACCTAGCACTTACAGGAACCACCCTGAGTGCTTACGCGGATAATATCCCTGTTCAGCCTAGAATGACACCTTTTAAATATTACTGTTTGTATGGGCGTAACTCAACGAACCCGCCTCCCACCACTACGACCACTTCTCCTCCCCCATTTAATATAACTCCATTGTTTCGACGACGGAGGTTCGCCGGTGGTATACCGAGACAATTCAGCGATACAACAGAACGGTCGACCGAAGTTCGTGATAGATCAACCTGTTCTTGGAGAATGGAGAGAGATCATAATTACACACGAATACCGCAAACAATGTACAGAGCTGTATGCAGAAATGAGACATGTGATCATTCTTTCATGGAAGAGGCGAAAAATGGACAAAATAACGAAAGTTTTACCTTCTTTATGAATTTCTTTCGATTAAAAACAGCGTGTGCTATTGTATATGAACCTAAAACAATACTTGTAGAACACTGTAATAATGGGTTTTATTATTGTACACAAGAGACTGAGCCATGGCCAGTGGCTTGCACTTGTGCCTTAAAGAATATAGTAACAGTTCAACCACAGGGATAACATTCAAGTACACACATTGGCAGGTAAGAGATATATTTCCTTAAACAATGGCATTTCAATATGACTGGTTCTAATTATGGCGGTCGTGGCCGAGCGGTTACGACTTTGGACTGGTAATAACTGGATATCCAGCTCCGCGTTGATTCGAATTTCATCCAAAACCTATCCCGTTGTTTCGTTGAGCAAGAAACTTTATCCACTAGCCCAGTACTAGGGGACCAGGAAGCGAACTCGAAAGTGATTAGCCCAAGTCGTAAAAACTTGTTTCACAATCGAGCTAAAATAAATTAGCATTAACTTAATTGAAAACCAATATTTTAGCGGTGAAAGATAAAAATAATTTTAATTATTTTAGTAAGTTAGATAATATTTCATTGACATATCATTATATACAATTTACCACGTCCATATATACTGTTTATTGATACAATGTAGTGTTACTGTTAAAGGGTTTTTTTAATCAGTAAAACTATGCATGTGAGCCATTTACTCATCTGTTGAAACGGCAAGTCCATTATTTAAAGTACATACATATTCATGACCTAACTTACAACCTGCAGTCTATGTAATGATAATGTCAACATTAAAGGTTATGTATGCACAATATAATTTTGTGAAAGGGTTTCTGAAATAAACACGAGCAGTCCGTGGACAGAGCCCTTGACTATTCAGGGTGTTCGTGTAAACGAAAACAATTATTGGTATCCAATCATTTTGAGAACAGTTAAATTCAGAAACTTTCATTGGTGTAAGTGCTAAATTTGCTTGCAAATCCTCAAACTAACAACTTCTAAGCATAAAAGGGTCATAACCAAGCCCAACACCGACGCACATCTTTGTAGAATAATCCCACACTTACCTGAATAGGTGAGCTAAAACTCTGTGCTTTTTATTAATACAACATTTTCTTTGTTTTTTTTTACAGTTTGGATGAATGAAAGATATGCGGCATTTAAAACTCTACCAGTGAGCGAATCACTCTCTCATATGCTGATGGATATGATCCGAAAACGTCATGGAAAGGCTTGATACAAAAACTTAGGGAACAAACAATACTAGGAACATATAAGGTATAGATTGAATAATCACTTAAAGTTAAGTTCTAATGACAACTAAATGATGAGCCGCTGTTAACAGACTTAGTTCCTGAAGAGGATTTAGTTATGAAGGCAGAGTTTGGCCGTCGGAACATCTCGGCCTTCTTTACGTGAGCTGACGGAGAGGAGACAATAAAGATCCGTTCATTCGGTATACCGGAAGATCTCGTACCTTCTCGTGAGAATGAAAATGGCGTAATGATGAATTCTTAGTTGGCATTGTATATTTATTACCATTAAAGTTTTCACAAGTCTGTGATATGTATATATACTGTATATTATATGGTGTGGTGTGGTGCTCTATTGTGCTCGTATGTGTGGTCTCTTAAGTACCATGAGGCATATTCCACGTGACATGTTGTGTTGATCGTTCAGTAAGAAAACGTCGTTTCTGTTGACTAAAGAATAGCTGATTTTGTCCAATAAACTTTCTACATATGTATTATTTATCAGAAGAAGTAGACATTCTGCATTATTCCATAAAGATGGTGAAATTGTTAAAATATTATGGAAGATTTTTTTTATTATGTTCCACACCGTTTACAAAATGTCACGTGGTACAGGAGTTCTATATAACAGGGATTTGTAACGAAGTGCTTTTTTAATTTTCACGGTCGTCACTGTCTATAACTGGCTGAAGCAGGCTGTACAAACTATTTCAGAGTTTAAAAACTTGATTTATGTTCGTGTACATCTCTTCCATGCAACTTGTAAAAGTTTCTGAAGTTTTTTACAAAACATTGTTGTAATTATGACCGAAAATATGACTTTATGTGATGTAAAATGGGGTTAAAAATGGTAGATCGGCGGGAAAATGGATTATTTTGTGAAACAGTCTGTGAGCGTAATTTACCTCAAAATAATCTAGTCACACGTTTTTCCTAACATTTACTTCAATTTGAATGGTACTGGTACAAAATTTCATGTAAATATCTTTATTTAAACTTGTTATACATGTACTTGTTTTCCGTATGGACCGAAATAATAGCTACGACAGTGAAATTTGATGAAAATCTATTTCATTTACTTATCGTTACAAATCCATGTTATATAAAATCCCTGCGTGGTATAAGCATCGTGAGTATGGTGCAAGATGTATAAATCTGAGGTTAGGGACAGATTCGAAATGTGGTATATCATCTGAACTACATTTAATCTGTATTAAGATGACTTTTAAAAGTAAGTTTATCAAGTACAATGTGCAGCGTCCAGAATTTTACATGTCAGTGGTCTACGAAATTGCTGAAAAATCAACGCTGTGTATATCATCACATTAAATAATTGAACTTAATGAGCATACACGATTTTAATGTAAAAGTATGCCTTGCATGGATATTATTTGAAGCAATGTAGGCCTTAAGTTTCATTATTGTTGAGCATTGTTTTCTTTATATATATCATACATGTACATATCAAATCACTTTTGTTTAACTTGAGATTTATAAAATCATGATTCTCAACTCTGTAATAAAATATTTGATACTTGAAATAAATCTTTTTGTTTTTGTTTTTATCTCATTGAAACATATCGGAAACAATACTACTATTGGACAAACGTTCATGTATGTAAAATTTATAATATGTATACATTGTATACATGAACATATATCCGCATTTATGCATACTTATTTATTTGAGTATCGGAATATTTAAATGTATATTTGACACAATTATTGTGAATACACCTTTTTGGTCCGCTTTTAGCTCAACTTCTCATAGAATAAAAAGAACTAATGCTCTCACCTTTTTCTCTGTGACATGAAAGTAGAAATGAAACATGTCAAATCCACAGGAGGCCGGCACGGTCCCAAAGCAAAAACTCTATAGTGTTTTTGCTTTAGGACCGTGCAGGCCGCCTGTGGTCAAAGCAATACATATATAAGCACTAATACGTATTGTAATTGTTGTCGTTTAAAGCATTACCTAAGCCTTATTCATTAATCACCCTGAGAAAAGTAATTGGTGTTTCCAGAACTTAATATAGTACATGTATTACTTTTTTCATCCTCAATGACGATACAAATAAGCATTTATACATGATTCCTCACAATCACGAATAACAAAACAAGGTATTGAAGGCGGAGTCTACAATGGTTGGAGGCGGGTTTGTTGTCGGTCGACAGCGCCACCTTGTGTGAATGGCATTGCTAGACAATATAAATCTGTGAACAACTTTAAAGGGGGATAACATATGCCGGACTAGTAATATTACAATGAGGTGTCACGCTTGAACTACGCCTCATTGTCTTTGTTGAAAATTGTTGAAGCGTGGAAAAGGTTATTTTTAGACTTTCGGCGATTTCGCCGAAAAGCTTAAGTTATACCACAAATCGAAAACTATCGACGAAAATGCATGACCAGCATAACCTGCGGAGTGATACATGTGTCTTTGATTTACAACGAAGTCAATTTTTGGGCGATAAAAGTAGTTCCGTCATCTGACTCGATATTATTGATGAGCGTGTGAAAGGAGCGTAGTCAAATATATTGATTGTGTCTGTAGCTGTTTAATGTAATGAAACTGTGGTTATTCATTTTATTAGTTTAAGTTGTTTTACAGTATTGTACCATATTTATCATATTTAACTACACTAATGAACCTACAGAATTTGTATGTAAAGTGTACAGTGGAAAACTGTACTTCAAGATAGTGTATGGCAAGAAGAAGGAAATAAAATCTTTATAATATATGGCACAACAACAGGATAGTATAAACACTTCTCCCGCGTTTTTGCCCTGCTCGATTCGTACTTGAATCTTATGTGTAAGGAGTAATCGTTAGTATGGATTTGTTAGGTTTTAATGTGCACGAAAGTCTTTCTGTATTTCAATACTTTGATATACTTTCTTGTTACCATTGGAACGATGTCTCGATATCATTCCAACTAGTTCTGTTATTGTCAATGCTTATAATTTTATTATTATAGTACATGTTTGTTTATTGCGTTTGTAAAAACTCATACATTTGAATTTTAACTTATTTTTTATCCGTATACAAACTTTCTTAAAAAACATGGCTATTATTAAATATAAGGCGCAATAGTAAAAGTACACACTTTGAAAGTTAATTGATCGTAAACCACATTTCAATAAATAAATAAAATGATAAAACATCAATCTCAAAGGTATGATTTGTTAAGAAACTAAAATCTAGCACGATTTCTGAGAACATGCCCAGTGTCTGTTACAAATCATTTAGCTCTAGGAATTCATTGTTTATCAACAAATGTTCAATTATATACAACAAAACACAAAGATAGCAATCAATCGACCTCAAAGATATAACAAAAAACCTAGACTGGAGCATATTGTTTATAAAATATAAAAACATTATTTTCGGGGGCGGATAAAGGGTATACTCTCTCAGGACTGTTCTTGTATAACTGTATGTGTTCATTGCAGATATTAGTGGCATTCGGAACACCTCGACCTTTCATGAATGAATAATCTTGGAAGGATTCGAGGTGGGTCTAACCTGTAGCGTGTCAATTACACAAAACGTTACAGAACGTTACAAAACGATACATTCGGAACTCCAAAAAAGTTTTGTATATATTTAATGTTCATCAAGTTGATTATTATGAATGTTCATTATATCTTTAATGAGAAACAAAGGCAGACGAAACAGGTGGTTAGAGCTAACAGCTGTACGAGACTATCATAGTACTGATTGGCCTTTAATAATAAAGTTTGAATAGATTGGACGAGAACAAAATACGTACAGAAGGAGTTTTATTTACATTTTATGACATAAAGTATTTAAGTGCGATATTACATGTTCCTTGTAAAATGAGTTTATGAGTCAAGTAGGCCTGTACAATTATAAATTGTATACAAGTACTGAAATAATTTTATTTATTGTTATAATGTAATAATTAACAGAGGTGCAACACTTCGTTAAATTTTTAATGATACACTCTTCGCCTGTGTTTTTCAGGAAAATATATATATAACGAGAGCGATGCATACTGCATACAGGCATCATCTTAAGTGATGTATGTGGAGACAGCAGTAACGGCAGTAAAGCAGTACAACAGTAAATCTTTACTTAACAGTTACAATTTTTCGGCAGTACAACAGTAAATCTTTACTTAACAGTTATAATTTTTCGGCAGTACAACAGTAAATCTTTACTTAACTGTTATAATTTTTCGGCAGTACAACAGTAAATCTTTACTTAACTGTTAGAAATTTTCGGCAGTACAACAGTAAATCTTTACTGTACTGTTAGAATTTTCGGCAGTACAGCAGTACAACAGTAAACCTGCACTGTTAGAATTTTCGGCAGTACAGCAATACAACAGTAAACCTGCACTGTTAGAATTTTCGGCAGTACAGCAATACAACGGTAAACCTGAACTGTTAGAATTTTCGGCAGTACAGCTGTAAATCTTTACTGTACTGTTAGAATTTTCGGCAGTACAGCAATACAACAGTAAACCTGCACTGTTAGAATTTTCGGCAGTACAGCAGTAAATCTTTACTGTACTGTTAGAATTTTCGGCAGTACGGCAATACAACGGTAAACCTGAACTGTTAGAATTTTCGGCAGTACAGCAGTAAATCTTTACTGTACTGTTAGAATTTTCGGCAGTACGGCAATACAACGGTAAACCTGAACTGTTAGATTTTTCAGCAGTACAGTAGATTTACTGTTGTACTGCTGTACTGCCGTTACTGTTGTCTTCACATACAGTCAAGTTCCCCTACATGTATTGTTATCATCCAAATATGATGGTCTAATAGCCAATCAATCTTTACAAAGACATTTTCTTATCAAAATATTTGCATTTGGGACTTAAAAATCATCGAAAAGCATGATACATGTATTGCAATAACTGGAGTGGTTTTTAAAGCGGCAATTTGCTAAAACTTAATTTGTGATTCTGAATTAGGTTTATTGTGGTATCAAATATTCTGGTGTTTCTTTCTAGTTTAAATACATATACAAAATGTAGTTGGGACAAAAAGTTTTATGAAGCTTACATACAATGTATGTATATATAGTTCTTACTTTAATAAATGCCATAGGCGGCTTTGTTAAAAATCCACCAGCTTGCATGTTTAAAAGATATAGCAATTGCATCATTTGACACAGACCATCCGACTAGTCATGGTGTTATTATATGGCGGGAACAACAATACAAAGTAGGGGTATGGTTTGTATAATTATATACTCCTTTTCAGCAGTCACGCATATATATATATATGAGGTAGAAAGTTAATCAAACCATTGAACCTGAGATGCAATAGTTCCTCAACTTCTTTACAGCAACAGCTGACTTTTACAGTGGGTTGCAGGGCTTTGACATACTACCCTCTATCAATTCATATACAAAGCATCAAAGAACATATTTTTGTACTAAGGGGGCAATGATAATCCATCCTGAGTTACTTCCCTTAGAAAAAAGTATCAGTAGCAGGAAACTCAAATTTAGATATTCATATTGTAAGATATCAAAAACTTAACCTCCTTTATCAAGACGCCAATACAATTTGTGTTGGAGCGAAAACAAAACAAACAAGTAAATTGTCTAAATGTAAATATATATTTATGAATTTGTCATAATAAATAGTCAATGATGAAGATAGAACATGTAAAGTCGATCAAAATTGACCTGACACATCAAAGTGGTAATACTTCCATAAGCCATTTGCATAAGAAAGCTGTTACCTAGACTTTTTCATCATTCGACTTTAGCCAACATTCGAAACTACCTCGCGATCTTCTTTGCAGATATGCGCAGTATATCTTCGTAACTGATCACCGAGGTTGTTCCGAATGCTTAGCCAAGTATAATACAATGCAACTGTGTTGTTTCAAAGTAGCAGAATCAAGTCAAGACCTCCACAAATGACCAAGTGTTCTAAGTTTCTGCTAGCAAAAAAAGTTTGCTAACTAGCGACGTATGAAACAGTAGCATAGAAAATCAATAAGTGGTGCTTTTTAGTTGCAACTTGCTCAAAGATACTGATTGTACAATTTATAATATTTGTAAAAAAGAAAAAAATACACATAGATGCAATATATGTAAAATAAACACCATGAAATTTTTTTGTACATAGTGTTTTTTGGTCACATTTGTATACATGTATGTATTTTGACCACGTTGCTCTTTGACCTTTTAGTTTGATGCGAAAAAAACTTGTAAAATCTTGGGTTTCTTGAAATCTAATAAAACTTAAATATTCATAAGATGAAAGCTTGATTCAACCACTTTACGAGATTTAGGAATACATGTCAACATAAGTCAATATCTTTCCATCAGTTCAATTATGACAGACAATACATGTAATGGGAATAGTCTAAGTACATGCAGGACATAATAAGGGTTTTGCACAAAACAGTCATAACTCAATATAAGAAAAGAGTGAGTTACGACTGTTTTGCTCTAAACCTGCGATATATATAAAAGCGAATACTTCATAGTACATGTAACCACTGTAAACAAATATAATACAAGTCACATGAATGACCTACCTTATTACCTCTATTAAACGCCCCCTGGGATATTATATTTACATAAGGAAAAATCGTTAAGAGTATCAGAAAATAGTGAAATTATAAATATGTCATAGTTTGTTCTTTTTTCTACAAAATAGAGGGGTGCATTTATTAGAGGGGAGCGTTTAATAGAGATATGGTAAATCAATAAATTATTATATTCTGCACCAGTTTTAAAATATTATCACAAAATATGACTGAATCTAAAGCACGAACCCAAGCATAGGCATATATCTATGCTATAATCAAACTTTAAAGGGCCAGAGACTAAAAGTACGAAATATTTTGACGAAAGAACAAACATTTTGACAAAAGAACTGAACAATTATGGCAGAGACATTATCTCATTATATGAATTTTATCAAGATCATTATTGCGTATACAAACATAAAACTATGAGTATATAGAGTTTCAAACTGAATGAAGTTGAAAGACAGACAAGAAAACAAACAGACATTAACACATGAAAAGCAATACACTGGGGTCTAAAAGTTTCTTTACACATGTTTATTTTTGACATTTTACAATATATTTAGATATACTTCAAATGTTGTTGATAGTTTCAAAGCTAATGTACATTTCAACATGAACACTCAAGTATCTTCTTTCATCATCCCTTTTTGTCAAAATGTAGTTTTTAATGAAAAATGACTTTAATTCATAATTATTAAATTATTAAATTATATAAAAAGTTCAAGTTTTCAGTGAAAATATGAAAATATTGCATTTGTAAAGAAACTTTTGGACCCCAATGTAAAATGTACCTGCATTAAATGCCTTCCCCAGCAGTAAAGAAGACTAATGTTTAACAGTAACTATGAATATGTGAACTAACAATCAGAGGTCTCCAAAAGTGCTTGGACAAAATCATGGATCATCATGCATACATAAAGTAACTTTGATATAATTTACAGCTTATTAATGTATCCTAGTTAGAATCATATGTTTATAAACTAATTAATGCTCATTTTGGAAACAGCTTAGATGTCTATTTGATTCTACTATTCAAGGGCAAATGTGATTTGATTTATCCTAAAAACCATTCTCGTACCCAGAGTCTAGAAGGAATATATTGAGAATCTTGATAACCTCAGGGTACGAGAATGCCTAAAAACAGGATTTTGTCCATAAGACTCATGGAGGGCACAGTATATAAGTGAATAACGAACAAAAGCACATAAGAAATAAAAAATAACTTAACACAAGCGTAATAATGTCTCAATATAATAGTCAATTTAGGCCCCTTGAATTTTTTCAAGTTGAACTGTCGATCTGTCATCAATTCATAGTTTGCCAAGCAAATAAAGTCCATAAAATGTCTACATACCATGTACTCACTTTATAATAATTATGTCAGAGCCAAAACATACTAAGTTTTGGTGGCACAGAAAAAATACTAATGACCCGATACCAGGGCCCATATTCACAAAAATAAATCTCAAGCTCAGACTCAAACTCAGTACAACTTGAATTAGAAATGTGTTTGACAAATTATATAGTCCGACAATATTAATCTGAGCTTGACCTTTATAACATTCCAATGATTTGTCTTGTTTGCATGATACTAAATAAAGAGCATCTATATATACAGTGTCATTTTCTATTGCCAGGTTGTCCAACATCTCGAAATCTTAACCAAGGGAGCTAAAACTGAATAATAAAGTCATATTAATTATCTCCCTTTTGTTATAAATTTGATTAGTTACATAGTTAGGAAGAAAATTCTACACCCGTTGATTCCCACGATACAACAAATATAAACAAGTTAACACAATACAACAACTTTGTCATTAAACATAATAGTTCTAAACATTTTGTCGGAAGGATGAACTCCTTATACTTGAGAAAGTTGAAGAGTACCAAGGACAGCTTAAAAGAGCCCTACAATAATGCTTTTATAAAAGTGAGCAAAACAATGAAAACATTGTAAACTATTCTAAAATAATTACGTGAGCCAAGTAAGCCAGTGCTCTGATTAGTAAATCGCAATATATATCATGTGCAAAGATTTCACAATAGTCTGAGTAAGCCTTAAAACAAGTATTTCAGTGAACTGCTACATTTAGAACAATAGCTAAAATGTTTAACTTGTTCATTCCAAATTATGAACATAATCACCTTCATTTTGTGACCAATATACCAGGGCTCGAATTTAACAAAAAATTGGACTTGCACATTTTTGCAAGTTGATTTTATTTATAGATTATTAACAAGGGCTTTATTTATAGATTATTAACATAGACAAAGAATATCAAACATGTCTTTACTACAAGTAATACTATTGATCTATCTGTTTAAATGCTGATTTGAGCCTCAATAGTTCAGCCAGAAATATGTTTGTGGGGATTTAAACTCGCAAAAATTTGTGAGTTAAAATTCAAGTTTCTCGCAATTTTCAAAATCCACTCGCATTTTGCAAGTACGCTAGCCTAAATTCGAGCCCTGAATATATACTGTTATTTTTGTTCTTCAGTGAGTCAACCTCCAGCTTTACAAAAACGCAGTTAAGGGTAAACAGTTCTCAAAAAATAATGAACAAATCTATTAAGCAAAACAAAAAATTGTTGAAAAATATAAAGGAAAACAATATATATAAAAAAATCCTAATATCACAGACCACTAAATTTATAATTTGACCAAAAAAACTATTTTTCTACAATAATGTTTAATGTCAGAGGCATTTCCACCAAAAAAATGCAATCATATTCTATAATGCTTCATCATGCACCCACAATGCAACATTCCCATAATACTTCACATCACCCATAATGCATTTCTTCCAGGATGTGGACACTGTCTTATCATGCTGTAGAATGGTCAACAGAATGAGGCTGGAATATAGGAAACAATTAAATTATAATAGAATAGCATACAAATGCATAGTAGAAAACAAGAATGGATTCAAACAGTCATCTACAAGGGGCAAGGAAATCCATTGATATTTTCAAAATTTCTTACATTACTTACCAGGGATGTGGAATTCCTATGTCCAACTTGTCTGACTAGTACATTTATATGTGTGGGCAAGTCAATATTTCCAGCCCACTCGTCCATGGACAAGTAATACTTTTAAGCTGCAAATGCACTATCATTTCAATACTTAATAATGTAAATGCTTCAATCATATTCAGCATTGAAAAATTCCTTCAATTATTTATTGAACCTCTGAAAAAGTGCAGTTTGATTCTGGACAAGTTGATTCTTTTAATTTACTTGTCCGTAGACAAGTGGAAAATAATTGGAATTCCACACCCCTGATTAAATATCAAAATACAAAAAGTACATAATAAGTAAACAAGCATATTGGTAATGCCAGATTAAAAAGACAACTCAGTGATTTATATTGCAGGTGTATATTAGAAAATTGAAACTAGCAACATTTTCTTTTAAATCATACATTTATAGTCTGTCAGCAACATAAAGAACATTTATATGGGAGGGCATGGCAAAACAGATACCAAAATCCTTTGGTGGCCAGCTCCAAGTTGGTTCAAATCCCATCCAAAGCCTATCCCATTGTTTGCTTAAGCAAGAAACTTAATCCTACAAGCTCAATACTGGGAACTAGGAAGCTGACTTGAAAGTGATAAATCTAAGTTGAAATAACTTGTTTCACAATATAGCTAAAATAAATTAGTACACCATTAAGTACATTTCACAACCTCAAAATTACATGGAAAACTTCATTGATGCATTTATATAATGCAAGTCCATCACAACATAAGTTAGTATCGCTGTCTAGCTAACATGTAATCCAGTAGATAAACACTTTTGAGTTTTCTTTATCATCATAGTAAGTTTACAATAGTATAGAACAGTTTAACATAAATCCACATAATACTTGTCACAGGTGCCCGTCGCATTACAAAACACCAAGTTATTATTAATTTTTACTAAAACATGCTCCAATTATCATAAACAAGAGCAGTCCAAGGACAGCGCGCTCGACTTTTCGGGCGTTTTGTTCATGGCAAGGCTTATCTTTAAACAAAAGTAATTTCAAGACAGGACATGATTTTTGAAAGTATATAATTCAGTCAAACAATAATTACCAATTCATATTTGTAAAATATAAAAGGGGCATTACTCCTAGAACATTCATCCATAGTAACGCCCCTTCAGAGTAAAGTAGACATAGTATCAACGAATAAGCATACCTACTTTCATTTAAATATCTATATGAAGAACTATAAATACATTGTATTTCAATTTGAACAAAATTCAAAATTAAAGTAAGGGGCATAACTTCAAAAAATATCATCATGAGTTATGTCCCTTTGTAGTCGCGTAGATGCAGTACTGATGAATAAGCATACTAATTGTCATTTAAATATCTTCTTAAGTATTGAAAATATTTCACTTCATAATACTTTCTCCCGAATTAAAAAGTTGAAAAGGGTCACAACTCCAACAATAATTCATCAATTATTACGTCCCATTGTATTCAACTAGATGTAGTACTGATGAAAAAGTATACTAACTTTCTATCAAACAAAATATATTAAATTTGAGCAAACATAACCCTTAAATATCAAAGTATAAAGGGGAATAACTCTGAAGTAATTCATCCAGAGTTATGTCCCTTTATAGTCCGATAGATGAAGAACTGACGAATAAGTATTCCAACTTTCATTCAAATATATTTATAAGTTCTAAATATATCCCATGAGAACAAATTTTAATCTTAAATGTTTAAGTATAAAGGGGCACAACTCCAACAATAATTCATCCAAAGTAACGTCCCTTTATAGTTGTGTAGATATAGTACCCATAACTAAGTATACAAACTTAAAGTCAAATATCTTGATTAGTATTAAAGATATTACATATAGAAATGATTTTAACATTATATTTTGCATTTTTCTTAAGTATAAAAGGGCAATTACTCCAAAAATAATTCATCCACAGTTACATCCCTTCATAGTCGGGTAGATACAGTACCAACAAATAAGTATACAAACTTTAAGTCAAATACCTTGATCAGTATTGAATATATTCTGCATAGGAAAAACTTTAACCTCATATTTTGCAATTTCTTAAGTATAAAAGGGCAATTACTCTAAAAATAATTCATCCAGAGTTATCCCCTTTCACAGAATGGTTAATATAGTCCCACTTAATAAGTATACCAACTTTCAATAAAATAACTTGGATAGTGTTGAAGTTATAAGTGTTTCAAAAAACTTTAACCTGAAAACCAACGCCAACGCCAACGCCGACGCCGACGCCAAAGTGATAGCAATAGCTCTCATTTTCTTCGAAAAGTCGAGCTAAAAAACCAAATACAAAAGTTCCAGCCAAAAGCCAAAATTTTGTTTTTTATTTAACAAAATTTTGGATGCGACGGGCACCTATGATACTTGTATCAAGGCATAATATTAGAACCTTAATCAAACCCAAAACCCCAAATAAAGTAAAAATAGAATAAGAAACAGTACAGACGCCATTAACAAAAGTATGCAGATAAAAAGCAAAATAAGTAAATTTATGAATAATACCATTCTCGTTCTCAGAGGTTATCAAGATTCTCGATAAAGAGATACATATACCCAAGTATTGAGAATCCTGATAACCTCTGGGTACGAGAATGGATTATTACATGCTGAAATAGAGTAAACATCACACAACCAATGACAAAAGTCAACGAAAAAAAACAAGTAAATCTGTGAGCTAATGCTCACTAGTGATACCCCCGCAAAAATCTAAAAATATGCGACAAACAGGAAGTAGATGAGCAAGGAGCATGAAATCGCTTTACACCACATGGGACTATGGGATGAAGCAATATGCAAAGTATTAGGCTGCTGCATGTTATAGTTGCTGAGAAAACTGCGACGGAAATTTTGTAACGGACGGACGGACGGACGCACGGACAAGGGTAAAACAGTATACCCCCCTCTTCTTCGAAGCTGGGGTATAATTAAAACAAAACAAGTGCATGAAAACAAAACAAAAGAAGGATGTGAAAAGGGGGGAACATTCAACTATAAGAGGCAAGACATTTCAATAAACTCTATAGGGATTTTTGTTTTTTGTTGTGAAATGCTTACACTTAAACCTACATCTGTGACAGAAACATAATCTTGTGTGGATACTTCAACTTCTGGATATTGATGTAGAAGGGGTGATGGTGTGTAGTTACCTGGAAAATACAAATAGTTAATTAATAGACAAAGAATATAATGATTGGCAGCATATTTTTAAGTTCTGCACATTACATAGTATAGTGACAGAATGTATGTCTACCTGTTTATATACATACAGGTAGTTTTATCACCTAGCAATAAGTCACGTGATATGAAATGGTTAGCCATGGGAATATTGCATGGAATATTTAGTTCTACACTATACTTCAAGCTGTTGACACATAGTTTATTCAAATTCGACTTTTTGTTTTCTGTACTGGATGCAATAACTTATTATTTAATGAATAAGATTGAATACCTTACATTCACAATATTGAGAATGTCAAAACAGTTTATTGCTTTGACAAGTATGTACGGTTTTCCAGAGTGAATTTTACATGTTTATTTGGGCATACTTTAATCTCTGGGTTTAGCCTGAACTATTCATCTGAGCATATACAAACATGTACAGTTGTATATGTGTGTATTATTGTTGGTAATACTCATGTATGATGATGATGAATGCTGTATTGTGTATATAACTCCAAACTTCTATGTGTCATAAAAGTCTTGGTCCATGCAAATGGTGTTTATTATTTTAGAATTTTATGGTCAAAGTTTCTAGCTGATGCACACCCACCATTCATCAACAGTTATTACCCCAGACCATCAGACGTCAAGTATCTATAAATCAACTTTTCAGGAGAGTCTCTTACTCTGTTGTTTTTTTCGCAGCCAACTAGAATGCTACAATGGAATTATATCAATCCAGCAGGTACCCACTTACACCTGGATGAGGTGAAGCAATCACTAGTAAATTTCTTGTTCAAAGAAATAATAAGTGCTCCTTGTCAGGACTCAAACCTGGGACCTCTTGATCCCTTAGCCTGCATTCTAGGGCTATCAGGATATACCTGTATACCGGTGTATTGCAATATGCAGCTGCGGCAATATGTACTGCAGCACAAATTAAACATACCGGTATTGAGCGATATTTTTTCATTTCAATGGTAAATTCTTCCCTTCAAGTAATGAAAGTAGTGAAACATCATTTTTCCCATGGTTCATGTGATTAAAACTTATGCTCCAGGAATTTATTTGATCGGGCACCTTCCATTTGTTTCATAGAACTTGTGAAAGGGCATGTCTTCTAAATCAAAAACATCAGAAAGGAAGTTGTGAAACAAGCATGCCATCCAGGGTGATTGCTAGGATGTTCAGCAGCTAAGGAGGTGATTGTTTCTTGAAAAATTGTTGACGGGGTAGCTGTATGAAAGATTTGCAATGTTTCTGTTAAAAACAGTACATGCACAAGGAATATAAAAGCCCACAATATATTGTGGTCCAAATTGCCATATGGTGGTAGCATATTGCAATATATCGGGATACTCTTTTGGTGTATCTTGACAGCCCTACTGCATTCAGCCACCAGACTTTTGCTTTATTATTTGTACATATGTTAGTATAAACTTACTGCCAGTCTCTCCAGGAAGAAGTAACTCTTCATCTATACCTCTTGATTTCTTTTTCTTCTTCTTACTCATACTCAATCTACTGCACAAATATAAAAGTAAAACATGAACAAATTAAAATTTTACTCAATTAGGGACTTTAGTCAGTTATCTTTCCCTGATAAAACCTGAAGCAATCCAATTGGTAAGTAGGTCCTTACTGTCTTACAGTTGGAATCCTCAGATTTTATCATTGAATTCCTATGTAAGGGTAACAAAATACTTTATCTAATATCTTTCTTGTTAATGAAGATATTAACAGAAGTGATGGAATTTAGATAGTTCTTTAACTTAAAAATAATGAGCTTGAATTTTAAACAAATTAAATGATATACAAGACAGTTCTTCATGATTAAATTTGGCAAATTAACATTGAAAAGTAAGGGTAAAATCCGAGTAATCCAACTAATTAGACCTACCTATTTTGAAGAGTATACAAGGGGAAATAACTGACTAAAGTCCCTTATTTTATAAATAAATGTAAATTTGTACAAGAACAGATATTTCCAACTTGTCAATCAAACAAACTTCAATAATTTTATACTCTGCCTCCTATTCCAATAGTCATAGGAGGGATACCCTGGCTCAGTTGCAAGTCACTGCCTTGAATGTCAGCTACTCCATTAGTCAAATGTTTCAGGATTTTGAAATCTGTAACCTTAGTTGAAATTTGACAATGGGTTGTATTGTATTTTTGTGGTTAAGTTCAAGGTGGGCTGCTTACTTCAAAGCTGAGCTCCTAAAATTCAAAATGGCTCCTGACAGAAAATGGGGTATCTGTATCCCAGCTTTAGCAAATGAACCCTTTCTTAAGTCCCCAAAATTCCTATAAACATTTATCCATGTAGTAATCACTATTCAGTAAAGTTCTATAAGTTTATCATCAATATAAAATCTTGCAATAATTTAGAAACTAACGGTAAACAAGAAATATAATGTGGAAACTACATTTAAGCCGGATTTTTCCACAGATGGGGAAAACTTAGATCAAGTTTATGTTGTTACAAAAGAAACTTTAACACAAAAATTACAAAGGGAAATAATCTATTGTAAAGCCAGGTAGAGTTGCCGTTACTTTCTAATTCTGTTCATCACATAGTATGTTATCAATGTATGAAGTTTCATAAAGATCTGATGATAAATGGCTGAAATATATGGTAAATAAAAAACCATAACCCAATTGTTAACAACACCCGACCCCTGCCCACCCAACCTCCTGCCGGCCCACAAGGGTTCCCCAAACTATAAGTCAAATTTTTTTATTGAAAAATCTGGCTAAAAACACAATATTGAATAGATGTAATATATTTACCTTTGTGGAGGTAATCTAGCCATATCAGATTGAGCAAACGTTCCTTGATATGTTGATGGTAAAACTTCAACATTAGAACCATGATGCTGTAGGTAGGAGGTATGGCTCGATTCTGACCCACCGTGTCCTCCAGGACCACGTCCCACAGACCCCCCACCACCACCACTCTGAGATGATAAATCTAATATCATAGTTTTCACCATTTTCATATCTTGTTTAAATTTATTCATCATTATAGACTGTTGTTTCTGCAGTTCAACCAGTCCGTCACTAATTTCTTGCCGTAATTTCTCAACCTCATCTTGGAACTTTTGCTGTGTTATCATTTTTCCCGCCTTTTCTTTTGGTGTTTCTTCCTCTTGAAGTTCCTCCTGAAAGTAGAAAATAAAATGTTTAGAGAAAATTTGTGATATTTCACATTCAAGTCATAAAATAGTTAACACTGGTTACAGTCTGTCAATGCTAAAAGAACAATAAAATACCATATGGTATAATCATGGTGCATTTAAAAGTAGGAGTGCATCATATGTTTCAGTTTTATGTATCTTTTTATTTAAGATATTAATCCTGATTAAATTTTAACAGAAGTGATGAAATTTAGATAGTTCTTTACCCTTAAAATACTAAGCTTGATTTTCAAACAAAGATTTACAAAAAAGTTATCTAAGACTAACTTTGGCAAACTGACATTGAAAAGGGTAAAATCACAGTAATACAACTAATTGGACCTACCTATTTGAAGAGTATACAAGGGGAAATAACTTACTAAGGTCCCTTATTGGCAAAATTATCATTATGACAAACTGAGCTTTTTTTTTCACTGACCTATGCATTATGAATATCAAGAGCCATTGGATTAAACAAGTTAGTATACAAATATACAAGGCATGCAGAGATAATGAGATATAAATACGGCATAATCTACATTTCTTATTACAGTTTTGATACCATAGAATAACTCATTAACAGTGAATAAACATTCTTATGAACAAAATCAAGTAGTGATGTTCAAAGATAATTTAAGTATCAATTTAAAAAAAAGTTTTAACAGAAAAATTATTTACAAAAAAAACAAAAAACATGCAGCAGTGTCATTGACAATGTCATAGTACGAGTCTGGGAAGAGAAGAAAATGAAAGGCTGCCACTAGGAAAACGTCATAAATTACTAAAATGATGTCAAAGTGTGAATTAAGTATTTTCAAACAAATATGTACTTTGTTTATACAAAACATGAGTTTACCTTAGGGATATCAATTGTTTTTGCATAAATTTGTTTCACATTTTTTCTTTACACGTCAAGGGTTGCCTGCAAGACTGTCGTAACTCACTCTTTAACACCAAGCACTTACTACAGTCTTGCGGACAGCCCTCGATGTACAAATTTTGAAATATATCAGATAAAATTTTATATTATACAGTATATCAATGATTGAAAGTGTTACCTTTCTTTTGGGACACCCTAAACATGTAATATACATGCAATAGTTTAAGATGTTTCATAATTATGAACATCAAATAGTAACAAACTCAAAACGGTTCTTATACTAAATAACAAATGCACACACTTACAAAGCAAAACGTATCTAGACCAGGCATTGGCTAGGCAAAGACAAAAAACCACAAGACGCAAATTCAACATTCTGCTAAGTTCTTGTATCTTGCTGAAGGCATTAAGATGTTGTCACATCTCAGCATAATTCAGAACTTTACAGATCAGTACTTTGTTTATATCCAAATCTTTAGTGAGAGCAAAATGTGGCAATTGAAAAAAAATTGAACAAAAACCTCACTTAAAATTATGACTGTACATGCATTGTATTATAACAACAAGAAAATTAGTTATTTAGATACTTAACAGGTAACCAAGGTGATGAGCAAATTGAGGACAATCAGTGATTTATGCTACAGTCCCATAAACATAAAAATAGTCGTGAGGGCACCATACAGGCGCCGTGCGATCAAGCTCTGCAAGTACCAGTACAAACTCTTGCGTTTTTACCAGGGTCCTTGAGATAAGCCCAGGATACACATATCAATTTCAGAGTCAAGTCATGAACAAAATCGTGACCGAGTAAGGATTAAACATGCATATCTTCCAGCTACGGCTCCATACGGGGGTGTTGTTTTGTGCCATGTATGTACCGTCATCTCAATACGCAAGGCTTCCCACGGCCTACGACTGTCTGCACATACGGGTCCGCAACAAGCCACGATTTTATGGGACTGAGGCATTAGACAGTATTAAATAAATACAAGAAAGATAATGTGGGAGCCACATTAAAGCCGGATTTTTCTGCATATGGGAACATTGAGAACAAGTTTACATTGTTACAAAAGAAAGTCATTTGATATATTGCTTATTAGAAGGAATACAAAGGGCAATAATTAATCTTAAAGGAATAAAGAGTTTCATCAACTATATATATGTCCTATTGTATCTTTTCTGAGTATTTTGTTGGTATTTGACTAAGATGGCATAAGACATGAAAACTATGGATGGAAATAATGCAAAGCTAATGATATGAAATTGGCGAGAGAATTTTGTTAAAAAAAACCTTGTATGGCAAATGGTGAAATTTTTGAAACAAAATGGTGGGAAAATATGACTGGAAAATGCCAGAATACTTGCTATTGGAGAGATCCAACATACTGAAAACTTTAACATAAAAATACTAAGGGAAATAATCCATTTTTAAGCCAGGTAGAGTTGTTGTTACTGTCTAATTCTTTTCAACAGATCATATGTAATCATTGTATGAAATTTCATAAACATCTAACCATAAATGGCAGAGCTATCCAACAATTTGAAAACTTTAACACAAAAATAACAAAGGGAAATAATCCATTATTAAGCCAGGTAGAGTTGCCGTTACTGTCTAATTCTTTTCAACAGATGATATGTAATCATTGTATGAAACTTTGTAAACATCAAACCATAAATAACAGAGATATCCAACTATTTGAAAAATTTAACACAAAAAACAAAGGGAAATAATCCATTATTAAGCCAGGTGGAGTTGCTGTTAATGTCTAATTCTTTTCAACAGATGGTATGTAATCATTGTATGAAATTTCATAAACATCTAACCATAAATGGCAGAGATATCCAACAATTTGAAAAATTTAACGCAAAAAACAAAGGGAAATAATCCATTATTAAGTCAGGTAGAGTTGCCATTACTGTCTAATTCTTTTCAACAGATGGTATGTAATCATTGTATGAAATTTTGTAAACATCTAACCAGAAATGGCAGAGATATCAAACAATTTGAAATTGAATGCAAAAATTACAAAGGGAAATAATCCATAATTAAGCCAGGTAGAGTTGTGGTTACTGTCTAATTCTTTGCAACAGATGGTATGTAATCATTGTATGAAATTTCATAAACATCTAACCATAAATGGCAGAGATATCCAACAATTTGAAAACTTTAACGCAAAAAAAACAAAGGGAAATAATCCATTTTTAAGCCAGGTAGAGTTGTGGTTACTGTCTTAATCTGTTCATCACATGGTATGTTATCATTGTATGAAGTTTCATAAAAATCTGACAATAAATGGCAGAAATATAAGCTAAATTAAAAACTTTAACGCAATTGTTAACGACACCAGACACCCGAAATTACAAAGGGCAATAATCCATAATTAAGCAAGGTAGAGTTGTGGTAACTGTCTAATTCTGTTCATCACATGGTATGTTATCATTGTATAAAGTTTCGTAGAGATCTGACTTTAAATGGCAGAAATACATGGTACAATAAAAACTTTAATGCAATTGTTAACGACACGGACGCCCGCCCGCCCGTTGAAAAATCCGGCTAAAAATCAAATGCAAACTCACTTCCATCTTTACAAATAAGAGATTGAACTCACTAAGACAGGCTCCTCAGCTTGGGCTTAATTAATGTGCAAATGTCTTCATTAAAACAGAACAAAACTAGGGCCGTCATTGGAAATCGCGATATTGATGTATCACCTATTCTTGACAAATGATCCGATATCGATTCATTATTTCAAAATTAATATCAATACAATCTGGAATTTTATAAAACTATAAACTACATGTATAGGACTTATTTATGAGTTTTCATGTTTTCTGTAAAGTATTAGGAACAAGAAAATACAGCTTGTTTTATATTTGAAACAACTTTTAACATCATGCATAACGTCAGGAGGTCATTATATAGTATATATATATATACAGGGCCAAAACACTCTTCTATGCAGAAGCCGAATACAGGCTGCTTCCCCAAACAAAAAAACACTGTTTTTCCCCAGTTTGATCCTCCAAACTCCCCATAAAGTCCCATGAAAAATTCCCAAGGAATGTTGAACCATAATTTGTGATATAGAAAGGGAAACATATTCAGATTTCTTCACAACGCAGTGTACATTGTTTCTTTTACCACAAAATTTATATGATTTAATATCTAATTGATTTTGTAACACCTACGATTAGTGGGTCCATTTTCCCCAATGAAGTGAAAACCGTGCTATTTTCCCTCAAAAAAGGGCTGAGGCCTCTTTCCCAAAAATGGTGTTTTGGCCCTGATATATATATATATATATATACACAGAAGTTATATTATAGTCCATTTTTTCTCAACTGTCAAAGTTTGAATAATATCATGGTGAATGATTACACACTATCTCAATATCATGAGTGTTAGCCAAAGAGCACAAAGTCACCGTGAAATAATTCATGTTTTGACAGTTGTGAAAAAACTAACAATACACTCCTTGCCTGACTTAATGTATCGATATATATCGATACACAATTATCTTTCAATGACAGCCCTAAACAGAACAGGTGGTTTATTACAGTCAGTGAAGTTATTTTAACTTCACTGATGACATTTTACTGAACAAATACATGGGACAATATCTAGCCAGGTAATACTGATGATTAAACAGTGAATAATTGTCATGATACTTACCCAATCACTCTGTTATAATATCATAATGTTATAATTTTAATTTTCATCATTAATTATAAATATACAAATTGAGGGTTGCCTGCAAGACTGTAGTAACTCACTCATTACCACAATGCATTTACTACAGTCTTGCAGGTAACCCTTGAAATGTAACCCTTATGTTTTCTCACAAAATTAGTTACAAGCAAGGAAATACAAAATTTGTGTTCTATTATACAGATATAATACTGAATTCATTTTTAAGTAGCATTTGCATTATTCTACAAAATGTGTATAGTGTGATTGTGGTTCGAAAGTTTGGACACCCCCTAGAAAAAAATCCTTGATTCACCCCTAAAATTACACACTTGTCATCATGTTTGACAATATTCTTGTACAAAAAGTAAAACTTAGGAAGATGTACAATTGAATAATCATCTATACTAACAAAGTGAATAAACTAAATATTCTAGACAATTCTACTACTATAAAACACCAAGAAATCAAACAATAGGAGAACATTTACTAAGAAAGAGGAGATAACTCAGAATAAACTAAATTACATGTAACATTGGGTGCGTTCAGGATTCTCTCAGCTGGTACCCAGTTAAACTACCAACGATTACCGTAAGTACCATCATGACTTGATTCAAAACAAGGCTACCAAAGCCACCTCACTTATAGGGTTGTAGCATAGGGGTCTGCACATAAAGCCTTCTGAGCCAAAAAAAATGAACTATATATCGCTATAATTATATAGTCTATGTCCATTTTTTTGGCTCAGAAGGCTTTATGTGTCCAGACCCCAATGAGTTGCAGGAGAATTGGTTACTAATAACCTTGCCATCAGTATTTATAACAACAGTTACCAAAGGACACCAGTTGTTACCGATGGTTACCAACGCTACCATCCGGTACCAATGGTATAATTCTGAACACACCCATTATAATCAATTATAACTATACAGCCTGACAATATTGACTTAGATATCAGTTTACAACAGTACAACAATTTTGACTATCGGTAATTTTATTTATTTAGTTTGTTTTTTGGTTTTTTTGCTACATCTATAAACACATTTATGTACACTCTATTATGTTTTCCATTAATACCGCATTTCAGGAGCTTACTTGACTGGCTTTCCTGGACATGAAACCAGTGATTATTATCAGGTCTTCAATTTAAAATTGAATACATAATAAATATAACTTTGTAGTAACCGCTACCATACATTTGTCATAAATAAAGATAAAGTACCAGTTTCCAATTTTGTCAGACTGTACAGTTAATGTATTTGTTATTTCCCTTTACAACAGACAAATGAACTAAATATATCATGTTAAATTAAAATACAGTAAAACCTCAATCAAATACCATTTCATTAGTCAGACCATAAGAAGCTAGCATGGTTTCGGATCAAAAACATCATATAGATGTATGTATAATAGAGTTTTTGACCGAGAACTGTGCTGGCAGCCTATAAGTAACACCATATTTGAGAATCACACAAAGTGTCAGAAAAAGCCAGTTTATGTTTTTGAGATAATATAAACAACACAATTTTACCAAGACAATCCCTTTTCTCATGTATTTTGATTGTGATGTCAAAATAAGCCAAGCCTCTTTTGGCAGTAACATTCTGACCAGGTTTAGTGAATTTTTGATAAAGCTATTTGACTAAGTAAGCAAGAAACCACAGATCCTTGCACACAAAGTCATCCAATCAGAGACCAAACCCAGCCATAAAGCCAAAGGATGGCTACAAATCAAATTGTGCACTATTCTACCAAAATAATCATTAAAAGTACTTTTTTTCAAATGAGCTTGTCAAGGGTGTTTTGGGTATTGAGGTTTTCCTGTATAATTATATCAACACAATAAGAGGTGTTTAACTAACATCATATTTCTTGTAACTTACCAAAGCTGTTTTTGAGTCCATGTCTCCGAACTGGTCATTCCATTTCTCTCTTAGATTGTCCAGATCTTCCTGTAACCATGAAAACAAGAAATTATCTTAAAATTATTTTCCCGACTATTTTCAGGAATAAAATGAGTGGGTAAAAATGCTCACTTTTAATCCTCAAACATGCATTGTATAAAAAGGCATATGCAATTCTAATAACATTTTAGGCAAATGTGACAAGTGATAGCAATACATGTTGCAATATCATGTTGCAAGACAAAATCAACTTTCACCAATATTTTCTTAATCCATGATTTTTCCTTATATGAAAGTGTATAATTAAACAAAACTTCAAGCTTGAGTTTTGCAATTTAGTATTTGACTAACTTCCCTTGGTACACAATTCAACACTTATCCTGCTTAAGATTTTGATTAAATCATTGCATCAACTTGATATATTTATCAATGAAGTTATTGGGGGTCCAGTTGCCTGGGACAACCACTTCTCTGTTTGGGAAACCAAACATCTATTTGAGCAAACAATATAATTCAATGATACTTTTTCCAGTTGAGCAACCAAAATACTACAAATGGTATAAATCCTTTAAAGCTAAAATGACCTGCTGGGACAATCACTTTTATATCCTTATTTTATAAACAGTAACATTTCATACACAAAAATAAAGGGTTTACTGCTGTACTGCCGAAATTTCTGGCAGTGAAGGTTTACTGCTGTACTGTTGAACTTATTGTAGTACTGCTGACTTCACATTCATGTAAATAAGGGACTCTAGTCAGTTATTTCCCCTTGTATACTCTTCAAATAGGTAGGTCCAATCTGTTGGATTACTCAGATTTTACCCTTACTTTTCAATGTCAATTTGCCACAATTTATCTTTAATAACTTTTTTGTAAATTATTTAATTTGTTTGAAAATCAAGCCAAGTATTGTTAGGGTAAAGAACTATCTAAATTGCGTCACTTCTGTTAATATCTTAATTAACAAGAAAGATATTAGATGAAATATTTTATTATCCTTACATAAGACTTCAATGATAAAGTCCAAGGATTCCAACTGATAGGACCTACTAAGTACTTACCAATTGGATTGCTTCAGATTTTATCAAGGAAAGATAACTGACAAAAGCCCCTCATTACCTACCTTTATTTGTATTGTTACTTTCTGTAGATCAGCACCATCAGTTTCAGTCATGTCATCATCATATTCTTGTTCAAATGGTGCACATTCTTTCATTATATGATCTAAGAATTTATTCTTAGCTTCATGACTCATACCTTCCCAGAATGAGAGTATCATCAAAGCTTTCTGCATCACTGCATTAGCACGAGCATTGTCATATACTCTGAAAAGTAAAAGATTACATTTCATTTATTTTATTGATTTGTAGATAAGAAGTTTTAATGTCAAATACTTTCTACAGTCCTTCTCCTGCCTCACTCTGTATCAGGAAGAACTATTCTCAACCACTTGCTAAGATCCGTGTTTATAGTACTACGTTAAAAATTCAGGACCAGGGGCCCATATTATCAAGGGCCTTATGACTGATTTTAGTCGTAAATCCTTCTATATTGTTATGTTAAATTGTCGTAAGATTATTGATAATATGCTGCCCAGAGGCTCAAGTCTTTCTATTCATTGTGAGTTGGATGCCTGACTGCAGCAATATGACAAAAAAAAAAATGTTGAAATGCAATTTTAAGCACTATTACTTTATCTGTTACTTAATCAAAATGATTTATAATTCAATGTCCACTTTGTAGATAAGTATATGGTTAGTTCCCAAATTTTATGAAATAGGATTTTGCAACAACTTTTGCATACTTGCAAATTATAATTATTTAATTTTTTGTTTTAAAATCCTAAAACATAAAATATTATTTTGATCAGATTAGCACTTTGTTAAAAGTGACTTTTCAATACTTCTATACACAAGTTTGTAGTAAAGGTAATGGGATCAACACACTACATTGCACAATAGACTATATCCGGAATTCAAATATTTGGGTTTTCCCCTCCAGTACAAACAAACTTTCACCGTTACAATGAAAACATGTGTACAAAGAACAATAGGATTTAATCCATAGATCGTGCTATTTAGCAATAATGTGTAACTAACTTTGTTTGTACCGCCTGGGCACGGACGGAAAAACCCATAAATTTGATTCCGGATTAGGTCTATTATGACTGAACAAAACTTAAATACTTAAGCCTTCAACTCAAGGCCAACAACTCTTTAAATCAATACATGTAATAGCATTAATACAAGGGAATCAAGAGTTACTTACCTTTGGAAAGTATCTGAGAACAAGGCAATAAGGAGATTCAAACATAAAACAGCAGACAAAAACAACCATGTACCAACTAATATATCAGCCATGATAGGATCTACACCTCTCATATCCTGAAATATACCAATATTTTATATCAATACAACCTGAGATGTAATGAAATTACAAGAATAAATATTAAATCAAAAAAAAATATATTAAGAGAACTACATCTCCATAATTTTACATGAAACTCCATAATGAATATGGTCCTAAGCCATTGCATTACTTGAAGTTTAAGTTGTTTTACAGTATTGTACCATAAATATAATACCTACAGAATTTGTGTGCTAAGTGACAAAGTGTACAGGGAAAACTGCACTTCAAAATTTTGTACGGGAAGAAGAAGGAAATAAATCTTTGTATTTTGAACTGATAGTATTTGTCAGTAATACAGGATAGAATTAACATTTCGCCCGCATTTTTGCATTGCTCGATTTGTACTTGAATCTAATGTGTAAGGAGTAATATTTAGTATGGATTTGTAAGATTTCAATGTGCACAAAAGTCTTTCTGTATTTCAATACTTTGATTCATTATGCGATCCCTCAAACCACATAAAGAAAACCACTTCTTTCAGACTCCACTATTGCCAAAATTATATCACCAATCAGTTTAGTAACTTACCTCATAACTGTATTCATCCACAAGTGTCATCCTCCACATAGAAAACATAGCTTCATTAAATGTAGCAAACCCTGGTACTGATACTTCAGTTCTATTTGGATCACCAGCAGATCCTACAGGGAACTTGTTACCTCCAAATATCATCCACATGGCACATACTGTAAAATATCAGATTATATTATTATAAAGGTCACAACAAGAAATGTAGTGTGGAAACCACATTAAAGCCAGATTTTAAAACTTAAATGCAAAAATTACAAAGGAAAATAATCCATAATAAAGGCAGGTAGAGTTGTGGTTACTTTCTAATTCTGTACATCACATAGTATGTTATCATAGTATGAAGTTTCAAACAGATCTGATAATAAATGGCAGAAATATATGGTAAAGAAAAACTTTAACACAATTGTTAATGATACCGGACACTCTACTGCCCGCCTGACTGCCCACCAGTGTTTGGCAAAACTATAAGTCGAGTTTTTTTTGTTGAAAAAAGAGCCAGTCAATATTACTTTTGTCTGACTTTAACCAGACATATTCTTGACAAATTAAAACAGTAAATTCAACTCAGAAATGTAATTCAGTAGATATATATTATGTAGAGTCAACTTACCATAAGGAATGTAAAATTCAAAGTAAAGAAATGCAAATTTGATCAGATCACTTATCATAGCTCCTACCATTACAACAAATGGTCCTGAAATTGTAAAATAACAATATTTAATATAATTATATTGTCTATTTTTTCTCAACTGTCAAAGTTTGAATAATTTTTACGGTGATTGATTACACACTATCACAATATCTCGAGTGTAAGATAAAGAGCACAAATTAAAGTCACCGTGACATTATGCATGTTTTGACAGTTGAGATAAAATGAACTATACTGTGCATTATAGCTATGATTAGGGATCACTAAATTCATCAATCCCTATGGGTCTATAAACATCCTGAAACTGGTTGTTACAGGCTTTTATACCTCACTGCTCATACTTTATGTAGCCAAATGATCTTTTTAGGTGTGAGAGGTTGTTGTATAGTTCAATCATGAAAACATTATGCCCCAGACAATTATTTAGTCCTTGAAGTTGCCTTTCATGGTGCTTACTAGAAACAAAAACAGAATTAAGTAAAAAAGAAATCACATTTTTTAGCCTAAATTTCATTCTGATGCACTTTCACCAACTTTAGAGCTATTACCTGAAGTTATTGGGCTATGGATACAATTGTATACTGCCATCCTCATGTACACCTAGGGATAGTGAAGCAGTCACAGCTAGGAAATTTCTAGCTCAAGGATACCAGTAGTACCCTTGGTAAACCATTACAGGATCTCTCAAGTCTGATATGCCTACAGAAGGGCGTACCCAAACAGTGAAAATAACAAAATTTAGTTTCATTGTTTCAAAACATTGGAATATCGATTTTTATTTCATCGATAAATCCTGGTATTTCACTAGAAAGCATGTAATAAATTGAATATATCAAATTTTCACCCAGTGAGTTCAGAACATATTACATTGTGTATATTCATCAAAACATGTAAAAGAAAACCTACCAAGTGTAGCAAATGCTCTGATATTCTTCATAAGTCTAAGCCAGAGAAAAATTACAACAATAGCTGTCAACCTAATGTGAGCACGAGCTAGCTCATCAGTATGGTGTACAATATCAGCTACATGGGTTCCAATTACAGCCAGTAATAAAATATAACAAAACCAATCAAACAAATTCCTGAAATCAAATTATAATTTCTTGAGTATTTATTGAAGTTTGCTATTGTAGGACTTTTTTCCCTTATATAACAGGGGCCGTTTACAGGCGCCATCCCCTTTGAAATTTCTTTGAAATCATACAGTTTTCCCTAGATTTGGAGGTTACCACTGATTTTTCATTCCCCTATCAATGAAATTGTGATAAAATTTTCCCTTTGTATTATATAAGGTAAGGTCCCTAGGCCTTCCCCCCAAAATGAAAAAATACCCTGTATATGTAACATTACATTAAATTGTAAAAATCTATATTTGATGTATAATGACAAAAAGGTTATTTGTATAATGGTATGAATTATCTCAAATAGCACAAAATTGAGACAAATACAATTTATACGCACTATGTACCCCAGACAAACATTTTAAGCATACAGCATATTATATGTCATTCTATACTAGGCTAAAAATCTGTTGACCCAAGTATTATTTTCAATGAACAGTTGATCTAAGTATTGGAAAACAAAATGTCAATGATTAACAATAGTAAGAACAAAGTTTTAAGTGCTTTCATTATGTAGATACAGTACTCCAAATAGGAAAGAATAACTTTTTGGCAGAAAGGAATTTTATACCCAGGGGGCACACATAAGTCATGTGCTTCTCAGAAATCAAAGATGGCTGGCAAGATGGCCGCCATTATTCAAATCTTAAAACCTATAGGAAAATAGCCATAGCTTTTTTGTCTGCAGGTATTTCATAGCAAAACATTTGATTATATACTATTGTTAATATGTCCTGTAAATAAAGTTTGTTTGTTTGTTTTTGTTGGGTTTAACGCCATAGTAACACATTGTATAGGTCATATAACGGCAGTAAGTCAACCTACTCACTCCTCCAGGAAAGGATAAATCTCTGGATTTAGCTGTTAACCAACTACTAAGCCCATACTTTTGTCAGTGACTGACAACTGCACAACATAATAAAAAATCATTGGTAGGAGGGAGAATGGCCGTAGAAATCATTTATTGACCAAGCTCCAGGAAAGTATGCCCCGCCTGGTTATCGGTTCGATTACCATGACCCCTCTATCAGTAGACTTGCATGCTACCAACTGAGCTACCCAGGCGGCTTTTTCCCCTAAGAGGTAAAATGTAGACAAGTTCCACTGTAATGTAATAAGAAAAATGTTATAAATCATAGCTGTACAAGTCTCACATACCACCAATCAGAGAGATATCTTGTATGTGAGTCTCTTAAATCTCTCATTTCATCAGTTAGAAACTTCTCTTCTTCTGGCCATCTTGGATGACAAAATTGTAAATCTTCTTCGATTTCTTCTATTCTCCATTTTGTCCATTTCTGTAATGCATCATTATTATCATAAGCCTTTATATTAGTTCTATATAGGGATTAACACCCTGTCAACACAATAAGGTTAACTTTAATGGTGGCCAGAACATCTAATTTAGTTTTCCTGGGCCCTTGTCAATAACCAGTACTCATCTACCATTGCTCAAGGGTGGAAACTTCTCCATTTACCTTATTAATGGAGGAAAATTATTTTTTAAATTTTCATCAAGGAGTATAAATAACCCAAGTGGCTTCCAACCCATACCCCACATACGGACACTATATTAAAAATCCTGGCTTGGTACCAACTGGACTACAGCCCTCAAGTATTTTATCTTCCAGGAAAGAGATAGAACAAAAGAACATTTCAAGCTCTAGGAATTTGATAATAAATTCTGGTACGGAAGGAAGTATGTAACAGAGATATAAAAAGCTTCACTGAAAATAATGTTAACTCCTTTGCCTTAAAGCTAGTTTTATACATTCTGATCTCCTCCGCCATTCACGACCAATAACCTCGGACATATTTAGACACCATCTTGGAACTACCTTTTTCATCACATTCCCAAACAAATGCTTTGACCCGCGTTGAAGTGACATCCACGATCGTTCTGGCAATGAGTGATGTTTCCATAAAAGTCCATAAATTTAATTAATTTAGTTAAATATGTAAAATAGAAATATGTTCTGACAAAGATGTGTGTATACTACAAGAACATTTCTGCATAACCGTTATGTGCTTCACCTGTGCTTCCCCTCGCGTAGGTAGTAAAAACCCAAGCCTCCAGGGTAGACCTCCCACAAATCCTTCCGCTATTATTCATTCATGAAAGGTCGAGGCATTCCAAATGTAGTTTTATAGTGACATGGTATTGTCCCCTTATCTTATGACTCAGACAGTAATGTGTGTGATCTCAGCCTCAATTATAGACGTCATCAGCTTACAATAATACATGTAATAAAATCACAAATAAAACTAAAATATTTTTATGTTACCTCATGGCTAGATTTAGATCTTTGATATTCCATAATTTCATCAATAATCTGCCATACTGTAATACCAACTGCAGCAATCTGAAAATATATTGTACAAAACCATGTAATGAACATGTATGTAAGCTATCAGATCAATACAAGTAAAAGAAAAAAGTTTTTAATTTGGCAACTTATACTCAGCAATTTATTAGATTGGACATTGAGAAAAAATAACAAAGGGGTATAACTCATAAAAAAATGTTCAAAGCCACAACCCATTCTTTATGCACAAAAACAAATTAAATCAAGTATTGTCAGTAAGCTGTGTAAAGTTGTATAGACAAGATTATTTTAAAAGTACATATTGACTGACAGACAGGTGCATCACCTAATGCTCTGTAAATAGATTTGATTAGGAAAGATGATGAGTTTTCCAGCAAAAAAACTTTGTGTGTACCCAATGTACCAGTGTGAAACAAAGTTGAAATACAATGTAATAATGTGCATACACAGAACAATAAGATTTAAGCTGTATTGTATACTTTTCAATATTAATATGTATAATAACTTTATTTTGCCTGGATGCATCCTCAAACATACCTCATTTGGATAGAAAAACCCAAAAATTTGAGTTCCGCATATTGAACTATTGTAAAGGAAAGGGAAACACAACACAAAGGTAAACTTACTAAAAGTACAATTCTCCACCATTGTTCAGGAAGTATATATACATGTCTAACATCATACTCTATAAACACACCATACACTGTCCATAACATTATATATACAAAATTAAATATTAGACCACCTATAGCACGCCATCTGTAAGAAAAATATAAGTTAACATGCTTTATAAATTTGGCTAAGAGCAAAAAAGGCTTAGACAAAAGCTAGCCAACATGGTCCTCGGCCACTGAAACCTCCATACCAGTGGTCATACAGTATATTAATGTCTTATTTGGTGTTCTTTGGAAATATCCTGACCACCTTTGGTTGAGAGTTGGAAAGGAAAAAATTCTATTCCATTTGTACACATGTAGACTACTCAGTATGTAGGTAATGGAAGAAACAAAACACAATGCAAGTTTAGTTTACACTTATTTATTTTAATTTGGTCAGGAACAACTTACATTAATAACTCCTGAGTCCACCTCCTGCTCCCCTAGTATTGAGCTAGCAGAATCAGGTTTCTTGCTCAAGGAAACAAAGTGCTAAGTTTTGAATTATTGACTTAAACAAAAGCAGAGCTGACTAAGCAATGGCTACCAGTTGGAGAAAACAATGAGTACATATGAAATTGTTTTTGTCTAAATTTTAGCTTTTTGAAAAGATTCATATCAATAAGGAAACAATCATTTATGGTCCAATTTTATCCGGTGAGCTGTGACTGCAGTTTTGTATTTTAGAACTTTGAAACATTTCTACTATAAGGTGCAACAACATGTTTAACCTGCCATTATTACATGGAACATAATGTGACTGTGTCATTTCCTGACTGAGCCATTTCCGAAGATGTTTATTGGTGTACAATACTATGCATATATACTTGAAATTCAATAGTAAAAACTTATTTTCAATGTAGTTATACTGATTATACCAATTATCAATGTTATGATTGGACTCTTCCAACCTGTCACCACTCATGGAATAAAAATGGACCATAGACAAATCACCAGATATAGACTCTTACAATTTTCTCAAGATTTGATGGATAATCCATAATTAAAAGTTTAACTTCAAAACAATGATTTAGAATCTTGTTTTTTTTCTGTTTTTGTTGGGTTTAACGCCGTAGCAACACATTGTATAGGTCATATAACGGCGGCCTGTCAACCTACTCACTCCTCCTGGAAAGGCTAAATCTCTGGATTTAGCTGTTAACCAACTACTAAGCACATACCTTTGTCAGTGACTGACAACAGCCCTACATAATTAAGAATCATTGGTAGGAGGGAGAATGGCCCCAGAAATAATTTCATAACCAAGCTCCACGAAAGTATGCCCGCCTTGGAATCGAACCTGCAACTCATTGAGTAGACTCACGTGCTACCAACTGAGCTAGCCGGGCTTTCATGATATCACAAGAAAATTCTTCTAATTTAATCAATATACTATATCTTACCTTGCAAACTTTTGCCACATAATTGTTATTAAACTAAGAAAGACAGAATGAGTGAGTATATCAAACTGTTTATATTTTACAGCCACTTGCATCTAAAAATATAATAACAGAGTACATGTTTTAATAAATGTTATATGAATGAATAGATTACATCCGGATTTCAAATTTAAGGGTTTTTTATTTATTTATTATCAAAGCGCGGATAGCGCTGTCAGACATGGGGTTTTGGTAGAGTATATGGCTGTATACAACTCATGGAAGCGATACAAGGGACCTTTACCTTACATAAACTAGATAAGATGTACAAGTGCTTCTTATCGTCTGCTTGTTAACGCGTAATGCGGACTATATTAATATCAGTGGTAATTATCCCTTTATTTGCGCGCGCACAACCAAATGTAATCGTCCGCGACAAATTTTCATGTGGATTTGCCACAGTCCACTACTAAACATGGAGAAACCCCATGTAAAAAACTTGATCTATAGAGATTAATAGCATTAACTTTGTCAAACATGATTTTGAGCTATGACATGTAAATAATGTTGTTTGTACCCTATCAGTGCAGGTGAATAAATACATCGTACATAAACAGGAGAAATTAAAGTTACTTCTTTATAAATTTAAAAATGTACGCTGATAAATTAATAAGAAATTTTTCAAGACATGTTAATAATGCTTCATAACTCAAGCTGCAAGGCTGAATTAGATTGATGCTTTATTTCTTTGTTTGTTTTTAGTTTGTTTGGATATTCACAGCATTTTACTGTGCTACTCTATTTTAATTCATTTACTGCAGCCAGCTCACCTAATCAGCCTTTCTTTACTCTGAGAAAATATTAAGCTTTAATTTGAAATGAAAACTGAAATGTTTTACTTACTGGCATTTGCGTATAAAAATGCGGATCTTTTTCTGAAATATAAATGGAAACATTTGTACAGAATCAAATGTTATTACCTCTTGCATGTTAAGGTAGAATTCTACTAATGGGAAGGAAAGAACGCTATTAGATACATGTATTGCACAACATCATAAAGCTCAATTTTGTTTTCTACGCATATTTAAAAAATAAAGCTTGAAACTACAACCTGTCTTATTTAAATATTTCAAGAACCATAATGCCAGAGGTTTTATCAATGAGTCAGCAAAATGGGAAATATTTTGCTGGAGGCCAGAGCTTTCTAGGTCCCTAGTCATGTGCCAGGTCCAGGGCACTGCCTTGACTAGGGTTTCTAAGAGACTAGAGACCTCCTAAAGCTCCCTAGATATTATATATTCACCAACTTGGAAATAACTTTTTATGCATTTTTGAAATATTATGGGTGAAGGTTTGAAAAACTGAAAAATTTAAAATTCTATGTTAGGATAATGTAAAGAATTCTGCTGTGTCACAAGTTTTGTAAGTTTCTGTAATGCTAGGTTTACATCTGGCCACGATCTCCCCGATAAGCCAGAGGCTAAAAAATCGGGGAGCTCTACGATTAAATGGTATACTCCACATTCTGTTACGCTTCCTTACGAAATCAGCACGTTTTGTTGCGCTCTACTGCGCTTTGCTACGATCGAGCCCACGATTTGCATCACGTTCTGTTACGCTTTGTTGCGATCAACACGATTGGCTTCCCATTCCACCACGTTCCGTTACGTCCTGTTAAGATCTCCAACGACAAAGTCGCTTTGTTGCGATCTCCTGTGATTTGACCTACGATTTGAGACAAATGACCACGTTTTACGTCACGATTTGATATTTAAACAAGAAATAATTCTTTCCCAGCGACGCGGGATGAAAAAATGTGTCCACGCTGGTCCCGATCTGTTGCGATTGTACTCCACGTTCTGTTACGCTTCGGTACGTTCCGTTACGTTTTGTTACGAAGGCCACGCTTTGACACGATTAGAAAATGAATAGGGGCAATCGTGGTAAAATTTAAGTTTGATTTAAAATCTGTCCCGATGCCCACGATGTCCCCGATTCAACCACGTTCCGTTACGCTCCCCCACGATCACCCCGATTCGACTCCACGCTCTGTTACGTTCGCCACGATGCTCTGGAATTGGGGACATCATGGTAATCGTGGTCAGATGTAAACCTAACATAACTGGAGGCCCATAAGCTCTCGCAATACAATAAATTCAAATGATGGTTTGTTTACTGATTTACATATCAAATAAATATAAAGCATACCTCTGTTTGGACAAAGTAGATTTAAATAGAATCTTTGTTTTCTATTTGGTCTATCTTTTATGTGAAACTGTTGAAGTCCTTCTGCAGCCTATAAAATAAAGAAACCATATGTAGTAAATAACCTGGTCAAAGTGTCAGATAAAGGTTACAGTACTGATATATTCAAAGACTTTGTAATTTTATTAATGACATTTAGTTTAGTCTATACATCACATGAAATATCTCACAACACATTTATGGTACTCATGGCACCAACTCTCTAAAGAGCTAGTTAAGTCTGCAAAATAATAGAAAAGCAGGCAATCATAAGTGGGACAGCATGTATTCATATAGATGTATGTTATTTGGTGATTCAAATAATTTTATCACATGTTTGTTATTTGGATTATATGCAAACATTACATTTGGCAATTAAAAATATATGTTTAACCATCAATTTGCATTAATATATAAATGTACTCAGGCAACAAAAAATATTATTCTAGTTGTATGAGTGTTAAGTCACATATTCTATAGTCATAGTCATGTATTCTATAAAATGTTATACTAACCACTGGAGGCATTTTTGTTATCATCCAAGTTATAGTAGCTTGTCCTTTATGATCAGAAACACCTGCAGGAGCTTCTAGTTCTAGTAGTAAACGAGCTGTTTCACTACGATCTGAAAATAACATGTATATATTTGGTATATGATATCAGTAAAAATAGAACCAATATTACTATAGAGAGTAAAAGCATTGCTATAAATAGTAACATCATTGCTATAAATAGTAATATCATTGCTATAAATAGTAACATCATTGCTATAAATAGTAACAAAATTGCTATAAATAGTAACAACTCTCTATAAATAGTAGCAATATAACTATAAATAGTAACAACATCACTATAAATAAAAATTAGTTACATCATTGCTATAAACAGTAACAACTCTCAATAAATAGTAGCAATATAACTATAAATAGTAACAACATAACATTAAATAACAAAAATAAGATTTTCTTAACAGTATGATATTGCTTTATTAATGCCTCATTGCTAATTGTAAAACTACCAGTGATGTTATTTATCTTCTGAAAAGAAGCTAAAGATTTTAGGAGACAATACTTAACCCCCAGGAATCATCAGAAGAATTATAAATAAATTAAGTACAGAGCTGAATTTTTTTTAAATCAAAATTGATGTGAAATAAAAAAGGTGAAACAAGGCTTTCACAGGCATGACCCTGGCACACTAAGTTAGAATCCGACTTAAATCCTTAAAGTCCTCAGAAATAACCATACTATAAATGGAGATAAAACATGGAAACAATGCCATAAAAATGAATGTAAAGGAATAAACAGACCTAGCTGAGCTGCCACATGAAGAGGTGTTCTTCCTTTAAAATCCATCACCATCTTGTATTCACATTTATGTTTTATAAGGGCTTTCAATGAATCTAATGCATCATTTCTTGCTGCATAATGTACAGGAGTTTGATTTTCTTTAGTTGTCCTTGCTTCTTTATCAGCTAATAAAACATAAATAAAATGGCTGGTATGTTACATTGATCAAATAAATAATATATGCATTTCAACAGTATTATTCACTTTATGGTGGACACACGGGTTCTCGCACCTCTAAGGACTCAATGAACCATTTCTAATTAATGCAACAATACTTTCAGAAAAATACATTAAAAACGAACCTTTTAATCTATATTCCATTTGTTTATCATATACTTGCTGATATTTTATATTTAAAACAAATCCAAATTCTTCCAAAAAAAACACGACCATTTTCTGAAAACTGTCATGGCGGCTAAAAATAGATGACCTAATTTCGCACTTCTACCGTATTTGGCTTTTTGTGACGTCATAATTAGCTGCCACATGACTGTCACGTGACTTTATGAGCAAGGGCTACCTGCCATGTGCTTTTTTTATTATAACATACTTTTAAACAATATTTAATGGATTGTACTGACAGAGCAGAAAAAGGTAATAAGGATTTACTGAAAAATATTCACCATCACAAAATTTTCATTCTAAAAACCTGTTTCTTGCGCATTATTCTCGTTTGACAGTTGTAGTTGCGTTGATTGTTTACTTGACATTGTGCACACAAATTGATGACGTCATACGCAATAAAATAGCAAAGTAAACAACTTTTTTTATGAAAGGACCGAAATCAGGTGAGGAACGAGATCAGGTGTTTGTACGATACAACTAATATATGACAGTGGTGCTTTTCACAAAAATTCTTACAAAAAAATCTTCGTAAGTCAGTTTCATATAATTAGCACTTAAAGTCAGACGGATAATAAGTATAACTATGATATGATATTCAAAAGGTATACACTATTCTACACAATTCTATAAGTTTTAAAATTGATAAGCCAAAAAAATGAGCATATTATTAAGGTTTCTTGCTTTCGACTTACAAAGAGTTTTTTCTTAAGAATTTTTTTGAAAAGCACCACGGATCTGTTGTTCTGTTGTTATAACTATGTAGTCTTTTATTAAGTAACAGAACAATCTGGTTCCAACTTCTAAAGAATAATAAGGGACTTTGGTCCCCTTGTATACTCTTCAAATACATAGGTCCAAACCTCAGATTTTACCATTACTTTTCAAAGTCAATTTGCTAAAATTAATATTTAATAACTTTTTTGTAAATCACTTTATTTGTTTGAAATTCAAGCAAAGTATTTTCAGGGTAAATAACAGTCTAAATTTCATCACTTCTGATAATATCTTCATTGACAAGAAAGATATTAGATGAAATATTTTATTTTGTTATCCTTACAAAGGACTTCAATGATAAAATCCATGGATTCCAACTGTAAGGACCAACTTACAAATTGGATTGCTTCAGGTTTTATCAGGGAAAGATAACTGACAAAAGTTCCTAATTAAGGTAGACTTTATAGCAGAACTTAATAGTACAATATTACAGATATCTATGTATTTGACTTACCACCATTCTCAATAAGTAGATTAACCATATCAGGATAATTATCAGCTGCAGCAACATGCAATGGTGCTCTACCATAATTATCTGCTTGATTTACATCAGCACCCATATCTATCAGAAATTTAGCAACATCTATATGCCATTTACTGGCAACCTGTAAATATATACAATATTAATATCAAACAATCAGATATACATAGGGCTGCCATGGGTTACCGAAGCTATGTTCGGTTAATGGTTCAGACACTGGCGACGACCTTTAAACAGTGGCTAAAGGTCAAATTTAAATTCAATAAATGCTTAAACAAAGATCACAGTTTCAATCAAAATACAACAGCTGGCAAAAGGGTGTTTGGTGAAACACTGCTAAAATTTTTGATACAATACTTACTCTATTTAGGCAGTTACTTGTAAATTTTAGTGAATGTGAATGAAGCAAACTTAACGATAGCACCAATACAGCTGTTTGAATTGAACCCTCAGGTGAGTGAACTCAGGCGGTCTTAAAAAGACTGGTACGGTGGAATTAGAAATTCAACCAGAGGCACTGCTTCACTTCACTTGAGTGTAAACAGATACCTATGACCAGAGTTTAAAGCCACTATACAAAGGTATACAGTGCAACCTTTTTTGAGCAACACCCACTGGGAGGGACTAAATATGTTGCTGTTCAGAGGTTGTTGCTCTGTAGAGGTAAATTTAAATTAAAATCATGCCTAAGGGAAAAATCAAAAGCTGTTGTTGTGCAAAGGATTTGTTTTGTAGATGGTTGCTCTGCAGAGGTTATACTGTATTCAAGTACAGCTAACATGAAAACTGTCTTAAAACTGTGAAGTCATTAAAATATAACATTTATTAGACAGGCAATAAACTTGTAAAACCATTTTACATCTAAGTTTTGATTTGACAAAATATGCATATCTTACAAAGGGAGGTCCTTTTATCATTTATTTAGTAAATGTGAATAAGTTTGTCCTAAAGACAGGATTTCGTACAATGACATTTGGAGTTCACTCAGTATATAATAATCAGTAAGTCAATTACCTCATGTAGTAATGTCTGTCCATGTTTATCTGTACTGTTTATGTTGGCACCACTTTTAACTAATGTTTCAACAAAATCTAGATCAACAACTTCATTGTCTTGTTCTGACTTTCCTAATTTGGCAAAATATTGAAATAAGGCACGAGTACTAGCTGATGTGGTGGTTTTCATACTTTTTTTCTCGCCGAAAACCTTGGACTCTCCATGAACAAATTCATCATGTATATCATCCAATCCAAGTCCACCGATTGTACCACGTAATGTCTGATCTCCGGCATTATCTGATGTAAGTGTACCTGTTTGATCAGAAAATATTTTATTGTAACATGTGATTACATGGGGAAAATTCACATTTTTTTAAAATGCTTGAATTTCTTATTTTCATGATACCAGCAGCTTATGCATAGGAAACAAACCCTTTTTTATGTCCCCAAAATCCTGAATTTCAGGAATTCAGTGCAGAAAAATTTTCATCCATTTAATTGGTACCAAACCAAATATTTTTGGTATAGAAGAAATGAATGAGCCTAGGAAACAAATCTCTTAAGATCTAATTACATCCATAGCCATACCATATACATAGCTTTTAGAATTATTTGTTAAAAGATTTATTTATGGAAAGGGAGACAACAACAATATCATAACAAGAGCAACGCTAGGCTGAGCATTATATGCCCGAAAGTGTTATTTTTTTTAGTTAAGATGAAGCATTTGTAAGACATGAGAATATTTCATATGAATATCATACTATGAATAATTGTGGAAAACAAAGTAGAGAAAAAAGATACCATTGAGAATGCTTCTTTTTATTCGTGGTGAGTATAACTTTGTCACTCATGCTCCGGAAACTGTTTTCAGTTTTAAGGTAATAGTGACCTTGACCTTTGACCTTGTGACCCCAAAACCAATAAGGGTCTTCTACCCGATATGGACAATCATCGTATGAAGTTTGAATATTGTGGGCCAAATGGAACTTAAGTTATGCTCTGGAAACCAAATTGCTAACAGACGGACGGACGGACTGGACGGACGGACGCCAGGGGGTATAACATAATATGCCCAAAATTCTTCCCGGGCATATAAAAAGGGAGGTAACTGTTTAAAACAATTTAAGAAATTGAAAAACATATACTTCATAATTCCAATTAAAGAAATGTGTTATTCTTGAAAGAAGAAAGCATTTATCCATTGTGCAATAATAGTTCTACAATAAAATTTCTTGTTAAAGAAACTGCTGGTTATTTAGCGGTTATGAGAGAACATTAAATACAGAAAGTAGAGATTATTCATATTAAAGTTTCTTAACAATTCCTGAAATGCATTCTGTTGTAAAAACATTTCAAAAGTAAACATTGTTAAAAATAAAGTAAGGCATTATAAAATCAAATGAAAAAAAATCAAACAAACTTAATCACATCAAAGGTAGAGAAAGAAGAATAGTAAAATAAAAGTGGAAGAAAAGTTAAATATGAAGTTAACTCCCTTTTTTTCATAATACATCATAGAAATGTGCAACAAGAACAGTTTTAACTTTCCTGACAATTCCAAGACATAAACATGTCAGAGCAGTATTTTACTTTTTTAAGGTAAATATAAAATATACATTGTAGTATGAAAGAGACAGTATAAGTCCTATCTAAAGCACCTCTTTGATTTAGTTATTGTCCAATTTTATATAACTGTCGGTGGCACATACATTACCCCCACTGATTTAAATACTCCATATTTAATTATTTGTTCAATTATCCCTGTATATAAAAACAGACATCAACTTGTAGTAAGTACAGAAGTACTGTAATTAAGTGAGTATTTGAATCAGTCAATTTAATGTACAGTATGCATCTCTGACAGTTGAAAAAAAACACCAGAAACAAGATGATTGACTTTAAATTGTAAAAATATAAACAAGTACAAGAAATGTAATGTGGAAACCACATTAAAGACGGATTTAAAAACTTTAAGGCAAAAATTACAAAGGGAAATAATCCGTAATAAAGCCAGGTAGAGTTGTGGTTACTTTATAATTCTGTTCATCACATGGTATGTTATCATTGTATGAAGTTTTATAAAGATCTGATAATAAATGGCAGAAATATATGCTAAATTGAAAACTTTAATGCAATTGTTAACAACACCGGACACCCCCCCCCCAACACCCGACCGTCTTTCGCCACACTATTAGCGGGCTAAAAAAGATATGAAAATATTAATATTTTAAGAGTAAAAATGAACAAACAGGTAGATCATGCAACATTGTGATACACAGGTATATATACAAAATATATATTATTGGAGATATTAATGAAATGGTCAGCAGAGGGTGTTTTTATAAGGGAGGGGGGGATAAACAATTTAACCCCATTTCTCTTCACAAAGGTATATATCCTCCGAGCTCCTATTATCGTCCCTGTCCTAATTTTGTCACCATGTTTGTTTTGGTTGAGATACCACGAGATTTCAAGATGTGCGCGTGAGTTGCCGAGGGAAAAATGATACTATGCATAGTATTTAACGCTCTAGTGATTTCAAGTGCAAATAAACAGTTGCAATTATCTATTCCTTGTGTTTTTACTTATTTGATTTTAAATCCTTAGGGTGACTAAATATGGACACTGGAGTATATATATCTCCTTCTCTGTTGCAAAATTTCTCTTTTGTTAAAATTGAGTACAGTTAATTTCAGTTACATGTATGTCCTTTATGAAGAAAATTATAGAGAAATTTCAGAAAAATATAGAGTGGGTGGACCAGTGCTCGGCGTAAATTTATCTTTGCCTAAAACATATCTTTGCAAAGTTTAAACTTATCTTTTATTCTTGCAGTTTAAATTGAAGAACGATCCCAGAAAGAAATTCCATTGTAAAGAAAATTGAAAATAAGTCGTCAAATTTTCCGAAAATGAGCTAAAAATAGACACTGTATTTTTGGACTGTAGTTCCGATGACCGGTACCAATGCTCGGCGCACGCAACACGTGCGTACGACCTATTTTTTAAGAATCGATCATCATTTTCTGAAAATGCATGCAATTTTGAATAAATACGTAGAAAATTAAAAATATATATTCTAAATTAAGCTACGTTTCAATCTCATTTAAAATACGTGTTTACACACTTGTAAACTCTTCAATATATGAATGAAAACATTGTATAATAATAAAAAAATATTGATATCAAGAGCAATACTTGATCACATTTATGATATATATGATTCTCTACTTCTTTGTAGTCTATGACTACGAAAATACAAAAAAAAATATGTAATTACATATTTTCTTCTCTTCAGTATATCTGTAGGAAATGCATAAACAAACTGAAGTGCAGACAAGACTGATATCAACACATGTTTGTTTACCAGAAGGGAAGCATTAAATTTTGAACATACCTATGTATGGAATAATTTATTACATATAATAAAAAGTATGATATTATTATTGTGTTGTTGTAATATTTCCCCTGGGACTTATTTCACATCCATAATAGAGGGTAATGATGAGTGGTATCTGTGGTCATTAAAAAATGACCATTTTAAAGTCAAATGCTAATATAATATGACATAATTATAAATTGAATAGTATTATGTAAGTTAGGATGATATTCACGACAAAAAAATAGAATAAAAAAATTGAAATCGTTGTTCTAATCCAAGAACGACTACTCTTGTATGAATTACGGTAACGTGAACATAGCCAATGATAATATCGGCTGTTGTTGACATGGGTGAGTTAAATGCGTCTTTCACGAACTTTTCAGCCAAAATATCACAAGAAACTATTACATTTAATAGAAGAATGTTTTTGTCGAATAATTAAACCATTTTTATTCGTTTATCTTAAGTTTACTTGAAGAAAAGTAAGTTTAAACGACTATGAAAAGAGTTTCAACAAGAGTTGTCCTCCATAACAACTGCAACCGGTGACGTCACGTGATCAAACCGGAAGTTGACATTATCTCAGAAATTTAGGTCAGATGACAACAAATTGAATTTAGCAGGTTTAATTTAGGTCAGACGTCGATATTTTTTATAATACCACGAAAAATACGCGATACGCCGAGCACTGGTATACGCCGAGCACTGGTCCACCCACTCTAAAGCTAATTTTTGCTTATAAGGTATGATAATTGGAACTTTCAGACAAGAAGACAAAAATAATTGTTTGAAAATATAACTCTGTTGGTGGATATCACATAATGTATTGAAAATGAAGGAAAGAGTCCCCCATATCTTTGATTTTGTTGCTTATAGAGTCTTGCAACCTTTCCTTTTGCTGGAAATGGCAATGAGGGTCTCATTCAAGCACTCACTTCAAACCCCAGTAAAGGGGATCAATGTACTGAAAATGAAGGAAAGAGTCCCTCCTTGTAGCTTAAAGGGTCTTGCAACCTTTCCCTTTGCTGGAAATGGCAATGATGGGCTCAGCACTCACTTCAAACCTCAGTAAAGGGGATCAGTGGTTAAGTTTCCAAAAGAGAAATTCATTGAAATCCTATTAAAAATGACAATTTTAAGTACATAATGGCAGCCATTTTTATAGGGAGGGAGTAAAACAGGTAAAAACAAGGGATTAACAAGTTTAGGGTAAACAATGGTTAGGAAGTAAAGACAGAATGATGTTCAAAAGTGAGGTAAACACTTTATAATTATTCTGTGAAGGAAAGTATGCAAACAAAACAGGTCTGCTTGAATGAACTCTGTTATGTTTACAACAAGCATGTTACTGAAGAACAAGGTATTTGTAATAAAATTGTTTCATCAATAAATTAATACCCAAAGTTTCTCCAATTTCAGAAGCAAACTCTCCAGGAGCTTAAAATACAAACATTAAGAAATATACAGATTGGACATGTAAGTGGCATTTTGATTGGTTGACAGTCTATGAAATTAGGATATGATGAAAGTGGTTGTCAAAACAAGTCATTTTAGTAGCAAGCACTATATCTTGTTGGTAGATTTTTGGTTGCCCAAATAAAAATTGTTGGTTGCCTAAACTAAAAAGTAGTTGTCCTGGGCAACCGGACACTCACGAATTTTGTAGAATGGAATGATACATACTCTATTCTATCTAAAACAACTAGTGTAATGAACCATGCAATCATCAAGTTGGCCAAGAAAAAGGGATAATATAATAAAAAGATGAATAGATTTCTGATAATAAATATTGATGTGATGGTTACAAAACTAATAATTTATACATAATGTACTTCAATAATAAGGCCATGGTTATGTAATAACTACAATAACTATTATAAATTAATTATATATGTCCAATATAAATTTACCAATAATAATGTTTTATAAGGACAAAACCCAATCATATGAAGTTGCTCTTATCTTGAAAAAAATCTACTAATTGGGCTTAATTGGCATGATCAATGTAGTCCAATATCAAGAAAAATAATGAGAAAAACAGATGTGTCAGTTCAAAACTAGCTTATATCCTTCTTTATTTATATGTAGTTAGACTAGCTTTGCACTGTTCCATCAAAAATCATTCTGTTTGCAAGGTTGTGTCAATTTAAAAAAATCCATCTAGCAACTAATTCAGAAATGTTCCCTTCTCAAATATTTATAATAGTGATTGAGTTAGCCTATCATTGTTGAATATGTTTTGTTGTGAAAAGAAATAAGATTTAGGGGAGATAACTCTGGCTAGCTTACAACTGATGTGGGATGATATATGGGGGTTTATCCATAAGCAATAGAATATCTACTACAATAGTACAAAGCCCCAAATAAATAAACAGAAAAAATAACTACATATAAACATAATACAACATACTAAATATAACACACAGTCTATATTCAAATTCCATCAACCTGTCAAATTTTCATAACTAAGTTTCTACACTCTCAATCAACACTCAAGTCTAATGGCCAGTTTCCTAAGGATATTCCAACCTAGTGCTTTGTCCCCTGGTACCATATTTACACCAAAAGGAATAAGTATGTGATATCACTTCGAAGGTACCAAGGGGTAAAGCGCTAGCTAGGGATATTGAAGGTACCAAGGGACAAAGGGCAATGTGATGTGCTTAGGAAACTGGCCACAAAACACTAGGGCCACAAGTTGATCATATGTTCTACAGATTTTTCTGGAAAAAAAATGGGGCGAGCGAAGACAAAAAAATAAAAAAAGCCTTTATTCACTTGCTTTATATAGCAGTTTGACCAAATTTTTATGAGCGAGCGAGGAAATAAAAATATTTTTTTTGTTAAACCGTCAAAATTAAGGTGCGAGCGAATCCATAGAACATAATGATCAATTTGTTGTGGCCTAGGAGAGAGTGCAAACTGAGATACAGTCAATAATAATCTATCTTGACAGACCAATAAAACTTGACTATATTTTGAATTTGGTAGACTTGAATAAATAAGTAAAATACTATTATAATAATACATGTACATGCATATATTGTCTAATTTTATTAACTTGTCCTAATGAGATTATGATTTCACAATGTGTTATTCTCACTAAACCTAATTAACTGACAATAAATAAGAGTGCAGATTTTGTATTATGAAAATCAGAAATAATGTCAGAGAGACAGTTTAATGAAATTAGACAATATAAAGGCAAAATTTAATTTGTCTTTTCGCATAGTAAACACTTAACACATATAGGCTCTTGGTATCATGACCACTATTTCTTAATTAACTTACATTATATTTTACAAAAGATTGTTCTCTAGGCATAATGACAATGGAAACAACTACTTACAAGGAAGGATCAAACACTTGTGTGGACCTGTCTTCGATGATCACAAGATCACGTAACTATATGTTAAGTACAAACTAACAAAGGCAAGTTAAATCCTACCTAACTAAAACAATAAAGTATACAATACTACAACGAAACATTTAACAAATAAGCTTCTAATCTTTCAAACATAAAATAATTATAATATTATTATAATTATAAACAAAATTAAAAACAAAGCAAAGATAAAATAAATAAAATCTCAGAAAAATTAAGAGTTACATGAACTTGATAGGAGACAAATAATGAAGTACAATGAAGTTTCAATGGGTCAGTGCAAGCATATCACCATCAAACAAAACTTTTTTATACATTTTTACTTTTTTTTAGGACAGAGGTCCAGATGTAAGATTTGATTTATCCATAGGAGTAGCCTAAGATTATTATTATTATATAACTGAATACTTAAACATTCTTTTAGATCATTGCATAAATGGCAAACATGAACCAGTATACATATATGTTGAAGTTCATTATTATTTTCACAATGAAACCATTAACTTTAAAATAATTTTCAACACTTCAACTACAACTTTAAACATTTATTTTAGTCACATAAGAAATCCAAATATTTCAAATCTTGACTTAAAATTTTTAAAAAAAAAAACAGTCAATCATGGGTCATCTAATTTAACTTTAAGTTTACGGCAAAGCAAAGGGAGTTTACTCACAATAATTCTTATACTATTACCATTAGAATAAATTACCTCCCTTAGTTCATTGGAAAAGTAATTTTGAAGCTTATTTGTATGATCTCTATGACTGATATTTTATATTACGAGAGTTGCCCACAAGACTGTCGTAACTCGCTCTTTTATGCAATGCACTTATGACAGTCTGCGGGCAACCCTCAATTTGATTTTCATGCTCAAATACAATATCTTAGCTACAAGAAGACTGCTTGTAAAGTATATGACATATTTTCTCATTACACAGTTTATCTAAGCTTTAACTCAAAGAATTCCCAAAATAGAGTAAGACCATCTTATAAACAGTGCAATGAAAAAAAATACTTTAAAATAAAGATCAAACTAAACAGAGACAATACAATACCAGTGCTAATCACAGTATATATAATACATACCCCCAACTAGCCTCACTGATGAGAGAAAGAAAATATATGAAATATATATTGTTTTATATTATGTTACAGTTAAGCTATATTCAACTGTCAGTGGCACATACATTAATTCCCCTGATTTAAATACATCTTTAGCCGCGGCCATGGCGTAGTGGTTAGCATGTCTGACTTTGAATGGTAGGAAGAGCTGGTCGTCATATAAATGACCTAAATATGTGTTAAATACGACGTTAAAAAAAACAACATCTTTATTGATCATAAATACAGAAGTACTGTAGTTAATATTCAAATCTGTGGAGAATATTTAAATCAGCGGAGTTTATGTATGCTCCACTGACAGTTGAATAAAATTAAACAATATATAGCTAACATGGAAACAATAGGCAGATCTAGTAGAAATGGAATTGTAGAAATGGAATTCATTTAAGTTACAAACAAACTTTAATCCTTGAAACAAATAATAGCAGATACAAGTAAAGTAAGTTTTCCAGAGATTTATGAAAAACTGTCTCTGGGATACAGAAATCTGCCAATCCACAGAAAAATCACTCCCCTGCACACTTGTTATAAACATGAAATGTATGATAATTTTCAAAGGGTGGTTGATCATTGAACAAATAAATTTCTACAATTCTTAGTATAATTTTAATCAGGTTAAAAGGTTTAACTCGTTAAAGAGTCAGAAATTCTTCATCTTTCTACGAGGACATTTCTCAGAGGGTTATTAAGGATTATTAATTCTGAATAATTACATGTATCGTACATTAGTAAAGCATAAACTTGTCAAGTTTACACAGAAAATACATATAGATTACAGTATTACCACATTGCTATACCATGTCTGTGACCAGTCTGGGACAAAATATTAAATAAGCCCACACTCACAGTAAGGTTTTTCTCTCACTATTTTTCATTATACAACAAATGTACAGACTTTTTCCTGTAAATCTAGTGCTACAAAGAGGTAGCCACTCCATAGATATCATTTGAAAATTGTTGAATTTTAAAAAAAGTTACAAAAGAAAAACCTACACTGAGGGTGCTTTTTTTATTATGTTCCACACAATATAGACATTGGAATTATTAATATATTTTTAAAATCAAGACAAGAATCAACAAAAGTAAAAACTACAAGAACAAATATTTTAGCAACAATAAAAGAATGATTAATTTTATGGGTTATTATTTAAAAAGTCTAGAAAAAATTGTTTATTTTATTTATACACTGAGCAGACAATTTACCACATTGGATCATTCCGCCAGTTACAGCTAAAAGCATAAGTATGAATATGTTTTATAATTATTTTTATAGCAAAAAAAACAAAGCAGAGTGAGGACTATCGGCACAACTTCTTGCATTTATTTTATTCAGGGCGGATTAAAGCAGTTCTCCATATATTTTTTACAAACAAATGACTAATAAACAAAACAAATAAAAACTTATGTCATATATATTCAATATGATACTGTAGACCAGGTACCAATAAATTTAAATTGAATGTACATTGTATTTGACTGGATAATATATAAACCATCAGTAAAATACAATGTATTTAGAAGTAGCAATAAGAGGACATCTTTCCAAATATTATTCACCAAGAATTATGGCCCATCAAATACAGCCACACATGTATGTGTATTACCTATATAAATTATCAAAACTGATTTTGTTTAAAATATTCAAGATAAGATTTTTTTCAATAACTTAAATCTTTAAGCTAATACAATAAATGTATGATTCAAACACTATATAATATCAACATAAAATGTAAACATTTATTTACTGTTCGAAATGTCTCAACTCTTTACAGTATTTGATGTCTAAATTTTTCCTTCACCTCAAAGTCCCTCAATTCATGCCAGTGATGAAAAATAATACCATGTACAGAAAAGGAAGGGTCAAGCCAAGAAAAGGGGTTAGTATAAATGAAGAGGTTTAAAATAGGTACCATTTCCCTAGACCACTCTTTTGGAATGACAATATGAAAACAACTAGTAATAAATATGTAAGCTGTGAAAATCTATACCACTCAATATTTGGTGCCAAGATAGTCAAAGCTTTCTTTATAGAGCTATCACAGAAGTGATTTTATATACACCCACCTGGCACTATGTAAAAGGGGAATGACATTTGACTTAATTAATTGGCCCTGCCCTTTGAAGCATCAACACGGTTGTTACAGGCAAACACACTGTCAAAACAAGGTAAAGATTTGTGCCATATCATGTTTCATTCTGTCAATCTGTGGTAGAGTTATTGCCCAGACAACTTAATTTTCAACAAAACTTGACCCTTCACCGCATTTATTAGCTCTGCCCTTTGATGTATTGACACAGTTCTTGCACGTCACACACTGACTCCCCATGGTTAACATTTATGCCAAGAAATTTTAAAATCCATAGGTTGATGGTGGAGATATCGCCCCGACAAATCAATTTTCGACAATATTTGACCTTCGACCTCATTCATTGGCCACGTTCTTAAAAGTATCAACATATTTTTGCATGTGACACACCGAATGGTCATAGTTAACATTTGTGCCAAGAAATTTTAAAATCAATGGGTCAAAGTGGAGATATATACTGCCCTGACAAACCTATTTTCGAAAATATTTGACCTTTGACCTCATTTATTGGCCATGCTCTTTGAGGTTTCAACACTGTTCTTGCAAGTAACTCATCGTCTTGTCACAGTTAACATTTGTGCCGAGTAATTTTAAAATCCATCAATCCATGGTGTAGTTATTGCCCCAACAAGATTCGGGACGGACGGACAGACGGACAAAGTGACTCTTATATAGCCCTCACCACTATTAGGTGAGGATATTATTTAAAAGTACTTAAAGCTGACAACAAACTCGTCATAAAACAGAACAAACAGATTGTCAGCAAAACATAAAATACAATAATATCACCTAGGATATAGTGGAAGGGTCAGCACAAGTCTAGTCTAACTACAGTAAAAAGTGAAAATTTAACACGCTCTGAAAAGTGGAAAGTTGAGAAAACTGTACAAAAAGGATGGATGAATAAATATAATATGATCGAATGTGTTATTGTTATGAATATCATTACATAAGAGAAAACTGTACAAAATATTTGTTCTGCAAAATATTTCAAAGTTATATGTTATATTAAGAAAACTGGACCTCTGAGAAAACCAGACAGCATTGTCAGTCCTGGCACTGTGTGGTATCCTCAGCTTCTAACGTACAAGTAAATATAAAAGACGTAGACTAGTTTTGCCCTGACCCATCATATTACTTCTAAAATACGATAGAATTGAATATATGTCTGAAAAAAGTTGGGGTTATTAATGCTGTCACTAAAAGTCAACAATGTATCTATCTCATGTTAGTAAAGTCAGTAAAATATCACAAATAAAATAGTACCTAGAAAAGAGTACCAGGAACATTGAAGTACCAAGAACTTTATAGAAAAATTACATAGGCTGCTGTCACAGTCCTGATCCAAAGATACTCTCTTTGTATCAATCTGTGACTGATTACATTTGACCAATTGTACATAAAAGTTAAAAAATTTAAAACTCTAAGAATTCAAAAAAAAATTATGATTTCAATAGTTTTTACATGTATAATTATGTACGACACAATTGAATATGCAATATAGAAATGACTGCTCCATCAAATTAAAAAGTTTAAAGTTTATGAAGAGTCTTTTCTCAGCTTTCATTCAAGCCCCTCCCATCAGCATCAGTCCTGAAAACTTTCACCCATGTAACTGTATAATTTAACAATGTATCTACTCCTTCAAAGTAATGACAGAAAAATTACAATTTGTGACATTTTACCCTAAAGAGAAGATCACGTTTATGAAGAAAAATATAACTTAGTTGTTACTCATCAAATCATATTTTGTGATTGATCTTGTACATACTTGGTAAACAATAGGAATTTAGGCAACAACAGGGGCTGGGTGCATAATTCACTACGGAACACAGTGGCAATAGACTGCCTCTATGACTATGACGTCACACATGGCAAGTTTCAAGAAGAAAATAGTAAACAAACCACTTCCTTTCAGAGCATTTGTGATGTCATAGTCACATGGTATAACCACCATGTGAAAGTTATTTCTGCTCATTTATTGGTTTTCAAAGAAACTGGGAGGGTGAGAGAATAAAAAAGGAGAGGGATGAGAGAAAGATGTCAGGGTGCAGTGCCTTGCTACTAGAACAATCAGTATAATTGTAACAAGTGTAACTAAAATCAATCCCAGTAATTCCCAGTTAATAGCAAGATCATATTTCTACAGATGGCTTTTTTTATTAATAGTTAGTTCACTTCTACTATTATAACTTTGATAAACATCAATTCAAACTGTTAATGATAATTAACAATGTTATAGATTGAAATTGATAGCAGATGAAGTGCTGCCATATTCTCCACAATTGCTTCTACAATGATAAACAGTGAAAATGTTTTACTACATTCCTATAACAATGCATCGCCGGATATCCCATGATACATTACTCTGCTATGCAACGTTTAATATGTACCATGGGCCATTTGGTTAGAAAAATCTTGTAATCATGAATAATTAATGAGACAGTTTCATTTGTTACGCAAAGAAACCACTGCAGAAACTAGCCAATGAAATTACGCAACCATTTTTTGAAAATGCGTTGGTTTCTATTTTAAGTAACAAAATCCCAGCATGACGTCATTGTTATTAAATAGTATTTACTTGTAACATGTGATTTCATTGGAAGAAGATAGTTATCTCCTGCATCATGCATATTCATGAATACGAGATTTTGTCAGTCAAACTGCCTACTGTACATAAGGAAGTGTAACAGAAGAAAGTACTGTGGTTGCGGACGATGATAACAATGTTAAAGAGTTAAAATGTTTTACTAATTTCCTATAGTAGATAAATGATCACTCTGTAAATGTATTGATGAGTATCAACTAAAGTAACAACAGTGCTAAGATAAATAAAGATTTTATGTTATATACATACATGTGTCAAATGGCTCAGCTAAACATGGAAAAAAACATAACCCCAAAGAAACATTATAAAAGTCATAAAATGTAACACAACATCACAATTTACATCATCAATAAAGCACATATATAATGTTTTATAGGTAATACAGCATCTGTAATTGTAATATGTATGTAACATAGTAAAAACTCAGTAACTTTATTTTCAATATTTATTCATATTAATTTTATTTATTATCATTATTTTAAATTTCTCAACAAGTATAAATTTTCAAAGATATAAGTTTGCAAGTAAACAAAGTCTTAACTTGTCCAAGTTATTATTGTTTGGCTATTGTTGTTTATTTTATTGTTGTTTGCCAAAACCAATTAGCAATCAATATTAATAAAGAATCTGAATTGGTTGTGACAAACAACAATAAAACAAACAACAATAACCAAACAAACAGCTTGGACAAGTTAAGACTTTGTTTACTTGCAAACTTATATCTTTGAAAATTTATACTTGTTGAGAAATTTAAAATAATGATAATAAATAAAATCAATATGAATAATAATGAAAATAAAATTACTGAGTTTTTACTTATGTTACATACACATGTATAAAAAGCATTTCTTCATAATTATTAAGCCTAAATAAACTGACCTGGCAAACATCAATTCATTAAACATTTGGATACGTCAGAGCAAAATAAGTCTAACTTCATGAAAATGAAGAGAAATGTAGACTTGTTTTATACTGACCAATCTATGTGTCTTCACCTAATGAATAGAAGACTTACAAACATACATAGCTGCATAAAATCAAAGATGGCTTGCACAGTCCTAATTTACCTAAGACAGGTGATTACATCATATTTATAATGTAGTCTATTATAAATCGGGTTCACTCAAAGAGTAAATCTATTTACAACAGCAAAGTGAAATTTTGATCAACTACGGGGATCAAACAACTGAGGACATCTAGAATTAAATGAGAGCTAGGTCAATAAATAAGCATCGCATGTAAAAAAGCTACAAGTGTGAAATTAATACATCATTGCTGGCTATTAGTGCACTTATCTACATGTATATCTAAATTATATGAGGCAACATAATGTATTAATATATTTAAGTAAAATAAATGATGTGATACAACTGCAATATGTCTAATAGTTTAAAATTCGATCGCACTATTAAATGATTAGGTTAGCTGACAACAGGAATTCAAAAATGATAATGTCCAAATAGTTCATATTTGGAACTCAAATTTATTTGAGTTTTTCCAGTCCAAAAATTTTTTAGTACCGGATACATGAGTGCGATATATACAAGTAGTTTTACATATTATTGCTGGGAGGCACTCAATGCAAATAAAATCCTATTGTTCTGTGTACATACAACTTTGTTCCGCATGGTATGTCCGGTGCAAACAAAAGTGTTTCTGCTGAAAAACCCCATTATTTTGAGTTTCAAATATTTAAAGTGATTTATGGACAAATCAAGTTCTCATCCTGATATTGTCGACATAAAGAAAGCATTCTAGTGTATAAAATGTTAGTTTAAATATTCAATGTGATTTTCTATACTGACTTTGATCATTATATAACATTCTTCATGCTTCACTTAGTTTCTTCTTAAACATGACATACTTCATTCGGAACTCCTCGGCCATTCGCTACGAATAACTTCGGACATATTTAGACGCCATTTTGGAAAAACTGGTGTTGAAGTAAACAAATACACGATGACTGAAGTTTCGTTTTTAGCCCGTACATTTGAAATTACACATTTCAATGGTACCGATGAACAATATTTGGTTCAATTTAAAACAAATAAATATGTTTAGACAAAGATCTGTGAGTATACTACAAGAACTGTTTTGTGTAACCATTACACGAGCTTCACCTCGTGTAGGTAGTAAAAAACACTAAAAAAACAGTGAAGACCCCCCCACGAATCCTTCCGAGATTATTCATTCAAAGGTCGAGGTGTTCCGAATAGGCATACTTATTACATAAAGACATTACAAGGCAAAATGATGTTGGGTAATAAATTTGACACCATTTCAACAAAACAATACGCCTACATAAAGATGGAAAAATTGTTAAGGGGATTGAGATGGCATTGATATGGTTTTAGGTGGACACTGATAATGCCCCGGACCCAAATCTGAAAATGTGTTCTACAAACCACTATTTTATGTGGAAAAGACAGTAGTAACATCAATTTACTACAGTATGAGATATTTATATAACATATATATATAGACTAAAATCTTTTTTATTCCAAAAAACATGAAAAATGTTGTATAATAAGCATGTCTAGTTATAAAATCCCTGCCACTGCTATATATCATTTGCTACTGAAAACTTACAACATATATCAGGTGGACCTGCATTATCACGGGCTATTTATAAACATTTACAAATAAATAAAAAACATGAATAAAATATAAAACTGTCAAAAACTCAATAACTCATTTTGCCAAGACATCAACTGATACATAAAACATTTTAAACATAGCTATGTAATATTCCAATGCTCATAGCTGTTTATGGAAAATAATGCAGCCAAATAAATGGAAATTTTTCATTATATATCAAATTTATTGCATACATTGATAATCAAAATTTTATGTAAATATACAGATGTTTCATAGATTCAATTCGAGGGTTGCCCACTAGACTGTAATAACTTGTTCTTTAATGCAATGCCCTTACTACAGTCTTGCAGGTAATCATTGAATTATTATACCAGTAACTTAGTGTAATTCTGCCCACAAACATAAGAGAGAATAAGTTCAAAGTGTAATACATGAATGTACATGTGATGTTAATGCCCTCCATATTTTTTGTTATAACAATGATACATGCAATATTTTGTGAACATAAATTTGCTGAGATAAAATACAATTAATCTCAGTAATACTACATGCAGTTTATTGGCTAGTTGAACACATATGCAGTTGCACCAGTCATCACTCTAACCAGGGCTTAAATTTAACAAAAAGACAGACTTGCAAATTTTTGTGAGTTGATTTTATTTCCTCGCAATTTCCCCCCCAAAATCAGATAGCATACATCGTAACTATTTAAACATGCAATTATGAATATAATTACTGCTATATTTAACTATAGATAGAACAAGGGTGTTATGTGGGATAGATAAAGAATATCGAACTTGTTTCTACTGTGAATCCTCAATCAATACTATCCATCTATCTAGCCGTTTCAACGCTAATTTGAGCCTCATCAGTTTGAACAGAAATATTTTTGCGGCGATTTCAACTCGCGAGAATTTGCAAGTTAAAATTAATGTTACTTGCCATTTTCAACATCCACTCGCATTTTGCAAGTATGCAGTCTTAAATTTGAGTCCTGCTTTAACCCACAAGCCTGAAGCTAGTAAAAGGTAACTTAGTACTTCAAATAATTGGACTAGTTGATAGAATGGCAAAATACTATAAAGTGTTAAAATTTGGGCTAATACATTTTGTACTTGTGATAATTTAATACCAAGACTTGGTTAAACAACATATTTGATGTATATTCAAAATACACTCAAGTATTTATAAACAATGTACTTGGGAAATATACAAAAATATGTGAAATATAAAATAACATCACAGAATATTCAACTCAAGTGAGATTCATGACAAAGGTTGAGTTAGTGAGTTCTGACATACATATTAAGTGAACAAATTGACATAAACAATATATAACACCACCTATCATCAAAAATGCATTTAAAATATCCAATAAATTAAATTAAAGTGCTTTATTCAATTATGTTACCTGGAGTAGAATCTCGTTCTTAATGACAAAGATAAAATAAAATAGCATATAGATGACACAAGTCATTATTTCACGGGCTTAGCGCAAAATGATCATAACTCAATATAAGAAAAAAGTAAGTTACATAATTATGTTTTGTGCTAAACCCGCAATTTCTGATCATCAAGACATCATTGTCAACTTGAATTCTGGTGACAGATTGAAAGCTACCTTAAAGTTCAACTAAGTTACATCACCTCTGACGATAGTTGTTACAAAAAGCCATTGTTAAATATGAGTTATTTTTGGTATTAAAACAGAACAAGTGACAGAGAGAAGTCATTTTAAAAATCAACTAAGTTAGATCCCCTTCAACAAAAATTTTATATAAAAAAAACATTGTTATACACGATCTTTTGGTATTAAAACAGAACAAGAATTAGTTTTTCAAAACTTCTTTAATTTATCATATTTAATCATAATAGGCACACTAGCTGATGTTAAACTTTGGAGAGATTAACCCTAGTAACTCTCACTTGAAATTGACTTCTTGCTCTGTTACATGTGTAGCATTGTATGTAAAACAATGTTTATGTTTAAGTTTAACTTTTAGTGAATCATAATGATGACGGTTTATGTAGCGAATAAAATCTCAGGTAAGTTGAGTTAAGTTATTTTTAAAACAAAGGCATTAAACAAAAGCTAACACAGAACTACTGAATTATCATTTCTTGGTTAAAATCTATGTTTTATATTATCTTTGAAAAAAGCATAAGAGGAAAATGTATGAAGATTATAACTTAATAATGAATAATTAAGTTCAAAGTCAATTCTAATGTGAAAAGTGTATATATCTACTGGGATTAAATTCTACCAATAGAAAAAATAGCTGACATTAGGAAAATTAAATGTTGATTTGTATTAAATTTGCAATTATTTCTCATGTAGCATAAACCACAATGTTTCAATGTAATATCAAACATTCAAATTATTCAACAATGTTTATAGCAGTAATAGGAGAGCACAGTTTCATGTAGTTTGAATTCCTTAAAATGATTTGAAAATCTTAGTGAAAACTTGAAAAAAAACACGAGAAAAATAAATCTGTGAGCTAATGCTCACTAGTGATACCCCCGCTGTGAGAAATATGACTATCATAATGTAACTTTCATTTAACAAAATCTAAAAATATGCGACAAACAGGAAGTAGATGAGCAAGGAGCATGAAATCGCTTTACACCACATGGGACAATGGGATGAAGCAATATGCAAAGTATTAGGCTGCTGCATGTTATAGTTGCTGAGAAAACTGCGACGGAAATTTTGTAACGGACGGACGTACGCACGCACGGACAAGGGTAAAACAGTATACCCCCCCTCTTCTTCGAAGCGGGGGTATAACAAATACACAATGAAAATTCAGACAAACTTTACTGGTGAAGCACATAATGATGAGAACACATAATTTACAATAATTGATCAGACAAAAACCAAACATAAACCTTCTAAAACAATGTTTATTGAGACTAGTTTGTCTGTCCAAAATAGTTCATAGTTTATCTGCAGGGCTGGCAAAATCAACCGTCTGTATTGTCTGTGTTGTCCCAAGGCAAGTACAGACAATTGGATTATTCAATAACTGTATTCTATAATGTTCATACGGACAAGTAACTTATACCAGTCAGTCAGAGCGGACAATTAAACTACATTTGTATTTTAAGATTTCGCCAACTTGGATCTGGTTGCCTACTTCATAACTGGGAAGTTATACAATGTCTTAATTTACTATGTAATCTATGTCAAAATAAAAACAATAAATTGCCTTCTTTTTTCGTAACAAGACATCAAAGGAACTTAACGAAGAATAATAAAAAAATCCATAGATACATACTTGTCTTTTTCCTCTTTCTTTTTCTGTTGACAAAGTCTCTCCATTTTGATGCAGATAATTTGGCATCAGCCAATTGTTCGAGAGCTTTAGATCTGGTATTATTGACTTTGACTTGAAGATTACGTATATTATTAAGGAATGGACTGAAAGGCAGTAAACAATAATGAGGGCATGAATACAAATGTGATAAAATGTATCTCAAAATGACTTATGAACTAATACAGCATAAATGCAGCACAAATCAACAGTTGCAAGGTGGTAAACTTGGTCAAATATTGACAAATTACCTCACAACCAATGCTATTAAATACTGTAAGCCTACTTTTCATTTCCAAAAACTTAATATGACAGCCTGCTATGTACATTTGTTTATTAAGATAAAATCTAGGCATTTAAAGAGAAGTCAGGTACACATCAAACAAATATGGAAAATAGCTGTTGAGCAACATATGCTTTGACAAATCTCACATATCTGAATTATATTACCAAGATTTATTATAATGGTATGAGAAGCCACCAGACTAGCTCAGTCTATAGCATACAAGTCTACAGAGGGTCATAGGTTTGATTCCCAAGTGTGGTATTCTTTCATGGAACTTGGTCATGAAATAATTCCAATGTACCTCCTACCACTGATTCTAAATTATGTAGGGCAGTTGTCAGGAACAGACCAAAGTAGTGCCAAGGAACTGGTTAACAACTAAATTCAGAGGTTTAGCCTTTCCAAGAACAGTGAGTATATTTGACTGACTTTATATAACCTGTACAATGTGTTGCTTCAGCATTGTTGGCTTTTAGATTCCTTGTGCCTCCACCGTATTTAACATAAACATTGCAAATCTTGCTACTGATAGAATCTAGCCTCTTTAAGTATTTACAGTCATTCAGGACAGTCAAGCGCCCCAGTTGGTTCAATTCTTGTAACTAAAGGTTAGATGGAATGAACAATGTAAAAACTGACATTTTGCTACTTTTATACCTTGCAAAAGGAAGAACTTTCCTATGAAATGAAAATATTGCCAAATACTGGTATGTTAAAATCGTACCGCAGTACGTATTGCCCCAGCTGCATATTGCAATATACCAGTATACCGATATATCGTGACAGCCCTGATTAAACACAAAAAAACATATTAGCAATACCTGATTTTCTGTTTCACTGAGTCTGAGGCTTCATCCATCTCATAACTGTCATTACTATAACCAGGTGAAACTTTAGATTTCTTTCCCTTCTTACGAGTTCTAACTTCATTCTCCATTGTTGAGGCTAATTTACACTGAAATAGTTGAACTGGTATGACAGGGTGCTACTTTACAAGTTAAATATGCGTTACTGTAACATTTGCCTAGAAATAACAAAAAAACATGCATGAGCTTGCATATATATATATATATATATATAGTATGACTTTATTTTCAACACTTGTTTAAACTGTAAATAGATCTAGTTACAGAAAAAATCTTTATTTTAATTATACAATAAAATCAGGTACACAAACGTAGACATAATTAATAATAATATTCCACAAAACGATGATGGTTATAGTGCCCGAATTAAATTCAATTAAAACAGACCAATCCGTACATGAACAGGTAAAAACACCGATAGTATCAAAAATATACGACTGATGTTATGCAATATTATTCATTAATTAACAATACAAACGATTAAACATTCAACAAATTAAAATATTCCAACCTCACTGAGATATTTATTTCAACTTTCACTAATTGGACGATGAATCCGCCATTGTTGTTTACAATATCGCCACTAACGACACGTGACTGATACCCGGTCTAAGACATATAAACCCAACGTATCGCGGTAACCAGTAAGAGGTGTATAAATGACGAACGGCAACTCTGGGTAGGCTCTTTTCCAAACTTCTCGCAGCAGTGATTTCCCTTTATTAAAAAAAAATCGCGATCAAAATGTTTGGCTCTTTCCTGAGCTGTGATACTTGTAAGTAATATTGCAAAAAAAGTAAAACATACATTTACATGCAGCCTTGCACTTTTTTTCGAGAATACGCACTACAGGTAGCCAATAGCTGTCTTGGGATTTATTTCAGAGAACTTAACTCAGAAAATAAAATGTAAATGATTGAAGGAGCCATTTCAAAACCTTTTGCTTAAATATGAAATTAGTTCTCATCTTCGTATTTACACACTTGAAAGAAGACAATATGACCATCTACTATTTTCAAAGTTAAAATGCCGTAGAAGTAGTGATAGAAATCGATAAATAGTTCATAATTAGAAGATCAAACGTGCTTACTATATTACAGAGAATTCAAACAGTTAAATTTCTACACGAACATATATGAACGTTTCAAACTGAACCACAGTATATTGGACTTATGTGTTCCCCTAAAAGTACAAAAAATATCATGTTTACAAAATTGATTTAGGTTTTTAAATTTTCATATGGATGACCATTGTGTCTTTTTAGAAGTCATGACAAAAATAGTATCGACCCACCGAAATACATGTATGTACGCCTTTTTCCAGAATCTTAAATCTTAGTCTAGGGGATCAACTATTTCTATGTAAGGAGGAAGTTAAACATTTAAATCTGATGTGATTGATTTTGTGATATTGTACTTCAATAATAGTGTTTATTAATGTATGGGAGACAATCTACACTTTTCGTTATTAGATTTACTCGTTGTTACCTCCCTTGTCACGATTTTACATACATGTATGTTAGTATATATTATAATCATTTAAAAAAGTTTCACAGATTCCTAGGATTCTAGGAACATCATTGCAAGATAGATGTCATTTAATCTCATTTATTTTCAGAAGCAAATTTTGTATATTTAAACAAGTTATTAATTGACTTGACTTGGTATCCTTATGATATTGTACTTCAATATAGTGTTTATTAAATTCAATTCGTTAAGATCTTGTTTGTTAGTAGAAATACAGTTACATATTACAAGTTATTATTATAATCTTGGTGATTTTAATATTAATTATATCAAAAGTAACGGGGTTGGTAGATTTAGTAACGAAAAATGGTCAGTTCCATGAAAGAATACCCCACATAATTTTTTTAAGTCCAACCTCTCTGTATTTGGATAAAATTGGCCGCCTGTTTAATCCATGTTCGGACAGCGCCATCGGCGTTTTGATTAATGGAGCTGGTCAGGTTAACTGCAGCACTATTTAGTCCGGCCAACACCAAGGATGACCTTGCACGAAATGATGTAGAAAATATGTTATTCAATTTATTGGTAGACATGGTCTTACTGATTTCAAATCCGATTGATGCCACTTTGTCATCCTTGGGCAACTCTCAGAATCCAAGATGGCGACCAAGATGGCGGCTAAAGGCTTAATTATACATGCAAAATATATTTTTACACATTTTGGTCTTAAAATAAAGGACAAAAGTGATTTCAGCATTTACAGATTGAGTTGGTTAAATGTTGTTATTCTTATACAAACTCTTAAATTCAAAATGGCGGTCAAAATGGCGGGTAAAGGCTATTAGCACAGTATCTAAAGAACTAACTGGCAGAAAGAGACTGAGTGGTGTAGAAATTTATTTACTTATAGATTAGGTCATGTTATTAAAGAAACCGATTGTTTCACTAAGTTGTAACATTATTATTATTATATTATTATTAACAATAATAAATCAAAAATGGCGGCTAAAATGGTCGATATGAACTAATAGTTCAGTGTATAATATACGAGTACATACATGGACGGAAACAAACACATTTGGGTTAAAGTTTCAATGTTTGTTTTTGTACTTTTTGAATCTTTATAATCTCTCAAGTTTGTAAAACTAGTTAATCACACCTGATCATCTATTAGCAACTCAAGATTCAAGGTGGAGTCAAAGATTACGATTACGAAGCAAATTCAACCAGGGCTGCGTTCAGTTAGCTGTTAGCGTTAGCCAAACACAGTTATCGTTATGAACGGTTAATTAAACGATCCGTTGAAGTGCGAACGTTTAAAGATGGCGGGCAAGAGGGTCGTTACTTATAGAAGAATTCGGAGAGGAGGACTTGTTTTTCTTTTTTACTTGTTTTTTTTTGTAAATGTATTGATCTAAATCAACGGGAGTAACACGTTAGACCTAATCCGGAATTTAAATTTATGGGGTTTTCCGTCCGTGCACAGGCGGTACAAACAAAGTTGTCTACACATCATTGCTAAACAGCACGAACTATGGATTAAATACTACTGTTCTTTTTTACACGCGTTTTCATTGTAACAGTGAAAGTTTGTTTGTACCGGAGGGGAAACCCCAAATATTTGAATTTCGGATATAATCTATTCGCTATGGCAGTTACTAATTTGCAAAATGTACTGGAACTATTTTGTTTCAGGTTGTTTCATATTCGCTTACTATATACTAAAACAGTTAGCTCTTGGCCTTAAACGTTCTCCGCTAACAGGCCGTTCAACTATGACTGTTAGCGAACGTTACGGAACGTTACGAAACGTTCGCGGTAACTGAACGCAGGACAGTTCTATTTTTTAGCAATAATGTATTGCAAATACTAAAATGTTTTTATAATGGCCTATTTATTTGGCTGAAAACAGTCATATTAGCCTTCGCCTGTGGCCTCGGGCTATAATAACTGTCTTCAGCCAAATACAGGCCGTTATGAAAACACTTAATTCCCCATTGTCGCAGATAGGGTCCCAATAAAAAACGCTCAGATTGTACCAACATTCAAAATGGCGGCATTTTTGTGGAATAAAAAACACGGCCTTTATGAGAAAACTCGGTCACTATGAGATATGGAAGCAATCAAAATGCCTGAATCTCATAAAAGCCGAGGTTTAAATGAAATGAAAATTTGATAAATAATTCGAGGGTTGCCCGCAAGATACTCGCTCTTCACCGCAATGTACGTATTACATTCTTGCTGGCAACCCTCGAACTGTGATGGACAAACTAATTTAATTTCCAAAATGTAAGCCATTTAAATAAAGAAAACGGGAAAATAAAATGGGGTTAATATACAGTTTACTGTAGACAATTTAATTTAGGATTATTATGAAGTGCTATCATTTTGTTTAAGATTGCAATATGTGTGGATATTTGAAAAGCTTATAATCCTTTTAGTTGAAATATTTCGATGCAGTGAAAATAAACTGAAACATGTCAATAGCAAAATAAGCATTTGCCAAAACATGAGGAAGAAACTAATTGACTGAGCTCTATCAATATCATTACACAAACAATGATAGAGTCTGACTTGACAAAACTTGACTCAATTAGAATATGTGCTTAATTGTATAAGTTTGCTTCTGTCTAATATTAATATAACATGACGATAGCACAATTTCTCTGGTCGTTTTGTATGTTGATAACAGCATGTTCAAGTGACGACACAAATTGTTGTTGATAGAGTATTTTTAACTCAACACCTTAAGCACATCACATGCAATGGTCAACTTAACATATTAATGATTATTATCTTTAGAAAGTATCCAAGCGGGTACTATCTTATGGCCAAAAGATATCATAAATGTCTTCACTTTTGATGTAGAATAGGTGAACTAGCTTTAAAAGCATATTTTACTCTCATGCTAATAGTGTTCCTTCTTTACAGTCAAAAACTGACTACATTTTGGACGAATGTCAGTTGACCCCATTGTTATAGTGTCACTCCTACAAGATAAATATCTCAAAAGAGTATCAGCACACCAATGTCGTCAGATATTTTTGGTACTCAGCAAATTGCAGCAAAAGTGATCATTTGTTGTACAATTTTGTTGTCTGTGCTTCTCGTACCAAGTCTTAAAGGTTTATGCGATTAAACATATATGAAATGTTACCGAAAAATGAAGAATCACCATATTTTGCAATGCATCGTCTATAATGTTTGGAGTGGAACATATTTAAATATTACATGTATACGAGATCGACAAGTTGTCTCAGCGTACCATCCTTCTTTGGGGGAGTCTTTGCAGTTGATAGTGAATATACTCCAAATGTGTTTAGTATTCAGACATGTTTAAATATTTGGCAATGATTCATCCGATCTATTATGTGTTCTTTCAATATATTTAGTCTTAAGTGAAACAATACATTTCTAAATTTTCTACTTGGCCATGTTTTGTAATTAATGAATCCCTTAAAACCACCAACTTGCACAGGGTAATACTATTTGCTAAATCATTAGTTAGACACTGGGTTCAAATAGCAGTGAATTGGTATCTACGCCACATAATTTCTCTCTATCCTTGTAAATAAAACCAAATTCTACTACAAACTTTAGATGGAAATGTGCTTTTGTTATTTCTCCATTTTTTATCAATGGCCAGAGTAATTTACAATGACTAATTTACTGTAGGTCAATTTCTTGCTCAAGGAAATTAGCAGTGCGCCAAGTGGGGTTCGAACCCGGACCCTCTCGATCCTAAGTACGCGTCCTATACCACTGGACCACAGCTTCTCAATCAATTAATAATTCGGGTAATAACTCATTCCATACTAGTTCAAGTCTGTGTTTTCACTTTGGACAATAAAAGAAAAAGAATTATAGATAAAATAGTCGTTGCCCACGTTATTGATCACTGGACAGTGGACAATTATTAGATTTTGTACTACATGTATATTTACAACTGTTAATTTCATCGATAATTCGCTTCTCCTTAAATCATTCCGGTGACAATCAATCAATTATTACGTACAAAGGTTTTCACGCACACTGTGACATACTGTGTGACTGTTATCATAGTTCTAGCAATAGTTACAGTGGAGTCGTGTCTGTAGGATGTAAATATAACATGGCGTTGACAAATTATCTCCCTTCTTAGTTCTTCTAAATGTCAGCTTGTAGTATATTATCTTCCCAGCAGCTCCTGCAACCAACCTGACGTCAGACGTATAGCTCTGATTTCCTCAAAACAACACCAATGACGCCAAGAGTGATATCTTAAAGTAAAAACAACCAAGGATCACATTCAACCTGCATCAAACTGTTTGTGCTGATAGATAGGACACTCTATCAAATTTTCCATCTTTCTACATAGTGTGCAACACTTCATATTCTTAGAGTGTTGCTAAGTTAATGAAAATAGTAAGTGTAGGTTCTAAAATACAGATTTCATACGCATAAACTTATATAACTTAAGGTCTTCAGCGAATCAGTCTCTATACAATGTATTGTTATTTAATGTCACATCAGAGGAAGTACAACATGTCAAATAAGAGGCTTAAACAGTTTTGGAACCCAGAGCATGACCATATCACATCATTATGAGCAAACATGTAGCTATGTTTGCGCCTCATATGGACACTTCCAGTAAAAATAATAAAGCGCTGTTTAAAGTCTACTTACATATACATGTTTAGCCGACTTAACAATCTTGTACTATAACTTTAACACATTGAAATCACCATCAGGCAGGCGATCCCTCACAATGACCATTTACACCTGGGTGGACTGGAACAATGTGGGGATCGAACCCAGGAACTCTCAATCCCGACACTTGCCCTACCACTGAACCACAGCTGCTACGTTATGTTATGTGTTAGGTGACTGTTATAACGATTTCATGGACTCTTTTCTTGCTCAGTATACAATTTTTCTCTCTCAAGGGATCGATACCTTCTTCTTGTATTGAGAAATATTATTTCGAATCGAAATGGAAGTCTTTGATATGTTCCGGCAAGGATTCGAACACACATCGAACGAATTGTAGCGGATGAGAAATGAGGTATGGTCTGCAAATTGTCAATATAAATGTTTCAGTGTCGTGCTACTGATTAGGGCTCAAAATGTGAGAATAAAGCAATTGATTGGTAGTCAAACACTTTAGTAGAAACTATATTCATCTGGACTGACCTCCTCATAGGGATCTGGCTGTTGAGAAAAGAGACGTACTGTAAACAAGATAGAAAATCAGGATCCATCCCTGCTAACAATGAAACTCCGATTATTGGTTGTTTAAGTTGGCAAATTATGTCCACATTTCTGTTCAAGAAAGTGCGATGTAGTCCAGGGTTAAACAACTTGGGTCTCGATACAAGGATCTTAGTGTAATTAACAGACTACGGTATTCTTGCTTAGAATCGAACTCCCTGCAGCCCGTATTGCTTTTTTATTTTTGCATACATATAAAGTGAATCTTCTTTTTGAAGGTCATATCCAAAAAAATGTCTACTCACAACAGTCACTTCTTAATCATAAGCTTCAAGATAAATATCCATTTAATAATGCAAATTAAGGTAGAATGACCTCAATGAATACAACAAAAAGAGTTTGTGTTCATGTCTTTTCAGTGGACAAAACACTTTAGATCCTTGAGTTAAATGTCTTTCTGGGCCTTAAATTATGTGTTTGGGACATGGGTTCTAAAACAATGTGCTAAGAAACCTGATGAAGATGTATAAAAAAAACTCTTTATAAATTCCAACTGAAATTGCAAAAAAACTACCACTCTAAGGTTAAATCTGTAAAGAATTTGTGTTCATGCATTAAGTGTTTTCAGTGGACAAAAAACTATAGGTCTTTTGAGTTTAATGTCTTTACAGGCGTTAAATTATGTGTTTGGGACATGGGTTCTAAAACAATGTGCTAAGAAACCTGATGAAGATGTATAAAAAAACTCTTTATAAATTCCAACTGAAATTGCAAAAAACTACCACTCTAAGGTTAAATCTGTAAAGAATTTGTGTTCATGCATTAAGTGTTTTCAGTGGACAAAAAACTATAGGTCTTTTGAGTTTAATGTCTTTACAGGCGTTAAATTATGTGTTTGGGACATGGGTTCTAAAACAATGTGCTAAGAAACCTGATGAAGATGTATAAAAAAACTCTTTATAAATTCCAACTGAAATTGCAAAAAACGACCACTCTAAGGTTAAATCTGTCAAGAATTAGTGTTCAAGTCATGCATTAAGTGTTTTCAGTGGACAAAAACTATAGGTCTTTTGAGTTTAATGTCTTTATGGGCCTTAAATGATTTGTATGGAAGACAGGAACTAAAAAAGAAGTCTGTACATGAAAATCAGGAATTATCTGCCCTTAATGACGAAGTGTAAGAAATACTTAACAGTTTTTTTTACAGAAATTCCAAAAATGAGCCATATAAGGTAAAATCTACAGAGAGTAAAAACCACGTATAAAGTTATTTTGTGGGCAAAATATCTTCACAAACGTGAACGAAAATTGCAAATGATAGGCCCACGCCGGCATTTTAAATTTTAAGCCTGTGTAAAATCTAATATTTTGGCAGAGACATAGATCTAATTCCCTGGTAAAATTCGTAAATGTAATCGTACATGAATAAAGTAAGTTCTCACTGAACAAAACAACATCTGATCGTGAGATTTTAAAGCTTTTGTAAGAGTCATTTCAATCGATTCCAATGAAAAAAGGAACAATAATTTTCAAAAGGTGATTAATATAGAAGCGTACTTTGTAGCGCTAAACCGTAACCTTTTATTGTGGCGTATTGATTTCTTGTGGGTGTTCACTAAGCCAATGGACATTAAATAGTTCTATTTTTGAGGATAAAAATTTTCCTGACATACCTCAAAATCATCTAGAAACACATGTTTCCTAACCATTATGTTTATTTGAATGGTATTGGTACACCATTTCAAGTGAATATCTTTATTTAAACTTGTTATCCGTATGGGCAAAAATAATAGGGAAGACAGTGAAATTTGATGAAAATCAAAAGCCCCGTTAAATAAAATCCTTGGGCGGGGTCCGAACTTTTTCTAGGGAGGAAGCGAGGGTCCAAACTTTCGAACGGCGACCACATTATATATTGTTTGCAGAATAACGCTACATATTAATAATTAAAACTAAATTACCATTAAATTTTGTTAAGCACCGAGAAAATTTGCTACAATGCTACTTAAGAATGACTTACAGTCAAATAATACACTTATGGACAAGTGCATTTTGGAAATTCTAGGGGGTCCTGGCCCTTCCCCTGACCCACTCCCAGCTAGATCCGGCTATAGATTGGCAATCATGTACATGTAGTCATGTACAATTTTTTATTAATATATCATGACAAAGACTATCATGAATTGAGAAATTTATTCTCAAATTGTGTGCTGAGTGATGATTAGATGTGCCCTGTGGTGACATATAGCTGGTCACTAGAATCAACCTGATTGGCTGATATAAATAGTCTTTCTTTCCATGTTGGGACAGATGGATGGAGATGGATTTTATTTTCGGGTAAGGTTTTTTTAAGATTTATCGATTATTGTTGTGATTTATGATATATTAACATGCTGATAATGTCACTAAAACCTGTAAAATTCGTAGATACGATGATTATTTTATTGTCTGACTTGCTGCATAACCGAAAATGCGAATCTGAAAAATCACGGCAACAAATCATCCATAAATGGCTGACGTGCAAGTTTGGAGAAATTAGAAAAAATGAAAATCCGAACCATCCTCCCTCATGATTGAATAATTTCAGTAAATTTTGTCAACAATCGAACATTAAGTTCATAAACTTTCTATCAGTAGGTGGATTTGGAAGAAAACTATGTTTTTATGTTGGATTTGGCATCGTTTCTAATTGGAGTTGCACATTGTCAGTGCGAAAGTTCCTGGGCGCACATGCAATTATAAGCATGTGTTGGTGTGAACTGATTTGGGTTTTAGCAAAATTGCTCTACGAAGTTATGGCTTCCCTTCACCATGTGGGGGGGGGGGTGTCCGGACCCCCCCCTTAGAACTTGGAAAATTTACCTGTCCATTCGTGTATTTCATGGCTGTAAGTCATTTTTAAGAAGCATGAAGCAATTTTTCTCCGTGCTTAACATAGATTTAATGGTTATGTAGATTTTATTATCAATATGTTGCATTTTTTCTGCAAAATGTGGTTGGGGTTCGAGGTTCGGACCCCCTAGAAAAGTTCGGACCCCCTTTGAAAGAAATCTTGGATCTTCCCCTGCTCACAAATTATATGATACAAGGTGTGTTAGGGCCAACTCTACTTAAACGACAATTGTTGAGGTGCTGAAACAAATTCTTATTTCTTTAAATAACACAGGCATTTCTTGCTGTTTCACTTATCAAAGTAACAACGTCAATGAGAACCAAAATGAGGCTCCTCCATTGTGTCACCATTGTAAACATGCATTTTTCATGGCTGCATTTCTTTTATTTTATATCCGAAAATCATATATTTGTTGGTTCGTATGAACTAAAAAATACCTAATCTATATGAACAAACCAGGTTTTTGTTTGATTACACTTTCAAACACGTGTTTCGCGACTTTGAATTGGACACATGACCAAGATCGTCAACAAAAATGGCGGTCTTCATTGAAATTTACAGAATTACCAGGTGCTATTATACATAAATTACCATCTTCTAAAGATGTTTTATGTGTAAAAAGTTATTAGTTTTGATGAAAGGACATGTTTAGCGACCTGTACAGACATTTTTTGTTAGAATCTGGCATGACGGACAACCAAGATAATTGGTAAGATTTTCGCATTTTTTTACCATGCAATACTACTAATTAAACGTGTTCGCAATAATTTGCAATATGATTTTCAGAAACTGCATGTATTCATGAGAATTTTGAGCCTAAATATGTGTTGATATCTTTTGCCTTGAATTGCCTAGGCGAGGTTTAAGTTAAGTGTAGTATATTTCGGACAGTCGAAATTTCGGATAAAAATATTTTGCAGCCATTTTGAAGTGAGTGTCGATAAAATTACTTGATAGAATACAGAATGAATTGTTGGCAACAAACTTGTTTCATATTGATTTAGCAATATTTATTTTTAAACTATATAGCGGTTTGAAGAGATCTGAAACAAACTTAGCTTTCATGGACCTGAATCCTGATGCCTGTGATAAGCTGATGATATTGAGTTGCTTAATTTCCATGATATTTGGATTTGCTTTATGGTAAACATAATTTAAGGTTTTAACCTTTTATCTCAAAGATTTTATATCTACAATTATTTTTGTTGTTGCAGTTCACCTCGAGACAATTCTTAATATTGCAACTGTGGCAGACCCCTCATCACCAGTGGGCACCCAACTCTCACTCTCAGTGTATACCTCTCAGCTCTATCTAGTCAAACAAGCAGTGATTGTTTCAAACATCATCAAGGTCAAGAGGTGAGGTGATAAATGATAATTTGAAAAAAAAATCATTATATAAAGAAATAATTAATTATTTAGAACCTTTTTTTAAACAATTCAGTTATCCATAACTTTGCCCAAGGACCATATATAACATATAGGATCCTTGCTTTGCCAAAGCATTATTGTTTGGAATGATATTGGATTAATCTGATTCTTTAAATTTGACATTATGTTTCATTCAATTCTGAGTCTTTGATAATGCATGACATTTGACCATGTCATCACTCTCAAACCTTTAGGGAATTCTACCTCAAAATAGTTAAATTTATATAAGTAACTTTTGCCAAAATGGCACAAGTTCTTATTGTTGTATACAATACGAGGGGTGATTGATAAATTCGCGGAATTCTTTTCTAAAATATTTACCCTTTTGTCAAATCACATTAAAACTTAAAAAAGTGTAAAACAATTCATTTGTGTTTTAAAAATCATATTGGTGAACAGATTATCAATATGTAGAAAGAATAAATGGTATCCATAGCAACCACTGTTTGGTCACTTGAAGCACACTATTTTTCACCTATTTTTAAAACAATCAACATGGTATTACGCACTCAATTTTGTTGCGAATTATGCGCCAACATTAATTACACTAGTGTGACGTCTGGAAATCATTTCCTGAAAGTTTCATGAAATTCTTTTGGGCGGTTATTGCATAGCAGAGATTTTAGAGTCATGGCTTCGAAACAACGAATGACGTCAACAAATGATTTTGAGTTGGGTGCAGTCATAAATTGTTGTGTTTGACTCCAATTGTCACCTGCAGATACGCTTAAACAAATTAAAACTGCTGATACATTACAAACATGTGAAAAAACAATTGTCTACCAATGGCACCAGAGGTTCAGGGAAGGTAGAGCATGGGTATTTGATGAAGAAAGACCATGTCAACTGACACTGACAGTCACTGTTGGAAAGGTAGCGTGAGTGGAGAAGCTTCTAGATAAGGATTGATGGCTTACAATGTGCTGTATTGCACAAGAGAATTTTTTATTCATTCAGTGAGGAATACTTTAAGGTTACATTTAATCTATGGGTACAAAGCCATAGAAAGTGTATGGAAATAGGTGGTGATTATGTGCAGAAAGTAAATAGGAAACTTGACTTTGATGTTTAAGTAACCCAATGATGACGTCGGCGTGCTTCAAGTACCGTATACTAGTGTAGTAAAATGTTTCGTGAAAACTTTATTATCCAATGTATCAAGAAAATATTTGGGTCTTATATCAGTCTTTGGTAAACGTACAAAATGATGTATTTTGTTTTTTCCTATGTTATCCCGTGTACCATTTATAAATAAATTCCTCGAACTTTCCAATCACCCCTCGTATGTATGTTAAACTATTTTGGTAGTTAGCTGTTATATCCAGCAAAAAAATACTGCACTAAAAATTCTTTATTTCACATTAAATTCATTATATATCATATTTATTCATTGTAATTGTCAACTAAAAGTGGGCATTAAAAGAATTTGGTAATAAAACACATAAAACATCATTAACATTTTTGGCGTCTATTACAAAATACCTATGTACAACTATTTATTTATACTCTTTAATTCCACCTTACGGTGATTTATATACATGTATATGGCTGAATATTTAGAAGTCATAGAATATTTACATACATAGGTATTACAAATAATGGATAAATGAATAAGAAAATAGGTGCTAAAACACCAAAACAATACAATCATATGACAATTTACATATTTATGATATGATAAGCAAGTTGTCTAAGTGTAGTCTTAAAGAAAAACGTAATCGGATGACATATCATATGCAATTCAGACGGCTTTGAGACTGAGTATGATACTCGTATCCCTGGTAGATTCTACACATAGGTTGTATGTTTATTGCGTAACAGCATTATCAATGAAACAGCAATCAAATTGTTCTGTACATAATACTGGCTCTACAAGTATCTATATGCATATATATAAGCTATTCTAGTAAAAACACAATATCTACAAATGTTTATATATACATGTAATAGTCAATGTTATACATCCCTTACCAAAGCAAACAGCTGCGGTGAATATAATGTGTATGTGCTGTGTACATGCTGTGAACTAGATAGTACACAAGAGAAGTACGTTTTATATACACCGCATGCGGAGTACATGCTGTGTACTATTCACATCGTACACAATATATACGCAGGAGGACACTAGTACACTTTAAGTACACCACACAGTGATAGGCATTTTAGAAAGTACACTTCATGTATGCCGGAAGAAGTTAGACAATTGTATTCAAAAAGAACAGTACACCTCATGTTCACTGCAGCAACTTAGAAATTTTAATTCTTTTTTTGAGTAAACCTTATATACACCTGAGGGACATGTAATAATTTGCTTTGTTTTTATTGGTCTGCAAGTACACTTCATATACACAGGAAAAATAAAGGGAAATAACTCTGCATGCGTTAGCTTTTGTGATTTGCACTCTATAGTGCATTTTACCAATGCACCGGCCAACTTTTTGAGCGCCTAACTGTTAAGAACGTTTTTTGAAGATATTTTAAGAATTGTTTGGTGATATGTAAGTATTTTAAGAGAATTATATATGAACAATAAAATAAACTAAATGAATGTTATTGACTTTTTGATCTGAAATTAGCGATATTGTAATAAAGCACATGTATTATTATGAGAGTTCCAATGTAACATATTTTCGCGACCTTTCTGTTTTGTAAACAATTTTAATTCAAGTCCTTGCCTATTTATTTAACCATTTATATGCATATTTCAGGCTCTATATACTTCATGCTTTATATATCAGTTCATTATTCTCTTTGTAAATATTTTGACTGGTTTTTATTAGTTTGCTCTTTGCTCCAGATTCGTCCTAGTTGTCTGGTTCGTACTCAATATTTTTCGCCCGAGGAAAATCAGTGAACATTTTCTATAAGAATCTTTTAATTGTATGTTATTTAAGTAATGTTTGAATAACTTGGAACTTGTAAACCGTCTATTAAACTACATATTGTAAAACCTGTCTACAATGACTATTGAGAGTAGGGGTGTAACAATACTGTAACCATGTTGCAATATGTATAAAGCCCAATAAGTATTGGTCTTTTTGCATGCATACACAAGTGAAACATGTATAAATGCACATGCATTTTTTCAAATGATCTCTTATACAAAAGTTTGATTTATGGTGGACACACGGGTTCTCGCACCTCTAAGGACTCAATGAACAATTTCTAATTAATGCAACAATACTTTCAGAAAAATACATTAAAAACGAACCTTTTAATCTATATTCCATTTGTTTATCATATACTTGCTGATATTTTACATTTAAAACAAATCCAAATTCTTCCAAAAAAAACACGACCATTTTCTGAAAACTGTCATGGCGGCTAAAAATAGATGACCTAATTTCGCACTTCTACCGTATTTGGCTCTTTGTGACGTCATAATTAGCTGCCACATGACTGTCACGTGACTTTATGAGCAAGGGCTACCTGCCATGTGCTTTTTTTATTATAACATACTTTTAAACAATATTTAATGGATTGTACTGACAGAGCAGAAAAGGGTAATAAGGATTTACTGAAAAATATTCACCAGCACAAAATTTTCATTCTAAAAACCTGTTTCTTGCGCATTATTCTCATTTGACAGTTGTAGTTGCGTTGATTGTTTACTTGACATTGTGCACACGAATTGATGACGTCATACGCAATAAAATAGCAAAGTAAACAACTTTTTTATGAAAGGACCGAAATCAGGTGAGGAACGAGATCAGGTGTTTGTACGATACATGTAAATAGAAAAGTGCAATTTTCTATTTGCCTTGCAAAGAAAAATATTCTCTCATTTGACGAAATAATTAACCTTTTTAAGCACATGAACAATGATGAAGACTATTGTAAGTTACAGACGCATTTTAACATTCATTCAAAGATCTAAATTATTTCGGATTCTGATAAAAACAATCAGTACAGAACATAACAAGAAAAACCGTAACACAGAAAAAAAACGTTTAAAAATATAAAATATTTACTATCGTCTATTGTCAACATCAAATGTTACCAACAAAAACAAATAGCCCAGAGATACACCTAGAAAACAGTATTTTTAAGATGAATTTTGAGTAGTGTATGGAATAATCAGGTTGGTCTGAAGTATAATTGCCAGAGCTTTTTTTCAGTACTTGGGGAAGGGGCCTGGGGCCTTTTTATATACAGAACATTTGGGGAAATTTTATCGCAATTTCTTAGAAAGGGGAACAAAATATCCAAGGTAAACTCCAAATTTGGGGAAAACTGCATGATTTTAAAGAAATTTCAAGAGGGGAAGGCGCCTGTTAACGGCCCCTGTTATATAAGGAAAAAAAGGCCTGATTGCTATTATGTGACTGTTAATTATTTTATGAAATATGGCATTGCTTTTTACATTTATTGTAATTCTTTTTTATTCCACATTTAGTGTATATTTAGGTTTATGGATGTGAGGCCATTAAATTCTTTTGTTGATTTTTTTATATTTTATGTCTTTTATTTGCAAAACCATGGATGTTAATTAAAATTAAGACATGTATACATACAAATATGTTGGTTAATATAAACCAACAAAGAATGAAAACTTGGATATTGAAATAGAGTCTATTGTTAAAGGACTGGATTTATGTTTATTTCTCAATTAATCCTTATTAGGGTTTTTATTGATATCTAATTTATGTTTTTATGATATCTAATTAAGGCATACAGTAAACTGTACACCACACATACACAGCAAACGTCTTCGCAGCACATACACCACAGGCGATTTTATTCAGAAGTACACAGCATGTACGCGGCAAGAGTAGTACACCGCAGCCTCATTTGCATGTGAAAAGTGTATATGCTGTGTACATTCTGTGTACTATTTCTCTGGTGAACTTCAAGCATACTTGCTGTGTACTTGCAACGTACTTGTTCTCCTGCGTACATCCTGTGTACTAGGTCCCAGCAGATAGTACACCGCAGAGCTCATTTGCATGTGAAAAGTGTACTACAAATGTACTACTAGTGTATATGCTGCGTATGTCCTGTGTACTACTATAAGGTCATGCAATGAGTATGTTTCAAGTACACGGCACATACACTCTATATTCGCTGCAAGAGTACACAGCAAGGCCATTTCTTCGGTAAGGGATCATCTCAGACTTAAGCACATAATATATTTTTATTCATGACAAAAAATGATGAATTGAAAAAATGACTATATTAAAACAATGCATAGTTAGTCCGAAACAGTTGCAACTGAGTTTTTTTTATTTTCTCATCTTTAATCTAAATTAACTATTTTACAAGACAAAAACAAAAAAGTTAGATAATGCTAGATATTAATGAAAATTTTATATAACATGTCATCCATATGTGTATACTTATTTATGGAGGGTCGTGTATACCGGTATCATAATTAAAGCAATTAAGAAACAAACTATACATTTTTTTTATTTTTCTTGTAATTTCAGATTCCTGGTTACCCAGAATGCCATATTTTGTATTTGTACAAGCTGCGTTAGGATTACCAAACAGGAGATCTAAAAAAATGAGGATGCAGAAAAATGACAATTTGTTAAATTGACAGTATTCTGTCAAAAACTGTTGTGTTAAGATTTTTTTAAAAGTCACCTTGTAGACACCAAATTATGTTTACTGTTTCGTTACCATGACAATCTGTTAATAATTATTTTTTATCTAAAATGTCTTAGGGATTTAATTTGCAGTGATTTTTAAATAAAAAATTATGAAATTATGATAATGTACAGTGATATTTTAACCAAGAATATGGTGCAAAACTGCTCTGCAATAATATAATGCAGTCTACAAAACTAGTGGATGTCTGGTTGCCTGGGACAACCACTTTTTAGCTCGACTTCACGTAGTAATGTAGAGCTCTCCTACTCGCCCCGGCGTCCGCGTCCGCGTCCACCTTTCTGATTAAAGTTTTTGTGCAGTAAAATACTTTCTTCTATATCTTTGTTATTTCTTAAGATATTAACTTCAAACTTTAAATATATGTTCCTTACTATCAACCACATCTCATGTGACAAGGTATATAACTCCAAACACATTTCTTTCAGAATTATCTCCCCTTGAACTGATTAAAGTTTTTGTGCACAGATTAAAGTTTTTGTGCAGTAAAATACTTTCTCCTATATCTTTGTTATTTCTTAAGATATTAACTTCAAACTTTAAATATATGCTTCTTATTATCAACCACATCTCATGTGACAAGGTTCATAACTCCAAATATATTTTTTTCAGAATGATCTCCCCTTGAACTTAGACTTTTCTTTAAAAAGTGTTTGTTTTTACTGCTACTGTTTTATTTCTATAGGTATTGACTTCAAACTTTAATTGTACATTCCTTATTATCAACCACATCTCATGTGACAAGGTGTATAACTCCAAAATTTTTTTTTTTAGAATTATCTCCCCTTGAACTTAGAGTTTTCTTTAAAAAATGTTTGTTTTTACTGCAACTGTTTTATTCCTTTAGGTATTGACTTCAAACTTTAAATGTACATTCCTTATTATCAACCACATCTCATGTGACAAGGTGTATAACTCCAAATTTTTTTTTTTTAGAATTATCTCCCCTTGAACTTAGAGTTTTCTTTAAAAAGTGTTTGTTATACCCCTGCTTCGAAGAAGAGGGGGGTATACTGTTTTACCCTTGTCTGTGCGTGCGTGTGTGCGTCCGTCCGTCCGTTACAAAATTTCCGTCGCAGTTTTCTCAGCAACTATAACATGCAGCAGCCTAATACTTAGCATATTGCTTCATCCCATAGTCCCATGTGGTGTAAAGCGATTTCATGCTCCTTGCTCATCTACTTCCTGTTTGTCGCATATTTTTAGATTTCGGCGGGGGTATCACTAGTGAGCATTAGCTCACAGATTTACTTGTTTTTACTGCAACTGTTTTATTTCTATAGGTATTGACTTCAAACTTTAAATGTACATTCCTTATTATCAACCACATCTCATGTGACAAGGTGTGTAACTCCAAATATATTTTTTCAGAATTATCTCCCCTTGAACTTAGAGTTTTCTTTAAAAAATGTTTGTTTTTACTGCAACTGTTTTATTTCTTAAGGTATTGACTTCAAACTTTAAATATATGTTTCTTATTATCAACCACATCTCATGTGACTAGGTTTATAACTCCTTATACATATTTTTTACTCCTGTGACAAACACTAACTAAGTCAAGCATGCTGTCTCCTCTGACAGCTCTTGTTAGTTCGAGCAACCAACATTTTTTTTGGGGGGGGGGGGGGACAAAATTCGGCAAATAAGATATTGTGCTAGCTCTTAAAATGACCTGTTCAGGAAACAGCTTTTATATCCTGATTTCATAGACTGATATTGGGCAAACAACAAATTGTTATCTTGGCACATATTTCCGATGTCCATGGCAACTTTAAAATACAATTCTTTGTTGTCCTTAGTGTATTCAAAATATTGCATTATTATGGAATCATCTGTACTATTATAAAAAAGTGACCCAGAATTGTTGATGACTCGGAACTGTCGAGTTCACTGTACTCAAAAAGATCAATTACTATTAAGATTTTTTTACATTTAAATTAAGTCGTAATTGAGCGGGAAGAATTTCAAATAAAAAGACAACTCCAAACCAAAGACAACTGCGATCGCGCAGTTAATTGAACTTTCGCCGATTACTGCCACTTAAGATTAAAAAAACGATTCTTTCCCCCAATTAATACTTAACGATAAATTAGCAGACGAAAGGGTTTAAATTAGCGTTACATATCCTTCTAGTATAGGATCCATGGCTGAAATGTGCTTCATTCCCCTCTTATTTCCAATACAAAATCTCTTAAGCCAACAGAAACTATTTAGTTTATTTAAACCCAAAACTGGCAGTAACAACTTAATGTATTTTAACCTAATATAAGTCCTAGTTAAAGTAGTTTGCGATACTTTTTTCTACACACACCCCTTATTCCCCCGTCAGGCCTAAGTTTTATTGCATTTTTGGCGCTTGTATTTTTACGATTTTCTGGACCAATGTGTACGCAGCTGCGTACTCTGCGTACTGGTAGCTACGCGCCTGTACCTCATCAGGTTATTGTTGTAGACATGAGAAAAGCTTACAAACACCTCATTCTTAATCATGCATTGTAGTTTTGATAAATCTTTTCAGATGGTAATGCACATAATGGCATATTGATTGATTTGTTTTCAATAAATGGTGACTTGGACATTTATGGTTCTGGAATGCTGATGTACATTATCATCAACTATATAGTATCAACTGTGCATCTTGTACGAGACATGACAGGGGTAAGTACTTTGATTCTTACATCACCTTATCCATGTTCAAGTTTCTCCATAGCTAGCTTTACTCAACGGACCACAATAGAAGTTATGGCTTGCTCTTTTTTGTCCTAACACTGGTGTTTGATGTGCTTGTCATAGCAATTTGTCACATGCTGTGATAAAATGTTCTCTGTTGTAATTTTCGTGTACACTAGACCCAATAAGTATTATAATTTACTCAATTTGATAAGTTGGTATTTTTGTACAGAGGATGGCATTTTATAGCTAGTTCTCCCCAAGAAATAGTGGTTTGGTGAACTGTGTACTTAGTATGTAACAATATCAAGATGCTGATTTAGGGCACACAAGAAAACCAACAAACAATTTAGTTTGAAGTCATATCCAAAGGGAGATAATTTAATGAAAACTGTAATATGTGGAGAAAAGATTGTTTTGACTAGATGATACAGTTATTGTTTGTGTCAGAATTTCAATAAATTAATCTTCACCGAAACTTGTCAGTAAATCTGTCTCTATGATCAACATTAGAATTACACAACTATAAGAAATAAAAACAAAATGTCCTTGTTACAAGGAAAACAAATCAATGATTCTTTATTTCAGAATGTTACTGAGGATAGTTATTCCTTGTAATGTTTAGGATTGGGTTGTGACCAGTGACATAGATCAAAGTGTATTACAGCTAAGTGGATTTTTTTAAACTATATTTATTTATATGTACTGAATATTGATTAAAGAGTTTGTATTTCGTATAGATGATTTTTATTGTTGGTTTTAAGGCCATAGAGACACATTTTATTTGTTATATCACGCCAGTCGGACAACCTACTCAACAAAAGGCTAAATCTTTAGATTTAGTTATTAGCCAGTTACTAGGAGCTTACTTTAGTAAGTGACGGACTACTGCCCTAGACGTCATTTAATATCGGTGAACGAAGTGCGAATGGTCATAGAAATTATTTCATGATCAAACTCAAGGAAAGTATGCCGTTGCTTGGGAATTGAACCTACTGCCCCTCCATTGGTAAACTTGTGTGTTACTGACTTGAGCTAGTGCGATGGGCTATAGTTGAATTACCTTTTACCTATTTGAACATTGAAACTATTTTCTGTTTGCAATCAATGACTTTAACTACTAGGCTGTCAACAATTTCTGATACTTTTGAAAGTTTAATGTCGCTCTGAAGTTCAATTATTGTACCAACCAAATCACATATAGAATCATTTGACAAAAATAAACTAGTTTCATCTACTCCCATGTAGCCTAGAGACTTACTTTTTAAGTTCTCCAGTGCTCTTTTTCTTCTCATCTTTCCAAACTTTCTCCTTTTCAACGACCATACATATTTTTATATTTTATACATAGGAACTCGGGTGTCCGAAGTAAACATTCTAATAACATTGTTGTTTATTTTCAGACAAACCAACTTCAGGATACTGATGCTGTCATTCTGTAATGAGTTCGAATTCTTGAACCAACATGATGGCAGTCTTATATAGTGTTTGTGCAATCTGTACAGGAATCATTTTAGGTATTTATATAAATTGTATAAAAATCTATCTGTTCTACTGTAAAATGTTATTTTTTCTACATGTTTACAAAACAGCAATGTGTCTTTTGTATTTAAATAATTTTAATTAATTTATGATATTGTCCATTAAATTGAACTTTAAAATTCATTGGTTGTTTAAAGTTCATAGTAAAGGTCAATATCACTTATCTACTCTCATTAAACAGGGTTCATACAGTCTTGAAATGGCCCTAAATTTTAATGGTTGTCTTGAAAAGGCCTTAAATTGCACGGATGATCCTGAGAAGCCCCAAAATATCTACTGTTTGTCCTGAATTACTCTTTGAAGGCCCTAAATTTAGTTAGGAAACTATTTGGTTAGTTAATAATCTAAATGATTTATATGGTTATTGAGCGCCAAAATTAATATTTTCTTAATAACATATAATTCCGAATTTTGGTGTATTGACTGATTGAGAGGATGAACTCAATCTCCGTAAACAGATATCCTGTAGAGCGTTGTTGTACAGGATCTCTACTTTCTCAATGCAGGGTCACGTGGAGATAAACTTTGTGCCGACCAATCAATGCGTAGCTTTCATCTAGACGAAAACACTATTAATCACATTTTGATTTCGTAATCTCTATTTTTAGACCATTTTTGCTTGCTAATTTAACAGCAGTATTATTCACAGTCTGCGATTGGGTGGCTCATTTCAAATTGCGTGACGTAGACGATGTAAACAAGTTACATATTATAACAATTTCGTCATGAATATTTTGATGAGAAGAAGTTGCTTGAACGTGACCTTCGTTTGGAAAAGGCCAGATCTAAATTAGCAAGTATGCGAGCGGAAAATTTTAGATCGGGTTTTAATCAGATTCGCTCTGTCAGGTTTCCATACGGGAAAAATCTGAGGCATCTGAATTAAGTGTTGTTATGCTAAATGAAAATAAGCTGTGAATTTAGTATAAGAGGCCCTGAGAAAGCCCTAAATTTATGTATGAGATGTGTGTATACTATTATGAACCCTGTTAAAACTGCAGCGTGAAGTAACTTTTTATATAGTGTTGAATAAATCAAAACTCCTAGTGCTCATGGTTTCATGATTTGTGTTGCCAGCATTCTATTAATGATTCCATTTAATTTATTTAATAAATAATCAATTGTTTTTCAGGATTTTAACAAAATGATGTCATAACAAGCAGTTTACAAGCTTCCCAGGAACATAATTCACTGGACATCTTGAAGGACAGAGATGGAAGATTAGTTTGATTGGACCAGCACAGTGACAAAGAAGAATAACACGCTAAGATCTTTACATTTACTTCTAGTTTTTTGCCAAGTCAATGCTGTCTTTACATAGTGATAAATGTTGACCCCATTTTCAAAATGGTTACTTTAACTATATTTAAAGGATAGTTTAGATATCTAAAGTGATCATTTTTCCCACAAATCTGACTTCATTGAAATATCTGTTGGCAATTTTTACCATTCCAATATATGAAAACTTGCAGGTTAACTGGAACTGTAATTGTTGTCTACTCATGTAAGTCTCTACGTAAATGTATAGGTTTAAGGTAATGGCACGAGAGTACTGGTTCATGTTGCAAGTTTTCATGGTTTGGTGTAAAAGTGGCAAGCATTCATTTTATTGAAGTCTGGTAGTTGGCTAGATTAGTTAGCAATAGTTATTATAATATAGATAGGACTTTTTCTCTAGTCATTTTCTTCAGTACAAAAATCATAGATTTTCTTAAAAATGTGTTTGTACTGATTTTACACATTAGCAGAGGTAAAATGGTTCTCTCATTTTAGTTTTGTATATCATGTCACATTTAAGTTGATGTTTTGGATTTTAGATTTGTTTAACTTAAGCATAGTTTCAATGATAACTATGTAAAAGAAAGAGAAAAAGTCCATATTTAGATCATCTACTTTTCCTCATTTACGCTATATATCTTCATTGTAGTTTCTGAACAACCGGGCCATTTGAACTCATTTCAATTTTTGATCAAAAACACTACATTCATATATGCTCTTGCAAGTAGCATAAGTTCTTGCTATCCATTGTCTAGTATTTATTTTATTGTAGAATTAATTTGATATTTGTGTTTATCACTGTAAAGATATTATCTTGAACTCGAGTTATATTTCTTACAAGTTTAAAGAATATATTGAAATGATTGTACTATGATTATTTCTATCAGGACATTAATGTTTTATAGCTCACTCACATTGACCTTAGACTATGTTTACAATATCAATATTACCTTAGATAAGTTAGCCATAGTGTTTTCACTGAAGAATTAGTTTTTGTATTCATTTGTCTCTGGTCAACATGAACAGGCTATATTTATAAAAGTTGGAGGAAAAGTATGATGTATTTAGGAAGGGGTATGGAATGCCATTGTTCAATTACTCTGACACAGTTTGCTTTTGATTTGTTTTGGAATGAATTGTAATTGTATCCATTTTAAGGCATAGAGGTGTATTTTGACAGTTATAATTTTATATTGAAAAAAAAAACAGTTATAAAGTTTAAATTGAACATTGAACTTGGGACTAAAGCCTATTTCACATCACGATTGCGGCAGCCGTACGACAACATTGTCTGAAATATCACAGAACTTCGTACAAACGCCGCAAGACAGTTGTGCGTTTTTTCAGATGATCGCATCGTCGTAGACGTCGCAAGTCAAATTTTCAACTTGTTTATTTTTCTTGCGATCTCGTTGCCAATTTTGGATTTTTGGAACCCGCAAGACAGTCGTGCGACTGCCGTAAGACAACCGTACGTCATTCTTGAGACAGTCGCACGTCAGTTAAAGAATTAGGCGTTCGCGTGAATATCGTACGACTTTAGTACAAGTTTGCGTTTGTCATGCGATTGACATACAGATGACGTACGAAACTTTTCGAAATCTCACGACAGTCTTACGACAGTCGTTAGTGTTTGTACGACAGCCTCGCGATTATCGCACGGCAGTCGTGCGTAAACACGTGCGACGAATCACCTTCGGCTCGTGAGAGCGTCGTACGGCGATTGCACGGAAAGTTTGATGTATCTGCGGCGGCTTCGATTTGGTTCGCAGTAAAAATCGTACGACTAAAAAATCGCACGGCTGATGTGAAACAGGCTTTAGGGATGTTTGTTTCATTTATTCATAGTCAGTAGTAGAAAATGTTGGCATTTCCACACCTCAGTGTATAATGTCTATGACTCCTTTTCCAATTTACTTGTATAAGTCTATATGTTAACATTCGTATGTTTCAGAATTTTGTAATTGTGTCTATTAGATCAGATCTTTGGTTGTTGATAAATTACTGAACAATCTTCATTGCAAACCAATTCACCATTTTATATGATTTTATGAGATTCAATATTGAACTTATATTCTAAAATGTTTTGCTCCATAGTTTAGATGCTTAACTTAAATCTTGATTTTTAGGTATAAAAATGATAACATTTTGTGTTTAAAGAGTCACAGATAATTCTACCTTTTTGGCTATATCAAAAATAATTTAACAGTACAGCATATACATGAGAGAATGTCTTGGGTAAGGAGTCTTTTAAACTTAGTACAATCTAAAATAACTTGCATGTTAAATGTGAAAAACTGTCATGGAACACACTGTTTACAAGAATTGACTTTGTTATCTTTGGCTTTTGAAAATATCAAACTCTTGTCACAAAAAATATCAAATATTATTAGTATATCATGAAAACAAATTGTGTAAATTGGTGTGTAAGACAGTTTTTGTTACAGGGCTCAATATTATGGGTCCTCTGATTGCCCCTGACAACCTATATATTTGGGTTTGGGTAACTTGTTAATACTTGTAAGGCCATGCCATATCGGAATTTTGTTAAGTGTCCGCGTTAACTTGTTAGTTAAAATAATTTATTTTCCGGAATTCAATACAATTTAATTTAGGGAAAATTGAGTTCGGCAATGACGTTATTCATCGTAAGCAATTTTTCATAACCACATCATTATTACAATATATATTTTACGTGAATTTTGTATATTAAATTCAGAGCATTGTTTCATATTATGAGGATGTTCTATTGAAAAAAAAATATATAATGCATTGTCTTTTGTCGTAAAAAATATTTGTGTTTCGGTTTGTGTGTTTTTGTGAATAGGTACCTAGGTTAGTCAAATTTGAGTTGACGCTTAACAGAATTCCGATTTGGCATGGCCTAAACATTTTGTAAACATCAGACATGTGAAATAAAGAGCTGGTTGTCCAACTGGGCTACCTACTTTGAGAATTTTATTTATTTTGTTGTTGGGTTTAATACCTTAGCAACTCGCTGTACAAACCCGGGTCGATAGCGCAGTTGGTAGTGCGCCGGAATTTGGAATCTCGTGCCCGAGGGGGTGCAGGTTTGAATCCCACCTGGGGAGGTTATACCCTTCCATGAAAATTTGACAATAATGTTGATTTTCCTCCATTGATTAGATAATATGGAAAAGTTTCCAGCCTTGTGGAAGGATAGGTGAGTACTGGTTATAGACAATGGTCCAGGAAAGCTAGGTTAGGTGGGCTGGACTCCGTAAAATGACCTAAATTGTGTTGATATGGCGTAAACTCCAATAAATAAAATAATAAATACAACTCATTGTACAGGTCAGTAAACTACGGTCAGTCAACCTACTCGCTGTGCCTGGACAGGCTAAATCTCTGGATTTACCTGCTAATCAATTACTAGGCACATACTTTTGTCAGTGACTGTCAACTGCCCTACATGATTAAGAATCAGTGGTAGGAGTGAGAATGGCTGCAAAAATAATTTCATGACCAAGCTCCTCGAAAGTATACCTCCCCGAGGAATTGAATTCATGACACCATGATCAGTAGATTTGCCTTCTACCAACTGAGTAAGCGAGGGGGGGAAGGGGGGGGGCTGATGAGATTTAATGTTGAGTCCTGTGTTATATAGTTCATTTCTATTATTGGAACGATGTCCTAAGACATCGTTCCAATGGTAACAAGAAAGTATAAGATTACTCTTTTCACGCTTCAACAATTTCCAACATAGACAAGGAGGCGTAGTTCAAGCGTGAAACTCATTAACATCTCATTTAAATGTAATACAACGCTGGCTTGTGTTGTCGTTCTTGAAACTCTTCAGGAAAAGGGAGGTTACTCTCAGGACATACAAATTTTGCAATGGAGGTGGGACAACTAAACCCGTAGACAACTCAGACCGTGACAACTGCAAAGATTACTAGTTGGAGTAAAAAGGGCCTAAGATGTTTTTGACAATGCCTGTTATATGCGTAGCATAATTACATCATTCGATAGTTATAAACAATATTAAATTATCGTATTATATTATGATACATATGTCAATACATTAAGGACGATTTTGGTAGTTTTTGTGCGCACCGTTCTGTACATATCTAAAACATGACGTCAACGTTACAAATAAGACAGTGGCTAAAGTTACGGTACTGTAACTCTAGGCCCAGGTTCTAGAGTTACGGAAGTTCCGTAACTGTAGACAACCCTGCCAGGGTTGGCTAGAAATACGGAAGTCAAATAACATGCGTATGTTTCAACTTTAAAACGTCGAAAAACTTGTTTAAATTCAATACTACTCGAAATAAACAAATATTTACCGACATGACTTATCCAATTGTTATTACACTCGCCATTTTGGATATGACTAATACTCTTACCGGGTGTTTAATATACGGTGATATGACGTTGTCGTCTTCAAAGTGTCACATTAAAAGTTTACTTGAGCGATTTTAAGTTAGAGAGTTTGATTATAATTTGGAATGAATATGTATAATTTTGTACGGAATTTTAAGCAAATATTTATAGGAAATAGACGATTCTTAGAGTAATTTTAATTGTGAATAAATTGCAAGTGCAAAACGTTAATTATACCCCCGCTTCGAAGAAGAGGGGGGTATACTGTTTTACCCTTGTCCGTGCGTCCGTCCATCCGTCCGTCCGTCCGTTACAAAATTTCCGTCGCAGTTTTCTCAGCAACTATATCATGTAGCAGCCTAATACTTTGCATATTGCTTCATCCCATAGTCCCATATGGTGTAAAGCGATTTCATGCTCCTTGCTCATCTACTTCCTGTTTGTCACATATTTTTAGATTTTGGCGGGGGTATCACTAGTGAGCATTAGCTCATAGATTTACTTGTTTTATAATAATACCGAACAACAAAAATCAGAAATTGTTGACAATTTTATAGACACAAACCATTTAATTATACCCCCGCTTCGAAGAAGAGGGGGGTATACTGTTTTACCCTTGTCCGTGCGTGCGTGCGTGTGTCCGTCCGTTACAAAATTTCCGTCGCAGTTTTCTCAGCAACTATAACATGCAGCAGCCTAATACTTTGCATATTGCTTCATCCCATAGTCCCATGTGGTGTAAAGCGATTTCATGCTCCTTGCTCATCTACTTCCTGTTTGTCGCATGTTTTTAGATTTTTGCGGGGGTATCACTAGTGAGCATTAGCTCACAGATTTACTTGTTTGACTTAAATTTCGTGAACAAAAATGGGAATGTAGCTTGATGCAAAAGAGCTTAGTACTTGGGGGAAAACCTTAAATGAATTGTTAGAAAGTCGATGTTTTTGTGAAAAAATGCAGCTTGTACATGTCATTCCACACCAAATCTTTAAAATTTTAACGAAAATATTAACAATCTCGTTAAAACATACCCATTGATAACCAAAAATGAGAAGTTGTCAGCTCCGTGTGGTTAAAGAAAATAGTCCAGAATAATCTTTGGTTTGGTGAGATGGCTGCTGTACATGACCCTAAAATGTGTTGATGAAAATCAATTCTTTGACTGGTTTATTTTGTTTGATAATGTAAGATAAACCTTGCCATGAGCAAACCACTTGAGAAGTCTAGTGCTATGCTTTTGTTAAATTCTGTTAATTGATACTTAATACATTATTTTATAGATGATGTACATAATTATATATTCTTTAATCAAAAAATAAGTTCAGGACATCGTTCCTCCAGCACTCCAGTGCTTTGATTTTGTCAATATTAACTAGTAAATCTGTCTGTGTGTAGATTCTTGCTCATTTGTGTGATGTTTGACATCAGATTATTATAATTCTTAGAAAAAAATACAATGCTTAAATTTAATGATTTTTATACGCCCGTTTTGAAAAAACGGTCGTATTATGTTATGATGTTTTCCGTCTGTCCGTCCGTCTGTCCGTCCGTGGACAATTGCTTGTCCGGATGATAACTCAAGAAAGGATGTACCTAGGTTCCTCAAATTTTATGTGTGGATAGCCCTTGGGTGGAGGAGGTTCCCTATTGATTTGGAGACCCCAGGGTCAAAGGTCAAGGTCACTGGGACTTAAAATAGGTAAAACTTGTCCGGACAATAACTGAACTACCAATGTACCTAGGTTCACCAAATTTTATGTAAGAGTAGCCCATGTGTCAAAGATGTTCCCTATTGGTTTTGGGGCCCCTGGGTCAAAGGTCAAGGTCACAGTGGCATCATATGGGAAAAAAACTTGTCCTGACAATAACTGAACAACCAATCAACCTAGGTTCACCAAATTTTATGTGAGAGTAGCCCATGTGTCAAGGATGTTCCCAATTGGTTTTGGGGCCCCTAGGTCAAAGTCAAGGTCACAGGGGCATCATATTGAATAACCTTGTCCGGATGATAACTCTACAACGACTGTACCTAGGTTCACCAAATTTTATGTGAAGGTAGCCCATGTGTCAAGGATGTGCCCTATAGGTTTATGGGGCCCTAGGTTCAAAGGTCAAGGTCACAGTGGCATAATATGGAAAAAGTTTGTCCAGACAATAACTGAACCACCAATGTACCAAGGTTCACCAAATTTTATGTGAGAGTAGCCTATTTGTCAAGGATATGCCCTATTGGTTTTAAGGCCCCTGGGTCAAAGGTTAAGGTCACAGGGGCATCATATTGAAAAACCTTGTCCGGACAATAACTCAACAACGACTGTACCTAGGTTCACAAAATTTTATGTGAAGGTAGCCCTTGTGTCAAGGATGTGCCCTATAGGTTTTTGGCACCCAGGTTCAAAGGTCAAGGTCACAGAGGCATCATATGGAAAAACTTTGTCCAGACAATAACTGAACTACCAATGTACCTAGGTTCACCAAATTTTATGTGAGAGTAGCCCATGTGTCAAGGATATGCCCAATTGGTTTTGGGGCCCCTGGGTCAAAGGTCAAGGTCACAGGGGCATTATATTGAAAAACCTTGTCCGGACAATAACTCAACAAGGACTGTACTTAGGTTCACCAAATTTCATGTGAGAGTAGCCCATGTGTCAAGGATGTTCTCTATTGGTTTTGGGGGCCCCTAGGTCAAGTTTTAACCTTCAACCAGAAGATATCAAATTACCAAGCAGTGACTTCAAATGTTCAATCAATATGTTAATAAAGTCAAAATGGCAAACAATGGAAATAATGCTATATTTAATAAGTAACATGAAATTAGTTCACCAAATTTTATGTGAGGGTAGCCCATGTGTCAAGGATGTTCCCTATTGGTGTTGAGGCCCCTGGGTCAAAGGAGAAGGTCACAGGGGCCATCATATGGAAAAACCTTGTCCGGACAATAACTTAACAATGATTGTACCTTGGTTAACAAATTTTATGTGGAGCAGCCCATTTGTCAAGGAGTAATGTGCTGATAGCTCTTTTGTAGAGGATGTTCCCTTTTGATTTGGAGACCCCAGGGTCAAAAGTCAAAGTCACTGGGACTAAATTTGTATTGAAACATTTTCTGGACAATAACTCAATAATGATTGTACCTAGGTTCACGGAATTTTATTTAAGGGTAGCCTAAATGTCTAGCATATGCCCCTTTGGTTTTAGGCCCCTGGGTCAAAGGTCAAAGTCACAAGGAAATCATGAGGAAAAACCTTGTCCAACAACCAACTTTATCTAAGATCACCAAATTTTATGTATCAATACACTTTGGGTCAAGGGTGAGAACTTTTGGTTCTGAGGCCCCAGGGTCAAGGTCACTGGAAGTTTGTATGGGAACACTTTGTGCCGGTGATAAGTCAACCATGGCTGTACCTAGGTTCTCAAAATCTTTGCTTTGGATACCCCTCCAGTTAAGGATGGGACCTATTCTGAGATCCCGGGGTCATTGGTCAAGGTCACAGGGACTTCATATGAGATAGAACACAGCATGGACTGCACACGGGCGTATAATGCCCCGCCCAGCGGAGCTCTTGTTGTGGTTAAAGACTGATTTGGCTGATATTTTATATTTAGGAACTGGCTTATTTTAGCAGTTATAACTTTGGATTGGTAATCATTGGATAGTCAGCTCTGTGTTGATTCAAATCCCATCAAAAACATACCCTGTTGTTTCCCTGAGTAAGAAACTTTATCCTTCTAGCTCAGTACTGGGGAACCAGGAAGTGGACTTGAAAGTGATTAATTTAAGTTGCAAGAATTTGTTTCACAATGAAGCTAAATTAAATTATTGGGTGATGAGTATTGCTCAAGCCCTTTAATAAAGTATCTGTTCCAAATCTTCCAAATTATCTTCAAAAAAAAAAAATATATATATAAACTAAAATTGAAGTATTTGACTAACAATTGTTATGATAGATATGTTATAAGTAAACTAGCTACTAACATTCTACAGGAAAGATGAGAAGCTGGTATTCAGGTATGAGTTCTAGAAAACTAACCATTTATGGCTACAGTATTTTTAGTGTATAAATCTATTATGTTTGATTGAATATTACTTAAAATTATCAAGATGTGTAAGATGTTATTAGATTCTGTTTTAAATAATTATCTTCAAAAAACCGTTTGTAAATAATTTTCATGACAACTTTAATTCTCTCAGTGAAAAGTGATAGGATTTTTTTGCAATAGTTATGTATTGTCCGTTTTTTCTCAACTGTCAAAGCTTGAATAATTTCAGGGTGACTTAATGCATTGTTTTTATACTGACGGCCTATTTTTTATTAAAAATATCTTGACTAAAACCTATTATAGGGCATAAGAAGCATTACTCAATCATAAGACACAATTTTGGAAACTCATGGGTGTATTAAGACAATTTTTACAAACGCATTCATCGTGAAATTATTCATGATGAGACAGAAAAAACGAACAATGTACACTCTGAAATGATTCACATTATGTAACCAGGTAGTGCTCACTGCAAAATATAGAAATTACCTGATAATAAAGATTTATACACTTCTATGTTCTTGTATTGGGACCACCTAAGTTTAGTGCTTTTGTATCATAGGAAGGTTTAATGAATAAAAACCTGTCATAAGAATTAAATCAAGATGTATAAATTTTCTTACAAAGATTGAGTGACACTTGGTCTTATTACATTATATACTATTTATTTTATGTTACAATTTTAAGATATAATTTAGGTGGTCACCTTATTTGAACTGTACTGTAGTTGAACTGTCATGAAAGAGGATTTGTAATGCATGTGAATTACATATCATCTTTCATGATATTTAACCTTAGTTATATAGCCAACTACCAACCTTTTGTATACACATTTATCATTTTGTAAAAGACAGTATTTGACTTGGATATTTTTTTATTGTACTTGTTTGCATTTATATATTTTATATCACAGTATCTTAACTTGAAGAGGGGAAATTTTTAATTGTTATAAGCTTTCTTATTTATTTGTTTAAACTTCATTTTGTCTTGCGTTTATCAATCTATCATTAATACTTATTTGGTAACTTGTCCGATGCATTCCCAGAAAACAAACTTTAAGAAAGTTAGGATAGATTTCAAAATCAAAATTTGTTTGCTACAATGTATGACCAATAGGGGGGAAGGGGGAGGGAACTTCGGTGGCAGTAGTGTCAATATACTAGCAGTTTGACTAGTCAGTTATATATAAGATTCCAGCGAGTTTGATGTTGGATAACCATTAGTATTATCCCAAAATATTTTAGTCAGTAAAACTTTTATTCAATTCTGTTTGGGGGGTGTACCGGGGATCTGGCTCACTGTTATAGTTCACCAGTTCTCATTACAATCAAGCCTTGTACATTCTAAAGTCTCTCTGACTGCAACAATTGTTGCATGGTGGTTGAAACTGCTATTATTGTGTAGCCATGGCAACAAATTAAGATAAGTTGTGGGAATAACATAACTTAGTCTCCTGAGGTCTTCCTATATTCTTAGGATGTCTTCAGCTTATGCATGTTTGGATTTTAATAATTTGTTCCCAAGAAGTGACTTCAAAGTTTCTCTATAGCTGACATTGAATTTCTTTAACTATATATCCTTTGTAGAAACTTTGCAAAGGGTATTGTTGAAATTGTTTGACAATATCACCATGGAGATGCCGAATTTGAATGAACATAAGTATAATATGAGTTGCAGCAATGTTGAAGTTATTGCAGTAACATTGTCTTAGTAAGAAAGTCTCATTTAAGTTTAATTTATCTCCAACAGCAAGGGTGAAATTTTAATGCTGTGTACTAAGATATGAAAATACCAATGGAACTATTGGGTGAACCTTAGTAGCACTTATATGATGTCTTCACTAGGAAACAAACAATTTTAAAAATGTATCCCTAGACTTAGGATATTTAGTTTTAAAGAAGTGAGCATGTCAGTGAGTAACAAGCTGCAGAGATCTAATCTATATGATATTTGTTGAATTCTGTTGAACAATACAGTGAGCTAGATAAGGAATGATTTCATGGTTTCATCACTGCATCTCATCTATTTTTTGATTTCCTTGTGTGAGGAGTTAGTTAAGTTTACCTCATTGTTTGCTTAAAGTTAGAGTGCACTATCTTACTATCTATCATTTTACTTATTAAGAAACTGAAGGTTCTGTTGTGGTCAGGTTTGCATGATCACAATGAAAACTGACATGCTGTACCAGTAGCATGTTTGTGGTTGTCGTTGGCAACCTCAGTACATTCTTCTGTTACACTCCAGAAGTACCGTGGGCAAATTGACTGGAGAAATCTCGTTTTCATGAATATGCATGAGGCAAGCAATGGTTTTTTTCCACAAATTTGGGAAAAATGACCCATACCCCTAGAATTGGGAATTTTATTAGCAATTAGGTTTAAATTGGGCTAAAATGTCATGCAAATTTAATAACAAAAGCAGATTTAACAAAATTTGTCTTTAGTTTTCATTCTTAATTAATTTAATTAGTTAATTAAAAAGAAAGATAACTGAGATGACTATAATTTAAGCTGAAACATACTTACAGCTGTCTTTTTTCAAATTTTTTTTCTTTTTCAAGTTTTATTGGAATTTTGGATGAAATTTGGGAAAAAAAGATATGATTTTAGATTGGGAGTATAGCCCATAAATGGCTATAAAATTGACAAAAAAAACCCACTGGCAGGGGACACAAATCTCTTTCCAATGAAATCCGATGTTACAATTAAAATACTCTTCAATAACAAGGACATCAATCTGGGATTTTCTTCACCAGCATCAGAAATATCACTCATGGAGGCTGCCATTTTGAATGGTAAACCGAAACTTAGATATAAAACGTAATTCCGTTGGCTTAATTTCCGCATTGGTTTCCTTGTAGAACCAATGGAACTGCCTCGTTAATTATAGCCCCGCTTCGAAGAAGAGGGGGATATACTGTTTTACCCTTGTCCGTGCGTCCGTGCCTTCGTCCGTCTGTTACAAAATTTCCGTCGCAGTTTTCTCAGCAACTATATCATGCAGCAGCCTAATACTTTGCATATTGCTTCATCCCATAGTCCCATGTTGTGTAAAGCGATTTCATGCTCCTTGCTTATCTACTTCCTGTTTGTCGCATATTTTTAGATTTTGGCGGGGGTATCACTAGTGAGCATTAGCTCATAGATTTACTTGTTATTCATGATATTCCTTACCAAATAGCCCACTGTACATAACGCAGCATAACAGAGAAATTATGTATTGTGGGATAACCGACAATGGAAAAAGCATATGTCTAATGTAATTTAACTCTGGTCTGTAGTGCAGATGGTAGCACACCGGGATTTGAAACCTCATGACCCCAAGGGTTTACGGGTTTCAAATCCCACCTGGGGAGGTTAAACCCTTACATGAAAATTTGACAATAATGACAATTTTCCTCCATTGATAAGATATATGGAGAAGATGCTGGCTCGTGGAAGGGAAGGTGTGTACTGGTTATAGACAAAGCTCCCGAAAGCTAGGTTAGGTGCGCTTGACTCTGTAAAATGACCAATATTGTGTTGACATAAATCCAATTAGAAAATAGTATGATTGTGGTCACTGGCTTCAGCTTTAAATATTGTCATCTTAATGCATTTACAGCTGAGTAAATGTTGCTTGTCCATGTGTAGTAGAGGTATTATACAGCAACTGTACTTGCCTTCAAGTTAGTGTTTAGGGCTGTTTATGAATGGAGTGGTCCTGGGTTAGAATCTCAGATAGGACCATGGAATTTATACTAGGTTACTAGCATACAGCGCAGGAAACTAGAACTTCATTCTCTGTTCTGAGTAAAGCCTATGCCTTAAACATCATCCCTATAAATTGTTAGCCAGAATTCGGCTTATAGTTTGGCGAAACCTGGGCGGGCGGGTGTCCGTTGTTGTTAACAATCGCGTTGAAGTTTTTCTTTACCATATATTTCTGCCATTTATTGTCCGATCTTTATGAAACTTCATACCATGATAACATACCTTGCCATGAACAGAATTAGACAGTAACCACAACTCTACCTGCCTTTATCATTGATTATTTCTCTTTGTCATTTTTGTGTTAAAGTTTTTAAATCTGGCTTTAATGTGGTTTCCACATTGCATTTCAAAATTATCAACTAGCCTGACTATGAATCAAATTTGTTTGTTCCAGGCTTCAGGCTGATGGGCTAAGGGGATGTTTTTTTTTCTAAAATGTAGCTAGAAATCAAAGTGATATGTAAAATATAAAATATAATTTCTAAAAAATGATTAAAATGGAGATATAGTGCACTCCAATTTTAAGCTGATACTTATTTTGGCGACTTTAATGTACTGGGCTCCCTGTTTTGGATTCCTTGTTTCCTCATTGATTCTGGCAAGTTTTAGCTCTGTTTTTCATGTTGTGGATTTACAGGCTTTTTGTATATTTGCTGTTGTCTGTCAGCATGTTAACAAGTGGGAATCATAATTTACTGAGAAAATACAAAGAATAGAAACTCTAATAGCTAGCTGTCAATGATTTGCTGTAAGTTTTGTTTCTGATGGTTATTTGTCATTGATGACTTGTGTTATTATTTTCTATTCAAATTCCTAACGTAAAAATTCCTGTTGATATTTTTAAATAGAAATAAGGCTGTGGCAATTTCCTGTAGATTAGGGATGAGACGATAATGGTCGTCACATTGTACAATATGTATTGATCTGAAAGGATATTTTAGATACCATGTGTTATGGGTAATTATAATAATTGAAAAAATACAAACATTCACATTTTAATTTAAAGAATACTACAACAGAGGAATGCTTCCATTAGTCAGTTTTACAAATACATTAGCAATAAGGATCACAAAATAATTAGATAAAAACAATTTTTTTTGTCAAGTTCTATACAAAAAACAGTGCACAGTTGATGTCAAGTTCTTTATAAGAGCACTTTGTTGCCAAACATATTGTTACTGTATTGATATATTGCCATATCGTCTCATCCCTTCTGTAGATAGGATACTTTGATACTTAACCTATTATTGGTAGAGTTCTTTGACACAATATGACTCTGATATATTACGTCAGGGTGGTTCTAGCCCATTGTGGAGAATGTCTTCTGACACAAGAGGGCTTAGATGTTTTGGGTCAGGGTAGTCTTAGCCCATTGCTGACACAATGTGGTGATGAAATCATGGAATCATTCTTTTCCCCTTCAGTTTGTAATGTTTGAGATGCAGATCCCATTTAGAGTATAGTCTAGATTAAGAACCTGGACTAAACATAAGTTATTGTTGTACATATGTACAGACACACTCGTTAGCCTTTATTCCATGTGCATGTTGTCTGCAAATATGTCATCTCTGCAAACATCTGTATAGTAACAAGGTGAATACTTTTATAAATGATAAACATTAATGCAGGCATCACACTGTCCCAAAATTGAAACCTGATGGACACACAAATATGCAATTTCAAATTTCACGCGAAGATGGTCCTGAAATAAGTTGACAACCTATCATCATACGAAACAAGTACGATTCATACAGAAGGCTACGCGATCACATCCAATCCACACAGGATCATTCCTACTAAAGTTTATGCAACATATGCAATTCACACATGGAGTAGTCTACCACAGGACTTGCAAAGGCCATACAATTGGTTACAACATTATAGTGTTAGTGTGATGATGTTTGAACGTAGTCATGAAGCGTCACTTGACCTAGGTGGTATAAAAGCGGCAAATTTCAGTAGCTTATAGTATTGGGAGCACAACTAGGTTTAAACACGAATTTGGATTTGATTTTACTTTATCATGCCACCAAAAGTAGGAAGAGGCAAGGGTGAGGGTCTTGATAATAAATACAGAACCCAGATGAGGAAAGCAGAGGCATGATTTAGAGGTCCAAGAAAACTGTACTGAGCATGCATTCAACTTCTTTTCCACAAAATTACATACAAGCTGAATCCTAGGTTATTTAAGTTCAATATTTACAATTTTTTTACATCATGATCCCATCTTGATGTTATTATACCAAAATAGGATGGCAACACAACCGTAGTGGGGGGGGGAGCTTCAAGTAGTTGTGTTGCTTTTCTTAGACAATCGAGCATCTTATTCCCTTTATATTGTCTCCTTGAGGCTAAAAATGCCAGATATAGCACCGAAGATCTCGCGAACTAATGACAAAGACTACAAAATTGACAAAATGACGACTTTACAAAGCCTAAAATTGGAATTTTTTGACATGCCATAGATTTTCGACCGCTCACAAAGTTTTTGCCGGAGTCTGAAAATATTAGCCAGGGTCATGCAATGGCTGAAGATGCCCTCTCAAATGGCCTGATATTATAATGGTCAGATCCGAATTTGAAAATATTTCCTTACTCATGTGTCCATCAAGTGCTTATATAGGGACTGTGACGCCTGCTTTAAAATTATTTTGTTTATCCGTGGTTACATTCCTTTAGAGTCATGTATATGTAGTACCAACAAACAAGTATACAAACTTTAAGTCTAATATCTTGCTAAGTATTGCAGATATAGGAAAAGCTTTAACATCATACTTTGTTTTTCTAATTAAGGGCAATGACTTAAAAAATAATACATCCATAGCGATGTCACGTCACAGTAAGGTTGATATAGGCCCATTGAATAAGCATGCTAACTTTCTATAAAATATCTTAAAAAAAGATACTATGATTGAAACAAGCTCAGTTTTAGTTTCTATGAGTATCTGTTTTAATATGAGATCCAACCTGATTAAAACCCGATCTAAAATTTTCCGCTCACCTACTCGCTAATTTAGATCTGGCATTTTCCAAACGTAGGTCACGTTCAGGTAACTTTTTCTCATTATAAAATTCATGACGAAATTGTTAGGCCTATATGATTCGTAACTTGTTTACATCGTCTACGTCATGCAATTTGAAATGAGCCGTCCAATCGCAGACTGTAATTGATACCGCTGTTAAATTAGCTTGCAAACCTAGCTTGGTCTAAAAATAAAAATTACGAAATCAAAATGTTATTAATAGTGTTTCGTCTAGATGAAAGTTACGCATTGATTGGTTGACACGAAGTTCATCTCGACATGACCTTTCACAGAGACATAGAGATCCTGTACGACAATGCTCTATGTACAGGATATCTGTTTACAGAGATTGTATGAGATCTGAAACATGAAAAGTCTTACAACCTTGACTTTAACAGTATGAATTGATTAAGTGATAGTTTACTCCTTTGGTGGAAAGAAATGAGATTTTTTCAACAAATATCAAGTAATCTCACTTACTTTTATAAAAATAGGCTGTATCTTAAGACACAAACATTGTTAGTTAATTTAGTTAATTGATGACAAGTTTATAATTATGCATGGATTCTTAGATAATAACACCGAGGTGAAATTTTAGACTTAAGACTGCATAGACATACTTGTGAGACAAAGTTGGACAATAGGCTGCTTTCTGGGTACAATGTCCCTACATTATTCTTAACTAGCCATAATGTTGAATTTTTACTGTAACAGACAACATGTGCATGGAAAACTGACCTTGTTATTGAATTAATTAATGTTACTGTAACTTAAGCCTACTTTTGGTCAGTTCCAGATATAGCTCAGGGAATTTTGTGTAATTGCAATGCACAGTACATTTACCATGTTAATTATATGTTAACTTGGTTGAACATTTTGTGTGAAGTTACCACCACTGTGGTCATTGGTTCTGTTTTGGAACTTTCATTTAGCATATTGATCATGAGTTGAAGTGAGTTGACAGTTGTCCTGGTAGTAAAACAAGCTGTAAAATGGTAATGATTTTCCTAAATGGTTTTTTGTATGCTTGATTTGTTTTCAAGATGCAGATTTTATAAATATTGGATATTACATTGCCTTCCATAAGTTCCTTCATACTTTTATAATTTACATAGTACTCAATGAAGTTTTAAAAGGTTGTAAAAACAAGGTATTGTTAAATGAATTTTAAATTTGCTTTTAAAATCAAATTCTTATTATTTTGGATATGGAATCACAAAATATTCCAAAACTTGACGTTGGTTCATTGTGATACATTTACCATAGTTTTGGAGACTGATTTAAAACTTGCTGCAATTCAAAAATGAAATGTACCCTCAGAAAATTTGTTTCAATTGCATGAATAATGAACTAAATAAATGTTATAATTTTACTTCTTGGAACTTGGAATTGGTAGCGATTTAATTATTTGTATTGTGAAGAAACTTTTGGAGGGCAGTGTATATGAATATAAAGACGAAGATGGTTGTAGTCTGTGACCCTGGATGTCACTGTTGGTCTGTTTTATTTAGCAGGCTGTAAAAATAATCAAGTGGTCTGTAATTTAAGATCAAAGAGTCCATTCTGACACCTGTTTAAGTTTGATGTCAAAAATCAGGTCTAAATGCAAATATTTCCTTGATACTTCTAAAATTTAATTTGCACTGAGAGTAGACGTTGAGAATACCCCACAGTGTCAGGACTGACAATACTGTTTGGTTTCCTTAACTCTCCTGTATTTACATGTTATAAATAATTTAGAAATATTTTCTGGATTTCATATCTCTTAATTTTTAATCCCTGTCTCTTGTTGTTGTACTCAGTCAGTACTTTCAGTTTTATTTTACTACCAGTGGCAATACTTAGTTGGTGCAGTAAAATCATTCAGAGGTTAATTAGGTTTATTTATTTTTTTACTTGAATTGGGTCACAATATTGATGAATTATTATCAATGGCTGATTATGTTTGGTATTCAAATAGCTGGATTGGTTGAATTAAATGGATTTTCCTTCTGGTTAAAGGGACCCTAATTTGTACACAGTACACTAAATATCATGTTGATTATTAATGTGGTTAGTAAACAACACCATTTAATCATACTATAGCTGTTGAAAAGAACACTTGAAAGCTTATTATTATCCCCCGCCGATGGAATCGGGAGGGGGATATAGTTTTGGCGTTGTCCGTCCTTCCGTCCGTCCGTCCATCCGTCCGAATTTCGTTTCCGGAGTAGTTCTCTGCAACTACTGGCTGGAATTCAACAAAACTTTATGGGAATCATCAATATCAAGAGGAGATGCGCATGTGGTCAGCTTTTTTCGGATCAGACCCTTTAACTCAGAGTTATGGCCCTTGATTAGTTATGTAGTATGCATGTAGAGTAAAAGTTGTTTCTGCCCTACTTCTCTGCAACTACTGGCTGGAATTCAACGAAACTTTATGGGAATTTTCAATACCAAGAGGAGATGCGCATATCGTCAGCTTGTTCTAGTCAGACACTTTAACTCGGAGTTATGGCCCTTGATTAGTTATGCAGTATGCATATAGAGGAAAAAAGATTTCTGCGCTATTTCTCTGCAACTAATGGCTGGAATTCAACGAAACTTTATGGGAATCATCAATATCTAGAGGAGACGCGCATATCGTCGCCTTGTTCTGGTCAGACCTTTCAGCTCAGAGTTATTGCCCTTGATAAATTGTGCAGTGTTCATATAGAGAAATATTGCTACTTCTTTGCAACAGCTGGATTGATTTCAATAAGATTTTATGGAAACCATCAATACAGAAAAGAAATTTGCATCTCATTTGCATGTCCTGATAATTTTATTAACATGGAGTTATGTATGTTCCCTATTATGGTTTTATGGATTTTTATATTTATTAATAAAGCCTTATGTCTCCAGTTGTTGTGTTAGTAAAAACAAGTACTCGGCGGGGGATATAAATTCAACGAATTTGCTTGTTTAATCCAGTACTGACCAGTACTGCGTGATTTGCCCAACCAAATTGCTTAGACCAGTGTCTGAAGTAAACAAATCATGATCATTTTCGCACCTCGCACCTTAATTTTGACGGTTTTTACAAAAAAAATATTTTTATTTCCTGGCTCGCTCATAAAAATTTGGTGAAACTGCTATATAAAGCAAGGGAATAAAGACTTTTGTATTTTTTTGTCTTTGCTCGCTCACCCCTTTTTTTTTTCCAGAAAAATCCGTAGAACATATGATCAACTTGTTGTGGCCTTAAGTTTATTTATATTCTCTGTAATGAAACTATTGATGAATACTTAATGTCGGTGATTACAAAAATATTCTGATGAGGTTGCATGGGCAGCTAACCAATATGTGTCTGTTGCATTCTGTTTATTTTGGTTTCTCCTATTTGTAGGAAAAGAAAGTTGTATAAAAATGTCATTTTTTATGCAAAAATGAATATAAATTTAATATGGTCCTAAAAGTGATCTAACCCGGGTCGATAGCGCAGTTGGTAGCGCGCCGGATTTGGATACTTGTGACTGAGGGGGTGCAGGTTCGAATCCCACCAGGGAGGTTATACCCTTCCATGAAAATTTGACAAAAATGTTGATTTTCCTCCATTAATTAGGTAATATGGAGAAGTTTCCGGCCTTGTGGAAGGGTAGGTGAGTACTGGTTATAGACAATGGTCCAGGAAAGCTAGGTTAGGTGCGCTAGACGCTGTAAAATGACCTAAAATTGTTTTGACACGGCATTAACTCCAATAAATAAATATATAAAAAGTGATCAGAATTTCAATTATCCATGTTTCAATCTAAATATTTCTGTTGTTAAGTAACATAACATCATTACATGAGTTATTTAGTCTAATATTTAAAACCTTGCCTTAGAATGTATGCCAAGTAAACATACATTGTATATCTAATAGAAGTAGATTTCTTTTAGTCTTTCTTTAAGTTGATTCGATGCGATTCAATATTTTTTCTTCCGATTCGATTTTTTTTCGATTCAATTCATCTATTAGAATAGTTTACTCCAAATATGCATTTATACATTTATTTGAGATTAAAACTATTCATTATTGATAAAATAAAAGTGTTACTCAAATTAAATTCACATGAAACCCAAAAATCTGTTACAATGTAAATAAAGATTGCTTCTTTAAGTATGAAATGGACTGGGTACGAATATAAAGGTCGCGAAAATGTATCATTAATGTTATATCAACTAAAAAGTATCTATATATACAACATGAAACATAAATTGTAACAGTATATGCAGCTCTAAATATACTGCAGATAACACCTTGCTACTTGATTTAATAAAGGGAAATAACCATTGCGGGGAGTTAGTGTCTTTTAGGTGCCCTTTTGCTTTTATGCTTATAACTTTTGTAGGTACGTTTAAAGGTCAGTATCGAATCCAAATTCGTGGGTCCCGAATTGAAATCGAATCGCCACCCTCACTGTCGAGTTTCGATGCATCGAATTGAATCGTTGCAGCCCTGGTTGATACGGCGTTAACTCAGGCCTTTTTTTCATGTGTTGGGGAAGTAGCCTGTAGCCTTTTACAAGGGGAAAAATGGCACGGGATAATTGGAAAATGGGGAAAAATTAAACTAGACTATTTAGATCTATATTTAATTCTTGTAATCATATTTCATTCAAACTGTTATTGTTTATGTTTGTTGGGTGGAGATTTAAACTTAAACTTAAACTTCTTCATTTGATTAAAAGCCTATTTCTATATTACATATTCAATGGCGTTGTACAAAAGATAAATCATAAAAACTAAATAAGTAAAAACCCTCCACCATAAATCTATAAAATAACAAAGAACAAAATAAATTCATTACGTATGATGTTATATAGTGTGATTATGCATTTATTTTTCATAAATCAAGTTTATAAGACCCATATTAATCTTAGTTCATGATTTAACTTTATTTTTTCATTTGTTTTCATTAATTTGATATTTAAAGTTGTTGTCCTGAACAGTATAACATGATGCTACTGTTAACCGGACTTGTCCTGAACAGTGTAACAACGCCACTGTTAATAGCAACCCCAGCTGAATTTTCAAACAAACTATATTACCATTTAAATGAAATGGGAATATAAAGCCTTAAAAACCAAACACAGAACAGTTTGAATTATCAAAATATCTTAATAAATAAAAAAGTTATGATGATTTTAAGTTCTGAAATTTAGGTCTTTTTCGGGAAAATTTCCTCAACATTTAAAGAAGGGAATAATTCGCGCTTCGCGGACCAGACGGAAACTTATTACAATTCAAAATCATCATAACTTTTTTATTTTTCAAGATATCTCAATAAAAATTCTCATGCTGATTCATTTTTTCATGCAGATTTCATTTCTGATGTTAATTTTGTTGTGTTGTTTACCAAATTTGGTATATTTCAGTAAAATAGAATTTTTTTTTCACATTTTCATACATTTTATTTTTTATGATTTCATTTGAATTCCTCCGAAGAGTTTCTACAAGCTAGTAACAGTTTTGGCATGTTCATACATAAAAAAATCAAAAACAAAAAGAACAATTAGCAATTTAAAATGACACCATTCTACATGAAACTGAACTATTCACATTTGAATTTAATGTAATTTTATGATTATTTCAGTTGCATTTTCTCATTTTCTATTATTACTTATGTAATGCATTAGACTGACAAGCATAATAATAACTTAATAAGACAGTATCTTCTCATGAATCAAAAAAACATTTTCTTGTATGTAATAAACAGTTCATCAAGTTCCTTATAAGAAGAAAAACTCCATTGTCTTCCAGCATTAAGACATTCAGGTACTATTCCAGCTGCAAGTACAAATTCATTATTCACTGACTGAATGTCATCTCGAGAAGGCCACATGTATGTTCCTGGTTTTTTACAACGTGTCATGAACTTAACCTGCATAGTTTCGGTGTCTTTTTTAAGAACAAACCCAGGGTACCATGCATCCTGGTATGCTACAGCCACATAGTCATTCACATTAATGTTTTCTGAGTTAGGCAGATGATTAGTGAATTCCTCCGATAAATCACATTCTTCTTCATATGTACACCCTTTCTTTTGTCTTTTAGCTGGTCTTTCCATCATCTCACATATTTCATTGGAAATTCCTTTTTCCTGTTCAGTGTGTTTCAGTCGCATTATTCGTCCTCCTTTCCGAGCACTTTTCCATAATTGTTGTTTCTCCTCACGTCATGTCATTTCATCGTACCACTTTTTCATTTGTTTTCTGTTCCTTTTAAGAAGTTGAACAGAACTGTGGTGGTGCATTGATGCGTTACGTCTTCTTTTCTGGCTGGAATCCAAATCACCGAAGTGGTGTTCACAGCCTAAGTTAGTGAGTTTGGAGAACTTTGTACTGCTCAGCGTTTTTTCATCGGCCTCTGAAGCAAACACTCCGTTGTGCATGAAATCAGTTAACTGTTTATCAATAGTCCTTATCATAGCTTTGCATATCAGCTTAATTACAGAGTACACAATTTTGTTGTTTTCAGTAAGCTCATAATTACTCAGCACATTTAATAATCTGTCTTTATTTGGGATGTCATATTCCTGGTCAGTCCAGTTTGAAGCTATATCTAACAGTACCTGAGGGTTTTCGGTGGAAGATAGCAAATATCTGTGCAAATTTTGTATGTGCGAATACAACTGAACATATGCAACTTTCCCTTTCGCCACTAATTCCCAGTATGGTCCTGTGATCTTGACATAGACATACCCAAGACATGTCAGGAGAGATAGAATTTCTTCAGATTTTAAATCAGCTGCAACAGCTTGAATCTTTAAATTTGGGTCAGAAACTGTATTAATTACATCCAGGAAGTCCGTTTGGTGAACAAGTACCTCAGCTGCTGTCTGGAACAAACCATTAAACCTGTTGTCCCTGTAGTTACTGATAATGGACTTGATACATTTTCTCGCGCAGTATGCTTCCCAGCGATCACGTAAACCTAGGTGCTCTCCAGCTGGTCCAAAGATATCTGCTGTGGTTCGTACTACACGCTCAACTACAATTCCTTTTTTTGACCAAAATTTAAACACTGGTAGACTGTCACGGCCAAGTGGGCCATTACTTTCAACTACGCTTTTTTCAAACGATTTAAGGTCATTACAAATGTATTGGTGAAATCCCAGTAGAACATGGGCCATGCAGTGGAAATGTTTCACAGTATTTACTTCACTTTCATTTTTACAGTTTTCAAGCATACCATCTCTCCATTCCACTAAAAACTTGTCAGCTAGTTTCTCGTTACTAGCACGGTCACTCATAGTGAAAGCCAGTTTAGATAAGGATTTAATAACAAATTCCTCGGACATCGATTCTTTGAAGAGCACGTCTTCTGTGTTTGTGCTTGAAATTTGAGCAAGTTCATACAGATGGCCTTTAGTGACATTATGTATAGTCTGCGCAGTCTCCCTAGCAACATGTGTGAATCCTAGACTGGCAATTTCTCCGTTGTCAAGTGTAATAGAAGTGTCTACCATCTTCTGTTTTCTCCTTGTTGTGCCGTCTCTGTTCAATCCCCAGTGTTCTGAATTTTCTATTCTCTCTTTCAAATACAATTTGGCAACATAATGTCCCTCATCTATGATAGACTGAACTGTAGAACTGTTTGGGAGTTCACTAACAGAGAATTTCTTATTGAACAAGTTCTGAGAGACGGCATCTATGACCGTTGAAACTTTTTCTGTTGCCACTTCAAGTCCTGCTAGCTGAATTACACACATACGCATATTTTCAGTGTAGGTTCCATTGTCATTTTTTGTTTTCATGTCAGCTTCATTTTTCTTTAGTTCTGTAAGTTCATTTTGAAAATCAGACCTCATCATATCACGTTCTGTAATGTTTTCACTTAATAAAACAATTTGTTTCTTCATCACTTTTAAGTTGTTATCAAATTCTTCCAACTTATCCTTGTTTTTGTTCTCTGCCAGACAATATTTCATTCGAAGTTTACTGTTTGATTTCTGAGCATTTATTTTGCGAGATTTTTCACTTTGAAGTTTTTCACTTACTAACTGCAGTTCTTGTTCAAAACTCTGCACCTTTTTCTCTAGATATTTGATTTTCTCAGAATATTCTTTATTTAATGTCTCTACTCTCTTAAGCTTTGTTTGTTGAGTTCTTACAGTTCGCTGTGAATCGCGAAGGAGTTGTAAATTCTTTCGAGCAGTTTCATCACGTTTCTTCATGTTTTTTAGTGAGAAATGACCAACTCTCTCTTTAAATGAATCAAATTTTTCTTCCTCTAATTTAATCAGCTTTTGCAATTTCCTTGGTTTTCTTGTTTGTGAATTACATAAATATTTCTCTAAATTCCACTTTTTGGTAACTTCAGTTACAGTGTCAGAGTCACTGGTTTCAAAATCTGTTTGTACACATGAATCTTTTATCTTTAGCTCACATACTTTGCTTTCAGTCACTTGACATGTAACGTTTTCATTTGAAATGCTTTGAAACTCAGAAGAGGGTTCTGTTAGATTTTCAAATTGGACAGCACATTTTGTTGTTTTTATTCTAGGTACAAATACACCATTCAGTAAATCCTTAACATTTTTAAACCCGGGAACTTTTTTTTACTAACAAGTTTTTTCTTTTTCTCTTTAAGAGTACTAATCCGTGAATGAAAAGTCTGTGGTTTTACGTCCAGAAAATCACTGTTTATTTGAACAAATAATTCACAAATTTCATTTAGAGTGAAGTTTGAAGTCTGGCAAAAATCAGTTACTTCCAAGACCAGTCCATTTGTTATTCTAGCTTGTTTAGTTACATCTCTATTAATCAAATTGTCTGAGCTGATACCAGCTAATTCACAGTGTGGGCCTGGAAATGTCATGATGTAATTTTCTGTTAAGCTGTCTCTGAAAAAAAAAGAATTATCACTGATACAATATTTTGTTATAGTTACACATGAAATGAACTGATGAAAATCTTTATTCCGTGTAATTTTCTAATAGATGCCGGTCTAGCACAGTGACCTCAGTCTTCTGATCATGGGGTCTTTCGTTCGATTCCCAGGCGGGGCGTACTTTAGTGGAGCTTGCTCATGAAATGATTTCTGCAGACATTCTTCCTCCTTATGATGATTATTATTTATGTAGGGAGTTGTCAGTCACTGTTGAAAGTATTTGCTTAGTTGTTGGTTAATCAAACAACAAACTATAATTTTCTATAAAATTCTTTCGTTTTTATGAACATATATTTCTTTTAAATATATAAAACGAGTACACATTGAGTTGTTATAAATTCACAGTCAGTTCGTGTCTGTAGGGTCGACGCGGCTGGGGACGAAACACAGTAAATTTTAACCATTTTGTAAAGTTTTCACTTTAAACTATGTAAAATATTAAATTTTCAAGGAACATAAACCCATTTTCAATGTCAAAAAGGTTAATCAGATCAATATGAAAGCGTTCAAAAACGCTTGGGAGGTTTGGGAAAAATTTCATTTTAAAAACAAAATTTTGTTTTGAGCCGTCGTGTTTATGTACAAAAAATGCTTCTTTCATCTATGTTAGCTCAAAAATACGATGATAAATGACTCAAAGTACTTACCAAAATAATTATCCGTTGAACATACGTAAATATGTGTTAGTTTATGCTGCTAATCGACAGTTAATCAAGCGATGTCATTTCATTCTGTATTAGCGTAATGGCGGCCGCCATCTTGGATTCGTCGAGGTCAGCGCGTAACCCAATTCGCGTTTTTCAAAATCAGTTGCAGGTATCAAATACTATTTTTTACATCTACTTAATAATTAGTCTTTCTTCTTAATGTAGGCGTTACCGAAATCAATGTAGCATATCGGAAACTTGAAATATTTTACGTCAACTTCAGGTCGCATTTTCTAACGATTGGGCGGTCCTACGAGAATTTCATTGACGCCCACTTAAAGGCCATCCAATCACGAAGACGAATTATTTAAAGAAAGCCTCATTAATATTCAAACTATAACCCGCGATTTTGAATAAACACAGTAGGTGTCATAATCCGTGATCCAAAAACGCGATTTGCAGGAAGTCGGTAATTAAGCTGTCATCTTGTTAATTACTTCAGAACATCGAGATTTATTGTTAACACATTTTTATGATATTTATACCAGATTATAGGGAATTTTATGGCCTTTTTATTGATATATATGATATTAGAATTGGACTGAAAACAATGCTTTTATGACGAGTTAAACACAACTAGTATACGAAATTATCGATATTCTCCATAAAATCGATAATCAATAATCTCTTATCAGGGTTGCTACTGTTAACCAGACAATTCCCCAAAGGTGTCGAAACATCACCTTTAAAGGGACCCCTTATTTTAAGCAGTTATGCAATTATATAAAAACAAATTATGTTTTGACAGAGAGAGAGGCATAATATAATGAAATAACTTAATACATTTACCACTGTTAAGGCACTTATTAACTTCATAACTAAAGAGATTTAGTAGCTTTAAAGGTATCATCATCGATGGGTGTTGACTCAATTCCATGTTCAACCAAAAGGGCATCAAGTTCTTCATTCGAAGGTTCCTAGTTGTCACGGCAGGGGTACTGTTAGTTCCTTTGTCATTGAAATCATTACTTGACTTTTCAAACTAAATGTGTTGCGTTTTCAACTGATTAATACCTGGCTGGGACTCATCTTGATGTTTTGAAGTTTTTAAGAAAACAAATTCAGGGTACAAGTATTTCTTATGTCATTTTTTCGTATTTTTGTATAATTGCGCCAATTCCGTAAGTAACCCAACAATTGCAACATGCTGAGAAAGACATACCACGTGCGTCTGGGAAAAAAATTAATTCGATGCCAGTTTGGGTGCGAATAATGTAGGGGCGAATGTGATTGAGGACGAATTATTAGCAAGAAATTACCGAACTGGTAATTTGAAGGACTCGCAGACTTGATTACTTATATTTTTGATAAACTTATTTAATGAAATGACCATGTTCCGTTCGTGTAATAGAATATTGGTAAATAACCGTTTCGATAATTAAATCCTGCGAGATTTCCAGTTTCTCTTTTGCCATATTTTTTATGTTAATACATAGTTTTAAGATATTTTGAAGGGGAAAATGGTTGTTGAGGGGAAAAATTGGTTTGTTTTGGGGAAAAAAGATACTTATTTTGCTTGGGGAAGCTGGGTTTAACGGCATCACGTAAAGTAGGAAAAAAAGGCCTGGTTAACTCAAATAAATAAATAAATTATATGTCAACATAGCCATGTGAAAAGCTAGTTGTTATTCATATCATTCATATTGAAGTCCAAGTAATATTAATAATAACATGATAAAACCCTGCTGATTTAAATAAATATGGATTACTATTTTATTAAAAGTGATAAATTATAATGATTATAATAATATATAGACTTTATTTAACAATGGATACACATTTTGATGAATCCAATCTTCTATGTGGACCTCTGATAAAACTTGTACAAGTTGTTTACAATACTTACATAGTGAAAACATCTATTAAATTCATAAATTGAATACAGAAGTATTGTAGTAAGTATCTAAATACACAGGGTTAATGTATGTGCCACTGACAGTTGAAATGAAATTTAACAATACATTTTATATCATTAATAAAACTATTGCAGTTAGTTAAGATTATTAAGTACAACAGTAAATTAAATCAATGTCTATATTATAATAAAGTATTTGTTGTCCAAAGACATGAAATTCAGTACTGAGTTACACAGCTACCCTTTTATACAGTAGAACCACTGTATTATATAATAATACAGTACATAGAAGTTGAGAATTTTGCATGTTGTGAAAGTGAAAAGTTGAGAAAACGACACAAAACTTGATCACGAAAAATCCCATACAATAATTGTATGTCATATTGTATGAAAACAAGACATTAGGGCAAACTGGACAGTCTGGTAACTCCTGGGACTGTGTAATATTGTATGTCACATTGTATGAAAACAGGACATGAAGAAGACTGGACAGCCTGGTCTGTCCTGGGACTGTGTAATATTCTCAGGTTCTACTGTATCTAAAATTTGAATGACAAGACTTTCAGTTGTGATAACCATTGTAACATTTAGTTGTCAAATAATGTTCAAACCTTTATATTGTATCTTTTGTACCCGTAATTTGACTGCATTGAATGAAAATATATCTGTGTAGTAAGGGTTTGAATTCTTTTCCGGGAGGTAAATATACCCTTCCATGAAAACATGTTGAAAATGTCAATTTTTCCTCCATTTAATAATAAGGTATATGGAGAAGTTGCCGGTCTTATGGAAGGGTTGGTGAGTACTGGTTATAGACAAGGGTCCAGGAAAGCTAGGTTAGGTGAGCTGTCCACAGTATAATAACTTATTGTTTAGACTCCGTGCTAAACCCAGTATATAAATAAAATAATCACTGCAATGTTTTATTAAATTAACCTTAATTTTATTAATTATACACATGTACATGTAGGTGTAATGATTAATATTGTGAGGTTTCATTGAAAAAATCATACTTAAGAGTTGTTAAATTAATAAAATCAAAATGAAGTCTTTTCTTCAATGTCATACAGCCTGAGCACCTAAGTACCTAATTCAACCTTTAGAATGAGAGTAAGCCAAGTGTGGCAGTGTAAAATTATCATTCACATAAAATGCTACATATTAATAGAACGATAGTCTTACCTTTACTTCATGTATCAAACAAATGATGTCATACATTGTTAAATGATTTTATTTTTAATATAAATGACTAAAATAAAAAATATTTCAAAATATATGTAGTTGTTACTAACGATGCTAGGTAGTGATCTACTATGGCTAAAGTCACATTGAAGAAGAAAAAAAAAGAAAATGCTCATACAAGAATAAAAGTAGGAAAGTAAAAAAAAAAAAAAAAGGAAATAAAAAGAAAGAAAAATATGATAGAAAAAAAAGAAAATGAACATAAAAGGAAATAAAAATATGATAGAAAAAAAAGAAAAATGAATATAAAAGGAAATAAAAATATGATAGAAAAAAGAAAAATAACAAATCTGGAAATCTAGATTATAGAATACAAAAAAAGGATAACTTGTCCAAACAGACTTAGTCATGTATTTACCATGGTTCAGGGTGGTTATACTGTTTAAGATTGTTGGATTGAAGTAAACCTTATGTACTTGTACAATGGACAGTAGTCGGGTATAGTATGGGAATCTAGCTAAGGTGCTTCTACATATATTCAGTACTTGTATTGAAGTACACAAAGATTAACTAGAAAAATGACCATTGTTTTTTTTTTTACCAGTAATGATGTATTGTAGCTTTATTTGTTCTTTGATACAGGAAGGAGAGGGTATAGAGTGTTATTCTTTAATTTTAGGTATAGCAATAATTGTTTATGTGAATGTGATATTTACATGTGCTCATGACTTAGTGTACTATAGATAAAGGTTGATATCTGGTATGAAGTATTAGACTGATGATTTGTATGTATATGACTTCAAAGCTGAACAAAATACTAGTGTTGCTCAATTTAAAAAAAAAGGGGAGTTACAAAAAGGGGTTTCGTTCATCCCTTGACTTTAAAATGTGATGTAATAACATGTTACATGTGTATCTAAAATAAATGTAGAAAAATAAGGTCTGTATGCTATGATCATTGATATTTTAATTTTCAATGCAGTTCACTAATGAAATGTTATACTGACATTTGGAAGTATTTGCCAACTTATTACTTATATATGTTACAAAGTTATTTTACAAAATCATGGCTTAATAATGTTACAATGGTTTTAAAATGATTATTTTAATAATTTTGAAATATATAAAATAATGTATAATATCAGGTTAACAGGCGCCTTTCCCTCTTGAAATTTCTTTAAAATCATGCAGTTTTCCCCAAATTTGAAGTTTACCTTGGATATTTTGTTCCCCTTTCTATGAAACTGTGATAGAATTTCCTCAAATGTTCTCTATATAAAAAGGCCCCAGGCCCCTTCCCCAAGTACTGTATAAAAGCTCTGACTATTTATTGATAATGATAAATTTTATTTAATTGTCACTGGCACATACATCAACAGTTGAACAACACTGATTGGCATACTTGAATTATCGATTATGATTTAGTCTTAACACAGAAAATTATAAATCTCAATAAATATTAAAGTAACCAATAATTAGTGATTTCAATTACTAAGACATCAATGATTTGTCAAGTCTCTGAAAAAATATTTTGTAGTCGGTAACACCATTTGAATAACTAGTGTAAACAGTATCATATGTAGGGCTGCAATGATACATTGAAACTCGATTGCGAGGGAGCCGATTCGATTTCTATTCAGCACCTGCGAGTTTCGATTCGATGCTGACCTTTAAACATGTCTACATAAGTTATAACGATGAAAGCAAAGGCCTACCTAAAAGACAAAGTATGTTGACAGTAAAACTGTGTTTCGCTTTGTTACATTTCTCTAAAAGTTTCCATTACGATTTTAAGTAGCACGTCTTGGAAACTCTGTTCCAAAAATATATTTGTAGTATATGCCTGGATCCTACGCTAATTGGGTCAGTGTATTTGAATTTTACTTGTTCTGATAAACCGGAAGTTTAGCTCCGCTCGCACAAGTCAAGGTTTGATGTTAGTTAATTCAAATTTTAATATATTTGCCTACCCAGTGTACGTTTATGTTATATGTACAATGGTATATCAAGAACTGCATCTTTCTACAATTTATGCTCCATGCTGTCTACACGTTTTTAGTTGAAATTACATTAATAATACATTTTCGCTACCTTGACATTCGTACCCAATCCATTTCATACTTTAAAAAAGCAAATATTAATTTAGCAGATTTTCGAGTTTCGTGTTATCAAATTTCAGTAACAGTTTTATTTAATCATATTATTTAGATTTAAGCTCAAATAAATGTATAAATGCATATTTGAAGTAAATTATATTAATAAATGAATCAAATAAAAAAAAATTGAATAGAAAGAAAAAGTATCGAATCAACTTTCCAGTGAATGATTGCTGCTCTAATCATATGGTTAAATGAAATGTTTCTGATTGTATCTAAGTCTGTACATGGGTACCATCTTCGGGTATGAGGTCATGTTCATTTTAATTCATTAGATGTATAAATTAATTACTTTGTGATTGAACTATTTAACTTAAGAGTACAAAAAAACCTGAGTTTAAATCAAACTTAATTAGATTATATTTTACATTGATTTAAATTTATGTGCACATTGTATTTCTGTCTTGAAAATTGCTGGAAAAATTTATTTATTACCTTTTTTGCCTAATGCTACTTGTTTGATTGAGTTAATAGCACATTAGTGTAAATATTTTGTATGAGAAATAATTATATAGGCTCAATGAACCTAATGCTCCTCTGAAAGAATTTACTGCACCAACTTTCCAGCTGTCATGATCTTCATGCTCATTGTCAGCTTTATATTTGTAATCACTTTTTGTAAGTATGTCTGTTCGCCCTCAGTCTGATAGTCCCCTACTTCTCTGCATTTCAAACATTACAAACTGCATCCCCCAAACTTAATTGAATACAAAAAAAATGCTGACACAGTTGAAAGGAGGGATTGAGTTATAGCGATAACTCCGGCATACAACTCAAAGGAAACTTAAATATAACTGGCCTGGATATTTCCGGTCATACTGCATTGATACTCGAGACCACTGAAGATTTATGTAGGGTTATTGGTCATATTGCGTGGCTGGGGGGAGGGTTTTTGGCATTATTTTGAATTAATCTATTCTAACTGACTTTTTGTTTGTTTTTTTCTTTTTTATTATAATTTCTTCTCTAAGGTTACAAGATACTGTGATATAAGATACTTTGGTAGGAATTATTTGTATTGTTTTGTATTGTATTGTACAAGGGTGTGAAATTTCAAATTTATTCTACTTATATCTGTTTATCTCCTGTCCACTGCAAAATTTCGCTTGTCTAAAGATTAAACAAATATTTTTTCTACTGACAATTAGGATAGTTAGTGTTTCTTGTCAACTATCCAAATATGACTTTGACAAGTCAGCCATTGAAATTCCACACCCTTGTATTTATTATGATTTAAAGCTCTCCTGGGCTATAAGCTCAGGGTGAGCTATTAGGATCACTCAATGTCTGTCGTCTGTTCACACATAGTTTCCTTAACGCTCTAGCAAGCACATTTTTGCCTCAATTGTCTTGAAACTAAGTATGGATGTTAGCCCCAATCATATCTCGGATATGTTTAGCATGGGTTCCCTTTGGTCCAAAAGTAGGTCACAGAGCTCAAATATGTTCAAACATAGGTCACAATTCCTTCCATGGAAATCCAAACTTTCTACAAATGAAATATCCTGGAATTTTGTCTGAAATTTTGATTTGATAAAATCCCAGTCTGATTTATGTAAGTGTATTCTAGGGTTAAATTCTAGGTCACTATGAACCCGGGTTGATAGCGCAGTTGGTAGCGCGCCGGGATTTGGAATCTCAAGCCCGAGGGGGTGCGGGTTCAAATCCCACCCGGGGAGGTTATACCCTTCCATGAAAATTTTACAATATTGTCGATTTTCCACCATTGATTAGATGATATGGAGAAGTTACTGGCCTTATGGAAGGGAAGGTGAGTACTGGTTATAGACAATGGTCCAGGAAAGCTAGGTTAGGTGTGCTAGACGCTGTAAAATGACATAAATTGTGTTGACACGGCGTTAACTCCAATGAATTAATAATTAAAAATAAATAAAATTAGGTCACTATGCCCTAAAATGGAAATACATGTTGACACTTTATAGGTTTCATTTACATCCTGAATATCCTTGAAAGTTATCTTTATGGTTGAGCCGCAGCCTACATAGTGGTTAGCATGTCTGACTTCGAATCCGGAGGTCTTTGGTTCGATCCCCGTCGCGGTAGGTCATACCCTGTACATGAATTGTCGGCATCAAGGTAGTGTAAGTTAGTACTGGTGATAGAAAAGTGTCCAGGAAACTGTACTAGGAAGATCTGGCCATCATATATACAACCTAAATATGTGTTAAATGCCACATTTAAATCAATTAAAAAATCTGTATGGTTAATTTGATTATTGCTAGGTCCAGTTCAAGTTTGGGTCCCCTAAGGTAAAAAACTAGGTCACATTGTTCAAATATGAAAAAAATCTTATCACAAAATGCCATATTTCCTATCGGAATACCCTGAAATTTTGTGAAAAAGTTTTTAAGCTTAACTGGGGTCAAACATTAGGTCACCTTGCACAGATATGGTAGAACTTAGTTTACACTGTTGAGGGGTAATTTTACTATCATACCACATACCAAAGATTTCATTCCTTGATTCTTATATTTTTCTGATTTATGTATATTATCCATGGTATTTGGGTGAGCGAGAAAGGGCTATCATGGCCCTCTCATTTATGTGTTTGATTGTTGTACATTGTACATTTCTAAATTTATGTCATTTTTCTTGTCAATTTTTCAGTTTACTCAGAGTGTAACTATAGTTTTGCTTCAGCATTATAAACATCAACAAGTATAAACATCAACATTTCACGTAAGTATAATGTTATTCTTGTCATTACTTAATACTGAAAATACCACAGGGAATTGTCAAGTTACCTCCCTTTGATTTTTCAAACATACCTTTTATATACTTATATCGTCGACGTACCTAAGTTCGCGACCAACCTTGATTAGTGGCCATTTTTGTCTATGTTCATACTCTCGCGAGATTTCGAAATCGAGGCTATAACCTGACGTCAAGTGTACTACTGGGTTTACTCTACAGTATTGATCTGTTAACTTAAACAGAATGCGTTTTAAATAGTTTTTTTTTTGCTAAATTTGTTTGAGATTTCACAACTACACACTTTTTCTAATATGTTGATTTTAACATTAACTATTTACGGAAAACATAAAAATTACTTAACCACAAAGTTTGTCTGCAATGTTTTTCGTCAAATCTGTGATACAAGACACAAAAAAATATTTTTAATTGGCCTTTTTCCAATGACGTCACAGCCCGCGAATCTAAAGTACTTGTTTTAAGATGGCTGCCGTAATACAGTTGTAGTTTGTTTTTATGTGTTTCAACTGTTTTTTATTGCATTTCGGACAGGATTATTAATTGATTGATATTGGTGCAAAATAAAATGATAGTGTCAATTAAGCAGGTTAACAATGACATTAAATGTTTTAAGTGACCTTTTATATTTTGAATGCTTAACACCGCGAATCAAGGTTAGTCCTGTATACAGGTGGTACAACTGCAATTATGATATTATCAATAAGTATATGAAAGGTATGTTTGAAAAATCAAAGGGAGGTAACTTGACAATTCCCTGTGGAAAATACGGAATTACTTAATAGTTCATTTCCATAATAAACATTTATATATGGTATCTATGAACAATTATCTATTACTATCTACTACTATTTCTATTTTTTGCATCAAACAATTCTAATGACCGAAATTTTCTCATGATTCAATGACTAACTCAATGCTGCTGCAACACTTCATATACAGTCTTTGTAGACTGGCGATTTCGCCAAAAGGCTTACGTTATATAACAAGTTGTTAGTTTGTTTGGTTTTTATATAACAAGTTGTTTGTTTGTTTGGTTTTACGCCATAGCAACACATTGTATAGGTCATATAATGGCGGTCTACTAAGCTCATACTTTTGTCAGTGACTGACAACTGCCCTAAATAATAAAAAATCATTGGTAGGAGGGAGAATGGCCGTAGAAATAGTTTATGACCAAGCTCCATGAAAGTATGCCCTACCTGGCTATTGAACCCTCAACCCCTTAATCAGTAGTATTGGGTGCTACCAGCAGAGCTAGCTGGCCGGCTATACAAGTCGAAACCTATCGAAGATTCTAGTGATGTCAATCGGTGGCAAACTCCACAATTGATTAATCGGAGAAATTGGTTGGGCTCAACTGACTGACTTTCCGATCATAATGGGTCGGATGCCAAAATTTATATCGCTTAATTCTGGTCATTGTCTTACATAACCATGCAAAAAATACCTCTACTTCAATGATTTGATTTTTGTGTATCATTATTCAATATTTAATTGTCTTGCTTCTTAACTTAATGTTAACAATATGGCACCAGTTCACTCATCTAACTGAAAAAACAACACAAAATAAACTGTATTTTACATGCATGGGTGAAAGTTTTCAGGCATATGCCTGAAGTTCAGGTTTTTCACAACAAATTAGACTATGTTTTGCTATTAAATTATGAAGAAATATGATTTCAAATTACCGTTTTCAGGTTTTTCAAAATTTTCATCTTGCACCCATGTACATGTCTTTATGTTTATTTGTGTCAATGGATTGTCCCAGGATATCATCATGCAGGCTTCGCTTTAGTTGCTTAACAGCACAAGTCTGGGTTGGGCTACCAGGTAGTAATTTTCACTAGCTTGTATCAAAAAGAGAAAAAATTATGTTCGTTATATCTTATTTTTGTTCATCTAAGGCATCAAACAAGATAACTGATCTGTTTTTTTTTCATATTTCTGGGCAATGTTATACAAAATAGTTTTAGTCACATTATCTACTCTAGCTTTATGTAATTTTGTTCAGAGTAACAGCAACTTATGATATAGTGAAATCAACTTGATAGGGCATTACATAATTCAAAATGAGGAGGCTACCAGTATTTCAGGGTCTTAGTCACTAAAGATCCGTTCTAAGTAATTTAATCAAAAACCATACTTATAATTTTGAACTTAACAATGTTTTTAAATTCGTTTAAATATGCTCATTTTCTCACAATGATAGAAAATATTTGAAAAAATTCCATTACATGCTGAGTTCGAAAATTATTGGGGATGAATGTTTTACATTTTACTATTTACTCGTTAATACACTAAGCAGTAGTATTTGCCAGTTATGCAGGATAGAATTAACACTTCAACTGCATTTTTGCCCTGCTCGGTTCGTACTTGAATCTAATGTGTAAGGAAAGTTTTTCTGTATTTCAATACTGATTATTCAATGTTGAAGCAATTGCTCTATCTAAGATCTTCTGTTGCATTTTCTTTAATGTCACGTCTAGGATTTAAGTTGCTGTTTCATCCTTTATTTAGTTTGATGACTGACCTGAAAAAATTAACTTGTCTTTTATACTGGGTTTAACCACAGGACCTTGACATTTTATATCATTCTATGAAAAGTCCCCTTTTACATATAATAAAAAACACCAGGAATGCAACGTGTCCAATCTCCAACTTCTCACCTATTTTCTCGACTACCAAAACAAAGAATTAAAGGCCCCTCAGGCAGAAAAGTTTGTTTTGATCGTGTGTATTTATTGTTTTTATTAAGAAACATATTCATGCTAATTTTCAAAATCATTTGTTTCAGGTGTATGATTACTGGCTAGTGTGCAAGCTTTTCATTGTGTGGTGTCGTATTTTCAGCCGAGAAGCCGAGGAAACTGTGGTGTGCCACCTTAAGGTAAATCGATGAATTTCAAAGATTTAAATCTTGCTGTGAATTTCACTTTTTCATACTTTCCTATCATATTACAAGAAGAATCTCTACATTTGTCTCATGAAATATAGAAAATAAAGTGGCTATAATGCCTTAATTTTTCCAAGGGAGGTCATTATACCCCCGCTTCGAAGAAGAGGGGGGTATACTGTTTTACCCTTGTCCGTGCGTGTGTGCATCCGTCCGTCCGTCCGTTACAAAATTTCCGTCGCAGTTTTCTCAGCAACTATAACACGCAGCAGCCTAATACTTTGCATATTGGTTCATCCCATAGTCCCATGTGGTGTAAAGCGATTTCATGCTCCTTGCTCATCTACTTCCTGTTTGTCGCATATTTTTAGATTTTGGCGGGGGTATCACTAGTGAGCATTAGCTCACAGATTTACTTGTTCAAATTTAGAAAATGACAAGAACAACAACAAAAATCTGTGAATGTCCCAACTGTCTCAAATTGAATATTTTTAGAGGTAATACATGTTTAATTTGCATTTTCATCTATTTCCACTCAATTTTGTCCATAAATATGATATAATATCTTTACATATTGACCAATTTACATGAACTTTGAGGCGTAGGAGAAATTTCAGTTGTAAACAAACTACGGCTGCACATGTTTTAAGCTAACATGATTTAAGAGTTATCTTTTCATGTTGTTGTTGCTGTCATCATGACTTTTTTGCACTATGTGTTACATATTTAACTAGACAGCTAATAGTTTTTGCTTATGAAGAGAGTCCATAGTTGTGTTCATCAGAAATGCCAGATGTACTTGGATAGTTTACATAAAGAGAATTTTGAACTGAGCTCAGTTTGTTTTGCCCTTTCGAAAGAAGTACCTAGAACTTTTATATTTTACAGATTTTTTCTTGATTGAATGGTTATTTTTTCTCTTCTCATTTTGATTTAGTTGCATGTACATCTGGCTTTTCTGCTGAACACTAACACCTGCTGCCTTAGCCAGCAGAACGGTTGCCACTCCTTTTCCTACACTCCTAGAATGAGTTGCCAAGTGGCAAAGACCAGCAATGTTCCTACTCCAGCATGTAGTTTTAGGAGCCAATTTGTATACAGAGGCATGCATGTTTTCACATATATTTGTGTTGTACAGTTTACACAGGCTCTGTAGGCCATCCACACTGAATACCACATTAATCTCTGCCTGCACAGTATTTAGATCTGCACTGTTCAATTGAAAGTGAACATCATAAGGCAAAGATTTAGTCATGTAGGTCTGTAGATGGTGCATGCACACTGTTGAATGCTCCCTGCAGAACCTGTGATGACACTGAGACACCACGTAATGAACTTTATGGCTAAGCAGCCTTTGTGTACAAATTGATGTCCATTCTGCTTAAGTCTTTTTAAATTCTGCAGTTCCTGCCGCACCCTTGTCCGGACACAAGATGCCAGCTTTGCATGTATAAGGCTTTTATGTACTGTTTTGGAATACTAGTTAGCTTCAAACCTTTTATGTGCTTTTCCAGTGTTCGCAGTCTGTGGATGAAACATTTATTATGGACAAACTCCATTGCCTTCTCACTTTTGTAGTCCTGCACTGCTTTTGCAACCTGGGTGCTTGCATCTGTGGTAAGTGACTGTATCTGCACTAGCCCAGGACTACAGATGCTATTCAGGCTCTCATGCAGAAGTGACCTTTCACTGGAGGCAATGGAGGATTCAGTGTTAAATGTCTTCTTGCACGATGTTGATGTGTGATCGCAGTGTCTTTTCTTACAATGCTTGTTGGCTATGGCAGCTGCAACCAGAAGTGGTCTTGTTGTAGAATGGTCTATAGCCACTCCGTAACTTTGCTGAGCTGCCTCAAAGCCCCCTCTCATTCTTCGGTAATTGACACATCAAACTGCACATCCACAGTGCTGCTTTGACCGATTAGTTCCTTCACAGTCTTGATGTGGTGCTAGTTATACCCCTGCTTCGAAGAAGAGGGGGGTATACTGTTTTACCCTTGTCCGTGCGTGCATGCGTCCGTCCGTTACAAAATTTCCGTCGCAGTTTTCTCAGCAACTATAACATGCAGCAGCCTAATACTTTGCATATTGCTTCATCCCATAGTCCCATGTGGTGTAAAGCGATTTCATGCTCCTTGCTCATCTACTTTCTGTTTGTCGCATATTTTTAGATTTTTGCGGGGGTATCACTAGTGAGCATTAGCTCACAGATTTACTTGTTATCTTTCATTGCAGACTCATTGAGTGATTCTGCATATTGTTAAGCTTCTGCTGGAGGCAGGAAGAAGTTGGCGGCTTGATGTTTAGGCAGGTCAGCATCAGTCGCATGTCTACCAGCCTTACTCTTCATGACAGGCAATAGAAACATTTCATTGAGTGCCCCTGAGGGGGGCCCCTGTGCCTAGCAACTGTCTCTGACATGCCAAACCTTGGCATCACCATCTGGCATTTGCTACATTTGCCCGACAAAGTAACATGCAGGCCTTGCCTCTTTTCCATCTTAATTTGTAAGGCGGCGGTGATTGACACCGGTGAACATACTGAAGCAATTCCTTCAGCTTCTCAACACTAACAATGATGTTTTTTATCAATGATGTTGCTCTCACTATATTTGTTGGTTTCAGGTCTGGGTCGTAGCCACCAGGGTATACTTGAAGCATCCATATTTTGGCTCAGGTGAATAACATCTTGAGCTTGTGTAGTGTTGAGTCTTTGCTGAATAGAAGGACTTCCCTCAGTGTTATAAGGTGAGTTCTCATTGATTTCAGAAATGCCACTGTTATCATTTAAGTTTGTGTCACACTGCTTTTTGTTATACTTCTTCCTTGTACAGTAAAAGTTCAATCTCTCGAACACCACCAGCTCGAATAAATTGCTGGAGTCGAACACATTGTCTGGCACCGATCAATTTCCCTTCTATATCTATATAAAACAACATCTTCTGAGTCGAACAGGACAGGGTCAAACTCTCGAACCAATATCACGGTCCCATGGTTTACAAATACACTATAATACTATTGACTCTCTCGAACAATAGATTTTCACACATCAGCGACAAAGGTCTGATCGTAGGTATTGTTTGTGACGCGTGATATCAATATCAATCAATAATCCTGTCCGAAGTGCAAAAAAACGGTTGAAACACATAAAAACAATCTACAACTGTATAACGGCAGCCATCTTGAAAAAGGTACTTTAGATTCGCGAGCTGTGACGTCATTGAAATAAGGCCAATGAAAATTATTTTTTTGTGTCTCGTATCCCAGATTTTACGAAAAACATTGCAGACAACCGTTCTGGTTAGGTATTTTTTATGTTTTCGGTAAATAAATTGTTAATATCAAAGTCAACATATTTTGGAATAAGAAAAAGTGTGTAATTGTGTAATCTCAAACGAATTTTGCAAAAAAAACTATTTAAAACGCATTCTGTTTAAGTTAATAGATCGATACGGTAGCGTAAACCAAGTAGTAAACGTGACGTCAGGTTATAGCCTCGATTTCGAAATCTCGCGAGAGTATGAACATAAACAAAAATGGCCGCGAATCAAGGTTGGTCGCGAACTTAGGTACGTCGACGATAAATTAAGAATAAAACGAATAACTAAGGCCTCACTAAAACAAATGAATTAGCGCATAGTGCTTCTTTTATGTTTCAAGGTAAAATAAAATTACGTAAACAATATTTGAGTTAGTTTTTATTTTTTTATTTCACTTTTATATTCCTTATTTACAGTGTAACCTTAATATACAAGCTCTTAATACAACAAGAAACAAAAGAGATGAGTAGAATCTAGTGCACAAAAAGTGTATCACAACGAACCATTCTTAACAAAACACATAACATGGACGTTTATCTCATATTCTTCTACTTGCCTAAATCATAATGATGTTCATAATGTATAACTAACGAACAACAAATAAGTTATAAGCAAATTAATTTGCAGTTTTTACTGATTACGTTCACAAGACACTTGAACGAACCATGTGTTCGGGTTTTATATTAAACCAAGGGAGATAACAAATAAAAACAATATTAAAAACAAAGGGAAGTAATAATGTTGAACTCGGACGAATGTCGGCCAGGTCGAACACCTGCCTGTCTCGAATTTTTTCCACGTCCCTTCGAGTTCGAGCCAGCGAACTTTTACTGTATATATATTAGATATAAATAAAACATTGCTTCTGCTTTAGATAAAGTCTCAACAGAATGATAATCTGACTACCATGTTATTAATGTGATGTGCAAATAAAAGGATTAAATGCAGTCTTGAAACTGTGAGACAATTTGGATTGTCTCCCTTGGATCATACTTGTGTTCCTTATAACACCTTGTAGCTTTGTTAGTTTATTCAAATTAGGGTTCATTTGAACTGTTTTCAATGGAAAATCTAGTAGGCACTCTTAAATGCAAAATCCATGGAAAATTAATCCTCATGGGCCTTTAAATGTTACTAAGAGTGTCAAAAATGGTGCAAAAATCTGTGCCGCAAGCAGCATTTTGGCCCTTCTTTGGTGAAAGTTCAGTGTATTTGTCCTTCTAATGACATTCTCCAGGGCTTTTTCAGCCTATCTCACGGGGCCGATATTCGGCCCCGTACCCAATGCCAAATAACGACCATTTTTCCCAATTTCAAGAAAAAAAATCCCAATCTCGTTGAATAATTCCCCTTTGAATAAGATGCCTTTGGACTTAACAAAAGAAATCACGAGATTTCAACTTTGCGGATCGTTTGTTTACTTTTGATCGGTGACCCGTGAAATCCGCTGTCCGTGAAAATTATAAGTGAAATTTATCAAACTCCCCGCAGCGGTTATCTCCCTTTATCAAATCAATAACAAGTAGCAAAGCGTGACGTAAGCACTGTGAGGAGTTAGGTTTATTCGCCGCACTGCGGGTTATTCAACGTAAAATAACAGTTAAAACTAACAATTTTGTCATCAATTTACCTTTTAATAGCCTTTATTAAGTTTATAACGCACAAACTTATGTTCTATTGTTTGAAACGAAATCACACGAACCATTACGATGTATTGTCATATATTTTCGCGACCACCGCAAGATCGCAAATTCGTTTGAAACATTTTTGATCCGCGTTTGTTATAAAATAAATATTTGTTTTTATTTTTCATCTTGATTAAACGATAGTTGCCTCAGGGAGCGACACAAACAAAAATTTTATTCTGTTTTCGTGCGTGTGCTCTCAAAATAAACCCTAAATAACAGTGATTTTCTTCTTTGTCAACAACATCTTAACTGGTTTAGTTTTAAGAATTTTCGTCTAACAGATCTGCTTGTGTTTTAAAACTAAATAAACAGCAACATAATAATTTGACACCAATACACCTTGGCAGAACCCATTGTGAAGTGTAGTTCAATACTGTAACTTTCATTGGTTACCAACTTACCAGGGATGTACAAAAATGTTTTTGATAATTCAAGGTCTCAGACATATTTCATTATGTTTGAAAATAAAAATAACATCATTTTTTTCATATTATTTTACTTGTAAAGAGAGCATGGATTCAAGTAATAAGGAAGTATTAAAGTACAATCAAAATAAGAATCATAAAAATAATGGATACATGAGAATTTGCAATGAATACCTTACTGAATTGTCAGAACAAACTCTTGAATGGCACTGCAACACCTTCAGAGACACCAAAGCAATTTTTATGCATACTATATAAAGATTTATTGCAGAAAAATTAAATTATGAAATTTCCAAATTGGTTTGATTCGTCGATATTTTTTCCCAAATCTGACTATTTTCCACGTTAAAAATTCCCAATTTGGGCAGGGGCCTTTTTCCCAAAACCCCCTGAAAAAGCCCTGTTCTCAGATTATTCCCTGACTGAGAAGAAGCATCAGACAGGTTCTTGCCCAAAGTCTAAGTAGTAGTGGCCATTACCACTTAAAGGCACCTACTATAGATGACTTTTTTTGGGTAAAAATGAGCCAAAATCCACTGAAATCTTCATGCTATTAAAACACCTGACATGCATAAAAAAACCAACAAAACATAAGTTTTTTACATTATTTTTATTACATATGAACCACTGAACATGACAAAGCACTTTTAAAGTAACGATACTTAGGTATCCTTAAGGTGGCACACCACAGTTTCAGAGCCGCATTGTCAAAGTGGCCAGGGTCAAATTTTTAAATAATAGAAACTTGGGTAGTTGGATAGCATTTTTGAGGTATAAAATATTTTGAATTGTTATATTTGAGGTTTCAACAGATAGTATAGCATTTTAATTATTAGTCATAATAGGTTTTAATGGTATTGACCAAGGTATTTCAAAAAATACCTGTCAGATGCAAATGTATCTATTTGCGGAGCTAGCACAGAAATCAGCTGTTCATTTTCAAGGTACCTCAGATTTTGCAAATTTAGAGGAATAAAATCACGGATGGCACCCTATTTCCTCATTATTTTCAGATTGTGCATGGTTTAATGAATAAAAATCAGTGCGGTATGTGTGGCTATTGTGGGAATTAATAATTCTGTGGGACTTTGCGTTCAGGGGAAATTCGCCATTTTGTCACCTATTTTCGCAACTACCAAAACAAAGAATTAAAGGCCCCTCAGGCAGAAAAGTTTGTTTTGATCATGCGTATTTTATTGTTTTTATTGAGAAACATATATTCATGCTAATTTTCAAAATCATTTGTTTCAGGTGTGTGATTACTGGCTAGTGTGCGAGCTTTTCATTGTGTGATGTGTGATTCAGCCGAGAAGCCGATGAAACTGTGGTGTGCCACCATAACTATAGTGGTAAGGGGCAGGTAATCCAGACTAATGAGACAAATACTTAACTTAGTCTCTACTGACAGCTCATGTTATTTGAGTGAGACTAATTGATATGTTATGAAATATCATACCAATTTCATATCATGAAAAAAATGTTTAAAAAATTTGTGGCTCATGAATACAACTTTTTACCTGTGAAGTATTTAATTATATTGTTACATATGCTGGTTTACAGCTAATTGGAAGGGAAAACATCTTTTTGTATATTCATTTAGTTTAACAGTTTAGTTGAATCTTTACCAAACCGGGTCAGAATGTTGGTTACTGGGATAACTCAAATGAGTTTGACTACAGCTCAATACCAACTGCCCTTCAAACCTGTGTTCTATATTTTATTACATGTTGAGCCGCGGCCGTGGCGTAGTGGTTAGCATATCTGACTTCGAATCCGGAGATAGTGGGTTCGAAACCCGGTCGCAGCAGGTCATACCCTATACTTGAGTTGTCGGCCTCATGGTAGGGTAAGTTAGTACTGGTGATAGAAAAAGTGTCCAGGAAACCTATATTAGGAAGAGCTGGCCGTCATGTATATGACCTATATATGTGTTGAATGCGACGTTAAAAAATAAAAATAAATAAAAATAAATAAATTGTTACAGGTTGACTCTTGGGTTGACAATATTGTATATTTACATATATGTGAATCAGTATTTCTATGTTATTTTTACAGTTACTTGCTGGACGTGTATAGGATATCAATATAGAACAAAAAGATGAAGAGCTTTGATTGAACTTGTTAACTTGTAGATTTGTTAAATGCTAGTAGAATGTTGATCCTGGCTATTAAGGTAATTGTTCACGGTATTCTATAGTGTATGACTTTTATAACAGACAGTTGACAGATCAATCCCTTTAAATTCATAGGGTGGCAATTTCTCCCTGTACAATTTATTAATGGTGAAAAATTGACATTAATGTAAAATGTCCATGGATTCTTTGTATGTTACTGTAATCTATACCCCTTGGGGATATGAGATCTGGATCTCTGTGTGCTACCAACTAGGCCACAGACCCTGGTTAGAAATTATTATTTATAAGAATGCTGATATTTTGTTGGACCTGATTCAGTTTATCTATTTGATGATATGCCTTATATCAACTTTTTTACAAGGTTATTTATAGTGGCTGACTCACCAAACCTGTTTTTCTTTACCTTTCAACTAGGACTTAACAAAAATTACTTTTCTTTCTATAATTGAGAAAATGGACTTTTATTGCAAATTTTCATGAAAGGATATGATCTGCAATGGCTGGGAATCAAACTAAGATATCACTAGTTTCAGATTCAAACACAACTTTTACTTGTACGAGTTTAAGGTGTTGCTCTTGTGAGAAACTGCTTCCGGGTCGTTGTACACTACGAAAGTAGTTCCGAGAATTTAGTTTGACTTTATTTGGGTGGCTGTGACTCTGTTTGTATATGTGTCAAAATGATATATTTTTCACCCAAATTAGTTTTTCTATCCCTGTAGGACAATATTCTGACCATTTTGTGTTTTCTTTTTAGAACTACTTCTTGCGGTGGAAGATCTAGAATTTAGTGTACTGCGGCCAATTTGACCTTTGAGAATGGAAATTCCCAACTATGCATGTGCACAATGTGAATTTGTAAAAAATCCAATCGTTCATGACCTATCTTTATTGGACTTATTTTGCAGGTCTAGTGTGGAGGATTCACAGGATACCAATCATTATATCCCAATCTATTTTGGAAAGTGAGCAGAGACCCTGAAAGCAGACCATTTTACATAGAAACAAAATGTACAAAAATTGACAGGAGTTAGTCCTATATAGGGATTTCACAAATTTCTGTTTTTCAAAAACTACTTGCAGCTCATCCATGAAACATACTTTCTATGATGCTGGGATCATCTCATACTGATCTGTGTATTATGGTGAGTGTATCTTTTTAGTTATTAATATTTTAAAATTTGACAGTTCAATTTTCTTGTTGCGATTGTCTCCCTTGGATCAGACTTAAGCATTTCATGACAGAGACTGTTGTCTGCAAGTTAAAAGATAAGTTTTGCTTAGAATTATATCCTATAACTATTGTTTTGAAATTTCAAGACCAATTTCAGTGTGTTAAATTGAATTTTAATTTTAATTTATATTTTAAAAATTAAAAATAAGTAAATATTGACCACTTTCTGTATGGAATTTCTGAAAAACAGGCTGATAATAGTGTCATGCACCACAACTTCACTTTGCAGAGAAGGTAAATTTTGGACCGGTTGTGTAAGTAACCAAGAATATGGTGAGTTCAGATACTGTGACCCTTTAGATCCCCTGTCTGCTGGTTATCACACTGATTCTGTGAGCCGCTTTGCTCTTAGTCTTAAAGTGTATTATAAGCCATTGTTGTAACAGCCAATTGTCTGCTTGTTTGTTACCGTGGACATATTTTTGCTCTTCAGTCAGCAGAGCAAGTTTTTCTCAGCTGTATAGTGCCAAGATGATGCAACTCTGTCTGCTTTGTAAACTTTCATGCTTTTCCCAGTTCATTGTAAATGTCCTGGATTTCATGATGCGCTTTGGTGTCCCCTCAGTCATCATTGATTACACTAGGATGTCCTCCCTAGGCAGCTGTTAGGCGATGTCATATATCATATGCCGCAGTGACTGCGGCAGTATAAAGGGTGTGTTGGCAGCGCAGCCAGTCATTCGGAACATTCTCGACCTTTCATGAATGAATAATCTCCGAAGGTTTTGTGGGGGTCTTCACTGGATTTTGGTGATTTTACTACTAACGGTTACACAAAATAGTTCTTGTAGTATACACAGAGATCTTTGTCTAAACATATTTATTTGTTTTAAATTGAAACAAATATTGTTCATCGGTACCATTGAAATGAGTAATTTCAAATTTACGGACTATCAACGAAATTTCAGTCATCCCCTAAAGGATTGTGTACTTGCTAACATAGTTTCAAAATGGCGCCTAAATATGTCCGAGGTTATTCGTAGCGAATGACCGAGGATGTTCCGAATGCGCAGCCAATGTGACCGGGCACTGTTCATCATAACCTTTATTTCTTAATGCCTAGGTCACATTTAACCCGGCGCCCGACCGGCGTTTCCGATTTTTAGGAATCTGCCGGCATGGTGAGATCGGAATCAGATCGGCCGGCAAAATTAAATCCTTCATACTGAAAAGGTACCCGTCAAATGCCGGTACGGGATCCGGAAGATGGCCGCACGGCAATCGTCCGATTTCATGATTTTCTTACACCGATTTTCTAACAGATGCCCGTCCGATATCCGCACGATGTTCTTACGACGCCCGCGCGATACTCGCCCGGGTATCGCCCGATTCTTCCGAGTCGCACGATGTCCGGACGGACATCGAGGTAGCGCCGGTAGACTACATAACGAACATCGGCTGATGTCCGCCCGGCGTGTGTCGCTTTTGATGGCAAGAGTAGCTTTGCACACTATAGATTCATCACCGTCCTTGTCGCTTGTGGAGGCTAATACTGGTGCAATTTTCTACGATAAAACAGCATCGCACCAAGGACGGCTGCAGGCGCGCAAATTACCCAATGCCGACACGGCGAGGTAGTGACGAAAATAACTATACGGGACTCTTTCTAGGCCTCGTAATTGGAATGAGTACACCCTAAATGCTTTAAGAAGGTTCTATTGGAGGGCAAGTCTGGTGCCAGCAGCTGTGATGATTCCAGCTCTAATAGTGTATATTAAAGTTTCTGCAGTTAAAAAGCTCGTGGTTGGATCTCGGGTGCAGGCGGGCAGTACGCCTACAGCGGCGCTCGCTGCCCGTCCTGCCCTCCACGCTGGTACACCGTGCCCTGGTGCTCTTGACCGAGTCTCTCGTCTGGCAGGAATGTTTACATTGAAGAAATTAGAGTGCTCAAAGCAGGCCTAAACTACGCCAGGATAATGTTGCATGGTATACATATAATGGAATAGGATATTCTGTTGGTTTTGCGAGGTAATGATCTGTAGGGACTGACGGGGGCATCCGTATTGCGGCGCTAGAGGTGAAATTCTTGGACCGTCGCAAAACGCACAACAACGAAAACATTTGCCAAGCATGTTTTCATTAATCAAGAACAAAAGTCAGAGGTTTGAAGGGGATCAGATACTGTTGTAGTTCTGATCCTAAACGATGCCAACTCTCGATCAGCGATAGTTGCTTCAACTATGACCTGGCCGTTAGACCCCTTGAAACCAAAATCTTTGGGTTCCGGGTGCAGTATGGTTGCAAAGCTGAAACTTAAAGGAATTGACGGAAGGGCGCTAATGTGCCTTAATTTGACTCATCACGAGAAACCTCACCCGGTCTGGACACCATATGTGATAATTCAAGAAGTAAAGCGTTTTTCTTTGACTTATTTTTTTAGTCTGCTACTGTTATATTGTAGAACATAGGACGATCCTCGAAAAATCTCCTCTTCTTGGGGGTCAGATAAATTTGATTTTATTTAACTTCTTCCACATTGACGACTGGAACAACGCTCTCTTCTCTTTGAGCAGTCATATCTTGCTCTTGTTGGGTGGTGCTCTGACCTTTCCCCTTATAGACTTTTTTTACATTTTATGTCTGCACGGCGCCCGGCCGGCGTCCGGTAAATATATGGATACACATAGTGGCCTATATTTATTCGCAACCGGACGATGTGTCCGATGCTCGGCCGATGCCCGGCCGGACGTCGGCCGATTCGTTTCAGATGATTTTCCGATGCCCGACGTCGGTAGTGATTTTAACTGCGAGTTAAAATGTACCCGGCGCCCGGCCGACGTCTAAAAATGTCAAAATTTTCTCCGGAGCCCGGCAGATGTCCGGCCAGTGCCCGGCCGATATTGTCTTCAAACTCGTCGGAAACTAATCGGAAACACATCGGGGCTTAATTGTGACTAGGGTATAAGTAAGCCCCTGTCCAGCAGATTTTATTCTTAATTCCCAGCTCAGTTACATATACAATGTATATTAATAACTTGTGTTGTTCTCGATAGCGACTCACTATGCCTGGGATGTTGCCAGCCCAGGTTTGTAGGAGGAATTCGATAAACTAGCATTGCCGCATCCATCTTAAGAGCTGTTTGGAATCAGCTGCACCGGTATTCATGTTACGCAAAACAACAAATTGTTGCTTTGGAGCCCTATCGGCCTGATTCAGATCTGTTGTAATTTTAGGGACTTAGTCGCCTGGTTGTCCAGTTATGTATTTGCTGGTGGTGGAATATGTATTGAAGTCAATAGCTTGTAAGCCTTTTCTACACAAATTGCGGTGTCTTGCATAGCAGAAGCCAGTGGCATACTGAGAGGAGCTCCTGTACCATGTTTTACTGCGTCGAAAGTTTTTAGTGGCTCGGACACATAGTTGCATCCTGGGCATTCGGTGGTCATAATTGACCCAAAACTTTTTGGTTGCTCATTGAAAAGTGAAAACTTGGCAGTTCTGCACCTAGAAAAAAAAATTCTTGTCTGATGTGATCATTTGCATCACCAATTTTCTCATTCTGTTTCCAGTGTTATAACATTTTTAATTACATTTCAGGTTCTGTGTTGGTCACAGCGAGTCGCGCCTCAACACTGGGGTCAGCTAGATATCAGAATTAGGTGCTAGGTATATGTGTTACAACATCCTCACAGGTGAGCTTGGCATTTTGTGGCTATTTATCACCCATTCTGAAATGTCCCTCTGATGCTCGATCAATTTTACTTTATTCATTTTTTGCAATGAAAACAAAACTTCTAATGGAACATTTCATTTTTTAGTTGCAGCAAAAATGATCGATCAGCCTCCAAAACTATGTTCCATGTATCACAATGAACCAGTTTCAAGTTTGAGGTAGTTTTTATACGCCCATTTTGAAAAAACGGACGTATTATGTTATGATGTTGTCCGTCTGTCAGTCTGTCAGTCTGTCCGTCTGTCCGTGGACAATTGCTTGTCCGGATGATAACTCAAGAAAGGATGTACCTAGGTTCCTCAAATTTTATGTGTGGATAGCCCTTGGGTGAAGGAGGTTCCCTATTGATTTTGAGACCCCAGGGTCAAAGGTCAAGGTCACTGGGACTTAAAATAGGTAAAACTTGTCCGGGCAATAACTCAACAACGACTGTACCTAGGTTCACAAAATTTCATGTAAGAGTAGCTCATGTGTCAAAGATGTTCCCTATTGGTTTTTGGGCCCCTGGGTTAAAGGTCAAGGTCACACGGGCCTTACATGGGAAAAAAACTTGTCCTGACAATAACTGAACAACCAATCTACCTAGATTCACCCAATTTTAGGTGAGAGTAGCCCTTGTGTCAAGGATGTTTCCTTATGGTTTTGGGGCCCCTGGGTCAAAGGTCAAGGTCACAGGGGCATCATATTGAAAAACCTTGTCCGGACAATAACTCTACAACCACTGTACCTAGGTTCACAAAATTTTATGTGAAGGTAGCCCACATGTCAAGGATGTGCCCTATAGGTTTATGGGGCCCAGGTTCAAAGGTCAAGGTCACAGAGGCATCATATGAAAAAACTTTGTCTGGACAAGAACTGAACCACCAATGTACCTAGGTTCACCAAATTTTATGTGAGAGTAGCCCATGTGTCAAGGATATGCTCTATTAGTTTTGAGGCCCCTGGGTCAAAGATCAAGGTCACAGGGGCATCATATCGAAAAACATTGTCCGGGTAATAACTCAACAATGACTGCACCTAGGTTCACCAAATTTCATGTGAGAGTAGCCCATGTGTCAAGGATGTGCCTTATTAGTTTTGGGGAAACAGGGTTAAGTTTTAACCTTCAACCAGAAGATATCAAATTACCAAGCAGTGACTTTAAATGTTCAATCAATATGTTAATAAGTCAAAATGGCAAACAATAAAAAACTTGTCCGGACAATAACTGAACCACCAATGTACCTAGATTCACCAAATTTTATGTGAGAGTACCCCATGTGTCAAGGATATGCTCTTAAGGTTTTGGGACCCCTGGGTCAAAGTTCAAGGTCACAGGGGCATCATATTGAAAAACCTTGTCCAGTCAATAACTCAATAATGACTGTACCTAGGTTCACCAAATTTCAGGTGAGAGTAGCCCATGTGTCAAGGATGTGACTTATCAGTTTTGGGGAAACAGGGTTAAGTTTAAACCTGCAAACAGAAGATATCAAATACCAAGCAGTGACTTCAAATGTTCAATTAATATGTTAATAAAGTCAAAATGGCAAGCAATGAAAAACTTGTCCGGACAATAACTGAACTACCAATTTATCTAGGTTCACCAAATTTTATGTGAAAGTAGGCCTTGTGTCAAGGATATGCCCTATTGATTTTGGGGCTCCTGGGTCAAAGGTCAAGGTCACATGGGCATCATATTGAAAAACCTTGTCCGGACAATAAATTAACAAGGACTGTACCTAGGTTACCAAATTTCATGTGAGAGTAGCCCATGTGTCAAGGATGTTCTCTATTGGTTAAGGGGCCCCTAGGTCTAGTTTTAACCTTCAACCAGAAGGTATCAAATTACCAAGCAGTGACTTCAAATGTTCAATCAATATGTTAATAAAGTCAAAATGGCAAACAATGGAAATAATGCTATATTTAATAAGTAACATGAAATTAGTTCACCAAATTTTATGTGAAGGTAGCCCATGTGTCAAGGATGTTCCCTGTTGGTGTTGAGGCCCCTGGGTCAAAGGTGAAGGTCACAGGGGCCATCATATGGAAAAACCTTGTCCGGACAATAACTTAACAATGATTGTACCTAGGTTAACAAATTTTATGTGGATCAGCCCATTTGTCAAGGAGTAATGTGCTGATAGCTCTTTTGTAGAGGATGTTCCTTTTTTATTTGGAGATCCCAGGGTCAAAAGTCAAAGTCACTGGGACTTAATTGGTCACTGGAAGTTTATATGGGAAAACTTTGTGCCGGTGATTACTCAACCATGGCTGTACCTTTGTTCTCAAAATCTTTGCTTTGGATAGCCCTCCAGTTAAGGACCTATTCCGGGATCATTGGTCAAGGTCACAGGGACTTCATATGAGATAGAACACAGCATGGACTGCACACGGGCGTATAATGCCCCGCCCAGCGGAGCTCTTGTTGTAATTTTATATCCATAATAAAAAATATATACTCATTGCATCTTTTTCCGTGTTAAATCCGGTTCTGCTTTATTTTCACTTTATGGTAATTTCACTTGAAGCAACACCTACACGTAAATAAAAGAGACCTACTTTTCACACAGAAAGATATTTTTGAATGTGTGAAGGAACTTTTGGGAGGGCAGTGTATATACATGTACTTACAATTTAATTCTCTTCATAGAACAAATGTAGGATGTCTGACTGCTGCAGTATGACCAAAACAATGTTGAATTGCTCTATACATTACATAACATGATATCTTGGGTTGAAGTTATCTTCAACTTTACAGTAATTATAATATAGAAGCATTATTCTGGAAGTGCTCTATTTGTTACCATTGCAACATGTTCTTACTTAGGCCACAATAAATTGATCAGATGTTCTATGGATTTGCTAGCACCTTAATTTTGACGGTTTTTACAAAAAAATATTTTTATTTCCTCGCTCACTCATAAAAATTAGGTCAAACCGCTATATATAGCAAGTGAATAAAGACTTTTTTTATTTTTTTGTCTTCGCTCCCTGGCCCCATTTTTTTCCAGAAAAATCCGTAGAACATATGATCAACTTGTTGTGGCCTTATCATCCTTTAAAAATTCTAAGTTATTAACTTGTAAACTGTTTCAGAACACATCAAAATTCTGTGATAACCAAGAAGGATATACAAGTGTTTGTAGTTGTGATAATCCTTTGATGTTACAATAACCTATATTACCAGTATGTATAGTCTACTTGTTCCTTTATTGATTTAGTTTTTTGCAATATTTTTTAACAACAAAAATCAGCTCCGTTGTCAATCACAATTTGTCAAAGTTTTCTCTTTACCCTATATTTCTGCCACTTATTGTCAGATCTTTATGAAACTTTGTACAATGTTAACATACCATGTGATTAACAAAATTTACAAGTAATCACAACTTTGCCTGGCTTTATTTTGGATTATTTGCCTTTGTAATTTTTGTGTTAATGTTTTTATTATGTTGGATATTTCTGTCATTTATGGTCAGATCTAAATGAAATTGGGCTTTAATGTTTTTTTCACATTACATTTCTTGTTACACCATATTGATGCTTTTTCAGTTTGTTAGGCATCCTGCTAACCTTAGTAGCATAATTGGACCATTTTCTGTTCCTGTCCTTGAAAAGTTGAAATGCTGTTTAAAGGTATACAGGCAAATGACTGAGCCTAAAGTACTAAGTTAAACAGTGTTAAGTACATAATAAGAAATCACTTGCCAATAGATTTTCTAAATACAAATTACTGAACAAATTAAAGCATATGTGACGTATGCAGTTTTGAAAAAAAGTAGAATACCAAAGGAATCGCCAAGCTATTTATAATTCATGTATTATTTGTTGTGATATTTCAGACTTTGAAGAATTTAAAAAAGCTTTGACATACCAGTAGCTATTATAACCATCAATAAAGCTGAATATTTAATCAAGTAAGTTGTCGTCTATTGTAGCAGAGTTTTATTATTATTTCACTTGTATACACTCCCTTGCCTTCAATCTAGCTTGTTTCGGGACACGGGGAAGTGTCTGCAAATTGGTAGCTCAGTTGGTAGTGCGCTGAGTTTTCAAATCTAGTGTCCTGAGGGGGGTACAGGTTCGAATCTCACCTGGGGTGGTTATACCCTTTCTTGAAAATTTGACAATAATGTCTATTTTCCTTCAATAATAGGTTGATTGATAAGTTTCCAGCCTTGTGGAAGGGTAGGTGAGTACTGGCTATATACAAGGGTCCAGGAAAGCTTGGTTATGTGCTGGATGCCGTAAAATAACCAAAACATGTTGACATGGCATTTAAACCAAAAAGAACAAAGAAAAACCAGGATCAAGATTATATTGTTACAGTTTCAGTATTCTTTGTTAAAACAAAGAATTACAAAAACAAAGAATAACATAAAGCTATAACTGATAAAAATTTTAAGTAATTTATCAAGTATTCACATGTTTATAAGGGGAGGGCCTGACGGCCATTAATTATCCACTTGAATGAGCAATACCCCTAGAACTTTAGCTTAGTAGAAGTTGCTCTATAAAGTGCAAATCAAGTGTACTTCATATAAACTATAGTGTGAATTAAACTGATCTTGGAAAACTGATAGAAAAAACTGAAATTGGTGTGGTTGATCGAAAGTGTACCCTTGGTTATAACCTTTTTGTTGGGTTTTAATGCCATAGCAACACGGTGTTAAGGTTATGTCACTGCAGTCAGTTCACCTACTCACTGTTCCTAGGAAAGATAAATCTCTGGATTTAGCTGTTAACCAACTTCTAGGCGCATACTTCTTTCAGTGACTGACTACTGCTGTACATGCGTTAGAATCATTGGTAGGAGTGAGAATGACCGTAGAAATTATTTCATGACCTAGCTCTGCCAAAGTATGGAATTGAGTAGACTTGTGCCCTGTGGACTAAGCTTGCCGGGGGGGCCTATTATAACTATATTTGATTTATTTCAGAACATTGACATACTTCTGAAGACACCAGCTGTAGATATTTATAGATGTTCTTTTTTATGTAAGTATTACAATCATTCCTGTAACCAACTAGTTTGAACTCTGGTACTAGTCAAACTTGTGCTAGGCTAGTGAAATTACTTACTTTGTGTAGTTGGACAAGTTGATAATTCATTCCTTTACTATGCTACATAATTGATTGGGCTTGTGTTTGAGAAAATTTTTGGCAAGTAACAGTTTGATTAACTCAATATTTTTGTGTTTTATTGCTGTTGCATTTTATCATTATCATTAGCTGACAGGTTGTGTAATGTAATCACTCATGGCCAGTGAGTTGTTCAGTAAATGGATGGCAATTAAGTGACTTGTATGTCTGGTCTTTAAGATAAAATATTTTTAGCTCGACTTTACGAAGTAATGTAGAGCTCTCCTACTCGCCCTGGCGTCCGCGTCCACATTTCTGATTAAAGTTTTTGTGCAGTAAAATACTTTCTTCTATATCTTTGTTATTTCTTAAGATATTAACTTCAAACTTTAAATATATGTTCCTTACTATCAACCACATCTCATGTGACAAGGTCCATATCTCCAAACACATTTTTTAAAGAATTATCTCCCCTTGAACTGATTGAAGTTTTTGTGCACAGATTAAAGTTTTTGTGCAGTAAAATACTTTCTTCTGTATCTTTGTTATTTCTTAAGATATTACCTTCAAACTTTAAATGTATTTTCCTTTCTATCAACCACATCTCATGTGACATGGTCCATAACTCCGAATGCATTTTTTTTTAGAATTATATCCCCTTGAACTTGTGAAAAATGTTTGTTTTTACTGCAACTGTTTTATTTCTTTAGATATTGATTTCAAACTTTAAATATATGTTCCTTATTATCAACCACATCTCATGTGACAAGGTTCATAACTCCAAATATATTTTTTCAAAATTATCTCCCCTTGAAATTAGAGTTTTCTTTAAAAAATGTTTGTTATTACTGCAACTGTTTTATTTCTTCAGGTATTGTTTATTTATTGGAGTAAACGCCGTATCAACACTATTTAGGTCATTTCACGGAGTCCAGCGCACCTAACTTAGCTTTCCTGGACCATTGTCTGTAACCAGTACTCACCTACCCTTCCACAAGGTCGGAAACTTCTCCATATTATCTAATCAATGGAGGAAAATTGACCTTATTGTCAAATTTTCATGGAAGGGTATAACCTCCCCAGGTGGGATTCGAACCCGCACCCCCTCGGGCACGAGTATCCAAATCCCGGCGCGCTACCAACTGCGCTATCTACCCTTCTTCAGGTATTGACTTCAAACTTTAGATATATGTTCCTTATTATCAACCACATCTCATGTGACAAGATTCATAACTCCTTATACATTTTTTCAGAGTTATCCCCCTTGAACTTAGAGTTTTCTGTTTTTTTTCGTGTTTTTTTTCTTTGAATTTGTTAAGGTTATATTTTCAAATTTTAAAATATGTATGTTCCTTATCATCAACCACATCTCCTGTGACAAACACTTACTAAGTCGAGCATGCTGTCTCCTCTGACAGCTCTTGTTTATTTATCTTCTCCATACCTAATCAATTTAAGTCGTAATACATCCATGAGTTTCCAAAAGTGTGTATTATGATCGAGAAATGCTGCTTATGCCGTATGATATGTTTTAGTCAACATGTTTTAATAACAATTAGGCCGCCAGTACAAAATGCATTCAGTCTTGTGAAATTATTCAAGCTTTGACATTTGAGAAAAAAGCGAACAATAATTTAATAACAAAAATGATTTCAAAACATCATTATTATACCCCCGCTTCGAAGAAGAGGGGGGGGTATACTGTTTTACCCTTGTCCGTCCTTCTGTCCGTCCGTCCGTCCGTTACAATATTTCCGTCGCAGTTTTCTCAGCAACTATATCATGCAGCAGCCTAATACTTTGCATATTGCTTCATCCCATAGTCCCATGTGGTGTAAAGCGATTTCATGCTCCTCGCTCATCTACTTCCTGTTTGTCGCATATTTTTAGATTTTGGCGGGGGTATCACTAGTGAGCATTAGCTCACAGATTTACTTGTTACACCTAATAATAATACAAGCCGTCTGGCTAGCTCAGTTGGTAGCATGCAAGACTACTGATCGAGGTGTCGTAGGTTTGATTCCCAGGTGAGGCATACTTCGTGGAGCTTAGTCATGAAATTATTTCTACGGCCATTCTCACTCTTACCAATGATTTTCAATTATGTTGGACAGTTATCAGTCACCGACGAAAGTATGCGCTTAGTTGTTGGTTAACAGCTAAATCCAGAGATTTAGCCTTTCCAGGAGTGAGTTGGTTGACTGACTGCCGATATATGACCTATACAATGTGTTGCTATGGTGTTGAAATCAACAAAAACAAACAAAAAAATAATATCAATAAATACATATGTGATATTCATATTACAGTTACTTAGATCAAACCAAGTCATTATTAGATAAAGATGAGACCTAATGTTGTATTTCAGCTTGGAATGACCAGGTAAGTGTTAGTTACCTAAGTATTATGCTGGTTATACCCCCGCTTCGAAGAAGAGGGGGGTATACTGTTTTACCCTTGTCCGTGCGTGCGTCCGTCAGTTACAAAATTTCCGCTGCAGTTTTCTCGGCAACTATAACATGCAGCAGCCTAATACTTTGCATATTGCTTCATCCCATAGTCCCATGTGGTGTAAAGCGATTTCATGCTCCTTGCTCATCTACATCCTGTTTGTCGCATATTTTTAGATTTTGGCGGGGGTATCACTAGTGAGCATTAGCTCACAGATTTACTTGTTTTACTTGACTTTATCCAAGTTTTAAATTTTATTTAAAATAACTGTGGATATCCCAGGTACTTTTATATAGAAAATGATTCTGTTTATGTTTTCCTATCTTGCAAACTGTAGAAACAAAGTATTCTATTATGTGTTGTGGTAAATTCTTGAGGCTCTTGATAATGAACAGAGAAAATAGTAAATCTTGTAAAAATTGACCTAAGACAAAAAGTTAATTATTTGCATGCATTGAATTAGTTTTATGTTGTGTTGTTAAAAGATTTTTATAAATTATTCCGGTCAATTTGCATAAATTATATGTTTTATTAAAATCAGAAAAAAACACAATGTCCAGTAATATTGATCAACATTATAGACTTGTGATAGTTACCTCCCTTTTTCATACCTTGTAATAGTTACATCACTTCTTATATTTTATGATTATAATGTTATATTTCAGGGTTACGAACATTCCTGTAAAGATCCAACATGGTTGTATAGAATAGAAACAATGCCTGGTTGAGGTTGAACTACGAATATTTAGATGATTTATTTCCACAATGGTCAGCCCCTACCTCATTAGGTAATTGTATATTTTAAACTGTGAGTTTGTCACCTGATTCTGTATGTACAAAAGTATAAGTTTTGATTATATTAGAGCTTTCACTCAATATACATGAGTTTCCACAATTTCTAATCCCCCATAATACTCAACTTGTTATTTTACCCAAAAACTAATTCTCACTTAAGAGATTGAGACACGAATATTCCTTACTTTGCTTGGTAAACTTACACTTCATTTACTCTTATCCAATTCTGTTGCATATTGGCCTTGTTAGCTCAATTTTTCGAAGAAAATGAGAGCTATTGCTATCACTTTGACGTTGGCGTTAGTTTTAAAGTTAACACTATCCAAGTTATTTTATTGAAAGTTGCTATACTTATTAAGTGGGACTATATTAACCATTCTGTGAAAGGGGATAACTCTGGATGAATTGTTTTTAGTTATTGCCCTTTTATATTTTTAGAATTGCAAAATATAAGGTTAAAGTTTATCCTATGTAGAATATCTCCAATACTGATCAAAACCCGGGTCGATAGCGCAGTTGGTAGCGGGCCGGGATTTGGATACTCGTGCCCGAGGGGGTGCGGGTTCGAATCCCACCCGGGGAGGTTATACCGTTCCATGAAAATTTGACAATAATGTCCATTTTCCTCCATTGATTAGATAATATGGAGAAGTTTCCAGCCTTGTGGAAGGGTAGGTGAGTACTGGTTATAGACAATGGTCCAGGAAAGCTAGGTTAGGTGCTCTGGACGCTGTGAAATGACCTAAATTGTGTTGATATGGCGTTAACTCCAATAAATAAATAAATACTGATCAAGATATTTGACTAAGTTTGTATACTTATTTGTCGGTATGATATTTACATGACTATGAAGGGATGTAACTGTAGAAGAGTTTTTTTTTGGAGTAATTGCCCTTTTATACTAAAAAGATATTTGACTTTAAGTGTGTATACTTATTTGTCGGCACAATAACTACATGACTTTGAAGGCACGTAACTGTGGATGAATTATTTTTGGAGCAATTGTCCTTTTATACTTAGAAATTGGTAAAATATAAGGTTAAAATTGTTTCTATATGGAATATCTTTAAAACTTATCAAGATATTTGACTTAAAGTAGGGGTGGGCCAATCTGATTTTTTTTCTAAATAGTATTTTTTCTATTGCCATTTAGTGCATTGAGAACAAATTCAGTAAAAATTTCAAAAATATTTTTGGATTTCGTTTGGAACAGTCCATTTTTTTCAAAATGGCCAACAAAAAAGGATAAAAAATGACATATGTCATTATAAATGTAAAATTCTTCAAACAGAGTGTAGATTTATATGCATTTATTGATTTTACAAATACAAAGGGCATATTTAAAACAAATTTTAGCTCTTTATTTTTAGTTCAGGTGTGTCATTTAAGCAAAATATCCCCCAAAATACTAGAAAATCGTCATTTTTTACTGAAAACTTTAACAGAAAATTATGCTGACTTTTTCTTAGATAAAATTTCAAAAATTACAGAATTCTTGCTGCTGTTCTAACTTACCCCAACTGAAGAGTGTACCTAGTCTTGAGTCTTGACCATTTTAAGGATTTTACCATAGTGAATAGAAGAGGTCAGAGATATTATATGTGATTTAAATGCCAAATCATCTGAGCTAGACATATTGCCAACGAAATAGTTTTTATTTTTGTGATTATGAAAAATGATGTCCTGAACAGTCTAACATGATGCTACTGTTAACCGGACTTGTCATGAACAGTGTAACATAAAGTCACTGTTAACTAAACATTTCCCTAAGGTGTCGAAACATTAGCTCTAAAGGGATCCATTATTTTAAGCAGTAGTGCTTAAACACATTCAAAGTAGGTGATCATTTGACACTGGTAGCTGGTAGCTTATTCCACAGCATGGGGCCCACTGTACTAAAACTTCTGTCACTTTAAATGTTTTTTTTCTTATTTAGTAGGACCACAAAATTCAGGTCTTTGGATTTTGCAGATCTAAGACCAGATCTCCTTTGTACAGGCTTTCGGAGAATTTCAATTGGATATGCAGGTGCAATTCCAGTAAAACAGTAAACTGTTGTACATGAAAATACATATTTTAAAGTTGATTCTGCAGTGAGTACAGAGTTTCTTTTGAACTGTCTGATTTTTAAGAAAAAGATAGGAGTAGTGTTTCTGATGCATCTTTATCCAAATATTTTATTATAATACGTAAGTAAGGGAACATGGCAGTTCTACTTTTTGTTTTGACATAATTTTTAAAGTCACAAGTTTCACCCAGAAAGGCCCCTAAATAGCGAATAGTCTTTACAGATTTTATAGTTACAACAGCAATAATGATTGACTGGGTTAAACATTTTTTCAACTGTGCTTTGCTTCCAAACATGAAAAACTCAATCTTTGAGTTGTTCATTTTTAATTTATTTTCATTCATCCATGAATTTATCATTATGGCACACTCCTCTAGATCAAAAATGGCATTTGCTTCTTCATTCTAATTGTTCTGAACAGAATCTTTTATTGGCAGTGTTGTCATCTGCAAAACCATGTACTGATATATCAGATAGAATGACATCAAATAAGGTTCCTGCATGAGTAAGATAAAACCACGGACCCTGACAACTACCTTGTAGAACACTGCAATCTAACGGACGAACAGTTGATTAACTAGTATTGACATTGACTCGACATGCACGTGGACGAAGACATGAGTCAATCCAGTGAAATGTACTACTACCTATGCCATGTTAATTGTTAAGTACTTCCAATAAAATCTCATGATCAACAGTGTCAAATGCAGCACTCAGATCAATAGGTTTTAACGCTGTTACTTCAAGTTTCTCTATACCACCCAGTATGTCATTAACTAATCTAAGAAGACTCACATTCATGAGTGAAAAGGTCTACATGCAGATACATATTTTGGTAGAAGATTATTTTAATCAACATGAGAATTCAGTCTATTCAAAGCGGCCTTTTCAATTACTTTAGATACGAAGGACAGATAGCTAGTCAGTCTATAGTTAGCATATCCCACATCCTGACCCACCATCTTGCAAGGAGGCTTAACAATTGCCTCTTTTCACTTGTATGGAAATACACAATGTTTCAATAATATATTTATTAAATGAGTAATCAGAAGAAATAATTCTTGTAGATAACATTTAAGCTATTTTGTTGGCAATATGTCTAGCTCAATGATTTGGCATTTAAATCTTATATAAAATTTCTGACCTCTTCCGTTCACTATGGTTAAATCCTTAAAATGGTCAAGACTAGGTACATGTACATCCTTGGGGTGATTAAGTTGGAAACTGCAGCAAGGATTCTCTACTTTTTGAAATGTTATTTAAAAAAAAGTCAGCAAAATTCTCTGCTACTTGTTTTCAGTAAAAATGGTGATTTTCTAGTATTTTGGGGGATATTTTACTTAACCCTTAACCACTCAATCCCGCATTTTTACGGGTCTAGACCCCCCCTCCAAAATGGCTGCCACAGCCTTGAAAATGGTGTTTTTTAACTGGAATAAGTGAATTTGTCTTACGGATAGTTGTCCCCAAAAAATTAGCTTTTTTTCGCGCGCCTCCCCCACAAAAAGATGTATCAGGGGGTTCCGACAAGGGATGTGCCCCCCTTTGTTGCTTGGGTTTGCGCAGCGCCCCTCATCGCGAGAAAAAAAAATGGGGTCATTGAGTGCAGAGAAATGGAGCCAAATGCTGGTAAGAAAACATGTTTTCAGTATCTGAAAAGACCTGGCACTCTAGACCTCAATTTTGGAAAATATTCTGTTTGAAGTGCAAATGTGGGATGGAAAAAGAGCGAAAATTGCATTTTTTGCCGTTTTTGCTCCGCCCCAGCATTGCCATGGTAATGGGGATAGGGGTTCAACTTGGTTTTTCTGAAATACATTCACCCAGGTAATAACTTGGCCAAGTTGCGTATCTGTATGATTATTAGTAATGAAACTAGAGCATCTTGAAATAGCCCTTGCGCGTAATGGTGAAAAAATGGCTACTTTTCACACATGTCGCAACCAGTTAAGGGTTAAATGACACATCTGAACTAAATATAAAGCGCTAAAATATGTTTCAAATATGCCCTTTGTATTTGTAAAATCAATAAATGCATATAAATCTACACTCTGTTTGAAGAATTTTACTATTATAATGACATGTGTCATTTTTTTCTTTTTTTTTGGCAGCCATTTTGAAAAAAATGGACTGTTCCAACCGAAATACTTATTTTGAATTCCTGATCTTACCATATTTAATCAATATGAGCCTATTGGCAATAGAAAAAATACTATTTACTATGATTTTTAAGAAAAAGTATGTATTGGCCCACCCCTACTTAAAGTTTGTGTACTTAATTATTGGTACTATATCTACACAACTATAAAGGGAGGTAGCTGTGGATGAATTATTTTTAGAGTTATGCCTCTTTATACTTAAACATTTAAGATTGAAATTTTTGGGTGCAGCTGTCTAAGCCAACTTTTTGACCTATATTTCAACCAATACAATTAGCTCTACCATAGCTATTTGTCCAATAAAAATCCTTTACGGTATAAAGAAATGGATAAAACACATGACACCATTGGCTTTTTTTGATAAACAGGTGCGTAGCATGTACAGTAGCCGCTGACTATTTACTCTGTGTATAATGAGTGACTCACTATGCTAATTGATCTCACATTCGTCGTGGTACGCCCCTTGTGGTATAACTAAACTGCGAATATGACTTGGCGCACGCTCGGAATGGGTTTTCTTTTTGTCATATGTAGGCCAACATTGAGCATTTCTATCAAATAGTATTATGTTCGCCAGAAAAGTAACATAAATCGTTTGGTCATTCTGGAAAGAAGTGATTTTTAATCGAAAATCCATGTCATTGTTATTTAAGATGTTTTTAATTTTAGAATCAGACAGATTTTCCAAATTGACAAATTGGCAAAGTGGCAATATATTTGGACAAAAATTGTCAGTTGAGGCTGAATTGCAATTTTGAACAAACTACATTTGACCGATAGTTAATACATGTACGCCATGCATGACCAACATTTATACTTCAAACCATTGAAAATAAACCCAGCAGAGCACCGAATATCTTTTTTGAAGATACTTATTGTTTCTAATGAGATATTTTTAGTACTTTTAAATATATTTGAATGAAAGTTAGAATGCTTTTTCATCAGTTCTTCATCTATTGGACTATAATTATAAGTATAAAGGGACTCTGGATGAATTACTTTCTTAGTTATTTCCATTTATACTTTGATATTTAAGATTAAAGTTTGCTCAAACTGAATATATTTTGTTTGATAGAAAGTTAGTATGCTTTTTCATCAGTACACATACTACATTGACTCAACTATGAAGGGATGTAACTCTTGATGAATTATTTTTGGAGTTGTGCCCCTTTACTTAAATGTTGAAATTTGTTTAAATTGAAAAATAAATAGTTCCTTATAAAGGTATTTAAATGACAGAAGGTATGCTTATTCATTGATACTATGTCTACTTAGAAGGGAGGTTACTATGGATGAATGATTTAGGAGTTATGCTCCTTTTATAATTTACAAATATGAATTGGTAATTATTATTTGACAGATATCCTTTTAAAAATTAAATCCTGTCTTGAAATCATTTTTGTTTAAAGATAAGCCTTGCCATGAACAATACACCCGAAAAGTCGAGCGTGCTGTCCTTGGACTCCTCTTGTTAAAGTTCACATGATCATTTGATGTCTTGTTTATGCTTGTGAAAAGTGATTCGAAACAAAAATAATACATTTAAGATATTATTTGCATTGTTTAACTTGGTTAAAAATTGAGTAGTTACACTAGCATGTAATGTATTAATCTTTCTCAGACCAATTTTGAACAAACTATTGACTGTGAATGTAATATTCGGCCGGATTTTTCTACGAAAAAATATGGCTAATAGTTTGGCAAAACACGGGCGGGTAGGTGGCTCTGTGGGCTTTAGTCTGGTGTCGTTGACAATTGCGTTAAAGTTCTTTCTTTACCATATATTTCTGCCATTTATTGTCAGATCTTTATGAGACTTTATATAATGATAACATACCATGTGATAAACAGAATTAGAAATTAACCACAACTCTAACTGGCTTTATTATGGATTATTTCTTTGTAATGTTTTGTGTTAAAGTTTTTAAATCCGGTTTTAATGTGGTTTCCACATTACATTTCTTGTTTAATGTTTATTTCGTGTTACATGTACCTTATCAACAATCTGATTGAAACCTGATCTAAAATTATCTGCTTGCATACTTGCTTATTATGCCAGGTGTGGGTATAAATCGCTTCAGTGATAGCCCTACTTAATATTAAAGCATAAATTATTTGTGTATTTCTATGAATACAAGGACCGTGTTTTTTTAAATTGGTTTAACGCCATAGCAACATATTGAATTGGTCATTATACATTGATCAGTCATTGTAACCTAGTCACAGTTTCATGAAAACTAAATCTCTGGATTTTACCTGTTAATTAGTTACTAGTAACATACCACCTTGCCTGATTTAGAATCAGTTGTAAGAGGGAGAATTGCAGTATGAATTATTTCTTGACAAAGCTCTACAAAAGTATGCCCAGCTAGGGAATGAAACCAATGACCCCTATGAACAGTAGACTTGTGTACTACCTATGAGCTAGCTTCTGTTATATATTAGAAATACTTGTTACTAATGTTCAGCTTAATATTTTATGTAATGAATATTTCAGAAACCTGAGCCAGAAGCATTCCACTGATGGTTGTATTTAAACAAAAACAAGCACCAGACAAATGTGTCCTGATCGTGCCGAAAAAAGTCCAGGTGAAGAATTTTTTCTTACTAAAATACTTAGTAGCACCAGACCATGATAGGGCACCCCAGATTACACTTGTAAAACGTGAAATTGTTAACTGTATATTTTTAACTGTCACCTTTGCAATTGCCATATTCTCTCAAAATTAAGTCTCCCCCTTTATGGATTTACATTGACATTTGTCAATTTGGGATGTTATTTACAGTATTAGAAAATTGTGAAAGTACAAATTAAAATACTTGTAGTTTGTTCTTACTTTCTCAAAATACTAATTGGTATTTATTAGAGGCGGGGACTTTAATTGGGATTTCTAGTATTTTGTTTCTAATAATACATTGATTTTGTACGGCAATTTGAACATAGTTTCATGATTTTAACACAATAAATGCAAGCACGTTAAAAAACAGACAAAGGGAAGATCAGATTTTCCAAAACTTTAGTTCAACTTTAATCTAATTTCACTACTAGGGGGGGGGGGGGGGGTTAGACATTAGACTTGAATGTAAAGGAAAGATAGATCAACAAAAAGTCCAATGGTTTCAGATTTCAGGTGAATTTTAGGTTAAAATTGAACTTAAACTTGAAAACATAATTTTATTAGGTCTACTTTTTGAAGAAAATGAAAGTTTATACATGTTCTATCATTTTTGCATCAGGATTGGAGTTGCTTGTGATGTTTCTTTTAAAGATTATTGAAAGTTGATATTCTTCAATAGAACTATATAAACCATAGTGTTTAGAGACATAAATCTGGATAAATTATGTTAATACTTAGAATATAAAATATAAATAAAATAGTTTTCCTATTTTATCCGAACAATTCCCTTTCAGTCTATTGCTAAACTATGGTATGAATCAAATGATTATGCATCGAATATTCTATGTTCTGACCATAAAAGCTGACTCCCTCCAAACGACTTTAGGTATTGTACATGAATGCAGTTACTGTTGTTGATAATGTGGAGGTCATGAAAATATTTCTATTTATTCCTTGTTGATCTTGAATCTTCTTAATTATATGAAGAATTTTCTTTCTATTTAAATATCCAGATATGATGTTACAATTTCACTGAACTACAGGAAACCATGTAAGACTTACCATTGAGATATGATGTAGATGTTTATATGAGATGTTGAGCTTTCTTGATGTTTGTAATCTAATCTAGGTGAGTTATCATTATTATATTAAAATGCATTATTTTTGAATACTGCTGTTATATGACCTATACTATGGTGGCACACCACAGTTTCAGAGCTGCATTGTCAAAGTGGCTAGAGTCAAATTTTTAAATAATAGAAACTTAGGCAGTTGGATCGCATTTTTGAGGTTTAAAATATTTTTGATTGTTATATTTGAAGTTTCAACAGCTAGTATTGCACTTTAATTATTAGGTACAATGGGTTTTAAGGGTATTGTCCGAGGTATTGCGAAAAATTACTGTCAGATGCGAATGCATGGCTTTGGGGAGCTAGCACAGAAATCAGCTGTTCATTTTCAAGGTACCTCAGAAATTGGAAAATTAGAGCAATCAAGTCACGGATGGCACCCTATTTCCTCATTATTTTCAGATTGTGCATGGATTAATGAATAAAAATCAGTGCGGTATGTGTAGCTATCGTCGGAATTAAGAATTCTGTGGGACTTTGCGTACAGGGGAAGTTCGCCATTTTGTCACCAATTTTCGCGACTACCAAAACAAAGAATTAAAGGCCCCTCAGGCAGAAAAGTTTGTTTTGATCATGCGAATTTTATTGTTTTTATTGAGAAACATATATTCATGCTAATTTTCAAAATCATTTGTTTCAGGTGTGTGATTACTGGCTAGTGTGCGAGCTTTTCATTGTGTGGTGTGGTATTTTCAGCCGAGAAGCCGAGAAACTGTGATGTGCCACCTATGTGTTGCTACATCGTTAAACCAAACAACATGGGTAAAATTTTCTGAACTTAGTTTCAAACTACAATGTTTTGGGTAGTAGCATACTATAAATAAATGTATATTTACAAATTAGAACTATTTAAAAGGTAAACAGATAGTGTTTTTTTGACAAGTCTCTTTTCAGACAATTAACTGAATGACATCAAGTAGCTCATTAAAATAACTATTTCTTTTTATGAATATCCTGGAAGTTTAAATAGTAACCTCCAAATCCTCTGCTTTAAGGTACTCATTCACTGATTTCAACTTAAGTATAACTTTTTCCGAAACTATCTAAATAGTATGGAAACATTTCTTGAAGCCAAAAAAATAGTGATTTGATAATGACAGTTTTGTGCAAGTGGACATACAACAACAAATGACGATGTTTCAAGTAGTAAATATCTACCCGTATATCACGGTATAGACAATTTTAGTGCAATTTTGTGATTTTTATTGTATATTTCTTGCAATCTATAGGTCAGTTTGTCTTAAAATATTAAGATATTATTTTTTTTGACTCAATTACAGACGCTGAATGGTATTTTGAAAATATGGAAAATAAATGAGCAAATCTGTGAACTAGTACCTTTAAACAATTGAATCAAAGGGTAGGTAAGTCATGGGTTTTTTGGTTTAACGCCATATAGAAATACTTTGTATAGGTCATATCACGGTGGTCAGTCAACCTTCTCACTGTTTCTGGCAAGGCTAAGTCTTTGAAATAAGCTTTTGTCCACTTAGTAGGGGGATATGTTGTCCACTTAGTAGGGGCATATTTATGTGAGTGACCGACCCCTGCTCTACATGATTAAGAATCATTGGTAGGAGGGAAATTGACCATAGAAATAATTTCATGACCAAGCATCACTAAAGTGTGCCCCGCCTAGGAAACCAACCCATGAACCCTGGACCAGTCAACTCCTTGGTGCTACCAACTGAGCTAGCTGATCAGCTGGAGTAGGTCATGTGCATAACTAATTTGTGCAGAAGATTCAGAATAAGACGAAGAAATCTTATTTTCTATAGAATAATGAATGTTTCTTATGTTTAGACTGCTGCAAGAATTTGACAAATATGTTTGTTTACATTTAGATCATCATATCGAGGGTTGCCTGCAAGACTGCAATAATTGCATTGCCTTAAAGAGCAAGTTAATACAGTCTTGCACGCAACCCTTGATATATGTATGAAAGGACAACATTGTCTCATAAAATGTAGATGATAAAATGCAAGTTTTAATCTTTGATGGTATATATATTATGTTACACCTATACAGGTGTGATTTAAACAACAGAAAGTAGTGGAATGTATGGTGCTTTACTCTGTCATTCAACATACTTTATAGTGTGCCACCTGACATAGTCAGGAGAAATGATAGGTTTAACTCTTGCTGCTGGAGGTGGCGTTGTCAGTGTCTTAGTTATAAATCTCATAACAGAGTTATTAATCTAGTTATTACAGTTATATATCTTGTTATTACAGTTATACATCTAGTGATTACAGTTATACATCTTGTTACTACAGTTATACATCTCGTTATTTTAGTTTCTAGTTATTACAGTTTTACATCTTGTTACTGCAGTTATACATCTAGTAATTACAGTTATACATCTTGTTATACCCCCGCTTCGAAGAAGAGGGGGGTATACTGTTTTACCCTTGTCCGTCCGTGCGTCCGTCCGTTACAAAATTTCCGTCACAGTTTTCTCAGCAACTATAACATGCAGCAGCCTAATACTTTGCATATTGCTTCATCCCATAGTCCCATGTGGTGTAAAGAGATTTCATGCTCCTTGCTCATCTACTTCCTGTTTGTCGCATATTTTTAGATTTTTGCGGGGGTATCACTAGTGAGCATTAGCTCACAGATTTACTTGTTATTACAGTTATACATCTTGTTATTACAGTTTTATATCTAGTTATTACAGTTATACATCTAGTTATTACAGTTATACATCTAGTTGTTACAGTATATATCTTGTTATTACAGTTATACATCTAGTTGTTACAGTATATATCTTGTTATTACAGTTATACATCTAGTTATTACAGTTATAAATCTAGTCATTACAGTTATATATCTAGTTATTACAGTTATACATCTTGTTATTACAGTTATACATCTTGTTATTTAAGATTTATCTTGTTAGTACAGATATACAATCTTGTTACTACAGTTATTAATCTAGTTATTACAGTTATACATATTGTTATTTCAGTTATACATCTTGTTATTTAAGTTTTATTTATAGTTATTTCAGGTATACATCTAGTTATTACAGCTATATATCTTGTTATTACAGTTATACATCTAGTTATTACAGTTTTACATCTTGTTATTACAGTTTTACATCTTGTTACTACAGTTATACATCTAGTTATTACAGTTATACATCTAGTTATTACAGTTTTACATCTTGTTATTACAGTTTTACATCTTGTTACTACAGTTATACATCTAGTTATTACAGTTATACATCTAGTTATTAAAGTTATATATATTGTTATTACAGTTATACATCTTGTTACTACAGTTATTCATATAGTTATTACAGTTATACATCTAGTTATTACAGTTATATATCTTGTTATCACAGTTATATATCTCGTTATTACAGTTTCTAGTTATTACAGTTATCAATCTTGTTATTGCAGTTATATATCTCATTATTACAGGTCTAGTTATTACAGTTATCAATCTTGTTATTGCAGTTATATATCTCGTTATTACAGTTTCTAGTTATTGCAGTTATCAATCTTGTTATTGCATTTATATATCTCGTTATTACAGTTTCTAGTTATTACAGTTATCAATCTTGTTATTGCAGTTATATATCTCGTTATTACAGTTTTTAGTTATTACAGTTATCAATCTTGTTATTACAGTTATACATCTTGTAACTACAGTTAAACGTCTAGTTATTTATAATTTTTTATTGGAGTTAACACCGTGTCAACACTATTTGGTCATTTTACGGCGTCCAGCGCATCTTACCTAGCTTTCCTGGACCTTTGTCTATAACCAGTACTCACCTATTCTTCCACAAGGCCGGAAACTTCTCCATATTATCTAATCCATGGAGGAAATTCGACATTATTGTCAAATTTTCATGGGAGGGCATAACCTCAGCGTGTTGGATTTGAACCCGCAACCCCTCGAGATTCCAAATACCGGCGCACTATCAACTGCGCTATCGACCCGGGTTTTCTAGTTCTTACACTTATACATCTAATTATTACCGTTTTGAGTCTAATTATAAAAGTTATATATCTTGTTATTACAGTTATAAATCTAGTAACTACAGTTATACATCTAGTTGTTACAGTTATACATCTCGTTACTACAGTTATACATCTAGTTATTACTGCTATATATCTTGTTATTTCAGTTATATATCTAGTTACTACAGTTACAAATCTAGTTACTACAGTTATACATCTAGTTATTACAGTTATACATCTAGTTATTACAGTTATATATCTAGTTATTACAGTTATACATCTAGTTATACAGTTATACATCTAGTTATTACAGTTATAAATCTAGTTTTAACAGTTATAATATCTTGTTATTACAGTTATACATCTAGTTATTACGGTAACAGTTATGAATTTTATTTTTACAGATTCAAATTACAGTTATACATCTAGTTATTGTAGTTATACATATTGTTATTAAAGTTATATATCTCGTTATTACAGTTATACATCTAGTTTTAACAGTCATCCGTTATAAATCTAGTATTTAGTTATACATTTTGTCAATCCTAGGTTCTGAAAGAGACACTGGTTTGAGTCTTGTCCAGACTGGCTATAACCTTTCAAGAAAATTTCCAAATCATGTACCTTGGTTGCTCAAGTCTGAGAGCAATCATGAGTGCAAGTCTTTGATTCATTGTACAAAGTTGAAATTCACAATTTGATTTTGTTGTGTTTTTCAGGCTATTTTGAAACACTGTGAGATCAGCAATGTGTGTGATGTCTATTTCTTGTACATTATATAATTCTGGCCTGCTCGTATTTAACAAGTCGTCTCGGACATTTTGTCCTTGAGATGTTTGTTGCCCAATTACATGTTTTAAAAAATGTGTTACTTTTCTATCAAACTGGGTACGACAAGAGCAAAATCCGAACAGGATTTATTTGTTACTATGTACCGACCCAAATAAAACTACAAAATTTCTGGGTGTGAATCAGTAAGTCATGAAGATTTGTAAAATCAACATTTCCTACTGTACCTCCCAGACATTTTTACTCTAATCGGTGTGAACCTTAATTCTGGTACGAAATTCTGTGACAAATAATAATGTTACGATTCATCCATGAATTTAAAAATGGTTTGTAATGGGGTTTGTCTTACCTTGATTATGGTACGAAATTTCCTGGGAAGTATCGAAATTTTTCTATTACTAAATTTCCACACCTTTATTTGTGATTCGAGAATTTCTGGGACCAATCGAAATGTTTTTATTCGTCCTCGAATTTTCGCACCATGGAACGAATTTTCTGTGGGCGAATCGTAATATTCCTATTCATCACGGAACTTTCTGTACCATGAATGTCCCTGAAACGAATCGAAATGTATCTCAGAACCTTTAATTATTACAATACCTGAATTTGGTACAAAATTTCCAGAGATGAATCGAAATGTGTCAATTCTCGCAGAATTTACACAATTTCTTGGGTCGAATCGATGTTCTTGTTCGTCATCTAATTTTCTCGTACATTAATTTTGGTACGAAATTTTCTGGGACGAATTAAAACTTTTTTATTATCACAATATTTTGCACCTTTAATTTGGTACATTTCCTTGACGATCTCCCAGAATCTTTCAAAAATTTGTGTGCAAGAAAAGTAGTGAACGAATAAGAACCGATTCGTCCCAAGAAATTCCTCCCAAAAGGAACAACGATTTGCCAAATTTTCTACCAAATAAATTTCGAGGATAACAATCCTATTATAGACCCATTTCGATTCGAGGACTCTAATTAAATGATTGTGGAAAAAGTTCTGTGATGAATAGACGCACTACAATTCTTCCACAGAAAATTCGTACCAAAATGAAGGTGCGAAAAATTTAGAGGACGAAAACATTAGATTCGTCCCAGGAATAAACGTACCAAATAATTTTGGTACGATATTTTTTGGGACGAATCGAGTTTTATTCTTCCACTTGGCACCTTTATTTTGGTATGAAGTTTTTATGGACGGGTCGTTATATTCATGGAAATTGTACTATTATTTTAATACGAAAATTACTTGGACGATTCGAAATGGGGGGCAAATCGAACTTTAATATTCGTCCTCGAATTTTTGTACAAAATCTTTTATGACGAATCTTCATTTTGGTACGAAAGTGGTAAAGAAATCTCTGTCCCAGATCCATTTCTTACCCAACTTTGGTACAATCTTAAAATTTTTGTGCGCGAAAATTAAAGAGGCCGAATAAGAACATCGATTGCATCACGGTTCGTATAAGTAAGAAAACTTGGGACGAATAAAAAACAATATTCGTCCCTGTACATTTATATTTGTGGACGTATCGTTATGTTACTATTCATGACATAACTAGTACCATCAATGTGAATGTTCCTTGAACGAATCGAATGTCTATTTCTCCCAGAATCTTTCTAACCTTAATTTTGGTACCTTATATTAATATTCCTATTTATCACGGAACTTTCTGTACCATGAATGTCCCTGAAACGAATCGAAATATATATCTCGGAACCTTTAATTATTCCCTGAATTAGGTACAAAATTTCCAGAGATAAATCGCAATGTGTCAATTTCTCGCAGAATTTACTCAAAATTTCTTGGGACGAATCGATGTTCTTGTTCGTCATCTAATTTTTTCGTACATTAATTTTGTTACGAAATTTTTTGGGACGAATTAAAAAAAAATTATCAGAAATTTTTGCACCCTTAATTTGGTACGAAATTTCCTGGACGAATCCTTATGCGCCCATTCATCACAGAACTTTTACCATCATTTTAGTACGAAGTTCCTATTAATATCGATTGAATTAATAGTATCATTGTTTTCGGCGCGATATGACCTTTCTGTGTTGGTACGCCGTAAAACCCAAACGAACAAAGTTCCTATTTCTTCCAGAATCGTTCAAACATTTGTGCGAGAAAATTAGTGGACGAATAAGAAGCGATTCGTCCCAAGAAATTCCTCCTGGGAACTTTCGTACCAAAATTATGGTAAAAAGGAACATTACGATTTATCTTCGTAAAATTTTCTACCAAATAAGGTGCGAAAATTTCTAGGATAAAAACAATCCTATTAATTCGGGTAAGAAAGGACGTGGTATAGACCCATTTCGATTCGAGGACGTGTACACAAATTATGGTAGGAAAAGTTCTGTGATGATAAGAAGCACAACGATTCTTCCACAGAAAATTCGTACCAACATGAAGGTGCGAAAAATTTCGAGGACGAAAACATTTAGATTCGTCCCAGGAATAAACGTACCAAGTAATTTTGGTACGATAATTTTTGGGACGAATCGAGTTTTATTCTTCCACAAACTTTGCACCTTTAATTTGGTACGTAACTTTTATGGACTGATCGTTCTATTCATCACGTAACTTGTACTATTTTAATACGAATGACGAATCGTAATGTATGTTCCTATTTATTACAGAACTTGTACCATCATTTTGGTACGAAAGTTCCTTGGACGTAAAGAAATCTCTGTCCCAGATCCATTTCTTACCCAACTTTGGTACAAGATTCCTGGACGAATCGATACGCTCAGCCTTATATTCGTCCTCTCGTGGTACGAAATTTTCTTGCACAAATATAACAGTTTTTATTCTCACAAATGTTTTGGTACGAAATTTTTATGGACGAATCACAATGTTTCTATTCATCACGGAACTACTAAAATTTCTCCCAGAACTTTTCTAAATTAAGGCGCAAATATTAAGAGGCCGATATAGAACATCGATTGCGTCACTGGTCGTCTAAGTAAATTTCATACCAAATGAAGGTGCGAAAACTTTTAGAACGATATTCATCCCTGTAAAAAAAATCTTGGGGTGCAAAAATTTCCAAGACGAAAACAAACACATTCGTCCCAGAGAGTAATTTTGGTACGACATTTTCTGGGACGAATCAAAACTTTACACCTTTAATTTGGCACTATACATTTATATTTGTGGACGTATCGTTATGTTTCTATTCATAACAGAACTAGTACCATCAATTTAGTACTAAAGTTTCGTACCAAAATGATGTTTAATGAAGATATTACGTACCGAAATTAAGGTTAGAAAGATTCTGGTGTAATAGACATTCGGTTCGTTCAAGGAAGTTTGAGTCGAAACGAAATGTCTTTGTCCCAGATCCTTTCTTACCCTATTTTGGTGCAAAATAGCCTGGACGAATAGATATAGAGAATATTCGTCAATTTAGTGTAAGATCGATTTTTTATTTCACCGAGAGAGCTCAGAAAACATATTTTCACGAGTGGCATAGCCACGAGTGAAAATGTTACTTTCTGAGTTCACGAGTTGAAATAAAAGTCATCTTTCACCAAAGTTGACGAATATTCTGTTTCTTTCATGCTTAGTTTTATTTGATGTATTTTACACAAATGACGTGACGCCATTTCTACTCCAAGATGACGTCATTTATTATCCAATATGACGTCATTTATCATATAAGGTCATTATGAGGTCATGAACGATGAAAATATAAGGTTATATTTTCACTGCGATGAAAATATAAAATTTATATTTTCATCGTTTATTTTCATCGAATAACGTGACGTTTCAACGTAAAGCATGAAAGAAAAGTTTTTATTCCTTGAACTTCCTCACTTTAATTATGGTACGAAATTTTTTGAGACAACTAAACGTTATTATTCTTCCACGAACATTTTGGTTCGAAATTTTTGTGGACGAATTGCAATGTACGAGAGTTCCTATTTCTCCCAGAATCTTTTAAAAATTGCGGGGAACTTTTGTATCAAAGTTGATGTGAAAAGGAACATCACGATTCATCTTTGAGGTCAAATTAAAAATTATGTATATTCGTCCAAACACATTTCATACCAAAATTAAGATGTGAGGCAATTCGAGGACAAAAACATCGATTCGTCCCAGGAAATTTGGTAAGAAGGTTCTATGATAGTCACATTGCGATTCGTCCTTAGGACTTCATACACAAAACGATGGTACAAAAAGTTGCATCACAACGATTCGCCCACAGAAAATTCGTACCAAACTGAAGGTGCGAGAAAATCAAGAACGAAAACATTTTGATTCGTCTCAGGAATATACGTACTTAAATTAGTGTTATTAATTTTGGTACGAAATTTTCTGGGACGAATCAAAACACTTCTACAAACTTTTTGCACCTTTAATTTGGTACTAAATGTTTGTGTTCGAATCGTAATGTTTCTATTCATCACGGAACATGTACCATCAATTTAGTACGAAAGTTCTTGGACAAATCGAAATGTCCTAGAAACTATTTAACCTTAATTTTGGTGCGTAATATTCTGGGATGAATCAAACTTTTTTATTCGCACCTTCATTTTGGTATGAATTTTCTAAGATGAATAATAATGTTCCTATTCATCACAGAACTTGTACCGTCATTTTTGTTCGAAAGTTTCTGAAACGAATCAAGTCTACTGATCGAGGGGACGTGGGTTCGATTCCCGGGCGGAGCATACTTTCATGGGCATACTTCCTACCAATGATTTTAATTATGTAGGGCATTTGTCAGTCACTTACGAAAGTATGCGCTTAGAAGTTGGTTAACAGCTCAATCCAGAGATTTAGCCTTTTCAGTTAGACTGACTGGCCGCCGTTACTATGTGGTGAATAGAAACAAATTTCGCCCACAAAAATTTCGTACCAAAATAAAGGAGCAAAAAGCTCGTGAAAGAATAAAAACGTTTAGATTTGTCCCATGAACTTTCGCACCAAAATTAATGTGTGAAAGTTAGAGGGCGATTAAACATATCGATTAGTCCAGGAATTTTTGTACCATACGAAATTTGTTGTCGCACTATCATTTTAGTACGAAAGTTTCTTTTTCTCCCAGAATCTTTTTACCTTAATTTTGGTACGTAATTTCCTGAGGCGAATCTAATTGTTGTTTTTGTCCTCGAATTTTCCGCACCTTCATTTTGGTACGAATTTTCTGTAGAAGAATCGTTGTGTCCCTATTTATCAAAGAACTTTTCGTACCATCAGTTTGGTATAAATTTCCATGAGACGAATCGAAATGTGTCTATCTTAAAAACTTATTTATCTGAATTTGGTACAACATTTCCTGGGACCGATCCCCTTTTATTTTTTCGCATTTAATTTGGTACAAAATTTGAAAGTTCCTCAGACAAATCGTAATGTTTCTTTTTGTCCCAGAACCTCTTACCTTAATTTTGTACTAAATTTCCTGGAACGAATAGATTATGTTCTTATTCGTCCCTTTATTTTTCTCGCACAATAATTTTGGTACGAAATTTTCTGGGACGAATCTAAACTTTTTTATTATTCCATGTATATGTGTAACACCACCAAAACAACTCAATAAATATAAACAGTTCTAAAATAGTTTTATTCTCATGAATATAAAAGTAGTATGTTAATATTAACTAGTAGTTGTAAACAGCTGTACGCTCGAGACAAGACTGAAGATACTAGACTCCCTGCATAGCAAGCTATAGTCCAACAGAATTAACCTGAGCTTGAACTACCTAATTATAATAATTACACACTCCACTTATATAAAATCGTGAGTTTCCGTATGCGTCTATACGGTTATACACGTGTTTATAACAACCGATGCGAGTATTAATCAATTTATAAAAAGGGTCATGTTATTGTACTTTTAATTTTGGCCACATTAGTTTTTGGGTTAACAAGTAAGTCAGTAGTATTATGGCATAGTTTCAAAGTATTTATTCTTATGAAAACAACATTAATTGTTCAGTACGTGTATTTTGCCGAAAGCTTCCGATATAGCGCGATTTACAAACGAAGACAAAAATAGACTGTAAATACTGAGTTTAATATATTCTTGCATAAAGGTCAAGCTCAGGTTAATTCTGTTGGACTATACCTGGCTTGCAATGATCACGTGTTGATCAGGCACACGATCATTGGCCAGCATACAACCAACCTCGTAAATATTAAGCAACTACTACAGGCTGTATGGCAGAGGGCCATTGTATTACATCCGTCCCCCACTAAAATTATCAAGACTTAAGTAAAGCACGGGAATACAATGGACGCTATCATCGTCGAAAATAACCTACAAGAAAACAATAAATCAAGTATATACCAACAATAAAATACGACCGATTATATTATATGACGTCATACATACATAAACATAACTACAAGGTGCACCCTATAAAGAACACACATTTTAACATAAGCACAAAATGTAACATCCAATGAAATGTAGTCCACATATTTCTAATCCATCATATTGTCAAAACAGTTATTAAATCGTCCGAACTGTGTCACCTGAAATGTTAAACTTGAAAACACGAACATTATTTAAAACTAGAAAAATAGTTAATGTTAATTTTAAATCGGCGGTTGAACCATAACCATCACCCATAAACCAGCACCCATAAACCAGCACCCATAAACCAACGCCATCACAGCATAAATAAATAGAAGCACATGAGTAATTGGCCGTCCATCTTTTGAGACGTGCCTGTGACCCCATGGTGAAATTTCAAGCACGACTGGTCACTTATAAAGTAGACCCGTTCATCGGTGAGTATTTGAAGATTTATTTTGCATTATATACAAGTGTGTCTTTTGTACAATATTTTCGTAGAACCATATAAATAACAAAAGTTTCTGGAAAAATACTTTCTCATTAATTGCTTTTTATTGCAATGTTATAGCTTGTTGACAGGTGTGATAACTCCAAGGATGTAACTTAAGTCTTGTAATTGTAGTCTAACATACTCGCATTCTTGTCCATCAGCACTTAACTGGTTGTAGAATCACATTATATGAACATTTATAGGTACAGTCAAACGTCGACAATATGGAACTCCAAACATAACCACATTCCAAAGGATTTCATTTACAGTGCTGTATATTTACAATGTCTGATGACATCAATGATTCACAACATAAATCATAGAGTCACAAATGTGTTGTTTCACTATTTGACGGTACGTAGATATACGGATATAATCTCTCAGCGTTTGGCTCCTCACAGGATTCGTAGCCTGAGAGTTCCCTGGGCTCTCAACAGCCCGTTCCAATACGGCTGGGGGCAAACTACTCCCATTATCCCTTGATCGGATTTCTACGTCTGGTAGAACCGTACTTTGTCCGTTTGGCTTTGTAGCAACGCGTTATGTAATAAAAGTGCAAAATGTAATAAAATTTAAAATCTATATAAAAGTTTATATAACTCAGTAAAACACTATCAGTATATGTATTATTGCTTTTTTAGTCAATGTTAATCATTAATTGACACATTTTAAGGTAGTCCAGCCAATTTCAACATTTTTTTACATTTTGACATTTTATTACATTTCGGGTTGACTAAGTCGACACGTTATGTAATAAATCAAAATGTAATAAATGTTAGTTGGGTAAGTGTTCCAAAGATTTTGACAATGTACCTGAATGAAAGTTTTAATACCGAAATAACCTTGTAAACTAAGAAAAGGGTTTGCCGTGTTCATACTTAGTCGTCTGCACTCGATGTTGCAAAATGAAATAAAATAAATAACATTTTGAAAATTAGCAACAATCCTCAATTACTTTGAAATATTTTCAAAATACATTTACGGTCGACATATGTCGCTTTTAAGGTAAGTCTTAACTCATATTAATGTTATAACTCATAGTAAGGTATTCCACTTGCATTTAACAAATTATTACATTTTGAACATTTTATCCCATTTCGAGTTGACTAAGTTGACACGTAATGTAATAAGACAAAATGTACCCTAACAATCCGCAATTACTTTGAATTTTTTTAAAATGCATATATTATCGACATTTGTTGCTTTTAAGGCATGTCTTAACTGATATAACATTTTAATTCTTGTTAAGGTATTCCTCCTGTATTTAACAAGTTATTACATTTTGAACATTGTATTACACTTCGCGTTGGCTAAGTTGACACGTTATGTAATAGGTCAAAATGTAATAAAATGTAAGTTGGGTTATAATTCGAACTGGTTTGACAATTTTGAGCCCGAATGAATGTTTTAATACCGAAATAACCTTTTGCACTAAGAAAAGGTTTGCAATGTTCATACTTAGTCTTTTGCACTAGATGTGCAAAATGTAATTAAATTTTGAAATTAAGAAATAATCCTCAATTACTTTGAATTTTTTTGAAAATATATATACATGTATTATCGACATTTGTCGCTTTTAAGGCATGTCTTAACTCAAATAAGTTTATTAATTCTTGTTAAGGTATTCCTCCTGCATTTAACAAGTTATTACATTTTGAACATTTTATTACATTTCGCGTTGACTAAGTTGACACGTTATGTAATAAGTCAAAATGTTATAAAATATTAGTTGGGTTAGGGTTTCAAAGATTTTGACAATTTTGAGCCCGAATGAATGTTTCAATACCGAAATGACCTATTGCACAGAGAAAAAGGTTTGCCATGCTGATACTTAGTCGTATTCCAGCCTTTTTCAGCATTTATTACATTTTGAACATTTTATTACATTTCGGGTTGACTAAGTCGACACGTTATGTAATAAATCAAAATGTAATAAAATGTTAGTTGGGTTAGTGTTCCAAAGATTTTGACAATGTGCCTGAATGAAAGTTTTAATACCGAAATAACATTTTGCACTGAGGAAAGGGTTTTCCTTTTTCATACTTAGTCGTTTGCACTAGATGTTGCAAAATTTAATACGATTTTAGAAATAAAGAAACAATTCTTAATTACTTTGAAATATTTTCAAAGTAAATATCTTACAGACATGTGTCGCTCTTAAGGTAGGTCTTTACTCATATAAAATTATTAACTATTGTTAAGGTATTCCATTTGCAATTACAATTTGAACATTTTATTACATTTCGCGTTGACTAAGTTGACAAGTTATGTAATAAGTCAAAATGTAATAAATTGTTAGTTGGGTTAGAATTCGAACAAGTTTGACAATTTTGACCCCGAATGATGGTTTCGATACCGAATTAACATTTAGCACTGAGAAAAAGGTTTGCTATGCTCATACTTAGTCGCTTCACTAGGTTTAACAAAATGTAATACAATTTTAGAAATTAAGAAACAATCTTCATTTACTTTGAAATATTTTTAATTCATTTACTTTGAAATATTTTTAAATTTTTAATTTATTGTCGACATTTGTCGCTTTTAAGGTAGGTCTTAACTTATATTAAGGTTATAACTCGTGTTAAGGTATTCCTCCAGTATTTAACAAATTATTACATTTTGAACATTTTATTACATTTCGCGTTGACTGAGTCGACACGTTATGTAATAAGTCAAAATGTAATAAAATGTAAGTTGGGTTAGAATTCGAACTAGTTTGACAATTTTGACCCCGAATTAAAGTTTCAATACCGAATAAACATTTAGCACTTAGAAAAAGGTTTGCCATGCTCATACTAAGTCGCTTCATTAGATTTTACAAAATGTAATAAAATTTTGAAATACGGAAAAAATCCTCAATTACTTTGAAAATATTTAAAAGTAATTAAGAATTGTTTCTTTCTTTCTAAAATCTTATAACATTTTGCAACATCTAGTGCACACGACTAAGTATGATCATTGCAAACCTTTTTCTCAGTGCAAAATATTATTTCGGTATTAAAACTTTCATTCGGGGTCAAAATTGTCAAACTAGTTCGAATTCTAACCCAACTAACATTTTATTACATTTTGACTTATTACATAACGTGTCAACTTAGTCAACGCGAAATGTAATAAAATGTTCAAAATGTAATAAATGCTGAAAAAGGCTGGAATACGACTAAGTATCAGCATGGCAAACCTTTTTCTCAGTGCAAAAGGTTATTTCGGTATTAAAACATTCATTCGGGCTCAAAATTGTCAAACTAGTTCGAATTCTAACCCAACTTATATTTTATTACATTTTGTGTTATTACATAACGTGTTGACTTAGTCAACCCGAAATGCAATAAAATGTTCAAAATGTAATAACTTGTTAAATACAAGAGGAATACCTTAACAAGAGTGATAACCTTAATATAAGTAAAGACCTACCTTAAAAGCGACATATGTCGACAGTATATGTATTTTGTGGAATTCTAACCCAACTTACATTTTATTACATTTTGACTTATTACATAACGTGTCAACTTAGTCAACGCAAAATGTAATAAAATGTTCAAAATGTAATAACTTGTTAAATACAGGAAGAATACCTTAACAAGAATTAATAATCTTATTTAAGTTAAGACATGCCTTAAAAGCAACAAATGTCGATAATACATGTATATGTATTTAAAAAAAAATCGAAGTAATTGAGGATTATTTCTTAATTTCAAAATTTTATTTCATTCTGCACATCTAGTGCAAACGACTAAGTATCAGCATGGCAAACCTTTTTCTCTGTGCAATAGGTCATTTCGGTATTGAAACATTCATTCGGGCTCAAAATTGTCAAACTAGTTCGAATTCTAACCCAACTAATATTTTATTACATTTTGATTTATTACATAACGTGAAAACTTAGACAACACGAAATGTAATAAAATGTTCAAAATGTAATAACTTGTTAAATACAGGAGGAATACCTTAACAAGAATTAATAATCTTATTTGAATTAAGACATGCCTTAAAAGCAACAAATGTCGATAATATATGTATTTTGAAAATATTTCAAAGTAATTGAGGATTGTTTCTCAATATCATAATTTTAATTTCATTTTGCTCATCTAGTGCAAACGACTAAGTATGAACTTGGCAAACCTTTTTTTAGTGCAAAAGGTTATTTCGGTATTAAAACATTCATTCGAGCTCAAAATTGTCAAACTAGTTCGAATTCTAACCCAACTTACATTTTATTACATTTTGACTTATTACATAACGTGTCGACATAGTCAACGCGAAATGTAATAAAATGTTCAAAATGTAATAATCTGTTAAATACAGGAGGAATACCTTAACAAGAATTAAAATGTTATATCAGTTAAGACATATTTGTACCTTTAAATCGACAAATGTCGACAATATATGTATTTTGAACATATTTCAAAGTAATTTAGGATTGTTTCTTAATTTCAAAATGTTATTAATTTTATTGCATTTTGCAACATCTAGTGCAAACGACTAAGTATGAAAAGGGAATACCTTTTTCTCAGTGCAAAATGTTATTTCGGTATTAAAACTTTCATTCAGGCACATAGTCAAAATCTTTGGAACACTAACCCAACTAACATTTATTACATTTTGATTTATTACATAACGTGTCGACTTAGTCAACCCGAAATGTAATAAAATGTCAAAATGTAAAAAATGTTGAAATTGGCTGGACTACCTTAAAATGTGTCAATTAATGATTAACATTGACTAAAAAAGCAATAATATATATACTGATAGTGTTTTACTGTGTTATATAAACTTTTATATAGATTTTAAATTTTATTACATTTTGAACTTTTATTACATAACGCGTTGCTACATGGCTTTCTTACACTTGTACTTAACGAATTGAATTTAATAAACACTATATTGAAGTACAATATCATAAGGATTCCAAGTCAAGTCAATTAATAACTTGTTTAAATATACAAAATTTGCTTCTGAAAATAAATGAGATTAAATGACATCTATCTTGCAATGATGTTCCTAGAATCCTAGGAATCTGTGAAACTTTTTTAAATGATAGATAGTTTTTCTGATAATATGTAACAAATAGGAAATTATACATTCGAAAGGAAAGATCGTCAAGGAAAGAAGGGCGGGGTATAATTGTTTATAAATCTAATAATGTATCTTACAAATGACGTCATGGCTTAGAACTTAATGCAATCCAATCCTTATGGCTCGAAGTATCAACTGGTAAATGTAAACCTTTCCTTTTAAATTTCATATAAAGACCGCCAAGCTCAAAGCAAAATTGGATAGAATTATATGATACTCAGTTAAATATTGTCGATTGTTAGACATAAACTATCAAATTTTTGGTAATTTTAGTACAATGTATTAATTATACATGTACATTTTTATGTGCAAAGAACGGCAATTTTATACAGGCTTAATTATTTTATATGAACACATTCTATCGAACATGAAAATCTTGTGCAACAAATACAAAACACTTTAAATACTGTAAAACTCCTATGCTATATAAAGACAAGTATTTCATGCTTATACTCCTAAATCACTGGCACTGGAGTCCTCACTTTCTTTAAAATGCACGCACATATAATATTTTGTCAACAAACACAATAAAAAATCGCTCCCGTATTCATCACCGTGTACGAGTTATGACTATCATTATAATATTCACATGGTATTGAACCATTTTGACAGTAGGTACGGTCTGACAGATTTATTTTACCTTTACCAATATATTTGGATGCAAATATCGGTCTCGTTTTGTAGATTAAACATTTCCTTACAAAACTGACTATTCAAAAACTTTATATCTTAAACGGTTATTATGAAATTAATCGTAATTTCAATACTATCATTTTGCAGTGATTGAGAGTCACTGTTAACTTCCGGTTTAATCATGACGTGTTTACTGGCGTAAACTGATTGGTTGATAAACTCCTCGAGACTTTTCCCGTACCTTGTCAATGAAGCGCGCCAAATTTAAACCCAATCGGAGCGCACTGCCTAGGTAAACATTTACGTGTCCCAAGTTCTATAAATAGAATATACACGTAATCAATGATATATGCTGCGTCTGTGTACGTAATCATTAATATCCAGGGAACCAGGTTAAGTTAAACCGGAAGTCAGTAGTGACGTTGAATCGCTGCAAACTAGTGATTCTGAAATTAATATAAATTTCATGAAAACGGTATCAGATACAAACTTGTAACTTTGCAAGATGTTAGAGAGTAATGTTTAATCTTTAAATTGAGATGGACATTTTCTTTCAGATACATGTCGAATTGAAGAAAAACGGTTTGGGCCGTATGCACTGTAGAAAACGTTCAATACCATGTTTATTATATATGTATGTACAGAGAACTATATATAGTGACGTATGCATTGTAATCATAAGATATGGACTCTGGTGCCAGTGTCCTAAATGCGAGGAAAGGACTGAATTAGAGAAAGTTTTTTTGTGGATCATAATCACCTGCTCCAAGTATCATTGTACAAATTTAGTCTGGTTTTGAGGTTAGTAATTAACATTCCTTGAATGAACAGATCTTCATCTATTTTGTGGATTTTTCCCACTGAATATTCAGATTGAGAAACAAGAAACATTTTATCTTAACATGAAATGATTAAATTTGATTTTATTAACTTAGTGATCACATCAAATTAAGTTCATACTTTTTAATTTGTTGGTAAAAATATATATAATGAAATCCTTTCTGGTTTTGATTGTAGCTCATAGTTTTCATTCTGTTATAAGAATACAGTACCGGTATATGGAGTTTCATTGTGGTTTATATGTTGGCAGGGAATTAGATACACTTTATGTCATCTATGTTTCTGACATAAGCTATGTATAGCTTTTGACCGATTAAAGAAAGAGGTTTTAGTTTTTTTAATGCTCTAAATTGTGAATTTTAATCAACTTAAATTTCTTACTTATTTTATTGAAAAATGTTATGTGGGAAAATAGTTACAAGTGGTTTGGCGTCTTTTTAAGAATGTTCCGTTTTGTCCCGACTATGGTCTGTTTTGTCCAACAAATATGGTCCGTTTCGTCCCTCCTTTGGTCCGTTTTGGCATGGTCCGTTTTGTCCCGGCACCATTGGTTTACGCTTCATTACACATTTTAGGCTCTCCAGAAAACGAGCATCAGTTACAAAAAATATGTTTAATTGTTTACACTTTTAACATTGTATTGGTAAACAGAATAAAGAAATAATACCAGAAGCAATCATTTAAGGAATTCATGTAAGAATTTGTCGATTTCATGCGTTGAATTTTTTCTAGAATTACGATTGAAAAGTGTTAGGTATTTGGATGGAAGCAATTTCGGATAAACAACATTTCATTACAAGATGAGTGCTCTCCTTACCGGTACAGAGTAAAGTTGAACAAATTATGTTGCGCCATGTCCATAAAATTAACCATGGCATTGCACCAGAGTACCTGAAACAACATTTTTTATCTCAAACTCCTGTGGCTGTGCACTCTTACAGCCACAGGTGACAGACTCAATTTTTCCTTATTATAGTATATATAGAGAAAAGGTCTCTAACGCCTGTTCAACGGTTGTAGTTTTCAACTCGTCACCAAGCTCACAAAAACGGCCCGATCGTCAAATCTTTTTCACAATCAGCTCTAGAAAGGATTATTTTGCACAAAAATACTTTTTATTTGAAGAAAAACGATCAAAAATTGATGAAATGGTCGCAATATATCCCTAAAAAGCCTAAAAAATCGTTCTATGTCAAACAAGTCGTCCATATAGAACGTATAGTAAAACGGATTGTTTCGTCCGCTATGAGCAAATAAAACAAAAACTACCATAAAATCTACATATTTTCAATAAATAAATCCATTTTCTATCGACTCACGGCGTAAAAACTTTCAAACAGGTCTCTAGAACACCTAAACCCACGAGTATTGTTCCACATGCCTACTATTTTGACAGATGACCTCCATTTTGTTACATTTCCAATTGACGCGTTTTGATTGGTCGAAAATCACGTAACCTAAAATCGTAACCTAGACGTTGACCGAGAAATAAGCAATGTTAGTCCAGTTAATGCAGTAATGCTTAGTTTAAGTTTAAAACCTTATTTTAATCATTATATACATTGCATAAAATGTGGTTAGATTATACAGGTATTTATTTATAAATAGTTAAATATCTGTGACTTATACCGACAAGAGAATTGCGTAAAACCGGCAAGAAGATTTTTTCTAAGTCGTTAAACAAATAAGTAATGTTAAAGAAGTTATTACCGTCTAGAAAAATCCGTAGCCTGACCTCTGTTGGTGAAAATACACCATCAATCTTGGTTTTAAATTCAACAAATTATATTTTAAAAATTACACTTGAAACAGAGTAGAGATAGAAAACACTAGCATGACTTACCTTTTATATCATACTTGATGTACATTGTATGTCCGTTAATTATATAATCCTGTTTAATCCGAGTAAGATTTATTGACCAATGTTACATTCATAAAAAAAGATTTATAAACAAAATTTATGTTACATTCACGATTTCGCATAATAGTGTTCATCACAGAATTTGTGCAAAGTCTAAAGCCTTACCACAATCACAGTAACATTGAACATTTTTGACATAATTAAAATGTATGAAGACAACGCGTGGTTGAATTGTGCACTCCAAAGGTGTGATTGTTAATTAATCTCATTAATTCAATCATTTAAAGCCATGATTTAATTAACTTAACCAATTATCAAAGTCATGAAAATTACGCGTGGTATCTGTGAAGGCTTTGAGCATTAAAATGTGTGAAAGCCAGGTTTTCCTGCTAACGGCTTCAGCAAGCCTAGATTGAGTCATAAAACTGGTAGCGAGCTTGAGTCGTGAAAGTTACGCATGGTATTGGTAAAAGCATGGTGATTTTGAACTAACACCGTCTGGCGTCTGCCCTTTTTCCATAATTAACTTTGTTAAAATGGCAAAAGTTTGATATCTTGACGCACTGTACACATTATATCATTTTAACCACTCGATCGTTTCTTGTCGGTAATTCCAAATCTATGACTTCTTGACGGCAAATCGCAATCACGCTTAATAGCCTCTATCATTATGAATTTACAATGATTAAAGTATATTTAGTATAAATAAAGTATAATTTTCGGTATCTTAAGTTCTTAACTTATTACAAAGTAACTCATAAGCAACAATGACTTATCATACCTACTAGTGTATAGTATGTAAATCCTCTTGACGGTTTTCTCTCGTATTCGGCGGTCGATATAAATTTCTTGTCGGTGGTCATAAATTCAATTTTTCTAATGAAAATAACATCTAAGTCATTCAAAGTACATTGTTTTTGACAAATATTATAAAAATAATAACATTATAATGATTTTATTGTGCTATTTTAATAAATAACTCTTCTTGACGGTTCTTGACGTTTCTTGTCGGTAATTAGGGAGACCCATCAAAATGCGTCTAGGATTCACTGTGGAAATCAAACAAAATGGAGGTCATCTTGTCAAAACAGTAGGCATGTAGAACAATATTCGTGGGTTTAAGTGTTCTAGAGGCCTGTTTGAAAGTTTTTACGCCGTGAGTCGATAGAAAATATATTAATTTATTGAAAGTATGTATATTTCATGGTAGTTTTTGTTTTATTTGCCCAAAGCGGACGAAACAGTCCGTTTCACTATACGTTCTATATGGACGACTTGTTTGACATAGAACAATTTTTAAGGCTTTTTGGGGATATATTGGACCATTTCATTAATTGTTTATCAATTTTCTTCAAATAAAAAGTATTTTTGTGCATAATAATCCTTTCTAGAGCAGATAGTGAAAAAGATTTGACGATCGGGCCGTTTTTGTGAGCTTGTAGAAAACTACTACCGTTGAACAGGCGTTAGAGACCTTTTCTTTATATATACTATAATAGGGAAAACTTGAGTCTGTCACCTGTGCTTACAGCACAAGATCAAGATTAAGTACCAAGGGCCAATATTGTATCCCTAGAGTGAAAAATTCAGGAACTAAATGTAATTTTATAAATGCATTTGAAAATTCTTTCCTTCAAGTAGCCAAATAAAAGTAGCAAAAAGTCAGTTTTTCCATTATTCATTCAATCTAATCTAAAGTTACAAAAATAAACCAACTTGGCGAGTTTGATTGATTATAGGGAACCTGTGCAAAATATGCTACTGAATCAAGAATACTTTGGAACAGGAAGTTGTGAAACAAGCATGGCGTCCTGGAGCTTGATTGCCAAGAATAGTAAGATGTTCTGCAGCTAAGGGGGTGATTGTATTTTCAACCTTGGCATCTTTTTTTATAAGAAACTGTCAAACACTTATATCACAGTACTGTTCTTTATGAGCCTTTAGACTTAGAGAAACTAGATTCACATAGTTGCCTTTACGATTTGCTATGTTTCTGTAGAATACAGAAGAGACACAACAAATCTAAAAACCCACAATATTGTGGTACGTATCGCAATATGGTGGTATCGTATTGCAATATATCTCGATAAGCTTGTGGTGTATCGTGACAGCCCTAGAAAATAACCATAATTTTTTGCATTTTTAGCTCGACTATTCGAAGAAAATAAGAGCTTATACTGTCACCCCGGACCGGTGTTGGCGTTGCAAATCAAGATTAAAGGTTTTACAAATTTAAATTACTTCAGTACTGTCTAAGATATTCAACTCAAACTTGGGATACTTATTCATCATCACTACCCCCACCTTAGTATCAAGGCCTCTAACCCTGGCTCCACTTTTTTAGGAGTTATGCTCATTTTTTACTTAGAAAACATCCCAAATCAAGGTTAAAGTTTTTACAAATTTAAATTACTTCAATACTGTCGAAGATATTCAACTCAAACTTGGAATACTTATTCATCATCACTACCTCAACTTTACTATAAGGCTCATAACCCTGGCTCTACTTTTTTAGGAGTTACGCCTCTTTTTTACTTAGAAAACATCCAAAACCATGGTTAAAGTTTTTACAAATTTAAATAACTTCAATACTGTCAAAGATATTCAACTCAAACTTGTAATACTTATTCATCATCACTACCTCCACCTTAATAAAAACATTTTCCTTACACATTATTTAACTACTTTTTTCATAAATCCAAATATTTATATAGGATGTCTATGTAAAAGCTAACAAAGTCTTGTGAGTCACACAAAAAAATATTTCGAAAAGTCAATATCAAATTATTAACACTGTCATCACGTTTCCACTTTGTGTCACAATGGTCCGATGAAAATTTACTTTGTTATTGTATTTTCAATAATACAACATGAAGGAATATTTTCATCAGACCCCTTTAATACTCTCAAAAATAGTATATTGGAATATTATAGTGATCGTGATAATTTTGGGACTATTTATAACTCTTAAAGAAAGTGAAAAATGTACAAAAATATTATCTGTTAGTAATGGCATTTAAATGAGTTAATGTTTTTGTTGTCTTTATTATGTATTTCCCATGATCTTAGAATTAGAATATCAAACATAATATTCTTTGATGATTATATTTTGTAAATCAACACAAAAGATAGCAGTCCCATGTGCATTATTGTTTTTTATTCATTTATTTTTATTGGGTTTAACGCAGTGTTAACACAATTTGGGTCATTTTACAGTGTTCAGTGTACCTAACCTACCTTTCCTGGATCCTTGTCTATAACCAGTACTCACATTCCCTTTTACAAGGCTAGAAACTTCTCCATATATCTTATCAACAGAGGAAAAATGACATTTTTGTCAAATTTGTCATGGAATGTATAACCTCTTGGTGGGATTCGAACCTGTACCCCCATTCCGGACACAAGATTCTAAATGCGGGCTTACATGTGACTCTACATATGGATGAAGCCTACAGGCTAGCTCAGTTGGTAGCCCGCAAGTCTACTGATTGAGAGGTTGTGGGTTCGTTTTCCCGGGTGGAGCATACTTTCTTGGAGCTTGGTCATGAAATTATTGCTATGGCTATTCTCCCTCCTACCAATGATTTCTTAATTATGTTTGGTAGATGTCTGACACTGACAAAAGTATGTGCTTAGTAGTTGGTAAACAGCTAAATACAGAGATTTAGCCTTTACAGGAACAGTAAGTAGGTTGACTGTCCTCCATAATATGACTTTTTCAATGTGATGCTACAGTATAATCTCAACAAAACAAACAAACTTAGGAATGTGTTATTTCATGACCATAAATTATAGACTCTGGTGGTGGTACTATGTACCATACATATATTCATGAACTTTGTGCATTTCCATTAAATTAACTTGCAATTTTGATGTTTCATTGTAGATTTTTGTCAAGTCAACTTGAAGATGGCAGATAGAATACAACATATAGAAAAGCCTTATAAATGTGGTTTATGCGCATCTGAGTTTACACAAACAGAACTTTTAACAAATCACATGAGAATACATACTGGAAAGAAGCCCTATGTATGTGATGTTTGTTTGTCTGGGTTTGCAAGAAAAAGTGATTTGAACAGACACATGAGAAACCATTCAAGAGAGAAACCTTATAAATGTGATGTTTGTATGTTTGAGTTTACACGCAAAGGATATTTAACAGATCACATGAGAATACATACAGGAGAAAGGCCTTATAAATGTGGTGTTTGTATGTTTGAGTTTACAAGAAAAGGAAGTCTTATTAATCACATGAGAAGACATACAGGTGATAAGCCTTATGTATGTGATGTTTGTATGTCTAAGTTTACACGAAGAGAACATTTAACATATCACATGAGAACACATACAGGAGAGAAGCCCTATAAATGTGATGTCTGTATGTCTAAGTTTACACGAAAAGAACATTTAACATATCACATGAGAACACATACAGGAGAGAAGCCTTATAAATGTGATGAATGTTTGTCCGAGTTTTCCAATAAAGGATCTTTTGTTAAACATATGAGAATACATACAGGAGAGAAGCCTTATAAATGTGATGTTTGCATGTCTAAGTTTTCACATAAAGAATCTCTAATTAAACACAAGAGAACACATACAGGAGAGAAATCCCATAAATGTGATGTTTGTATGTCTGAGTTCACACGAAAAGGATCTCTTTATAATCACATGAGAATACATACAGGAGAGAAGCCCTATAAATGTGATGTTTGTATGTCTGGGTTTACACGAAAAGAACATCTAATTAGACACATGAGAATACATACAGGAGAGAAGCCCTTTAAATGTGATAAATGTTTGTCTGAGTTTACACGAAAAGAATCTTTAATTAAACACATGAGAGTACATACAGAGAATGTGTAAATGTGGTGATTGTTAGTCTGATTTTGCAAGAAAAGATGATTTAATAAAACATACGAGAATACATACAGGAGAGAAGCTCAATTAATGTGATTATTTTAACTGCCTAACATTATATAATCCATGAAGCTGCCTGGCTATCTCAATTTATAGCTTGCAAGTGTGGCAGATTTGCCTTTTAATATATTTATAGATTCATTACTAACCTAACTGAACAATCTTATTATGTGTCTACCACCTTATGAACTATCAAGTGACTGTGTTAACTCTTTAACTCATTATTTTGTGGATATCATGTGGTGAAACAGTGTCAAATGGACAATGAGGCACAGAGGCCAGAGGGTCATTTAAACTTGTATATACCATCATAATCAGTAGATGTTTTCATTGTATTTAAGTTAACAAAGAATACCCCTGTGCGTACTTATCATTTACAGTGAATTGCATGACTTTCTCATGCCTTGAGTCTAATGAAAGTTAGGGATAGAGTTGGCTGTCTCAAAGTGTTAGCTCAGTGACTTTCACCAGGTAGATTTCATCTTTTGTAGAGTTAATCATTTTCAGGCTTTGAAAAAAGGGTATTATTTTATTTTGGCAAGGGTTCTTAACTCGTAATGCTAAATTATTCTCTTCTTTCATTCTAAATTCTGGGTTTAATTTCAGTTACACTCTACCCCTTATCAGGTAATATTTTCTTTATCTATTCTGTGTCATGCAATAAGAAATTGAAAAGTATGTACATGTAGTTAAATACTTTAAAATCCATACTGTGAAACTTACTTACTGTTTGATAGGTATTTAGTAGTATAGATTATTTAGATATATGAATTTGGGTTAACAGCATCATCAGTCCGAAAGAATCAGTACTGAATTGAACACAATAGTAGAAAGTTTCACTTTTGGACGATGAATCCACTATTGTTTTTTTCAATATCACCACTCACGACATGTGATTGATTTTATGATATTGTACTTTAATATAGTGTTTATTAATGTATGGGAGACAATCAGCACTTTTTGGTTTTTATATGCCCGAAAGAATTTAGGGTATATTATGTTATACCCCCTGTCGTCCATCCGTCAGTCTGTCTGTTAGCAAGTTGGTTTCCGGAGAATAACTAAAGTTTCATTTGGCCCACAATATTCAAACTTCATACGATGATTTTCCATATTGAGTAAAAGACTCCTATTGACTTTGGGGTCACAAGGTCAAAGTCACTTACCTTAAAACTGAAAACAGTTTCCGGAGCATAACTGAAGTTCCATTTGGTTCAAACAAGCTTTCAGTTCATTATATTATATACACTATATACATCATGGAGTACAGTCTATCCAGTGGTTGTTGTATTCTGCATCCTAGATCTGAATACTTCTAGTGATGCACTGTCTACCACTGATTGTCCGAGGGAGTTCCAAATTCTAATGCCGTCACCAAGGAAAGTATGTTGGTACGTCAGGGTTTTAGCATAGGGTATGACAAATTTCTGGTCATGTCCACGACGGGTGATGGCTTGTATAAGATACTGGGATGGGATGTCAACAAGGTTGTGAATGACCCTGAACATCATAACTGCTCTGGCTTGGGTACGTCTGTGCTGTAGTGAGTCCCAATGCAGTTGTTTCATCATTACTGTCACACTGCTGGTTGTGTGATAGTCACCAGTAACATACCTGGCTGATCTCCATTGTACCATTTCATGCTTGTCTATGTTGTCTTTGGTGTACGGGTCCCAAATGACTCTGCCATACTCCAAGATTGGTCTGACTAAGGTCTTGTAGCACAGATCTTTGGTTTTTGAAGGACTATGGTAGGTGTTACGAGCTATAAATGACCTGGTGGTGTTAGCCTTCTTTGTAGTGATATCTATGTGTTGGTTCCAGCTGAGAGTCTTATGAATATGAATTCCATGGTACTTGTGCTGTTGACTGAATCCATAGTATGGCCATGGATGTTGTATGAAGCCTCATGTTGGTTCTTCTAGTTTGTAACATGTATTACTTGGCACTTTTGGGGATGAAACCCCATCTTCCTCCCACTGTTGAAGCCTGTCCAAATCTGCCTGCCTGGCAACAGTTTTAGCCTATTGTAGTGGCAAGTCCACTGTGTAAAGTACATTAATATGCATGACCGTTTATATGACTTGTGTATGTATTTGTGTAATAAAAAATAAAATCATATTTACAAGAAGTATGTAGTTAGGCTATTCTTTAACAAGAAGCACCTCAATGCACCAAACCAGGTTTTCAACTACCAAGTTTTGATGTGACAGGAATAAGAAATGAATGATGGCAGTGATTAAAATTGAAGTCTTCTCTTGAACTGAAGGTGTATAGTCTCTGTTTGTTCAAATCTTCTTGGGAGCATAGACAGTACAGTCGAGGGGTTCATAGGTACATTAACAGTGTTTCCATAGATGCCAAACTGTTTCCCGATGCCCAGTTGCATTTTCAGTGGCGTGAATGGGATTCTCAATGCTGTACATCACTCCTCTGTTTCTGTTGGACTGAGAGAAGAAAGTGAATTGGGAAGGTTTGGTAGGGAAAAAAAACCCATTGGTGGCATTGTCTCATCTGAGATTTAATTGTAACAGGTTTTATATATCCATTCTGAATTTGAAACACTTATAACCTGTCAGCACTTTTTCTAAAAACTGGGGTGATATTCCTTTCCTTATTAAACTTTTTCTACTCACTGTGTAGAAACTGTGTTGGTAAAATGTCTGTTGGCAGCTTGTACACACAAAGTCATCACCTATATTTAAAGATCATTGAATAGCTGCACTTGTGTTTGTAGCGATGATTGCTCTGACCTTTTTTTCTGCCTTTGTTTGCGCTTTAAAAGTAATTCTCTCTGCTTTCGATGTGACGATGATCTCCATTTTTTTCTGTGTTCATTTTCTGTTTGTCTATTTTGACTAATGCTTCGTTTTCTTTTACTTGTTTCATTCCTATGCTTGTTTTCTGAGTGTCTATACCCACTATCTGATCTTTTGGAAGAGTGTGTTTCATTCCTATGCTTGTTTTGCGTATGTCTATATGCACTGTCGGTTCTTTTGGAAGAGCGTGTTTCATTCCTACGCCTGTTTTCCATGTGTCTGTACGCAATGTCGGTTCTTTTAGATGAGTGATTTTCGTTGTGATGCTTGAGTGTCTTTACACACGGTATGTTCTTTTGGAAGAGTAGTCTTTTTCATTGTTACGCTGGTTTTCCGAGTGTCTGTACGCACTGTCAGTTCTTTTGGATCTTTTTGAGGAGCGTCCTTTATTCCTATTCGGTTTTATTTGTTTTTGTACTCGGCACATTATCTTAGGGCCTGCTTGTGGTACTTATTGTATATCTGCCGACTTTCTTGTTTTAACAATTCACTCCACAGAAAGTTTTTTTCAGCTGTAGAATCACTAGACACTGATGTTCCAACATCAAGTACAAAATCAAAATAAATACCGGTATGGTGGTCTAAATTAACTGCTTTTTCCTTAATCAGTAGTGTATTGTCTACAAACAGTGCCATATGTTTTAACCATTTCAGCTCATGTCCATATTTTGAATATGTATATATGTCAGTCTGTAATAAGTTAGGGTTATCTGATTTTTTCCTCAACTTAGGCATTGTTCATTCTGAAAAAAGATTTATTCAAATCTATTAGTACACAAAAACAATATACAACAACAAGCACGCATTTCTTAACATAAAGTGAATAAATCACAGACAAACAATCTTTCTGTACACAACTATACAAGTCACCTTTTGGCTGCAAAAGCAAAACAAAATATATAAGTAATACAAAGATAAATCAATTCATCAATAGACAGGGTAGACAGTCACTGTTTAGTGTTCAAACAAATTTTCAACAATAAATGTTTTTTCCCACAAAGTTCATCTGCTTGATGTAACAATACAAACATCAGTATTCAGCAGGTACAAATGAGCCTGATGCTTTCAAGTATAATATCTATGAACATAATGTTTGTGCAAATTTATAAGAGACAACAGTCTATGGGTTTTTCTGATCCTTGTGTAGAGTGTCACTCTTGACATCATCCTGCCTGGCACCAAAATGACTACTTGAACCAGCATCCCTAATGTCACTCTTGTCATCTGAATCATCCTGTGAGGCTTTCATGCTAACATTAAGAATACTGGTGTCTGCAATGGTTGGAACAAAGTCATCCAATTCCTGCTTTAACATGTTGTTTTCAGCATTAAGCCGTTCATTGACCTTCTCCAGATGGTAATGGCCTATCCTTCACCCTAAGCAGGTGTTCAAGATAGTGCATAGACCTCTCAATGTTTGTAATCTGTTGTTTGGATTTCTCCTCCATGTCTTTTACTTTACTCCTAATCAATTCCAGGGTCTGAGTTCCAGCCTGTCTATGAGCAGCCAACATGCCATATCCTGCTGCCTTCAAATGAATATCAATATCACACAAAGACTCTGAGATAAATTTTCTAAGATCGTTAATGTTATTTGCCATTTAATTTTTTATATGTTAACTGCAAGTACAAAGTAATATGTGTATTATATGAAAAACTTTGTAAATGTTGGACGTTTACTCTGAATCCATCTATTGCCACCTTAAAAATGAAATTCTGTGTAATCTGAAATAAAGCTGTTAGTGAAAGGTTTATTATAGATAATGATGATGAAGTTATAATCAAATGATGCCTGAAATAGAAATAAAGCTGCTGTGTGAACCGTGATTTTGAGCTGGCATGTCTGCTTTAAACAAAATATACTTTTATATAAACTTGCTTTTCAGAGGACTTACTGAATACCAAAATGCTAATAAAGTCACTGATCAATGTATGCAGCAGTTTAAATAAAAAATGCAGAGATGTTCTGTTTAGAGCAGACAAAATAAGGACTATTTATTTAAAAATGACTTTTAGCCAAAACCACCACCATGTCTAACTTCATTAATAGGTTTTATGCAGACATTTGCAAATCAAACCAGTCACTTAACAAAATTAAATAATAATGGTACAATTTAATAAGGGTTGTGCGGAAAAATGAAAGTGTCTTTATGTGCTTTCCAGCAAGTCCTAAAGACAACTATTTCTTAAATCAAATGAAGAAGATATGAGTACATGGATTGCACCAACTACTCTACTGTGCATACTACAAGGTTAAAACTACAGCACGAATATTATAATTAAGCTTAAATGCAAATTTGTGTATACTAGCATTTTAAAGACAGAAGCAGTATGTTGTGATTGTAGATGGAAAATGTTCACTTTACAGTTGGATATTGCACATTAAATAGTCCTAGCTCACGCCCTTGTTATAGTGCAAGAAGATATAGGCAAAAGTACAGTGCAATATATTAGAAATATTTTTTTTTTTAAATATTTTTTAGATTTGTATGTAAAAAGTTATTAAAGAAACAAAGTGTACACTAGCATAATGCACAGCCTTCACATACAAACAAACAATGAGAAGCAGGGGTTAAATGACAATGTCAACAAGCGACTATTTGCACTCGAGCTTTTAGTGAGGCGGTTTTGTTTCCAGTGACCACCTATTGGAGGTAAGTCACATTTGCTGAATTGATACAGATGTAATTATTAAATTAAATAGATTAGATATAAGCTTTAAGCTCTTTTATTTCTACTGACAAGACAGTTTGTTTTCTATAGCAATATGTTGATATTGATCAATTCAGCAAGGGCACTGTAAAAAATGCATGATATAGGCCTACAAGGGTACCACACATTTACAAATACAAAACAACATGGATACAAAGCATTCGTTTGAAAGCAACAAAATCAATACATGCAAAATGAAGCATGTGGATACTGGATACTGAATTTCTATTTTTAGTGTGACCTTGACCAGTGACCTTGACCTTGATCAAAGACACCTGGGTAGCAATCCCAAGCTGCCTCTTGATATAAGCTACCCATACATCAAGTTTGGTGTCAATAGGTCAAAGCAAACTTAAGTTATTGAGCGGAAACTGAATTTCTATTTTTAGTGTCAGTGACCTTGACCTTGATCAGAGACACCTGGGCAGCAATCCCAAGCTGCCTCTTGATATAAGCTACCCATACATCCAGTTTTGTGTCAATAGGTCAAAGCAAACTAAAGTTATTAAGTGAAAACCAAAAGTTGACGCCCACGCGCCTGCCGACTTCGGCATTACAATAACCTGGTTTTAGTTGAAAACCTGGTTAAAAAGCCAGGTCTCATGGGTCTGAATTGAGTCCAACCGGGTATCAATTCAATAATAAGAGGATAAGGCTATATTAATGAGTTGTTAATCGAATGGCTAAATGATTTTTGATCAATCGACGTTTCGTTGCTTTTTGAGGGTGAATTTGACTAATAGGTGAGAAGTTGGAGATTGGACGTGTTGCATTCCTGATGTTTTTATTATTTGTAAGAGGGGAATTTTCGTAGTATGATATAAAATGTCAAGCTCCTGTGGTTACATGTACCTTGAATGGAATAATAGTTTATTATGTTCTTGCGTTTTTGTAGCGACTTCGCTAAATATGTCTTGATTCTGATGTTTGAAATCGACCATCGACTTCCTAATATTCGGTGGATGCAAAATATCTTGGTGACTTTCGAAAGATAAAAGCTTTGACTACACGTGCATTATGAAACTGTGAAATATAAAAAAACATGTATATGCCATATTATACATCGCGGATTTAGCGCAAAACAGTCGTAACTCATTCTTTTCTTATATTTAGTAACGATCGTTTTGCGCTAAAACCGCGACATGTATTTATAGATCCGAAATTGACTTCTAATTGATGTTGGTTAAAAACTACCATTTCGAAAAAAATTGCATCATGCTACTTAAAATGACTTACAAGCAAGAAATACACTAATGGACAAGTACATTTTCCAAATTCTAGGGGGTGGGTCCGGACCCCCCTGACCCCCCCCGCTGGAACCGCCCATGTTGTTTCATAGTTTCACAAATAACAATAGTGTGCTACATAACGTAACATACATACTTCATTACCTTACACCAAATTACGTGGTACATGCCTTGCTTTATATCTCTCTCTCAATGATTGTAGTATTAAGGTCGTCAGGGCTACCATATCGAGGCTTTCAAATATTTACTTTGTAATACTAATACTGACTGCATTAACTTTTATTTGATAGACGTGTTGTGTGAATTGGTTTTAAAATTTAACATCGACCGTCCGTTAGAAAAACCTATCAAATTTCTATTTTTCAATGGGAATGTATTGTTTTAATAATTTTCTAGCATCTGTTCAGCAAATAATCAGTAATTTTATTATCTATTTAATCGATTAATTTTGTTCAAACATTATACTTAAATAGAGGTTATTCTACGTACATTCAATAAATAATAAAAAACTTTGATGGTACTGCATCCTTATAACCATTTTATTAAAGTTCTGTATTTTCAAAATATGTTCCGGTGATTTAAAGTGAACGGGGTTGATGAATTTAAAAAAAGCTCTGCTGCAGAAAATTGCTAGTAAACGCCGATCGTATCTAGGTGAATTACTACATGTATGTGCTAATATTAATGATTATTAATAAAGATGTTTACCATTCTGCATCATCCCTTAAACTTTTTTATCAAGTACTACACATTTCGATAAAATGTTTCCATCTCACAAGACATATATCATGTTCGTTGCATCAATGTACTAGTGTGTAGCTGGGCTTGAACTCACAACCCTTGATCAATAAGAGGTAACATTGATTTGAATTTAGCGGAATGATATTATTTGTCTCAATCAGGAACCGAAAAATGTCGTTTCTCAATAGAAAAAAGACAAACATTCACGAAAACATGACTATAATATCACAATAAATGGCATATTAAACAATTTATTTAATATGGAAATACAAATGTATTTTATTTTTGTAATACATACATATCTTGTCCTGAATCTAATGGATCTGCCGCTCGTCCACCATCACCAACAAATATATATAAATACCCATCATCACCGAACAAAAGCTGGAAATACATACAATATAGCAATTTTGTAAAAAATAAATGACATTGGACAACGATTATCACATGAAATGCGCCTGCAAATTTATGTACATGTACTATAGTAAGTGCATTGTCCTTTATGAAACATTCCTTAATAAAATTAATTAAATTTTATGTGCATCTTATATGTTTAAATAAATATACATGCACAAATTGCATTTTGCACGCCCATCGAAAATGTAGCGTGTTTTGTGAAAACAATGTCGTGCGCCTGGTTTGGCTTGCGTTTTCTGTGTTGTTTGCTGTTGAAGTAACAGACGTAACATTACGACTATCTCAGACGCTTGTAAAATGGTCACAGATGGCTTAAGGTGGGTCGGTACCGTACTCGGAGGGAAAAACGAAAAAAAAATTATGTTCGCCGATTATAAAAAAAAGTTAGCAAGCAGATACCTTCATGCTTCTTGTTTGTTTTTCTGGTAACCTTAGCGACGTTGTCGTTTTTTTCACGACGTCACGAACGTCACAATCGTTCGCGCTAAAAACAGGCATGCAAGTACATTAAACCCATATATTTAAAGTATTGAGTGTCCGAGGCCAATGATAATTATACCAAAATGTTTCTGAAATGTTGTTGCATACAAATATTTTGTTCCGATTATCTTAATATCACGTCAGTCGTAAAGATTGTACATTTCATCACTGAATTTAGGTTTTTCACGTCTAAAAGGTTTCACCAATTGCCGCGTTATAACGTTTATTTTCAAATAAATGCAGAACGGTGGTCAAATTCTTATCGCGATTTTTGAAAACTACACACTTTTTGTGTCATTTTAATGAAATAAAAAAGGAAAGTGAACGTTCTCAGTTTTTCACAATATCGCTTTCAAAGTAAAATTACCTTCAAAACAACGACGTTGATATTACGTTGCGCTGACGCTGTGATTTTGGGTTATGTATGTAATTTTCTTGTAAATTTAATTTTGTAGTTTCTTTCCAGTTCTTAATTAATTTCTTGTGATACTCAGCATCGGATCTGTTCAAAATTAATTTAACATAAGTCCGCTTCTACTTATTTTTGCAACAAATGCTTTAATCACAACGTCAGCGTTAGTTACGTTAACGTCGTTGTAATGAAGGTAATTTTACTTTGAACGCGATATTGTGAAAAACTGAGAACGTTCACTTTCCTTTTTTATTTTATTAAAACGACACAAAAAGTGCATAGATTTCAAAAATCGCGATAAGAATTTGACCACCGTTCTGCATTTATTTGAAAATTAACATTATAACTCGGCAATTGGTGAAACCTTTTAGACGTGAAAATCCTAAATTCAGTGATGAAATGTACAATCTTTACGAATGACGTGATATTTGGATAATCGGAACAAAATGATTGTAGGCAACAACATTTCAGAAACATTTTGGTATAATAATATTTGACCTCGGACATTCAATATATGAAATATGTGGGGTTAATGTACTTGCATGCCTGTTTTTAGCGCGAACCATTGTGACGTCCATGACGTCGTAAAAAAACGACAACGTCACTAAGGTTACCAGAAAAACAAACAAGAAGCATGAAGGTATCTGCTTGCCAACTTTTATCATAATCGGTGAACAAAATATTTTTTTCGTTTTTCCCTCCGAGTAAGGTACCGACCCACCTTAAGTAACATAGCCACAACCAAATTACATTTTGTAACAATTTGACGATTGTGATATAGGATTGAACTGATACAAATTTCATGCGGGGCCATCACATTGTATCCTGTATCCCCAAGGAGTCACTCTCCATCCTCCAAGGGGTGTCAGCATGGGAAAGAGAGATACTCTTTTCGCGAAACCCACCTAGACACGGGAATGTTCAACTCGTGAGTCGACCAAAAGTTCGATTCAACTCCGATGTATAAGTTACCATTTCCCATTCGGAACTCCTCGGCCATTTTCTTTAATAATTTATCTATCGATCATGTGAGTCATATATTTTCAGTAATTAGTGTAACAAATCGATTGTAATACGGTCTGTTTTTGTTCAATTAAATCTCATTTGCTATCAATCAACAATGCTTTTTATGGACGATACATCTAGGAGTACATGTATAAAAGTAAAATAACTTTTAACTCAGCCTTTTTTATTTGTTAAAATGTTGACTAGCACCTCAAGAGATTATGAACAGAATTAGAACCAATCTAATTAAAACACGCTTTACATGATATCTGTTTACGGAGATTGAATTAGAACAATAGACAGTCGAAGGCTCGAGCTCGATGGTTTGTAACAAAAAAGTTCGAGCAAGTTAGATGTTGGATCCGTCAGAATTTTACAAATACGTTTCCCTTTGTTTGATACCCAATTTCCTCCCTTTTTGGTAAATTGTAAAGACAGATCCTATGTATTTTAATATAATAAAGGTTTACAATAGTAAATGACAGAAAGCTTTAGGCCAATTTTTTTAGCAATCGTTCAACCTTGGTTGGCATAAAATGAGCAAAAACACCAGATAGTGTTTCAATATTCGTATAGCCTACATGTATACATGTATATACTAATATGTCATAATAATATCTCATTTGTATGAAATATATTGCCAGTGGATAAATTTTGAAATATCAAGCTTTTGTAAGGGGACATATCTTTAGATATGAATAAAGACAAAAATACATATGTTCGTGAAGAGCTCGAATTTACCCCCCAAATTGTGGACTCTCAAAGCTTTTATATTTCTTTTAAATCTCTTAAAAACTAGGAGCAAATTTCATAATCAATTGGTATTAATTAGTTCATCAACGTACGTTCTACGAAATTAGGATATAAAAGTGGTTGTCCGAACAGGTCATTTAAGTAGCAAGCATTTTAACTAGTTTGTAGGTTTCTGGTTGCCCAAAAGAAATTATTGGTTGCACAAAATAAAATGTAGTTGTCCCGGGCATCCGGACAGTAAACAAACATAATTATATCCATGAACTTGCCAAGAACTGCCACCAATTATCAAATTACCTTTTTACAAACTTATTGACAAGTATATATGATAAAGACTCGCGCTATCACTTAACTGGGTAAGTGAATAAATAAACTCGAGTAGATAAAAATTGTGTTTTCAGTTAATTTTTATTTTGGCATGATTAGATAGGATTCTGGGGCCCGTATTATCAAACGTCTTAGGACCGATTTTAGTCTTAAATCCTTCTATATTGTATTGTTAAATTATCGTAAGATTTTTGATAACATGCTGCCCCAGAACTTAATTTGACTTGCGTGTGATCCCTACATCAGGCATTTTGGTAAACATTTTTTATTCGTATTACAGGAGTCTAAGTTTTTTATATCGTCTTCATGAAAACTATCCTTTCATCTACGCGTGTTTTTATCATAAGAATGGGATGTTTTTCATAGTGTTTTTTTTTCATTTTAAAGTGTGATGTAAGTTTCCCGACTCTTGTTCTTATACTTGGTTTAACGAACAATTGAACAAAACACACAGAAACTACTGATTAACTGTCACCATGGCAACCACAAGAAAATAATAAACATGTTATATAGAAGAGTGTTTAATTGAAGACATGCAAAGGTCATAAGAATTATATCCGTTAATCTTCAATTGGGCATGAAATTCAAAGAAACGTGATCTATCTCAGTAAATCTTACAAAAACGTCGGATGACGGGACTGCTGTTAATAAGCCATCGTTATGAAAGTTGTTATTATTATTCACATTATATCTTTAAAACAAATACAGTCGTCATGGACAAAATCTTAGTTCACAAATAAACGAAGCTGGTTATTATGATTTTTTTTACATGTAGTATTTAGGTTTTTTTAACATTAATAGAGGCCGAAATTTTACGTGCAAAAAATAATGTATTCAGAGCATGTTTCAACAAAATGTATGTAGCAATGACGTACAATCCATAATGTGTCTAAACATGACGTTGTTGTTTGATATGAACAATAAAACCAAACACTACTTCAATTAAATTACGCTAGAAAACAATGAAAATATTTTATGAGCTTTTGTAAATTGTTATAAAATTAATTTATCTTATTTGTCAACTCATCATAAGCCATGCATTGCATTAACGGTTTAAAACAGCGCTGCTTCTCCGGCAGTTTTCCCGACATTATAAAGATGATCAGTCGGGAAAAAACCAGTTCCTCGGGGAGGATTATATCTATAGACCTAAAGTTTTAAAAACCATTTTGCTGAAGCACATTTCTTCGCCAAAAAAAATGTTGACTTTTCTATTAGAATTACCGTATTAGATAATCCATGACCGATCGTCATAGTAAAGACAAGTGTGTCACGCCCATGAAACGACAGCCCCACCATCTAGTAACGGGACTTTCCAATGAAGCTAGTAGTACGGCAGAATTTGAATGGCACAGAAAATATTTTTGACGTTTTGGTTGGATGAGATGTTGTAGATTTCTGACCCGCCAGTTTTCATACCACAACGTCTCAGCATCCAAAAACTCCAATACCATTTTCTCTGCTAATCAAATCTAGGCTGAGCCCTTAAGTCTCAAATTTTGCCCAAAGTCTACAGGAGTATAGTAAAATAACTTTCAAACTCTCAAACTTTTCCATCATAATTTTATTACGCCGACTACGACTACGATAAACTTCCATGTGACTGAAACGGCGGTCTGGAATCTAAACACTGAGGGTGGCCGTTTACTATGCCACAAATATATTAATAAAAACATTGTAATAGATTTTATAAAAAATAAACTGTTCGCCATGATTTTTGTTTAGTCACAAAAAATATGTAATTCTCTTTCTTTACTTAAAACGTATGCTTCCTAATCATCGGTAGCATAATTTATACAGTTAAACACGCATAGGCAATCGTTCGCTCAGTTATTTAAACCTAAACCGTTGGCCTACTTCATTTGACTACCACATGTGATAATATGACTGTTGATAAATCATTATGATACATTTTCATGGGCTGTAAGAAGGTACAATAAAGAAAGACAACCGCGCAATGTATTCTGGCAAAACATGCATAGAGTTACTTCCCCTGATACATTTGTTAGGCGCAACGCTGAAGCAGTTAATTGACTTGAAGTCTGTAAATATTGCGTTTTGGCATTTTTTGCATGCATGATCATAGATTACCAATCAGTTCTCAAGTTCATAGCATACACAGAAATCGTTGGATATAAATCGTAAAGTCGATAACTGTAAAGACAGAAGCATTCCGATTGGGCGAAATCTCAATTTTCTCGTGCGTTGTGTTACTGAGCACAAGCTAGCGACCAATAACATCGACCAATAATTTTCATCGACCGATAAGAAGGAGTTACCCCGCCTGATGACCGGTGACTGTGTACACTAGTTCCATTTCCGGTATACAGCCAGGGTTAAACACCACTAAAATTCATACGGCTTCACAAGGTTTAGTTAAAATAAGCTTATTTTTTATTAAGTTGACCAGAAAATATTACAAAACATATGATTCTGTAGGATATATTTTTTTTAATGATGATTCTCACAGAAAATTGCAAGATAATGCCCCCCTATGATAATGAAGTGTAAATACTTGATGAAGGAGCTAATGTGACCCCATAAAACCATATATAGGTATGAAGTACATAGAAATAGCAGTAAAATGACACCTTAAAAAAGGTTGTACCTTGGCCGTGAAAAAAGTAATACATTTTCAAAATGATGATTCTCACAGAAAATTGAAAAAAGCCTCCCCCCCCCCCGTATGATTATAAAGTGGAAAATACTTGATGAAGGAGCTAATGTGACCCCATAAAACCATATATAGGTAAGTAGTACATATAAATAGCAGTAAAAAGACACCTTAAGCAAGGTTGTACCTTGGCCGTGAAAAAAGTAATACATTTTCAAAATGATGATTCACACTGAAAATTGCACAGAAATGCCCCCCTATGATAATAAAGTGCAAAATACTTGATTAAGGAGCTAATGTGACCCCATAAAACCATACATAGGTAAGTAGTACATAGAAATAGCAGTAAAATGACACCTTAAGCAAGGTTGTACCATGGCCGTGAAAAAAGTTATACATTTTCAAAATGATGATTATCACAGAAAATTGCAAAGAAATGCCCCCTATGATAATAAAGTGGAAAATACTTGATGAAGGAGCTAATGTGACCCCATAGAACCATATATAGGTATGAAGTACATAGAACTAGCAGTAAAATGACACCTTAAGCAAGGTTGTAACTTGGCCGTGACAAAAGTGATATGAATTCATAATGATGATTATCACAGAAAATTGCAAAATAGTGCCCCCTTATGATAATGAAGTGTAAAATACTTGATGAAAGAGCTAATGTGACCCCATAAAACCATATATAAGTAAGTAATACATAGAAATAGCAGTAAAATGACACCTTAAGTAAGGTTGTAACTTGGCCGTGACAAAAGTGATATGAATTCATAATGATGATTCACACAGAAAATTGCACAGAAATGCCCCCCTATGATAATAAAGTGGAAAATACTTGATGAAGGAGCTAATGTGACCCCATAAAACCATATATAAGTAAGTAATACATAGAAATAGCAGTAAAATGACATCTTAAGCAAGGTTGTACCTTGGCCGTGAAAAAACTCATACATTTTTAAAATGAAGATTCTCACAGAAAATTGCAAAATAATGCCCCCTTATGATAATGAAGTGTAAAATACTTGCTTAAGGAGCTAATGTGACCCCATAAAACCATATATAAGTGAGTAATACATAGAAATAGCAGTAAAATGACACCTTAAGCAAGGTTGTACCATGGCCGTGAAAAAACTTATACATTTTTAAAATGAAGACTCTTACAGAAATTTGCAAAGAAATGACCCCCTATGATAATGAAGAGCAAAATACTTGATGAAGGAGCTAATGTGACCCCATAAAACCATATTTAAGTGAGTAATACATAGAAATAGCAGTAAAATGACACCTCAAGCAAGGTTGTAACTTGGCCGTGACAAAAGTGATATGAATTCAGAATGATGATTCACACAGAAAATTGCACAGAAATGCCCCCCTATGATAATAAAGTGGAAAATACTTGATAAAGGAGCTAATGTGACCCCATAAAACCATATATAAGTAAGTAATACATAGAAATAGCAGTAAAATGACACCTTAAGCAAGGTTGTACCATGGCCGTGAAAAAACTTATACATTTTCAAAATGATGATTATCACAGAAAATTGCAAAGAAATGCCCCCCTATGATAATAAAGTGGAAAATACTTGATGAAGGAGCTAATGTGACCCCATAGAACCATATATAGGTATGAAGTACATAGAACTAGCAGTAAAATGACACCTTAAGCAAGGTTGTAACTTGGCCGTGACAAAAGTGATATGAATTCATAATGATGATTATCACAGAAAATTGCAAAATAGTGCCCCCTTATGATAATGAAGTGTAAAATACTTGATGAAAGAGCTAATGTGACCCCATAAAACCATATATAAGTAAGTAATACATAGAAATAGCAGTAAAATGACACCTTAAGTAAGGTTGTAACTTGGCCGTGACAAAAGTGATATGAATTCATAATGATGATTCACACAGAAAATTGCACAGAAATGCCCCCCTATGATAATAAAGTGGAAAATACTTGATGAAGGAGCTAATGTGACCCCATAAAACCATATATAAGTAAGTAATACATAGAAATAGCAGTAAAATGACATCTTAAGCAAGGTTGTACCTTGGCCGTGAAAAAACTCATACATTTTTAAAATGAAGATTCTCACAGAAAATTGCAAAATAATGCCCCCTTATGATAATGAAGTGTAAAATACTTGCTTAAGGAGCTAATGTGACCCCATAAAACCATATATAAGTGAGTAATACATAGAAATAGCAGTAAAATGACACCTTAAGCAAGGTTGTACCATGGCCGTGAAAAAACTCATACATTTTTAAAATGAAGACTCTTACAGAAATTTGCAAAGAAATGACCCCCTATGATAATGAAGAGCAAAATACTTGATGAAGGAGCTAATGTGACCCCATAAAACCATATATAAGTGAGTAATACATAGAAATAGCAGAAAAATGACACCTAAAGCAAGGTTGTAACTTGGCCGTGACAAAAGTTATATGAATTCAGAATGATGATTCACACAAAAAATTGCACAGAAATGCCCCCCCTATGATAATAAAGTGAAAAATACTTGATGAAGGAGCTAATGTGACCCCATAAAACCATATATAAGTGAGTAATACATAGAAATAGCAGTAAAATGACATCTTAAGCAAAGTTGTACCTTGGCCGTGAAAAAACTTATACATTTTCAAAATGAAGACTCTTACAGAAAATTGCACAGACATGATCCCCTATGATAATAAAGTGGAAAATATTTGCTTAAGGAGCTAATGTGACCCCATAAAACCATATATAAGTAAGTAATACATAGAAATAGCAGTAAAATGACATCTTAAGCAAGGTTGTACCTTGGCCGTGAAAAAACTCATACATTTTTAAAATGAAGATTCTCACAGAAAATTGCAAAATAATGCCCCTTATGATAATGAAGTGTAAAATACTTGCTTAAGGAGCTAATGTGACCCCATAAAACCATATATATGTGAGTAATACATAGAAATAGCAGTAAAATGACACCTAAAGCAAGGTTGTAACTTGGCCGTGACAAAAGTTATATGAATTCAGAATGATGATTCACACAAAAAATTGCACAGAAATGCCCCCCTATGATAATAAAGTGAAAAATACTTGATGAAGGAGCTAATGTGACCCCATAACACCATATATAAGGGAGTAATACATAGAAATAGCCGTAAAATGACATCTTAAGCAAAGTTGTACCTTGGCCGTAAAAAAACTTATACATTTTCAAAATAAAGACTCTTACAGAAAATTGCACAGACATGACCCCCTATGATAATAAAGTGGGAAATACTTGCTTAAGGAGCTAATGTGACCCTTTAAAACCATATATATAGGTAAGAAGTACATAGAAATAGCAGTAAAATGGCACCTTAAGCAAGGTTGTAACTTGGCCGTGACAAAAGTTATATGAATTCATAATGATGATTGACACAGAAAATTGCAAACAAATGCCCCCCTATGATAATGAAGTGGAAAATACTTGATGAAGGAGCTAATGTGACCCCATAAAACCATATATAGGTAAGTAGTACATAGAAATAGCAGTAAAATGACACCTTAAGCAAGGTTTTACCTTGGCCGTGAAAAAAACTGTTACATTTTCACAATGATGATTCTCAGAGAAAATTGAAAAGAAATGACCCCCTATGATAATAAAGTGGAAAATACTTGATGAAGGAGCTAATGTGACCCCATAAAACCATATATAGGTAAGTTGTACATAGAAATAGCAGTAAAATGACACATTAAGCAAGGTTGTAACTTGGCCGTGACAAAAGTTGTATGAATTCATAATAATGATTCACACAGAAAATTGCACAGAAATGCCCCCCTGGTGATAATGAAGTGGAAACTACTTGATGAAGGAGCTAATGTGACCCCATAAAACCATATATAGGTAAGTTGTACATAGAAATAGCAGTAAAATGACACATTAAGCAAGGTTGTAACTTGGCCGTGACAAAACTTATACCTTTTCAAAATGAAGATTTTCACAGAATATTGCACAGAAATGACCCCCTATGATAATAAAGTGGAAAATACTTGATGAAGGAGCTAATGTGGCCCCATAAAACTATATATAGGTAAGTTGTACATAGAAATAGCAGAAAAATGACACCTAGCTAGGCCGTGATCAAACTGATACATTTTCAAAATGAAGATTCTCACAGAAATTTGCACAGAAATGCCCCCCCCCCCCCCCTATGTTAAAAAAGTGGAAAATACTTCTCCAAGGTGTCACTTTACTGTTATTTCATTGTACTACTTACCTATATATAGTCTTATGGGGTCACATTTGCTCCTTCATTGAAATTTTTCAAGTTTAGTTACATGTGGGGTCGTTTCTGGACATTTTTGCAATGTTTATCATGGTTTGAATACTTATAACTTTTTTCACGGCCAAGGTACAACCTTCACCAAGGTGTCATTTTACTGCTATTTTATTGTACTACTTGCCTATATATAGTCTTATGGGGTCACATTCGCTCTTTTATTGAAAATTTTCTAGTTTAATTACATGGGGGTTGTTTCTGGACATTTTTGCAATGTTTATCATTATTTGAATACTTATAACTTTTTTCACGGCCAAGGTACAACCTTCACCGAGGTGTCATTTTACTGTTATTTCATTGTACTACTTACCTACATATAGTGTTATGGGGTCACATTCCCTCCTTCATAGAGAATTTTTTAGTAGCGTATCATGGGTGGTCGTTTCTTGACATTTCTGCATCAATTGTCTTCTTTTGTGAACCAGTAAATGTAGTATTTTCAGATTTAAAAGAGACATTTCAGGCACAGTAATGTGGTCGATGGCAGGCCTGTTCCTCCATACATGTGACTTTTATCGCTTAAGAGAACATTGTAGGTAAAGTTCAGCTAAATGATCTAGATCTACATGCTTTGAATGTAGTTATTACCAAGAAGCAAACAGTGTTAATCCTGATCTGAAGGAAAAGATGTTTCTGCTGATCTGATTCATTAAATCAGTATATATTGGTTTTCTTATACAGGGTTTAAAGAAACTTTAAGGGATTTTTGCCATGTCTAACACACCTAACCTACCTTTTTATGATCCTCGTACTATGTACCAGTTTCTACGCATGGTTCCTAACAGCTGGAATATTCTCCATTTAGCTTAGGCTTATTGTATATGTCTTGTTTGCACTAGAGGCTATTTCTTTATGTGGCTCTTTCTTTAAAATAATATTATATAATTAGATGCTTTCTATTGTTTGTTCTCATTTATACAAAAATGCATAAGTATATTCAGTTAAATATTTATTTCATGAAAATGTAATAATTTTCAGACAATATCAACCAAGATTGTAAACAATTAAGCCATCTGATTAGTTATAAAAACATAGCCTGTTCTTCGTTGTTAATCTGACATTGTAACATTGTAATATTTCATATTTTTATAAAGTGCTTCTTTAGCGTGAGGTTAACTTTAAGCAATACTTTTTTCTACTTAAAAGAGCCTTATTTTATATTTTTAATGTACAAAACATTTTTACCTATTCTTTTATCATAGTATCTTTGACTTTTTAGAGATTATTCTGACGTAAATTAGAATGGAATTATTATGGTTGACTTTATACACCTTTATTTGCCTTGATGACCTTTATACCTCGAAGAAAATAATTGAACAGAAAATAAATGATACTTGCTTAGCATGTTAATTCTTAAAATGTATTAATAATTCATTTTAAGATGACTTGCATAAAAAAGGTCAAGGAGACATCTCAAGAGAGATTATTGTCCAAGTTAGTACAGGTCTGTGGCCAATGACGAGTCATGATGTGCCAGAAAGGGCATCGGCTCAACAGGAACAGCTGACAACTTGAGCGAATATTACAATTGGAATTTATTCTCAGCAAATGTGAAAAATCAGACCAGTCATTATTAATTGGTCTTACGCTTTGACAAGTTCTCCTAACAAGATATATGTATGACCTACCTCAAAGAATTTGAGAATAAAGGATTTATATTGTATCAAGTCGATGTAGGTGAAAAATCAACAATAATCTATTCTGTTTATGTAAAACCTTTTCTGTACCTTGCATACAAACAAGTTTGGATTTCAAGCTGCAGAAAAATGTTTATTTTTTTATTTTTTTCTTGGAATAATTTCTTGGTCTATTCATATTAGTTTACTTATTGTTTCTAAATCCTTAAATTGTTTTTTCTTCTTTAACTCATTACTACATATTGTTTGCCAATGTCTAGTGACTAATCAGATTGCTTATTTTATAAAATCTTGTCTTTCAGTGTCTTCAGAAACATACTTAATCATAAATTTATCATGCTGACTGCATCTGTTGTACTTATATATTGAGAAAATTATCTAAAACTACCTACCTTGTGAAAGCAGATATATACAATAAATTTCTTAAGTTATCTACCACTCGGTTACTATTTTGAAAGTGCTGGTCCAATGGACATGAAACCATGACAGCATTTGTTAATCCTAAACTGGTCAATCCGGCATGTTCACTTGTCTGGACCCACCCTTCAAAATAGCACCCATGTTCGGAAAAAACAGTCACCCAGGGAATAACTTAGTCAAGTTGCATTTTGTTCAGTAAATTAGTAATGAAATAAGAGCATCTTTAAATAGCGTTAAGGTGAAAGAATGGCCATATTCCATCCATGTTGCATCCAGTAAAGGGTTAATTAATTTTTAGTTAACTAGTTATTTTTTGTCACAACATAGTGGTAGGTAAACTTGGCTTTGGCATTTTAACCCTTTCATTCATATTTATGGATACAGCATTAATTGCTTGGTAAAACAGTGTAGATCCAGTTTAGCCAATCAGCATCAGTACTGTCTGACCAGTATATATTCTATTCCCCTTTTGATTTATTAGGTTGTTACGGATAAAAAGCAAACAATACAGATTCTAATCAGTCACCACAGATGTGTTGGCTATAACTATTATTGACCCCAATGGGCCTGTATCATTCATTGTTTTATGGTAAATAAACAGTTCACTCTTCATTGTATGGTTTATTGCAACAGAGTTGTAAATGCTTTTTGATGAAGTAATGTGGATGAGTGTTTTGTCACAGATTTCATAATACAATTAAGATTTATTTAATTTTGTGATGAATGTTAGTCTTTCCATAAAAAAATATGGTAATCAAACTTGTTATCTTAACATTTAACAGTCAGACCCAGATGAATGATGTTATTTCAGTAGCTTTTGTTGTAGAAAGAATACTGTTTACTATTTAAGAAATATATCTTTTTACTTTTAAATAAATTTTATGTTCATGTATGCTTTCAGAGATACCACGATTGTGCTCATTGGTTGAGAATGATCCAATTGCATCTGGTGAATTGAATTACCGGTATGTAAAGGAAGTCATCTTGGACGCAAAAATTAAGGAAGAAATGCAGTGGTGATTTTATGTGGACATTCTAGACATAATCTGATTAAAACCAGATCTACAATTATACCGCCTATTTTAGATCTGGCTACTAATTATAACGAGACATGTACAGCTGGCTTTTTCATTCTTATGTTCATGAGGAAACCATTTTGTGTAGTGCATTAAAAATTTGCCTTCATTATTGAAACATTCAAATTGCATTTTACATTTTTGCTCCGTCCAGCTTTGCCATGGTGACTGGGATCTCACAGGAAGTAACTTGGCCAAGTTGCAGTCAGTCAACTAGTAATGAAACTTGACCATCTTGAAATAGCCCTAGGGCATTGAGGTGAAGAAATGACCACTTTTCATCCCTGTTGCATCCAGTTAAGGCTTAAACAAGCGTTCATTTCAACAGAGGTTAACCCTTTATATAATTATATGCACTTCATTGCATATGTGGACAGTGCAAATCCAGATTGTATCCCTCCGAGTTTTCATATTAGATATTTTGATTCGGCCAAGTGACTTTTAGAAGGTTTGTGGCCCAACAATCCACCAACTTTTTACAGCTTACATTTTCCATATTCATTATAAAATCATTATTCAATATTATATTGTTTATTTCATTTTATGATATGGACTGCATGGTTCAATATATGGCCATTTGCTGAGGTTTTATAGTTGATTCCTGCCTTTTACAATATTGTTGATTTTTAAGAATTAACTAAAATTCATCATTATATTTTTATGATAACATGTTCATCAATATACACACTTTTCAGTTAATTTTTTTTTTTTTACCTTTGTTGCTTTTGTATTCCAAAAATAAACATAGTAACAAACTAGATGTTATTATTATTTAGACATATAACCTCAAAGTACCAGAAAGTTCTCCTGTAACAAATTGGTGTTTTATGTAGAATTAAACTCTAAATTTCTGAACACTTACGATGTGCATGTTTGTACATGAGCTGGTGCACAATGAAAGTTGCTGAAGTTTAGCATTTACTGACATGCAATGGATAATTACATTAAACCAGAGTATTTGTCTTCTAAATACTCGGCAGGTTGTGACTATCCCATACATGTTAGTCAATGAAGTCATTCTAACGAACTTGCTAGCAAATCTACCACCTGACAAAACATGGAGTTATCAGACAAACAAAATCCAGCAACTGGGTCCGAAAGCAAAGGTACTAATGTACTAAGTTGAAATCAATGAAGTGAGACCGTGCCTACCACCCATGCCAGATTTTATTGTGAACAAGGGAGCTTACTACGATAAAACTTTGTAACAGTTGCACAAGATTTGTCGTTCATATTAAATTCATAATGGGAGGTTGCGAGATGGACATGTTGTATCGGACAAGTTTTGATAACTGGTCAAATATACATTCTCTGTTCCCCCAAAAAGCAATAAATGCATCTAAGCTTATCTGGGTAACTCTTGTACATGTATAGTACGACAATTTTAACCCGAGATTGAGTATTTTCCACTTTATTAACATAGGGAGTCATTTTTGTGCAATATTCTGTGAGAATCATCATTTTGAAAAGGTATAACTTTTTTCACCGCCAAGTTACAACCTTGCTTAAGGTGTCATTTTACTGCTATTTATATGTACTTCTTACCTATATATGGTTTTATGGGGTCACATTAGATCCTTCATCAAGTATTTTCCACTTCATTATCACCAGGGGGCATTATATTGCAATTTTCTGTCAGAATCATCATTATGAATTCATATAACTTTTGTCACGGCCAAGTTAAAACCTTGCCTAAGGTGTCATTTTACTGCTATTTCTATGTACTTCTTACCTATACATGGTTTTATGGGGTCACATTAGCTTCTTTATCAAGTATTTTCCACTTTATTATCATAGGGGGGCATTTCTGTGCAATATTCTGTGAGAATCATCATTTTGAAAGGTATAAGTTTTTTTCACGGCCAAGTTACAACCTTGCTTAAGGTGTCATTTTACTGCTATTTCTATGTACTTCATACCTATATATGGTTTTATGGGGTCACATTAGCTCCTTCATCAAGTATTTTCCACTTTATTATCATAGGGGGGCATTTCTGTGCAATTTTCTGTGTGAATCATCATTATGAATTCATACAACTTTTGTCACGGCCAAGTTACAACCTTGCTTAAGGTGTCATTTTACTGCTATTTCTATGTACTTCTTACCTTTGTATGGTTTAATGGGGTCACATTAGCTCCTTCATCAAGTATTTTCCACTTTATTATCATAGGGGGTCATTTCTTTGCAATTTTCTGTGAGAATCATCATTTTGAAAATGTATAACTTTTTTCACGGCCAAGGTACAACCTTGCTTAAGGTGTCATTTTACTGCTATTTCTATGTACTACTTACCTATGTATGGTTTTATGGGGTCACATTAGCTCCTTCATTAAGTAGTTTCCACTTCATTATCACCAGGGGGCATTTCTGTGCAATTTTCTGTGTGAATCATTATTAAGAATTCATACAACTTTTGTCACGGCCAAGTTACAACCTTGCTTAATGTGTCATTTTACTGCTATTTCTATGTACAACTTACCTATATATGGTTTTATGGGGTCACATTAGCTCCTTCATCAAGTATTTTCCACTTTATTATCATAGGGGGTCATTTCTGTGCAATATTCTGTGAAAATCTTCATTTTGAAAAGGTATAAGTTTTGTCACGGCCAAGTTACAACCTTGCTTAATGTGTCATTTTACTGCTTTTTCTATGTACTGCTTACCTATATGTAGTTTATTAGGGTCACATTAGCTACTTCATGAAGCATTTTGACTTTCAATATTATAATGGTCATTTCATTTTGTTTTTATGGACTTATTTACCGGTAAGTTAAAGGGCAACAATATTTTAGATTAACCTAGGACACAAAATAAAGATCAAACTGTGTTAAAATCCGCTTTAGTAACCTCTATGAGTTTTGTTATCAGTAGCTAATCAGTTATAAATTAGTTAAAGAAATATATAAAAGCCGATTATTTAGTGGTCTGTAGCCTTCCTTATTGGTCGATGGAATGTATATCTTACGCATAGTAAATTTTTCAAGGAAAGATAACTGGCGAGGTTTAATGGTCGATACTATTGGTCGTTACACTATCGGTCGCCAGGTTGTGCTTATCGCGTTGTGTTGCAATTATTGACATTATATTCGGAATCCTCAGTTATTGCTGTAGTGGACATGTAAAACACGGTTGAATGGCTGTGTATTCTAAGTCGAATATCGCACCTGCTGGATAGCGTGAACGGGTAATTAAGATGGATATTTTGAATTAGAATTTTAGGACAGGATATTGAATAACTTGAAAGGTAAGTTAAGATATTTGTATTTCAATTCCGTGATATAATTGTCAATTATGGGCAGGATATGTTATATGTAGATGCAATATTGAATAAGATTAAATCATGTACCGAAATGGTCATGCATTGCACTGGTTATATAGGTGAGGTATTCTGTCCACTTGTTGATTAGCTATTTTTATTTGGCTTGGATTGTACTGACTGCATATACATGTACTTGCATCGTATGTTTGTGAAATGATTCATGATTTAATTAGGACCGACTTCTCCCAGTAGTGTAGGAACCATTGTCAGATTGAGGGCTATGTTTTGTAACTTAAAATGTAAGGCAGATTTTTCGTATTAGAAATCCACCTGTGATGTTCCAAGTCTAACCAAGGACCCAATATAAACATTGGACAGTGGCTAGAGTTACAGTACCTAGTGTACCGTAAACAACAGAAAACTTGTAAATATTCATTAAATTGCTCAAAATAAATGTGACTTATCCTACTGTCATTTAAGTTTTAACATTATTTGGTCCTAATTAAGCCAGCCATGATGGGACCCATGTTCATATGGGCTTGGCTGCATTTTGTGTAAACTTTATTGTTTTATGTTTTATATTGTTTACAGGCTTTCACGTGTAATGCTTTTGGGAATTTGTATTAAAAAAACCTCGGGAAGGGTTCATATCAATAGGACGTTCCATTCATCATAAAGTTACTGCTTAATGAGGACATGAAAATAGTGTGTAAGTGTAAATAATCTTGTAAATAGTTTTAATATTCAATGGTTATTACTATGTGGACATTACTATGTGTGTATGTGAAAATTTTATAAGGAATACTTCAGATTCTGACAATCAGTGATGTGAATTATCAATATTGAACCGGAAGTCAAAAATTCAACTCCAAGTGTATAAGTATATCAGTAAAAGGATTGGACTAACAAGAGCCCAACAAACCCAGTGTTTATGTGTTTTACACGTCTGGCTCTCATCTATGTGAACTATGTGAACCATGACTATACATGTATTTTGTTACCCATCAATGATTCTAGACTGGACAGATTGAGAGAACTTGCAAGCCTAAGCATGGTGTCTGTTGTTTTTGGTACAATTCTATGACTTGAGATTTCAAAGAAATAGAAGTGAATTTGATAAAAAAAACCTCGATTTTATTTATTTAATAAGTATCTGAAAACAATGTGATATATTGTCAATTATTAGATCAGACAGTTTTGTAAAAACCTATTCCTTTTCATCCCTTTTTGTGTAAAAACGTTTAAATAGGTGTAATATGACTTTCGGAAGAAAATTAGCGCATTGTAGGGCTTTCTCAAACTGAACAACTCAGCCGGTGTATAGGAAATATTATATATTGAGCTTTCAAAACAGTTTGTAAGCGAGAGTTAGCATTAAAATGAGGCATTTGTTGTTTATTAAGAGATGACTTCTGATTTCACAGAAATCTTTTATCTGTTCACTAAATGCAATTTTTATTTATGAATTTGTAAAATGTTTTAAATTTATTTTCCATAAAGCATTTCTTTGACAAATATCACAAACAACATTTACTCATGTACAACATAATACCTTTCAATTTTTTAATTATGAAAAAATCAGCTACCCTTACTTTAATTTACTGGATCTAGCTCTATGTAAAATTAAATGTGTCACTATTTGTGAGTTAACCTAGTAGATATATCAATTTTGAGTTCGCTTGAAAATCTGGTCCCCCTAGTAATGAGCTAGTAGGAACAAGTTTCTTGCTCAAGGAAACAACGGGGTAGGTTCTGGATGGAATAAAACCAATCCATAGATAATAGCTATCCAATGATTACCAGTCCAATGCCATAATTACTTGGCCACACTTCTTTGTGGGTTGTTATTTACTATTTTATAACTGTAAGTTAAAAATATTAACACTATTTATATTGTTTATTATATGTTGCACAGACTTCATGATTGATACACACTGAATGTAGTCTACCAAACATAAAACTTGCTGCGTGATGAATATATACATGAACTCATCTCATATTCCTTACTTTATGCATTGGTAAGTACAATTGTTTTATCCCATCTGTTCAATTATGAGACCTTATGACATTTTCTATGTACCTTGGAATATTTTAGGGTGTAAGCCATTGTAGAAGTCATTGTTTCACCATTTCTGTCTTATTTTGCTGATGTTTCTTTATATGCTTTGATACAAAATACATGTATTACTTGGTACCAGTCTCCGTTAACAGAGATCCTGTACTACATGTACTCGCATTGACATACTGGATCTCTACTTAGTCAATGCAAGGTCACGTCAAGATGAACTTGGTGTCGACCAATCAATGCGTAGCTTTCATCTAGACGAAAACACTATTAATCACATTTTGATTTCGTAATTTCTATTTTTAGACCAAGGTTTGTATGCAAATTTTACAGAGGTATTATTCACAGTCTGCAATTGGGTGGCTCATTTCAAATTGCGTGACGTAGACGATGTAAACAAGTTACGTATCATAACAATTTTGTCATGAATATTATGATAAGAAAGGGTCACCTGAACGTGACCTTCATTTGGAAAAGGCCAGATGATATCTAAATTAGCGAGAATGCGAGCGGTGAAATTTTAGATCAGGTTTCAATCAGATTGACTTGGTACCATCCTAAGATTTTTTTAAACTGATCAATCATTGATCAATGACATTCCCTAGCCCATTTTGACAATTAATTCACAGCCATGTTTCTATACATTTTGCAACAAAAGTGACAAACATGAAAGATAATAAACCATAAAAATCATCTCTTGACTTACTGAACAGAATTATATGTTTTCTCCAAAGTGTGAAAATGATGGTTCAACCCAAACCATTTGAAACACCTCAACCTTTCATGAATGAATAAACTCAGAAGGATTCGTGGGGGGTCTACCCTGGTGGCTTGGGTTTTTTACTACCTACGGAAGGTGATCGAAGCACATAGCGATTATGCAAAACAGTTATTGTAGCATACATACAGATCTTTGGCTAAACATATTTCTATGTTATATACTAAAAAACTAAATGTTGTTCAGCAATATCATTGAACTGTGTAATTTCAAATTTATGGACTTAAAACGAAACATTACTCATCATCTAAATGATCGTGGACCTGTTTATTTCGACACCCGTTTGGAAATATGATGAAAAGGTAGTTCTAAAATGGTGTCTAATTATGTCTGAGGTAATTTGTAAGGAATGGCAGAGGAATGACTCTCAAACATGACATGATCATAACGCCTATTCTTCAATACATTTGTGGGGAGTTTGATCAAACCCCAACCTTCTAAGTTCACTACATTCGCAGGGTTTGATAGCTTTTAGGTCTATTGTAAACTTCATATAAATTAGTTATTAAGAAAAACAAATTTATGCCTAGTCTACTCATTTCATCTCTGAACAAACTTGAAATCACACTTATTCTTTTTTAAACCTGCTGTCCCTTTTTGTGCCAAAGTCTTTGTGATCACAGTTAACAGCTGACTGAGTTTATTCTAGTGTTATCTGTTTTCTGAGTGGTTTCTGTATTGATTCCTTTATCTTACTCTTTGGTGTCAACTGTTGTGACAAAAAGTTTTAATTATAAAATATAATGAGTTGTTCCTCTTGATTTCAACTACAGTAAAACTCGGATATAACATACTCGCTGGGCCATAGAAATAAGGTATGTTATAACCGAGGTATGTTATATCCATATAGCCTACTAAGTATGTTATATGTAAGGATGAAAAATGGGCCAGAAAAAATGGTATGTTGTAACCGAGTGTATGTTATAACCGAGTTTTACTGTAATTGATTCTAAAATATTACTTGAAATGATACTAACAGTTTTTACTACATGTATTTTGTTATTCAAAACATTTTACCCAAACATCCAATATTTGGTTAAATTTGCATGGATTTACTTACTTATTGAATCCTTTTCACTCTCAGTGCAGCATAAAGCCGTCACAAAATTCCTCCGCCTCTCCCCATGATAAGTTAAGTGTACTGGTTGCAACATGTGTGAAAAGTAGCCATTTTTCATTTCAACACACTAGGGCTGTTCCTTAGATGCTCTTACTTCATTAATAATATACACACCGATATGCAACTTGGCAAAGTTATTCCCTTGGTGACTGTTTTTCAAAAAAACCAAGTTGAGTCCCAGTTACCATGGCAATGCTAAGGCGGAGCAAAAAAGGGGCTTTGCATTTCATTCAGTAATATTTTCCACAATTGAGGTCTAAAGTGCCAGTTCTTTTCAGAGACTGAAAACATGTTTTCTTATTAGCATTTTTCTGCACTCAATGACCCTGTTTTTTTCTAGTGATGAGGGGCGCTGTGCCCCCTTCAAACCCCAGTAACAAAAGGATGCACATCCTCCTTTGTGACCCCCTTAGACATCTTTTGATAGGGGAGGGACAAGTTTCCTTAAGTGAAATTCACAAATTCCAGGCAAAAACACCAATTTCAAAGCTGTGGCGGCCATTTTGAAAGTGGGGGCCAGACTTATAAAATGCTGGATTGCCAGTTTAGGGTTGAAGTATACTTTCATATCTATGTTTATGTTCATCTAAAGTATTAATTAAAGGTATAAGAGTTGTACTATAAAAATATAACTATGGTATTTGTTTAAGCTCAAGATATTTTTCTGTTTACTAAATTCATAACCTAGGTGAAAACACTCCAGCTAGGGTTATTTTTTTATTTTTGTAAACATTTGCATTTCCTCCACATAGGGAGAAGTTGCTCTTAAGAAGGTAAATTTCGTATTTTACTGGTTCGACAGCACATCTATTAATTTATTTATTAGATCTTTAGATCTATCAATAAATGGTGAATATATACAATTTTTGAATTCATAGGGTAGGTTTTATTTTGAATAACAATTCAATTTACAATAAATTGACTAGTGTTTTTAAGTATTATATTATGCTATATTTTTGCTTCATATTTTCAATGATATAGTTAATTTATTTCAAATTGTTAGAATGTCATCAAAATTTATACACTGATATCTTTTAGCAGGTTATATCTTTCCCATGTAATTTTTGTATTTTTGTAGTTTTAAGATTACATTTCCTTCATATATGGAGACGTTGTACACATATTGGGAAGGGTAAATGTCTTCAGTTCAGGTCAGAACAAAGATCTATTAAATTATTAATGTATTAGATCTATAAATTGGTAAAATAGGATTCATTTTAGTGATGATATTATTTTTTATGATTTTTGAGGTAAAATGTATTTTTCTGTAAATTTTTGTTTCTTGTTTTAGAATTATTTTGTCAGTAGGTTAGATTTCTTTTACCTTACTTGTTGTTTTTTTATCTAAGTATTTATGCATCTGTTTTGCTTTAATTTAGTTAAATTTTTTATATGCACATAATTTTCAATTGGTTAGGATTTTTTACTTAACTTGTTTTTTGGTAGGTTGACCCTAAGACTATGTCAGAATGAAGATGGATCTTCAGTTGTCCCGGTTGGGGACTATCCCTTCATTCTTAGTTTTGACTATTAGTTCATGATGGGTCTCAAAATTCTCTTAATGCTCATTTATTTTTAATTTTCATGTTTTTATTTATGGTTTATTTTCTTTATTTTTCCTAATTGTTTAGCCATATTTTTGTTGAATTTTTATTTGGACATTTTTTTCAATAGTTTAGGATTTGTAATTTACTTGTTTTATTATGTCAGTATTATTCTTTTTTTTTGCATTAATTTAGGTAGATTTTTTATACGCACATAATTTTCAATAGGTTAGGATTTTTTTTACTTAACTTGTTTTTTGGTAGGTTGACCCTAAGACTATGTCAGAATGAAGATGGATCTTCAGTTGTCTCGGTTGGGGACTATCCCTTCATTCTTATTTTTGACTATTAGTTCATGATGGGTCTAAAAATTCTCTTAATGCTCATTTCTTAGTTTTTTTTGTTTTGTTGTTTTTTATTCATTTTTTGATAATTTTTTTGCGGACATTTTTATTGGTTAGGATTTTTCTTTTACTTGTTTTTATTTAAGTGGTTTTTTTTGCATTATTTAAGTTAGAATTTTTATGCACAAATTTTTTTATAGGTTAGGATTCTTTTTTGACTTAACTTGTTTTTTTATTAGGCTGACCCTAAGACTATGTCAGAATGAAGATGGATCACAATTTGTCTCGGTTGGGGACTATCCCTTCATTCTTTTTTTGGCAATTAGTTCATAATGGGTCTTAGAATTCTCTTAATGCTCATTTATTTTTGATTTTCGTGTTTTTATTTATGGTTTATTTTCTTTATTTTTCCTAATTGTTTAGCCATATTTTTGTTGATTTTTTATATGGACATTTTTTATAGATTAGGATTTTTATTTTACTTCTTTTATTATGTAAGTTTTATTTTTTTGCATTAATTTAGTTAGATTTTTTCTATGCACATATTTTTTCAATAGGTTGGGATTTTTTTACCTTACTAGTTTTTTTATTAGGCTGACCCTAAGACTATGTCAGAATGAAGATGGATCTTCAGTTGTCTCGGTTGGGGACTATCCCTTCATTCTTATTTTTGACTATTAGTTCATGATGGGTCTTAAAATTCTCTTAATGCTCAATTCTTAGTTTTTTTTGTTTTGTTGTTTTTTATTCATTTTTTGATAATTTTTTTGCCGATATTTTGTTGTTTTTTTATATGGACATTTTTATAGGTTAGGATTTTTCTTTTACTTGTTTTTATTTAAGTATATTTTTTTTTGCATTATTTTAGTTAGAATTTTTATGCACATATTTTTCAATAGGTTGGGATTTTTTTACCTTACTAGTTTTTTTATAAGGCTGACCCTAAGACTATGTCAGAATGAAGATGGATCTTCAGTTGTCTCGGTTGGGGACTATCCCTTCATTCTTATTTTTGACTATTAGTTCATGATGGGTCTTGAAATTCTCTTAATGCTCAATTATTTTTAATTTTCATTTCTCAAGGTTTATTTTCATTATTTTTCCTATTTTTTTGTTGTAATTTAGTTGAATTTTTTATATGGAAATGTTTTATAGATTAGGATTTTTTTATTTTACTTGTTTTTATCTAAGTATTATGGCTGCTTTTTTGCATTGATTAAGCTTGTTAGATTTTTTATAAGCACATATTTTTTTATAGGTTAGGATTCTTTTTTGACTTAACTTGTTTTTTTATTAGGCTGACCCTAAGACTATGTCAGAATGAAGATGGATCACAATTTGTCTCGGTTGGGGACTATCCCTTCATTCTTTTTTTGACAATTAGTTCATGATGGGTCTTAGAATTCTCTTAATTCTCATTTTAGTTTGTTTTTTTTTTTCATTATTTTTGCTTTATTTTTTTTACTTAAGTTTGTTAAATTTTTTATAGGCACTCTGTCTATAGGTTATGATTTTTACTTAACTTCGTCCCTTCTCTTTATGATCAATTTCTATTTTTCATATTTTATATTTCTCTAATAATTTTTGCTGATTTTTTTTGCTTTAATTTTGTTTGATTGTTTATGGCATAATTTATCAGTTTAACTTTGTCTGTGTGAAGTATTTCTATTTTATTAAGTAACATTAATAATCCCTAGTGCAAAATAAGAATCAGTGTATAATGATGACTTCATATTAAATTTTATTGTTTGTTTTGAACAATGGCTTTCTTTAAGTGTCAGAAATTGTAAAGTAAAACAGTGTTTTTAGTTTTTCCATTTATATCTTTTATGAGAGGAATTATTCATAGTTGAATAGACGTTGTTTTTTGGTTCTTACATATTTTTGTTGATTGATAATACATATTGTTTATCACTGTATGTGATCATTTAGATGTATTTTTAAACTTATGTAGTTAATTCAAGTATTTTAAACAATAATTTTAATTCAGTCTAAATAATTTAGATTTAGTTTCATATAACTGATATTTTTTTTATGTGTAAAACATATACAGTATTACGTGAAATATTTCTGTTCAAATTGATTGTCTTTCAATAATAGTGTATTGTCTCTGTAAGACCCATAAACCCCATTGCTAAGTATTCTTCAATCCAAAACACATTAAGTATGAATTGTAATTGTTTCTTTCTTTGTCACTGTATGACAATTTAACCCCAAAAAAAGTAATCATCATTCCAAAACACAATAAGTAATGTGATTGTTTCTTTCTTTGTCGCTGTATGACAAATAAACCCCAAAAAATTATTTCATCATTCCAAAACACAATAAGTAATGTGATTGTTTCTTACTTTGTCTCTTTATGACAAATAAACCCCAAAAAAGTGTTTCGTCATTCCAAAACACAATAAGTAAAGTGATTGATTCTTACTTTGTCTCTTTATGACAAATAAACCCCAAAAAAGTGTTTCATCATTCCAAAACACAATAAGTAATGTGATTGATTCTTACTTTGTCTCTTTATGACAATTTAACCCCAAAAAAGTATTTCATCATCCCAAAACACATTAAGTAATGTGATTGTTTCTTTCTTTGTCGCTGTATGACAAATAAACCCCAAAAAGTATTCCAACATTTCAAAGCACAATAAGTAATGTGATTGTTTCTTTCTTTGTCGCTGTATGACAAATAAACCCCCAAAAAAGTATTCCATCATTCCAAAACACAATAAGTAATGTGATTGTTTCTTTCTTTGTTGCTGTATGACAAATAAACCCCAAAAAAGTATGCCATCATTCTAAAACACAATAAGTAATGTGATTGTTTCTTTCTTTGTCGCTGTATGACAAATAAACCCCAAAAAAGTATTCCATCATTCCAAAACACAATTAGTAATGTGATTGTTTCTTTCTTTGTCGGTGTATGATAAATATATTCCCCAAAAAGTATTCCAACATTCCAAAACACAATAAGTAATGTGATTGTTTCTTTCTTTGTCGCTGTATGACAAATAAACCCCAAAAAGTATTCCATCATTCTAAAACACAATAAGTAATGTGATTGTTTCTTTCTTTGTCGCTGTATGACAAATAAACCCCAAAAAGTATTCCAACATTCCAAAACACAATAAGTAATGTGATTGTTTCTTTCTTTGTTGCTGTATGACAAATAAACCCCAAAAAGTATTTCATCATCCCAAAACACAATAAGTAATGTGATTGTTTCTTTCTTTGTGGCAGTATGATGCATTTACCCAACAGATCACTGTTCCATCATCCATAAAACACAATAAATAGTAATATGATTGTTTCATTATTTCATAATTATTTTATCTATTTGTTGCTGTATGACACATTTTAGCCAATAGGTAGTATTCCGTCACCCAAAACTCTATTAAAATTTGGGCTGCAAGGATTCGATTAGATATATTGAAAATTAATTGTGAGGGTGTCGATTCGATTTGGATTTGGAACCCGCAATTTCTTATTAGCTATTGGCCATTATTGGTATAAAATTAATGTTGAACAAATAAGTAACAATTTTACTTTATCAATATTAGTTAGTTGTAAGCTCCAATGGAGGTATTACTGTACATTTGGTATAAACTATACCATAAAATGAATCGAATCGAAAAAATTGAATGGGAAGAATAATCAAAGTATTGAAATACAGAAAGACTTTTGTGAACATTGATACCTTACGAATCCATAATAATGATTACTCCTTACGCAGTAGATTCATGGAAAAAAATGTGGGCAAAGTGTTTATTCTATCCTGTATAACTGGCAAATACTACTTAATTGTGTATTAGCGAGATTTGACTCCGCCCATTCACACGCTTATCAATATAGGTATAAATACCTGTCACTGACACTGAAACAAAGATGCGTCAATTGATTGACGAAACTACTTTTATCGCCTACTGTGTAGTAAATCAGAGACACATGTATCACGCTGCAGGTTAAATTGGTCAGGCATTTGAATTGTCGATAGTTTTCGACTTGTGGTATAACTTAGAATTGAATCGTATCTAATCAACTTTCCAGTAAATTGTTGCAGCCCTAATAAAACTGTAATTGTTTCTTTTTTTGGGCTGTAAGACATATAAAAAATAGGTCAGTATTCTTTTACCCAAAAGTAATGTGATTGTTTCTATCTTTGTTGCTGTATGACAAATAAACCCTATAAGTACTTATTTCTACAACCCAAAACACAACTTTTGGTGAAATTGTTTCTATCTTTGTTGCCGCATAACACATAAACCCAATAGTTAAATTTGTTATCCATCTATGTGGTTCTGACTTTTAAAAAAGAATATAAAGCAAACAAAATTAATCATTGAATTGTACTTTCTGGCAACCATTGATGTATCTTGTTCTGCAACTGGGATATACTAAATCCATAAACATATTTTTATTAAATAATTCTTTTAAAGTGTTTCAATTGTTTCTATTTTCATGGTATAAATGTGTCTACACTAGTGATCAGTATATAACTGGGATAAGAACAATGATGGTCAAGAAATAATTATAAAGATGACAATGATTTCAAAGTTGATGAACATAACTGAGTCAATTACAAGTACAGCTATTGTTGTTAACTATGGTTTGTCATTTGGCATATACATCAAACAACCAATAATATAGTGAGTATAAAGTTTTTTTTTATTATTATTAAAGTCAGTAGCCCACAAGTCTTTTGATGGAGGGGTCTTGGGTTGGATTTCCATTTGAAACATGCTTTGTTGGAGCTTGGTCATGAAATAACTTCTACGTACGGCCATTCTCCCTCCTACCACTGATTCTAAACCATGTAGGTTAGTTGTCAGTCACTGACGAAAGTATGTACCTATTGACTGGTAATTATTTTTTTTGAGATTTAGACTTTCAAGTAATGGAAAGCAGGTTTACTTACCCCATATGTGTAATATGCATGCCTAGAAAACATATTTCCTACTACTTGGTGACAGTATCATGTTAAATATTAATATAGATCTGCAGAAACATTGGACAGTCAGTATATATTAGATGGTATATACATGTATAACAGATACTGACCGCAGTACCAAGTACCTGAGTGTACAATACCTGGGTTCAGGGTATGCCTGTCAGTACTTTACCAATATGAGGCTTTTGTTTTTATTGCATTTTTTAATTTACATGTACTCCTATAAGACTTGTGCGGACGAAAGTGAAGTGTGAACATGGACAGTCGATTTCTAAGATTTATGAGGGGAATCTCTAAAATATTTTACATTCAAATGTACATTAATGTTAGTTTATCAGATTTAAGGTTATAAATTTGCAAGGGGTTTGTTTAAAAAATCAAACAAGTTAAACTTATATGCAATATTATTACATAGGTTCTATATCATTACGTCTGTTACTAGTGCAATACAAATATACAACACACGAGAAAATATGCGACACGGGTGCCTCTAAATACTGCTTATACTTTTGTATGTCTTTACGCAATTTTCGGTTAAAATGTATAAAACAATTTGTTTAATATTCATGCTCGTTACTTTTTTGCCATGTATTTACATCAAAACTGCCATTAAGTGGCATAAAACCCAAGATTTTATTATTTAACCTTAATCATACAAGAAGGAAACAGTGAATTACATGTGAGAACTGATTTAACTCAAGAATATGTAGACATTTTATACAAACTGATGAGAAAAACTAACGCCTTACCATTGGCTTTGAGATACAGAAACGATCCCTGATAGGCAACGGTCAGACAGACCACTTTTACTGTCAGTACGACCGGACAAATTTATACATCAATTTCATTTGTGTAATAGATGTATCACAGCAATATCTTTGTCACATGTGATAAAAGGATAACGATGGACGCCAAATAAATCGACTTTGAAAATGGCAAATGGTTTGGCGAATGCTGTACCCTGAACTAGCTCTAAAGTTTTGCTCTCATCACCAATTCTAAGGACTAATATGGGTTCATTACAATCTCAACTAACGTTGGCAGAATAGAACGTCAAAGGACGTATCGGTATCAGTAGACAATGTCATGAAATTTCGATTGGCAGCCATCAAGTATTAGTTTATGACAGAACTGTTTGTCAAGGTAATCTCAAACATGTTACATCGGCCAGCTATTGCGTCCTGTAATAGTCTCTATATTCTGGCAACAGCAAGACTTTGTCAATCAGCATGACATTAAGTGACCACAATCTAACAACGACCACCCGCTTACATCATTAACTTTTGTCTAACTGAAATTAACTTGAACAGCAGTTATGTTGACGACAGTAGAATTTCAGGGTGTAGATTGAGATAGGAACCAACAATATTAGTTTTGCAACTTGTATTGTCTTCATATACTGTGAGAGTAAAATGATTTCTTAATGACCATGTATTTTTATACGCCCGTTTTGAAAAAACGGACGTATTATGTTATGATGTTGTCCGTCTGTTCGTCTGTCCGTCTGGCAGTCTGTCCTTCCGTGGACAATTGCTTGTCCGGATGATAACTCAAGAAAAGATGTACCTAGGTTCCTCAAATTTTATGTGTGGATAGCCCTTGGGTGGAGGAGGTTCCCTATTGATTTTGAGACCCCAGGGTCAAAGGTCAAGGTCACTGGGACTTAAAATAGGTAAAACTTGTCCGGACGATAACTCAACAAAGACTGTACCTAGGTTCACAAAATTTTATGTAAGAGTAGCCCGTGTGTCAAGGATGTTCCCTATTGGTTTTGGGGCCCCTGGGTGAAAGGTCAAGGTCACAGGGCATCATATGGGAAAAAAATTGTCTGGACAATAACTGAACAACCAATCTACCTAGGTTCACCAAATTTTATGTATGAGTAGCCCATGGGTCAAGGTTGTACCCTATTGGTTTTGGGGCCCTGGGTCCAAGGTCAAGGTCACAGGGGCATCATATTGAAAAACCTTGTCCGGACAATAACTCCACAATGACTGTACCTAGGTTCACAAAATTTTATGTGAAGGTAGCCCATGTGTCAAGGATGTGTCTTATAGGTTTTGGGGCCCCTAGGTTCAAAGGTCAAGGTCACAGAGGCATCATATGGAAAAACTTTGTCCAGACAATAACTGAACCACCAATGTACCTAGGTTCACCAAATGTTGTGTCAGAGCAGCCCATGTGTCAAGGATATGCCCTATTGGTTTTGGGGCCCCTGGGTCAAAGGTCAAGATCACAGGGGCATCATATTGAAAATCATTGTCCCGTCAATAACTCAACAATGACTGCACCTAGGTTCACAAAATTTCATGTAAAAGTAGCCCATGGGTCAAGGATGTTCCCTTTTGGTGTTGGGGCCCCTGGGTCAAGTTTAAACCTTCAACCAGAAGATATCAAATTACTAAGCAGTGACTTCAAATGTTCAATCAATATGTTAATAAAGTCAAAATGGCAAACAATGAAAAACTTGTTCGGACAATAACTGAACCACCAATCTACCTAGGTTCACCAAATTTTATGTGAGGGTAGCCCATGTGTCAATGATATGCCCTATTGGTTTTGGGGCCCCTGGGTCAAAGGTCAAGGTCACAGGAGTATCATATTGAAAAACCATGTTCGGGCAATAACTCCACAATGACTGTACCTAGGTTCACAAAATTTTATATGAAGGTAGCCCATGTGTCAAGGATGTGCCCTACAGGTTTTGGGGCCCCTAGGTTCAAAGGTCATGGTCACAGAGGCATCATATGGAAAAACTTTGTCCGGACAATAACTGAACCACCAATGTACCTAGGTTCACCAAATTTTGTGTGAGAGTAGCCCATGTGTCAAGGATATGCCCTATTGGTTTTGGGGCCCCTGGGTCAAAGATCAAGGTCACAGGGGCATCATATTGAAAAACATTGTCCGGGTAATAACTCAACAATGACTGCACCTAGGTTCACCAGTTCTCATGTAAGAGTAGTCCATGGGACAAGGATGTTCCCTTTTGGTGTTGGGGCCCCTGGGTCAAGTTTAAACCTTTAACCAGAAGATATCAAATTACCAAGTAGTGACTTCAAATGGTCAATCAATATGTTAATAAAGTCAAAATGGCAAACAATGAAAAACTTGTTCGGACAATAACTGAAGAACCAATCTACCTAGGTTCACCAAATTTTATGTGAGAGTAGCCCATGTTTTAAGGAAATGCCTTTTGGTTTTGGGGCCCCTGGGTCAAAGGTCAAGGTCACAGGGGCATCATATTAAAAAACCTTGTCTGGACAATAACTCATCAATGACTGCAACTAGGTTCACAAAATTTTATGTGAAGGTAGTCCTTGTTTCAAGGATGTGCCCTGTAGGTTTTGGGGTCCCAGGGTCAAAGGTCAAGGTCACATAGGCATCATATGGAAAAACTTTGTCCAGACAATAACTGAACCACCAATGTACCTAGGTTCACCAAATTTTATGTGAGAGTAGCCCATGTGTCAAGGATATACCCTAATGGTTTTGGGGCCCCTGGGTCAAAGGTCAAGGTCACAGGGGCATCATATTAAAAACATTGTCCAGGTAATAACTCAACAATGACTGCACCTAGGTTCACCAAATTTCATGTTAGAGTAGCCCTTGTGTCGAGGATGTTCCCTATTGGTTTTGGGGCTCCTGGGTCAAGTTTAAACCTTCAACCAGAAAATATCAAATTACCAAGCAGTGACTTCAAATGTCAAATCAATATGTTAATAAAGTCAAAATGGCAAACAATGAAAAACTTGTCCAGACAATAACTGAACCACCAATGTACCTATGTTCTCTTATGTTATCATATGGAAAACCCTGTCTGGACTATAGCTAAACAATGATTGTACCTAGGTTAACCAAATTGTATGTGGATCAGCCCATTTGTCAAGGAGTAATGTGTTGATAACACTTTGGTAGAGGATGTTCTCTTTTGATTTGGAGACCCCAGGGTCAAAAGTCAAAGTCACTGGGACTTAATTCATATTGAAACATTTTCCAGACAATAACTCAATAATGATTGTACCTCAGGTTCACCAAATTTTTTATGGGTAGCCTAAATGTCTAGCATATGCCCCTTTGGTTTTAGGTCCCTGGGTCAAAGTCACAAGGAAATCATGAGGCAAAACCTTTTCCAACAACCAACTTTATCTAAGATCACCAAATTTTATGTATCAATACTCTTTGGGTCAAGGGTGAAAACTTTTGGTTCTGAGGCCCTAGGGTCAAGGTCACTGGAAGTTTGTATGGGAAAACTTTGTGCTGGTGATAACTCAACCATGGCTGTACCTAGGTTCTTAAAATCTTTGCTTTGGATAGCCCTCCAGTTAAGGATGGGACCTATTCTGAGATCCAGGGTCATTGGTCAAGGTCACAGGAACTTCATATGAGATAGAACACAGCATGGACTGCACACGGGCGTATAATGCCCTGCCCAGCGGAGCTCTTGTTTAAAATGATATTACTTGCAAGTAGAACTTTATGTTGTGAAGCAGTTCTGAACAATGAAAAATATTACCGAGATGTGTGAGGCGTACGTTTCTTTTAGCATCAGTTTAGATATTTGTGTACCCTAGACTTTCACACACGGGTTTGTCTTGTAAATCAAGGAAAATCATATGATGCATCAAACATTTTAACCGTGTAGTGTGCGATTTAACAAACAAACATTAAGCGATTTGATTGGCTGAGGGGCAACAAATGCCAACTAATCAATAAGTGTGGGATTTGAAGCGTTGTTCAATAAGAATATGTATTATTCCTTTGAGAAAAAACCCAATTTTTGTCTGATATCCTCTGTTCATGTTCACATCAGGTTTTAACCCGCACAAGACTATAAAGCAGGGGTGTACAATTACAATTATTTCCACTTTTCCTCGTACAAGTGAATTCAACAAATCAAGTTGTCCGATATCTGAAATTGCACTTGCTCACGGGTTAAATACTACAAAAGAAAAATATTGAACTATGATGTAAAATGCGTGTTTTAAGTAATAATAAATAATAGAAGGAAATTGTTCAATGCTGAGTATCATTGAAACATTTACAGAACTAAGTATTGTTTGTTTGTTTTGTTGGATTTAATGCCATAGCAACACATTGTATAGGTCATAAAATGGCGGTCAGTCAACCTACTCACTGCTCCTGGAAAGGCTAAATCTATGGATTTAGCTGTTAATCAACTCATTTAAATTAGCACATACTTTCGTCAGTGACCGACAACTGCTCTACATAATTAAGAATCATTGGTAGGAGGGAGAATGGCTGCAGAAATAATTTCATCACCAAGCTCCACGAAAGTATCCCCCGCCCAGGAATCGAATCCACGACCCCTCAATTAGTAGACTTGCATGCTACTTACTGAGCTAGCCAGGCGGCTTTACTAAGTATTAAAATGGTACTGATTTACAGATGTCTGTGTATGGGTGAGCTGGAAATATTTACTTGACCGCAGACATTGCTGCGAATGTACAGACAAGTCAGGCAAACAAATTCCACACCCTTGCATAATGGGTCATTCTAGGTCAAATCAACTAATGCTTCCCAGGTCACCCTCTCAGATATGCTTTAAACTTTAAACATGTATTTGTACATCCAACTCATAGACAAAAATGAAATATTTAGCCAGTTTCTTCAGAACTTTAAAAAAAATTGAATTATTAAGTGAAGGGGGTCATTTTGCAGTTTCTGAATTCCATCCTGATGTCATGTTTGGACACCTTTATCTCCTCAAATATTATTTCTATACTTCTGAAAGTGATATATTACGCATTTTTACCGTAAAATACAAAAATGTGCTCAATCATGTGTAAAATTTTTACTTTTTTGTCTATAGATATCTGAAAATCGAAAAATCTTTAATTTGTCATAAAATCTTTCTAATTTGAACATTGATATTTTCCTAACCATTTCATATGTAGATCTAAAATTCATTTTTACTTAGAAGTTAATGATTAGTTGCTACTCGCCTCTATGCGATAATCACCCGATGAAGTCCATAATAGCCTGAGGGCCTTTGGCCTCATAACTAATTTTCTGAGGACGAATCAGTACTTTGATGACATAGTGTTACAATGACGTAGAATATAAGCTAAACTTTGGTGTCAAATGGCGGTCGTGTTTTAAACGTTTGTAACCAATTTACTTTCATTTATCATGGGTTAAAACGATATTATCAGGAAACTGGAACTTACTAGTGCATATTTGTTTTTCAAACTTTAAATTGACGATATGGATGTAAGGTTTATGTATGGAATGCAGCGGCGCTGAAGGGATGAGACATTCATTGATTTTCCGAAAATGGCAAGGAGGTTGTTGATGGTGATTTTTAGAAGCCAGTTCCATTATATTTAATTTATGCATAGCCGTGATGAATATTGAAAAAGCATTGAAACAAAGGTTTCATCAGTGGGGGAAAAATTAGCCGGGGGGGGGGAAGATTGGCCGAGATGTATATTGAAAAAGCATAGAATGACAACAGTTTCATCAGCGGGGGGAAAAATTAGCCGGGGGGGGGGAAGATTGGCCGAGATGTATATTGAAAAAGCATATAAAGACAACATTTCCAACAACGGGGGGAAATTAGCCAGGGGGGAAAGATTGGCCGAGATGTATATTGAAAAGCATATAATGACAACACTTTCATCAGCGGGAGAAAAATTAGCCAGGGGGAAGATTGGCCGAGATGTATATTGAAAAAGCATATAAAGACAACAGTTCCATCAGCGGGGGAAAAATTAGCCTGGGGGGAAAGATTGGCCGAGATGTATGTTGAAATAGCAGAACAACAACAGTTTCATCAACAGGGGAAAATTCAGCCAGGGGGGAAAGATTGGCCAAGAGAAATAATGTTGTATCATATGATATATAAATTCTAAACAAATGTTAGGGGGAAAACATTTGCCCAGGGGGGGGGGAGGCCTGGGCGAATTTTTCTGTGGGGGAAAAAAAGGCCTGAGCCAATCTTTCCCCGGGGAATGATTGGCCTGGGCCTTTCTTTCCCCGGGGAAAGATTGGCCGGGGGAAAAAATAGACTGCTACACCGGGGTGTGAATGTATGTGTTTGGAATAGACTAAACAATTCTCATTGCATGCTCCGAAATAATACTTGAACATTTATTAGCATCATGATTGTATCAATGTTGCAACAAAGTAATTATTTACTTTCACTTCATATATCATATTATAAACATTTAATTTGCCGATTGCCTGGGTGCTCATATCATCATTTGAGACTGTATTATACTCAGAAACTTTTTGTCATAAATGTTAAGGTGTTTGAAGGGTAATAATTTTTGATAATATGAAAACTTCGTTCTAGAATTAAGCATCTTCTTTCCAAAGAACTGAAGATACTGGCTAAATATTTCATTTTTGTTTATGAATTTGGTGTACAAATACATGTTAAAAGTTTCCGGCGGATCTGAGAGGGTGACCCAGGAAAATTTCCAAAAATTGGTTGAAATGAGATGGAATGACCCTAATGCCAATTTGAAGTAATAGATAAATTTAAAAATGTGATAAATCATGTTAATGATTTTGCATGGATTAGTTTTATAAGACAATGTTTTGTTGTAATAATATAAATGAAAACGTAATGAAGTGAGTTATTATCTCCCTTTCTATAGAAAAAAATTAACTACTTACAAAAATATTGCACAATATCTTTCTCTTCTAACATGATGACATTATGATTTATCCTTTTAGATGACATCATTTACATGGGTCGATAGGGCAGTTGGTAGCACACTGGGATTTGGAATATCATGCCCGAGGGGGTGCTGGTTCGAATCCCTACCGGGGAGGTTATGCCCCACCATGAAAATTTGACAATAATTTCAATTTTCCTCCATTGATTAGATAATATAGGGAAGTTTCCGGCCTTGTTGAAGGGTAGGTGAGTACTGGTTATAAACAATGGTCCAGGAAAGCTAGGTTATATGCGCTGGACGCTGCAAATGACCTAAATTGTGTTGACATGGTGTTAAATCTAGTAAAAACAAAATATAACATCATTTATGATAACATACATGTATTTTCACTACAATGAAATATATTGATACAGTAAAAGCCTTCTAAACCAGACTTGCTTTGGACCAAGAAAAAACCCAGTTTTGAATATTTTCCGGAATAGTGGGGTTTTACATTCTGAGTAAAAGAATTAACATTTGGGTTTGATGGTACACCTTCATTGATCATGAATTAAGTGTTTGTGATCTTTACCTGGTAGTACATGTATTTCAGTATGTAGTTTTATGATGACAATACATTTGTAGATCTATGTATTATATATTTTCATCATATTTTTTTCATGAAATAAAATTCATTGAATAATATGATAATCAGGATATCATCATGATTATTTGTCTATGAATACATAGAGGTTGTTTCGTCATCTTTGAAGAAAGATCAATTTTTGTTTCACCGAGTGAGCTCAGAAAACATATTTTCATGATTGGCGTAGTCTTAAGTGAAAATGTCATTTTTCTGAGTTCACGACTCATGAGTTGAAATGAAAAAAGATCTTACACAAAAGTTGACAAATATTCTTTTTTTTCGTGCTTATATATATAGTTTTGCGTGTCATTAGATGATTTTTATTCAAATTCTTCTCTAAGATGACGACATTTATTTTCTAAGATGACGTCGTTGACACTGAAAATATTAAATTATAATTTCAAAATGATCATATCACATATTTTAGAACCTGGATTGATAGCGCATTTGGTAGCGCGCCAGGATTTAAAATCTCGTGTCCCGTTTCACTACAATGAAGATATAAAAATTATATTTTTATCGCATATTTTATCCAATAATGCACGTTTCACCGTAAAGCATGAAAGAATTTTTATTTTTTTACAGAACACTATACAAAATTGTTGGCATCAAGATATGAGAGTACAGAGATTAATGATTGAGTACATTGGTTTTATGTAGAGATATTTAAGCACTTCAATATTGTAACTTGTAAGTATTTTTCAGGTTTATATTGTTAGCCTATGGCCGCAACCAGTTGATCATGTGTTCAATGGATTTTTCTGGAAAAAAATGGGGCGAGCGAGCAAAGAAAAAAATCTTAATTCAGTTGCTTTATATAGTGGTTTATGAGCAAGTGAGGAAAAAAAATTTTGTGTGTAAAAACTGTCAAAATTAAGGTGCGAGCGAATCCATAGAACTTCTTGTAGCCTAATGTAAAATTTTATTGAACTGATTGAGCAAAGAACTTTTTAAAAATTATTTTGTTCCAATCCCTTTTTAAGAATGTTAGTCCAGTTAATACAGCTAAAAAAATAGGCTAACCTAGACAAAATTGCAACAGAATTTATTTTTGTACCATGTGAAAGTTTGTATTCATAGTAGTATCCAAAAAAAAGTTGCACTCAAAAATTCCAGGGGAAAGTCCTTTTTTGGACAAAAACGTTGATTATGAACAAAAATGTGGATTAGCTCCCTTTACAACTATCTATTATCATGTACAAATGTAAAACCATTTTGGATTAGCTCCCTTTATAACTGTCTATTATCATTTACGAACCAAAACAATTGTAAAAATACAACTTATTATTCAAATTCTTTTTAAATTCAAAATTCAAAAAGGTCATTTTTATTTTTTTTTATAAATGTGTCAAAAAATATTTTAAAACGAGTCATCTATCTGGAATCTGCTTTACATGTATCTTTGATGCGTTTGTACTATAACTAGTGCTTGTACTATAATTAGTATAACAATAATAAATAAGAGACATAATTGTTCAGTTTTGGGATAAAAGTACTGAAATGATATCTGAAAGTGCGAATTTTTGGAATCAGATCGTATACAATTTTCAAAAGTCATAATTGATAACAACTTTTAGTTTACTACAAATGTGTCTAAAAAGGGTTTAAATGTCATTGATATGAATGTAATTATCATTTAATGAACTAATGTGATTTAAGTACCAGCACAATACCTGAAACTATGAATTTTTGGAATCAGCTCCTCGAGTATCGATTACAAAAGCAGATTTGATAGTCAACATATGCTTCCAAACAAGTGTTGTAGTTCATGCTACTACACGTATGTAATACAGATGAATAATAGGTATTTCATAAGTAAATATTTAAAATATCATTTGTAACTTTTGTTACTGTTTTTACTCATGAAATGTTGTAACAGTATACTTTTGTTACGGAATGTACTTTCCTACGTTCCGTTTTTTGTAACCTCAGGTTTAGCTTTTGATCATTGTCACTGTCGGTATTTTCGCTATCAGAGGCTTAACTAGATCTTAACACTGTGCAAATGATTGAACACACAAGTCTGTCATCGAATCACCTTAAGATATCTTCAGGGACAGACTATAACTTAGTCTTTACAGGCTGAACATTTCCATTAACAGACTCGCATCCCTACTCAAATGAATTTAATACTGTGTTGTCCTTTCATATTGTGTCAAATGTTTAAAACAAGCTTTTAATTTTGCACTCACGATGTTGCATTGACTACTTTAGTAGCAAACAATTGCAAAGGGAGGTTCGTGTGGCCAATTCATGATGAATAATAGAGCATTATGATCTCTTGCAAGTTTTGATGTCTACTTCCTTTGTGATGTCTGTATAAATTTGAAGGCTTCTTTGAACTCTGTGTAAGTTCAGGGAAGTTTTAAAATTACTGATTTTACAATGTAAATGATGTTAAAGCTGTCAGGCAACCAATTAAGGTATGTGTTACAAAGTAGACAGACACTATATTGAAATGCATACTATTCATGACATTTTCTGTTACTATTTCAAGTAAAAAATTTAAATGTTATTTTTAAAATACTAAATGTTTTAATTTTCAATTCTTTGATTAAGGAAGTAAAACCCCACTATTGTTATATTATTTACACCTTTTTAATCAATACCATTATTTATGATTATGTCAATCAAGCTTCCTTTGAAAATGTTTTATCATTTCCTGACTGACATCTGTTAGCTCCAGGGTTTTAAATGCTATCCTTATTTATATTTTTTATCATTCAAGTCTGTTGATAAAATCTTTATATTTCTTCAAGTGACAGTAATTGCTTGAGTATTATTTATATTTTTCATTGATTATTTTTATTGGCTAAGAACCCCTTATATCATTTCATTGGTCAGTTATAATTGCCCCACCTCTGTAATTATAGATTCTTATAAATATTAAGAATTAGGAACTAAGAATCATGAAATGATATATGTACGTCTAAGAATATACTTTGTGTATAAAAACCAGGAATAGACATTTGTTGTCAAAAATTACTTCTGTAGAAATTGTTATAATTTAATTTTGTGAATTAAGCTATATGTGAATTGTTATAAGTTGTTGGACTTAGTGTCAGTTATAAGTTTAATACAGAATAAAATATAGTAAACGTTACGACAAGATCAATTATGCAATTAACTTTTATTAATATACCTAAACTGGAAGCTGTGGATCATCAGATTCAATATTAACGCTAAATAAAGCGACATTAGAAGTGGAATTCACCAACATCAAATCAACATATACTTAGAAAGTCACACTTGGGTCGAGCTGCTATAAAGAAAATTGGTACGCCGACCCAAAGAATTTTTCTACGGTGTGACATATGCATGAAAGATAGAGAAGTAAACACAGCATGGGACTTTTTTTAATTTAGCCAAGTCCCGTTCTCGACTTTCCTTACTTTGTCAGACCTCAAGACAATGTTTTGGTCATACACGTACAGGTTAGTATGTTGGCACAACAAAACCAACAACAGTTAATAATTTTAAATAATGACGGAGGAAAAGCTATACGTAACTCATACACAAGAAAGTAAAAAATCGTTTAAGCTCAAATATATAGTGAGTAAATGAAACAAATAATATATCAAGTGAATTAAGCTTAACTTGGTTATCATCTCGTTTTTTATACGCCCGAAGGGTCTTATTATGTTATGGCGCCGCTCGTCCGTCCGTCTGTCTGTCTGTCTGTCCGTCCGTCTTCCTTGTGTGGACAACTCCTCCCTCATTTCTTGGCCAATTTTCTTCAAACTCCCTCTGATGATAAACATTGATGCCTAGTTGTGCGTAAAGTGGAGATAATTCAAATTTTTTCATTTGACTTTGAATTACTTCCCCTTTCATATATCTCTATATATGCAATATGTTAATAAAGTCAAAATGGCAAGCAATGAAAAACTTGTCCGGACAATAACTGAACCAACAATGTACCTAGGTTCACTAAATTTTATGTGAGGGTAGCCCTTGTGTCAAGGATATGCCCTACTGGTTTTGGGGCTCCTGGGTCAAAGGTCAAGGTCACAGTGGCGTCATATTGAAAAACCTTGTCTGGACAATAACTCCTCAATGACTGTACCTAGGTTCACAAAATTTTATGTGAAGGTAGCCTTTGTGTCAAGGAAGTTCCCTATAGGTTTTGGGTTCAAAGGTCAAGGTCACAGAGGCATCATATGGATAAAACTTGTTCCAGACAATAACTGAACCACCAATGTACCTAGGTTCACCAAATTTTATGTGCGAGTAGCCCATGTGTCAAGGGTATGCCCTATTGGTTTTTGGGCCCCTGGGTCAAAGGTCAAGGTCACAGGGGCATCATATTGAAAAACCTTGTCCGGATAATAACTCAACAACGACTGTACCTAAGTTCACAAAATTTTATGTGAAGGTAGCCCTTGTGTCAAGGATGTGTCCTATAGGTTTTTTGGCCCCAGGTTCAAAGGTCAAGGTCACAGAGGCATCATATGGAAAAACTTTGTCCAGACAATACCTGAACCACCAATGTACCTAGGTTCACTAAATTTTATGTGAGAGTAGCCCTTGTGTCAAGGATATGCCCTATTGGTTTTGGGGCCCCTGGGTCAAAGGTCAAGGTCACTGGGGCATCATATTGAAATAACTCGACAATGACTGCACCTAGGTTCACCAAATTTCATGTGAGAGTTGCCCATGTGTCAAGGATGTTCCCTATTGGTTTTGGGGCCCCTGGGTCAAGTTTAAACCATCAACCAGAAGATATCAAATTACCAAGCAGTGGCTTCAAATGTTCAATCAATATGTTAATAAAGTCAAAATGGCAAACAATGGAAATAATGCTATACAAATGTATTTAATAAGTAACATGAAATAAGTTCACCAAATTTTATGTGAGGGTAGCCCATGTGTCAAGGATGTTCCCTATTGGTTTTGAGGCCCCTGGGTCAAAGGTCTAGGTCACAGGGGCATCATATGGAAAAACCTTGTCAGGACAATAACTAAACAATGCTTGTACCTTGGTTAACCAAATTTTATGTGGATCAGCCCATTTGTCAAGGAGTAATGTGTTGATAGCTCTTTGGTAGAGGATGTTCCCTTTTGATTTGGAGACCCTAGGGTCTAAAGTCACTGGGACTTAATTTATATTGAAACATTTTCCGGACAATAACTCAATAATGATTGTACCTAGGTTCACCGAATTTTATTTAAGGGAAGCCTAAATGTCTAGCATATGCCCCTTTGGTTTTAGGCCCCTGGGTCAAAGGTCAAAGTCACAAGGAAATCATGAGGAAAAACCTTGTCCAACAACCAACTTTATCTAAGATCGCCAAATTTTATGTATCAATACTCTTTGGGTCAAGGGTGAGAACTTTTGGTTCTGAGGCCCCAGGGCAAGGTCACTGGAAGTTTGTATGGGAAAACTTTGTGCCGGTGATAACTCAACCATGGCTGTACCTAGGTTCTCAAAATCTTTGCTCTGGATAGCCCTCCAGTTAAGGATGGGACCTATTCTGATATCCAGGGGTCATTTATCAAGGTCACAGGGACTTCATATGAGACAGAACACAGCATGGACTGCACACATGCGTATAATGCCCCGCCCAGCGGAGCTCTTGTTAAAACAATTTTATGAGATAACATTAATTTGGGGAGTTTAAAGTTTCGTTCTCAGCACTCGGACAACAAAAATATTGTGACACAAATTAAACACTAAACATGATCAATTTTGGTCCTAACGCGCTACCGTAGTAAAATATTTCTATTTGTCAAGGTCGTCACCAAAAACAGTATTTTTAATTAATTTACTGTCATATTTAAAATATGTTAAATATAAGTGTATATGTTCACATCGGAGAGTCAAGTCAGAAGCATAATACTACCGGCATCCATTACTTTTTGTGACCCAAAAGCTATATTCACTGCGGAAGTACGGAAGCGTTGCAGCGCCTTGTAATATTAGTAGAAAATGCTTTATTTAAAATTCATTTTTCATCACTTTCCCCTCTTTATTTGGAGTGCAACTTTTTGGTGTGTGTTATTGTACTGATGGTCTTTCACATAGTATAATTATATATTCTGTTGCAATTTTGTCTTGGTCAAAAGCTGTATTGAATGGACTATGTTTAAACTATTAACTGTTGTCCATTATATATTTGTGTTATATACCTTTTTGAAAAATAAATATGTTTATGTTTAAATTGATTAATTGTGTGTACGTAAGTACTGTATTGAGTATTAAAATCTGTGGGGTTAATGTTAGAGGTTAAATTGTTGGTTTATTAAAATTTAGGAAGTGTAGGTGAGTACACTGGTTGTAAATAAGGGATCTGGAAAGCTAGGTTAGATGTGCTGGTTGATGTTAAATATACTTACAGTTCTATTTTATTAACCTGTCACAACTAAAATAATTACACGGTAACCGAATCTGTTATTTTTTACTCTTTCGAACTTGTTATTTTCCTGATATTCAAAATCACGGCATTTTTAGTTAGTTCGTCAATAATTACTACAGATCAGTGGCTCAATGGTTATAAAGAAGTTGAATTATAACACATTTAGTGACCGTTTAATTATTCTAGTTGTGACGGGTTAATACCATAATTGTGTTGACAGGGCATTAAACCCAGTATAAAAATAATTTGGACTAAATCAACCATTCAGTGAAGAGACTGGATGAATTGTTTTTGGAGTTATGCATCTTTCTTACATAAAAATAACAAAATATGAGGTTATTTGTTCTAAATGAAATGTTTTTAGGTCTTTTTAGATATTATAATAAAAGTTTGCATTCTTGCTCATCAATGTTACTTACATTGATCTATACATGTATTACATAGATCAATGGTTACTTATACAGGACTATAAAGGGACATAATTCTGTGTGCATTGTTTGCAAACTCCCCGCAGCGGTTATCTCCCTTTATCAAATCAATAACCACTGCCACCACAAGTAAAATTCGTCCCTCAGAGAGTCGAAAAACGTTTTTCATCTTTTCTTTTACAATTCAATATTTCCAATGATTTTAGTCTTCTCTTAGTAAATTATGATGTCCAAAGTACATAAAGATAAAAAAATAGTTTTAATTATAAATTTGTAGAAATAACAAAGCGTGACGTAAGCACATAAATTTAGAAGTTTTGGCATTCTATAAATAGTATAGTATAACTAGCGTTACGTGGTTTACGTGGTGGCAGTGATATTTGCAGTTCTGCTACTTTCATTATTCAAAGATATGACTGATGTAATTATTGTTTATAGAGTTATTTCCCTTGAAAAACTAAGTCATGTTATCAAAGCCTTGTCATTAACAAAGCAATAGAAAAGTTCGGCACTCTTGTCTTGAACAGCTTTTGTTTTTGGAGTTCTGTTCCCTTGATACTAAAACATTAGATTTTTAAAGTGAAATAATTTTTGTACTTATCAAGATATTTGAATGGAATTTGGATGCTTATTTATTGGTACTACGACTACATTACTATGAAAGGACATGATATAGGTGTATTAATTTAGGAGTTTAGCCCCTTTTTCAGTTTAACCTTTTAAGTTAAAGTATTTCAAAGTTTGATGTATTTAGCTATATTCAAGATGTTTCACTGAAAGCTAACTCGTCAGTGGTGCTTTTCACAAAAAATCTTATGAAAAAGATCTTCGTAAGTCAGTTTCACAATTCTACATAATTTGTATTATATTTAAAATTGATAAGCCAAAAAATGAGCGTATTATTAATAATTCTTGCATTTGACTTACGAAGATTTATTTCGTAAGAAGTTTTGTGAAAAGCACCACTGTACTTCATCTTCGCTTCTATAAGAGGACACAACTCTGAGTCGATTATTAGTTATGCCCCTGTACGTGTTGCCTCAAATGAGCACTGTATGTGTTCAAAGCTTTCTTCTTTAATGCATGCATGCTTAACTTATCCCAGTAATTTTTAATGGCAAGGTTTGAATTGATAATAACAAGACGACTTTATCTTGCATTTCAGGATGTTTTACAATTGGATCATCAATTAATGTCACTTTGGAATGAGTGTTGAGGAACAGACAGCATAAATTGATTGTTGACACTGTAAATAATCTAAAATGTTCACTATACAGCAAGAAGACGAACAAATGCAGCTGTTGCATTTCAGTATTAGTTAGGGTTTTAATGTATCTTGAATTTATGTTAGAATTCCCATATTACCAAATGTTAATGTTCTATTTTTATGATAACAGAAAATTTCTCAGGAAACTAGCATTTAATTCATTTCAGAATTTTAAATTACATTACCTATTATTTGCATGGACAACACACAATTCACAACATTTAAATATCAAAGGGTGATAATAACTCACTTTCAGGAACATTCGGAACAATTCTACCTTTCATGAATGGCCAAGGAGTTTCGAATGTTTCATGAAAAAGGTTTTTTTATAGTTGTGACGGAATGTTTTTTTAATCCAATCTATGCAAAATGGTAAATAGTGTAATTAATGAAAAATATATAACGTTTTATAATTTATCATTTATCATGGTTTGCAAAAAAATATACTTAATTGTTAATTGGCATTTGGGGAGTTCTACCTAGTATGTTTATCATATGATGTCAATAAAACACATAGTTAATTGTGGTGTTAACGAAGATCGTTTTCACCTCTGTGTTTGTTTTTATTAAAGATCCCTCCAAATTTATCTGAAGATCAGATTAGTCAGTATGACTTTAAATAAAAAGTCATTGTGTTTTTATCTATTGCAAAAAGTAGACAAGTACCCAAAGGTAACCGGATGCATTGATTACAGTTTTAATAGAAACCGGTAAGGAAAGTACTTACAAATGAAAAAGCTCATGCAAACTTTGTACCCAATTTCTGTCCTGTTACGAAACTTTTGGGGACGAACCGAAATGTTCTCAAAGGTTTGCCTCTATAATTTTGGAACCAATATAGAAGTTGGGTAGGAAAAGTCTGGGGACCAATCGGTGTTAAGTAAGATTAGTCCCAAAAAATATTCGTACCAAACTTGCCGGTTACGAAGTGAGGGCGAAATCAAAACGTAAACAAAGATTAGTCCCTTATATTTTCGCACCCACAACTTTGGTACGAATCAACTTGTACCCTGGGAAAAGTTTGGTACGAACATTTTTGGGATGAATATTTGTTGAGTTATCCAAACAACTAGTCAAAATGTAAACAAAGATTTGTCCCTTAAATTTCATAACGGATAGTTGAGTAAGAAAATTATTTATTCAATAAAAAATGAGACATCAAAAAGTTTTGTATGAAAAGTTTCGGTCTAAAATGTGAACAAACGGTTCGTCTGAAAAATGTTCTTGCCGGAAAAAAGTGGGGAAAGGCAAATAATGGGACCAATCATTTTTGGGACGAATCTTTGTTTGCATGTCTCATTTTTTCCATAGAAACGAATAAAAATGTAAACAAAAAGATTCAACATTAATTTTGTATAAAAAGCTCGTCTAAATAATTATGGTATGAAATTTGGGGATGAATCAAAACGTACACGCAGAAATGATTATTACGAATTTTTTGGGACGAATAATTAGAATGATTTGTATTAAAAGTTAGGAGATCAATCAAAATGTTAACTAAGATTCGTTCCAAAAATTATCTTGCCCGGAAAAAAGGTAGATCCGACATTTTGTTCTCAAAATTTTTATACTCTAACATTTTAGTTACGAAAAGCTGGGCCGAATCAAAAATTAACACAGAAAAAAATTGGAACGAACATTTTGGGGACGAAACTTTGTTTACATGTCTCGAAAAATAATCCGTGTACGTGAATACAGGAACGAATCAAAATGTAAATGAAAGTTTGTCCTAAAAAGTTCGTACAGGAGAAAGTTGGATACGAAAATTATTCTACGAATCAAAATGTTGTGTGTGAAAAGTCGATGGACCAAAAGATTCGTCCTCATAATTTTCATAACCAACCTTTTTTGGCTGTGAAATTTGGGGCAAAGCAAAATGTAAACCAATATTCGTCCTAAAATATTTCGTACCGAAAGAAATGTTTGATATGAAAAGTCTTGGAACAATGAATGTGTAAACAACAATGATTCGTCCCAATAATTTTCGTATCCAATCTATTTCAATAACCAAAAATAGAGACGAAACAATATGTAAACAAAGATTCGTCCAAAAACTTTCTTAGCCGGTAAAAAGAGGGGAACGAATCAATATGTAAACAAAGATTCGTTAAAAAAAAATTAGGGCTAATTCAAATGTGCCCAGAGAAAAGTTTTTGGGACGAATCTTTGTATGCATGTGCCAAACTTATTTTATTATTGCACCAGGGAAAAAGTTGGTTACATAGAATTATTTGGACTAGTCAAAATGTTTTGGGACAAATCCCAATGCTTACAAGAAGATTCGTCTTCATACATGTAAATTTCGTCCATACCTTTTCCGCTTACAAAAATTGGGGACGAATCAACATGTTACCCGAGAAAACATTGATACAAATAATTTAAGAGACTAATCTTTGTTTACATTATGATATGTCACTATAATTTAATTTTCGTGCTGATATTTTCCGGGTACAAAAAGTCTGGGAACGAATCAGAATGTAAGCAAGTATTCGTCCTAAAACCCTGAAAAAGAAAGTACAAAAATAGATTAGATTTGGAACAAAATCAAGATGTAACGTCAAAAAGTTGGGTATGAAAGATTTTGGGACGAATCAAACTGTTAGTTTTCATGATGCGTCCCAATAATTTCATATCCAATCTTTTCCAGTTACCAAAAGTAGGCACTAATTAAAATGTAAACAAAGAATCGTCAAAGAAAATCTAAGCCGATAAAATAAGTGGGGACATATTACATTGTAAACTAAGATTCGTCCAAAAAAAATCTTTCCGATAAAAAAATCTTGCCTGATAAAAAGTTGGATCCGACAAAAATTGGAACGAATCAAAATATAAAACGTTTGTCGCAATTATATTCGAATCCAAACTTTCCAATTACGAAAAATTTGGACGAATCAAAATGTTCCTAGATGAAAGTTTGGTACGAAACTTCTTGGGAATTATCTTCGTTTAAATGTGCCAAAATTGTTTTAAATCGTCAAAAAAAAATTTCGCACCAGAAAAAAAGTTGGTTACATAAAGAATTTTTTGGACTAGTCAAAACGTGCAACATGTCAAAAAGTTTTGGGACAAATCATAATTCTGATAAGAAGATTCGCCCTTATAACTTTCGTACCAAACCTTTTTTCCGGTTACAAAAATAGGGAAGAATCAACATGTAACCAGAGGAAATGTTGATACGAAAAGGAACGAATCTTTGTTTACATTTTGACATGTTTAAATATTTTGTGCCAATTTTTCCGGGTACGAAAAGTCTGGAAACGATCAGAACGTAAGCAACGATTCGGCCAAATAATTTTCGTACCAAACCTTTGTCCAGTAACAAAAACTTGAAATAAATCAAAATGTAAAGAAATATTCGTCCAAAACGTTGCCGGAAAATGTTGAGTACGAAAATTATTCGGACAAATCAAACTTAATCTTGTCGGGTTTAACGCCGTTGCAACATGTGTTGTCTTGGTCATATAACGGCGGTAAGTCAACCTACTCACTGACAAGTGCTCTACATAATTAAGAATCATTGGTAGGAGGGAGAATGGCCGTAGAAATAATTTCATAACCAAGCTCCACTTAAGTACGTATGACCACTGAGCTAGCGGGGTGGCTAACGAATCAAAATGTATCCCAATGATTTTCGTACCTAACATGTTATAGATTTCAAAAAGGAGGGACGAATCAAAGAGTGCCAAAATAAATTTGGTACTTAAATTTTAGACGAGTCCTTGTTCACATTTTACGAATCCTTGTTCACATTTTGATTCGTCAAAATATTTTTTGTTCTCAATATTTTTCGGGTTAATCGGGTCCGAAAATTCTCAAAACGAATCAAAATTAAATTAATGGCTTTTTCTACAAATTTTCGCACCGGAAAAAGTTGGAACGAAATTTATTGGGGCGAGTCAAATTATGACATGTCAACGAAAAAACAAAGGCAAGGACGAATGTTTAATATTTTACGACGCTAATTATCTATGGACTTAATTTAATGCACGTTTAAAATGAATTGGTTTCTATTTTTAATGATGTTTTTATTTGAATTTTAAAATACGACTTAATACCAAATGGGTGCATAAAGTCTCTTATTGGGTAATTTAGAAGGTGGCATTTGGCACAGACTAATGTTATAAAACATTGCATTGGCAAAAAGTGAGGTGTGAAGTATAGCTCACGCTTTGGTATTATCATCTTTTAATTATCAGTCAGATGACATAGTCGTTTGAAGTCGGATTCATTAAGCACTTTACAACGAATTTCGACCATTGCTTTTATCAACGGCCAACTGAAGCAATGTTTTTTTTAGTTTATGAAAGGAGGCAATATATTTAGAATGAGGAAAAAGATTTTTGAATTTTGCCGCTTAAACATAGAATGTTTTTCATGTTTCATTCATGCTGTAAAATTATTGGGCTCTTATTTGCGCTCCGATGCTTTTTAAGTATCATTTTTTCTTGTTAAGTAACTATACTAGGACGAAAAAGAAACGCCGGGTACATAAAATATGTAACACATGTCCGACCGTGTTTCGCAAAACAAGAAGGGTCATCGTTAAAAGGGGGTGTTTTTTCACATAATCAGCATCGGAAATCGATTGAAACTTCAACAGCTGGTTCCATACAGATGACATTTCATATAAAAATAAATATAATAATCCAATAATACAATTTATCCCTTAAAACAATCATTATAGGTTACCCGGCGTTTCTTTTTCGTCCTAGTATATATTGCCTTCATTTGCCCTTTTAAAGCGATTAGTGGGCAAAATTTTCAATTCCAATTTTCCTGGTTCTGCATTATATTTTTATAATTGTGAATGAAACAGACAAACTGATACATTACTTGGCAAAGTATTTCTATATTTTCTCTTTATATTTGGGGTGTTTTAACTAGACCCTCATGGGCAAGGTTTGCTTAAAAAGATTAGTGTTAAAATACGCATTTACTGATGAGAAAATATTAGAGCTTGTTATTGTTATACATGTATGTACTGAGAACTATACATAGGGACGTACCATTATAATCATAAGATATGGACTCGGGTGCCAGTGCCACCGACATGATTTTAGAATCTGTGGTCGGAGGCAGAATGGCCGTACAAATTATTTAATAACCAAGCTCCACGAAAATTTGCTCGTCGCCGTGAGGAATCGAACTAACAATCTCTCGATCAGTAGATGTCTTCGCTACCGACTGAGCTAGCTTTAAGAATCTCTAAGAGAGCGTTGGTCGGTGTTGAATGCAGGTCTAGAAACCTCTATTTCCAGTAGTCCCTACTTGAAAGTTCGACGAATAATCAAGAAACGTAATATAAAACTTCCGACGTCAGTTATGTAAGGTATGATAACATTTATATTAATGACATGTCTTCATACATAGCCTACATCAACAAACATCTTGATGCACATACAGTACTCTCCAAAAGTCATATAACAAAATTCTGTTTTAGGATCAACTGATTCCCACATCAATCCACTCAAATAAAGAAATTAAAACACCATTTTGTTTTGCTATGAAATGAATAATTTGCATGTATGCAATTCACTGTATTCTCATAACAATCTACTTTGTTTAATGTAATTTAATATATATCAACAGTTTGTTCGTATGGAAGGTCTCAGAATTTTAGTCTGTGGCTATATGGAACATGAAAAAAATTCTCATTTGTGGTTCGTTATGTACATATCCTGTCTAATGCCTGTTTATATACATATGTGCATTTTCTATTTATTTATTAGTAAGTGTTTTGCCATATATATTAATTTTGCATGCTTTTCTAAACATATTTAATATTGTATATGCGTTAATTGTAAAATACATGTACTGCTAAAGTTTTTCTTGGTGATTGAACATATTGTTTATGCCAATCTCCGTAAACAGAGATCCTGTTCTACTCGCGTTGTCGTACTGGATCTCTACTTAGTCAATGCAAGGTCACGTCGAGATGAACTTTGTGTCGACCAATCAATGCGTAGCTTTCATCTAGACGAAAACACTATTAATCACATTTTGATTTCGTAATTTCATATTTTTAGACCAAGGTTTGCATGCAAATTTAACAGCGGTATTATTCACAGTCTGCGATTGGGTGGCTCATTTCAAATTGCGTGACGTAGACGATGTAAACAAGTTACGTATCATAACAATTTCGTCATGAATATTATGATGAGTAAAGGTCACCTGTACGTGACCTTCGTTTGGAAAAGGCCAGATCTAAATTAGCGAGTATGCGAGCGGTAAAATTTTATATCGGGTTTTAATCAGATTGTGTTTATGCCAATAAAATATTTCGGCACGAAAAGAAACTTTCATTAACTATAGTTTTTGATCAACAAAGACAAGTGATCTTTTTATGCAGCAAACGAACTAAATCTCAGATTCAATCTGATTACAACCCTGTACGACAATGATCTACAGGATATCTGTTTACGGAGATGTCTAGGATTGAACTTGATAAGTTTAATCATGTGCATAGATACTCTGGCAACTGTGATTCAATACCTGTATTTATAAAGAAGGGGGATACATTATAACCTCTGCAGAGCAGTCCTCTGCAGATAAAATCCTCTGCATAACAAGGGCTTCCGAACGTTCCCTGAGGCATGATAAAAATCAAATTTAACCTTTGTAGAGCAATAACCTCTGAACAGCAGCCCACTAAGAGTTTATCGTCGTGAAATAATGCCGCATTGCGTAAATTTCGGGAAAAAAAACATTTTAGTTTTGACTTTTGTGTCAGCTTCTGTTTTTAGTCGGGTTAAAATCCAAAAGTCATAGATGAGAAATATACATAAGATCGACAGGATTTTGACTGGTAATCATTGGATGGCATCCAAAAACTACCCCGTTAATTGTTTCCTTGAGCTAGATACTTAATCTACTAAATCACTAAAAGGAATCATGAAGCGAGCTCAAACGATAAATCTAAATTTGAAATAAGTGCTTTTACAATTAAGCAAAAATCTTAATATTTGTCTTAGTATCATATTTTCTATCCAAATACATTATGCCTATGTAGTGTCCCAATCCTATCACGTGGCGACCCATTCGGAACTCCTCGGCCATTCGCTACGATAGGTATTCATTCATGAAAGATCGAAGTGTTTCGAATATTGGCGATCGCTTTTGTTTATTTTTTACTTTATGACTGATCAAAGCGTGTAAACTTTACATTGAATGATACCGGACATTGACTTGAATACTTCGATCTGTCTATGAATGTTGGTTAATTGGCTATCTCTTTAATGTACCGACAGTATCCATGTTATATTTTTATACTATCAATACTACTTTTGTATGGATAATGAAAGGTATAATAATACTCTCGAAACTAAATCGATTTTCTGTAAGCACTTTAAGGCGTCAATCTCTATTATTCGTATTGTATTTGCCAAAATAAGTTTGTTAAAGTTATTTTTGGTGATTTCATATGTTTACTTTCTAAGGAGTGTCAACTTTACGAAAAGGATTATTAAAGCAGAGACTTTTGATATCTTGGCCGAATTTTTTATGGGTACGGAAATTCACCATTTTACAATTGTGCACAAGCTATTGCGTCGCCCTCAGCAGTCTTCCAAACTATGGATCAATCTTGCAGCATGATTATCCAGTATTAAATGGGGAAGAAAAAAGTAAATGACCGTCGTCAGAAGAAATGTTATCCTAATGGAATAAAATAATCGTGATTTTTTTCACACTATAAACTAATGGTTTTTTTTTTTCGTTTTTTTTTACATTGTATGGCTTCATGTTCAGATCACGGCTATGCCTACATTTTGACAAATCTCTTAGATCGTTTTTATTGTCCTTTATTTAAATTCTTTGCGATGCTTAGAATAACATTATCATGAATATAAAATTGATAAAATATTTCGTATGATCCTAATTATATATCAGCATAAAATAAAGATCACCTTTCACCAAGCACCAAACAATTGATGCATGTTCATGTTACATGTACCTTGAATGAAATGATAGTTTATTTAGTTCTTGCTTTTTTGTTGCGACTTCGCTAAATATGTTTTGATTCTGATGTTTGAAATCGACCATCGACTTCTTAGTATTCGGTGTATGCAAAATATCTTGGTGACTTTCGAAAGACCAAAGCTTTGACTACACGTGCATTGTGAAACTGTGAAATATAAAAACATGTATATACGATATTATACATTGCGGGTTTAGCGCAAAACAGTCGTAACTCACTCTTTTCTTATACTGAGTTACGGTCGTTTTGAGCTAAACCCCTCGACATGTATTGATAGATGTGAAACTGACTTCTAATTGATGTTGGTTAAAAAACTACAATGTCAGTAACATACCAAATATGTATATAAAGTGTTTTTGATTCTGGACCGTGCCTGCCGCCTGTGGTATTGTCGTTGTTCAGGGCAGATTCAGGATTTTTTCTAGGGTGTTCTGAACTTTTCTAGGGGGTCCGAACTTTTCTAGGGGGGGTCCAAAGATCGAACCACAACCACATTATACACATTTTGCAGAAAATATGCAACATATTGATAATAGAAACTACATAGCCATGAAATCTTTGTTAAGCATCGAAAAAAAAATACTTCATGCTACTTAAAATGAGCAAGAAATACACTAATGGACAGGTACATTTTCCAAATTTTAGGGGGGTCCGGACCCCCCTGACATCCCCCCGCTGGATCCACCCATGTTGTTTCATAGTTTCATAAATGACAATAGTGTGCTACACAACGAAACATGCATACTTCATTAGCTTACACCAAATTACATGGTACATGCCTTGCTTTATCTTTCCTGAACAATGATTGTAGTATTAAGGTCGTCAGGGCTACCATATCGAGGCTTTCAAATATTTACATTGTAATACTTATTCTGACTGCATTAACTTTTATTTGATAGACGTGTTGTGTGAATTGGTTTTAAAATTTAACATCATATCAAATTTCTATTTTTCAATGGGAATGTGTTGTTTTAATAATTTTCTAGCATCTGTTCAGCAAATAATCAGTAATTTTATTCTCTATTTGATCTATTAATGTTGTTCAAACATTATTTTTGTTATGGAATACTAACAGAGAGGTTATTCTACGTACATTAAAAAATTAATAAAAACTTTGATGGTATTGCATCCTTATAACCATTTTATTAAGATTCTGTATTTTAAAAATCTGTTCCCGGATGATTTAGTGAACGGGGTTGATGATGAATTAAAAAAAGCTCTGCAATAGAAAATTGCTAGTACACGCCGATCGTGTCTGGGTGAATTACTACATGTATGTGCTAATATTACAGAGTTTATCGTCGTGAAATAATGCCACATCGCGTAAATTTCGAAAAAAAAAACATTTTAGTTTTGACTTTTGTGTCAGCTTCTGTTTTTAGTCGGGTTAAAATTCAGAAGTAATAGATGAGAAATATAATGATATAAGATCGACAGGATTTTAAAATAGCATATTGTACATAAACGTGCCCTTTACATTTTGCAAAGTGGTTACGACGGTTGACTGGTTGTCATTGGATGGCATCCAAACACTACCCCGTTATTTCCTTGAGCTAGAGACTAAATCTACTGGCTCAGTAAAGGGAAGCATGAAGCGGACTCAAACGATTAATCAAAATTGTAATAAGTGCTTTTACAAGCAAGCAAAAATCTTAATATTTGTCTCTGTATCATATTTTCTATCCAAATACATAATGCCTATAGATGTAGTGTCCCCAATTCTATAACGTGGCGACCGCTTTTGTTTAATTTTTACTTAATGACTGATCAAAGCGTGTAAACTTTACATTGAATGATACCGGACATTGACTTGAATACTTCGATCTATGAATGTTGGTTAATTGGCTATCTCTTTAATGTACCAACAGTATCTATGTTATATTTTTATACTGTCAATACTACTTTTGAATGGATAATGAAAGGTATAATAATACTCTCGAAACTAAATCGATTTTCTGTAAGCACTTTAAGGCGTCAATCTCTATTATTTGTATGTAGTATCTGCCAAAATAAGATTGTTAAATGTTATTTTTTGGTGATTTCATATGTTTACTTTCTAAGGAGTGTCAACTTTACGAAAAGGATTATTAAAGCAGAGACTTTTGATATCTTGGCCGAATTTTTTATGGGTACGGAAATTCACCATTTTACAGTTGTGCACAAGCTATTGTGTCGCCCTCAGCAGACTTCCAAACTATGGATCAATCCTGCAGCATGATTATCCAGTATCAAACGGGGAAGAAAAAAGTATATGACAGTCGTCAGAAGAAATGTTATTCTAATGGAATAAAAAAATCAAAGTACTGAAAGTACTGTTGGGAGGAAATATTTGAACGAACGTTCAAAGTTAGCGTTTGGCAAATCCACTCTCCTTATCATTTCCTTATTTTAGTATGTCCTCGGCTGTATGCGTAATGTACCATTACCCAAATATGACAACACGTAGTGAACTTAGTGATTATTGACTATCTATGGTGGCTGGCTTGTGTTTGTTTATACTCGCCCGTATGCCGTGATGGCTGTGGGCGAGAACCCACGGTGGCCAAAACTGGCCATACATGTACTTGGACTTTATTACTGAACCCAATCATACCTATGGTACGAAGAAATATCAAACTTTATTGGTTGTTTTCTTCTAAGCAAAAAATATCAAAATGATTGATCTTACCATTAAATAGTTGTGAATCTCTACTAACACGCTACTTGATTCCATATCAATTGTTAAATGACATTCATGAAATACAAAAGTTGTTTTTTCAATTTTACAAATGTAGTAAATTGGACTAAAATTTTGTAAGTAAATTTACGGTAAACACATGTACATGTATAAAGTGTACTTTTGCTTTGTGAAGAGCTGTCACTTACTTTTAAGTAAACACTGTATAGACAGCTTGGGCTCGGGTATATCAAAATTGAAAATAGAAGTTAATTGAAAGGAAAAAAGGTCACACAATACAAGGTACTATACGTAAAATCTTAGATTTCATTCGGAACCACCTCGGCAATCATCCACGAAGATTTACGTATAAGATCGCTGAGGTAGTTCAGAATGCTTAGATTTATCAAAGTGTCAATAATGAATGGAGCCGTGTCACTTAATTTGCATTTACATTAAATAACCTCAATTGTAAATAAATCTCTTTCTTTGAATACCTTAAGTACTATGGGTGTTCAATAAGTAATACAACCGGTGGTTTAACTTATATTTAGAAAAAAATACACAAAACAATTGTCGCTATACAGATAGGGTTGACAACGTGACATGTTTAAGACTAAGTAGCCATTATATGCATTTTATAATTGAAACAAGGCTATTGAACATTTTTCTGAAAACAAGGTAAAGATTGCTATTTAAGATAAAAGAAGCATGATATTTTGACAAGTGTATTTAAGAGTCGCTTTCATGAATTCTCTTTGACTACTTTCTTAATAGTATACATTTTGTGCTCAGTTCAATTCATTCAAATTTTACTTGAATGTAAGATTCAACTTACGAATGTTTTAAAGTAAGATACTCAAAGTGGTTGGTCTTAACAATAAACTTTTAATATAATGCATGTACATGTACACATATGGGCGCACTTGCACTAACTCAAACTATATATTATTCAACATGAAATATGGTACTTGTACATTTATACATGCATACAGTGATGTTATAAGAATAAATTACGAACAAAAGCTGAAGTAAATTTACAATATATTTGAGTTAAAGGAATTGCAAGGCAAAAATTGAACTTAATATTTTCCTGATGTTGCATTATATTTTTATAATTTGTGGATGCAACAGAAAAACTGATATATTACTTGGAAAAATATTTCTATATTTTCTCTTAATATTTGGGGTGTTTCCTAACTAGACCCACGTGGGTAAGGTTAGTTAAAAATAGATTAGTGTTAAAATATGCATTTACTGATGAGAAGATACTAGTGTTTGATATTGCGCAACATTGGTATAATTCTATTACAAAGATACCCTAACCGCTTCAGAATGTTGAAAAAGACAAGAAGCGACCAATGAAAATGTTTAATTTCAGCAAGTACGATAAACAAATAATCTATAAATAGCTTGGTGATTCCCTCAGTATCCCACTTTCGTTTTCAACAAAGCGTATGCCACATGTTGTAATTTGTTTAGTTATGTACTATTAGTTACAAATGTCATCGGTAAGTGATTTCGTATTTTCTGAATACTGGTTTAAAGACTAAACTTAGTTCTCTACCTTTGGCCCAGTCATTTGCCTGTATATACCTTTAATGACAAATACCGGTAGTCAAATTAGGTATAAATTTGTATACATGTATTTGCATTTCTGCAAACAAGTTCTAACAAGAACTTAGGTTGCAACAATTGGATTAACTTTATCATCATACAGGTCGCTGTGACACAAATACAAATGTAGACCAATAACTAGTAACAGAAAACGCCTTTTCCACATTTTGACCTCCTTTCAAAATGTACGCGATGGTATTGATATAACCCTATTCTTAAGGAAAAAACCCATTTACTTGTCTTCTACATTAACCGACATCTTAGGTGATGTGCCAGAGTCATGCCTACGGCAAAGTGTAAGTGTAACACACTTTAGGCTTTAAAAAAATCTTTGGGTGCGTACAACTCATTGAATTGCAAATTAGAGGCTTATACGAGATCGCAAACATTGCGTTTTCGCACCATTTCTCCGCATCAGCGTTTCATGGTAACCAGAATATGGACATCTGATAACCGAAGTAACGCTATGGCCAAGTCTCTGACATACAAATGGTGTTTAAGAAGAGCATTTTCAAATGACCCATTGCCTTTGAGTGTCGAAAGGTAAGTTTTTGGTAAAGTTCAACCTAGCAATGGGTTCATTCAATCATCAATCATCAATTCTTCCGTGAGTTTACAAAATCTAATTTATAACTATTAATTGATTATTTTTTTGTGAATCCTTGATAAACACATTGGTCTTTATTGCTTGTTTGAAGCTTTTCCCTCCAGTCTTTCTGGAAACCAATTAATTTATTGTAATTATCATATTAATTTTGTTATGTGTAAAATTATGAATTCCCGTAAGTAAACATAACTCAATTTCCTTCGTGAAATCACAATTTGATTTAATGAAATACTCAAACGGATACAATGACACAATTAATACATTCAACAAGAGTTTTACGTTATACTTGTGTCAACGAGAGATGCTTCATCGTAAATAAATCATTAAAAAATGCTGTACACACTCGATATTATGACATTCCAATGGTTTTTTATTTTTCAATTCAAAATTCTTGGCTATTAGATAAGCGTATACATGTAGCTATTTAGTCAAGCGTTAGCATCAGTAGGCAGTGCTATTGTTACTAGCCGTCATGGAACCAGAACAGCCACTAGCCCGGCACAAGTCAAAATTGATTTCAGCTTGTGTAAACTACAATAATTCATATAGTCGGGCATTCTCGTTCCCAGATCCTAGTAAGAATTTCGATACTAGTTAGATCGAGAATCTTGATAACCTCGGGGTACGAGAATGATAGTCGGGCTAGTGGATGAGTTTGCCCTTTACTAAACATGTATAACATAATAAACCAGGCTGGTGCTTAAGGAAATCAAGAGGGAAGATTGTTGCAATTGAGATGAAATAAATTTGTAATGTGAAACTATCCGGGGTTTGATAGTAATAATGTTATACATGTACCGGTATACGATCGAAGATTGGTTGACATAAATACTGATGATAGATCTATTTTATGACTTATATTGAAACTGAATCCGATTGTAGTAAATTGTTACAGTGATACTATAGGTAGATTTATTCTATTGTAGAATATGGGAGGTTTGTTTAGATGAAACATACATACGATGTACTCGTATAGATCATTTAGTTTCTATCAGGGATTGCAATGAATTGTCATTGATTTCTTGTCAAACCAAGTATGGAATAAAGAGACTGAGAAAGTTTAAAATCATATACATGTTTTACTTTCGTAGGCGGATCTAGCGGGTCGTGGTCAGGGTCCGGACCTGGAATTTCCAAAATGTACCTGTCCATTAGTTTATTTCTTGACTGTAAGTCATTTTTAAGTAGCACAAAGCAATTTACTTGATGCTTAACATAGATTTAATGGTTATGTAGTTTTTATTATTATTATGTTGCATTATTCTGCAAATTTTGGACCCCCAAGAAAAAATCCGGACCCCCTAGAAAAAGTTCGGACCCCCCCCCCCCCCCTCTAGAAAAAAATCCTGGATCCACTCCCACTATTAGTGAACAGTCGCATCTTTAATTTTTCCATTTCTGAAAAAAATGTCTGCCAAGCAAACTAAATTAATGTGACACTAAATATATATATATATATATATATGTATGTATTTTCAAACAAAGCTGATGATATGATATTTCAGTGAACAACTAAAATTTGTTATTATTTTGTATTTTAAAATCGTTCAGATATTCGTAAACATTCTCTTAAACTATTTTATGAACAAACAAACTGATGCTAGAAAAAATCAATAGATTTAGATTTATAGAAATTTAGATTTATTTCAGCATTAGGCAACACATAATGGTACAATTAAAATGATTTGGCAGAATATGAACATAAAATATAGTTCTAATTCCTAAAACAATGATTTAAAACAGAAAATTCAAAAATGTATTTGAATATAGTACCACGACATGCTTCACGAACTAGTCTTTATTTCCATTGTGGTCCTTGGTATTGATGGCTTGACATAGAGAGATGTAAATGTCATACATTTATTATATCATATTTTAACATATTAAATAAAATCAAATATTACCTGAAGTATCACAGTATTGTTATATTATACATATTAAAAATGAATAGGTAATAATACTTTCAATATCAGAATATAAAAATAAATAAAAACTAATCATTGTTTACCACTCATTAAAAAAATAAGCCAACAGTTTAGTTTAGTTAGGGACTTTAGCCAGTTATTTTCCCTTTTATACTCTTCAAATTGGTAGGCCCAATCAGTTGGATTACTCAGATTTCACCCTTACTTTTTAATGTCAATTTGCCAAAATTAAATAAAATAACTTTTCTATAAATCATTTAATTTGTTTGAAGTTCAAGCTAAGTATTTTTAGGGTGAAGAACTCTCTAAATTTCACCACTTCTGTTTATATCTTCATTAACAAGAAAGATATTAGATTAAATATTTTGTTATCCTTACACAGGACTTAAATGATAAAATCCGAGAATTCCAACTGTAAGGACCTACTTACCAATCGGATTGCTTAAGATTTTATCAGGGAAAGATAACTGACAAAAGTCCCTAGTTCTATGAGAGTTGTCGCTTTAATCAATAAGAGATCACTGTGGACATCGTAGATTCGTAGATACGAGCACAGTATAGAAATCACTATTCGTTCACCAGTTGAGTGTGAAAGGTTGGATATTTAACTATCTATTTAGATGGTCCAACAAAATTTCTCTTTTGAAAAGATCGTATTTAAAATAAACATTGTTAAATTGTTATTTTGACTTCTGCATAGCGTCATTTATTTACAATTGCACAAATTTTGTTTGTCTGGATTTTTGTTGAAAGGAAATATTTTGTGTTAAAAATTAATAAAACCAATGTGAACCGTTACAATAGTCATTTGAAAACTTTCTATCGATTTTGAAAAGTTTTGGACGCTGAAATATACCTGACGTTAAAGGGCTTTATATATCCATTGTTACAATCGAAGTACATACATTTTGTTGAAAAGTAAAGAAATCGCGACAATGCTATGGAAGGATTTTTATTAATACAAAAGGATGAAATGAACAAGATTTTAACTTTTTCAAAAAAACCTCGACAGTTTAAAGGATAAAGTCTTTACGACGTGGATTCTTGCTGAGGATTACTAAAGGGAAATATAAATTACTTAATATAAAAATTCAAATAAGTGAAAACTCATAGAATTGGATTTATATTTTACAAAAACTGTTCCATTAGGATTAATATAAACTTCTGTTCAAACGTATTGAAAGAAATGTGTTACTAACAGATTTAGACTTTTCGACTTGTGGTTCAAGCTGAATTTTATTACGTTGTTTGCTATCATTTACGGTACAAAATGTTGAAACGATTACGACAGGCCTCTATTTCTCAAGAGGGACCTGCCCCCTCAAACAGTCGTCAAAATACTATGATGTCACTAAAAGAAACCAAGAATTCACCGGTTGCAGTGACAGCGCAGCAATCACCTACGACCAAACCAATACTTGGTCAAGCCGGACGTGGACCCAGTCTTCTTGGTCTCCTAGCAGCCAAACGTCTAACAAGAAATTTAAGGAATAAATACCACCGTTCTGGTAGCGTGTTTGGCTCTTCTCGTTATTCAAACTCGATTCAAATTCAAAAAGAGCCATCGTACCGTATGGAACCAAAACGGAAGTTTAAACCAGAGGAGGTTGAAAAGGTCATCCAATCTATTGTTGACCAAAGAATGCAAGGATTCAAATACCATCCTAAATTTTGTTCCAATATGTGCAAAATTCTAACCGATGAACTGAAGGACGCCGTTAAAAAACTTCGATATGATCGCTACAAAATAGTGGCCGTGGTGCATATTGGAGAGCGAAAAGACCAGAGTACGCTTGTTGCAAGTAGATGCGCATGGGACAACAAATTAGACGACTACGCATCTTATAGCATGGAGACGCCAACACTTTTCTGTACGGCGTCTGTTTTTGGTATTTATTGTGAATAACGTCATTATTTGTAATTCTACATCAATTTTATTAGTATATTAGTATTATATTAGTAATTATTTTTTATAAATCAACAGCTTTCGGTTGCTCGGGCCGACCTTTGGTGACATTGGTTATAGTTATGTTGACACAGTCAAGTGGTTCAATGTTTTTTTATTAACTTTTTGGCGCTTAGCTCACAGACAATGAAAAGCAGGCGGATCAATGCTGAAATAATAATGGACAGTGAAAAGTCCTGCATTGAAATAAAAAAAAACATAGGGAACATTGATGATTTTATAAGTATTTGCTTCATAGCAACCGTACATTGAACTTTACAGTGAATCATTGTATCAGTGATTTTATGTTTGTATTTTTATATTAACCCTGATTAAGGTATAAAACCTCAAGTATATTTAATACTGTTTATATTATAGATTTCATTTCAATTGAGTTTTGTTGTATATATAAAATATATAAAATCTTTTTCGTTGAAAATGATTTATGCTTTTAATTTATATCTCAGTTTTTTAGCAACGATACCCTCTTCTCGTTCACAGGAGCTTGACATTCTGTGTCGCAGTTTAAAAAATTCTCTCCTCATGATAAAAAGGAGGGATTTTCTCAAAATTCGATACAGAATGTCAAGCTCCTATATCCCATCTGACTGTTAAACAACGTTATTTCTTCTTCTTCGCATCAGTTATACACGTAAGATTTTTATATATCAAGACTCAGTATTATAAGATCGAACTCTATTGTGTGGACTGCTATTAATAATTATAATTATAGAAATAGATATGGTCTAGATTTTGGCGTTTGTAGATATAACATAACAATCATGATGCCAATATAAATTAACTAAATTTGCTACTTTGCTCATATAAAATATAATACATAGTGCATGTATATACGTGTATATCATATATCCATGTACATGTAATATAAATATACATGTAATATGTAGCATTTGAACGTATATTTCCTAAGGTTTCTTTAAGCGTCAATATACAGTCACCTCCCGCCTTACTCTGAATGGCAGTTGTTAGCTATTTGGGAGGGTATGTGTACAGTACTTGATTAAAAGCTTGTGTCCATGAATAGGGCAACTATGGTGGCAGATTTACGTCCTATCGTATTTTCGTTTCTTTGAAAAAAAACGAAGATACGACAGACGTAAGGCGAAAACACGACATATTTTATCTGTCGTTGTGTTGCATTTATTTTGCCGTGTGTTCGTTCCTTCGCCGCAAAGATTGGAAAAAACAAAAATACGAAGATACGACAAACTGGATTAGTCGTGCCTTCTTTTTTTCGTATTTTCTAATCTTCGCGGCGAAGAAACGAAAATACGACATGGCGTAAATCAGCCACCATAGGACAACTGATACGGCGTTGTGAAAACTATTGAAATGTGGCGTAAAGCCCCACACATAACATTACTTTTTCCCAATCAACAAACCATCTTACAGCTGTATAGTCGTTTCAGATTTACATATATGACCTTTATACAGCTAGATGTACTACAGTACTAGTACTCAAGTTTTCATATGATTCAATACCCATACCAGATATATAGGACGAGTTGTCTTTAGCATATCGCTACGCATCGCTTTGTGCCCCGACACCCGTCTTACAACAAAAGGAATAAGTGTGTGATTGCAAATTAAGGGTACCAGGGCACAAAACGATACGTAGCGATATGCTTAGGCAACTCGCCCATAGATACTAATACTCTGCTCATACATGATCTAAAAACAACATTGACTCTTTTTGGTTGTTAATTGAATGTCGACTGTTTGTACGCCCAAACACGGATGTCATCGCAAGCCCATTTTACTATTCTGCTGTGTGAGTTCGTACCCGCTTGCTATCATTTTTGTTGTAGTTACGTTATTAGATTGAGCATTTCTTCTCCCATATAGTATTATATAACAGTAAGAAAATATTTGTTTTATAATGAAACATTTCGATAGTTGCTAAATTTGAACAATATACAAGTTAAAATCAACATATATTTTATGGTTGGCGATTTTTGAACTTTCATTTTGATTTCTACAAATTGTTACACAATTGTTTTAAGAAAACTTTAACTGTTTCTGTTTCTTTAAGTATTACTGCCCGATTGTTACCTGTTTGTTTATGTATCAGTTACAACATCCCTTAGTTACGATGAGATATGATATAAATATATTTAGACAACATATATAAGGTCTATAGCCACGTTATCGACAGGTCGTCCACGTAAACATTGCGTATAAAAACATAGCCAGTTTAATTACAAACCAATATTTCGTGGTGAATTATTTTTAAAATTTTATAGTTTAGTTACTTTACGCGTATTTTATAAACATTTCATTATAGAAGATACAATACAATGTGCATGTACATTATTTAAAATGAAAGTTAAATATCAAATTGGTGTGTTTAAATCAGTGGAATGCTGCTCATGCATCATCTTATTCACCTATTTATTCGACAAGTCCATTATTTAAAGTACAAAAACACGCATGACCTAGAATACGACCTGCACAATTGCAATTAATGAAGTAAACGAAGATTTTTTTTCGCTGATTCTCTTTTCAGACAAATAATGGAATGACATCATGTAGCACATAAAATAACTTCTACATTATTTCCACAAAAATTCAAACTGACCGAGTGAGTTTTGATCGTTAGCTACAAATCTTTCACACAAAAATTGGATCTGAAGGAAAACTAGGTATTATTGGTAACCCGGGTCAATAGCGCAATTGGTAGCGCGCCGGGATTTGGAATCTCGTGCTAGAGGGGGTGCGGGTTCGAATCCCCCCGGGGAGGTTATACCCTTCCATGAAAATTTGACAAAAATGTCGATTTTCCTCCATTGATTAGATAATATGGAGAAGTTTCCGGCCTGGTGGAAGGGTAGGTGAGTACTGGTTATAGACAATGGTCCAGGGAAGCTAGGTTAGGTGCGCTGGACGCCGTAAAATGACCTAAATTGTGTTGACACGGCGTTAACTCCAATAAATAAATAAAATAAATAAATAGGTATTATTGGTGCAGAGGATTCAAAGTAAATAGTTTTAACTTACAAGCTTATATGGGTTTCTTCGGACATAGCATTGTAATACAATGTAGTTATTTAATGCACTATTTGATATTTTTCTTCACATTGTTGTATAATGAACAGTATACCCCGCTAGAACAGATATTGTTTATTAAGTGATCTACTGTAATTTAAAAAAATGTTCTTCAAGTACGCTACTGACTCTCGATCAGCAAGGTGAATGCTAGTACAGCTAAGTTGCGCTATAATAGACCACCTTGGTTATTATATAACCAAGCAATTTTTTGCCATTTTTAAGTACTTAATGCTTAATTTGAGAAAAAAAGACACTATATTCAGACTATTGCGCTGTAAATACCATCGACTATCGATGGTCTTAATAAGGCATTTTAGTCAGTTATTTCCCCTTGTATACTCTTCAAATAGGTAGGTCCTATAAGTTGGATTACTCGGATTTTACATTTACTTTCAATGTCAATTTGCCGAAATTAATCTCAAATACCTTTTTTGTAAATCATTTCATTTGTTTGAAATTCAAGTTAAGTATTTTTAGGGTAAATAACTACCTAAATTTCATCATTTCTGTTAATATCTTAATTAACAAGAAATATATCAGATGGAATATTTTGTTATCCTTGCTTCCGAAGATTCCAACTGTAAGAACCTACTTACCAATTGGATTGCTTCAGATTTTATCAGGGAAAGATAACTGACAAAAGTTCCTAATTGTGGAACGAACTTAACTGTATATTTCAAAGCGTCTGTTGAGTCCACGTCATTGTATTAGTGTACCTTTAAACCTTAACCATCAAACATAACAAAATGAACGAAGCGCTCCGAATGACCATTGAATGCCAGCGTTACGTTGATAATCTTCTTAATTAAAATTCCTGTCTAATTAATCTTAAAAGTTAAGCAAACAAGCAGATGTATTCAATTGTGATTTTATTCTATTTTAGATAATTATATGAAAACATGAAATTCCTATTTAAAGTCAATATTTTAAATGTTTTAAATTCAGAAATTTAAATTGTTTTGCAATCTGGAAGAGGTTTTCGATTAGACAGACTGGATTAAAAACTATAAAATTGAAAAACATCTTAAAATTGAAAGGTTTTGTTTGCATTTGTCATATCTTGAATAAAACTCCATTTAATCTTTAACCATGGACCTTTAAGTGTCATGTTTACAAAATCTAAGTCAATATTACGGTAAAATTAAAATTTCAAATTGACATTAGGATCGGTTAAATGTTTATATAATGTAATTCGTATAAACACATCATCAAAATGGCAGATAAATCTCTAGTAAAACTTTTAAATATACCAATTTTTAGAACGTAGAAAGTATATACATACTTCAATTATTTTAAACACTTCAAAACACAATTTTGACCTTCAGGTTGGTCATTTTAGCTCAACTGGTCACAATCTCCCGCAGCGGTTAATCCCTTCTAGTTGAATCAAGAAGCAACGCATGACGTAACGCTTTGAGAAGTTTGAACTGCAGTGTGTTCAATTACCTCGAACGTTCCAAAACGTTCCGTAACGTAAGGGTCGGGAAAACTCAACCCATAGACAACTCAACCCGAGATAACTCAATACCTCACTAACGGATTGAGTTGTCCCAACTATGGGTTGAGTGATCCGTGGTTTGAGTTGTCTACGGTTTGAGTTGTCCCAACTATGGGTTGAGTTATCCATGGATTGAGTGGTCTACAAGTTGAGTTGTCCCGTACCCGTAACGTTCGCTAACAGTCGTTACTGAACACGCTGCAGGACATTGTTTATTTCGAACATTCAAGTCCTAAAACAAAAGTCTTAACCATAAATTTATAACAGTTGATTAAGGACGAATGCGTCTGTCATATTTTGGAGACATTTTGCGACCATCAAAGTCACTATACATAGTATCTTTGGTTTGAGACCGTGTCGACTGCCTTTGATACCCATCGCTTTGTTGTTAGCTTACTAATTTGATTACATTACGCTTGGACAATGTTTTAAAAATGATTTAAAATTCCAATCAAAAAAAGATTTTGAGCTGAATTATGTGACTAGAGAATTAAAACACAATTTTTGGTATACATGTATAGTGTACATTTAAGGTACATGAACGTATATGTTATATATCGTCCTTTCAATGGCATCCATATTCAACGTCACTCGAGCTCGATCAGTTTTATCCAATGAAAACGTATTTTGATGTCACGGAAATTGCCGGGAAGTAACGATTGATTCAACGTGCGGGTTTTTGCAACCTGTCCAGTGCTCTGAATGGCAAAGAAAAAAAATTCAACCAAGCGCGGGTAAACGACGGGAGTAACTATGACCCTCTTAAGGTGTTAGACGTACATGCTCTGAGACAAGAGCTCGGGTTAGCGGCTAGTTTTCTGTTGAACCTCTTGTACCGTTGTTGACATTGTATGTATAATAGACTTTTAGCGTAGTTACATGAGTGCAAGATTATCCTTTCTACAAATATTGACTGGCGACAAGATTTGTATGAATAATAATTGAAAATCTATTTGGTACATTTATATACCCGGATTTATAATTCTATTCGTCGTCTCCCATGATTTGTTGATATACGGCTTCAATAAATATACTTGTTAATTAAAATACTACAATATTTGACTTAATATTGGATGTTATATTTGGATCATGAGTCTCTCAGATGCATTCACATTGTATTATCATCGTCGGTTATCCCACGATACATGACTCCGCTATGCTGCGTTGTGTATCTAATTTCCTTGAGCAAGAAACAAACCTACAATTGTTCCACTCCACCCACAAGTGTAAATGAGTACTGTGAGGGATCGCCTGCCTGAGGGTGATTTCAGTGATCAGGAGTTATTGTACAAGATTGTAAAGTCGGCTGAACATGCATATGGAAGCAGACTTTAAACCGCACTTTTTAACTTTAACTTTATGTACCGGGGGCCATTTGGTTAGGAACATCTCGTAATAATGAATAATTAATGAGGCAGTTTCACTGGTTCCGCAAGAAAACTAGCCAATGAAATAACTTTTTTTAAATAAACATATTTGTTGGTTTCTATTTTAAGTTTGAAAACCCAGTCATTGTTATTGAAGAGTATTTATAATTGCAGCACACGATTTCATTGGAAGAAGATTGGTCACTCCTGTCTCATGCATATTCACGAAAACGAGATTTTGTCAGTTAAAATGCCCACGGTACGTATGATGTGTAACGGAAAAAAGTACTGTACATGCTTCCCGACGATGTGTATTATACGATACAGATGAGGCAATAGTACTGTATGAGTATTAAAATCTGATCTAAAGAAGTCAAAAGTGCGGTTTAAAGTCTACTTTCATATACATGTTCAGCTGACTTTACATTTTTTACGATACTCCCTGATCATTGGAATCACCTTCAGGCAGGCGATCCCTCACAGTACTCATTTACACAGATGGAGTGAAACAACTGTAAGTGAATTTCCTGCTCGGAGGTATTAGCAGTGTTCCTCGTAGGGTTCAAACCCGAAATCTCTCGATCTCTAAGCTCGCGACCTACCACTGGACCACTGCTGTTACAACTAATGCAAAACCATCCGCTTTATGACAGTCCCAACTCATATGGCCTCGTTTTGAATCCGTGTTCAACTTTTTTCTGCGTGCATACAATTATCACAGAAAAAGGACGAATATACAAGTATCTAGAATATTAAGTTGGGGGAGAGAATAAAATTGCTACAATTTAAGAAGGATTGAAGGATAAAACCTTTGTTCCGTTCAATTCTATATATATAACGAATAAAACCATTGTATAAAGATATATATTAACAGCAGACACAAAAACATTCGGAACACCTCGACCTTTCATGAATGAATATTCTCGGAAGGATTCGTGGGGGGGTCTTCCCTGGCGGCTTGGGTTTTTACTACCTACGCAAGGCGAAGCACAGGCAAACCACGTAATGGTTATGCAAAATAGTTTTTGTATTGTACACATAGATCTTTGTCAAAACATATTTCTATGTTATATATTGAACCAAATATTGTCCAGCGATATCTTTGAATTGTGTCTCAAATTTACAGACTAAAAACGAAACATCACTCATCGCCTAAACGATCGTGTATTTTTTACTTCAACACCGGTAGTTTCAAATGGCGCCTAAATATGTTCGTCGAGGTTATTCGTAACGAATGGTCGAGGAGTTCCGAATGACACAAAAACTGTCTCGAAACTGTGAAGTTATAAATAAAATATAACATTCATAAAGGGCACACTAAACATAATAATAATTATTTCAACCCATTTGGTTCTTAGTTAAGTTTGACTAAGTACCTATTTCTGGAAAAGGGTTCCTTTTAAGAGCACACAATTTTCATTTTTAATTAATATAAATATATATATGATCGAATTGTTTCACAGCTTCATTGTGTTTTTTTTAGAAAGTTTTTTCTATCAAATTCTTCATTTTACACATTTTGTGAAACTATTTTAGTTACAATCTAGTTTCACTTAGAAATGCAATAAATAACATAAATTTATTTATTGAAAAAAAACTGTCTACACGTTTTTCGTTAGCAAATGAATTTGGTCATATTATGCCGCATGCATTTTCCCTCTCTGTATATTGTTTATGTTAGATAATTTCATTTTAATTGATTTATCGATATCATCATCTTGCCTGGAATGTCTAAATCTCATCAGCTAAAGACACTTGTCTGGACATAATGCACTAAAGCATGCTTAAAATACATTATCTATTCATTTGTTTCCTATTCGGAAACAGAAATAATTGGTTTTTGAACAGATTGGGTAGGATTGCTCTGCTTCTATCGTAGACAGTCCGCACGGTTCCAAGTCGAAACATTATACACACATTCATTGTATAAGGTGTATTAAGCAGCAAAGCGTATTATTTCAACCAAGTTCAATTAGTGGCCTGTATTTCTCTTAAAAATTGTCCTATTTTACCTGTTTATAAATTTATGCACGCATAGCTACGGCTTTGTTCTTTCGTTTGACACTAACACCTTTTGCTTATGCCAAATAATACGTTTACAGACTGATTTCAAGAACCACAATCAGTGCAGATTTAGTTAAGTCTTCACATAGTCGCAAAAACGTTTAACATTTGGATGTTCAAAAATTGGGCAAAGATTTTTACAAGAATTTTCGGGTTTCGCTGTAGTTAAATTTATACTAATCTATATATGATTAATTAAGATTCAATACATTGTATCTTACAATAATTTAGTTTAATCACCATCGAGTCTTCCAGCTAGTCCCATGGGCGGATCCAGCGGGGGGTCTGGGTTGTCCGGACCCCCCCCCCCTAGAATTTTGAAAATGTACATGTTCATTAGTGTATTTCTTGCTTGTAAGTCATTTTTAAGTAGTATGAAGCAATTTTTCTCGGTTTTTAACATAGATTTAGTGGTTATGTAGTGTTTATTATCAATATGTTGCATTTTTCTGCAAAATGTGTATAATGCGGTTGTGCTTTCGAGGTTCGGACCCTCCTGGAAAAGTTCGGAACCCCCCTGGAAAAGTTTGGACCCCCCTAGAAAAGTTCGGACCCCCCACCTTAGAAAAAAATCCTGGATCATCCCCTGAGTCCCCAAATACTGAGCTAGTAGGATAAAGGTTTTTGCTCATGGAAACAACAGGGTAGGTTTTGGATGGGATTTGAACCAACGTGGATCTGGCTATCCAATGATTGTAATCAGTCAAACATCGTAGCAAGTTACCAGCAACTCGGTCACGCTAGCTGTAGTCATACTATTAAAACAATACGGTTCAATGTTCTATTTTTTCTCACATCGAGTGCTTATCTCTTGCGATACAAAATGAACTTATTGACTTAGACATTTAGTTCCCCTGTAGATAAAGTCATCTTGTCCCTCAGACCTTTAGATTTCTAAATACACGTACTAGTAAAAGAATGTTGGCTGTAAGGTTACTATCAGGTAAGTGACTCTCTTACATTAGACCAATTATTTGTGTTCATTTATCATGTTGACTTGTTGTTCTGACGTATTGTTATAGATTTCTAGCATATTGTTAAAGACTATTCTTAGACTCGTATAGCCGCCCGGCTAGCTCAGTCGGTAGTACGCTAGTCTACTGATCGAGGGGTCATGGGCTCGATTCCCGGGCGGGGAGCTTGTGCAGCTTGGTCATGAAATTATTTTTACGACCATTCTCCCTCCTACCAATGATTCTTAAATATGTAGAGCAGTTGTCAGTCACTGACGAAAGTATGCTCTTTCTAGTAGCTAGTAAACAGCTAAGTCCAGAGATTCAGCCTTTCCAGGAAACGTGAGCAGGTTGACTGACCGCCGTTTCAGTTATGACCTAAAGAATGTGTTGCTACGGCGTTAGACCCAACAGAAACGAAAATCTTAGACTCGCATATTTATGCGAAAATTACGTTGTAAACAATAAAATCATACATAACATGTGACTTTGTTTATATCTCAACATATGATGTCATTATGACATACAACAAGGAAGGGTCCTTATCTCATTTTTGTACAGAATTAGTCACTGGCATCAGAGTCATAAAATAATGCTTACGTCCCTATTTGTAATCCTGCGTGAATACATGTGAATTACCTTATATGTAATGAAAGTATAGTTATAACTTGTAAACGATAATGTATACGGGACCGATTTTAATTGAGTTCGTGGATAATTATTATTATTAAAGCATATGTGTGCGTATTTAACAAATTTAAAGACTCTGGTGCCAGTGGAATTAGTCTTTTTTAGAGTGAAGTTTTTCACCGATGTATGTGAACTCCTAATGATGCATTATGCGCTGACCCCGACAAGAATATTACTAAACTGTTAAGTGTCTAAAATAGACATACTTTGAAGAACTTATTCCTCTTCCGGTCTTCTTAGTTAAAAGCACTGCAGTGATGAGTAAACTTATCATTTTCAACCGGGCCTGGGACTGGCTTCGGCTGGTTTAATATTGTACATGTACAGGTGTATCATGATATTTATACCGTTTTATTTGGTTTTATTTAATTCATTTATCTTGCGTAACGACCAATAATTTGCAGTTATTTTCGACAGGCGACTCGTCAAACCAACTTGAATTTTTCACTTGCTATACGACCTGAAATCTAAGCCGGGGTATTACATTCAAAGTCTTGGGCCTTACACGGTAACTTAATTTAATGTCATTTCTTTTACTACATTATTACTTTCTTATTTTACTTACATAATTACTGTTCGATGAGTCGGAGCAAAACTATATTTGAACAAACAAGGACTATTTGTGCACACCTCCTCTATACATTATTATATGTTCATGTATAACACGTCAATTGTATAAAAAAAGAATACATTGCGTGAAAAAACTCTTCTATAATTACAGTAATTTTCGTAATCACTCACATTTATAATGGTGTAGCGACAACAACAACTACTACAACAGAAGCACCTAAAGACCAGACAGAACCACATCTGACAACAACAGAAGCACCTAAAGACCAGACAGAGCCACATCTGACAACAACGACTAATATAAAGACGAATGCACCACCACAAACCACAACACAATCAACCTCTTATACACAAACAACTGTACAACATACGACAAAAGCACCGGTGAAAAATACCCACAAAGTTTGTTATGAACATGTTGGATGTTTCAATAATGACCCGCCATATGACAATGCTCACCTTCTACTTCCTTCATCACCGGAGAGTGTAGGTACGTACAACAAAGTCACGTGATGTAGGTACGTACAACAAAGTCACGTGATGTAGGTACGTACAACAAAGTCACGTGATGTAGGTACGTACAACAAAGTCACGTGATGTAGGTACGTACAACAATGTCACGTGATGCAGGTACGTACAACAATGTCACGTGATGCAGGTACGTACAACAAAGTCACGTGATGTAGGTACGTACAACAATGTCACGTGATGCAGATACGTACAACAATGTCACGTGATGCAGGTACGTACAACAATGTCACGTGATGCAGGTACGTACAACAATGTCACGTGATGCAGATACGTACAACAATGTCACGTGATGTAGGTACGTACAACAATGTCACGTGATGTAGGTACGTACAACAATGTCACGTGATGCAGGTACGTACAACAATGCCACGTGATGTAGGTACGTACAACAATGTCATGTGACGTACGAAGGTACAATGGCATTCGATGTGAGTTTGTCCTAGCGTATTCTATACCGGTTTAAAGCTCTGCCGAAAATTTTCTATTTTGACCATATTGGAATTTATAAGACATCATGTATACATGCTTGAATGCATGAATATTAAATATTCTCAATCAACCTGTTGCGTCTGCAATATAGTTTATACATGTATCACTTTCGTTTAAGTTGAAATAGACGTCTTAGCGATTATAGGTATGACTACTAAATGGACAAGTCATAGATTTAGAATAATTGTTCAAGTTTGAGTATTTAGAAAGAATCGATGCATTGTACACTATGAAAATAGCTGCAAATGGTTAGACGTGCACCATTTCTTAAAAATACTTAACATAATGAACGCAACAGAATATCTTTTTAGACAGACGAGGAAATAACAAACAACGAAATTCAGGAACTTACACCAGTTGTTCGGAATCTCAATAATTGCTTTTCTAAACTAAGCTACATGTACTACAGCTCATTAAAATGTTATGAATAAATCATGTTCCTCCTTTTTCCAGGGACTAAAATTTCGTTGTATACTAGAGATGGGCCACCCAATAATACAACGCATGTTTTCATTGACTATGTGAATAATGCATCATTATTAACTTCCAACTTCTCTGCAAACAAACCAACTAAATTTGTTGTACATGGATTTGCTAATGACATTGATACTGAATGGCCTTATGTTATGAAGGACGAATTACTTAAGAGGGTAATAACGTTTATAAATATCATAGTTTAATTACATTCATGTATATCGTAGAAAATGATTATAATACATGAATTAAAAATGGGGTTGCTAGGAGTTAGACAGAGTGAAGTCAATAAATTAAAATAATACATACATAGCACACAAATGATTAAAAATACAGTATGACATAGAATATAAATACACAATGTACTGTAAGAGCAATACATTCATTATGCCAGGACATATTTTCTTTTATTAAGGGTATCACAAAAAAGTAATGTGTTTTCTTTGTTTGCCAAACACAATGTTTGAAATAATGTACTGCTTGATTTATATTGAATAACAAAATCAGCACAACACTGTGTTTGACATCTAAATTGCCAGAAAACGTCGGTGTAATTGGTGCTGGAAAATGGCACAGAATGGTGATATGATAACATATTTTCAGCCTTTTTAGCGTTCCAACTTTCGGCTTCATTCTAAGAAAACAAATACTGAATGAAATGCAAATTTAGCGTTGCAAAGAGCATTTTGCCCCTTTTGTTCTACACCAGCGTTGTCATTCAAATAGACTTTTTGAAATAGGCTACCGTTGTACGAGGAATACATTGGCCAAGTTGCATCACCTGTCAGTCTATTAGTAATGAAATAAGAGCACATTGAAACAGCTCTATTGTGCTAAGATTAACAATGGCAAATTAACGGCCATATCTGAACAAATACGAGTATGGTGACACATTGTAACGGTTTTTAATCACTTGAGTCACTAAATAGATAATGGTATGTATCGGCATACACTGGTAATTCTAAAAAGTACTAAATCACTTATGCTAGGTGCATGCATTCTTGGTGCACATTCTTGGTGCACATTTTTGTTGTACATTCTTGGTGCACATTTTTGGTGTACATTCTTGGTGTACATTCTTGGTGTACATTCTTGGTGCACATTCTTGATGTACATTTATGACAATGTCTCCTGTCTATTTCCAGGAAGACTGTAATGTCTTACTTGTATCCTGGCGCCCAACATCGAACATTGGAATGTACGATCAAGCTGTAGCTAATACAAGGATGGTAGCCGAACAAATCCGAATGTCAATTCTTAAATTGATTTCTATTGGTTCTTCATTTGAAAGCATCCATATGATTGGTCATAGTTTAGGAGCTCATATCAGCGGTCAAGTAGGACAACTTTTGAGAAAAGACAACTTGACTTTTGGACGAATAACAGGTTGATAATACAGATTAGTTAAGAATTAGAAATAATTACTACACCAATACGTTCTCCTATAAAGACTTCCTTGGTTATTGCATGCGATTTCGACGAGTTTAAAGTCCCAAATGCATGTGAAGAAAAATGTCTCTATATTAAGGCAGTTCCGCTAAGTACTAAGGTCAGATTTAAATAGTGAAACTTTAATGTAATGTAAAAAGAGAAAATTTTAGATTCTATTATAGGGTGAGTTAAACAACAGCGCATGGTCCGACACATTATAGGTATGGTTTCTTAAAATACTTCTACATGTATACTGATAAGAATAGGTTGTTAGCCGATATCACAAGCTACCATTGCCGAACTGTTTAGGGTAGAAGAGTGAATGAAGATTTAAGATGGTAGTAGTGGTAAATACAGAGGAGTTCCCAATCTCTTAATTAATAATAAATTAATGAGTTAACTGTTCCTGGAAAAGCTAAATATCTGGATTAGCTGTTAACCAGTTCAGTACTAGGCGCATACTTCCGTCAGCGACTCACTGGCAACTGACCTACATGATTTAGAATAAGTGGAAGGAAGGAGAATGGCCGTAGAAATTATTTCATGATCAGGCTCCAAGGAAGTATTTACACGTACTAGAAAATAGGTAAAAGGTATATACATGTAATAAAGACATTTGACATTTTATATGAATGCTGTTGTTTTTGTAGTAATTGATTAAATCTTAAACTGGTTATTTCACTCACACTATAATATCTAAAATATTTATAAACTTAGGTTTGGATCCTGCGGAACCTGATTTTAAAGGTCATCCTATTACTGTTCGACTTGATAAAAACGATGCAGACTATGTAGATGTTATACATACAAATGGAGCTCCAATTTCAAGTGGTAAACTTTTATCTACTATATTTGCAACAAATATAATTATTTAACTTATTAAAATAGTTGGTATTCTTAACTGTATAAACTACATCTTAGACAATGTACACATTAAACAATACTTAAAGGGATTCGGTTTAAAACTTATTGAAAACTCACGGACCTTCTTCAATGTTTGACCATTCTTAATTAAACCCTAATATCCTAACGCTTTAAAAGTTAATCTGGAAAATGCAGATTGAATAGTTGATTTATCGGTATCTATAGTCAGCCGATACAATTCCGAGTCAAAAGCACTCCGCATACTTATAATGTAGACCAATCTTCATAAACAGATATCCTACAGAAATTGGCGAGGATGCGAGCCGAGAATTTTAAATAGGGTTTTGATCAGATTGAATGTAGATGTGCACGTTTATAATTACGTAGTAAGGAAATTTACTTCGAAAATGGTGGTTTTTACCCATGTTTAATTAGTGTAAGGAAATTTACTTCGAAAATGGTGGTTTTTACCCATGTTTAATTAGTGTAAGGAAATTTACTTCGAAAATGGTGGTTTTTCAGGTATATATTATACGCCAAACAATTTTTTATTGTAATAGGCCGATTTCAAGCACGAGTATGGCACATTTTTTTATAGGCGACACAAAAGGTCGCACAATCTAAATCTACGATTGTATCTACATGGATAAACATGTAATGTAGAATTTATTTTGATGCAATTCTTAATTTGGTGCGAAATCAGACATTTCTTTACAGTTATATATTAAAATTACATTGAATTATTTATGCAATGTTTTAGAAAGTGTTATATATACATGACTAGAAACAGCCCCATGTCAAGTTGTACAAGTTATTAACTAATAAGGGACCTTAGTCAGTTTTTCCCCTTGTATACTCTTCAAAAGGTAGGTCCTATAAGTTGGATTACTCGGATTTTTTCCTTACTTTTCAATGTCAATTTGCCAAAATTGATTTCAAATAACTGTTTTTGTAAATCTTTTAATTGGTTTGAAAATCAAGCTATGTAAGTATTTTTAGGGTAAAGATCTAAATTTCATCACCTCTGTAAATATCTTCATTAACAAGAAAGATATTAGATGAAATATTTTGTTATCCTTATATAGGACTTTAATGGTAAAATCCGAGTATTCCAACAGTAAGGACCTTCTTGCCAATTGGATTACTTCTGATTTTATCAAGGAAAGATAACTGACTAAAGTCCCCAGTTGCAATTATGTGTAAATACTATTTAGGTGGTGCAGGTCTCTCAGACCCCAGTGGTGATGTAGATTATTATGTCAACGGAGGAGATGTACAGCCTGATTGTCCTAATTCAATATTTCAAGCTCTAATTTCACCTCGTAAGTAAAATTATATGTTGTTTGGGCTCGGACTGCAAACCTAGTTTGTGTGGAACCATCCAAAACTTTTTGCAATGGCAAATGTGCCACTAAACAATCAGTAAATGCTGAAATAATACTACCGACACATACACAGCAAAGAGAGCATAATGTGCAATACACATTGTACATGTACTGCATTTTTACAAAGAACAAAAAAATAATACAGTATAACCTCTGCAGAGCGGCCCTATACAGAACAAATTCTCTGTACAACAACAGCTTTTGATATTTCCCTTAGGCCTAATTTTAATTGAAATTAACCTCTACAGAACAACATTCTCTGCACAGCAGCACACTTTAGTCCCTCCCAGTGGGTGTTGTTCAAGAGAGGTTGTACTGTAACAATCTTAAAATTTACATGGAAAAATTGCTCAGAAGTGTCTTCGAGATAATTTCGAAAGGCTGTAAGTATGCTCATGGCCACTCGCGATTATGAAGAATGGCTAAACAATTACCTTCGACGTGAATCAATAAAAGGTCGCCTTTTTGAACAGACTTCATCACACACAGAGACCCTTCGGGGAATGTAAAACTATATTACGAAAAGAGTTATAAACACAACAAATACATTAACCCTTAACCTCTCAATCCCGCATTTTAAGTGTCTAGACCCCCCCCCTCCAAAATGGCACAAAAAGATTTCTCAGGGGGGGGGTCCGAAAGGGGATGTGCCCCCCTTTGTTGCTGGGGTTTGAAGGGGGGCGCAGCGCCCCTCATCGCCAGAAAAAAATCGGGGTCATTGAGTGCAGAGAAATGGCGCCAAATGCTGATAAGAAAACACGTTTTCAGTATCTGAAAAGACCTGGCACTTTAGACCTCAATTTTGGAAAATATTTCTGTTTGAAGTGCAAATGTGGGGTGGGTTTTTTGCCGTTTTTTGAAATTAGAGCATCTTGAAATAGCCCTTGAGCGTAATGGTGAAAAAATGGCTACTTTTCACACATGTCGCAACCAGTAAAGGGTTAAGTACTAGACGAGTTCAACAGGATTGGTTTGGCAGTAAGCTAAACACAGATACCTTAGAACTAAATTATCAATTATCTCGTAATAGATAGTTTAAGGTTAATACATTGTATTTCAGATTTGGCTGATGCTATAGCATGTAGTCACAGTCGTGCCCACGAAATCTTCATTGAATCTATAAATTCAAACACTTGTCAATTTACAGCTTATCCATGCGATGACTATGTAAGTAATCAAAGTATTGAAATACAGAAAGACTATCGTGCTCATTGAAACCTAACAAATCCATTCTCATCATACTCATGATTACTCCTTACACTTAAGATTCAAATACGAATCAAGCAGGGCAAAAAAGTGCGGGGGAAGTGTTTCTTCACCCTGTATTACTGGCAAATATAATAAAGATTTTATTTTCCTTTTCTTGCGTAAGTAAACACCTGTCAGTGATCAGTGAAATAATGACGAGTCTGATGACTGAACTACTTTTATCGCCTAGAAATTGACTGCGTAATAAATCAGAGACGCATGTATCACTCCGCATGTTAAACTGATCAGACATTTTGTCGATAGTTTTCAATTTGTAGTATAACTTAAGCCTTTTGGCGATATTGCCGAAAGTCTAATAAACCAGTACAAAGTGTATTTTTTTGTACAATAATATTTAAGTTTATTTACATTATCTTTTATATTTTTAGCTGATTCATGTATTGCCAGATCCGGGTCTGTGGCGTAGTAGGCCTAGTTTATGCATAGGATTCTAAAATAGTGTTCCAAATGGGTCGTTTGTTTGAGTAACACCGCAGAGCTCTAGTTATGTAATTACATAAAAATTATACATTATTGTCGATTTCCCTCTATTAATTAGGTATATATGAAGATGTTTTTGGCCTTGTGGAACGGTAGGTGAGTGCTGGTTAAGACTAAGGTCAAGGTGTGCTAGCCTCCATAAAATGACTATAAAATTCCATTTTTTGGGACAACTCCCCTTATGTTAATCTACAAATTTAGTCAAAATATGTTCTTTAAGTTCTTGGGCCATTTCAAATACGGGGGTTAGTGTTCGTTGTTGTCAATTAATTGCCTATTGTTAAATACATAAATTATATATTCCAGGTAAAATTTCAAAATGGTGAATGTTTATCATGTGGCAAGGAAGGTTGTGGGGTGTTAGGATATGACTCCAACTATTTTTATGCCACTGGCAAACTATACCTAAATACAAGAATGTCTAAACCTTTTTGTGGTAAGAAACTTGCAAGCCAAGTAATTTTATTATATTTTTATTTTCTTGTCTACTTTTAAGTCTGCTCATAGATCGATTTGATTCACTGCACTTTTGAAACATGTATATTGGGTTGAGTGTGTCAACTTTACGGCCTAAAACCTCGTACATTTTTATCATTGGTGATCAGATAAGTCTCAGACATCTGGATAATATTTTTAAAAGCAGAAGCTCGGGCCTATGCCAGACCCCAGGTTAAGAAGTGCACGTTACATGCACACAGGATGAACCATACACGCAGAAATAATAAAACTTGTATTTTACAAGGACAGACTGTACATGCTGCTTATACATGTTTTGCAGGACATCAATATGGCGTTCATTTGATGTTTTCCAACGAGGCAACAGGAGCTGTAAAAATACAACTAAATGGAACTTGGGGAACCAGCGAGTGGCTTTCAGTGACACCGTTAGTTTTTTAATCTTATATAAAAGCATATGTTCCAGGCTTCAGTTTAAGATCCCATTATTTCTATTATTATTTTTTTTATATTTGAAAATCAACATAAACAAATTTATACAAAAAGTTCACTATCATGAAAAGGTATTTTAATACGCTTGACAATCTCCTTTTGGTTAAAACATGAAATTGTCAGCTGATAAAATGGGAAATGATAATAATTAATGTATCTAAAACTGATTAGGAATAAGACAGTAACCAAATTTGGATTTCGTCATTGGAATATTATAACAATTACAGGACCATCTGTCTGTTTTGACCAATAGTCAATCACTTTGAGCCCTTGCTGTTGTATAACCTGTCTACAATTTTTCATGAAGTTAGAGCATGGAATCCATTGATAAGTTAGGTTACCATTGACACTAGTTTGTGGGTTTTTTTTCAGTAAAAACGATACACATATGAGAATAGGTTCCACATTACACAGAGTAGTTGTTGCAGAGAATATCATTGGACAAATAACATCAATCAACGTACAATATGACAGGTCCAGTTTCATTAGAGCAAGAACTCTTTCTATCTACAAGATTGATATGTTGGCTGGTGAAAGTGGAAAACAGTAAGTTATGATAACCATTTTCCTTCTGTTTGTGGACACATGCTCCTGGTGTCATGTGACTTGACTAGATGATCATAACATCCCAACCCTGTTGAAGACTGTGAGATACGGTCAAAATAATGAAAATGTATATTTTTTCTTCTGTGTAATGGAATTTAACCAACAATGGACGATACCAGTTGCATTTTTCCTGTATTGTATTTTACTGTATTGACATCTTTTACGATCCAAGACTGTTGTCCTGCTGAATTTTAACCTGTTTTTTATATTGGGTTTAATGCAGTGTCAGCACAAATTATAGTCGTATTATGGCCACCTCCTCAACTAACCTAGCTTTTCTGGACCTTTGTACTCACTTACCAATCCGCATTATTGTCAAATTTTCATGAAATGGTATAACTAGTCTGGTGAGCTGCGGTGGTGGCGTAGTGGTTAGCATGACTGACTTCGAATCCGGAGATTGCAGGTTCAAGCCCGGTCGCCATAGGTCATACCCTATACATGAGTTGTCGGCTTCATGGTAGGGTAAGTTAGTACTGGTAATAGAAAAGTGTCCAAGAAATCTATGGTAGGAAGAGCTGGCCGTTGTATATAAAACCTAAATATGTGTTGAATACGACGTTAAACCCAATTAAAAAAATAATAACCAGTCTGGACGAGTTGTTTTTATTCCAGCCCTCAGTATCAGGTGCCTAACTCAATGATGAATAATAATCTCTGTTATGCAATTTAGGCTCTGAGACTTCCCTGAATCAAAATAACAATTTGTAGGGCATACTACTAAGCGTCTCTATGAACATACGTAAAAATGTTTGCCTAAAATTGTACTTGTATCATTCCAGGTATACATTTTGTTTGAATTCACCTCTGAAAACTGGTGTTGCCGCAACATTCACTCCTTCAGAAGTTCAATGTGCTGATTTCAAAAAAATATAGACATTGTAATTTTATTATTTGATTAAACGAAATAAAATCAACTTGATCCTCTTTTGAAGTGACATCATCAAAATATTCATAAAAGGATTGATATCTTAAGTGACATCACACAAATCTGCTACCAGTTTAGCAGCCACAAGCTTAACTATTTTCTGATCAATTCAGCAGTTCCATCTAATTGTGGCTTATCTCTGCCATCAGTTTACCACACAACTAACAATTTAATTAGGTGATTCACTAGAAACAATACTGATTAACCTGTTAAGTGATTAGCATTCAAGGTGAGTATAAGTTCACTTATTGCCAGTTGTTGATTGCGTAGGTAAAGTTAAAGCTTATACAAAACTTAGTACAATGCAATCAAACCATATTGAGGTAGCATATCTAAGATTAGCTTTTTATGAGATTTTTAACTGATATGCATACAAACAGAAAAGAACCACACTAAGAGGCAAATCATACCAACTATTTTAAGCGCACACCATACAAATGTTTCACATCTCTCACATAGATACCCAGTAAAAACAGTACGTTAATAACATCAGTTTCAATGAAACTAGAATGAAGAATAACAAACAATTATAATTCTAAAGAATCTTTATTTAACAATAGCAGTACTAAACAAACACTAACAAATATATATTTGTGTATTAAGTAAGTAGCACAGTGAATACAAAGGGAGTTAACTCTGTATGGAATATTGTATAAAATACAAAGTGATGAGTAAGCTCCCTTTGATATAGACAATAAGAAGATATGTTAAATGAAAGGAAATAAGTACTTGATCAGTTACACAAAACAGATACATAAAATGTTTATTAAAAAGTGAATAAAGGAAAGCACCAAATGTTAATAAAAGTAAGTTAAGAAATGCATGAGTAGTAAATTATCAAAGCTAAAAACATATCGATGTAGTACTAATAGATGTTTTCCAGAAATAAAAACAGTGTCTATCTGACTGCGCTCATGAGGTAGTACTAACATGTTTGTACATATAATTGCTAAAAATTACAAAATACAAAATAACCCCATTGTTTTCAGTATACATGTTTTCATTGTACATGTACATGTTTGTATCTCATGTAAAATCCTGTACATTCGAATTTACGATGCAGTCTAATATAAAAAGATTTAAAATGTTTTGTCATAATAATATCAAAATTGTATGTCAGATAATAACAATAAAAATGTAGGATACAATACAGAAATATGTTTGATAAAAAATACAAGTCGAGGAATGTGTTACTTATTTAGACAATTTCATTCAGTTTCTCGTATCAAAAAAAATATGTCATTAACAAGTGAATCAACACAAATAATGCGTAATGTCTATAAAAGAAAATTTTAAAATATATAATTCAATATTTAAAGCAATAGTCACAAAATAAAATCATCAATATAAAAATTCATAATTCAATATTTAAAGCAATAGTCACAAAATAAAATCATTAATATTAAAAATACCACAAATATATAAAGCTTGTAAGCACAGCTTATTATAAGCTATTGATCATCATTCTATCGACGTGTATAATAAATTTAAGGATAATAATCGTGTGGCAAGCAGAGACTTCTAATGGTATAAAAATTATCACAAAATTCATAGTTAAAGAATGGCAAGCAAGGATGTTTGATCTTAAAATATTTCTTCATTACAGGTTATTTAGCGATATATGTGTACACAATAATAAAACATTTTGATCTTTAAACATTCCTATATTAATAAATATATTTATGTATTGTGCGTAAAGTTTGAACCCAATCTGACCTTTATGCACGAACATTTATTACATTGAATACGAATGTAGTATTAATGCTCGATACTGATCGGAGTATACTCGAGTATCGTCAAAACTGGAATGTAATTATTACACAGGGATTAATCTTTAAATATATTAAAGTGTACAATGAGTGTCTATTACACCGTGGCTGAGAGGATTATATGATGTAAATCGATTGTTCATTTTGAATATGTTACACACTGAAGTGTAGAATAGGCATGGTACTGATTTTCGTCGGGATATGTGTAGATAATTATTGGATGCAAATTAGAAAGGTCAGATCGGGGTCAAACTTTACCTACAATATATACACACAGTTACAAGAATGGTCTAAAGACATCACTTTTGACTTTGGGGTCTTTCATTCTTGACATGGCTAAGTAAAAAACAAGAGTATTTAAAAAACTTTATACATAAATCTCAATACATTCATCATCATAGATTAAAAACTTGACATAAATAAAAGATAACTAATATAACTTGTAAATAAATTCAGATATGTAATAGATGGCAAGTTATGATATGGAGTATTCACTTTGAATAAATAGTACCTGTATGTAAAATAACAAATCTACCAAAAAATTAACAACTTTCGTCCTTTTTAAGACTATACACAATCCTTGCTTTATTATCTACAAGACAGAACATGTTGGGACATAATCTAAAATGGTATAGAAGACAATACTCAAACATGAGCAGTCCACGGAGAGCGCTCGACAGTTGGGGGTGTTTGTGTAAACAAAAGCAGCAACCAGTCAAAATTCATGCTAGAGTTATGCAACTTGGTATTTGACCTCCAATGGTAATCCTGACCTGTAGACATGTGTGAAGTTTCAAATCAATCCCTTCAGTAGTTTCAAAGATAAAATGTAGCACTAAAAAAAAATAACTAAGAAATTACCAAGTATAAAAGGGCCATAATCCAGTCAAAAGCCATACCTATATCACTTTAGTATTTTCAAAGATATAAAAATGTTGCACCTAAAAACTTAACCAAGAAGTGTTACACTGACACCACTGCCGATTCTGACACCACCGCCGATGCACAACTGAGTAGGATAGCCCCCTATTCTTGGAATAGTCGAGATAATTATGTTGTACAATTAGCATATATATCTAACAAGTAACTTAAAATGATGTAACATTTCTTACAATAGACCTAATTTGAAACTCCAATTTACCCGGTATGTTTATTTTTCATCCATTCAATTGGTACAAACAAAGATTTTTACACATTACTGCTGAAAAGCACAAAACACATGTTAATCCTATTGTTCATTGTACACAAGTTTTATAGAAGTACAAAAGGGAGGTTACTAAAAAACTATAACATCGACACTCAACTCAGTTTAGACAGTATACAGAAATTAATTAACCATAAGACATGCAATACCTTAAAAATGGAAAATACATTCATCTTTTTCATATCATAACAAATCAGGCTAGTACTCAAGAAAAATTAAAGTAATGACTGTCATAAGTAAAGCATCTTTAATGGTTAAATTGCATTTAATTATTATCTTGACATAAAATATAATACTTTTGATTAAAGGAAAAATGATTTAATGGAATGTTATAAGAATGCATGATCCTATCAGCACATTTTCAAGCACTCATATAATTATATGTACTTTGGCACAGCAAATTGAGAAATGCAAAATGTATAAAAAGCATACAAATTATGCAAACATTATATTAAAGGCAATAAGCGATTCTTATTAAAACAACACACATCATTCACAAAAAATGAAATATTTCATTTAAGGAATGAATTCATAGAAACTGACTTTCATCGAATAATAAATGTCACTTTTGGTGATAGCTAATTTGCAAAAAGGCCAAAGGCCTTCATGCTGAAATTAGCTATTCACTAACATGTTTTTCGGTTTTTTTTCTTCAGTTTTCATTTTTGTCTATTTTACTTTGATACAGTGATTATATAGGTGCACAGCAAGTTGTTCTAATCTAAATCAGGTATTACCACAAAATTAAAATTTAATGTAAAATTACTAGCAGGCTCTATAAATAAATTTAAATTGTACTTAAAACAAAAACAACATAAGACTCATCAACTTCACTAATCATTTGAATGATAAAAAGTATCATACTGTCATTATGGTTGTTTTTGTTGTCAGTCAGACATGATACAAAACAGCAACTGCAGTGTACCTTTTCACAAAAAATCTTACGAAAAAAGTTATTGTAAGTCAATTTCATAGTCAATTTTGCAGTCCAAAGTAAGTCACATCTCCATGATTTATAATACAGTAAAACTTGGATATAACATACTCGCTGGGCCATAGAAATAAGGTATGTTATAACCGAGGTATGTTATACCCATATAGAATACTAAGTATGTTATATATAAGGATGAAAAACGGGCCAGAAAAATTGGTATGTTGTAACCGAGTGTATGTTGTAACCGAGTATGTTATATCCGAGTTTTACTGTAGTATCAATTATATAAACAAGGAAAAAATATCTATTTGTTGATTACTTTTTCCCCTCATTAAGATTTTGTTTGAAGTGTAATTTATAATACTAAAATATTATGTGACAATTATAAACAAAATTAGTGTGTCGATTCACTAACATGTTTCCACTTTTTTCAGTTTTCATCTTTGTCTATTTCACTTTGATACAGTGATTATATAGGTGCACAGCAAGTTGTTCTAATCTAAATCAGGTATTACCACAAAATTAAAATTTAATGTAAAATTACTAGCAAGCTCTATAAATAAAGTTAAATTTTACTTAAAACAAAAACAACAACATAAGACTCATCAACTTCACAAATCATTTGAAATGATAAGAAGTATCATACTGTCATTATGGTTGTTTTTGTTGTCAGTCAGACATAATACAAAACAGCAACTGCAGTGTACCTTTTCACAAAAAATCTTACGAAAAAAGTTATTGTAAGTCAATTTCATAGTCAATTTTGCAGTCCAAAGTAAGTCACATCTCCATGATTTATAATAGTAACAATTGAATAAACAAGGAAAAAAGATCTATTTGTTGATCACTTTTTCTACTCACTAAGATTTTGTTTGCAGTGTAATTTAGAATACTAAAATATTATGTGACAATTATAAACAAAATTAGTGTGTCCATTCACTAACATTTTTTCCGTTTTTTTTTTTCAGATTTCATTTTGTCTATTTCACTTTGATACAATGATTATATAGGTGCACAGCAAGTTGTTCTTATCCAAAACAAGTTTTACCACAAAATTAAATTAAAATTTAATGTAAAATTACTAGCAAGCTCTATAAATAAATTTAAATTGTACTTTAAACAAAAACAACATAAAACTCATCAACTTCACTAATCATTTGAAATGATAAGAAGTATCATACTGTCATATTTGTTGTTTTTTTGTTGTCAGTCAGACATAATACAAAACAGCAACTGCAGTGCATCCTTTCACAAAAAAAGCTTATGAAAAAAGTTATCGTAAGTCAATTTCATAGCCAATTTTGCGGTCCAAAGTAAAAAGGATAATAAACATAACTGAGATATATTATTCAAAATGTTTCAAATAATTTGCATTATTCAATAATATTTTGAATTGATTGGCCAAAAAAATATCCGTAATATGAACTTTTCTTGCTTTTCACTTACTATAATTTTTACTGTAAGAATTTTTGTGAAAAGCGTCACTGGTCATCTACATAGTAGAAAAAGATAAAATCTAATAAAGATACATTAATACTACATATAGGAATGTTAATCTCATTCTAAAGTAAAAAAATAAGCAAAGCTCTTTAGAATAAAACAACAATCAATCTTACAAATCTTTGGACCCAATTACTAGAGACTTAGATAGGGTACCTCATTCGGAACAACCTCGGCGATCATCAACGAAGATATACCTCAGAAATCAGACGTAGTAGGAATACAACCAGGTTATAAGGTCTGGCGATTTACTCCCTGGCAAGTAGTTCCTTCATTGTTAATACACAGATGTTTAAAGTAAATACTATGAAACAATTTACCTGATAATCTGCTAGTTAGCAACATAACAACATTCAGAAGTCTTAATCATAGCAAATGGCCATGGATTGTCTACATATACATTGAAACGACCGCCTGTCATTTTCATGTACAACACTTATTAATAATATTGTTACACACTTTATAAAAACATTTCATTAGTACAATGTTTCACACATTGTATTTCTGTGTAGTTCAGACTATATTACCACAGAAACCAAATTCCATTAAAACCTAGTTTTCTACGGAATCCATGTCAGATCTACTTTTTCACTTAATGGTATCCGAGGTTTATCTGCGTAGAAGATCGCCGAGGTCATTCCGAATGAGGGTACCTATGTCTCTGCATTGACCAAGTAAAATAGAAATATAAGTGTTAACTATAACATGGCAAAAACATAACTATATAATACAATACAATATCAACTATACAATATAAAATACAATATCCAAAATAATGTGTTAACACCAAAAGTTAAGTGACAATAGGGCTGTCACGATATACTGGTATATTGAAATACGCAGCTGTGGCAATACGTACTGCAGTGCGATTTTAACGTATCGTTATTGGGCGATATTTTTATTTCATTGGAAAATTCATCCCTTCGCGAAATAAAAGTAGCGAAACGTCAGTTTTTCCATTGTTCATTCCACCTAACCTTAAGTTACAAGAATGTAACCGATTGGGCCTCGTCACAGTCCTAAATGACCGTATATACTTAAGAAGGCTAGATTTTATCAGTAGCTGCATGTAAATTTTGCAATGTTTCTGTTAAATACAGCAAAGACACAACAAATCTTAAAGCCCACAATATATTGTGGTATGTATCACGATACGATGCCAGTGTATTGCAGTACATTGGGATACACATCTGGCCTATCCTGACAGCCCTAAGTGACATGTTTTCAAAGTGCTTACAAACCAACAAATATTGGGTTTTATTTCAATTGAACAATACACGTTTTTCATATTTTTTCAAGCTTTGCTGAATGATTTCCCAAGAGCTTGACATTAATTAACTTCAATATTTGTGTAATCTTGCGTAAAAAGTTGCTTTTAAATTTTAGCTCATTAAATAAGTTAAAAGATAAATTTGTTGTAGAAAAATACATGTGTAAAACAATTGTAAAGATATGTAAAAATAAATTATAAAACTGTTATTGTACCTAACTAAACATAGACAAAACATAACAATAAATAACACATAACAACGAACATTTAAGTAAACTATAACAAAATAAATCAATTTTGAGTCTTGCGTAAATTTTATACAATCAGTCGATTCACATTAAAATAGTCAAATCTTATTATCTCCCTTTGAACATGTAAAGAGAAAAAAAAAATTAACCCCGGGATCTCTCAAACCCTTAGAGCGTGTCCTACCACTGGACCACAGCTCCCAAATAATCTGTTAATATTAGAAGAAAAAATACTGGTTTAGTTTAAGTATCATCTAATGATAATTTTGTACATCACTCACATTTGTAGAAACAGCAAAAAACAAGTAAATCTGTGAGCTAATGCTCACTAGTGATACCCCCGCCAAAATCTAAAAATATGCGACAAACAAGAAGTACATGAGCAAGGAGCATGAAATCGCTTTACACCACATAGGACTATGGGATGAAGCAATATGCAAAGTATTAGGCTGCTGCATGTTATAGTTGCTGAGAAAACTGCGACGGAAATTTTGTAACTGACGGACGCACGGACGCACGCACGGACAAGGGTAAAACAGTATACCCCCCTCTTCTTCGAAGCGGGGGTATAATTACCCTTTAGTCTGACTTAATTATGACACAAAAATTTGAGCAAAATAATACATGTACATGTATATCATCCCTTTTAAAGCAAAATACTTCATCAAAATCTTAAATATACAACATGTATATGGGCAATTTCTTTGGCACAGAGATTAATTTTACGTTTCCATAAAAAATAGTAAATTAAAATAATAAAATCATGTTGAACATTGATCTTTGTATATTGAACAATCAATGATAAATACAATTATTATAATATCGAACTGAGCAGTTTTCTTAAAAATACTCATTACTGTAAAATAAAGTTATATTATGCATATTATAGTGAAACCTACAGTTTTGAACCCAAGATGTTTCACAATTAAAAAATGGCAAAATAAATGTTTCCCTGTTTTTGTGTAGTCAAAAGTCACAAGTTTCACAACATGAAAAGCAGACAATATGTAAACTTCAAAAAAGGTAAGTTAGGAATATATTTTAGAAAGGTAAACTGTAACAGTGTAGCATTTATTTGATTAAAACTAGTATCAAAATTTGTTCTTTCCTACATAAGGCATCAGTTTATACAATTAATAGGAAAAATACTGATAAAGTATTGGATATAAGTATATAAGTTTTGTAGAATGTGAGGAGACATAACCATAAGCTAAAATACTAACAACCAGGGACCTAGAAATTTGCCAAAAAGAATCTGACCAAATCAGTACTAAGAGCACGTCCACAAGGTGATCGCTAGCTAGCGCTTTTTGAAAGTGATTTTTGTAGCATAAGTGGTTTATTGAACAGTTTGCTTCAAGCTAGCAAATCCAAGATGGCAACTTTCTCAAAAAGTTCAGAATTGTAACAAATGAAAAATATTTAAATCGATTATCACCATGATTATTCTATTCTTGAAAAAGAAACACGTTCCCACAGGGGGCAGTCATTTTGAAATAAGCAAAGTGGTTCGAATGATACAGCTAGCAAGAAAAGAACTTGCTCGCTAGTGATTTAACTAGCTCGATCTTAGCAGATCATTCTATAAGGAATCGCTACATAGCGCTAGCTAGCAAACGCCTTGTGGAACATGCTCTAAAACTAGTCCACAAAAGCAAAAATGTCTAACCATCAACATTTCAAACTTTGCCTGTTATGTACACTTTGTGCAAGCTGACGATAGCTTTCAATATTGATTATTTATTTTTTGTGAGTGAATTGAACTGAAAATACAATTAAAATGCAGATTTAAAGATTGTACTTGGACCATTTTTAAATAAATATTTTTAATCTCAATAGTTCCAAAATAAAAAATCAGTCAAAGACCCAACAAACCAGCAATTTCTAGGTCCCAGTTATATACTAATAACTTATCACAAGTTTTCAAGTAACAAAATACACTGATATTTATAATGTGATATATCTTAAGTCATTTAGGATCGTCCTATTTTTTAATCTCTAACTTTTCTGTTCACTTTACCATAGACTTCAGGGAATGCATTATCACATTGTAATTTTTTTCTCATTTTGTCATACAAAGAATGATCAAACATCTCTCGAAAATCTTTCTCAGACAGATATGTATCAGCATACAACATCTGAAACCTGTAAAAAAAACAAGATAAATTCATTAGTTAACAGGTTTGAGAATTTTTATAACAATATATGTATATATTATACAGTATAATAATGTTAAAATTATTTGACTGTAATATACAAGCTCATTGGCCTGATAAGCTCATCAGCCTGATTAGCTCATTGGCCTGATTAGCTCATTTGCCTGATAAGCTCATCAGCCTGATTAGCTCATTTGCCTGATAAGCTCATCAGCCTGATTAGCTCATAGACCTGATAAGCTCATTGGTCTGATAAGCTCATTGGTCTGATAAGCTCATTGGTCTGATAAGCTCATTGGTCTGATAAGCTCATTGGTCTGATAAGCTCATTGGTCTGATAAGCTCATTGGTCTGATAAGCTCATTGGCCTTATAAACTCATTGGCCTGATAAGCTCATTGGTCTGATAAGCTTATTTGCCTTATAAACTCATTTTCCTGATAAGCTCATCAGCCTGATTAGCTCACTGGGCTGTTAAGCTCATTGGCCTGATAAGCTCATTGGGCTGTTAAGCTCATTGGCCTAATAAGCTCAATAGGCTGATTAGCTCATTGGCCTAATAAGCTCATTAGGCTGATAAGCTCATTGGCCTGATAAGCTTATTTGCCTGATAAGCTCATTTTCCTGATAATCTCATTGGCCTTATAAGCTTTTTGGCCAGATAAGCTCATTTGCCTGATAAGCTCATTGGCCTGATAAGCTCATTGGCCTGATAAGCTCATTTTCCTGATAAGCTCATTGGCCTGATAAGCTCATTTTCCTGATAAGCTCATTGGCCTGATAAGCTTATTTGCCTGATAAGCTCATTTGCCTGATAAGCTCATTGGCCTGATAAGCTCATTTGCCTGATCAGCTCAGTCCGGACAGCGTATGACTAGCAAGCAGGAGATCCTGGATTCCAATCCCTGCATCGAGCACATAACTTTTTCTACATCCATGTCACGTCCAATTTGTGCAAGGAAATACCATAGAGTGGTTATCAGTCAAGTCTGTTCTCCACAAGTCATGAGTTATGATGTCTGACAATTACTACTGGCTTGATGCATTTCAAGAATTTGAGAACTATAGAATGACTGACCACAGGGTTAGACATTAAAGACATCTGGGTTCGGGCAACTTGTTACTGCTATTAAAGATATGGTTCAGAGCAAGCTAAAATTATTGCAGACTATTCATTTGGGCAACCTAATTCAAAAATTAGTATCAAGCCCTGTACTATAGTATAAAACAAAATGGACTTTTCAGGCACCGTCTCCACGTGCACAGTTCTCAGTCATTAAATAACAAGCAAACTGAAACCCACCCTACCCACCCATAACATGCCATATGAGATTTCTATAAACCTTACATAATTATTATGATTCATGTCATAAATGTTTATACAACTTTGATACTGCTAGTTATGAATATATTTTCAGATGATGTTAACACCAGGGGAGCTCAAAAGAATCACTTCATTAATGAAACACCATGGTTACATAAGAGTGGTGAAGAAAACTATGAGACAAATGTAAATAAATAGCCAAGAAAAGAACCAACTTTTCTTAAATTGTGGTCACAAACAGCTCCTTTTTATACTGAGAGCTGAATCAATCCACAAGTAAAGCCTTGCTTTACCTCAATAGGAAGAGGAACAAAACAACTATGATGAAAAGAAAGACTTATGATGTGTTTTTAAGAAATTAACAAAAAACTGTCAGTAAATTACATCTTGCACTGGACAATTCTCTGGTCAACTGTGACTGGAGAGTCAGATCAGAAAATTCTCTCGGGGACCGAGACGTACTGATATTTGCCTAAACAACTCATATTTCCATGCTTCAAATTATGTCTAGCTTGGAAAGTTCTGGGCTCTTGAAAGTGAAAGGTCTTCCAGACCTGCTAGGTTTCATTCATCACTATAAGAGCACAGAACCAGCTTGCTATACATTGGCCAAGTGGCCATCTTTACATTAATGGCAAGATTCTGCTTATCACAAAACAGCATTTTAGCAGGTCAAGCCACAAAATTTGGGTAGGAGCTATACCTGTAGCTCAGGTTCAAAGCTTGCTCTAGAAGTCAAATTTTAAGCCTGTGGCTTGTGACCTACATTTGGTGAAAGGCGTTCATCTTATTAACATGACTTCTTGCTCCTGACCCGCACAGCTAAGCAATGCTTGCATCTCGCTCCCCTTGGGATTCTCGAGCTCTGGCCATTAACTCACCCAATAATAATTGATTGCTCCCCCTGTGGTATATTATGCTAATAAACAGTTTGTAACTAGCTCACATTGTTATAATTCTATTGTTTCATAATTATGCAAATTTTTGCCCAAGCTTATTGCAAGCTAAAATTTATATGATTGCAAAGTGGAATCACGGACCCAAGACAAGTAATTATAACAGGAGCTTCGGTCATAATTGGCAATTAACCAGTACTATGCGGAATACTTGTCTTGGGAGATAGCTAGACAGTTTCATCAAAATAATGACAATCATTCAATGCTATAAAAAAGGGCAATTGTGAACAAAAACTTTCGAGAGGACCTTGAATTGACCATTGCAGATAGGGTCACACAATAATTATAGAGGTGATGTTAATACAGATTTGACTGCATAAAAGAATAACCTAATAACTTAAAGTTAAAATCATTTTGTACACATAAGTTATAGCTAATCCTATATTAAAATGATTTCATGCCTTGCAAATATACTTACCCCTTCACTTTCTTTACATAAGCTTCCAGATTCTTTGTGGCAGGAATGGCTTCAAATCCAGGAGCTTTAGGGGCCCCATAAGCCCCTATATCTACATACATTTCATCTGATTCTTTCTCAGGGTGAATGAATCCAGGATAGTTATATAACATAAATGGACATAACCATAATGGATACAACTGAAAATATAATAAAATGGCTTGGGTGAAGGAAAATAAACCAAAAAGCAAAGATGTCCCTAGTAATTGGGCTGGGTACAAAGTTTGGTATCTATGTCTCAGGATAAACTTAAAAATACATTGTAGTTACAAATAGTCCATAACATGAAAATGAACACGCATGACATTCAAAAACCATTTTATATACAACCCTTTATGTTTTAAATCATTTCCGAATAAATATCAAAAATATATTTTGTTGAGTACCGGTACCTACAAGTTTTCAAAAGTCTAACTGCATTCTCTACATATTGCATCAAGTTGAAGATTCTTGCAATTGCTTTAAAGCTTTTTTGAACTTTAAGATATTGCAAGGAGCAGTAGTCCAGTGGTAGAATGCGCGCTTAGGGATCGAGAGGTCCTGGGTTTGAATCCCACTAGGGGCACTGCTAATTTCATAGAGCAAGAATTGCTTCACTCCACCCAGGTGTAAATGGGTACCTGTTAGGGTCATGCAATGTATGCTGTGGCTGCAATCTGTGCCATATGTTAACAGTTGGTGTGTGATTCGATGATTGGGTAAGTTAATGTCAAGAGTCGACTGAATAGTGATACTAAAAGTAGACTCCAAAAACCATTGCTTTAACTTAAACTTTAAGAAAAATCAGTGAATATGAAGAGAGGGGCTACTTACATGTGGACGGGTATGGACAAAACCCTTGCAGATGAAAAGAGTATTAAAAATTACAATTAAAGATTTTAAAAATTATCACAACTAAAGTCTAATTCTTACATCTAATTCTTTATGAAATACATCTAAAGCCTCATCCAACTTTCCAAGGGGGATAAGCATGTCTTGAATCACTTGATGTTTCTCATACAGTTTCTTAGTTGTCTCCCCTTGAGTTAACTTTAATAAAGAAACTTTGGGTGGTACAGTCCAGCCAAGTAGATATCTAAATATAGGATTGTTACCAAATGGAATAATGTCCTATATAAAAACAAAGAAGAACAAATATCAATTTATAGAAACAATGTAAAGAAGTATGAATAAGGGACTTTAGTCAGTTATTTCCCTTTGTATACTGTTCAAATAGGTTGGTCCTATTAGTTGGATTACTCGGATTTTACCCTTACTTTTCAATGTCACTTTGCCAAAATTAATCTTAAATAACTATTTTGTAAATCATCTAGTTTGTTTGAAATTCAAGCTAAGTATTTTTAGGGTAAAGTACTATCTAAATTTCATCACTTCTGTTAATATCTTCATTAACAAGAAAGATATTAGATGGAATATTTTGTTATCCTTACATAGGAATTCAATGATAAAATCAATCAGAGGATTCCAACTGTAAGGACCTACTTACCAATTGGATTGCTTCAGATTTTATCAGGGAAAGATAACTGACTAAAGTCTCTAATTAATATACAGTGCCCTTCATAAATGCTAAGACAAAATCATGATAAAGTGATAAACATTTATAGTCCGAAAATTTACCTGAGCTTGAACTACCTAATTATAATAATAACACAGTTCACTTACATTAAATCGTGAGTTTCCGTATGCGTGTATACAATTATACACATGCTTATATGTGACTATAAATAATTCTGTAAACATGGCATTTTATTATACTTAATTTTTGACTCATTTGTTAATGGGAAATATGTAAGTGCGCAATATCAGTTTTAAAGTATTTATTCTTATGAAAACAAAAATAATTGTTTAGAATGTGTATTGTGCCGAAAGCTTCCAATAAAGTGGGATTTACATTTGAAGACAAAAATATACTGTAAATACTGAGTTTAATATATTCCTGCATAAAGTTCAAGCTCAGGTTAATATCAGACTATACCCACGTTAAAAAAACAGACATCTGAACTAAGTCCAAAATCCGCATTAATTGGTTTATAGATGTAGGATTAAAACTATGTTAGAACTACATAAGTAACTTTTAATAACAGTAAAATTATCTGCACTATGCATGATCCCCTTTTTCTTAATATTTTTTTGTCAAAGAACTGTAAATGTTATAGAGATAAGCATTAACTGAATGAATCATTTGTCAATTGATCTCAAGATTACAATTCCGGAGTGCTAACCACTGCACAAAGGCAGCGGCTTGGAAACTTTCTGTGAGACTGACATTTCATCTATCAATACTAATATTGTATTTGCAAGTTGTTTTCAACTGTCACACTGTTAGTGAGAATATTGATCAACTGAATATCTCAGCAATAAATCAGCTTATATACACAGCTGTAGTTCTAGAAATCTAGGGATTGTCACAGATTATAATAAATAGTATGAGGATTTATCTGTAAACATGTATAGACCAGTTGCAGCATAATGTTACTAGCATGAGCTATCCTCATTTAGGAAAACACTTGACTAGCAGAAAACAAAATATGGAGCAGGTGTGGCCGAGCAGTTACGACGTTGAACTGATAATCATTGGATAGCCAGCCATGCATTGGTTCAAATCCCATCCAAAACTTGTCCATCAGTACTTGGGGACCAGGAAGCGGACGTGAAAGTGATTTATCTAAGTTGTAAGAACTTGTTTCACAGTCGAGCTAGAATAAATTAATATAAACAAAAGCAGAAAAACAACAAGTTAAATTTCTTTTGTTGGTTTAAACACTGTCAACAAAAATTATGGTCATTTTAAAGAGGCCAGCTGTTTCCTAGACCCTAGTCTATTAACATTACTCACCTACCCTTCCACCTAGCTACCTTTCTCCATATATTTTATAAATGAAGGAAAATCAACATTATAGTCAAATCAGTTTAAACCTTTACTGGTTGCGACATGTGAGAAAAGTAGCCATTTTTTCACCATAACGTATTAGGGCTATTTCAAGATGCTCTCATTTCTTTACTAACCAACAGACAGATATGCAACTTGACCAAGTTATTCCCTGGGTGACTGTCTTACAGCAAAACCAAGTTAATCCCTGATCCCTGTTACCATGGCAATGCTGGGGCAGAGCAAAAAGAGGCAACAAAAATGCTATTTTCACTCTTTTTCAACCCAAACTTCATATTTCATTCAGTAATATTTTCCAAAATTTCGGTCTGAAGTGCCAGATCTTTTCAGAGGCTGAAAACAAGTTTTTTTATCAGCATTTTGTGCCATTTTTCAGCACTAAATGACCCTTTTTTTGCTGGGGATGAGGGGTGCTGTGCCCCCTTTACACCCAAAATCCCCCTTTGGGACCCCCCCCCCCCCCCCCGAGACATCTTTGGATGGGGGAGGCGCGCAAAAAATCATTTTTTTAACAGTCTTCCTCAAGGTTAATTTCACTAAATCCAGGCACAAAACATCAATTTCAAGGCTGTCGCGGCCATTTTGAAGGGGGTCCAGACACATAAAAATGCGGGATTAACTAGTTTAGGGTTAAACATATAAAATATATACATTGAATTGACAAAGCAGCATTAAAAAAAGAATACAGAAATATAATTAGGATACCTGCAATTCCCAGAATATACTTCTAGAATGACGGTGATAATAATGTCTTAATGGGATATATTCAACAGCTGAACCCCGACGTAAGAAACCTTCTACATGTTTGAAAAACCATGGCTTCCAGAAGTAACCAATAGGATTTATCTGTAATATAAAATACATAGGTTTAAGTTCAAAATCCTAAATTTCCAGAATTTCAAATTTTCAGCTGTTTTCACATGCAGTGAATGCCTTGATTTTATCAAGTACAAGCATGAAGTATAATGCAAAAGGCTAAACTACTAACAAGCCCAACGGTACAAAAAAATTTTTTTACTGGTCCAAAACCAATCTCAATAGTCTCAGGTTTTGGGGCTAGTTGGTTAAGGCAATAACAGCACTAAGAAAAGAACACTTTTCTACAAAAATCTAAAACTTTAATGAAAGATATGAAAACTTTCGCCAATGTCAGATTTGTTTAATTTACCACCTTATAATTATTGGCATATTAAACTATATATTGTAACCCTATAATATGAAAGTTATATATTTATTTGTATGTACTATCATTTTTGTCCATTTTTTATATAAATTCTTATGTAAAGCTATTATGTGTTATTTGAGAAATAAAAGTATTGTTCTGTTCCAATTATTATATTGACAGGTAGGTTAACAAACATATAACACATACACTGTTGTAGTTCACACTTTTCTAGTCATACAAGGTGGAAATATACCTATAAATCAATTGTATGTAATTGTTACTTTGCAGACAACCTGCTAATATAACAACAAATACAAAACTCTTGTACCTTATGCCTCAGTCCTATAAAATCGTGGCTTGTTGCGGATCTGTACGCCTTAGGCTGTGTGAGCCTTGTGTATTAAGGTGACAGTATGCACATGGCACAAAACAACACACCTGTACAGAGCCTTAGCTGGAAGATATGCAAGTTTAACCCATACTCGGCCCCAATTTGACTTGTATCCACAGCTCATCTCATGGACCCTCGTAAAACGTAACAGTCCGTACGGGTACACAAGAGTTCAAGAGGATTAAAAAAATGCAAAAATCCAGAAAGGCTATGTTTTAGCCATACCCCCAAAATCCCACACCATACCATACACATGTTTTACCTTATCCTCTTCCGCATCATCTGTCATGTTTCCTGTCATAATGACACCAGTTGTGTCAGAATAGACCAAACATTCAACAAAATCATTCCCTGATGATTTCAATGTCTCCTGCTCAAATCTCTTAATCATTTGTTGTCTACTTAAAGCAGGATAGTATTCCATTTTGACATATTTTTTGGCTGGTACAATCTGTATCTCTGCCGATACCAGGAACCCTAGAGTTCCATAAGACCATGGTACAGCATAGAATAGATCTGAGTTCTCATCCTGTGAAATAAATGTAAAGTGCTATTGTGTCTAAAGTTTGACCCCGATCTATTTTATATATATTTAATTTTTTTTAACGTCGTATTCAACACGTATTAAGGTCATATATACGACGGCCAGCTCTATCTACTATAAGTTTCCTGGACACTTTTTCTATCACCAGTACAAACTTAAGTTACCCTACCATGAGGCCGAGAACTCATGAATAGGGTATGATCTACAGCGACCGGGCTCAAACCCACGATCTCCAAATTCGAAGTCAGACATGCTCACCACTACGCCACAGCTGCGGCTGACCCCGATCTGACCTTTTATATTTGCATCTAATAATTATCTACACATATCCCGATGAAAAAAAGTAACATGCCTATTCTACACTTCAACAAGTAATGTATTCAAAATGAGCAATTGATGTACAACGTTTGTAAATAGAAGTATGTTTATGTGTAGCTAATCCTCTCAGCCACAGTGTAATAGATGGCTTTAATATATTCTAAAAATTAATTCCTGTCAAATAATTACATTCGAATTTTGACGATGTACTCCGGTATCTGTATTGAGTATTAATACTACATTGGTATTCAATGTTATGAATGCTCTACATAAAGGTCAGACTTTAGGCACAATACTTTACAGTCTGCTTCCAAATGCATGTTCAGCTAACTTTACAATTTTGTATGATAACCTCTGATCAATGAAATCACTGTAAGGCAGATGATCCCTCACAGTACCCATATACAGCCTGGGTAGAATGAACCAACTGTAGGTATAATTTCTTGCTACGGAAATTAGCAGTGCCCCAAGTGGTATTCAAACTGGGGACCTCTCAATTTCTAAGCAAACATTCTACCACTGGACCACTGCATGTAGATACATATAATTTATGATGAGTATAAGGCTTGTATGTCATAATGAATGGTTCTTCCATTTTTTTTTCTTTTAAAGGTCAGTGTTAAGGGCATAGAGTTTCAGAGTTTATTCATTTCAGAGTAAAATACAAGATAGTGATTATGCAGCAAGTTAGAAAGGACCAATAAACATGTTACATGTATATTTAGAATATACTATATTCTTTAATTTATTGTTTTTTTGTTGGGTTTAACACCGTAGCAACACATTGTATAGGTCTTATTACTGCGGTCAGTCGACCTACTCACTGTTCCTGAAAAGGCTGAATCTCTTGATTTAGCTGTTAACCAACTACTAAATGCATACTTTCGTCAGCAACTGACAACTGCTTTAAGGCTAGTTGTGCATTGACCCATGGGCAGTCATTGCCTTAAATTTTCGTGAGCATTAGCCCTACATTTTATGTTTTAAAGTTGTAGCACAAAAATATCAACTAGTCTGATTATATGAAATCAGTAATTTTTTCTAGCCCAACTTAATTTTCACTAGTTTCGGGGTTCGGGCAAGTTGAGTAAGGAAATGATTGCAAGCTACATAATATCTGAACAAAACTTGTTAATAAATTACCTTAGAACATTTGACTACACTACCATCAGCCAATACAAGTTCATAACCAACACAACAATGTTGAAATAAACCAACTTTATGAGAGGAGGTTTCTATGCCTACACCCATTATAAGTCCACCTAAGAAAGGAAAACAACAATATCAAATTATACAGTGCCCTCCTAAATTCATGGAAAAAATCCTGGAAAAATCCCATTTTTGGATTAAACCAACTCACAATTACACATAAAAACAGAAACAAGAAATGTAATGTGGAAACCAAATTAAAGCCAGATTTAAAATCTTTAACAAAAAAATTACAAATGGAAATAATCCATAACAAAGGCAGGTAGAGTTGTGGTTACTTTCTAATTTTGTTCATCACATGGTATGTTATCATTGTATGAAATTTCATAAAGATCTGACACTAAATGGCAGAAATATATGGTAAAGAAAAAACTTCAACGCAATTGTTAACGAAACTGGATGCATGACTGACACAAGTTAAAGGGGTCATTCTTAGCACAATTCAATAACTTCCCGTTTCAAGTTATCAGTCATGCACATTTATTCTCCTGCAACTGTATGTGAAATAATAAACATAAGTCCACTATTCAGACACCATTCAAAGTCATAAACTATGATCTTTTAACCTTTCCAATAGAACCATTCTATTACACAAGAAAATGTAACATCTCTACTGACAACTGGCACAAACAAGGGGTAGTGACTGAATCGTTAATACTATTCTATTACATAAGATGACGTAAACATGTCTACTGAGACACATAACTCATTAGACTTTACACATTGGCTTCGATATAGTCCACTTTACAAGTGGTTTAAAATGTACATTTTATTTCAGGGATTATTGCGCCTATCATAGCACACAATCATTTTGAATTGCTCTATACTTATATACTGAGGGACTACTTCTGGATACGGTTAATTTTCAAAGTTGGCAAGGGTCTGAATTATGGTACATATATTTGTTCAGGACTGAAGTCCCAAACAAATAAAAAAAGCAGAAAAGTTCATACCAACAGTAAGGTCATCCAATTCAGGTAATACTGGAAGAGTCCATCCAAGAGGGTTCAACATGGCTGATACTTGACCCATTGTAGCTAATGGTTCAACCCTTACAACTTGTCTTTTAGTGTCAACTTCTAAAATATCTATCAAATTAACTTCAATATTTCTCATAGACTTTTTATACAGTCCTTGTCTAAAGCTTATATTCATCCATCCAGGTCGAGCGGTACACATTCTCATCTTCATACCATCTGCACGCCATTGTTTCACCTGTGATACATAATACATGTATGTGTAAGATAGGGCTCAAATTAACAAATAATGGACTTGGCAAATTTCGGCATGTTGATTTTATTTCAACTCGCAAAAAGAAAAAAATCACTCACATTTTTTTTCCTCAAAACTTTAATAGCATTATACATAGTTACTATTTATATATGCAATAAAAAAACATACATGTAGTACTATATTTAACTATAGATAGAACAAGGGCATTATTGAGGGATAGACAAAGAATATCAAACATGTTTTTGCCTTTAATTAATACAATCAATCTATCTGGCCTCTTCAATGCTGGTTTGAGCCTCATTAGTTTAGACAGTAATATTTTTGTGTCAATTTCAACTCATGAAACTTTGTGAGTTAGAATAAAAGTTACTCGCTATTTTCAAAATTCACTCACATTTTGAGTATGCAAGCTTAAATTAGAGCCCTGGTGTAAGACCAAGGATATAAATATATTAGGCCATGCCATACTGGAATTTTGTTAAGCATCCGCGTGCAGGTAGGTTTTAGATTCCTCAATCCCAAAAAAAAACAAGTAGTTAGTAAGATTTTCTTAAATAATTCTGGTGTTCCGGGATTCGATAACTGATTTTACTCAGGAAATACTGATAAATCCTTGTTTTTGTGTTTTTCATTAATGAAAATATACATGTGTACATTATATATACTTTGTTATGGAATTAATTTTATCTCACATTAATTTCATAAACATTCATGTACTACCAAGCAATTATTTGTGTGAATACTACCGGTAGCTAGAATGGACATGTGGTTTGTGTGTTTTTTTGTGAATAGGTACCTAGGTTTGTCAAACTTGAGTTGAGGTTTAACAGAATTCCAATTTGGCATGGCCTTACCATGACACATAAATTTTAAAAATTTTAATTTCTTATTGGTCTCACATACCAAAGGCATATAGGAAATATAGTAAACATATGTTTCTGTGATGTGGAAGACACTCCTGATCATGGCAAAGTAATGAAACAATGGCCAACAGAATTTAGCTATACTTGTATAGAATAACGTAAAATGTACAGCAACAATTGTTTGCGCAGTTAAGTTGGAGTTGACAGCAAGTGCATATTTAATTGTTTATGTCTCTATTTTAGTTTTTAATGCATCTTGTCATTACACATATAACTATTTTGTCAATTTATATAATTCACTAAAGACACAATTGAAATGAAAAAAAAATTGGTGTGCACAGTAACTGAGTAAGACACTTTCTACATGTAATTGTAAATTTATGTTCATTCAACTGTCAGTGTACTCTCCATTGCATCGGTTCGAAAGATTCACTCGTACTCGTTCACTTTCTACCTCTGCTAAAATACTACGAGCAAACTGATATTTCTATTTTTAGACAGAGACATAAACATTTAAATCGCATGACTGTCACGTGGTTTTTAAAAATAGATGCAAAAAATTATCACGCCTGTAATTTCAAAATGTCGAAATGCAAAGATGTTGGACAGTTTTGCATCAGTTAGATAATGGAAAATTAACAAAAATGAAAGTCAGCATTGATCTTTTTGAACATGCATCTCTGATCTTTCAACTGTAAACATTGAGCAACTTATTGAACTTAAATACAAGTGTAGCCACGCTATATATGACGTCATACGAGGTTGCATTCGTCACTAGTATGATCATACCATATAAGGCGTTGTTTACCCGTTCAACCAATGAAAATGCGTATAAAGTTTTTCAGCTAAATTGGAATTTGGTCAACTTTCATTGGTCATTCAAAGGTTCATAGTAAAGGTCAATATCATAAATCAACTAGTTTTAAGGCAGCAGGTGAATGTAATGTATTCACTGAGCTGCGAGGGGAGTGTACTGTCAGTGGTGTATTCATTTACCCTATTGATTTAAATACTCACAACAGTACCTCAGCACTCACAATCAATAACAATACTTATTCATGTCTAAGTACTTGGATTATCCAACTAATATCAAGCATCTAAATCAGCAGGGTCAAATGTATTTATCACTGAAAGTTCAATAAAACTTAACAATAAGCTGGCTTACATGAATTGAGCTGGATTTAAATTGAGTTTGACCAAAGCACAGGTGCCATACACATTTTTTTCTTTTTATTGTACATAAAAAATATCAGAATGAAAAATTGCGTCAGGCACCTACAGGTGCAGGCTGTGGACCAATTAAGGCATTTGACGTACACGACATGCCACAAACATCAATAAATTTACCTGCTCTTGTACGTATTTCACTTTTTTCTCGTGCAATTTTGGTGCAGAATTTAATTTAAAGATAATCCAAGCTCTAAAATACATCACAACATCATACACTACAGAAATCGGTAACAGGAATAGGCACACGAACACCCATCGATAGTGCATGATAATGTATTCTAAACCTCGATAGCGAAACCATGCAAAAGCCGTGAGTAGCAAAGTTGCCGAGAAATACAAAAGATTAGGTGTCACCTCCATCATGATACTAGTTCACGGTTTTTGCCGAAAAAGATGAGGCTGTGCACCGCTTGACAACAGTGGCGTAACAAATATTAACCTTAATGATGAGGTCAAGGCCGTTAGTATTTACTTCCGGGATTTAATTGTTCGGAATTTCCGCTTTTATGCCATTTAAAAAGTCACTGCCATACTGTCTAATACTTATCCTGAATTGCGTGACTTGGTTTCCCAAACATGTCTTTGCAAAGTGAGGGATACTTTGTGAGAGAAATAACAAAAAAATAAACTAACTTGTAAACTTACTAAATGTACAGTAGTGAACAGCGGATGTAAAAAAAAAGTCATAAATCTTTATTTTAACTATCAAGCAAGAAAGTTTATGAAGATGATGATGATGAAGGCCAGGCTAAAGATGAATATTTAGCTGGTGACGGGCATTACACATTTTGAAATTTGTCCTAAATACTCTAAAAATATTTTTATTATGCAAGTGTTAAATATTATGGCTGCAATTTGTAAATCCTATGTTTTAAAAACAAATATAATATATACATGTTTCATCAGATACTTACAAATCGTACTGCATCAATATCTACAGAATTTTGATGTTCAAGTCATGACAATTAGGAACTTTAGTCAGTTATCTTTCCCTGATAAAATCTAAAGCAATCCAATTGGTAAGTAGGTCCTATCAGTAAGAATCCTTGGATTTTATCATTGAAGTCCTATATAAGGATAATAAATTATTTCATCTAATATCTTTCTTGTTAATGAAGATATTAACAGAAGTAATGAAATTTAGATAAAACTTTACCTTAAAAATACTTAGCTTGATTTTCAAACAAATTTAGTTAATTACAAAAAAGTTATTAAAGATTAATTTTGACAAATTTACACTGAAAAGTAAGGTTAGAATCCGAGTAATCCAACTAATTGGACCTACCTATTTGAAGAGTATACAAGGGGAAATAACTGACTAAAGTCCCTTATTCCATGCCATTTGTTGAAGAAGTAGAAAGAATTATATCATTTCATAAATATAATCAACTTGCAGACGGCAACTCAAAAAAGTATGAAACTAATATCTAATCAATTAATTGCTATTGAAAGTTAATCAATAGATATTTAAAAATTCAATTCTAATTATAATTAGCTCACATTTTTCATATAATTATATTTTTCTTTACGCAATACACTTCCTTATCTCGAACTGTAAATTAAAGTAACTTCTATGACAATTTTTGGCACTGTTTTACAAATGTACACCTCTTTTATTTTTTTATAAAAATTATACTTGATCGATAATTAATGTTATTCACGACACTAAAAACAATACACCATAATGCGTCTCTTGATAGGACTTGCGCCGTTACACTGATGTAAATAATTAGGACTGGAAACGAATACAAATTTTGATGTTCGAAATTCGTTTTTTATATTCGAATGTATTCTAATATTCGTTTTTGGATAAAGGATAAAACATATTATATGTATGTAAGTGCCCCATATTACGATTTTCTTGTCCGAATTTGTTTGTTTAGATACTAGACCTCTTGGATTATATAAAATTAACAACATCCAGAGTTTCATTAAAAATATGTTTAAATTTTGATCAGCCATTTCTTCTAATTTGAGTCTAGTGTTTAGATTTACTTTTCTTCACAATAATTAAAGGCAGTTATAAAATGTGTTCGAAAAGCACCGACTTCGACGGAATTACATAATCGAAGCATTAAAATGACACTTAATGTGCAAATTGTGAAGAAAGTAAGTCTCTCTACCTTTAGGTCTGGCAGTTAATTAGGGGACATAAACTAATTTCAAGACTTATGTTAAACAACACTTTTTGTATACTGTGAAGGACGGTACCTTCATGATCTATCTATAACCCATTCTCGTTCCCAGAGTCTAGTAGGATTCTCAATACTATGATTTGAGTTGATGTTATACATGTGTATTTGTGTACTATTGACGTAATTTTTTATGTATGTATGATTTGTTTCGATGTTACACATGTGTATTTGTGTACTACTTTGGTAAATGCTATATTTATGTATGGTTTAATGTGACGTTAAACATGTGTATTTGTGTACTAACAATGTAAATGTTTCATGTAAGATCTGATGTCTATTCCATGTTATCTTTCTTTTTTGTACACCTTTCTTTCTCTGGTGTGTAATTTCTTTTTATTTGTTTAAATTGCATTATATGCTTGTGTATATGTTTAGTGTCAAATACATTTAAATGTCGATATAACACAATAAACTGAAACTGCAATTACCAACAATTAACTTTAGGTCAATGCCTGTAGTCATTTGTCCGTGTGTTGGCTAAAGTCGGTCCTACTAACTACTGCCACAGACAAAATAATTCAAAATTATCTTAAAATGTGCTATAAAAACAATAATTCATGATGTCTTTGTGTATATATTTACATTCTTTCTGTGTCTTTTGATGTATTTTGACGTCTTTTGATGTCTTTGGATGTCGGTGGCAGTTTTTAGAATCACCGGCTAAAGTCAAACGGTATGGTATAGGCTTTTTTGTTAAAACCATTTATTGGAACACTTCGGATTTTTTCGACCAGTCCAATTAGGTTTCGCGCCATCATTAATTTTTCGCGGGAGTTACCGGGTATTTTTCGCAAGAAAAATGTGGATTCAAGTGCGTACATTCGATGGATCAAAATCGTTGCAAGTTGACAATTTATCTAAGCTCACCAAGATCGAAGATCTGAGAGAGCGATTGGTTGAGCACTTTGATGCACCAGTTGATTGCCAAAGACTTTTTTACCGAGGAAAGCAGGTAAACCCGTTTTTGCGCACAAGTTATAGAAGCAAAGGGGGGGGGGGGGCATTGTTTACATTGTTCTTGTAGTTTATGACCAAGTTGATTATTTATTCTATTGATCTTAAAGTGGGATCATTTCCCATCATGCACAACATATGTCATGCTATCAGGCTCTTGATTGCTATGATCAGTTACGTTTTCTTCCAAAGCTGACCCAACATCTTGGACCACCTCCAGTGGCTCCACCCCAAAAACCCCTATTAGATCTAATACTACAGAAGTAATGCTCAATGTTTGCTGTAAACAGTAATTTTTCATGTTACATTGATAAGTGACGCATTTTGTATATAATGTCATCGTTTGATTGTGTTTACTAACTTTACTTTCCTTTGTACCTAGATAAATGATACAGCATCTTTCCTTGAGACATCCAAGGGGAGCCTGGCAGTGATGTAATAACTTAAATGTCTGTACAAAGTTTAATTGATTTTAATCACCTACCATTTTAATTTTTAAACTTGCACCCCATGATGACATTGTTTCTTGTCATCATTGTACGACAATTTCCGAACATGGAATCTGTACAGTAAAGGGAGAAGAGCAGTCACCACTTTATGACTGCGTGCAAGGGTTTCATTCTTCCTTCTAGGTCTTTCCAGGTTCAGTAGTAACAGGATCTTTATGTCACACCTTGAAGTTACTGTTCTTGTTATTACACTAACTTGAAACTTTCTACATGTATTTCAGCTGGTTGATGGACACACCCTATTTGATTACAGTGTTGGACTGAATGATTTGATTCAATTATTGGTCAAAGCTCCTACCCAAATATCAGAGAGCAAAAAAGAGAAAACTTCAGATCATGGATCAGATAAAGAAAATGAGGTAATACCAAGTCTATATGATGCAAATATTACTTGCATCAGCATGTTTAACTTTTCTTGAATCGGCTTAAGTACATTTCTATGTTCTCAAAGAGTGTAGGACTTATAAGCAAAGTAATGTTCTTGCAATTTTAACTCATACTATTGATTTGAACCTTAGCTCTTAAACCTTGCATTTAAATAAAAATCTGCTGTTAAATGTACCATTTTCCGCAGTTATAATTTAAGTCAGCAGGGCAAGTTAATGCCTCTATTTTGTTTGTTGCTAGGGATTTAACGATTATCGATTATAATCGATAATCGATCGTTTCATTGGAAGTGGGAGACAATCGATTATGAAGATTAATAATCGATTATAATCGGGCACGTGGAATTTGCCATTATTGGACAATATATAGCGCTTTTTCTGTACTGTACGGGTACTGAAAATTTCTTTACAAAACATAAACAACAACTAAACCACTATTTATAGGCTTATTGTGCATGATTTATTTAATATTTTATTATATGGAACAAAATCTCTCTTTGCAACGTATTGTCATATATTTTTCGAAAATTCTGAATGAAAATCCTGAGTAAATGTTTCGATTATATGATCGGTGATTGATCGAAAAGTGTTGTCCGATTATTCCGATAATTGATTATGATTTTTTTTTCCGATTTTGAAACCCTATTTGTTGCTAAGGAACTTACCTGTAAATGTTATTTGCTTTAAATTTTCAGCCTGAAACAGAAGAAGAAAAAAATGATGATGAATGTGTGGACACTGACAATGTCAACAGTATATACAAGGTTGTAATTCTTTGTGAACCATTTTTTTCAACGAAAAAATTCGGCTAATAGTTTGGCGATACACGGGCTTGCCTCTGAAGGCGTTAACAATTGAGCTTAAGTGTTCAATTTACCATATATTTCAACCATTTATTGTCAGATCTTTACGAAACTTCGTACAATTATAACATACTATGTGATGAACAGAATTATAAAGTAACTGCAACTCTGTCTGGCTTTACTATGGATTATTTCCCTTTGAAATGTTTGCGTTAAAGTTTTTAAATTTGGCTTTAATGTGGTTTCCACATAACATTTCTTGTTTTATTTTAATCCACACAAGCTTTCCTATTCAATTTAAAGCTATATATTTACCTGTCACTTCTAGGGTAGCTGTGAAGTCAAATTTGGATCAGAATGAAACTTGTACTATATGATGCAATTACTGATTTTACTTATAAATCTCATATTTGATTTTATTTTACATAGGTTGGTGACGTAATTGATGCTAGAGATTTAGCAATGGGTGCCTGGTTTGAATCTAATATAATGAAGATAACAAAATCTACCTCAAAAACAATAAAATCAGAGAAAACCCCTACTTTGCTCAAACCAGTCTTGTCTGAAACCAGTCTTACATCATTAGACAATAAAATAGACAGTTCTAAGAACACAAGTGATAAGATAACAGATGAGAATGCTAATGATAAAAGTGAGAAAATGGATACTGATGAACCATCTACTAGTGATGATAAACTCTCAGGGAATACAGCTTATGATAAATTATTTGATATTGTTAAAGATGATGGTTATGTTTATCATGTGGTCTATGAAGGGTAAGTTCAGTTGTTTCCTAGTATATTTGTTTATTCTCTTAGATATTTTATATTAAAAGTTGGCATATTAGTTCATAGTGTGTTTAAATTTTAAGCCGGATTTTTCAACAGAAATTTGGCTGATAGTTTGGTGAAACACGGTCGGGCGTCCGGTGTTGTTAACAATTGGGTTGAAGTTTTTTCTTTACTATATATTTCTGCAATTTATTGTCAGATCTTTATGAAACTTCATGCAATGATAACATACCATGTCATTTACAGAATTAGAAAGTAACCAGAACTCCACCTGCCTTTATTATGAATTATTTACCTTTGTAATTTTTGCATTAAAGTTTTTAAATCCGGCTTTAATGTGGTTTCCACATTACATTTCTTGTTAATGTGTGTTCCACTTAGGTATAACAAAAACTTGTCATCTGCAGAAATTTGATTTGAATGATATTCTTTGTTTTCTTTCTTGATTTGTTGCTTTTTTTATGCATTTCATACTTGAGTGCATGCTAATTCAGGGTTTGACACTCACTAAGTCCTGCTGTTTTAACAAGGGATCCTGAAGAAATGGAAGTCAGTTTTTTAAAGATTCCTTCTTAATATTTAGGAATACCTCCAATAAAAGACAAAATCTTTGATACTGATTTGCAGTCATAAATTGTTAAACAACTCATGGGAACTCAAATTCATGTAATAAACAGCAATTTAAATGGATCCTGTCAGTCCTCAGCTAAAAGTAAGAATCACTGAGATACGTCCAAAGTTTTTGAGATTCCTGTAGTTCTGGAATCACAGGACTCCTTTATTTTCAGGTCCTTTATTTTGTTAAGATTACTGTTGATATATTAATTCTATATTGTAGGTATGATGAAGAGGATCATGTACAACTTCAATGTAAAGATGTAAGACCACGGGCTAAAACAATCATTAAGTTTTCTGATATTAAAGTGGGTAGTCAAGTGATGGCTAATTATAATATAGAAGAACCTGATGAAAGAGGTTTCTGGTATGATTGTGTTATAACTGATAAAATAGATACTAGAACTAATAAAAAACTTTCTGCTACTGTATATTTTGGGTAAGTGAAGTTGATTTCATGTCTAAATTTCAATTTGTTCGCTTTCTTTTGTAAAAGGTATTTTTAAGATTATTTACTTAACATTGATTTGCCCAAACTTTAAGGTCCATCCATGTGTATGCCTATGAGATTGTTGGGTGCCAGGCTGTTGTCCATCATGCACTTTCATCATTAACTTATCAAGTACTCTTATAAAGTACTAACAAATCTAGACCACCAGGCTAATGTTGCTAAAACTTGGCAGAAATGATCCTTGGTAGCTCCTTCATAGTGGTAACAAACTCCATGTCAGACATATTTCTGGTTGCCATGGCTACAGAAAACAATTTTTAATGTGATTTTGTGTTAGATTTTGCTTGCAATCTATACTATAGTACTGTGAATCCTAGAAGCATAAGTTAGATTATCTGTCCACCTCTAATGACTCTTAGTTGTAAAAGACTATAAATTTAAACCTTAACAAAACAATATTTTCCATTCTATCTTTACAACTAGAAACAAATGTGTCTACAAGTGAGTTATGTTTCTTCTGTAGTGATCTTGTAGCATGTACATTTATTGTATTTCAGACCAGATTTGTCACCGTTAGAAAATTGTAAATTATTATTTGTTGATGAAATATTTGACATAGAAAAACCTGGTACACAATTATCTGCTGAAGATCTAGCTGCTAATCCTAGTATGTCTCCTGTAAAAAGTAAGTGAAATCTTTTACTATATTGTTTTTGCTACAAATTAGCTCCATATTTCTGCCTTTTCCACTATGGAAAAATGATTAATTCCTAAAATTAGAACCAAAATTTCACTATCATTTAAAGACACAAATTGTAACTGACCATTAACTGTCTGTTCTGTAAGTTTATAACAGTAAAGCTTTGAAATGAGATTTTTCCAAATTTTTGATAAGTCACAAGTGCCCCATATTTTTTTTACTATTTTGGAAAAGTTTTGTGCTAAAATTCACAGTATTAAAGATAGAGGCTGTTTGGGCTGTCACGATATACCGGTATATTGCAATATGCAGTTGCAGCAATACGTACCGCCGTACAATTTTAATGTCTGATATTTGGCAATATTTTTTATTTCTTTAAAAAAAATCCCATTTCGAAATAAAAGTTGCGAAACGTCAGTTTTTTCCATTGTTCGTTCCATCTAACCTGAAGTTGCAAGAATTTAATCGATTGGGGCGCGTCTCAGTCCTAAATGACCGTAAATACTTAAAGAGGCTAGATTCTATCAGTAGCTGCATATAAGATTTACAATTTTTCTGTTAAATACAGCGGAGGAACAACTGATCTTAAAGCCTGCAATATATCGTGGTATGTATCGCAATGCGATGACAGCGTATTGCAATATATGGCAGTACGCTTCTGGCGTATCGCGACAGCCCTAGAGGCTCTAGTGAAAATCTGTTAAAATGAATTATCATGATGGGATTTACACTTCTTATTAAATATGGTGGACAAGTGAAATATAAAGCTATTTAACCAATCAGGCAACCTACTTTAAAAATTAATTAAGAGTCTTGTATATATGTATGTATATATATTTGTAGGAACCAACAAGCCTGACTGTGATCATTGTTTAGATAATCCACGACGTAAATGTAAACATTGTGCATGTTGTGTATGTGGAGGTAAACAAGAACCTGAGAAACAAATACTCTGTGATGAATGTAATAAAGCTTATCATTTACAATGTATGGATCCACCATTACAACAAATACCTGATGATGATGAATGGTATGTATTATATAGTGGTGTAACGGTTAACCGATATATCGGTTAATATTGCAATACGACTTCTGACGGTTTTTAACCGGTTCGTTTTTCTCTAAACCGGTTTTTCTAGTTATGTTCCATACTGATTGTTTTTATCAGAGTCTGAAATTTAAATGTTTGAATTAATGTTAAAATGTGTTCGGAAACTTGGAATATTTTTCTTAAAGTGAGAGAATAAATATCTTTGAAAGTCTATTCAAAACCTTTTTTCTAACTTATTCAAACATTTGCGTAATACGTGTAGATCATTTGAAAATACAAATATCTATGTACAATGTTGATAAAATTAAGACTATGCACGTGCATTAATTTATGCTATGCATGTATGTGCAAAGAACAATATGTATTGCAATATATTGCAATACGGGTTTCATGTATTGCAATACGGTTTTTACTGTATTGTTACACCCCTAGTATTATACAGTCTTAAAATTAGGGATGTCACGATATACGGGTTTATTGCAATATGCAGCTGCGGCAATAAGTACCGTGGTAAGAAATTAAGGTACCGGTATTAAGCTATATGTTCTATTTTCATTGAAAAAATTCATCCCTTTGCCAAATGAAAAAAGCGAAACATTAGATTCCCATGGTTCATTTGATGAAAGCCTAAGTTCAAAGAATTCAGGCACATTCGGAATGTTCTCATTACTCTAAAATGCCCAAATTTTTCAGTCCAGCCTGCTACAGACACTTTCTTTACAAAATCCTATAACATACTTCTATACTGAACAGTTCTCTAAGACAGAAGTATTATGCAGCGGTGTCTTTGGTTTGCAAAGCAATATATAATGGTACAAATGGTGGTTCGGTTCTAGCGCATCGCAAAATACCGCGATAGGCTCCTGTCGTATCATGACAGCCCTACTTAGAATTAAGCCAGTGGACCAAGTCCTCGGAAACTGCTTTCAGTCCAGTGACTTTAAGAATGTAAGCAGTCCAACTGTCCTACTATTTACTGCCAGTGATTTCAAAATCAAGATAAAAACATTCATTGTTGTATTGTTTATTTAGTATATGATGTATATATTATGCTACATGTATATGAAGAAAAGAACTACTTATATTAAAATATTGCTAAGATTGTTTTGGTTCAGTAAATTTCCATTTTGCTGGACCTGATGATTAGTGCTCTTAAAAGGTTTGTTGTGAAGACTGTATTTATTCATCTAGAACTTTTTAAAGAGTTTCCCTAGCAGTATGTAATAGTAAAATTTATGGGACTTTTGCAAATTTTATCAGAAAAGACTGGTAGACAAACATTTTTGGCATAACCTGGTGAAGTGTTTTTCTCTAGAGATGTTTGTATGTGTTAACTTAATCAAAGTAAATAAAACCTATGTTCTTGTTCCATAACCAGCCTCTTATAGCAATTTTAGAGTAGTTTAAAATTATAGTTAAGTAAGTTATCATAAGGCCACAACAAGTTGATGATATGTTCTACGGATTTTTTCTAGAAAAAAAATGGGGCGAGCGAGCGAAGAAAAAAATAAAAAAATTAATTCAGTTGCTTTATATAGCGGTTTGACCAAATTTTTATGAGCGAGCGAGGAAATAAAAATATTTTTTTTGTAAAAACCGTCAAAATTAAGGTGCGAGCGAATCCATAGAACATATGATCAATTTGTTGTGGCCTAATGTAGTTTTGTTGTTACATATTTTTACAGGTATTGTCCAAGTTGTAAACTAGATGACTCTGCTATTGTAAAAGCAGGTGAAAAATTAAAAGAAAGTAAAAGAAAATCAAAAATGCCTTCACAACAAGGTGGCAGTAGTAGAGACTGGGGCAGGGTAAGTTTGTTTGTTAGTTTGTGTGTTGGGTTTAAGGTCGTAGCAGCACATTGTATAGGTCATATAATTGGGGTCAGTCAAACTACTCACTCCTCCTTGAAAGGCCAAATCTCTGGATTTAGCTGTTTACCAACTACTTAGCGCATACTTTCGTCAGTGACTGACCACTGCCCTACATAATTAAAAATCATTGGTAGGAGGGAGAATGGCAATAGAAATAATTTCATGACCAAGCTCCAAGAAAGTATGCCTCTCCCGGGAATCGAACCCACAACCCCTTGATCAGTAGACTTGCATGCTACCAACTGAGCTAGCTAGGTAAGTAATCAGTTTAGTTAGTTAACATGTATAGCTTTATTACTCTAAGTTTGACTATTACTCTTATTAATTTTAATGGAAACTGCATTTTCCCTTTGTGTGACATAGGATTGATTTGGAATCCGCTATGATATGACATACACAACTCATTGCTACAGTCCATGACACTGACATTCCGAACATAAATGTATACATTGAGGGTTGCTCAATAAATAAATTGATAAAATGGGCTAGTGCACAAGAAATTTTTGGACATTTACTGTTCATTCCAAATGTTTATGAATGATTACAGGGTATGGCATGTGTAGGTCGACAGAAGACATGTACTGTTGTACCAACTAATCATTTTGGTCCAATACCTGGTGTAGAAGTAGGAACAATGTGGAAATATAGAGTCCAGGTAAGTAATTATAAAGTAATTGTATTTTATTATCTCAAGTTTCTTGCTGATGGGCATTCACAGTTTTTTAATAAAATGACTGAAATGTTTACGGATACTGTCAAATTCTGCCAATAAGGCAGATAAAGATTCCAAAATAATGCATTTTTATGATGTTTAATTTTCAAAAGCTTAATTTTAGAGAAAAATTGTCTTTTTATTGTTTTTTAGTCAAAACCTCGTAATTTTACTTTTAAGCCAGATTTATCAACGAAAAAAATCGGCTAATAGTTTGGCGAAACACAGGCGGTTGGGCATCCGGTGTCATTAACAATTGCGTTAAAGTTTTTTCTTTACCATTTATTGTCAGATATTTGTGAAACTTCATACAATGATAACATACCATGTGATGAACAGAATTAGAAAGTAACCACAACTCTACCTGCCTTTATTATGGATTATTTACCTCAGTAATTTTTTGCGATAAAGTTTTTAAATCCGGCTTTAATGTGGTTTTTACATTTCATTTCTTGTTAATTTTCAAATCCTTAATTTGAGAGAAAAATTGTCTTTTTTCATGTTGCCTAGTCAAAACGTCGTAAGGTTTACTATTTTTTTTAAATTGAAGTTACGAGGTTTTGACTCGACAATAACTTTATGTTAAGACCATTTTGTATTAAGACTATTGATTTTGATTGTCCTAATAGTGTAACTTGACTATATTTTATGACTATATTATATCCTAGGTGAGTGAAGCAGGTGTACATAGACCACATGTTGCTGGTATCGCTGGCAGAGAAAATGAAGGAGCGTATTCTATTGTTTTATCTGGTGGATATGAAGATGATACTGTAAGTATACATTACAACCTCTTCACTATCTTGCTGTGATTGAAGTATCTCCCTTTTCATAAAGCCAGCCAGGCTAGCTCAGTCAGTAGTGCACAAGTCTAGTAGTGATTATTCCAGAACTCAGAAAGGGGCAGGGAGGCCAGAAAAAGGGACAGGGCATAGCTGAGGGTAAATGTCTTAAATGCACTGTTACTGCATAGAAAGAGGCTAAAAGGGGCAGGGAGGAGAGAAAAAGGGCAGAGTGCAGCGCCCTGCTATTCTGCTTTAAAACAATCACTAAGTCTACTGATCGTAGGTTTGATTCCTGCGCGGGGCGTACTTTTGTGGAGCTTAGTTACGAAATAATTTTCTATGGCAATTCTCCCTCCTTCCACTGAATCATGTAGGGCAGTAGTCAGTCACTGAAGGAAGTATGCTCCTAGTAGTTGGTTAACAGCTAGATCCAGAGATTTAGCCTTTCCGGGAACAGTGAGTAGGTGGACTGACCCTGTGATATAACCTATACAATGTGTTGCTATGGCATTAAACCCAACAACAATCATGTTTTCAGGATCTTCTGAATCCTGGGACACTGTAAATGTTGAATTGTTCTTTTGCCTTGGTTTCTTTACTGCGGTTTACTTATATTATTAATTTTCAGAAACCGAGTATTTTCGATTAGAATACTGTTTGTTTTTTTAAATCAGGCTAGTGCTTGAAACAATTGATAATGACTGAACTTAATGTGTTACTATGTAATCTTGTAGTTTATATAATTATATTACAGGATAATGGTGATTCTTTCTTCTATACTGGTAGTGGTGGTAGAGATTTATCAGGAAATAAACGTACAGCTGAACAATCTTGTGATCAAACATTAACTAGAATGAACAAGTAATATTTCATTTATTTTTTCATCTTGTGTTAGCTTACACCCTTTTTCCTTATACAACATGGCAGCATAATATCAAAAATCTTCAGATAATTTTACAACACAATATTGAAGGATTTACGACTGAAATCGATAGTAAGACGCTTGATAATACGGCCCCAGGACCTTATATAGGTCTTTTCCTCTTCTCATTTATTTCTTTATGTCTTCTTCTTATATAAGAGAACCTTTTATAGGTCTATTTCTCATCTGTGCTGTGCTCCACATCTGGAGTTTACTTTTATTTTTTCAAATTTTGCTGACTGGAACAGTTGATATGGCTTTAATCTGTTTTAATATGAGCAATAGTTCATGTTAGGTACTCAAATTATTAGGCTTTTGAGCTGAATAAGGACTGTTACAGTGTAGAACAAAGTAATTTTATGTATTATTGCTGAAAAGTATGCAACAAAGATTATATCCTATTGTGCTGTTCTCATACATTTTTATTTCAACTTAGTTTTTCCTCAAGAATATCTGGTTCAAAGTACTACTGGAAAAGCCAATCAACTTGATTACTGAATCATATCTGTATATTTTAAGGATCTACATGTATTTGTATATTTTTTATAATAAATGTTATAAGTCTGATACTTGACATGTTTCATAGGTAAAGAAGAAATGTCAAGCTTGTTTGATAGTAATATTTGTTCTCCTACTTTTAGAGCATTGGCTAGAAATTGTAATGCACCAATTGATGCTAAGAATGGTGCTACATCGAAAGATTGGAGAGCTGGTAAACCTGTACGAGTTGTAAGGAACTGTAAGCTTAGTAAACATTCAGATTACGCTCCAGAAGAAGGCAATAGATATGATGGTATTTATAAGGTAAGTTTGTTTTTGAGTCTCATAGTAAAATTAAGTGCAGGAATTTTGGAACCTGAAGGGTCTTGTTTTCCTTTGTAAAACCTGCTGAAATAATGTACTTAAGGATTTTGTAGTATTTGAACTTTCATGGGCTGTAATGTTTTTATTGATTTATTTATTTAAATGTATTTATTCAGTGTTTTTTTTTCAAGCCATTTTTGGGCCGAAATTGGGCCCCATTCCCCTCTCCAAAAAGTATATATTTTTCCCCTTTCCAGGTAAAAAATTTCCCTGTCAGACTGTCCTAAAACTTTTGTACTTATTATAGCATTTTTGCCCATTCCTCAAGCATTACAGAGAAATCATAGATGAATGATATAGGTTCAATAGTTGAAATTTCATAAAAGTAGACAGAAATGTTACTCTGTTAGAGGATCCATGTTATCTCAAGTATTGAAATTTTTTCCCCTAATTTAATTTTTGTCACGATTTTCCCCTCAAAAAAGGGCCCGCCACCTTTCCCCTATGAGTGAAAATAAACACTGTTATTTATTTTTGCAGATAGTGAAATATTGGCCACAGAAGGGACAATCAGGGTTTCTAGTTTGGCGTTTTCTCATGCAACGTGATGACCCAACCCCAGCTCCATGGACAAAAGCTGGTCAGAAAAGAACAAAGGAACTAGGATTGACAATGCAGGTAATATAGCAGTGACCAATTTTCTTATTGGTCTAATTATTCTTATTCTTTCCTCAACACAAATGGAAGGAAAGGTTTGTCTATGTGTAATAATTATGTTGCGGGCTTAGCACACAATGGTTGTAACTCACTCTTTTTATAAATTGAGTTAAGATTGTTTTGCGCTAAGCCGGCACTATTGAAATCATATTGTTATCCCAGTAATTATGTCTTTTTGTCATAAGGTTTTCTTATTGCTATATCTTTTTTTGTTATAAAAGATACATGCATTAATGAAAAGTGTGCAATTTTCCCAAAAGCCATCACCCAAAAACAAGTCTAAAAGACCAGTCTCATAAAGTGCTCACTTGCAATTTCAAATTTGACAGAAAGGTCTCAATATCAATCACTGACCTAAAACTGTGAATTCTTGCATGGCTGATATATGTAGTTTAGAAGCTGGCTTGTCATCAATAGTTGTCTGATTGCCTTTGACTACCTAATTTTGGATTCAGACAACAAGTTTTTGTCGCAAGTAATCTGATTTGGCTACCAGAATATATTATTTTATAATACTCAAATTTTATTTTAAGAACTATTTTGTTTTGGCTTGAAAAACATTGGGTTTGGGCAAGTAAACTTTAAAGTTGATCATCCCAGGGCTCGATTTCAACAAAAACAAGGACTTGCAAAAATGTGACTAGCATTTTTCTCAAAATCTTAACAGAATACATAGCTCAATTCATATATGCAATATAAAAACAACATAGCACTATATTTAACTTTGAATGGAACAAGGGTGCAACTGTGGGATAGACAGGGAGTATTAAACATGTCTTTTAGATGAATCTTTAATTGATACAATGGATCTATCCAGTTGTTTCTAAGCTGATTTGAGCCTCATTAATTTAGACGGTAATAGTATTGCGTCAATTTCAACTCGCGAAAATTAAAATGGCGAGCTAAAATAAAAGTTACTCGTTTTTTTTTCAAAATCCACTCTCAATTTGCGAGTATGTGAGCTTAAATTTGAGCCCTGGTCATCCTACTGGGCAACCATTTTCAAAAAAGATTGTTGAGCCTTGTAGAAGTTAGACTCTATCATGTTTTGTTTACAGTATCCTGATGGTTATCTTGAGGCTCAAGCACAGAAAGAAAAAGAGAAAGAAGACACAGATACTCCTAATAAAAGTAAAGGCAAAGGAAAACGTAAAAGAAAGGACAGTGAAAATGAGAGTGCTGAAGGTTTGTTCAAGATGTTATGACATTTAAATAGCTACTTAACTGTTTGATAAGTTTAGTAATTGGATTGGATTGTCTAACTCACTTTAGAGGTCTTTTTCTGTAATCCTTATGTTGTCAATAATTAGTCAGATTAGCCAAAAAAATTTGGTTAGGGTTAGGGTTAGACACCTAAGCGTCCGGTGTCTTTATGCATTAAAGTTTTCCTTTTATTGTAAGATCTCTATGAAACTTCATATAATTATAACATACCATGCCATTAACAGAATTATACAGTAACCACAACTCTACCTGCCTTTATTATGGATTATTTCCCTTAGTAATTTGTGTGTTAAAGTTTTTAAATCTGGCTTTAATGTGGTTCCCACATTGCATTTCTTGTTTCTTATAGTTTAATCTTCTTGTTAATTATAAATGATATAGACTGACTAATTCTTATTTTGTGACTTAAAATGAAATACGTTTAGTACTTAAGTATAAACCTAGTCTCTGTGATAAAAAGACACAGTTAAAGATGACAAAATAATAAAACATTGACCAACGGAAATTTAGCTTAGCAGTGAATGACATGAAGTATATTACTGTTTAAAATGATGTATAAGTCAGGGAAGAATATTATCAAAAATATTACGATTTTAAGCTATACAATATAGAAGGCTTTACAACCAAAATTAGTTGTATGATGCTTGATAATATGGGGCCCAAAACAGAGTTTTACCGGACACAGAATTCCATGTCCATATATGCATAAATCACAAGTTGGATGCATGAATAACTGATGTCTGCATCCATGTGGACACACAAAATGTGTCGAGCAAGAGGATTACGAAAACTGCTTAATTGATTATTATTAATTTAATTTCCACCAACCCATTACAAAATCCAACATTTAAATGTAGACAATAGCCCCAATTATCAGCATATGTGAATGCAAATTATCTGTCATTTTAGTCTTAAATTTTCTCATTAATATGTAGGGACCCCTGTGTCCATTGGAACCCATAAAATTTAAGAGCAATGTAAAGCCCTGGCCTAGAATTACAAAATGATTTTCATAATTATGAGAATGATTATTTTGTCAAATTATGTATCATCAGCTATAGAATATAATCTTCATAATAACCTCCTCAACAGTGGTGTGTATTTTACTTATACTTTATTCATACAGAGAATGCCAGTCCATCAAAGAAATCTAAGAAGGTTGCTGCTTACAAGGTATCAGATGCTCAGTCCAAATTGATCAAGAAAGATGAAGAAAATAGTAAACTTTGGGATGAGGCTTTAGCTTTCACTAAAGAAGGTGGTCAGGTGAGCTGATACAAGTTTTAAGTTGTTTATTGGATCTAGTTCTTAACAGACGAGTTTAAGTTTTCAATATTGTTCCTGAAATTCAGGATTTTGTGGATTTGAGAAATGTTACTTTTTCCTATGTAAAGTTACTGAAGTCTCTTTTACTTCTATATTATATACTTACTATCTATTATTGAATCCTATTCATTGAGTTATATGAAATAATTAGCCATTATTTATACAATGTGTACGGTCCAGTGTTAGGTTCATTTGCCTTAGAATATAGCCATCTAGGCCTTGGCAAAAAAGTTAGTAAATGTAAAAAAGGGGTCTTCTTTAGGAGGCCTTGGCAAATAAGTTAGTTAGTAAATGTAAAAAAGGGGTCTTCTTTAGGAGGCCTTGGCAAATAAGTTAGTTAGTTAATGTAAAAAAGGGATCTTTTATAGGAGGTCTTGGCAAATAAGTGTTAAAATGTTTTTTATCACCATTAAAAATTAGTATACATGTAATTCAATATGACATTGCGTAAGTCTGAGAGGTATTGCTATATATGTTTATGAAAGGAAACTTTGTATAGACCAGTATGAATGATTGAACTAAATTGTATTTTAAGAATAATTAACACAGTTGTAATGTGTTTTGTAGAAATTTTTACAAAAAGTAGAAGAATTGTTTGCATGTATTTGTTGTCAAGATCTGGTATTTAAACCTGTAACTACAGAATGTCGACACAATGTTTGTAAGGTAAGAAATAATTAGTTTATCAATTTAATTTAAAAATGAAGTAAAGTATGTTTAACTTAAACTTCTTCAATGACAATAATAATAAATAAATAAGTAAAATCGTCCACTATAGATATATTCAATTACACAATAATAAATTCAAATTCATCATGCATATCTATGCATATCTGTTAATTAAAACTATGAAGCATTTACATGTATCTATGAAACTAAAAAAACGTATTTAATAGAAATGCATTCATGGCCTTAACCCACTAGGCTCAAGTGCTAGGCTGTTGAAACAATCACTGCTTTGATGTTGATAATTTTGCCTATTACTATAAATAAAAAAATTGAATCAGGCTTGTGCTCTTGAAATTATAGATGATGACTGAAGTGTTGACATTTATGTGTATTCAGTAGGGCTGTCACGATATACCGGTTTACTGGTATATTGCAGCTGTGGCAATACTTACTGCAATACGATCTTAATGTACCGGAATTTTGCAATATTTTTTATTTCATTGGAAAATTCTTCCTTTCGCGAAATAAAAGGAGCTCAGTTTTCCCATTGTTCATTCCATCTAACCTTAAGTTACAAGAATTTAACCGATTGGGGCGCATCACAGTCCTAAGTGACCATATATACTCAAAGAGGCTAAATTTTATCAGTAGCTGCATGTTACGATGTAAGATTTGCAATGTTTCTGTTAAATACAGCAATGGCACTACAAATCTAAAAGCCCACAACATATATTGTGGTAGGTATCGCGATACTAAGCCAGCGTATTCCAGTATATCGCGATATGCTTCTGACGTATCATGACAGCCATAGTATTCAGTTGTATAATTCGTTAGTCGTTTCTCCCAGGGAATGATTAAATTTAGCATATGACCATTCAGCTCCAAGCATGACGGACAGACGGACAAATTCTGTAAAATTATTAGAAGGTCCATCTAGATCTGCAGGTTTACAGGCCGGTCTGTCCAGCAAAGAATTTATCTGATCCACACAATTTTCACTTCATCAAAAATATGTAAACTGTCTTCAGTCCTGTAAGACTCTGTAAAATTGTGATCTTTACATGATCTACTTCCAGTAATATTAATTAACTGCCAAGTTTTGAGGTGACTGTATCATGTTAAATTTTTAGCCGGATTTTTCAACAAAAAATAGTTTGGGAAAACAAGGGCGAGCAGGCTTTCGGGCAGGCGTCCGGTGTCGTTAACAATTGTTAAATTTTTCAATTTAGCATATATCTCTGCCATTTATTGTCAGATCTTTATGAGACTTCATACTATGATAACATACCATGTGATGAACAGAATTAAAAAGTAACCACAACTCTACCTGCCTTAATTATGGATTATTTTCCTTCGTAATTTTTGCATTAAAGTTTTTTTAAATCCGGCTATAATGTGGTTTCCACATTACATCCTTGTTATAATATTGTTTTATCTACATTGTTGTTTTTATTTCAGTCATGTTTACAAAGATCATTTAAAGCAGAGGTAACATGTTGTCCAGCCTGTCGTACAGAGCTAGGTAAAGATTATAAGATGCCTGTTAACAATACATTGAATGAAATTCTACTCAAGTTCTTTCCTGGTTACGATGTCGGACGATGAAGATAACTTGTATTTCTTATATAGTGCTGTTTTATTCAATGTTAAATTTGTTACTATGTATTTGGGATCAAAATGGATGATATGTGGTAATCGTGTTCAAGAGGGGAGGGAAGGTGTGAGTTATTGTTAAAGAAAAAAACCTACTGAAAGAATTATTCCATTTTTAGCTCGACTTTTCGAAGAAAATGAGAGCTATTGCTATCACTTACGCGTCAGCGTTGGTTTTCAGGTTTAAGTTTTTTTGAAACTCTTATATCTTCATCACTATCCAAGTTATTTTATTGAAAGTTGGTATACTTATTTAGTGGGACTATATTAACCATACTGTGAAAGGGGATCACTCTGGATCAATTATTTTTTGAGTTATTGCCTTTTTATACTTAGAAAATTGCAAAATATGAGGTTAAGTTTTTCCTATGTAAAATATCTTCAATACTGATCAAGATATTTGACTTAAAGTTTGTATAAAATTAACACTATATTATCATTCAACATGATAACTGTGATCAGTATACAAAATGTTAATTTGACTAGAAGAATTACTATCTAACAATAAAGACAATGAATCATCAACAAAAGGTTAATCATTGAGGCCATTCAATGAAAACGAATTTACACAAGATGAATGACAAAATGAAAACGAACAGTTTAAAGGTTATTGCAAAGTCTCAATCTCCTCAGATTCCTATTTGAATTCTTTGAGACCAAGCGCCTTCAAGTCAACATCTATTTCCAGCTGGAAGAGGTCATCTGGCAAGGATACCAAGACGTGTTTGCCTTTAAAATGTGCATGAATTATTCCGTCACGAGTGTACACATTACTAGTTGCACCGTCTTTCTTTACAACGCCAAACAGCTTCATTCTCAATGGGGTACGATCATCCGTGATGAATACTCCCTGATACATAGGGGATGACTTCAGGTACTTTTTGGAACAGAAAACTTTGTACAGCTTATTCCGCAAAATAAACCGTACAATGATTTGTTTCGAGCTAGCTTAGGTTTAACCGGGTGAGAAACACTAATGTCAGAAGAGCAGAATGGTTTAGACTGCCGAGCGGTATCCGCGTTGACCCGAGCTTCTGTGCTACCATCCTTGGCTGCCAGGTTTGAGAGATGATTAAAGAGATCGACAACCTATTCTGTAAGGTCTGTATCTGAAGCCACACTGAAGTTATGTATACGACAGTTTTCCCCTCTAGTGTGCTGTTCTAATTTATCACATTCAAACCTGGTGGTACGAACACTTCAAATGCTCTACTTCATCTTTTGTTGCCAACTTGTTTATCGCATCATGTAAACTTTCAAACTTGGCATCTAGCTTCTCGTTGAGCTTCTGTTCTAGAATTTCTGAGAAGGCACCCAGGTCACATGCTGCGAATTTGTTGACTTTACCTCTGGAGCCCATTGTATGATTGAAAGTTTTTAAATCTAGTATCCAAATTTAAATATCCGACTTCAAATGTCAACGAATGTGCAAACAACTTGACAACTTTCCAGTATCGCCAATATTGCAAAGAGTAAAGTAGTTTATGTTACAGTCACATTGAAAATAAGTCAGTCTACACACTAAAATATTTCACATGGGTTTTTTGTTGACCTTCACGCCGAGTCCGTCTTTTTCCATTCGGTACTATATCTACACAAGTATAAAGGGAGGTAACTGTGGATGAATTATTTTTAGAGTTATGCCCCTTTATACTTGAACATATAAGATTAAATTTTGTTCTAATGAGATATTTTTAGTACATTTGTACTTTAAAATATATATATCTGAATGAAAGATGAAATGCTTTTTCATCAGTTCTTCATCTATCGGACTATAAAGAAACATAACTCTGGATGAATTACTTTCTGAGTTATTTCCAATTATACTTTAATATTTAAGATTAAAGTTTGCTCAAACTGAATATATTTTGTTTGATAGAAAGTTAGTATGCTTATTCATCAGTACTACATCGACTCAACTACAAAGGGATGTAACTATTTTTGGAGTTATTACCCTTTACTTAAATGTTGAAATTTGTTTAAATTGATATATTTATAGTTCCATATAAAGATATTTAAATGAAAGTAGGTATGCTTATTCATTGATACTATATCTACTTAACTTTGAAAGGACGTTACTATGGATGAATGTTTTAGGAGTTATGCCCCTTTTATATTTTACAAATATGAATTGGTAGTTATTGTTTGACTGATATATTTCCTTAAATTTAAGTCCTGTCTTGAAATCATTTTTTTTTAAAGATAAGCCTTGCCTTGAACAAAACACGCGAAAAGTCGAGCGAGCTGTTCTTGGACTGCTCTTGTATTAATTTCTAGCATGATATCTAGATTCTTGTTTGTATTGTTGAATTTTATTCATCTGTCAGTGATACATACATTTACCCCTGTGATTGAAATACTAATTACAGTACTTGAGTACTCACAGTCAATAAAAATAGATCCATCAGGGCTCACATACTCCCAAAATGCAAGTGGGCCTTTAAATTGCGAGTGACTTTAATTTTAACTCGCAAATTTTGCGAGTTGAAATCGCTGCCAAAAATATTACTGTCCAAACTAATGAGGCTGAAATCGGCATTGAAACGACCAGATAAATCGATATCATCAATTCAAGATTCACTGTAAAAACATGTTTGATATTCTTTGTCTATCCCAAATGATGCCATTGTTCTATGTATGGATGAATGTAGTATTATGTGGTTTTTATACTGCTTATATTAATAGTTACTACGTATGCTATTCGGAGACAAAATGCAGGTGTTTTTTTTTTCATTTTGTGAGTTGAAATAAAATCAACTTGCAAAAATTTGCAAGTCCAACTTTTAGTTAAATTCGAGCCCTGCATCCACTAAGCCTACTAATTTAAATTTTGATATTTGTTTGAAAATCCTCAAACATAGATACAGATAATGATTTTTATTGATAGTGAGTTCTGAGGTATTGTAGTAAGTATTTAAATCTATGGGGTTAATGAAGGCACTGCTGACAATTATTTAAAATTTAACTATAGAATGCACTGGAAAACATGAAAAAATGTGTGAAAAGTCTGTTGTGCTTACTGGTTGATTAAATGTATTACAATTACTCATGTATGTGAAAATGTTATTATAACGGATGGTTATACAGTGTATCATTGTATATAGCTTGTGATTTGAAAATGAGAATCAGAAACTACACAATGTGATTATTAAAATGAATATAAATGATGATGAATTTCTGTTTCTGGTAGTGGGTCAACATGCCTAAGTTAATCTAGTTTGTCTAGTTGTGTGTTAATGAATAGAAACTAGTTTGATATATTAAATGCTTGTATAACATATATATATATAAACATATATGAACTATGTAGTGATATGATTGGAATAAGTTTGCATGTATTTATATTACCTATATTTAACCAGGTTTTCCAAGGAAATTGGATTGCCCAATGTTAGCGGGCGGGCGGGTGTCAACAATTGGGTTTTCACTCTATAACTTCAGTTAGAAATGAGCTATTGTTACCAAATTTAGTGTGTTGGTAGGTCTTGTGGAGACTTAGCTTGGGATTGTTTTTGGGGTCAATTGGGTGAAGGTCAAGGTCACTGTTGATAGAAGATTACTCCTCTATTACTTGGTGATTTTTTTTCTTACTTACAGTGGCTCCGCCCGGCTTGCATAGTCGTTCACGCATCTGACTTAGAATCTAGTGTTCTATTGGTCACTCACTTTAACAGTGTTTGAAACAATGATAGGAGAGAGAATGGCCATAAAAATAATTTCATTCAAACCCGCGACCCATAGGACACTAGGTTGAAAAGTCTTAGGAAAACCTGGTCTTCCATGGAATTTCCATGTCTTGTTTTATTCATGAAATTCTTAGTTGATCATATTTATTACTAATAAAATAAGATTGTAAATAGTTCATTGATAGTTATTTTAATTTACCTTATAGTTACGTAACTTTAAATGAATTGGAAAATTACTTGTTTTTCTCATCGACATGAGTGAAAGCTTTCATTTTCAGATTAGAAATCTTATGTCTATAGATGTATGCAATAACTATGAATTGATGTAAGAATTTATTTAGAACACAGGGTTATACTGTTAAATGCTCAATATTTCATTTCCATCACCTAATAACAAAGTACCTCATTTGAAATGATAACCTACTACATGTTTTTAGCTTAGCACTAGAAATTTTTGTTGATTTTCAAGTAGCTATAATGCCTGTTATGTTACTGCTTTAGTGTCCAAATAGTGAACATTTTAGCAACTTCTTGTATTCCAACTACATGTTTGTTGTGTTTGCTATATTCATTAACAATGTACATTAAATCTAGTTACTATCCTCTGGTAATTTTTTTCTACGCATCTTAATTACGAAGCCATTTTTGTTTTGGCCTCGATTCCAGGTTACCCTGTGACGTCATTCTCGCGCATTTCTGTTAGTAAGCAGTACGATGATCTTGCCACCAAAATGTGGCGAGTCAGGGATTTTGAGGAACTCTTTTCATACTTTTTCCCGTGAAACATTGAAAAAGGGTGTTTTTCTTATTACTTACCAAGTATAGTTTTGAAAATGTCGTTTTCTCAAAAATAATTAATGTGACAGACAGATTGGCATTCCTTATTTCTCGCAATTTTATGAAAGTCATGTGACAGGTAGCATACTTTTTTTGGTGAGATTAAAAATAGAAACCAATCAAATGCATCGTTTCTCTGTATTCTCATGTCAGCCATATTGGAAATCTCTGCTTGACATATTTTTATACCCCCGCTTCGAAGAAGAGGGGGGTATACTGTTTTACCCTTGTCCGTGCGTCCGTCCGTTACAAAATTTCCGTCGCAGTTTTCTCAGCAACTATAACATGCAGCAGCCTAATACTTTGCATATTGCTTCATCCCTTAGTCCCATGTGGTGTAAAGTGATTTCATGCTCCTTGCTCATCTACTTCCTGTTTGTCGCATATTTTTAGATTTTTGCGGGGGTATCACTAGTGAGCATTAGCTCACAGATTTATTATTTCTTGATTTCTACGATAGCTTTCAGTTATTAATAAAAGTTGTAAAAGATAGACAAATGAATAAAATATTTGTAGTTGGGGTCATTTATTAGTTGAAGCCTTATTTTGTATACAGTCATAGTTTCTACGTACACTAGGATATGTAATGCATTGACATTTGAATGTGTTCATTATTTCTTTATTAATGAATAATTATTAATGAAGGAAGTGCTTGTTCTGAAACTACAAAGCAGGGACCTGTACTTGGCTTATTTCTCTCAACCCTGCTAAAAGTTATGTTGATATCCCTCTTTCAGCTTCTCTAACTTTCAATTCTAAAACATTTATTATTCAATGTATGTTGGAAGTTTGTTTTTATGTGTATCCTAGTTCCATATACTTTCATATTTGTATCAAATCATTGTATATTCTTGGTCTTAGCACAAAACTATCCTTAGCTTTGATTACATGTAATTTTTCAAGTTTTGTGCCTACGCATCCCAAATATTAGATCGAGGACAATGATTTGATAGATACAAGAGTTCACTACAGTAGTTGAAAACAAATTGCTTGTATATTACTGATTATGTAATGAGTTCATTGTATTACAGTTCATTGTATCATTTGTATTTGATTTAAATAAAACAATCCTCTTTATTCATGAGTCTTGTTTTCTTTATAATTTCTTAGCAAGATTCATGATGATAGTCCTAAGCACAGGTGCTAGTTACAAATTTTCCTTATTATAGTAAATTTATACTATAATAAGGAAAAATTGTGACTGGCACCTGTGGTCGTAAGCATCAGGGCTTGACATAAAAGATTGTCTAATTACCCCAAGAGTCCCAGTATGTTTGGGTTTGGGCATCTTGTTACTGCTAATAAACATTTGGTTTGGGCAAGAGAAATGTATGAAGCTGGATGTCTGAACAGGTTAAGTACTTTAAAAATTAATGCTTAGCCCTGGCCATGCTTTATATAAGGGACCTTAGTCAGTTATTTCCCTTGTATACTCTTCAAATAGGTAGGTCCAATTAGTTTGATTACTTGGATTTTACCCTTACTTTTCAATGACAATTTGCCAAAATTAATCTGAAATAACTTTGTGAGTCTTAATTTGTTTGAAAATCAAGCTAAGTATTGTTAGGGTCAAGAACTATCTAAATTTTTATCACTTCTGTCAATATCTTGATTAACAAGAAAGATATTCGACGAAATTTGTTTGGACTTCAATGATAGAATCTGAGAATTGTAGCTATAAGAACCTACTGACCAATTGGATTGCTTCAGATTTTATCAAGGAAAGATAACTGACTTGAGTCCTAATTGATTTCACCACCTTATAGCATATTTACTTATTATTGCTATCTAGACTTTTGAAATGGTTTTGCGCAAGGCCTGCTATTTGTACTTGGCATAGGAGCCAGTTACAAAACAAGATTGCTACATAGCCATTTCCTATGCAATGATTTTCTACGTAGTAGTTAGCTCCTAATTTCCTTGCTGAATACATTTTAGAGCCCTGAGAGGTCACAACATTGTTGTACCTTAAAGAAAAATTGGTGCATAGAACTTGGTTTACACATAAACTTTATGATAAAGTACTAATACTTCTAGAATCCATGGAATTGTTATTAGACTGTTAAATGTTATCTACTAAGTCTTGTCAAGCAGTCATCTAAATAGTAAAAGAGTTCAGCTCAAGTGTATATGGGTACCTGCAAGGATGGAAAAATTCTTTTGCACCAACATGTTGGCTGCACTAAGTGGAGTAAGACTACCCAGGGAGATAGACAGACAGACGGACAGATATAGTGTGACAATATTAATCTGAGCTTGAACTACCTTACTATAATAATTACACGTTTCACTAAAATTATGGGGAAATATGTAATATTCAATAAAATAAAATAAATTGTTCAATGTATGTATTTTGCTTAAAGCTTCTGATAAAATGCAGACTGACAAAAATGGAAAAAAAATACTGAGTTTAATATATTCTTGCATAAAGGTCAAGCTCAGGTTAATTCTGTTGGACTATACCAATAACCTGACGACTAGAGGTAATAGCTGTAAAGTTGGCAGACATGCATAAGCAGGAATTTAAGACTATAAAATGACCATTAAAACTCAGTTTTATCATGTAGGCTGAGTGAGGCCCAAGCATTGGGTCAAGTCTTAGGAAGACATTCATGGGAAACTGTTGAACTGTTAAATTTCGTACACAATGAAATAACCAGTACATGTTTGTGTAAACATTAAAATAAACCAATCCATTCCAAAGGTAGGTATTGAAAATAAAGGTTGTATAGTTCATTATGGTGTAAAACAACCACCCTATATGTCAATCATGCTTGTAATGGTAGAACGCTTTACCATTGCACCAACAAGACACTCATTAAACATATAAAAAGTAAAGCTATAAAATATTTTATAGTCATCCCGAGAATCCCATGTGGATCAGTTCATTGTATTGTTTTCATAAACAGGGTTTTTTGGGTTTTTTTGTGGATGGTAGAAGTTTAGCTACTTTACAAATCATATTTAGACCATTTATAAACTTGCCAGCTGTTTTGTAGCTGTTAGGAACTGGCGCTATTTACAGCCACAGTCTGGATTACCTGCCCCTTACCACTATTGTTATTGGGTCAGGCAAACCACAATAGTGGCTGCCCCCAGAGTTATTATTCAGGTAACTAAATTTTTGTTTACATTTTCTTAATCTTACATGATTGCTGACGATAGTAACTTTAGTAGTAATTCAGACATGAATTAGTCTTGTTAGTATTTTGGATACTTTATTTAGCATAAATGTAACAAAACAACTAAAAAAGGTATCCACTGTAATTCTTGTACAATGATCTTTTGATTTAAGCCTGTGTAGTGAGAACTGTTCATTTGAAAACATTATCATCCAATACCTAATTCATTACATTGGGCGTGGTCATTATCATGCTTTGCCTGACATTTTTTTACCTGTTAAAGTATGACTGGGAACCAGACAATTTACAGCCACAGCATTTAATATACAGAAATGTTCCGCTATGCAGACCCCTTTGGTTAAAGCAAAATTATTTGAATTTTGATGATTTTCATGTTCACCCCATATGCTATTTGAGCAACTTAGATCATCATGATCAATGGACGATATCTGGACTTTAAATATTAGTGTTTTTCCCTGCATTAAAAACACCTATACCATTACATTGAGAATATGTACTAAGAATTATAGGATTTAGTCCATGTCTTGTGCTTTTCAGCAATAATGTATAAAAATATGCGCTTGTACTGCCTGTGCAAGGAGGGAAAAACCCATAAATTGGAATTCCAAATGAGGTCTATTTTGATGGTCCTAGTAGTAAACTTCACTGTATTAAACAGGTCACAACCATTCCAGTATGATATCTGGTAAAATATTTAATTAAAAGCACAACATTCCATATATTTTTTCATTTGCTGATTTATTATTTTCATTAACAACATCATTTAGATATATAAACAAATGTGATCAGAATTAACAAAATTAAGAAAATCATAAATACACCTAAGGGAGTATAGACTGCATCAATAAAGTGCAGTGTTTCAGTTGTCTCCCATTGGATAAATCAATAGGTTAATAACAATTATATGTACAGTCCGACAACATTAACCTGAGCATGACCTTTATGCAAGAATATATTAAACTCACTATTTACAGTCTATTTTTGGTCTTCGTTAGTAAATTGCGCATTATCGGAAACTTTCAGCAGAATACACGTACTGAACAATTAATTGTGTTTTCACAAGAATAAATACTTATACATAACATGCCATGTTAACAAAACTGATTAATAGTCACATAAGTTATTATAAACAATTGTAAGATCCTATACAGGCATACAGAAACTCAAGATTAAATATAAGTGAAGCGTGTAATTATAAGGTAGTTCAAGCTCAGGTTAATATTGTCGGACTATAGATTCTAGAAGACTGATTAGTCTAAATTTTTACTGCCTTCGTCACAATGATACTCACACTCATGTAGTACAACACATTGACAAGGACACATAGTTGGCAGGAAACAAATATGTAACTACACTCAACATGAAAACAATATACTAAGTACTCGAAATCAAAACTTGGTCTGTAAATATACACTTTACACTTAGATGTACCCTTGGTAGGCAGCCGGCAGGGTTCAAAATCATAAAAACTTATTTACAATGTAAATTATGTTGATCATTGATCAACTTTAATGTAGACAAAACAAAATTTGCATCAATAGTTGTGTTTCAAATCGGCCTACAAATTAACAAGAAATGTAATGTGGAAACCACATTAAAGCCGGATTTAAAAACTTTAACACAAAAATTACAAAGGGCAATAATCCATAATAAAGCCAGGTAGAGTTGTGGTTACTGTCTTATTCTGTTGATCATGTGGTATGTTATCATTGTATGAAGTTTCATAAAGATCTAAAAATAAATGGCAGAGATATATGCTAAATTGAAAACTTTAACGCAATTGTTAACGACACCGGACACCCCCCACCAGCCCAACTGGCCACCCGCCCGCCTGTGTTTCGCCAAACTATTAGCCGAATTTTTTTTTCGTTGAAAAATCCGGCTTAAAATTCAGTGTTTGCAAAAGATGTTGTTATCATTGGAAAACAGCGCAGACTTAGCTACCTGTGCCGGCACAGATCTATGAAACAGGTGTACAATAATAGACAAACAGGCCACTAATAGAACTTTGGTAAAAAAAAAAACAATTTTCAGAGTAATATAACTTATACATATAATGGTGTTTTTAGCTCAGAACCATGTCAGCTGCCTGTTGATTTGACTAAATTCAAAATTTCATTTACATTCAGTAATAAATACATGTATAATATACAGATAGTATCAGGGACAAGAAACTTAATGCACAATTTTAAACGAAAATACATTACAAACAAACAAGCTAAAAGTTTTATTTTGAGACAAGCTTCTGAGACATACCTAGCAAATCTTGTATAAATGATTCTTCAACATTAACAAGGACACATAATGTAGAATAATAGACATTGTACATTCTGAATACAAGTTGGAATTTAATCATTAGGTTAAATGAGATGAAACAAAGTTATGAACATTAAGGTTAGATTATCAAGTATAGTGCGTAAATATTGACCCCGACCTAACCTTTCACATTTGCATCTAATAATTATCTACACATATCCCGACGAAAGTCAGAACCACGCCTATTTTACACTTCAACATCGATCGTAAAATTATAGAAGTATGTTTGTGTGTTAAGTTTTAACTCATAATCCTCACGGTTAAGGTGTAATCGAGCATTAATACTACATTCGTATTCAATGTAATGAATATTCTTGCATAAAGGTCAGGTCGGGGTCATTATTTATGCACAATACTTTAAACATAATAACACAAGTATTGTTGAATTTTATTCCACTGTCAGTGGAATATTGCCAATTTGAAGTTGCCTAATTGACATGAAAAATATTGCAGACAAATTTTAAATTGATCATGCAATATTGTCAATTTTGAAAAAATAACAAAAATAATAAATACAAGTGATAACAAATTGGAATGAATGAAAACAAAGTATAAGTACATTAATTTACAAGTATTATAACATGTAAGACTATAAGTAACTTACTCATCCAGCAGGACAATTTAGTATGTCTTAATTAAAGCCATATCTATCTTTGATTATAAACTATGCGTAGCGAAAAATGTAAAACACAAAATGTTTCACTGACCTAAATTTACCCTGAGAATAATGTTTTATCTAAGCAATTATTTCAGTTTGAGCAACATCTCTTTTTTACAAATACTGATTATGTATGAATCTTATATATACTTGTATGTAAATTATACTAATTATCGATATGGTACATCAATATTAATGACTGTTGTAGGAAATATTCTATTGTTAGACCTGATACAGGTAGAAATATTCAAAGGTGCTCATTCACAGATTTCAACTTAAATATCAACTTTTTCTAAAACTATCAAAATTGTATGGAAATATTTTTGGAAGCAGGAAAGTAGTGTTCTGATAATGACAATTTTAATGCAAATTGACATACAACTACAAATGATGGTGTTTTATGTAGTAAATATCTATCCTGTATGTCACAGTATAGACACTTTTAGCACATTTTTGTGAGTTTATTGTATAGTTTTTGCAACATTTAGGTCAGTTTGTCTTAAAAAAATAAGAATTAATATTTTTGACACAATTACAGACACTGAACGGTATTTTGAAATTATAGAAAAAATAAACCAAATCTGTGAACTATTACCTTTAAAATAGATAAAAACAACTTTCCGCAAATTTTATACTTTTACCCATTAAGCCTATTGGTTTGGTTATGTTAATTAAAGCTAAAGGATAATCACACTATGAACTTCCCTACACAATGAACATTGGACACTGGTCACAATAACTCATCAATGCTTACATGTAAGTGAGCTAAAATATATGGTGAGCAATATATAGTGCAAGCTTAGTAATACAATTCTTGATGGAATAACATACAGATTTTGTAGCAGAATAAATGCTTTACCACAAGTTACTTACTAAGAGCATAAAAACAGCTACCGGTATACTAATTTATTTAAGTTCGACTGTGAAACAAGTTCTTACAACTTAGATTAATCACTTTCAAGTCAGCTTCCTAGTACCCTAGTACTGAGCTAGTAGGATAAAGTTTCTTGCTCAAGGAAACAATAGGGTAAGTTTTGGATGAAATTTGAATCAACGCAGAGCTGGCTATCCAATGATTACCAGTCCAACTTCGTAACCCCTCAGTCACGCCCGCTCCTTAAAAATAAAAACAAGTGCCAATATTTCATTCTATGAGCAAGATAGACAACTGTATAACACTTTGATTCTAACATGAAAAAATAAATAATTTGAGCGTTAAGTTTTATTAACCAAGAAGTAAATTACAACAGTTGTGTATGTGTTCAACGTTAAAACGAAGAATGGCGTTACATTTAAATATAGAGCAAGAATGCATGTGCCTATGTTAGAATTTAAATTCACTGGAAAGTTGAAATATGAACAATAACAAGAGCTCCGCTGGGCGGGGCATTATACGCCCGTGTGCAGTCCATGCTGTGTTCTATCTCATATAAAGTCCCTGTGACCTTGACCAATGACCCCAGGATCTCAGAATAGGTCCCATTCTTAACAGGAGGGCTATCCAAAGCAAAGATTTTGAGAACCTAGGTACAGCCATGGTTGATTTATCACCGACACAAAGTTTTCCCATACAAACTTCCAGTGACTTTGACCCTGGGGCCTCAGAACCAAAAGTTCTCGCCCTTGACCCAAAGAGTATTGATACATAAAATTTGGTGATCTTAGGTAAAGTTGGTTGTTGGACAAGGTTTTTCCTCATGATTTTTCTTTTGACTTTAACCTTTAACACAGGGACCTAAAACCAAAGGGGCATATGCTAGACATTAAGGCTACCCTTAAATAAGATTTGGAAAACCTACAATGTAGGTACAATTATTATTGAGTTACTGTCCGGAAAATGTTTCAATATGAATTAAGTCCCTGTGACCTTGACTTTTGTCCCTGGGGTTTCCAAATCAAAAGAGAACATCAAATACCAAAGAGCTATCAACACATTACATCTTGACAAATGGGCTGATCCACATAAAATTTTGTTAACCTAGGTACAATCATTGTTTAGTTATTGTCCGAACAAGGATTGTCCATATGATGCCCCTGTGACCTAGATCTTTGACCCAGTTTTGACCCAAAACCAATTGGGAACATCCTTAACACATGGGCTACCCTCACATAAAATTTGGTGAACTAAATTCATTTTACTTATTAAATATAGCATTATTTCCATGGTCTGCCATTTTGACTTTGTTAACATATTGATTGGACATTTGAAGTCTCTGCTTGGTAATTTGATATCTTCTGGATGATGGTTTAAACTTGACCCAGGGGCCCCAAAATCAATAGGGAACATCCTTGACACATGGGCTACTCTCACATGAAATTTGGTGAACTTAAGTGCAGTCATTGTTGATTTACTACACATACAATGTTTTTCAATATGATGCCCCTGTGACCTTGACCTTTGACCCAGGGGCCCTAAAACCAATAGGACATAACCATGACACATGGGCTACTCTCCTAAAAGAATTTAGTGAACCTAGGTACATTGGTTGTTCAGTTATTGTCTGGACAAGGTTTTTCCATATGATGCCTCTGTGACCTTGACCTTTGGGTCTGGGGCCCAAAAACCTATTGGGAACATCCTTAACACAAGGGCTACATTCACATAAAATTTTATGAACCTAGGTACAGTCCTTGTTGAGTTATTGTCCAAACAAGGTTTTTCAATATGATGCCTCTGTGACCTTGACCTTTGACCCAGGAGCCCCAAAACCAAAAGGGCATATCCTTGACACAAGGGCTACCCTCACATAGACTTTAATGAACCTAGGTAAATTGGTGGTTCAGTTATTGCCTGGACAAAAGTTTCATTGTTTGCCATTTTGACTTTATAAACATATTGATAGAACATATGAAGTCACTGCTTGGTAATTTGATATCTTCTGGTTGAAGGTTTATACTTGACCCTGTTTCCCCAAAACTGATAAGGCACATCCTTGACAAATGGTCTACTGTCACATGAAATTAGGTGAACTTAGGTACAGTCATTGTTGAGTAATTACCCAGACAATGTTTTTCAATGTGATGCCCCTGTGACCTTGACCTTTGACAAAGGCGCCCCAAAACCGATAGGGCATAACCTTGACACATGGGCTACTTTCATATAAAATTTAGTGAACCTAGGTACATTGGTTGTTCAGTTATTGTCTGGACAAGGTTTTTCCATATGATGCCTCCGTGACCTTGACCTTTGGGTCTGGGGCCCCAAAACCTATAGGGAACATCCTTGACAAAAGGGCTACCCTCACATAAAATTTTGTGAATCTAGGTACAGTAGTTGATGAGTTATTGCCCAAACAAGGATTTTCAATATGATGCCCCTGTGACCTTGACCTTTGACCCAGGAGCCCCAAAACCAATAGGGCATAACCTTTACCCAAGGGCTACCCTCACATAAAATTTGGAGAACCAAGGTACATTGGTGGTTCAGTTATTGTCTGGACAAGTGTTTCATTGTTTGCCGTTTTGACTTTATAAACATATTGATAGAACATTTGAAGTCACAGCTTGGTAATTTGATATCTTCTGGTTTAAGATTTAAACTTAACCCTGTTTTCCCAAAACTGATAAGGTACATCCTTGACACATGGGCTACTCTCACATGAAATTTGGTGAACTTTGGTACAATCATTGTTGAGTAATTATCCAGACAATGTTTTTCAATATGATGCCCCTGTGACCTTGACCTTTGACCAAGGTGCCCCAAAACCAATAGGGCATAACCTTGACACATGGGCTACTTTCACGCCAAATTTAGTGAACCTAGGTACATTGGTTGTTCAGTTATTGTCTGGACAAGGTTTTTCCATATGATCCCTCTGTGACCTTGACCTTTGGGTCTGGGGCCCAAAAACCTATTGGGAACATCCTTGACACAAGGGCTACCTTCACATAAAATTTTGTGAACCTAGGTACAGTAGTTGATGAGTTATTGTCCAAACAAGGATTTTCAATATGATGCCTCTGTGACCTTGACCTTTGACCCAGGAGCCCCAAAACCAATAGGGCATAACCTTTACCCAAGGGCTACCCTCACATAAAATTTGGATAACCTAGGTACATTGGTGGTTCAGTTATTGTCTGGACAAGTGTTTCATTGTTTGCCGTTTTGACTTTATAAACATATTGATAGAACATTTGAAGTCACAGCTTGGTAATTTGATATCTTCTGGTTTAAGATTTAAACTTAACCCTGTTTTCCCAAAACTGATAAGGTACATCCTTGACACATGGGCTACTCTCACATGAAATTTGGTGAACCTAGGTACAGTCATTAGTGAGTTATTACCCGGACAATGTTTTTCAATTTGATGCCACTGTGACCTTGACCTTTGACCCAGGGGCCCTAAAATCAATAGTGCATATCCTTGACACATGGGCTACTCTCACATGAAATTTGGTGAACCTAGGTACATTGGTGTTTCATTTATTGTCCGGACAAAGTTTTTCCATATAATGCCCCTGTGACCTTGACCTTTGAACCTGGGGCCCCATAAACCTATAGGGCGCATCTTTGACACATGGGCTACTCTTACATAAAATTTGGTGAACCTAGGTACAGGCGTTGTTGAGTTATGGTCCGGACAAGGTTTTTCAATTTGATGTCCCTGTGACCTTGACCTTTGACCCAGGGGCCCCAAAACCGATTGGGAACATCCTTGACACAAGGGCTTCTCTCACATAAAATTTGGTGATCCTAGGTAGATTGGTTGTTAAGTTATTGTCAGGACAAGTTTTTTTTCCCATAAGATGCCACCTTGACCTTTGACGCAGGGGCCCCAAAACCGATAGGGAACATCTTTGACACATGGGCTACTCTTACATTAAATTTGGTGAACTTAGGTACATTGGTGGTTCAGATATTGTCCGGACAAGTTTTACCTATTTTAAGTCCCAGTGACCTTGACCTTTAACCCTGGGGTCTCAAAATCAATAGGGAACCTCCTCCACCCAAGGGCTATCAACACATAAAATTTGAGGAACCTAGGTTCATCCTTTCTTGAGTTATCATCCGGACAAGCAATTGTCCACGGACGGACAGACGGACAGACGGACAGACGGACAACAGCATAACATAATACGACCGTTTTTTCAAAACGGGCGTATAAAAATATGCGACAAACAGGAAGTAGATGAGCGAGGAGCATGAAATCGCTTTACACCACATGAGACTATAGGATGAAGCAGTATGCAAAGTTTCAGGCTGCTGCATGGTATAGTTGCTGAGAAAACTGTGACGGAAATTTTGTAACGGACGGACGGACGGACGCACACACGCACGCACGCACGCACGCACGGACAAGGGTAAAACAGTATACCCCCCTCTTCTTCGAAGCGGGGGTATAATGAGTCAAAAATATATACTGAGCTACACATACATTTTGTACAATAAATTTGAAATTAAAGGTGAGCATAATGTTGAATATGGATTAAAATAGTGTAAATATATTGTTTAAATAAGCGAGCTTAAAATATGATATGAATCGTTATAGATACATGTAATTGTTCAAGCTGATAATCATAGACATAAAAAGAATTAATTCTTGGCATGAAAATAATATAGCATTACAAAAAATATCATTTTACAAAAAAAGATAAATTTAGAATCTGAAGCATTTTTAAAGACTACCCAATTGTATATTAAAGTTTAAGACCAGTAAAACGTTATAAACTATTATCACAGTAAACAACTTCTGCAAAAACCAAACTGACATTTACTATATTAGCATTATACATACAGTTATAGGTCGTTTGCGTTAATGCTGGACCCCTATTTGCCGTAAATATCTTTTAAGCTATAACAGCCATTTAGCTAAAAAATTTAATACAATCTTATTTCAATTTTTCCTTCTAGGATTTAAATTTTCAGAATTTTTAATAGATAAATAAAAAAGTTTTCCATAAGGTATAATGCAAAATATTTGGAATTTTTTATCAAAAATCCGGCGGGAGGTAAAGTAAGCTGTTCTGATTATAACATTGTCATACTTCCAGTGTATTTATTCTAAGTCCCGTGCGTTTACTGTAAATTTGTCGCTTAAATAAACACTCGACGGTCTACTGAATTGTAAAGCAGAGGCCCGTCTTTAAAATCGTAAGTGTAGAATATGTATAGATTTTGACGATACAGACGACAGTGATGATGATATTTGAGTTTGTATATACTGTTATACTTTGTTATCAAATAAAATTTCTAACCGGGCCTCATATTTAGCTATTATTTTGTATCTACTGTTATGTGGCTGTTCTGATTATGAAACATACCCATTTAACAAAAGTCTCTTTTTGGCTTCAAAATTTGCATTGCATGTCTATGGGAAGTATGTTATGTAATTAAAGAAAAATTCTGAATTTTTGGATTTGAGAAGGAAAATGCTAGTTATGATCACATACAAAATTTGAGTAAATTCCATCCGATATTATTGAGATATTTCATGATTTTAGGGGTCCAGCTTAAACGCAAAAGACCTATACATACAAACTAAAATTATGCACACAGCAACATCAAGTAATACATGTACATATATTGTTCTTTCAAAATTCACATAAGAGTCCATTTTCTAAATATATAACATTGTGGGACTGGGGCCTTCAAAAGTCACTAGTTTATGCAATCCAAGACCTACGCAATTATCTTCTTTAAGACAGTGTTTCTACAATGACAGCCTTTAAAAACAGAAGTAACACAAATAATACAAGTAAAACAATGACAGAGCAGTAATCACCCATACTGGTTTAATTACACTAAGGAAGTTTCATATATAAACATGACTTAACTATTTTAACAAACAATAAAGCTGAAAACATTTATATCACTCTAAAGCAAGCTGATACAAATACATTAGCACAAGCTGCAGGCAACAAACAAATGCTGAAATAATTACACATTCAGAACTACCTCGGCGATCTTCTATGCAGATAAACCTCGGATATCATAAGGTGAAAAAGTAGATCTATGAATTTTGGTTTTCTGTGGTAATATAGTCTGAACTACACAGATATATGACGTGTGAGACATTGTACTGATGAAATGATGTGATAAAGCGTGTAACAATGTTGTTATTAAATGTTGTCATAAAAATGTCAGTCACCGGACCTGATAACCTGGTTGTATTCCTACTACGTCTGATTTCCGAGGTTTATTTTCGTAGATGATCGCCGAGGTTGTTCCGAATGATAATTACAAAGTAAACTATCTATATGTGACTGTAAGTTAATTGGGAAAAATGGTGAAGCACTATTCTCAGTAATTGTGTATTTTAAAGTGAATTTGTCTTGCAGTTTTAAAGGCATAAAAATGTTGCAACTAAAACCCCAACTATGAAGTGTTACACAGACGTACAATTGAGTAGAATAGTCTCCCTACTCTATGAATAGTGTAGCTATGAAAAGTTTACAATACAATAAGTCACTTAGGTTAGTTACAATAATGCTAACAGAATACTGGTGCTTCAAACTAAAACCGTCTGGTCACTAACACATAGCTCTGAGATCAGAATATCTGATATAAAATATACTGTACCCTTCTAAAGTCATAGGACAAAATGCTGGTATTAGAATTCTGATTCACATCCATGAAAAATACAGCAAGCCGTCGGAATTAATTACTATAGTCAGTATTAATTAGTTAATCATCATATAATGCTAATTATGCTACATTTAAGCTTTGATTATAGTAAAATTACTTTCTGTTTCAATTATCAATCTTACATTTCATAGGCCCAAGAACTTTTGGAGGGCACCGTTTATAGCGAGCTTAGTGCAAAACAGTCGTAACTCACTCTTTTTTTCAACTTGAGTTACGACTGTTTTGCACTTAGCCTGCAATATGTATGTTGTAGACAAATCTAGAATAATATCAGCAGTACTTTTTATAAGAGACATTTTATAGGTAGGAACACATTTTGATTAAGGCCAACAAAAAGGAGAGACAATCATCACCACCATCATGCTTCATATAACTGATATAATGAATTAGGGACTTTAGCCAGTTATCTTTCCCTGATTAAATCTGAAGCAATCCAATTGGTAAGTAGGTCCTTACAGTTGGAATCCTCGGATTTTATCATTGAATTCCTAAGTAAGGATACATGTAACAAAATATTTTATCTAATAGATTTTCTTGTTATGAAGATATTTACAGAAGTGATGAAATTTAGATAGGTCTTTACCTTAAAAATACTAAGCTTGAATTTCAAACAAATTAAATGATTTACAAAAAAGTTATTTAAAATTAATTTTGCAAATTGACATTGAAAAGGGTAAAATCTGAGTAATCCAACTAATTGGACCTACCTATTTGAATAGTATACAAGGGGAAATAACTGACTAAGGTCCCTTATTCTAAAATTTGATTGACTTAATTTAACTTATGGTGACATATAGCAGCCACCAGGTAACTACGTAACTGTCAAGTGGTAAACTAGTTACTTAAATGGATAATCAAAGTCTACAAAATTAGTGGGAATCAGGTTGCCCAGTACAACTACTTTTTAATTCGGGCAACCAAAATTTTCTTTTGGGCAACCAAATTTCTACAAACAAGAAGTAGTGTTTGAAACTAAATCAGCCTGTTCGGGCAACCACTTTCATATCCTAATTTCGTAGACTGTAATCTATAACCACTTATCTAAATTGCTAACTGGTAAGTGATTATCCATTTACATAACTAGATAGTCACTAAACTGACAAGTTGATTAAATAATTAGCTGGCAACATAACTATATAATCACTTAACATTTATTTAAAATTGCTGATTGGTAAGTAGGTAACTAGTTATGTAAGTACAGTCCCATCAAAAATTACTTTCACACTTGTAAAAAAGCTGGCTTTTCATTGATGTAATTTTATTTTACATGCATTTACACATCTGGATAATTACAATAGATGGTGACATTTAAAAGGAGAGTTATGATACTTTATATATTTGTTATTGTTATACACAGATATGTATCGTAAGATATGTTTTTCATTTCTTAAACATTAGTATAGTCCGACAATATTAACCTGAGATTGATCTTTATGCAAGAATATATTAAACTCAGTATTTACTGTCTATTTTTTGTCCTCGTTTGTGAATTGCCCTTGATCGAAAGCCTTTGGCAAAATACACATACTAAACAATTAATTTTGTTTTTATAAGAATAAATACTTTGAAACTGTGTCAAAATATTGCTGATTAACATGTTTCCCCATAAACTAATGAGTCCAAAATTAAAGTACAATAATATGTCATGTTTACAAAATTGATTTATATTCACATAGGATGTTATAAACATGTGTACAATCGTATACAGGCGTATGGAAACTCACAATTTTATGTAGTTGAAGCATGTAATTATTTCAATAAGGTAGTTCAAGCTCAGGTTAATATTGTCGGACTATATTTGTTTTAAATAATTGTACATTTACAAAAGTGTACAGGTTATAATGTATGGCACTGTACATAACCACTTAATTACTATGTTAGTTATGCAGTTATCTAATGACAGAAATATTCCACCAAAAATACTACATCAGGTTACCCTACTAAGTTGGTTCTTAATGCTTACAATACAATAACATACTAAATAAATACAAATAACAACTTAGTACAGTAAAAATATAAAATATCATTCAAAAACTAATAAAAGAATGATGTATAATCATACATATACAAATACAACAATAAAAACATGACATTTTGATATATATTCTAGTTAACAATAGTATGGAAAAATATAACATAGTAATTATGACGCTACTTACAAATCATGTAAATTTTGATATCAATCTATGTAAATTTTGACATCAAACTATGTAAATTTTGACAACAAATAAAACAAATTTTGATATACAAATTATGTAACTTTTTAACATCCAGTTATGTAAATTTTGACATCAATCTATATAATTATGAAAATTTTAAAACTAAATTTAACAATCAACTTAATGCATTCATGAAACTTTTCCAGAGCCATATCTGGACATAACTGTTATGCATCACAATAAAATGTTACATTTTAAAGGCACTAGTGACCTAATTTTCATTCTTTTTCTTAAGTTGATCATGTGTTCTATGGATTTGCTTGCACCTTTTTTTGTCGAGTTTTACAAAAAAAGTCGTTTTTTTATTTCCTTGCTCGCACAAAAAATTTGGTCAAACTGCTACATAAAGCAACTGAATTAAGTTTTTTTTTCTTCGCTTGCTCCATCTTTTTCAAGAAAAATCAGTAGAACACACCATCAACTTGTTGTGGATTGAATATAATGTTTTCATAAATTAGTTAGGCAAGGCAAAATTTTACATAAGTATAAAATAGACAAATTTGACAAGACCAAGGGATGGTCAAATTTCACGTGGATGCAAAGAGGATCATCAGTTCATACTTTATGTATAAGAGATGGTCAAAACAAGTAAATCTGTGAGCTAATGCTCACTAGTGATACCCCCGCAGTGAGAAATATGACTATCATAATGTAACTTTCATTTGACGAAATCTAAAAATATGCGACAAACAGGATGAGCAAGGAGCATGAAATCGCTTTACACCACATGGGACTATGGGATGAAGCAATATGCAAAGTATTAGGCTGCTGCATGTTATAGTTGCTGAGAAAACTGCGACGGAAATTTTGTAACCGACGGACGCACGGACGAACACACGCACGCACGGACAAGGGTAAAACAGTATACCCCCCTCTTCTTCGAAGCGGGGGTATAATTAGCATTAGTTAGTGCTGGTAAATTTTTATATCATTAGAGATGGTAAAAACTTTACATGGAAAAGAAACAGTGAAAATTTACATGAACTTCACACAGTGAAAATTTACATGAACTTCACACAGTGAAAATTTACATTAATAAGAGACGGTCAAAAGTGACATGAATTTGAAAAAATAAAAATCTACATGAATAAGGGACTGTCAAAATTCACATGGTTTTTGTTATCAATAAAATTTACATGAATTTGAAAAGGTAAAAAATTACATGAATTAAAATTGGTGAAATTTACATGAATTTCACATAGTGAAAATTTAAATGAATTAGAGATAATCAAAATAGACATGATTTGGAAATGGTCAAAATTTACATGAATGTAAGAGCATCCTCAGTTCGCTGTATTTTGGAATAGTTTAAAAATAATGCTGTTTTGTATTATAACGACACACCGGTTTCTTCCAACCATTTTAGTCCCTCTAGAGTTGTAGCTGAAAATATAATGACATTCATAATAAGTTTGGTGAAACATAGGTATAATACAGCACTTGTACTCTCTTGCCTTCAAGCTAGCTTTTATGGTGACATGGTAGTGTCCACTTACGATTTGAAAGGTTGTTGGTTCGAATCTCAGTTTGGACCATGAATTTTTATTGGTAACATTTGGCACCAAATGTAAATAACCCACAAGGAATTTAGTGCTTGCATTCTTAGATTGTCCCACAGACATTCAAGCTCAAAGAATTAAGAATTTAAGGATAAATTCTGTTTAAGAGGGGGGGGGGTGTAGCAGAAGTATAAAATGGCACTTGTACTCCCTTGCCTTTAAGCTAACTTTTATGGTGACATGGTAGAGCGTTACCACCAAGTACAAAGATACATATTAGCCAGATCAAGATTTCAGGCAACCAACAGAAGCTTATTGCTTCACAAAGAGACACATGGGGTGTAACACACTTCACAAGCTCTCTGCAGCTTGAGTATAATTATATAATCATCAAAGTATATGAATGAATGAAACATTTTCTTTTAGTCTCTAACTTCAGATAAATATAAACATATTAATGGCAAAGTGGTACACTGATATGCAAAAAATGCACATGCTCTATGAATGACCCACATTGGATAGTGTGTAGATGGTAATATACAGTCAAGGCTTGTAGGAAGGCTAATATGGATGCCCTGAGAGCTGAAATTGGCAGACTTTCTCTTTTTAGGGAAGGAAGGTGCTCAGATTTGCAGACTTTCACTTTTTGGGAAGAGAGTTCAGTTGTTTTAAGTAAGTACTACAAAAATATATATACTTCTAGGTTTATATTCACATCCAATAAAACCTTCATAACCAATATCTTGTAGTAGTTGAAATATATATTTATAATTTATCTCCCCTTGTAAATCTGGCTCACCACGATCAGGTACCTGAGCTATCTGTATATGTCCTGAAAATAATATTACAGTAATATTAATAATTTTTAATTTTCAAGCTTTTAATATTGTAAATAAATTATCTCCCTTGAACATTATACAATAACCTTCACAGAACAGCAGAAACTAGAGCTATCACTGAATGTGATAAAATACCCCCAATGGGTGTTAAAGAAATTGGGTGCTGAGAAAATAAGCAGAAAAGATTTTTTATCAAAGGACCATAACTCTGTGAAAAATCATTGAACTAACCAACCAACATACTGACTCCTATTTACCCCCCCCCCCCATTTTTTGGGGGGGGTATAATAATAAAATTATAGATAATAATTCTAATAGACACTCTGTATATATTAAAACCATGAAAAAAATACACTAAACTTGATTTTAAAAATTCCAATTAAAAGTTTTTCAAATGAAATTTGTGCCACTTTTCATTTCTTAGTATGATATCTAAGAACAATGAAAGTAAAAATGAGTTCAAAATACTGGAATTTATAGCATTGGAATTTACTGTTTGCTTACACCTTTTCTAAATAAAATATTTAAATAATGATAACAAACCTATATAAGGAAGAAATTTCTTTAAATTAGCTGATAGATCTCCTGATATGATTTGAGCATGAAAAAAATCCTGTAAAAACAAGGAAAATATTTCATAACAAACAAACAAAAAAGCACACAATAAACAAAATACAGATAAACCTTCCAAATAAGTTTTTTTGTTGAAATTGATTAACAACTATTAACATTTTTAATGTATTAGATTGCTTCATTATGGCAGGCAGCTTACCCATACAGCTTTTCTAGAATATTTTCAATCACTAGTACTCATCTACTGATTAACTTCAAAGCTGAGAAAAACCACATGATTAAAAAGAAATTTCAGACAGGGATGGGGCTGTAAAAGATTCCTGTTACATAAAGAAAACCTTGAAAAGTCACAGTATGATAATTACAAGAAATGTAATGTAGAAACCACATTAAAGCCGGATTAAAAACATTTAAAGCAAACATTTTGAAGGGAAATAATCCATAATAAAGCCAGATAGAGTTGCAGTTACTTTCTAATTCTGTTCATCACATAGTATATTATCAGTTTCATAAAGATCTGACAATAAATGGCAGAAATATATGCTAAATTGAAAACTTTAATGCAATTGTTAACGACACCAGATGCCTGCCCACCCGTGTTTCACCAAACTCTTAGCTGAATTTTTTTTCATTAAAAAATCTGGCTAATAATCAAGATTTTGTAAGGAAAAAATATACAAGATTGAAGAAATATCTGTGTAGTATAATACAACAAGAGTAATGTTATATGTCATGCAAATACGTGTATATAACAAATACAATAAGAAATATAACTTACAAACTGTAGTTTCAAGTTTGGATGGTTTATTTTCTTGATATAATCTACAGCTGAAAAACAAAACAGTTGAAATATTAGATAACAAAATCTAAACTGAAGAATGCCTATGTCACAAATGACTGCTGATTAGTTTCTCATGACTTTTTATCCACTTTTATACAGGCCACGAACAGACACCAGACCGACACAAAGTTGTATTTTATAACATATTCCTAGAGTGCTATGTGACTATCAGACCAATGTCATGTTTAAAGTTAAAGATTTAGATAACAAGTAAATCTGTGAGCTAATGCTCACTAGTGATACCCCCGCAAAAATCTAAAAATATGCGACAAACAGGAAGTAGATGAGCAAGGAGCATGAAATCGCTTTACACCACATGGGACTATGGGATGAAGCAATATGCAAAGTATTAGGCTGCTGCATGTTATAGTTGCTGAGAAAACTGCGACGGAAATTTTGTAATGGACGGACGCACGGACGGACAAGGGTAAAACAGTATACCCCCCTCTTCTTCGAAGCGGGGGTATCATAAGACAGCCATATTTAAATACAGTCATTGCCTTAACTTTCTCAAGTACTTGCCAGATTTATAGCAAAGTACAGAGAAGGATAGTCACTTTTTGCAACTGTAGTTTCATTCACCCAGTGCCAAACCCGTGGAATGTCCTACTGGACTCACTCAAGTGTGCCAAATCTCTAAAATATTTCTAAGAAAAAGTTAAAAACCCATTTGTTTCTTAACTACAGTAATGCTCACTGATTAGACTTGATCACTTATCCTTAGCATTCATTTCATCATTTTTATATTTAAGCATCTCTTAACCAATTCAATTTATTTATAATTATGCATATGATTTAGAAGCGCTTTTGAACATGTATTCAATATAAAAAGAGCACAATACATATATGGTATATTATATAAAAAAATAAGGACAAAATTATCAACTAGCCCAAATGCATTAAATAAGTAATTTTACTAGCCCAAAGCAATTTCCACTAATCCAGGGCTTCATTTCTTTTTAAATGGGGTTTAACATTGTATTCAACACATATTTAGGTCATATATATGACTGCCAGCTCTTCCTACTATAGGTTTCCTGGACACTTTTCTATCACCAGTACAAACTTACCCTACCACGAGGCCGACATCTCATGTATCAGGTATGACCTGCCGCGACCGGGCTCAAACCTGTGATCTCCGGATTCGAAGTCAGACATACTAACCACTACACCATGGCCGTGGCTACCATGGCTCCAGGCTAGTAAATTAAGGTGATTACTGATTAGACAAAAATGTTCACATAAAACATGCAACCAGACATGCAGACCTTAAAAAAACCCAATACCTCAAATGTATAAAATACACTCATACCTGTTTGTAAATTACTAAGGAAATAATTTGGTGCTGTTATTCTTGAGTTAAGTGGTTCTATTAAACACATAATACCTTCCTGAAATATGACAATAAACTATACATGTATAACTTTAATTCAAATATCATGATAAGTATTGAAGGTAATTCATATACAAAAAATCATAATTATACAAACAAAAAATAACCTTACTATCAATATAGACATCTGTACTCATAAACAAAATTGGATTACATATGTTACTTGTTCTCAATATCTAAACACTAACAATGCTTTCAGTTTTCGATAGAATGTACAGCAAGCTTGCTTTGTAATTAACTATTTCCATTACCAATACCCTATTAAAGTAGATACTTCTTTATTAACAGTTTATTAATTTGACCCAATAGCAACTGGTAAACAAAACCAATATGAGTTAGTTGAGACATGTTTTAAACATATAAAGACATTAAAGTGATTGTTTTGGTTACAATTTTTATTAACAATGATATTCAGGTTTAAAACATAGTAAAACCTTGAGAGATGGTCAAACTAAGACATTCTGAAAAGTGCCGGTCCGACAGACATGATGGTTAAAATTCCAGTCAGTCAAAGAAAAAGTGCATCGTAGCCAGTCCGAATTTTCAGTTAAATTTCATTTCTAAAATTAAATGAGGACAACTATTGGCTATTTTACTGTATTTTGAAGTAAGTACTGAATATTTGTCTTCAGTCAAAGTTTAAAAAAAAGCCACTAGAAAACAGTAATCATAAGTCATGACATATTGATATCTTCAGGTCCAGTGAAACCTGATTCGGTCCAGTGATTCTTCCAAGATCACTGGACCGAATGTCCAGTAATCTCAAAACACTATTTGGAATGTCTGATCAAATTTCAGAAGCTATGGGCATGAAGTTGCTAAACACCCAGTTGCTTAAGCAGGATTGGCTGTATGTTGAGATCATATATTGGCTTTAAAAAAGATGAAAGATGCAAACATAGAGAGATGTCTATTAAGTGGAAATGGTAAATAAGGATAATATCAAAATGAATACAGGAAACATCCGTCATAAAGACCACATTGGTTATTGGTCCAGGAAAGTTATACAATTTTTGACAATTTGTATGTCCCAAAGGCTTAACTGAGAATAAAATGGTCCCAATATTAAGACCACTCCACTATTAAGACCATCAACTTTGAACTTTATTGGAAAGGCAAAAATGTTTATAGACAAAATATTACTTAATTGTACACTCTTACATATGATTCATCTATTCATTAATAAGTCACAAACCTTCTGCAATCTTTCTGCAGCAAATTGTAAATTATCAAGATATGTCTTTTCCATCTCTTCCTTTTTATATCTAGATGTTCTACCAGCCATAATATGCATTCTGAAAATATCCATTAACATAAAAAAAACTAAGAACAGCTATTATATATAATAAAATGATTACAAACAAAAAAAATAAGTTGAACCTTGCCTTACTTCACTGATATTTTCTCTGCACAAGCAAACAAAATTAACAAATGAATCACATAGTTTAAAATAGCAAAGTTACATATGTAACGTGTATCCGAGCGGTCAACTATATATAAATGTATTTTCCTCGAGCTCCTTAGCTTAATGATTGGTAAAATGAAATAAAAAAAAAAGGTATATGTACAAGGCATGAACTATAAGACAAATTTAACAACAGCAACTATACAACATATCTATAAATACAATAACATACATGATTACGAAGAGCATCACAAAGCATGATATCAATAAAAGACCAAAAGTAATACACATTAAACAACATCACCAAATATATACACAAGACAACGAAGCAAGAGTGATGCTAAATAGACAATATTATCCAAGATTATCAACTATTGTTGACAAACAAACCATGCATATACAACAAACAGCAAAACTAAGCATGATGCAACAAATAGTAACGACATAAGACAATCAAATGAAGACAAATGCATGGACAATTATACACATTGCAAAATGACATAGATAACTATGATAGACGAGAGCTTCTCCGAAGCTCGTCCTTGTTATCAAATGAACGGACGATCAGAGTTACCTGTCTCCGTCGCCGAACTATATATGACAAAACATGATGGCAAGGAAAGTACAAGGGATGGGACAAACAGGAATGATTCAAATATGCTACAGAAGTTGAGCTATCAGCTCGTCTTAAAATTATCTATGGACGGCCGAACAACATTCGCAGCCGTCATCTAACTAATAAACTACAAAGAGGTGGGACCTGATATACAAATGACGGGATTACAATACTGATGAGCTATCATATATACATAAGCTCGTGCATATATCAAGTTGACGAGCGACAAGAGTGGATCATCTCTTTCGCTGAGTTACAAACAATATTTTCGATGACCAGTATAAAACATACACATAAAGTGGGTTTGGGATGTATAAAATACGCCAAGCTACCAAATGCTTCTCACCAAAATAATCAATGCTCTATCCAATAGCTAATCTCTATTACTGGCTCTTCGATACATAATCACTAAAGCACAAACTAAAATCCACAGTGTCCCCAGCCTTTCAACATAATACATTATTCAACTAGTATGAAACTCAGCTGGCAACCCCTAAAACTCTACAATAGTTTCAGGTATATATCTAACACGGCTCCAGGCCCTAGCCAGCAACTATGTTTCGGCTCTCAGCCTTATCAATATTCACAAACAACAACTATGGAACAACACTGCGAGCCGCGCGTTTCTCCGGCTGTACACCACTCTGGGGAAGCGAGGCTTCGGCAGAGTTGCGGTAAACAACAATGAGGGTTGGCTTCGGTCCTCCCAGGTATTTCCCATAGTGTTGTTTCACCAACAATCATATTATTCAACTAGTACAACATTAAGCTGGCAACCACAGAAACTCTACAATAATTTCATTTATAGACACATATCTAACACAAGAGATCCAAGCCAGCAACTTTATTACGGCTCTCAGCCTTAACAATATTCACAAACAACAACCATAGAACACTACTGCGAGCCGGGCGTTTCTCCAGTTGCATACCACTCTGGGGAAGCGAGGCTTCGGCAGAGTTGCGGTAAACAACATGGAGGACAATTGACTTCGGGTTTCCCAGGTTATTCTTATAGTGTTGTCTCACCAACCATTACATACGCGTACCCACTATAACAACTAACAATTTCAGTAAAATATATAACCGGAAGTAGATAAATATTTATTAATTAATTCTGGGGCTCAGAGTGTCGGACGTGCGAGTCTGCTGCCAACTGCAGACTGATCAAAATTGACTAATTTTCTCCTTTTATACTCTTCGTAACAACTATATTCAATGAGCGTCTTAAAACAAAGACGTACTAATGCATCTTTTGACCCAGATGAACTGACCTCACTTTGGACAATGTTAAAACCCGTATCTCCGTACCAATAATCGTCACACATAGATCTGTCCATATAATGAGTTGAAAAAAATAATTTTATAGGAAAATTAATAAAGTTTGAACATAAAAAAGTATTTCCTTACCGTTTACAATTAAGACAATTTGCATACTCAATGGACAACTCAAGCTGCATACGGAAGTCTTGGATCCTGTCTGGAAGAGCTGCTAGACCTAGTTCCCCTTTCTCCATTTTACCTGAAAATAGAAACAATTAAAGAGATTCACCAACATCTTTTTTCACAGAACTTCATGTAAAATAATCATCCCTGGATTTGAACATTCCAACAAAGCTACGTATTGTAAATGAAAATAACTATCATAATCTCTCAACATCTGCTATGAGATGCATTGTTATTAGGCTACAGACAGGATTTCAACTAATATGCCAGTAAATATGGGTTTAATGGCTTAGCAACACGCTGTATATGTCATATTGCCATGGTGAGTGACACAGTCAACCTACTCACTGTTCCTGGAAAGGCTATTTCTCTTGATTTAGCTTTTAACCAGTTACTTAGAGCATACTAGAACTGTCAGTGACTGACATCTGCCCTATACATGATTTAAAATTAGTGGTAGGAGGGCAAATGGCTGAAGAAACTATTTCATGACCAAGCTCAATGAAAGTATGCCCACCCATAAAATCAAACCTATGACCCCTTGATCAGTTAATACTGTTGCGCTATACTGGTAGAGCGCTATAGCAGGCCTGGTGGCATACGAAATCTCTTTACAGTCATTTGTAGGGCTGTGGATTGTCGAGCTAGTGGCGATACGATGCGAACCACGATTCATGTGTAGCGATTCACAAATCGAACCATGAATCACTTGTTGATGGAGAAGCATACAGGAAATCATGTTAATTTTTTTTGTTATAACAAAAATAAGTGAAGAATTACAGATGCTTTTACTGTATGGAAAACCATGTACTCTAAACATTTCTATTACTAGACCTTTTGTGTGATAACATTTTTTGTTTAAATGTGTTTCAATCGAAATTTTGACACAAGATACTACGGTCTCTACATAAATTATAACTTTTTATAGTAGTGCAGCTCGCTTTCAGTGGTAATTAAGCTTTATTTTTAAAAAAAGATCGTGATCCGACGATTTCAGAAGTGACAATATTTGAACTCAATTTTCTAGTCGAGACCGCGAATATCTGAGTACTCGGATACTCGCAGCAGCCCTAGCTAATAATTTGTGAAAATATAAAGATTCTCGTGGGTATAACTCGTATTTAGAAATAAATGTCCTGTTTTCTCTGCTTGGAGTGATCAAACTGTCTGTCAATCAATCAACTAATTATAATGAATGAATGATCAACACTGATCAATAATCAAGTCTACAAGTAATAAATATCAAATGAAATCTAGTAATAAAGAGCATTTATATAATGTGACACATTACAAAAAGTAACCCAGTACTTATAAAAAATATACCTGGCCAGTTGTTAATGAGAACATGTTCCAGCCCAGCTTCCTTACAGGCATCACCCAGTTCCTCTGACCCTTCAGCGTAGGGGAATGTACACTCCACATACTTAAACCCCGCGTCCTTTGCGGCTTTAAAACGACCGACAAGGGACGGGATCTCCTGAAACAACATCGATATATTGGCGGCAAATTTCAAAGGCATCTTTAGAAGAAGTCTGTGATCTGTCAACGCTAAAAAATTGATGTTATTTCAGTGATGTGGATTTGTGTTATCAGCTAAAGTTCAAAGGTCATTATGACTGAAGATGGTTACCGGAGTCAAGCTATACTAAGCTCAAAACGCAGGAACCAGCACCGAGCACCTGTTAGAAATAACCAGTCTGTTATGTTCAGTGCAGAAAATTGAGACACCGTCTAATATCACCGTAGCGAACTTTGTAAACAATATGGCGGCTTAAAGTTTTTCAAGGTAATACATATTTTGTTTACTTCTCTACGATGAAAGGATAAATGTTAAATTTCTATGATTTTAGACTAATGATAGAGCGCCATTTTGGAAGTCATAGTTTGACAGTTTAATTGATTGATAATTTAATTGGGCATATTAAGTTTAACAAAACAGTTAACGTTTTCGTATAAATCAAAGCGCTGAAGGCACCGAAATTTTTCGGGTTTGAAAAATCATTTTTTTTTGCTACTGCTGATCAGTTTTAGCATGGAAGGCAGTGGGGACAATGGAACTGGCTGTTTTGGCATACATCCAGAATATGCCCTGAGTGTGAACAAACGGTACGTGGCATGTAAACAATCGGTTGGTGGCGCTAGATCAAAATTCTTGCGAGACAAGTGAAATCTTAGGGCGCGTTGCCTAACGATTTTCGCTACGTTTCGCTATGAAAAAGTGCTTTCTTGTAGCAATTCGTCTTAGGAAACGGCTAGCTACTATGCTCTCTTCTCGTAAATTCGTGCCCCTTAACCTTTATTTTTGCGCATGCACGGTAGATGGATTAGGAAATCGGGTCACAAATATAAATATATTGTGTACAAACATCTAAATCAACAATTTGAGCAAAAAACTTGAATAACTATCACTTAAACTAACTCTTTCACCTTTTTTCAATGCTGCGTATAGTCCATGTCAATCAGCTGTTTGTTTCTCCATGGATTCGTGTTCTTGACTTTGGTCTATACATATATGTATAGACCAAAGTCAAGGACACGAATCCATGGAGAAACAAACATATTGGGGCTCCACAGGGGGAAGTATTATTTTTCTTACTCTTGAAATATGTTAGTGTTGAAGCTATTGTATATCTAGAAATAACTTTGTTTCAACGGTGCTTAGAGCAGATTTTAATGTTTAAAACTTCTAACTAGAGAAAAGTTTAATATCGTTTTTTTTTCACTTTAATTAGAATGTAGACAATCACAGGTATATTTGTAACTATGTATAACTATTTTTATAACGTAAATTCTAGAACTAAAATATATTGAGAGGTCCAAAAACAGTCAACAATAAACAAGGAATGTAATGGACATTTCATAAAACCCAGCGTTTTTTTTCCTTCTTAAAATGGGACCGGAAAACGGACCCATTCCCAATGACGACCGGACCCTTCCCAATCACGCCAACGGACCTTCCCAATTGTGTCAACGGACCCTTCCCAGTCGTTTCTTTTATTGGTATTTCCCAAATCAAGAGAAAAAACAGCATAAGTTGTCAAAACTAAAAAAATCGGCAAAAAACGGGTTTTAGAATTATTATAATAAAATTTTACTTTTGTTTATTTGTCCAAGTATCGTAACTGACAGTTATTTAATGACCGTGTGTCAATTATCACTTAAATGGGCAAGAGTCGGCAAATTTCAATAATCAATATCACTTATCATCAATTAAAAATAACTTAGAATCTTAATTCATGCCGTTCTTTACGACATCGCTAATCCGTTAATGTTGGTGAATAGCGTCATCTTGTATAATTATCATCTGAGAGTTTGTGTAATCACTCTTTCACACATTCATTGTTCCGCTTCATTAGTTTTACAATCAAACTAATGATGTAAAATTTAATGTTTACAAACAAACTCCTTTGTCTTACCGCGTAAAATTGTGCTCAAGTTTTATTTCCGGTCAAGGTCATTACATTGACTAATTTCTCACGGACCCGTGATTTTACGATTTTTTTATGAAACTAGCTGCCATTAAGCATAGAAATTGAAAGCTGTTCATGTCATGATGATTTCTCAATAATTTTCTCAATAGTTCAGCAATGGTTGAAATAATCCAACAGTAGTTTAATTGTTACTCAGAGTAAATTGTAAAACATTCGTCCCCAATAATTTCGTACCCGACAGTTTCGGACATTTAATATTTTTTTATGATTTTTATTGTGTTAAAATGAGACATTTTAAAGCCATGCTAATTGCTTTTCAAGAAGATTTTGAGTAAAAACTATAAGAAAGGTTATTTGATTAATTTGATCATAACAGATCTAAAAACAACTCAGACACTGAAATACTGGTAGCCTCCTTATTTCTGAATTATGCTGTGGTCTATCAGATAGTTTCATTATATAAGAAGATAAGTTGCTGGTAACTTTGAACACATTTCCATCAAGCTTGAGTAGATAATGTGACTGAAGATAATTGTTAATGACATTTTCCAAATGTTAGGATAAACAGCTTGTCATATAACCTGACCTGGTATATACCCTCTTTCTTTTTAAGCCTATTAACAATGGCACTATATTGTTGTTAGGAGTGTCCAAATTCTAGGGGTCATTATATGGATGGCCAAATTCTAAAGTCCCTTTATTTGTGTAATTTACCTCTGCATGTCTCAAAAACTACAAAATCTAGTTTAATTTAACTGTTAAAAGGCAGAATGATGCAGATATTTTACAATTTCTGTATTTAAATACGTGTTTATTAATATTCCCAATTTATTCTTAGTTGTGCATGATTTTCCCAATATTTCTCATTTCACGATTAAAAAATTCCCAATCGGAGGGGTACAGGACCCATTCCCAATCGGGTGAAAAAAAACGCTGAAACCACAAAAAATGTTTGGATTATCCGTTGCAACCGATTTTAATAAGTTAAATTAAACCTAATTAACGCCAACTTAAAGCGCTAATTGAATAGTGAGTGCAAATCAATACCCCGCACTGAACCCCTTAGCTAGGCAAAATAGGTCAACCAATGAAACGCGTCGTACCTGCACACACAAAAACAATGGCCGCCATGTGTAAAGAAAATTTAATACAAGTAGGTCAGGCTAGATTTTGCATCAAATTAGCGAAATATGGTTATTTTTTATCAATTTTGAGCAAAAATCGTGATGAGAACATATTGATTTTTGTTCTTCAAGCAATAATACATGTTAGTTCTGAATATTTTTCTGTAAACTGATTGAGCAGGTCGAACGCTACAAACTTGCATAGAATTCGGACACGCGCGATGTACTTGGTGTTGATATACCGTTTTTACTAAGGCACGAATAGAATGAGAAGGCACGAAGTAATGAGAAAGAGGCATAACGTCACAAACCAAGATGGCGGCCTTTGCCTAGTAAAACTTTTGCGCTCATAGCAATCACAGGTTTTCGGGGCGATTTCAAACTTAATAAGGCTTTAACAAGTATAAAATCACTGCAAAAACATATGTTTATTTGAACAATTACAATTATCAATTAATTTCAATTCATCTATAGTCAGTCAAACATAAAAACCAAATAGTCGGCAAACAGGAAGTCACATTTTTGCTGAGGCAGCCATTTTGATTTGTTAAAGTGCTTAAGGGTAGCGAAGATTTTTTTCGCTAGCTTTCGCTACGTAGCGAAATGAAGCGATATCTTGTAGCAAGCCGTTTCCTACGATTTTGCTACGAAGCGATACCTAGCGAAATGCTTAAGCAACTCGCCCTTATTTACGTTCAATATACATGTAATATTTTTTCAGGTATGAAATAAAACAAATCAGAAGAGAAAATGAAGAAGAAAAATGGAGAAGTCTATCCTCTCCTTACAACAGACTGGTTAGGAACACCAACATACAGACAAAAGCCAGTGGCTCGCCATATCAGGGGAGATGATAATGATGAAGAAGTTCCTATGTTTGATGATGAGGATGAGGTCTTTGATGTTATAGATCAAAAGAAAAAGAGGAGTGTCAACCTAGTTTGGTTAGATGTGTTTCTGCTAGTAGTTGACTTTCTTCAAATACTTGCAGTTATCCAGTCTATGGCATTAAGATGGACATTTCCAGAGAAATGGCTCAGATATACTTACTATCTCTTTGGCATCAATTTAGATGCTTGGGAAATCTATAAATTCACCAACAGTAGTGTGTATAAAAGTGTACAGAGCCACTACCTTGCCAGTAGTGAAATTGGTGTGTCCTATAGTCATATTGTGTATGGCTGGTTTGGTGGTGTTGGTTTCCTTGCCGTCTTATATGGAGCAATGCATTTAATTTTTCTGATTAAATTCTATCCTCAGTCCTGGGCAAGAAGGATCATGTCATGGATCCAGTTTTTCTATGTTGTCCTCATTCATGTTCTTTCACTTCCAATGGGGATAGTATTATTCAGATTATATGAGTGTGAAGGGGACACAAACAAGGTTTATACTATGAATGAATATGACTGCTTTTCAGTTGGACATTGGAAATTTGCAGCCCCTGCCCTTGTTTACATTTTCCTTGTTTTCGTGATCTATCCAGCATTTTTGATTTGGAAGATACGCCAAGATGGAATGACTGGAACATCGGAAGGACATCTTTCATTTATTTTAATGAAAGAAACCGAGTACAAGATTCATGTCAACAAAACATGGCTGCTTGGATCTATGTGGATATTTTCATCTTTCAAGCATAGGGGAAGATACTACAAATCTTTCCTTCAGATTGTAAAATTAGCTCTGTTGATTACCTATGCTGCTGCATTCCAAAATATCAATCACCAAGCCATTGCTACTGCTCTTATACTATTATTTGTCGTGATTGTAGCTGTAGTTATCAGACCTTACAGGTTAACAAGCTGCAATGTGTTTCTCATATTCAGCTTGCTATGTAACCTTGCAAATGCATTTCTTGGATCCTTGGTTTCGTCCTACAATTCATATACATTACCTTCAGCTTGGCTCACTTCCAAATATGTCTTATACTTTTTGCTGTTTATACAAGTATGCTGGCTTGTAAGTTTGGTGGTACTTTTAATGTACCTTATAACTAGAACCATCTGTCACTCAACAAAGAGTTGTTATAAGAGAGCTGTATGGCCAAATATAGCAACCTCAGGAACTGGATATCTGACGTCTGAAACCAGGAAATTTATGACTGGAATTATCAAGGCTAAGATTATGCAAGGTATGAAAATTAAAAGAAAACACTATTTCCTTACTTGATTAGTAATGTTTAGAATAAATGATTTCATTTAGTTTGAATGACAACTCTTAAATGTTCAGTTAGTTTAGATATCATGTTCTAATACTTTAATTAAACTTGTACATACACAAGGTACTTACTTCATTCTTGAATCATTGGATTCTAATAAACAATTACACTAAATACTGTACATGTAAAATAAACTTCTGAAAAGACTATCTTTGCTTTGGAACTATCTGACATTATGAATTTTTTTATGAAAAATACAATCAATGCAGTGTTGCCAATTTGCATGTTGACAGCTTATCTTATTTTAACTTCAAGCTAGCTTTTATGGCAATGTGGGAGATTGTCCACTCATGACTCAAATAGCTGTGGGTTTGATTCCAGCTTGAATTATGTATGGATTTTTATCAGGTTTCATTAAAGGTACTCATTCACAGATTTCAACTTAAATATCAACTTTTTTTGAAACTACCTAAATTGTATGGAAATATTTTTTGATTCAGGAAATTAGTGTTTTGATTATTAAATAACAATTTTAGTGCAAATGGACTTAAGACTACAAATGATGGTGTTTCAAGTAGTAAAAATCTACCCCGTATGTCACGGCATAGACAATTTTAGTGCATGTGTGTGACTTTTATTGTATATTTCTTGGAATCTATAGGTCACTATGTCTCGAAATAATAAGAACTTTTGTTTTCACACAATTACAGACACTGAATAGTATTTTGAAAATATGGAAAAATATTAACCAAATCTGTGAACTAGTACCTTTGAGTATGTATAATGATTAACCACATTGTAGGAATGATGCACATACATGTGTATGTATGTATACATACCCGGTAGTATAATTATGATTTAATCATAGCTATTTTTATTTGTAGAGAAAATCCAACGTATTCCACCCATGTTTGCTCCAGTCCATGATCTTGCTAGACATATACAGATTATAAATACATATTGTCGTGAAGCTGAGTATATTCGTGATCCATTACATATGGTTCTATGGGAAGTTCTTGATGATTTAGTCGAGACTCATGCTTACATTTCTCCAAAGTCCTTGTTTGCTGGTGAGTTTGTTTGTTTTTGTTAGGTTTAACCCCATAGCAACACATTGTATAGGTCATATAATGGCGGTCAGTCAACCTACTCACTTTTCCTGGAAAGGCTAAATCTCTGCATTTAGCTGTTCAGGCCTTTTTTTCCTTATATAACAGGGGCCGTTTACAGGCGCCTTCCCCTCAAAAAATTTCTTTAAAATCATGCAGTTTTCCCCAAATTTGGAGTTTAACTTGGATTTTTTGTTCCCCTCCCTATGAAATTGCGATAAAATTTCCCCAAATGTTCTATATAAAAAAAGGCCCCAGGTCCCTTCCCCAAACAATGAAAAAAAGCCCTGCTGTTAACCAACTACAATGTACTAAGCACATACTTTCGTCAGTGACTGACAACTGCCCTACATAATGAAAAATCATTGGTAGGAGAAAGAATGGCCATAGAAATAATTTCATGACTAAGCTCCACGAAAGTATGCCCCGCCCAGGAATCGAACCAATGACCTCTCGATCAGTAGACTTGCATGCTACCAACTGAGCTAGCCGGGCAGTTTTGCTTGTGAGTGGAATCATTTTTATATATTCAATCTCTATGATGTGGTAAATCCAGAAGCTGTCAGATGAATACTCTATATTGGACCTGGTATACAGTCATGAATCGTTTTACAGTGGCTGCATATTTTTCTTTTTCCTGAACTAGACAGTTGACTGAAAAGTGTGTAAATTATTTGTGCAAATTCATACATTGTTAGTAATATATACCTTTCTGTGGTTGTCATTTATAAACAGTCTGAAGGCTGTAAATTTATTTGTTTCTGAATAAAAATAACATTAAGTTATAGGTATGGTCTTCTTTGTAATCTTGCGTACTCGCAAAAACGCAAGTGGATTTTGAAAATTGTGAGTAACTATTATTTTAACTCACAAATTTTTGCGAGTTGAAACCGACGAAAAAACATTACAGTCTAAAATAATAAGGCTAAAATAAGCATTGAAGGGGTCTGATAGATTGATAGTATCAATTAATGATTCACCCGAAGGAAATGTTGATATTTTTTGCATATCTCACAATAACGCCCTTGTTTTATCTACTGTTTAATATAGTGCTATGTTGTTTTTATATTGCATAATATGAATAGTAATTTTATGTATGCTATTAAAATATGGAGAAAAAAATGCCAGTGATTTTTCATTTTTTGTTTGTCAAATTCGAGCCCTGATACTGTGGCCAGAAGGCTATAACAACAACAAATATAATATTGATATTTTGTCTTAATTACAGAAACTGTAAAGAAGAATATTCGAAGGACAGCTACAGAGTTTATGACATTGATACCTATGTTTAGCCAACGTTTAGCTCAGAGGGATTATGATTTTATTCTTATACCTCCTAATAAGAAGAGAATGTTACTAAAAATGTACTGCATGGGTAAATATTTTGTTATTCAAACTGAATTTGTTACATATAGCTTCAAGTTAATGAACATTTTCATTAAACAATAAGTTTAGTAGTCTACAAAATATGTGGGTGTCCATTTATCTTGGACAACCACTTTTAAGTTTGGGTGACCACACATCTACAAACCAGAGATAGTGCTTCCTGCTTAAACATTCTGTTCAAAATTTCTAGTTTACCTCGAGGTTCTTCCAAAAATCTCTCGTTCAGAACCTCGAGGTAATCTAGAAAACTAGAACCGTTATGGGGTTGGAAGAACTACCCCTAAAAAGAGAATTTTGTGCTGCTTAGACTGCACTAGGTCTGATAAAAATTGGTTACGTATAAATGTCATTTACCTTGTTTTTTTCCATCTAAACTTGTTGATCTGGTCATCATTTTGCCGTGTTAGGAACCATATAAGCCACGTGATTCCCCACACTGCTTGTGTTTTAAGAAGCTACTAGTATATTATATTAGATTTGGTCTCATTTAATTTAATCCTTAAACTTTCTAGTATTTTCGAAGAAGCACTTTAGCAGGCCTTTTGAAGGGTTTTAAGAAAATGTTTCCAGTATATATTGATTGAAACTCATCTCATGATATTTGAAATGAATGAAAATATACCCTTATATATGTTGTATTATTTAACAAAATGTTTACAGGTGTATTTCTAAATGGACGTTCAGAGAAAGTTGCTCGTAATAAGTTACTTGAACCTGCTGTAGATAAAGTATGGCCACCGCTTCCTGCTGACAGAGAATTTGAAGGTTAGTTTAATCTTGTCTTCAACTTTTTGAGATTAACATAAATTTGCCACTTTTTGTTTACATCCCTGCAAAAAAAGCACTCCACCTGTCCATTTGTTCATTAACTCGTAAGTTATTCCATAGAATGAGTGTTTGATCCATGACGTATAGTAGGGCCGTAATCGGAAATCGCGATATCGATGTATCACTGATTCTTGACAGGCAATATCAACTTTTTATATTTCCGAGTTTACATTTTTTTTCTGTTCAGGCCACAACAAGTTGATCATGTGGTCTACGGATTTTTCTGGAAAAAAATGGGGTGAACCAGCAAAGAAAAAAAAACAATCTTAATTCAGTTGCTTTATATAGCAGTTTGATCAAATTTGTGTGAGCAAGCAAGGAAATAAAAATTTTTTTTGTAAAAACGGTCAAAATTAAGATGCATGCGAATCCATAGAACATATGATCAACTTGTTGTGGCCTGACAGTATTAAAAAACAAGAAAATACAGTTTGTTTTAATTTGTTTTATGTCTGAAACAACTTTTAACATCATGCTTAACATCATAAGGGCATTATATAGTATATATCTACTGGAGTTCTAGCAGCTTCTTTTACACTCTTTGTCTGGCTCGATGTATCAATATATCACCGAAATTGCCTTTCGATATATTGATACAAAATTTCTATCAATAAAAGCCCTAATATATAGTCGAGTGTTTTGTAAACTGAATTTGAAATTGTACATGTATATATTTACAGAGGAAGATGGTTATTATGAAGATTTATATCCACAACCTATTGGTGATAACTATAGTGATGATTTATTGAATGTTATAGTTGACGAGTCTACTGATGCTGAATCTACAGAGGTCTGTACATATGGTATCTTGTATTACATAATGCTACAGTCCCATAAACATAAAAATAACCGTGAGGGCACCATACGGGCGCCATGCGATCAAGCTCCACAAGGACCCGTTCAACTGCGTAGCCATACAGACTGTTACGTTTTTACCAGGGTCCGTGAGATGAGCCTAGGATACATGTATCTGTTTCAAAGTCAAATAGTGAACAAAATCGTGGCTGAATATGGATTAAACATGCATATCTTCCAACTGCTGCGTACGGGTGTGTTGTTTTGTACCATGGCCAAAACAAGCCACAATTTTATGGGACTGAGGCATTGGGGATAATTGGGCTGGTAATATAAAATGATATCTGGAAAGCTTAAGTTTAAGTGCATTATCTTTATATGGAAGATTATCAACTTCCGCACCTACTGTGCATTGGTTATGGTCTTTTATGTTTCATTAGTCTATGATATGACAATATCCCTGATGGCTAGTAGTAGTTACAGTACTGTACTAGGCCAATGAGATAATGCCTAATCAACACATGTTAAAATCAGGTAACTTGCATGAGAGTGAGATCAGTAGCAGAGTTGTATTCTAGCTGTCATAGAGATTGGACATATGTTACTTGTAATGTAACTTAAATATATATTTAATTATAATTTAATTAACTAGAATAATGCAAGGCTGGAATTTAACAATAAATTAGACTTGCAAATTTTTGCCAGTCGATCATATTTCAACTCACAAAATGAAAAGAAACACTCTATTTTTAATCCAAATTTTTTTATCTATTTATTCTCCAAACTCACCTGTAATAAAAAATGTGTCACATATTTGGGTCAAATGCACAATCTATTAATATATCTACCACAATTTGACATATAGTTGCTACCAAAGCACCATGGTTTCCAGACGTAACAGTGAATTTTTGATACGTCAGAATTTAGCTTTTGATGTAGGTGACACTTATGATACTTCCAACGCTTATTGTAACATGTAGAGATACAGGTAAGTAGAGCACAAAGATCATACTGTCAAAATTTTAGCCGTTTCAATGCCGATTTGCACCTCATTAGTTAAGAAAGTAATACTTTAGCGGTGATTGCAAAAACTTGCGAGTTAAAATAAAAGTTACTCGCAATTTACAAAACACACTTGCATTTTGCGAGTATGTGAGCTTAAATTTGAGCCCTGAATAATAAAATAGTTTTATATGCACAAGATCACTGGACAGAAGTTTGACACCAATACTTGTAGTTGTACAATGGTGAAGTGTATAGTTAATTAAAGTTCACTTTGTTCTTTGTCAGAAAATGTGCATTATCCTTACAATTATCATTAACAATGTCCTTCTTGTTTATATTCAGGAAGAAGATAATGTTCAAGGTGTACTTAGAAATTTACCAGAAATTGGAGTGATTGATCTTGAAACGTAAGAGTTTTTATCATTTATTACCTTATACATGTAATTTTAAAATTATAGTATACCACAATAAAGTATACAGTAAAGATTTTTTAATATTTCACTTTAACTCTTACTCCAAGTTGATAAATATGTCAAGTTGAAGCTCTTTTAAATTGTTAAAATAATTCCAAATAGAGCTGACGCAATGCTGGTGCTACACTTAGGGGGCACTGTGTTTGTTAACCCAATGTTTCAATAAGTATCAAAATGCCAAAATCAAATTAACTGATTTACTGATTGTAAGTCTGTTCAATTGTTAAACAAAAGACAATTTACCTAATTTGGAACTCAAATTTGTGGGGTTTTCTGTCCGTGTGCAGGAGGTACAAAGAAAGTTAGTTACTCATGTTGCTGAAAAGCATGAAATATGGATAAAACCCTATTGTTTGTAATACACATATTTTCATTTTGGCGTTGAAAGTTTGCTTGTATGGCAGGGAAAACCCAAACACTAATTCCCGATATAGTCTATTTAACTCTATGCAAAAGAGTAAACTTTCATGCGGTCTTACCTCCCCTAGATTTATTTTTATAACAACATTTTCAGTCCAATGATTCGTGATCCAGACCTAGAAAGTGAGAGTGAAGAAGATATACCATTTCCTGCACCTACTCCTCCATTTGGTAAAGGTGGACCCTCTATGAGACCAATGTCAGCTACATCTAAGGTAATGTATTCTATTGTACTAATGTAATGTATGTTTATTGATTATCCAAAGGCTGCTCTAGCATAGGGTCAGGGGGGTCTGGACCCCTCTCCCTCTGGAATTTCCAAAATGTACCAGTCCATAAGTGCATGAAGCAAATTTTCTCTTGTGCTTAACATAGATTTAACGTTTATTTAGTTTTTATTATTAATATGTTGCGTTATTCTGCAAACAGTGTATAATGTGGTTGTGGTTTGAGTGTTTGGACCCTCCTAGAAAAAGTTCGGACCTCCCCCCCTCTAGAAAAAGTTTAGACCCCCCTAGAAAAAAATCATGAATCTGTTCGAATTTAAGTAATGATGTCTAAAGTCTTGATTTCATTGTTGAAACAAGAAACTCTTTGTTCTTTTAAATGACGTGCTTGTGTGCTAATGACAGGAGCTTAAGTTTGTGAGTTAAAATTGTTTACTTTGAATTCTCTGCACAAATTATATTTGCTCATGACTTAGTTTACCACTAGATTCAATTTTAAACTATCAAAACTTACTGGGTCAATTTGGATTTTACATGAAAAGAAAGACAGGCAGTAGTTATTTTATTCAGAGTGTACTAGTACTAAGATAAAAGTCACAAATATGCAATAAACATAATTTAATTTGCTATTGTAAATAAACAATTTTTAGCCGGATTTTTCAATGCGGGTGGGCGGGCGGGTGTTAGGTGTCGTTAACAATTGCATTTAAGTTTTTCTTTACCATATGTTTCTGCCATTTATTGTCAGATCTTTATGAAACTTCATGCAATGATAACATACCATGTGATGAACAGAATTAGAAAGTAACCACAACTCTACCTGCCTTTATCATGGATTATTTCCCTTTGAAATGCTTGTGTTAAAGTTTTTTAATCCAGATTTACTGTGGTTTCCACATTACATTTCTTGTATTGTTTTGTTTTCACAGAGTTCATCCAGCTCTCTCAGTAGTAAAACTTCTCATTCCACTCAAGGACGACCTGTCTCGGCTGCATCAAGCTTGTTTGCATCTAGAGCCAAATTAAGACTAGAAAACACATTGTCACCTACCACTTCAGCTATGTATATGAGAGGTCGTACATCTAGACCTGACTCTGGTAACTCATTATCTAGTGACAGGAGCAGGTCCCCAGTTGGTATGTATTTATAATAATAATAACTTAATTTTTTGAAGGTGACATTTAGACATACAAAGTAAAACTACAACATATGCCTTAATTTCAAATGGCCTTCAACAGAAATTGGAGGTCAAATACCAAGTTGCATAATTCTACCCTGAATTTTGACTGGTTGTTGCTGTTGTTGATATGAACGCCCTGAATAGTAGTGTGCGCTGTCTGTGGACTGCTCTTGTCTTGTTTTCTTTGTGAATAAGTAAAAACAGTATTTTCAGGTTTAAAAGAGGCATTTTCAGGGTCAGGGAAATGTAGCCAATGGCAGGCCTGTCATGTCATAGGAGCTGAAGCTTTCAGGGCATTATTTTTCAAGCGGGCAGATAATTGGCATCAGGCTCTCCTCGGCCGTGTACTAACCTCTGTGTATATTATATAGCTTCAGGGACATCAGTGGTAGGAAGTCAACCAAGTCTACAAAATGTACTTGATGATGAAATGACATCTATCAATCCAGGATATGTTCCTGATAATGATGATGATGTAGATGATGCCAGGAACCAGACAAACATGGGAGATAATCCTGCTTTTATCCCTGATAGTAAGATTTATTACCATACATTGTTTTATACTTGTATGACCAACTTAATTCAGTGAATTTAAAACAGGGGTTTGATAAAACATAGATAATACAGTTAATAGTGGACATGAATTATTTGTATACATTTATATACCTTTTTCTATCTCAAAAGATAAATCAACAACTTCCAGTGTTACATTAAAAAAAATCAACCTGGTTTTATTGCAAGTTATTGTATCAAGGTAAAGTCAACAAAAAAAGGGAACTGAATGCTCGAGAGTGAGACAACTAGCTCAGTTTATCTAAAGTGATCACCAGAATTGTTAGAAATGCAAAAATTGCTGCCAACATTTTATACCACTAAATTGTTTATCTAAAAAAATAATAAAATTTGTATCACAATATTTCTCCTAGTTTCTGTCTGTCCGTCCACCCCTTTGCTGGCTGGTCAATCGGTCTGTCTGCTTGTTTGTCCACCTGTCTGTCCTCTCATCTGTCCTCCTGTTTAATCTGTTCTTTTTTCTGTCTGTGTCTCCCCCACTCCCTCACTCCTCCCTGCCTCTCCTCTCTCACAATTTTTAGCTCGACTTTTCGAAGAAAATGAGAGCTATTGCTATCACTTTGGCGTCGGCGTCGGCGTTGGCGTTGGCGTTGGTTTTCAGGTTAAAGTTTTTTGAAACACTTATAACTTCAACACTATCCAAGTTATTTTATTGAAAGTTGGTATACTTATTAAGCGGGACTATATTAACCATTCTGTGAAAGGGGATAACTCTGGATGAATTATTTTATGAGTTATTGCCCTTTTATAATTAAATAATTGCAAAATATGAGGTTAAAGTTTTTCCTATGTAGAATATCTTCAATACTGATCAATTCATTTGACTTAAAGTTTGTATACTTATTTGTCAGTACAATATCTACACAACTTTGAAGGCACGTAACTGTGGATGAATTATTTTTAGAGTAATTGCCCTTTTATACTTAAGAAATTGCAAAATATGAGGTTAAAGTTTTTCCTATGTAGAATATATTCAATACTGATAAAGGTATTTGACTTAAAGTTTGTATACTTATTTGTTGGTACTATATCTACCCGACTATGAAGGGATGTAACTGTGGATGAATTATTTTTGGAGTAATTGCCCTTTTATACTTAAGAAAAATGCAAAATATAATGTTAAAATCATTTCTATATGTAATATCTTTAATACTAATCAAGATATTTGACTTTAAGTTTGTATACTTAGTTATGGGTACTATATCTACACAACTATAAAGGGACGTTACTTTGGATGAATTATTGTTGGAGTTATGCCCCTTTATACTTAAACATTTAAGATTAAAATTTGTTCTCATGGGATATATTTAGAACTTATAAATATATTTGAATGAAAGTTAGAATGCTTATTCGTCAGTTCTTCATCTATCGGACTATAAAGGGACATAACTCTAGATGAATTACTTCAGAGTTATTCCCCTTTATACTTTGATATTTAAGGGTTATATTTGCTCAAATTTAATATATTTTGTTTGATAGAAAGTTAGTATACTTTTTTATCAGTACTACATCTAGTTGAATACAATGGGACGTAATAATTGATAAATTATTGTTGGAGTTGTGACTCTTTTCAACTTTTTAATTCGGGAGAAAGTATTATGAAGTGAAATATTTTCAATACTTAAGAAGATATTTAAATGACAATTAGTATGCTTATTCATCAGTACTACATCTACGCGAATACAAAGGGACATAACTCATGATGTTATTTTTTGAAGTTATGCCCCTTACTTTAATTTTGAATTTTGTTCAAATTGAAATTCAATGTATTTATAGTTCTTCATATAGATATTTAAATGAAAGTAGGTGTGCTTATTCGTTGATACTATGTCTACTTTACTCTGAAGGGGCATTACTATGGATGAATGTTCTAGGAGTAATGCCCCTTTTATATTTTACAAATATGAATTGGTCATTATTGTTTGACTGAATTATATACTTTCAAAAATTATGTCCTGTCTTGAAATTACTTTTGTTTAAAGATAAGCCTTGCCATGAACAAAACACCCGAAAAGTCGAGCGCGCTGTCCTTGGACTGCTCTTGTTAAGAATAGTTGTCAGTAGAGTTTAAAGGTACTCATTTACAGATTTCAACATAAACATAAATTTTTTCTGAAACTATCAAAATTATTTGGAAACACTTTTTAAGCAGAAAATTAGTGATTTGATAATGACAATTTTAGTGCAAATTGACATACAAGTACAAATGATGGTGTTTTAAAAATCTACCCCATATGTCACGGTATAGCCAATTTTAGTGAATTTTTGTGACTTTTATTGCATATTTCTTGCAATCTGTAAGTCAGTTTGTTCTAAAATATTCAGACTTAATTTTTAGCTCGACTTTTCGAAGAAAATGAGAGCTATTGCTATCACTTTTGCGTTGGCGTTGGTGTTGGCGTTGGCGTTGGTTTTCAGGTTAAAGTTTTTTTAAACACTAATAACTTCAACAATATCCAAGTTATTTTATTGAAAATTGGTATACTTATTTAGTGGGACTATATTAACCATTCTATGAAAGGGGATAACTCTGGATGAATTATTATATGAGTTATTGCCCTTTTATACTTAAAAAATTGCAAAATATGAGGTTAAAGTTTTTCCTATGTAGAATATCTTCAATACTGATCAAGATATTTGACTTAAAGTTTGTATACTTATTTGTCGGTACTATATCTACCTGACTATGAAGGGATGTAACTGCGGATGAATTATTTTTGGAGTAATTGCCCTTTTATACTTAAGAAAAATGCAAAATATAATGTTAAAATTATTTCTTTATGTAATATCTTTAATACTAATCAAGATATTTGACTTTGTATACTTAATTATGGGTACTATATCTACACAACTATAAAGGAACATTACTTTGGATGAATTATTGTTGGAGTTATGCCCCTTTCTACTTTAACATTTAAGATTAAAACTTGTTCTAATGGGATATATTTTGAACTTATGAATATATTTGAATGAAAGTTGGAATGCTTATTCGTCAGTTCTTCATCTATCGGACTATAAAGGGACATAATTCTATATGAATTACTTCTGAGTTATTCCCCTTTATACTTTGATATTTAAGGGTTATGTTTGATCAAATTTAATATATTTTGTTTGATAGAAAGTAAATATACTTTTTCATCAGTACTACATCTAGTCAAATACAATGGGACGTAATAATTGATGAATTATTGTTGGAGTTGTGACTCTTTTCAACTTTTTAATTCAGGAGAAAGTATTATGAAGTGAAATATTTTCAATACTTATGAAGATATTTAAATGACAATTAGTATGCTTATTTATCAGTACTACACCACGCGACTACAAAGGAACATTACTCATGATTTTTTTAAGTTATGCCCCTTACTTTAATTTTGAATTTTGTTCAAATTGAAATACAATGTATTTATAGTTCTTCACATAGATATTTAAATGAAAGTAGGTATGCCTATTCGTTGATACTATGTCTACTTTACCCTGAAGGGGCGTTACTATGGATGAATGTTCTAGGAGTAATGCCCCTTTTATATTTTACAATTATGAATTGGTAATTATTGTTTGATGGAATTATTTCCTTTCAAAAATTATGTCCTGTCTTGAAATTACTTTTGTTTAAAGATAAGCCTTGCCATGAACAAAACACCCGAAAAGTTGAGCGCGCTGTCCTTGGACTGCTCTTGTTTGACATAATTACTGACACTGTCTGGTAATTCGAAAATGTTGAAAAATCTTAACCAAATCTGTGAACTAGTACCTTTAAAGTAAGATCTAATATAATCATTATCCTATTTTCAGATGAGGTGACAATGACTTCTATGGCAACATCAGATGATGAATCAACTACAGCAACAAATGAATCAAATAAAAAGAAGGGCAAACATGAGAAAAAAGAGAAAAAGAAGACAAAGACCAAAAAGAAGCAATCAAAGAAATAAAACAAGAAACCTGAATGTGTGATATTGCTGTGACTGTGATTGAAACTTTTATATTTTTGCAATGCATTTTTTGTTTAGTATTGAAACTGTTTCATTTTATAAATAAATGTTTAAGTTTGCAATTTAACTTTTTGATATTTTGAAAATAATTTAATGTGCATTTAACCCTTGCAATACATTCTGCATTATTATAGATGATAATACATTTGATTTATTTGATTTATTTGTTATAAATATCAGAATGTTGAACAAAAAGTCTCACAGACGAGGGACCTAATGCCTAAGCATATCCCTTGGTATCGCTACATAGCAAAATCATAGGAAACGACTTGCTACAAGATATCGCTTCATTTCACTGCGTAGCAAGAACTAGCGTAAGAAATCTTCACTACCTGAGAGCGCTGTAACAAATCAAAATGGCTGCCTCCGCAGTTATATGACTTCCTGTTTGCCGTCAATTTGTTTTTATTGTTTGGCTAACTATAATTGAATTGAAATTTATTAATATTTGTTATTGTTCATAGAAGCATATGTTTTTGCAATGATTTTATACTTTTTAAAGACCTTATGTTTTGAAAACGCCCTAAAACATGCAATTGCAATAAGTGTTTTCTGTACATCAGCACAGGATGACATCTTGGTTCGTGACTTAAAAAGCAAACCGTTTCCTAATGAAGAATAGCTACAATAAAGCGCTTTTTCATAGCGATTTGTATCGAAATGGTTAGGCAATGGGGCCAATATATACTATGCTATAATATACCAGGATAGAGAAATGAAAACATGTGACTTCTTGTTAACTAGTATGGAAAATCGAGTGTTGAACTTTTTGTCACCTCAAAATGACTAATATGTCACAATAAAGGTCACAATTTTAAAGAACTCTATATGTATAATCAGATATAATTTTTAAATTGTTATACAATGTATTAATAAAATTTCTAAATAATGTATTTACTAACAAATTAATTTTGACATAGATTACTTTTTATATAATATATTTGTTTATCATTCATATGTAACATATAAGTGGAACTTGATTAAAAACATTTTTTTTTGCTTTATCTGCAGTTGTCAGTCTAGCCCCCAAAAATAATATCCACGAAAATACCATTCCCTTTTGATATTTTAATACTGACATAACTGTTCAACTTCATTGATCTTGTGTGTATTAAGTAGATAATGTTAATATTTAAGCATTACAGTAGTCAACACAACAGAACATATAAAACACATCTTCTTTATGAAAAACCACAGAATTTCAGCACAGCAAAAATTTCCACTTATATGTTTTTACTTTTATGTTACACTTAATGGTAGTTTAGTTTGTTATAAAAATGTAGTTATTATTATCATTTAAGTGACTTTTTATAACTAACTCAATTTAAGATTGATTTTTTCAAGGAGAAATCGGAAATATCAAATAATATTGGTCAAATCAGGGATTTTATATAATGGGGATTTGCTACAAAGTGCTATTTTGAATATTCAGGGTTGTCACTGTCCATAACTGGCTGAAGCAGGCTGTACAAACTATTTTTGAGTTCAAAAACTTGATTTATGTTTTTGTACATGTCTTCCATGCAACTTGTAGATGTTTCTGAAGTTTTTGACGAAAATTTTGAGCGTAATTTACCTCAAAATCATCTAGAAACAAGTTTTTCCAAACCTTTTATGTTAATTTGAAAGGTACTGGTACAAAATCTCATGTGAATATCTTTATTTAAACTTGTAATACTCGTTATCCCTATAAGTCGAAATAATAGCCACGACAGTGAAATTTAATGTAATCTATGTGGTTGCAAATTCCTGGTCAAATCTTCTGTCAATTTATTCAAGGTAGCTCGCTGACTCTTTGAATACTTGTTCATCATTACAAGAGCTACTTTTAGAAACAAGACTGATAACAATGTTACTTGTATATATGTAGATGTATGTTTTTTTGATCTAATTACATTAAAGGTTGTAAATTGTTTAATTGTAATCATTGTCGAAAACCCATAGTACTCATATGTTACAAATATTATTGTTGATGAAAAATTCCCTGGATTACTGAGGATAAATTTTAATGTACAGTAAAAATCCGCTATTAAGACCAGCCAAGTAGATGGTCCTAATAGGGAAACAGTCTTATTATAGAGACCCTTTTGTTCACAAATTAAACATTTTGGTCCTAAAATTGTAAAAAATCTCATGATTTTGAAATAACAAAAGTGGTCTTAATGGCCGAACGTTACTGTACTATCCTTATGTTATCTATTTAATATCAAGAAAAACTTGTGTACTGCATTTGTTTAAAATTGGCCATGTTATTAATGAGCATGAAATGTCAAGTCCAGCACCCAGGGTAGGTGCTTTTCTTTAGTATTGCATTTTACAAAGAAATACTTCAAATATTATTTCCGATAGCAAAGTTTTAATGTTATATTCTCAGAGGCCTTAGACTTACTAATGTTGTTGTTAAATGCATTTAGATTTAATTTTTTATGTGATATATTTTGTTCTTCTATCCTATTTATGTATTGATAATTGATCCGTCCTCTATTTTATTTACTTTACTCCCTCCATATGTATTATAATGTTTTATTATGCATGTATATTCAAATTACCTTAATAAGTTATCAACAACTGTTTGTGCAATTTGATATCCCTTTATTAACTGATTTACTATGCAAAGAGGTTGTTAATGGATGAAAATTTATCATGTTTGTTTTTATTGTATCAAATTGAAAAACTGTATGTTAATTATTATGAGATATGGATCAGCACAAAACTATTTAAACTACATGTAGAACTTGACATTAAAGGTGTCCTATTGTCCCTGACATTTTTAGCCAGATTTTTCAACAAAAAAATTCGGCTAATAGTTTGGCGAAACACGGATGGGGGGGGGCGGGCGATTTGGCGGGCGGGTGTCTGATGTCATTAACAATTGCGTTAAAGTTTTCAATTTAGCATATATCTCTGCCATTTATTGTCAGATCTTTATGAAACTTCATACAATGATAACATATCATGCCATGAACAGAATTAGGCTGTAACCATAGCTCTACCTGGCTTTATTATGGATTATTTCCCTTTGAAATTTTTGCATTAAAGTTTTTATGTGGTTTCCACATTACATTTCTTGTTTCAATTTTGGAAATATTTTTGGATCAATTGATATTTTTATTTAAGTTTCTATGCAATACTTTCTGTAATATTATCTTGCCATTTATTGATCATGCCTTAGTATGTTACTATTTTGATTTTACCAATAAGTAAATAGATTCTCAATTCACTTGCCGTCAGATGTAAATCTAAATTTTGAACTCTGTTGATGTTTTTATGCATTTAATTGATTCAGAACTGTTATTCCCATGTTGGTCATGAAATATGATACTGTTATTTCATTTTGACACCTGTGATATTCCTGTTTATTGAGCATTTTATTTTTTAAATATGAGTCATATCAGCAATTGAATGTTGTTTTGATTTTTACTAACTCTAATTTTTATTAACACTTTATTTTCTAAATATTTTTATTATAGAATTTAATAGTTTTGTTTTCTGGTTACATATTTTGACAATAACATGGCAGGACCATGCTGGATATATATTTATACATGTATGTATATTTTATTAATAATTGTACTTGTTCTTTCTTTTTAATAAAATTAATTATATAGTAACTGAATGTGTTCCTTTTGATTTTACTTTTCTTATAACATCCTGTCTTAGACCTTTGTGCAAATTTTGCACTAAAGTCTTGAGATAATACCACAGATTGGAAACTATAGACAAATGGCCTGACCAGTGTAACCTGTGTAGTGATACTCAAGAGCATATACGCCTTTCTATTATCTGATGCTTACACCAATTCTATAAATATTTGTCCATCAATGATTTTTAAGAAGTAGGTCTGGCTTACGAATGGTCTAACCACAACACAGTGCAGCACCTATAATATGTGACAAAAATTAGTTCAGTCATTTTATTGCTGTAAATTGTCACATTAAGTTGAACCAATGTTTCTGGGATGCACCAGTACTATTTTCCATGCTACATTTACATATTAACTACCTACTTTCTCACATTAAGAGCCACAAAATGGCAAATAGGTCGAACCTACAATCCTCTTTCAATTAGGGATTACTTTTTAGCTGCTTGGCTTGCTCAGACACAAGAAACCAAATTTACTAATTGAAGGATTGTAAGTTAATGGAATAAGCTACCAGATGATGTCAAATTATCTCCTACTTTGGATGTGTTCATAATCAATGTACACCAATTCTTTTCAAACACAGGTCCTACTGGAATCAACTACCAGCATCAGCAGCTGAGGCTCCTTCATTGGCACTCCTCAAGAAGGAGCTCTCCAGTTTGTCATTCTTGAGTTATTTCTTGCTCAGTCACGAAGTAAGTCAAAACTGACTGAAAAAGTGACTGGGCAAATCTTTCTATATTTCTGACATTTCTGTATATACATGAATCTTATTTCCTTGACCGTTCTTTCTCTAACTTTTTCTATTTAATCTCTTTATACTTTCTATCTAGCATACCATCATTATAAGTATTGTCAATGATGACAGCATGATGTAACATAGACATAGAGAAAATGCAATCTTTTAGGGTATGAAAATGGCTATCGGTATGAAATATAAACATTACCAGTGCTGTTAAATGATAGAAACAGCAATGGCAACCTTGATAAAATATCTAATATATTGATTGTTTGTTGGGTTTAACGCAATAGCAACACATTGTATGGGTTATATCACGGCGGTCTGTCCACCTACTCACTGTTACAACTTACAGGAAAGGCTAAATCTCTGGATTTAGCTGTTAACCAACTACTAGGAGCATACTCCTGTCAGTGACCGACTACTGCCCTACATGATTTAGAATCCGTGGTAGGAGGGAGAATGGCCGTAGATTTTTTTATGACCAAGCTCCATGAAAGAATGCCCTGCTCAGGAACCAAACCTACGACCCCTCGATCAGTAGACTTGTACGCTACCGACCGAACTAGCCGGGCGGTATCTAATACATACATGTAGTATTTTTCCATTTAGTGACTGTCCATTGCTGGAGGTGCAGCTGTCTAAAGTGTTATGACAGCAACTTGTTTGCCAAGAATGTGATACTTTCACTTGAGTCTATGCTATTTCATTACTCTCAGCAAGAACTTTGTTGATGTCCAAAGAACAATAAATCATGACCAAGATTAAAATTGAATGTCTATCCTGGTGATCTAGAGTTCATTCTTATACTAGATGTTCCTTTTTACTTGTCAGTTCCTTGGAATGAACTAGGGCAGCGGCGAGTATCCGAGTACTCAGATATTGGCGATCTAGACCAGAAAATCGAGGAACGAATATTCGTCACATCTGAAATCGTTGGATCGCTATCTAGTTTTAGGAAAAAATGTAAGAACATTTTCAGCTTAATTATTTCTGACAACAAGTCGCACTACTAATGAAAACTTTAATCTATGTAGGGACCAAATTACCTTGCATAAAAATTTTGATCACTGAAAATGCCCATAAAACATCAGACAGTAATGTTTGGAGTATGTGGTTTTCTATACATGTATAGTAAAAGTTTCTGTATTTTTCACTTTTTTGTTATTACATGAATTTCTGTATGTTTTTCCATTAACATGTGATTCATTGTTCAAATCATGAATTGCTAAACATGAATCATGGTTCGGATCGTATCGCCACTTGCTCAACAATCCACAGCCCTAGAATGAACTTTATAGTACACATGCTACTTTATAGTATTACTCAAAATACACTATCCCTGACACTCAAAATTTAGCTATTGGAACTGATAATCTAAACTGCTATCTCAGAATCTGTAATCAGGAGTTTATTAAATTTTAAACATCAGGGCCCGTATTATCAAAGGTCTTACGACCAAATTTAGTCTTAAGTCCTTCTATAATGTGTAGCTAAATTATCGTAAGATGTTCGATAATATACTCCCTGGGTTTGTAACCAAGTTTTTAATTTCTCTATCTCATCAGTCTACAGGCTGTACAAATTAATTCAGAATTTAAAATCACAATAATGTAGTAATATATCCTTGTGTTCAAAGATACACAACTATGTTTATCAAAGTAAAACTTATCCTTGCATTGATGAATAGCTTATAAATATTTAGAAATGGAAGATCTGCAATGTCAATTGTTCCCAGGAGAAATAGTCTATTTGCTCAATAGGATTTCTTCACTTACTTTGAAATACATTTGAAAGTAGGAATACTTAGCGTACTCTTCTTTCTCTCCATGTCAGATCTCATATAATCAGAGCTTTAAATCAACAGATTTAGTGAGTTAATTTCAAACTCAATAGTTTTTTTTTGTTGGGTTTAAATGCAGTAGCAACACATTGTATAAGTCATATTATGGCAGCCAGTCAACCTACTACACTGTTCATGAATAGGCAAAATCTTTGGCTTTAGCCGTCAACCAATTACTAGGCCCCTACTTCTGTCAGTGACTGACAAATGCCCTACATAAGTCGAGGGTAGCCCACAAGACTGTAGTAACTCGATCTTTAACACAATGCACTTACTACAGTCTTGCGGGCAACCCTCGAAGTGGTAGGCAGCAGAATGACTGTAGAAGTCATTTCATGACCAAGATCCATAAAAGTATGCCTCGCCAGGGAATTGAACCTATGTCTCTTTGATCAGTAGACTTGTGCGCTACAGGCTGAGCTAGGCGGGCTGCTATCAAACTCGGGTAAAAGACAACAAACACAAAGGTATAAAGTGCTAACCATCAACTTTAATTTATGACATCACTCTTACTAATATTATCTAATATACATGAAAAAAAACTGAACACTGTACAATCAGTTAAAATTCGACAATAATTCTACAAAAAACAGTATATATGTATATTACATTGTGTATAGTGCAAACATGTTATGACAATCCTACTAATGTTGTTCTGGGGCATTATGCTGCGGAGGGGTCCTTGATATCCTAGGGGATAATGTTACAATAATTTTAATAGTACTAGATAAAAATGAGCCATACACAATAATTCCTTATTCAAGCATTCATATTTCCTCCTATATACCCCCAAATAGACTATTGGATTAATCATAATCAGACTGAGTAATTGGACCTCACTACAGTAAATATCAATTATAAATAAGAATGAATCATATTTCAATTTTAATTGGTGTGGCTTTTATGGATTTCACCGTCAACATTACATTATTATTACAGATTTTTACAGTAATAGCTTTCATGTAGAAAATGCATTTAATGGTAACCATATTCATCGTTAGTTTAACATTTTTTAAGAAGGATATACACACTCCTTACAACATTTACTATTTTACTTTGATTGTAAAATGATAATTATTAAAGATAATATAATACAGTTTACTTTTGACTATACAAAAAGGTAACAATAATAAATGATGATGATATAGAAAGGTCAAGGTCATACTAAACATTTACTATAAGTAATAATGTAAGTTTGAGTCGCGTTTTTGTTCTCTTTTTCTACTATAAGAGACATGATGGCTGTTAATCTAATGATTGTACCAAGAATTTATCAGTACCAGACTCCGTTCTATAAGCAACTGCCTACATTAAATTTTACACATAAAGAGCCAAAGTTGGTAGCAGAACTTGAAATTACCAACATCTGTTGGAAACATTCTTGTACTCAGATATTGGATCAAAAATCTTGATAAGGCCACAACAAGTTAATCGTGCGTTCAATGGATTCGCTTGCACCTTAATTTTGATGGTTTTTACAAAAAATATTTGGTCAACCCCCTATATAAAGCAAATGAATTAAGATTGTTTTTCTTCGCTCGCCAGAAAAATCCATAGAACACAAGATCAACTTGTTGGGGCCTAACCTCTAGGTACAAGCATAATCAATTAGGTATTACTGCAATTTACAACTTAGAGATCTTAACCACTCAACCACTAAGGGGATCTATATAGGATCAATATAACATCATAAGCATCATGTTTAAGTCATGACATGACATTAAGTTACTATACAAACTTAAATGGAATGCATTTAATCTAAAGATATACATAATATTCTATATACTTATGAGACATCAATTCTAGACATACAAAGTAAATGTAGAAGTTAGATAGTTTACCTAATAATCAAAGCAACAGTGAAATATACATGTATTGTAATACATGCATTCTCATGTATTCACTGATGAAAAGTAACACGATTACTTTTCTATTGAGAAATTTGATTCAACTGTGAGTGGCAGGTACACTAACCCTGCCGATTTAAATACTCATACTATACGATTTAAATACTAATTTGTTTGACAATTCCTGCGAATAGATATCATACAGATAACTATTTTTACTGAGAATGAGTACAGAAGTACTGTAGTGGGTATTTAAGTCAGAGGGGTTAAATATGAGCCACTGACAGTTGAAAAAAAAATTAACAATAGTGTTGATGTATTACTCAGATATTAAATGTTGTGGGTTTTTTTCAAATGAATAGATTTCATTTCACTTAACTTGTTCAATAAGGTAAAATATTAAGCAAATTTTCTGATAATATGTGATGACATGACAAAGTTATTATTCTCAAGATGTTTAACATCAAAATCAAGATATTTCTGAAAGTGCCCCATAAATAATTATAATAATAATTTAACAGCAATATCTAGTAAAAATTCTATCAAATTTCAAATGATTTAATTTGGACTCATAGTTAGGAGAAGTATGCGACTCTCTTAAGATCTGAGGGCGAAATTAGGGTACGATCATACATTTATTAATAAAATCATACATCTATAATTGAAATTTATTTTAAATCCTGTCAAACCATAACATATTATTAATTAATACTAGCACATGAAAGCACCCTGGAACAACTTTAAATATCATTTTAAAGTAAAAATTAGAATTATATTAGAGAAGGTTTTTTAATATTGGGAAAGCCTATATATACATGTACATGTAAATAGTAGGCTTGAGTTGGTAAACAATACATATTTAAGACATATTTACCATCAAAATAAAAATCAATTTCAGCCATGGAACTTAAAAGGTACCCATATCATTTTAGCTGGTCAATCAAAATTCTACAGTCACTAATTTTTTCTCAATGCAGTCAAATTGAATATAAAGAGGCCTAGGTGGCAATCATGCATGAATAGTTTAAGTTTTTGTCCATGGTTTAACAAAATTGTCTTTTACATGTATCAGAAATCAGTGTGCCTATATGTTATGGTTTGACAAAATCTTTAAGGTTCTGTCTCAAAACTAACAGTGAAACATAGTCACAAAAGAACACAAAGTGCTTAGTATCACATAATGTGATGAGCTATATCAAACAACACTAGCAGATCATTATAGATGGCAGATCAATTAGTAAAATAATAATAGAATTAACATAGTTTTCATCATCAATTGATTTAATTTTCAATTAAAATGTTATAAGTAATAATAAACATAAGAAAACAATCATTTTGTATAGACTTATTAAAAAAAATATGAATTCATTTCCTCTAACATAACAAGAACATGTTAAGCCAGTTAAATAAGTGTATTCCTACTTAGTGCTACCTGGCAATTTCCTATGCAGCAGTTTGTTATACATGGTAGCACAAGCTTGAAAAACATTTTCCTACCTGAATACCCTGACATTTCCAGAGGCCTATCTCTTGGTTTTGCCACCGTGAAAATTTTTTTACCTAGTACTGAGCTAACACAAAGGGCTTTCTGAGCCTTACACAACTGGCTCATTGTTAAGTTAAAGGGTGAACAATTAACATTAATACAATATCAACTTTAATCATTTGAGATTCATTGTCCAAAACAGATCATCAATATATTAAAAGGTTCTTTCAATAGACATTACAAGGTACAAATCAAACAAATATTTAATGGGAAAATGGATTCTAATTAGAAAAATTCATGCAAAACAAACTTGTTAAAATGCCATGTATTGTTATGAGTACCAAATTTGGTCCTTACAAATTAATGAAAATACAGATCTTTGTTATGTAAAATCTATAAACAATGTTTATATTGCACATTCGAATAATGACAAACACAAGAAAATAAATTTAAAGAAGCTGCGTAAGGTCAAAGTTTGCAATGTTTAAATTTTTGTTCAAATAAAGTTAGATCACTGTACTGGATTGCACATCAGATACTTGTGTAGTAGATATCGAGGGTTGCCTGCAAGACTGTAGTAACTTGATGTTTAACGCAATGCACTTACTATAGTCTTCCGGTCAACCCGGTCGATATGTTTATAAAAACATCAATCTTATGCGTACAACATAATATGTAAACAGACATTGTGTTGCAAACTTAATAAAAAATAGTACCCCAGTAAATCTACCCAGTTTATATTTATTGTAAAATATGTAATCAGTTTTTACCCCATGAGAAAAAAGGTGTCAGAGACAAAAGAAAATATATTGCGGACATAGTGCAAAAAGGTTGTAACTCACTCTTTGTTTAAATCAAGTTACGACCGTTTTGTGCTAAGCCTGCAATATGTGACAGTATGGAAGAAAAATATCCAAGTATTACAAATACACCTTGGATCATATATCAAGTTTGACCACAATCTAAGCTCAGAGATATACTGTATGCAGCGGACAAAGATTTGATGAAAAATGCAGCGAGTTCAGTAATGACTGTTAGTGAACAACTCAACCAGAAGACAACTCAACCTGTGGATGACTCAACTCCAAGTGCGGACAACTAAACCCATTAGTAGGAGATTGAGTTGTCTCGGATTGAGATGTCTTTGGGTTGAGTTGTTTGGACCCTAACGTTACGGAATGTTCTGGAACGTTCAGGGTAATTGAACAGGCTGCAGATATTCTAGGGTAACAGTACTTTGATCATACTAGAGGAGGCAAAGAGCTCTCACAAAGTACAAAGCATAAAAACTGAGTAACATTTTGATAAATTTCTTCCATATTGTCAAAAGACTAGATAGAAAAAAGATCAGTGAAATAGAACCAGAGATTATTAAACTTAAGACGTTTGACTTCATGCTTAAAATGTGGCTTTCCTTTCACAGCAGTTCTTCTAGTTTAAGACACCCTTATTAAGAAACCTTACATAATTAGAGAACAGAGTTCAATAACTCTTCTAGGCTACTATGTATTCAGGGCTCGAATTTAAGCTCCCATACTCGTAAAATGCGAGTGGATTTTGGAAATTGCGAGTTACTTTACTTTTAACTCACAAATTTACGTTGAAATAAAATCAACTCGCAAAAATTTGCAAGTCCCATTTTTTGTTAAATTCAAGCCCTGTATGTATTAGTTCTTAGTTGTAAGGTATTGAAAACGTGGTAACACTTTAGGAAAATACATAGATTTAGCATGAAATTTATTCCCAAGTTTTATAACCTGCGGTCAAAATATACTATATATTTCAATAAAATAACAATAACAGAAAAAACAAACCATAAAAACTACTCATAGATATATAATAAATATAGTACATCAACTTAATGTTTATTGTATACCAATATTTCTTTTACAATTTCTTTGCAATCTTGGGCAGAGCTTTAGTAAAAAAGGTCAACTATATAACTAAGTATGTTGGTAAATAGATATATCATTTAACAAATACATCTTTGGAACAGCTGAAAAAACTTAGTTATCATGAAGTCCTCATAACTATCTCAAATAATCAAGCCTTTGTTTCTATACCCAAGATTTATTCCATAACATGACCGCCATTGTGACTAGACCCTTTCAGAGACTAATAAATAAAATATAATAATGAGTTATCATAAACAACCAATGGAACCAGATCAAGTGGCAAGATTAAAGTACATAAAGTTGAAATGTAAATAAATAAAAAAAAACACAACCAGGATAGAATGTAAAAAAAGAAATAAACTGTAAACAAAATAATAACAAAATATAAATAAAAAATACAGTCATGGATTTCACAGTATTTTTAAAACTAGTAAATGAGCATAGCCACCCTTGTATATGAATACATTACGTAGAACACAATGACGTTTGTATATGTAAAACAATAGGATTTCTTTTATAAGAATAAACAACCTAGGTATTGGATAAGCATGTTTTAAAGTGATACAATGGGTACAAATCATAGCATACAATAAAGAAGAAATTTCTGCCATGATTTTAGGTCTGCTATTTATGCTGCTTGTCAGAGTTGAGTCGCAGAAAATATAAAAGCATATTTAGCAGGAACATACCTATCTATATAGAGTTTTCAAAAGAAAATTATGTTAGAAAACAAAAATACTCTCAGAAATTGGCCCCTAAAAAATTCCAACTTATATGGTAAAATGTTCAGTGAATATTGCACTTCTTATGTAAGAATAATAATGCCAGCTAATGGATTCATTTAAACAAGTACAAACATAAATGAAATCATCTACACATATAAGAGTTCATATTTCAAAGTATGTAACTAAACATTTATTACATATTATGCTAATTGAGATTGAGAAATAAAGCTTCTTGTACATTAAGTGTCAATAGTTTTAGAAAAAAATCTATTATTTGTTCATTTGGGTTTTACGGCACATCAACACACACCGAAAAATAATCTATAAGAAAAAATCTATATCAAAGAATGGATTTTACTATGGATTCTTCATATCTAAAAATATATCCAAATATTACATGAAAAACAATTCTAATTATCTATGACACTGTAACAGATTTTTATATTCCCGATTGGTTTGTTATGATTTATTTTTCCCAGGGTTCATTAGTCCTAAATTCCCACCATACAAGTACAACTACCTACTTCCTCACATAAAAAAGTTGTGGTGGGTACTGCATGAGCTTTGAACCCATACTCCTCTATAAGTGAGAGGTTACAGTGATTTTAAGTCAGCAATCTTAACTGCTAGACCAGGGAAGAAGGAACTTGGCACATAGTTCTATGATGAAGCTGAGAATCTGGAAACAATTAGATATTTATATCGAGTACTACCAGTATTCATTTCTCATCTAGTATCTAATGTATTAAGTATAATCAAATTAAAAGAAGTTATTATGAATAATCAATCAAAAAGGAATGTTGTCAAATAAAATGACATTACTAATAAACAAATCACTGCCATAAATTACAAAATTTAGAGATGATCTGTAAAGAAGTATATTTTACCCCTGGAATGGCATCAAAAATGGAAAATAAATATTAATACCAAATTCCCCCCAGAATGGTAACAGAAATAAATATTTAATTGGAATGAAATAGGTAAATGTGTGTAAAATTTAGAATTATTTTTAAAAGACAAAATATTCTAGAAATAATTAAAGATTGGAATGTCATGATAATTAAAATATACACCATCCTCGGAAATCTGCCGACATTCAAATGTACAATTAACATATAACACACAACATTAATTAATTCAAACACACAGTTACAAATATTTATGTAAATATATTACATTTCTTGGTCCCGTAACACCAGCTGTTTGAATGAGTACACAAATATGTTCAAACTACAAATTTTAACATTATGTATAACATTATATCACAGGTTTTGCGCAAAACAATTGTAACTCAATATAGAGTGAGTTACAACCATTTTGCGCCAAACCTGTGATATATTAATATTATAATTATAATAGTATAATAATAAATATATGTTACAAAAAACAAAGTAACCAACAACATGCAATAACAGATAGTCATTAACATACAGTAATAACTTGAGGACAAATAGCAAAAACAGCTTAAATGCAGATAAATAGTAGAATTTATGCCGTTCTTGCCCTAGTCCTCACTCAATGTAAAGAATTACACAGAATATACGTATTTCAAACACTCCTCAACACAAAGTACATGTTTTTTCATACACAACAACAGTTTTGGTTAGAATCTAACAGGGATAGCATATTTCAGGAATTTGCAACCAAATATTTTTCAGAAATTTCTCAGTCATAGCTGTCAATAACTTGCTAAACTGGTCATACAAATTCTACTAGAGTTAGGACTCAACCTATGGTGTATGTATAATTAAATTGCTATTTTTTCAATGTTTTAAAGGTACTCATTCACAGATTTCAACTTAAATATTAACTTTTTCTAAAACTATCAAAATTGTATGTAAACATTTTTGGAAGCAGGAAAGTAGTGTTCTGATAATGACAATTTTAGTGCAAATTGACATACAACTACAAATGATGGTGTTTCATTTTCAGGGTGTGTAAATAAAGTTAAAAATGCATTCTTCAAAAATATGATAGGACGTACTGTATAAATCTTCATTTTAATTTGTAATACTGGATATCGTGTTATCATGAAGGATATACAAGTGTACAAAGTTGGTATCATTGTATATGGTAGCAAATCCCTCAAATACAAGATCCGAGAACCTAAATAGCTCCTATCACAAAGAAAAGACTTAAGGAATGTCTATCAAATCTAACTAAAGTCTTATACTAATATATTTACTAGTTTTTCTTGTTTTCTTCATTAGCTAAAAAGGACTATGGTATCTAAGATAAAATTATCCATATTAATCTAGCATTATCTAAAAACCATTTCACAGCTATGTTTTCCTGTATTATTTAGTAACAAGTTTCTTTGTTTGTTGTGTTTAACGCCGTAGCAACACATTGTATAGGTCATACAATGGTGTCAACAGTCAACCTACTCAATCCTCCTGGAAAGGCTGTTAACCAACTACTAAGCAAATACTGCCGTCACTGACTGACAACAAGTACAGTTTATCTGCATTATGTATACAAGTATTTTTCCAAAAAATATTTCATATTTTTACAGTTTCATCATCAATCAGTAAATAAAGCAGGGTCAATCCCTTTAAATATTTTCATATTAATTACAATCAGTTGTAGGTTGAATTTTCTCATATATTATATTTATAACAATAATAATGACAACATTAACTAGATTAATTGTCTTCTACAACTGTCAACAATAACAACTTATTTCACAGTATAGCTCGTTTAAGATAATTTGAGACAAAAGACTCAGTTTGTTTACATATTTGGGACTCCCATATTACATAAAACAGGGAGGTCAGCTGACTTTAAGTAATGAAAGTCTTAAACATGTCTTAATGCATGGAACCTGTGTTCTCGTACAAAATTTAATACATCAACAACACACTGATAATAGTCCATAATTACGTGTACAGTAAAGTTCCGCTAATAAGACCACCTGGCGGTCTTACAGAAAGTGGTCTTAATAGCGAGTCGGTCTTAATAGCGAACCCACCTATTTATATATTGAGTATAACAGTTAGGTATCAAAAATTATTAACGTTGCCAGTGACTATTCATATAGTTAAAATGTCTTGTTGATGGTTACAATGTACAAATAGAAAGTAAGAATACTCATGCTATTTTTTCCAAACATCTGCATTTAACTTATTAATTTCAGACACTGTTTAAATCACAGTCCTTTCAGGGGCAGATCCAGAATTTTTTCCTAAGGGGGGGGGGGAGATTCTTAACTTTTTCTTGGGGGTCGACCACAACCACATTATACACTTTCTGCAGAAAAATGCAGCACTTAAGTAATAAAAACTACATAACCATTAAATCTATTTTAAGCATTGAGAAAAACTGTTTCATGACTTAAAGTCAGTAAATACTTATGGACAAGTCTATTTAGGAAATTCTAGGGGATGATCCAGACCCCCCTGACCCCCCCCCCGCTATATCTGCCTATGCTTTTAATGATATTTTGTTAATTAATAATCTAACCAAGAAACTGACTAACAATTTAATTTCGTCACCGCAAAATTCACCAAGTCCGTACCGTCCCAGGACTTTGTACCCATCGTGCTGTTCCGTATACTGGAGTTTATACCTTTCCGACACGATGCTATGTTTAATTTTCATTTTGGCAGTTATTTTAATTTTAACAAATTAAAATTAGATTTGTACGCAAAATAATCAGATAACTGGAACATATTTGCTCAAAACCGTACGCAAATTAATGAGACAGACGACTTTTCACATAGTTGTAAAGAAAATTCTACTTTCGTTTTCTTTGTTTAGAACGCTCTGTAAGAACGCTTACGTAAGCAGACAAAACGCATTCTTAACTAATTTAAGTTTGATATATCAAACAAAAATCATAAATTATCGCAGTCCGTCTGTTTAACTTTCTTTTTAATTAATCTTAAATTATCAAAAATTAATTCGCAACGAAGTTTAGTTGATTTGAGAGACTAATCGCCATTTCACTTCTTCAAACATTTGCAATCATTGACAATTACATTTACAAACAATTCTTTTGTTATTGATCAATGTTGACGCTGTTTTATCACTTATTTTGTGGTTACTATGGGTATCTTGTCATACCTATTACGTAATTGTATACATGTAAAAAATCAATTAAGTTGTATATACTCGATAAAAAGTTGTTACACAACGTGTCAACGACTGCTGTAGACTGGTCGTATTATTGGACCCCAAATTAGTGCAATAAGACTGGTCGTATTACGGAATAGCGGACCGGTCTTATTATCGGACCTCACGACTATTGAAATATATAGAAAATAATTCCGGTCTTTCAAAAACTGCCCGTATTATGTAGTTGGTCTTATTATCGGACCGGTCGTTAGGTGAGACTCTACTGTACTAAACTTAAATCCACCTGTGTATAAAAATGGTATTGTTGTATTTTGTTTCAAGTTATCCCAAACGAGCTATACATAAAATTATTTAAAATTTCCACTTGCCTGCTTGGCAGGGATAAAAAACAATATTTTTATTAATCTTTGAAAATTTGTGAACTTCTCTATCCTGATTCAAGACTTGGGTAATTATTATTTAGCCTCAACATAAAACAACATGCAGGACTACGTAGTTGGAATGTATATGAAATGACACTTGGTTAAAAATGTAGGCCCTATCTAATGCAACTTTCAAAATCCATCAAATTCCATAAATTGTAATATGACATAATATGTCAGACATCAATTGTCAGCGAGTTTCATTCTCTCTGGGGATAAATACTACATTTCTAAAATGTAACATTTTGTTTTATGTATGCACAGTAAGTATGAATAACATGCTAGTATGTAAAAGAATTAGTAGTTGAGATTTTCAGTTTAAGAACTATATGTGAACACAGGAACAGCTCTGAACATAGATATATATAGACTGTGAAAAAAATGTAAAATTGGAATGTTACAAATATAAATTACCCGACCATGTCCACATATCTTATACAGAACAGAATAGATAGAATATTATTGCAAGACGGTACTTAAATCAATATCAGATGAAAAATCAATAGAATACTTGTGACAGTAGTTGGAATGATAAACTACTGTAAAAGTTATAATGATTTTATAAAATTCAATGTGTAAATTCAATTTAAGCATTTCAATTTAATCATACTTCAAAATAGGTTCATTCCAATACAGGATTTGTTAATTTTTAGAAACAAAAATGTGATGGAAATACTTTTTAAACATAATAAGACCATATCAAGGGTTTCCCTCAAGACTGTAGTTAGTTCATTTTGTAAAAGAGTCCGTTACTACAGTCTTGCGGGCAAACTTCGATATAGTCCTTCAAGTTCGGAAACATTGAAAACAATCTAATCCTCATGTTCTTTGTAATTAAAATACCTACAATGTAAATTGATACACATAAATTATATAGAGAAACAACATTTCAAAAGTATTATTATATAAGTATAGTAACATACATCACATATACACCAACCAATGTAGCTAAAACAGCTGGGATGATTTTAGTCAGATATTTTTCTTATAAATCAAAAATATACATTGATACTAAAAGGGATCAACTAACACTACATGCATGCACTAGATGATATTAATAATGATATAATGATTTCAAACAGCATGTTGTTTTAATTTTTCATGATTTCAAGAGTTCATAACTAAATTTCTACCTTTAGTTCATAAAAACACATACAAGTCAAGTCAGAATGCATATTCTCATATTCACTATTTTTTTCTCTATAATACAGTACTCATTATATCAGTTATAAAAAACATGAGGGAGATGATGATTTTTTCTCTTTTTTTTTTTAATTTTGACACTTTGTGTATGATCGGTTGTTAACACTGGCATCCCGATGCTTGTGGATTAGGATTCTCTGTGAGTCGTGTTCCTTTGGCTTGGCTGCTCACTAGGGTAGGATCAGAATCCAAGCTTTCTGACATCTTGTCACATATAATATCTACCAATCGTTCAAAGACGGCTTTTACATTGATGTTTTCCTTGGCAGATGTTTCAAAAAATTCAAGACCTGAAAAATATCAAATATAAATTATTGTCATTGAGATGGTACACATGTTAATACTATGTCAGGACACATTACTAAAGTAAAGAGAAAGTAAAATGGAAACTCAGTCAGAATCTACAGAGCGACCTCATGGCTCTGAAGAGCAACATCCAGCAGAGTTTGAAGAGTCACACTGCAGAGGTAGTCTAATTTATAGCACGATAAAAAACATTTTGGTTACAGAAAACTGACTGTAATTCATTCCACAGTGTTATGTTGATTCACAGTCATTAGTGAGCACAGGTTGTGGAGTGGGCACAGCCCACTTGTTACAAGGTTAGACTGGTAATCATTGGATAGCCAGCTCTTTGTTGGTTTGAATCCAGTCCAAAACCTACCCTATTATTTCCTTAAGTAAGAAACTATCCTAATAGTTCAGTGTTGGGAGACCAGGATGCCAACTGCAAAATAATTAATCTAAGTTGTAAGAACTTGTTTCACAATGGATATACAATAAATTACTATAAACTAACCTATTGACAGAACTATAATGTTTCAGTATTTGTTTAGATTTAGAGCTAAAATGTGAGTGGATTTTGGAAATTGCGAGTAACTTTTATCGTAACTCGCAAATTTTCGTGAGTTGAAATCACTGCATATTGAAGTATTACTGTCTAAACTAATGAGGCTCAAATCAGCATTGGAGCGGCCAGAAAGATCGATAGTACGATATTTTTGCTATACTTACCTGTATCGCGACATGATACAATGAGTATTGTAAGTATACATGTCACAGATGTCAAAAGCTAAATTCTGACTTATTGAAAAGTTTACTGTTAAATTTAAGAACTATGATACCTCGGTAGCAACTATAACCAATTGTGGTAATCTATTAATAAATCGTGTATATGATCCAAATATGCGACATTTTGGGAGTTGAAATAAAATTAACTCGCAAAAATTGGCAAGTCTCATTTTTTGTTAAATTCAAGCCCTGAATATATGTAAACTTACCTAATTGATCAGCTAATTGTTTACCACGTTCAGTTGATACAACTCTTTCATCTTCCAAATCACATTTATTACCAACTAAAACAACTTGGGCATTATCCCAAGAATATGTCTTGATTTGTGTGCACCTGAAATCATATATTTTCACTATATTAAAATAAAAAAATCTTCAAAATCAGTCTACAAACAGGACGCTTGACTCTTTGAAACGCTCTGAAACAAAACTTGAAGTGCTAGAACTTGCATGCTTGAATAAAGTTTTGAGCACAATCCTTCAATATTAGCAAAGATAAAATCTGGCACTAATAAACCCCTAAACCAAAGTTTTCTATGCTAACATATTGTTTAAGGGGTTTGGTTCCATTAAAGAGTTCTATATCACTACAATTGTGCTGATAAAAATAAGGCGTATAAATTTATACATTAAATGATTATCAAATTATCATATCCATACGAAAATCTAACATCTTAAAACTTATAAATATGTTCTTTGTAAGTGGTGGGATGTGAGCTTAGGGATTTCAAGATGTACCAGGGGCACTGCTAATTAGAGGTGTGCGGTAATACCGGTAACCGTGGTTTTTTATCTCGCCGTACGATACTCCGGTATTTCCGGAAATACCGGTATTTCAGTACCTGTGCACGAGAAGTACCTGTGATTTAGGTTTTACTCGTTAAATATATCAGCTGGGGTGGCAAAATCAACGGTGGTCCGAGTCATACTTTAAGTTATTTTTTTAATTTGACTTGTCCGTGGACAAGTGAAAACTCTGTTTTAGTTAGTTTTGAGTGCCTCGTATTAACAACACGTATGGCGTCATGACACAATCTTTAGACAGACCGATTGGTTTTAACTCAGGTTCGTTATTTTCAACTTAGAATTCAAATATTATCAATTTTTGATACATTTGAGGAAAAACATAAAAAATCAAGGATGATTAAGTTCTTATAATATTTACCCTTAAATAAGGGCATTAGTGTTTTCAAAAGTTAATAAATTATCTTCTTAAAAGTGTATTTTTATATTGTGGTATACCGTGGTATATACCGTGGTATTTAGTACAAAACCGCGGTATACCGTGGTATAAATTTCCTGGTGGTACCCAGCTCTACTGCTAATTTCCTTGAGCAAAAAATTTACCTCAAGTACCAAGGTATAAAATTATAATAGGTTCTATGAGAGATCACCTGCCCGAGTACGATTTCAATGATCATGGGTTTTTATTACAAAACTGTAAAGTCTGCTGAACAAGTACATGGAAACATACTTATATCACAACTTTCTTCTCTAACTTTGTTAAAGCAGTGTTACTACAAAACTGGATTGTAACACAGCTGGCAGCAATGATATTTTACCTGAATTTAAACGACTGTAGACAATTCAATTTCATGTACAAGACACTAAAATGCTAACATTTTAACACTCTCTCAGTAAATTATTTCAGATACAAATTCTAGCAGTAGAGGCAGCCGTTAGAATTGTCTATTGATTATCTGTCAACCGATCCATGAGATATTTTTATAAGTTTCTATTATATGTAATTACAATAGAAATAAACTATCTAATTTGTATGTATGAGAGTGTCTTCTACACTTGATAGACAATAATTGTCCTATTGTATAAAGGCATTATTGGTCTTTATGCATAGATTTAGATATATTTTACTAGATGTAAAATATGGTATAAACAGAGCCTTAAAAAATTTCTTGAAACAAATTTACTTTTAAGATATTTATTTATTGGATTTAACCCTGTATCAACACATTTTAGGTCATTTCACGGCGTCCAGCGCACCTAACCTAGCTTTCCTGGACCTTAGTCTATAACCAGTACTCACCTACCCTTCCACAAGGCCGGAAACTTCTCCATATTATCTAATCAATGGAGGAAAATTGACATTATTGTCTAATTTTCATGGAAGGGTATAATCTCCCCGGGTGGGATTCGAACCCATACCCCCCTCGGGACACGAGATTCCGAATCCAGGCGCGCTACCAATTGCGCTATCGACCTGGGTAACACTTTTAAGATAAAATGATTATGCATACAGCAAGTCAATTCACTATAATTAAAGCTCAATCATGTCATATTGTTTGAATCATACATTGGTAAAATAATCAATGATTTTGGAATCAGCTCAGATGGCTCTTTTTTATTCAATGGGTAAATTTAAATGATTTTGTCATGGGAATTTTGGAAGGCACCATATCTTCAACAATAACAGCATTCAGGCCTACAGACAAATAGCTCAACTAGAGCTTAAGATTTTAAAATGAGCTTGAATCTCAGCTCACATTTTTGTAATTTCATAATAGTGCACACCCTAATCTTGTTAAAGCTTGATATTGAAAAGTGAACACACCAATCATGTGATGTTGTTGTCGTTATTTGGGTTTAACGCTGTAGCAACACATTGTATAGGTCATAACAGCAGTCAGTTAACCTATTCACTGTTCCTGGAAAGGCTAAATCTCTGGATTTAGCTGTTAACCAACTACTGCCCTACATAATTAAAAATCATTGGTAGGAGAAAGAATGGTCGTAGAAACAATTTAATGACCAAGCTCCTCGAAATTGAACCCATGACCCCTCGATCAGTAGACTTGCGTGCTACCAACTGAGCCAGCCGGGCAGCTATATCATGTGATGACATGATATTCCGGGACCAAGCAAGCAAGCAATCTGTGGTACAAGTGAACATTTTGTTTATAATGAAGTTCAGAAAATTTCCTATACCCATGATGATTTCATTTCATGTTTTAAACATTTGTTATATTTGCATTAATGGCATTAAAGTAAATGCCATACCAATAACTCAAAACTGTTTTGTATCATGCCTCATCCGTACATGTTCAACACTGTCTGTGTTTTCTCACATTTAATGCTTGAAAAATACATAGAAAGCATAAATGAGAGATTATAACAAGGAATAATGTATCTTTTTACAACTCTAAGACATAGAAACATCTTAACCTTACTGGGTTTTATTACACTAAGGCTATATACCAACCAGAATGTCTATAAAATATAATCAATGTTTCAATACCAACTCTTCAGGGAATTTAGCCAGTTCTATACTGTCCACTAATCAATAAACTAAGAGTCTTGGTAAAAGATGAATACAATCATGGAGAATACAAGAACCTTACCAATAAGAAATTTCAACAAAGGCTCTACTGGGAGGAGTATAATAAACTAGGAATCATCTTTTGGCAACAGACTTTCCACATATATGCTGACTTTGGGTACCAGGGTCGTAAAATTATCATTGGGACAAGATAATTTCATTTTAGTCCAAACGACCTTGACTTTGACCTCTGGGCACGATAAGATTCATAGACCCTCAAGGGACAAGAACTATAAAGTTATTATTTGGCCTAGTTATTTTCCTGTTAGGGGTCCAGCAAAGGACCTTTTTACTTAATGTAGAGTAATGTAATGAGCTTCATGCCACATTTAATCAATTCATTAGTATTATCACAGCCATCAAACATGCTATTAGAAGTACCAGGCAAAAAAAATGCCCCAAAAATAAGGCCCAAAATGTGTAAGCATTTAACAAACTTGGCAACATTGACTTTTGATTCAATATCTTCAATAATGACCCATCAATATGGGGTCTTGTTTAAGTCAAGAAAAAGCTTCAATTCCAAGTTCCAAGTCATAGGGCTAGGAGGTTCTTTATTTATAGGATCGACGAAGTACAGAGACCAATGTAATAACAAACATACCTATCAAGAGACATTTGTAAAAAAATATTGGGTATGCCCTTCATTTTCCCTCTAATGCTACAGTCCCATAATCATAAAAATAGCCATGAGGGCATCGTACAGGCACCATACGATCAAGCTCTGCAAGGACTCGTACAAACTTTTCGTTTACCGTACGGACTGTAACGTTTTTACTAGGGTCCTTAAAATGAGCTGTGGATACACATATCAGTTTCAAAGTCAAATTGTGAACAAATTAGATTAAACTTGCATATCTTCCAGCTATGGCTCTGTTCAGGTGTGTTGTGTTGTGCCATGTGCATACTGTCACCATAATACACAAGGCTTCCCAACGCCTATGGCTGTCTGCAAGTACGGGTCCCCAACAAGCCACAATTTTATTAGACTGAGGCCTAAAGGAGTGTGATATTCCTTTATATAATATTATAACAAGAATTCTTTACAATATATAACACTCAGTGCATGATGGTACTACAGAAATGCAAGAGCAGCAGAAAACAACAGACATAAATAAACTGTTCCATAGAGATTTCATATTTATACAGACCATTTCATTGATTACAGAGAACAACCATAAAACACTATAAATTTACTTCCATGCCAACAAGTATCTTACTTAAAGACAAACCTTTTGATGCAGACAATTGAGTATATGCTCTAATAAGCTAAGAATTTATGCTTTTTGTAAGTGAGAGTAAAGAAATTGACAAAAAATAAACATTTTTTTTATCCACAACAAAAAATCAAGCGCAAATTATACAAAAATCTAGCACAGAGACATTTCTGTTTTTTTTTTTGCAGTAAATTTAGAAAATAATACATGCACGGGTGCAGGTTTGCTTGGAAAACCCTGGGCAAAACATACATGTAACATGCTATGAAGTGGCTGTGACCAGGTTTGGTTACAATTGAAGCATAAATGAGTATTAATATGGTTTCCTTTGAATTGACCCAATGACTTTAACATAAAATTTAGTGATTCTAAGGTGCAATGAATTCTCAAATTAAACAAATAATTGACCAAGAGGATTGATCAATAGATGGGCAGATAGAAGGACCAAGGTCATAACATGCTCTGTCTACAAACTGGCTCATAAAAAGCTGTCTGAGATTTACTCATAGGAAGCTTTAATATAAATAATAAAGCTAAAATTTAGCACAACATGTCTGCAAAGTGAAAACCTAAAGATTGATTATTGTAAAAACTTACCAGTCTTGAACAGCATTAAATGATTCTTCATTTGTAACATCATACATTAGTATAAATCCCATAGCTCCTCTGTAATAAGCTGTGGTAATAGTTCTATAACGTTCTTGTCCTGCTGTGTCCTACAATACAAACATTAAACAAGATAACAATATGTAACATTCCTTGTCAACCCCTAGTTCTATGATAGTGCAATTTAAGTCAGCTTCAATAAACATGTTTAGCCTACATTACAACTTTGTAGGATAATCCCTGATCATTGAAATCACTTTAGGCAGGTAATCCTTCACAGTACCCATTTACACCTGGGTGGAGAGGAACAGCAGTATGTAAACTTTTGCTCAAGGAAATTAGCAATGCCCCTAGTGGTATTTGAACAGAGCAGAACAGAATGTATGGGTTTTTTGTAACATATACATATAATGTATCTTATAACAAATAAATCAAAGTATATTAAGTATTTGAACCCAGGACCTCTTGTTCCATAAGCCCCTATCCTACCACTGGACCACTGCTCCAACCCCTTATGTCTTTAATTGACCACAACCTATTACCAATCATGTCTGAGATTTATAATCATAGGATGCTCCAACTAATGTTGAAAGATATTACAACATTTATATACCGGTAATTAGAATTCAAGAATGATCACAAGATTCTTCTATGGCTTGATCTAGTTTTTGACCCCACATGGTCATGAAGCACTATCAAACATGTCTGAGATTTCATTAACAAGATTACATAGCTCAGACATAGACTAATCTTTAATGACAATTTAAGCTGAAATAAGGTCTCAAGAGTATTTTCAATTAAAAGTTGATGACAAACACAACACTAAGCCAGTAATGTAATGCAGGGTCTCAATCTGATTAAAACCTGATCTAAAATTTTCCGCTTGCCTACTCGCTAATTTAGATCTGCTTGTTTTCTTACGAGGTGACCATTTCTCTTTATAATATTCACGAAATCATTATGATAAGTAACTTGTTTACATCGTCTACGTCAGGTAATTTGAAATGAGCTATCCAATCGCAGACTGTGAATAATACCGCTGTTAAATTAGCTCACAAACCTTGGTCTAAAGATAGAAATTACAAAATCAAAATGCTATTACTAGTGTTTCATCTAGATGAAAGCTATGCATTGATTGGTCAACATAAAGGACATCTCGGAGATTGCAGGGTTCTTAAATCTACATTTCAACATTGTCTCAGTCATCCTACTAACATTTTTAAGGCCTTGATCCCTGCACCAAAGCTTTTGACCTAGTACCAGGCACATGCCCTCTTAAAAGACTCAAAACTGCCTGCCTCAAACTGTTCGACATTCGCCTGACTAGCTCAGTTGGTAGCACGCAAGTCTACTGATTAAGGGGTCATGGGTTCGATTCCCGGGCAGGGCATACATACGTGAAGCTTGGTCATGAAATTATTTCTATGGCAATTCTCCCTCCTACCAATGATTTTTAATTATGTAGGGCACTTGTCAGTCACTGATAAAAGTATGCCCTTAGTAGTTGGTTAACTGAGCTAAATCCGGAGAATTAGCCTTTCCAGGAGCAGTGACTAGGTTGACTGACTGCCGTTATATGACCTATACAATGTGTTGTGAAGGTGTTAAACCAAACAAACAAACAAACAAACTTGATACAGAGAAGGGGGGAGAGAAAAAAACTCATGGCCAGACTCTGAGCCATCAGGAAGTATGTCCTACATGGGAATGGAATTCAGTACCCCTGGGTTTGTAGTCAGACCTTTTAACCAACGGAGCTAAAAATGTGGATTGCACACACTAGGCCAAACAACCCATGGACAAAATAGCTCACCATATGAACTTAATGCTCAGGAGAGCTGACAACAACATCCACTTCATGAAAATGTTTCAAGCAGATAGGAGAAAACATTTTATTGGTTAAAAACAAGCTATCAGTTTAATACAATCAAGTTTATTGATTTTGATATAAGCTGTCAGAAATCTTGCCGTAATAGGATCGATTTAAAGCATCAAAGAAAAGCTGGTGAATTTATAACACAGAACCCATCAGAGATTTGCAGAATATTGTAGTATTGGATTCATAGATCGCATATAACACGCTGACAGCAAATCCATTGATAGAATATACAAAATATTTTCATTACATTATTATCAGTGTAAGGAAATTATATACCTTGTATTATAAAAGGTATGATATCTAGGACCATTGACAGTGAGACAGATTGTTAGACCATTTACACTGTAAAACTATATAATTTGGAGACGTGTAGGAATAACTAAATATTCAAAAGCCACAATTTCGTAACACTATCGACGTAATCAATACCCACTCAGTGATTTTCTTTGCCATAAATTGGCACCAATATTCTGCCTTTCCATAATTGAAAATTTCCTAATCAGCAAGATTCTTTGGTGCAAAAAGCATAGGCGGATCTAGCACTGTAGCAGGGGGGGACTTCCAAATGTAGCAGTCCTTTTGTGTATATCTTGACTGTAAGTCATTTTTAAGTAGCATGAAGCAATTTTTCTCAAGGTGCTTAACATAGATTTAATGGTTACTGCAAAATGTGTATAATGTGGTAGTTGTGCGAAAGTTTGGACTCCCCAAGAAAAAAAACCTGGATCCACCCTTGAAAAGTGTACTGTGGTCACTGACCATTGGCCATTCTGTGTCTGTTATCTGTAGCAAGATCAGATTTTTTTCTTTCAGTATTTTATATGACAGTTAAATCTAAAATTAATCTTTTGTTTTCACTAATTTTAATTATTGTCCCACAAATAATGTTTCAACATTTTGGAAGATAGTCACATTAAAATTCACAATAGGAAAAGCAGGGGGACTGTAGCAAAGCAGGAAAATGTAAGAAAATCTCTAGTGAATAGAAGAGCTGCACATCACCAATAACTATGAATTCCTCATAGAAAGAGAACCACACCAGACTGCTACAAATAACAATTTTAACCAATTCAATGCTTAATTTCTATAATGGACTAGTCCATCTTCAAATTTTTATACCTTTACATATTTATTTTTGGTGGATTTCAGGAATAAAATTGGACAATGAGCAGCCAACAGCAAAGAGACTGGTCAGCCAGCATGTGTAGTGTCTGCTGACCAGTCTCTTTGCTGGTGGCAAAGGCTTTTCATATTTGGTTCCAGCATTGTAAGGATTAATGTAGAAAAAATATGTCCTTCAACCAAACTCATCAGTCTAGTAATGAATTATCTGAAAGCTGTGGGTTCACATTAAACTCATACATCAGGGATCTTAGAGATTATTTAATACCCTGTAACAATCTACTGAGGAAAACAACAAAAACTCCCTCATGTTAACTATCCTCAGTTTATATGCAATCACTAGGGGATTAATTGAACCATTCCAAAAATAGCTTATTCCAGAAATAACTTAACTATTATGCCTTTAAGCTCATAGAGGAAAATATCCCATTAACTTCGTACAAATGAATAATCAATAAAAAGATGTTGTTGGGAGCTTAATAAATTTTCCAAGACAAGTGTCATTAAATTGGCTCTAGAAGACTTAAATGAGTCTTAACAGATTTCCCACCATAGGCACTGCTTATTTCCTATAAAAAGAAGCGATAATGCCTCCCAGCTCCACCAAAATGTGCACTGGTCGAGTTTTACCTGCCTGGAGATAATTTCATTGAACAGGGGATATCATAGAATGTTGTAATGACCACTAAACTGTACATTTATTTCTCATTATATTAAGATATTCAGGTCCACAAAAACAAGATAAACATTTATTTTTTCATAATTAAAGATTTCAAAGAAGGGACAAATTTGGATTTGCAGAATTTTGATAGAGATAACAAAAAGTTGAGATAAGCAAAATTGAGATTACGAGAAATAAGTCAAATGACTGTATATGGAAGCATCCTTTAGCAGGGGGTACAATTTACTTAATTTGTAACAATTTACACAACCATATGACAACAGACAAAGGCTGGTCACAATTACTTAACAAACTACACATTGGTGAGCAAGGAAATATAGAAACTTTTCACATTGTCAGCCTCATGTCATATAAATCATGCACACAATTAAGTTCTGTATGACAACTGTATATGCTTTATAAAATATATTGGAAGTTCAGTATTGAGATCAATTTATATCTACAATAAAATGTTCATTAACAATAGATATATTAAACTACTAGCACATGTATATTGAACTATCATGTTTCAGTAACTGAAGGTATGTACTAAAATATGACACTTCATAGAAAGAGGTATCTGTGAAAATGAAACTTATATACATTCACTACTGTACAATGACAATACATATATTTGATTTTTTCTAATTTAATGCTCAAAGCAGCTGAATAAATAATCTCTTAGGCCAAAGCAAGTTGATCATGTGTTTCATGGATTTGCTCGCACCTTAATTTTGACGGTTTTTACAAAAAAAATTTTTTTATTTCCTCGCTCAATCATAAAAATTTGGTCAACCCGCTATATAAAGCAACTGAATTAAGATTTTATTTTCTTCGGTGGCTCGCCCCTTTTTTCCTCGGAAAAATCCGTAGAAAACATGATCAACTTGTAGTGGCCTTACAAGAGAATTCTGTGGATCCTATATCACTCACCAACATCTAAATCAACATTTCCTACAATACACTTTATTGTACTTGATTTCTTAGAGATATGATGGAGAAAAAAACGGCATTTAGTCTTTTTTGAAATGGTCAATATAACTATGTATGATGAAACTAGTGACCACTGAGACAGGGTCAATTTTGACCCTAAACAAAACAAGTGACCACTGATCAGAAAGGGTCAAATTTGATCCTTAACAAAAAAGTGACCGCTGAGGCAGGGTTAATTTTGACCCTGAATAAAACAAGTAACTGCTGAGGCCAATTTGACCCTTTACAAAACAAATGACCACTGAGACAGTCAATTTTGACCCCAAAGGAATACTTTATACAAATATGGATTATTCCAGTGAGCTCTAGAAAATATGGTTTTAGTAGAAAATAGATGATTTTTATAGTCCTATTAATACATGCATAAATGAATTTCCATGACTCAATAGAGTGGTACCAATTCTTAATTCTTGGCAATAACAATTATTTGAACAATATAATGGTAGATGTCCACTTGACAATGTTTTATGTCTCGGGGGAAGATGTAAATATTTTCTTTTCAATTGCAACCATAGTTATGCATGACATTGCAATTCTTTACACAACAATGTAAGATCATTCTTCCAAGTTTTCTCAGGATTGTCTCAGATTGGAAAGAGGTTAAAAAGGGTAACATCCCTTGTAGTTTCAGATTCTGAAAATAACATTTAGCATGGCCCATAACCAAAAAAAAACAGTTCAGGGAAAATCAAACCCTTTTAAAACCTCCAGAATTTGTATTGCAATATTAACCTGTATATCGGTTAACCGTTACAGTGCCCCTACAGACAGATAACCTATAAGGAAAACCCTTCTAGAGCATTTTGTGTACTTTAAAAACACAAGTTACATTAGTGTCAGAAAAAGAAGAGTATATATGTTTCCCATAGACACAAGGAACTGAATATTATATGTAATTGGTAAAGTGTCACATTATGTCTGGCAAGTTTTATGAGCTGTAAATAGATGATTCGTTGTAAATTGCATCATAAATACAGATATAAAACAACAAAGGTCACCTGAACATAATCTCTACTTTAAGCCTGTCTGATGTAAAATAAATGAGTAAGTGAGTGGAGAATTTCAGATTATGTTAAGACCAGATTGTAAGTTAACTTACCCATATCTGTAGTTTAACTCTTTTATCTTGTCTGAACACAGTTTTTACTTTAAAATCTATTCCAACTGTACTAACAAATGCTGAAGTAAATGAATCATCAGCATATCTGAACAAAAATGAAGTCTTTCCAACTGAACTATTTCCAATTATTAACAATTTGAACATGTAATCAAAATTTTGATCTGCTGCATCCTTTTGCCACTTTGAATCATTTGCAGACGCCATCTGAAAATATAGAAAGAACAAAGTTAAGAACATGATACAAAAAGAAAGCAAGTTTCAAAGTCAAGAACTGCAAGTACATGCGAAATGCCAATCATTCCTTAACTTTTCTCCACTTCAGCTTGACTTATATGAGCCAGTCGTCTCCTTAACTTTTCTTGACACTAGCCTGACTTTTTATGATACATAGAGTAAAAGGAAAATTAAGTGACTTTCACAGGCTCAAATCCAATTTCACTAGTTCCGGACTTCAGGCTAGTGCAATAAAGTGATGTCTGCAGATCAAGCATAATTAATAATGAAAATGCAGTAGTAAAAAATGCTACTAAATTTGCATACAATCCAAATAATCTTCCACGAATGGTACAAAAACATAAATAAAAACAAATTATAAACAAATATGACAAAAATGTTACAAAGTCACATTATACCTTTTATAAAACAAAGTAAATAAAACAAGCGAACAAATGACCTTATACAATAATAAATCCAAAATGTATTACAAACAATTTGTTTTCTATAATACTACTATATTTTACCTTTAAACTTTTACTTGTACATATAACTTCAGGGTACAAAAGCAAGCTATCTACAGAAATAATCTTATTTAAATATAAAATAAATACACCCCACCTACACAGTATAGCCCATACAAAAGTATATATTTACATGCCTAGATAAACTTACAAATTTTAACTTGATACAATATTAAGATTTGTTAAACATCATCAAAATAGAAAGTGAAATTTCACAAGTCATAAAATTGGATATAACAGTCATTGCCTCAAATTTTCTCAAGCCGGATTTAATGTTTAATGAAGTTAAGGTTTAGGTATATGTATAAGTCTGACTATAATGAAATAAGTTATTTTTACAAGCCTGAAAAAACTTTTCTCATCCCTAGGCTTTAACCAGTGATTTGCAGTGTTCTCATTAGGTCGAACCAGTTGCCGACCTAAACAGCCAGTTAGAAAGACTAAAAGGCCTGTTAAAATTGGCAAAAAATAAAGAAAGAAAGAAATTGCCTTCGGACTGCCCTAGAAAGCCTATTACTTTTCTATTTGAGCCTATCCAACAAAATTTTAGTGAGAACACTAGGTTTGAGGTGTTAATGGAAACTACAACCATAACTATGGTGGCAATACCAAGGAACAAAAAGTTACCATTTCAAGTAAGAATCCTCAATAAATTTGCTTTAGAAGCAGAAAATACAAGTTTTTCAGAAACAGTTGTAATCACTGTTAGTGACATACAATAATTATATATTATGATATTTCAGATAAACCAGTAATCTTATTATATAGTATGTCAGTTACAAACCATATGCTATCATACAAAGCCGAACATCTGTCGCATATAGTATTGCATAACAGGAATTATTTGCAAATGAAAATTTCAGTAATCTTAATGAATAACAGCATGTTTTTTTCTGACATTCTTAGCAAAGAAAATGGCCACACCTTGAAGTTTGGAAAAAAGAAACCTTTAGTGATGTAATAATACCATAGTATGTAGGTGTATTTGTTAATGGTTCCAGGAGTTATTATATCAAGTTTGGAAAAAAGGGTCCATTAGTGATGTGATTAAATACCATATAATAAATTATGTATGTAGGTGTACTAGTTGGTACCAGACTGTACCAGCAGTTATTACAATGAAAATGTATAACATTTTTAGCTTAATATAATCAAAACATCAATTAATTTTCATAACATTATTTTCAAGATGTAGTTCAAAGTTCACTGTATAAATATAAGAGCAATTATCAAGATGTAGTTCAAAGTTCACTACATAATTATTAGAGCAATAAACTTCTTTTTCTTAATTGGACTTTATAGCATTAATCAATACTTTTGATCAGGCTTTAACATTCACAATAAATGGAGTAAAAGACTCCAAAGGGTGATTGATGGATAAATACATGTATACTAGCAGCCAATCATCAGCTAGGGGACTGGTAGCTGTAAAGTTGGTATTAGTTGCAACAACATGAAACCTACTCTATAAAAATAATTTTAACTGAAGTTTACATCAAGTCATAAGCCAGGGTCCAATTTATGTAACTTTATTTGACAACAAGACAGTCTGTACAGGGCATTTTTTATATGTGGTAAGGGGCCTAAGTTGGGCCTTACTTTTTATAGGACCAAAGGAGAAGTTTTACATCAATTTCATTGGAAGGGGAATAAAAATCCAAAGGTACCCTTTAAATTTGGGAGAACTGTAGGATTTCAAAGAAATTTCAGAAGGGAAAGGCACCTGTAAATGCCTCTGTTATATAAGGAAAAAGAGCCCTCCTGTCATAAATGGTCTGATTCTATAAATGCATATTGAGGTTGAACTTAAATAATTGATGAGAATATGTTCTAACGTGATGTTTTCTATTCAATAACCTATTTCCTTATTGATTTTATACTAATTACCAATAATTGATTTGTTGTTTTCCACACAAATAGATAATTAGTAATACAATATTTATATGTAGAGGGCAATAATAGGGTGAAAGAAAGTATTATTAGGTACAAATCACGCCTCAGTGATATACAATACAATAATGCCAATAAGTACATCACATTATTATGCACCAAAAGCTTCTTTCCATTGGATTTTTCACCTTTTACTATTATTTTGATTAGGTAACAAATGGTGACTTCTCACCTAACCTGCTTGAGTGGACACTTATCATTACCTGCACTCACTTAACCTTTCAGTCAAAGAGCCAGCCAACAACTGCTTCCTTGACAGTAACAGATCTGTGGTGCGTTTAACAAAAAGTCTTACGATAAAAATCATCGTAAGTCAAAAGCAAGATACATTAATAATACACTCAATTTTTGGCTGATCAATTCTAAATATTATACAAATTGTGTAGAATTGTGTATAGTTTTTGAATATCATATCATAGTTATGCTTCTAATCAAACTGACTAAAAGAAGTGCTAATTATATGAAACTGACTTACGAAGAAGATTTTTTTCGTAAGAATTTTTGTGGAAAGGAGCACTGGACCATCAATATTAAATAACAAATTTTTATGGAAGGGTATAAGGCTGCTGTGTTTGATTATTGAACCAGAGACATCCGTATTCCAACATTTATAACCTGGCAAAACTTGAACTTTCCTTCTTCCACAGTTGACTTTAAGACACCCAATTCTCAAAAATAAAATAAACTGATATACCACGTTGAATCTTGTTAGAAACTAGAACTGCCACCAGTGGCGAAAATACCCCCGCAACAGCAACATTTCAAGATAAAAGCAAGTCAACATTGTGGAAGTCCAAAAGGTTAAATGTTGTAAGAAACATAAAAACCATAAAAAGAATAGGATGCAAATATCAAATTGGAAATAAACAGCAAATTACAGTGTAATTCACTATAGATTTATGAAAAAGCAAAATGAACAGAGTTGTCATATTTCAAATGATTTTTTACATGAAAATGAACACCATTTGGTCATTATGAATGTAAAGTGGAACAACAGACAAAGAGTGATCATATTTAAACTCATCAGGAGTATGTTGTAACCAGATGAGCAAAATGTAGAATGTGTTTGTAATTTTTTTATAAATAAGTAAAAAATAAGGCAATTGTAAAAATGGTAGTCAGCAATGTACACAATATAAATCAAACAATTAGTATTTACAATATCTTGTATCAAGAATTTCACAAAAACCCCATAAGAAAGCTTAAATTACCGATAATTATTTTCACAGTAGTAAAGTTAAAATAATATCTAAAATCTCATGTAGCTATAACGAAATAAGATGTTTTCTTCTCAACATTACAGAAAAAATCAAGATGGCTACTAATTGGTCCATTGAAATAAATAAAAAAATAAATACATATAAAAATTTCATCAACAAGAATTTGTCAGCACAATTTTATCAAAATAAGGTGAGAAAAAAAAGAAGTTTGCTAAACAAGATATTAGAAAATCCAACATGGCTGCCAGTCAGCCATGTTGAATTCCACTTAAGAAAATGCCAAGCACATCAACTTAAACAATTGCTTACTTTCTCAAAGTCTGTACAAAAATCATCAAATCATTTGCTTTTTAAAAAGAAAAACTCAGAATGGCTGCCAATCAGCCATTATGAATTTGATAAAATATCAATACATCAAAAAAAAGTTCAAAAATAAGAATTTGATAAAAGTAGCAGTACATAATAGACTTCAGCAACTCAAAATGGCAAACAATGTGGACTAATGCTATATTTAATAAGTTACATGACATAAAGCCATAAACCCTTGATTCATCTTCGTCAATAATATTTGCTAATCAATGAGATAAATAGTTACTACGAGATGTAGAATTGGTCATACTATATTAACACATTCATACTTTCTCAAAAGAGAGCACCAAATGTATACCATGTGACGAGCATTTCAATGTCAAATACGTTCTCCTTGACTGCCAGGATCTTAAATACATCCGTGACAAACATTTTAAAGTTAACTCACTTAAAGAACCAATTGAGTCTGTACCATCATATTTTCTAATCGCCGAGATAAAATAGTGATTTTGCGATGTAGAATTGGTCATACCAATTTAACACATTCATACCTCTATTGAAGTAATAGTATCATCAATTGTTTTCGGTGTAATATGACCTTTTTGCATTAATAAGCCGTAAAACCCAATTAATCAATCAATAAATCAATCAGACTTCAGCAAGAAGAAATTGGTAATGAAATAAGCTTACTATACAAATATTTAAACAAAGTCAAAATGGCTGCCAGTCTGCCATAATGAATTTGTATCCAGAGTAAATCCATGTACGAGTCAACTACATCAATAAAGACTTTGGAGCGAAATTTGGCTAAAATTGAGTAAAAAAAACCACATACATGTACTATACAGTAATTTAAATAAAAATTCAAGATGGCTGCCAGTCAGTCATATTGAATATAAATTGATGAAGAATAGTCATACTGATCAACTGTATTAGTTGAGACCTTGTATGCAATTTCTTTTCAAAATATGTATGGTAATAAGTCAAAATAAAACTGTATTAATTTTGAAAAAAGGATGACAGCCAGTCTGCCATTTTGAATTGGAATTGAGTTAAAGTGTATGTACACATCAACTGTGAACGCCTGTGCAAAATTCTATCTAAATTAGTTAAGAAAAAATCTATTGAGAAATAAGCATACAGTAATTAAACTAAATTAACCCTTTACTGGTTGTAGCCATCCGCTTTATCTGATACTGGACAGATAGTGTATAGAGATAAACCTAACACTGTGCATACACTAACATTGTTAAACTTGTACACTCAGCAGATAAAGGTTTTACATCACATTCGTTATTTAACACCTCTGTTAGTTTAAAGTCAATTACTGGTTTAATCTTTAATCTAATCATTATAGTGTAAAAGTAAAAAATGTTGGTCTTTAAATTTCCTTTTTAACAATGTAACTATTTAAGACTTAGTACAAAAAATCTTAAAAATATGAGATGTATAAAATGCATTCAAATATTTTTTCGTCACATTTTCAAAAAACATTTTTTTTTAGCTAACATCGCCGATGTTTCGGTAATTTCTTTGTTTAATCCAAGCTTCTTTGTCTTGTTTTAAACACGTGTCTACAGATATTTATAAATATTAATCCCGTCATTGAAATGCAATGCTTACAATGCGTATTTGTCGTCTTGATCAAAGGATCATTTCCTGTCGGCAATATACCGATGTTGATTACAAATCGTCTGGGGGTCAAGTTATGTGCTGTATGTTTGACATTTTTATTGCACATCATAAAACTTAGGGGACTGATTGTGCCTTTGATTAATTAGAAACAAGTATTAAATCTTTTAAATATAATCCCTTGATTGTCGCTAATTGAGTGTGAAAAGTTAATAACACCCGCTGTTTTGTTTTGTTATAAATACGCCCAGCGTGTATAATCTTTTCCCTTTCAGATAATTCTTGGCCAAATAATTTTTTTATCACACATTTAAAAAGTTTAGACAATTAAATAAAATAATACAAACAGTGAAACTAGAAATACTAAACTTGCCTACTAATTCTCGGCTTTTCTGCACATACATTACAGTTGAAAAAAAACGATAATTACCGCGCGCTCGCGAGTTGTTCTTGTTGTTTTTAAAATGTAATTACTCGATAAATATTAATTTAAACATAGTTTTTTTAAAAGTATTTTATCAATAAAAGATTAATTCAACCAAAATGAAAAAAATAAACGTTTTATCGGAAATAATAGCGTTATAGCGCATTGAAAATGAGACACATACAAATATATTACAGTTGAAAAAAGCCGATAATTACCGGGCGCGCTCGCGAGTTGTACTTGTTGTTTTTAAACTGTAATTACTCGATAAATATTAATTAAAACATATTTTTTTAAAAAGTATATTATCATTTAAAGGTTAATTCAACCAAACTGAAAAGATAATAAACATTTTATCGGAAATAATAGCGTTATAGCGCATTGAAAATGAGACACGAACAAATATATTACAGTTATTGAGTTAAAAAAAGCCGATAATTACCGGGCGCGCTCGCGAGTTGTACTTGTTGTTTTTAAACTGCAATTACTCGATAAATATTAATTAAAACATATATTTTTTTGAAGGATATTATCTATAAAAGGTTCATTCAACCAAAATGAAAAAAAAATAAACGTTTTATCGGAAATAATAAGTTTTATAGCGTATTGAATATCAGACACGTAAAAATGCGGGATTGAGCGGTCCAGGCAGTACACGTAAAAATGCGGGATTGAGCGGTCCAGGCAGTACACGTAAAAATACGGGATTGAGCGGTTGAGGCAGTCCACGTAAAAATACGGGATTGACCAGTAAAGGGTTAAAAAGAATTCAAGATGGCCGCAAGTCGGCCATTTTGAATTGGAATTGATATAACATGCATATAAACATCAACTGTAAACGCCTGTGCAAATTCTATAAAATAAGATAAAAAAAAATCTTTTGAGAAAAAAAGCAAACTATACAGTTATCTAATTAGATTTAAAATATATAACGCAATTAAATATTTTAAACAAGTGAGATATGTTTCCATAGTTACATGAGTTTTGTATACACCATTAAATCATGGTATATAACAGCTTCTATATAAATACATTAAGAAATAAACATACTACAAATGTATTAATTTTTTGGGACAGACCACATATCCAACCAACCAACCAACCAACCAACCAACCAACCAACCAACAAACCAACCAACCAACCAACCAACCACCAGGGTGATTCCAGTATACCCCCAAAAACTTCGTTTGCGGGGGTATAATTAACTTTTAAAAGAGCAGCACAAGAAAAAAAAGGGAACAGCCTTATAGCATAGCAAGGAAAACCTTTGCTTCCCACAGTTTCATACAGACACTTTTGTGTCAAATTTCAAGTAAAGAATAAATTTGATACAGCCTGACAAAATAAAAGCCAGATCGCAAAACAATCTTAGATTATTACAAAGAAATTTGTGGGACCAGAGCAGAGATCAAAAGGTTTTAACACTAAGCACAGTTACCACATTAATCAAGCTTTGAAATGAGCAATGCAAGTAATCAAACACAAATAGTCCCAACAAACAATGAAAACTTCACTCAAACAACTGACACTCCTTTCCTCTATAGAAATTTTCATTAACAGCAATAAAATACAAGATATTTTTAAATAAAAGTCATTATTAATCCATGATGTAATGCTCAATATCATGCAATAGTTTGAGGCTTAAAAAATGGAGCAACATAATACTACATGTAATAATGAATACAAGTTGCATTATACAGCAGTACAAAAAATGACAAGAGATAATCAACCATATACAATAACATAAAAACAATAACACATAAACCATGGCAGCTGTACATGATTTCATAGAAAAATATTCCCACAGGAATTAATCTGATTACATCTGAAAATAGAGTATGTCTATATATGGAACAGTCTGTGTGTAACATAATGAACAGTTTATGTCCATGGGCTGGGGCAAAGCTAAGTTAACATCCTTATTCTTTACATGTAGTTAGATTAATCTAGCCCTGACACATAAATGTACAATAATTGGAGCTTGTTTATGATGTATTCTGTATCGGCTATAAAATGTTGCTGGTTAATGAAGAACATTCATGTTTGTCAGTTTTATATGTAACAAGTGCTTCGTTTGAAAATCATTATCATTTTAGTCATGAAAGGGCCTTATATTAATTATAAGAACTTGCACTATCATCATTTTGTAGAAGTGCCACAGATAAATTGTAATTATGTTTCTTGTTTTGAATAAACTTAACTAGACCTATCACTGAATGGAATAAAATACCTCCCCGGTGTTTGTCAAAAAATTGGGTGCTGAGAAATATGCGGACAAGATTTTTCATCAAAAGGCCATAACTTGGCAAAAAACAATGGACCATAACCAAAGTTGGGTTATACACAATGTCTGCCTGATACCTGGTATATTTGTGAAGTTTGAATCAAATCTATAAAATAGGTGCTGAGAAATTGAGCAGACAAGAAAAAGCTTTAGACTGACCAACTGACTCAAAAAGCTGATTCCTATATAATTAATCCCCCCCACCTCAATATTTTTTGAAGGGTATAGGTCTTCTTCTGTTGTCAAGGACCTCTACATCTACATTAATACATTGAGCTGTCACAGATTGACATTTCTTCAATGGTGCGCAAGAGGAAAGTTGGAAAGGATAGTTGAAAGAGAGAAAATAGACCCACATAGATGAATGTATGCGATGTTATAGAAAAAGGTAGACATAATAGAAAAGATGCTCCAATCATGTTTCGTCCATCAGGGTGAGACCAATTAATTGGGGCTCAAGGCCCACTGATGCAACTGACCTCTAGGCTGAGTTAAAAGTCAAAGAGTTTACAGGGTTTGTAATATATAGAGCCGAAATTCAAGGTTGCGTCTATTTCACTGACCGACATAATACCAACCAAATTCTACCAAATGACAGACATTTGCAAAACAGTTAAAACTTTTGTTTTTGTCTATGAAATAGGGCATGGAGATAATGACGTTTATGTGAGAATAACAACTGAAAGCAGTATAAAAAGTATAAGAGATTTTTCTTTCAATTGAAAATCCCAAGTTGTATTACTGCAGTAATAACAATTGATTTTCTATAACAGAAGTGAATTAGATTTTGTTTTCAAAGACTTTCTGGTGAATGTCACTGATTTCTGAACTCAATAGCAATAGCAGTTTATACTGAAGTTTAAATACTCTATAACTATAAGTTTAATCAAAGCACTAAAAGCACTGTCAGACAATGAGTTTTGATAGAACATATAAACACTGGATTATATAACAAACAAAAGGGATACAAGGGAACTTCCCCTAACATAAACCCGCTTACATCAACAGCATATTGTCTGCTTGTTAATGCGTATTGTGAACAATATTCATTTGAGTAGTAATCACCCCTTTAATTGTGCATGAGCAGCCGAATGTAATCGTCTTTGACAAATTTCAATGAGGATTAGCAACAGTTCGCTACCAAACATGGGGAAACCCCATGTAAAAACAACAAATATGCTTGAAGATGGCTTAATATGCACTTACCATAATAAAGTTTATCAAGATCTCTAAAAAGTATTACATTATTTCCTATGAACAGTAAAACTCCATTATTAGGACCATCAAAACAACAGGTCTTAATAGGGGATCTGTCTTAATAAATGGACACATTTCTTCCTAAATTAAACATTTTGGACTTATAATTCATAGAAATGGAATGTTATGGCAATAAACAAGGTGAACTTTAGAGTGGAACTGTACAGCAACATAATAAAATCCATCTTGGGGTCCAAAAAAATTGTGGGGGATGACTGATTATAAGCAACTAAAAACAACCATTAAGTAAAACCATCCAGGCCAGAATTGTAATCTTCAACTCCAGCTAGTATTATCAAGCTGTTCAAGTACAAGGTATAGTCTCATGAAAGCAATCTGTCAGCATCAGTCATACAACAACACAACCAGCTGTGTCACACCTATATATTACATACATATATATATCGCGTGCTTAGCGCAAAACAGTCGTAACTCACACTTTCTTATATTGAGTCACATTCTTTTTGCCCTTAGCCCAATATATGTACTATAAAGCCATTATTATCATATACTGAATGACTATGAATCATTCATACAGTTATTATATGTTTTATTAACTAGCTAGGCTAGAAATTTATTGTTGTATTTCAGATCGAGTGAAATTTAATGATTAGAGTGCCAGCTGTTAAATTGACCAATTCAAAAATGCCAATTCAGAGCATTCCAAGTAAGGCAAAAGTTAAAATACAGAACAAAAGGTTTTTGTTTTGCTTTCTGGTGTTATAAAATTAAACATTGGTTTTATAGTCTTTGTCTTTTTCTTGAGCACAGCCTGGTAGATTTATTATGTTATCCAGTAAAGGGTATAACGATCAACAAGAAGTATATTATTTTCATAAGCCCAAATAAATGTTTACTAGTAAAAGGCTTTTGGGCTTGTGGAACATGGTGATGAATGGTTTTGGGCTAGTTAGTCAAGTAACAGTAAAAATCAGTTTACGAAATTTTGATATAAAAGTGGTAGTACGAACAGATCAATTTAAGAGCATGCACTATATCAAACTAAGAACTTAGAAGTGGTAGCCCCGGGAAACTGGACACCCACTGATTTCGTACACAGAAAAATACAATGATTAAGTTCAAGTAAACTAAGGCCGATGTTTAATGATACTATTCTATTCATTGTACTATACATAAATATTTCATGATTCTTTCTACAATTTGCTTAGGAAACAAATAAACTAAATTATACATGGAAATTTTAAGGCCAGATCTGAGTAACCTGTTTTACAGTTCTGCAAGTAGATTACAATAAACCAAGCTTAACAAGGTATAACCCAGTATCATGGTCATGAATAATTTAGTTACATACAATAGCAAGAACTGAAGGAACATAGCCAATCTGGTGAAACTTTCCTTCAAAATAAACTTAAACATGGCTGAAACTATAATTATCAATTATCCAGTTCTGAACTGAAAAAAAAATATAAAATTGATTTTTTTTATGAAATTGTAACAAAACCAGTCAAAATTACCTATCTATCCGAAAACAGAGAACAATAAAAAATTGGATTAAGAAATATCAAGGAAGCAGAGGCTGGGTGGTCATAATCAAATATTCTTACTAAACTCTCTGATGAACAAACAGAACAATATTTGGCATTTGATTTGAGCACTTTGGGAAAAAGTCTTGTAAAACGATCAATCCATTCAATACAACAAAATTTAATACAATGTTTAATACATTAAGATATATAATTACTCAAGAAACAAAAGGAAGACATTAATACCTTTATGAAAATCCAATGAAGTTAATCCCTGGAGAAGAAAAAATATCAAAAATTGAAGCTCTAGATCTCCAACCAACAATATGATTCAATATCAAGAAAATTTCCAATCCAATAAAGCACACTCCTGTGCCAAAATCTATATTCTGTTTCCTGTATTCCTTTTTCAATTGAAAGAGATCTTCAAACAGGAGGCTAACAGAGAGCTCTTCATACGGGAGGCTAACTTAAATCAATGTCAGGGAAAACTAACTTACACTAGATACCAATACTGTATTCTCTCACAAAAACCTATAACACTATACATTGGCTGGCAAAAATCTATAACATCGTATGGATGTATATGGATGCTATAGGGGTTGACTCAAAACACTTTGTTTCACTTAACATTGTAAATTATTGTATAGAGAAAACTGGTCCCCAGCCATCTGCTTAATAACACCTTAATAATAGAATGTCATCAATACTAAAACCTGTTATCTTGCAAAACTGTAAAGAGTACCCTCCCCTGAATCCTTGAACTTTTCTAGTAACACAACATGAACATTTCAAGAACATCTAAGCCTCTCCAGGGACCCTGGGTTGGACAAATGACTACCAAAAAATGGCTGAAAAATAGGCTTAAAACACTGTCATTATATCACTTCCATTGTCTTTATTTCATTAAAAGTTACTCTATTTTGTAGTAAGTATACGACTCTGAAAAAGCATGGAAGTCTTCTAAAAGTTTTTCTTGAAGATCTTAAATAATCTGTGACGTCATAAAGTCCACTTTTACACACGAGGTAAGTGACTGATAGTACTTCCATATATATCAATGGGTCAGTCTAAAACCATTCAAACTATCATTTGGAACGCCCTCGACCTTTCATGAATGAATAATCTCGGAAGGATTCGTGGGGGGTCTTCACCGGATTTTGGTGATTTTACTACCTACGCGAGGCAAAGCACGTAACGGTTACGCAAAATAGTTCTTGTAGTTTACACACAGATCTTTGTCTAAACATATTTATTTGTTTTCAATTGAAGCAAATATTGTTCATCGGTATCATTGAACTGTGTAATTTTAGATTTACGGATTAAAAACGGAACTTCAGTCATCGCCTAAACGATCGTGTATTTGTTTACATAGTTTCAAAATGGCGCCTAAATATGTCCGAGGTTATTCGTGTAGCAAATGGCCAAGGATGTTCCGAATGTCAAACTATGTGTAAAAAAGAAGAATTTAGACTAGTTTTGCACACTGACCCATCAATAAACACTGATAGAAAATTGTTGAAGTAACCTGTGTCTAGGGCTGGTATTCGCAATCCCTTAAGAAAATTGAGTACAAATATTCGGCTCTTCTGAAATCGTCGGATCGCGATCTATTTTTCAAACAAAAAAAGAAACTTTTCAGCTTAATTACCACTGGAAATGAGCAGCACTACATACATAGGCATAAATTAATGTACTTTGTGCACGCTATTATATTGTAAATCCTCCTCTGATCTCTACATTACTTTTCATGTAATAAAAGCTTATGTAGTTCTTCACTTATTTTTATTATATTCATATTATGTGTGCTGTATATATAAATTTCCAGATGCTTTTTCATTAACTAGTAATTTGTGGTTGCGAATCGTTACACGTGAATCATGGTTCTGATTGGATCGCCACTAGCTTAACGATCCACAGCCCTACCTGTGTCTGATGTGATCCCAAGTGACAAGCATCAACTTTGATTAATGATTCAATATTCATACTAAGTATCTATCACTTAACCTCATTGAAGTTAAGTAATACATTATTGAAAAATTGACAATGATTAGGTTTTGTTCTAATATAAATGACATGATAGCTTGATTAGATAGATAAATATTGGAGATCAAACCTCTCGAGGTTACATTTAATTCTAATAGCACACAATAGCACATCATCAATGTCAAACAAAGAATTGTTATAAGTTATACAGACTTATGTCTTGGTTGTGACCGACTTTATGTGAGAGCATATAATAACTACATTGTATATCTAGGGCTGCTGTGATTATCCGAGTACTGGGATATTCGCGATCTCCACCAGAAAATCGAGTACGAATATTGGTCACGTTAGAAATCGTCAGATCGCAATCTATTTTTGGAAAAAAAATGAAGAACATTTTCAGCTTAATTACCACTGAAAACGAGCCGCACTTAGACATGAAAACTCAAAACTTTTATAAACATACTATACATACCACTCGAGTACACAATAAAGCAGAGAATAAACAAAAATAATAGGAGTGATTGGAGTACATGCATCCGATTTCCATGTAGTAAAAGTGTCTACAATTCTTCACTTATTTTTGTTATTTCATAAATTTCTGTATGCTTTGCCATTCAGAAGTGATTTGTGGTTCTATTCTTGAATAGATACACATGAATCGTGGTTCAGATTGGATCGCCACTTGCTTTGCGATCCACAGCCCTAACTATATCATCTCTCAACATCTGATATGATTTGCATGGTTATTTGGCTTTGTAGTTGCTTCAATGTCAGGGTTTCAACTAAGTAAAAGACTCCCCAGGGATATAGATACCCGTAGATAGATGCGGTGCTTAATGTTGTTTTCAACATGTTTCAGTCAAGGTCTAGACATCAATGCTAAGACACTTAAAGCTTGAAGGTCATACATTGATCAGTATTCCTAGTTTAGCTACAGAGCAAGACAAATCAAGACAATATTACATTATCGTTACACTCAAATCATCTAGTCTACGTATTTTTATTCAGTATTGGTCCCCGGAAGCTTTTTTTTTACAAGCATCGACATGATCTTACTGAGAGACAAAATGTGCTAAAAACCAGCAGAGAATATTCATGATAGATTGAGAATAGCAGGGGGAAAAAGCTTGGCAGATAATGAAGCTCAAATACAAAATAAATCAATTTTGCATTACTGACAAAAATCAATACGAAAGATCATTCAGTGAAATTACCAGTGAAATTACGTATAAGGATTGGAAAACGTCATACTAAGGATTGGCCAACATGGAAGCTAAGGTAAATACATGAAGCCTACAGTTATTGTCTAAAAACAAGTAGGTTGTTAATAACTGATAGTGGGGGAGTTCTAGATTATTGTATTTACTCAAAACAATCTATATTGAAATCTATAGAGAAATGTTACATGTAACATACAAGTTCTTGAGGATTTCTAAAACGCTGTTCTTAAGCAGTTCATTTTCTGTTCAAGAATGAGTTGAACTTGAACAGTTCAAGAACACATTTTAAGAACTCCTCAAGAACATTTTACTCTTAAAATTTGTCCAATTTAACATTTCTTAAAATGCACTTGAACAGTTCTTGAGCATTTTAAGAGCAGTTCAGGTACAATTCTTGAACGATGTTCTTGAGCAGTTCAAGAACCTCACTTGATCTGTTCTTAACATTTTCGCAGGGGGTATTAAAGCTGCTGGAACATAGATTTCAACTTAAGTATCAACTTTTCTTCAACTCTCAAAAAAGAATGGAAACATTTTAGAAGCATCTAAGTACTGATCTGATAATAATATGTAAATTACAGTCAAATAGTGTCTATGCCTAACCATGGTTATTTTAGCACCGTCAAAGGGAAATAAAAAGATCTCTCATTCATATCAATTGATTTCTCTATACAATCTTATTATGGGGAAATGGTAACAAGGCACTCAAGTTGCTCAACAACAACCAATATGAGAATCAAGCATTTGTTAACTATGAATGCCTATAATAAGATGATATTTTAGCATTCCACAACAATTATTCAAACTTAGTCTATAGCATGCATACATTACCTCAATCTATCAGTATAAGGCAAAATGGTCATATGAATAATATTGATGAGTGAAGGCAAACTTAAGTCTTGATCGTTATTAATATACAAGTAGTTCATTAATTTATAGCTGACCAGCATAATACTAATTAAGATATTACAGTTGTGTATTATAATTCCCGAAGTTAGTCACAGAATTTATAAAGTCATTACTAATAATATGTGTCACAGTATTTTATCAATATCATCTTAGTCATAATATTCTTGTGAAAATTTTTAAGAATAAATTGTATTTTTGTATTCTTGAATAATTCAAGAATAGTTGTAGAATTATTTCTAGAATGTTCAAGAGTGTAAAATAGCCGCTTCTAAAATTATAGTTCATGAATAGTTCTAGAACTTTCTAGAAGTAACTTCTACAATTAGAAGAGAAAGTTATAGAACTATTCTTGAATCATAGTACTAGAATAATAATAATAATAATTATTATTATTATCTAGAATCAGCTCATAGAGCTCTAGAAACTTATTTTCATTTTACTTAATTGTTTTACTGGATTTAACACTGTGTCAACACAATTTAGGTCATTTATGGTGTCCAGCACACCTAACCTAGCTTTCCTGGACCCTTGTCTATTACCAGTACTCACCTACCCTTCCACAAGGCCGGAAACTTCTCCATATAATCTTATCAATGGAGGAAAATTGACATAAATTTTCATGGAAAGGTATAACCTTCCCTGGTGGGATTCGAACTCCCTTCGAGACACGAGGTTCCAAATCCTGGCGCGCTACCAACTGCGCTATTGACCTGGGTTCTAAAAATTTTAAGGCAATAATGACTGTTACAGAAATGAAATGAAGTTTTGTTACAAGCAAACTCATCACTTACAGAATTTACACCAACACAACCTGACATATGTCTACAGTTACATAAATAAGTTTGTTTCAGGGAGTCTTAACATTTCTTTTCTATTTCTAAGAACATCTTATTTGTAACAATCAATACAATGTATGGTCCATACTAACAGTTATTTCCTACAGTGTTAAAACCATTTACATTATTTATCCCAAGTCAATTACACAAATAAATATTTCATACAAATGCAACCAAGTCCCAGTAGTAAATCACTTGTATTGACCCTAACATACATTCCAGTAAAGGCTATCATTACTAAAACACAAGTAATAAACATGGCCTAATGGTCATGAAATTTGTATAGTAATACTTGAATAATATATTAGAAATTTGTGAGAAACTAATCCACATACTAAGAATACATCCATAGGTCAGTACAAATAGTCGACAAAACTAGCCAACATCCTTGATGATGATGATGATGAAGATGGTGATGATGATGGTGGTGATGATGATGTTGATGATGGTGGTGATGATGATGGTGACGATGATGGTGATGATGATGAAGATGGTGATGATGATGGTGATGATGGTGGTGATGATGATGTTGATGATTGTGATGATGAAGATGATGATGGTGGTGATGATGATGATGATGTTGATGATGATGAAGATATTGATGATGATGATGATGATGATGATGATGATGATGATGATGATGATGATGATGGTGGTGGTGGTGGTGGTGATGAAGATATTGATGATGATGGTGATGACGACGATGATGATGATGATGTTGTTGTTATTGATGATGATGATATTGATGAAGATATTGATGATGATGGTGATGATGATGATGGTGACAATGATGAAGATGGTGATGATGTTGATGATGTTGGTGATGATGACGATGATGAAGATGGTGATGATGATGAAGTTGCATCAATGTATAATTTCATATATTTGTCTTTACTTTGCTTTTACAACACATGGATTGGTTATGTAAAAATCAACTTTGTCCAACATCTTACTTCTTTTTATGTAGTTTATCAGCATTTAAAAAAAATTGTCATGTTTGTTTCATGCAACCAGCTTTCATGAACAATTTTCATTTATAAGTACTACTTCATAATTATGCAAGCTTAAGAAGCCATCGACTTCTCCCTCAACAAAGCAAAATCAAAACTGTGGTAAAATTTTCATGGAAGGATTTGTCCTGCAATATCAGGAAATTCTGATGGCAAATTTGCACAAAAATATCAAAGACAATTCAAAAGTGTAACCAATCTAATTTCAGGTGGCCCAAAGCTATATGAACTGACTGCCACAGTCATAAGACTCAGACACTTGATAATGGATGTGGAACTAAACAAACTATCGTTCTACATTACTAGACCAATGTGCTAATCATAATTATACAGTATTATTTACATTATCATATTCAATGGGAAAGTTCCCTATCCAAAGTCCATATAATTGATTATATTTTGACCAAGAGAAGAAGATTGAAGAAAAAATAAACAGATAGAAAAAACCTGGTCAATATTTGGTTATTACATGGAGAAACATATATACAATGCTACAAGATGACAAAGGAAAATCAATACTTGGTTTATAGCATTGTATTCAATAGATAGCTCCGACATCAAGGTATATACATTGTATTCCTATATAAAGTCGTAGACAGTAGTAATAGTGTTCTAATGTAACTCTCAGGAGACACTGCAATATATGTATTTTATTTCAGACCTTTTTTCCTTATATAACAGGGGTCGTTTACAGGCGCCTTCCCCTCTTGAAATTTCTTTAAAATCATTCAGTTTTCCCCAAATTTGGAGTTTATCTTGGATTTTTTATTCCCCTATCTATGAAATTGGGATAAAATTTCCCCAAATGTTCTACATAAACAAAGGCCCCAGGCCCCTTCCCTAAGTACTGAAGAAAAGCCCTGTATTTTCTGTATCAGACTGTGTGGGGTTAAAATCTTAAGAAGAAAATAACTTAAATTGTAACCTTTTCATGGGTCCCTAACAACACCACAATAATTAAGTACAGTAAAAGTTCATCAGCACTAACACTATCGTTTTGAACAGCCCGAATGGGTTCAACACTTTCTATTACCAATTATCGTTGTCGAGTCAAAACCTCGTAACTTTAATGGCAAAAAGTGAAATTACAAGGATTTGACTTGGACAGCCATGTTATGTGTATTTCAAGTGTCCAAGTACATCTAGCCATATGCAGACTATGTCTATCATCAGTTTTAGAGCGTTACTTGTTTCTAAAACTTATGGTTTCGCTCATCCCATATGCAGCTATTAGACTTAATAGAACAAAATAATTGTTTTTGTTTCTATCAGTAAACTTCTGAATTATCATTATATGTTGTGTACAGTTTCATTAACAGATAACTGTAACCAGAGTTCCAGTAAGCGCATCAAACTAGTCCAGACCTTTTCTATTTTTCGTCTTACAAAAATCCCTACCCTAATTTTTCAGAAATTGAAAAAAAATCTTGATTATTGGTTTTTTTTATTACCCACCACACTTATTTTTGCATCAAAGAAGAAGAAAATTAACCCATCCCAGTACCAATAAGGTCAATGTGTCAATTATCACACAGTTTGAGAAAATTTCAGTGAATTCCTAAGACCAATATCAATGTCACTTACAGAGCTAAAAACAATGTACAAAATGGGTTTGAAAGTCGATTGTAATTGACACCTTATATCTTTTTTTATTTAAAATTTGACCTACTGTAATCTTTTTTTTAAGAAAATTTGTGTAATACTAAAAATATAAAAAGTGTGGCCCAACTGTTAACATTACAAAGCTCAGTAGTCATTACAGAATACCAGACAGCCCTTTGGAGAGCTAAAGTCATTGTAGAGTTTAAGAGGACCTCATTAGACTTTAAAATTGATATTACATGCCAAATTTGATAACCCCAGGTCAAAATCAGCTGAAAATTGGCGGGGTTAAGGGGGCCGACGTGCTTGTCTATTCCCTTCACATCACGAGCATCATTTACACATTTAATAAGAGACTTTAGTCAGTTATTTCCCCTTGTATACTCTTCAAATAGATAGGTCCAATTAGTTGGATTACTCGGATTTTACCCTTACTTTTCAATGTCAATTTGCCTTTTGAATTTTTTTGTAAATCATTTAATTCGATTGAAATTCAAGCTAAGTATTTTTAAGGTAAAGAACTATTTAAATTTCATCACTTCTGTTAATATCTTCATGAACATGAAAGATATAAGATGAAATATTTTGTTATCCTTACATAGGAATTCAATGATAAAATCCGAGGATTCCAACTGTAAGGACCTACTTACCCATTGGATTGCTTCAGATTTTATCAGGGAAAGATAACTGACTTAAGTCCCCAATTGCTGATATTTCCAAGAAAAATCACATTTTTCAACACATTTTTATCAGCAAGGTAGCGGCCATTCTGGAATGGTCTAAAATCCTTACCGAAACCTGTTGGGATAGATGTCGCAAACTGATGGCTGACCTTCCGCTAACTCCCTAGGATATTTTCTCCCAGATTTGCATCAATCTCAAAAACAGCCCTGGCTGGCCGAAATTTGCGGAAATTGTAGGATCCCCCAAAAATTCGCAGCCCTGTTCAATAAACCCTACTTTGCTTTGTGACAAGGAGTTTTTTCTCAAAAAGCAAAGAGTTTTTTCTATGACAGAAGGATGAACACAATGTCAAAGAAGGTCAGCATTCTTAGCATAAGATCAAGTTTGTTAATCTCACAATAATTGACGCTCATACTTTGCAATTGACATAAGACAAGATTTTGATATGAGATCACAAAACAAGCAATTACTTGAAACATCAAAGATCAATAAAAACTGAACACTTGCTCAAAGAACCAATAAGTGCCAAAGACAAGCACAAAAGAACCGTTCAAAGATTTTATGGACTAATTATAGTTTCTATAGGAGGTATTGATGTTCTAGGAAGGTTTCCAATGTTTCTATCAGATTTTGTAATCTCTTCCACCAAGTTTTATATAGCTTCACTAACACAACTAGTTCATTATTGATTAGGTAGAAATAGAATAAATTCCAGCTTCAAACAAACATCTCCAGGATTTAGGAACACAACATTTAGTTTTCAAAATAATGATTTTTGTCTTTATCATTTTAGCAAGTCATTAATTCTAACAAAGCAAGTACCTTTATTTTTACATGTCAATTAAACTAAGGAAGTCATTAAGGAAACCATACAGCGTCTTAGTTTAATTGACAGACATTTTCTATGATTATTTCTGCAGTTCAATTTTTTACAGGAAGTTTTACAGTGTGCACCAGAATCATTTCAAGTGTACCCAAAGTTCTTCATCTTGTTATCAAATAGCCTTTATAAAAACATTTCTTGACAAACATTCTCTAAAAGGAAGATGGTTCATCAAAACAACCACTGATCAATGGGATTTTTATTATAAATCTAATATAAACCAACATTTTCCATACATACACATATTTCTTATTAACTACAAATTTGACATGAAAACTGTAACACATGACATCAACATTGTACACATGACATCAACATCATACACATGACATAACCATCATACAAATGGCATCAACATCATACAGATGACACCAACATCAAACACATGGCATCAACATCAAACACATTACATGAACATCATACACATGACATCAACATAATACACATGACATCGACATCAAACACATGACATCAACACCATACACATGACATCAACATCATACACATGACATCAAACACATGCCATCAACATCATACACATGACATCAATACCATACACATGACATTAACATCATACACATGACATCAGTATCATACACAAGGCATCTACACTGTACATATGACATCAACATTGCACACATGACATCAATATCACACACATACCCACGACATCAACATCATACACATGACATCATTATCACACATGACATCATTATTGTACACATGACATCAATATCACACACAAGACATCAACATCATACACATGACATCAATATCATACACATGGCATCAACAGTGTACACATGACATCAACATAATACACATGACATCAATATTGTACATATGACATCAACATCCTACACATGACATCAATACCATACACATGACAGTAACATCAAACACATGACATAAACACTACACAATGCTGCACAAATGGTTTCACTACTGCACACATGACATCAACTTCATACACATGACACCAACACTATACACATGACATCAACATTCATGACATCAACATTCATGACATCAACATTCATGACATCAACATTGTGCACATGACATCAACATTGTACACATGACATCAACATTGTTCACATGACATTAAAATTGAACACATGAAACTAAAAGAAAACATGTAAATTTTAGTTAAATTATTAGATACTTGAAGCAAATTTTTAAATGGAAATGTTGAGTCAGTTAATGTTAATAAAAGATGAATTAAAATCTGAGTATGAACTTAAATATTCTGAAACATTGGGAAATCACAAACAAGCAAATTTCTGGATCCTGATCAAGTTCTTTTTTTCCTAATCTTTTAAATGCATGGAAAAATCCATTTATAACTAGAAACAAAACCTGGACTTGGTATTAAGGCTCAGGAACATTAGGAAATAATAGCTCTTTACAAATATGTTCAGTAATAGTCTATTTTATTTGTTAGAGTGATATATTATATCTTAGACTTATTAATGATATCTGAGACAATTTCAGAAAGCAAAAATCATGATGCATAATTCTAAAATTTAATGAACAATGAAATAATTTAATTTCTGATTTGCCTTCTATAAAATTTACAGTTATCTAACAGACAAATTAATGATTATACATAATTTCACCCTCAGAACTACAATAAGAGATTTATATATTTACAGAATTTTAAACCAAGCATAAGGCTATTTAGGCAATTTTATAAAAAATAGAACAAAAACATACCACTTCTGTATTATTTCCAAGCTGAATTAAACAACAATTTCCAAACAAACACTCCACACCGTATAGGCAAGTTTCCAATTCTTCAAATGGAAGCAAATTTTCAGATATTTACCATGAACAAGTAAAACGAGAAATACCAATTTGGCTCAATACCCAATTTAGCCAAGGAAATCAATATACATCTTCTGTAAGACTCAATAGTTCCAATAAACCTTTTCCAAGCTATAAACATACACCAATGTACCAACAACTAAAATATAGCAAAAACACAATTATCTTTCCCTGACTGACTGAATATTTTACATAACATAGTCGAGTCTTAATCTACTTGCAATTAAATTACATGAACAAAAACCTCTGGTTTATAGAGACAAATAATACTCTGACATTTACAATGGAACTATTTCAGCTTAAATAAAACAACACTGACATTTTCAATTTTGTATTTTGTACTCATACACCAGCAGCCAATTATAATGTATAATACTAGCCCAGTTGTGTGTCTAGCAAACTAAAAGGGATGAATAAAGAATACAGGATTATTAGTTACCTACATCATTTAAAATCAGTAGTAGAAGAGAGAATGGCCCTAGAAATGATTTCATGACCAAGCTCCTAGTGTGCCCTGCCCAGGAATTGAGCCTAAGACCCCTTGATCAGTAGACTTGAGCACTACCGACTGATCTAGCCAGGTTGCTAGGAATTCTGTGTTTTGTAACACCATCACATATTTATCTGGCATTTTTAGATCTGACCCTACTAAATGATCATATCCAGTTGATGCATAGTTCATTAATTATTCATTCAAGTTCATGAATCAAGTTTATGAACTAGAATGGTTTTAACTAATTTAAGTTCATGAACTAAGAAAACTCAGACAGTTCTTGTTAAGTTCATGAATGTGTCATGAACAGGTTTTTAATTATTTTTATGAACTTCAATTAAGAACTGTAAGTACTGTTCATGAACTGTTCACAAATGGCTTGATTAGTTCATGACTTCACGAGCATCATTTGGCAGGGGAGATTTATCATTTGTACATGTCAAAGAGAGCCTCAGATCATAACGGAGGCTCGTTTCTACTCAATTTGAAAAATGTCCTACTCGAATGCATTACATCTAACCCAATTAGGTCTGACCCGTCATAATTGTGTCTGACCACCACCAAATACCGCTATGTCTTACAAAACTAAATTATGTTTGACCTATTTGAATATGTATAAGTCAAAATAACAGCAGACAGTCAACATACTCACTGTTCCTGGAAAGGCTTAATCTCTGGTTTTAGTTGTTAACCTGAGTTACTCAACACAATTACTCACTGACTGACAACTGCCCAACATTATTTGGAATCAGTAGTAGGAGAGAGAATTGCAGAAGAAATTACATCATGACCAAACTCCACAAAAGAATGCCCAGCCCAGGAGTCGAATGCATGATCAGTAGACTTGTAAGCTACTGACTAAGCTAGCCAGCCAGGCATGTTAATTACATCTGACCTATATATGTGAATCATGTCTGACTAAACTGAATTATGTCAAAACCAACTGAATTAATTTTATTTGTTCGGGACTTCAGTCCTGAACAATTTTATTTATCGTATTTCAGACCCTTTCCCACTTTGAAAATTTACCGAATCCAGAAGTAGTCCCTCAGTATATATGTATAGAGCAATTCAAAGAGATTGCCTGCTATGACGGGCCCATTAATACACTAGTAATCCAGACTATATCTCAAGCGTAAGAATATTCGCTGCTATGTTGTGTGTCTCAGTAGGGATGATTATGTCATCTTATGTAAAAGAATGGTATCAACAATTCAGTCATGACCTGTTGTTAGTGCCAGTTTTCAGTAGAGATGTCACACCGTATTATGTAATAGAATGGTTCTATAGGAAAAGTTCAAAGATCATAGTTGAGGACTTTGAATGATTTCTGAATAACATACTTTATCTATTTTACATACAGATGGAGTAGAATAAATGTGCATGAATGATAACTTTTAAGCGGCAGTTATTGAATTGTTTTAAGAATGACCCCTTTGACCTGTGTTGATTGTGTGAAAAAAAATCAAAAGTGTGTTCTTCTGTCTGGTTTACCTGCAGTATTTATAGTTCGATTGAGTAAAGTGTTTTAAATCTAAACAGTGCTGTTGTACCTATCAAACTAATATCACTGAAGTTTTCTTTGTGTACAAACGTTGTTGGAGCCGGAAATCTAATTTCACTTTTCTAACCGAACAAATTCAGTGCCTACAGCGCTTTGATTTGAGATTACAATGAATGTATTTTTAAGCAAAGACCCTATAGATATAAGGTATTGGAGTCATATTTATTATTATAACCACATTCTAATTTATGATAAAAATTATTAAATGTCAAACTGACAAAGTATTGGAGTTTATTCTGAGACCACAATAATCATCAACAATTATTCTGTCCATCTGTATAATGTATTATTGGAAATATAATTATCTCTATACTTCCATTACACAAAGAGATATTGACATTTTCAGAGTCTAAAAGCACAGAGTTTAGCAATTAATAAATCAGCTCAATAAGCTCAGTTAATAGAGCATTCTGCCAGCAACAGGTTGCATGTCTGATTCCTTCATCATAAACTAATGCCATTCTTCCTACTATAAATATTCTACATTCTCCAAAATACTAAAACAAGAGTTCGAGATCAGTTTTAACCCATTACCTGTCCTCAAAGGACAAATGGTAACAAGTCTCATTTTCATGCTAGATTAAATGGAACACTTAAGAATACAATACAAGAGTTTTAAAATTGTCCAATGAAGGTCACATTAACTCAGCAAGCAGGCATTAAAGTACTAAATTATTTGTCTGTTCTACCTCAATCTGATTAAAACCCGATCTAAAATTTTTCGCTCGCCTACTTGCTATTTTAGATCTGGCCTTTTTCAAACGAAGGTCACGTTCAGGTGACCTTTTCTCATCATAATATTCATGACGAAATTGTTAAGATACGTAACTTGTTTACATCATCTACGTCACGCAATTTGAAATGAGCCGCCCAATTGCAGACTGTGAATAATACCGCTGTTAATTTAGCATGCAAACCTTGGTCTAAAAATAGAAATTACGAAATCAAAATGTGATTAATAGTGTTTTTGTCTAGATGAAAGCTACGCATTGATTGGTCGACACAAAGTTCATCTCGACATGACCTTCCACGGAGACAGTAGAGATCCTGTAGGACAATGCTCTACAGGATATCTGTTTACGGAGATTGGTTCTACCCTATCTTAAAACATACTATTGCGATACAGTTCAACCTCTGCCCAACCGCCATCTACAGTATGAATCCCCTGCACAACAACATATTTTGATATTTCCCTTCGACGTAATTTTAATTGAATTTAACCTCTGCAAAGCAATAACCTCTGACACAAAACATTTTAGACTCTCCCGATGGGTGTTGTTCAAGAGAGGATGCACTGTATCACAATTACTATAAAACAGCAACATTTTAACACACATAGTCACTATAAAATTATTCATGTTTTGACAGTTGAGAAAAACATACAAAACCATCCCAGTATATAATTAATGCTAAATGCCCTCATAAGAATACTGAATAGACAAAATAAAAACCTAGAATTGCCACATCTATTGATTATTGTATTTTATATTGGCATAATTTTTGTTAGTTTATGATCACCAAGTAATTGTAATTGTGTAAACCAATCTGTCAAGCACGAAGTAATCCCAGCTGATTTTCATTTATAAAGGCCCTGTTACACAACTCATTGTAAATTATCATTACTCAACATCAACATGTTGTCATACAGTTATTGGATTTTTCATGACTACTCAACACTTTTAATTTGGTTATTAGCAGCTACCCACGCAGCACACCTAACCACAGCAGCTTTCATGAACAATATTATTTTACCAGTAATTGCTTTACTTTACCCCTCCTTTTATAAAAGGACTTGCGTCTTTTCACAACAAAAAACAAAAATCAACACATCAATCCAGTAATCATGGATAGGTATGACCTCCTGCAATTGAGATTTAAAATTCTATTTGTCCAGATTCAAAATTGATGTGATAATCAATCATCATCAGTGATCATCAAGATAATTTATGCTCCTATGTATTTTGACTGGTAGTTTCGTCTCAAACTCATAACCTTTTATCAGTGAGAAATTTCAACCTCTGCCAGATGATGTTCATGAAATCATGAACTACTCAGACTATTTGTGAACAGTTAATGAACAGTACTTAAACGGTTCTTAATCAAAGTTCATGAATTGAATTTCATGAACAGTTCTTAAAACGTGTTCATGAAGCATTCACAAACTTCACAAACAAGAACAGCCTGATTTTTTATAAGTTCATGAACTTAAATTAGTTACAAGACATAAGTTCATGAACTATTTAAGAACCATAGACTGTTCATGAACCAAAACTCTAATGAACATTTAATGAGTTCGTGCCATTTTATCTTCATGAACATCCCATGAACTGTTTATGAATTTGATTCATGAACCTGAATAAATAATTAATAAACTATGCATGAACTGGAAGAAATCATTTAGTTGGGGAATAATTTCAAGTCAGCATCCTGAACCACACAAATCTAAAGACAAGTTTAATATGCATTTGAAACTGATCTGATGGATGTTACCTAAGGTGTTTACCGGTATACAACATCCATAACCATGTAGAGGAGGTCTCACCTAGAGCAGGGTTGGGGACACAGTTTCCGCACGGTATACTCGGTTATACACAGGTTGACTAGTACGAGTAAGACTCGAATGTAGCATACGATTTGCATAAGATTTGTATACAATTAATTAATGTTTCCAAGTACGGTTTGTTACGGTCTAGTACGATCAAACACGACCTTTACTCGATTTACTCGGCATTCACAGGGTTTATATACGGTCCCACCGTTTTTTGGTTCATATGATATATATACAATATTGACATGGTTGAGCTCACTCGTGTAGTGGACTTCATGTTCGGTTGTATATACAGTCTCATACGGTCTCTCACTGTTGTGTACGATCACTTATACAATCATACACAGACATCACACCCGTACCAGTTTTTTAAGTTTTAAAAATCATACACGGCTTTCACGGGTACACTCGAATGGCCCGAGTGTAACTCGAATCAAAACACGTTTTTTTCAGTTGCATGTACGGTTTACATGGGTGGCCAACTGTATAAGTTGTGTGTTCTGTGTGAGACGGGCTTAATACTAGCAATAGGACCTTTGAAGCAATACTTGTATGGTTTGATCACCTATACATTTAAATTACATCAGGATGACAATTTTAAATATATGTTTTAAATTATCAGAATATAATGAGGATATTTGAGTTGTTCCATTCATTATCAAATAATATAAAAAAGAAAATTATTGATTAATTTACTAAAGTAAATAGTGGTGTATAATTTATTAATTATCAATTAAGTGATTATTGATCACAAACCATAGAATAAACAAAATTTCTCCCATTTATTATTTGAATAATTAACAATAATTTGTTAATAATCAAGATAATTATCTAAAATAAATTACATGGTACTGACCACACAAAAATACCAACAGTCTTAATTGAAAGGAAAAATTAAAGTTTTATTCTTAGGTTTGTATGATTTTTCTTAATAATTGAATAACAAGAAATGTAATGTGGAAACCACATTAAAGCCAGATGTAACAACTTTAACGCAAAAATTACAAAAAAATATAATCCATAATAAAGTGAGGTAGAGTTGTGGTTACTTTCTAATTCTGTTCATCATATAGTATGTTATCATTGTATGAAGTTTCATAAAGATCTGACAATAAATCGCAGGAATATAATAATTATGGTAAAGAAAAATTTTAACACAATTATTAACGACACAAAACGGCTAAATTGGGAATAAAAATAACAAGAGGGTCAAGACAGGATTGAGTGGCTTCAGTGGGACACAGGCTTCATATGGTACTTTTTGACACCTATGTTAAACTGAGAGAAAAATTAATGCCAATGTTGTCAGAGGTATAATTTAAACAAATTTGGTTCAAGACTAACAAATCAAACTACAGGCTCAATATGATCGCTCTATGCCTTATTGTCATCAGAAAAATTTCCAGATGAATGTTCAGAACAACTAATATAACCAAGGACAGGGTCAAATTTTACCGCAGGAGGGTCAACTCAACACTAAGTCAAAATTTAAAACATTCCAGAAACAATTTTATGAATGCTTAAACAATACCACAAATGCAGATAAATGAAAAAACATAAGTAATATTAATTGACCACTTTAAAAAGGGAGCTTGGCATTTTCTAGCCATTGTCTTTTTTCTAGCCCAATCTTAAGATGTCCATCATATTACTTATTAGGTTAGTAACTGACCATCTACAGACCTATAGGTGGTAAGTTTGATGAATGAAAGGCAAAACTAGAATGATCACAAGCCAAATACTGACAGACACATGATACATACATGTATATGCTCAAGAGAAACAAGAAACAAAACAATTACTAAAGTTGACAACAGAAGCACTAACAAAAAATGAAAGTATTGAAATACAGAAAGACTTTCCTGCACATTGAAACCTAACAAATTCATATTAATGATTACTCCTTATTCAAGTATGAATCTAGTAGGGCAAAAACTGCGGGCAAATCCTGTATTACTGGCAAATATTAAGATTTTATTTTCCTCTTCTTGCCATACAAAATCTTGAAGTACAGCTTTCCCTGTACATTTTGCATACAAATTCTGTAGGTTCATTAGAGTAGTCAAATATGATAAATATGGTACAATACTGTAACACAACTTAAACTTCAAGTAATACAATGAATGATATCATTATATCAAACAGCTGCAGACTCTGATCACTATGTATACTGCTTAGTGTATTAACGAAATTTGACTCCGCTCCTTCCACACGCTTATCAATATAAGTAAACACTTGTCACTAATCACTGATCAGTGAACAGTTGACAAGTCAGATGACTTTTATCGCCTAGAAATTGACTGCGTTGTTAATCAGAGACACATGTATCAATCTACAGGTTAAACTGGTCAGGCATTTTCGTCGATAGTTTTCAATTTGTGGTATAACTTAAGCCTTTAGATGAAATTGCTGAAAGTCTAAATAGCTCACAATGCCAGTTGTTTTCACACAAAAACATTGATGTACCAAACATAGAGAGAATGTACTAACCTTTGTTTGTATATGAGAACCCAGTTTAGAAGCAATCCTATAAGCTTCACCACCAATATTACCACCTGCTGTACCTGCTGCTGATGATGATGACGATGATGAATTTTTTGTCGTTCTAGGTTGCATTGTTATTTTTTTACTAGTATTTTACAAAGATCAAAGTTTCAAGACTTCAATATAAAGACTAACTGTAAAAGTCAGAACCATGTCAACATGGATGCATCAAACAACACATAAAACCAGGATTTCAGAAATTCAGAAATTACATTAGAAATTATAGGGTTTGTCTGAGTGAAAACTAACTGTAAACTAGCAGCTAATGTCAAACAAAATCAATTATTGAGTACATAATTAGTACACCAAGATCTAACATATAATCTAATTTATGTGAATGTCACCCAGAGGGAATACTGTACAGAAATGTTGAACAACAAGTCTCTAATGTTTCATTCGAATATCTACTGATTGCCGCATGAATAAATTTTTCATTTCTTGTGAGTTATAGTAGTAGTAATATAGAGCTAATTTCACATACTTATGATTGTGCTCATAATCAATTGCTAAGAACTAGATCACTATAGGCAGGGCGGGTCAGGGGGTCCGGAACCCCCTGGAATTTCCAAAATGTACCTGTCCATTAGTGTATTTCTTGACTGTAAGTCATTTTTAAGTAGCGTGAAGCATTTTTTCTCGGAGCGTAACATAGATTTAATGGTTATGTAGTTTTTATTATTAATATGTTGCGTTATTCTGCAAACTTGTTAATGTGGTTTGAAAGGTTGGACACCCCCCTAGAAAAAGTTTGGACCCCCCCCCCCTAGACAAAATTCTGGATACGCCCCTGCACTACATCAATAATGTGTTACACTTCAAAAAATCTACTATACAATCATGTATATCCATCTTGCTTATAATAAGTGTGACTTGGTGCAGTGAAATAACATCTATAATCTATGAGCACACTCGATTGGGCAGTTTGAATGTCAGTTCCAAACCTTCCGTATGTTCTACTAAACAAGTGATATTACCCTCTGTTAGAACTGAATCAGTTCAATAATGTTCAGACATCATTTGCATGTTTAATTTGCCACAGATTAAGGAAGTCGTTTTGCTTAATTTCCTGGATTAAGCTTGTTGCACAACTCTGAAAATTATATTATTGACAATTTGGAAAATCTGCATTTTAGCAATAATTGCACACGCAATCTAAACTCACATGCTCTGACAAACCATTTTGAAGCAGTTTTCAACACTGTCCAATTCCACTCACACCAACTAATAAGCTGGAAGAGGTTATAGAATTCTGTTGGCTGCAGGCCATATATTCCAATCTTGAACACAATTTGATTAATATTACTGTACCTATCAAGGCTATCATTTTGATCACAGTTTAAAAATATTTCATGAACGTTAATTTTTATCACAGTTTAAAAACTAGTTTGCACCATTTTGATCAGCCGGATATCAATTTTGACCCTATACTAAGATAAAGTTTGATCTATCATTGTCAGGTTTTATGACTTATGGTAGCTCTTTGCTGAATGATTTAAAAAAGAAGGATTTAAAGTCTTTTAATTCAAAAGTAAAACTGTTGACCCTAGATGTTAGGGTCTAATTCAACTTCAGATGCATGATTTTTAACACACTTTTCAATTTTGATACGCATTTTAGCTGAAAATTGACAGAATAATCTATATCATGACTATATCCCTCAAAGGTATGTAGGTCAAGGACTTCAGTAGTCGGACAAGCAACCCACATTCTGACAGGGCTAATGAGTTGGGTAGATGGAAAAAAATTTTTTTTCTCAAGTCATTCATTCTTAAGCTATACTTTCATAATTGATCAAGTATTCAGTCTACATAACAGCTTTATTTTACTTAATTAACTCCTATATTACAAACAACACAATCAAAAAACACCATACACCAGTCAGCAATATCAAACAAGCTATATACAGTTATAATAGAGAATTAATTCCAGTGATATTTTTTAACTTACATATACATGTAGTGTATTAATTAACAATACTAATTATACTGATAGAACCTTACTTTGAGGCCATTTCATTATTTAAACTATTCAGACCTACTTTTTATAATACCAGAAGTTCAGAAACTTGATAACTGAAGTCCATCTTAACCAAGGTATAAAATATGGCTTAACAGTTGCCTAGCAACAAGTATTAAATTATTCCATAGAAGTCATGAAATTTAGGGTTGGACTGTAAATAAAGTTTATATATACAATCATTAAACACAAACTAATTTATGCATGTAATACAAGTTGATGTCTAAGAGTGCCACTGTGCGTTCGTGCAAACTTAAGGGCCAGTATGACTATAAAAACAGGTCAATGTGAAAAAAGTGCAACAAACCTTCAATCAAAGGAGAGATCGTATAATAAAATCTTTATTTTTTTACAAAAAGAAAGGATCAACTTTAGACTCTAACAACTTATCAACTCTTAAATTTGCAATAAATTATGCACCTAAACTAAATGCAGACATATGGTCTAGTTTATTTAAATTAATCTCGGGCAAAGGATGAAGAAATAACTACCTACAGAAAGCTGAGCAGTATTAATGACATTACAAAACCTACGTATCACATAATCACTGTATCAAAATGACACAAAATATGCCCATCATGCAATATAAGCCATCACGGGTCACAGTAACTCTTGTGTCCCCAGATAGATAAGCCTGGTTGTTGAACTTATCTGACAAAGATTGAAGATCAAAGCGCCGATAGCCCCGTCCAGACATGCATTGAACTGGGCAAAATTTGGTGGTGTCATTAGAAAGAGGACTTGTGGCTTCTAAAATTTACAAACAAACTGTATAATGAAGGATCATGACGCTTATACTGCCCGCAGAAAAATGTGAATCAACCAATCATGATTTCCTACACCACAGGTATATGATCTATTTTTTTGAAAATTGCATGCATGTCTATTTTTAGCACACGGGGGATTCAGTTAAATGTATGAAAAGAACAGAAACGGGTCAGAGGTATTTCATTACTTGTTATCAATATTTTAGCAGATGAATGGCAGTTCTTAATCGATTATTTTAAAACGGAATTAACAATGATATTTTCATGTATTGTGTGTTGACAACAAGACTGCTTGATACTGTCAGATATTGTTAACAAGGGAACTATTTATGCACACGTTGGGTTAACCTACCGTTGTACCGAATCTGACAGCGCATGTCCATGGAATCTCATTGTCCGCGACATTTTGTGATGCGTTTCAAAATATGTTGCTTACTTAGACCTGAATTGCTTACTCAATCCATGTCAAATATGTTAGACTAAGAAAGAGCAGACAAACTGGAAAACCACTTGCTCAGAGAGCCTATCACTAAGGTAACCAAGCCATACTTGTCACTGTTGTTCACAATACACAATGCATCTTAAAAAAGAAGGCCAAAATGAGCCTAAGTTTATTATAACTAACTTTTTTAGTTCATTTGACTTCCAGAATGCATGGAAGTGTACATTGTAAGTTGGTTTTCTTTACAAAATAATCAGAACTGCTTGAATACCAATTTATTATTATATCAAGCTCAGCATCTTTTAGTTATTATAAAAACACGGAGCAAAAAAATGAATTTTGTCTATGCATTAATTATGATCACCACAACAGAGTAAAATTAATACAACTCCAGTCAGACTACTTGCAGATTCTTAGTCTACTACTATAATAAAATAGACTCATTCTTCCAGCTACTTTTCTATAGAAAAAGACCTTTATCAGGTCACAAAAAATCTGAACTTCAGGACCAGTCCTGATCTCTTCCACCCATATAAATGTATTAAAACATAAAACATACAGACACATGAACATTTTGATGCTCTAAGTAATTGTCTTTTTTTTAAATTGGTTTTTAATGTCATATTCAACACATATTAGGGTTATAAATACAACGGCCAGCTCTTACTACTAAAGGATTCCTGGACACTTTTCTATCATCAGTACTAAATTACCCTACCACGAGTCCGACAACTCACGTAGGGTATGACCCACCGCGACCGGGCTCAAACCCGCGATCTCCAGATTGGAAGTCAGACATGCTAACCACTACGCCACATCCGCGGCTAAGTAATTGTCTGAAATATAATATATTCACTTACCTGTACCATGCCATCAGATCTCATTATGAACAACTTTCTTTACATTCAATCTCCAAATAAGAATAAAACAAACAGTGTCCGGCACTCACAACAAGGGAGACAACTAAGTCAATACAAAATTTGTGCGTACAATAAACTCTCACACAACTGTGATTTACGGTGCCTTAAACTTGTAATACTGTGATAGGTTTAATGCTGTGAGAATTTTACATACATCGTACATGCAGCTCATGAGCACAATTAAACCATGCAAATAAATGGAAAAAGAAATAGAAAAAGAAAAAAGAAAAAGTAAAAAAATAATAGTATTAAAATACTGAAAATTTTTGTTTAAATCCAGATCACAAAATAAAGAATTTAGCAAAGTTTCAACTGAGTTGCCTCAATAAATAAAATCTTTATATTACTTATGCTGATGAAATATCTAGGTTCCTGGTTAGATAATCTACAGTATTTAAGTCAACAGTACTTCTATTAAAGAAGTATTCATAAACGAAATGTATGTATGTAATGCTACATACAAGTATTAAATACAATCATCAATATTTGTAGAGGACTAAAGTGTTAATTAAACATATTACGTCAAACAAAATGGTTGAAATTCATATATAGAATATCTGTTAACATCAGTTAGCAACAACATTTATCAAGTTAACAACAAAATATTCCAATAACTCTGCACGCAATAAAAAATTCAGTGGTGAGACATTTTATTAACATATGACGCAGCATGCCTATAAAGGCCGTTTACACTTAGCCACATTACTGTAACTGGAATTTTTTTATTGATTTATATTGTTAATGAATAAGTGTTTTAAAATGACCTTGTAATTTGGCTGAAGATAGTCATATTATTCTGTACAAAATATGTGACCCTTTTTTTTACCTTACGCGTACAATTTAAATACATTTGTATACAAGACAAAGGAGCATTAAAAGTCTAAAAGAAACAAAGCAAAGTACACCTAGTTCACCATTTTAATAAGGGGCCAATGACTTTGTCATGCATGATACTATCAGGCTGATTTAAGAAGAAACCATACAATCCACTAGGTCTGTGCAAGGACCCTATATATACATATAGGGTCCTTGGTCTGAGCAAGATTGTTTCAAATCAAGTAAAACAGATATCACATGGAATGTAAATGAAAGCTACACAGCCAACAGCTCTAAGGTCATTATACAAGGCATATACAGTTTTAGCTTGAATATTCTTTTATTGGGTTTAACACCATGTTAACACAAGTAAGGTTATTTTATTGAGAATTGCACACCTAACCTAGCTTTCCTAGACCCTTGTCTATAACTAGTTCCCACCTCCATTTCCACAAGGCCAGCAAATTCTCCATATACCTTAAAGGAGGAAAAAGGGTATAACTGCCTTGGGTGGAATTTGAACCTATACCCCTATTCAGGACACAAAATTTGAAATTACAGCACAACTTGATTCTAGTCTATAAAGAATTCCATCAATTAGTTATCTCAATGGACTCAAAAACATTATAATGAGGATAAAGATTCTAGCTAAAATATAAAGAGGTGGGTTTGAAACAAACATGCAGCTGACTATCTGAAGATTACCCTCCCTGTCATAACTACTTGGTCCTGTGGTCCAGCAACTTCATATAAACTCTTTTTTACCTGTCGAGTCTGAAATGCTACATCATCAACGCACCTAATAATAACATGGGTGGATGTTGAAAAGTATTGAAAATACTGAAAACCTTTCAAAATACTAAAACAGACAACTTTCTAATAAATTACATAAATGAATTTTTTTTCAAAAAAAACTGAAATCAGTATTAATACTGAAAACTTTCACCCACCTAATAACAAATTTTGATATACATTAATAATGACATACAGACATATCAATGGGTCACCAACAAACTCATCTTAACCTTTCTTTGCTTAAATGTAGTTACACTAGTTTTCTGCTTACCCATGTACAATTATATTTCATAAGCATTACATAGAATGCAATCTGTAGCTAGTTCAATTACACAAAACCTTACAGAACATTCCGTAACAATACATTCGGAACTCCTCGGCCATTCACAGCGATTAATCTCGGACATATTTAATAGACGCTATTTTGAAACTACCGGCGTTGAAGTAAACAAATATATGATCGTTTAGGCAATTAGTGATGTTTCGTTTTTAGTCAGTAAATTTTGAAACATCACTCATTGCCTTAACGATCGCATATTTGTGTATTAGATGAGATTATTTGCAGTGAATGGCAGAGAAGTTCCGAATGTATCGTTACGGAACATTCTGTAACGTTTTGTGTAATTGAACAGGCTACCGATGCAATTATAAATTTTCAGGTCCTTAAAAAGTTTTACAATATTTTTCATTTGAACAGTTTTATACACATATACATACAACCACCTGAACTTAATCTACTGAGAAGTCAAAGTCAAAAAGTCAAATTTAAAAAAAAATACTATATTACATACAATATAGCAATTAAAATCAATAAAGGAGAATAGAACAAATATTTTAAGGATAGCGAGTTACACAAGTAAAGAACAAAACTATTAAACAGTAGAAATATAAAAGATATAATAATAGTTAATAACAGCTAGAAAAAGTCAAAGCATAAAATATACATGTATGTATTCTCACAGCCTGATTTTCATATAAAAATCACACATTTCTACAACAAAAATCTTATTATTATTTACTTCACACTCACACTCTGTGCAGAAATCTTTGGTGCAAGTATTAACTATCCCTGGTAAATCTGACTATAATAAACTGACAAACACTATTAATCTAGCGCCCGTAAAAAATAACGAGAAAACGAGAGTATAATTATAACAACTGTTGCATTTCTCACGTTCCTAACTGCTCAAATATTCATAGTAACAAAGTTAGAGAACTGTATATGGATAACATGCCCATTATTGGCACCGACCATTTTCTATTTTTAACCTGGAGAACTGATCAATACATTTCACTCAACAAAGACTATACAAGCAACTGTATAACAGTAGTACACTATGTGGCCAATCAATTCTGCAACTTTCCTATTATTTGTTGAAAATGGAACATTCCATCTCTGTTAAAACAAGTTTCAAAGACTGACAATTCCAATATCAATACATCACATTTTGAAGGAAAGGCATAACAGGCACTTTTAAAACAAATTTTACCAATTGTTTCTGCCTTAAAATCAATATCAGGATTTCCGTAGTCTGTTTCCCATTATCATTTCTTTTTCTCCCAGTCAAATCAATAACTAAATGTTGGCATTATTTGTATAGGAATATTTCCTTTCATCTAATATAACAAAATATCTATAGGAATATTTTATAAAATCTATACATCATTACATGATAGAACCAATCTAAAAAATGTGATGTATACTATAGTGCTCAACTCCACTTTTCAACTGACCTTCTTTTCAGTTTCCATGGACAGGTTAAGATCTATGGACAAAGCTTTTCAGTAGTAAGCACATAATATAGCCAGCAGCTGACAACCTACCTTGTACGTTGGTAGGAAGAAAAACAGTTTTTACATCTGAGAATTGTTTTCAATTGAACAAACAACCCCTTGATTCGCAGTTAAGCTACCAATTGATTCACAGCACAGATCAACCAATCTTGGTAATTTTCAGTAAGTCATAAGAAGTAGTGATTATTCCAAAGTCGAATAGCAGGGTGCTGCACCCTGCCCTTTTTCTCTCCTCCCTGCCCTTTTTAGCATCTTTCTATGCAGTAATAGTACATTTAAGACATTTATCCTCAGATATGCCCTGTCCCCTTTTTTCTGCCTCCCTGCCCTTTTCTGAGTTCTGGAATAATCACTATAAGAAGGAAGCCATTGTTGCAAAGCATCAAAAAAAGTCGAGAAAAATGATTCTAATTTCTATTTGAAAATGTGGAAGGTGGTGAAAATAAGTTGAAAGTCAAGAGCTAAAGGGAAGTAATACTCACTCAAGGTTAAATATTGTCACAATTATCTCCCTTTATACAAATCTATGAAACAAAAAAATTATTCCAGACAGATCTATAACTAAAAATAGATTTTGTAAGACATTGTGAGCCAAAGTCATGGTGCATTGGTAAGCATACTTAGATTTAAATACTACAATCTTTATAATGCAGCAGATTAAACAAACTCCTCCGGAAACAATTAGGGACTTTAATCAGTTATCTTTCCCTGATAAAATCTGAAGCAATCCAATTAGTAAGTAGGTCCTTACAGTTGGAATCCTTGGATTTTATCTTTGAAGTCCCATGTAAGGATAATAAAATATTTCATCCAATATCTTTCTAGTTAATGAAGATATTAACAAAAGTGATGAAATTTAGATAGTTCTTAACCTTAAAAATACTTAGCTTGAATTTCAAACAAATTAAATGATATGCAAAAAAGTTATTAAAGATTAATTTTGACAAATTTACATTAAAAGTAAGGGTAAAATCTGAGTAATCCAACTAATTGGACCTACCGATTTGAAGAGTATTCAAGGGGAAATTACTGACTAAAGTCCCTTATTTGGATTTCCACAGCCAGCTTTATTGACCTAATTATGCGCAAGATTAACAGTCTTGGATGGTACAATATAATTATGTATTTTTATACTTTCCACTGAGTATTGTTTAGAATTTCAATTGGACTTTGGAGAACTGTAGCAGACATTTCCTGGCCTTTTAGCATACCTAGTGGTTATAATATGTGGCACAGAGCAGCAAAAAAAATCACCACAGTTATATTGTTTTGAGTTGATCAAATATTTATTCAGTTGTTCTATGTACCATGCAGCAGACGGAAAGAAATCTAGTACTATGGCTATGTAGCTGATCGTAGATCTTAGAGGATTAAAAGTTATAGGCTACAATGGTTAATAAAAAAATGAACACTACAGTACTGGAAAAGTTAATTTTTTTTTTTAACTAAAAGTATACTCACAACATGTAGGTAGTTTTGTCATACAGTGACAAAGAAAAGAAGGACAACTACAATAATGTTATCATGAATTGATCACAGAAGTTATAAAGTTAAATTTTTGTATTCATTGTGTTAACAATGAATACACTGGTATGAGAAGATTAATAGTAGTATTCCGATCAGAGTCCAATTCAATCGCCGATACCTAACAGCACCCAAGCCAGAATATTCCGAGACAAAGTAGTTCATGATTTGCAACAGCATACTGAAACTGATACTTTATGTATTTCTGCCCAAGAAATTGACCAGACGTTCAGTATGACGTCACAGAATATACTTGAAGAGTTTAACTTGTAACAGAGATAAGAAACATTATACTGTATACATTATTGTATGTGCTGATTCCCGTGTATTAGGTTTGTTTTAAAGATTAGTATTTCTGGACTGTAACTGTTCGGGTCGCGGGCTGAATTTTATGGCGCATTGGTCACAAGACGGATATACAGCGTAAAACCCAACAAAAATTGAATAAATCAAAAACAATGAATACCCCAGTACTTTCAGTGCTTTGATATTCAACTGTCAGTGGCACAATCATGCATTAACCACCCTGATTCAAATGTACCAGTACAGAAGTATTGTAGTGAGTATTTAAACAAGTCTTGTTACTGTACAAACAATGCATAGTTTTCAATTTGAGTTGAAAAAAGAAATGATCACAATAGATACAGTATTTTGGATCAATCATTCAAATATTTACATTGTACTCAAGTACAGAGTAGGTATATTTGCCATACAGCAACATAGTCAGAAAGAATTGATGACAGCAGTTGTATTGTTTTTTGGTTTCTAAATAACTCACATAGATGGTATAAGCACCATACGTTGTTAAGTCACAATGGGAAATACACAGTCACCTAGAAACTCAACAGTTTATTACTGGACAGTAGGTCCTGTGAAGATCAAAACAGGACCTAACCAATTCTAACAGGACCAAAGACATTCTACTTATTTTGATGAATTGAAATTTGTTTGAATGAGGTCAAATTCTTTCCCTGACAATCTGTCCTGTAAACCTGCATCTTACAATCCTTTTTCCTGAGTTATACTCATGGCAAACAGTGCAAAAAAAAGAACCAGTGATTGACCATACAAGCATCTTCAAATTTAATCACTCTCTCTCACCTGTACCATTTGGTATTGGAAGCTCAAGGTACCAATGAGAACAATAAATAGCATTTGCTAGGGCATAGAGATTATTTGTTGATGATTTGTAACAAGTCCGTACATCAAATAGCATGTTTATCAAATTATCACATTTAGTGTAGCTGACAAACAACATGCAAACAAGTGCAAACAGTTAATCACAATTATGACTAAATCATAATTACAGTTGAAGCACAATTTATTTATACTAATACCTGTATACACTTAGTACATTTAATGAGTATGAATGAGTATGATTTATACGTGCAATAATGCCCCAAATGGGATTCTGCACAATTCTGGGAGATAAACGATGGTGTGTCAGCAAAAATACTGCCACCGAAAATTGTTTGTCGCGTTTTTAAATTTGTGCAGTGTGACTTTTTTAGACAAAGGACTATGTTCAGTTCGGCGATTCAGATGACAAAATGCAAACTAACGGTTTTCAAGGGAAGTTACTCATAAATGTAATAAATGACACCACAAAAGTAGGGAATTAATGTTTATGTGTATTTTGGACTAATTATTATTAAATCAACAAAATATAAAATTGATAACATGTATAAATCAATTTTATATTTTGTTGATTTATTCATATTGGCCGATTTTTTCTATCATTGTCGAAAACCGATGCCTCTGGAATAATACTGTTGTCTGCAGTCAGTGTTGGTCGAAAAATCAAGAGTCCGTTACATCCTGTCACTGTGTTATAACTGTCACAGTGTCAGAATACAGTCTCAGACCAGTGGTTAGGGTTAGGGTTATTGGATTATTCTGCAAAAACGCATGGTAATAAAATGCCAAGTTATATTAAAAAGTTTCTTAATATTACCTTTCAATAAACTGTAGTAGAATTCAGTCAATGAGAAAACAAAAGGACTTTCCGGATGACAACTCAGTGGCGTTGCAGCTTCTGAAATCGCTCAATCAATAATACAATATTGGAAACCAACTGCTAAACACTGATCAATAAGAGCTGAAATAAATTCTAACTAGATAAACCACGCCTTATTAACTTAAACTCCGCCTTGCGTTTTCCGGTCACATCGGTCTTTCGGAACTACCTCGGTATGAGAATGGGAAATCATGGGTATTGTTACGATAATACCCATAAAAATAACTAAACTTTGATATATATCACGGAGAATATAGCATATCTAATTTTAGACTTAACAAGTGCATCTCTATCTCTGATAGCAATATCATTTAGTCTAAATTTTAGATATACTTAACGAAACTTTTAAGTACTCCGATTTAAGTATTGTCGGAAGTCTTATTTTTCAACATTTACGTCTGATCGATGATGGGAATGTGTTTTAGACCATACTGACCTTAGCTTACATGGTTTTCATGCTGCTTTATCAATGCAAAACCATTTTTGTCGCGCATGCGTTGAACATTGGAGATTTCCTAATTGTTTTGATTGAACAGAAATTAAGCAAAATAGAAGTCTTATTCTGCTGGTGACGCACCGTCTGGCAAAAGACCTATGGCAATTTTTCTTTCTTAAAGCGACATTCGAGCCATTCCTTGATTTTTCGTTGTACATATCAACAAACAAATGATTTTCACTAAAACTGACAACGTGCATTTTTGCGCGATAAGCACGTGCGTATTTCCGCTTTTCAGCACGTGCACGACAAACCCAATTTTGCATTATTAAGAAGCAAGAAAACCATGCAAGCAGACGACAGTATAGTCCTGAACACATATCCACTAACGATCGGACATAAATGATGAAAAATGAAAATTTCTGACAACATTGAAATCGGTGTACTTAGAAGTTTCGTTAAGTATAGATCTATCATCTAAGCAAAATAAAATTCTCCATACGATAGGCCTATGGAAGATAACTTTTGTCGAAACATGTTTTCATAAACCAGAGATATTATAAACACCATGATATGTTATATATAAAACCCCTGCATAGACATAATAATATATTAATATTTCCCTCCAATATTCCATTCATCTAAAAAGGAAAAACAACACTAAATATAAATTACTATTTGTAATTGTATGTATCACTTCATTCTCGTTCCCAGAGTCTAGTAGGATTCTCAAACAAGTATTTAGAATCCTACTAGACTCTGGGAACGAGAATGGTAGCACTTGGGCCAATCTCCGTAAACAGATATCCTGTAGAGCATTGTCGTAGATCGGGTTTAAACAGATTGCACTTGGGCAACCCACTTTTACAATCATAATACAATATAAAATCATGCAAAATAATATCAAAGAATAATGTGAAACTCGTTCTATAGAGAACCAGGAAGTCGTATGAAAATATTAGCGATCTTTACTTGTCAGTTGCCCAAAGCTGAATGAATTTAATCCTATTAGACACACGAAACCTCGTGTGTTTAGCGACACCCTTTGGATATCATTTACTATACAAGGGAAATAATTTATCTGCTAATTCGTTATACTTAAAAGCAGAAAATTACATGTCTATGGTTAGTTCATTATTTTGAGTGCACGTGCTTCTTTCAACATAGTGTATTGATAATTTTATGAGGGCATATCTTTATCACATCCGGTGGTTTAAATCATTGTATTGAGCGCATTCTTCAACATATTGAGTGGTTTGATCATTATTCAAAATGCATTCTATATCATCATTATAATGAAGAAAGCATTCAATATAACGAGCAATCCACCGATCGATATGATGCATTCGTTTATGTACATACAAGACAGTCAAGGCTTTCCATACCCTACATTGTCCTATGCGGCGACACAAGTTTAATCTATTACTAGACGTGTACGTGGACCTCGTGAAAATCGTGTCTATACATTCCATAGTGGCTTGTTGTATAAATATCAAGGTCTTAACTCTAAAAATGAACAAAATGTATACAAAAAGGTGGAGTAATTGGCGACCAAACGCCAACTTGTAAATCATCGCTCACCTGTACCAGAAGAAACTATTTTGATCAATTTACACGTATCAGCAAAGCAAGAATTTATCACATTATAATTAATATAAGAATACATACGCAGTCGGTATTTATATAAATTTGTCTAAATCAAGTCTTATTTTTTCATTTAAAGACAGTTTTTTGGGGTATTTTCCTACAATTTTAAGATTTTTAAATGGGAGATAATTCCTTTTTTTAAAATTGCTTGGTTGCAGCAGTTATCTCGCTTGTATCGTAAATAATTAAATGTGCCTCGCACAGAAACGTGTAATGAGTTTCTTTAACACGGAATTTAAATTTATGGACTGCCCAAAGAGACTTCTAAAACTTTTAAATAACTCGTTTGGACAACACAGGACACTGATTCTATGTATTTGGTTGTATATAACTGAGTTACAGTCGAGAATTATAGTGTTGATCTACATTGTAGGTAAGAAAAACATGTGTAAATATCTTTACATGTATAAGAAAAGAAAATTTATTATGAAATCTAACTTTATTTTTATATTGCGCGTGCATTTGTTTTTAACATGGATACATTTTAATTTTACAACAAGATTATTCATTCAATCTTATCATTATTACTATTAACTCATGTAACGCGCTCTTTTCGTAATGAAAATATGCTCAAACGCGCCAGGGTTTATCAATTTTAGCTCTGTCAGAAATAATTATAAGGGACTTTAGTCAGTTATTCCCCTTTGTATACTCTTCAAATAGGTAGGTCCTACTAGTTGGATTACTCGGATTTTACAATTGTATACTTTTTTATTGTAAATTTGCCAAAATTAATCTTAAATAACATTTTTGTAAATCATTTACTTTGTTTGAAATTCAAGATTATTATTTTTAGGGTAAAAAACTATCTAAATTTCATCACTTCTGTTAATATCTTAATTAATAAAAAAGATATTTGATGAAATATTTTGTCATCCTTACATAGGAATTCAATGATAAAATCCGAGGATTCCAACTGTAAGGACCTACTTACCAATTGGATTGCTTCAGATTTTATGCGGGAAAGATAACTGACTAAAGTCCCTAATTAGATGTGTCATCTATCTTCTGCAGTATAATACTGCTTTAATACTTTAAAAGAGTGATACGAAGTTCATGCAGTTAGTGCATGTCATGTTTGGGGCGGCGTGGTCGAGTGTTAACGTTGGACTGGTAATCATTTGAGAGCCAGCTCTGCGTTGGTTCGAATCCCATCCAAAACTACCACGTCATTCCTTGAGCAAGAAACTTCATCCTACAAGCTCAGTTCTGGGGGCCTGGAAGTGTTTTACAATCTAGCTGAAATAAATAAGTATAAATGAAAGAAGTGTTGCTTCATTTCAAGATCAATTGAAAGGGATTTTTCCATCATTTGACTTCGAAATCATTGAAAATAGTAAAATCACTGCAAAACACTACCAGAGTAGATGACGTTTATGATGATGTGAACTTAATTGAAACATCATGGATGTAGATAAAGTTCGTGCATTCTTTTGGCGATTCAATGAAAATCTGGCTTACCCGACTGACTAAGTTTTATATGTCACCGAAAGACTAAAAAATGCTCTTCATACAAAGCAGAATTGCCGAAGAGAAGGGCATACGAACTCATTGAATGTCTTAATCCATTGGCTGATCTAGCGCTGGGGTCAGGGGGAAGTCCAGACTCCCCTTGAAATGTCCAAAATGTACCTTTCCGTGAGTGTATTTTTTAAAGCAATTTTTCTATGTGCTTAACATAATTCTGACAGTTATACGTAGTTTTTATTGTATTCATTGTGTGCAATGAATACACTGTCATTAGAATATAGCCGTACTTCTACAAATTTCGTTCAGTTTAACATCCCCAAAACCTAACAGCACCCATGCCAGAATATTTCGAGACGAAGTATACTCAACGAAACTTCTAAGTACTCCGATTTCGGCATTGTAGGAAGTCTTATTATTCAACATAAAGGTCTGATCGATGCTGGAAATGTGTTTTGGGCCATACTGGCCTTTGCCTTTATGGTTTTCATGCTGCTTTATCAATGCAAAACCATTTTTTGTCGCGCAAGCGTGGATATTGAAAGATTTTCTGATTGTTTTAATTCTGCAGGTGACGCACCATCTGGCAAAGACCTACGTCAATTTCTCATTCTTGAAGCGACATTCGAGCAATTTCTTGATTTTTCGTTGTGCATATCAACACACTAATGATTTTCACTAAAACTGGAAACTTGCAATTTTTGCACGATAAGCACGTGCGTATTGCCGCTTTTCTGCACATGTACGACAAAACCAATTTTTGCATTATTAAGAATCAAAAAAACCATGCAAGCAGACGACAGTATAGTCCTGAACACATATCCATTAACAATCGGACATAAAAGTTGAAGTCTGATTCAGTATTTCCGGGCTGTAACTGTTCGGGTCCAGGGGTCGTGTGCAATTAAACCTGAATTTTACGGCGCATTGGATGCAAGACAGATAATATGGTTGTACAAAATTATTATATGCTATTATTAAGCAGAAATGTAAAATCAAATTGTATATTAGAGTTTTTTGACACGCAGACTAATTAAACAATATTAGAGTCATATTGTCACAGTACATAACTTTGACTAATTACAACAGTAATCATAGTAATAAGTAAATTCAATCGTTCATTATTGTAAATGACTCAAGCAGATTTTTATTGTGAAGAAAGTATGAAAAAACATTTAATCAATACCATTAATAATTTCTACAGTCATTCTGCCTCCTGCCACTGATTCTAAATCATGTAGGACAGTAGTCAGTCACTAACGAAGTATGCACCTAGTAGTTTGTTAACAGCTTAATCCAGAGATAAAGCCTATCCAGGAACAGTGAGTAGGTGGACTGAATCAAGTGTCAGGTGAAAGAAATCTAAAATGTAATGTGTAAACACATTGAATGTGACACGCGCCATAAAGACGAGTTTATCAAATATAGGGCGCCAAGTACATCGGTGAACATAGCTAGTCTCCAAGAAATGGGCGGGACTAAATTGGGGGGTAACTGACTAGATTAGGCTGCCAAAATATCTTCAACCAATGAACTGTAAGTTAAAAATGTAAGATAGGATGAGTTGACAGCTCAGTCAGTTTCCGAAATCTGTCGTGTGTGGATTACTATTAGATACACAATGTTGGATATTTGGTGTGGATAATTGAGGGATTTTTTGTTTTAGAATAAAATGTTTATTGTTGTATTCAAGTTATTTAATAAAAATAGGTTCGTGGATTTTTGGAAATAAACGAGCGCAATGCTAAATTATTTTTGTAGTATACGTGCATCAAAAGTTGGATCTGTTAAATTAAGAGGCTGTTGCAAATTTCTCTGCTAAAGACCATGGGTCCGCATTATCAAGCGTCTTCTGACCAATTATGGTCGTAAACCCTTCTATGCTGTATTGTTAAATTATCGTAAGATTTTTTATGATATGCTGCCCTTGTGTCTTATATTAAAATGCGTAAAACGAGATAAAACTTTTTAATCTAGCCATAGCCGGTCCCCAGCCCGGTTGAGAAATAGAGAGGGTGTCGTGCACGGTCGGGAAACTGATTCTTCTGTGCTATTTCACAATTCATTTACAGTGTCTTGCACTCGAGCAATGTTAGTAATAATTAGTTGAATTTCGGAATTTTAAATAAAAAAGGTATGTAAAAAAATGGTTTCAGCAGGGATCGAACCAGGTGATATTTTTTTTGAAAAATATAAGTTTGAACTCATAACCGTTCGGCCATACAGGCAATTGTTATTTGAGGATTTATAGTTATAATACTTGAACTTAAAACGTGCCCTCAGGCTATTTCTGATTTTTGGCCTCTTTTTATCATAACAATTTAATTATTGTTCATTATTTTGATATGAAAATGCATGTGCATTTTAAAAATATTTTTTGTCAACAGACAAAAAAAAAATATTTTTTAGTTCAGATTGATTGGCTTGAGGGCCGCCATGTATGACGTCAGCGCGTATGGTATAAAAGGATGGGCGCGAAAAAATTCCGTGCAGAAGCTGTTGACGATTTCCTGTGTGATGACGACCCAGTGTGTTGGACGTTCCATGTTTGTACAACTTTCAGTCGACTGGATGTGAATGGGGTGAGTTACTTTTCAAGTTCATGTGAAATTCTGAATTTCGATTGTCAATGTTGTACGTTTCATGTATTGAAATAATTCGTGATTTGTTCAGACGAATGCCAAACTTGTAGATCTATTTGTTATTTGCCTATTCTAGCCCTATGCTTATATATTATAATATTAGCCTCGAAAAAATGGATCCAGCTGTCATAAGTTGCTAAAAAAGTAGGTGAATTTGTTTTGATAGGAAAAGTCTGGGAAAATCTGCTGATGAATTACATTATAAATTTAGAAATGGGAATGATGGTTTTATGGCAGACTTCAAAAATTTGTTCCCACTCTTAGTAATACAATACACATTTTCATACATTTGTCCTTGTTTTGATTATATACAAAATATATCATTGCTTCAACACTGACTAAAACCACCCAATCTGTATCAATGCTGATTTTTTATTGTACTTGTCTTTTTCTTTTGTTTTCGGATCCAGGGGTCTACCTAACTTAATTTTTGATTATTTCCCTTTTTAAGTTTTCCATTAAAGTTTTCAATATGTTGTATATCCTTGCCATTTAGAGTCAGATTTAGATGAAAATTCATTCATAATGATGACATACCAAGTGTTGATCAGATTTAGAAAGTTACCGCAACTCTACCTGGCTTTATTTTGGATTATTTCATACAATGATAATATTTCATGTTTTGAAAAGATTAAGAAAGTGAATACAACTTTTTCTGGCTTTATTATGGATTATTTCCCTTTGTATTTTTTGTGTTAAAGTTTTCAATTTGTTGGATACTTTTGCCATTTATGGTCAGATTTTGCTGAAATTTTATACAATGATAATATACCATGTTTTGAAGAGATTTAGAAAGTAACTACAACTTTTCCTGGCTTTATTATGGATTATTTCCCTTTGTATTTATAATTTTGCATTAACAGTTTTTTTTGGCTTATGCATTTTATAGTAAAATCATTTGTGTATTAAAAACACTCTTTCTACCTTCATGATAAATTATTACCCTTTGTAAACTTTTTCATAAGCAAATAGTTAAGTATGACTTTCTTTTGTAACAACATACATTTGATCTAAATTTTCCCCATTTGTGGAAAAACTCAGCTTTAATGGGGCTTCCACATTATATTTCTTGTTTAAGTTTTTCATTTCGAATTTGACCATACATCTGGTTAGTATATAGCATAAGTCTCCTTTAAGGCTTTAAAAACTTTAAATAAAAGATGAATTCAGAGCCAAATATCATGCTCGAGTTAAGTATATTTTATAGTGATATCAAATTTGTGATTTTTTTTTATTCTAGGCATGGAAGAAGATGACAGCACTCAAAAGAAAGAGGATGCCAGCAGAAGAAGGTCACGGCATTTGATGTCTGGAAACATGGTCTGTAAAATTTTAGTTTGTATCTTCTTGGTGTGTATATTCTTGGTTTAAATATTTTCATGCATTTGTATCCAATCTATGGCAACTCCCATCATCCTTCCATGTCCAACTCCCTCCATCCTTCCATTTCCAACTCCTTCCATCCTTCCATTTCCAACTCCTTCCATCCTTCCCTAAGCAATCCCAACCATACATCTATTGGAAACTCCCATCATAGGCCCTTGGGTGGGGGGGGATGCTAATGTTTCAAACAGTTGTTGTTCCAGGTAACAGAAAGTATGGTGGAAATTTCAAAGACAACAGAGGATGGTGGAAATGTAAGAGGGTACCAGCAGTGGGCTTCAATGTGTGTTTCAAATTTGGAGATTTGGTCGGTAATAGTTTTTTTTATTTCTTATTTTATTCCTTTATTTTTAAGCTTAATTTAATTTTATTCAATTTTCCTTGTTGTATGATTTCCAACTCATTCCATCCTTCCATAAGCAACCCCAACCATACATCTATTGGAAACTCCCATCATAGGGCCTTGGGTGGGGGGATGCTAATGTTTCAAACAGTTGTTGTTCCAGGTATTACAGAAACAATGGTGGAAATTTCAAAGACAACAGAGGATGGTGGAAATGTAAAAGAGGGTACCAGCAGGAGACTTCAATGTGTGTTTCCAGTTTGGAGATTTGGTCGGTAATAGGTTTTTTTATTTCTTATTTTATTCCTTTATTTTTAAGCTTAATTTAATATAATTTCCCTTGTTTAATGATTTTCAATAGATGTTTGGTGGGAATGGCCCTTGGGTGGTGGGATGCTAATGTTTCAAACAGTTTTTGTTCCAGGTATTACAGAAAGTATGGTGGAAATTTCAAAGACAACCGAGGATGGTGGAAATGTAAAAGAGGGTACCAGCAGTAGACTTCAATGTGTGTTTCCAGTTTGGAGATTTGGTCGGTAATAGGTTTTTTTATTTCTTATTTTATTCCTTTATTTTTAAGCTTAATTTAATGTAATTTTCCTTGTTTTAAGATTTTCAATAGATGTATGGTGGGAATGGCCCTTGGGTGGTGGGGGGATGCTAATGTTTCAAACAGTTTTTGTTCCAGGAATTACAGAAACAATGGTGGAAATTTCAAAGACAACAGAGGATGGTGGAAATGTAAAAGATGGTACCAGCAATAGACTTCAGTGTGTGTTTCAAGTTTGGAGATTTGGTCGGTAATAGGTTTTTTTTATTTCTTATTTTATTCCTTTATTTTTAAGCTTAATTTAATGTAATTTTCCTGGTTTTATGATTTTCAATAGATGTATGGTGGGAATGGCCCTTGGGTGGGGGATGCTAATGTTTCAAACAGTTTTTGTTCCAGGTATTACAGAAACAATGGTGGAAATTTCAAAGACAACAGAGGATGGTGGAAATGTAAAAGAGGGTACCAGCAGTAGACTTCAGTGTGTGTTTCAAGTTTGGAGATTTGGTCGGTAATAGGTTTTTTTTTTTTATTATTTTATTCCTTTATTTTTAAGCTTAATTTAATGTAATTTCCCTTGTTTAATGATTTTCAATAGATGTATGGTGGGAATGGCCCTTGGGTGGGGGATGCTAATGTTTCGAACAGTTTTTTGTTCCAGGTATTACAGAAACAATGGTGGAAATTTCAAAGACAACAGAGGATGGTGGAAATGTAAAAGAGAGTACCAATAGTAGACTTCAATGTGTGTTTCCAGTTTGGAGAATTGGTCGGTAATAGGTTTTTTTTATTTCTTATTTTATTCCTTTATTTTAAAGCTTAATTTAATGTTATTTTCCTTGTTTTAAGATTTTCAATAGATGTATGGTGGGAATGGCCCTTGGGTGGTGGGGGGATGCTAATGTTTCAAACAGTTTTTGTTCCAGGTATTACAGAAAGTATGGTGGAAATTTCAAAGACAACCGAGGATGGTGGAAATGTAAAAGATGGTACCAGCAGTAGACTTCAGTGTGTGTTTCAAGTTTGGAGATTTGGTCGGTAATAGGTTTTTTTTATTTCTTATTTTATTCCTTTAGTTTTAAGCTTAATTTAATGTAATTTTCCTGGTTTAATGATTTTCAATAGATGTATGGTGGGAATGGCCCTTGGGTGGGGGATGCTAATGTTTCAAACAGTTTTTGTTCCAGGTATTACAGAAACAATGGTGGAAATTTCAAAGACAACAGAGGATGGTGGAAATGTAAAAGAGGGTACCAGCAGTAGACTTCAATGTGTGTTTCAAGTTTGGAGATTTGGTCGGTAATAGGTTTTTTTATTTTCATTTTATTCCTTTATTTTTAAGCTTAATTTAATGTAATTTTCCTGGTTTAATGATTTTCAATAGATGTATGGTGGGAATGGCCCTTGGGTGGTGGGGGGATGCTAATGTTTCAAACAGTTTTTGTTCCAGGAATTACAGAAACAATGGTGGAAATTTCAAAGACAACAGAGGATGGTGGAAATGTAAAAGAGGGTACCAGCAGGAGACTTCAATGTGTGTTTCAAGTTAGGAGATTTGGTCGGTAATAGGTTTTTTTTATTTTTTATTTTATCCCTTTATTTTTAAGCTTAATTTAATGTAATTTCCCTTGTTTAATGATTTTCAATAGATGTATGGTGGGAATGGCCCTTGGGTGGGGGATGCTAATGTTTCAAACAGTTTTTGTTCCAGGTATTACAGAAACAATGGTGGAAATTTCAAAGACAACAGAGGATGGTGGAAATGTAAAAGAGGGTACCAGCAGTAGACTTCAATGTGTGTTTCAAGTGTGGAGATTTGGTCGGTATTAGGTTTTTTTATTTCTTATTTTTTTTTTTTAACTTATTTCATTCTTTTATTTAAATTCTTTCATTGTTTTTTGATTTTGATAAATGTATGGTGGGAATGGCCCTTGGGTGGGGGTGCTAATGTTTTAAACAGTTTTTCTTTCAGTGGAAATATTGACCAAAGATGATGGTGGATGTATGGACCTAAGATACTGGTGGAAATATGGACCAAAGATGATGGTGGAAATATGGACTTATGATGATGGTGGAAATATGGACTTATGATAATGGTGGAAATAAAGACCAAAGATTATGGTGGAAATATTGACCAAAGATAATGGTGGAAATATGGACCAAAGATAATGGTGGAAATATGGACCAAAGGTAATGGTGGAAATATGGACCAAAGCTAATGGTGGAAATATGGACCAAAGCTAATGGTGGAAATATGGACCAAAGATAATGGTGGAAATATGGACCAAAGAAAATGGTGGAAATATGGACTAAAGAAAATGGTGGAAATATTGACCAAAGCTAATGGTGGAAATATGGACCAAAGCTAATGGTGGAAATATGGACCAAAGATAATGGTGGAAATATGGACTAAAGAAAATGGTGGAAATATTGACCAAAGCTAATGGTGGAAATATGGACCAAAGCTAATGGTGGAAATATGGACCAAAGATAATGGTGGAAATATGGACTAAAGAAAATGGTGGAAATATTGACCAAAGAAAATGGTGGAAATATAGACCAAAGCTAATGGTAGAAATATGGACCAAAGCTAATGGTGGAAATATGGACTAAAGAAAATGGTGGAAATATTGACCAAAGCTAATGGTAGAAATATGGACCAAAGCTAATGGTGGAAATATGGACTAAAGAAAATGGTGGAAATATTGACCAAAGCTAATGGTAGAAATATGGACCAAAGCTAATGGTGGAAATATGGACCAAAGATAATGGTGGAAATATTGACCAAAGCTAATGGTAGAAATATGGACCAAAGCTAATGGTGGAAATATGGACTAAAGAAAATGGTGGAAATATTGACCAAAGCTAATGGTTGAAATATTGACCAAAGCTAATGGTGGAAATATGGACTAAAGAAAATGGTGGAAATATTGACCAAAGCTAATGGTAGAAATATTGACCAAAGCTAATGGTGGAAATATGGACTAAAGAAAATGGTGGAAATATTGACCAAAGCTAATGGTAGAAATATTGACCAAAGCTAATGGTAGAAATATAGACCAAAGCTAATGGTGGAAATATGGACCAAAGCTAATGGTAGAAATATAGACCAAAGCTAATGGTGGAAATATGGACCAAAGCTAATGGTGGAAATATAGACCAAAGATAATGACGGAAATATGGACTAAAGATAATGGTGGGAAAATGGACCTAAGATAATGGTGGAAATATGGACCAAAACTAATGGTGGAAATATAGACCAAAGATAATGACGGAAATATGGACTAAAGATAATGGTGGGAAAATGGACCTAAGATAATGGTGGATATATAGACCAAAGCTAATGGTGGAAATATGGACCAAAGCTAATGAAGGAAATATGGACTTAAGGTGGTGGTGGAAATATGGACTAAAGATAATGGTGGAAATATGGACTTAAGGTGGTGGTGGAAATATGGACTAAAGATAATGGTGGAAATATGGACTTAAGGTGGTGGTTGAAATATAGACCTAAAATAATGATAGAACTTTATTGACCAAAGATGATGGTTGAAATATGGACCAAAGATAATGGTTTAACTATATTGACCAAAGAAAATGGTGGAAATATGGACCAAAGTTGATGGTGGAAATATCCAGGAAAAAATTTAGAAAAATAAGCAAATGATGGTGGTGGAACTATAAAGACCAAATGTTATGGTGCAAATATAGACAAAATATGATGATGGAAATGTAGACCAAATATTGCAGTAGAAATATAGACCTCACATGCCAGCAAAATCTGTCTTGTATACATCATTAATGGAGGTAAGTTTACTTTGTACAATAACTATTGAAGAATGTAACAACTCAAGAAAGAATTTGAACCCATATCCCTATCGTAGAGCTAGGTTTTAGAAAACACATTGATTCCAAAGTAGCGGCCTGGCTAGCTCAGATGGTAGTTTGCAAGTCCACTGATCGAGGGGTCATGGGTTAAATTCCCTGACAGGGCATACTTTCATGAGGCTTGGTCATGAAATTATTTCTATGGCCATTTTCCCTCCTACCAATGATTTTTATATGTAGGGCAGTTGTCAGTCACTGAGAAGTGTTCGCTTAGTAGTTGGTTAACAGCTAAATCCAGAGATTAAGCCTTTTAAGGATGGAGGAGTAAGTAGGTTGACTGACCTCCGTTATATAACCTATACAATGTGTTGTTGCCGTGATAATCCTAACAAGAAACAAAACAAGAAACAAATATTCTACAAAAAGCTCTAAAGACCCTTTTTAGTCTAGGTAATGCTGGGCAAGCTATGACAAAGATCGAAGCACATAGTTTTTAAAAAAAGTAATTTATGGAAGCATGCTTCATGGGGATGATGTTTTGAAGTCCATTTTATTGTGATGTTAATGTTTTTACAAATTCTGTTTTAGGTTTGTTAGAAAGACGATGACATTATTCTGTTGTAAGAAAGAATATGATGGCATACAATGGTAAAGGCATTTGAAGAAGATGTTATAGTGTGATATGTAAATGTTAGTACATGTACTTGGTGCAGCATGAATTACCTAGTAAGTTGACACCTGGAGATATTTGGGATATACTGCATGCTTTTCTTGTGTTAGACTTCCTTTTAATGTTACATTTAGGAGTAATGTAAGCACATATCAATATACATTCAATGTTTTAGCTTGAAATGCAATTCTGTTGTTAAAGTAAGTAAGGATTCTTATATATGGAAGTACGGTCAAACATTTCTTGTATGTTATTTACTTCCATGATTTATTTCAATTTGGCCATTTTCTTAACACTGTTTTTTTATACGTACATGATTAAAGTATTTTGAATCTCTATTAATTAATTTGCATTTGATTAGTTAGTATATGGGAGTGTTTTGAAAGGTTTTAAGGTATAGGTGTTGAAATAACATTTATTTTCACATTGATCAACTTTCATGTCAAATTTCTATATTTATAAAAAATGCTTTGTATTTTCCTTTCAGATATTTAAATACTCAGAAGACTAAAGAACAAGAATGGTGCTAAAGTTAACCCGGATTGTAAAAACTAAGAAGGAAACCCTGACAATCTTATTAAGTCAATCTGGACAAACAATTTTAGACATCTTGTAACTGTTTATAAGAGGGATACTAAGCTGCATGTGCTCAACTTTGATACTGCAGTACTTGTAAATTTAGACCTTTCTTAGACCTTCAAGTGCTTATCACCAAACAGATACTGGAACTTCTTCAAGATGGTAACATTCACATGTTCAACCTTGAGATTTAAGTGCTTGTCACCAAACAGATACTGGAACTTCTTCAAGACTGTTACATTTTAAAACTTAAAGTGAGATTTAAGTGCTTACAAATTTTGGGAAATTTCTTCTATATTGTTACATGTCATGTGTGCAACTTTTAGATTTAAGTGCTTGCTACCAAACAGAAACTGGATCTTCCAAATTTATTATTATTCCAACCATGTGTTAAACGTTCACTTATTGGATACTGGAACTTTCTTCAAGATGGTAACATTTCATGTGTTCAACCTTAGGATTTAAGTGCTTGTCACCAATCGGATTCTGGAACTTTCTTCAAGATGGTAACATTTCATGTGTTCAACCTTAGGATTTAAGTGCTTGTCACCAATCGGATTCTGGAACTTTCTTCAAGATGGTAACATTTCATGTGTTCAACCTTAGGATTTAAGTGCTTGTCACCAATCGGATTCTGGAACTTTCATCAGATGGTTTCATTTCATGTGTTCAACCTTGAAAAGTGCTTGTCACCAAACAGATACAGGAACTTTCTTCAAGATGGTAACATTTCACATGTTCAGCCTTGAGATTTAAGTGCTTGTCACCAAACAGATACAGGAACTTTCTTCAAGATTGTTACTTTCATGTGTTAACCTTGAGATTTAAGTGCTTGTCACCAAACAGATACAGGAACTTTCTTCAAAATTGTTACTTTCATGTGTTAACTTGGGATTTAAGTGCTTGTCACCAATCAGATACTGGAACTTTCTTCGAGACTGCTACATTTCACATGTTCAACCAATTAGAGATTAGACATAAATATGTTTTAAAGAACCAATTTTGTTATGCTTTAGACTTGTGTGGTTTAAGTGCGCAAACCTGTATTTTGAGAAATGATATCAGTTTTTACTGAGCGGCATGCTGCGTACACACGGTTCCCCCCTAAATGGGGGGTTTTACGTGGGCGGCTGTCATTTCAATGATAAATACGAGATTGAAATTGGAGATATAGAACCAGATTACATTCAAAGCATGCAAACAAAATTCAAACTTTCAAGTTATCTCTCCTTTGCTTCATGAAGTATTTGATCTGAAAAAAGAGATAAATCATTATTATCTTGTTAAGATGATGACTTGTTGTTTCACTGAAATACACCAGTATCACTGCATAGGCACATATTTAAACTGTTAGTTTATTCTATGAGGTTCTTCATGAAAATCATGATTCTTAATGTGTAGTGAAATCAAGGCATTAGCAAATAAGTGGATTTTTTTCTGATAGATAGTGAAGACTACAGTATGCTTTGTTTTTACTTACATATCCTTGTTTTATAACCATCTCAGTTGATAAGTACAATTTCTCAAAAAACATTTTATTTGATAATATTCATTTTAAATGGCAAGTTTTAAGATTTTTTAGATTTTGTTTATTATTTTAGATAGCATGTTTTCAAATTTGGTCAAAAAATTCTCACCTTCATAGTTCCAATCCTTAATTTGTAATCTAATCTAGTCAAGGTATGTCATTATCATATTTCTTTATTGTTCGTAATTATTAGGCTGTGTGACATATTTCTTTTACTTCAAATAAATTCTTAGGTATTTTTTTCAGTGAATCATTTTGTTTGTTTTTAACTAAATAATTTATTATCATCTTTTTCTTTTACTTCAAATACATTCTTAAGTATTTTTTTCAGTGAATGATTTTGTTTGTTTTTAATTAAATAATTTATTATCATCTTTCAAATACATTCTTAAGTATTTTTTTCAGTGAATGATTTTGTTTGTTTTTAATTAAATGATTTATTATCATCTTTTTCTTTTACTTCAAATACATTCTTAAGTATTTTTTTCAGAGAATGATTTTGTTTGTTTTTAATTAAATATTTTATTATCATTTTTTGTCTTGCATTTTCAATTATCTCTTTATTTTGTTGAATCTTAATTGGCTGCATTTTTTACTCTTTATTAAATTGAAATAGGTCTTTTTATCATGTAAATACTGTATATATTTTTTGACAGGTCATATAATAGTAGACTTTATTAGATCATACATGTTCCTTCCTTGTAAGCCCACACCATTAATCTAGTATAAGAAAAGTGTATTAACATAATTACACAGATGATTTTGGTCACTGGTTCATGAGTAGTGTGCAATGCTCATGGGCTGGTCACTTTAAATCACTTGTTCATTTTCCAAATGACTCGGTTTATTAGTATGGTGCTAGTGCGCAATAGTGCCCTGCTGATTGACTGTCATCATTTGGTATCTAAAAAGAATACAGATGATTTTGGTCACTGGTTCATGAGTAGTGTGCAATGCTCATGGGCTGGTCACTATAAATCATTTGTTCATTTTCCAAATGACTCGGTTTGTTAGTATGGTGCTAGTGCGCAATAGTGCCCTGCTGATGGACTGTCATCATTTGGTACCTTCAAAAGAATACAGATGATTTTGGTCACTGGTTCATGAGTAGTGTGCAATGCTCATGGGCTGGTCACTATAAATCATTTGTACATTTTCCAAATGACTCGGTTTGTTAGTATGGTGCTAGTGCGCAATAGTGCCCTGCTGATTGACTGTCATCATTTGGTATCTAAAAAGAATACAGATGATTTTGGTCACTGGTTCATGAGTAGTGTGCAATGCTCATGGGCTGGTCACTTCAAATCATTTGTCCAAATGGTTGATTAGTATGGTGCTAGTGCGCAATAGTGCCCTGCTGATTAACCATTTTCATATAATGCCTTTAAGGAAAACAAAATTACAAAAATTTTAACCCTGTGTGCATGAAGATTGCGGACAATCTTTTTACAAGGAAGGGAGATGTGTGATAAGCATTGATTTTAAATTGTTAAACCATTTTCTTAAAAACATTTGATTAATTTTAAATGGCAACCTTTAAGTAAATTTTCAAATACCTTATACGATTTTTATCTTTTATTCTTCTTTATTTAATTATTATTTGAAGTAGCATATGTTTTCAAATCTTGCTCAGACAACAAATTCATACTTTTGTTATAACAATTTCTATTTTTTCAAAATTAAATCTATTGAAGTGAAGGTGCTAATGTACTCATTGTTATTTTTTGATTAATTTTAAATGGCAACCTTTAAGTAAATTTTCAAATACCTTATACGATTTTTATCTTTTATTCTTCTTTATTTAATTATTATTTGAAGTAGCATATGTTTTCAAATCTTGCTCAGACAACAAATTCATACTTTTGTTATGACAATTTCTATTTTTTCAAAATTAAATCTAATCAAGTGAAGGTGCTAATGTACTCATTGTTATTTTTCTTATGTTCTTAAGTTTTCTGAGATTTTGTGCTTATCAACTGAGTTCCTGAATGCGGTGACTGGCATATTTGTTAATTGTTGTTGATTGTTTTGATGTTAAGCCACATATTTGATTAAATGTATTTTATTTTCTAACAAGCATTTTTAACTTTTAATGAAAGGAATGGGATGTGATTCAGATTGGTTTAGCAAGCATTTTATAGATTGGTTAAACATTAATTTTACCCAGCCCTAATGACAGTTATTTTATAATTTTATGTTTTTAGGTATGTGATATGCTATTTATTGATATTGTGTTTCTTTTATAAAGCTAGTATTTAATTCAGCATTTTTATTGAATTTTAAATATAGTATACCAAGTTTTTGTTTAAATAGTTATGATATGTTAAAACTTAAAATTTTATTTAATTATACTTTAATTGGTTTAAATTATTTTTTAAAAACTGGGCAATGAAGGTACTCACCCAAAGTCATTTAGGCTGAGCGATAATCAAATATCCATTCCACTGTAACTTATGTAAAATAGTATTAAACTTTTTGTATACTTTATTTAAGTAAAATGACATGAAAAATTTATATACATTTTTTTTCATTACAATATTAGAGCTCTTTTTTACATTTTGTGTAGTATTAACATGATTGTGTAGCATTATATTTCTATGACAACAACCGCATATTTGTCTTCATTTGACATTTTTTGTTAATAGGAAACCTATTGTTAGCAGTTTTTGTATAATTCTTCAATGACTAAAATAACATATTTTACCTGTGAATAATAATGTTTTTACCCAACTTGTTCATGATAGATTGTTTGATTAATTTATTTTAGACTGGATTGAAAAGATGTTTTATTGTATTGTAATATGTATACTGATTCAAAAACCTATTTGATAAAGTTTTTATTTTCACCCAAATTTTTTATTCCATGACTGATGCAAATTGGGCATTATTCTATCTGATACTTTTTATCTATTTTGAATTAAAACTTGCTGCAGCTTGTATTTTCTGTATTGTTTTCAATTAGTTTTTAAGTTTTCTAAGATTTTGTACTATGTATTTCATACTTATAGTTGTCTTTTATTTTTTAATTTTCTTGTAAATTTTGTATTATGTATTTTATTCATGCAATTGTCTACTGTTTTTAAGTTTCTTGTATTTTTTTGTATTATGTATTTTATTTATGCAATTGTCTATTGTTTTTAATTTTTGTGTTAATTTCATGCTATTTATTTTATTCATGCAATTGTCTACTGTTTTTAAGTTTCTTGTATTTTTTTTTTGTATTATGCATTTTATTTTTGCAATTGTCTATTGCTTTTAATTTTTATGTTAATTTCATGCTATTTATTTATTCATGCAATTGTCTATTGTTTTTAAATCTTTGTAAATTTTGTATTGTGTATTTTATTCATCCATTTGTCTATTGTTTTTAATTTTGTGTTAATTTTATACTCTTTATTTTATTCATGCAATTTTCTATTATGAATTTTCTTGAAAATTTTGTTCTATGAAATTTATTCATGCAATTGTTTTTATCATAAATGTTTGTGTTAATTTTATACTATGTATTTTATCCATGCAATTGTCTATTATTTTTAATTTTCTTGTAAATTTTGTATTATATATCTTATTAAATTGAATGCATTTGTCTGTTATCTAATTTTCATGCAAATTTTCTTTGATGTTTATTGTTCATGCCATAGTCTATTGTTTTTAATGCTCGTCTTAATTTTATACTATTTTTTTAATTCATGCAATTGTCTATTATCTTTTTATTTTCTTGTAAATTTTCCTATGTATTTTATCCATGCCATTGTCTATTATCTATGTTTTATATTCATGATATTGTCTTTTTTCTATGTTTTATATTCATGCAATTGTTTTTTGTAATATGTTTTTTATTCATGCAATTGTCTATTATCTTTTTATTTTCTTGTAAATTTTACTATGTATTTTATCCATGCCATTGTCTATTATCTATGTTTTATATTCATGATATTGTCTTTTTTCTATGTCTTATATTCATGCAATTGTCTTTTGTAATATGTTTTTTATTCATGCAATTGTCTATTATCTTTTTATTTTCTTGTAAATTTTATTATGTATTTTATCCATGCCATTGTCTATTATCTATGTTTTATATTCATGCAATTGTCTTTTTTCTATGGTTTATATTCATGCAATTGTCTTTTGTAATATGTTTTTTATTCATGCAATTGTCTATTATCTTTTTATTTTCTTGTAAATTTTACTATGTATTTTATCCATGCCATTGTCTATTATCTATGTTTTATATTCATGCAATTGTCTATAGTATCTAATTTTCTAGATTTTCTAGATTCCCTTGTTGATTTGATGTTTTATTTGTTATATTTTGCTATTGTTTAATTTTGTTAAATGACGAACCTTACACTTAAAACCTATTAGTTATTGGATATGCTTGTATTAATGCTTAGACGAGTATGTACAGTTTTCCAGAGTGAATTTTATATGTAAGAAAGGGCATATTTTTATCTCTGGTTTTTAGCCTGAACTATTCGTTTAAGCATGTATATGTATGTACTATTATTGTTTATATTCATATGATGATGAATTTATTTTGTTACAGTTTTAGTTTGTTCTATTGAATATCTTAAATTTACATTTACAATAGGTTGTTTATATTGATATATAAGATAATGAATACTGTAGTATTTATATGACTTATGATAAATACTGCAATGTTTGTATGACTCCAAACTTCAATGTGTCATAAAAGTCTTTGCCCATACATATTGTGTTTGTTATTTGTTGTTTAAATGATCAAGACATGTACATACATATTTGGAACTTATTAAGCAACATATCGAGGGCTGCCTGCAAGACTGTAGAAAGTACATAGCGTAAAAGAGCAAGTTACTACAGTCTTGCAAGCAACCCTGGATATAGAAGTGGATAAAACTAATGTGGCTTATTGTATCTTCACTTGAACTCAATTAATTAAGCAAACACTTGTGAGCTTATGAGCTAAGCAGTTGTGGAACTAATAGATCAGAAAAAGTGCTGATTGGCTGACACTGATAACTGCTACATTAGAGAAGGTTGTCAAATCAAGGGAATAAGCTAATTACTCTTTCATGCCCACTTCCAAGCCTCTACCCAGTCCTTGGTGATAGATGGCTGTATGTCATAAGATTGATTGGAAGAACACCATTGAAAACTACAATTCCTGATTTACTTTAACAATGATAGTTTATCACTTGTATAAAACAATATTAGAAATAAGTGACAAACTGTCTATGTTTATTAATATTGGTGTTTAGTTAATTAAGATTTCTTCAGCAGCCAGTATGTGGATCAACTTAATTCGACAAGAATACTGTGGAATCAGTACTGTTCAAACTGATGTATAGTTCACATTATCAACTTGTTCCTATGCATACATTACACAACAAATTAATACTATATTACTGGACAGGGATCCCCAGTGTAAAGTAAAAGCAACTCATTTAAAAGCTCATTTAATTTAAATGTATTATTCTTTGATTAATGCAATGCATCAGTGTTAAATGTATTCATAGGAACGGGTTATTTAAAAGTGACTGTCAGCCGCCCGACTAGCACTATTATTTGGTAGCACGCAAGTCTGCTGATTGAAGGGTCGAGGGTTCGATTCCAGGGCAGGGCATACTTTCGTGGAACTTGGTCATGAAATCATTTCTACGGCCATTCTCCCTCCCACCAATGATTTTTAATAATTTAGGACAGTTGTCAGTCACTGACGAAAGTATGCGCTTAGTAGTTGGTTAACAGCTAAATCCAGAGATTTCCAGGAGTGTGTAGGTTGACTGATCGCCATTATATGACCTATACAGTGTGTTGCTATGGCGTTCAACCCCCAAAAATAAAAATAAATAAAGTGACTGTTGTATCTATACGTGTGTGTGTATGCAAACATGAGGTTGGATTTCTATGTAAATCTCACAAGAAAGATTTCCTAGGAAGACTACAACAGCTGAATGGATTTAATTTTAAAAAAACCAAATATGCAATCATTTGTTCATAATGTATTGTGTCACATCTATACATAGTACATTCAAAATAACTTTTGACCTAGACAAAATTGCACCAGGAATGTTTTTTTTTATAATGTGCGATAGATAATCGATACAAACAGATACACAGAAAAGTTGCTCTCAAAATGATGAGGGAAAGTGATGAAAAATGAATCTATTCAACTTATATTGAAAGGCGCTGCAGCGATTCCGTACTTCTGTCCCACAGTGAATATAGCCATGGAGTCACGAAATGTAATGGTTGCCACTAGCATTTTGATTTTGAGTTGACTTTCTGATGTGAATCTATACATGATCATCTACATTTAATTTTTCATATATGGCGATAAATTCATTGAAAATACTGTTTTTTGTGAAAACTCTTTTTTCTAAGGAAGTGCATTAGGACCAAAAATGATCAGGTTTAGTGTTAATTTTGCGTTTATTCCGTGTCACAACTTTTTGCTGTAGCGCCAAGTACAAAAATTTAACCAAATTCATGTTATCTCTTAAAATTAAAAAAAGCGAAATGATAACCAAGTTAAGCTTAATTCACTTCAAATGCATTCTAGAGTTAGCAAATTTTCCCTCATCATTATTTTAAAATTATAGACTGCTGTTGGTTTTGTTGTGCCACCATACTAACTAAGACATTGTCGCACACGTTTGTGGAGCTTGGTCATGAAATAATTTCTACCGCCATTCTCACTCCTGCCACTGATTCTAAATCATATAGGGTAGAAGTCAGTCACTGGCAAAAGTATGCGCATAGTAGTTGGTTAACTGGTAAATCCAGTAGCCTTTCTAGAAACAGTGAAAAGGTGGGCTGACCGCCGTGATATAACCTATACAATGTGTTGCTAAGGCGTTAAACCCACAAAACAAACAAACAAACTTTTGTCTTCAGGTCTGACAAAGCAACGAAAAGTCGAGAATGGGACTGAGCTAAATTAAATTGGCTTTAGATCCAAAGTTCTGGCCACTACTCCCTCTTTCATGTATGCCTTAAGTGGATGCAAAACAACTGTAAGATCGTTTGGCGTTGTAAAATCAGTAATTTTAAAACTCCTCAGAACTGACATAGCGTTGAAAGACGTCGTTAAGATATATTATAGACATCACAATGGAAGCAGACATTATAAAAAGAGGAGAGAGATGCACCATAGTACTCTATTATTCTTCATGGATGGGCCTTATTTAAAACCTCCCTTTGCATAAGTTTGGTAATGAAGTAGTCATTGCAACATCATGCGTTCTACTTAACAGCTTGTCTTAAACATATGACCCTACATTATGTCACATACGAAGAGTATACGTACAGACCCAAAACCGACAGGGCTACAATGCCTTAAATCCGTGTGACTATGGATGGGAGTCTGTTAATGGAACTCTTCAGTCTGAAAAAACTAAGTTATTGACTGCCCCAGAGGATATTCCCAAAATGATTCGTTGTAGCTGTCGACCGAACTGCATGTTAATTTGGTGCTCATGTAAAAAGCGGAGACTTGGGTGCTCTATCAGTTTCACAGTGTCGAGATCTTGCTTAGCCTCTGATAGTGAAGATGGCGACAATGACAGTTATCAAAAGCAAAACCTTAGGTTGCAAAAACACAATGTAAATACATGTAAGTATATTTTGTAAAAAATATATTGTAACAAACTTTCACGTGTATAAACAGTAACAAAAGGAACAAATGATACTCGTTCATCTGAATTACATACGTCAAGTTGCATGAACTAAAACACTCGTTTGGAATCATATGTTGATTCTTAAAACTGTTTTCGTGGCTAAATGTTAATACACGAGAGGCTGACTCAAGAAATTCACAATTTCGGGTATTATTTTGGTACTTTTATCCCAAAACCTGACAATTTTATCTCTAAATGATAAATTAATATTTGTGATATTTAAACCCTTGTTTAGATACATTTTTGTCATTTAAAGTTGTTACCAATCATGATGTTTAAGATTGTACGCGAAAAATCAGATTCCAAAAATTTGCATACATGTATTAAAATCATTTTAGTACACCTGCTTTATATGATATATTTGTAGACATTTAAAGTTCCTAGATATAAAATAGATAGTTCCAGATAATTGTCTTCTTTACTGGTCATTTTTGACACATTTATCCCAAAAATATTGCATTTTTCAAAAATGACCTGTTTAAATTTTGTATTTATAATGAATTTGAATGATATGCTGTATTTTACAATTGTTTTCATCAGAATATGATAATAAATAGTTGTGCAGGAAGCTAATTCCAACAATCCACATTTTTTTGTTCATTTTAACGTTTTTACCAAAACAATGGACTCTCCCTTCGAATTTTTGAATGCAACTGTTTTTGGGGAGTACTACTTAAACTATGGACTTTCACATAGTAGAAAAATAATTTCTGTTCCAATTTGGTCTAGGTTTTGAGCTAGATTAAATGGACTCACATAGAAATTATATCACATATACTGAAATAAGGTGAAATGTAGAAAGAAATTAAAAAACAACAACATAATTTTGTTGGGTTTAATGCGGTATCAACTCCTTGTACACCTCACATCACCATCAATCCATTCAGTACTCATCGTTCCTTGACAGGCCAAATATCTGGATTTAGCTGTTAGCCATTTCATTGCGCTTGGTAATGAAATATTTTCTACACCAACTCTCCCCACTACCACTGATTCTAAATAATGTAAGCCAGAAACTGTTGTCAGTCACTTACAGAAGTAATTGCGCCTTATCAATATTTCAGTAATAATAATAATTCTAATAATAATTTTATTTCGGTATACAAAAAGTGAGTAACACAGAATGTATAATGCCATATGTCATGCACATCAATACCGGGGATGAAACAGAAAAGAGATAAATCTCTTATTTCCATTGTGGTAATGGTTATTAGATCATATCCTGGGTTTGTAATTGTTGAGTCTCCGAGAATCGGACATTCTTGCATTTTGATTCATGAATAAGGGACAGTAACCTAGTATGAGAGTTCTCTTATAATACTGAGTTAGCTCCCTTTGTTTATTGAATTCTTTACCAAAGATGTACATTTTGAAATATATTCAAAGGATTGTATACTAGGCACAACTTTGGTTACACTGTTAAACGCCTATCATAAATAATTGGTTCAATTGTTATTATTTTTGCACTTCAACATCCGTCGCATTGTATGATGCAGACGTATGTAGATTGTGTATTATATGTATACATCAATATGTTATGGAACGATATCACATACGGCGACTTGTAAACATGAATTTCATAACATCACAATACACGATGGTCAACGTTACTACACTATACAATCAATGGTGGTCGGCATGGTCCAGAACATTTATAAGATAAATCTTCATAGATGATCGCCGAGGTTGTTCCGAATGGGTCCAGAACCACATTTTGAAGTTACTTACCAATATATTGATTGGTTTTGAAGTTACTTACCAATATATTGATTGGTTTTGAAGTTACTTACCAATATATTGATTGGTTTTGAAGTTACTTACCAATGTGATGATTGGTTTCGAAGTTACTTACCAATATATTGATTGGTTTTGAAGTTACTTACCAATATATTGATTGGTTTCGAAGTTACTTACCAATGTGATGATTGGTTTCGAAGTTACTTACCAATATATTGATTGGTTTTGAAGTAACTTACCAATATATTGATTGGTTTTGAAGTTACTTACCAATATATTGATTGGTTTTGAAGTTACTTACCAATGTGATGATTGGTTTCGAAGTTACTTACCAATATATTGATTGGTTTTGAAGTTACTTACCAATATATTGATTGGTTTCGAAGTTACTTACCAATGTGATGATTGGTTTCGAAGTTACTTACCAATATATTGATTGGTTTTGAAGTTACTTACCAATGTTATGATTGGTTTTGAAGTTACTTACCAATGTGATGATTGGTTTTGAAGTTACTTACCGATGTGATGATTGGTTTTGAAGTAACTTACCAATATATTGATTGGTTTTGAAGTTACTTACCAATATATTGATTGGTTTTGAAGTTACTTACCAATATATTGATTGGTTTTGAAGTTACTTACCAATGTGATGATTGGTTTTGAAGTTACTTACCGATGTGATGATTGGTTTTGAAGTTACTTACCAATGTGATGATTGGTTTTGAAGTTACTTACCAATGTGATGATTGGTTTTGAAGTTACTTACCAATGTGATGATTGGTTTTGAAGTTACTTACCAATATATTGATTGGTTTCGAAGTTACTTACCAATGTGATGATTGGTTTCGAAGTTACTTACCAATATATTGATTGGTTTTGAAGTTACTTACCGATGTGATGATTGGTTTTGAAGTTACTTACCAATGTGATGATTGGTTTTGAAGTTACTTACCAATGTGATGATTGGTTTTGAAGTTACTTACCAATGTGATGATTGGTTTTGAAGTTACTTACCAATATATTGATTGGTTTCGAAGTTACTTACCAATGTGATGATTGGTTTCGAAGTTACTTACCAATATATTGATTGGTTTTGAAGTTACTTACCAATGTTATGATTGGTTTTGAAGTTACTTACCAATATATTGATTGGTTTTGAAGTTACTTACCAATAAATTGATTGGTTTCGAAGTTACTTACCGATGTTTTGATTGGTTTCGAAGTAACTTACCAATGTTTTGATTGGATTCGAAGTTACTTACCAATATATTGATTAGTTTTGAAGTTACTTACAATATTTTGATTGGTTGATTGTTATTGTTGGATCCAGAGATCATTCTGTAGGTATACAAAACCAGATGTACCAATTAAAATGTGCTCATAGAATATGCATGAGAAACATTTGAAGTTTTATATGGACGTGCTTGTACTGGCTATAATTATGCTTTCTCTGTTGAACTTGTACTGCATGGTAAAATACTACTATATATAGTTCTTGTACATATGTCTTGGAATAAATAAACCATCATACCAAACAAAACTTTCACAGAAAACCTCGACCACACAAATTCATCCAATTGGTAAATTGTCAAAAGTTTCTTACCTTCCAAATTAAAATTTATAATATTCTATACTGACAATGTGTGTTTATACATGTTTATCAGTTATAAAACTATCTATATAACACCATAAATATTTGACTATTGAATATATACTTGAAAATTGCTTGAACTAAATAATTATATAGGCTCACAATATCTTTTGATTAACATAAAAGCATTTAAAAAAACTCACTCGTGTAGGAATTAAGTCTAAGATTTTTTAGGATAACAATTATTCACATTCATAGTCCATTAAACCAGATATTGGTCAATAAAAACAAGTGGATTAATTGAATTTTGTTTATGCGATGCATGAACTAAATTTAGGGTTTCATTCTATAGTTTTGAACCCTGCGGTAAGATGTTCTGGCAACGTTGATTGCATAGATGTATAATTAGGTAGAAGTTAAATATATGTAACCCAATAGAAATCCATGGTTCGAACTGAAATTCGAACCACGACATCCCGAGTCGTAAGCGGAGTCTCTACCACGTCGCCATAAAAGCTGCCTTAAAGGCAAGGGAGTACAAGTGCTGTATCATATCTCTGCTACATACACCCCTCCTTATCAGAATTCGTCCTCGAATTCTTTAAGATTGATTGTCTGTGGGACTATCCAAGGGTGCAATCACACAATTCATAGTGGGTTATTTACTTTGGGCCCCAAATATAACCCGATAAAAATCCATGGTCCGAACTGAAATTCGAACCCATGACCTTCCGAGTCGTAAGCGGAGACTCTACAACGTCGCCATAAAAGCTAGCTTAAAGGCAAGGGATGCCTTATACCTCAGCTACTTATATAAATTTTGGAAAATGTAATATTACTCATCAACTGTCGGACTGCTATAAATGTTGAACGAAAGACATTGTATAGTGAGTAATGTGATTCCATAATTATTATATGATACGTTCCATAATTATTCAAATAATATAGTGCTTTGTACATGTCGTCGTTTGTCATATTGTCCATTATTGATTGTTCACTTCAATTGTTGGCTTGTTGATTACCACCGTAAATGGTAAATGTCCATACAAACACTAGGTTTTTGAGGGCGGTTTTCCGGTTGTTTTTCATTGAACCGGCAATTTCTAGTTTATTTAAATTCTTTTTTTTAATTGGGTTTAACGTCGTATTTAACACATATTTATGTTATATATACGACAGCCAGCTATTCCTACTATAGGTTTCCTGGACACTTTTTTCTATCACCAGTACTAACTTACCCTACCACAAGGCCGGCAACTCATGTATCAGGTACCGCGACCGGGCTCAAACCCGGATCTCCGTATTCGAAGTCAGACATGCTAACCACTACGCCACGGCCGCGGCATTATTATTAAAATTCTAGTATAGTTTTATGTTGTATGTGATATTATATTAAGATATTCTTGTAAATAATATGTACTTTGTACTTATGTTAATATCTACCTTGTTCTATTCTGTTATGACATGTTCCATGATGTTAGACTTCACTCTCCGTAAACAGATATCCTGTAGAGCGTTGTCGTACAGGCTCTCTACTTTCTCCGTTGAATGTCACGTCGAGATGAACTTTGTGTCGACCAATCAATGCGTAGCTTTCATCTAGTCGAAACACTATTAATAACATTTTGATTTCGTAATTTCTATCTTTAGACCAAGTTTTGCATGCTTAATATTTAACAGCAGTATTATTCACAGTCTGTGATTGGGCGGCTCATTTAAAATTGCGTGACGTAGACGATGTAAACAAGTAACGTATCATAACAATTTCGTCATGAAAATTATGATGAGAAAAGGTCACCTGAACGTGACCTTCGTTTGGAAAAGGCCAGATCTAAATTAGCGAGTATGCGAGCGTAAAATTTTAGATCGGGTTTTAATCAGATTGGTTAGACTTATAAGTACATTTTGTATTTTAATTATACCAGATATACGGTAGACTAAACTGTTTTCTGACTTATTTTGTGATCAATATAAGCTATTATGATCAGAATATTCCCGAAATTCAGTGAAATATATGCCAGAAGCATAGTCGGTCGGCACAATACGAAATCAAAAACACTATTTATACATATAAGCTATAATTATCACTTAACAATGTAGTTTTTAATCGTTTGGCTGAGACAGGGTAGTAACTTTTCAGTCAGCCGTATGTCGATATCGCTTTGAAATTTTTATCATTATATTTCGTAAAACGGACAAAAAATGCATCATAAAGCGGCCCCCTTCGGAACACCTCGACCTTTCATAAATGAATATTATTCGTAGCGAATGGCCGAGGGGTTCCAAATGAAAGCGGTCCTTTGCTTTAGACTCCCTTCGTTCTGTTTAAAAACCTTTTTGGTACTCGGTGTTTAGTATGACTTTAATAGATGTTTTATGGCCGTATAAATGAAACAACAAGTACAAAAGTCTTATTTTTATTTTAGTTTAGCGTTTTATTTATGTTTTATGTTTAACAATGGTAATAAATAAAAAAACTAGATCTAAATGAAACTAGGTATAGGAAATTGCACATGGTGGTCAAAGGTTTGTATATATATAGTTCATCCATTTCAATGACTTTATTCTCACAGTTTGTGGTAGATGATGTATTGAACAATAAAACTGTCACTTGTTTTTGGACTACTTAGCAGCCAGATATTCTGTCTACGTAGGAGAGAGCACAATCTTCCAGGCATTGCTTATAATAGTATAAATTTGCCCCAAGCCTTCCTTCACCAAATCGTGTCGTGCACTGCATGTCACAATGTTCGAGTCGTCGGTAACTCACTAACATACACAGTTTCGGTGACATTTTCTGTTGCACTGTTAGACCGTCACTCGGTCGACCATAACTTGAAACGATTAACAAGGCTGACACCAATACAAATACTAACAGTCTGTTCATGATCAATTCTGAAGATAGAAAAAACAATTTTATTAATATCAGCATAAGTTACACTCTGCTTCCATATACATGATCAGCCAACTTTACAATTTTCTACGATAACCCCTTGGTCATTGAAAACCCATTCAAACAGGTGATTCCTCACGGTACCCATTTACACCTAGGTAGAGTGGATCAAGTGTAGGTACATTTCTTGCTCAAGGAAATTAGCAGTACCCTTGTGGGGTTTGAACCCAGGAACTATTGATGCATAATTAAGCACCCATCCAACCACTGGATAACTGCCTCACAATGCGTACAATTGTTAAATTTAATACTTTTCTCTTAACCTGCAAACGTGATAATTCTAGACTAATTGTTTTACGTATTGATATTGAGAAGTTTCACGTCGGAGAAACATTCGTGATGACCTTTGCATTACAATATGTTAGACACAGAAATGTAGAAACTTAGTGACAGAGGCAGATATATATATATTATTTATATGTATTTATGTGTATTATTATATTCATCATCATTTTCACTATCAGTATCTCTACAATCTGATTAAAACCCGATCTAAAAATATCCGTTCGCGAATTAACGGCAGTGGTCTACAGGATATCTGTTTCCGGAGATTGGTATCATTATCATTATTATCATCATCATCATCACTATCATCACCACCACCACCTACACCACCACCACCATCATCATCATTATTATCATCATCAACATCATCATCAATAACAACAACAACAACGACAACAACATCATCATTATTATTATCATCATTATTAAATTATTATTGTTATTATTATTATTATTATCATTATTTCTTTCATTATTTCTATTATTATTATTATTATCAGCATTATTATTACTACGCGACCCTGACATAATACAAATATTTGCGGCCCTTATCCATCCCAACAACTTTTCGTTACAGTTTAAACATTTTGAAAGAACATGAATGTCAGATGAAATAACTAGTTGTATTATTATTGCAATAACATTTGAAAAAAACCAAGTATTTTGTCAGTCAAATTGATTTTGACATGCTATTATGATATAAAACAGTATAACATCATGCAACGATTGTTTCCAAGAACCGAATGAAATATTTTCGTGAAGCAAGGAAAATGTAATTTCAATGTGGATAAAAACAGACCTCTTAAAAAAATTAGGGGCATTGTACAATGGACTCCTTTACAAATCAAACCATTTAATGTAATTAATCGGTGTTAGATTAAGCTACAACAAATTTGATAGATTTAATGGTGGCCCCCATGATTATCTGAGGAAAGTGCGTTAGGCAGTAATTAGGCAGTAACTGCCGAAAAGTTTCGCATGCAGTGACACAATCAAAATGGATTACATAAAGAGTGCAACGCATAGGCAATAAACTTGTCTACTTTGAAATAAATTTAGCTCTTTTCACAAAAGTTCTTACGATGAAAATAATCTTACGTCAAAAGCGAGAGGCATTCATATTACGGTTATTTTTTGGCCAATCAGTTCCAAATATTATTGAATTATGTAACATATTCTATAAATTTTGAATATCATATCATAGTTATCTTTATTGTCCTTCTGACTTAGAACTGCAAAATTTATAAAATTGACTTACGATAACTTTTTTCGTAAGAATTTTTATGAAAAGTTGCAATGGTATATATACAAGAAGTTTTCCGGGCTATTATGCTATATTATTACAATGTTTGCCAATATTCATGAGATAACTATGGTAAAAATGATTGCATGGTATACATTTGTTGAAGATGAATACATTTACAAATTATAGATGTATTACCAACCATTTACTGCATAAAACAAAGATATTTTATGGAAATTATTGTTTCCATAAAAGCATTTCCAGAAATAAATCAGCTATCTTTATGAAAATGGAAATTTACCCCATCCCATTACAAACTTATACGTGTACTTATTTTTACAAGTCTTAGGTTACTTTCATGATTTTTCTGAGGTCTGTAATTGGTCGTCAGATGAAACTTCATACCAGTAATATAAAAACCTTGCCAGAATTAATGAATGATTTTTGTGTCTTAGATGTGTGAAATTCAAGGACAAAATAATGTTTGTCCTCAATTTGGCTTTTGTATCAGAAATTAGTTTAGCATGATTTAGCATGGTATTTATTTGTGTTGTTCACGAACTTGGTATGCGCATGGATGTATACATTTATTTATGGAAAAAGTTCTTGACTCTTTTTCAATAATCAAAGGGCAAATATCACTTATTTTCACAGAGTGATTTCGATTGATCAATGATGTATTAAAAATGGTAACCACGAACTTCTACTGTAGTCCGACACTCTTCTGAAAAAGGGTGACAGAAAGAGTATAAATAACACTCTGTGGCGAGTTCTAAGAAAATGAAACAAAAAGAGTAGAAGATGTAAAATTTATTTATAATATATCATGCTACACACGAGTACATGATACATTAGAACATTGACATTGTCTATGAATAAAAAACTGTGAAAAAAAATGAAGCGTGAAATTCGTGAATGTTGGATATCATATTTATAATGCCACATGACATATTTTGTCAGTATGTTCACGCTGGTTTTTTAAAACTTTTTCTCTGTTACTTAAACCGACCCACTAATGTAACAAGTTTTGTTTTTCGAATGTATTTTTCACTATTTTTACTTTCCCGTTCCAATTAGGGACGGTAGTTTTCCTTATGCTTTAGTCCCATAAAATTATGGCTTGTTGCGGACCCGTGCGTGCGAACAGTCGTAGACCGTGGGAAGCCTTGCGTATGTACGGTATGTCTTCGGGTCAAAAATAGTGTCTGGAATCAACATTGTTGTCAGGTTTTCATGGAAGTGTAAAACATATAACAGCTAGAATCAAACCCAGATCGCAATTTTCAAGTCATTTAGTACGGACTACTAGTACGTATCTATTATTTTTCACTAAGAGTATTTTACTGCGTAGTTGCAACCTGGCATTGTGAAACTGGTTGAATTTTTATTTTTAATTTGCCAAAATTAATGTTTAATAACTTTTTTGTAAATCATTTAATTTGTTTGAAATTCAAGCTAAGTATATGTAAGGTAAAGCATTATCTAAATTTCACTTCTGTAAAAATCTTAATAAACAAGAAATATATTAGATGAAATATTTTTGTTATCCTTACATAGGAATTCAACGATAAAACCCGAGGATTCCGCACCTGTAAGGACCTTCTTACCAGTTGGATTGCTTCAAATTTTATCAGGGAAAGATAACTGACTAAAGTCCCTAATTATTCTGTCATTGAAAATCAACTTCACAGTATATTTATGCAACAATAAGCAAATGACAGGAAATGCTTTCAATGAACAATAATCAAGGGGTTAAAAGATATCGGACGAAAACACGTGACTGGATCAATGTCAGTCAGAACATGAATCGAACCAGAAAGAAATTGTATAAAAACAGACCTAATTTTTTTATTTTCATTTTTTCTAAATAAAAATAAAATTCTAAAAACGTTTTTAATTGATGAAATGCGGTTAAGTGATCCACATTAAAAAGAACCTATTTACTTCGGGCGCGGAGGGATATGATCATTATGTTAAAAGGTTGTGTTCAGTGACGCGATTTCAAAGACAATGCAATACATGTATTGTTCACAAACATTTTTCCGAACAGTTCAATCAGAAGTAAGTCGAAGAAGAGGCGTTAATGGTTGACATTTAATTTTGTTTACATTAGACAAAAGTAGTTCCATTACATATTTCAATATCTTAAATTCTCCCACAATTCCTATCACATCAAGCGTTTATCGACATCCATTTCCGATTTAAAGCGGATATGACGTTTACTCTTTCATTTTTTGACGGGGAAAAACAATGATCTTAACAAAGCTCTCAATCAGTTTAAAGTTGTTGGCAAATAGTGTTGATAAATTGAAAACAAAAACAATTATTGATAAGCAATACTTTACTAACAATTCGGTGACATCTGATGAAATATCGTTGTCGTTCTTTTTACTATTGTGAATGCTTATTCATGACGTAGACTTAATACTTAGGTAATCTATGCTGATTGATGTCTTTTAGTTAATGTTGAATTCATACATTAAGTCGCGGAATTACTATTTATTAATCGTGCCTTGACAGCTAGTTAACGTACAGGTCGTATTCTAGGTCATGCGCGTTTTTGTACTTTAAACAATGGACTTGCCAACTGAATAGGTGAATAAGCTGATGCATGAACAGCATTTTACGGATTAAAACATACAACTTTGATATTTAACATTTATTTTAAATACTTTATATGCACATTTTAAATTTTATATAGTGGAATGTTTATAAAATTAGTGTCAAATAACTAAACTATAAAACTGAAAAAAATATTTCACCCCTAAAAATCGGTATGTATATAATGAAACTGGCTATGTTTACATACGCAATGTTTACGTGGATAGCTATTGATGATTAAACATAAGGTTAGAATGCTTAGTAACAATTAAAGTTACTAGTTCACAGATTTGGTTAAGATTTTTCTATATTATCAAAATACCATTCAGTGTCTGTAATAGTGTCAAAAAATTAATTTTAATATTTAAGGATAAACTGAATTATAGACTGCAAGAAATATACAATAAAAATTTACTGCATAATTCATGTACTGATTAAATTTGTTATGTTTATAAAGTCATTAAAATTTGATGTGATACGTAAATGTTAATGTATAGAATGAAATATGTATGTACCGAATTAATGAAAATACTTAGGTGATTGTTTCTTTATGAATATTACATATGAAAACCATAAAATTAACGTCACGCGTTTAATATCATGCGTATACCACAGACAAACAAGAGTTTGATGCTACGCAATAATGTGAAAATGAAAGTTTGAGGAAGAATACGAAAATGGACTGCATCGCAAAAGGAACAATACGATGATAATAAAAGTTTGATAGACAAAAAAGGTCCAAAGCTCTGTCAAAATACCAGAAGAAAAATGAATTGATGAAGATATGTCGACCCTCAGAAGACATGAGAAAATACAGAATGTGATGTTGTAAATGTACTGCATAATTCATGTACTGATTAAATTTGTTATGTTTATAAAGTCATTAAAATTTGATGTGATACGTAAATTTTATGTTAATGTATAGAATGAAATATGTATGTACCGAATTAATGAAAATACTTAGGTGATTGTTTCTTTATGAATATTACATTGATTTAATTATTATCGTATGAACTTTATATTTTTATATTATAAATAAATAATGCTACAGCAATAAGAGAACTAAATGTGATGATTAAACGAAAGAATGAACTTTATTATGTGTTTGTAAGTTTAATAATAAAGCTAAGCAATAGAAAGTTATAAGTGTTGATTACGGCCCTTAAACGCAACCATAAAAGTAATATTTATATTTTACAAATTGCGAAGTTACGTTATGTCCGTCATTATCTACAGAAGTAGATAAATTATTTTATGTAGACATGCTTAGTTTTTTCTCAATACTTCATTAGTTCAAGACCTTTTGGAGGGCAATATAAGCTAACCATTTTAACAAAGTCCGTAAATAATCCATAATTTTAAAAAATACTATAATCAACGTACATATAATTTCATCATATTCAAATTAAATAATGTATGTACATGTATAAATAAGTTTAATAATTGATACATATAAACCAATTTTTCATTTTTTTAAAAGTTTATACTATGAAACTTGTTTGTTTGTTTGCTTTTGTTGGGTTTAACGCCATAGCAACACATTGTATAGGTCATATAAATAATAAATAAATAAATATAACGGCGGTCAGTCAAGCTACTCACTCCTCCTGGAAAGGCTAAATCTCTGGATTTAGATGTTAACCAACTACTAAGCGCATACTTTCGTCAGTGACTGACAACTGCCCTAAATAATTAAAAATCATTGGTAGGAGGGAGAATGGCCGTAGAAATAATTTCATGACCAAGCTCCAGGAAAGTATGGCCTGCCCGGGAATCGAACCCACGACCCCTCGATCAGAAGACTTGCGTGCTACCAACCGTCAGCTAGCCGGGCGGCTTACTATGAAACTTAACCGTCTGAACTTTAACATACACTTTAGCATAACAATTAATTGCAACAATGACACCTTAAAGCTAACAACTCCCTTCTCCAGGTTCCAGATAATTTAATAATAAATATTATAAATAAAGTAAAATCTATTTAAAAATAACACATATGTACTTATATATTATAACTTGTACTTAAAACGTAAGAAAAATAGAAGAAGAAATTCATATTCATAAAAAATTAATTACACAAACAAACTAAAATATATACAAAACATATAATGATACATTTCGTATGTATAACTGGATATTTCAAATAAATAAAAAAAACTACAATTTACTATTCACATTTTAAAATTTCATTTAACTTAACTACATATGATTAATGTAATAATTAAAATATAACAAGTAAGTAGCATCGTATTATTTTTTAATATTTATTAAAAAAACTTACCAATACTACAATAGTTTATCTCCGACACTCAGGGAATCGACCTCCGTACGTTTTGAGCCTTGTGGCGAAATCTAACTTATTTCAAAAGCTGTCCTATTATTGAAAACAGAGCCATTTATATGATGAAACTTTGTGACGTTTCAATACGAACCGATCCTATTGTTTGAACAAATTCTATGTACGTGATTAGCGCTATTCAGCCAGGAACTATTTGTTTGTAGATAGTATTTCCATATTTTCATGTGAATGAAAAGTTAAGAGGTGCCATTTTTAGGCGAGCCATTTATTGTTTCAAATTATTATGGAAAGGCTTCTTACGTAAATAACACGTGCTTGCCTCACGTGCCATTGTACAGTTAGCTTATTTAGGAATTATATTACAACATGGGCAATTCATGCGTGTATTCCTTCCTGCCCTTGTTTGTATTAAGTTAGTAATGGAAGTTTGTCTATGTATGACATACATCGGATGTTAGTATTTTAGAATTCATTTGAGATTTGTACCTTGACGTCGGTCAGAGTTTGCATAGTAGAAGCAATTTCAATATCACGCATTACACATGTATTATACACCAATGTAAAATATATGTATAATGGATAATTAACCTATTCCAAGACGCAGAAGTGCGTTGAATTCAATATATCATAACAAGAGCTAAAGTGATTCTATGACTAAGGCTTAAGGACGCATGCCAATAATTGGTAAGTCATATTGCGGCGATTACATGAAGTCGCCCGACTCTGTTTCCTGGACAGATGTACCGGTAGTTTTCTGAACCTAAATAAGGGAGTTTAGTCAGTTATTTCCCCTTGCATACTCTTCAAATACGTAGGTCCTATTAGTTGGAATTTACCCTTACTTTTTAATGTCAATTTTCCAAAATTAATCTTAAAGAACTTTTTTGTAAATCATACAATATGTTTGAAATTCAAACTAAGTATTTTTAGGGTAAAGAACTGACTAAATTTAATCACTTCTGTTATTATCTTGATTAACAAGAACGAGATTAGATGAAATATTTTGTTATCTTTGCATAGGAATACAAGATAAAATCGGAGGTTTCTAACTGTAAGGACCTACTTACCAATTGTTGTATTGCTTCAGATTTTATCAGGGAAAGATAACTGACTCAAGTGCCTAATTGTTAACCTAGTACTTTGAACAAACTCTCGCCAGTGGCTGACACTGACTGTTATATTTGATACAGAGTCAGTCAGGAGAATGATGGTAGAAACTATTTCATGAACGATCTCCGTGTAGGTGCTAGAATCAAACCTGTGACCCCCGGATTAGTAGACAAATACTGACTGAGCTAATTGGGTATATGCTTAGTACTTGGTTTAAAGCCTGGATCAATGTATCTAGGTTTACCTAAAGACCAAAAGGTCAATATATGGTGGTAGAATACAATACAGAAACCATTCTGAAAAGTTAGAGCACATTCGGTTTCATTTTAGAGAAACACAGTTGTCTGTAGCGGAAACTGGATGGGAAAAAAGATCGAAAAATGCATTATTTTGACCATTTTGCGCCCCAGGGTGCAATGACAACCAAATGGGTATTTCTGGCAGCCAATAACATAGAAATAGTCTCACCAAGTTTCACATCTGACTCACAAATAGTGACAAAATAAGAAAACACTTATTCTAAAAGAAAAAGCTCCATTGCACCAAAGTGGCAAAGAGGTCAATTTCAGACCAGCCCAGTCTTTGAATTCAACATATAAAAATGGTTGTCCGAACAGGTCATTTTAGTCGCAAGCACTATTGTTTTGTTGGTAGATTTTTGATCGCCCGACAAAATTAGTGGGTGCCCGAACTAAAAAGTGGTTGTCCCGGGAAACTGGACACCCACTAATTTCGTAGACTGCAAGCCAGAACTAGTAATGGGCTCAGAATCGATAAGACTATTGGTAACCTTTTGTCAAATAATGTCCCAATTATATTAGAGGTTCCATGTGATTATCATCCGATATGTCTAGTAATATTCCATAAAAATGCTTATGATATTTGTAACAATTTTGGTACAGTTTTCAGACACGATATTTGCATTACATTAAGAAATCTTTTCAATGCCAAGAACTCTGATAAAATGCATTCAAAATAGCTGAATGTGCAATTTTATTGAATTTGTTTGACCTTGGTAGAGATATCTGTATTTGAATAAAATAAGTTTGATTGAATGTTCTAGATGGAAAATGCAATGATAGTCTGCATATACAAGTAGTTTGTTAGAGTTTTTTTCTTTGCTTAAATGGGTTGTACATGTATACGACCGTTTATGTTGTTTCAGCACGAAATATGGACATTTTACGGAGACTATATTCTAAATAATGTAGGGCAGTAGTCAGTCACTGACGAAAGTATGCGCCTAGTAGTTGGTTAACAGCTAAATTCAGAGACTTTGGCTTTCCAGAAACAGTGAGTAGGTTGACTGACCGTCGTGATATAACCTATACAATGTGTTGATACGGCGTTAAGCCCAACACAAACAAACAAACGAAGACTCGCTCACCTAACCTAGCTTTCCCGGACCTTTGTCTATAATCAGTACTCAACCATTCACAATGCAGACAATTCCCCCATATACTTTGTTCATAGAGGAAAATCAACATTATTTTCGAATATTCATGGAAGGATATAACTTATCCAGATGAGGCTCGAACCAGCGGCGCCCTCGGGTCACGTCACCGGATTTGTAATCCTACGCGCAGCTTACTGTCCCATGAATGGAGTAAAGAAGAACATGTAACGATTGTCTACAGAAAAAGTGGTATATAAAAGTACTAAGATATTGATGTTAATGTTTTACATTAAATAGATTTTACACGGTTCTTGTAATATCTTGTCTAGAGCGTTATGTCGACGGTTATGAGACATATATTACAGTAATATTAATATAACATGCGATATAACGATGTAATGGTATGTCAATATTAAAATTTTAATGTCTAGCACTATGATATTAAACTCGGCGATATGGGTTCATTTACCGGCCGTGTAAGGTCATGTCTACCATAGAAAGTAGACAATAAACTTGCTTCTCCTAAACAGATGGAGAAGTTGTCGGTTATTTTTAAAAGCGAGAACTGGTAGAAGAAACCATTTCAATATAGTAGCAGTAGTTCAGTGATAATACGTGCGCTTAAGGATCGAGAGGTCCCGGGTTCGAACTCACAAAGAGCACCGCTTATTTCCCTGCACAAGAAATATATTTACAGTTGTTTTATTCCACTCTGGTGTAAATTTGTGCTGTAAGGGTCGCCTGTGTCAAGGCGATTTTAATAACCAGTGTCATTGTACAAAATTACAAACTTGGTTAAACAATAAACGTGTATATGGATGCACACTTTAAACCGCGCTTTAGCTTTTGACTTTTTTAAAATTTGTTACATTAAACGGCTATTGTATTGTCCTTTTTTTCTCAACAGTTAAAGCTTGAATAATTTCACGGTGACTGAATGCATTGTTTTTGTACTTGCGGCCTAATTTTTATTAGAAATATCTTGACTAAAACGTATCACACGGCATGAGTAGCTTTACGCGATCATAATACAGACTTTCGGAAACTCAAGGATGTATTACGACAATAATTTTAACAAACGCATTCACCGTGAAATTATTCATGCTTTGACAATTGAGAAAAAACAAACAATACTTATGAAACACAATTGATAGCTGATCTACGGAGTGCGATCCAAGTCACGGTAATTGTTCATATTTCTCTATCAAAAGAACTATTTAACTTATGCTTTCAGTGCTTTGATTTGATACATCCCACTGGGTATATTAAAAGCAGTTATTATCACCTGACTTACAATAGCTAATTCGTAATGGCATTTCATTGTTCATTAGTTGTTTCATGATCATAATTTAAATCAAGGAAAATAATAATGCTTACTTTAATATTAGTTATGGTGAATTTGATGTCTTTAAATACATTTTATTGTGATACGTCCGAGTTTAAAACAAGAAAACAAGATTTAGACATAAATTATATGGCTGTTAGTGTTATATTCTATAACATTGTTTCAATTATTAGACATATGCTTTGTTCAAGAGCTTCTATTTAGAACTGTAATAAAATCAATTAACTTATTTGTCAGAATCTTATAGAGACGATAAAAATGTCCATTCTTTTATCATCATGTTCTTCACTTGCAAACAAACAACCCTCGTTAACTGAGAAATGCTACATTTACCATATTCACAATTTTTACAGCCAGTCAACACGATATCATTTAAATGATGGCGAATTTAATTTTTGCTAATTCGATTGTATTTAATGGAGAACAATAGATTAACGAACTTAACATTTACACAAGGTAAATACAGCACGATGCTGCTGTGCACGTGTAGTAAAATTTATATCATAATTATATGAAGACATAACACCACAACGGGGAGGCTTGACAAACAAAAAGAATAAATAGATCCCAATTGGGCAATAATAATCTAAAACAAATTAAGTGTTTTAACCCAAGCATACAAATCGTTTAATACATATAATTTCTTAGGTTGTTAAACATGACCATAAACACTAATCGCGCATTACAGAATCGTAACAAACACAAGAATTAAGAAGAATACGAGAAAATTACTAGTTCAATATTCTGTCAATGACATTTAAATGTCGATTTCAACAATAAACTGTAGCATGACGTTGCAAACAGTAATCGACGAATAGTCGAATGACGTATCTCACGAAGATACTGGTTTGTTTGTAGAACACTTTGAATATATAACTATGTAACAAAGGATCATGATGCTGATACCACCCGCTGAAAAATGCGAATCAACCGATCATGATTTTCTTTACCACAGGAATAAATCTCCGTAAACAGATATCCTGTAGACCGCTGTCGTACAGGATCTCTACTGTCTCCATGGAAGGTCACGTCGAGATAAACTTTGTGTCGACCAATCAATGCGTAGCTTTCATCTAGACGAAACACTATTAATAACATTTTGATTTCGTAATTTTTATTTTTAGACCAAGGTTTGCAAGTTAATTTAACAGCGGTATTATTCAAAGTCTGCGAATGGACTGCTCATTTCAAATGCGTGACGTAGACGATGTAAACAAGTTACGTATCATAACAATTTCGTCATTAATATTATGATGAGAAAAGGTCACTTGAACGTGACCCTCGTTTAAAAAGAGCCAGATCTAAACCAGCGAGTAGGCGAGCGGAAAATTTTAGATAGGGTTTTAATCAGATTGCACAGGTATATGATCAATTTTAAACAGTGGAAAATTGCAGGCGTGTCTATTTTAGCACATCGGTGATTCAATTGAATGTACGGAAAGGACATAAACGGGCCAGAGGTTACATAACTTGTTATCAATATTTAAAGCAGATGGATGGCGGTTCTGAATCGAATATGTTAAAACGGAATTAACGATGATATTTTCATGTATTGTGTGTTGACAACAGGAATGCTTGATACTGTCATATATTGTTAAAAAGGGGACTATCTATTCACGCGTTGGGTTAACCGAACTACTTACCGTTATACTGAATTTGACTGCGCATGTCCGACGAATGTGTACGTCCGCGACATTTTTTGATGCGTTTCAAAATATGTCGCTTACTAAGACCTGAATTGCTTACGCAATCCATGTCAAAAAACTGCACGATAGATGTTTGATAGATAATTTTAGACAAGCATTAATGCCTCGTGTACGATCAAGTGATCATGTATTTAATAAATTTTGATCACATGTCAAACATTAATTCACACGTATACTAATATTTGAAAACAAATTTAAAAATGAAAATAACATAACAATCGCATTTAAAGTCATTTAAATCTTTAAGTAAATTTTCCTGATTATTAATTTGTTTGTTTTTAAGCGAAAAAGAAGAAAAAAACATGACAGGGAAACAAAAATATCCAACTTTGCGCACGTGACAGGAAATTAATATCAGAGTAATCCATTATTTGAATTTAATTCATGCAATTACGTAGTTTTGAAATCAACAAATCGAATACATGTATAATAATATTTCATAAGTAGTTTAAATTTAGTTTCAATTACTTTATAATTGATGCATTTATGGCACAATATGAAGATACAGTAAGTTTATTTATAGCAGACATGAAAACTGTCCTACTACCATGAAGTTATCAAAATATGACATGTATTAGAGACACTATAAACAGTTTAAAATATTTTTGCTTTCTTAATTCAAGTTTGACAAGATGCAAATGCACATTTCTTAGAAAAGGTGGTTCTTTCATAAGAGCGCACTATATTCATGTTTTTCACGTTGATACAAATCGAATAAGAGCTTTGTTATTTTATTTGAAGTTGCAAAGCTTCATCTTAAACATAATATGATCATACTGTTCCACACGCTTTATCAATATAGGTAATCACCTGTCACTAATCAGTGAAACAATGACGAATCAGACGACTTTATCGCATAGAAATTGACTGCGTAGTAAATCAGAAACACATGTATCACTCCGCAGGTTAAACTGGTCAGGCATTTTTGTTGATAGTTTTCGATTTGTGGAATAAATGGTATTTGAATTTCATTCATTAAAAATGATACTGCAACATAATGGTTTGTTTGTTTGGGTTTTACGGCGCACCAACACAGAAAGGTCATATCGCGCCAGACTGCAACATAATGGTATTTGAATTTCATTCATTAAAATGATAATGCAACATAATGGTATTTGAATTTCATTCATTAAAAAGGATAATGCAACATAATGGTATTTGAATTTCATTCATTAAAATGATAATGCAACATAATGGTATTTGAATTTCATTCATTAAAAATTATAATGCAACATAATGGTATTTGAATTTCATTCATTAAAATGATAATGCGACATAATGGTATTTGAATTTCATTCATTAAAAATGATAATGCAACATAATGGTATTTGAATTTCATTCATTAAAAAGGATAATGCAACATAATGGTATTTGAATTTCATTAATTAAAATGATAATGCAACATAATGGTATTTGAATTTCATTCATTAAAAATTATAATGCAACATAATGGTATTTGAATTTCATTCATTAAAATGATAATGCAACATAATGGTATTTGAATTTCATTCATTAAAAATGATAATGCAACACGATGGTATTTGAATTTCATTCATTAAAAATGATAATGCAACATAATGGTATTTAAATTTCATTCATTAAAATGATAATGCAACATAATGGTGTTTGAATTTCATTCATTAAAATGATAATGCAAAATAATGGTATTTGAATTTCATTCACACTGATGCAGTCAATGAGATGTGAATCTAAGGTCTGCCAGAGAATCTGTTCACACCTAGCTTTATGTGTAGTGATAGATAAAGCAGGTATATGGTTGTCATAATACGAGCTATCTATGTTGTATAACTTGTGGAATTCACACTCGTCCACGAAATGTAGCTACCCGAAATAACGTGATAATAAGCAAGCATGTTAAATTTGATACATATTTTCTGTTACGTATGTTAACATTTGATATTTAGTTTCTAGAATTGAAGCTGTTAGTGCGCGAAATCATCCCCTTATTGACCGCTACTTGCCATTTCAGTCTAACGTATTTTCACCTTGTTTAACCATCGCTTAAGGTCACAGACGTTGTGTAGAGGTAATTTAAGGAAGTTCGTCTTTGAATCCGGTTATCCGAGTTCGATTCGGAAGGTCGATAACTTCTACGAAATTTTGAAATAATGTCTATCACTTATCGTACGAGCAGAAATTGTTGAGTCATTATGGAAGCTTTAAAGCTAGTTCTGGCGAATGCAAATTGTGAACAAACCTTAATATATACCTTAATGTTGTCTCAGGTTATTTTTTACAACATTCGGAAGTGCAATAATCTTACAAATACATACAAGTCTAAAGTGAACAAGATAATAATCAAGAAGAAAAGCAGATTAGGCGTTCAAATAACCAAATCGAATATTTTTGTTAACCGGCAAAAATCATTACGCTTATTTGGTCAAATATCTGGGTAAGGGGTCAAAATTGTGGTTAGTAAATTCAAATTGGTTACCAATATAACCACTGCCATTACTATAATCACCACCATCATCATCATCATCACCATCAACATCATAATTATTTTCATCATCGTCATCATTATCATAATTGTTATCATCGTCACTATAATTATCATAATCTTCATAATTATTATCATCATTATTACTATCATCGTCATTATTATCATCATCATTATCTTTATCATCGTCATTATAATCATTATCATTAATATTATCAGCATCATCATAATTATCAGCAGCAGTGGTGGCATCATAAATATTATCATCATCACTATTATATTATTATTATCATCATCATCATCATCATTACGATCATCATCATCAGTAGCAGCAGCATCACAATCGGTGTCGTGATAATCTTAATCATTTATAATCATTTATCAAGTTGTCTAGTCATGTATATGTGACCTAATCATAATTGATTATATGATATATTGTTTCGGAAATAAAACAAAGACAATCACACATGTAAACACAAGTATCAATTTTGTCAAGTGGCATGAATTATCAAAAAATAATATTATGTAATCAGTCGACATTTTCATTTTTACCACGACATATGTACAATGATGTTGTCTCATTAATTAAACATGTGTTTATTTGTGTTTTTAATTAAACAGACAATGTTCCATTAACCCCAATAACGCCGACTTGACACTATTGACCCAATTTGTCATAACTTTAAAAAGAAAGACGCAAAACCAAATCGAAGATTAATTTAATAGTTTTCGAATGTTATGGTGAGTGATTGTTTTGCTTCGGTTTTGACGAAACAAGAAAGGGATATTTAATAAGGTACACATAACACACATATTATTGTTGGATTATATTAATTAATCATGGTGCTTAAAGCCATTCTTTGACATTTTTTAACCATTTCACGGCGATCAGTTGACCTTTTTTGCTATTACCCAGAGGAGACTGTGAGCTCTAGCCCTAAGCTTTAAACCAATGCCAAATCTCGTATCTACTTCAGAGGCTGACAACTGCCGAACTTAAAGGTACTCATTCACAGATTTCAACTTGAATATCAACATTTTTTTAAACTATCAAAATTATATGGAATTTTTTTGGAAGCAGAAAGTAGTGTTCTGATAATGATAATTTAAATGCAAAATGACATACTACTACAAAATTATTGATGGTGTTTCATGTAGAAAATATCTACAACGTATGTCACAGTATAGACAATTTTAGTGCATTTTTGTAACTTTTATATTGTAAATTTCTTGCATTCTATAGGTCAGTGTTTTTTTTTCTCAAAATATTAAGAACTAATTTTTTGACATAATTACAGACACCGAATGGTATTTTGAAAATACGGAAAAAGTTAATCAAATCTGTGAACCTTTAATATGAATGCAGATCCTAGAAAGAATTGCAGTATTAGGAAGAGGACTGCACATACCTAATTCATTTATTGCCTGTTGTTGAACTGACCAGTGCATGTCTGAATAAGGGACCTTAGTCAGTTATTTCCCCTGGTATACTCTTCAGATAGGTAGGTCCAATTAGTTAAATAATTCGGATTTTACCCTTACTATTCAATGTCAATTTGACAAAATAATCTTAAATAACTTTTCCGTAAATCATTTAATTTGTTTGAAATTCAAGCTAAGTATTTTTAGGGTAAAGAACTATCTAAATTTTATCACTTCTGTTAATATCTTTATTAACAAGAAAGATATTAGATGAAATAATTTGTTATCCTTACATAGAAATTCAATGATAAAATCCGAGGATTTCAACTGTAAGAGCCTACTTACCAATTGGATTGCTTCAGATTTTATCAGGGAAAAATAACTGACAAAAGTCCCTTATTCATTATGTAGGATTACAGATTCCTCAAAATTTACGAGAATCAGGTAGGAATTCTCTAAATAGAACGCTTACTTCTTCTCCCATTACTGTTAAGGGAATTAGTTTCTGAAATCATTGTTTGGATGAATGTTAACAAAATGAAATTATAGAAAATCTTTCCATATTTCAGGGTCATAGAAAAGACAAAATGGGAAACATAAGTGGCTTGGTATTTAGGATTTTTACATTTATGACCTTGACTCATGGACGTCTGATTAGTTTAAAACAATTTTCAGCTGGAATTACCAGGATACATAATTATTATCGCGTTATGGAACGAGCTGCCGACATGCAAATGATGGTGAGAAAATTATACATAATTATTTTTCATTCGGACTTAATGTCTTTTATCAACGCCTTTGTCAGTTACCTAGGGTGATTGTCTTACCAGGGAAATGATTTGTTTACAGTGACATTTACCTGTTTATTATTTGTTTACAAATATGAAATGTGTCCCAGGACACATTGAACATTACAGACATTGCTCAATTATTAAATGTTACATTCATGAGAAATGCGTATAAATTAAAGGAACGCTGAACTTTTCACTGTGACGTTTCAATCTTTACTGTCATTAAACGGTCAAGTCTAGAAAAAACAAACATTGTAAGAGTAGAAATCTGGAACACTTTGTAACCTCGCGATGAGTAAGAGATTCCATGTTTTGAAAAAGAAAACTTCGTAATGTCAAAGAGTTAAGGATTATTTCGTACCAATAAATAATGAAAAACGCTCACAATGGATAACCTTTCGCAACACCCGTGTCTGTAGCGTAGTTGAAAACGCACAACATTCCGAATCTAGGGTGTGGTGATTCAAGCCTCACCCAGGCTGGTTGAACCCTTTCATGACGATTTTCCTTCATTTTATTTTAATGTACATGTATATGAAAAAGTTGTTTGTCTTGTGGAAGGACAGTTGTGTATTGGTAATAGACAAAATTCCAGGAAAACTTGGTTAGGTGAGCTGGCCGTCATGAAATGAACATAATTTTTATTGACACAGCTTTGTACCCCATACAAATAAAACAAAATGAGTTGAACTTGATTGCTAACTTGCTTTTATAACATGTATTCTTGTATGTACCCACCATCTTCAAATCTCATCACTCTGACCCCTTAAAGTTACTCATTCACAGATTTCAACTTTAATATCAACTTTTTCTAAAACTATCAAAATTGTATGGAACTATTTTGGAAGCAGGAAAGTATTGTTCTGATAATGACAATTTTAGTGCAAATTGACATACAACTACAAATGATGGTGTTTCATGTAATAAATATCTACCCCGTATGTCACGGTATAGACACTTCTAGTGCATTTTTTGTGACTTTTATTGTATATTTTTGCAATATACATGTATAGGTCAGTTTGTCTTTAAATAATAAGAATTAATTTTTTGACACATATACAGATACTGAACGGTACTTTGAATTATAGAAAAAATAAACCAAATATGTGAACTAGTTCTTTTAATTCGTGCTTCATCATTAATTTGTTACTTTGATTAAGGGTAGCTAAATTCTGTACTAACAGGATAAAGTTGCACAGACGTCGTTCTTTGTTTCAGGTCTGGGATAAGACACTGGAAACAAGAGCAGCAGAATGGTCAGAGAATTGTTATTGGGGTCACCAGAAAAGGGGTTTGGGTGAAAATCTAGCATATCAATGGAGTAGTGGATCACTATCTCAATCTAATGTTATAATTAAAGCAATCCAAGGCTGGTACAATGAGAAATATATTTGGAGATGGTCCACACAATGTGGAGCTGCATGTCATTATACACAGGTAATATTATTACACCAAAAGTTTAAAAAAATGTTTAAAGGTACTCATTCACAGATTTCAATAAGAATATCAACTTTTTCTGAAACTATCAAAATTGTATGGAAATATTTTTAGAAGCAGAAAAGTACATGTAGTGTTCTGATAATGAAAATTTTAGTCCAAATTGACATGCAACTACAAATGATGGTGTTTCATGTAGTAAATTTCTACCCCGTATGTCACGGTATAGACAATTTTAGTGCATTTTTGTGACTTTTATTGTATATGTCTCGCTACAGATAGGTCAGTTTGTCTTAAAATAATAAGAATTATTATTTTTCGACATAATTACAGACACTGCATGGTATTTTGAAATCTGTGAGTAAGTGCGGTTACGTTTCCAACCATACGGCGCATTGGTAATGAACATATATTTCGCATAACAATGGCTGCTAAATTGACGAGAAGAACGAAAGTGCAACGTCATTCAGAAAAGTATTAGTAAATTGAAGTTTTTCTAGCAATACTATTCTTTGTTGTACACCCACCCAAAGTAAGCCATAGAAAAGTGTTATAAAATGATTTAATATCAATAAGGAGTCACTCCTTCCAGTCCACTGGTAGTTGACCGATTAAAAATTAAAATGCACTAGTTGACCTCACTTGCAATCTGAAGGCACGTCTGTCTTTTGTTAAAAAGCATTTACAGTTTATCATTGATATCAAAAGTTAGAAGAGAAAACAAATAGAAAATTTAATACTAATGTCAACAATGAGACCGCAGAATGTGGAATAGAATGATAATTCAAGCCATTGTGTACATTATTGAGCGGTTTCATGACGTCACTATGACCTAAGATTAGTTAAATATTACAAAATACTAAATATCACCCCATGATTGTCTATGTTTAGGATAAAGACCACGAAAAGTGTGCTAGCGTAAAATTTCAGTCAAGATTTTTGACCTTTTAATTCAAATAATACTTTTTGAAAATTCACGCAAAGTTGGAGTTTTTGTTCGACGATGGCTATTTTCAACTTATTGAAACAGGGCAACATACTAGAGTTGCATTACTATTAACCTTGTAGGTACTTCCTATTCCAATAAAATATACTAGTTTTGGAGGCCTTCTCAGACATTTTCGTTCATTTACATGTAGTTGTAGGAATTGCTTACCACTGGCCGCCATGATTATTTAGCGAATGTCACGTGAGTCTTCCAAGCTCTGCCAAAATGTCGAGCGGAATGCTCGGAAAATCTGCTAAGATCTGCTAAAAACGGAAAGTCATCAAATCGAACGGAAAGAGTTCTCTATTTCTCTAGTATTCCAAATTTAGCAGACCTTCCGTTGTGCAAATCGAAAACCCAAATAGTCACACTAAGGGTTCTCAATCTCTCGGACTGCAATTTTAGTTTTTAACGATATCATTCGAGTATTCCTCATGAGATTTTGTCGTATTTTGTAATCGGATTGGCTCGGTTTTGTTCGTTAGAGCCAAAGTAAATGGCTGAAATTACAGTAGCCTGTTCAATTAATCCTAACGTTTCGTAACGAAAGTGTCGGAACAACTCAACCCAAAGACAACTCGACCCGAGACAACTCAATCCCCTACTAACGGGCTGAGTTGTCCCAACTTTGAGTTGAGTTATGCACGGGTTGAGTTGTCTTCTGGTTGAGTTTTCCCGATCCTGTAACGTTAGCTAACAGTAGTTACTGAACACGGGGCTGATTAAGTAACTCTTCTACGGCACCGTCGTATATAAGTGACTTCTGAAAGCAAGCGTCCCAAAATGGACACAGCAAATAAACAATAAAACTATACATTTTTGTTCTTTTTTTCTACATTATTTATGCTTATTATTTGACAGTCATTATTGTATAAGTTTATAATGTATGACATTATGACTGATGAGAGCAGTCTAAACAAATATTTCCGACAATGATTAAGTGATATCTAAGTATCTATGAACGGAATGTGATGGATTTTAAACATGCCTGTCAATATCAGTCCTTATCTGTCAGGTATTAGTTTATTTGCTACTAATACCAGGGGAGGATCTAGATATTTCAGGTCAGGACAGGGGAAGGTAAATATTGACAATTGTAGTAATTTTATGAGCAAGAGCATTTTTTTCAATATGCTTGGAAACAATGGGTCATGTAACATCTACTCATAAGTGGCATTAATATTTTACGGTCAGACTTTTCTAAGTATATGCTGTTAAGATGACATTTTTGGAACGGATCGTTCTGTCTTTTTGAAATATACCAGAATATTTTGTGCGGTAGGAATATCTCCTCTCACACAAATCAATTAGGCGAATACATATTGCAAAACTGATTATGAAGTCAAGTATCAACATTTTAAAGTGCAAGGAATTATCGAAATATTATGTTTTATAATGATACAATTTATAAACAAAAGTATACAACTTTTTAAGAATTTTATAGGTCAGAACATCGCCTCTATCCCCTCTAAATCCACACCTGAATTTGAATAGTAATGGATATTTTAGTAACTTGTTCATTGTCCTTGCAACCATTCTATGTCCTATATTATGATCCGGTATCGTGTGGACATGATACCATGACAAAATATCATCAAACTCTAAGTGGTATTATCTCATTATTTCTAACTCAATAACAGTATTGCCAATCCTTTGTTTATTGCACAAGGTCAATTGAAATATTGACATTATTCTGAATTGCTTAGCGTATTTCAGAGTTTGTTGTCGTTCTGTCAATTGTCACGACTTTATCAGCTGTTCGATAGTACTGGCTTTTAGACCAGCCGGTAGCCATTAACACTATTTCCGGTAAACGTGCATTGTGCAAACAGCTTATATCTATTGTGTTTTGTTTTCCCTTAAACTGCTAAGTACCGAAGCTTAAAGTTGCACTTCCGTGGCATTATGATAGAATTAAGCAATCAATACATGGTTTCAGCTTTTTCATTTCCACCTACAAGAAACCCCATTGCGCATGCGTCATAATGTTTACTATTCACTGACGTTTTAAACATGAAGCCCATCCAGATCTTTGTTCAATATACATAGTATTTTATTAAATTTTATTATAAATGTAATGCAATGTGATGTCATCTATTAAAAATACAACTATCCTTGTCAAAAGCAAAAAATGAACTTAACTCATAACCGGAAGTGATGTTTTCCGATTGCCTTTGTGTTGTGCGTCGATGGGAAATCATTAAATTAACAGATTTTCATTTATTATTCCGTTTTTTGTTTATTTCCAACCGGATTCATCCTAACTGATGGGTTGTAATCTATATACAATTTTCATATATTCCATGGTATTTGATACTCCTTAAAGTGACCAATGACGTCAGAGGTTTGCGTGCTTTTATTGACTAATGTTACAATAATTCCCAAGCTTCTTCGATTTTAGAATATTTATTGCTTAAAACATTATTTTCTTTTTCATTGAGACGAGTGAATCTGCGTCATTAAACGATTGTTTTGAGGCAGTGATTGTAATGTGTCCTTGAATCATTTAGCTCAGCCAATATTTTTTACATAGTTTATTTACTTTATTTTCGGTTACATTAACTTTACAAAATAACTAACGAAAGCCTCTCATCTTTCAAGACAACGTTTGCTAGGTTATAGCAAATCGTTGCCAAGGTTACTGTTAAATAGCGCTAGCTATCCTCGCGTAACGGGTTCTTGGTTTTAAATATTGCAGTTTAAATGGATGTTTGTTAAACCGGAATGTGTCAGCGTTCAATGATCACAGTACCAGAGTTCACATGAGCAAAACCAGCGCACGTGGTGCAAACAGTTCATTTTGCGGGTTTAGCTCAAAACGGTCGTAACTTACTTTTTTCTTATATTGAGTTACGATCGTTTTCCGCTAAACCTGTGATTTGTGTATAAACGTTGTTTATGCACGGAAATAATGAGAATCTACCTTCAGACTACCAAATGAGTGACTTTTGTCAGTTATCTTTCCTTGATAAAATCTGAAGCAATCCAATTGGTAATAGGTCCTATCAGTTGGAATCCTTGGGTTTTATCGTAGAAGTCCTATGTAAGGATAATAATATATTTCATCAAATATATTTCTTGTTGATTAAGATATTATCAAGAGTGATGAAATTTAGAGAGTTCTTTATCCAAACAATATTTAGCTTGATTTTCAAACAAATTAAATAATTTACAAAAAAGTAATTTAAGATTAATTGTGGCTAATTGACATTGAAAAGTATGGGTAAAATCCGAGTAATACAAATGATTGGACCTACCTTTTTTAAGAGTACAAGGGAAAATAACTGACTAATGTCCCTTATTGAGTACCTACAATGCTTTGATTGCATGTAATGTTTTACTTTTACAGATGGTATGGTCTAGAACAACAAAAATTGGTTGTGCATACAGTATATGTAACACAATGAGAACACCATCGGGTACATCAGTTCGGAATGCGCATTACTTTGTCTGTTTCTACAACCCACCGTAAATACCTATACATATTTTTTTGTCTGATTATTAGAATAGTAATGACATTTATAAGGTTACACACCACTAAATAAAATCCTTCTTTGTTGTATATAAAAAGTCTCATTTTCAATATCAAATTACAGTATGACCAAGGGGTGTTAGATACCCCAAACCATATAAAGGCTGAAAGATCTATCTATTCCGCACAAAATGATCAGTATTAGAAAAAAGTTACGTTACTTATAAGAAAAAAATCGATCAAAAGTTCCTACCATGAAAACATGCATGTTTTTCATTCATCACAAGCCGTACAGAGTTACCTCCCCTTTCAACCACTCTTTAAGAGCAAACAAAGTAGATCCATTGATTTTTTGCATAGTTTCATAGGAAAAGCATTACTAAAGACATACACACTCTTCAATATAAAAAGCACCCCAAATGAGGACACCAGGTACTCTCAAATAATGAATATGCTGCATGTCACACTTTCTTTTCCGGCAAATTACCACTTCCGGTGAACATTTAGTGGTGTGTAACCTATAACCATTTTATGTCATACAAAACTTTGCATCGACAGTCTACATTGATTTTATGACTTTTTGATGGACATTATGAGCTCTAATCTTAGGGTTTCAATTTGGTCATCGACTCGTCATTTGGTGTTTGCAAAAGTTGTTGGCATCACTGAAGAGAGCATTGCTTAAGCTGCGAACACATAGATAATTCTGCCAATTGTAATAATAGGCCAGTCAATCTACAGTCAAAATGGGCCTAACCTAGAACTAATTGCAACATAAACAAAACCACTTCTGTCATCTGGTTTTATACTTCTAGTATACAGACAAAAAAATCTAGAAAAATCTAGGCACGGGAAATTCATATTTTTTCACATATTGGAACCCGAGTATAAATAGCAGATTTATGCATAAACAAAATCAACTAATTTCGCATTTGGTGAATAAATATACTAATTTGCTATAATTTCAAGACATACATATTAAGAATATATAATAATAAACATATTATGTATGCGTCAGTCTTTATGTATAACTATAACATCGTTTTCGTATACTCAGTTTTTTGGGGATAACGCCCATGTTCGGAGCTGTAGGGGTCAAAACTGGAGTTCGAGTCAAATTATACATATTAGCATATCTGTTGCAATATATATCCAAACTATTTCCAGGATTCTGACCTTTATCGCGGAAAGTGACTAATTATTTCATCACTTTGGTATTATGAGTTTCACGGTGTCTACGCCCCAGGGCTGGGCTATTGCCAGCTGTAGCTGGGGTTCAAGTCATTTCATAGAAATACATACGTAGTCGAAATTTAGGCATGTATGGACGAGCATTTCTAAAAAATGAAATTTACCTGAATACCAACTTATATCTTCGGTAAAGGCATAACAAAATCATCATTTTAGTGTATACAGCTTTATGGATTGACGCCTTAAGGCCAGACTAAAGCCTGCCAGAACTAGGATTCGCGTCAATTTGATAAGACATTCATGTATGTGGACGAAAATCTCCCCAAAAAAGAGTTTTCCATGATTACCGATCTATATCGTTGGAAAGTGCGTACGTAACTACAAAAAATTTCGTGTATATTCAGGTTATCGGGTCTACGCCCTTGGTCCGACAAAAAGTAAGTCCAAACTGGAATTTATCCATTGATTGGTTGCGACATGGTCGAAAATTGACCAATTTCAACTTAACCTTAGGGCTACTTTACGATACTCTTATTTAGTTTCTTATTGACTGACATGTATGCAACTTTACAAGGTTATTCCCTTAGTGATTTTCTCCTAGAATAAGTGATTTGAACCCTTATCCCAGTTACCATGGCAACGCTGGGGCGATCAAAAAGGGAAAAATGTAATTTATGCTCTTTTTTAACCCAAAATTTGCATTTCATTATGTTGTATTACCTAAATTTAGGTCTAAATGGCCAGTACTTTACAGAGACTGAAAACATTTACCTATCGGTTTTTTATGTGATATTTCTTTTCACCCAAGGACCCCGATCTTTTTTCTGATGATGAGGGACACTACGCCTACTCAAAATCCCAGCGAGAAATGGGGGCATATCCCCCTTTGGTACCCCCTGAGACATCTTATGATCGAGAAGGCGCGCATCAAGATTATTTTTGGGAGTAAATTTTTTTTAAGTGACGCTCACTAAGTCCAGTTAAAACACCGAAGTCATTGTCTGGAATAGGGGCAGGGGTACATTCACGATAAAATGATTGGCCAGTTAAGGGTTCAGCCGATTTGTAATACATATAAGTATATTTGGAAGAATAATTATTTGACAGAGTAGATAACTGGCCAATATAATGGGAGAGCGCCTCACTATTGTATCATTTTGGTGTATTTAGCTTCATGGGGTCTATGCCCTAGGGACGGACTGTAACCAGCAGTGTGTGATATAAATTTTATATCACTAACCAAGTACACATAGTCCACCCTTATTAATTCTCAATGGTTAAGTTGAGACAGGTCAATATTACAACTATCAAGGTGGATAGTTGGGGGAGTTTAGTTTTACCAGCCAGAGAGGAAGGTTGTCCCTGGACACTCAGCTGTGTGTAACACTAAGTGGGAATACCGGCTGGGTGTTGGGTGCTGTAACCTATATGTTTAGAAGAAGGAATAAACTAAGTAGATAATATATGGACTATGTTATATTATGTTACACAGTGATTGGGGTTTCAGTGCTTGTAATATAATCAAATATTGGCATGTTTTGACGACCATTTCTCAGAAAAATGAGCTTTCTCAATATATATGCCTACATCTCTGTAAAGGCACATCTATAACATAGCTTTGTGTATTCAGCTTCATGGGTCGACGCCCTTATGCTGAGCTATGTCATAATTAATCTGAGGTCGTGTCAATTTGATAGACGAACATCTCTTCAAAAAGGTTTTCCATGATTACGACCTATAAAGTTGAATTGTACACGTTTTGTATACATGTATTACAGTTTTAATTGTACATTTACGCCCTTGAAGCCAGTCGAAACTTGGGTTAGAGCCAATGTGACAGAAATATTCGCAAAATTGTTTGAAATTTTTCGGTGAATGTATAATAATTATGTCATTTTTGTATATTCAGCTTCCGAAGCTTTTGTTTGATTCAATACCCTTGGCCTGCGCTATAGCTAGTCGAAACTGTGATTCATCTCATTTGATAAAAACATTACATAAATGAAAGAATAATTTTCCAAAAATAGACATTTTCGATCGGAACAATGTGTATCTTTGTTAGCCTTTTAGACCTATGCATTGGTTGCAATTACCTGTCGTAATTGGGGTTCAAGTCATTTTAATAAAGAAATATCAAATATTGACATAATATTATTCGAACGACCATATCCCAAAAAAAGGAATTTTCTGCGAATACCGACAATACTAGTAAATATATAACTATAACATCTTTTCCATATATTTAACATTTTTTTCCTCCCATGTGTCAGGTTATAGCCAGCCGAAACTAGAATTCGAGCCAATATGTTATAAATATAAGCATATTTAATGAATATTATTCCAAATGTTATATCACTTCAGCACATAGGCCTATACAGAGCTCTATGACCAATGCCGCGCTATAGCCTGCTGAAACTGGGGTCAGTGTCATTTAAATATTAATGTGGCCTAATTGGACGAATTTGTTTTCATTTCTTTCCAGATTACCAAACCTATATTTCTGAAAACGAGTTTTATTCAGAAAACTAAAGTGTTTTTTTTTCATAAGGGCGTAGCCATATTACTCTTATGTTTAAAATGTCTTTTTGGGTCTATGCAGTTGGTTCGAGTAATAGTCCGCCGACTGGTACAGCTGTTATAGCTACTATGCCACACATCATTCACATATAGTTATGATATTGAAAATTAGCTCAAATAAATAGGTTTTGTCATAAAACTTCACTAACGTGTTTAATTAACATTTCTTCTGTTTATAACTATTATAAGGCTATAAATAAAGAAAACCTTGCTGACATTATATTTAATACTTGGAATTTCTAAACTTTTATTAAATTTGAAAGTTAAGACATTAAATTACTTAGAAAGGTAATATATATATTTGCAAGTAAAACACCCGTTTTACATTATCGCCTTTTATACAACGTAGTGGATTTAATGGCGTGAACGTGCTTCCATAGTGTAAATATTACATAGTCTCGACGCATTATTTTCATTAAGTTTAATTGTGAAAGAAGGTAAATAATATTACATAATTCTTCATTCTAGAACTCATAACTTCATATTTTTTTATTCATATATGTATGGCACTATGATTTTGCACTGACTTTGTTCGTTTATTTTCGTTTTGACAGTCACATTGAAGGTCAAGGTTATTTGGCGAATGTGATCATGGTTTCAAACACGTTTTGGGAAGTACAACTCATTGTTTTTGACTAAATGCATTGTTTATTTGAAGGAGAACATGTTGATGGGATACAAACTTACATTCGCTAAACAGATAAAGGTTTATCTAATACAGTTGACATAATTATTGAATTTAGTCATGCGGACGCTCGCATTATGACGTCACAAATGAAACGTATGGTTGGCGCTCGCTGCCATCATAGTTACTAATAATACCACAAAATATATCGATGAATTTCGCATATTTCCCGTGATTAGATTTTTCTAGATTTTTAGTATGTTGTTTAAGGTACATGATACTTCATTTTTGTCGCGGTTTAGCTTGTGTTGCAATTAGTTCTAGGTCAAATCTTAAATTGACTGGACTATAATGAAGAAACTGGCCATTAATAAATCATCGGTAAAAACACCATCATACATATAGGTGTAAAATACCGTACTTGTATGTATAAAGAGTCTTTGGTGAACTGGAACCCTGCCTGTGATCTTTACATCGTCGGCAACCACAGTATTAATTTTCGTTACACTCCATACGTACCGTGGGCAATTTGACTGACGGAATCTTGTTTCATGAATATGCCTGAAGCAGGGGAGATCAATCTTCTATCAATGAATTCGGATGTTGCAAGTAAATACTCTTCAATAACAATGACGTAATACTGGGCTTTTCTTCACCCGCTTTTGAAAAATCACTCATAGAGGCCACCATTTTGAATTGTAAACCAAACCTTAGATAAATGTATAAAACGTAATTTCATTGGCTAGTTTTCCGCAGTGGTTTCATTGCGGAACCAATGAAACTGCCGCATTAATTATTCATGATTACGATATTTTCCTAATCAAATTGCCCACGGTACATAACGAAGCATAGCGGAGTAATTTATCGTTGGATAACCGACGATGTGATATTAATTGTTGTAGTTGATTTTTTGAAGAAGTCCCTGTGTCATATATTTTATGGACAACACTCAACAGACGCGTGATATTTATGTTATTTTGGCAAGATGGATAGACTTTTCCGAATAAAACTTCATCTCCTTATGATAAGTTCATTGTAAAGATTAAAAAGTTCTCCGATTTGCTTTGATATTTAATTCAATTGCGCTTACCCTGTATGTTTAAATAACTAGACTTACCATTTTAGGGAAACGTAATTTGTATATTTACAGAGGCAATTATTATGGACAATATCCATACTGGTATGGTAACAGTTGCACAAAATGTGGACCAACAGATATTTGTCGTAATGGTTTATGTTGCAACGAGGAAAGAGCAAACCACACCAACTATCTTCCGATAGGTATGTTAGTACAGTAAAGTATGGGGGCATGCATTTGCCAACACATTGCAAAATAGCTAGCATGTTAATGAGATGGTAAAATAGTCACGTAACTAGTTTGTAGTAAATGAAAGAACATAACAGGAAATAAAAGCAAGTTAGTGTCTACGAATGCCAACTTGGTATTATCATATCAGCTTAATAATAAAAAATTAACAAGTTACGTTACTACGAGGGTTGATCCAGAAATTCGTGGACAATGTGTGTATCTCGATAACGTGACGCCCCACCATGCCATTTTGTTAAGATATCATCAATCAATGTTTTTTTTTTAAATATCAAATTTCAAAGAACCAATCATACATACTTATCTATATATGACGACATCATAATGTTAAGTATCAAAATCACGACGCAGCGTATTTTACCTACGTGATGTATATATTCGTAGTTAATCAATTTATCGAAAATCGCGGATTGGTAAGTAGTTATCTCATAGATATATTAGAATATGAATTTTCTAGTTATGTGACTAGATAATCACTCAGCAAATAATTTAATACTTATATTTATTTTTTACTAAGTTTATCACTATATATGTTGTTAAATGTAATACTACAGGTCGTCCACGTAAACATTGCCAGTTTCATTACACACAGATATTTAGGGGTGAATATTTTTTTACAATTTTATAGTTTAATATGTTTACACTAATTTCATAAACATATCATTATATAAAATTTACAATGTGCATACACACTATCTAAAATAAATGTTACACATAAAAATGGCGTGTTAAAATCAGTAAAATGCTGTTCATGCATTAGCGTATTCACCTATTTAGTGGACAAGTCCATTGTTAGAAGTACAAGAACACGCATGACCTAGAATACGACCTGTACTATGCAATATTGTTTTTAATATGTGTTTGTCAATGAATGTGTGGCCTCTGTCTTGGGGTTCTGGTATCGTATATCTCCAAAGGCATACGTAATGTCGTTATTTGCCTAATAAAGATGTATGGATGGATGTATGTCTGACTGATGATTAAAGCTACGCATAAATTAGCCAGTATGAAGTTTCTCTTAACCTTGGATATTATTCTCAATATAGCTCTACATTAGATACTGTTTTTCATATCACATTAGTTCTGGGAAGATTTTATTCTAGAGTACTTGTTGCTTTGTTTCACCAAGCCAAATCATAATAACATCGTAAATACTTGAGTTAATGCTTCGTCAGTTGTTTAAATAAAAACAAGTAACCAATACATTCGTGCGCGTATTTGTCCTGTCCTTGAATTGCCAGATAAAATAACTTAATGTCTTGAGTGCGAAGTGCTTGTATTTTCTTACCAGTTCATTGATTTAAGGCACCGCCATGGGAGTGGTAAGGAGAATTTAACGAGGTGCGTACAGGTCAATCCAAGTTTGTTGTTTTTCTAACTGTTCTCGTATTTCAAAATTGGTCCTTATTCAATTAACTTGTCTCTAATGGGTTAATTTCAATATGTCATGTGAAGGTCAGTTTCCTTGAACTATGACTTTAGGATGTGATTAAGTCAATTTCTTCGGTACCGCATTAACATACGTGACGTAGGTTTTACATTTTCGAGAAAGAATATACAGTTAAAGCTTTTTTTTTTAAAGATTTATTTTAGCTCGATTTTAAACAAGTTCTTACAACTTAGATTAACCACTTTCAAGTCCGCTTTCTGGTCCACCAGTACTGAGCTAGTAAAAAAAACTTTCCTGTTTAAGGAAACAATGGGGTAGGTTTTGGATGGGATTCAAACCAACGCAGAGCTGGTTATCCAATGATTACCAGTCCAACGTCGCAACCGCTCGGCCACGCCCACACTACTGTTACACTATAACTACACTATCAACTCGTCTATGTCATAGTTTGTGCACAATGACCTGAGACAGATTAATTAGGAACCTTAGTCAGTTATTTCCCCTTGTATACTTTTCAAATAGGTAGGTCCAATCAGTTGGATTACTCGGATTTTACCCTTACATTTCAATGTCAATTTGTCACAATTAATCTAAAATAACTTTTTTGTAAATCATTTAATTTGTTTGAAAATCAAGCTAAGTATTGTTAGGGTAAAGAGCTATCTAAATTTCATTACTCCTCTTTATAACTTAATTAACAGGAAAAATATTAGATGAGATACTTTATTATCCTTACATAGGACTTCAAAGATAAAATCCGAGGATTCCGACTGGTAGGACCTACTTACCAATTGGATTGCTTCAGATTTTATCAAGGAAATATTACTGACTAAAGTCCCTCATACATTACACATTGCGGCAACTACACTACTAATTAACTGAATAAATGTACGCAAATGATTTTAAAAATATGTTATGTCTCAGGTCAATTCTCACTAGCTATACATGCATTTAACTGTAATGAATTGTTCGTATAGTTGAGAAATGATCGGAATGTTATTATGAAAAATATAAAGTCAATCCTAATAAGGCTTATTTTTGGAGTTTATGGTAGTGCAACTTTGGCGATTTTCATAAAGCTCACTCCATAAGTTGTATCCTTCTGGGATTAATTTTTGATTGAGAAAGTTGATCAATTTTTAGACATTTCGATGGTTTGAATTAGATTTATTTATTTATTTATTTATTGGAGTTAACGCCGTATCAACACAATTTAGGTCATTTCACGGCGTCCAGCGCACCTAACCTAGCTTTCCTGGACCATTGTCTATAACCAGTACTCGCCTACCCTTCCACAAGCCCGGAAACTTCTCCATATTATCTAATCAATGGAGGAAAATCGACATTATTGTCAAATTTTCATGGAAGGGTATAACCTCCCCGGGCGGGATTCGAACCCGCACCCCCTCGGGCACGAGTATCCAAATACCGGCGCGCTACCAACTGCGCTATCGACCCGGGTTCTTGAATTAGATTAAAGAAATTGCAAGGCTAAAGTTCGACTTCATATTTCCTGATTTTGAATCATATTTTATAACTGTGAATGCAACAGACACACTGTTATATTACTTGGCAAAATATTTCTTTATTTTCTCGTAATATTTGGTGTGTTTACTAACTAGACCCACGTGGGTCAGGTTAGCTAAAAGTAGACTAGTGTCAAAATATGCATTTACTGATGAAAAGATACTAGAGCTTGTTATTGTGCAACATCAGTATAATTCTATTAAAAAGACAGCCTAACCGCCTAAGAATGTTAAAAAGACAAGAAGCGACCAATGGAAATGTTTCGTCTTCAACAATGTATATGCCACATGTTTTAATTCGTTCAGTTAAATGTTATAAGTGACAAATGTTATTAGTAAGTGAATTCTTACGTTCTTAATACTGTTTTAAAGACTAAACTTGGTTCTATACTTTTGGCACAGTCATTTGCCTGTATATCCCTTTAAAATTTCTACGTTTTATTATTGAATTTGAAATATTATATACACGAAATTACCCCTACACAACATTGAACTGAACTCGTATCTTACCTGCCTTATTTTTCATTTGTGTGAAATATATGTTCTTCTGTGGAAAAAAACAAGTTCTGAGGTAACGGTATACATTGATTTTTTAGGTTCTTCTATGATGGACAATTTACAAAGTACCGATGACGACAATGATGACGTCACAGAAATCAAACCAAGAAGATTTGATTCAAATAAATTTCAAGTGTCAATAACGGTCAAATATGACGACAGAACATTAAATGTTGGACATATCTCCAAGAAATATGAACCGTTGATTAAAAATGAAGTGCTTTCGCGGCTAAGAAATCGTCAGGTAGCTTATGTAGATGACTAAATATCAAAGATGAAGTTCCTTTTCCATGTGCTTCCTTGTGACTGTACATTTGTATTTGTATATAAAATGTTGAATATATATGACAACCCATAGAGGGTTGGCACGATTCCGAGACAACAAAAAAACTCTGTGTATATAAATGTATGACTGGAAAGTTCGAAACCGTGCCGACCGCCTATGTGATTAACCTATAATGTCATATTTATTTTAGATTTATATATTAGAAGTATATTTGACATCGCACGTTCCCGACTTTACATCATAAGAAATGATTACAGTTGACTGTTAGTGCATACAATATAATTGTGACTATTTATTATTCTGTAGCTATATTACTATATATTATATATATATTTATTACTGACTATATTGAATATATTCTCATAGTTAATGATTGCTAAAGAAACATAACCGCTATGCATTAGTGTTTGTTGTTATTTATTTATACGTGTATTTGTATATTGTGACCTGGATCCACTGTACAGTAAATTATGAGAATTTCGAATATAGAGCCCAAATATGGTTGCTGGTTCGATCCTCATCGTTCTATGAAAAGTTGACAAAAATCCCGATTTTCCTCCAATAATAAGATATATGGAGAAATTTTCGACTTTGTGGTAGAGTTGCTAGGTGATGATGATAATACTAGGTAAATATCAGTGCCAGTAAATATCAGTATAGCATTAGATAAATATTTTACCTTTAAATACTGTCTTATAAGAAATAGTTCACACCAATGAGGGCCTCCTAGTCTAATAGTGACCGATCAGTCGGCCCTATAACATATAGTGGACCGCACATTTTTAACATTTGACTTTTTGCAAAAGCAAAAAACTAAACATTGTTAAACATTTAGTGAGTCAAAACTAATAGCATAAATTTTGTTTACACAGTGCCTAATTTTTTTTTGCTCCGTGAAAATTACAACGTGGGTTACATACCACTAAACAAGCATTTTAAAGATCGACTGGATATGACGTCAGCGGTCCACTATCACATTAGCGGGCCACTCAATCTCCGTAAACAGATATCCTGTAGACCGCTGTCGTACAGGATCTCTACTTTCTCAATGCAGGGTCACGTCGAGATGACCTTTATGTCGACTAATGAATGCGTAGCTTTCATTTAGACGAAACACTACATGTATTAATAACTTTTTGATTTCGTAATTTCTATATTTAGACCAAAGTTTGCAAGCTAATTTAAAAGCGGTCTTATTTACAGTCGGCCATTGGACGGCTCATTTCAAATTGCGTGACGTAGACTATGTAAACAAGTTTTGTATCATAACAATTTCGTCATTAATATTTTGATGACAAAAGGTCACCTGAACGTGACCCATGTTTGAAAAAGACCAGATCTAAAATAGCGAGTAAGCGAGCGGAAAATTTTAGATCGGGTTTTAATCAGATTGCGGGCCACTATAACATTAAAACGGCCCGATGCCGAAATAAAGTTAAATAACGCCCGATATGTTTTATATACGTAAAGAAGAAGGTATAATATAAATATTTGGTAAATGTGATGTTGTAAAAAGAAACAATGTATGGAATCTCCGTTATATGATTTATTTGTGACAAAATATACATACTATATATACACACGGTCTCTTACATGTCGTGATCCTAATGTCCAATAAATCACACTATTCAAAATTTAATGTATAACAATAACAACAAAATTGTCATTCTGAAGTCGATCAGATTTGTCACGGAAATTGCCGTGGAGTTACGATTGCACAATTGTACCAATCAGAGTCAACTAGATGTTTCCAGCCGCTATAATTACTTGTAGGAACATCCCAAACAGTCTATATACTTTGTGGCACATTGTTGCAAACAGTTTGAGTAAAACCATGTTGAATGCCCTACTTTGTGTTTACCAAATGTTATGGTACATGACAAAATACAGTTGTCCAAAACTTCACCACAATCTACTGGACATATAACGGCTTCTTTGATCTGATATCCGTACCCAGGGAAGAAGTTTGTCATTACAAACATGGCGGCGATCAGAACTAGTCGACACATCTTTCTGAAATTATAATTACAAATGACGTTACTAAATACGTAGGCTTGCGACTTCTAAAAGTTACAATTTTCATCATTCAAACTTTAGACTACTGTATTTCATCTGTCTGACCAACACTCTAACTGTCTTCTCGCTCAAGTGTGATGTATTTCTATTAAGAATAGAACAGAACAGAACATACATGTAGCAGAGCAGAGCAGAATAGAGCAGAGCAGAGCAGAGCAGAGCAGAGCAGAGCAGAGCAGAGCAGAGCAGAGCAGAGCAGAACAGAACAGAACAAAACAAAACAGAACAGAACATATTAAGGTATAGTCCCTAACGCCACTCACAGTTAAAACTTAGTTTTGTGAAAGTGTAGTAAAAGCTTACAAAACATGACATTTTCAATTATTACAATATGTTAATCATTTAGCACGGATAAGATTTATTACATAACTTATATTATCAAACATCTTTGACAAAAACTTTTAACAGGACTTAGTCATTACCCCCCTTTGTATATGATATTAGAGTAATTTTAAATTTGTCTATAAAAAGTCTATGTTAATAATACTAAAATCTCTAACATGGCAAAGAGTTAGAAATACAATGTACAAACAAGTTAAACAATTTCCTAAATTATTTAAAAGCCATAAAACATAGTTTTTAGTTAGGAATTTGTTACGCTGTAATTGTGTTACCACAAAATAGTAAGAAATTTACAATTCTTTTTTCAACCCAAAAGCAGACGTTAACAATGACGCCAGCCTTATTATGAATAATAATGACAAATTCATATTAATCTTTCGTTACATAATACAATTGATTTCTATGAACAGAAACTTGAATTTCTTATTGATCGTAATCACTGTACTCTGCATATATAAATATTTACATGTATGATATCATAGCTATGTACTATGTAAACGTTTACCAAATAAAACTCTCTTCTGTTCTCTTCATATACATATAAACGCATAAACAATTTCTGTTTATTAACAATATACAACGTACATGTAATAATTATAATGCATATATTACAGAAAATACAATACAGCAATAATGTAACGAAAAATATTATATTACCACGAAACATTTAAAGGTACTAATTCACAGATTTCAACTTAAATATCAATATTTTTCTTAAACTATCAAAATTGTATGGAAACATTTTGGAAGCAGAAAGTAGTGTTCTGATAATGATTATTTTAATGCAAATTGACATACAACTAGAAATGATGGTGTTTCATGTAGTACATGTGTATAAATCTATCCCGTATGTCACGGTATAGACAATTTTAGTGCATTTTTGTAACTTTTATTGTATATTTCTTGCAACCTTTAGGTCTTTTTTCTGAAGATATTAAGAATTAATATTTTGACAAAATTACAGAGACTGAATGGCATTTTGAAAATACGGAAAAAGTTAACCAAATCTGTGAACTAGTAACTTTAAACTGTAATAGTAGTCTGTTGTGGAATTATCGACTGTTATGGTGAAAAAAATATATATAGAAAAAAGAACATTACTACTATCATTAAGTTATTTTTTTTATATAAAAATCATTCAAAAAGAAAACATACGACGTGCATAAAAAGTTTATTAATTCCTAAAATCGTAAATCTATTAAAACAATATTAACTTACTTTGAACAGTTAGACTACTTGGTCCCTTGTTGTATAAAATGAACACAGAAATATTTCCACTTTATTATTTTTATAACTTCCTTCTTCTAGTTATTGCTGCTAAGTTCTGCTAAGAAATTAATATTCATGTTTCATAATTTGACCGATGATGATAATATCCTTAAAGAAATTGCTTATACAATGTTTCCGAGATAACAATATATTAAGAACCCGGATGACGTAGTTTATTCCACTCGATCTTGACTGACTGGTTTACAACAGGTCAGAGTTACAGACTTTATGATTCTGTAGCATTTATACATTACATTACATTGTAGTATCATATGAAACAATGTACATAGTAACAACTGGGAGTGTCTCCACCATTCATGAAAATTATGACAATTACCATCAGTAATTTGTGAGTCGATATACGGTACCATTTATTGTCACAGCATACCATTGTTTGTTGTTGTCTTTCAAAGGGCATGTTGAATGAGATATCATGATGCATGGTCTGTCCTGTAATTAGATGTGTAAAATTACCAAGATCTCTCACAATGATTGTGATATAAATACAGAGTTCAGAATGTCGTTGTGTTCAATCATGATAGATTTTCAATGTTAGTTCTATCCTTCAAGTAGGTGGACAGGATTATCACATCAATCGGTAAAAACAGTTCCTGATAATAACCAAATATATACAATTTCTAGATAATGCATTATGAAGATCAATTTGCAAAACAAAGCGTGTTACTAAATGCATCCAGTGCCCACCGCAAGTCTTTTTAGGATTGAATGACTCAAATGTATCCATAAGTAACAAGAAAAAAGCGTCATATAAGAAAACTCCAAAAATCAGCATTATTTTGTTTAACAACATATGATTCGAACATAAAAAATAATATTTCATCAATAAGCAGTATTTAAAGTCATTTTATTTTAGTGCCAATATTTTAACCGTGAATTTTCAACTCAGGTACGTTTAACCCGCTGTAGCGCCGCCAAACTTAGCAACATTAACATTAAATGCTTTAACGTCGCAATTCCCCAGACTATAAACATCGCAACGCTGACGCTAAATGTCGCACAAAAATGACGATGCGTTTTGCGTAAGCATTGCGACCGACATTTATGGCCAGGACAATTGCGACGTTTGGCGTCAATTGTTACGTTTAGCCAAACTATAGCCGTCATATGGTATGCCATTGCAGCTATAATTTAAAATATACTATATTTAATTATCATTATGCTTTTAGAGAAGCACGCTTCCATCTTCTCGATTTTTAGCCTAAATTTTCATTAGCATATATTTTCTGAAAGTAAACTATGACACATCATCAGGGGATGTTAGACCGTATATGTCGTAAAACGTATATGTCACGCGGTCTATCAGGGAATAATCACATGTACTGAAGAGCGATAATTGTAGGCGTTTGGAACTTGTGCGTAGCACCAATGTCCCAGAACATTTGCCTACGTTCTAGTATGGGACAATGTCCGAAGTTAAGCTTCCGAAAATCAATGTGTGATCGTGTGTAGGTGGTACATGTATGAATGGAGACCAATCCTATGAATATGATCACTAATTAATGACCATTGTATATGAAATTACACTCATTTGATCATTGCTCCCCCATTGACCGCAACATAACTGTTAAGTGTACGGCAAAGGCAATTAATAATCATGAATATTAAATAGTGCCACATGGCCTTAAAACTAATAAAATGTTGATTACAGTATCATGTATGAGAAAGAGAGAGATGATACAGTTTTTATGAGAAGAAAATGTCACCATACCATGTAATGAGACCTATCCGATATTAAGACCAATGTACTTGATGCAACACCATCGGAATCGGTTTTATGTACGAATTGAGAAAATGGAAAAGGTCGTTTATATCAATACTGGGACTATAAGTCTGGCCGATTCTTTTAAATAAGGGTCCTGAGGTCCCTGGAAAGTTCACTCGAGAATTATACATAATGGGAGGGGGAACCCGGGTCGATAGTGTAGTTGGTAGCGCGCCGAGATTTGGAATCTCGTGTCCCGAAGGGGGTACGGGTTCGAATCCCACCCGAGAGGTTATACCCTTCTATGGAAATTTGACAATAATGTCAATTTTTCTCCATTGATATGATAAATGGAGAAGTTTCCGGCCTTGCGGAAGGGTATGTGATAATGTGAGTACTGGTTATAGACAAGGGTCCAGGAAAACTAGGTTAGGTGCGCTGGATGCCCTAAAATGACCTTAACTGTGTTGACACGGCGTTAAAACCAGTATAAAAATATATTAGATGGGTATCAGACTCAATTTATTATGGTATATGCGGTTGTTGGAAAACTGTTTGATTCCTGGGGCGGGGCTAATTTTGATTCCAAAAGCGTATTTTGTACAATCTTAGTAGACGGCTTTGAAGTAATGCCACATATCAAAAATAGAAACTCTAGGAAATACGATTTAGACAGGAAGATTTTTAACTACATTGTACTTCTAATATAACTCAGTATCAAATGTTTGACCCCATTGCTATAATTGATCAATCTTTGTAGACGACTGTAAGGTAAGGCCTCATGCCAAATATGAAAGCTCTTGGCCTTACGGTTTTGGAGAATAGGCTTTTATTAACATCTCCTAACATATATCTATGTAGAGCTTGTGATCCGTGTGATAGGGCCAACTTTGATCCTAAGACTTACAATGTTCCAAGGGTTTAGAATAAGATGCTGTTAAATTGAAAATGTTGACACTCGACGAACGATTTCACGCACAACGCACGACACAGGACGTACGTCAAACGACGCACGACGACTGACGTACGACGCAAGACGGACTAATACCGATAATAATAGCTCTTTGATCACCACGAAATGAGGTGAAACAAAAACAAAATTCTGTGGGTGTGAAATATTATAGCCATAAAATTATGATAGTTTATTTAGTTGGATCCTATTTTATTGACAAATCATCATATGAACAGTCAACAAGTGCATATGCATTATAACTAATTTATGGTATTGTTTCATGTCTGAGTGATCTAATTTAATCAGTAATTTGATATACGGCATTACGGACATCACTTGATCCACCTACTGAGTTGGCACATCAGTGATTCAAATAAATGCACAAACATGCATCAGCATAAAACGTAGACGATAAAGTGCATTTTTTTCTTTACGCATTATCTAATATACAGTCCAGGGGCGGATCCAGGATTTTTCTAGGGGGGGGGGTCCGAACTTTTTCTAGGGGGTCCAAACTTTCGAACCACTACCACATTATACACATTTTGCAGAATAACGCAACATATAAATAAAAATATAATTAAAAACTACATAACCATCAAATCTACGTTAAGCACCGAGAAAAAATGCTTCATGTAACTTAAAAATGGACATATGTACATGTGTATTTTGGAAATTCCAGGGTGGGTGGGTCCGGACCGCCCTGGCCTCCCGCTAGATCCGCATATGCAGTCTGTAATTACGCGACTATACAGGGAGGGTTTTATTGCAGAAATCAGACACAAATCGAAAGATTAATGAAGACAAGACTTTGTCAAGAACACATCTGGTACGTGCATTGTCTAACCTTACGAGAGTGTACTTGATTCGGCAAAAATATGAATAAGATAAACGAGCATATAAACCCAACAAAATGTGACCTCCATGTCAGCTATGCACCTCAATTTAAATTTAAATGAGGCATATTGAAATGATACCTTATATTTTAGCAATTGAACATTAATTAACATTAATTATAATGACAGATTTATAAAATCATTTTAAACATTTTATTACATCTTAAATATCCGTAGTGTAAGCCCTTATCAATCAATCTGTCAATGTATCAATATGACAGGTTTTAATTGCACCTATATATTTTATATTCTAAAATGTCAATGGAATATTAACGTCATCACACTTTGATCTTCGTGCGTGTGATACAAAACATGATGTAATCCTTACTTGAAATGTCTCTAATTAATTTTGGTAGGGTCATGCTCACCTTCGTGGAAATTTATGGGAATATTTTTTACGGCAACTCTTTAATTCATTCGGAACTACCTCGGCGAACTTCTACGCAGATAACCCTCGGATATCATAAGGTGAAAAAGTAGATCTATAGGAATTTGGTTTCTGTGGTAATATAGTCGGAACTACACAGAAATACGACGTGTGAGACTGTACTGATGAAATGATGTGATAGAGCGTGTAACAATGTTATTATTGAATGTTGACATGAAAATTACAGTCGCCGGACCTCATAACCTGGTTGTATTCCTACTACGTCTGATTTCCGAGGTATATCTTCGTAGATGATCGCCGAGGCTGTTCCGAATGGTCTTTAATTAACAATCAAATAGGACAGTTGTCAGCCATTAACCACTGGTAAGGGGTATACATGATTAGTACATGTACTACATTGTGGGGAATCACGTGACCTATATGGTTCCTAACACGGCAAAAGACAAGATCAACAAATTTAAATGAAAAAGACAAGGTAAATGGCATTTATACGTAACCGATTTTTATCAGACCTAATGCAGTCTGAGCAGCACGAAGTTCTCTTTCTGGCGGTAGTTCTTCCAACCCCATAATGGTTCTAGTTTTCTACATTACCTCGAAGTTTGAACGAGTCGAAAGATATTTGGAATAACTTCGAGGTAATCTAGAAAAATTGAACCGTTGTGGGGTTGGCAGAACTACCGCTAGAAAGAGAACCTTGTGCTGCGCAACCGATATTATCCAAATATGATAGTTTGTTTAGAAAAGTTTGCCTCTATGGTTTATGTGGAGCCTTTATAACTTTTCTTGTCCGAGTATTGAATGACTAAATTTAAATATATTAGATACTTGCAGAGATATTTTCATCTCAAAACTTTAAGATACTATTGCATAGTAAAACGGTAAAACCCGTTTAAGTTTAAATAATATCAGAACTAGCATCGTTTTAGCAAGAAACAGTATCGTAAGTAGGATAAAAATAATCAAGATAGCCTCAATTTATTGAGGCTAATGAGGATAATGAGTTATAATCATTATTTGGTTCCCTTGAGGGTCTTTTGTGTCAGGGACCCAAAATATTCGCGAGGATAGATACATTGTGACGTCATCACGGTGTAATCGTTTTATGCCAGCGACAAAACTTGCTCAACGACTTAGGCATGCAACAGGAAAAAGGATATCTGCATATACTGCAAGAAATCGACTAAGAGCCGCCAGGCTTCGCGCTCGACGTTTCTACAAGGGAGTCCCTTTAAGGGCAAATCACCGCCTTCTACGCTTGAATTGGGCACGTCGGTATAGTCGTTGGTTAAGGAACCAGTGGAATAGGGTTGTATTCACTGACGAATCAAAATTTAACCTTCATTGGGCGGACGGTAGGATTCGTGCTTGGCGACGCAGAGGTGAACGTCTCGATCCAGCTAACGTAATTGAATGTGACAATTACGGCGGCGGAAGTGTAATGATTTAGGGAGTAATTTCTTATAACGGAAAAACAGAGCTAGTAACAGTGCAAAATCGCCTATATTCCGCACGTTATTGTGACGAAATAATCCTACCCATTGTTGTTGCATACATACAGAACAGTAACGCTGATGTTTCCTACAGGATAACGCACAATGTCACACCGCTTGGCACCTTCTGGCGGAAAACAAAAATCGACACACTTGAATGGCCTGCGAGATCACCAGATCTGTCGCCAATAGAACACATGTGGGACTATCTAGGTCGTATGAGGCGTGACAAGAATTACGTCAATAGCGTACGTGATTTGGAGCGTGCTTTGCACGAGGAATGGGCACAGACACCTGTTCACTTCACCCGGCGTCTCATAAGTTCAATGAGATGACGTTGTTTGGCTGTCATTCAAGCTAGAGGTGGACATACCAGAATACTGATTAGTTTGTGAGTTTTTATTCTGACACTTATGCTGTTATCATGGCTGGAATTCTCAATAATCTCATCAAATTATTTTTGTAAAAATGTTCAATATTCTGTCGATTGAATAAATTTTGTTACAAATCAATTTTTTGTCAATAAAATGGGGTTTATAATATAATATTAAATAAAACATTCTTACTGACTAAACTTTTTCCTCTCAGCATATATCTCAATATGTCAATGTTACCTCTTAATACGTAAATACGTGTATGTATAATATAAAATATAGATATACATGTATAATAAAAAATAAAATACAAAAATAAAAATTTATGCATTTGCTAGGTTTGGAACCAGCGACCTTGAATTTTTCATTTCATATGATTATTTCCGTTCCTTCCCTTTAGCCGACTGAGCTATTTGGGTCCTAAAGGGCTGAGCATGTAACTATAGTTATATACTGTAAAAAAGACACTAAATATGGGGAAGATAATTTTGGAAGATGAATTCTAAATTTTGTGAGTTATTATCAAATTCAAAAAAACTGCACTATCAAATTTAAAAAAGCAATTCAATTGTGATTTGTAAAAAACGCATTAATGATAGTTATGAAATTTCAAGTAAAATATTCCCATGTACGATTTATTTGACATACTAATAAATTATGTACAGCGGTATGATTTAACTTAAAACCTTGTAATTAATATTTTGTATATAGACCCATGGACGTTCTTGTAACAAACGGACAAGCTGCGTCTGTTCACTTTGTCAAGCGTTTGCCTTTTTCTGGCGAAGCATTTTACTGGCTCTGGTCGTTCCCAAATACCAAGTCATTCCTTTTTCTTAGAGAAGGGAAATATGGCATGGTTACCAGAGCTGTTGATGTTTTGCTAGGACTCGGTCAAACGCTTTGTTTTCTGCGTTCGTCATCGTGAGATGACGAAACAACCTGCATGAGTCGTGCATGTGGTCGCACGATCATGGTGCTCTATTCTGTCTCGCCTCCCTATATTTAATTAAATAACTATATTGAAAATGATGTAATATTTCTTTCATCTTGAGAGAAATTTGAAAAAAATATTAATGAATACATGTACACTTTAAAATGGATTAATTTGCTTTGTCCAATTCATACATTTCTGTACTTACTACCCCTTAGAAAAATTCATATTGTTTTAAATCCAACCTCCTATAATCGAAGACAGGAAGAGTGCCATGGTCAAAATGCAGTATTATGATAAACACAAATATATTTAAAAATACATAAAATGAATTTCTACGCACCCGGGTCACGTCAGTTTAATGCATTGCCTCTCATATTAAAAAATATGCAAACAATATGAAACCATTAAAATAGTTTTGTCGGAAAAATATTGGCATTTTGAGAGAGGTCGATCGAGGAAGTTATAACTTTACCACCGGACTTTCCTCGGCGATCTTCTATGCAGATAAATCTCGGATATCATAAGGTGAAAAAGTAGATCTACGAATTTAGTCTCTGTAGTAATGTAGTCTGAACTGTACAGAAATACGACGTGTGAGACGTTGTTCTGATGTAATGATGAGATAATCGTGTAACAAGGCTATTATTAAATGTTGACATGAAAATGACAAATAGACGTGTTTCCATTTATATAGAGACAGTCCAGGGCCATCACGATGACGAAACAACCTGCATGAGTCGTGCATGTGGTCGCACGATCATGGCGCTCTATCCTGTCTCGCCTCCCTATATTTAATTAAATAACTATATTGAAAATGATTTAATATTTCTTTCATCTTGAGAGAAATTTGAAAAAAATATTAATGAATACATGTACACTTTAAAATGGATTAATTTGTAAATTTGCTATGTCCATTTCATACATTTCTGTACTTACTACCCCTTAGAAAAATTCATATTGTTTTAAATCCAACCTCCTATAATCGAAGACAGGAAGAGTGTCATGGTCAAAATGCAGTATTATGATAAACACAAATATATTTAAAAATACATAAAATGAATTTCTACGCACCCGGGTCACGTCAGTTTATTGCATTGCCTCTCATATTTAAAAATATGCAAACAATATGAAACCATTAAAATAGTTTTGTCGGAAAAATATTGGCATTTTGAGAGAGGTCGATCGAGGAAGTTATAACTTTACCACCGGACTTTCCTCGGCGATCTTCTATGCAGATAAATCTCGGATATCATAAGGTGAAAAAGTAGATCTACGAATTTAGTCTCTGTAGTAATGTAGTCTGAACTGCACAGAAATACGACGTGTGAGACGTTGTTCTGATGTAATGATGAGATAATCGTGTAACAAGGCTATTATTAAATGTTGACATGAAAAAGACAAATAGACGTGTTTCCATTTATATAGAGACAGTCCAGGGCCATCACGATGACGAAACAACCTGCATGAGTCGTGTATGTGGTCGCACGATCATGGCGCTCTTTCCTGTCTCGCCTCCCTATATTTAATTAAGTAATTATATTGAAAATGATTTAATATTTCTTTCATCATGAGAGAAATCACCAGATCTGTCGCCAATAGAACACATATGGAACTAACTTGGTCGTAAGTTGCTTGACAGGAATTACGTCAATAGCGTACGTGATTTGGAGCGTGCTTTGCACGAGGAATGGGCACAGACACCTGCTCACTTCACCCGGCGTCTCATAAGTTCAATGAGATGACGTTGTTTGGCTGTCATTCAAGCTAGAGGTGGACATAGCAGATACTGATTAGTTTGTGAGTTTTTATTCTGACACTTATGCTGTTATCATGGCTGGAATTCTCAATAATCTCATCAAATTATTTTTGTAAAAATGTTCATTATTCTGTCGATTGAATAAATTTTGTTACAAATCAATTTTTTGTCAATAAAATGGGGTTTATAATATAATATTAAATAAAACATTCTTACTGACTAAACTTTTTCCTCTCAGCATATATCTCAATATGTCAATGTTACCTCTTAATACGTAAATACATGTATGTATAATATAAAATATAGATATACATGTATAATAAAAAATAAAATACAAAAATAAAAATTTATGCATTTGCTAGGTTTCGAACCAGCGACCTTGAATTTTTCATTTCATATGATTATTTCCGTTCCTTCCCTTTAGCCGACTGAGCTATTTGGGTCCTAAAGGGCTGAGCATGTAACTATAGTTATATACTGTAAAAAAAGACATTAAATATGGGGAAGATAATTTTGGAAGATGAATCCTAAATTTTGTGAGTTATTATCAAATTCAAATAAACTGCACTATCAAATTTAAAAAGCAATTCAATTGTGATTTGTAAAAAACGTATTAATGATAGTTATGAAATTTCAAGTAAAATATTCCCATGTACGATTTATTTGACATACTAATAAATTATGTACAGCGGTATGATTTAACTTAAAACCTTGTAATTAATATTTTGTATATAGACCCATGGACGTTCTTGTAACAAACAGACAAGCTGCGTCTGTTCACTTTGTCAAGCGTTTGCCTTTTTCTGGCGAAGCATTTTACTGGCTCTGGTCGTTCCCAAATACCAAGTCATTCCTTTTTCTTAGAGAAGGGAAATATGGCATGGTTACCAGAGCTGTTGATGTTTTACTAGGACTCGGTCAAACGATTTGTTTTCTGCGTTTGTCATCGTGAGATGACGAAACAACCTGCATGAGTCGTGCATGTGGTCGCACGATCATGGTGCTCTATCCTGTCTCGCCTCCCTATATTTAATTAAATAACTATATTGAAAATGATTTAATATTTCTTTCATCTTGAGAGAAATTTGAAAAAAATATTAATGAATACATGTACACTTTAAAATGGATTAATTGGTAAATTTGCTATGTCCAATTCATACATTTCTGTACTTACTACCCCTTAGAAAAATTCATATTGTTTTAAATCCAACCTCCTATAATCGAAGACAGGAAGAGTGCCATGGTCAAAATGCAGTATTATGATAAACACAAATATATTTAAAAATACATAAAATGAATTTCTACGCACCCGGGTCACGTCAGTTTAATGCATTGCCTCTAATATTTAAAATTATGCAAACAATATGAAACCATTAAAATAGTTTTGTCGGAAAAATATTGGCATTTTGAGAGAGGTCGATCGAGGAAGTTATAACTTTACCACCGGACTTTCCTCGGCGATCTTCTATGCAGATAAATCTCGGATATCATAAGGTGAAAAAGTAGATCTACGAATTTAGTCTCTGTAGTAATGTAGTCTGAACTGCACAGAAATACGACGTGTGAGACGTTGTTCTGATGTAATGATGAGATAATCGTGTAACAAGGCTATTATTAAATGTTGACATGAAAATGACAAATAGACGTGTTTCCATTTATATAGAGACAGTCCAGGGCCATCACGATGACGAAACAACCTGCATGAGTCGTGCATGTGGTCGCACGATCATGGTGCTCTATCCTGTCTCGCCTCCCTATATTTAATTAAATAACTATATTGAAAATGATTTAATATTTCTTTCATCTTGAGAGAAATTTGAAAAAAAATATTAATAAATACATGTACACTTTAAAATGGATTAATTTGTAAATTTGCTATGTCCATTTCATACATTTCTGTACTTACTACCCCTTAGAAAAATTCATATTGTTTTAAATCCAACCTCCTATAATCGAAGACAGGAAGAGTGCTTTGGTCAAAATGCAGTATTATGATAAACACAAATATATTTAAAAATACATAAAATGAATTTCTACGCACCCGGGTCACGTCAGTTTATTGTATTGCCTCTCATATTTAAAAATATGCAAACAATATGAAACCATTAAAATAGTTTTGTCGGAAAAATATTGGCATTTTGAGAGAGGTCGATCGAGGAAGTTATAACTTTACCACCGGACTTTCCTCGGCGATCTTCTATGCAGATAAATCTCGGATATCATAAGGTGAAAAAGTAGATCTACGAATTTAGTTTCTGTAGTAATGTAGTCTGAACTGCACAGAAATACGACGTGTGAGACGTTGTTTTGATGTAATGATGAGATAATCGTGTAACAAGGCTATTATTAAATGTTGACATGAAAAAGACAAATAGACGTGTTTCCATTTATATAGAGACAGTCCAGGGCCATCACGATGACGAAACAACCTGCATGAGTCGTGTATGTGGTCGCACGATCATGGCGCTCTTTCCTGTCTCGCCTTCCTATATTTAATTAAATAACTATATAGAAAATTATTAAATATTTCTTTCATCGTGAGAGAAATCCCCAGATCTGTCGCCAATAGAACACATATGGGACTAACTTGGTCGTAAGTTGCTTGACAGGAATTACGTCAATAGCGTACGTGATTTGGAGCGTGCTTTGCACGAGGAATGGGCACAGACACCTGCTCACTTCACCCGGCGTCTCATAAGTTCAATGAGATGACGTTGTTTGGCTGTCATTCAAGCTAGAGGTGGACATAGCAGATACTGATTAGTTTGTGAGTTTTTATTCTGACACTTATGCTGTTATCATGGCTGGAATTCTCAATAATCTCATCAAACTATTTTTGTAAAAATGTTCATTATTCTGTCGATTGAATAAATTTTGTTACAAATCAATTTTTTGTCTATAATATAATATTAAATAAAACATTCTTACTGACTAAACTTTTTCCTCTCAGCATATATCTCAATATGTCAATGTTACCTCTTAATACGTAAATACATGTATGTATAATATAAAATATAGATATACATGTATAATAAAAAATAAAATACAAAAATAAAAATTTATGCATTTGCTAGGTTTCGAACCAGCGACCTTGAATTTTTCATTTCATATGATTATTTCCGTTCCTTCCCTTTAGCCGACTGAGCTATTTGGGTCCTAAAGGGCTGAGCATGTAACTATAGTTATATACTGTAAAAAAAGACATTAAATATGGGGAAGATAATTTTGGAAGATGAATCCTAAATTTTGTGAGTTATTATCAAATTCAAATAAACTGCACTATCAAATTTAAAAAGCAATTCAATTGTGATTTGTAAAAAACGTATTAATGATAGTTATGAAATTTCAAGTAAAATATTCCCATGTACGATTTATTTGACATACTAATAAATTATGTACAGCGGTATGATTTAACTTAAAACCTTGTAATTAATATTTTGTATATAGACCCATGGACGTTCTTGTAACAAACAGACAAGCTGCGTCTGTTCACTTTGTCAAGCGTTTGCCTTTTTCTGGCGAAGCATTTTACTGGCTCTGGTCGTTCCCAAATACCTAGTCATTCCTTTTTCTTAGAGAAGGCAAATATGGCATGGTTACCAGAGCTGTTGATGTTTTGCTAGGACTCGGTCAAACGATTTGTTTTCTGCGTTCGTCATCGTGAGATGACGAAACAACCTGCATGAGTCGTGCATGTGGTCGCACGATCATGGTGCTCTATCCTGTCTCGCCTCCCTATATTTAATTAAATAACTATATTGAAAATGATTTAATATTTCTTTCATCTTGAGAGAAATTTGAAAAAAATATTAATGAATACATGTACACTTTAAAATGGATTAATTGGTAAATTTGCTATGTCCAATTCATACATTTCTGTACTTACTACCCCTTAGAAAAATTCATATTGTTTTATATCCAACCTCCTATAATCGAAGACAGGAAGAGTGCCATGGTCAAAATGCAGTATTATGATAAACACAAATATATTTAAAAATACATAAAATGAATTTCTACGCACCCGGGTCACGTCAGTTTAATGCATTGCCTCTAATATTTAAAATTATGCAAACAATATGAAACCATTAAAATAGTTTTGTCGGAAAAATATTGGCATTTTGAGAGAGGTCGATCGAGGAAGTTATAACTTTACCACCGGACTTTCCTCGGCGATCTTCTATGCAGATAAATCTCGGATATCATAAGGTGAAAAAGTAGATCTACGAATTTAGTCTCTGTAGTAATGTAGTCTGAACTGCACAGAAATACGACGTGTGAGACGTTGTTCTGATGTAATGATGAGATAATCGTGTAACAAGGCTGTTATTAAATGTTGACATGAAAATGACAAATAGACGTGTTTCCATTTATATAGAGACAGTCCAGGGCCATCACGATGACGAAACAACCTGCATGAGTCGTGCATGTGGTCGCACGATCATGGTGCTCTATCCTGTCTCGCCTCCCTATATTTAATTAAATAACTATATTGAAAATTATTTAATATTTCTTTCATCATGAGAGAAATCACCAGATCTGTCGCCAGTAGAACACATGTTGGACTAACTTGGTCGTAAGTTGCGTGACAGAATGACGCCAATAGCGTACGTGATTTGGAGCGTGCTTCGCACGAGGAATGGGCACAGGCACCTGCTCACTTCACTCGGCGTCTCATAATATATTTTTCAAATATACGTATTTTAAATAATTTATTCATTTATATTTATAGTCTTTGTATTATGAATATTGAACTGACTTAACACCAAAACTCTTCAACATTGAAACAAAACCCTGTGGGGTAATTGAAACATACTTTGAATCAGAATTTTATGAAACTATTGAACTATGAATATTGAAATGACAGTAGGTTGTCATGGTAACAGTGACTTTATGGTTTTTGAATATTGTACTGATGTTCCCACCAAAACTCTACAACATTGAAACAAAACCCTGAGGGGTGAAACATCATACTTTGAATCAGAAGTTTATGAAACAATTGAACCATACCTAAAAATATTGATCATAACTTAGCCTCATATGAAACTGTATGATATTAATTATTGAACAGACCCTTCAAGGGACTCAAAATATTGATTACTGAAAACAAAAGAACCTTAAGGGACCTTAATTATTGATTTTAACTCATTATCCTCATTAGCCTCAATACATTGAGGCTATCTTGATTATTTTTATCCCACTATCGTACCAGTACAGTACAGTGGGACTAGGAAGCAGACTCGAGAATGATTTATCTAAGTTGAAAGTTGTTTCACGATCGAGCTAAATATAATTAAACAAAAACGGCTTTTGTTTACTAAGTGGAAATATACTAACATGTTAAAGGTCAAGGTCAAAGCAATTGGTCTGCTTACATTATATTTAGAAGCAACCTAACGGCTGCTCAATGCAAGTCTTGCCAGACCACTAGTGCTTTTTGTGCGTTTTGTACGCAAACGGCCTTACTGATGTCTTCACCGTCTATATTAATAGAATGATTTTTGCGCTTCCAATTAAATTAAATGCAAAAAGGTGATTGGCCGAGCTTGAATGTTAGGCTGAATGTCAAATTAAGGTCACACAATTATTCATTGATATTAATTATCCATATTGGGTGACAGACATAAACACGCCTAATTAAACAATTATTATGAACTAACTTTATTTGAAGTATAGTAACGTATTCAACATTAGTATTGACGGTGTTAAAGGTACTCATTCACAGATTTCAACTTAAACATCAACTTTTCCTGAAACTATCAACATTGTTTGGAAACATTGTTGAAGCAAGAAATTAGTGATTTGATAATGACAATTTTAGTGCATATTGACGAACAATTTCAAAAGATGGCGTTACAAGTAGTAAAAATCTACCCCGTAAGTCACGGTATAGACGATCTTAGTGCATTTCCGTGACTTTTAATATATATTTCTTGCAATCTATTGGTCAGAATATCATAAAATATTAAAAAAAATATTTTTTGACTCAATTACAGACACTGAATGGTATTTTGAAAATATGGATGATTTTAACCAAATCTGTGAACTAGTACCTTTAATGAAATGACAAATCACAAGTGAAATACTTAACAGTTGCATCTCTTTTGATCATAGTCGTGACATAACTGTCAGACTTAAGAGGAAACTATTTTATAAAGTTTTCAGCATAAGTGAAATTATTAACAAACATTGATTAATTATCGATGCTCATTAATAAAATTTCGCCAATCCTCGCCAATTCTCTCTTCCTTGAAAAGGCTATGGTTAAAAAACCATTCGTCTTGGGGAAGATTACTTTCATTTCGTTTGTTCTGTGAAAATGACATTACGGCGTAAGTGGTATGTGCGAGAAACAATGTACGCCACTCGTGAAAATATTGCATCCGTAGCTCACTCGTGAAATAAAAATCGATCTCACACCAAAATAAACAAATATCCTCTATTTATTATCCGTATTACATATTACAAGCACAGAAATACAACAAAGATAATATTGACAAATAACTATATGTATATTATTATAAGGCAATCGAGTTGAGCAACAAGTTCCGTTTATTCCATTCACGGGTTCGATATCCAGCGTGACAGGCTATACCCTTCCATAAAAAAGTGATATTTAGTATTGATTGACTTCTGTAGATGGAGCAGTTGTCGGCTACTTCTTGAATTATAAACGAGTATTGGTATAGAACAGTGTTCATAAAAGTTCGTTAGATGAGAGTCCGCCATACACATCGTCGATTATCCCACGATACATTACTCCGCTCAGTATGCTGCGTTATGTATAGGTCGTTTGCGTTAATGCTGGACCCCTATTTGCCGTAAATATCTTTTAAACTATAACAGCGATTTTGCTAAAAATTTTAATACAATCTTATTTCAATTTTTCCTTCTAGGATTTAAATTTTCAGAATTTTTAATAGATAAATAAAAAAGTTTTCCATAAGGTATAATGTAAAATATTTGGATTTTTTTATCAAAAATCCGGCGGGAGGTAAAATAAGCTGTTCTGATTATAACATTTTCATACTTCCAGTGTATTTATACAAAGTCCCGTGCGTTTACTGTAAATTCGTCGCTTAAATAAACACTCGACGGTCTACTGAATTGTAAAGCAGAGGCCCGTCTTTAAAATCGTACGTGTAGAATTTAATAGATTTTGACGATACAGACGACAGTGATGATGATATTTAAGTTTGTATATACTGTTATACTTTGTTATCAAATAAAATTTCTAACCGGGCCTCATATTTAGCTATTATTTTGTATCTACTGTTATGTGGCTGTTCTGATTATGGCACATACCCATTTAACAAAAGTCTCTTTTTGGCTTCAAAATTTGCATTGCATGTCTATGGGAAGTATGTTATGTAATAAAAGAAAAATTCTGAAATTTTGGATTTGAGAAGGAAAATGCTAGTTATGATAACATACAAAATTTGAGTTAATTCCATCCGATAGCTATTGAGATATTTCATGATTTTAGGGGTCCAGCTTTAACGCAAACGACCTATACCGTGAGCCATTTTGTTAGAAAAATCTCGTAGTCGTGAATAATTAATGAGGCAGTTTCATTGGTTCCGCAAGGAAACCACTGCGGAAAACACTGCGGAAAACTAGCCAATGAAATAACGTTTTATATCTAAGGTTTGGTTCACCATTCAAAAATTTTCTAAAGCGGTGATGTATGACGTTGATGTATGACGTCATTGTTATTGAACTTCGGAGTATTTAATTGTAACATGCGATTTCATTGGAAGAAGATTGGTCTCCCTGCCGCATGCATATTCATGAAAACGAGATTTTGCCAGTAAAATTGCCCACGGTACTTATGGAGTGTAACGAAGAAAGTACTGTGGTTGCCGACGATGGGCTTACATAACGTATTAAACGGTACTGACAAACGACGTAAAAATAAAATCAACAGTTGTTTGCTCGGCCTTGAATGAAATATGACTTTGACTTAATTAATTATTTTAATTAGTATGAACGACAGTCGGTATATAAGTTAAACAGACCTGTTGTTTCATTCATATACCACCAAAAGTATCCGACATTTCAACTTTATTATCAAAATTTAATAATTTGTTTAATTGGATTTGATACTCAAATACTTCAAGTTACGGTAAGTTTTTGTTCTTGCATTCACATATATATTATAGGTACATTGTATAAATGGTTGGTGATCGCTTGGAATCCCTGTGCTTGCATTGGGACGATGGTACATTGGAAATGTAACTAAATATTAGTTTTAATTAGCTTTAAAGTGATATCGCGCATATTATAGTGTAAAACTAAGAAATCACAGAAACAGAAAAAAGTGCATAAGCACTATGATTTTGGAATGATGCATATTTTGTATATACATGTATCTATTTGATCAGATCAGAATTATTTCAAACTCTGGATTTCATTAATTACAATATATGAGTATATAAAGTCGCATTAAGAATTAAGATATTATTTATGCAAATGATTTTTGTATGTCAGGTAGAAAAGGACAGAACTGTTTCAAACTCCATATGACAATATACGATTACACAATGTTGCATGAAGTTTCAGCATCATAGATATACACATGTCATATAAGTAATTGAAAAAAGACTGTAGAAAATCTAAATGAAGAAGACACAATCCAAGATACACGAATAGATATATTTGCTTTAAAAGGGTACTTTAAAAATGAATACTAGATCTACATTATATAAATAATTAAAAAAATGACATGTACTCTGGTTCGATATTCAACATCAGGACTACATTTGCATTAATTATTATTTATGAATGTCGAACGTCAAACTGATTCGATATTCAACTTCAGTTCGATATTTGCACATTATGCGAATCTCGAACGTCGAACTGGTTCGATGTTCGATATTGAATATCGAATATCGAACGTCGAAAGTTTTGCAAAGTTATTGGACCTACGTACTTTTCCAGATAAGCATTAAAACTGGATATTCAATCAGGACTATTCGCAAGCAATACACGATAGACGCGCATGTCTTGAAGCAGCTTTGTGCTTAAGGAAAATCAAACGATTGGCGAACGACCGACTTAATACCGTCGTAAGACCGTCGTGCGACTACGCACGTTTAATACAGTTATTTTTTGGCGATATTCACCATGACCGATGGCATAGTGGTAGCACGCCCGACAGGCACATGGAAGAGCTCACGTTCGAGACCAGTTGCGATTTTTTTTATCTTTTTCATTTCTTAAGGTTTTAATTTGTATTTTTTGTTATAGATCATTATCATATAATAAATATATATATAAATATATCTAATTAAATTAGAATAACGTCAGTGAATTTGTCTGATGTGAAACAGTCTATTCGATGGTTGTTAAAATGCAGCGATTACGTGTACGTTGGAAATCATAGCGCTGTGATACAGAATAAAACTTTATACCAGCGATCTTGCGAATACGTTGCTAATAAAACTTTTAAAGCGGTCGGTTAGATTGCTTCAACAAAACCATTACTTTAGTTAATTACTTCTAAAATTAGCATAATGCATTAATACAGTAATAAAACATGATGTTAATGAGGCATTGTTGAAGAGTTGCACAAAACAGACATTTAATGCACCATGTGTTTTCTTCATGCTTCTTTTCCCTAAGTCTTATTGTATCTATATAAACACCGACCTTGTCAACAAAGTTTTTAGAAGATCTTTAACAACTCGTTTACAACAGACTTGTAATTTTCAAGTATTTTAAGTAACATTTAAGAAGTGAATTAATTCTAAGTAAACTGTTATTGTTGTTATTTGTGGAGACTATTTAATCCACAGCAAGTAAGAATATTTGATACATTTTTATAAATATCATCATGCTATTTAAATACGGACGCATCATTTAACATGGAATTCACTTTATTCAGAATTCAATACATTTTATTCAACATGCACTATTAGCATTTCGATAGTCCATTAGTTTCACTATCTTTTTTATATGTTTATATCAAACATGCATTTTGTCATCGTCTTTAATGCAGATATTGAATCACAGTGACAAGAATATCAAACTACTAAAATTACAAATTACTTTATATACTTTGATTCATGTGTAATAATATACATTATACGTTAAAACATAGAGGATATTTGTCGGTATCGGAGTAAGATTGATTTATATTTCACCGAGTAAGCTCAGAAATCATATTTCTACGAGTGGGGTGACCACGAGTGAAAATATCATTTACTGAGCTCACGAGATATGGTATATGTCAAATGATACATTCCTTAATCAAATAACATGGTGTTGTAGTCCATATTTTTTTATTGTGGGTTTACTGTTTGTTTCTATTTTGCTGTTGATGACAAATCACGTGATCACTAGAATCAAAATTGGCTGGTCGATTCACTGACTGGATTTCATTTTATTTAGTATATTTCAATTTAACACACTTAGTGGCAATAAAACAATGTCAAATGTTTAACTTTAAACGTGATGCTGCAGGTTGTTTTATCCAAAAGCAGATTTTATCACAAAATTAAAACATACGCAAAACACCAGCAAACACTCTAAATATAAGTGAATATGTGGGCTGAAAATTTATAAATTTGTAATTTTATTAATAGTAAAACCATTATGTGACACTTCCGCTTTAATTTTCATGGGGTCATGCTTATATATCTACATCGCAAAACCTGTCGCATGATATCGTGCTCTTTTAGCGTTTAGCGTATGCTGCGACATTTAGCGGCAGAGTTGTGATGTTTAGTGTCAATTGCGACATTTAGCGACGTTGTGACATTTTGCCACGCTACAACGCATTATACTTCACAACGCATTATTATATATTTTCAGAAATCAAAATGGATCTGTATTATTTGTTGACAGTCTTGACTTGGTCGGTATCAATGACTAATGGCTTGTTGAGAGACATCAGTGGATATAAGGACTTTATAACAACAATACACAACTTTTATAGAAGTTATGAGAAAGCCGCCGACATGAAAGAACTAGTAAGTACTATGTTGTTGAATTATTATAATGTATGGGCATATAATATATTGAGGATATTTGTTCATTTCAGTGTAAGATCGATTTTTATTTCACGAGTGAGCTAAAGATGCAATATTTTTACGAGTGGCATAGCCACGAGTGAAAATATAATATCATTAGCTCACGAGTGAAATAAATAGATCTTACACTGTAATAAACAAATTTTCTGTTTATTATATGCTTGAAACTAGATTTTTTTAAGTTTAAGTATGATATGTCAACAGAACGGTGCATCCAAACAGTGAAATGAACAAATTTATTTTCATTGTTTCAAAACAGTGGAATATCGATTTTTATTTCACCGATGAATCCCGATTTTTCCCTGGGAAGCATATAGTAAAATGTAGTAACATATGTAACAGTAGTTCAGTGGTAGGACATGTATTTAATCGAGAGGCCCTGGTATCGAACAAACTCCCCGCAGCGGTTATTTTCCTTTATCAACTCAACCCAAAGACAACTCAACCCGAGACAACTCAATCCCCTACTAACGGGTAGAGTTGTCCCAACATTGGTAGAGTTATCCACGGGTTGAGTTGTCTTCGGCTTGAGTTGTCCTTTACCCGTAACATTCGCTAACAGTCGTTACTGAGCTTGCTGCTGGAGTAACAGCTGTAAAATCGTTGAACATGCATCAGCATGAAACAATAGGCTTTAAAGTGCAATAACTTTATACTTTTACACTTCAGTAACAAAATTGATACAATAATGTCTGACGTAGTTTTGTTTTTTCTATCGTCGTTTATTTTTTCACAGACATGGGATCCATACCTCCAAAAACGAGCTGAGCAATGGTCCGAAAATTGTTATTGGGATCACCAACGAGATGGCCTTGGTGAAAACTTGGCTTACTTCTGGACCAATGGTCATGCTGAGATGACCACTATGGAAGTGATATTAAAATCCAGCCAAAATTGGTGGAAAGAAGTGAACGACTGGAGCTGGTCGCGTGACTGTGGCAAGGCTTGTCATTATACTCAGGTAAGAACAAGAGTAAAGTCCAACTTACGGCTTATCCCAAGATAGACATGTACACTGTAAAGCAAAACATTAAACTTTCGAACACTTTTTGAACGGGGCAACAGATCACGACCACCTGTTAAAAGCATGTTTCACACTATAACATTAGATGTTCCAATGTGCACACCTTGTGAACATTAATGTGCTGTTCTGTGGTTGAACCCTCTATGTTCAGTAAGTGAACGGCACGTGTTCAATACTTAAACGTATAGAGTGTTACGACTAAGTCAATAAAATATGTTTAAACTATAGTATTAGTAATAGTATTGTTTATTGAAACTGACTTTGTTTTTTGTACTATAACATTACTAGTGTTTCCAATGTGCACACCTTGTGAACATTAATCATCAACGGTTCTTTTCTGTGGTTGAACCCTATATATAATATGTTCAGTTAGTGAAGGGCACGTGTTCAATACTTGAACGTTTAAAGTGTTACGACTATGACAATAAAATGTTTGATCTAACTAAACTATTGTATTGTTTTAATGAAACTGTCTTTGTTTATATATTGTATACGCAATATTTACATAAACCACCTGTACGTAAACGTTTTAGAGAAAGCCTTTTCAATACTATTGTTAAAATTGCTTTCATAATTTTGTTTTGTTTGAAATTTTATTTTATTTTTATTAATTGGGGGTTTCCACATTAAGGTAGAGCCTCATAAGTATGCAAGTTGCGCACATAAACAAAAAACCACTTAGATCGTATAACTCTTGCTTTTTTTTTAAAGAACAGGACATATTTTTATGATAACTATCGATAATATGGGCATGGGTCAGAAAACATAGTCAAGCAGTTCTTATCTAAATCTGAGTCCATTTATATTCCGTAAAAACCATAATATATATAATAATTATTATATTATATTGTTGTCAATATTTATTTGAGTGCGCTTAAAATGACAACAAATAAAATCCCAGTTTAAAACATCTAATTATAATTATAAATGTCGAGAAAACGCCAGTCTTAAGTTTTGTCTGAATAATCATCTTCCATTGATAGACAATTTAAGACATTTAGAAGAGCGTTCCAACATGTTGGTCCAACATGATTTTACTAATCGGCCACCTTGGTTCTATTTCTTACACCAGTAAACTAAACGCTATACCTTGAGATCGTAAGTGGTGTTGGCATTGCTAGAAATTTCAGTTATGTATAAATGAATTTTCAAAACATGGCATGTTATTGTACTTTTAATTTTGAATTTATCCGTTTATAAATGTGGGAACAAATGAGTCCACGCTATTGTCAGCAGTTTCAAAGTAGCTATTATTGTGAAAACAATATTAATAATTCAGTACGAAGGGCTTTGTGAATAAGAATGAAGATATTACTCGCTTGTTTTTATATACATAGATAATAAAAGAATATTTCTAAATATATTCACCCATTTCTACTTTACGACAGTTTGGCTATTTTTTTGTTAAATCGACGCGCCAAAATAAAAAAAATTCACTTATACTCACATGCACTTCATTCTCGTTCCCAGAGCCTTGTAAGATTTTCGATACTAGCTCGAGAATCTTGATAACCTCAGGGTACGAGAATGGCGCACTTTTGTTGACATAAGATTGTTAATATGTATATTCCAGATGATTTGGGGTAGTACAGAAAGAATAGGCTGTGCTTTAAGTAAATGTGGAACTTTAAAAACTGATACTGGCAGAGACTACAATGATGCCGATTTCTTTGTTTGCTTCTACGACCCTCCGTAAGTGATTTTCAAATTTTTCTTTCGGGGATTTTTAATTTCTCCATGAACCTTATTTTTACTGAAAATTGAACAATAAATAAAAGAATGTATTTCATATTTTATTTAAACTATGATATGTTTTATATATATTTATTTATAAGGTCCATGATTTGATGAAACGTATTGTTGCCTTACCAAGGATACAATCCGAAAATTAAAATATAAATTCATGTAGTTACGTCGGTTTAAATCAAACCCGTCGTTTTAGTTTGTTTTCAACATATGCTATTGGTGAGTTTTTAGCTGTGGCAAACTTAAGCATATTTATATTTATCTTTTTACTTTTCTACAGAGGTAACTTTTTTGGAAAGTATCCATACACTTTGGGTGAATCATGCAGTAAATGTGCCCCTGGCGAAGTTTGTAATGGCGGACTTTGTTCAAAACCAAAACAACAACAGACAACAGTTATTGCTGCCCCAACCATTTTATCAACAACTCGTAAACCTCCGGGAATCTTCGACAAAATCCGGATACAGAAAAATCAAAATGGCGCATCCGCTACTTATGTTCAACAAATACACGGCGAGCCAGAGCAGAAGAATCGAACAAGTTCAAGGTCGAAACCAAGAAAATCTACGTTTATCAGAAGAGTAATATATCGATGGGTTATTTGAGAACAAAACTAACGTCCCAGTTGGTTTAATATTTTTTACGGCATTACGTAATATTTTAATGCGTTTTCGGCGCATGCGTGGCATTTCATCTTATCGATATACGATATTCAAACATTGTTTGCCTCATCAAAATAACACAAAAGGGAGACAATCCAGATATCATGTCTAAACATGCTCAGGAAAGTTATTTCAATTGAGAAAGCCGATTTCTATTTTACGTCTGTTTAAGTACAGTTCAGGGTAAATGCATCACTGACAAGTGCCATCATCACAATTTCAAACACTTGTTTAGTGTGTTTTTCTCTCAACTTTTGAAGTTTGTATAATTTTATGATGTCTGAAGGAGTTCTTCCAAATAGTTACGAAAGATACGTTCACTTAGCAAAAAGCAATTAACCGCTAAGCTATTTGTCTGCTTTGCTTTATCTTGAACACCGGCTTGTTTATATAAGGTCCATGGTGTTATTCTTTTGTTGATTAGCGCTCCATTCAGACTTCACCTGCACTAAGCCATGAGTAGAGCATTCCATGAACGAATAGTGCATGGTTAAAAGCTGTTCATATACTGCTTACAGGTTGTTTGGATTGCAATGAAAGATTCAGTAAAGGCCCGTGGTCAGAATAGAAACAGAACAAAACAGAATATTTTTAAAGAACGTGTACATACAATGTAGTTTTAATAGCATTCACACAAGTAATGTATATTAAACAAACTCAATGTATAGGTGTCGGTAAAACATCAGGGATTAGATTAGTACTTTAAACTATTCACTTGGTATTTTATTGTTTCTTTTTATCTGATTGTACACATATTTGAATCAATATCTTTATGCTATAGTTCGTACAAATCAACAGTTTGTAAGGTGGATAAACCACTAACTACTTAGTCAATCATGCTTGTAATTAGGAACTTATGTCAGTTATCTTTCCCTGATAAATTCTGAAGCAATCCTATTGGTAAGTAGGTCCTTACAATTGGAATCCTCGGATTTTATCATTGAATTTATATGTAAGGATAACAAAATATTTCATCTAATATCTTTCTTGTTAATTAAGATATTAACAGAAGTGATGAAATTTAAATCGTTCTTTACCCTAAAAATACTAAGCTTTAATTTCAAACAAATTAAATGATTTACAAAAAAGTTAATTAAGATTAATTTTGGACAATTGACAATTGCCATTAATAAGTAAGGGTAAATTCCAACTAATAGGACCTACCTATTTAAAGAGTATGCAAGGGGAAATTACTGACTAAAGTCCCTTGTTGTAGAACACTGTACCGTTACATCAACACAACACTCGCAAGAACATATTAAAATGGACCATTCCAAGTGCGACCTTTTTATTTGAATAACAATACATTTACCCACAAATATAAACATGTGCTCTTTTGTTAACACCTTGTTTGTGGGACAAAAAGTAACTGTAAACCTTTGTTAAATGTGCTTTTAAGTAAGGTCATGGAAAGGTCCATTATTACAAAATGTAATATATAATATTTTATTGTCATCCTTAGCATCATCTGTCGTGGATTAGTTCATTGTTCTGTTTACATTAATCAACATGGTTTTTAAATGAACTGTATATAAAGTAACATTACTCATTCATTATACATTAGTCACTTAATAATCATCTTGTATCTTTGTTAACTTTTAGATATTCAGGGTAATTTAATTATTAGTATTTATCTTATGTGTCTTATAAAGGCATGTATATATTATTTGTATAAATAAAATGAATGAATAAAAGAATTTCTATTGTGTATATATATGTTTTATGGTGATTTCGTTTGATGACATACATGTTTTCTGGTAAAGTGAGGGGTGATTGGATGTTCACATCATTTGGCGCAACGCTGAAGCGTTGCTCTCTGTTTGTTAGTTTTGATCATAATGTCGCTGCTTGTGGCACTTTTCGCGTTTTTTACTGCTCTACACATTACTCTCAAATAATAAAGGGGACTGCCATATTGGCTAGTTTAAAACGCAAACTTATTATTGTGATAATTCAGCCAGACTCGAACAAACAGTATTCACCGTTTATTGATACAGATACTTTCTTGGGGACGGTCTAAATCACTGACTGATACACTGACACCATATACAAAGAAGGATTATTGGGCCATGAATGTTGATAATCCGGTTGTATTGTATATAGGTGCTTATGTTTTAGTAAACGTAAATATATTTCTTTTATCAACGTCCAATAAGCAAAGTTTTTAAAGTTTAAAAAAGGAAGCAATTTATTAGAATTAAGTAAAGATTTATGAACTTTTCCACTTAAACATGGAATGTTTTACATGTTCTATGTTATATCTCATTAAATGACAGAATGCTATAGAATTATTTGGACTCTTATTTACGCATTTTTATGCTTTGCATTATTATTTTTTTTAAATATATCTTTTTACAAAGGTGAACACGTTGTCATGTATTAATATTTCACAGAATGTATTGGTAATAACAAATGTACATGTGTAACTAAGACGTAGTCGGTCGATCCGGGGGTCGAGGTTTTATACTTGCAGGAAGTACGCGCGATGCATGCCGGGAAAATTATATTTCACATTTTATAAAAGATAAAATATTTTTTTATTCTAGAAATAGATTTAAAATAAACATTCTATGAAAAATAACCATAATTTTAAAATTTCCACGCATAAAATGACCGTTATACAGGTTTAGTGGTCATTGTATGTTATGAAAGAAAGGTGCGAAAATTGGCTATAGTAAATTTATATATGAAATAATAAGATATTTTCTCAGCGGGATGAATAACCAAGTGGATGTGATACTTGACTTGTAATCCGAACATTGTAGGTTCGAATCCCACTACGTCTCTATCGCCAAAATAAAAAACGTCCGTCAATGCAAAAATACCAAAAGTCCGAAATTACCAAAAAGACCGAAATGCAAAACGGACCGGAATACAAAAATGACCGAAATGCAAAATAGACCGAAAAGACCGAAATGCAAAAATGACCGAAATGCCAAATCGACCGAAAAGACCGAAATGCAAAAATGACCGAAAAGACCGCAATGCCAAACAGACCGAAATGCAAAAATGACTGAAATGCAAAAAGACCGAAAAAAACGAAATGCAAAGCAGACCGTAATTGTAAAAAAAGGACCGAGAGAGTAGGGGAGAAAGAGTAAGGGAGACAGGGGGAGAAAGAGAAATGTATAAAGAGACGGGATGAGAGAGGGAAGGGAGAGAAGGAAGCGGGAGAAGGAGAGGGAGGGAAGGGAGAGAAGGGGAGGGAGGGATGGGAGAGATGGGGAGGAAACAGTAAGGAGAAAGAGTGGGCGAGGGAGAAAGAAAGGGAAAGGTACCAAGGGACGGAGAAAGAGAGATAGAGTAACAATTGTTGGGCTCTTATTTGCGCTTATTCAATGCTTTGCATTAATTTTTTCTTGGTATTTTAATAAAAGTAGAGTTAAAATTCTGCTTCCATGAACATATTGAGCCACATTTACACTTTTGCACGATAATAATTCATTAATATCATCTTCAAATAGTTGACACTCACACTTACACCAGGATAGAGTGAAACAAATATTGATACATTTCTCGCTCGAGGAAATTAGCGTCCCTGGTGGGTTTCGAACCCTGGATTTCTCAATCCCATAGCTCGCGTCCTACTATAGAACCACTGCCCGCGACTGTCACGTTATTTTACTTTGTAAGCTGTTCATGGGCTAAAGAGCCCATAAAATTGACCGTACGCACATGGCACAAAACAACACACCCGTACGGAGCCGTAGCTGGAAGATATGCAAGTTTAACCCATACTCGGTCCTGATTTTGTTCACGATTTGACTTTGAAACTGATACGCGTATCCTGGGCTCATCTCATGGACCCTCGTAAAACGTAACAGTCTGTAATGGTATTTTTATGTTTATGGGACTGTAGCATTACTCCGAAAGTAATTTTACTCTTCTCAAGTTTAATTATTAACCATCACTTCCACTATTAATCATTTATATTAAGATTTGGATACTAGTACATGAACGTCTAAACTTAGGGAACCCGGGTTGATAGCGCAGTTGGTGGCGCGCCGGGATTTGAAATCTTGTGTCCCAAAGGGGGTACGGATTCGAATCCCGCCCGGGAAGGTTATACCCTTTCGTGAAAATTTGACAAAAATGTCAATTTTCCTCCATTAATAAGATATATGGAGAAGTTTCCGACCTTGTGGAAGATTAAGTGAGTACTGAGGTGCGTTCAACAATGCGAGCGCTCGAGGCGACATTGAGCGCTCTCGTTCTGAACGCTGGAAATTGAATGATGAACAGCAAAATACTTTATTTTTTCCAATTTCAGTATTTTTGCATTTTATTTAACTGTCAGAGACGCATACTTAAACTCACTTATTTGAATACTCGATTATCGATAGTGAAGACATAAATACAGTAGCAGGTATTCAAAGATGGCGGTTGGAAAAATTTAAATTTTTATCTCGAAGAATTATCCCTGAAAAGTGGGGCGCAAACTTGTGTCTTACTTGTTCTTCATAGCATATCCACACGATGCATATAATAGAAGTCATTTGGTACAGTAAATTGTAACATAATGATTTACATAAGATAAAAATGTGAAAGATCAGGCTCATGTAGAAATAATTGTTTCCCTTCCCGCTATTTTCAATAATGTCCTGTTTGACGCCATCTTGGATTTTACAGCGAGCGCTCGCAGTCGTTTAATAGCCTAACAATACACGAAGCAGGCGCTCGCATTGATGGAAGCACCTCTGGTTATAGACAATGGTCCAGGGAAGCTAAGTTAGGTGCGCTGGACGCTGTAAATGACCTAAATTGCATAAAAACCCTGTGAAATATACTAAGTTTAGGGTTTGCTCATTCAAATATGACCCACAAACACAACATACGCAATGTAATAAAACCGCAAGCCGAACCCAACTCCTACGATAATTGTTGCTTTTGTTCAGGAAAATACAAGTGGTAAAAGGTCGCCTGAAAACAATGTACATACTAGCATGTTTGTTTATTATTTATTTGTTTATCCATGTTCTAAACATGTGTATATAAAACCACAATGAAATCTATCATAATCATGCAGATTTTACCTATCAACAAAAATTTAATAATTTTTATACATTTGACATTTATGTCCGGAGCGGTATAACCTAGTGACATACACATGTATAACTCTCGTCTGTTTTGATTATACTAACATGAGTAAAACGTTTGTTTAATTATGTTTTAACTTGTTTACAGAAGATGTATATTAATTGATGACATAAATTCTAGACTTTCATAATTTTTTATATTATCACCGAATTTTCCCAATGATACTTAAACTAATCGCTTATTACGTCGTTTTTTTATAGCTAAATTGCTGACTCGTAATTTTTGTTATATGCTTTCATATAATCAATGTAAATACATGTATAAATATATTTTTGGATTCAGTTCAATTTATAGAGCATGTTGACGGAACCAGGCGGAAGCTAGCTTTCGAGTGGTAATCGTTGGATAGGTAAATATTGGACAGTCAGCTCCCAAAGGTGTAAATCACATGCATATAAACATACATCGAGCAAGCAACTGGATTCTATTTGCCTGGAATAGGAATGGTGAACAGCAAAATACTTTAAATTTTCCAATTTCAGTATTTTTGCATTTTATTTAACTGTCAGAGACGCATACTTAAACTCACTCGATAGTAAAGACATAAATACACTTAGTAATTATTCAAAACAGTGGGAATAATGTATACACAACTGACTGTTGAATAAAATTTATCTGTACCATTGACCTTACACCTAACATATTTTCTCGTATGTCTTGGCGTGTCAACAAGAATATTGGATTTTTTACAATAACACCCATTCTCGTACCCAGAGTCTAGACTTCAGACGAAGGCCCTATGTAAGCAACGATTGGATTGGTTAATATTTTAATCGCCAGATGTCGCTTGTCGCGAAAAGTTTCGGCAAAGCATACTGATTGGTCGATATCGGCCAAAATTATGACCTTTCATTCCTGAAATTAGCTGTGTGGCGCCAGAGGCTAGTATCGAGAATCCTACTAGACTCTGGGTACCTCGGGGTACGAGAATGAATAGCACCATAAATAGCAAACTTTTTTCTAACATGATTTTATCGTACAATCCATTGAGTTAATGATGTGAAGTCAGCGAACGGGCATTAGCCTAAAACGCTGGCAATGTATCAACCATTAATTGAGTTTTAAAAGGCGGGACATTAATGATTTGATGATGTTTAGGCTAGCCTTTCGAAGCACAGAATAGTTTCTTTGACAGTTAGGCAATTTTGAAGGTCAACTTGATATTTTACTAGATGACCACTAAATTTAGTACGGAATCCGAATTGTGTTAAATGAAATAAAACTAGACGCATTTAAATGATGTCAGCTTCGTTACATAAGGAAGGTACATGTATAAACCTTTTGAAGCTGACTATGTTCATAGCTTGTTAAATTAAGACACTGTTTTAAAGGTACTCATTCGGAGATTTTAACTTAAATATCAACTTTTCTAAAACTTTCAAAATTGTATTGAAATATTTTTGGGAGCATGAAAGTGGTGTTCAGATAATGAAAATTTTAGTGCAAATTTACATATAACTACAAATGATGGTATTTCATGTAGTAAAAATTTACCACGTATGTAACAACATAGACAAAAATAGTGCATTTTTGTGACTTTTAGTGTATATTTCTTGCAATCTATAGATCAGTTTGTTTTAAAACATTAAGAACTAATGTTTTGACACAATTACAGACGCTAAATGATATTTTGAAAATGTAGAAAAAATTAAACCAAATTTGTGAACTGGTACCTTTGACATCAGAGTTTTAGTGTTAAAAAGTAATTACCTCCTTTTTAAACAATTATCTACATTTCCCGTCGGATGAGTAATTTTATTACCAACACTGTATATTGTTACTTTGCAATTGTCTGAGGCGCATACATTAACCCCACTGATTTAAATACTAACTACAGTACTTTGTTGCTCAAGATCGATAACAATAGATGTCCATATTTATGAACATGGATGATGCAGTATTTGATATTTTCTATAAAACAATTGTTTCTTTGTCGGGGTCCATCCCTCTTGTGCCCCAAACAACTGCATCTTTGGGACCAATCTACTAAAACCGATATCATAAAAGCGCTATCAGCGACTTGATACTTCAATAGAGATAGTTTGTTAAATAACCGTACAATAAAATTTTGATTTATGACACTTTAAACTATGAAGACCTTTTTATGACCAAATAAAAAATGAAAAAGGATGTGACGTCACAAACTATGTTTTGTAAATGATTAAAAAAGATAACATCAAAAAAACTTCAAATGTATTTCATGCCTGTACATGTGTACGATTGCATTTTGACACGAGGTGACATGGCGGCAATACGTTGTTCAAACATCAATCTGCTTCAATCTGACGCCCTCCCATTGGTCTGTACCTACCAGGAACAAGAGTCCTCATAATAGCACTTCAATTCGCATTCTTATTTTTATAAAATAGGCTTGTTAAATCGCCAAAAGCATATTACGCAAAATTGCTTAACTGCAATAACACCTGCGAAGTAATTAACGAATTTACATTAATTAGCACTTTATTTAACATGTATCCCAACACGCTTTTTACCAACCTCATGTTGCTGACCGACATCTCTCTAATGACAATGATAGTTTTGACATGCCTATCCCGTCCTAGTCCAACATAACTACTATAAATGTATAAAAAGAAACTACCATTTACTGTTTGACATGAAAAAATACCGGTGGTGGTTATGATTGATTTTAACATAGTTTAATAATGCGCAGATTTGCACGTGATGTTTAGTTTTTCTGAGTGCATATAAATCACGGATAATTTGCTATATAAGCGTTATTCTTTATATTTTGTTTTAAACAAATTGAACACGTTAGTTACAATTGGAATTATCTAAAACATTTTGAACGTAAGCCTTTATTAATTACCTATAAATTTGACAATTTTTGTGAATAATCAGAAATTTAAAAAAATGATTATACCAAGTTTGTTATTGAACCTCTTTGGCAAGTGTGACGTTGGCACACCCTAGAACCTGGTTTAAATCCCCAATGGATTTTATTTTGCAACTGTCCGTTCTCAGGAACCAATTAAGTTTTTGCTTTCATTATTTATTTGTGGCGTCTCTCTTATGACACAAAAAATCAAAATAAAATCTGATAAAATTCTTCCTCTGCTTATCGGCTGTTAGGTAAGTCTGTATTTTTTGCAATCTCCGCAAACAGATATCCTGTAGAGCATTGTCGTACAGGATCTCTACTGTCTCCGTGGAAGGTCATGTCGAGATGAACTTTATGTCGACCAATCAATGCGTAGCTTTCATCTAGACGAAACACTATTAATAATATTTTATTTCGTAATTTCTATTTTTTACCTAGGTTTGCAAGCTATTTTAACAGCGGTATTATTCACAGTCTGCGATTGGACGGCACATTTCAAATTGCGTGACGTAGATGATGTAAACAAGTTACGTATCATAACAATTTTGTCATGAATATTATGATGAAAAAGGTCACCTGAACGCGACCTTCCTTTGAAAAAGGCCAAATCTAAATTACCCTTCCACAAGGCCGGAAACGAACTGCCATCTGCACTGTCTTAATTGCGAACCAAACCGTGAATTTTTATCTGCAGTTCGTCGTGGCAGCTCTATGTTTATGTTAATTCCTGCCTTATATGACTTTGTGTATAACATTTTCCTCTAAGTATAACATTTAGCTAAGGTTTAAACATAACCACACTTTAATATATTTGAGGAACTAATCGGAAAAATGAGACGACAGTCTTGAACGACTGAATGCTTGACAAAATTTATTTAATGTAACACATTCTAAGTACGATTAGAATCTAAATGTCGAAATGTTACGATAAAATCTTACTTTTTAAGAATTTGTCACAGTAAATTGTGTTCATATTTTTTCAGAACGCTAAAAAAATGTGCAAGTTATTACTGTTGATCTTGTCTTTTGTGACTTACTGCTCATGCGTACTGATAAATATTCGTCCATTTCATGGAGCAATTCTTGAAGCACACAACTTTTATCGTAGAAATGAACCAGCATCCAACATGAGACAGCTTGTAAGTATATTTATAAAAAGCAATCCCCCAAAAAAACTTAAATACTCAAAGCTTGATGTTTCCATCTGACTGTTTTTAGATATGTTTTTTGCAAAATTCAATGCATCTAGGACATGTACTAGTATTCCTGCATTTTGTGAACAACTCAACAATATTTGGCTTGTAATGGTTAAATGGTGTATAAAAATTTACGGCAAGTTTTTGCGTTCACAATATGTTTACTATATAGCCTATACATGGCTACACTTCAACTATACTTATAGACATCTGACTGTTATATGATTAATATCTGAAGATTTTAGTATGAATGTACATGTATCTATATATTTTTACATTATTATTACACTGTCAAGTAACTGATCAAAATATGTTCAAATATATTTAGTCTCACCATAGCTAAACTCATTTAAACTTTTAAAGACTACTACTTTGTATTAGTTTGTAGCAAACGTTTGTGTCGTACAAAAGTTCGGACACGAGAATCTCCATACACAATCAAACCCAAACATGCAGTGCCTCCAGTGCTTTGATTTACATTATGAAATCTATCATTTGTCCAAACTTAATGTTTATCGTGTTGTTATCTTTCCCAATTGAAAGAAATATAGTGTGGGAGGTGATAGTCAAAATAAAGGCAACTAGTCGAGTAAACGTGTTTGCTGGTTAACGATTATGCTAGTGTGATAAATTGACATTTATTGGTGTGGAGTAACACTAAGCAGCGCATCTTGCAGAGCAGACCAAAACTGTTATTTCTCCTATTACTAACAATGGTGACGTACGAAAGTACAATGCCCTGCAAAAGTTCTTGGACAAAAATGTGATTAGGTCGAAATGATTCAAATTTATCTATATAAAGAAACAAAGAGACATATGATTCAAACTGTATTACACGATTAAGCAAATGTGGCTTGCATGCTCAGATTTTCTCAAAATGTCATAGTTTCTAAGAAATTTTTGAGGGCACAGTATTATCTAAAATGAAATAAGTAAAGGTACATACATGTGCATGTATAAGAAGATTATTAAATTTTGATCATTTAGATTTTGGTTATTTTTATCTAATCGAATAGGGCTCCATAACTAATGCAATTGGTCTTTGTTCGTCTCCATTTAGGTTTTGATTTTATATTTAAGGTATGGGATCCATATTTAGAAAGAAGAGCCATGCAATGGAGTGAAACATGCTATTTTGAACATCAGCGACGAGGTCTTGGTGAGAATTTATCCTATTTTACAAGTACAGGTCGTCCTCTACCACCACGTCAGGTAGTACAAAGGTCTATTGGTTTATGGGCTGCAGAGAAAAGGTTATATAGATGGTCGCCACAATGTGGAGCTGCCTGTCATTACACACAGGTTAGTACCGACTTTAATTTCCTCCTTTCTGACATGTTTCACCGTGACGCATTTTTTATTTTTGCTACCAAATCATTTTAAAAATATCAATTTGTATACCATTTTGTGAAATGTTAAAAGTTTGGCGGCCATATTGGACGCCATCTTGGATTCTAAATACACGTATCTAGAAATATGTACAACGGCTTTATAATCCGCTAACGTAGAATATTATTTTTCATGTTTTCGTAAGCATGATATATATACATTTTGTATAAACAAATCTACAAGAGCATCTTGTCTAGCTATGGATGTGATCTCTTTTCTACGTTCAGGTCATAGGAAGAAACCGCTAAACTAAAGCTCTCGATCTGGGCATTTTCGCACCATAGCCGTCCGATTATTGCCACTCAATCCACCTCTTTCTTGTATCAATGAAAATATATTCATTAACAAAAGATATGAAAACTGTCTTACAATTGTGAAGTAATTAAACTATAACATGTAATAGAGACACAATAAACTTCCCAAACCATTTGCTTTTTAAGGTCAAGTTTTACAGATGCATTGTACATGTATACCACTTCTTGAAATGGGAGATGCTTTTATAAGAGCACGCTATATTCATTTTTACACAAACATTGAATATGATAACATGACTCAAAATCGGGATTGAGCTTTATAATGCAATTTGAAGGAAGCTTTTTGTTTTATCCCTTTAATTTATTTTTTATTAAACATATTGTAAACAATCATACTGTTCAAAGTCTTAACAACTAACTTCTACTTTCGGTTTCGATCTACTTTCACTTTGAGATGCAATGAATAACATAATCACATTGCTGAGAAAAAAATCATTTATTGAAAAAGTTCTTAGGCATCTGCGGTGTTTGAAATATCGCGCTTGTATAAAACACGCTTGACCGAGATAAATAATCATTTCCTTTACTGGTCATTGACAGTACTATTTTATATAGGGGCTTTAACCTCTCAGAAATGGACAGCTAAGGTCAAGTAACACAACTCATGTAGCCTACAATACTTGTACAACATGACTTGTAACAAGTTTTCACAACTTCCTTGATTTTTGTGTTATTTTTATTATTGTTTAGTTTTGTGAATGGCAAATTCGTATTTTTGATGACCACGCACGTTCTCGTACATTCCCGTATATTCTCGTCCAATCACATTCAAGCTATCCTTGTTAATAATGACTATTAACACAAAACATGAACGAAATATTGACATGCGCCATTATAAATGTAGTCGCGTGACAAAATGTCGCTTTACTTTAAGTGCTTATTGTAACAGATGGGTTCTTTCGTGAATTTATATTGAAGAGCAAATATTATATAGTTTGTAAAAATTGACTTTAGAAAAATTAAATGGTTTCACGGAACAAGATTAAAGTTAAAAATGTTATAGTGCTGTTTAAAATCTGTTTCCATGTACAAAGTACGTACATGTTCAGCCGATTTTACCAAAAACCGATTTTACTTAAATCCCTGATCATTGAAAACAACTTCAAGCAGGCGACCCCTGACAGTTCGTTCCGATTTACACCAGGGTGGGGGTGAAACAACTTGTGGTAAATTTCTAGCTCAAGAAAATAAGCAGTGTCTCTTGTAGGGTTCGAACACGGGACATCTTGACCCATAAGAGCGTCCTTCCACCGAACTACTGCTTCTGCATATGATAAGTGAAAATAATTGCAGTATTGACGTAAAAATATTAGCTGCTATCCATGACAAACCAAGTCCGAAAATTGCGTAAATGAGTCATCGGTAATACATAATGATTGTTAATCAGAAAAAAACTCTTCGTTATGTAGTGATAGACACACGGGGTCCGTATTGTCAAGCATCGTACGACTGATTTTACTCGTAAATCTTTATGTAGTGTATTGCTAAATTATCCTATGATTTATGATAAAATGCTGCCGTGTTCTTTAAGACAGTGTACATATTTTGGCATACATTATCATGGTATTATTTATATTTTCAGCTTATATGGGCTAGAACTGCTAGAGTTGGTTGTTCCCTCAGTTACTGTCCAGTATTGAGAGTCGGGCGTGGGTCTTTACAAAGAAATAGCATGTATTTTGCATGTTTCTACTCTCCAGCGTAAGTCAAACAAAGGGACAATCATTATTTTGTGTATCCATTTAAAATTGTCTTCATCTCCATTCACATCAATCTTAACCGTTTTCGTTGGTTTGTTTTTGTTTTGAAAACTGGCGCGGTGAAATCTATCTTTAAAGGGGTCAATTTATTGAGAGACTGACTCAACATCAGTGATGATATAAAAATAACATTGTTTTTTTTTTGTCAAAAAATTGTCTTTGATTGTACTCAGCCAGTGAGCAAACAGAACAGAACCGACCATTTTATTGACCTATCAAATCCATGGGTGTTCGTTGCCATTGTAATAATTTGGTGGAACACCCATGTAAATATACATAGCAAGCACATTACAATTGATTCGTATTTTTTTACAGTAAAGTTCCGCTAATAAGTATTATAGAGACCATTTTGTTGACAAATAAAGTATTTGGGTCTTAAAATTGTCAAAATCGCATGATTTTGAAATAACGAAAGTGGTCTTAATAGCGGAACTTTACTGTATCTAGAACGTGTAAAATCTCAGCTTTCCAATAAACAATCTCGATGAGATAAATTATTTCACAAAACTAGAGAGTGACTCATCTAAATTGTAAGAACTTGTTGCACAATCAAGCTGTTATAAGCATTCAGTATAAGGACATAATTTGGGGCGGCTATTCGAGAATGCTTACCCGTATCATGTGATTAGTTTGAAGCATTGATATGAGCTTTCAACCAAACATTTAGCACACAAGTCTACTGATCGAGGGGTCGTGGGTTCGATTCCCGGGCGGACATTCTTTGGTGGAGCTTGGTCATGAAATTATTTCTACGGTCATTCTCCCTCCTACCAATGATTCTTAATTATGTAGGGCAGTTGTCAGTCACTGACGAAAGTATGCGCTTAGTAGTTGGTTAACAGCTTAATCTAGATATTTAGCCTTTCCAGGAGGAGTGAATAGGTTGACTGACTGCCGTTATATGACCTATACAATGTGTTGCTACAGCGTTAAACTCAACAAACAAGCAAACATCAAGCGTGTAAGATCTTTACTTTCCAAAAACCTCGATGAAATACATTATTTTACAAAACTCGAGAGTGATCCATACTAGTTGTAAATACTTGTTGCACAATCAAGCTGTTATTAGTATTTGAGTATAAGAACTTGATAGACCCAACAAAAACAAACAAACAAATTCAATCAACCAATAGATATAGTGCGTACAAAAAAACAAAACACTGTTTATAATAACAATAAAGTGAACTAACCCACGAAGAGGGATGCCCAGGATGACTTTAAAATAAACAATTGTGATATGTTTTACTTGTGTCTTAGTTGTTGGTGTAATGGAAAGCGTTCTACCATAACAAGCATGATTTACCAAGTGGCAATGGTTTATCAACCATGCTAATTTTGTTAAAATGAATTACACAAATTTTATTTTCATTACTGCCTACCCCTGAAATGAATTGTCTCATTTTTAATGTTTACCAAAACACGTTTTGTTTTTTTGTGCGCACTATAGCTGTAATTTTGTCATTTATTATTACAGTGGTAACTATATAGGACAATATCCCTTTGTACCTGGTCCAAGGTGTTCTAGATGTGGTCGTGGAGAAGTCTGTATAAGAGGTCTTTGTGGAGGTTGGTTTGTTATTTCTTATACCTTACTTTGATATCACTTTGGTAGCTATCTTCTGCAGCAAGTCTAAGCATTGAAAGTGCTGTAGGAACAATTTTTCTTCATTGTTAGGACGATGTCTAGTTCATAGATATTTAATGTTCCGTGCTCTAATAGTTTCTCACAAAAAAAACGAAGAGGCGTAACTCGAGCGTGACACCTCATTTTACTACAACAAGGAAAACACATGTTGTCTCCCCTTCGTATATTTGATTCGCTTATCGTCGGTCATTCTTTCAAAAGTAGTAAAGTTTCAAAAAGTAAGCAACAAAAGATAAGCGATATGCATTCATTTTGTTGACTTTTTATCGCATGGTTTTGTCGCAACTAGTGTGTTCTTTATAACCAAATTTTACTGCATTGTAATATTTTACCATACTTCGGATTGAAAGCCTGCACCTCTTTTCTCTCTGTCAACTCTAAAAGATAGCAATATGGCTGTCAAATGGACTCCAAAAGAGCTATTCCTATCGTCAAACAAATCTACTAGAGCATTACTTTTGCAGAGCGACCCTTTACGACCCTGCATAACAACAGCCTTTGACATTTCCCTAATGTGTAATTTTAATTGAATCTCTGCAGAGCAACAATCTCTGAAAAGCAACACATTTTAGTCCTTCCCAGCGGGTGTTGTTCAAGAGAGGTTGTACTGTATCACTATTATTTCAGGTCGAGTTTTTGGTAGAAGAAGAAGACGTTCTGCAAAGATGACAAGTAAAGACGAATTTCTTGGAATCGTAAACGAAAAAATCGAAGGGATGTAATATATAGTATTCAGGTGAAACGCAAATCACTCCCGACATGCTTTGTAAATTTTTGTAATCTAATTTATTCCTTTTAATAAATGCTTAAATAATATATTGAAAGTAACCCTAAACGGTTTTTTTTGTTATTTTTTATCTTTATTGTGTTATACGCAAAACACGAGTCAGGTTGGACCACAGGTGCCAAACCCAAATTTTCCTTTTTAAAGTACATATAGAGAAAAGGTCTCTTACGTCTGTTCAACGCTCGTCACAAAGCTCACAAAACGGCCCGATTTTCAAATCTTTTTAACTATCTGCTCTAGAAAGGAATATTCTGCATAAAAATACTTTTTATTTGAAGAAAATCAATCTACAATTAATGAAATGGTCCCATATATATCCCCCCAAAACCCTAAAATTCGTCCGACGTCAAACAACACGTCCACCTTTTAACTATATATACTATCTATATATACTATAATAAGGAACATTTTGGTCTGGCACCTGTGGGTAGGACCAAGAAGTTTTGTCGAAAAATAATAAACTATTGTAAAAGGGTCATCGTAGAGTAACCAGTGTGAAAAGAACCTTATTGAATGTCCCGTGGTAATAATATACTTAACGAAACTTCTAAGTACCCCGATTTCAATATTGTAGGAAATGTTTATTTTTTTTCAACATTTATATCCGAGCGTTAATGAAACGTTGTATAAGTCTATATTGTTGTCTGCTTGCATGGTTTAATGCTACTTTATCGATAAGTTACCAGTTTTGTCGTGCATGCGTTGATATGGGAAGATTTCTAATTGCTTTGATTTAACAGAAAATCAGCAATAAGAAATTTTATCCTGTACCGCTTTGCAAAAGACCTATGACAATTTCTCGTTCTTGGAGCAACATTCGAGCCAATTCTTGATTTTTTGTGGTGCATATCAACACACTAACTATTATCACCAAAACTGACCTCGTGGCAATTTTGCACGAGAAGCACGTGCCCATTTCCGCTTTTCAGCCCATGCGCAAAAATTTGCATTAATTAATGAGCATGAAACCATACAAGCAGACAACAGTATTGTCCTATACAACTTTTCATTAACGATCAAATATAAATGTGGAAAAATAAAAAAATTCCAACAAAATTGAAATTGGGGTACTTAGAAGTTTCGTTAAGTGTATATTACATGCACTGACTACCATTTATCAATTATCTAAAGCCCGGGTCCGTGTTGCAGTAGACTACGTGCAGGACTTCAAATCTAGTGATCTGAAGGATTTGCTTGCTGATCCTAGTTCAATCCCAGATGGTTAAACCCTTTCATAAAAAATCGACAATAATGTCGATTTTCCTACATTAATAATTTTTGAGGAGAAGTTTTCGGCCTTGAGGAAAGGTAAGTATTGGCTATAATAAAAGGTCCAGAATACTATGTCAGGAGAGCTGGCCGATGTACTATGGTCATAAAAATAATCATCGACGGATCGAGAAATTTATCATCCAACACACACGTAAAATTTGATCCAACCGCATGAAAGTCTGCAATATGACTTTTACCTGAAACAAGATGTTATAAAGCACAAGTGACACAGTCAACTTAGATACAAATGTGTTTAATTTTTCCCTTAAGCAATCACAATATCATGGCACAGGAGCTTGACATTTTTATTATAACAAGTACTTTTTTCAAACTACGATACAAAATGTCAAGCTCCTGTGATCATGGACATAAACCCAATACATTGTAATGTTACGCTGAGATGACATAAAGTTGCTCAGCATTTATATATGTAAATACATCATACAAAATAATACATGAATGAAGATAAATAATTCAATGTCCATACAAAGTAAAAACGCCAAAATAATACAAAACATACGTAGATAAAAACTTAGTATGGTAATGAGAATAAATAAGTAAACAATAATGATTTCACGTAGGGTTGTCACAGTTCACCATAAGACTGTTCGGTTTAACCGCGGTATAGGCTCTATGGTTCGAATCACGATTATGACAAATAAGCAACTGGCTAGTTCACTCGTCTTCCACCAACCACACAGAACCTAATTTGACGTTTCATAGTAGATTGAAACTGAATGATCAATGCATAAATGAAATCGATTTTTTGAGAAAACGTTTCGTACCGACATCGCTAATGATTGAACCGTGAATCGAACCGTAAAGTTTGTCTGTACCGCGGTATACTGTCACGCGTTTTACCTAGGCACCCCTACTTTTATAAATAATACGCTGGTGTTAACATTCATAAAGAAATGTTTTAATCAGATGTACCACACTCAAGTCAGTTGAATGAGAAACACTGAGTCAGTATAATATGTACAACCCCTTGTGATATTAAAGTTAAACAATACTCATAAAACGTGATCATGATTTGTTTTAATTTGAAATTGCTTCAGACAAATCAAGTTTTAGATTAATACAACAAGTCAACATCAGAAAGTTCAGTACTTCAATACGCTTCACAGTCCATAGGGAGGTCTAAGCTTCATGTAGGGGCATATTGATTCGATATAATTTATAATTCATACAGATGAACTAACTGGTAGTAGCCACGAGGGGGCTGTTATACAGGTTATTTGAAGGACGTATTTTCTCTTGTCACTCTTGGTAACTCTGGTGTGTCCAGTCATTCAATCATGAAAAATAAGTAAGATCCACCGTTGACCATAGGAACATCTCGTTGTGCGCTCTAGAAACTTAAGAAACATTTTCAGATAGGAAGGACAAGGCAATTTGTCCGGACTAAAAGAAAACAATGAACATATCATAGCTCCATTATTCCTACGGGCCTGATTCAACAGTTCACATAATATAGCCACTAGTACAGCCACCTTACTCGATTTCATTATATATATGTCATAAATGCGAATGTACGTTTTAGGGTTGTCACGATACGCCAGAAGCATATCGCGATATATTGCTCATTCAGTAACTGCTCAGTGTTTTAGTATAGTATAGGCTTTTGTAAGGAAAATACCTGTAGCCGTCTTTTGCTTTTTAATATGCTGCGCATGATTAGTTTCAATACCACCAGCTTTGAATTTCACAATAGACCTACAGCAGTGACTGTGGGTATGCTGTACCAATGCTGTATTTAACAAAAATATGGCAAATCTGACATACAGCTATCACGTCGACGATTGTGTTTGTTTTTGAAACTAATTTCAAGCAGAAATGAGCCAAGAGTCCACTGACTGACTTTTCGCTATTTTCATTTCGCGGATAGAAGAATCATTCCAATGAAATAAAAAATATCGTTAAATACCGGTGCGTTGAAATTGTACCGCGGCACGTATTGTCGCAGATGCGTGTTGCAATATACCGGTATACCGGAAGTACGTTGCTTATAAATGAAAGTAAAAAGTAAAACGACCACCGAGTAATAATGTATGAAGCATTTATGACATGAAGAACAAAACATAAAAATAACGATACAAATAATCGCTAATGAAAAAAAACCAAGCAAATATGATAAAAAGCTTCGAACACATTATAAGTATAAAATGTCGTCTGCTTCACTTTTTGAGTGCAATGACTTCCCATGGTTCACTTGTACTGACGTCATCAACAGTGACAACATTCGGTTGCAGACGATCGACAAGATGGAGAGAATCTCTCTTATCCAAAGACTTTTGTGATTTTCTTCTATCGGGAACATAGTTAATCTCTTCACAAACAGGCTCGCTAACACCTGCTTTGTCGTCTTTGCCGTTCTTTTGCTTTGAACTTTTTTTCGTGTTTGTAACAGTAATTTTTTCATGGGGCACACAGGAGTACACTGGTTTGTATAGAATTACTTCGTCGTGATCAGAAAATTCATCTCCCATATAAACCTGACCAAGCTGGAACTCTGAACTAACGTATTTCCCGCCTTCAACGTAATCCACGGCTACCTCTTTAAAATGAAAATAAGAAAAATGTAATGTACATGAACATGAATGGTTTTCATCAAAACTTCTGGGTCATAATTTGCAGCAAACGGCATATGAAAATAAAGACTAGCAATTTGAACATTTCCTTTGCACCTTTTTCATTTGAATAACAATACATTTACCCACAAACATAACTATATGCGATGTTGTTAATACCTTGTTTGTGGGACAAAATGTAACCGTAAGCCTTTGTAAAATATGTTGAAAGGTAAACTCATGGAAAGGTCCAGTGTAAACCTTATCGAGGTACATATACATTGATTATAAAACTGAATGGCGATAGGAAACATTTATATGATGATTAAGGATCAACACGTTTTGTGTATTTGTTCCAATTGTCGAATATCTAGAGAAATCTTAACAATATAAAATGCAACATCTAACAAGGATGTTTCCGCTTTTTAAAAAAGATGAACTCTTTCCATAGAGTCACACTGTTTCCCATTCTTTTATAAAAAATCAACAAAACCAAAGATACATGGTTCAAGCATAACAGTAGCGTGTTCAATTACACTAAACGTTACAGAACGTTACATAACGATACATTCGGAACTCCTCGGCCATTTGCTGCGAATAACCTAATCTAATACACAAATATGAGATCGTTAAGGCAATGAGTGATGTTTCAAAATTTACGGACTAAAAACGAAAACATCACTCAATGCCTAAACGATCATATATTTGTTTACTTTAACACCGGTAGTTTCAAAATAGCGTCTAAATATGTCAGAGATTATTCGCAGCGAATGGCAGAAGATTTCCGAATGTATCGTTACGGAACGTTTTGTAACGTTCGCGGTAACTGAACGCAGGGCAGCTCAGTTAATTGCAGCTAAAGAAGCATATGTTGTCTCTCCATTGTATCTGTGATTCGTTAAAAGTGACTCATTGTCGGACAATTCTGAAACAGCGGTAACTAGTCAGTCGTAAATGCTCGCCAATTTCCGAAGTGTGAATTCATTCATTGATATTTTCTGACATTTTTTAGATTGAGTAAAGGGGAAAATTAAATTATTCCGCTCAATAACCAACTAATTAAACTATTAAGTGAATAATTTATTATTTCAATGTTATTTGTGCACTTAAATAGAATCAACACGTGTTATTTAAGACATTTAATTTATCAAAGTGAAATTATTGCGCCTACGACGCTTGTCGTTTCCAAGATTTGAAATTGTGGGGAAGCGTTAAAAATTATGCGCAGAAGAATTGTTTAGATTAAAAGATTAAAGACTAAGTCCAACTTAATTCATCTGAAATTCAGTAAAAATCGTTCCTCATTGATTTCAGTGCTTTGATACCGCAACTGCATGGGGCTCAAATGTTGGCGAACTAGATAGCCGAAAGTCTTTCCAATTCGTAAGCCATAAGATACTTGTTGAATACAACTGTGAGTGTAAAAGCACTGGCACCAGAGTCCATATCTTATGATCATTAAATAATTCGTTATATGGTTATTTATATCTTCCCCGTATGTCACGGTATAGACACTTTCAGTGCATTTTGTGACTTTTGTCTTAAAATAATAACAATAATTTTTTTGACACAATTACATACACTGAATGGTATATTTTAAAATTATAGAAAAAATAAGCTAAATCTGTGAACTAGTACCTTTAACAAACCAATTCATGCCGATTTTTAATTTGCTCCAATGACTCTTTTCTTTTTCCCCATTGGTAAATATGAAATAATTTATCCTTATTAAAACAGGCTTTTGGAAGACATTGTTTACTCTTTACTTTAATCTAACAGAACAAAACATAACCATGGCTCGACTTTAACAAAAAATTGGACTTGCAAATTTTTGCGAGTTGATTTTATTTCAACTCGCAAAATGAAAAAAAAATCACTCGCAATTTCCCCCCCCCCCTCCCCCCCCAAAAAAATCGATAGCATACATCATAACTATTCATATATGCAATATAAAAACACCTTCATGCTTTATTTAACTATAGATAGAACAAGGGCGTTATTGTGGGATAAACAAAGAATATTGAACATGTTTCTACTGTGAATCCTTAATTAATACTATCAATCAATCTGGCCGTTTCAATGCTGATTTGAGCCTCATCAGTTTGGACAGAAGTATTTTTACGGCGATTTCAACTCGCGAAAATTTGCGAGTTAAAATTAATGTTACTCGCAATTTTCAAAATCCACTCGCATACTTGCAAGTATGCGAGCTTAAATTCGAGCCCTGACATAACATAGTTTTTATTTCGTCACAGCCTACAGAGTAAATACTTGAGAACAAATTTTAACACAAATACATCAATGCAGACCCTTATTTTGAAGAATATAAATCTATGACTGACAGATTACGCTACAAAAACTTTTAAAAAACTTAGATTCATACTTTTTTTAAGTGTTCAATTTTTTTTCTATAGTTCAACTTACCATACAACATTTGTGGTGAAGGCATACTAGGTATTCTGAATGGTAGGGTTCCAATAGTGATTGGAAACTGTACATGTATCATTTCACCAGAATTATCACCCACAACAAACAACTGAAATAACAACAATTATAAGTTATTATTATTATTATCATTATTATTATAAGTTATTATTATTATTATTATCATCATTATTATTATTATTATTATTATTATTATTATTATTATTAATATTATTATTATTATTATTATTATTATTACTACTACTACTATAGTGCGTACAAAAAAACAAAACACTGTTTATAATAACAATACAATGAACTAACCCACGACGAGGGATGCCCAGGATGACTTTCAAATAAACAATTGTGATATGTTTTAGTTGTGTCTTAGTTGTTGGTGTAATGGAAAGCGTTCTACCATAACAAGCATGATTTACCAAGTGGTGGTGTTTATCAACCATGCTAATTTTGTTAAAATGAAGTACACAAATTTTATTTTCATTACTGCTTACCCCTGAAATGAATTGTCTCATTTTTAATGTTTACCAAAACACGTTTTGTTTTTTGTACGCACTAACTACTACTACTACTATTATTATTATTATTATTATTATTATTATTATTATTATTATTATTATTATTATTATTATTATAAGCTTTCGTAATCGCCTTCATACGAAAGACTGTCATCAAACAATCCTCTGGTCGTTGTTCACAGATCTAAACTGGCCGCGGGGATGGTTTTTGAGTGGCCGCTGGTCGCAGTCCACAGGTGGCCGTTTTTCCCGGCATTTTTAAGAGCGTTTTCGGTCGGGGGGATCGGAATAACCGCTGTCCGCGGAACACAAGTTGGACTATATTTGAAATTCACGTATGGATATTAAATTCTTATCAAAAGCTATCGGGTCAAAATAAAATTTCGACAAACTTTACTCAGGTAACTTTTCACACTTAAGGTAATCAAAGAAAAAATATTATTGTTGTGTCTAAACTTTGGGTTCTATATCTATACTATTAAATTTGCGAGTTTCCTGTTTTGTGGAAAAAAAACTGCGCAGCTTTGAATAAATCTTTTGTTTGTCGCTGGAGCATCTATATACCGGCATATCAAGTTGACAATTCTTTTTTGACAAAGCCTCTTGATATTTGCAAAAACTGCCAAAAATCAACACAAAATAGTGGGTTTTTTGTGTCTAAAAATAGTTCTAAATAAAACTAAAAATAGACCAAACTCCCCGCAGCGGTTATTTCCCTTTATTGTCATTACCTAAAGCCCGTGCTTGCATGGGCTCCCATCTAGTTTGCATTAAAATACACATCTATCTTGTGATTTAATGGTACTAAGACTGACGCCTTAATCTTACTGTTATAAGAAACGAAAAAAAAATTGGAAGAAACGAAAAAAAAGGAAGATACGACAGATTTAAGGCGAAAACACGACACATTTTATCTGTCGTATTGCCGTATCTATTCTGTCGTATTTTCGTTCCTTCGCCGCAAAGTTTAGAAAAAACGAAAATACAAATTGTGGATTGGTCTTGCCTTCGTGTTTTCGTTTCTTTTACTAATCTTCGCGGCGAAGAAACAAAATAATACGACATGGCGTAAATCAGCCACCATAATATCAGAAATGTAATACAAGGACTTGTTTTCTCATTTTAGGGAGAATTTGATAAAAAAAATATGTCTTTATAATCTCAGGTTTTTAAACTGACAACTATTGGGCTTGACAATAATTCGCGGGTATAGCGCAAAACGGTCGTAACTAAATAAATAGAAAGAGTGAGTTACGACCGTATTGCGTTAAACCCGCGAATATAGAACACTTGAAATAGCACTACTATTGACTGGTACCCACAGCTGGGGAATTGTAGGAAACATCGACTTAACAAAGATCCTCTTTAACAAAAGGGACACAACTTTAGACATATAAAGCATCATTCGGAACTCCTCGGCCATTCGCTACGAATAACCTCGGACATATTTAGGCGCCATTTTGGAAAAAAACGGTGTTGAAGTAAACAAATACACGATCGTTAAGGCGATGGCTGAAGTTTCGTTTTTAGTCCGTAAATTTGAAATTACACATTTCAATGATACCGATGAACAATATTTAGTTCAATTTAAAACAAATAAATATGTTCAGACTAAGATCTGGGTGTATACTACAAGATCTATTTTGTGTAACCGTTACGTGCTTCGCCTCGCGTAGGTAGTAAAATCACAAACATCCAGTGAAGACCCCCCCACGAATCCTTCCGAGATTATTAATTCATGAAAGGTCGAGGTGTTCCGAATGGTAAAGCATATATCTTACCTTGAGCATATAGTGAATTTGTGTAAGCCCGCAAATGTCAATAAGGGTTGGGGGCACTACGGGCACTTGAAGGTCATCTAACAATTTATCAAACTTTTGATTGTGGTTGGGTTGAACTTGCTCTGTTTGGTATTCCCATACTGTATGGCTTACTGATTTCATTATGCCTAACACACCCTTGTTCATGTAATATTCAACATACTGGAATTAAATTTTCTTATGTTAATATGAATTTTACGTAGGAGCAATAGGTCAGTGGTAGAGCACGTGCTTACGGATCGAGAGGTCCTGAGTTCGAACCTCACTAAGGGTACAGCTAATTTCCTTGAGCAAGAAAAATATTCACATTTATTATGTATTATAACAAAATATATAATTCATAACACTTAAGTGCAAATGAGTACAGTGAGGGATTACTTGCTTGACTTTAAAATCGCACTTTAACTATTTCCGAGTTGTACATATAGAGCGTGGAAAGGTAACTACGTAACTCGTGAACCAGTCTATATGACAGGTATTTGTGACGTCATTTTGTAAGTCACGTTGCGGCACTCATTGAATTTTTACAGCAGCATTTCTTATTGAAACAAGTAAGTTTATCATATTTTGTACATAAATTGAAAAATTTACCAGCAATTACTTGTATAATGAACTAGAATAGAAATTTCATAGGCTACATACAGTCTATTTTGTTGAACAAAATGAACTGTACAGTGAGTATAGTGAATTCCATATTAAATGATACATTCCATATTCAAATAAGACAGTGTTCTATCAACTTTCTTTTAGCAGGCTCGCCTGGCCAGTTTTCCAAGGTATTTCAATACCAGAACTTGCATAAAAAACCTTTGTCGAATTTTCACTAGACACTATAGCATACATGTATAGTAAGCGCATCTTTGGCTTTTTATCTGATAAAACTCCACATGTCTCTTGATAGTTTACATCACATCAACTGAGCGTTTGAGTAAGTAACTGCCATTGTCAGTAATATGAGCAGACGGTAAATAACAGAAGTATGCTTAAGGATCTTTAAACTTTATTAAAATACATGTAACGTCCAACTGATCATAGCAACAAAGATATTGCGCTTCGGGTTCTCCCTCATGATCATATATCATTGGTATCTCGAGTTATAGCAGTTATAGTCGTGTTAATTCTCATTTAGTCATCTGTATGAAGTGTCTTACTCATTATGGCAAAGAATATAATTCTGTTAGAAATTCAAGCGAAGTCGAACAGGCAAGGAATCAATTATTACTCTACTGTTATTGAAGACTAGGCCAAGTTCATTTCTACTCCAGAATGCAGGTTACCCTCCTACGATCAGGAAAGCATTTTCCACTATGTTAAAATATCCACCCATTACAATGTTAATAAAGAAATCAAACCTGTACAAATTTGCAAAGCAAATAAACTGGTTCATCGTCGCCATTTTGGATTTCAGCTTTAACTCTGATATTTTCACCACAGCAATAGGCACTTCTTTCAAGCGAAGCTTGGATCCGGACTAAACCTCTAACGCAACAGAAACAACATGTCCGGTGTTTGTCGTCTGCATATTTTGGGGACTGAAACAATGAATCAAAATACGTTTTAAAGGGATATACAGGCAAATGACTGTGCCAAAAGTATAGTACTTAGTTCAGTTTTTAAAACAGTATTAAGAACGTAAGAAATCACTTACTAATAATATTTGTCACTCATAACATTCAACTGAACTAATTAAAACATGTGGCATACACACTGTTAAAAACGAAAGAAGGATACTGAGAGAATCACCAAGCTATTTATAGATTTGTTGTATTTCGTACTTGCTGAAATTAAACGTTTTCATTGGTCGCTTCTTGTCTTTTTAACATTCTCAGGCGGTTAGGATATCTTTTTAATAGAATTATACTAAAGTTGCACAATAACAAGCTCTAGTATATGCTCATCAGTAAATGCATATTTTAACACTAATCTATTTTTAGCTAACCTAACCCACGTGGGTCTAGTTAGGAAACACCCCCAAATATTACAAGGTCATGGTAGAAAAAAAAACTATTCAAGACAAGCGACATTTTAACAAACTTGTAAGAGGACGATGAAGAGCAATTACATATATATCTTATGTTACTCTTCTTTAATTAAGATAACAAAAGTTCGTCTTCAATGCCACTTTAAATCATTTGTGCCATTTGATGAAGGAAGCAGTTGCGTTGTAAATGTTGGACAAATTCTTCACAACGGACGGATGAATGGACAGTCGTATTAATAGAGCACAGACAAAGAAGTACACCCTAAACATATACATGCGTTTAAATATGCTTTAAAAACAACATACAAGATACTTGTCGTCCATGCAATCAGTGTGTGGTCCAATGATAGTGAAATATTTGATGCCTTGTGGTGGTGAGGCATAGGGTATATCCATAACAACCCTAAGGTAATACCGGATATGACCTATTTTACTCTCAAAAGAACATGGCAAAGCTGTTTCCGGTAGCTTGAAGTCGAATGCATAAGAGTGTTGACCACGTGGTAATATGGGCGTGACCTCGCATTCTTCATTTTTATCTGAAATTTAAGTTTATGAATATGAGAACATGTGGTAGATGTATACCAATGATCAATGCTAAAGACAAAAATAACCAATCAACGACAACGTGTTTTTCAAGGGTTCAAGATGGCAGCCAAGTTGGCCTCCGTTTTGCTCAAGGATCCAAGATGGCTGCCAAGATGGCCTACGTTTTGCAAATGTATATACTATGTAACAGTCATTATCACAAAAAGGTCTCTGACCGTGTACGTGTTCTGGATGTGCGTGTGACATGCATATAACATGCCCACTATGTGCTTTGATGTGCGCTCCGTAAATCTTAATCGTTCATCGTGTACATGAATCACTCTCTAATCATGAAAATTGACAATAAATATTGACGTAGTAGATTGTTAAAAGTCATTAGGTTAATTAATCCAGCAAATATAGTATCACCATATGCCGTTAACATCGTAGGATGAGAATCATGTAACATATAGCAAATCTGTGGATTATTTATTTAGTTGTGGCATGGACCCTGTTTGTTCATATAAGGTCATTGGTTGTGGCAATCTATCCAATTGTACTTAGAATGACCTTTCAGTCTCTGATTATCAGGAGTCAAAAGACATGCCTTCTAAACTAAGAAAGAAACTATTCATATCCTATAAATTTACTTGGCAGCCAAAACAAAGTCAGAGTTTCAGCACGTTTAATTACTATATGTTTGTTAAAAAAAAATGTTTGACGATACAATTAAAACTGTTTAAGTTTTAAAGTTTAGTGATGTTGATTTCACTGTTTAAAAAGGCAATATTTACTCAATGGGGGACATTAGTCAGTTATTTCCCGTTGCATACTCATCAAATAGCCTTGTCCAATGGGTAACTTCGATTTTAACCTTATTTTTCAATTGCAATTTGACACAATCGATCCTAAATACCTCAAGTTTTGTAAATCATTTAATTTGTTTGAAAATCAAGCTAAGTATTGTTTTGTTGAAGACCTATCTAAATTTCATCACTCTTGTTAATATCTTAATTAACAAGAAAGATTTTTGATGAAACATTTTTATTATCCTTACATAGGAAATCAATGATAAAGTCAGAGAATTCCAACTAATAGGACCTACTTGACACTTGGATTGCTTCAGACTTTATCAAGGAAGGATAACTGACTTATATTCCACATTACCGCATAATAAATAATGATAAAGTATGCATGATATGCAGGTATCGTTGAAGATATTCAAAAAGATGCATACATTAATCCAAAATAGACAATAATACGTACAAAACAAGTAGATATAGACTCTTAGCAAATTCCGAGCAGTATTCTAGTATACATATCGTAATAGGATACTTACCTTTACCCCAGAGCACCTTTTTGTCATCTATATAATACTCATCATCTTTTAGTGTTCTAGTCTCACCAGCTTTGTTTATTTTCCATTCAGTATGAGCTTTACCTCGTAATGTTAGACGTATACCTTTAGACAAGATAAACAAATAGTTCAGTTTAGTTTACACTAATTTATTTTACCTCAATTGTGAAACATGTTCTTAAAACTTATTTTAATCACTTTTGAGTTCACTTCCTGGTCCTCCCCCTCCCCAGTACTGAGCTAGTAGGATAACGTTTCCTGCTCAAGCAAATAAAAGTAGTTTTAGATGGGATTCCAACTAAAGCCGGAGCTGGCTATCCAATAATTACCAGTCCAACGTAGTAACCACTCGACCACGCCAACTTAAGATAACCATTATCAAAGCTAAGTCATTCTCGTACGCAGAGGTTATTAAGATTCTTAATTTAACCTCTGGGTACGAGAATGAGCTAAGTTAACGCCAAATAATTGTCCGAAATATTCGTGATTTCGAAAATAAGATTTGAGTACGATAGCCAATGCTACAGTAAAGTTCCACTTTTATTACCATCAAATCGATGTTCTAAATAGACGGTTTTAATAAAGGATCTTTTTCTTCCCCAAATTAATTATTTGGGACTTACAAATCGTTAAAATCGCATGATTTTGCAATAAAGTAAAGTGATCTTAATTGTGAAACTAAACCGCGTTTGAAGATATTAAATGTATGAGAAGTGATGCTAAATCGTACAATGATTATAGCAACTTTAATGGTTACTGCAATTATAGTTTTCTTACAATTTAATTGACTAAGGTGACTAAAAACCACTGACTAGGCATTTGTTACGTTGTTTTATGCTTAAATCACTATTATGTGATTGTTATTTACCATGTTGTGTTTCTACAAGTAGTTATTTAAATAATAAAACAATTAAATGTTCTAAGTTCTGCATGTTTTTCTCTCCGTATTTGCTTACTTATGCAATTTCCTGAAATTGAAAACATCCTTCCGCTGGCTTGCTTACTCAATTTTGTTTGACAAAACCCTTATCTAGAGCATATGATAATTTAAATGTGACCTAACGTGAAATTCAGCTTGTACTAATAATGCCACTGTTCGATATTTACGAATTCGAAACCCCTTAAAACTCGCACCACTAAATTAAGCTATCTAGCTAATAAAACTCTCTGAAAGGATACCTAACAATTCTTGCAAAATTGTCAGTGATCGATTCCTTTTGTTTGATTTTCTTTATTTTCAGCGATATGAGCAACTCAAGTAAGCTACAACGTATGACCCTATAAGTCTTTATTATGCTGAGTGGTTACCCACTATGACCTCACTAAATGATGTTTTACAAAACTGACAGCTTTATGATGAAAATCAACTATCAATCTATATTACCTTTCACTTTGATATTTTCTGTTGTTATAGCGACCACTTTGCCAGTAATAACTTCCCCAGCATAATATATCTCCTTATCTAATTCTATGTCAAACTTCTGAACGTAATCCATTGTCATCAACCATGCTCTGAAAACAGCAAAACAGGAATAGTACAACAATTGAACAGATTTTAAGGTAATGTTACACTCCTTTTAATCATTCACAATGGACAATTCTTTGATCTCTATCGGGTTTTTCCAATGGCAATCTCCGTGAACAGATATCCTGTAGCTAAACTAGCGAGTTGGCGAGCGGAAAATTTTAGATCGGGTTTTAATCAGATTGTTCCAATGGGAACATATGTCAGGTCACGGAAATTGCCGAGTAGTAATGGTTTCATGGACATAGGGCATTCGGAACATATCGGCAATCTTCCATGTATATGACCTCAGTTTTATATTTGTAATGAAAATCACAAAGGAATTCTGAATATGAGTTAGTAGTGAATTGTTTGATCCCGCTAGATGGCACCAGCGCTGGCGGTTCAGCTGCTGGAAAAATAAATGGCGGGGAGTGCATGTAAATATTCCTGACAGGACACCTAAATTTTTGAATTTCGTAAAGTGACTAGCAAACTACATGATAAAGAATCAGTAAACGTATTCAATATGACAATCAGTGCCTATAAGGAGGAAACTCGAAATTGTTTCACGTAGCCATGACATGCGACGTCAAATTGGCCTAAAGATCTTCGCATTCCATGACAAGATATTTACCACAACGTCAAGGACGCAACAGACATAAAGAACTTTTTTTCAGAACAATTATTATCGTAGATAATTAATAATGATCGATTGACTTAAATTCTGTACACAGTGTGTTCTAAGTATGACCTATCTTAGGTCAAGTAATTATGGCCATAATACTACCATGGTAACCAATTAAATAATTAGTTGTTCTCATATATACAACATTGAACTAAGCTCTTGGACTAAAGCAGGCTTACGGCGTCTCTCATATAGCTAAGTATGTTATTACATAAGTTACCCATGTTAACATTGTGTCAACACAATAGATTTGTTACATTATGGATATTGATAAATCAGTCATTGAAATCTACAGTAAACAATGAATATCTTTCTTTATGGGCAAATGAAAATACAGTATAATCTCTGCAGAGTGACGCTCTACAGAGCTAATCTTCTGCACAACAACAACTTTTGATACTTTCCTTAGGCATGACTGTAATTGAATTAAACCTCTGCAGTGCAACGACCTCTGAACAGCAACATACTGTCACTAAGAATGGATAATGTACAAGAGAGATTGTACTGAACCATCAATTACGATCAACTATAAATACCCCCATAAGTGTTAACTACAAATGCCCCCATAAGTGTTAACTACAAATGCCCCCATAAGTGTTAACTACAAATGCCCCCATAAGTGTTAACTACAATACACCCCCATTACGATAAATATCCTTATGACCTTATGACATCTACTAAAACATTCATCGCAGTCAACTAGGAATTATCACTCAAAACATTCACCTACAAATACTCTCAATTATGGGCAACTACAAACACACCCATAACATTCACCTACAAATACTCTCAATTATTACCCCATTGCGGTTACCAACGATGAAGCAACCCATTAGTGAGCGCGCCTTAAGGATGAATATGAATAAAAGCTTGTGATACAAATGATGTCCATCTTTTGTATTTATTGAGTTAACAAAATATCAAACTTTGACTATTAAGTATAGCCCTTTCAGGCAATGCAAGGCCCTTCACAACAGCTTATTTAAACTTAGCTGTTTACGAAATGAGAGGGTGTCTGGTTGTCCAGGACATTTACTTTTTAGTTAAGGCAACCTAAATGTTCTCTTGGGCAAACAAAAATCTAGAAAAAAGATGTACAGCTTGCTTCCTACTTAAATGACCTGTTCGGTCAACTACTATCATATTTCAATTTCCTAGATATTCTTAATATCCAGCTTGTGCTGGACTTAAGTCAGAGACTTAAATGTTACTGTACATCAGGACAGATGCAGACCAACGCTGACCTGGGTAAACCTGGTTAAGCGTGATCGGCTGGTACAGAATATGTATAACACCAACCCTCAAGACCGGCAATCATGGAGAGGAAGACTTCACTCCAGACGAGACAGACAGGCCTCACCCTTGCCAAAGGATTAATCAACGGCCTGTTAAAACTTAACTGGAGATGATGATGATGATGATAGACTGCTTTGAATAAAGTGTGGTGAAATAAAAAATAAATCTCAGAAACTCCCGACGGCACATAGAAACCCAAAGCCAAGCAAAACACCAAATACCAGATTGGACGCGATAACTTGAGTGAGACATTGTCACCACGAACTCTCTATTTGTATTCAATCAGTCATGTCCAATCAGTGTAACAGGCAGAAGACTTGTCAACACTGACAGAACATATTCCTTTATTTTTACTGACTCGAGACGTCCGAGTGAAAGATTTATACAGCGACACAAACATGGTTTAACCTTTGATTCAAGTTCTTGAAACAGTAAGTGAGGTTATAAGAGAGATAAATCAATACCAGGAATTAACAAGAGAGACATTCTATCAACAAGAATCATGAAGAAGTTGATTATAGTGTCGCTAGTTCATTATCTAGACCAATAAAATAACCATACATTACTTGAACAATGTAAACACAATATGTTAACTTTGGTCTGCTTTTCTTTATACGATGCTTCATACAGGAGCGTAGAATGACCAGTATATCGCGATGAAAGTACGACGCCTTACTGACTACCGTTGTTGTTAAGTTTCTATGATGCTGCGGCTGCTGCCCTTATTTAGGGGTCAAGTATTACTGGTATATTGCGATGAAAGATCCGACGGTCTTGGAATACCGCAATATCACCGTTCAATACCAGTGGTTTTTTTCTCTCTTTTTATAAGTTCGAGTTGTGACTAAGTTGAACGCAATTTCTAACGTGTTTAATATGTTGTATCAATTAACGCTAACAAGTTAGTAATTTTAGACACCAGAGATGATTTATCATTGTCATTAGACAGCTTTAATTAAACAAGTTTTACAAAAAAGGTATAAACCAATACATTGTATATCAAGAACAGCAACAGTAAAGTAAAGATCTTCTACACAGTCTAAAATTCCAACAGCCATGTTTTTTTATTTATGACTCTAAATCCCCCGCACAAAAATTGAGTAGAGTGGTAAACTAGGTCAAGTTAAGTAAAAGATTCACTGTAAACAATTACTACTCACAGGCTAATGTGGACCTTTTTTGGAAACATTGTGCTTATTTCATGTGCCACTTGATCGTTTATCAATCTATTGATTCTGTGCTGTTTAATTGTAACATTGGTGTACAACAACATGTATTTATTCAAGGCCATTAAAATAGCTGCCACATAAACATCACAGAAATACTGCTATTATTGCTATTTTCGTACTTGTTTGAATTGAATAACCATGTAACTCACATGAAGTAAAAAAGAGATAGGAATACTTGAAAGGCAAGAGTTTGTGGGTAAGAGGTTTGTATGAAAGATGAACACACAGTTAACAGAGTAAACAAACATTAGTTTTTCGGACGATAAATTATTAACTTGTAGTTGATATTTCCGGCCAGTGAAGTCGAGTAGTTCATTTATTTCTCGTTGGTTGAAAAAGTTAGATAGAATTGGTATTTCTACAGTATTTTAACAGACGTTTAAATACTATTCATAGTTATAGTTTTTGCAATCATTTTACAGGTTTAAATATTTAGAATGTAGTGAATGTCTGAAATTAACTTGGTATTTGTAATCAATAGTTACCCAAAGTTTTTATAAATTATCATGATGGTCAGTGTGGAAACAAACTTAATTCTTGACCCGAACGTTCGTCACCTTTTACCTAACCGTTAAACCCGGGTCAATAGCGCAGTTGGTAGCGCGCCGGGATTTGGAATCTCGCGCCCCAGGGAGTGCGGGTTCGAATCTCACCCGGAGAGGTTATACCCTTCCATGAAAAGTTGACAATAATGTCGATTTTCCTCCATTGATTAGATAATATGGAGAAGTTTCCGGCCTTGTGGAGGGATAGGTGAGTACTGGTTATAGACAATGGTCTAGGAAAGCTAGGTTAGGTGCGCTGGACGCCGTGAAATGACCTAAATTGTGTTGACACGGCGTTAAGTCTAGTAAAAATCAAAGCACTGAAAGTACTGGGGTATTCATTGTGTTTAGATTTATTCAATTTTTGTTGGGTTTTACGCTGTAGCAACACCTTATATAGGTTATATCACAGCGGTCAGTCCACCTACTCACTGTTCCTGGAGAGGCTTTATCTCTGGATTTAGCTGTTAACAAACTACTAGGTGCATACTTCGTCAGTGACTGATGACTGCCCTACATGATTTAAAATCAGGGGAAGGAGGCAGAATGGCCGTAGAAATTATTAATGGTGTCGATTACATGTTTTTTTTTTCATACTCTCTTCACAATAAAAATCTGCTTGAGTCATTTACAATATTGAACGATTGAATTTACGTATTACTATGATTACTGTTGTAATTAGTCAAAGCTATTAACTGTTACAATATGACTATCACATTGTTTAATTAGTCTGTGTGTAAAAAAACCTCTAATATAGGAGAGATTTAAAACTATGTCATTGTTATCTGTTATGTGTGCTACGTAGTACACATTTTTGAGTAAAGTTGGACAAACACCCTGCTGCTATTCTATGATTTATATAATAACTGAACAGAAAATAATGTATTTAAACCCCATTTCTGCTTATCATAAATGTCTTAGAAATTAATTTTACCTGCACTGATGGTGTTTAATGATGGAGGTTAAAATTTACAGATATAATTAAGAATTAATTAATAATAAATTATATTTCTTTTTTTTCATCTTGTCAGATTACGCATTGGTGAAATGAAACTTTTCCATCATAAGCCTTTATTCTTTATTGAATAGATTTTACAGATTTTATAATCCCTTAGCTCTCACAGTACTTCAAACTATACCTTCACAGAGAAAAAAATCTACATCAATTTTTATTTTCTTGAAAGGGTTTGATACTCCAGTATCCAAGTCGGGGTGCTACTTAATGTATCATAGTTTACACTAATAGTGAGACTTTACCAATGATAATTCACACTATTTTATTGCACAAGATTTTCAACCCCCCCCCAAAAAAAACCCCACTTCAAAACAGAGGATTTTCCAAATTTACTGACTTGTAAGTATTTAAACCCGATATAGTCATGGATGGATTTTATTGCAAGTATTTTATCCATTGTGATACTCATTGACAAAATGTATATTGATGATTTTATCCTTGTTAAATTTATTTCACTTAAGGACTTGCATCCAATGCGCCGTAAAATTCAGGTTTAATTGCACACGACCCGAACAGTTACAGTCCGGAAATAGTTATCTTTAAAACAAACCCAATACGCGGGAATCAGCACTTAAAATAATGTATACAGTACAAGTATTAGCATTTCCAAAAATGCTTGAAATCGTCGGTTAGCCATGTATGACATCACCTTTAGTAAAGCATTCTTGAAAGCAATATATGTGTCAGAGTTTAACAATTTCGTCATGTTCCGACCGAGCACGTACAAACTCATTTTTATGGTATACTTTATAATTCACCTGTTCATTTGGCAAGAAATTATATTTATTGATAACCAATCCAGATTATTCGATTCAAAAACATGTTCTGTCCCATATTCCGACGGCTAATCGAACGTAGATTATATTTCTTTACAAGAAAATATTGACGCAAAACATCAAAGGTCCCCAAACAATTAATAGCACGAAATGCTGCTTACGCCTGTGATCTCTGTAAGTGAGGGAATAAAATTCTTTGAAAAATGTTTATTAACCGTTAATTAAACCAATCATGTTTGATAATTTAATAAATAAATGTACAATATATAAAAGGATCATTATCAGTGATGGTCTGATGATCCCTCTCTGATTATGGTGCCAGTCACAGTGTCTTCGTCAGTGGTTTAGACTGTGACTTTCTATAAATAGACCGCGAAGGCCGTCGAGTGTACTCAGAGTATTATGGGCAGTCTTATCTCTGTTACAAGTTATTCGCTTCAAGTATATTCTGTGACGTCATATTGAGCGTCTGGTCAATTTCTCGCGCAGAAATACATAAAGTACCAGTTTCAGTATGATGTTGCAAATCATGAACTACTTTGTCTCGGAATATTCTGGCTTGGGTGCTGTTAGGTATAGGCGATTAAAATTGGACTCCGATCGGAATACTACTATTAATCTTTTCATAACAGAGTATTCATTGTTAACACAATGAATACAAAAACAACAAAAAACCTAACCGCTTTAAAGAAACGATAATATGAAATGTCAGTTTGTTATCAGCGAAGTCAATGAATTTGTAGCATCTGTCATAGACTCAAAGAGAATGAGAAAAGAAGACACTCCTATTGAAAGCTTGAATAGAAAGCCACATGCCTAGAGCAGCGCCTTATGAAACACTTGATATAGAATACTCTGTAAATAACACTAAAACAGAGGCAAATGTCAAACGTACTTTATATAAACCCGTGTACTGGTAGTAATAAGTCAATTATTAAACCTACTGATTCGCAATTATCATCTACTTGCTCCCTAGAACATCTCATTCATAATTTATCATCACTTCTGATATATAATATCCAGCAAAGAATGAACCTGTCAATCAACTGGAATCTAGAAAGGAACAAATTACAGTTCATTCTCTAATGATCTAAATGGCATCAAGAGATTCTGTATTGATGCTTGAAAAATCTATTTGTACAAGAGCACTATCATAGCTCACGTAGTTTTTTATTTCTAATAATTAAAAATTATTCAGTATAATTGTGTTCCTCCAGCACTTTCAGTAATAGGCTTAGCTTTCTCAAAGCATAGTATTCGTTCAATGAGAGAATATTGGTTACACATCTATTTATCATCACAGTTGTTCGTTGAAAGTACTATATAATTGTTGGTACATGTTCAAATCATTTGTAGCTGAAACAACCACTGGTTAAACAATAACATGATATGACTGATACGAGATGATCATAATAAAACTATACATTTTATTTATTCATTACCTTATTGATTCCTGATGTAACAAGTTATCTCATATCGTCGATAATATGACACTAGTTTACAGGAATAGTACTACACTATGTAGCACATCGAATTATTGAAACCTAACACTAACAACTTACATATCTAATTGAGTAGAGTTTTAGTCAACAAACATGAGTGGAAGAATTGCCAGATCAATATTATTATATGATGATAAAACTGGACGCTTGTCTTCAGACTATTTTTGTATATTAGTATCGTATGCTATATTTCTACTTAGTATTGGCTTGTTTTTAGGTAGGAAACCAATCAGAAACTTAAAAGTATATAAAATACAACAAATACAAATATATCTATTTAAGCAATTAAGCATAAATGTGCTTTTTTGCCGTCAGCTGGAACTTCCAAAAGTAAGTTAGTAATTGCATTTTATAGTATGAGTTTCAGACTGTTCACGTTCACCTTTTATAGCTATTACTTCTGATTATCAGGTTTCTGGTATTTATCTATTCATCTCCTTAGGGAGCCTTTTACTCCGTTTTTTTGTACAGTCAACACTGGTGCAACGGAATTTTACCCCCCCCCTCTCCTTTGAGGTATCCATTTATTTATGGGAGGAGTAGAGCTATGGCAAGTGAATGTCATATTCATGTTCATAACGGAACCACCTGTGAGATTCGAATCTCGGACCCCTCTATCTAAGCGCCCGCTCTATTACTAGACTATGTTCCTAAATTAGAGCCTTTTTGTTGCTAACTAATAAATTGATTTGCAAGTATACTATCACATATCTGCTATAAACATTGTGACAGGAACCATTGTTTTACATTATCGTACGAATTCAGATAAGGGTGGCTTAATAAACATACATTTTTTGCATTATCTAACCATACACGGTTGGTCGCAGGCGTTTACATAGTTGTGAAGTCGAGAGTGAAAAGTGTTAAATGATAGCCGAAAACCACTGGTCACAAAGTTACTAGGAATAAGTATTATACAATGTTATTGTATACATGTATGAAGCTTCTTTTATACATGTACTAGCAGGAAGATAATCAAAATCATACCCACTTCTATATCGTGTATATTTCTGTACGGGGAATCACGTGACTTATATGGTTCCTAACACGACAAAAATGACGACCAGATCAACAAATTTATATGAAAAAGACAAGGTAAATGACATTTATTCGTAACCGATTTTTATCAGACCTAGTGCAGTCTAAGCAGCACCAAGTTCTCTTTCTAGCGGTAGTTCTCCCAAACCCACCACAGTTCTAGTTTCTAGATTACCTCGAGGTTTTGAACGTGTCGAGAGATGTTTGGAAGAACTTCGAGGTAGTCTGGAAATTTAGAACCGCTGTGGGGCATATAGGTCACGTGATTCCCCACACTGATATCTATTAAGTTATTAACTCGTAAAGTTATTAAACCTCTAAACAATGAACGTCGTATATGTATATATACGTCGGGAGATTTTAAACCTTATTTTATAACGTGCGTTGAATAATTTTCACGGAAATGTACGCCGAATGAATCATTTGACATGACTTGTTATGTGCTGCTTTATAGTGAAAATGGTGCACAGCTGCATGCATTTATTCAAGGCCATTAAAATAGCTGCCACATAAACATCGCAGAAATACTGCTATTATTGCTATTTTTGTACTTGTTTGAATTGAATAACCATGTAACTCACATGAAGTAAAAAAGAGATAGGAATACTTGAAAGGCAAGAGTTTCTTGGTAAGAGATTTGTATGAAAGATGAACACACAGTTAACAGAGTAAACAAACATTAGTTTTTCGGTCGATAAATTATTAACTTGTAGTTGTTCATTCAGCTCGATGTCAGACGAGGTCATAAAATCAACATGGCGTTATATTAGACCGTCTTCTCATCCAGTGTTTACAGTCACGTGATCTATCCTCCGGTACTCTATTTCGACGCATCTAAATTACGTCGCCATTTTTCTTTTGGCCTCGATTTCGATTTTAGGTTACCCTGTGACGTCATTCCCGCGCATTTCTGATAGTAAGCAGTACGCTGATTTCTTTGTGCCAAAATGTGAAGAGTCAGGTATTTTGAAGGACTCTTTTCATACCTTTCCCCGTGAAACACTGAAAAATGGCGTTTTTTCTTATTACTTACTTAGTATAGTTTTGAAAATGTGTTGTTTTTTTAAATATGACAGAGATTGCCATCCCTTAATTCTCGCTATTTTAAGAAAGTCATGTGACAGGTAGTGTACTTTCGTTTTGGTTAGATTAAAACTACGTACACTAGGATACAAAACCACATAATAAGGTAAACAAACATTGTTTGACCTATTTCTCTTCCCAAAGGTATAATTCATTGACAATAAATGGCACATTACACAACTACTGTATATTTTTCTTTTCCAAGAGAAATCCAACTGATCTTGAGAGTTTTGATCATTTACTCTAAACTCTCCGCACCAAAATTTAATCGAGTCGTAAATTGCGCTATTTGAATCGTTTCCTTTTTTTGATAAATAAGTGTTTGTTTACATTATACTTTATTAAGATTACCAGCCTATGTATAGTTCGTACAAAAAAACAACAATGTTTATATAAACAATACAATGAACTAATCCACCACAGGGGATGCTCAGGATGACAATAAAATATAAAATTTTAATACGTTTTATGGTCGTATTGTTGGTGCATTGTTAAAGTGTTCTACCATTACAAGCATGATTGACTAGGGGGTGGTGGTTTATCTGCCACACAAATTTCGTTAAAATGAACTGTACAACTTTTATTTTCAATACTGCCTACCTCTGAATTCATAGGTTCATTTTTATGTTTACACAAACACGTTATGTTATTTTGTTCGAACTATACCTTGTCAACAAAACAAGGAAGCGTCGACATTATAGAACGTCACTTAAAACATAACTACGTGTATGACCAAGGACAATGATTCAGAAAACTGGAACCTAGTCCTGTAAATATCATTTCTTATGTTTTCCTTATATCAGAATTTAAAATTAAATTAACTACATGTATTACTTTGTATGGACAAATTAAAAATTATACTATTTGCGTATTAAAGGGAGATAATAACTGAAAACGTTTCCATAAACAAATTTGTATCTGAATGATATTTTTTAAATCTTATGCAAGTACATGCGTTTACCCAAGGCCATTAAAGTAGTTGCCAAATAAACATTATGCATGAAAAATTGATATGATGAGTTTGTGATGAATGAAGAATATTTATTTTACGTTTTGTAATTATTTATCCTAGCATAGTTTTCAATTAAATTACCCGCCCCACCCCCCCCCCCCACCCCCCGGTTGGCATTAAGGGAATTCTTCCTTAATTCGAACTAAATCAATCAATACAAAGCAAAAATGGCAACAACTCAGATTTTAATAAAAGTTGACACATCAGCGATTAAAATTTCAAGTTTTATGTCACTAAACGTAGCTGTCATTTATTATATCCCTCTCTCGTTCTAGAGAGATCTCTACTGACTTCGTCAGTAGAAAATGGAAGCAAGGAAGTCTTTGAAAATTTCTAACATATAAATCGAAACCAGAGCAGACGACAAAAAGAGGACACGATAAAAACATCCAGCGCCTAGCGGATGTACATCAATTGTAGGCATATGTATAATCATATGAATATATCTGTTGTTTGGTTTGTTATCACACAATTCAGGAAAGTCAGTTTCCGTGTTATCACCAGATAGCTTGAACGTGCGAAGCAACAATTTTATATGATAATGGAGATCTAATTATTACTTTTAAATCTTCACTGCGGACCACCACACACATCTCTATACATATTTACCATATAAATACCAGGCAGATTAGCGTGTTTAACATCAGTAGATAATTTAGTTACAACAGCACGTCTGCTGGTTGTTATAGATACACGACGGTAAGTATCAACAGCTACAGCAACTTACCCTAGTGAAATGAAATCTTAAAATCCGTATCACTGACGTTACATAAACACAGCGATCCAATCTCCCTCACAAAGTTCCATTCATCGATTTCATTCACAAATTAATACAGCCGTACAACTTTTTTAAAACAATGATTTACTAACAACGGCCAGCATACAAACATTCCTAGCTGGCTATTATGATCGCCCCAATACGTAGAATATGTAATCAATAGTGAGCAATTTGGATAGCATCGAATTTTCCCATTACTGTTACAGCTTTCAAGGATCAATATTGAACTCGGAGATGCTTGATTCACAGGACGGTGTCTTCTAGGCGCATGCTCGTATTTACCAGAATCAAAATATAAGGATTATTTTAATGAGTATTTTATTATTCAGTCATGTAATTACCAGAAATTATCAATTTTCTCAAAAGCTATGTCAATAACAATTAATCAAGGCGCTTTAGGCACTGATACATTTGATTCATTAATAACATAATTAACTTGCAATTTAATTCTTGAATGTGACTGGATTTACAAAAATTACCCGTTTTGATATGCATGACAGTTTTCAACTTTTCAATAGACGCAAGTAGCCATGCGTTTTGACATTATGAATAATATAGGTGTGCTGTTTTAGGCCATGCTATATCGGAATTTTGTTAAGCGTCCGCGTGCGCGTAGGTTTTAGAGTCCTGAATCAAAATAAAAAACAAAATTGTTGGTAAAATTTTCTTAAATAATTCCGATGTTCCGGGATTCGATACGACAATTTAATTCAGGGAAAAGTGTGTTCGGCAACGACGTTATTCATCATAAGCAATTTATCATAACCGCATCATTAATACACAATATATTTTACGTAAAATAACTCTAGTCATTTTATGTTTAATTCAGACCATTGTTTTATATTATGAGGATATTATTCCATTGAAAATATATATATAATGCATTGTTTTTGTCGTAAACATATTTGTGTTTTCATTTTCGGTTTGTGTGTTTTGTGAATAGGTACCTAGGTTTGTCAAATCTAAGTTGACGCTTAACAGAATTCCAATTTGGCATGGCCTTACTATACCACGACTTCTTTGTTAGTTCAATATTATTGGCTTCCAATTATGTTTAGTTAATATACTTTGGATGCGCTAACTGTTAAGTCAAACGACTTAGATTTCGCCGTCGCAATTCAGCAAATAAAAGCGCTTAATGTACTACATATATGTTTAGGGACCACAATGAAAATAAGGGCTTGCCCTTTTTTGTGCTATCCCTGGTGTTGGTGTGCTTGCCATGGTTAATTACAACATGCTGTGATATATGTTAATGTAATTATGCTATGTGTACACTATGCCAAATAAATATTATTATTATTATTATTATTATTATTATTATTATCATTATTATCATTATTATCATTATCATTATTATCATTATTATCATTATTATTATTATCATTATTATTATTATTATCATTATCATTATCATTATCATTATCATTATCATTATCATTATCATTATTATTATTATTATTATTATTATTATTATTATTATTATTATTATTATTATTATTATTATTATTATTATTATTATTATTATTATTATTATTATTATTATTATTATTATTATTATTATTATTATTTATTATTATTATTATTATTATTATTATTATTATTATTATTATTATTATTATTATTATTATTATTATTATTATTATTATTATTATTATTATTATTATTATATTTTAAAGAAGATGTTCACAGTTATTATAAGTATTCCACTGTCCTGGGACCACATCACCCACTTTATGTTTTCATCGAAACCTTTACTCTACCAATACACGATAAACCTTTCATAGACGCAGATGAATATAAGCCCCTGCAGAAAAAAAATGTAGTATTGTTTTACCAGTCGCCCTGGTCCGGTCAGGAAAGAGACCCGGTTTGCTAGATTAGAACTTGAACTTACACAACACCCAGTGTGCAATACAAGTAACATTGCTACTTTTTATTCAATTATTTTAGCACTGGGTTGGTGTTCTTTAAAATTTCAGATAATATACTACTATTTATATGCATTTCATTTTTTGGACACATTTTTGATAAGTGACAAATACGTTTAACAGATGAGCGTGCAAAATACTTCTTCCTACCGAATATTTCACATTATATTTGGCTAAATGTTGGGAATTATTTGACCGAATAGGTCACACTTGTGACGTACATGTTTTGTGATATATACGGTCTAAAAACGCGTTGCTACTTTACTCACATTCGGAACAACCTCGGCGATCATCTACGAAGATGGTCTGCGCTGAAGATCGTCGAGTCAGTTCCGAATGACTTTATCATTCAATAAAGGGAAATAACCGCTGAGGGTAGTGTGGATTTTAGTAAGTCATATATAACATCATATGGTTAAAGCTTTGCTAACTCTCCTGTTAAGTAGAATTCCTTATGCCATTTAATGTCATTATTTATGAACAGTCCCATTGCAGTCTTTATGATACGAATGCAGAACTTGTAAGTTTTTATTCGTAAATCCAAAATAAAAGCTAGTATAATGTAAAAGTCTGAAGTGATGAAAACTTTATAAATACTACAGACAAGACAATTAATCATGAACATCATTTTGTGTTTGTGGAATTCTTCTTATCTGAATCAAACATAAAACCATCTATCGACTGAGTGTTGAGGTCGTTTCCCTTCGTGGTTTACACAAAACTGATGTAGTTTGAGATAGACTCATATTGAACATCTTCCAATTATGCACAGGTTTAATGAGCATTATACATGTACAGAAAATAATTATTTTGTTCACAAATGACTGCGACATCTATGTTCAGTGCATAAATAATAGCGACATTTCCGTAAATAACGACGGGAGGTTTGTGACATTTAACGTCTGTCGTGCGACATTTAACAAAAAATACTTAGCAAAGATTGATTTTCTTTACGCTTGTAATAGAAATTATTTATGATGATATTTTAGTACACTTCTCTAAATGAGATTGGTAAAATAGTCAGTAAATTTGTAATTAGCAATTATTGATGTAATAATTATAGATCGTCAAGTAGTGGTGGGGTTAATTAGTCCAATGTACAAAATTCATCAATCAAAACCAAATACATGAAACAAGCAATGCTTATAATGATGCTGTTGTTGTTGACGATTATAATGATGATAATGATAATGATGATGATGATGACGATGATGACGACGGCGGCGGCGAAGACGACGATGACGATGATGATGATGGTGGTGGTGGTGGTGGTGGTGATGATGGTGGTGATGGGGATGATGATGATAGTGGTGGTGGTCGTCGTGATGATGATAATGATGATGATGGTGGTGGTGGTGGTGGTAGTGGAGGTGGTGGTGATGATGGTGGTGATGATGGTGATGGTGGTGGTGATGATGGTGATGGTGGTGGTGATGATGGTGGTGGTGGTGATGGTGGTAGTGGTGGTGATGGTGATGATGGTAATGATGGTGGTGGTGGTGGTGGTGATGGTGGTGATGATGGTGGTAGTGGTGGTGATGGTGGTGATGGTGGTGGTGATAATGGTGGTGATGGTGGTGGTGATGGTAGTGGTGGTGGTAGTGGTGATGGTGGTGGTGATGATGGTGGTGATGATGGTGATGGTGGTAGTGGTGGTGATGATGATGATGATGGTGGTAGTGGTGGTGATGATGGTGGTGATGGTGGTGATGATGGTGGTAGTGGTGGTGATGATGGTGGTGATGGTGGTGGTGGTGATGGTGGTGATGATGATGGTGGTAGTGGTGGTGATGATGATGATGGTGGTGGTGATGATGGTGGTGATGATGGTGGTAGTGGTGGTGGTGGTGATGATGATGGTGGTGGTGATGATGATGGTGATGATGATGGTGATGATGATGGTGGCGGTGGTAATGATGGTGATAATTATGATGATGTTGGTGGTGATGATGAGGAGGATGACGACGACGACAATTACGATGGTGAGGATGATGATATAATAATAATAATTTCAATATATTGTTAATTGTTAAATGACAATACAATTCGAACTGCTTTTCTTTTAATTCTTTTTAATTGGATTAAATGCAGTGAAATTAATGATTTTGAGAAATCTAATTAGTTACAGAGTACAGCAAGTGATTTTATTATCGGGTGTAAAGCAACTGACTCCAAAATGCCTAAAAAGCAGAAACAAATAATAAGTTCACTAGCTATTTGTTTTATTGTTCTGTGAGTCTCTTTCCCAAACAAACACCTATCACAGAACTGACCTTTCTGTACAAATGTTGATCGAGCACTTAAAAAATCCCCCTTTGACTTAAGTCGAACCCAAACAAAACCAGTGCCTAGAGCGCCTTGATTATTTTTAACTCGTGAACTAAAGGTATTTTTTTTAATCATGGTTACGCCATGCGTAGAAATATTGCATCCTCAGCTAACATGGTTTGATAAAATCAATCATTTACCAACACGAACAAATATCAACTTTAAGTTTATTTCAGCCTAACCATTAAATTGAGCCACTGAGAAGAATCGCTTAACAAAGCATTTGAGATGTTCAGAGAGTTTCTTGCAATATTTTGGTAACCTGAGACATCTTGAAATTGACACAAGGTACGACGTCATATTTGTATAAAATAATCTCATATTAAGAGTTTTGTGAAATAACTTAGCAATAGCATTGGCAATCTACAAAGTCTTCCAAACATCTAAACCCAGAAATGTTGACAGCTTTGAACATAAATCGACGATAAAACGCACCCCTTTATTCGAAATTAAGAAAAGATTGTAGCAAGATAACTTAATTGCAATATTGAGAATTATTTGGATATATTACAAATGTACCAGTATTTTGTTTATTACCTATGCTGGTAAATCAGTAGGCAACTTTAGAATATGTGGAGGGAAATTACAAATCTCTCATTGTAAACTTAATACATGAAATATTTTATATCTTTTGTTTGATATTTAGATGTAATATTGTGCATGCACAATTATTCACCAAAAAAGATGCATAGAATATGTGAGCATTGGTTCTCGTCTTATCTATTGTAAAAATGTAATGCTATATAATGTATGGTATTTTACATATCATTTCAACATTGACATTGACATCCTACTAACGTTGCCTGGACAAGTTTTGATTTTATGACCAAAGCTTTGAGTCAAGTACTTAGGACTTACCATCGCCGATGACTGGCAACTGCCTTATTTGATACAGTAATAGGCGGGAAAATGACTGTACATGTAGAATATATTTCATGACTTAAGTCCAATATGGTATGTAGCTCCCGCCCAGGGTTTGTCGTTCAGGGCAAACAAGCAAAATCTAGTCTGATTCTTAGCAAAAGAGAGAACCAGTTTGAAAGCACAACTTCTCAACCAGGAACTTAACTCTTTACTACTTTCAAACCAGGGGACTTAACCACAGCGGGGAATTTGTTCATACACTGAGCGTCTAAGACAGTTTAAGATTCATCGTCTATTTATTGACTGTTGAGAGAAGTAGATTAAAAATCAGGCTAAAAACTAAGCAATATCGATGCCAGGACTCAACAAAATAAACTATGTCGACATATGTATTTATATAGTGTTGATGGCCTGGAATTAACCTGGTATGTAGAATGTTTCAGTAGATCACTTAAGTATGCGATCCCAAATTTTAATAATAGTCTGATTATAATCTCACCAGTAAGCATGCTAGTACCCAGAGGTTATCACGATTCTTGATCTAACCTATGGTGCCACACGACGAAAAATGAGTTCGCGCATGCGTATTCGATATTTTTTAGACACCAATGAAAATACGCGTCACAAAAATTCAGCAAAACGACGCCATTTTGAAATAGCTAGGATACTGCTTGATGTGTAAAATGACATTGAAAATCTGTAGTGTGATACAAGGGAATGAATTAAACTCAAGTTGTAAATGTATGAATTTTCAAAACGTTTGATTAAAAGATCGAGAATCTTGATAGCCTCTGAGGACGAGAATAACCAATTAGTAACAAAGGTGTTGAAGGCATCTAGGTTGAAGCCTTACAGATTGTACCGTTCATATTATTATGAGAAAAAATATGTCGAGATTGTGAACTAAATATGAAATTAAAACTTAAACTTACTTATGTTTGCTTTCAGGGTCGATCTGAAAACCATCAAAGCCAATTACTACTTCCGGTATGCCTCCTTCAACAATGGTAGCCATGTGTTCCATATCAACTTCCGATGATGGTCGGGATACTTTGGGCGATCTTGGATGTAGTTCAATTCGTCTATCTAGCAGAGGTGACAACTTTAAGCTACCCTCTGCTAAGTCGCTCAAAGTGCTAAGTTGTTTGACAGAAGGTTCTTCTTGTCGTTTTTCATCCTTCGGTTTGGCAACTTTTACCGGAGAAGTGTTTTCTGCTTTTATAATGATTCCACAGTTGCCATTTGTGGTCGGGAAAAACTCATGATCCCCAGGATAGGCAGTCGCCATTTCTAGTTCGTCTCGATCTAAAACAGTAAATTATATAATTATAGGCACGGAAATTGATGGAAAAGACATGCAATTTAGTGAAGTAGTTAGTTGGTCGTAAGGGCCATATATCAAATAATCAATTTAATCACCATTTCGCCAATATCTGCTTCATTTCGCTTCATTGTGCGTTTTAGTCATACAGTCACACCGTCCCACAATGCAACGATTAGTAAGCACAGGAACCAGAGGCGTTCCGAAAAGGCGAATTTAGTTCGAAAAAATGAGGGTATGTTAAATCCCTTTATATGATTTTAGTAGGGCCAAAGGGAGGTAACTAGAAGCCGGTAGTGATCGACACAAAATTCAGTTTGGACATTATACAGAAATTAATCCCCAAAAACTCTCGCGATACCTTAGCGTGGAAAAGACATTTGTCTTTTCCATATTAAAAAGTACAAAGTGTATCAATAGATGGCGAAATTTGTTTAAGTTTCATATACTGACTCGATACAAAAACGTATCACCGTTATATGACGTAACTTGCGCTAAAGGTGGACATAAAGTAACATAAAACTGACGTTTTGAAATCTAATTATGTGTTTTATCTATTTCCGATTTTCATAGGCAAGCTTTTTTAAAGTACTCATGCACCTTAAAGGATTGATTAGTCACTATTAACCGAACAGAACAGAACAGAACAAAACATAATTTTATTTGGAAAACGCGTAAATAGTACATAGTTATGATATCAAACATATAAATATAAACTACATTGTCAATGTTTTATTTATAATCGGGAATGGATCCCTATATGAGGTAATTAACATGTACATGTGTACAAATATATCAATGTTTGGAAAATAATTGGAAACATATAAGAATACATACATTTAACCTGGGGATTTAAGATATTGTTTCTACTGTAGATTGTTTTCTTACAGTATAATGCAAGATTTAGTAAAATATCTTTATTTCGCGAGTGAACTACTAGGAATATGATTGCTTAGTACAAAGCACTGATTCCAAGTAGTCATCTTCTTGATGTGAAAAACACCACAAAACTAATTAGGGGAAATACATGTAAACAGATTTTAAATTAGGATAAAATGTCAACTATATGAGAGAATAATTGAGTATTGTTTTATTAATGGAAATTCAAATGAACATGGAGTCATTGTCCTTGACTAAGACAATTTAAATCAATAAACGCGTCTAATTGGATATTAGACACCAACTACGTGGGAAAATTAATTACAATTTCAATACCGAGAGTCAAAGATTGTTGAACTATCGAGCAATAAGTTTATTTTTAATAAGAATTTGAATGTCTGTAGAAGTATGGTTTCAAAACTGTGTCTCTAACATTTGCAAGCAAATGGAGTTTGACGCTTTTCAATATGAAACAAGAAATATCTTTAAGAAAGATAATTATTCAGCGCTGAGCAGGGTTCATTTGGTTTGTATTATAAATAGTAGTAGCTAGCGAATATGACTTCAAACTACACTATAAAATCTCAATTTCACAAAATGTTTCTGTTTTAAAAACTAAACTTGATGTAATACGATGTATAAACATGTACATTTATTAATTTTAAGCAGAGCTATTTTTTCGGGACCAGCATATTAAAAATATGGGACCGTATACTAAACATTATTTCGGGACTACCATATATTCTATATATTTTATTCATTTCTCAATACCGGAAGAGAGTTTCATTGGTTAAACAGTAATGGTAGAGCAAATTGTATTGGTTAAAATGTAGGTCAAAAGTTAGCTTAGACAGCCGCGCTAAAAAAGACATTGTCAATCATTATAAATCACCTTATACTTTCAATAGTAGGGTTTGAAAGGTATATACCTTATTAAGCAATAGTAAAGATACGGCAAAAAATATTCCATTTTATTTCAATCAAATGCTATAGGTAGGAATTGGTCATTTATTACTCCGTCCATTTTCTATATAAATAAAGTAATTTACAGTCTACGAAATTAGGATGTGAAAGTGGTTGCCCGGACTGGCCAATTAAGCAGCAATCACTATCTCTTGTTTGTAGAATTCCGGTTGCCCCAAAAAAGTGTTTGGTTGCCCAAACTAAAAAGTGGTTGTCCCGGGCAACCAGACACCCACTTATTTCGTAGACAGAATTTACATTACATGTTCACCGTTTTTATTTGATAAATGTTTTTACAAATATTATATAATTCAACAATCTAGACAGCGACATTGTCAAATCACAACACCATTCATCATTTCTTATTCAAAATTAGAAGTGAGCACATTATTTCTCTTGATATATTTTCAAGGTCACGACATCCAAAAACGGTGAGCCATCATATTGGGGATTTTAAATGACAAGTCATAGCTAGCTAACTATAATATTCCATTCTTTGAACTTTAAAACTATAAATCATTTATCAGGCGCCAGAAATGTACAACAATACCAACTATCGTCTGTCTGACATTTAGTAGAACCATTCGGAACTCCTCGGCCATGCCCTTCGAATAACCTCAGACATATTTAGACGCCATTTTGGAACTATCGGTGTTGAAGTAAACAAATACACGATCGTTTAGGCGATAAATGATGTTTCGTTTTTAGTCCATAGCTTTGGAATAATGCAGTTCCATTATGTCACTGAACACTATTTGATTCAATATATAACATAGACTTATGTTTTGACAAAGATCTGTGTATACTGCAAGAACTATTTTGCATAACCGTTACGTGCTTTGCCATTTTTTTGCCTTGCATAAGTAGTAAAAACCCAAGCCGCTAGGGTAGACCCCCACGAATCCTTCCGAGATTATTCACTCATGAAAGGTCGAGGTGTTCCGAATGTTTGTAGAACATCAAAACCTTATACTTTGAACCACAAAAGGTTTAATCAAAGTATTAGAATAGAGAAAGACTTTCGTGCACATTGAACCACTGGCATTGTCCAGAATCAAAAACACTATCATAAAAGTTATATAATATATACATATATAGTGTTCATGATTTGGGACCGTGCCTGTCGCCTGTGCATTGAACTCGCCGAAAGTCTAAAAATGAACAGTTTAAAGTTTATCAAATTGTCGATATGTTTGGTGAGGACCCGGAAATTCAAGATGGCGTGCAAAAGGGTGCCTTTTGTCTATTAACATCGACTAATATCGTAAAGTATAGTATTTTCTTTTTTAAAAATAAGTTAAAGTAAGGTAAATCAAATTTTCAAGATTTTGCAAGTTTCTTGCGGAAATAATTTGTTATCATAGACATATTCAGAATAGTATTCAATACGGCTGCCATTTTAGTGGAATACATTATAGGTCTCTTTATAATATTGTGCGTAAAATTTAACCTCGAACTGAACTTTATGCAAGAATGTTCATTACATAGAATACGAATGTACAACTGTAGTATTAATGCTCGATACCGATATCGGAGTATACACATTTTAAAAACGTTACTTGCCGAAGTGTAGAATAGACGTGCTACTGATTTTCGTCGGGATATGTGTAGATAATTATTAGATGCAAATGTGAAAGGTCAGATACTTTAAAAAAAATATTGTGAAGAATATGCAGAAACAACTTAGTTTTAACATCTCCCTGAATATTCTTATAACTTTTTTTATTTATTAACACAAAATATATATTTGATTAGCTTAGGTATCGTGTTTCGTGTTATGTATTGTACATGCTTTTCTTTATATTTCCAATTGTATGTATGTTAAAATTTTGCAAATATCGCAAAATGCTTCTTGGCCATGAACTTAGTTCTGCAAATAAAATATTTGACTTGACTAGACTAGGTCATTGGCACCAAAGAACTCTGGTACTTTGGATTAAATCTAAGAACATTGCATGGTCAATGTCAAGGTTAAAAGTTCAAAAGTGTTGAAAATAGCTCTATATCACCAGATACTTCATTCTATTGCTTCCAAACAACTTGTGAATGGGGAATCATAATTCACACATATAATGACCAAAATAAATGTTCATTTTCAGTTTTTGGTTATTGTCTAGCATGTTGTCATGGAGATATACAAGAAAGTGCTAAATATGGCTGCTGTTTATCTGTCCAAGTTTTTTTTACCAGTATGTTCAAATATTCTCATATTTCTAATATGATACACGGTACTCGGATTTTAAGGTAAACAATCAAAGAGCTACTTTTAGCTCTTTGTTTCATTATTTAATATTTATTCTTTACTATATAGTACATCAAAATTCATCGTCGGCAAACGCAGTACTTTCTTCTGTTACACTTTATACTTACCGTAGGCAATTTGACAGGCTAATTCTCGTTTTCATTAATATACATGAGGCAGGGGAGACCAATCTTCTTCCAATGAAATCGCATGTTACAATTAAATACTCTTCAATAACAATGACGTCATACTGGGTTTTTCTTACTTAATAAAATAGAAACCAACGCACACGTTTATTTTAAAAAAAATGGTTGCGTAATTTCATTGGCTAGTTTTCCGCAGTGGTTTTCTTGCGGAACCAATGAAACTGCCGCATTAATTATTTATGATTACATGTACGAGTTTTTTTTTACCAAATGGCCCACGGTACATAACGCAGTATAGCGGAGCAATGTATTGTGGGATAACCGACGATGATCAAAATTTTAAATGCAGACATTCATAAAAACGAGTTCACGTGTTTTTCATTCATTAATTGTCGCTCCCTGCAAGTCAAGCAGTAATTCTAAACTAGACAGTTAATTAATTGTCGAACTCCCTAACATGTTTACTGAGATTGCCGAATCCTCACTGAATATTTTTCGAACCCGAAATACGGTACGCAGAAATTGTTGAACCCATTGTCAGTCAGTCACTTTTTTACCTCTAGCCAAGTTTCGCATTAACGTGTGCTTTGTTACTACAGTGCGTGCAAAAAACCCCAACGTGTTTGGTAAACATTAAAAATGAGACAATTCATTTCAGGGGTAGGGGCAGTATTCAAAATGAATGTGTGTAATTCTTTTAACAAAAATTAACATGATGGGTACCACCAATTCTTGGTAAATCATGTTTGTTATAGTAGAACGCTTTCCATTACACCAACAACTAAGACACAAGTAAAACATATCACAATTGTTTATTCTAAAGTCATTCTGGGCATCCCTCGTCGTGGGTTAGTTCATTGTATTGTACTTATAAAAGTGTTTTGTTTTTTTTGTTCGAACTTTAGTTTGTTTTGTTTGTTTGTTTGTTTTTGTTTTGTTAAACGCCGTAGCAACACATTGTATAGGTCATATAACGGCGGTCAGTCAACCTATTCACTCCTCCATGTCCTCATGGAAAGGCTAAATCTCTGGATTTAGCTGTTAACCAACTACTAAACGCATACTTTCGTCAGTGACTGACAACTGCCCTACAAAATTAAATATCATTGGTAGGAGGGAGAATGGCCGTAGAAATAATTTCATGACCAAGCTCCACAAAAGTTTGCCCCGCCTGGGAATCGAACCCACGACTCCTCGACCAGTAGACTTGCGTGCTACCAATTGAGCTAGCCGGGCGGCTTTGTGACTAGTAAACGGCTTTTTAGGCAATGACATGTATCTACAATCTCTATGTACTGACACCAAGAAAGCATTTCATTTAAACGTCTAAAGTTTCATCAACTTCTTTACATGGTCGATCCCTCCCATGAATTTTTCGATATCCGCTGGTGTGTGTCTCAAGTCATTAAAATCTAGTATAAGTTTTATAAATTTATATGCTTGCATTATAAGTCATATTAATTAAGATTGCAAAACCAGACATCCCTTATAAGCTGTAATTAAAAGTTTAGATTCCCAATGAAGACATTAAAGGTAACTTAGTAAAGTTAAAAATGACAATGATGACAAAGTATGTAATATAAAACTATAATAGCTACTTAGCCAATTACCTAGTCAGCAGTATATATCCCTTGTCGCTTCATTTGACACCAACTTTAATTTTCTTTACAATAACTAATTATACTTGCAAGATAATAACGACAGCAGACCATGATGGTAAGGGTTTGCATTACTGTAGATTTTACATGGGGTTTCCCCATGTTTAGAAGCGGACTGTAGCAAATTCTCATTAAAATTTGTCGCGGACGATTACGTTCGGCCGTGCGTGCGCAATTCAAGGGATAATTACTACTTCAACTAATATAGTTCGCACTACGCGTTAACAAACTATTTGCTGTTTGTGCAATTGAAGTATATCAAATTGGACTTATGTAAGGGAAAGTTCCCTTGTTTTCGTTTGTTATATAAACCCGTGTATATATATTCTATCAAATCCCCATGTCCAACAGCGCTATTAGCGCTTTGATTGTTAGTGCTAAGACTGCACATATAAGAAGGGGGGGGGGGTCAAGAAAACAAATCAGGATAGGCAATAATAAAATTACAGCCCACAAGGCCAAGCTGCAATGAGGGAAATATTTATAAGTTTCTAAAAGGGGTTTCCGACTTGGAACGGACATGGGCTGATAATTGCAAATGAGGTTTAAACCAGGTTCTAGAGTGCACCAATCTCACACATGCGTTTCGAAAAACAAGAAGCGGTTAGGATTAAAACTGATCTTTTTTATAATTAAAGCTATCATATTTATCCAGCACATGTACATGTATATCTGATGTCCTGTTGTAAAACAAGTTTTTTTTATTCTAAATCGTTTACTCTGATATTTTTTCAACATATTTTTAAGAGCTTTGTGGCAAATAATGGTGGCTGATTAACGCCATGTCGTATTTTTGTTTCTTCGCCGCGATGATTAGAAAATACGAAAAAACGAAGGCACGACAAATTCATTGTGGACCATATTGAAAATTGGTTTACACCAAATATGTTATCCACAATAAATTAAGTCGTTATTATTATTATTATTATTATTCACAGTTTGTCGTATCCTCGCATTTTCGTTTTTTCTAATCTTTGCGGCGACGAAACGAACACACGACAAGATAAATGCAACAATACACGACACGAAAACACAACATGTTTTATCTGTCGTATTGTTGCATTTATTGTGTCGTGTGTTCGTTTCTTCGCCGCAAAGATTAGATTTTTTTAATCTTCGCAGCGAAGCAACGAAATACGACATGGCGTAAATCAGCCACCATAGCAAATACATACATATTGGTCACAAGTAATAGGAGAAACGTACTAAGCTACAGAACTTATACTCTCCTTTGCATCGCTCGAACAATTCACTCGTTCTCTTTCTAGTAAATTTCACTGAGCTGCGAGGGGAGCGTACAGAACTTGTTGCTCAAACCGAATATTTCTGTTCGAATCCTAACCGGGGAGGTTGTACCCTTCCATGAAAATTTGACAATAATGTCAATTTTTCTCCATTGTTTAGATAATATAGAGAAGTTTCCGGCCTTGTGGAAGGGTAGGTGAGTACTGGACTACTGGTTATAGACAAGGGTCCAGGAAAGCTAGGTTAGGTGCGCTGGACGCCGTAAAATGACCTAAATTGTGTTGACACGGCGTTAAACCCAGTAAAAATAAATAAATACGTAGATATCCGTGATTGTAAATACATGTATTTAGTGTTGAAACAGAGAAAACAGAGACACATTTCTTACTAATTTGTAATTGTTATTACAACATAAGAGACGAAATATTTTGTGAGATTTTTAGAACTTAACGATGAAAATAAAAAAATAAAATTTTACTTTTAAACCATCGCGAAAAATTGCAAAATATCTAGTGAAATCATACTCGAAGAGACAGAGACTTAGGCAAGACCACTGGGAATTGTCGAGTTACCTCCCTTTGATTTTTCAAACATACCTTTAATATATAAGTATATAAAAGGTATGTTTGAAAAATCAAAGGGAGGTAACTTGACAATTCCCTGTGGGCAAGACCTTTAATATGTTTCGTCTTACAAAAATCCCGACCCTATTTTTTCAGAAATTGAACAAAAATCTTGAATATTGATTTTTTTATTACCCACCATACTTATTTTTGCTCCGAAAACCCCAAACAGAACCCATTCAAGTAAGAATAAGCTCAAGGTGTCAATTATCACACCATTTGAGAAAATGTCAGTGAATTTCTTAGATAAATGACAATTTCACTCAGAACTTGTACAAAATGGGTTTTGAAAGTCGATTGTAATTGACTTTTTTTTTTATTTCGACCCGCCATACTCATTTTTTTTCAAGAAAATTCTCGTAGGACTAAACGTATAAAAAGTGTGGCCTTACTTATAATAGATAATTCTATGTAATTGCCTATAGTGTATATACATTGTATATGTAGTTTAACATAGTGACTAATAGACCCATAGGGTCGGTTGTATTTTGTTTTCATATTACCTTGTTCCTAATATGTACGTATTGTATCTTACACATGTCACTTTAATGAAAACCTTACTTACTTACTGTATTTATGTAAAACATTTACATGTATGTTGGTCATTATGACATTGACCAAAAACTGAAAATAAACATTTATTTTGGTCATTATATGTGTAAATTATAACTCCCCATTCACAAGTTGTTCAGAAGAAATAAAAATGTATGTGATAATATAGAGCTAATTTTGATAATTTTGATTTTTGACCTTGACCTTGGCTTTGTTCCTGGATTTAAATCAAACTACCAAAGTGTTTAGTGTCAATGTTTTGTATAGCCATATTTCTGCATATTCTTTACTAGTCTGGATTACCTGCCCCTTACCACTATCTTGATCAGGTCAGGCAAAGTCATGGCTGACCCCTCAGAATACTATTCAGTTAACAAAATTTTCGTTTACGTTTTCTTAATTTTGCATGATCATTTGCTGACAATAGTAACTTTCGGTACTATATAGGTCTTTCGAAGTCGATTTTTCTGATTGCTCGTATATTCAGCGAACGATAAACCAAAACCATGTCTTGAACTGAACACAATTCGGACGTGAATTAGTCTCGTTAGAATACTTTATTTAGCACAAAATGTAACCAAACAACTAAAAAATGTTTCCACTGTAATTCTTGTACAATGATCCTTTGTTTTAGGCCCGTGTAGTGAGAAATGTACATTTGAAAACATTATTATCCAATCCCTAATTCAATACATAGGGCGCGGCCATTATCATGCTTTGCTTGACGTACTTTAACCTGTCAAAGTACAAAAATTCAAAAAGTTTTATTAAGAAAATTGTTTATCTGACCGACATTTTTTAATTATGAAAAACGATTAATAATAAAAGCTTTAATGGAAATATGTATCAAGGGATGATAATTTTCAACCTTAAAGGTACTCATTCACAGATTTCAACTTAAATATCAACTTTTTCTAAAACTATCAAAATAGTATGGAAATATTTTGGAAGCAGAAAAGTAGTGTTCTGATAATGAAAAAAATTTAGTGCAAATTTACATACAACTAGAAATGATGGTGTTTCAAGTAATAAAATCTACCCCGTATGTCACAGACACTTCTAGTGCATTTTTGCGACTTTTATTGTATATGTCTTGCAACATATAGGTCAGTTTGTCATAAAATAATAAAAATTATTGTTTGACGCAATTACAGACACTGAATAGTATTTTAAAATTATAGAAAAAAAAACAAAATCTGTGAACCAGTACCTTTAAAGTCTTATCATGAAACCAATTACATTACAATGGCAGCTATACAAATGCTTCTATAGCCTCTTAAATTGTAATGCAATCTCGTAAGACATTTTAATATCGCATCCTCCAAGAATCACTTTGTTGAACCTCCCTTCAATAAACTACAGGAGCTTGACATTCTGTATGTTTGCAATCTGATTAAAACCCGATCTAAAATTTTACCGCTCGCATACTCGCTAATTTAGATCTGGCCTTTTCCAACGAAGGTCACGTTCAGGTGACCTTTTCTCATCATAATATTCATGACGAAATTGTTATGATACGTAACTTGTTTACATCGACTACGTCACGCATTTTGAAATGAGCCGAAATCAAAACGTGATTTATAGTGTTTTCGTCTAGATGAAAGCTACGCATTCATTGGTCGACACAAAGTTCATCTCGACGTGACCTTGCATTGACTAAGTAGAGATCCAGTACGACAACGCTCTTCAGGATCTCTGTTTACGGAGATTGGTATGTTTGAAAAATTCCCTCCTTCATATAATAAAAACAACAATACAGAATGTCAAGCCTCTGTGAATCAACATAAAAACGCCCCTGTATAATATCAATAGTTGGAGACATACGTTTATTTTATAATAATTATTCACTTGATTTTAATCACTGATATCATGATATGGTTATTTATTTTGATTTAATTATTCAAAAATTACAAAACTATCGAGATCTATATGCAACTGATCTCTTGCTCATCGATTTGATTAAATAATGACTCACAATTAATAATTCAAATGTTTTATTTAGAAAATTGTGTTCTGTCTGACGTTTTTTAATTATGAAAAACGATTGATAATAAAAGCTTTCATGGAAATATGTATCAATGGATGATAATTTTCAACCCTTAAAGGTACTCATTCACAGATTTCAACTTAAATATCAACTTTTTCTAAAACAATAAAAATTGTATGGAAATATTTTGGAAGCAGAAAAGTAGTGTTCTGATAATGAAAATTTTAGTGCAAATTTACATACAACTAGAAATGATGGTGTTTCATGTAGTAAACATCTACCCAGTATGTCAAGTGATAGACAATTTTAGTGCATTTTTGTGACTTTTATTGTATATTTCTTGACACATATAGGTCAGTTTGTCTAAAAATAATAAGAATTATTGTTTGACACAATTACAGACACTGAATGGTATTTTGGAATTGTAGAAAAAAAACCAAATCTGCGAACTAGTACCTTTAATAAATGTACCTTTAATGAAATGTAGGAATGAGTAGGGAAGGGCTTTGTCGAATAATGGAAATCGACGAAGATTACCAAGAGCGATAAAAAAGACGATTAACAGATATTACCGATATCGCGAAAAAAAACGGAAAATATTTGCCGGTATCGATTTTTAGACTTGCCTATCCGTAAAATGTAGCCAACTTCGTGAATTTGATTCCGGAAACCAGTTCAGAATTCGGGATTAAACCTGCTCGTCTATTTACGGAGTGAAAGTTGAATATATCAAATGTCACAATATAATGATGTGTGATGTAATGTCCACTTTTTTAATCATAAGAATATGTTTATTCATAAAACCACAGAAACTTGACATTATGTATCGTTTCTTTGAAAAATATCCCTTCTTATTGATTATGACCTCACGTTCTAAGCCGCTGTAATTAAGCGCTGATAAAAATTGCGTGATTTTTCAGCATATTACCTAAACAAAAGTTTATACGATATTACATCGTGACATATGCACGTGCAGTTTCAATATACATTCAACGTGATGTCATCTATATTTTACGGAATCCCTGGAGGGACATTTTAAGTTACTTGTTATTCCTTATTTGTTATTCCTTATTTGTTATGAGTAATTAATTACAAATATCTAAACATAAGAAGGGGCATGTAACATGTTATCAACTTTGTTAGAATTGAAATTGATCATTATCTTTATTGCCCCTTCTTATGTTCAGATATTTGTAATTAATCACTCATAACAAATAAGGAATAACAAATAAGGAATAAGTATTAGCTAATGAGTATACATGTAATTTGACAAATGGGCACTACACTCTCAGCGAATGGAAATAAAATAACTGCTAGAATGGACACAAATAAAACGATTTTTGCCATCTTTACTTTACAATGTACAAAATGGCCGAACGATCAGTCTACGTTTAACTTGAAAATAAATCATAACAAATAAGTAATAACAAATAAGTAATAACAAGTAACATAAAATGTCCCTCCAGGGCTTCCGTAATATTTTAATATTGAACACATGTACGGCTGTAATAATTTACCCCTCGTTTATTTACTTAAAAGTCAATTTATTTATTTTTCTAAGTTAAAATGGAAATAACATACAGTTTATCCGCATTGTATTGTAGAATAATGCATAGTTACTAGTTATGGTGTGCTTATTAAATAACTTGTACTAAAGCACTCGGTATTTAATTACAACACACAACGTCATTCGTGCCTATGTTTTATTATACAACAAAATGTAGACAACTGTTAGTTATTCCTTAAATTCAAGGTACGCAAGAAGAGGTAACTAGTAACCGCGCCTGCAAAAACCTAAATACATTTCCATAAAGAGTGCATCCTTAGGACTGCGCCAAACAAACAATCAGGAAGTTTCCCATTAAAATTGAATTTCAATTAAAAACAAATTTCATCCTATACTTTGATCATATAAATGATTCCATATTCCCTAATCATCATATTTCAATGTATAATAAAATAAATATATTTTATAAGTTTTAACAATGTTATGTCATAGAATGCTATCTAAGATAAATACAAAATTATATATCATTTGTACACAAGCGAATGATGTCATATTTTCTGAAGAAAATTACTAGAAAGGAAGACTTGGTTTTCTCCTTTTGTGTAAAATACATCAAGAAAACAATTAAGTTGATAAACATCTCGAATTGTCTTATAACTATCTCTGTATCGTTATTTATTTCTTAACGTCTTCAAAACACAATTTAAATGTATTCAAATATAAGAACGAAATCAAATTCTAAAAAAAAATCTAATTTAAGACAATGTTGATGATGTCATTACCATCACGTATATTCCTTGCTATTTTAAGTTCATTAAAATGATAATTAATTAAAAGCTTACTTGAAAGTGTTATTAAACACGTGTAGACGATAAAGAAACCATTATTCAAGTAATTCAGCCGTTATTTTACACAGATCCTGCGTTAATTCCAGGAATAGTTCCACACACTCTGGCTAAATGATCAGTTAAAATGTTAGCAAAACTGTATTCACAGTACTTATCTTCCGTATTACCATATATGTACGTCGCAGCAATGTTTGTCCATGTAATACGATAAACCACCTGTTCTATCAAACATATGCCGGTGATAACCATGGCAACGGAGGCACCACAATATTTTAATTTCTCACGCGAAAACAGATTGTGTGAAGGTATTGATCAGGTTTGTTCAGGAATTAATGATGATAACGAAGATTTCTATGAGCGATATCAACTTAGTGGTTTTAATAAATGTTATACTTCAGCAGATAAATATAGCATTAAAACTCTTGTGACATTATTTTGTCTGTAATGCTATCTTCAATGCGCGCGCATCCAGCGGAAGTAAAAACTTATTTCATTTCGTCTGTGTATATTTGTTTTGTAGTTTTGTTTCCAAGCTATATAATACACTCCAAATAAAACATGATAAATTCAATTGACAAATGCTTATCTCCAGTTCTTATCAACCAATGAGCGTTTTCTTAGGAAATCTTTTTATTCAGGCTTTGATAAAGCGACCTTATCGTACCAATTAAATTGATCCTTAGACATTTTAAGTCCTTTGAGATTCCAGATAACGATTTTCGCATCTGGAAAAAAATACAATTGAAGTCAATGGTAAAAATCAAAGCGCTGAAGGCACTGAATTTGTTCCGATTTGGCGAACCCACTACTGATTATTTTCACACAATCACCACAAGTCAAAGGGGTCATACTTAAAACAATTCAATAACTGCCGCTTAAAAGTTATCATTAATGCACATTTACTCTACTGCATCTGTATGTAAAATAAATGAAGTCCACTATTCAGACATCATTCAAAGTCATTTACAACGATCTTTAAACTTTTCCTATAAGACCATTCTATTACATAAGATGATGTAACATCTGGCACAAACGACAAATATATTTGTTCAGGACTAAAGTCCCACGGAAGATCGTTAGTCAACCAAATGCAGCGCCAGCAACATTCGGAACAACCTCGGCGATTACGGAATCACCCGAGTGGTTTTCCGAATGCGCCAGCAACTGATCTATGATTGGTCGTACAATGACTGTAGCAGAAACTTAGATTTAATAAACGCATTATCAGACACAAAAAAAATGAAAAGTATATTATTTCTCTACATCACAATAACATCTTTAACGTTTGTGTTTTATAACATGATAGTGATTTGTGAAATCATATACGCCATCTGAGGCCACGTTGATATTAATGATACGATATCACGGTTATAATAATTAATGACTGGGCATTTCTTGTCTATATGTAACCATGTTAGCCAGATCAATATTGCTGTTACATATTTAGAAATATATCTAATAGATGATTAGAATACAGTAAAACACTGAGCGTATTAGTTCCGCATGTCATATCTTGTCTGGCAAAATTGAATCGCCATTCGGAGCAACCTCGGCGATCATCTACGAAGAGACCTCGGATATGAGAAGTAGTAGGAATACAACGGAATAAAACAAGTTATAAGTCCCAACGAATTACTCGCCGGAATGTAGTTCTATTTTTTTAACATGGACGTATTACGCCAATATTATCTAACTATAGTTCGTTTTTTTCTCAACTGTCAAAACATGAATAATTTCACGGTGAATGCGTTTGTTAAAATTACCGTCATGATACATTCATGAGTTTCCAAAAGTGTGTGCTATGATCGAGTAAATCTGCTTATGTCGAATGGTATGTTTTAGTCAAGATATATTTAATGACAATAAGGCCACCAGTACAAAAACAATGCATTCAGTCACCACGAAATTATTCAAGCTTTGACAGTTCAGAAAAAAACGGACAATATTTGCCTGTTATTCAAAACAACATTCAGAAATCTTTTTTAATCACGGCAATTGAAGTAATGGATCATCAACATATACATTGAAACACGACCACCTGTCATTTGGTTTGAACAATATCTATCGAAGTAAATACAAACATTTATACATGACAGTAATATTAGTACGTTACAGTAGCGAGGATTGAAAAGATAGCTGTCATTTTATTTCCATGTAAAACACTTAAAAATACATTGTAACACGCTTTAAAAATATCAAAGCAGTTCATCAGTACAATGTCTCACACGTCGTATTTCAATGTAGTTCAGAATATTTTACCACAGAAAACAAAATTCCATTAAATTTACGTTTTCTACGGAATTCATGTTAGACCTACTTTCTCACCTTATGATAGCCCATGTGTATCTGCGTGAAAGATCACCGAGGTAGTTCCGAATGTTGAATCGCAAAAGTCAATTGACAAGATGAGAATTCGTTGTCTCTTTGGACGAGAACATTTGTCCTCATTGACACTCTTGTAAAAAAACTGTTGCTAAGAATGTGTGAAACATGTCGGCAATTGCTAGCTTTAAACCATTCATTTCCTTATCAAAGTAGCCTTCACATTTCCCAGTTTCCAGTCGTCTGGTAAAATCACATGTTCAGACGTAAAGCAGAGTTTCGAGTACCGCTTAGTTGTTGAAAGAATCATATCTGGTCCAATAGCTGTGTTCTGAATTGCGTTCTTCAGTTGCTTTGGCCACTTTATTAACGTTTATTTCTTTGAGCGGGAATGGTTGAGATCTCAATCAAGTGGCATTAAGTTACTGTCTACCTCTCGTAAAAACATCTATTTATATTTCATATCATTTCATATCATTGTAAATACCAAAATTTATGATGTTTTAACCCTTAACTGGCCAATAACGCATTTTATTTGACTGGACCTCGCCCCCTTCAAAATGGCCGCCACAGCCTTGAAATTGGTGGGCCAGTTTTGACTGGACTTACTTAATTTTACTTTAGGAAAGTTGTCAAAAAAATATTTTTTCCGCGCGCTTTCTGCCATAAAAAAGTCCACAAGGGGATTCAAAAGGGGGATGCGCCCCCTTAGTTGCTTGGGTTTAAAAGGAGCGTAGCGCCCCTCATTGCCAGAAAAATCGGGGTCATTGAGTGCAGAAAAAAGGCGCAAAATGCTGAATGCCCCTTTTGCTCCGCCAGCGTTGCCATGGTAACTGGGATCGGGGCTTAACTTGCTTTTTTTGAAAGACAGTCACCAAGGAAATAACTCGGCCAAGTTGCATATATCTCAGTTAATTAGTAATAAAATTGGAGAATCTTAAAATAGCCATAGCGTGTTGAGGTAAAAAATGGCTACTTATCATATATGTCACAACCAGTAAAAAGTTAAATACATCCGACGACGACCACCGTCTCTATATCTGAAATTGTACATAATTAGCAAGATCTGATCTGCTTGCTTTGACGTTGGCTTTCGTATATTATGTTTCTTTACATAGGACTGAGAAATCATTTGGTTAAGTGATCCAAGCCTGTAATTGTTGACGATTTTCTAGGAAGGTTTTTATCCATTAGTTCTTTAATTTCCTTTTTCAGTGAAAGCCACACGCAACATTCCTTCTCCAAACATGTAAACGTTTAGTAACTTCATTTTATCAATATTGAAGCAAAAATATAACATCTTGATGGTTCACTTAGACTAGTATTTCTTTGTTTAGAGCGTTGTTGTACAGGATCTCTAAGATCTCAATGGAGGATCACATCCAGATGACCTTTACGTCGACCAATCAAAGCGTAGCTTTCATCTAGATGAAACACTATTAATAACATTTTGATTTCGTAATATGTATTTTTAGACCAAGGTTTGCAAGCTAATTTAGCAGTGGTACTACATGTATTCACAGTCTGCGATTGAACGCCTCATTTCAAATTGCGATGCGTGGACGATGTAACCAAGTTACTATTCATAACAATTTCGTCATGAATATTATGATGAGAAAAGGTGACCAGAATGTGACCCTCGTTTGAGATCGGCCAGATCTAAATTAGCGAGTAGAAGAGCAGAAAATTTTTAATTGGGTTTTAATCGGACTTGGTTTAATACTGTAGCATCACATTGTATTGATTATTAGACAGTGGTCAATCAATTCACCATTCCTGGAAAGACTAAGTCTCTGGATTCAGCGGTTAAACACTAACTACATGTAAGCACATACTTTCATCAGTGATTGGAAGATTGGATTTATCCAAATGTGTAGCCTCGTTAAATAAAGTCTTTATTATTATAATTATTATTGACAACTACCCTACATGATTTAGAATCAGTTGTAAAAGGGAGAATAGCCTTTGAAATTATTTCATGACCAAGCTCCAAGAAAGTATCCCCACCTGGGATTATTTTAACCTACAACCCCTTGATCAGTAGACATGTTAACTACCAGCTGAGCTAGCCAGGCCGCTATGCATTATTCTTCATCTTAGTGGTTTTGGTACCATATCTCAAAGGTACTAGCCGACTTATTAAATATTTTTCACCAACAAACAAGGTGCCCTTTATCACAAGACAATTTGTGATTAGTGTGGATCTAAATGTTATTACAAACACACTCTTAAAGGGAGGTTTTTCTTCCATTATTTTACTAATTTAACATATTTATGGGACAACATGGAGTGCCTGCTCCTTCTAACAAGTAACCCATATATAGGTTTTAAAACAAACAAATAAAAAAACAAAAAAGGGGAAATGACCAAGCCATGATAAGATGGACCTGCTGTGTCAAACCAAAGGATGATGTGCCCTTGGAGGATCTTTTGAGTCAGCTTAAAATCAGAGATATTGCCGACGTTCTCCTAACAAGCAGACCGAGATGGTTTGGCCATGTAGAAAGTAGCACAAGCTGGACTTCCCAAGTCAGAGATTTAAAATTCACTGCACAACAGGCAAAGGCAGACCAAAGCTAACCTGGGAAGACCTAATTAAGTGTGATCAGCTGGTACAAAAAATGGCTTGATCGCCAATCATGGAGAGGAAGACTTCACCACAGACGAGACAGACAGGCCTCATCCTTGCACAATGAATAATAAACAGCCTGTTTAAACTAAACTGGATGATGATGAAATCAGCACTTATCATGAGTAAAGTTAAACAATGTGATGAATCAATTATAAAGTCACCCTTTACTATTTTACTGAAACAGTGCATTGTATTGATTTTTAAGATACCAATTCCCTATATAACATGAAGTGATATAAGAGCAAACTAGTAAGACTCGTCCAAATCATATGTATCATACATCACCAGATGAGCCCGACTTTAATTGTAAACCAGATATAAATCCAAGGAACTAGCTGGTGTTGACCCCACAGTCTCCCAAGCAGTAAGCGGACAATCTACCACCTAGCCATAAAAGTTAGCTTCAGGGGCAAGGTATTAAAAAGTACCAATTAGATCGCTATTATAGCTGGTGTAAATTGACCGGAGACAAAAAAATACAATTTTTATATCATTTACATACATTAACACAGTTAAAATTAGTGAAGTTACTAAAGCATATAATGTATCAGTCTGTCTCGGCACTCTCGGGTGAATTTGCACAAGCTATACATAACACCTTTATACAGCCTGCAGTGCGGAAAATTGATTACAGTTGTAATAGACTATGTTTAGTTTAGCTCGATTGTGAAACAAGTTCTTACAACTTAGATTAATCACTTCCTGGTTCCCCAGTAATGAGCTAGTGGGATAAAGCTTCTTACTCAAGGAAACAACTGGGTATATTGGTTGGGATTCGAACCAATGCAGAACTGACTATTCAATGATTACCAGTCCAATGTCGTAACCGCTCGGCCCTAGCCCGCTCAATGAAAATTACATTGACCCATGAGGAATAACAAAATCTGTATAGATACTTAAAATTAACATGTTTTCAGTGTTGTTCAAAAAGCACTCCCCCATGCTTTCAAAAAAGCTTCAAAAAGCACTTATGATTATAACACACATATATATAAAAGTTTTATTTCAAGATTTGTTATCACTGAATATCATAACAATACATAATGGTTTCATTATTTATATATTAAATGGTATACAAACATGTTTCATACTATTGCACCAAATACAAAGCCCTCAAAAAGTTCAAGGACAAAATGTAATTTTGTGAGAAACTGATCGTGTTGAAGTTTTGTGAGAAACTGATCATAAAGTTTTGAAAGAAACTGATCATGTTGAAGTTTTGAAAGAAACTGATCATGTTGAAGTTTTGTGAGAAACTGATCATGTTGAAGTTTTAAGAGAAACTGATCATGTTGAAGTTTTGAGAGAAACTGATCATGTTGAAGTTTTAAGAGAAACTGATCATGTTGAAGTTTTGGGAGAAACTGATCGTGTTGAAGTTTTGAGAGAAACTGATCGTGTTGAAGTTTTAAGAGAAACTGATCGTGTTGAGGTTTTGAGAGAAACTGATCGTGTTGAAGTTTTGAGAGAAACTGATCGTGTTGAAGTTTTGAGAGAAACTGATCATGTTGAAGTTTCGAGAGAAACTGATCATGTTGAAGTTTTAAGAGAAACTGATCATGTTGAAGTTTCGAGAGAAACTGATCATGTTGAAGTTTTAAGAGAAACTGATCATGTTGAAGTTTCGAGAGAAACTGATCATGTTGAAGTTTTGAGAGAAACTGATCATGTTGAAGTTTTAAGAGAAACTGATCGTGTTGAAGTTTTAAGAGAAACTGATCATGTTGAAGTTTCAAGAGAAACTGATCATGTTGAAATTTTAAGAGAAACTGATCATGTTGAAGTTTCGAGAGAAACTGATCATGTTGAAATTTTGAGAGAAACTGATCATGTTGAAGTTTTAAGAGAAACTGATGATGTTGAAGTTTTAAGAGAAACTGATCGTGTTGAAGTTTTGTGAGAAACTGATCATGTTGAAGTTTTGAGAGAAACTGATCATGTTGGAGTTTTGTGAGAAACTGATCGTGTTGAAGTTTTGAGAGAAACTGATAATGTAGAAGTTTTGAGGGAAACTGATCATGTTGAAGTTTTGTGAGAAACTGATGATGTTGAAGTTTTGTGAGAAACTGATCATATTAAAGTTCTGAGAGAAACTGATCATGCTGAAGTTTTGAAAGAAACTGATCATGCTATAGCTTTGAAAGAAACTGATCGTGTTGAAGTTTTAAAAGAAACTGATCATGCTGAAGTTTGGAGAGAAACTGATCATGTTGAAGTTTTGTGAGAAACAGATGATGCCAACCACAAGTAAAAGTAGTACACATTATAACAAGAGCTCCGCTGGGCGGGGCATTATACGCCCGTGTGCAGTCCATGCTGTGTTCTATCTCATATGAAGTCCCTGTGACCTTGACCAATGACCCTGGGATCTCAGAATAGGTCCCATCCTTAACTGGAGGGCTATCCAAAGCAAAGATTTTGAGAACCTAGGTACAACCATGGTTGAGTTATCACCGACACAAAGTTTTCCCATACAAACTTCCAGTGATCTTGACCCTGGGGCCTCAGAACCAAAAGTTCTCACCCTTGACCCAAAGAGTATTAATACATAAAATTTGGTGATCTTAGGTAAAGTTGGTTGTTGGACAAGGTTTTTCCTCATGATTTTTCTTGTGACTTTGACCTTTAACCCAGGGACCTAAAACCAAAGGGGCATATGCTAGACATTAAGGCTCCCCTTAAATAAAATTTGGAAAACCTACAATGTAGGTACAATCATTATTAAGTTACTGTCCCGAAAATGTTTCAATATGAATTAAGTCCCTGTGACCTTGACTTTTGACCCTGGGGTCTCCAAATCAAAAGAGAACATCCAATACCAAAGAGCTATCAACACATTACATATTAAGTTATTGTCTGGACAAGGATTGTCCACATGATGCCCCTGTGACCTCAATCTTTGACCCAGTTTTGACCCAAAACCAATTGGGAACATCCTTGACACATGGGCTACCCTCACATAAAATTTGGTGAACTAAATTCATGTTACTTATTAAATATAGCATTATTTCCATGGTTTGCCATTTTGACTTTGTTAACATATTGATTGAACATTTGAAGTCACTGCTTGGTAATTTGATATCTTCTGGATGATGGTTTAAACTTGACCTAGGGGCCCCAAAACCAATAGGGAACATTCTTGACACATGGGCTACTCTCACATGAAATTTGGTGAACTTAGGTGCAGTCATTGTTGATTTACGACACGGACAATGTTTTTCAATATGATGCCCCTGTGACCTTGACCTTTGACCCAGGGGCCCCAAAACCAGTAGGACATAACCATGACACATGGGCTACTCTCACATAAAATTTAGTGAACCTAGGTACATTGGTTGTTCAGTTATTGTCTGGACAAGTGTTTCATTTTTTGCCATTTTGACTTTATTAACATATTGATAGAACATTTGAAGTCACTGCTTGGTAATTTGATATCTTCTGGTTGAAGGTTTAAACTTGACCCTGTTTCCAAAAAACTGATAAGGCACATCCTTGACACATGGGCTACTCTCACATGAAATTTGGTGAACCTAGGTACAGTCATTGTTGAGTAATTACCCGGACAATGTTTTTCAATATGATGCCCCTGTGACCTTGACCTTTGACCCAGGGGCCCCAAAACCAATAGAGCATAACCTTGACACTTCCGCTACTCTCACGTAAAATTTAGTGAACCTAGGTACATTGGTTGTTCAGTTATTGTCTGGACAAGGTTTTTCCATATGATGCCTCTGTGACCTTGACCTTTGGGTCTGGGGCCCAAAAACCTATTGGGAACATCCTTGATACAAGGGCTACATTCACATAAAATTTTGTGAACCTAGGTACAGTCGTTGATGAGTAATTGTCCAAACAAGGTTTTTCAATATGATGCCCCTGTGACCTTGACCTTTGACCCAGGAGCCCCAAAACCAATAGGGCATATCCTTGACACAAGGGCTACCCTGACATAGAATTTGATGAACCTAGGTACATTGGTGGTTCAGTAATTGTCTGGACAAGTGTTTCATTGTTTGCCATTTTGACTTTATTAACATATTGATAGAACATTTGAAGTCACTGCTTGGTAATTTGATATCTTCTGGTTGAAGGTTAAAACTTGACCCTGTTTCCCTAAAACTGATAAGACACATCCTTGACACATGGGCTACTCTCACATGAAATTTGGTGAACTCAGGTGCAGTCATTGTTGATTTACTACGCGGACAATGTTTTTCAATATGATGCCCCTGTGACCTTGACCTTTGACCCAGGGGCCCCAAAACCAATAGGGCATAACCTTGACACATGGGCTACTCTCACATAAAATTTAGTTAACCTAGGTACATTGGTGGTTCAGTTATTGTCTGGACAAGGTTTTCCCATATGATGTCTTTGTGACCTTGACCTTTGACCCAGGGGCCCAGAAACCTAATGGGAACATCCTTGACACAAGGGCTACATTCACATAAAATTTTGTGAACTTAGGTACAGTCGTTGATGAGTTATTGTCCAAACAAGGTTTTTCAATATGATGCCCCTGTGACCTTGACCTTTGACCCAGGAGCCCCAAAACCAATAGGGCATAACCTTTACCCAAGGGCTACCCTCACATAAAATTTGGAGAACCTAGGTACATTGGTGGTTCAGTTATTGTCTGGACAAGTGTTTCATTGTTTGCCATTTTGACTTTATAAACATATTGATAGAACATTTGAAGTCACAGCTTGGTAATTTGATATCTTCTGGTTTAAGATTTAAATTTAACCCTGTTTTCCCAAAACTGATAAGGTACATCCTTGACACATGGGCTACTCTCACATGAAATTTGGTGAACCTAGGTACAGTCATTAGTGAGTTATTACCCGGACAATGTTTTTCAATTTGATGCCACTGTGACCTTGACCTTTGACCCAGGGGCCCAAAAATCAATAATGCATATCCTTGACACATGGGCTACTCTCACATGAAATTTGGTGAACCTAGGTACATTGGTGTTTCATTTATTGTCCGGACAAAGTTTTTCCATATAATGCCCCTGTGACCTTGACCTTTGAACCTGGGGCCCCATAAACCTGTAGGGCGCATCTTTGACACATGGGCTACTCTTACATAAAATTTGGTGAACCTAGGTACAGGCGTTGTTGAGTTATGGTCCGGACAAGGTTTTTCAATTTGATGTCCCTGTGACCTTGACCTTTGACCCAGGGGCCCCAAAACCGATTGGGAACATCCTTGACACATGGGCTTCTCTCACATAAAATTTGGTGATCCTAGGTAGATTGGTTGTTAAGTTAATGTCAGGACAAGTTTTTTTCCCATATGATGCCACTGTGACCTTGACCTTTGACGCAGGGGCCCCAAAACCGATAGGGAACATCTTTGACACATGGGCTACTCTTACATTAAATTTGGTGAACTTAGGATCATTGGTGGTTCAGATATTGTCCGGACAAGTTTTACCTATTTTAAGTCCAAGTGACCTTGACCTTTAACCCTGGGGTCTCAAAATCAATAGGGAACCTCCTCCACCCAAGGGCTATCAACACATAAAATTTGAGGAACCTAGGTTCATCCTTTCTTGAGTTATCATCCGGACAAGCAATTGTCCACGGACGGACAGACGGACAGACGGACGGACGGACAGACGGACAGACGGACAACAGCATAACATAATACGACCGTTTTTTCAAAACGGGCGTATAAAAAGAGCTAATTCATGTAATGAAGTTTGAATCATATGTTGATGGACTTATAAATGCTGAATTTTGTCATTTGTGGTAAATGTGAATAAGTTTGTCCATTAAAAGGGATTTTGTCAAAGGACTTTTTGAGGGCTCTATATAATAAAAAAACAGTCAACCGTATACATGAACAAAAGTCACAATATTTATATCATTGATCCTTATTTATAAATAAGGCATCACATGACTCCTACTGAGCTGTTAAGAATACACTTTCATTGGTGGTACGTTATTGATATCTCCAACCACTGGCACATAATAATGTTAGTTGATTCTTTATAGGTATGCTCAGTGGAAATTTGTCCATCCGACAGTGTTCCAAAAAAAACACTTGTTTAATAATACATTTATTAGTGAAAAGCAAAAAAATACTTGTAGATCAGCTTACAAAAAAATATGACAATAAATCAGATGTCAACAGCTGATTAACAAATAGATTGTGCAAGAATAAAATTTTAAAAATTACGTTTTTCTCTAATTTCAAATATTGACAAATATGCATGAGGTCAAGCAAACCTTCCAAGCAGCTTTCAAATTTTTTTATGGATCTGTAGATCTTCTGGAACAAATTCATGAAATAGATTTATAATCATTTCTTGCCATAAGAAATTTTATGAGGCCAAACTCATTTACATAATTTCAATATTAATAAGGGACCTTAGTCAGTTATTTCCCTTGTATACTCTTCAAATAGCTAGGTCCAATCAGTTGGATTACTCGGATTTTACCATTGCTTTTCAATATCAATTTGCCACAATTAATCTTAAATAACTTTTTGTAAATCATTTAATTTGTTTGAAAATCAAGCAACATATTGTTTTGTTGAAAAACTATCAAAATTCCATCACTCTTGTTAATATCTTAATTAACAAGAAAGATATTAATTAACAAGAAAGAATTATTTTATTACCTTTACAAAGGACTTCAAAATTAAATCCGAGCATTCCAACTGATATATTTTACGTACCAATTGGATTGCTTCAGATTTTATCAAGGAAAGATAACTGACAAAAGTTCCTCATTAGATAGTACTCATTAAAGATACAGTTAAATTTTATTCAACTGACAATGGTGCGCACATTGATCTCATTTATTTAAATACTCACAACAGTATTTCAGTACTCACTTTCAATTTAATTCAGTGGTGATAACGTACATGCCACAGACAATTCAAATATAATTCAGCAATAACTTGAGACAAAAATGAATAATACTTAATGCAAACAATGTCTCACGTTATCCGAAACAGGGGGTTTAGCGTAAAACGGTCATAACTAAATATAAGAAAAGAGCTAGTTACGTCCGTTTTGCACTGAACCGGCGATATATCTTTGACTGATGTAAACATAGACTATGTGACATGATACACTAACAATACCCAGTATAATACAGTATAATTTTCACTCAAATATTATCACTCAAGCTATCATCAAACAGCACTACCAGAATCAGGTGAATCATTTCTAAGTCTTTTAACTAATGGTCTATCATAAACCCAGTGTTCACCTTCTTCATGAAAATGCTGAAAAAAGAAAAACATACAAGCTTAGAAACCTAATATCTCTTGTGATCTATATGAATTTTTAAAACTTATTTCATATAAAAATGCCTAAGTTCAAACCATAAAGACGAAATAGAAAAATTGTTTTTTCTTTCATTGGGTTAAATAACATGTCAACACATATTATGGTCATTTTACAGCAACCAACTCACCTAACCTAGCGATCCTTAACCATTACCTATAACCAGTACTCACCTACCCTATCACAAGGCATGCAACCTTCCATATACCTTATCAATGGAAGAAAATTGACAATGTCAAATTTTCATGGAAGATCAAACGCTTGGGACAAGAGATTTTAAACACAGTGTGTATCCTTACAGTGCCAGAGATCCAGGTTGAAAAAAAATGTTATTGTGAAAATATGAAATAAAGACATTTTCAAATAGTAAAATCAGGGTTTTACACAGCCATTGATAATTGGGGGTCCACTGGATGCAGGACTGACAAAAACTGGGGTCCACACAGTGAAATCAGGGGTCCAATACCAAACTGCAAACAATTTTGTTGTATCAAAGTTATGATTGTTGTTTTATATGTTTAAAATAAAAAAAAAGGAAATAAAGGAAAATTAAACCACCAGAAAACTTGTATCTCAGTTTATTGAACATTGGTAGTAACAACAGTGACCGTTGGAAAGTCAAATTTTATTGAGTAGACACAAAATTCATACTCTATTTGTTCAGTTTACTTGAAGGGGGGAAATTGTTAGAATGTAAACATTGCCACGTGCTTTCAGGTAAATAAACAGTTACCCGTGATGCGCGGCGTCTCCTTACAAAGGTCAGTAAGACCGTTTGTGTACAGAATGCCCTCTACTTAAACAACCGAAAGTTCCAAATGCGCGCCTTCTTGAGTAAACATCCCGCAGCGGTTATTTCCCTTTATCAAATATATTAGAGTAGCAACGCGTGACATAATCGCTACGAGGAGTTTGCTTCTTTAGCTTACTTGGGAAATACGCTATTACGTCAACAGTGTTTACATCCGGGGTATTGAAATGGAATTTCTTATTTGATTGCCTACAAATACGGTCAATCTTAGCTTAAAATATAAATGTTTCCAGTTAACTTGTGCAGTTGAAAGAATATCTGAGGATGTTGCTATGTATTTTATGCGTCCAAGTGGACGCAGGCTTTAAAATGTTTGCGTCCACACAGGTAGTTTATGCGTATATGGACGCGGATTTGTGCGTCCCGTAAAACCCTGGTAAAATACATAATGTAATGAATTGTGCTTCATGCAGCATTTTAACATTTTTCAGTGATTTTACAGCAGTCTGTCATTCGACTGTTATCAAGAAATGCTACCAACTAAGCTAACCAGGCGAGATTTTTAAGTAGTAACAAAGTGCACATGTACCTTAGTTTCAACCTTCAGACCCTTTTCTTTCCTTTCTTTGGCTTCATCTCGTTGTCGTTGTTCAAGTTTTTGTTTATATTCAGTCGCCTTTTCAACATTTTCTATTTTTAAATTATGTGTAACTTCTTGCCAAAGTCTGTAATGTATACATAATATAAATACATGTATTCTTCAAGTTAAATATTGATTGGAGCCATAGTTGTGTGCTAATAATTAACTGCCCCCAATATTGATAGTAGTGATTACTGATCCATACTTATCTTTAAAGGAATTAACATACAAGGTACTAATTTCTAGACCGAGAAAAGTCATTATGCAGTATACAAATAAGGCCTTAAAAGGTTTCTGTTTCTGGTTTCATCTCCCCTAAAGGGGCAGTAGACTCGGCTGTAAAAATTATGGTCATCCAGGAAACCATAAACATGACTTTTTTAGGCCTTAAATGTTCTCAGCTCAGAGTAAGTATATCAAAATTTCTCAACATTTAAAAAAACGTAAATACAATACAAAATGTTTCAAATGTTTAGTTATACATAGCGCATACATTATATAATGTACAGCACCCACCAAACATTTGCAGACATTTTCACTTTGTAGGCCTCCTGAATAGCTTATATATAAAATTTGATAACAGTTTATTTTGACATGCTTTTTAGTTTTGCCTTATTTTTTGGTTATCACAATAATTACAACTGAAACTATAAAAATAGCATAAAAAATATGTCATGGCAAATAATTACAATAAACATGGTTTTGAAGGCTTTAGGATGTCAGATGCTGAATATTATAAATGTGCTGCATTAATGAAATTTGTTTTCATTTTCATCACAAAACAAACTTAAATATATTAAAAACAAGAAATGTAATGAGGAGACCACATTAAAGCCGGATTTAAAAACTTGAACGCAAAAATTACAAAGGGAAATAATCCATAATAAAGCCAGGTAGAGTTGTGGTTACTGTCTAATTCTGTTCATCACATGGTATGTTATTATTGTACAATCTGGCTAATAATGATTCTACAAAAATAATCGTAATAATTCAAGAATTGTAGTAAATTTCTTTTGTCGACCACTAAATATAATAAAAAAGCATATTCACAAAATATCAACAATGTAAATTTTTATCTCTACCTAGTTTGACAGAATTTTCCTTCATTTAACCATGTGGCTATTTGTATGACCAGTATAAAGATTGTTTACCTTCTAGATTCAAACTCTCCCTGTGTGTCCCTGGGCTTTACTTGTTTTGTTATAATTGGAAGTCTCTTTGTATCCACAAAAGCTTCATTCATCTTTAAAAAATAAAATCCAAGATCAATATTAGTCTTCCCAATAAAACCATTATTATCAGCCTTTAACAGGCCAAAACTTTTTGTAGGTAAAAGTCATTGCCATAACATTTCTTGATCACTAGTCATATTTATTATCTTATATAGTGACTAGTATATCTTATATAGTGACTAGTATATCTTATATAGTGACTAGTATATCTTATATAGTGACTAGTATATCTTATATAGTGACTAGTATATCTTATATAGTGACTAGTATATCTTATATAGTGACTAGTATATCTTATATAGTGACTAGTATATCTTATATAGTGACTAGTATATCTTATATAGTGACTAGTATATCTTATATAGTGACTAGTATATCTTATATAGTGACTAGTATATCTTATATAGTGACTAGTATATCTTATATAGTGACTAGTATATCTTATATAGTGACTAGTATATCTTATATAGTGACTAGTATATCTTATATAGTGACTAGTATATCTTATATAGTGACTAGTATATCTTATATAGTGACTAGTATATCTTATATAGTGACTAGTATATCTTATATAGTGACTAGTATATCTTATATAGTGACTAGTATATCTTATATAGTGACTAGTATATCTTATATAGTGACTAGTATATCTTATATAGTGACTAGTCCCATTAGTTATGTTATAAAGTACAAGGAAAAATTATCCACTAACCAGAATGTATATGAAATAAGTATGAAATTTTACTAGCTCAAATCAATTTTCACTAGTCCAGGGCATTTTGGCTAGTGTGTTCAGGGGATGACTGAAAGGTTTATAAATCAGAACATTTTTTATGTCAGCTTCACTTACCCCAGACGTATGTTTGGCCCATACCACACCATTCCATTCACCATCCAACACACAGAATGGTTTCTTCTCATTAGGAGCATAGATATTTCCAGATATTCGATGTTTTTTACCTCCATAGAAAGGTTTAGTTAAGAAATCTACAGAAGCATTATAACCTGTTTTGGGGCATGACACGGTTATACTTCCTCCTAATTCAACCCATGGTACAGTCAATATAGACCTACAAAACAGATTTTACATTTTTATTTATAGCTCTTTGTAATATTGTGCGTTAAGTTTGACCCCGACCTGACCTTTATGCAAGAATATTCATAACATTGAATACAAATGTAGTATTAACGCTCGATTAAAGCGTGACCGTGAGGATTATGAGTTAAAACTTAACACACAAACATACTTCTATAATTTTACGATCGCTGCCGAAGTGAAGAATAGGCGTGGTACTGACTTTCGTCGGGATATGTGTAGATAATTATTAGACCAAATGTGAAATGTCGGGGTCATTATTTACGCACTATACTTACAACCCTAGCAATGGGACCATTTCAAACTGCAGTAAAATTCCACTATGAAAACCACCTTGGTTATTGCATAATCAGGCCTTTTTTGATAATTCTTAAGTCCCAAACATGATAATTTGAGAAGACAAATGTCCCTATATAGAGGGTTGTCCGCAAGACTGTAGTAACTACGCTCTTTAACAATGCACTTACTACAGTCTTGCTGGCAACCCTTTATACTAAGACTGTACCGATATCAAGACCATTGATTTAGATGGTCTAATCGTAAATACTGGCGTAATTGTGTAAATGCGAACGCCAGTAAGTAAGTAAGTAAGTAAGATGGTCTAATAATAGAACTTTTAACTGTTACGACAATTTTTAAAAATTACAACGCAAAAACTACAAAGGGAAATAATCCATAATAAAGTCAGGTAGAGTTGTGGTTACTGTTTAATTAAGTTCATCACATGGTGTGTTATCATTGTATGAAGTTTCATACAGATCTGACAATAAATGGCATAGATATATGCTAATTAAGAAAAAACTTAAACACAATTGTTAATGACACCAGACACCCAACCTATTTATATACTCTAATTCACAAGATAATACACAAAAATTTATCAAGACATTTTACCTTCCATATCCATTAGGAAAAGTAATAATATATTCTTCATCCCAGTCTAATAATGATATCACAGCTTGACCAATCATATGTACACCAATAGATAAACCTAGAAACTTAGACTTGGTCCATATATAACCATCCAACGTGATTCTTTTATCTTTATGTTCTGCATAGAACGCAGAAACTGAAATAACAGATAAAGTCATATATTAATACATTTATGGTAACCCTAGGTATTTTTAGTCAGCAATAATATTCATAACTTTCCAGTATCATGGGTTTCCAATGATGATATTAATTAAAATAATTTTAAATGGCAACAAGAAATGTTATGTGGAAACCACATTAAAGCCGGATTAAAAAAATTTAATGCAAAAATTACAAAGGGAAATAATCCATAAATAAAACCAGGTATAGCTGTGGTTACATTCTACTTCTGTTCATCACATGGTATTGCAGTTGGAATCCTCGGATTGTCATTGAATTCCTATGTAAGGATAACTAAATATTTCATTTAATATCTTTCTAGTTAATGAAGATATTTACAGAAGTGATGAAATTAAGATAGTTCTTTACCCTAAAAATACCTAGCTTGAATTGCAAACAAGTTAAATGATTTATAAAGAAGTTATTAAAGATCAAATTCGGCAAATTGACATGGAAAAGTAAGGGTAAAATCCAAGTAATCCAACTAATTGGACCTTCCTATTTGAAGAGTATACAAGAAGAAATAACTGACTAAGGTCCCTTATTAAAATCATTTCAAATTGCCAAAATTGAGACAAAAGCAATTTAACACACTGTTAACCCCAACTTTACTTCATAAATATTTTGAATATGTAGTATAACTTATGTCATTCAATACAAGGCTAAATTTTCTGTTTATTAGTGTTTTACCATTTTGCCACAATCAAATGAGTCTCTTAAATCATTACAAACATACTTTTACAACAAGTAAATCTGTGAGCTAATGCTCACTAGTGATACCCCCGCCAAAATCTAAAAATATGCGACAAACAGGAAGTAGATGAGCAAGGAGCATGAAATCGCTTTACACCACATGGGACTATGGGATGAAGCAATATGCAAAGTATTAGGCTGCTGCATGATATAGTTGCTGAGAAAACTGCGACGGAAATTTCGTAACGGACGGACGGATGGACGGACGGACGCATGCACGCACGGACAAGGGTAAAACAGTATACCCCCCTCTTCTTCGAAGCGGGGGTATAAAAATTCTCTGCACAGAGGTCATTTGAATGTTTGACCTAAGGAACTATAAATTGGGATAATCGATACAAGAAACTACTAATATTTCCACACAAAAGATGTAGTATACTAGTTGCTCAGTACTTGGGATTAAAGAAGTAGACTCATATGTAATTAATCTTTTTTAATTTTTTAATCTAATTTTTTCTTTATAAAACAGGGGCCATTTATAGACACCTTCCCCTTCTTAAATTTCTTTGAAATCATGCACTTTTCATCAAATTTGAAAATTAACTTTGATTTTTCATTACCCTTTCTATGAAATTGCAATAAAATTTCCCCCAACATTCTATATAAAGTAAGGCTCCAGTCCCCTTCCCCACATACTGAAAAAATGCCCAGCATTATTCAAGTGTCAGTGTGGCATACATGGCATACATTAACTAGACAGATTTTTTTCTTTTTTTCGCATTCAACACATATATAGGTCATATACACGACAGCCAGCTCTTCCTACTATAGGTTTCCTGTACACGTTTTCTATCACCAGTACTAACTTACCCTACCACGAGGCCGACAACTCATGTATAGGGTATGACCTGCAGCCACCGGGTTTTGAACCCGCAATCTCCGGATTTGAAGTCAGACATGCTAACCACTACGCCACGGCCGCGACTAGACAGATTAAAATACACATATGCACTCTTAAGTACTTTCATGCTCACTATTTATAAAAATAGTTATCAAAATCTATGTGTGGGGATTATCAAGCATACATCAAGTATTTAAATCAGCAGAGTTAATGTATATGCCACTGACAGTTGAATAAAGTTAAGCCAGATTTAAAAAAAACATTAACACAAAAATTACAAAGGGAAATAATCCATAATAAAGGCAGGTAGAGTTGTGGTTACTGTCTAATTCTGTTCATGGCATGGTATGTTATCAATATCATTGTATGAAGTTTCATAAAGATCTGACAACATATGGTAAAGAAAAACTTTAACACAATTGTTAACGACAACGGATGCCTGACAGCCCACCTGGGTGTCCCCAAACTATTAGCCAAATATTTTCGTTGAAAAATTCAGCTAAAAATATAATAATAAGAAAACCTACTAGGTGGATGATGAGAGACTTGTTCTGCTATAAAACATAAATTATTACTGGAAGCCCAGGGTACAGGTCCTTCTGTATTTAATTCCTGTAAATAGATCAACACAGGGCTCGAATTTAACAAAATATTAGACTTGCAAATTTTTGCGAGTTCACAGATTTTATATCAACTCACAAAAATGAAGAAAATTGCTTGCAATTTTTTTCCAAATTCTAATTGCATTTAAAGTAACTATTCATAAATGCAATATAAAAACAACATAGTACCATAGTTAACTATAGATAGAACAAAGGCGTAATTGTAGGATGTGGAGACTATCAAACATGACTGCACTGTGAAAATTTTGCAGCTATTTCAACTCGCAAAAATTGGCGAGTTAAAATAGAAGTTACTCACAATTTTCAAAATTCATAAGTATGCAAGCTTAAATTTGAGCCCTGTCAACATGGGTCAAAGTTCAAAATTTTCCTTTTTCAACAGCCAAAAGATCCAAATGAAACCTTGGGGGCGTTTTACTTACCATCATCCTATTTTGAAAATCTACTCGTACAATTTTGACAAATTAGGTACAATTTGTCTTATGACCTTCTAACTAACGCCTTTGTTTGCTCGCTGTAGTGTAAAATCATATGGTTTTTATTATCTTCTATTTTGACACATACATGATAGATAATGAAATTAATGAGACAGTATCAGACTCTGTCCATTTAAATTTTATACCCATCGAGGCTTACCCTTGAGTGAATATAAATTTTGTTACATACTCCACTCACCTCAGTTTTTTCATATCCTGGGACATTCCAATAACATCGAAAAGTTTCACCAAGTATAGGATTGTACGGTTTTTTGGCTATATCAGAGTTTCTACTGGCATGAAATGCTGACATATACCATCGAACTAATTGTACCATTCTTTCTTGAGGTGTCTTCATATCAACAACTCTAAAATATACAAGAGACCCTATAATGTTCAACTGAAGTTTATTCAAACTAAATGTATCTCTCCAGAGCTTTAATTTTCTCTGGTATTCCTAAACTTGTATATATTATCGACAAACACAATATGGGTTGACAGATGTCCTCAAAAGATTATCATTGAACACTTGGTGCTCGGCTGGGCTAAATGATAAAATATATTGAAGCAAAATATGATTTCTATAAACCAAATGCAATTAAAATTGAAAATTGTAAACTTGTAAATTCAAGAAAATTTTGACCTGAGATATCCTCACGCATAAGAACATGTAATTAATACCAATAGAAATGGTCAACTAGGTGGTAGTTCTTAAGGCCACAACAAGTTGATCATGTGTTCTATGGATTTTTCTTTATATTTCAGTTGCTTTATATAGCGGTTTGGCCAAATTTTTATGAGCGAGCGAGGAAATAAAAATATTTTTTTTTGTAAAACCTTTAAATTAGACTAAACTGTACATGAGAGGAAAGCCTGATCTAGTACAATAGAAAATAAACAATAAAACAATATAATCTATACTTACTTAAGGAACAGATCTGCATGGGCAAAGAAATCGGCATACATTTCTAATAATGACTTTCTTTCTAATATAAATGTTGGAAGAACAACCTTTGTCAGATCCATACCAATTCTAACTTGGGACAATAAATGTGTTATAATACTACCATGTTTCTCCAGGGAACCCACTGTAAGAAAAGATGTCAAAACATGAATAATGTTTATTTAATGTAAAGTTTGTGCATACCACAGGTATTTGGCAACCAAGTCTCCTCCTACATAAGAAAAAAAATATATTCAGTAATGGCAGTCGACGAAGTCAGTGTATGAAAGTGGTTGCTTTAACAGGTCATTTTAGTAGCAAGCGCTATATTTAGTTAGTAGAGTTTTGATTGCCCAAAGGAAATTATTGGTTGCCTGAACTAACAAGAGCAGTCCATGGACAGCGTGCTTGACTATTCAGGGTATTCGTGTAAATGACAGAAACAACCAATCAAAACTCATGCTGCAGTTATGCAACTTGGTATTTGACCCTCATTTTTAACCCCATTGACATGTGTGAAGTTTCAAACAAATCCCTTCAGTAGTTTCAAAAATAAATTGTTGCATCAAAAAACTTAACCAAGAAATTTCTAAGTATAAAAGGGCCATTATCCAGTCAAAAGTCATGATAGAGTTATGCAGCTTGGTAGTTGACCTCCAATAGTAATCCCGTAGACATGTGTGACGTTTCAAGTGAATCCCTTCAGTAGTTTCAAAGATATAAAAATGTTGCACCAAAAAACTTAACCAAGAAGTGTTACGCCGACGCCACTGCCGACGCACAACTGAGTTGGATAACCCCACTATTCTCTGAATAGTCCAGCTAAAAAGTAGTAGTCGTAACAGAGCTTTAAGACAACACTCCCTGGCTAAGTGACGATCACATGTTGATCAGACACGCTCACATTGGCCAACATAGAGCAGAATAAACTCTGGTAATAATAATTAATATGCTATCACTGAGTAGTGGCAACGGTCATCGTATTAAAGCCTCAGTGTAATGTCAATAACATGCTTCACCTAAAAATAAATCATGTTTTAATATTTTTGTATACTTACAACCCTCCTCTTCAACTTCATCATACAACTCTGTAATAAAATATAAAAGAAAGTCAATTATAACTGATATAACAACAAAAAATGCCTGTCAACCATTGCATATAGCTCCACTAAATATTTCATTTTGGAGGGGGCATGGCCGAGCGGTTAAGATGTTGGACTGGTAATCATTGATAGCCAGCTCCGCATTGGTTCCAATCCCATTCAAAACCTACTCTGTTGTTTCCTTGAGCAAGAAACTTTATCTTACAAGCTCAGAACTTGGTGACCAGGAAGTGGACTCGAAAGTGATTAATATAAGTTTTAAGACCTTGTTTCACAATCGAGCTAAAATAATTAAGTATAGTAAATATTTAATGCAGAAGTCTTGAAATCAATGAAAGCCCCTGTATAGCCAGCTGATAAAGTAGGTTGTTTTGGTATTTGATGTTAGAGAGTTCACAAGAGTGTTCATAATAATCTTGACTTATAATCAAATGAGTCCATCAATCACTATGGATATACTGGTCAATGACAAATTTAAGGTAAAATAATGAAAAAGTTCTCTTATTATGGGGCCAAAAAGGTTTAAGTGTGAAATATAGTAGTGGCCTTGATCTTCGACCCAGTGACACCAATAATCTTCAGTGATAATCATACCCTTTTTCATGAGAACACAGGGGAGGGGATTTATTTTGGCCCTTCATAGTATTGTTGATGAAATACTGATGAATACATATACCATCTGCAATCAAATAGTTTTGGCAAGTGTTGAAGATATAAGATTTCAATATATCCAGAGTACTTTTCAATATATCTCAAGTTCAAAGAACTGATCACCACAGATATACAAATGAAATGTAACTGACCTTGACCAAAAACTTAATCAAGACCCGCAATACCTTGATCCCTAGAATAGCATTGAACCACAGAGTCAGCCCTATACAAATCATACAACATAAATCAAGCCTGGCTAGTTCTGTTGGAAGCACGCAAGTCTACTGATCTAGGGATCGTGGACTGGATTCCCAGGTGGGGCATACTTTTATGGAGCTTGGGCATGAAATTATTTCTATGACCATTCTCCATCCTACCAATGTTTTTAATTATGTGGGGCAGTTGTCAGTCACTGACAAATGTATGCGCTTAGTAGTTGGTTAACAGCTTAATCCCGAGATTTAGCCTTTCCAGGAGGAGTGAGTAGGTTGACTGACCACCGTTATATGGCCTATACAATGTGTTACTACAGCGTAAAACCAAACAAACAAACAAACAAAACAATATAAATCAAGCTCACCGTCATAAAAGTCATTATCCTGTACATCTGGTACAATCTTTGGCTGAGAACTTGTCTCTTTTTCCAAAGAATTTTCTTTAGTAGGAGTAATAGTTTCATTTGATGAAGAACCATTTTGGTCAGAGGAGTCAGTGGCAAGAGTTGTATCTTGAACATGTGACTTCAACTTTTTACTGAAAAGGAAATAACCATAACTGAAGATGTGCAGGGCTCAAATTTAAGCTGGCATACTCGCAAAAAGCTAGTGGATTTTGACAACTGTGAGTAAGTGGATTTTGACAACTGCGAGTAACTTTTATTCCAACTCACAATTTTTTGCAAGTTGACATCGCCACAAAAATATGACTGTCTAAGTTAATTGGGCTCAAATCAGCATTGAATCGGCCAGATAGATTGATCTTGTCTTTTTTGTTCTTATTATCAGTATCACTACATGTTACAATAAGCGTCAGAAGTATACATGTTCGATATTCTTTGTCTATCCCACAATAATGCCGTCGTTCAATTTTTAATTAAAATAGTACTATGTTGTTTTATTTTGCACATATGAATAGTTATACTACTAAAATTTGGAAAAAATGCGAGCGCTTCTTTCATTTTGCGAGTTGAAATATACTCAATTGGCAAAAATTTGCAAGTCCAAATTTTTGTTAAATTCGAGACTTGAAGGTGTGTAATAAGGCTTTGTTCCAAACAACTGGGTATAATAAACATTTATTTTCACATTACGGATTAATCAAGAATCAGATTATGTTGGGTTTCATGGAAAGTTAACACACATCCATATAAAGCTGTTTCTGAAGCAAAGGTCATTTAAAGACCAGACAAGAGTGCATATCTTTGCTTTTATTTTGTCTAATGCCACTAAGCTTTAAATGAAAAACACTTAACATAATGTAGAAAAGTAATAAACAAAAATTGTAGTGTGGAAACATTAAAGCCAGATTTTCATCAAAATCTGACCATATTAAACATATTAAAAACTTAAATGCAAAAATTACTAAGGGAATAATCCTTAACAAAGCCAGAAAGAGTTGTGGTTACTTTCTAATTCTGTTCATCAAATGGTATGTTATCATTGTATGAAGTGTCATAAAGATCTGACTATAAATGGCAGAAATATATGGTAAAGAAAAACCTTAACCCAATTGTTAACGACACCGGACGCCTACCTGCCCGGATTTGGCCAACATATAGCCAAATTTTTTTGTTGAAAAATCCGGCTAACAAAAAATCTATAATAATAAGCAAAGTTTTGCAGATAGAATTTTCTTTTTAAATTACTAAAATCTATTAGAGGTACTATTTTTTTAACAATCATAAGATGTATTCATACTCAGGACTACTTTTTGGAGTTCTCTGCGTTTCCTCGGCATCAAAGAAGTCTTCATCTTCACTACTAGAATATGATGTTATGGGTACAGATTGCTCTTGTTCAGGAACTATATTATCTGATTCTGTAATACAAGTAGAAGACAAGAAATGTAAAGTGGAAACCACATTAAAGCCGGATTTAAAAACTTTAATGCAAAAATTGCAAAGGGAAATAATCCATAAAAAAGCCAGGTAGAGTTGTGGTTACTTTCTAATTCTGTTCATCACATGGTATGTTATCATTGTATGATGTTTCATAAAGATCTGACAATAAATGACAGAAATGTATGCTTAATTGAAAACTTTAATGCAATTGTTAACGACACCTAACGCCCACCCGCCGGCCTGTGTTTCACCAAACTATTAGTCGAATTTTTTCGTTGAAAAATCCAGCTAAAAATTCTGATAAACACTGCCCTCCAAAAGTTTCTTCCCAGTACAATTAATTAAATTACTACAATTTCTACGTTCAAATTTGAAGAATAATTATATTATTGTTTGTTTCATTCATTATTCATACAATGGCAATGGATTATCTATAATATTGGTTCATTTTATTTTTTGAGATGCAGCTAAAGTTATTTATCAGCCTCCAAAACTATGGTTAATGTATCTCAATGAACCAAAATCAAGTTTGAGGTATTTTCTTATTTCATATCCATAAGACAAATGTAGTGACTAGAAAAAGCAAAATTGAAAATCATTTAACAATTAACTGCTTTTACAACTATTTGAAATTCTATTTAGTACAATATAAATGGTAAAAGTGTGAAGGAACTTTTGGAGGGCAGTGTATACTAGAAATGACACTAATCTCTACTCATATGTTATGACAAATAATTCCCTGGGTTACCAAGGATGGCTTGACAAAGGAGTTGGTTAGCTTAGTATCAATGGCATAAGGTAACACATGAAATATGGACCTCTTTAAATATGATATTTTTTTAAACATTTTTATTAACAGTGACCTTGACCCAACCAGCAACATGCCCATGTGAGCTAAAAAATACTGTATGGGTTTTGTAGACAAACTGCATTCTGCAGCAGCTCCTTCAACAAACCTGAGGCCAGATGTAATACTTCAATCTACTCAAGGCTATATGAAGGGTGAGAGGGGATCCTCTAAAGGTTTTAAAAGTTTGACTACCAGGTCAGTGCTAGACTGACAAATTAAATTTAGACTGAACCTTTATCTATGAATTTCAATTGGTGATATAGTGTGACAATATTAACCTGAGCTTGAACTATCAAATCATAATAATTACACACTTCACTTTACATTAAATCAAGAGTTTCTGTATGCGTGTATATGGTTATACACATGTTTATAACAACCTTTGTGAATATATATCAATTTTGTAAAATTGGCATGTTATTGTACTTTCAATTTTGGACACTTTTATTTTGGGGAAAACATGTAAGTCTGCAATATTGTGACACAGTTTCAAAGTATTTATTCTTATAAAAACAAAATTAATTGTTCAGTTCATGTATTTTGCCGAAAGCTTCCGATAAAGCACTATTTACAAATGAAGAAAAAAATGGACTGTAAATACCAATATATTCTTGCATAAAGGTCAAGTTCAGGTTAATTCTGCCAGACTATACCTGTACTACTCAAAACAGCTATTACTGTAAAACAGAAAAATAAGTACCAGGAAGATCAAGACCCTTTGATATCTGGTGAGCAGCACTTCCATTTAAACCCATAAAGCCAGAAGGGACCGCCATATCAGGTAGAACTTGAAAAGGTAGAAAAAAAAAGAAATAAATAAAAAGATAGAAAAAAAGCAGAAATAAGTTATAAGGCAGTAAAAAAAATTGTGGCAAATGCACGACCCTGTGACCCAATTTCCTTACACAATCATAAAAAAAATATTATTTCTAATAATTCTGGGCCTTGAAAAACAAAAAAGGCCCTAAGGTTCCTAACGCTCACTGTTATTGAGACAGGCAATTCTTTAAGACTTGTCCACTCTACATAACACTGCTTACCCCTGGGGTAGGTCAATTTTGACTTCAAGTGGCATAATTTAAACAATTATCTTACAGAGCCAATAGAAGATACTATAAACAGTCATGCTGAATTTAGTAGGCCTAGGTATTATGGTTTCAGAGATGTTGTATAGTCCAACAGAATTAACCTGAGCTTGAACTACCTAATTATAATAATTACACATTTCACTCAGGGTTCTCGGAAACGCTTAATTCTGCGTATCTGGACGCGTACTACGGCCATTTGGACGCGTAAAAAAGCCAGATACGAGTCCCGATACGCGTCAAATTTTCGGCAAAACGTTTAACTATAATTGAAAATCAAGTGTAAAGTTTATCTTATGTTCAATAAAAAGGCGGAGCGTACGCCATCTCGGCCAATCAGCGTCCGCTAAAAAATCAATAGTGTTACATGTCGGCTCCATAACATCGCTTACGTCATCAAACAGTGCCAGATACGAGTCCCGATACGCGTCGAATTTTCGGCCAAACGTTTAACTATAATTGAAAATTAAATGGGAAGTTTATCTCATGTTGAATAAAAAGGCGGAGCGTACGCCATCTGGCCGGCCAATCAGGGTCCGCTAAAAATCATAAGAGTTACATGTCGGCTAGATAACATCGCTTACGTAATCAAACAGTTGCTTTTAACAAAGACGTGTCAAGCTGTGATATTGCAATGATTCGAGTAGATAAAACTTTAGTAATGTTTGCCGTTAAGCTGATAATTGTATTAAATTATGAGCGTGTTATGAAGCAGTTTAAAAATACGTAATTGGTTGATTTTTTTTAAAGACAATTAAAAGTGACAATAACAATAACTTCAGATTAGATAATAAAAAATCGTAAAATTCCTAAAGAAAAGAATGGTATATCAACTTATTTTGTCATCATTTATAATTAAAGGAGTTATTATTCATTAATAGTCATTTCATATCGTAAAAATTAAAACCCTTCAATCCCTGTGCTTTATTGTCATATATTTTCGCCACCGACGCTATCGCCAAATCACGTGATACGTTGTTAAATCTACTTTTATCATTTTATTACCTTAGTATTTTGATTATTGGTATTCTTAATATTGCAAAAAGGAACGGGAAATTTTCCTCTTATATTCGATTTCAAGAATAAACACCAAATGATTCAAACTGACTTTAAGAAAATTGTATAAGAAGTCGTCATGCGACCTATAAGCTATAAAGTCGTGTTTCAGACTCATCAACAATAAGCATTCTCTTCTACATGTAAAATAAATTAATATTTGATAGAATAAGCAGAATCAATTAACAGAATTTTTTTTAAACAAAGAAAGGTCAATATTGAGGACATTGATTTTCCAAAAATGCCATTACTGCATTTAAACCCATATGAACATATACCTCCAAGCAAAAGGGCTAAACTGGAAGGATATGTCAATTGGAGTGAGTATATTGAATATGAAACACAACTAACACATTTTTTCTCAATTGAAATGAAAAATATATAATTTTAGGTTACAACTTGATACAAAATCACCATGTTCTGTGAATGTTGAACAAAACATTTAATGAAGTATAAATTCATTTACACTGCAAATGTAAATTACATGAATAGTTTGTTTATACTTTAAATTTCTATTATTGCAAGCTTTATCATTTGAAAATCTGAGTCATTTTGTGAGTTTGGACAGCCACTCAGTTGGACAACATATAAAAAAAACCAGAAGCATTGCCATAGTGCATTTGCACATGAGTCTTTTGCCAATTATGACAGATACTATAATTGCGTAACATTAAAAGTTATAATATATCAAGGGCAAAAATGTGGGACTCCAACTTTTGGCAGTGGGACTCCAACTTTTGGCTTTGGGACTCCAACTTTTCTCAGAAGGGAGTCCTGGACTCCTACTTGTGAAATCCTAGTGAGAACCCTGTCACTTATATTAAATCATGAGTTTCTGTATGCGTGTATACGGTTATACACATGTTTATAACAGCCGATGTGACTATAAATCAAATTATTAAAAGTGGCATGTTACTGTACTTTTAATTTTGGACACATTAGTTTTTGGGAAAACAAGTAAGTCAGCAATATTATGGCACAGTTTAAAGTATTTATTCTTATGAAAACAAAATTAATTGTTCAGTTTTGCTGAAAGCATCCGATTTACAAACGAAGACCAAAAATAGACTGTAAATACTGAGTTTAATATATTCTTGCATAAAGGTCAAGCTCAGGTTAATTCTGTTGGACTATACAGTTTTCTTATATTACATGTACTCATTTACAAACTTGAAATTCCTTACAATTTACCAAGTAGACCCCAGGGACATCTTGTAAACTTTTTTTTGCAAAGGACCCTAAAATGATATCACATGACAAACTTGATGACCTTTGCGTCTTATGTTTTTTCTGACAAGAATTTTTAGAAGACTTCTTAATACTAAGACCCAGCAGCGTACACTAAGCACATGCCCAGTTGAGCTATACAACTTATATAAAAAAAAACATTGAACAAATATAAAACCAACAACTTACTGGCTGTAGAAACTTGGTTGCCATAGTAATCAAAGTCTGCTTCCATAGTTAACACAGGTTCATGCATAGTTCCATTCAATAATGGCTCTTTTAAAGTTTCCTAAATAATAATTTCATACATTGAGTTTTATTTCAATTTGTTGTGCTCTCACACCAAACTAGTTCTAAATTACAAAACCTACAAGCTAAAAAACTAAGTATTTTGTTAAATAGAAAAAAATGTGATGCTATCATAAAACACCTTTAAATACTGGTTTTGGAAGCTATTTTTGAACCCAAATAAGACCACAACAAGTTGATTATGTGTTCTATAAAATTGCTTGCACCTTAATTTTGATGGTTTTTACAAAATAAAATTTTTTATTTCCTCACTTGCTCATAAAAAGTCGGTCAAACCACTATATAAAGCAACTGAATTAAGATTTAAAAAAAAATGCTTTGGTTGCTCGTCCCATTTTTTTCCAGAAAAATCAGTAGAACACATCATCAACTTGTTGTGGCCTAAAATACATTTGTAATTCTGAGACTGCTCGAGATTGTAATACATTTTTTGTGAATACCAGCATCATGTGACTTTCTGTAACAGCAAAAAAAATAAGTTTGTTTTTATCATCAATTTTGAAATTATGCCTTTGAACACATTTATTATTATACTAAGACAAATTCTGTGAACATGGCCACATTATATTTTCTGAAACCTGCCAAATTTCCATCAATGCAGAATGTGAGGATATCATACAACAAAACATGGCACTATGTAAATGTACGACGGTATTCAACCTCAATATAACCATATTGGGAGTAGTAGTTCAGTGGTAGGATGCGCGCTTAGGGAACCAGAGGTCCTGGGTTTGAATCTCACTAGGGGCACTGCCAATTTCCTTGAGCAAGAAATTTACCTACGATTACTTCTCTCCACCCAGGTGTAAATGGGTACCTGCAAGGGTGGTATAATTCTGTTGCCCCAATTAGTCGGCCACACTAAAACGCAGAGTAAAAAGACTCCCCAGGTGGATTGATAGATAGATACCAGTAGCCCGATGACCAGGGGTAATAGCTGTAAAGTCGGTGAACACGCGTATAAAGACTATAAAATGCCATTACATTTTATATTGGTAAATTTTATTTAACTGTCAGTGGCACTTACATAACCCTTGTGATTTAAATATCATCAATAGTGAGTACAGAAATACTGTAGTGAATATTTAAAACAGTGGGGTTAATGTATGTGCCACAGTGAGTTGAATATATTTATCCATACCTTAGAAATCTGCAACATAACAATAGAATGTTTTATAGCCTCTATCATAGCATTGGCAGTAACTTTTATCACATTGTATTTCTCCTTCTCGGCTACGCCCTCGCATGCTTCAATTCTTTTCTCAAGACTTTCAACCTGTGTAATCAATAACTGAAGGTAAGCATCTGTTTCAGCAAGCTTATGATCAAAATCTGCAGCACTTGGAACTGGACCACTAGCATGACTCTGGAAAAGAAAGAATTCATACAAAATAATACGAGATTTCAAATTTCATTCCTTTTTGCCAGTCCCTCAGAGAGGTCTACTAACAATGCACCAAATACAAGTAATTACTTGAAGTGATTGAAAACTTCCTGATTTTTTATTTGGCCATAAAATACTCTATTTCAAAATTTGTAATTTCATTTTTCGCAAAAGACAATGACAGGTAAAATTTAAGCACATATAAAATATCAGTACATACATAAATTATAATATGGTTGAAAAATCAATGTGTGGGAGGGCTTTCAATATCCATTCTGAAGTAAATGTTAAAGAGCAAAATATTTAATAAAGCCTCCAACTTATTTAACATAAAAGCCTTCAGATAAATAGTAACCACATTATTAAAGCACTTCCATATTATCAATGTAACACATTGTCCATTGTCGGCAACAAGTACTTACTTCCATTACACTTCATATGTACCGTGGGCAATTTGACTGGCAAAGTCTCGTTTTCATAAACATGCATGAAGCAGGGGAGACCAATCTTCTTCCAATGAAATCGCATGTTACAATTAAATACTCTTCAAAAACAATGACGTCATACATCAACGTCATACATCACCCCAGTCATAGAATTTCAGATTAAAACTCACAAGCAAGTCGGGCTAGTAATTCAGGAATTTTTAAAAGCCCAAAAATACTTTTACTAGCCCTAACTTCATTTTGTTATTAAAATAACTTTGCCCTACATCTAAGCCTTTCATTTTGTCCAATAAACACAATTGTTCAAATTCAATAAAGGGTTTGTTATATTTTGTAATATAGTTGGCATTTCTCATTTTGATACTCGATCTTTTTCAGGGTAGAAGTACACTTACCTGCCTCGGAAATTTCACCGATTTTTAAACATTAAATCTAGGCGTAACCTTAGTATGATATTTGCATGACTCGTGGGTTTTCTCGGCATCCAGGCGAAGATTTTCACACCCTGATAATGTTGAAAATGACGATTTTCAAGAGATATCAGGCACCAATCGCTAAACATACTATCTATATTTTCAAGAGTTATCAGGCACCAATCGCTAAACATACTATCTATATTGGCGTCATACCGCAACCATTGCCTGTCATTCGACCACGATTGTAGGAATTTGCAGTTCCGTGTCTGGTCCTCATACTTCCCCTTGGTTGCAGTTCGTCCAGCCGATTCTGTCAAACATTTACCCGGCTTTGCGCCCTCAACAGACTTTAGTTCCGCCCCCATAACCGTCTGATTGGTTCCTACACACGCGTTAGTAGGAGTAGTACACAACGATTTTGAGACCTGTGGTCTCACTATTTTGTATGCAGTAAGTGCATAATGGACAATCGACTTATTGCGTATTGAGCATGCGCAAAAAATGTCGAATGATTTTTTATGATATAAGCGGCCGCCAAATGAATAATACAGCAAGATGTTTTGTAAACAAATCAGTTTTGCGGCTTTATTAATAAAAGCAAGCACGTCGGGCTAGTATTATCGATTTTTTACAAGCCCCATGGCAAAACTGCTAGTTTTTTGCTGTCGGGCTAGTGTGAATTTCGATGACTGTCACCCGCTTTAGAAAAATTTTGAATGATAAACCAAACCTTAGATATAAAACGTAATTTCATTGGCTAGTTTTCTGCCGTGGTTTCGTTGCGGAATTAATGAAACTGGCTCATTAATTATTCATGACGACAAAATTTTTCTAACCAAACCAAATGGCCCATGGTACATAATGCAGCATAGGTGGATGATATATCTTGGGATAACCAACGATGCACATTGACCTACTTACCCTAAATGAAGAATGGCGAGAATGTCTAACTATTGTATTTTCTAATGCTTCTATCCATTGTTCTCTTTCTTCAGCGTCACGAGCTTTAAAACAGAAAAAAACACAGTAATAAGTAGGATTAAAGTCTGAAAATTATATCAATAATGAAGCAAAATATTTGGCTAAGTTATATTTATGAATAACAAAGTCACCTTCCACAAGTGCAGAATTCTAAAACTGTATATTTGTTGCTTGAAAACTTATTTGAGTCATTTGAATTCACATAGCACTTAAAAGTACCAATTCAATGCTTTGTAAAATGTTAAGAAATAAAAATAAAGCACCAAGAGCTATGCCCCTTCATGGCATGATTGAAATAAAATTGAATTAAATTGATTGAATAAATACTAATAAGAAAATATTTTAACTAAGGGTTATAATGTGATCCATCTTATTTGGTGTAAATAAAATAGTAAGACATTTTAACATATAATTTCATTTCAAAATTGAAATAAAATCTTATCAGGCTAATTTAACAACATCTTTGAACTCATAACTTCTCCCAATGTTTACTAACTTCATATCAAAGATAATAACCATTTATTAATCAAAGTCACCTTGAAAATGGAATGTCTTGTGATCAACAGTAATAGTAAAAGTGCTATCGTCTTCATCATCAATACCAATGACTGCACCCTAAAATAGTACACAAACATTTGAAATCTATTTAGACTAAGGCAATAGTGTTAACATTGAAGTTCAGTTAGAAAGAGTTAAGACTTAAGAACAGTTAATTAAAGCAACCTCCATTATTATTATCAATGATACTTTGGTTTCCAATCGATGTAATTTACAAACAATTTCTGTTACTTAAGATGAATGATATACACATGTATTAAAGCTGGTCAGAATTTACTTACACTTATTTAATTTGAAGGTTGAATTAAAATGATCAGTATCAAACAAGCATGTAAATTTCATTAAACATACTAATATTACTATTGTGTGTTCATACCTTCAGTCTCACACAGCCTCTTCTAGACCCTCTTTTCATTTTATCTTTTGACTGAAATAAAGAGAACTAAATAGATAAATATATGTGACATTAACAGCAGAAATAGGAAGTAAGTAAGTTCTTCTGAAATGTTAATGTTTCAAATGTATTTACCTAACAAAAAAAGTTTGATAGCTCTACTAATTTGAAGCTAGCCCTATAAATATGACAATGCAGTTTTTTAATCATTTTGACATTTCTCATAATGCATCGGTGTGTCAAAAAATATCTTGAAGTTGGATTCATGATTTGAACTTATTTGTAGCAAACCATTGCAAAGGAAATCTCTTTGCAACGCTAGGCAATTCCCTTTACCAACTGGCTCAATGTGAAACAACCATCAAAGCACATAATTACACAATGTTAACTTAGTTAGAGAACATTAATTGGAGGTCCAAATCTGAGACCTAGATTTTATGGTAGTCTAGTTTTATCCTCCGAGGTCCTATTTTTGTTGCCTGTCCTTATTTCGTCACCGTTTTTGTTTTGGTTGTGATACTGCGAGATTTCAACAGGAGCGCATGAGTTGCCGTGGGAAAAATGATTCTATGCATATAATGCTTGAGTGATTTCAAGTGCAAATAAGCAGTTGCAATAGTCTATTGTGTTTTTACTTATTTGCTTTATATCCTTATGGTGACGAAATATGGACACTGGATTCTGGAGTAGAGTGACGTTACCTTTGCTCAGTTACTTTTATATCAAATTTGATTTGGGTTAAAAGATTTCTGATAATTCTGGTAAAGTTCTTATGGTAAAAGCATCTCTATGTTTGCAACTTCCATTTCCGAAAACAAACAAGCATCTAAAAAACCTGGATGTTGGATAAAATCGGCGCAGAGCACCATTTGTAAAACAAGGCATTTTTAGAATAATCAGACTAGTGCTCAGTCACCTTGTTTTTAAGTCAAATAGATGTAAATATGTAAACATTTTGTTGTAAACTGGTAAATTATTGATAGAATATCTTTAAAGTTTTTGGATTTATGTAAATGATATTTCTTGAATTATTTTACTAATTATTAGTGAATAAGATGGAGCTGTTCAAACACGATTTTTTAGCGATAACAGCAGGTGCTTCTCCGCATCTTTCTGCAAAAACTATCAAGCGTCTAGATGAACATGATTTTGGGTTTTCCGCAAGTGTTTGACAGATAGCCCAAAAAATAGATACAAGTCACAAGGTTTCCATTTTTATTTATTGAAATATATATGGGTGACCAAGCATTGGTAATGACCGAGCATAGGTAGTTGACTCGGATGCGAGTCAACTCGTCAAACGTACAAATCGTCAAACTTAATTTAACGCACAACCATTAGACCAACTCGTCAAACTGATAATATAGAGTGAAAAAATATATAGGAGGGGTGGGGGATAGTTGTCTTATTTTATGTGTAAATATATAATCAGGGGTTGCGAAAACGCCGGACCGCCGGTCATGTCCGGCAAAAATTCGTTTCGGTCCGGCAGTTTGATCGAGCCGTCGGTCCGGCGTTTTTTCTCACGACATTTTTACATTTTTCGCCGATAATTCGTACCATACTTTGGTTCGAAATCATACCAAGCCCAATCAGTGTGAACCAGAATATTCCTAGGGCGCGATTTCCCGCACTAAAACGGCAAAAATCGCATTAAAAGTTTTTAAATGCGAGAAAATATCGCACCACTTTTCTAGACGCTTTTGGGCGTCTAAAATTATCAATAAATTGTGACACTGTTTGAAAAAAAGTTTGAAATCGGCAAAAAAGAGTTAAACAAATTTTCATAGTATACTAAAATTAAATTCCCTAATTGATCGTCGATTGTTAATCAAGATATGAGTTGTGAAAAATAAGACTGCCCAGGGCGATTACATGCTAATTACATGTCAATTAAATTAATTATCGGTCACACGCTGGGAGATTAACTCGCCGACAAAAGTATGCACAAGGATGTCATAAATTCGATTTGGAGTCGCCAAGTTATGTTTACACGCTTGACTACGTTTGCATATGCCTAAGTTACCTATATTCGTCCGAGAGAATTATGTTATTAGCGCCACGAGCAAGTCATTTTATTTTAAGACGCTCGGCGATGTTGGGGGATTTATTTTAACGGCGCGTCCGCGGAAACAAGTTAAAATTACACTTAATGTCGTATCATGTAATATCGTTTGTTAAATTAGGATGAAAGCATAAAAACAATAAGCCTTTCAATCACGATGGAAGTTAGATATGAAATTGATAAGCAAAGTTGAATGACTCTGAACTGCAATAAAAATTATATCTATTTAAACATTGATGATTATTGGTTAAATATTTAACACTAGATTACGTAAATTGGCGGTATTTGTCAATACATGTACAACTACATACTTTTGTCGGCGAGTTAATCTCCCAGCGTGTGACCGACAATTAAGTTTAATTGACATGTAATTAGCTTGTAATCGCCGTGGGCGGTCTTATTTTTCACAACTCATATCTGAATTAACAATCGACGATCAATTAGGGAATTTAATTTTAGTATACTATGGAAATTTGTTAAACTCTTTTCCGCCGATTTCAAACTCTTTTGTCAAACAGTTTCACGATTTTATTGATAATTTTAGACGCCAAATAGCGTCTAGAAAAGTGGTGCGATATTTTCTCGCATTTAAGAACTTTTAATGCGATTTTTGCCGTTTTAGTGCGGGAAATCGCGTCCTAGGAATATTCCTGTTAAATTTGTAATCCGGATTAGTAAAATTGGTATGTTACATCATGTAGAATCACAAATGGGGTATATTATTGGTTAAAGGGTTAAAATCTTTTTATAGATATGATTTGAGAAATTTTTCATTTTGATGCCACAATGAAAATTCTCGGGGTTTTTTTTTGGCCAATCGGAGAATTTCTTCCACTGTAATCAGAAAAAACTTATAATTTACTTGTGAATGGGAGAAAATCTCTCACTGAAAATATGACCTAGGAATATCCCTGATGTTTGCTGTCGGACAGTAGTTAAAGAAAAAATTGTTGTTGTTTTTTTTCGGACTGGCAGAACTGTTTCCAGACTGGCAATTTTTAGTAAATGCCAGACCGGATGACTGGCAGTTTTTTATCACTTTCGCAACCCCTGTATAATTTGTTAATTATTTTGAATAAAATGTATACATAAATTATATTTTTGTTTATTTTTTATAAATAATGAATAAAATGTTTTAAATAATTAAATTCTTTGTTTATTTTATTCTTTGTTTAACATGAAAAATACTTTAGAATTAATTAATTTATATTACATTTATCTACTATCAAAGTCCTTATACTCAGTAACTGCATTTATTTTATTTTTAACATATCAAAATAAAATAATAATATGAAAATTATATATTTTCTCAGTACAATACAGTACTAAATTAACATAATAAATACACTTTATTTTTTTACAAAATAATATTTATTTTAATTAAAACAACAAATTTAAATCAAAATATTGTAACTTGTCTGATAAAAGTAACATTTCCACCTCAGTACTGATTGTATTAAATCAATCAAATATAATTTATATAACCGTCCTAAGTTTTCACACATTTTTTCACTCTATATTATCAGTTTGACGAGTTGGTCTAATGGTTGCGCGTAAAATTAAGTTTGACGATTCATACGTTTGACGAGTTGACTGTAAACCATTGACTCTATATTTTTGTGTTTTTGTAAACAAATAGTATTAGTAATGATAAGAGTAATGATAAGATCACTTTTAGTGATTGATTTACGATACAAATAATTAATAAATAATATTGGGTAATTATCACCTAATACAATACATTTTTTTATTTAAAAAAGTGGAGAGATGACCTGGCCCCAGGCTGGGGCTGGGGAGAGTGACAGTACTCGAGTGACATGCGTTTAACGACAATATAAGGGGATGCATGAATGAAGGTAATTAAAACATACAGTGTAGTATGAAAGCAGACCGGCAGTGTCGTCTAAAACGAACCACCGGTACTGCCATCCTTTGACAACGTTTGTCCACTTGCTGAGTGGACCTTCCATGACGGCCATTTTGACGGAAGTCACACCACCTACAACTAAAAAGCAAAATGAAGATTTAATACGAAATGAAGCGAAATACAACGAAATGGAAGTAAAAGTGTACATAGGTTATTTTGTAATTATTGTACACCAAGTTTAAAGAAGACGATTGAATAGAGCATTAGATAACTATGTTATCTATGTATCTGCATTTGTATGTACAAACCGACAGTAAATAAAATTTGTATTTATCTGCATTGACTTTTTTTCTATATACTGTATTCATACGAATCTAGGCAAAACCGCAAAAGGTAAAAATGCCATACCCTAAGGCTAAGTGGTAAAAATATCAGAGGAGAAAAATCAGATATAAAATTGTCTTAGGTTGATAAAAATAATTTTTTAAGTGTTTTTATTTCCTTCTTAATCTATTTTTATTACACTTTTATTCATTTGCACAAAAAACATTTAAAAAACATGAATCAACAACAATTTATAAGTCTACTGACACCAAGCACAATTTTTTAAAGACCCGTTACTGCATGTAATTAATTATAGCATAATCTCTATGAAATATATTTAAACTTAATGACAAGCAACTAATTAATTATGATTTTTATTTGTTTAAAACATTTTGGGAATTACTGACGATTTGAATATAGAATATATGTTTCGCCTGATATCCTTTTACACTTGGACGATTCACCTGAACCAGCATTATATAGCAGGTATGTATTGTTGTTTAATTGTAATAAGTTTAAATTGAAACCTAAGCTTTTATGTCAGTTGTTTGATTCGTTGGTTAGATCAATTTTTGACCATTCCTCTGAAATTTGAGGTTTTGAAGAAATGTAAAAAAATTTGAAAGAATACATCTTAAATTCTGTAAACGTATTTTAAATGTTCTTAAATCGACATCATCAACTGCTGTTAATGATGAATTGGGTAATACATTTTTGTACCCTTTATACATTAAGAGATACGTTGAATTCTAGAATACTGGTTGAAAGTTCTGCAATCTGAAAATATTATCACTGTTCATGTTTACCGACAGTCGTTGCAGAATTTAAATACATATGTGCTAGAAACTGGATTATTAATCTCAAACAAATGTTATATGATTATGGCTTTTTATTATGTCTGGGAAAACCCATTTTCTATAATTTTTAAATATTTCATTAATATTTTTAAACAATGTGTCATTGATACTTTTATTCAAAATTGGGGTTCTTCCAAAGAACAAAGCAGTGTATTAATATTGTATAATAATTTTAAAATTGCATTTGAATAGGAACTATATACAGGCATTTTACCGTTACGTTATTTTATTGCAATATTAAGAACTTCAGCTCATTCTCTTAGAATACATACTGGTAGGTACTCTCGTAATAATATTCCTAGAAATGAATGATATGGTCAGATTTGTAACCTTTTAGATATTGAAGGTGAATACCATTTTGTTATTACCTGTCCAGCATAATCAAACATTCGTAAACTTTATTAAACATTATTTCCTTTATAGACCTTGTATGTTGAAATTTATTGAATTCAATCAGTCGCATAATTTAAAGATTTTTTTAAATGTTACATTATACTGCAAGAAAGCAATTACATAAGAACAATATCTTAAATAATCCAAGTTAAATTTACATGCTTGTAATCTAATACATTTCCAAATATTTGTTTATATATGTATATGTTAATTACCTTATAAAGGGATCCATTTCTGATTATAATTAGAAACATTGACATTGTTGTTTATATTTATATGTATATATATGAAATCAAAACTATGTACTATGTACACGTTTATCAAATAAAATTCGGTTCTATTCTGTTATTTACACCATACAGAAAGCAAAGAAGGATCATTAATACGTGACTAATTGTGTTTTTTGTATGACCTTCATATAACAATAAAATGAATTATATAGTGCTGAATAATTTTTACAAGTTATTAGTTAACACATCTTAAAAGTGGTTATAAAATATATTACATAACATTTCAAGAAGTCATGAAGCATCAAGCTTTCAATATAGTTCATTTCGCTCCATTTTGTCAAAAATCTCCATTTCGCTTTTAAATCATTTCGTGATACTACAACCAATCAAATGCTCCGTTACATAACTTGACCAATGAAACATCAGCGGACTTTTTAAAATTGTCAACATTGTAAATGACAGGTGCGAGTCGATTGAATGGTTGAGAGAAGGAAAGTGGATATATTTACATTCTATAATATAAAATGAGAGAAGGATCTTATAGTTAATTCAGTATGAATGAACGAACTACTTCCGGACCTTATCGAGCGACATTATTGGTAACTGTCACTTTTTGATCATTTTGACTTTCTTTGTTGATACTGAATTATTTGCACTTGGAGACTCTGATTTTGGCAATTTTGGGACATTGTGTACACTCTTCCGATAGCATTCAAAATCAAATTGTATCATTTACTATGCAAATCATATTTACCCTTGCTTTTCAACAAGAAATAGGAGCAATTTAAATCTAGTGGTTGAAGCAAAATAGAATGCCCTTTTATACCCACTTATGACTCCATAGCTTAAGGTCTTCAGCAAATCCGTGTTTATACTGTCAATGAACGGGTTTAATGCCGCAATTGACGAAAATCAAAATGTTAAAAAGCGGCTTATAAAGTTTTGGAAGCCAGAACTAATGACTCCAATGTATGTATTCTGTTCTATTTTACTTCTGGCAGCGGCTAGAGTTACGGTACCGTAACTCTAGACCCAGGTTCTAGAGTTACGGAAGTTCCGTAACTGTAGACAACCCTGTGAGGGTTGTCTAGAGTTACGGAAGTCAAATAACATGTGTATGTTTCAATTTTTTAATATTCAATATCACTCGAAATAAACAAATATTTACCGACGTGACCTATTCAATTGTTATTACACCCGCCATTTTGGATATGACTAATAAACTTACCGGATGTTTAATGTACGGCAATATGTCGTTGTCGTCTTCAAAGTGTCACATAATAAGTTTACTTGAGCGAGAAGTTATAGAGTGTGATTATAATTTGGACTGAATATGTATAATTGTGTACGGAATTTAAAGGAAATATTTATAGTAAATAGTCGATTCTTAGAGTAATTTTAATTGTGAATAATTTGCAAGTGTCTAGTAAGAAAATCAGCGATTTTCGAACGTTAAATTGACTTAAATTTCGTGTTCAAAAATGGGAATTTAGCTTGATAAAAAGAGCTTAGTACTTGGGGGAAAACGTTAATAGTTAGAAAGTTCAAAAGTTGAATAGTTAGAAAATTGATGTTTTTTGTAAAAAAATCCAGCTTGTCATTCCTCACCAAATCTTTAAAATTTTAACGAAAATATAAACGATAACGTTAAAAATACCCATTCATATTCATAACTAGAGGTAAAACGATTCAAAAATTTTCGATTCGATTCGATTTCGATTTTTCATCAAACGATTCAATTTTTCGATTCGATTCGATTTTCTACTGGAATTATATAGGACATAACAAAAAATAAATTATAAAAAGAATTAAGAAAGAGATACAACCCAAAGACAATAGAACATATATATATATATTTAAGAACACTGCATTTTTATCTGAGGGACCTCCCTCCCGGAAGACGAAAAATTCTAATTCTAATTCTTTAATAATACCCATTTTACAGGTATTAGTGCTTGAATAGTTAAAAATATTTTACTGCATTTTAGCATATATAAATGACAAATCGTATTATTTCCAACTTTTTAATGAAAAGTAATGCCCATGGACAAATTGTTTATTTCTCCGTACCTACATGTACGTACAAACAGTATATGACTCACGTCATTATCAAAGTAAAATTATTCATCAGTGCATCAATGCCATAATTGATGACTAGTTAAGGTTACGCTTAGACAATAAAAAATCGCAAGCATTCAGCAAATGTACATCACTATGACCAGCTTAATTTAGTTTGTTTCAAAATATTTTCTTTTTGCTCTGGCATGATTTAAAATGATTTTCATCACATTATATACGTTAAATTGATTTTTATCAACTCTAGGTCTATATGTATAACTTTCTTACACTAATGTTTATTTCAAAATAAAATTATTTTTGGGCTTAAATGAACGTATTAGTGAAAATATACAATTATCTTCGGACATTTCATAGAATTCATTTCCAATTTATAGTAAATAAAATCTAACCAACCACGTTTTGCCCGATTTTAACAGTTAAGAAAAACAAATTACTAAATTACTTTATCATGCTTGATTTAATTTTGTATCATAGGGAACGAAATCGCTTCAACCATTTCGGCGTTATGTCATTCATTTTCGCGACCCACGCTAGATAGCAATTTCATATGAATCATCTTTTGTGATTAAAAAACTTATTGTTTTCAATGTTTTCATCTTGATTTAACAAATGATGCTCCAGGAAACGACGATGTGAAAAGTTTAATTTGTTTTTCTTACGAAAAATCCCCCAATATTGCCGATCGTGTAAAACTAAATCGACTGGTTATATCTTGATGGCCCCTTTATCACTATATTCTATCTAAGCACCAGTCTTAGGTATATTTGAATGATATCAAGCGTGTTAACTAAGTCAACAACTCCATTGTCGATTTTCTGTCAGCGAGTTAATCTCCCAGCGTGTGACCGACAATAAGGTTTAATTGACATGTACGCGTAATTAACTTGTATAATTGCAGCAGGCAGTCTCACTTTTTACAACTCTTATCTGGATTAACAATCGTCGGTCAATAAGGGAACACTATTTTAGTTTACTATAAAAATGCTTATTTTAACCTAAAAGGGGCGTTTCATTCAACTCACAAAACTACTGAAAAAGACAGTATTTAAAAAAAGAATCGAATCGAAACTGCCTCTTCCGAATCGAACCGAACCGAATCGAGCGTTAAAAATCGCGATTCTTTGTGAACCGCGATTAATCGTTTCACCTCTATTCATAACCAAAAGTCAGAAATTTTATTAAAAATTCGACAGTTATCCAGTAAATAATCGCGTTTTTTTATTTTTTCAATTAAATATGCTAATTCCACCAAAAAAGCTCAGTATACTTATCGTACAATATACATGTAAGTAAAACGCCGTGATTCTTTAGTATGCAAATCTTGGGGAAAATTGCTGAGATTTTTAAATTCAATGAATTGGTCAATGTTTTAGGTAAAGATCTCCGCTTTTAAACGTGACAATGTAAAAAATATATCATTTATCAACATTTTTTATCAAATTGAAGACATTTTGCTTTTGATTCTGTCCAAAAATATGGTCGATTTTGCATTCGAAAATCGCCGTTTTTTCTTACAGGACAATTAAAAAATTTTAATGAAAAATACTAAAGAATCGTCAATTTAAAAAAATATATTGATTCTGTCCAAATTAGACATATTCAGTCCAAATTATAATCCAACTCTATATAATAAATCGCTCTTGAAAAGTAAACTAAGTATGTGGCACTTTGAAGACGACAACATCATATCGCCGTATGTTAAACATCCGGTAAGTAACTAAGTTTATTAGTCATATGGCGGATGTAATAACAATTGGATAAGGCACGTCGGTAAATATTTGTTTATTTCGAGTAATAATAAATATATAAACCAGTTTTTCGATGTTAAAAAGTTGAAACGTACGCATGTTATTTGACTTCCGTAACTCTAGACAACCCTGACAGAGTTGTCTACAGTTACGGAACTTCCGTAACTCTAGAACCTGGGTCTAGAGTTACGGTACCGTAACTCTAGCCACTGCCTTTACTTCTTGACTCTACGAAGGGGGGGGGGGGGGGAGTGGTCACACATTGTAAGATCTTGGGTATATTTAACTCCAAAGCTAGCTATATTTGATATTTTTCTTACTATAACAAGTAATTTATAAATTGATTATGTTCTTTATCAGCATAAATTGTATTCTAATGCATGTACAACACGTACCAATTTCTTGGTTCTATTGTATTGAGATTCTGGATTGCTTATCAGTTATAAGGGCTGTCACGATATACTGGTGAATTGCAATACGCAACTGTGACAAAACGTACCATCGTAAAATTTTAACGAACCGGTATTTGGCGATATTTTTTAATTCATTGGTAAATTTTTCTTTTTGCGAAGTAAAAGTAGCAAAACGTCAATTTTTTCAGTAAGTTACAAAAATTTACTGATTTGGGCGCGTCACAGTCCTAAATGACTGTAAATATTTAATTAGGCTAGGTTCTATCAGTAGCTGCATGTAAAATTTGGATTTATTTTTGTTAAGTACAGCGGAGGCACAACGAACCCTATCTGTTATCACTTTCAACATAAATGGACCTCTATAAATCAAAGGACATTTACAAGACATGAAATTAAATGTGAAGTAAAGCATTCAAACCAATACATTTTAATTCAAGATATTGTTTTGTTTTGTATGACCAGTGGCATATTTCCGACACCAGATAATCACTTAATTAACTAGTTAAATAAAAAGTTAATTAAATGGTAATCTTGTTATATAACTAGTTAACCAATCAACATTGAACTGGTAAAATAATACAGAATGGCAGTTGTAGACACTTACTTGCATTTATTTCCTTTTTGATTGTTATTGATTGAAAGAAGAACAGTTATATAACTAGTTAACAGCTTAACTTACTAATTAATTATGTGGTTAACTAGTTACACTTACATGTTAGTTTGTTACCAGTAAGAAATATTTTAGAAAAGTAGTAAGTGGTTGATTCCTGATATTGAATAAAAAAAAATGGGACTTAGGGGATGAAACTGCATCTATGAAAACTCGAAGTGTGTGAAAATAAAAGCTTTTCAAAACTTTGATGCTATATATTTATTCATGTTCAGACTTTAGGAGCTGGAAATCTTACAAACATGTTAACAATTTGTTGTAACCTTAATGTATTTATCCTTATTTTTACTTTTGCAGTGGAATGGACTTATCCGTACTTTCCGTTCAGATATTCAATTGGGAAGACACCGACGCTACATGAAGACGTATGATGATTGTTTTGTTGCCTCAGAAGCTGTTGATTGGTTACATCAATACTTGAAAGAAAATCCAAATTTTGGTGCTGATATATCTAGGTATTAAATGTCAACTTTATTTTTATGCCACTGAGAAGTATTGTTTAAAAAATGCAATGCACTGTCCGTGACTCTGTCCTTATTTCCTCAGTCGTGAGTCGCAGTGAAAATTTACAGGTCTGGTCATAAAGTTCAAAAGTTCAAGTTTTGGAATCTAAGTATAAAGGGTTCTTTTATGTGAAAGCTAATTCAGGAATTTCAACCTTATAAAAATTTTGAACTTTCATCCATGTTTATCAATTGCTATATGTGTATATATATTTATAAGATCCTTGCTCATAGATCTGAAGAAGCCGCCCGGCTAGCTCAGTCGGTAGCATGCAAGTCTACTGTCACTAATCGAGGGGTCGTGGGTTGGATTCCCGGACGGGCATACTTTCATGGAGCTTGGTTATGAAATTATTTCTATGGCCATTCTCCCTCCTACCAATGATTCTTAATTATGTAGGGCAGTTGTCAGTCACTGACAAAACTATGTGCTTAATAGTTGCTTAACAGCTAAATCCAGAGATTTAGCCTTTCCAGGAACAGTGTGTAGGTTGACTGACTGCGGTTATATGATCGATACAATGTGTTGCTACTGTGTTAAACCAAACAGAAACAAACAAATTAACAGCTCCAAAGATTTGGTCACATGTAAAGGTCAAATAAATACTTGTCCTGAATTTGTGTCTGAGCTATACCTTTATTATTGTTCATTAGATTTTAATATTCCGTGGCACAAAATTTATGTTTATTAGGCCACAACAAGTTGATCATAAAAATTATGTTCTACAGATTTTTCTGGAAAAAAAATGGGGCGAGCGAGCGAAGAATTTTTTTTTTAAAAAGTCTTTATTCACTTGCTTTATATAGCAGTTTGACCAAATTTTTATGGGCGAGCAAGGAAATAAAAATATTTTTTTTGTAAAACCGTTCAAAATTAAGGTGCGAGCGATTCCATAGAACATATGATCAATTTGTTGTGGCCTTACCATTTTAAAAAAGTTTGACATGCAATACCATGGCTTGTAGTTCCAAGGTCAAGGTTTTTTTTAGTGTTGCACATAAATTGTTATTTGAAAAACCTTGTGAACACTTTATATCCTTTGATATGTTTGCGTCAATTTTTATCAAAGATTGTCTGTATCTTCTTTATGAAATCTCAGAAGTGTTTCCTTGTGGGTCATATGGAATCGAAATCAAATGGTCACTTAAAAGTCAAATCATATTCAAGCATGGTCATGGGTATATTGTGACGGCAATTGTACTTAAGATTACTTTTTTGAAATCAGATTTATGAGTATCCTAGGGGCATCTTAGTCTCTCTATAACCCTCTGTCTTATTGTGACTTTTTTCCGTTCTAAGATTAAGAATAAACTTAATTTTAATCTTGACCACTATGTTAAGTTGGCATAATACCCTGTGGTTCATGTACTACTTTGGCCACTATGTATGTAGGCATAATGTACATTTGTGACTAATAGCATTCATAAACCCATTGATAGTAATTAAGAGAGTGTAATTAAATAGTTTAAAGCTCTAAGCCTCTCCAGATTCAATGAGTTTGTCATTAAGCGCAGGTTGAGTGCATTGCATTAAAGAGCGAGTTACTACAGTCTTGCAGGCAACCCTCCATATGTATCATCAAGTGATAAGACCTTTAGTGATTTATTGGTCAAGGACACTAGTTTTAAATCATTTTAACCTCTCATTAATAGGAAACCTCAGGCTTAAGCAGAGTTTTCATGTTCTTAATTTTGTGCTCTTTGATGCTTTGCATTAATTTTTTCTTGTTGATTACTGTGATTATGATTTGACTGAAATGTTTTACATATGCAGCATAAAGCCTCATACAATGTTTAAAATCTTCAGATTTATACCGTTATTAGAACTATGTCATTTTGATTTGTCTCTATTTTCATACTTAAGTGTAGTAGATATTTTTATAATCTGCTGTTTAAAACATTTTGAATTGGATTCAAGAATGTCAGCACCTCGCACAAAGATTAGGAAAGGTTTTTAATGTGTTTATGGTTTAATGGTGGATTAAACCTTATGCCTGATTTATGACTAATCTTGAGCTAATTTTTAGACAACCATTGTATGACCATGTGGACAGATATCAGCTCTTTCTATCATTCAATCTATAACAAGATAGGTTTAATAATACAAGCGTGAAACAATTTATTATTTGACCTATTGAGATATAACAATTTTCAATACATTTTTAAAGTCTACCATAATATTGGATAGATTATCACACATTTTCATTTTAATGGATACAGAATAACGTCTATGTCTGTGAAAACTAACAGCTGGCCAGCGTGATATAAATTTAATCTATTTCATTATTTATGTATGATTTAAGACTTTAATTGATGTTGTTTGAATGACATTTATCCATAGTTTTTATTACTTGATGGTACCAATTAATCATATTGGTTTTTAGAAATAAAACAATCAATTACTTTTACTATCCATTCTCTATTGGCAATTCTAGTTTTATTCTATCGGATTTTTCCTTGATCTTTTAATCTATTATTTAAAGAATTTATTACCTGTTTTATGAGACAAACTGTTAGAGAAATTGAATTTAAAAATTGGGTCATGCTTTTAGAGTGATAAATTAAAAAAGATGTTCCATATAATTTAATACAAATAACTTCGGTATTAAAGACTTAGTCACTTAGAATTTATTTCAAAACTCCTAGTTTAATAAAAGCTTTACATAGAATAGATATCTGAACTATCAAATTTTTTAGAAGACTTTCTTGTATAAATGAGTTGAATGTATTATATAAAGTAAAATGCCCATTTCCTTAAAGTTTTGTTCTTCATCTGTATTTATTTCATTTTGCTAATTAGAAGCTCAAGATATAAACTAGAATGGGTATAATTCTGATATTTTTTTCTGAAGCAGAATAGTAGGGAGTTGCACCCTGCCCTTTTTCTTTCCTCCCTGCCTTATAATTGTGCTCCATCCGTGTGCAGAAATAGCTTTTATGGAAACATCAACCATCTGAAGCTCCCTGCCCTTTTTCTGCCTCCCTGCCCTTTTTTATTTCTAGAATATTCACAATTTAATGTAATGCTCATTTTGTGTTTCAGGTCCTTATAGTCAGAAAATTATTAATAAAAAAAATTAAATACATACAGCTCATACATTGTGTGTTTTTTTATTATTTCAGAGCACAAAGTATTAAATTATTACAAAAACTACATAAAGCTCATGTATTTGAAGATGTTAGAGGACAGAAACATGATAGAGGAGAATTCACTGACAGTAGTAGATTGTTCAGGTATTTATTTTATAACAAAATCTCAAACATTTTTTTATTTCTGTAATTCATCTCATTTTTAGCTGGATTTTTCAATGAAAAAATTTGGCTTATAGTTTGGCGAAACACAGCGGGTGGGCAAGTGGTCCAGGGTCCGGTGCCGTAAATAATTGCTTTAAAGTTTTTCTTTTCCTCATATTTCTGCCATTTATTGTCAGATCTTTATGAAACTTCATATAATGATAACATACCTTGTGATGAACAGAATTAGATAGTAACCACAACTCTACCTGCCTTTATTATTGTAATTTTTGCATTAAAGTTTTTAAATCCGGCTTTAATGAGGTTTCCACATTACATTTCTTGTACTACCTATTCTTCAGTCATTGTCACTTTGATACTACTGCTGAGACTAACTAGCCACCCAACTAGCTCAGTGTTAAGAGCACATATCTACTGATTGAGGTGTTGTAGGTCCGATTCCCGAGCGAGGCATTTTTCTCATCCTATTCCATATCCTCTCTACCTGTGGTTTTTGACATGGATTGCGTAAGCAATTCCAGTCTTAGTAAGCCACATATTTTGAAAAGCATCACAGAATGTCGCGAACGATGCAATTTTCCATTGTCTAAAAATAGATCAGATACATGTGTTAGGATCATGTACTGTCGTGTAAGTAGTCATGATGGGTTGATAAGAGGTAAAACCCACATTGGTCCAATGTCGCAAGCCCCCTTCTAATGACACCACCAAATTTTGCCCTAGGTATTTAATCCATGTCCTGACAGCACTATGAGTGCTTTGATTTTTATAGCTGTAATCATGGTACTGACAAAAACAATAATTATTCCTATCTTAGATAGCATTCAAATACCATAGAAATCTGGACAGACTTTAGCATCACAGCCTGGATACATGCAAATAAGGCTTCTATTTAAAGTTAAAAATCATCCCTTTTGTACCATGTTCATAAATTTGTGCTTTGAACACCTAGTGAAAATTTAATTAGTTGCCATAGTCTGCCCCACTACACTGTTAGTGTATGCTTGAAAATTACTCTTTTTTACAGACTTACGATATGTTCACCATCTAAGGGTACAAGGACACCTATTGCTCTCAAGAATAACTTAAAACTAGCTAATCTGAATAGATCCCCATTGACAAGAACAACTAGCGATCCTACACAAGTGAAATTAGACTTTGAGAAAATGTCTTCAATGCCTTCATTACCTGATAATACAAGTACTTTACCTGAGTGCCATTTTATGTCTAAACCATTGACATCAGAGGAGATAGAGGAGGAATGGAAGAAAATGACATTACAAAGGTTTGTTGTCACTGTTCTTTATGTAAAATTTTTCTCATGATCAACTATCATCTTAAATTCTCACAAGGACTAGCCCGATTTATTACATGATATCTTAAAAGAGCAAAAGTAATTGCATTTTATAGTCTAAGATCATGTTCACCAGCTTTACAGCTATTACCCCTAGTCATTGGGCTACTGATATCTATCTATTAATCTACCTGGGGAGTCTTTTTACTCTGCTTAGTTCAGCCAACAATTTGGCGCAACGGAATTATACCAACATGCAGGTACCCATTTACACCTGGGTGAAGTGAAGCAATCCCTGGTAAATTTCTTTCTAAAGGCAATTAGCAGTGCCCGGGGTCGGACTGAACCCAGGACCTCTCGATCCCTAAGGGAGTGTCCCACCACTGGAATAATGCTTCTACTAAAGCAAAAATATCAAGGAGCCTGACTATATTCAACAGGTAATACATGGCCTTGAGGGCAATATGCAAGTTTACAGACGGGTTGATCAGACTAAGGAAGGTATATGGCCTGAAGCCATTTATCTAATTTTCCCTAACCCAAAACAATTTTTCACCTGTCCTGGGGTTAAGGGGTGAATGTTCATTCGCTATGTTTGCAACATTACATTGATTTCAGAGTATTTACTATCATTTCATATTCAGATCTCAGACCATTTGACATTAATTAACAACACAAAAGAATTTTAATAAAGCAAATTTTGAGTACAATCCATACCATATGAGGTACAAATGGCCAGAATTTAGCATTTTATACATAAGGCCACAACAAGTTGATAGTGTGTTCTACGGATTTTTCTGGAAAAAGTGGGGCGAGGGAGCAAAAAAAAATCTTAATTCAGTTGCTTTATATAGCGGTTTGACCAAAGTTTTTTGAGCAAGCAAGGAAATTTTTTTTAAAAATTGATATTTTTAAGCGAGCAAGGAAATAAAAATATTTTTTGTAAAAACTGTCAAAATTAAGGTGCAAGCAAATCCATAGACCACATGATCAACTTGTTGTGGACTGAAATACTAAATGTAGAATACTAAATTACCTTAAATTTGTAATAAATAAACTTTTTTTTTTATATATTACAGCATACAAAGTGTACTAGGTGTTGAAAGTATCAATGATATCATAGAGTACAGATATATTAGAGGTCGATATATCATGCATAACTGTTTATATGTAAATAAAAGTGGTGTTGTCACAAATATACAACCTAATGGTAACAATTTATTTTACTTATTTGTAGGGCTGCCACGATATATCGGTATATTGCAATACGCAGCTGCAGCAATACGTACTGCTGTATGATTTTAATTACCTGTATTTGGCGATATTTTTTATTTTCTTGAAAAATTCTTCCCTTCGCGAAATAAAAGTAGCGAAACGTCAATTTTTCCATTGTTCATTCCATCTAACCTGAAGTTGCAAGAATTTAACCGATTGCGGCGCTTCTCAGTCCTAAATGACCGTAAATACTTAAAGAGGCCAGATTCTATCAGTAGCTGCCTATAAGATTTGCAATTTTTCTGTTAAATACAGCGGAGGAACAACAAATCTAAAGCTCGCAAAATATTGTGGTACGTATCGCGATACGATGACAGCGTATTGCAATAGATTGCGGTACTCTTCTGGAGTATCGTGACAGCCCTACTTTTTTGGTGGCCATTCATTAGCTCTACAGTCATGCTCTTGTTTTTGGAACAAGATCATGGTGCAAAATTGATCGTTATTTACACAATTTATGAATCATCATTTTATGGAGCCATATTACTCAGAGTTTAACTATAAGTATAGCCTTATGATTAGCTCAACTAAATATAGAAGTTAGCCATTTCAATAGATCTAATCCAGAATTCAAATTTATGGTTTTTCCATCCGAGAACAGCCGGTACAAACAAAGTTTGTTACACATTATTGCTAAATAGTACAAACTATGGATTAAATCCTATTGTACTTTGTACACATGTTTTCATTGTAACAGTGAAAGTTTGTTTGTACCGGAGGGGAAAACCCAAATATTTGAATTCCGGAAATAGTCTATTGCCTATAATGACCAATGTTTATATTATTGTTTTTAGGCTCCATTATAAAGACAACAGTATTTAAGCATTCTGATCATAGTATTTTGATGAACTTGTAAAATATAAAATGAAGTTTTTACACATAATGTTATTTTGATCTTAGTCCAAACTGATCAAGAGTGTTAAGTAGACTTCTCCACATAGCATTAACTATTGTTATTATTATTATTGTGTGATCATATTTTTGGCCAGAACTAGAAATTTTAATCACATGAAATGATACTTTTGAAATTCTGATTAATAGTTTTAATCTTGAAGTATCATAAATTTGCATAAATTGTTTTTAACAACTATGTGCCTACAATTAGAGACTTTTGTCAGTTATCTCCCTGGTAAAATCTGAAGCAATCCAATTGGTAAGTACTAAGTAGGTCCTTACAGTTGGAATCCTCAGATTTTATCATTGAAGTCTTATGTAAGTATAACAAAAATTGAAATATCTTATCTAATATCTTTTTCTATGAAGATATTAACAGAAGTAGTGAAATTAAGACAGTTTTTTTACCTTAAATACTTAGCTTCGATTTTCAAACAAATTAAATGATTTTCAAAAACCATTAAATTAATTTTGGCAAATTGACATTGAAAAGTAAGGGTAAAATCCGAATTATTCCAACTGATTGGACCTAGCTATTTCAAGAGTATACAAGGGGAAATAACTGACAAAGGTCCCTTATAAATGTCTTATATCTTTCAGAACAACTACCTCACTGGGCATTGTCAGCTATGAAATACTTGGCATACTGTAAGTATAGTATATCACGATATATTCAGAAAAAAACATTACAGCTCATAAAATAAAGCTTCAACTTGATGATATCTGTGCTCTCTTGGTTAAATGATGAACGATCTTACTTCAAAGTCGACAAATATCCCTTATATTTAAACAGGGTTTGTACAGACCATGAAAAGTGCTTGAATTTTAAGGTCTACCTTGAAAATGCTTAAAAATGATTTTGATTGTTCATAAATGCTTTTTTATTTGCAACCTTTAAAAGTGCTTATTTTAGTCCAAGAGAGCATGAATAATATTCAGATTATATTCTAATTTTCAATGCTCTATTTCTAAAAAAAAGAAAGCAGTTAAATGTGCCACAGATTCGTTTTGACTTTCATTTGACATTTTACAGACAAGTTGTGGGCAAATAAATGTGTTTATCAAACATCTTGGTCTTCCAAGTACCAATAGGTGAAAGACACTGACTCTTAAATACAGGCTCATTGTAGATTATGTGACACAACAAAAGACATTGCCAGCTTGGCGAGTCAGTCCGTAAAAACTTACAGTGCTTGAATTTGGCACTTTTGTCTCTAAAATTTTAAAAAGTGCTTGAATTTTGTCACTAATATTCTGTATGAACCCTGTTAAAACCAATATAGGTAGCCCAGCTGCTTGCATATATTTTGTTATAATTATGATCAGTGCCTCTATTCACATACTCTAATGTGCAAGAGTGTAAAATAAACTGTTGAAATTGTAAAAACTTTACAGATTGTGTTCTGTATTGTACAATTTCAGGGCCAGACAAGACAGATACTGATCTACCTAACTATCCTGGTTTTGAGAAAGATGTATTCCGTATTGTCAAGGATTATTTTTGTGAATTACCAGAACCGTTGATGACCTTTAATATGTATGAAGTTATCACTAATATATTTGGTAAGATCTTTATTTTATTTAGGAAATATCTTACAGTTGTCTCTATCTTTTTTAGAATAAAAACATCAGCTTTGATGTGCCAAAATTAATTTAACAAGTGCTTAGCATTAAATGAGTTTCATAAAGACCGATATTTATGATATTTAGATGTTAGATGCTTTTATGGATGGCCTCTAGATCTAACGTCCAAATGTTGGTTGCTTTGTGAAAATATAAGTGACTCAAGTCACTCAACTCATGTACAACTATAGAATAATTATTTTGTTTGACAGAAAATAATGATTAAGTGTGTCATCATTTTGTTAAGTATATTAATATACATGTACATATAGGCCAATATGACTTTCTTTATACACAATTATTATTTAAACATCACATAAATATATTCCATTTAATCATATATTCACTGAATTAATAATAGCAGAGCTCTAGATATAAAATAAGAATTTGGTGTAATTGGGGGTTTGGTCATTAACTTAGGAATTAATTGGATGTTTCAAAAATCAATTGGGTAACCATGAAAAATTAGGTCTGGGATGATGATTTTGATACAAAAATTAAATGTGCATGGTTCAGACAATAGATACAAGTAAAAATTATGCTAGTCTTGACGTCATGCAATGGTCAAAGATATACATTCAGAAATGCACTATGGAGCTCTGATTTGTTCAACTGTTTAACTCGTTTTCTTGTGGGTAGTAGTTTTATTGCTTAAATGCCAAAAAATGCACCTATTCTCGGGCTCTGCTTAATTGTTATTCCCCTGCTAATATCACTGTATTATATTCTTACTATCTTTGATGAGTATATTATACATGTATAATTGTATGTTGATAAATTTTCTTCAACTGTCTGTGGCGCATACATTAACCCCCCTGATTTAAATACCTACTACTGTGTTTCTGCACTCACTATGGATTTTTAAATATTTAAATCAGCAGGGTTAATGCATGCACCAATTACTGTTGAATAAAATTTATCAATAAAAAAATATAAATATTTATTATAAGTTGGTACTACTATGTAACTTGCATGCTGTATCCAGGATAATGGCTGGTTTTTTTTTCTTTTTTAAAATTGTTTTTAGAAGTTATGTTTGATAAATTCTAGCATGTCAAACTTGTTGCTTCTTTTTACACAAGCATAAAGAATAGTTGAATGCACTGTTGATGGGCTGCTCTTGTTTTTAAAAATTTTACTCTAATATTAACATTGATTATTTATTAAAAACCATGTTTCATTCAAAAAATATTCATTTAACAGTCAATATCACAGTGTTAGACAAAGAACACAAAGTCACCATGAAATAGACTATATCCAGAATTCAAATATTTGGGTTTTCCTTCTGGTACAAACAAACTTTACAATGAAAACACATGTACAAAGAACAATGAGATTTAATCCATAGTTTGGGCTATTTAACAATAATATGTAACAAACTTTGTTTGTACCGCCTGTGCACGGATGACAAATAATAAATTGAATTCAGAATTAGGTCTATTGTTCATGTTTTGACAGTTGAGGGATAACATACTATAATAAGACATCAGTATTGGGTATGATGTCATATATGATTTGACATCTTCACAGAGTTGTTGTTGTCAGAGTGATCTTGTCTATCTTTATAAACATACATACATTTTCTGATGTCTGTAATATTACAACTTGCTAGAAATTATTGGGTATATTATACACTGCCCTCCTAAAGTTCCATCACATATTCACAATTTACTAAATAGAATTTCAAAAAGTTGTGAATGTCTAAGCAGTTTATTGCTAAATGATTGTCAATTTTGCTTTTTCTAATCAGTACATTAAAAACAATTTTGTCTTATGGATATGAAATAACAAAAGTATCTCAAACTTGATATTGGTTCATTGAGATACATTGATTATAGTTTCGAAGGCTGATAGATAACTTTAGTTGCAACTCAAAAAACAAAATGTACCAACAGAAATTCCATTTATATTGCATGATTAATGAATGAAATAAACAATTATAATATTAATTTCTTCAAATTTGAACTTAGAAATTGAAGCAATTTAATTAATTACACTGTAAAGAAACTTTTGGATGGCAGTGTAAAATATCATTATTGTAATTATCACTTTAAATCATGGTGCATGGTTTATATTTGTAATACATTGTAATATCAAATAGAGTTCTCTTCAAAATTTCTTGTACTAACGAAAATTGGAGGGTGCTATGATGTATTGCATTGTATGGCTAAGATAAAATTGTAATAACTGATTCTTTCTCTTTGAACTATTGAGCCTAAAAATTCATCAAACTATTCTATAATTTTGGATACTGTTTTCAAAAACTCAGGCCTGTCAAATTTTAGTATGATCCGATATTGTCAGATTTTAAATAATTAGGTGAAATTTTATAATCTTATCTTAGCCAAGTTTATATTAATTTCATATTATATTTATGTTGTTTGCTAATGAGTTCATATCCTAATGCTTTGTTTTTGCCTTTTTTTCTATTTATTTTCATCTCTTATGGATGTAACCACCTGATCTCCATAACCTTGACCTTGTGAAATCAACTAACCTTGAACTTTGACCTTCATGATATCATCATAACCTTCACCTTGCATGCCATGTAAAATAACAGTGAGATCATTCAAAAAGACTCATCATTGTTCTAATGCACAGTTGCCTAGTAACAGTGAGTTCTCTAATTCCACACCAAAGTCTCTTAGGATTTTTCAATCTGCTGAAAATTTGCTCATGAGTTTATCAAAAGTTTCAAAACATTTCGCAGAATGTCAGGACGCCTCAGAAGGATACTCAAGTACCAATATTCTAGACTTGTCACCTATTCAACCCATCAACTTGTCCAATAGTCATGAAAATGACCAGAATCCAGTTACAAGATATGAAACAGCCTTCGGACCAGACAACAAAACTGTGACTCGAGTGATATATGCCGATGGTATTGCTACGGATTTTAATCATATACGATCAGGGTGTACTGAAGGGACACAAACACCAGTGGAGACTCATTTTGAACATTCTTTGTCTGAAGAACCTAAGACATTCTCTAGAAAGAACTCACTGAGACATTCTATGCATAATTTATTTAACAGAAGCTCGGGGAAGAAGGAAAAGAAACATAAGTACGAAAAAAATAGTTCTAGAAGAAAAAGTACCGGTGTTAACCTAAATGATGAAGGTTCCTATGGATGTACTGTGGGTGTATATTCTAAGACATCTCCAAATTCATCATCATCGTCATCATCATTATCATATACTTCGCCAACATCTAGACCTATGCCTGTCACACGATCGGGATCCATGGTTGTTCAGAAGGGCGTTGAAAAATACAGAAGAAGTTCCAGCGGAAGTAAACCTCCTCCTCACAGCATGAACCCGTCCCATGATGCACTCTGTCCTGATAGCTTGTATCCCCAAACTTTACAACCCGTAATCAATGGTTACAAAAAGACTGTTAAGAGAAAAAAATCTATGTCAAGTAATTCTTTACACCAAAGAAGGTCATTTATAGATAGTCATGATTATGGCGGGAAAAATTGTACATCCATATTGGAGAAGAACCAGAGCAAAGCCTGTGTTAACGAAGTAAATGTTGGACGTAGTCTCAGCATGTCTGATCTAGCCGCTGCTCCACCCCCTGTTGAGAATGAGTTACAGAAACAATGTAAGGGGAATATAGAGGATAGTAAAGACAGTAAGTTATTTCAATTGCATATACAGTACCCACCAAAAGTTTGGAGACATTTTCGCTTTGTAAGCCTACTGCATAGGTTTTATCAAAATTGGATTACCATTATTTTTTAATGAATTTTAGTTCAGCTTATTTTTTTTGTTATGGTACTATTTGAAGTTGAGACTATCTAATTAGCTTAAAATCTGTGTAGAATAGAATTATATTGAACTTGGTTTTGAAGGCTGTAGGATATCAGATGCTGAATCTTATAAATGAGATGCATTCTCAAAATTTGGTTTCATTTTATCACAAACTATATTAAATATATTTTTAAAAAATGGTTATACAAAAAGATATCAATGAAATTTAAGAATTTCATTTAATTTTTCATTGTCTCCAAACTTTTGGTGGGTACTGTAACTGTACATACATCCATCATGTTCTAGGGCTTGACATTGAGGGTCATCCTATTGCCCCCACAACCTCTTTTGAGTTATTGCTAGTAGTAGTAAACTTTTGGTTTGGGTAATTAAAACATAATATTATATTTGGTTGACAAACCTAAGTTCAAAGCTTAATGCTGAGTCCTGCATTCACAAACACTGTAGACTTACAGTTCAACCTTGGTACAAACATTTGTTATTTCTACTGTTTTTTTCTCTCTATTTTTTCAGTACTGTATAAATGCTTTTGGTTTTTAATATGAATTCAAGTTTAATCTTGTGGACATCTATATAAAAATCAGTTTCCAGTACAATGACCCATTTAAAGATGCAATAAATGTACTTGTAGGTTATAAGTGTGATAACTCGAAGCGTTGTTTTGGCAATCTCTGTGCAACTTAGGGTTATAAGTGAACAATATTTGATTTCATTTCTTGCATGTTTTAAGGATGCTAATTATTTTCTACTAATTTTTATGCCTGATTTAAGCTTATTTTGTGTATTTTGATGTTTTTCATTTTTGGATGTTTTACTTTTCAACTTTTCTCTTTTTATTTTGCATGATTTGCTTCGCATTTTACTTTGAAATAAACTTATATATATGCAAAAAACATTTGAAGGTCAGGTTTAACTTTAGTACCTGAATAACAAAAATATTTTCATGCTTTTTTGTTTGGCCTTTTAGCCTCCACTTAAATATAGCACTTTACAACCATGTTTATCACCGCAGCAGGCTTAATTCATCACCAAAAATTGGAAGAACCCAATTATTTTTTATCAATTTATTATTCAGTGGCTTTGAAATCCCAACCCACTTCCTGACTACTGAGTATATTTCTACATTAGTTTGTCCTCAGCTCAATCACCGTAAACAGATATCCTGTAGACCGTTGTCGTACAGGATCTCTACTGTCTCCGTGGAAGGTCAGGTCGAGATGAACTTTGTTTCGACCAATCAATGAGTAGCTTTCATCTAGACGAAACACTATTAATAACATTTTGATTTCGTAATTTCTATTTTTAGACCAAGTTTTGCATGCTAATTTAACAGCGGTATTATTCACAGTCTGCAATTGGGCAGCTCATTTCAAATTGCATGACGTAGACGATGTAAACAAGTTACGTATCATAACAATTTCGTCATGAATATTATGATGAGAAAAGGTCGCCTGAACATGACATTCGTTTAAAAAAAGGCCAGATCTAAATTAGCGAGTATGCGAGCGGAAAATTTTAGATCGGGTTTTAATCAGATTGTCCTCAGCTCTGTTCCTTACGCATAATTGCAGTTGAATTTATGTATGTTTATTATTATTGTGTTGTTTTAAGTCAGTACTTACTTTATTTAGTATTTGGATTGGGGACTGGAGGATGTTTTAATTAAAACATTTCAAATCTTGTGGAGCTTTTCACAAAAATTCTTACGAAAGAAATAATCTTAAGTCAAATTCATAATTTTGCCATTCAAAGTCGGAAGGATAATGAACATAACTATGATATGATATTTAAAAGGTGTACAATATTCTACATAATTCAATAATATTTGGAACCTTTGAACAAAAAATGACAGTATAATTGATTTTGCTTGTTTTTTACTTACGATGATCTTTATCGTAAGTTTTTTGTGAAAGCGCCACAGGACTTTTTTGGGGCTGTCAATCAATCTATGGAGAGTTTTTCTCCAAGTCCACACCTCAGATTAATGTATGTGTATCAGGAATATTTGTTGTAATTTTTGATGTTTTTTGTAGGTTTATGCATAGATGATTCCACGGAAAGAATCATTAAAGCATTACAATTGGTCTGTTTACTTCTTCCACCAGCCAATCGTAGGAGACTTCATTTGTTGCTCCGCCTTATGAACAAGATGTCAACCAATCAGAAATTAAGTTTAGATGGTACACAGTCAACAAGAACTCTGGTAAGAAGTTTTTTTATAATCATGTAAATAAGAAGTGTACCTCTCTTAGCTTTTTATTTTAATATCAAAGAAGACAGCATAATTATGATTCCAATGTAGACTAGAAGCTGTAGAGAATACCATTTAGTCTACTGTTAATCGCGATATCGATTTATCACCGATTCTTGACAGACAATCTGATATCTATTCATAATTTCGAATAACAATACAATTTAGCATTTTATAATACTAAAAACTATAGGACTTTTTATATATTTATGAGTTTTTATGTTTTCTGTTAAGTATTAAAAACAAGAAAATACAGCTTGTTTTATATTTAAAACAACTTATAACATCAGGAGGCCATTATATTATGTATATATACACTGAAGTTATAGAGGCTCTTATTACACTCTTAGTCTGACTAGATATATTGATATATCACCGATACTTGCATTTCGATATATCGATACACAATTTTCTATCAATGAAACTCCTAACTGTTAGCTTTATATCTTAGTGAAGATGCTGCAATGGTCAACAGATCTTCTTAACTTAAGACCTTTATTTAACTCAAGTATTTCTTGAGTACAGAAACTTGTCTTATCCCATGCCCACAGCAATAGACTTTGTTAGCCAGATTTTTTAACAAAAAAATTTGGCTAATAGTTTGGCAAAACCTGGGCGGATGGGCATCCGGTGTCATTGACAATTGCGTTAAAGTTTTTTCTTAATCATATATTTATTTCTGCCATTTATTATCAGATCTTTATAAAACTTCATACAATGATAAAATACCATGTGATGAACAGAATTAGAAAAGTAACCACAACTCTACCTGGCTTAATTATGGATTACTTCCCTTCATAATTTTCTGTGTTAAAGTTTTTAATATGTTGGATATCTCTTGTCATTTATGGTCAGATCTTGGTGAAAATCTGGTTTTAATGTGGTTTCCACATTACATTTCTTGTTTTTTATTATTCCAGTTATTAGAGACATTTTACCGTGCTATTTTATGTTGCCAAGACGAGAGTGATATGGACGATCTACTTGTTATACAACTTGTTGCCTTTCTTATGGATCACTACACAGAAATATTTGCTGTACCCAATGATCTTAAAACTAAAGTGGAATTACATTTAGCCAAACTACAGAGGACTAAGGTATCTGGGGTGGATATTAAATTTGGGAATATGTAATATATGGGCTTATCTTTATATATTTACTGTGGATCTTCCTCACATTGCTTTAGTGACCATTTGCACGAAGCTATTACTCTGAATTCCTTCTTACAGTTTATACTTGTCAAATCTTTGCTCTATTAAAGCAACTTTGTCTTAACATGACTTATATTTGCTTAACTAAGACAATGCATTGACAAAAAGTATGATCAGTAATCAGAAGCAGGCGAGGCCGAGGTGTTGGACTGGTAATCAATGGTTAGCCAGCTCCACGTTGGTGCGAATCCCATCCAAAACCTACCTGTTGTTTCCTTGAGCAAGAAACTAGCTCAGTACTGGGGGACCAGAAAGTGGACTTGAAGAACTTGTTTCACAATCGAGCTAAAATAAATTAGTATAAACTAAACTAATCTGTATTTTTTTCTTAAGAGACCATTGTCTGAAGGACCTATTTTTGTTTAGCCCTTTTGTCACTAAACACATTATCCATTGTATCTACTGTAAAGGGGTAATTATTTCAAGTGGTCAAATTTGAGACAAATACAATTCAATACCATGTATTCAGACCAAGATTTTAAATGTTTTGCATGTTTTATGTGATTCTATAATTATAAATCTACCCTATCCTAAATTTCTGTTGACCAATGATTTATTTTTAATTTGCCACAGTCAACTACATCTTGTTAAATCACTAAGACTCTTTTTTTAATTTTTTTATGCTGTAGTCAATCAGTGTAGGAAATCACATGATCTACATGGTTCCTAACATGGCAAAAAAAATGACCAGATCAACAAATTTAGATGAAAAAGACAAGGTTAATGACATTTATATGTAACCGATTTTTATCAGAACTAGTGCAGTCTAAGCAGCAAAAAGTTCCCTTTTTAGCTGTAGTTATGCCAACCCCCACAATGGTTCTAGTTTTCTAGATTACTTTGAGGTTTTGAACAAGTCAAAAGATTTTTTGAAGAACTTGAGGTTAAACAGATTTTGTGCTGCTTAGACTACACTAGTTCTGATAAAAATAGGTTACATATAAATGTCATTTACCTTGTCTTTTTCATCTAAATTTGTTGATCTGGTTGTCATTTTTGCCATGTTAGGAGCCATATAGGTCACATGATTCCCCCTACTGTAATAGAATGTAAAATTAAATATTAACATTCTCAAAATGTGACATATTTCATCAGCTATAGATTTATATCCTTAAAAAACTGTTACTCTCCAAAAGTGGAGGTACTAAATTATATATTTTTTTAGATTTAAACCCTTTAATTTTTTGTACTGTATGTAGTGCTTTAAATGCATGCTTCTGTAATTGCAGCTTAAATGTACATCATATTCTTAATCTAAATTCTAGTTACTAGAATGCATAGTTTTCACAAAAACCAAAACCTATTTATGATGAACAATAATTAAACTATAGTTCTACATTAAGCATTGCGTCATGTTTTCGCTTATAATGTCAATCAATTTTTACTAGTCTGGGGTGTTCGGCTAGTGGGTTAGAACGATGATTGTCTACATATTCTAATTAAATTACTTATAATTTTCTTAGTTCATCATATTATAAAATGTTACTTGTATATTCAATTGAATAATGCTTATTTCATGTTGAAATACTTATATCTAATAAAAAAACTTATCAATACGCATTAGTGAGTGTTTTATCAATTATTTACTGTCTTTTTGATGTACTAATTTAATGATTTAGTGATTATTCTTAAACTAGAAAAAGGCAGGGGGACATAACAAGGGGTAGGGTGCATCACAATCTGATTATATCAGATCTAAAATTATAGCCGCCCAGCTAGCTCAGTTGGTACCGAGCAAGTTTTACATTGAGGAGTCGTGGGTTTGATTCCTAGGTGGGGCATACTTTCCTGGAGCTTGGTCATGAAATTATTTCTACGGCCATTCTCCCTCCTACCAATGATTTTTAATTATGTGGGGCAGTTGTCAGTCACTGACGAAAGTATGCGCTTAGTAGTTGGTAAACAGCTAAATCTAGAGATTTAGCCTTCCAGGAGGAGTGAGTAGGTTGACTGACTGCTGTTATATGACCTATGCAATGTGTTCAGTTTGGTGAGGAGCTAAAAGTGTAAGGGTGTTAGAAAGAAAATGCAGGGTGCGGTGCCTGCTATTCTGGTCAAGAATAATCACTAATGTATATATCCAAGTATATTTGTTTAATTCTGTATATAAAATTATGTATGTAGGTTACTGCTCTATGTTTAGACTGTGGCACTAAGGTATGATTGTCTTCTCTCCTATCCTCTATCAAATAATGGACATATCCAGTTATATTCTGCCATATAATGACCATAATTTCATTAATCTGTGTTCACATGGCTTTAACCTTCTAAATTTCATATTTCTAGTAATATTATAACTGCCTGAGTATTCATGGGACCCGGGTTGATAGCGCAGTCGGTAGCGCGCCGGGATTTGGATACTCCTGCCCGAGGGGGTGCAGGTTCGAATCCCACCCGGGGAGGTTACACCCTTCCATGAAAATTTGACAATAATGTTGATTTTCTTCCTTTGATTAGACAATATGGAGAAGTTTCAGCCCTGTGGAAGGGTAGGTGAGTACTGGTTATAGACAATGGTCCAGGAAAGCTAGGTTAGGTGTGCTGGACGTCATAAAATGACCTAAATTGTGTTGACACGGCGTTAACTCCAATAAATAAAATTTAAAAAAGTATTCATGGGTGGGGATGGAAGAAGTCAACATGGTTAAAAAGTATTTTAAAGATGATTTTCAGCATCAATCTTTCACTTCTATTTTTTTTAAATCTTATTTGGTTAAAGCCATGCTCTTACTCTTGCACTATATCACTAGATTTGTCCATACCAGTGTGTGTTGTGAGCAACTGCTTGTAATAATCAATTCATCCTTGAAAGTTGAAACCATTTAATTTATTGCAAATCTTTTAAAAACAATGGTAAAACTCTTGTCTTTCGAAGATCTAATGTTTTAATGTCTATAACCTATTGGTAAATCTTATTTAACTGTCAGTGGCACATACATTAACACCGCCGATTTAATTACTTGATTATCCATTTTGAGTTCTTAAATTCTGTAGTGAATATTTAAATCAGTGGGGTTAATGTATGCACAACTTGCAGTTGAATAAAATTTAACTTATCAATGACAACAGACATTACGAAAAGTGTTTTGACATTACTGGACTTTTTACTGGACCGACTGGAATTATAACGGTCATGTCTGTCGGACCGGCACTTTTCCGAATGTCTGAATGACAAATATACATTAACTGTCTATGTTTGTTACCTGAATGTTGTGAACTAACTACATGTCCTGTTAAAATATTTATTGTATATCACAGCATTTGATAACCATGTTGAAGTATAATTAGTATGAAGTTATAGTCTATAGAATTACCAGCTTAAAATATTGGCCATTGAATTGGGAAAAAGTCTTGAGATAAAAAACAAACTCATAGTTCATGTTTGCTGTAGCTTTTTTTGCTAGATAAATAATTGGAATAACATCATGTAGTGCATAAAATAATGACTATCATTCTTGCATTGAAAATTCACAAATGGTCCAATGTATAGTGCAACAATATTAACCTGAGCTTGAACTACCTTATTATAATAATTACATGCTTCACTTACATTACATCGTGAGGCTCAGGTTAATATTGTTGCACTATACTTGATCTTAAAACATGCTATTTGAACATCACTATTGTTAGATGGCAGTCATTGAAAAACACCTAGCTACCATGAAATTATTCATGATTTGACAGTTGAAAAAATGAACATTAGTATGTATAGATTTGATTCTGATCTCAGATGTTTATTTCCGCGCAGAAAAACTTTGTACTGGATGTCCCCGTGTTGAACAAAGTTTAAATAGAATGTGTGTACACAGAATGATAGGATTTAATATGGGTTCTGTGTCTTTCAACAAAAAATATGTATAATACATTTGTAATTTCTTTCTGCACGTATGCATCTAGTACAAACACATTTTTTCGGCTGGAAAACCCATAAGTTTCAAGTATGAACTATTGGAAAGTATTATCCAAGTACAGTATCCAGTTGGATACAAAAAAATCTACACTGTAATGTTTCTCCATTCTAATGATGTTTCGGCATTTTGCCTTTTTCTAACGTAGATATTTGAAAAAATCCAACTACATCATTTCTTTTTACAATTACATGACAAATGAATACTTATAATTGTTTCTTGAGGTCAGTGACGTCATCATTCGAACGTCAAAATGACGTCTTAAAAATTGCGCCAAAATACTCAAAACGTCAAAATTGATATAGGCCAGCTTGTACCATTAATATAGAATATGGGTTTTGGAAATAGGAGTATTGGAAAGTAGTTTTGATGTTAGCCAATTGTTACACCTATTATTTAAATCCTGTTATCTGTTGTAGTCTGTGTGATAGTGGTGGTGTTGTAGAGAGTCAGGGCATTTTTTCAGTATGTTGGGAACAGACCTGGGGACCTTACTTAATATAGAACATTGGGGGAAAAATATTGCAAATTCATTGATGTAGGAATGAAAAAAATCAAAAGTTACTTCCAAATTAGGGAAAAAATGGCATGATTTTAAAGAAATTTCAGAAGATGGCCCCTGTAAACAGCCCCTGTTACATAACCGAAAAAGCCCTGAGAGTGTTATATGTTGTAAATGTTGTCACTGTTGTTGGTAGAGAGTATTACTGTTGTGAAGATTAAAGAAGGTATATTACATCAGGGCTCGAATTTAACAAAAAAATGGAAAAATTTTCGAGTTGATTTTATTTCAACTCGCAAAATGAAAAAAAAATCACTCACGATATCCCCCCAAAATTTGAAAGCATGCATCGTAATAATTCATATATGCAATTATGAATATAAAAACAACTTATTGCTATATTTAACTATAAATAAAACAAGGGTGTTATTGTGGAATAGACAAAGAATATCGAACATGTTTCTACTGTGAATCCTTAATTAATACTATCCATCTATCTGGCCGTTTCAATGCTGATTTCAGCCTTGTCAGTTTGGACAGAAATATTTTTGCAGCGATTTCAACTCGCGAAAATTTGCAAACTAAAAGTAATGTTACTCGCAATTTTCAAAATCCACTCACATTTTGTGAGTATGCGAGCTTAAATTCCAGCCCTGATTACATGTTGTACTGAAGGTATGTTACATGTTGTACTGAAGGTATGTTATATGTTGTGATAGCACAGTAGCATATTATCTTACAGATACGTTATGCTGCTGACGATACTTCTACCCTTCATTATTGTAAACAGATATCATTAGATGAATATGAGAACCAAAGAATGACAGCATCACAACAAGCCTTAGCTTCATTACTGGAAGAAATTGTCAATGATGAATCTATGAACTTGAAGGAAAGAAAAAAGAGATTAAAACAGGTTGGTGATTAAAGCTTGCATGTATGAAAGTTTTCAGTATTAATACTGATGTCACTATTTTGAGAATAAATTACTATATGTGTCTATTTCAGTATTTTGATAGTAGTTTTTCAGTATTTTTAGCTGGATTTTTCAACAATAAATATTGCTAATAGTTTGGCGAAACACGTGGCGGGCAGTCGTCCGGTGTTGTTAACAATTATGTTAAAGTTTTCTTTACCTTATAGTTCTGCCATTTATTGTCAGATCTTTATGAAACTTCATACAATGAAAACATATACTTGAGACATCAACAAACATTTTGGTATATGACATCCCATGTTCTAAATTATGGACCACCTCTTCTCAAAACTCTGCCAATTGACCATTCTGAGTGTGACCTTTTTATTTGAATAACATACATTTACCTACAAATATAACCATATGCTCTTTTGTTAACAACTTGTTTGTGGGACAAAATATAACTGTAAACCTGTGTTAAATATGCTAATAGATAAGGTAATGGAAAGGTCCTTTGTCACTCTACTACTGTTTTTAACTTAGCTCAATCACCCATGGCTATGAACATAATAGGTCAAGTGTACAGCATTAAAGAGGGGTGGTCTTGTTTTAACCAGTAATCATTGTTATACATGTGTTTCAATGGAGCAAAAATGAATAGTTAATAATGTAATTGAATTTTTTTATAGTTTCAGAAAATGTACCCAGATATATATAATAGAAGGTTTCCACTTAGCCGGAGTGAAGCAGAACTTTATCCATCAAGACCTCATATCAAGCAACAGTTACTGACAAAACCTTTACTTAAACTCAAAGGACTGAGATTATGATATTTCCATGGCAACATATGTACACTAGTATACTTTTATTGCCTGTAACTCTTCTGTCTGGAGTTAATTGTGCATCAAAGGTTTTCAGGACTAGTCCTTAAGTTCAGGATTTTTAGAACCTGAGAAAGGGTTCTTTTTCTATGTCACAGCAGCTGGAAATCAGGAAAATTCAGGATTTTGAACTTTCTTCCATGATTGTGCACTTATTTACTTTCTATGTGTTTACTTATCCATTTATATATGTGCTACATTATGACCGACAACTATTGAGAAATGCTATACTTCAGAAAAGCTTTTTTAAAATACTGATTTTTTCTATAAAAAAGCCCTGGTTGTCATGTAATTTTACAAAAGTGCCACATTATTGATCAGTGATATAAGAATTGTCTAAATGAAACTTTAATAATTGACTAAATTGATTGTTAATATAACTAATCATATTTTAACCTTCCTTACCAGTAACCATACTTGGTACTTTTATTATTTCATTTCTAGAAATCTATACAGTATAACCTCTGCTAACGGCACCTCCGACGAGCGGCAACCTCCGACGAGCGGTAATTAGAATTCCCCCCGTCGATTTTACTCTATAATTTACCTCTAATGAACGACACCTCTGCAGAGCGGTAAACGGCCGTTCAAATAAATTCCCTAAGTTAATCTTTACCTCTATACAGCGACACTAAGTCTAGCAAGGTTTACATCAAAAATCGATAATTATCTATAACCGGATGATTTAAACAATAAGCGAAACCCCTAATCGTTTAACACTACCCTCAAGTGTCATGTTGCTAAATCATTTGACTAACAGGGGTTAATAAACAAGTGACATATGGTTTCCATGACACCAACGAACGGACCTTAGATGAGGAGCGCTTTGTTTGGTAGTCTGACGTCATCAAGTATCAGATGCACATACGTCTAGCTAGTTGACGATAATAAATGTAACTGATTTGTTATTGTTCTTTTTATTAAACGCTTCGATGAAATGAATTCTGTTTTAAGATTTTTTGATGTATAAGACAATATCAGATATTTACTCCCGAAAAGACGACGATAATTCATGCTAAATAGTATTCGCCATAAAACAAGTATAAAAACATTTGACAGTAACAGAATCGATTTCTCTAGTGTATTGCTTTCTTTATCATAAAACTAACTTTCATGCTAGGAATTGTCAACCGTTGTAATTATTTATTTAAAAAACTTTGTAATCTTATTAAAACTTTTTTTACTTTTGTCGATAAGCGCTGTATTTACATTTCGGAACGGATAAAGGCCAGTTTTCCGGACCGAAAACACCCGTTTTCGTGATCGGTAGAAAAAGTCTACCTCTGCAGAGCGACACCTCTGCAGAGCGGCAGTTTTTTCAAACTCCGCCGAAAGTCGCTCTGCAGAGGTTACACTGTACTATTAAATTTGCGAGTTTCCTGTTTTGTGGAAGAAACTGTGCAGCTTTGAATAAATCTTTGTTTGTCACTGGAGCACCTATATACCAGCATATCAAGTTGACAATTCTTTTTTGACAAAGCCTCTTGATATTTGCAAAAACAGCCAAAAATCAACAAAAATAGTGGGTTTTTTGTGTCTAAAAATAGTTCTTGATAAAACTAAAAATAGACATGTCAAACCAAACTCCCCGCAGCGGTTATCTCCCTTTATCAAATCAATAACCACTGCCACCACAAGTAAAATTCGAGTTTGATTCTCGACGTGAAGTAAAATATTTCTGATCTTTACTGAATCGAATGTAATCACATGACTGTAACTGCTGTATTATCATGGGAAATCACCCAGAATACGTGCAACCTTCTTGCCATTTTTTGAATATTCACCAAGCATGCGTTCTTTGTTCTCGAAATAATACCCATAAATGGCATACTCACCCATGCTTTTTAAACATGCCTTTTTCGAGGAACAGTTTCGAGAACTGTCATTACCTAAAGCCCGTGCTTGCACGGGCTCCCATCTAGTTAATTTTAATTTTTTAGTTGAAATTTTGTGCTCTACTAAGTACAATAAGATTTTATGAAATCAAACTATAGATATCTATCGTTTTAATTGAATTATATACCTGTGGCGCTTTTCACAAAAAATCTTACAATAAATATCACCTTAAGTCAGAAGCAAGAAACATTGATAACACAATCATTTTTTGGCCAATCAAAGCCAAATATTATTGAATTTTGTAGAATATTGTATACCTTATGAACATCATTGCATAGTTTTTTTTATTATTATTCTGACTTTGAATAGCAAAATTATGTACATGTAATTGACTTAAGATAACTTTTTTCTTAAGATTTTTTGTGAAAAGGTGCACTTATTGTTAGTCCAGTGAGTTACTTCTTAATTTCATTCTTTAATTTCTATGAGAACTTAACATTTACCATAAATTTTAACTTTGATAAGAATCCATTGTAACTGTTAGTTTTTTTTAAATCTTTCAAATTTAAACTTTTAAAGTTATTATTAGTGAAACTGTTTACAAAGTATATTAATTGTATTATGCTCGTTGTTTTCATCTAAAGCCTATAAACTGAGGCACCATTATTGAGTATAGTTTAAAAGAGTAATCAATGAGTTTAAAAGAGCTATCAATAGCCAAACTATGTTTAGTTTAGCGACATAATGTTACTGTTGTCATAAAGTTAGCAGAGCGTTTTCATTTGTTCATTATTCCGCTCTGTAATGTCATTGGGCGTGACATCTTTCAAATATCTCATTCACTGAATAATTTGGCGGAATTGCTCCGCCAATCTATGTATAAAAGACCATTCCTCACTCTCCAGCTTTAAAGAACCACACATCGGATCAAATCTTCAGCTTTCACTCCGCCAGAGTCGACCTGTTGGCATTTTGTTTCCCTGTAGTCCTTCCCTCAGCATCGGACATTCTATGTGGTTAATATTAGTTAATTTAAATAATGTGTGTATATTGGCGTTTAGTTTATTTCCAACATTAAAAGTTAGAAAACTTTATAAAAGGCAGTTATTCTGTATTATTTCCAGTTTATACATAGGTCTAGAACTATATATATATACTTTGAGTACAGTATGGACATCCCTAGTCTTACCATTTATTTATTTATAACTTTATAGTTGAAAGAAAACTTTGATGCAAAATTGTGAAAGGGCACTGGGAAGTGTTTACATATCGTTTGTGCCTTTAGTGTGAAAAGAGTGCATCGAGACATGCTGAAAAATGTGCAGTGCCTTAAAATCAAATGTAGTTGTGTACCATGGAGTTCAATTCATTTTAATGTCAAATTATTAATAGCCAGATTTTTCAACGAAAAAATTCCCATGTCGGGCGGATGTTGGGTGTCAGTAACAATTGCGTTCAAGTTTTTCTTTATCATGTATTTCTGCCATTTTTTGTCAGATCTTTACATACCATGCCATGAACAGAATTAGACAGTAACCACAACTCTACCTGCCTTTATTTCCCTTTGTAATTTTTGTGTTAAAGTTTTTAAATCCGGCTTTAATGTGGTTTCCACATTTCTTTTCTTTTTATATCATTATAATGGCAAAGTAAATTATTTAATCAAATAAAATAATTGTGTACAAGATGAAATTTTTAAAAATTGATTTATACATTTATATCCACTACATAAAAATGAATATTTTTCACACCATTGTTTTATGCATTTATCTTATAAATAAGTTTTACATGTGTTCACTTGTTAAAATGACACTTATGTTTTATCTTGTTATATTTGTGTGGCATAATTGTATCTTTTAATTTGTTTGCTTTTTGTATACCGGTAATTTATTAAAACTTTTTATCTTGGCATACATTCTGATTTTTTGTGTATTATCTCCTGCAACCCGGGTTGGTGGCACACTTGGTAGGGGGCGGGAAACAGAATCTCGTGTCCCGAAGGGGGTACGGGTTCGAATCCCGCCCAGAGAGGGTTATATCCTTCCATAAAAATTTGACAAAAATGTCAATTTTCCTCCATTGATTAGATAATATGGAGAAGTTTCTGACCTTGTGTAAGGGTAGGTGAGTACTGGTTATAGACAAGAGTCCAGGTAAACTAGGTTAGGTGCGCTGGACGCCATAAAATAACCTAAATTGTCTTGACACGGCGTTTAAACCCAGTATAAAAAAAAGAAAAATATCTCCTGCTTATCTATCTCTGGTAACATCTCATATGAAATATTAATTGGTAGTGCACAAGTCTACTGATCAAAGGTTTGTAGGTTTGATTCTCATACATGGCATACTCTATGTAAGTGTAATCATTTCTTCAGCCATTCTCCTTCCTACCAGTACCACTGATTCTTAATTACGTAGGGCAGTTGTCAATTACTGACGAAAGTACGCGCTTAGTAGTTGGTTACCAGCTAAATCCACATTGGCCTCCCCAGGAACATTGACTTGGTTAACTGACCACTGTTAAATGATCTAAACAATGTGTTGCTTCATGTTAAACCAAAGAACAACAATACTGTTGCTGTATGGTCTAGTGTGAAACTCAATGGTGTGTAATTATTAGTTAAAGCCTTAGTTATTTCAAAGATGAGTAACCAAGATCCCCAAATTGTTTATTAAGATCAGTCGCCCTACTCTCTGTTTCTTGCAATGTTCATATCTCTACACACAGGCTTTGTACTAGAACAGAACAGAACAAACCTTTATTTCTCAAATCATGATGCATGAGATATAAGAACACACTATCACCAGTGGCTGACAAATGGCAGCTGTCAACTTTATACAGAGTTTTGGTGATTTAAAAAACTTCTCAAAGGTAATCGTTAACTTGACACCTGGATTTGTTGCCCTAGTCTATGTTAGGAGGCTATTAACAGGAGCCAAGAGTAAAAACCCCATATCCTACAGCGCTATTAGCGCTTTGATTGACATATTGAATTTACTTGTCTGATTCAGAGAAATTATACCTTCTAGGAGACATTTTAGTTGTCTGCACATTTGTAATGGATGGTAAAACAAGAGTTGAAATAAGTCTGAAATCATTGGCCACTTTAAACAGACGAGTCAAAGTGTGTTCCATGTCACTACTGACAGTAGTAAACTCTACATAATATACAATAAAATACACAGTCTGTGTATTTTATTGTATATTATGTAGAGGTTTTACTTCAAGTCAAGAAAGAAAAACTAAGTACTCAGAAGAATTGATAAATTTATTTCATAAGAATTAAGGTACTATTTCACAGATTTGGTTTAATTTTCAATAATTTCAAAATACCGTTCAGTGTCTGTAATTGTGTCAAAATAAATAATTCTTAACATTCTAAAATTGTCATTATCAGAACACTACTTTCCTGCTTCCAAAATATTTCCATACAGTTTTGATAGTTTTAGAAAAAGTTGATATTTAAGTTGAAATCTGTGAATGAGTACCGTTAAGCCAACTTAATACAAATAATGCAATTTTTAATCCCACTAATACGAGTATTACACATAACTTATATTTTGGAACGAGGCTAGATCTAGAACTAAATTGATGGAAAGTTTCACAAAACTTCCAGCCAACTGAACAAAAATATACCAGCTAACTTATTTTTATTTGAACCACATTTAAGTACAAGCGTTCATACAGTTAATGAAAGCGATTGCGCACTCTTCCAAGCATTGTTTGTTGCCATAGCCATCGTCAGCATAATAAATTGTACACCTTGTATCACATCTATATAATTGCTGGTCAATGTTGTTGCAGCTCCAAGGACAACCATTTGTTCCTTCTACATATCCTCCTGTTTGTCCAAGAAGTTTTGGAGGAAGCGCTCTCACCACACAAACCATGTTTCCCAGAACAAAAAGAAAGAATGTGTAGTAGAAAATGGACACAATCTGGAAGAAGAAATTAACACTTTTAGTTTTAAGTTTCAGATTTATTTTTAAAGAAAGGTGATAAAATTATTCTAAGTTTAAATCGTATAATACGAAAAACTGGTGTTAATATATTTCATGAAGGGTTATGTATTTTTAAGGGAACTTTTGTGAGGATGTCTATTGTAGGATTTAAAGTTACGTTTATCAAGACCAGTAAAATCGATGGTTTTAGTAGAGGAATGGCCTTAATATATGGACCCTTTTCTTCTCAAATTAAACAATTTGGGACTAAAATTAGTTAAAACTCATGCATGGGTGAAAGTTTTCAGTATTAATATTGATTTCAGTATTTTGAGAATAAATAACTGAACGTTATTAAAATGAAATTTGTCAATTTCAGTATTTTGAAATTAATTTCAGTATTTCCAATACTTTAATCCATGCTCATGCGATTCTGCAATAACCAAGGTGGTCTTTATAGCGAAACTTTACAATGGTTGGATAGCTATCTTAAAGTGGACTACCCACACACAGCATTTACCTAACATACTAGCTTTGCCAGTCTCTATCACCAGGAGTAAAATAAATGTATTTTACTCAATATGACTTATCTACAACCTTATTGTCAATGAATATCATTGAAGACTTGATTAAATAACTCATTAGAGAATTTCAGCTAGAGAGCTTTGATAATTATTGAACCTTTAATAATATTATTGAAGGACTTGTCTTCCCCGCCAATAACATTGTGAACCAGATTCATTCATTTAAAAACAGCGTAGAATAAAAACAGCAACGAATATCAAGGTTTCATCCATTGTTTTTTTTGTTTTTTTTTTTGATTATCTTGATAAAGTCTTAATGCATAAACTACGATCTTCTGATAGAAAATAGAGTCTGAAACATCAGCTTCCAGAACAATTTGTTTGGTCTGACAACCCACACAATGATATATATTATATAAAATGTCATTAGGAACAAAAACCATAAAAAGCAAGACATTGCATATGCTAGTAGATTTTTCGACCAGCTGATGTCGTATCTTAGCAACCATACATTGACGTTATTAAAAGCTTCATATTTCCTGCATAAAGTTGGCTTTTGATGTCAGTGTCGAATTAAAGCTACGCGCTCAAAGATTTGATTTTTGCCATATTTTTTCTACTAAAAAATTGTTAGCCAGATTTTTCAACGGAAAAAAATGTCAGTCATATTTTTAAACGAAAAGATTGGTTAGCCAGATTTTTCAATGAAAAAAATTGGCTTAATGTTTGGCGAAACACGGACGGGCGGGCGGATGTCCGGAGTCGTTAACCATTGCGTTGAAGTATTTTATTTACCATATATTTTAACCATTTATCGTCCGATCTTTATGAAACTTCATACAATGATAACATACTATGTAATGAACAAACTTAGAAAGTAACCACAACTCTACCCGCCTTTATAATGGATTATTTGCCTGTGTAATTTTTGCGTTAAAGTTTTTTGATATGTTGGATATCTCTGTCATTTATGGTCAGATCTTGATGAAAATCTGGCTTTAATGTGGTTTCCACATTATATTTCAAAGTTACCTGCCAGTGTCTGTAATTGTCACACAACTTGTGCCAAGAAAATGATTTCTAAGTATGTTAAGTCGAAATGACACAACTAGAGTAGAAATTGTTAGGAGTATTAATCATCTATACTGTTACTAACAGAATAGAACAGAACAGAATTTCATTTGGAAAACGTGCACATAGTACATAGTTATAATATCATACACATATACGAATAAATACAAGCTACATTGTCAACGTTTCTATTCATAATCTAACATACTAACAGGGTATGTGTTCATACATACATTACCCACCAAAAGTTTGAAGACATTATATGCTTTTTAGAGTTGCTTTTTTATTTGGTCATCATTATAATTATAACTGAGGCTACAAAATAGTACAAAAAGTTATATATAAATGTAAAATAATTACTAGAAACATGGTTTTGGAGGCTTTACGATGCCAGATGCTGAATCTTATAAAAATGCTACATTCATGGAATTTGTTTTCATTTTATCACAAACCAAAATGTATTAAAAAAATAATGATTCTACCAAAATACTCGTAATCATCAATTTCCTTTGTCTCCAAACTTATGGTGGGTACTGTATAATCCCCATCTTTTACAGTGGTATTGTCAATTTGCACTTAGAGGGATTAGTGGGCAAAATTTTCAGTTCCAATTTTTCTGGTTCTGCATTATATTTTTGTAATTGTGATTGAAACAGACAAACTGATATATTACTTGGCAAAATATTTTTATATTTTCTCTTCATAATTGGGATGTTTCCTAACTAGACCCACGTGGGTCAGGTTAGCTAAAAATTGATTAGTGTTAAAATATGCATTTACTGATGAGAAGATACTAGAGCTTGTTATTATGCAACATTGGTACAATTCTATTAAAAAGATAGCCTAACCACCTTAGAATGTCGAAAACAAGAAGCGCCCAATGAAAATGTTTAATTTCATTAAGTCCGACATATAACAAATCTATACATAGCTTGGTGATTCCCTGCTTTCGTTTTCATCAATGTATATGCCACTTGTTTTAATTAGTTCAGTTGAAGTTACAATTGTAAAAATGGCGAGAGGTCCGACCTAGGGCTATCACGTGGGCACAGTGGCCAGCCTGGGAAAATTCCGTGGGCTCGGGCCAGAGACCACTTAGTGTCGGTACTTTAACTCGACGTTCGAGCCCTGAAACATGGCCCATCTGAGTGCTGATTTTTTACACAAAACGTAAAGTACCGACGGAATTTTTCCAAGGTGGCCATTATGCCCACGTGATAGCCCTAGGTCGAACCCCTCGCCTACACAAAACGTAAAGTACCGACGCTTAGTGGTCTCTGGCCCGAGCCTACGGAATTATCCCAGGGTGGCCACTGTGCCCACGTGGTAGCCCTAGGTCGGATCTTTCGCCTGGTATACGCACGTACCCGGCGAAATCGCTGTAATTCGACGGTCGAGCCCTGAAACATGGCCCATCTGAGTGCTGATTTTATACACAAAACGTAAAGTACCGACATTTTGTTATTTCTGGCCCAATCCATGTAATTTTCCAAGGGTAGCCACTATGTCCACGAGATAGCCCTGAGTCAGACCTCTTACGTGGTATAAACCAGTATCCCGCTAAATCGCTTTAACTCTAGATTCGCGCCCTAAACCATGACCCATCAGAATCCTGATTTTATTTACAAAACGTATAGTACCGAACTTAACTGGTCTTTGGTTCAAGCCCACGCAATTTTCCCAGGGTAGCCACTATACCTATGTGATAGCTCTAGGCCAGACCTCACGCGTGGTATATGCAAGTTTTCGGCAAAATCCCTTTAACTCGAGATTCGAACCCCTTAAACATGGCCTCACTGTGTGCTGATTTTATACGCAAAACGTAAAGTACCGATATTAAGGGGTCTTTTGCCCAAGAAAATGGAATTTTCCCAGGGTAGCCTTTATTCCCACCTGATAGCCCTATGTCAGACCTCTCGTTTGGTATACGCCAGTACCCGGCCAAATCGCTTAACCTCCAGATTCGAGCCATGAAACATAGCGCATCTAAGTGCTAATTTTATACACAAAACGTAAAGTACCGACCTTTAGTGGTCTTTGGCCCAAGCCCACGGAATTTTCCCATTGTAGCCACTATGCCCACGTGATAGCCCTATGTCAGACCTCGTGCATGGTATACGCCAGTACCCGGCCAGATCGCTTTGACTGTAGAATCGAGCCCTGAAACATGGCCCATTTGAGACCTGATTTTTTACTCAAAACACATAATACCGGCTAGAGGCATTAGACCCGACAAATGGATTTGCCATTTTTAATAACTCGTTATTGTATTTCGTTTTGGGCCTAAATTATTATTTCACGATTCGTTTTAAAAAAAAATTTGCTAGCAAAAATATCACTTTGTGGCCACTTTTGCTAGCAAAAAAAATTTGCTAACTTCAGCGACGTTATGAATAAGTGATTTCTTACGTTCTTAATACTGTTTTAAAGACTAAACTTGGTTCTATACTTTAGGCACAGTCATTTGCCTGTATATCCGTTTAACTTTTCAATATCAGAATTACGCTTAATACTGCTTCCAAAATGTTTCTATACAAATTTGAGAGTTTTAGCGAGGTTTGCATTTCATCAAAAATTCATAAATCATAAATTTGGCAAGGAGGATAATTTATCTAATGAGTTTCACGTACCTCTTCATTGATAACATGCAACCAACTTTAAAATATAATTAAGTTAGGACTCAGTGTTCCTGTCTATTATAATATATTTAATCATCTCGTACAACTAACAGAGTCATTACAGATAGAACACCCTCGGATCGTAGATTCTATAATATACCACAGGAGCTTGACATTCTGTATCGTAGTTTAAAAAATTCCCTCGTTATAATACAATGTCAAGCTCCTGTGGTTATACCTTCAGTGATCTTAAAGGTACTCATTCACAGATTTCAAACTCAGTATCAACCTTTTCTAAAACTATCAAAATTGCATGAAAATATTTTTGAAAGCAGGAAAGTAGTGTTCTGATAATGAAAATTTTAGTGCAAATTGACATACAACTAAATATGATGGTGTTTCATACAGTAAATATCTAACCTGTATGTCACGGTATAGACACTTTTAGAGCATTTTTTTGTGACTTTTATTGTATATTTCTCGCAATCTATAGGTCAGTTTGTCTTAAAATAATAAGAATTAATCTTTTGAAACAATAACAGACACTGAATGTTAAATTTTGAAATTATAGAAAAAATAAACCAATCTGTGAACTAGTACCTTTAAGTGTTTCTACTATTGACTGAGACTCGTCGGCGTTTTTCAGTACACTGAACCAGACTCACGTTTTATTCCGGAAAAGTTAACCAAATCTGATTCAGCTCTGAATGTTCAGTTTTAGTCTATAATATCACATTATCAAGTAATTTAGAGATTGAATTGGCCATTAATCATTGTGTGAAAGCAATAAATGATCTGAGGACTGATTGCAAGTCATAGGCGGATCCAGCTGGGGTGGGGTAAGGGGGTCCTGACCCCCCAGAATTTGGAAAATGTACCTGTCCATTAGTGTATCCTTGCCTGCAAGTCATTTTTAAGTAGCATGAAGCAATTTTTCTCGATGCTTAACATAGATTTAATGGTAATGTAGTTTTTATTATCAATATGTTGCATTTTTTTAGCAAAATGTGTATAATGTGGTTGTGGTTCAAAGTTTGGACCCCCTAAAAAAAATTCGACCCCCCCCCCCCCCTAGAAAAGTTCGGACCCCCTAGAAAAAAATTCTGGATCCGCCCCTGCAAGTGAATAATGTTGTACAAAGAGTCAACATGATTTATTTAGGTTTATATATCTTAGACTTTACTGAATAATGAGAGAATATCAGTTAAGACCGTGTTACTGTCAGCTTTCGCGCATTGAAAAATGAAGAAATTAAACACCTGTAGGCCCTATAAAGAAAATAAAACATACTATGATATGTCTCGTCGTGATTATAGTTGGTGATTTAATTATTCAAAACATATTTTAGTTCTATATTTACGATTCAACATTAACCTATGTAGACACACTATCATTCAACACTTCTTTGAAAAATATATAGAATATCAAGGTTTCACTGCCATATTGCAAAAACCACTTCAAAACCAATCTGATTAAAACCCGATCTGTACAATTTTACCGCTCGCATACTCGCTACGACCGTGGTCTACTGGATATGTGTTTACGCAGATTGCTTCAAAACAATACAATGCTTGGAATAGTCAAGGACCCTATATAACAAGGACCCTTTTTGTAATATAGAGTCCTTGGAAAAGTTGATATTGTTTCATAAATTAAATTTCAAGGAAATCTTACCACATCGTTATAATACTTTCATAACTGTTCCTGGCCTACTGTTGACAAATTTATTTATCTTATGAAATCCAAGACAAAAAATGACATCATAAATATCGCCAAATTCATAAAAGAAGCTCTATCCATAAGGAATCGTTGTCTTGGAATTTAATTACGGTTTATGATATATATTTTGCATTGTTTTGTTACAACATTTTTTAACTGTGTCAGTATATTGAATATTGTATTTGATATATATATTTAAATGTGTGGTCTTTGCCATTTAAGTATTGTAAATAGCCAAAGGCATATGTCAATGCCGTTATTTGCCAATAAAACACGTTTGTATGTATGTATGTATGTATGTATGCATGTTATTCGCGTAGTATGCTAGTTACTATACTTTAGTTATGAATTACATTCATTCAATTTTATATAATACATCCCTATTCTGCAAGAAACTCATGTGTAGCGTCCATACACTGCGTCGCCATTTTTCCCTTAGAAGTAACTCTATTACAATGTAAGTAACGCTTATGGTATTTTTCGGCATTAAATCAGTTTTCGATTTTTAATATACTAATAGACAAAAGAAACTGGACATCTGTATAAACCTGAACTTTTATGTTTGAGAAGACGAAACTCCATATAAATTTGGTATGAAATTGAAGGGAACGTTTTAAACTTTACATTTATAACAATATAATTTGAAAATACGTTCATGGTATAATGTAAACGCCTATTGAACACGAGAAATGCTTTTTAAAAAGCTACAAATCAATCGCAATAGATGATTTTGATTTAAAAGGTTTTTTTTCAATCTTGTCGAGTAGTATAAAGCCAAATTGCCATTATTTGTGTCTAATAACGATTGACCACCTCTCTGACGCATTGACCGCACATACTTTAAAACATCGGCATTTGGAAGCCATTCCCATTCCTCCAACAACGCAATTCATGAGCACAGCCGGTCGATTTCGTGCAATAAATGGCACTAGCACAGGTTGTAATATTCGGTCAACATACTCGTGTTCGTCAAGTTTGCCATTTTTAACGCAACTGACGTCGTGAAAACAATATTCGCGCCCGTCTATGTCGCAGAAGTAGCTTCTGTCCAAAGTATTAACGCATATGACGTATGGACAGAACATTACTTTTAAGACATTGTCGTACCATCTTGTATGAGTTTCAAGTTATTTCAAGTTCCAAGTTTTTATTCATGAGATCCCATATTGTCGAGCAGTTGCAGTCGCCGTTCGGAACGGGATTACAGACGTGAGCCAACGTAAATGCTCGGTCAGTTCTGACGTTCGTTACTTTTGATCGACCAGACATAGCTTTGTTTTTAATGGACCACGTGGTGTCAAACAGCTTACTGATATTCATTGTAGTCTTCCAGTTGCAGTTTAACGTACGAGAAACGTCTACTACGCTTTGCCCGGACGCCAAGAGCATCAGACCTCGGATACTATCAGTTTCATTTAACTTTTGCATATTTCATGCGGATAAAGCAATGAAATTATTTTGATTTTTCGATAGTCGTGTTGAAAGTCTAATCGAAAATCGACGTCATCACAATGACGTTTTTATTTTCTCGACGTGCTCGAGGTAAACGTATTTTTCAACAAAAGCGCTACATATTGAAATCGGTTGAGTGCTAAGTTGCAAAATCGTGGGTCATTTTAGTAATACATGCTATGAAACTTGTGTATAAATTTTGTTTCAAAGGGTTTCATAATTACAAAAATATTACGCAAAATGTAAGTGTCCTGTTTCTTTTGTCTATCAGTATATATACGCGTATTCTGAAAATGTTAACCGAAATATAAATTCTACAAAAATAACAGATTCTATATTAATTCTTTTTTGTAATTTGCATTTACCAAGTATTCAGACGACAAAGTTATCCTAAAATTACACTTGGTTAAACATATTTATAAGTGTCCAAAAAAGAATTATAAATAAATGAATAGATTTTTTTGGCATAATGCTACATTTTATAATGGTACAAACAACATAATAAGTCATTATTCGCGATACAAATTTATTATTATTAACTCTATATGAAATATTAAGATTTATTTATTTGCAAAAATATTATTATAAACGTAGTTACCTTGTTTGCCATTTTGATGCTGAAATTGGTTTCGTATAACTACAGCCCAACTTGATAGAATGATAAATTGCAACGATGGAACGATATTCTATAATTATATTTAATGAGCCGAATGACAATTGAATTCTGAGTAGGTTTAGAATAATTGATCACGTGGTCAAGGTGCATGTTGCTAGGTAACTAGATTTGACCAAAACATTGCGTGATGAGACTCATTTATTCTACGAGGAGCTGTTTATAATTAAAATGTGTCCTATTGCTTAAAATTAAAGGTACCTTCCCTCAGTAGTTGGACATAAATTTCCACTTATGGAAACGGATCTTTCGTGCGTACTCCGGCGCGATATATTTTCGGCGCGGAATTTTTAGCGCGAATTTAAGGCCATGTCAATTCAAATATGGCCAATTTACGTCGGCATGCACACATAAGTTAATTTTGCCGGACGTTTGTCTATATATACAGTACTCACATTGCCTTCCACAGGGCTTTTTGGCGCGGCAAAAAAAAAAACGCTTCATGGAACCAGGCTTTAGAGTTGTTTGCAGTATGTACATGTATTTATTACGCATATGATAAAGGTATAAACTTGTACAGTACCCACCAAAAGTTTGGAGACATTTTTACTTTGTAGGCAAACTGAATAGCTTTTATCTGAAATATGATAACTGTTAATTTTATGCCTTTTAGTTTTGCTTCATTTTTTGGTTACCATTATTATTATTACTGACACTACAAAAATAGCATAAAAACTATGTTTTGGAAAATAATTATAATGAGGCTTTGTGATGTCAAATGCTGAATCTTATAAATCACTTGCATTCATGAAGTTTTTTTTCATTTTATCACAAACCATACTTAAATGTATTAAAAATTATGATTTTACAAAAAAGAAATCATCAAAATTCAAGAATTGTAGTAAATTTCTTTTGTCTCCAAACTTTTGGTGGGTACTGTATGTATATCAAACCAACCTCTGGATATACTTCAAAGTTTTCTTTTTCAAATGATCAAGAGGTCGACGTAAACGTTGGCGCTGAGAGTACATTCATTAAAGTTACCTTTAGCTATACCTTTAGATAGATTGCTATTGTCGCACTAGAAACCGGTAGACAATTAATTATTCCATCAAATTAAACTGTCCTAACTTTCCATTGTTCAAGAAGTGATTGTTTATCATTATATAAATTGATTTCCAATTAATTACCTAGTTGTTATGACCATCCTGATTAATATTTAATACCTAACAAATAGATAAGCACGCTATTAATATTTGTAAACAAATCTATAATGGTCCAGTTTTCATAACTATTGATTACACCCTCCAGCACTTCTTGCTTCAAATAATTTGATATAGCGGACAATCTTTAATCAAAGCGCTAATAGCGCTGTCGGACATGGGTTTTTTGATAGAATATGTAAACACGGGATTATATAACAAAACGAAGCGATACAAGCTTAGGGAACTTTCCCTTACATAAACCGGATTTGGAATACTTTAATTGCACTAACAACATATCGTCTGCTTGTTAACTAGTAATGCGAACTATATTAATTATAGTAGTAATTGTCCCAAGAATAGCGTGCGCACGGCCTAATGTAATCATCCGCGAAAACTTTTAATGAGGATTTGCTGCAATCCGCTACTAACATGGGGAAACCCCATGTATAAAAATTATATTGTCTTGACAAAATGCTTCACAAAATTGCTTGACAAAACGAACAGTAACACCATTACATCAACAAAGATTTTACGCATGAAAAAAATTAAATTATTGAACGAAAAACAATCCGCTACTAACATGGGGAAACCCCATGTATAAAAATTATATTGTCTTGACAAAATGCTTCACAAAATTGCTTGACAAAACGAACAGTAACATCATTACATCAACAAAGATTTTACGCATGAAAAAAATTAAATCATTGAACGAAAAACAATTTGTGTTAATTGTGAAATTTCTTTTTTACTTGCAAATGACTGTTCACCTAATAACTCTTTCCCACCATTCGGAACTACCTCGGCGATCTTCTACGCAGATGTACCTCGCTTATCATTAGGTGAAAAAGTAGATCTAACATGGATTCCATTGAAAACGTAAATTTGATGTGATTTTGTTTCTATGGTAATATAGTCTGAAATACACAGAAATGTCACTGTAGTGGTGAAATGTATTGATAAAGCGTGTAACAATGTATATTAATGAAAGTGACAGGTGGTCATGTTAAAATATAATTATGTTGACAATCCCTGGCCATTTGCTTTGAATAAGACTTCTGAAAGTTGTTTTGTAGCTAATTAGTAGAATAGCAGGCTAATTGTTAGATAATATTGACTTTATACGTCCACGTCCACGTTTTTGGAATATTCCTACAAAAATGTAACACAGCTTATCAACCAACCAACTGATTACTGCCTTTATCATAATTATTCAAGTTTGATTTAAGTGACTCAATAGTCGTGGCGGTAAGACACTTGGATTGCTTTTGCTACCCCAGGTTCGAATCCTGTTTAGTATCCTTAATTCTTTTTTATTATCTTTATTTTTTTATTTTTTGTCATCATGGAAACGTACGACCCGAAATCTCTGAGCAGCACGAAGCCAAATGTATATAAAATAGAATATGCATATTTGTCTGAGTTTGTGCTTAGTTATTACTTTGATGTCATACACTTAACTGTCTAGACCGTGTCCTATAGAAATGATTCTAAGCACGTGCATTTTATAAGAAAGAGAATTGAAATGGAATGCATGTAACTTTGGCACATTCGTTCGATTGTATCCTAGTTTGATTTCTGTTCAGCCACAGCATTTGAAGCCGAATGTATAATATAAACGTATTATTATTCGGTACAATGTAAATTGCTGGATATAAAAAATAAAGAACCAAGGAAATAAAACAAATAGAAATTAAACAAAATCAAATTATAGCACAACAAGCATTATATGATAATTTAATAATAAATTAAAAAATGTGGAGGCGGTGAGGTTCGAACCACTGCAGTAAAATTCGTGCATTGGCCATATGTTTCTGACTCGTTACCGACTGCGCTATTTTGGACAATGATTTGAATCATTATATCATGGATATATACTTGAGATGTTATAGTTTGTACTGTATTGATTTTTAGTGTAGTATAGTGCGGACATATTGACCCCGACCTTACCTTTCACATTTGCATCTTATTATCAGCTACACATATCCCGGCGAAAATCAATACCACGCCTAATCTACACTTCGGCTCGTTACGTATTAAAATAAGCAGTCGATTTACATCGATTGTTAATAGCATCGGCGGGTATAGAGTAGGGTTGCATGGGGCTGGTAGAACCAATTTCGGTGGGTATGGGAGGGGTGTACCCTCCCTTAGGGGGGTTCGGGGGCCTCCCCCGGAAATATAAAAAAGAAGGTCTAAAATCGTGCATTCTGGTACATTTTTGGCCGTTTTTGTTGCATGCATAATAGCACAGATTAACTATTAAAATGCATGGTCAATCCTGCATTTTTATGTGTCTGTATCCCCTTGAAAATGGCTGCCATGGGCTTTGAAATTGGTATTTCTAACTGGATTTAGTGAAATTCACTTTAGGAAATTATATCAATAATAATACAACACAGTATTGCAATCAATAAAAACATCGTCCCAATGGTCCTGTCAGTCAAGCCAAGGGCTCTATATTTATTAATATGTTATATAGGATCCTTGGAATTCAAAGGTTTTGAGTGTGTAATGTCGGCTATGGCTTACATTATAAGTTTAACAAGACATGTATAGAGTATATATGTGCATTCAAACGTGAAACTCGTGTTCTTACCTTTTTAAATGCAGATAATAATAAAATGGGCGGGGGATGGCGGTTGTGGAGCTAAAACCTACAACCTTTGAATTGGTAGCTAGCCTCATCGTATAATATTCTGGTCCGGCCTATGTGTAATCGGCACTTATTGTACACTTTGAATGTACTTTAAAATTAATCCCTGTGTTATAATTACATTCGAGCCTTGACGGTATAATCCGATTGTTTTAATATTAATACTACCTTCGTATTCAATGTAATGAATATTCTTGCATAAAGGTCAGGTCGGGGTCAATATGTCCGCACTATACTTTAATAGTTGTTTTACAGATCACGTGACTGTAGACCCTGAGTGTATTGTAAGTGACATTAGTCAGATATTTCCCCTTGCATACTCTTTAAATAAGTCATCCGGAACTCCTCGGCCATTCGCTACGAATAACCTCGGACATGTTGAGACGCCATCTTGAAACTACCCTTCGTCACATTCCCAAACAAAATGCTTTGACCGGAGTTGAAGTAAACAAATCCACGAATAAACAATATTTAGTTTAATATATAACATAGAAAATGTTTTGACAAAGATCTGTGTGTATACTATAAGACTTTTTCATGGTCGTTACATGGTTCGCCTGTGCTTCTCCTCGCGTAGGTAGTAAAAACCCTTGTCGCCAGGATAGGCCCCCAACAATCATTCCTACATTATTCATTCATGAAAAGTCGAGGTGTTCCGAATGCAAATAAGTAGGTCCGATTAGGTGGACTACTCGGATTTTGCCCAGCTATTATTATTAGTCTTATAATCGTGCCATATAATGTTAGTATAACTATTACATCTTGACTTCCGTGGCTTACACCTAAATACTAAACGCGACGTTTAGTGTCAAGATTGCGACGTTTAGTAGCGTTGCGACGTTTAGTGTCAAGGTTGCGACGTTTACTGTCAAGGCTGCGACGTTTAGTGTCAAGGTTGCAACATTTTTTAGCGTTGCGACGTTTAGTGTCAAGGTTGCGACGTTTAGTGTCAATGTTGAGACGTTTAGTAGCGTTGCGACGTTTAGCAGCCCTACATCGTGTATATATAAAAAATACTTTCAAAGTCTACTATATTTTTATTTCCGAGATTTCTATAAACACGTTGGTGAGATTTGATCGGCTAATGACTAAAATCAGTTAGCATTCCAATTAAAGTTAGTCGATTATGAATAGTCATTACAGTAAAAACTCTGAAAACCGGACCTGGCTCGGACTGACCAAAAAGTCCGGTTTTCAGAGGATTCCGATTTTCAGAGGTTTATATACAGAATCACTAATTAAACATAGCTATGGGTTTGTTGGGACATTTTCCTACATTAAATGGATGGTTCGGGTATATATTAATTTATTTTTAATTAAAGTTTGGTCAATTTTGGTTTGGTAAGTGTAAATTTAGATCTACTGAGAAAAAAGAAAATTAAAATATTATAACTTTTCTTAATTTTCATGTACATGTTATCAATGGCCTTTAAATGCATTCAAATAAATAATTGATAAATATGTATGCTATTCTCATTAAAATGAATGCATATTATCACATAACAACAATAACAACATCATATAAACTATTTTCCAATTTCTTACTCAAAATAAGAAAAAATAAAAAGATAGACATCATTATTTTCTTACAACTAACAAACTTTAGTAATTTTGAAAACAAACATGTAGCCTTTTTATTTGTATAAAAACAATATTTGAAATTAAAATATTTTCACAAATTATGTCTGTACAACAATACATGTTTATACAAAACAAACATTACAAGAATCCTAAACAATGACAGACAAGTGTTTTTCACACCTGTATAGATAAAATGCTTGGATATTTAATTAACAATTGACATCTGCCAGGGATTATAATTAACTAACTGTTACAATACACAGAAAGTTGACACTTGGTGTCCGGTTTTCAGAGGATTTTTTATGCATATTTATCATTAGAAGCCATAGCAAAAGGTCCAGTATTCGGAATTCAGAGTTTCCGGTTTTCAGAGGATATTTTTCAATGCATTTAATAGGGAAAAATATGGGACTTTAAAAATCGTCCGGTTTTCAGAGGATTCCGGTTTTCAGAGGGTCCGGTTTTCAGAGTTTTTATTGTACTTAATAGTTACCACTCTCTTACAACAGAAGCATTTCAAGTAGCTGAGGAAAGCTAAGCATAAATTAAACAAGAGGGTCGTTATGGCCCTTTATTGCTAACCGGGGTACCACTAAAATAATAATACATAATCAGAGTAAATCAAATTTCCAACCAATTTCCATGGTATTTGTATAAAAATATAGCCACAAAACTGTTAACAATATGATTTTCTACGCAAATGACCCATGTTCGAACTCATTCGATCAAATATGCAGACACTCATCCTCACAAAGTTTGATGATAATTGAGGTAAAAATGTATCCACTAGAATGTTCGCAAACGGTAGTCAGACGGGCGACAAACGATGGACGCCGGACGTCCAACGATCCTAAAAGTTCACTCTGAGCTAGCTCTGGTGAGCTAATAAAGAAAAATACAGAATTTAGGGTCTACACTTTTTGACACACGATTTATGGCCCATGCTTTTTACAAACAAAAAATTACCAAGTTTGAAAGTTCATCCGAAGATAATCAAAATAGACACTGAGATAAAGTTTATGGCCGCGAGAGTTATTCAATTTGATATTTAAACGGATATTAATGGTGCAATTACGGTTGCTATGGAACTCAAATAGGTTGCTATGCCAGTGTAGTGGATACTTTTGGCCTTAAGGCGATTGGCATATTGTGTAAGAGTGGTTGCTATGGACCAAGGGGTGGTTGCTAAGGATGTGTTGATGGTTGCTATGAGTCTAAGAGTGGCTGCTTTGAAGTCATATTTGTCCTATGTAATATGTGTGTGTTGATTAGGCTCGATACTATACCTTCCTACTAAGTGCGACGTTTAGCGGCAAGGTTGCGACGTTGGCCGTCAACGTTGCGACGTTTAACGGCAGGGCGATTGCGACGTTTAGTGGCGGTTGCGACGTTTAGCGTTAGTGTTGCGACGTTTAACGTCAGTTGCGACGTTTAGCAGGGTTGCGACGTTTAACGGCGCTACAAACGTCGCTCAGATTTATCTCCAGTTATCTTAAACCCCCTACAACGAGACTGTCAAATATTAACATGAAAATACATTATGTAATTATAACCTATTTTTCTAATGTGGAACAAAATGACGAGTTCGTGATGCTTCTGTTCTAGGAATAGAAATTTCTAACTGAGAATAGAAGCTTTACTTTTAAACAATACACTGTGTGTTTTTACTTCTTTAAATAATTAAGATACTATTTCTAGATGTTCATAACTAATGTCACACGCACGAAAACGCTGTTTGACAGTATTTCCTGTTTATAACTTTTTTTTCTCAAAATTAAAATGGACTTCTGCGGTTTTGTTTCCTTGCAGTAACGGTAAACTTGTAAGTTACAAATGTTGTACACGAAGTCTCATATCTCATTTTCTTCATTCATTTTAATCAAGAACAATGTACTTGGAGATTAAACTTACAAACTGCCCCGTGTTCAGGAACTACTGTTAGCTAACGTTACGGGTACGGGAGAACTCTACCCGAAGACAACTCAACCCTTGCAATACTCAACTCAAAGTTGAGACAACTCAATCCGTTAGTAGGAGATCGAGTTGTCTCGGGTTGAGTTGTCTATGGGTTGAGTTGTTCCGACACTTCCGTTACGAAACGTTTTGGAACGTTCAGGGTAACTGAACACGCTGCTGATTTCAACTTCATTCGGAACACTTCGACCTTTCATGAATGATATTTGTAGCGAATGGCCGAGGAGTTTCGAAAGGTTTCAACTTGTTCATTAATCTTTAACATACGGTTACCATGGACGTTATCACGCTAAATTCTGTATCAATACACTATTCACATGGAACTGTTGATTAAAATTCTACAGTACTCACCAAAGTTTGGAGACACTTTCACTTTGTAAGCCTACTACTTAGATTTTATAAAAAAATTCATTACCATTTATTTTTAAATGATTTTTTAATTTTGTTGTTTTTTTGTTATGGTACTATTTTGTAATTGAGACTACTTAAGTAGCTTAAAACCTGTATGATAGAAAATAATTACATTAAACTTGCTTTTTTAAGCTTTTTGGATATCAGATGCTATATCTTATAAATGTGATGCATTCAAGAAATTTGTTTTGATTTAATCATCAACAATATTAAAAACATAAAACCGGTTCTACGGAAAACAATCAATGAAATAAAAAAACTAAATAATGAAATGTCCTTTGTCTCCAAACTTTTGATGGGTACTGTATGTAAAACACTCAATCTGATTAAAACCCGATCTAAAATTTTCCGCTCGCCTACTCGCTCTACAGGATATCTGTTTACGGAGATTGGTATAACACTGTATAAGGACCCAGTAATCTGCTCAAACTGTGGTCTTTTCATTATGAAAAATTGAACCATTGTCTATTACTTTGTACTTATACAAACGTTATATTACAACATATAATGTGTCTACTCCGACAATTCAAGAAGGTCCGTTTAGTCGAGGTTTCTTCCACTTAATAATTATTTGCTACTATCCTAGACTAATTTGTGCCCACTTTCTAGCTCGTAATGAGTAATGACCATAATATACAGTCTAATTCGTACAACTCAACACCATAATGTATTTCTGTCTGAGAACGATTTTATATTTTATTTTTATTTTAAACCAACAGATATTTTGTATGGATTACAAATAAAAATACAACACGTTCAAAGGGAGATAATAATGCACGTTCATTAAAAGTGTTCAATTACAATTTTGCAAAAGAATATCGTTTGATAAATATATTCAACGCTAAACTGTAAGCATGATGTATTATAATAAATTTATATAAAAAAAACTTTGCGCTTTGCAATCATTTATCATAATGGTTTTCAAATAAATTGAAGACTGTAAATTACATTCGAAACTCCTCGCCGATTTTCTTCGCAAATATACTTCGTAGATCTCCGTAAAAGATCGCCGTTGTGTTCCGGGTAGAATTCTACATTAAGAATAGCACCAATGTTTCCATTTCCGGTTAATTCGGTTCTTTTCGATTCGTCAGTCATTCTCGTACCTCAAGGTTAACAAGATTCTCGATCGCTAGTATCGAGAATCCTACTTGACTCTGGGTACGAGAATGTTTGTCAGTGTGACCTACAATGAAGTGAACGGATTGACATCTCTATAGAAGTTATAGCTATTTATTAAACTGAACAAAGCATTGAACAACGATATGAAATGAAATTGGATACAAAAAATGAAAATAATCACTGTTGATAATAGACCTACAACGTTTAACATTTAAAAGGTGCACTTTAACTACCTTTGTTGTCTAGACTTGATAATTAGATTGTTCCAGGTAAATAGTGCAAGTGAATTTCATGCTTTGATAGCTTCAGATAAAATTGTGCAGTGCATCCCCACAGTTGTTTTTGAGTAATTGCGCATCGGTATAGAGCGTAGGCGTTGCTTCAAGGTCACATAGCAATCGAACTGTCTGTCCGTCCGTCTCATAATTTTGTTATATGTCGTACTTGCTGAAATTAAACATTTTAATTGGTCGCTTCTTGTTTTTTCAACATTCTGATGTGGTTAGGATATCTTTTCAATAGAATTATACTAATGTTGCACAATAACAAGCTCTAGTAGCTTCTCATCAGTAAATACATATTTTAACACTAATCGATTTTTAGCTAACCTGACCCACATGGGTCTAGTTAGGAAACACCCCAAATATTACGTGAAAATAAAGAAATATTTGCCAAGTAATATAACATTAATATAACCCTGTTGCATTTACAGTTATAAAAAATATAATTCAAAATCAGGAAATATGAAGTTAAAACTTTTGCCTTGAAATTCCTTTAATGCTCATTTTCATTTCAGTTATACAGACAATAAAGAGAAAAACAATATTCTTAAAGCCCCTGTACCAAGATTTATTCATTTTCAGCAGGTAAAACCGTCTTAACAGTAAACTCTGCAAAATATAGCAAGCATTTGGGACACCAAAAACATTTCAAACAATTTTGCTTTCAAACTTTAACAATTTTAACAAAGTGCTCATTTACATTTATTTAAAATGGGATTCCATTTAACATGAGCATAGTGTGTTAGTGTACATGTACTACTCTGTCACTTCTTAACAACTTTATATGGAGTACATTTTTCCAGGCACTGTAAATAAGTCGAGGCACACAACTCTTGACATTGTTTCTGTTTGTCTAGATTATGAGGAAAATCAGCATCACATTGAGTTTCACATGTTTCTAGATCCAAGTCTTTTCCAGCACAGTTTAAATCACAAAAGTTTGTTGAGAAATTCTTATTCTGTGGTAAACTACCTAAGTCCAATTTTGAATGTTTTCCTTCAGGTCGTACTGCGTTGGCACCACTTGAATGTGACGTCGATGGTAACGCCAACGCAGACCTTGTTGATGTTACCAGGCAACAAGAAATCAACACCAGTAAATACTCCAAAGCATTCTGAAAAAGAAATACAACAGTGAGTTGAAAACGACTATAACATTCGACCCACAGGCGGCCGGCGCGGTCCCAGAGCAAAAACACATTATTTGTTTCTGTATTTGCCGCCTCTGATTCGACCTTAGTTTAAAGCCCTCATTCGAATATCATTCGAATCTCGTCTCATTCTCTCCTTATATTACGGTCATAGAACGTCATGTTGTTGTTTTTTACTTTTTAATTGCTTAGGTCATGTGATTTCCCTTAATTTGCATACATGTATACAGCTAAACATTTCTTTCGGATATTCATAATTTTAATGTACGTGCGTAGACTAAACTGGCACCAGAGTCCATATCTTATGATCATAAAATAATGTGTACGTCCATATATTTAGTTCCCTGTGCATACATACATGTACACTACCTTATATATATTATTATAATGAAAGTATAGTTGTTTTAACTCGTACACGGTTATGTATATGGGACCGATTTTTTGTTGATCTAATTGTGTTCGTTGACAAAATATTATATGTGAGCGTATTTAATGGTGATAGGACTCTGGTGCCATTGGTAGACTAGTACTATATATTACACCACATATCACATTCAGTGAAGAGAGAAATAAAAACTTGAATAACTTGGTATCAATAATTTCATCGAGCTTAAGATATTTGATGCAAATATTCACACTAAATGATCGATGATCACCATCCTACCCACATCAAGTTTCATTTGTTATATTTTGACTTGGAGTTTAAGCAGTGCTGACTTTCCAATGGTTTTCAATGCCGTTGCAACAGTTTATAATAAATCGCAGGCGGGAAGCACGGTGCTTTTGATTCGAGACCGTGCCTGCCGCCGGTGTAATAAATGACAAATAACTTTTTCATATGATTAAACGCGCCTACATTTGTATTTCTATGTTTGTATGTGTTGTAACGATGAACATGTTGTATAAGTTAAATAACTATATATGTTCTGTTCTGTTCTGTTCTGTTCTGTTCTGTTCTGTTCTGTTCTTTATTACATATTCAATGGCGGTGTTCAAAAAGATTAATAATAATGATAAATAGATAAGTAAATAAGCCACCACAAACATATATAGGTCGTTTGCGTTAATGCTGGACCCCTATTTGCCGTAAATATCTTTTGAACTATAACAGCGATTTTGCTAAAAAAATTAATACAATCTTAATTCAATTTTTCCTTCTAGGATTTAAATTTTCAGAATTTTTAATGGATAAATAAAAAAGTTTTCCATAAGGTACAATGCAAAATATTTGGAATTTTTTATCAAAAATCCGGCGGGAGGTAAAATAAGCTGTTCTGATTATAACATTGTCATACTTCCAGTGTATTTATACAAAGTCCCGTGCGTTTACTGTAAATTTGTCGCTTAAATAAACACTCGACGGTCTACTGAATTGTAAAGCAGAGGCCCGTCTTTAAAATCGTACGTGTAGAATTTGTATAGATTTTGACGATACAGACGACAGTGATGATGATATTTGAGTTTGTATATACTGTTATACTTTGTTATCAAATAAAATTTCTAACCGGGCCTCATATTAAGCTATTATTTTGTATTTACTGTTATGTGGCTGTTTTGGTTATGGCACATACCCATTTAACAAAAGTCGCTTTTTAGCTTCAAAATTTGCATTGCATGTCTATGGGAAGTATGTTATGTAATTAAAGAAAAATTCTGAATTTTTGGATTTGAGAAGGAAAATGCTAGTTATGATCACATACAAAATTTGAGTTAATTCCATCCGATAGATATTGAGATATTTCATGATTTTAGGGGTCCAGCTTTAACGCAAACGACCTTATACAATTACACTATACTAAATTAAGATTCATCACACATAATGTTATGTGGTGCCACCTGAGGACTAACCGCACTGCCTAAAAGTCCTTTTCTGAGGTTATTTACGAGTATGTGTGTTCGTGTATTTTGTGTTTCATGAGGGCTAACCGCCACCGCATGAAAGCTCTATATTTTATTGTATTATATTGGTTTTTTAAAATATATATTTTTTATATTTCAGGTTTATTGGACCTACATTATTCACAGTTCATGGGAAATTACAGAATTAACTATTACATTGGTGAAAGTTTGCAGAACTGGCACTGAAGTTCAGAATTTTGGACCATATAAAGGGTTCTATTTCGTCTTTGTAAAACAGCTGAACTCAGGAATTTTAGTATTTTGTATTTATACAATTTTGTTTTTTCCTTTGCTAATACGTATAGAATGTGACAAAGATTTAGTCTAAGAATTGAATTTAAAAATTCAATTAATAAATTTTGCAGTTCAAAGTCAGAAGGATAATAAACATAAATATGATATTCAAAATGTGTAGAATATGTTACATAATTCAATAATATTTGGATCTGATCGGGCATAAAATAACCGTAATATGAATGCCTCATGCTTTTTACTAAAGATGATTTTTATCGTAAGATTTTTTATGAAAAGCACCGCTAGTTTTTAATAACAATCATACGCGTCTGAATTTTAAGATATCGTCGCTGTCTTAGTTAATGTCGATTGGAACAAAGGTATTTACAAGATTTTCTTTAAATCTGTCTCAATTATTGGTTTTATTTTATACAGTCCTGTATTATACTGCGGAAATATCTAACTTGAAAAGATAGTGCAAACATGTGACTATACAGCGCATTCAATTAGTGAAAGAAAACTATAGATCTACATCCCATGAATATTTTATTCGTACACTAAGAGAGTCCCCAGATGAACTTAAATACTATCTAAACCTAAATTTAAGTTCTCCTTGCACTGTTTAGACGTCTGACAATTTAATCACGGTTTTAACTAATTTGATAAAACTTAGTTAATAATCGATTTCTAAAATATTTTTCACCAGAAACTCTCAAAGAGTTGGCACCGCAGTCGGTCTCTCTTAAGAAAAAAAGAGAAGTTTTACAAGTACAAAACAATTTAAGCGTTACATCAATTTCATACTCGTGCATCTTTTTTAATTATTGCGGATGCATTTACTGGTAATTTATTAAGACTAGTGTAGAGCACTGTTAAATTCATTTCTCTTTTTTCTGCATAAACTGACCAGTTAATTTAATCTAGTAAAGGAATATTGAAAGATTGAATACATTTTAGCCCTAAACCAGAGCTGAACTGTTACGTTCGTCCGATGACTCGTCGCTTTAGTGAGTCACCTTGCCGAAACACCTCAGTTCTTTCCCATTCAGTTAAATGCTGGGTTATAAAATGGTCTTAATTATTTTATTATTTTCTTAACAAACATCTTCATATGACCAGGTTATTCCTATAATCTCACAGGTACGATTTATAAACATAACAATAACATACCAGCGTCTATCACATCGATCGATTTAAAGTGAAAAATTGCTTTTAAACGAAGATACTTAAGATCGTCTGGATTTTAATTTCTATCAACAGTCAGTATTAAATGAGGCGTGCATTTTACATAATCAACATTCCTAGGTTAATATCCAGAACTAAACTCCCATTCTCCGTAAACAAATGTCGTCTTTCTCTAAAAAGAGCCTTTGTCGAAAGCTTGACTCGAACCCACGACCCTGTAACAGTGAGTGCTTAAAGTGATTAAAAGTAAGCGACCTCGCTTTAATCGTACCTGTAATGTCCGACGATTAATGTGCCCATTTAACTAGCCTGTTAATCGCTCATTAAACATTTTATAAACAAGACATAATTAGGTCACAACAAGTTGATCATGTGTTCTATGGATTTGCTCGCACCTTTTTTTGACAGTTTAAAAAAATGTATTTCTATTTCCTCGCTCGCTCATAAAAATTTGGTCAAACCGCTATATAAAGCAACTAAATTAAGCTTTTTTATTTGTTTTCTTCGCAAACTCGCCCCATTTTTTCCAAAAAATCCATAGAACATATCATCCACTTGTTGAGACCTTATGACGTAGTACGGTATGTTTATAATATTTTCCTTAACAATAATAGCGACATTACCATTTTATTTGATTCTGTTGCAAAATCCGTGTACAATGAAGCACAGTTTAATCTTAGAACCAACTGTTTCCCACTTCTTAAAGAAAGACACCACAACATCAAATCTGTCACCTGAAAATTACTTTTAAAGTCAAGTGGTCACGTGCATTTCTATGATGTTGAACGAAATTCCCAGAATAACATCACACATTCAACATCCAATAGACGAATGAAATCCGGTTTTAAATTGTTCAACTCTTTATATGGTCTTCATATCTACATAATTTCCGGCTCATATCCGTGATATATTGTTATGCCAAAAACAAGTTGGCAAGTTATGTAATAAACCACTAAGGGCGAGCACAATGCAGTATGTTGTTGTAACTAAATACTAGAATGTAAGATGTAATCCAATGTTTCTGTTAAACGTTAACTATGTATGATATATATATAGCCACAACAAAAACTAATGCGTCATTAAACGAGCATCTGTGAGTCTGTTACAAGTCTGTAAAATCCACAGACACATCAACTGGAACTATGAAATATCCCTTCGTAATAATAACAACAAGCTTGGTATTCTAAATAGAACAATTACTGTTTTATTATTATGTAACGTCCATGAACTTTCCTCCTCAACAAACTCATTTTATATCCGAAACAAAACATAGCACGCTGTTGGCTGTATTTTAACTTTTAATTCATAAGCTACGTCTTGTTTACCTGCCTAACGCTATCAAATTTCTTAATTCTATACTGTTCTCCTCATAAAATGTATTTACATAATTTCCAAGTCACCGAAGCTCGTGAATTATAATAAGTAATGTTCTTTAGACCAATTACTAGATCGTAAAACTGTCTATCGAGTTTTGCATCTCTTTAAAACAGATTATTGAATGTTCTTTTGACATGCGCACTTCCTGTTATGAATCAAACCTATTACCGAAATTATACAAGTCCGTCATAAACAAAAATGTTGCGTTCAGAAAATAGGATTTTCTTTTAAATCCGCTCCAAGTATTGTCCACGAATGATCATTTTATCAATTTATCCAACCTACAGTCAGTTAAAACAATAGAACATATAAATAATATGAACTATAGACAAAGATGTAGGTGTAATAAATATATACAGTGTGACGTTATAGCGCATAAATTAACTGAAAAAAGAAAAATGCCCCCAGGGCTATAAATGTTGATATTATCATTCATTTTATACCACTGTTTTATACAGGTTTATCACCAATATCGGTCAAACTTGATTGTCACATGCGAAGAATATGGCGAGTAAAACGCGATAGAATATCGCCAGCCGCAATGCGCTCAGTGAATGGATTCATTCTCCTTTGAACGTTTCCGCTGCATTGCTTTAAGTCGCTGTCAACAAAGATATGTGTTTAGTTTTATTCATTGTTTCCGATACTAGAATACATTCTTTCTTAAAATCTTAAAACATTATTCGCCCTATTCATTTATTATTTAAAAAGTTTACACCAACGCAACGTTTCGATTTACGCAGTGACAGAATAAATTTCGTAGAAATTCTGCGACCACACATCGTTAGAAAACTTCAGGTTTAGTACTTCTGTTTCGTTGTTTTTCCATACTTTATATCTAATCAATCGAGAATTTACATAAGTACAAATAGTCTCTTAGAATACTTATACAAGTGTTTTTTTCTAGAGATGAACTCTCTTGAGGGTATACGACATGATTACATTCTCGTATCCAGAGGCTATCAGAATTCATGATACTAGCTTCGAGAATCTTGATACCATCCGGGTGTGATAATGGACAAAATGTAGCAGACGTTTACTTGGAGTGATCGACGCATTGTTTTAACTTGAAGATGTAATTATGGAAAACTGTGCAAGTCAGAAAACATGAATGAATAATCATCTAATATTTTAGATTAAGACAAAATGTAAACATTCAAAATCTTACTTTTCTCGTTTACATGTACACAGTTTGTTCTTGTATTCAGTTAAATATAATTATATCTATTGGTTTATACTCTTTAATTCCACCATATGGTGATTTATACACATGTATATGATTTTTTGTATACATTGTATTTATATTTAAAAGATATGTTTTCATGTCGCATGTAATTGCATTATGTATATATTGTATTCATATGGATGATGAGTATTGCTCAAGCCCTTTAATCAAGTATCTGTTCTGTTCTGTTCTTTGATTGAATGTTTAGAAAATACAGAATGTGAACATACAGTACAGCTTTATGACAAAATGACGAATATACAGATAAATAAATAGATGGTGAAAAAAACACACAAAAAATGAAATTTTCATCATTTGAAATGTTGAATTAGACAAAAATTACTTTCCCTTGGTTGAAAGCTCCGATAGGTGGCGTAAGTGTAGCACGAGTTTTCGCGCAAAACCGATGAAGGGGCTTGGTCATTTCAGTAGGTCGTTGGTCCCCAAAGGCTTGTAACCAAATGGTTATTATATGAGCGTAATTGACGAGTGTGTAAACTCTGGTGCCAGTGTTGTTAATGTGTGAAGGAACTTTTGCAGGGCAGTGTATACATGTAGTCATATGTTGACAAATTTTTTTCCACTGATAAATGTCGAATTTAAAGGTCAATTCTACCGACTTAGTTTTGTCATGGCTAACTGCATGTCATTTCCATTCTGTGACTGACGTTTCTATTAGCAATTATGGAAGAAATAAATGTAATACCATTGAACGTACTTATAGCCTCGTTGTCATAGACAATAAAAACTTCAAAGAGGTGAGATCAGTTACTCGTTATGTAAAGTTAAGTGCTGAAGTAAAAAGGTCACCCCATTCATTAAATATACCAATTACTGGTCGGAATTACTGAACTAAGAATTATCTAGATATCTATATTATTAGAGACATAAAATTGGTCCATAATGGGAGTACATTTACTTATTTTTGCGTACAGTAATGAGTATATTTTCAATGGCATTTTAGCAATGTAATGATAACGAATCTTGTGATCTGCGCACATTAAATACATTGTTAGTCTAAACATCGGTTCATTCAGAGGAACGAATTGAACAGTGCATCAAATTTATAATATTGACGGATAAACTTTCTGCAAAAGAATGGTAATTTACATTTTCTTAAAAGTATATTTGTTAGAATAATTAAAATTTAAATACAATTATATATACAAAAAAATAGGAGTAATTACTATGAATTAATACATTAAAGGTACTCATTCACAGATTTCAACTTAAATATCAACTTTTTCTAAAACTATCAAAATTGCATGGAAATATTTTTGAAAGCAGGAAAGAAGTGTTCTGATAATGAAAATTTTAGTGCAAATTGACGTACAACTAAATATGATGGTGTTTCATGTAGTAAATATCTAACCCGTATGTCTCGTTATAGACACTTTTAGTGCATTATTTTTGTGACTTTTATTGTATATTTCTCGCAATCTATAGGTCAGTTTGTCTTAGAATAATAAGAATTAATCTTTTGACACAATTACAGACACGGAATGGTAAATTTTGAAATTATAGAAAAAATAAACCAATCTGTGAACTAGTACCTTTAATTTGGTTCAAAAATTTATATTTTTAAGCATGTGAACTGCGCGGAAATACTGTCGAAAATAAAAAAAAACTTTCTGAAGAATAGAAAAGAATAACATCAATCTTATTATCATGACTGAGATTTATTTCAAAACATTTTACGAATGCTGTTTACATTCATGTATAAGTGTAATACACATTGTCGATGGAGTAACTGAACAATACTGATTTATATTGTCATTCTATTCCAAAAGAGCGATTAAGTCAGTAATAACATCCAAGTTCAGTTTTGGTCATTTTCCATAATATTTATTTTGAATAACTATTGCTAGGAGCAGAAGTCCAGTGGTAGGCCTCGCGCTTAGGGATCGAGAAGTCCTGGGTTCGAATCCCACTAGGGGCACTGCTAATTTCCTTGACAAGAAATTAACCTGCGATTGCTTCACTCTATCCAGGTGTAAATGAGTACCTGTTAGGGTCGTGCACTGTATGATGTGGCTGCAATCTGCGCCGTATGTTAACAGTTGCTGTATGACTCGATGATCAGGGAAGTTAATGTCAAGAGTCGATTGAATAGTTATATAGAAAGTAGACTTCAAGAACCTTGCTTTTATTGATAATTTCTGAAGCTAATGGATCAGTCACACTACACCGTATAGCGTTAAACGGACGTCCAACGCATAACAAAATTTTTAATCCGTCCATGTCCGTTCGCATGCGTTTCTTTTCCGTTTATCATGCGGCGTTTGCGCTTCTTGTCTGACGATGTCCGGCGGTGTTCGTTCCGTTCGGTGGAAAGTTTTGAACATGTTCAAAATTTGGAACGTACATCACCGGATAAAGTTGTCCGTCAGATGTACGGTAACCATGCGCTGGTATGCGTTTTGTTCGTTACTCGTACGTTCCTTATTCTGTACTTGTCCGGTTCGAGTCCGTTCTTGTCCGGTTCGAGTCCGTTCTTTGGTTTCTTTGACTGACTTAACTTCTGAGTAGACGACATGGATGAATCACTTGGTAGATCTAAGTCTTTTGGATTTTTTACAGACGGAGTTTCTTCCTCAGTAACTTCAATGGTTTCTTGTTCTTGAACAGCATCATTATCAGGGGGAGGAGAGGGTGACCTTGGAGTATTCCTCCGTCCCCTGGCCTTACCCTTCCCAGCATTGGTAGCCTTGGCTTTTGGCATTTTGGAGCACGTGTGTGATCTTTGAGAGCGTGGAAATATGGTGGCTGATTTATGCTATGTCGCATTGTTGTCCCGCGGGGCGCCACACGAAAACACGAAAGTACGACAAAATGGTCTTTTTGTCGTATCATCGTCCCGCGAGGCGCCATGCAAAAACACAATCATACGACATTTTTATCATTTGTCGTGTTTTCGCCTGTGAAAGCACAATGTAACAATGTATTTTTACGACAAAACTTTTACAAAGATACGACACATTTTCGTGTCGTGTTATTGCCTTTATTTTGTCGTATCTTTGTGTTTTCGTCTCACAACCCGCGGGACGATGATACGACAAACAGACATTTGTCGTATGATTGTGTTTTCGTGTGGCGCCTCGCGGGACAAAGATACGACAGATTAGATCTGTCGTATAATTGTATTTTCGCTCTTTCGCCTTCCGCTCACACATGCGCAGAAGACTATTGAAGATGTACGCATTTGTTGATAATCGAATCTTCGCTTTTCCATGCTTGTTATAAGCAGCGTTAGGTCAATTTACCAACTCTCTTGGACTTTTTTTACTAATGCTCGCTGATCCGTCTTCAAAAAGCTGACAATTTGAGTAAGAATGAAATTAGATATTTAACCGAAAAACGAAACAAACAAATTTTCTGCATATTTCCCCCTGAAATTGGCAGAAATAAACGAATTGATTCCCGCATCATCGTTTGAAAAAAATCCACATGTATGTTTGTATCAGTTTCCCATGATTAATATTAAAAAGTCATGCAAAGTTCCAAAGAGATGGTGGATATTTAAATGTTTACTTAATGTTTTGCTGTTTTTCAGAGGCACAACATATTACTGACAACGCTACTTCTGGTGTTGATAATGTATTTAGAGGTACATGCCATTAAGAAGGATATAAATCAAGACTTTCCCTCCAATTTACTTCGCCTTGGCGTCAAAAGATCGAACCCAGTCGATGGTCCACCACCGAAAAAGATGATTACCCGAAATGGAGCCAACACACCTTCTCTAGAAAGAATCAACCTTAATTATGATTCAGATGTGAATATTCAACTTCAACCCACTTGCGAGGAAGCGTGTGACAATTTCAATTTACTTGTATGTAGATATTCGTGCAAAATTGAACACAGAGTACCCCTTTATCCACATGAATTCAATAGATGTCTCGAGCGATGTGCAGACAGTTACATTTACTGCAAATTTGTATTGGGATGTGACGTTAGCCGCTAAGGTGATTCAACCTTCATGTCGGAAAACCTTATCTGTTTAAAGGCAGTCACTTTTCCAACATTGTATAATTCAATGAAATATAATTAAAGCTTAAAAATGTAAAATAAGCTAATTGTGTTGTGAATTGCTTTTAAGAATAAATTTATATAGTTTTCCATTGTCTTAGGGCAGTTATTTGGCGTGTTTCTTTTCTGTTTTGTTCTAATAAAAATAGTATAGTCTGACAATATTAACCTGAGCTTGACCTTTATGCAAGAATATATTAAACTCGGTATTTACAGTCTATTTGTGTCTTCGTTTGTAAATCGCGCTTTATCGGAAGCTTTCGGCAAAATACACGTACTGAACAATTAATGTTGTTTTCATAAGAATAAATTCCTCAAAACTAATGTGTCCAAAATTATAAGAACAATAACATGCCATGTTTACAAAATTGAATTATAGTCACATAGGTTGATAAAAACACGTGTATAACCGTATACTCGCATACGAAAACTCACGATTTAATGAAAGTGAAATTCGTACAATTATTATAATTAGGTAGTTCAAGCTCAGGTTAATATTGTCGCACTATAGTTTACAGTAAAGCATTATTAATGGAAGGTCATATTTCTGAAATCGGACGAAGCTAACAGAGGAAAACCAAGACAGATTGCAACAGTTCAGCGTTTTCTTTTCGCGAAAAAGATGAGAGACATTAACCACACACAGACATACATGTACATCGTTACCTTGTTATACGATCAGACGTCGCATTTGCAAGTTATTTAAAAAGTCCCACTTTTTCTGGGACAACCCTCGTATATAAAGTATCTAAGATAAGTTGTTGTTATTTGCTTAAAACATGCGTCAAAGCATACTTTAATGGAATTGTCGATGTTTAAACCAAGTAACAATGATCTTATTATTCTATTATCTGAATATTGCCATTGGTCAAGATGAAATCTATTATCCGATTGTTAAACATCTCCCATTAGTAGAAAACTTAATTCATGACCAATTAACGTCTTACTTCGACAGCATCATAACTGCATCCTAAATTTCAAGAACAGCTTAGTTAATTCACTTAGTTCGTCTAGAAACCATAATTTTTGATAAAAAGGCAGAAATTGTCGGCTCCGTGTGGAAGTTTATGCCAGTATTAATAAAATAACTTGTGCAGGGAGCTTGTTAGACAAGTGGATCGCCGCAAAACTGTCATACTCAAACAAAATCAGTGCACTCAGCGCTTTGATTTACTTTAATGATCCCTGCTGTTGTCATATTTGATACACCTACATTTGTTGTATTTTATAATAGTCAAGGACACAAATAACTCATATTAAAACATTTTATTATTTAAAAGAGACAGTTTAATTACAGGCGTATAAAACAATAAAACATATTATATACAAAAAGCACAATTATGGCCATTGGACAAGAAAGTCACTAAACACTACATATACACGTACTAATCTTATAATTCGTGTTACTTCTTTTTACCCTGACTCCTAAAATTAAAAGTATCCCCTTGATTAGAACCTGGCATCATTGAGCTTGCACCAAAAGATTGACCGGAGGTTCCAGTGCTGGAGCTTCCTTGTGCACCTTCTTGTGTAAGTGGACCTGTTTGTACAAGACCCGAGCTTATACCACTACCCATTCCAGACGAACTACCTGGGCCAAACCCACTGGTTCCTCCGCCAAAACCGGATTGCCCTCCGCCGAAGCCAGGTTGACCTCCGCCAAAGCCAGGTTGCCCTCCGCCAAAGCCGGGTTGTCCTCCGCCAAAACTGGGTTGTCCTCCGCCAAAGCCGGTTTGTCCTCCGCCAAAGCCGGGTTGTCCTCCGCCAAAACCAGGTTGTCCTCCGCCGAAACCAGGTTGTCCTCCGCCGAAACCAGGTTGTCCTCCGCCAAAACCGGGTTGTCCTCCGCCAAAGCCGGGTTGCCCTCCGCCGAAACCAGGTTGTCCTCCGCCCGAACCGGGTTGTCCTCCGCCGAAACCAGGTTGTCCCCCGCCAAAACCAGGTTGCCCTCCGCTAAAGCCGGGTTGTCCTCCGCCAAAACCGGGTTGCCCTCCGCCAAAACCAGGTTGTCCTCCGCCGAAGCCAGGTTGTCCTCCTCCAAAGCCTGGTTGTCCTCCTCCAAAGCCAGGTTGTCCTCCGCCGAAACCAGGTTGTCCTCCTCCAAAGCCTGGTTGTCCTCCGCCGAAGCCAGGTTGTCCTCCTCCAAAGCCTGGTTGTCCACCTCCAAAGCCTGGTCTAAATCCACCTGGGAAACCTGGTCTCCCTGGAAATCCAGTACCATTTGGTCCACGGTTAGCAAAAGTATTTGCATTAAATGGATCAATTCTATTTGGAGGCATAATTCCAGTTACACCTATGAAAGTAAAACAATAGAACCATCATTATAAGTGATTGAGACTTCCTCTATCGAATGTTACTTTAATATAAAATGTTCTTTGTTCAGCCATATGAGCATACTTAACGTCTTTAACGTACATTTCTTTATTCACTCATGAATGGAATCTCCTAACGAGGATGTCTGTGTTGTTAAAACGAATCATTTGTCATTTTATCTATGGCTATCCAATACCGAAATGACAGAAGCAGAAATGCGACACTTGTTGCCATAGAAGAGCAAAAACACAAACTACATGTAATATTTAGCAGTCGGTGCTTTCCGAAATAGTTTTACAAGAAGCCAGTCATGCTGGGAATGTAGTAACTGACCAGGAATTGGTCATTGCATTCATGTGAACTATGGAACTGCAAGAAGAAGGCAGACCTGCGCGAGAAGAGTGGAAGGTAAATAGCATATTTTGAACATTCTAATGACTCTGATGTACAATTGTTTATTTTGTTAGTCTTTATGAACTCTTAAATTTTAACTTATAGTGCGTACAAAATAATATTACATGTTTGTGGAAACATTTACATAAACTGATCCATTCTAATGACTCTGATGTACAATTGTTTATTTTGTTAGTCTTTATGAACTCTTAAATTTTAACTTATAGTGTGTACAAAATAATATTACATGTTTGTGTAAATATTTAAATAAACTGGTCCATTCCAAAGGTAAGGCAGTATTCAAATAAAATTTGTATACAGTAGTTTACTTTAACAAATTTGATGTAGCGGATAACCCTTTCCCTTAGTTAATCATGCTTGTAATGGTAGAGTGCTTACAATTACAACAGCAAGACACTTATAAAAGCATATTAACAAAAAATAATACTATATAATATTTCTTTTTCATCATGAGCATCCTCTGTCGTAGATTTGTACATTGTATTTTCTACATAAACAGGGCTTTGTTTTTTTGTACGAACAATAGTACTAAGTAGAATGTAAACATATTTGTAAACACCTGGTATTTTAAATTGACATTATTTTAGTTACTAGTATCAGATAAAACATACATACCCATAGTTTCTAGTTCAGAAGCTGATAAAGGATTGTACCAATTCATTGCTGTGGTTCGTCCTATTGTACAACATGCTAGAGGATTAATAGTGTTACCATTAACACGACTTTCTCTGTTACCACCACGTCCTTCATCATCTCTTTCTATCTTGATCTAAAAATATACATACGTCTTAAAAGTTAGCTTAGAGTGACAATAATCTATCTATAATAAAAGATTACCCATTTCAATTACCAGACTCAGAAAGACACCGGGTTCTTAAAACATAAAATACTTATACTAAATTACTTAACTTACAAATAAGAGCATAACTTGCAAACAATGTAATAACTTACAAAAATGATATATTTTTTAAAGTAGTCAAGTAATGCCGTATATTACATGTATACTGAATGATAAAATACGCGAATTATGGTATTATATACAAAGAATTGTATACTTAACAAAGAATGAATATACAATGGCAAAACATAAAAAATTACAAAATAGTTTCTTAATTACAAAACATGATCTTGCTAACAAAGGTGAATATGACTTACAAGATTATTATACGTGTACTCACAAATAACATATAAATGTTGTTACAACTTACAAAGCACTCACAAAAGACTTACAAAGAACTCACAAAGGACTCACAAATAACTTATAAAGAACAAATTACAAAGCACTCACAAAGAATTTATAAAGAACTTTCAAAGCACTCACAAAGAACTTATAAAGAACTTACAAACAATGTTTAAACTTACCACAAAAGCTCGACCTAGCACACTGTTTGATCCTTCTAAAGATACCACTTGATCAACCATCTGTGTTGATACAATACCATTAGCTGTTTGTCGTATATTTCCTAGATCGCCAACATGACGGAGACTGTTATAGGAATACATATAGTAAATGTTATATATATTAGACACACATGGAAATGTAGATTTAATTAGTTAGCTTATCTAAAATTTTGATAAAGCCATAACAAATTGATTCTTTGCTTAGTGTTTGAACAAAATTTCCAAACCAACTTACAAGTCAGGAATAACAAACGATTTTAGCGAAGAAGAAACCCTCTATATTTAGTTAGATCAATCGTGAATGGTCAGTGAATGTTTATTAAATGAATCTACCGTTTAAGTTTTAGTTTACACCATATTAAGTCATATGTTCGATCCAAATTGCAAACATTGATGAACACTTGTCGTCGTCATCGTTGCTTTGAGAGCACAAGTGCATGTATAAATATGATTTAACCTTTTTATGGCCTACTAGATACATTTTAAAATGTTTGTTCATTACTTTAAAAATTCAGACAACCCACCTGCTAACACTTAAATAATACATAAATCTGATATGGTCAAGCTGAATGCAGAAATCTTTATGTATAATGCGACGAGTTTTATTTCAGGGGACTTAACCAGTATTGTTTTAAGTTATGTATAGTACTTTTTGTATCGAGTTAACTCCCTTAGACCGTACATCATGGTTTATTTCGATACGTCGAATAAACGAAAACCGATGATCTATTTTTGTACTCAGAGTCAGTTATAATGTTTGCGGTCGGTTGAATTCTAGAAATGGAATGCAAAATATGTTGCCTTTGGTATTTAAAGGATTTTTTTTCATTTTTAAGTATCAATTATACGGCTCTTAAACTATGACTTGTAGGACCAATGCCTAACAAACTATACCAGAGCTTCTTGGTCACTATGGCAACTATCTTCAAAATGTTTGTGGGCTAGAGATAATTTGATGCACTTACTAAGCAAAGTTTCTTTGAGATCCATGAGGTGTTTGGTTGGGGTTAAAATGTGGTCCCACTCTAGCACATCCGTCTCCTATATCACCGAACTCGTGAATATGAATACCTCGTTCTGTTTCTCCCATGGATTGTGGCAAGCCAACTAATTGTATACGTATCTGTACTTGTTGTCTGCCTTCACCAATTAACTGTAAAATAACATTGTTAGAGTTGTCGTACTTAGACGTTGTACACAACATTAGAACAACAGAACAGAACTTTTATTTGCATTCACAAATTACATAGATAACAATATGTGAGAAAGTCAGCTTCGGAATTATTATTACTATTATATACCGCATTTGTATAGCGCTCTTTTCATATTGAATATATGTTCAAAAACGCTTCCCAATCATATGCATAATTAGGAAATACGAGTTTAAATGAAAATAAAAATGGTTAAGAGAAGATAAAATATAAAATAATAAAATGAAGACTAATATAAAACTAAGTATTAGTGATCAATAAAGTGCTCATAGTAGTTTAAAACAACGACAACAAAACGAGTGGATTTTCAGCAGTAAAAGATAGTGAATGAGTAATATAATATATATGAGGAAATGTTATAATCCTACATAAAACCAATATCGTTGCTAATTGACATCATGAGTACTCATTTTACCAACTGAATAGCACCTTAATGTGTTACCTTTGTATTTTTATTTAACTATTGCTGTGGTTGGTTAGACGATTTTATAAACAATGTGTATACAAATATATGTTATTTTAATATGATCCGAGACCGCTTGAGTACTCCCAGTACAGAGGAAATAAAACTTTGCAGACTATCTTTTTCGTGACAGTATATCCTCAGTCATTATGAAAGCTTATTTCGGGGAGCGAATCGTTTGTCATTCGAACTCATACGTAGTTCCCAGTCCTTACGAAACCGAAGAGCAACCAATTGGAGAACAGTATTAAAACAAATGTAGGAATGTTCATTAAAGAAGTAAGTGTATGAGTATTTCATTTTCTACGTCTTGTACTGAAACACGCTCACAGACTCAACGGCTATTACCTCAGGCCAATGTATCATTGGCTTCTAATTAACAATCTTCATGGGTATATTTTATCCTGTACCTTTGCAAACAATACTTGGTACAATAGAACTATACCCTCCATGCAGAAACCAATTTACATCTGAATATATAGTGCAAAACGCTTCTTGATCAAGAAAATTAGCAGTATTTTAAGTTGGTATTGAACCCGATTCAAAAGCTATCATCCCTCTACTTGACTACTGCTCTGACCAAAGGCGGCCCGCATATAGTGTTATGACCAAAGGGGCTCTGAGACATAAAGTTTTTAAAGCCTTCTGTGCCAAAAAAAGACACATGACGCTATTTGAGCTTCCTGAGCAAAAACAAATGGACATATACTATGTATAGAGACTCAATATATAGTATATGTCCATTGTTTTTGGCTCAGAAGGCTTTTAAAACTTTATGTGCCAGACCCCTTTGGCTATGACGAGGAATCATGCCGGCCGCTTATGACTCTGACTAGTATTTCATAGAAAATGAGTGCTACACATTATAAAAAGTCTTAAAATCTTACAAATTGTCTGAAATCAACTCGTCCTTTTACTGTTGACAACGTGTCGTTAAATGTACAAGTAGCGTATCTATAGTTATTTGGATTCTGTGCTAAACTTGCCATCATCATTGCAATGGGTGAAAGAGGAGCTGAAATATATAGATAAATGTTTTTAATTATTGAGAACTAGAAATATATACAAAGTACGTGGATAGATAGATTTATTTGACAGATTTATTTCGATATATGGCGTTACAACATGTCATACATCATTTAACAAATACAAGTTACAACCAGAAACAACATGCATGAATTACTAAAAACCCATATCAAACAAAAAGAGCATAGGCGGATCTAGCGGGGGTCCGGACCCCCCCCCCCCTTGAATTTCCAAAATGTACCTGTCCATTTGTGTATTTTTTTACTGTAAGTCATTTTTAAGTAACATGAAGCAATTTCTCAGTGCTTAACACAGATTTTATGGTTATTTAGTTTCTTATTATTAATATGTTGCATATTCTGCAAAATGTGTATAATGTGGTTGTGGTTCGAAAGTTTGGACCCCCCCCCCCCCCCTAGAAAAAAATCCTGGATCCGCCACTGCAACATGTATGAATTACTAAAAACCCATATCAAACAAAAAAGAGTAAAAATAAACTCTTATTTTCATTGAAAAAAATTATCGTGACAAAGACGTTAATATTAATTAGTAAGCATTTTCCACCATCTGAAATATGACATTGTGAATTTGTGTGGGATGGTTACCATGGAGCAAAATGCCAAAAATATACATCAGCGTAAACTGAAACTAGAACTAATTATGGTAAGGAAGGTTCAATCATGGTTGATTATATTCATAAAAAGTTCGTTTAACAAAAACAATTGTCAATTGGAAATACTGATACCTTTGGAGTTCATTTTTTTCAAACTTCGCCAACGAAATTGATTGTTGATAAGCAAATACACGTGATACTGATAATATACATACTTACACATAATATTAAGAAAGAAATTATAAAAACTTAAGCAGGGCGGGTTTCTTTGTGGGGTTTCTATATATATATATTCGATATACATGTATTTTGAATACTTGGTGGATGTTAAAATGACAGTAACAACAGTAAAATCAATCTTATTGTTATGTAATAACTAGTTTCAATTTATTTTATCGTGCAGTTGTTCCTATTGTTACTGCTGTCACTGGTAATTTCATATCAAGGAATATTTGACCGAGTAGTCAACATTCAAACATACACATGCACAGGTAACTTAATCGATAATACATTTACCAGCAATCGCTCGCCTAAACCACAAGGATTTACCAACTGTTCCGTATACGGAAGATACTCGGCATAACTGACAAATTTTCGTGAAGACCCATTGCTATGATCGGAGAATAGTACCTTGTCTTCAGACTCGAAGTCGAAAGTAATTCAGTATAATACTGTATCACCACCGCGGTTTATGAAAGATTAGATTATTGGATTTTTTCTATTGAATTTTAATTTCTTATAACAAGCTTTGTTTGTGAAGAATAATACCATACCTGAAAGTGGCCTTAGTGGTCCTAATGATCCAAATACTTGACCAGGTGTTCCAAATCCCGCTGTTCCAGGTCCAAATGGAGTTCCTACTGGTGTGCCAAATCCGCCAATCGGAAAACCAGGTTGAGGCTGTCCTGGTTGGCCTGTTGGTCCCCCGGTACCTGGAAACCTGGTCCCAGGAGTGCCTTGTAACCCTGGCTGAGATCCGGGTACACTAGGAGGTCCAGTAAATCCGGGAGGAGCTCCAGGAAAACTTGAAGGAGATCCTGGGAACCCCGATGGAGCACCTGAAAATCCAGGTCCTGTTCCTAGTCCTGTTTGAAATGTCGTTGGACCCTGACATAATATTCCAGCAACACAAAAACTTAACGTCAACACAATTATTTTCATTTTTCTCACTTGTAGGATCTTGCTTTTTCTTGATTAATTTAACACTCGCAGACAAGATATTCAAATATCTTTTTTACACTTGTAGTTATTCAAAGTTATATTTTATAAAAATGGACACATGACAAAAATGCACGATATATATGTAATAAGTGAGCAAATATTTATTTTGTCGATCAAAGTGAGTACAATTACCTATGTTCGGTGGTAGGCGGAGCTAAAATTCTGACATAATGATTGACAGACGACAATGGGAAAATATATTTTTGAGGAAGTCCTACAAATTACTAGCTTACTAATTGGACAATATTGTCAAACCTCGATCATTGATTAATCACCCAGTGAATATTTACGAAATCTGTAAACATTATTCACTACGCGTTTGCCGTCAAACATTCGACAGTGTACGTCATAAAAAAGTTCGTTTGACCGCACGACCGCCTGCAATTGTTCAGGTGTAATATATGTTTTGTCGACAAGGACGGTCAATCCTGATCGATTTTATATTGTTATTGATCAATTAAAATAGCTGATCGATGAATATACATTCTCATGTTGACATTAAAATGTCAATAGAAAAAGGCAAAGGAGTAGTTAGTGTGTAACAACATATATACATTTTAGTATTTGTGTAATTATTTTGGTATGCAAAGTACTCAAGGCGCAGTTCAACTCGTATCGTCATCAATTTCGTAATGTCAAGGCGTTACGTACTCCAGTAACAATAAAACAAAGTAATAATAACTTATTATCGTATTTATTGCGACTATTATTAGTTAGGTAGGTTGATTTTATTTCGGCAAAGGTCGCATTCTATGTTTCATAGGTTTCATAGAACGCAATAAAACATGCAGATCTACTTAAAACAAGATTTGAAAAAAAAACTAACAAATTTGAAATTTAATTTTGAACCATGACATGCTTCCCAATACATAGGATTATGCTAAAATACATAGTCTCCATTGATATTATCCTTTATCAGGTAACATTTTCGCCACATATGCAGATATCAAAAATTGGAATAAAGAATGACGAATTCAATAATTCAAACTTGATTGTTTAAAAGACCGACGACATCTAGGAAATATACGTATCATGGTTTTTATTTCCGGTATGATGACCATCATAAATTTCAAAATTGTCATTATCTTGAACTCTAATAGTCCATATTTTTTAGGTGCCACAACGATTGTATTACTTATTTTTTGGTGCGAATGTTGTATATTAGAATGTTGTAGAATATATATTTTCGAAAGTAATTATCTACTGTTGTGGGCAAACATGCACAACTCATTTACAAACAAGATATTTCTAAATATAAAAGCAAATCGAAATTCCTAGAAATGTGCATTGTAGTTTCTGTTAAAAAAGTTTATGATATCAAAAACCATCGCAGTGGTTACGTCACCAATTGTTACTTTTGTTATTGATTTACCAATAAAGGGAAACAAACGCTGCGAAGTTTGATAAACGTTGCTTGTTTAGGTAGAATCCTCAAATGCCTATTTATAGGCAATAGTAGATTTGTGAACTACGATAAATAATTTCAAAGATAACATTTTTCATTCATTACACTATATTACTCATTTTGCATGGATTTCATTAACAAATGAACATTATGTTGCAAAATTAATGGACAATGTAAATATAAGTGTTTTCTTAATAAAGTGAGTTATCTCCCTTTGATAAGAAATAGTGCAATTTATATTTTTCCATACAAAATAATGTATAATGTAATAAAAAATCTGATATGGTGAAAACAGCTGAAATACAATGAACAATAAGATACAAGTTTCCTTAGATTTTCTTTTGGTTCTAAACATATTTTTGTATTAAGGGAATTCTACATGAACTATAATAGTCCATTCCTAGACTGCATACAGACTTGATTCAGCTTGGCATTACTAATGCCTCGTGAGTTATCATTTTTTTTACTTTGTTTAACACTGTGTCAACACAATTTAGGTCATTTTACGGAGCCCAGCACACCTAACCTAGCTTTCCTGGACCCTAGTCTATAACCAGTACTCACCTACCCTTCCACAAGGCCAGAAACTTCTCCACGCTACCAACTGCGCTATCGATCCGGGTTGGGAGTTATCAGACAGCAACATTATATATTAAATAGTCCCTCAATTTTGGGAAACACAACTAAGGTCATTCTTGTTCTTCTTCTTTCAATGTAATGGGCTTACTCTGGAGCAGTGTCGATCATGCACTCTTGAGCAGTGTTGTACCTGGATTTAAGATTGCTTTGAGGAAAGCACAAATTGGGAGGAAAGTGCAACAAGTTTAAGCATTATCAAGAACTTCATTAGTCCTGATAAACACAAAGAAGTCATCAATGTTTCATTACCAGCATCATTATTTACATCAGACTGTATAAGTAAGCAGTATATATTCTGTGTATATCTTATTAGGCTTAATGCTATGTCAACCTAAAAATGGTCACTTCACGGAGGCCAGCTCTCCTTCCTTACTTTCCTGGACCTCTGTCTACAGCTTATACTCACCTACCCTTCAACAAGACTGATATTTTCTCCATACCCGTATTGATGTAGAAAAAATCAACTAAATTGTTGATTTTTCAACGAAAGGTATAACTTACCAGTCAAGCTAAGGCTCCTACCAGCAATCCCTTTAGGATGCTAGAGTTGATATCCTATTGTGCATAGCTTATTTTGAGCTTTTAATTGGGTTCTTGTGTGGGACACTTCACATTTATGGCCAAGACACCAATGCGGCACAGACTGATGGATAGATAGAAGAAGTGCTTGCCATTTAAAAGGTTTGTCATAGTGTATATGACTGAACCAAAAAATTGTCTTGCACTATCAATCTAGAGCACAGGTGACAGACTCAAATTTTCCCTATCATAGTATATATACTATAATTATAAGGAAAATTTGAGTCTGTCACCTTCTGTCACCTGTGATCTAGAGTAGAAGCTGGAAGCACTGTCAAGCTAAAGTAAATCGAAATTGGAAGCTATATAACATGCTTAATGAGCTAAGGATGTAAAAATAACATAAGAGAGGTCTGAGAATTTAATATATACTATTGTTTACATCACAGACAATACGATTCTATAGTAAATAATTTAACATCTTACAATAACAATAGCAGTCCATGGTCAGAGCACTTGACTATCTGGGGTGCTCATGTAAACAAAGACCTTTATCAAAAAGCAATCCCATTGTGGATACTTTCATTAGCTGAAGTGCTACATTTGTAAAATTTGCATGCTGACTTTCTAAGGGCCATAATCCAGTACAATTCATACTAGGGTTATGCAGCTTTGTATTTGACCTCCAATACCCTTCAGATATTTATGAGGTTTCTAGTGAATCCCTTCAGTAGTTTCAAAGGTATAAAATTGGTAGTTTCTAAGGTATAAAATTGTTACAATTAAAAACTTAACCGAGAAATGGTACACTGATGCGTAACTGAGTACCATAGCCCAACTTTTCTCTGAACAGTCAAGCTAATAAATCAATCAAATATCAAAGATCTTAATGCCTCAATTATAATAACTGCACATACATCTATTAGTTTATTATTCCATTGTATAAGCCTTAAATAAAGATAATCTTAAATAATTAATAAAGTCAAAACTACAGAAGCAAATAAAATTGTGCAATTATTACGAGATATTTAATACAGCTTGAATTAAGAATATTAAAAGTATTATAATTAATTCATAATCTATACAAATTGTTAATTGTTTATGTGAATTCATTAAGCTAATTAACACAATCTAAAACAATTAAAAATTCTATTTTACAATTCTGCAAGGGTGAACATTCAGCTTTTTGTTGAAATTTTATTATAGCATTTTAAATAGCAGCTTTTTCACAGAAAAAGTACCTATAAAACAATCTTAAAACACTTAATTTTATAAGTGTGACTAAGTTTCACTGATAACTGTTATTTTTCACCCATGGATATAATTTTAAATAGAAAAAAACAATCAACAACTTCTTATCATCACATACACATATTTTATTACAGCTATACACCATATATACATATTGATCATAACAACAATTTTAGGTCTAGCTCAGTAGCTGTATTATCATGCAGACCTATACAGATGGATTGGCAAGCATAACAAGTCAAAGGAAATGAAAAAAACTTTGTTTATAATACAGTATAACCTGCATTAACAGACACCTGCTATCAGTAGTCACCTGCTGTAAGTGGCTAATCTGGCTTCCTCCCAACGAAAATCCCTCTATTTTGCACCTGTCATAAGCAGCCACCTGCTGTCTGTGGCCAGTGATCACCTATTTGCTCACAAATTCATCAATTTACCTGTATTAAGTGGTCTCGGTAAATTAAATTTTAAAATTATCAAAGTGTCACCATCATTGTATAATGGTCCAGACGTGTGACAACCCACCCAGTTGAGTCTTATAACAGTCAAAATTTATCAACGAAGTGTCATAACATAAAGTAAGACTACCAATTTACAACTGACATTGTAACTTGTGCCCTTTTTTAAGAAGATCATTTAATAAGAAACTGCATAAAAATTTCACTATTCAGATTGGACTAATCAAAGCATTTTTTTCTGATCCTGGTTTAAGTGGTCACCTGCTGTTAGCAGCCAATCTAGTCACTTCCCTTCACTGGCTGCTTAATGCAGGTTCTACTGTATATACATGTACACAGTGCCCTCTAGTTCTCAGATAAATGAAATTTGAGACAAAAACTAATCATGCATGCAGCAAATAATGTTACTATAATTGGAGCATAATCATGTAACAATAGTTTTAATCGTATCTTGATAAACTAATACATGTAACTGCTGATTCAGGAATCTGCTTAGATAACTCTGTATTTTTTTCATCAGTGTGTGAATACACTTATCCTTACTTAAAAGATGATTTGTCAATGAACTTTTGGAGGGCACTATATTGTAAAATCATCAAATGAAGAAATATGGTCATAGCAACAGTAATGTTCAACCATTAAAAATAATGTGTAATACTTCTAAACTATTACAGTAAAGTTCCGCTGTTAAGACCACTTTTGGTATTTCAAAATCACGCGATTTTTGACAATTATTAAGACCCAAGTGCCTAATTTGTGAAGAAAAGGGTCCCTATAATTTAGTATAATAAGACCTTTTTGCTATTAAGACCATCGATTTTGCTGGTCTTAATAGCGGAACTTTACTGTAATATAATAAAAAATATTCATTGAAGATAGCATTAGTTATTTTATCATACAATACATTACAGTCAAGATTTTCAATTCAGTGGAAAGTCAACTGAATTAAAAATTTAACAGACAGTAACTTCTAAGTAAATAAAAGGTGACTTATAACAGAGTTTTGATGAAGAATGAAGCATGAGCATGGCCTCTAGAGAGTTAACACGTAGCATTATTTACCCCCCATCTACAAATCGTGGGCTTACGGCAAAACAATCGTAATTCAATCTTATTTTAACTTGAGTTATGTCTGTTTCGCACTAAGCCTGCAAAATGACAGGCAACACCCCACACTAGCATACCACGAGCACTTTGTGCTTATGTTAATATATAACTACATCTATGAAATCAGCACTTCAACATTATTGCTAAACTTTAAATTAGAAATAAAAATATTCCAGTCATTTACAATTTTTTATAGATAAAACTCAACAACAAAAATGTAATAAATTTTTTATACAAATGATTTCAAAGACATACTGAGTAATTCAATTGCATGAAATGTATCTACCGGTATTATCTGAAGTTACAAAAAGGTGTCAATAAAAAAGAGGCAAGACTCACAATAAGATTGCAACATCAATAAGGTAGCAGTCACAATGTGCTTGAAGTCATAATAAAATGACACTCTAAATGAGATCGCACTTACAAAGAGAGCACATCCACAAAAAGATGACATCAACAATTTAGTTGCAGTCAAAATGAGATGTCTCTCTACACGAGATTGCAACCATAATGAGATTACAATCACAATAAAGTTGCACTCACAAAGAGACTGTAACCACAATAAAGTTGCACTCACAAAGAGACTGCAACCACAATGAGATTACACTCACAAAGAGACTGCAGCCACAATGAGATTGCACTTCAACTGCAGCCACAATGAGATTGCTCTCACTAAGAGACTGCAGCCACAATGAGATTGCTCTCACTAAGAGACTGCAGCCACAATGAGATTGCACTCAATAAGAGACTGCAGCCACAATGAGATTGCAGCCACAATGAAATTGCAACCACAATGAGACTGCACTCACAAAGAGACTACAGCCACAATGAGATTGCACTCATAAGAGATGGCAACCACAGCAAAATTGCACTCACAATGAGACTGCACTCACTAAGAGACTACAGCCACAATGAGATTGCACTCATAAGAGATGGCAACCACAGCAAAATTGCACTCACAATGAGACTGCACTCACTAAGAAATTACAGCCACAATGAGATTGCACTCACAAAGAGACTACAGCCACAATGAGATTGCACTCAAAAGAGATGGCAACCACAGTGAAATTGCACTTACAATGAAACTGCACTCACTAAGAGATTACAGCCACAATGAGATTGCTCTCATAATGAGATTGCACTCACAAGAGACTGCAACCACAGTGAAATTGCACTCATAAAGAAATGCAGCCACAATGAGATTGCAACCACAATGAGCCTGCACTCTTAAGATAAACTGTGTCAGTTTTCACACATATTCTAACACAATATTGAATTCAGTAAGATTTAAGACCAAAACAAGACTAGTTAAACTATGCTTAATCATCCAGTATGCCATTAAAAACAGAAAACAATTCATTGTTTCTATACCAAACGACACATTAACAACATACAGTATATTTACATAATATTCTAAGTTGTAAATATCAAATGATTGCACTAAATATATCAACATCTTTAACAATATTTTAAAGTCAATGGAATGAACACACTTCATATGAAACCTTATTACAATCTATTATAACAAAATACATGTAATTTAAATAATCCCAAATTTAATCAAATATAAATAATTCCCAATGGTTATCTAATTCACAACCCTTGCGGTAGCAGTCAGAGTATCTGAACCAATTACCCTTTACTAAATGCAATTAAGTAACAAAACACTTTTTTACTTTCTCCTTCAAAGCTAAGAATTATCAACAGATATGAAAGAATTTTATATATCTGACTATTTTTGTTAAGCATTTTTAACATATGTATTCAAAATGACAAAATTTTACTTAATTGGATTTCGACCTTTGACCTCAAAGACCTCGGCACTGGAGGGGGTTGATTGGCACAATATTTCACAAAATACCAGTTAAAAGATCCTTGTATGAAAAGAAGATTAAGACAGTTCATGTGTTAAAAATCCATAACTTTGACAATAACCCATATACATATCCATCCTCTTTCGAAAAAAAAATTCTCCATTAAAGTCCACTTAAAAAATGATTCAAATGTTTCCCAATTCTGCTTTCACAGTTTTGAACATACAATGAAGCATATGTAATAATTAAAGTAGATTTTCCCACATGAGTTTCATAAAAATATCTCATAATGTCATCATCATCATTAATTTCAGCAAGTTTAAAATCAGCTCGATTTTCTGTAATCAAAATGATGTCGAAAACATTGTTCTGATGCAGACTGACATTTCACAACATCACTAGAAGCTCATTAAGGGAATTCTACTTAGGAATAGGATTTATAGTTTATCAGGTCAATAAATACAAATTGTTAAAATATAATAATGAACAATATAATATTCAATGAAAAACGCAATACTGGTCCTTTTTCATTGATAACATATTCCTAACAACAGGATTCTGAGATCCCTCGCCCACTCACTGGTAACTTAGGTCTTCAATGTGGCAGATGAGATGATAACTTTATGTTTAACTGTCTCTGGTGACCCTTTACCAGTTTTGTAGAACAGAGAACCTTAAGGAAATGCTGCATGCCAAATATGAAAGCTGTAGGCCTTAAGGTTTCTGAGAAAAAAATAAGATGACGATTCTAAGTAAAACTTGAGACCCCCCAGAGGTGAGTCAATGAAAGCAATTATGACAATAGCCCTTGAAGTTTCATTTGTACATTATTATATAGTGAGACTATATCAACCTGAGCTTGAACTACCTTATTATAATAATTACACACTACGCTTACATTAAGTCGAGAGTTTCTGTATGCGTGTATACGATTATACACATGTTTATAACATCCATGTGAATATAAATCAATTTTGTAAACATGGCATTATATTGTACTTTTAATTTTGGACTCATTCATTTATTGGGAAACACGTAAGTCTGCAATATTTTTGCACTGTTTCAAAGTATTCATTTTCAATAAAACAAATTTAATTGTTCAATTTGTATATTTTGCCGAAAGTTTCTGATAAAACGCGATTTACCAACAAAGACAAAAATAGAAAATAATTACTGAGTTAAATATATTCTTGCATAAAGGTCAAGCTCAGGTTAATACTGTCGGACTATATATAACATTAAAAAATACTACATATTCTTAAGGATTCTCTTTGCTTAGCAGTTTCTAGAAGATTTTTTTCAGTACATATTGCCTTTTAGTAGTCATTCGTAACAAGAGTTCTGAGTGAAATAGAATTATTTGAACAACTTTCACACTAGGAACATTTCTGCCAATATTTAGAAACAATGGCTCTGGGACTTATTAGAAATTATTGCTAAATTTAGAATATTTATGACATACAGACAAAGGAATGCCACTATGGAGTACCAGAGCACTTTGTGCTCAGTAGTTGTACTGATAAAAGTAATCAGAATTTATTTTTTTAACAAACTTATTATTATTTTTATTTATTCTTTGTGTCTAGTTCTAAACTCTGCCAATCATCATCATCACCATCAGCCCACACATCGTTATCCCAACCAGAGTTATTTGCCCCTGTTTCTTCGCTTAAATCTTGTGAGTCATTGATATCTAAGTCTAACAAATTACCAACTAATGGATTACTCTTTGGCTTTTTAGAATGGGATTTAGTTGTGGAAGAAGAATTCTCTAGTCCCCAGTTTTCTACATTCCAACCTTCCGAATCATTTGTTTTAGACTTCATACTTTCTTTCTTTTTCAAATTTTGACTAGATTTTATCGTTTTCTTGTCTTTTCCGTCAATTTGACCCCAATCATCCCAACTTTCCTCATTGTTACTATTTTTAGACTGCTTATACTTGGAAGACGTTAATCCTTTATCATCATCATTTAACCAATCCTCTAATGCTTGATCATCCTCATTTTCATCCTCATTATTCCATCCAGAGTTTTTATCATCCGTCCATCCGCCCCATTCATCTTCATCCTTCAAAAGTTTCTTTTTACTTGGATCACTGTAAACATAGATACAAACATTGTTTCATTTTCTTCCATTAAGCTTTGAATGCAGAAATAAAATAAAAATACTAAGTGTGATCCATTTAGTAATCAAATAAAGTACCTGTGTACAGGCCAACCAGGGTGGATAGGGCAGTTGGTAGCATGCCAGGATTTGAAATCTCTAGTCCCGAAGTGGGTACAGGTTCGAATCCCACCAGGGGAGGTTATACCCTTCCATTAAAATTTGAAAATAATCTCAATTTTCCTCCATTGATTAGATAATATGGAGAGCTTTCCAGTCTTGTGGAAGGGTAGGCGAGTACTGGTTATCGATAAGGGTCCAGGAAAGCTAGGTTAGGTGTGCTGGACACCGTGAAATGACCAAAACTGTGTTGACACGGTGTTTAACCCAACAAAAATAAATAAAATATGTGTACAGGTCAATTTTCCCTCCAATCTTTTCCTAGGCTTTTTTTACCATTAAAAAGAATAGAAAATTTCCACCCCAAGTATTTGTTAAATTTTTGTACAACTACAGTACTACGTTGACTTTATTGGCTAAACTTCCCCTGGCCAATTTTTCACACTTGATAAAACTTGGCGTGCTCGATTGGGCTGTCTCAAATGTGCCAGAATCAAATTCCAACTCTTCCGCATTTTCTGCCAAGCTAGTAAAATTGGATGTCGGAACTGAATCAAAAGGCAAAAAACGTAGCAAATACACTCGCTTCATACTTTATTTATAGCACATAGATATTATAGATATTATATAGTATTGATAACCCATTGTTTGCTACTAAAACCACTGATTAGGAAACAATGGCTACAAATATATCATCAGATGTAGAAGAATTTGAAGGCTTTTCAGACAATGACTTATCAACAATAAGTCCAGACATTAGAACAACAAATATGTTTAACATTCATTTTAGTGAAACCAGTGACAATATATCTATTAAAATTCTCAACAAAGAAGTATATTTAGAGCTATTACAAATATTACAACATCTGTACAATTTTAAAGAAAACAGCAATCAAACAGGCATTGTCACATCAACAGAATTAGCTGAACAAAAAGTTGTGCTAACTTTATATAGAACAATGACCCTTCTAGTACAGGGCCAGGGATGTAGAACATGGACAAATACCATATTCAATCATCTGTCAAAAAAAGTAAATTCTTCAGACTCAAAACAACTAAGCACCTCTTGCATCACCCAGAATCAAAAACCAAAGAAGACTTCAACTCCAGCAAAATTTCTAAATAAAGTAACTAACACAATCTTGGGACCAAAAGTATCATTACCAAAATCTAAGCAACAGACGACAAAAAAAGTGACAACTCGACCTCTGCCGTTAAATCATTACTACAATAGAAGAAATACAGACACCAATACAGAAAGCACTGAAGTGAAGAGTATTTTTGAGTCTACAAATGATACTGTCATCAGTTTTAATGACAGCATCTCAACAAAATCTCTCCATGACTCTACTGAAAATGAAAGTTCATTTCAAACTGACCACAGCCAGCTCAACCATACTCAAGTACAAATGAACATCCTGCTACAAGAAATCTTAGTTTTAAATGAAATGAACTACCAACTTAAACTTGAAAATAGCAACCTACAGAAAGCCCTCATTGTAGAAAAAAACAATTCACATGAAGTATCCCCAGACATAATGGCAAAGAACCTAATTCTAGAAGAGGAAAATGAAAAACTGAAAACAATGAACAAAAATCAAAGATCAGAGATCACCAAACTTCTGACAAAAATATCCACATCAACCAACAAGACATGTGTAGGTGACTCTCTCACTACAGATATAAATAACATTTCAGATGTTGTACTGCAAATGCAAACTAACATAAATCACATTAAAAGTACAGTAGAAGATATACATGCTACCCAAATTGAATTAAGAAGCACTAGAAAACCTGAAGAAAATTCCAACAAAGCCACAGCAACAAACAGCGACACAGTACGTGCTACAACTAATTCAAATGCCATAGATTCAAGTGCAAACTCTGAGCCGAATAACATCAATAACAATCCTGCAACTGTGGAATCACTTAAACCACATGTCTGTGTCATAGGGGACTCGGTTACCAAAGCATTGAATCCAGGAAAGTTGGGCGGAAGTAAGTTTAAAGTAAACATCAAATCATCACCAGGAGCAAATATTGATCAAATAGAAAATAAAATTAAGTTCTTATCACAGAAGGATGACCAGTTGTCAACATGTAATGCTATTATTCTACATGTTGGCATAAATGATATTTCATCAGATAGACAACCAGATGATATAATCTCCAAGTATAAAGATCTCATCTCAAATGTGAAAGAAACCAATAGTGCAGCTAAAGTGATTATCTCTTCAATTCTCTTTAAAAAATCTGACAAGGAAGCTAACAAAATCATAAGTGAAACTAACACCAAATTGAAGAATTTATGTTCTGGTGATCAACAACTTTATTATATGGACAACTCAAAAAGATTTACGATCAAAAATGTTCCTGATGAAAGTCTTTATAGTGATGAGGTACATTTATCTGCTAAAGGAGCTGCTGTCTATGCACAAAATATCAAATTGTTCATAGACAGCTGTTTCAACATTGGCTATCACTTAAACAATGTTTCTAATGTAAATTTTCGCCAACAGAGCCTCCAGAAACCCAAATCACAACCGAGGAAACGCCCATTGCAGATAATGCCACCATGGATGTGGATGTATCCACCCCCACCACATTACAGATAAATCAAAGTGATTCAAATCCCTCAAATGTTGATACTGTATTAAAAAACAAACTAAATTCTTGTACTTCAAATACTACAAATCTTAATCCTCTGTTTAAAAAGAATGGTATAAATTTCATGCATGTTAATATTCACTATCTTTATCCTAAATTTACTGAAATTCAAAATTTTGTAGATGAACATCCTTTGATTGATATATTTGGCCTCTGTGAAACTTTCTTGAATGAAAACTTTTCGGACAATGAATTTCATCTACACAATTATCAAATGTTCAGGAAGGATAGAAAATCACATGGTGGTGGCATTATGATATACATTAAATCAAATTTAGCCAGTTGGCAAAGGACTGATTTAGAAAATTCTCATCTAGAATCTCTCTGGATAGAAATTAAACCTCCCAAACAAAAATCTTTTTTAATATGCTATGTATACAGACCTCCATCATCATTAATTAACTGGAACCTTGAATTTGAGCAATGTTTGGAAAAAGCCTATTCAGAGAACAAGGAACTTATTATATTTGGTGATCTAAATTATAATTTGTTAAAAAATTCACCCTTGATAAATACTTGGAACAATTTGACTACATCATATAATTTAACTCAGCTTGTTGATAAGCCTACCAGAGTGACTTCCACAACATCAACTATTATAGATCATGTTTATACTAACCAACCAACTAATATTGTTAATATCCAAGTTCCATGTCTAACATTCAGTGATCATTTCCCAGTATGTTTTACTCATAAATCTTCTCATAAATTTGAGAATGGCCCTCTGCATTCAACCATCCAATATCGTTCATATAAAAATTTCAATGAAGATACTTTCATTTTGGATTTACATAATCAACCCTGGTCTGTTCTTGACATATATGATGATCCTGATGATGCCCTAGATTATTTTCTTAAATTGTTTACTGATATAATGAATCTCCATCTTCCAAAGAAAGTAAAACGCGTTAAATTCAAACAACAACCAGATTGGTTCAACTCAGAAATAGCTGATGCAATTAGTGCTAAAAATCATGCCAAGAAAATAGGAAATGAAGACCAATTTAAATACTGGAGACAAAAAGTTAAGACAATTTCTTTTAAATCAAAGAAGGCATTCTATTCTAAAACAATTAGTGACTGCAAGAAAAATACTAAATTATTATGGAAGAATATCAAAGAAATGTCAGGAAAAGAAACAAATCACCAAACAAATCTTATTAATGATGATCATGGAAACCCAATTTTAGATCCATTTATAACTGCACAAACTTTTAATTCATTCTTTGCTAATATATTTAATATGGTTCCTGATCCACCACAATGCCTAGATCAAGATAGTGAAGATATTGTCAAACATTTTGTTGATAGTAAAATTGATCATAAGATTTTTGAGATACCTTTTATTACAGAAAACTTTATTATTAAAGAACTAAAAGCTTTGGATGACACAAAGTCTACAGGTCTAGATGATATTGGTCCTAAAATACTTAAAGTTAGTTCCAATGTCATAGCAAAACCCCTTACTAAAATAATTAATCTTAGCATCATAAAATGTAAATTCCCCTCTAAATTTAAAGAAGCAAAAATTACTCCTATCTTTAAGAAAGGCTCAAAATCTGATAAAAATAACTACAGGCCAATATCTGTATTGCCAGTTTTATCCAAAATCTGTGAAAAACATGTTTCAAAATATGTGCAAACATTTTTGGAAGAAAATAAACTTCTTCACTCAAAACAATCTGGGTTTCGTCCAAATCATTCATGTGAGACAGCACTGACCTCTATTATAGATGATTGGATTACATCAATCAATGACAAGAACTACGTAGGAACAATATTTCTGGACCTTACCAAAGCTTTTGACCTTGTAAATCATTCCCTACTTCTAAGTAAACTTAAACTCTACCACTTTAGCAACTCCACAGTTGAATGGTTTAAGTCATACTTAACCAATCGCACCCAGAAAGTATGTGTATCAGGAAGCCTATCTGATGCCCAAGAAATAACCGCTGGAGTTCCCCAAGGCTCAGTACTTGGACCAATACTGTTCATTTTATACATAAATGATTTACCCTTACATATACAGCACTCTAATGTTGATATGTTTGCCGATGATACAACTTTGTCGGCTAAGGGTAAAACCCTTAGTGAAGTACATAATAATCTTCAAACAAATATTGATATTGTTTCTAAATGGTGTGAACAAAATTCAATGTTACCAAACGTGGCTAAAACTAAAGCAATGTTCATATCCACATCTGCAAATAATAATAGAGTTTTAGCTCACACAAATACAAATCCTTTACAAATGAAAGACCAAAATTTGATGTACTCTACTACTGAAAACCTGTTAGGGGTAAATGTGGACCATAATCTTACCTGGAAGTCTCAAGTTGAAAAAACACTCAAATTATGTAATATGAACTTATATCTTCTACTACGTATTAAAACTTTTCTTAATATCCACTCCCGTAAATTATTTTTCAATGCATATATTCTACCCCACCTAGACTACTGTTGCACTATTTGGGGAAACTGCAGTACTGAACTTTTAGATACTGTTATCAAATTTCAAAAAAGGGCAGCAAGAATTATTTTAGATCAAGATATAACAACTCCCTCAGCTGACCTTTTTAAGGAGCTTAAATGGATGATTTTCTCAGAAAGAATCACATACAAAAAAGCAATATTAATGTTTAAATCCCTAAATGATAATGGCCCAGAGTATCTAAACTCCATGTTCCACTCTCAAAACCCAAAACATGGCCATACTCTACGATCAAATGACCAAGCAATGCTTCCTGTCCCAAAACCTAAGCTTGAATTTTTTCGTAAATCCCTTATTTATTCTGGCCCTGTGATTTGGAATTCCATTCCTTTAAATGTTCGACAGTCAGACTGTCTAAGTAAGTTTAAGACTAACTATCTTAGGTGGAAGTACTCTGGAAGTGCTATGTAAATATATGTTATTGTTTTGTTTGTTTGCTTTTATCATTACTAACTTATGTTTGTATATATGTAATTATATTAAACTCATTATTTAACTTGTGCACCTCAATGGTATACAAGTGTATATCAATTTTCAAAAAAGTACTTGTTATAATTGACATTTCAAATGAAGTGATAAATTCACATATTTCATGAAATTTCTCTCAATATGATACTAAATTACCTCTCTTGTATGTTCATATATTTAAACTGTAATTTGCATGTAAATTTCAATGTGTATTATTTTGTTTCTCTATTATTGTTATTATGTATGTACATTGTAAATGTCTGTGTGGACCATATTGAAAATTGGTTTACACCAAATATGTTATCCACAATAAATAAAGTCGTTATTATTATATAGTTAAATTGTTTTCGTAAACAATCAAGAAAGTATAATTTTAACAACATTTGCTTTCAAAACACAAAAATCACATGTTTGCAGTGATGCAGCCGCCATCTTGGGTATGAATAAACCGGTACCGATTATGTTCACACCACCTTTTTGATGGAATGGGTAAAACACCGCCAGAACACAGTTCCCATGCACTCAATTGGAGTTCTCCTAGTTCTAACACTCCCAATCAAGCACGCCCACTGTGTTTGATTTCATACATCATCATAATCTGATCACAATTGAAATTTGAGAAGTAACATTTCAGAATGGAGAATGAAAGACTATATTTGCTAATCCTACCTCGGAGAAGTCTTTTTTATTATTGCAGTTATTGATATTAAGATAATATAAGGGTTGCCGCAAAAATAAAAAAATAAAAAGAGAAAGATCAAACAGGGTGTATTTATAAATGCAGGAAAAAAAGAAATCAAATAAAAGGAAGCTAACCACAGCTATATAAAGACACAATATTGGTAATCATTTACTTTTACCATGAGGTTAAGAAAAGGAGTCCAGCATTAAATTTTATTAAATTCATTCATTTTTTGCTAAATCAGAAGGGACAAAGCATGATAGTAAATCTAGCAAATGCTTGAAAACATTTTAAGGTGATAACTTCTATACATGTAAAAGAATAAGTATACATCAATAATTTTACCTTTGATGTGTCGGAGTACCACCACCTAGCAGAGATGATTTCTCTCCAGGACTTGTGTCTACAGTGCTTAGAGTAGTTTTAGGTTCTCCCCACAAACTTTGCAGGTTACCCCAGCCCTTTGCCCCCACACTGGAGAGCTGAAACAAATAAACATACAATTATAAGAAATGCAATGTGAAAACCACATTAAAGTTAGATTTATAAAGCGTTTATGCAAAAATTACAAAGGGAAATAATCCATAATAAAGGCAGGTAGAGTTGTGGTTACTTTATAATTCTGTTCGTCACATGGTAAGTTATCATTGTATAAAGTTTCATAAAGATCTAAAAACGTTAATGCAAAAATTACAAAGGGAAATAATCCATAATAAAGGCAGGTAGAGTTGTGGTTACTTTCTAATTCTGTTCGTCACATGGTAAGTTATCATTGTATAAAGTTTCATAAAGATCTAAAAAAAATGGCAGAAATATATGGTAAAGAAAAAACTTTAACACAATTGTTAACGACACTGGCGCCCGACCGCCCGCCCTTGCATTGAAAAATCCTGCTAAAAATTAAGACCCTTTTTACAGATTCAAAGCATAATGACATGAATTAAATCTTTTCTGTAAAGCCTTAGTAAGAACTGGAGTTGGTTTGCATAAGGATACCCCTACCTAGCCATTCATATGTAATGGTTTGCTTAAACCTAGCAAATATTTTGCAGGCTGGCAATCTTTTTTAAGACAAATGACTTATAGTTCCCAGGTCTTTTTCATAACAATATTTCATGTAAACAGGTAAAAATAATAAACTTCATATTAATTGGTCCTTTTTTTCTGTTTGTTTCTTGTGGAGATTTTAGATTTGCCACCTAAAAGCAAATACTATCGCATCTAACTTGACTACCTCCTCTCTAAAAATATCAAACTCCATTGGCATAATTTAAACAGTCAGAGTAAAGGATACTCGGTTAATGCTAATCTAAAGCAATATTGATTTGCTAGCCTGTTGACAAGAGTCAAATTTCAGGAGAAAACTTTCACCGGTTGGCACTCCTTGAATTTGCATGTGGCATTCCTTGAATTTGCATGCAAAAACACATACTAAGAATTTTTTTAAGCATTGGAGAAGAATTTCCTGGTATTCCATCAAAATCATTATAGAGTTAGAAAACATCTGACCTCAAATAGTAACTTTATAAATGCACTATGTGAGTTTAAATCTTCCAAGTTTTTTGAAGTATTTTTAAAGCAAATTAAAAAAATCTAGTTAAGAATATGTTCAAGTCCAATGGTAGACATTTTGATGAAGTGGGGGGAGGGGTGAAATGAGTCAAAACTTATTTCAGTTAACCCTATTGAACATTTTTGCATTAACAATTAATTTAAAAAAAGAATAACTTCTACAAATATTCTAATTGAAACAGTCCAAGCTAATTAGTATGAATATGTAACCCGATAAAGATCTATGGTTGGATCTGCGTTCATATCCACAACCTATAGAGCCGTAAGCAGACACTCTACCACGTCACCATAAAAGCAAGATTGAAGGCAAGGAAGTACACGAGCTGTATTATAACATTTGCTACAAATTTCTATTCCAACAATATACATCTCACAATATCTAGTGAGATCAGACAAATAAATAAACAGACAAAATACTGAATAGTTGATATTTCAGAGAGATCCAAACTCCCCATTTCACATAATCACTCATTATTTATCATTGTTTTTCTGCAGAGAGCTAGAGGTCAAAACAAATATGTCTGCAGTAACAATATTGATGAGCCAGTACAAAACTAGTCTATTCTTTTTTTCTATTCTTTCCTTTTTTACATACTATTTTCTCTCTTTATATGTTGTTAGACTAGTACTGCGCTGACCACCCATTGACAATGTCACATATGTCACTAATAAAAGAATATAATTCTAAAAATATATGATAAAAGATTTTATACCTTTGAAGCAATTCCACTCATTGATTCGCCAACTTCATTTAACAATGTTCCTTCCTTCACCTTAAAAAACAACAACGATGATGACAATAAAGTTATGGTAACATAAATTACAACACAGTTTCTCAGAAGACAAAACCTGTTATGTTATCTACTGTCTCAACACAAAAATTTGCAATTCAAATCAGTAAAGAGAACATTATTGTACACGCTATCAAACAATTCTTGCTGCTCTGTAACAATCCCAAGTAAAGTATTGATATTCACAAAATACGATGTGATACAAAAATTGGGAGGAACTCTCTTTCTCCATGTGTTTAAAGGAATAAAGAATATGAGGGATGATCCAGAAATAACCGGACTGGTAACCTAAAGACAACAATATTTACGGCACATCTATAAATTATACACCAAAAGAAAGAGCAAACACTCTTTTGTTGAATGGGAGAAACATAACACACAAATCTTAATCCAGTCCGTAGCAAACTATTCTTTAATAACTATGGAAACGCTGAGGCACCGCAGCTCAAATTACATGACATTAGGCGGTAGATTATGCATTGCTGTGAACTAACAAAATAAATCAAAATGTTCAAATTTCGCCAAAAGTGACTTTACACAGTAGAAACATTGTGTCAAATTTTGAAATCATTTGGATAAGAGACTAAGAAGAAATAAAAAAACAAGCATTCATGGTTGCAACGTCCAACGTTCAAAAATTCTAATAAGAGTAATTTTTACGCGTTAGTACAATTTTATCAGCAAGAAGGAGAATCTCCGACAGAAACGTTTAATACGATATAACAATTGTCACATATGAACACTATTAGCCATACACTAGTTTTTGAGTGGCTCAAATTGTTTTCAGATGAATAGAGCCAGCTTAACTTTGGGGTTCGGTCTTGTTAATTAAAGGATGAACAAACAACATTAACATCGAGGGTGTCTGGTGTTCTAGAAAAAAACGGAAGAGTGACAATGCGCGGAACTTTTTCATTCGAGTTTAGGAACAATTTAGAGATTTCTTTCACAAGAAATACACATGTCAAACGTGTGTAGTCTAATATATACATGTATATAGATAAAATTTAAATATATCTGATGAAAAACAGTTTATCGTTAGGGTATAAACTATACCTTCTTGTTGCATTAATGACGTTGATGACGTTGTCATATAAAATTTGGCTTGCGCTGCAAGCGCTTACCCTGTGTTGTATTTTTGTGTATTGTGCTGGTAATATACCTGATAGAAATATGATTGTATAGCCTTTTATTGCTAAATAAACGCCCTATCTTGTGATGTATATTTCAAGTATGTGCAGTAAAATTTGATGCCGCTGCATTAGCAGTCCGGTTATTTCTGGATCATCCCTCGTACACAGACATTGGACTGAACTAAAGTATAGAGCTTAGTTTATACATGAAAGCAACCATATGCCAATAGCCTTTTTCATTAAATACACATATAATAAAACATGAACTGCACTTGTTTGAAGTTGAAAGGATATTAATGAAATCACACAGACGCCTATCTGGGCCATTTTTGAGATTACGCACAAATGCTAGGGGTCCAGGGGCATGCCCCTTCCCCAGTAAATTACGACAATTACTGTTTGTTTCAGAAGTTTCAATGTGCACAAAGAGCCATAGTGATTAATTTGTGTATTGCTTTATATGATTCCTTTTATATGACATTTTGATGGAGTAAAGTTATCACAGTCGAGTCATATAATGCCTAACCCGGGTTGGGCATCCTATTTTTCACGGTTTTTGGCACTTTTTGATTTTCAATTTCTGGGGAATTGAGAATACACACATGCAAAAAGTGCATAATGGCAGATACGCACCTGGAATCACAGAACTGTTCATAGATTTTTAATTTATTATAAATCTTGATCTTTGACATTTCATCTGTCCTTACACTGAGGCTACAATAACCCCTGACCTTAGAAAAGGAGCTATTTTTTTTTAACAAAGTAATCCATTGTGTCCAAAGACCTGCTACTATTTCATTGGTGAACAAATTAAAAATATTTAGAAATGGAAGGTCCAGCTAAATAATCTGAAGTCAATAGCTTTTAGGCTTTTTAACATTCTAAGACAGTTCTCAAGTTTGGCTATCCTTCTGACAGAATAACATAACTAGTTTCTTCTCAATGGTGGACGAGAAAACAATTTTAGTTTTTGCCCGCATGCTCCTTCCATATGGTACAATATAGAATTTTAATATGAAAACAAGAAATGTAATGTGGAAACCACATAAAAGCCTGATTGTGGTTACTTTCTAATTCTGTTCATCACATGGTATGTTATCATTGTATGAAGTTTTGTTAAGATCTGACAATAAATGGCAGAAATATATGCTAAATTGAAAACTGTAATGCAATTATTAATGACACCGGACGCCTGCCTGACCGTCCCCCTGCCTACCCACCCGCCAGCCCGTGTTTTCCGCCACACCATTAGTGGAATTTTTTCGTTGAAAAATCCGGTTTAAAAAAATCACATACTTTTTAATTGATATAAGTACTATAAAAGAAAGTATTATCTCTCTGTTTCTCAACCTAACACATTGTCTCTCTTTCTTCTAACTCACATTATGTCTCAGAATGGAAGTTTCATTAGATTTCTGATGCAATTATTCATATGGTATTTAATATCAGGGAAAGAAATTTTTTTGTTAGCCAGAAGCATCTTGTCAAGCTTAGAGTCTATCACAGGAAATTGGTTTCCTTGCCATTATGTCAGGCTAATTTGTTTTTCCTGGTAAACAAATTACAAACAATCCTTCAGTGGTTTGATAGAAGCTACGAGGGAATAAAGTCATATGTTTCTAGAAATGTGTTATTATTACTGCACAGAGATAGTCTGTTAGCTTCATTTGACATCTGCTAAAGTTCCGACTATTGTGAAATAAAATCAATATGCTGTGACTATACAACTGATTCTTTTTTTTTGTCAATTCAAATATCAGGGTCGGTAGTCATGTGATCTACAAAAACAACTAATGAGGTAAACAAAACTGCTCCAATTTCTCCAATCTCCGTAAACAGATATCCTGTAGAGCGTTGTCGTACAGGATCTCTAATGTTCCCATGGAGGGTCATGTTGAGATGACCTTTATGTGGACCAATCAATGTGTAGCTTTCATCTAGACAAAAAACTATCAATAACATTTTAATTTTGTAATTTCTATATTTAGACCAAGGTTTGCAAGCTAATTTGACAGCGGTATTATTCACAGTCTGCGATTGGATGGCTCATTTCAAATAGCGAGACGTAGACAATGTAATCAAGTTACTAAACATAACGATTTGTCATGAATATTATCGTGAGAAAAGGTCACCTGAACGTGACCCTCATAAGAAAACAGCCAGATCTAAATTAGTGAGTAGGCGGGCGGAAAATTTTAGAACAGGTTTTTATCAGATTGCAATTTCTCATTCCAGACATTTGTAAGTAAATGACATCAAATAGCATATAAAATACAACTACTTTGCTTATATCCAGAAAATCTCAATTAATTCGGGGAGTTTTGATTGTGAGCCCCAAATCCTCTGCACTAACATTAAATGTCATTTAAGTTAACAATTTCAACTCATCGGCTAATGTGGGCATCTTCAGATAAAAAAGTAATAAGTTTATTTTAAGCACTATTTGAATATTTTCTACAGGAATTTTTATCTGCTGCGGCAGATCCAGCGGGGGGTCATGGGGGTCCGGACCCCCTCCCCTAGAATTTGGAAAATATGCCTGTCCATTAGTGTTTTTCTTGCCTGTACATCATTTTTAGTAGCATTGAAGCAATTTTTCTTGGTGCTTAACATAGATTTAATGGTTATGTAGTTTTTATTATCCATATGTTGCATTTTTTCTGCAAAATGTGTATAATGTGGTTGTGGTTCGGACCCCCCCTAGAAAAGTTCAGACCCCCCTAGAAAATTTGGACCCCCCCAGAGAGAAATCCTAGATCCGCTTTGACAAAAACAAGTGTTTGTTTACATCCTGAAGATCAAATGCCTATATACCCAGTCAATTTTAGTAAATCAATTTTGAGACAAACAAATTAACTTTTTACCAAGGGACTTTTATATCTCATTCACAATAGGGGTAATGCTAGGTTTACATCTGGCCACGATCTCCCCGATTAGCCAGAGGCTAAAAAATCGGGGAGCTCTACGATTAAATGGTTTACTCCACGTTCTGTTACGCTTCCTTACGAAATCAGCACGTTTTGTTGCGCTCTACTGCGCTTTGCTACGATTGAGCCCACGATTTGCACCACGTTCTGTTACGCTTTGTTGCGATCAATACGATTGGCTTCCACGCTCCACCACGTTCCATTACGTCCTGTTAAGATCTCCCACGACAAAGCCGCTTTGTTGCGATCTCCTGTGATTTGACCTACGATTTGAGACAAATGACCACGTTTTACGTCACGATTTGATATTTAAACAAGAAATAATTCTTTCCCAGCGACGCGGGATGAAAAAATGTGTCCACGCTGGTCCTGATCTGTTGCGATTGTACTCCACGTTCTGTTACGTTCTGTTACGCTTCGGTACGTTCCGTTACGTTTTGTTACGAAGGCCACGCTCTGTCACGAATAGAAAATGAATTGGGGCAATCGTGGTGAAATTTAAGCTTGATTTAAAATCTGTCCCGATGCCCACGATGTCCCCGATTCAACCACGTTCCGTTACGCTCCCCCATGATCACCCCGATTCGACTCCACGCTCTGTTACGTTCGCCGCGATGCTCTGGAATCGGGGACATCATGGTAATCGTGGCCAGATGTAAACCTAGCATAAAGGTTTCAACCTTGGTTGTGTATAAAAGAAAAGTATAAAGAAAAAAAACATACCTTATCCTTAGTTGGTTTTACAACACTTTCATTCACTGTAGAACTTAGCTCTATAGTCTTCTCTTTAGCCGTCTGTGCAACTTTTGTGGCCTGAAAATAAAGAATACACTAATGTACTAAACTTACTAACCTTCTTCATTTGATTAAACGCCTATTTCTATATTACATATTCAATGGCGTTGTACAAAAAGATTAATAATAACAAAAATAAATAAGTAAAAACCCTCCACCATAAACATATACAATTACACAAAACAAAATTTATCACACATGATGTTATATAGTGTGTTTGTGCATTTTTTTTTCATATCAAGTTTATAAGACCCACATTAATCAGAGTTCATGATTCGACTTTATTTTTACATTTGTTTTTATTTATTTGATATTGAAAGTTGTTGTCCAGAACAGTATAACATGATGCTACTGTTAACCGAACGCCACTGTTAACCAGACATTTCCCTAAAGGTGTCGAAACATCACTTTTAAAGGGACCCCTTATTTTAAGCAGTAATGCAGTCATATAAAACAAGGTATGCTATGACAGAGAGAGAGGCAGTCCTCTCATCTCATCTAGTTCTTATATAAAGTCAGGGATTACTTTAAGGCAGTCTGATAATAAAAAAAACCCCAAAAAGTTCAACTAATTTCATAACCTCAATGTAACTTACCAAAGTGACCCTGACCTATGATCAAAAGGAATTTCAGCTAGGCAACCCTTAATGCAACAAAACAAAAATCTGTCTGCAGCAAACAACAAACAGAGAAAAAAACCCACTGCAATATTTATTGCTAAACTGACAGACTTGATTTTACTACTGAAACACAAGTGAGTTAATCTAAATCATAACTCACAGTGGCTTCTAGATTCAATGCTTTCCAAGTGGGTTAAAAGAAAATTGGGCATAATAAACATAAAATTGAATACTTGTGGCCTAAGTCAGACAGTTTTCTTTAATTGAATTGTTGTCTATGAAATTTATAGACTCAATATTCTGTATACAACATTTAACTAGTAATCTATCCTATAGCCAAAGTCATACATATGTAACAGATTGTGGGATGGCAAAATCCCCAAGATAAATTATTCACAAAGAAACTTAAATCTCTAGATATTCCAATGACTGATAATTTATAATGATTAAAGTCTGTCTGTCACTTCTATAAATGGTAACATAAATACAAAATATTCAATGATATGTCTTAACTCATTTATTGTTCACTGAGACATAACACTCTAAATATACATATCTATAATAAATCATTCATAGGTTTTGTGGTAGACAAGTCATACCATTCCAGACTCTATGACAGAAATATCATCAATTATTGGAAATATTCACACAAATCTACCAATAATTTAACATATTCTACCTATATTAGTTATACTTGGGTATGAAATGAAAGAATATATTGATCCTAGACAAACGGACAGACAGAGGGGAGTGATTATAGAAGCCATATAGTCGTATAATATGCAGGGCTCGAATTTAACAAAAAATGGGGGTTGTAAATTTTTGCGAGTTGATTTTATTTCAACTCGCAAAATGAAAAAAAACACTTGCATTTTTTCTCCAATTTTTTTATTCTACGAACAGTGTATGATTTTAAGTCTCCCAATTCACTTAGTAATCGAAAACAATTAATCTTCCACACAATTGGACATAGTTGCTACCAGGGTATCATGGTTTGCAGCCGTCACTTTTCAATACGACAGAATTTTGCTTCTGACGTCAGTGACACGGTCCTATACTCACGCAGCTCATTGTATCATGTAGCGATACAGGTAATTAAAGCAAAAAAATCGTACTATCAATCTATGTGGCCATTCCAATGCTGATTTGAAACGTAATTGTTAGTTTTGACAGTAATACTTAGTGGCGATTTCAACTCACGTAAATTTGCGAGTTAAAAGTAAAGTTACTTGCAATTTCCAAAATCCACTCATATTTTGCGAGTATGCGAGCTTAAATTAGAACCCTGGGTATATGCTAAGGGTGGATCTTTAGTACATCACTGATGCATTTTTCGAAACAATATACTAGTATCTATCCATAAAAACTCAATCAAACCAAAGCAAATCAAAAATGGCCTAAATGAGAACAATTGTTCAAACCTTTCAACTGAGAAGTTCATCATTTTATAACTAGTTTTGATTAAGCACCCAAAACCATTGATTGCACCAAGACCAGGGATAAGAAAATTCGCCAAAACCAATCTGTCAGGAACCAGACCGAACGTGATTTTCTAATGTACTGCACTGTGAAACTGGTTTTAAACAAATCCTATCACATACTAAGTTTGTAAAAAAAACCAAATCAAAATCAAGCCAGCCATTTTACCCATACTTCAAGACCATCCTATATGTTACTAAATCAACCATGAACAATAAAACGAAATAAAAGATGATTGCTTCACTAGAACAACTCCTGGTTTCTCTATTCCATTCCTCAACATAAAAATCAATAAGACTGATACTGAGTCACTGAAGAATTACAAAACACATTAACCACTTAGAGATTACAAATTTTAAATCCATTCACAGACAAATATGTCAATTAGTTGATTGGAAAACATAGCATGGTTGTTTGTCAGTTGTTGCTGCCATAGAACGTATCCTCATCAATGGCTGACATTCTCCATTTAGCTTTGTATCAATGGATGAGTTTCCTAAGCATATTGCTAGCTAGCTCTTTGTGCACTGGTACTCTTCTGACACCAAAAGGAATACATATGTGATGTCAAATTTAGGGTACCAAGGGGGCAAAGCACTAGCTAGCCATACGCTTAGGAAACTCAATTCTTGATACAAAGATAAATAGCATGAGAATGACCATAGTAAGTATTTCATGACCAACCTTCATTAAGATAAGAAAATTTCTCCAGCGAGTCAAACCCACCACAATCCCCGGACTTATATTTAGATGCACTACTTACTGCGCTTCTTGGGTAGGAATAGTTTATAAGAGACAATGAGCATGTAACAAGGAGTACAATAAATACGAAAAACTAAGCTAAATAAGTAATACAACAATGAGAGTGACATTTGGACATAATTAAGGCAAGTACATTAATATACATGATGTAAACACATCAATTATTCAGTACAAAGTCGAATATTCCAATGGGACCATTTTGGAGAATGTTACCATTAATGGTTAAGAGTTTTACGGAAATTAATACTACAGATCACTTAATGGATACGAAAGACAAACAAAATCCATCAACACATTGTCGCATCAACAAACATACAATCATCATAAATATAACAGACTTCCAACAACAACAGTCAGATAGAAACTTCATCATGATTTCATGATAGTCAGGCATATTACTATATATATTTTGTTTAGTTCAACAACATCATATGGGATCAGCAACAGTCAACAATACTGCAGAAATGAGAAGAAATTTACGATAAATTAACAAACTAACTCATCCCATTATATGATCAATGGAAACATAGAATAGTGAGAAACAGAAAGTCAATATAATACATAGATGATCCTAGTGAGTAGTGATCATGACATACCAGTATTATATATATACATGTATATACTATGATACTGAATTTTCATAAACTTGAAAAGGATTGGTACATGCAACATACTGTATTGTTAAGTTTTATTCCACAAACAGAGGCACATACATTAATCCTAACTGATTTACCAACACAGAAAATCGGTTCATATTGTTACATTTTTATTCCACCGACAGTGGTGCAGACATATTAACCCCATTGATTTAAATACTCATTACAGTACTTTTATACTCATGATCAATCAGGGCTCATCCTGGGGTAAAATTTTAGGGAGAAGTGACTTCTCCCTCCAACTGAGTTAGGGAGAAGTGGTACCGTTCGTAAGAGAAGTTTCCGTGCGCGTCCGATCTCAAAAGTAACAGTTTATAACAGCCTTATAAACAGTTTGAAATACTTATGTTTTACTAGACCACCAAATTTCATTGAATTATAACCTATTGATCACTTTATATTTGCTGATGTAGTTTTTTCCCAGTATATTGTTTAATATATGCTGGTCAAAGTAATAAATCATGTGACTAATTGTTATAAATTGTATCTTGAATTCATTTATTCTATTTGTACTACGCAAATAAAAGCATCTTTCAGTGACTTTGTGTCTTCATTAGCTAATAATTGTATTGAAATCATTTCAAAGATTAAAATGTAATTTTACCTAATAAAGTATTACAGTGTATCAGTCTTCACTGCTACAGTGAAGTATTTATCAATACAAGAATATTAGTGATCATATTATGGATTTAATTTTCATTTCTGTAGATCTACATATTTATTTTTGCTTAAATTTGATTTTTTTTTCACTAAAAAAATATAACGATCCGACCCGGGTACGAAAGTTATCGAGGACGAATGTTTCACGAGTCCATCGCCTTTTTTCAGATCAAATATATTATCTAATCAATTGTGTAATTAAGAAATCATTATGAAATGAACTGGGTTTTAATTTCTGCATTTAATAGCCACAATATATCATTATATAGTGTACAATCGTAATATTCGACTAATAGTGAAAGTACGGACCGGAAATTATAACTTTATACGTTTCGTCCCAATGTGTGACAAATGGAATTGTTTGTAAACTAAAATTTGATTGCTTTGCTAATTATCTGATAAGCGTATCGATTAATGTGTGAACTTGTTACCATAATCACAAATAGCGAGCGCGTGGATAGTGTCCATGACGTAACGAATCTATTTTTAGTAACACCTTTTGTCATTTTTACTCGCCATCGAACGTACGTATTTTCGAACTAAGGTTCATTTTATATGGGTCGTTTTTAGACTAAACTTAAAATTAAACTTTTTTCTTCTTTCGATAAAGTAAGCGGCAAATGATTTTACGAGTGGAAAATGGTATGCTAGCATTGTTTTGGGGGACATGTGAAAATCTCGATTCCGCAAGCCTTTACCCTTTCGCATGGCTGACTGCACATTGTATTGTTTAAATTAGGGGTACAATTAGTGGGTCAAGCGTGCTATTTAATCCTCACCGACGTGTCATAAACATATTTGCTAGTCACGGTCGTAAAACTGCCCAAGGCAACGTTCTACTGGGGCCTGCTAGATCATCATGCACTGTCAATCCTGATTGGCTAATCGACTTTCGAGGTTGAGAAACGACGCTCTGATTTGCTGTGGGTGTAAACTAGGCGGAGCGTAATCAATAATTGACGTCCACACGATATTATTCAATCGCCGAAATCGGAAATACTCGGCGAAGTGGACTTCTTCTTTGTGTTTTGATAGGGCGAAATGGTAACACACAAGGCGACATTATCGCCCGAATCGCCCTCGCGGCCGAGCCCTGATCAATAAAATGAGATATATCCATATTCAATTACAGGGATTATCAATTAAATACTGAGTATTTAAATCATTGGGGTATATGTATGCACCTCTGACAGTTGAATAAAATTCAACAATATATCAGTCTTCGCCTTAACCCACTAGCCCGGGGCGTGTGAAAACTGATTCGAGCTAGTGAAAATTACTTACTTTATATAGTCGGGCTAGTTCATAAGTTTGCCATTGCTATATAGCATAATAAATCGGGCTAGTGCTAGATAAAATTTAAGGCAAAGACTGATATATATATACATATATGAAAGCATATTCACAGAACAATAAATTCATCAATTACTATCATAAGACATCAGATATCAAATTTTTCAAAATCAATCCAAGCCCTTTTTTTGTAAATAGGATTATTTGCTATATAAGGACATGTCCGTTGGCAGACTCGGCAAACCAGCTTTACTCATCACCAATACTTATTATTCTACAAGTAGACAACAAACTAGCTCCTTCTACAGAGAAAAATCAATAATTGAATTTTCATGGAAGGGAATAATCTCGTAACCATGGCAGTAATCCAACCTAAGACTTGCAGATACCAAATCCTTGGCTCTATTGTGCTGCCATGGTTACCCATTCTTAAATGAAAGAAAGTTACACAAATATATAAGTTTATAAGAATCTGCATTTAACATCAATCATGGTGAAAAATGGGGGATCTTTTAGAAAAGGGTAAAGCAAAAAATGCAATGATCTTCACAGTTTTCTGTTTCGCTCTTCATTGATTCTAGACTAGTTATAAAACTATCCTTATTGCTCATTAGATATGATAATTATGTTTTCTTCTTGTTTTATGATGTTTTTGTTTCACAGCTTCATTAACAGATTTATAAAGCTACCTTTATGTTCATTCACCCTAATGTATAATTAGAAATTAAATGTAATACTCCAACAATTCTTAGAAATGAGTGTCTTTTTTGTGCTGGGCTTAGCTTAAGCTTGTCAACACAAATTTATTTCATTCTATGATGACCAGTATACCTAACCTAGGTTTTCCTGGGCTCTTGTCTATAACCAGTATCTCTCCTTCCTTTCCACAAGGCCGGCAACACACTATTTACTTTACTAATGAAGAAAATTTTACATAACTGACAAACTTTCATGAAGGAGTAAACCGGCTCAGATAGGATTTGGACCTTGAACCTGTACTGCTTCAAGAAACCTGATTCAAAATCCAAGCATAACACCAACTGCACTACGGACCTGGGAATGACTGTCACTACATCAAGATATCAAAGCACCAATAGCACTGCAGACATGGGGGTTTGGTGAAATGGCTTATATAACTAACAGAAGCGATACAAGGGACCTTTACCTTGTAAATCATATAAGATATACATGTACAATGTAATCGTCTGTTTTTTAACGCATAATGCGGACTAAATTTTTTTGAAGTAGAAATTATCCATTTAATTGCGCAGGCTCAGCCCAATATAATTGTGTGCGACAAATTTTTAATGAGGATTTGTCACAGTGCACTACTAAACATGTAAAAATGTGACATTTAAAGATAACATAACTCAATTATAGATTGTTCAGTCATGTATCACATAGACCTATATAGAATTTCACTTTAAGATTATAAAATTTAATGGCTTGTTCAGTCATGTACAACATAGATCTTTCCATACTGACTTAAGCTAAGTAGCTAAGTCCTCTTCATCATATATGAGCAAATTTTAGCGTGATAAAATCAATAATACGTTGATGTGTCATAAAACCCTAACAAACTAACATTAAAATACTGAGAAGAATGATTACATCGTCATAAAAAACGAATGGATTAACAAGACTTAGAATATTTAGCATGCTTCCATAACATCATCAATAACCATGGCAACCACTCTATAACTAACAAAAGAAAAATGTACATGTATTCTATAGGGAAGCAACTTTCAACAAAACCTCCTTGAATGAAATATTTCATATAACCAAACTGGTCTCACACAGAAATAAAAGACCGAAGATCAATGATGACGTGTTATGTAATACATGTACATACATTCAGATATGAGAACAAAAGATTAAAGCGTAGCATTGACTTTAACATTGATATCAAATCATGTATATACACTTGACTAGCTGACACTATTTGTATTCATAGACATGCACACAGTGAGTAAGGGAACAAAAAATCAATTTTTCCAATAAAACAAAACAATAAAACATAGTGAGTCACGTTAACGTATGTTACCTTAGCATGATTAACTTCTGCTTCCCCATCCTTGATCTCAACATATTGTTTCTTCTTAAAAAACATTATATCACCAAACTACACATGTACATTTACCGATAAATCTATATCAATTAGTGAATATGAACAAATAAACTAAAATACTACATCTATTTAATCCTAAAACCCAACATTGTTTTTATCTATCTAAATTTGTATTCCTCAGCTGTCGAAACTATATCATTACAATCCAATACCGAACAAATAACATCAACTGATAACACGACAATATCATTCACTGTTGATTTCTATAAGTTTTTCATTTCCATGATAAGAGACGTCTCTTCACTACTACAGGAACACTCAACAAAACTATTCACTACTACATTATAAATAATGCAACACAGAGAAATTACAATAAGGTTGTTTTTTCTGCATTGAAGACACTCTCTGAATGTAAGAAGATCCATAAAAGGGGAGACAATAAGAGTCAAGCTTGCAGGTGATTATTGGAATGCTGCTTGAATTGAACGACTCCACAGTAATGTATTCAAGTACATGTTAAAGCGGTTTGAGTCATACCAACTGTAATAAGGAAATTGAAGTTTAGGTGCATCTAGCCTCAGGGTTTTAAACAAGGTTCACAAAAGGAGATGTTATTAGTTTTACATTAAAGTTCAATAGTATGATATTAATTGATGTCTCAACTAGATAGTATCACTTTACATAATAGAAATATCATAGTTCAATACATTAATATAATAATTTTTTGAAGTGTCAATTTCAAGGTTTCATTGGCTCTCTAACGTAAAAAATATGTGGATCGTTCGAGTAGATCATCCTTGACCCATAACATATGACCCCTGAGCACTAGAATTATTAGGAAATTTCACTGGCCCATAGGTTACCACTACATAAAGTTTGTTTAATACAAAGGTGCCAGTGAAGATCCTCTTTGACAGAGACCAATAACATTTGATCCCTGAGCAACAGCATCACCATGATTTTTTATTGACCCCAGTGGCCTACCAACCTAATAATTCATAAAATTTTGGGTCATCAAGAAAAAAAGCAACATAAAAGAGTCCTATAGCAAACATAAAAAGAAGACAATATCTAATATAACCAATATTTGAGTTTTCACGATGGCATCTATATTATCCAAGACATATAATTTGGGTCATGAAGAAAAAAACCATAGAAAAGTCCCATAGCCAACATAAAAAGAAGACAATATCATAACCAATAAGTGAGTTTTCACGATGCATTATTCTATATCATCCAAGATTTCTCATTTCACTCAAACATATTAACTAGAAGTTCCCTACCAATCTGTGGCAATGTTTCTGATGATTCTGACAGTTTTAAGTTAATAACATTAATGTTGGTGTTCCCAGGAAGCCTGTCCTGACATTTCAAGCATAAAATATTAATAAGATCTACAGTAATATCAATTAACTAACACCTTAATACAATACAATATAGAAATACAATGGATATTATAGGGAGAGTGTTCCAACATTACATTAGAGTTGATTCTCACCACACATTACTGATGTTCAAAGTAACACTGACAATTAAATAGATTGAAAAACAGGGAAATTCAGTAATAGTGATAGAAACAGGACACCCCACATGCATTACTCATTATACTTCTAAAAGAATTCTATATACATAGTTGATAATTGAACAGATAAGATAGATAAGGCAGAATGTTACCACAGGTCACACTGTCTGTAAAAACATCGAGACTAAATTGATATAATATTTTAGTTTTAAAGGCACTGAGATTGTCCTAGATACTGGAGTAGCAGGTTGTTAGAGTGTCTTATTACTATAGTATTATCAATGCATGTCTATTAAGGCGAGAGTTTTTTTATTTGTTGATACTCGAAGTGTGGTGACAAAAATGTTGACAGGAGGTAAAAAAAACCTCGAATATTTCAATGTTAGCTTAATTAGACTTAATCATTGCGATTTATAATGAATATAATAGTTCTTTTTTTTCAGAACTTAACATAAGAACACTTAAAATGTATAAATTTATACCTGGTGATCCACACTAGTTTGTAACTACATATTGTCCGTTTTTTCTCAACTGGCAAAGCTTGAATAATTTCACGGTGATGAAATGCATTGTTTTTGTACTAGCGGCCTAATTGTTATTAAAAATATCTTGACTAAAACATATCATACGGCATAAGAAGCTTTACTCAATCATACACACTTTCGGAAACTCATGGATGTATTACAACAATAATTTTAACAAACGCATTCACCGTGAAATTATTCATGTTTTGACAGTTGAGAAAAAAATAACAATACGAAACATTTTTTTAATCTATGGTTGTTATTAATTAGATTTCTGACTTTATTTATGTTTCCTTCTTGAATTAGCAAACAATGCTTCAGTAAATGACACATTGAAAAATTTGAAACAGTTTTTTGGGAAATAAATCCCCAAAATGACTTTTTAAAGAATTTTATAATTTCCAAATATTTTTCTTTTGAAATTGGCAAAAATCCCACAGGAGGGTTCGAGTATGGACAAAAAAGTGCCAGCAGAAAGCATGGTCCTGGTCTGAGTGCATCTGTGATGGTCTGGAGCCATTGATGCTTTCTGCAATTTTACAGCATTGGTTTAATTAGACTAGTATTTTTTTGACACTTGTGATCTGGGTATTTAGACACTTGTGACCTTAGTTATCAGAGTGACCTTGGTATAAAGACACTTGCTACATTAGAATTCAGACACTTGTGACCTTGGTTATCAGAGTGACCTTGGTATTCAGACACTTGCTACATTAGAATTCAGACACTTGTGACCTTGTTTATCAGAGTGACCTTGGTATTCAGACACTTGCTACATTAGAATTCAGACACTTGTGACCTTGGTTATCAGAGTGACCTTGGTATTCAGACACTTGCTACATTAGAATTCAGACCATTGTGACCTTGGTTATCAGAGTGACCTTGGTATTCAGACACTTGCTACATTAGAATTCAGACCATTGTGACCTTGGTTATCAGAGTGACCTTGGTATTCAGATACTTGCTACATTAGAATTCAGACCATTGTGACCTTGTTTATCAGAGTGACCTTGGTATTCAGATACTTGCTACATTAGAATTCAGACACTTGTGACCTTGGTTATCAGAGTGACCTTGGTACTAGACCCTTGACTGTCATCTTCAAGAATCAGATAATATCTAGCTAACAAAATATTTTCTAATTTTTTCAAAGCTTTTACAAAGCTTGAAATATTTTCCAATAAAAATTGTTGTGTTCCAAAATGGAAAAAATGGAAATAGATTGATAATCATGTTTAATACAAGAGCCTAGTATCAAACACAATATGGAAGAAAAAATATTACAACAAGTATCATCCAACCAAATTGTTTCCTCGAATCTCAAAATATGAGAAAATTTATCAGAATCGCCAATGCTGAGATGCAATTTATTTCTTTAGAAGCAAACCAATATTAATTAAATGATAATTTCTTCCTTCACAAAGAGTTAATCTCCAATTCTTTTCCATAAAGTTTCACCACAAAATCAATACTATTGTTGAGAAGCTAGAACTGTCTGAATGTCATGACAACACTTTTCCTGAACAATAACAAGCTTTAAAATACCAAAACATCTGATTTAGACTAGTTTGTCCATACCGCGCTTAATGATGCTATTGTGTATGAATGATCTATACTATTGTCCTGGGGTTTAGACCTCACTGTTGGAACTTATATACAATAGCAAAGCAAAGGATTTTCCAAGGGGGAAAGACAAAATATTATTTTTATTTTTTTGTTAGGTTTAACACCGTAGCAACACATTGTATAGGTCATATAACGGCAGTCAGTCAACCTACTCACTGCTCCTGGAAAGGCTAAATCTCTGGATTTAGCTGTTAACCAGCTACTTATTAATCACATACTTTTGTCAGTGACTGACAACTGCCCTACATAATTTAGAATCATTGGTAGGAGGGAGAATGGCCGTAGAGATAATTTCATGACCAAGCTCCACGAAAGTATGCCACACCTGCAAATGGAACCCACGACCCCTCGATCAGAAGACTTGCGTGCTACCAACTGAGCAAGCCAGGCGGCACCCATTAATGATGCTATTGTGTATGAATGATCTATACTATTGTCCTGAGGTTTAGACCTCACTGCTAGGATTGAATACAATAGCAAAGCAAAGGATTTTCCAAAGGGAAGAGACAAATTATTACAATAGTAGAAAACATTGAGGTTCTAGGGAAGGGGACTTTATACTAAATGTAAGGGGGGGGGGTCAACATTTGAAAATTCAATGGACAGGGGTCCTAACCTCGTCTCTAACTGGATCCCTATTTGATGAGATCTTAAGTTAGTTAGGCAAGCTTAAGTTAGTGTTGTCAGATCTCACAAAGGCAGCCATTGTTAGTCAGTACATAATAAGTTAAAGGCAATCATAAAAAAAAATTAAAATTGCCAGAAAAATTTAGAATTGTCTTATTAGGAAACAGGGCACTATACAACTTTTGGGGACTGGTACCCATACCCTCCGGAAGGGGAATTTTGCGTGGTTTAAAGACAATATGGGGAATTTTCAGTCATCTCATAAATGTGTACAGATAAGACTTTAACCAGTCACATTTACTATAAACACTTCTCTAACATTGATTTGAATAGCTTAGTATAGATTGTTACGGCAGAATGACAATTATTTTAAATGATATGTTGAAGGGAAATTTTATCTGAGTTAGGGGAAAAACATATGGTTTTGAGAGGGGAATGGGGCCCATATTTGGCCCCAAAATATGCTTAACAAGTGCCCTGGGAAATTTTATTTAAAAAAGTTTTGAGTTTCAATACTTAACATATATCAATTAGTATCAGTTAATTTTGTTGGCTTCACAAACCAGAGGCATTGTCCTTCACACACACTTCAATGAACAAAAGGACAAAGATTCAGAACAGAGTCCTATTGAACATAATATGTTGAATTATATTAGTGAAAGAGAACTCTAAATAAAGTAGTGTAGAGAGAATATTTGCCAACTTAGGTGTAAGATTGATTTATATTTCACTGAGCTCAGGAAACATATTTTAACAGTGGAATAGCCACTCACAAAAATATCATTTTCAGAATTCACACACTTAAAAGATATTAGTTCAAAATTGACAAATATTCTGTTTCTTCCATGCTCTTTTATGTGCTCTGTGAGAGATTCTTTTACACAAATTACACAAAAACATCTTTCTTGCCAAAAATGATACCATTTTGATGTCATTTGCCGACGAGTTTCATACAAACAATCAAATAAAGTGTCACACAAAGCCAGATTTACACGGACATTGATAAATTCTGTATTTCTGTCATAAAATGTATTGAAAGCTTTAAGTTACTTCACTTTTTTCATGATTACGAACGCCAAACACCGATTTTGACCCCCTCACCCCTACCCTCACGCCCTCAAATTTCTCACCGGATTTACATGAATTGGAATAATGGGCTTGGCGGCCATCGAAAATACAGAATTCCGTAAAAATACGGAAAACTTTCACCCATGTATTTGCACTACAATGAAAATATAACTTCATTAAAATGAAAATATAAGATTTTATACTCTCAATGAATAACATCACATTTTACCATAAAGCATAGAAGAATAAACAAAAATTGCTATCCTGCATTAACCATTAGTCCCAAAACACCAATAAAATATTGATCTAAGAAAAGCAACACTTTAAGTTAAAAGACATTCCGTACAATTTCGAATAATTGTTTCCTTACAGAGTAAATTGAAAGTTAAGTAGCTATCTAGATCCAGATTTTATACAATTTCCTTTGTCTAGAAGCTAAGAAATCAGTGGTTAAATATCAATAGGACTTAATGACTAAGAATCTAAGTAAGATAGAACATAGAATTACTTCCAGAGCAACTACCAAATCAAATCAAACATTTATCAAAAGGCGAAAGCAAATATGTTAGGAATAGAAACAGTCAAAAATACAGATCTTTCGCACAGCCTAAAAGCATAGAGGGAGATGTTCATGGATTTTTAAACTTTTCATATGAAGGGAGGCCACCAACAAATAATGAAAGCATACAAGACTTTGAACATGTAGGCCATAATACAGTGAAAGAAACAATGATAGACTCAAAATCATTTGTGCCAGTACAAAGCTGACTGTATGGTGTTTAGCGCACCTAACCTAGCTTTCCTGGACCTTTGTCTATAACCAGTACTCACCTACCTATCCACAAGGCCTGAAACTTCTTCATATTATCTAATCAATGGAGGAAAATTGACATTATTGTCAAATTTTCATGGAAGGGTATAACCTCTCCAGGCTGGAGTTGAAACTGTACCCTCTTCTGGACACGAGATTCCAAATCCCGGTGCGCTACCAACTGGGCTATCGACCCGGGTTCTAAACATATAAGATATACAAAGGACAAACTGCACTCGCATACATTGTACATGCAACAGACATCCTCTAGTAGTGACACATTCTTTCTTTTTGTCTCTCACATACTTTTGAAGCATTTTTGCCATGTGCTGCATGTGAATCAACAAAGCAGTTAACTTTAATCTATTCTGGCATATGGGATAGCATAGAAGCCTATTAGCTGAAGTTCATATGTTCCTTGCAACTTTATCTACTTATTTGGTTTAATGGACTTTAATCATTAATAGTTGCTTTCACTTTCAAAGACTTCTGCAACATGTAATCCAAACATCAAATCTTTCAAACATACCAGTAATCATTTTATAAAATTAGAGGGTGTCCGGTTGCCCTGACAACCAATATCGAGTTCGGGCAACCAAAAATTTCTTTTGGGCAACCAAATTTCTGCAAACATGATATAGTGCTAGCTGCTAAAATTACCTGTTTGGCCAACCACTTTCATATCCTAATTTCATAGGCTGATAATGAATGGCAAAACCAGGACAGGGTCAAAATTACTCGGTTTCTTTCAAAACATTAAGCATGCACTAAAATAAAATCATTATTTATCATTTTTTGTCTTTCATTATTCATCTTAATTAGATGGAGTCCAAGAATGTTGTATAAATGAATATATTGCTTTGCTAACTTGTTATTGGTAAACCAGATGGTCATGTTATGATCAAGTTTACATGTTGTATTTATGTAACAGCTTTCAACGTCACTTTCTCTATAAATAAAATACATGTTAACATTTTATCATTATTAAAATGTATGCCTGGCAAAGTGCAAAACTTTTCTACATCCATCTTTATTTACATGTAGTTAGACTGGTTTAGTGCTGACCCTAAAAATTAAAACAATGCAAATTATGTTACACTACATTTAATTATCCTTCTTCAAAACTTGTTTCCAAAACCCTGTGGCCAAAGACTTAGATATTAACTCATTGTCGCTATCTAAGAATCCAGTTTAAATTTTGAAAGCCATAGGAAATGCTAGTGAACCAACTCTTACACAACTAGAATAAGAATTTTATTTGAATTGTTAAATTGACCACTGCATCTTAATTTTCTAATGCTAAATTTGACTAAAGGTAGATACACTAAGATAGTTAATACATCATGCTAACATAATAACAAATAACATGATAAAAGTATCTACATCTCGTGGGTTTAGCCCAAATCGCTCATACTTTTCTTATATAGAGTTAGACCATTTTGTGCTAAACCCACAATCTGAAAGCAAAAAAGCCATAAGAATTAATACATGTAGCCTCATTTCGGACAATCACATGCGCCACCATTTCATAATATTTGGTTGCCAATTAGAAATCTTGGTTGCCATGGGTGACTGAGGGAATGTTATATGGGACCCTGAAACTCCCAAGAATTCCACTCCTCAACAATTGTCCCGACGGAAAATTGACCGCAAACAAAAATGTGACCAAAAGATTAAAAGGAAATCCAATAATTTGTATCACACAGGCCTAAGCTAACTAGTGTATGACATTATATAGTTAAATACAAAGTACAAAATTACTAAGTCTACAATACAACAAAATGAAAAAAAAAACATTCATAAATTAAGAACTTACTCAATACTCCAAAAAAAATTCCTCATAGAACACTATAAATAACCACCAGGACGAGGAACGAGAAATAGGCGAAAAAATATTTCCGGGCGAGTAAAACAGCTAGCCTAGTTTAAGTTTTCCTATAAGTAGCATCTGTGACATCAACCAATATATTTGTTGGTAGAATTAACAACTATTACTGTAGCTGTATTCCAGATTATTACTATTTCTAAGGCTCAATAAGGCCATGCCATTCCGGAATTTTGTTAAGCGTTCGCGTGTACGTAGGTTTTAGAATCCTCAATCAAAAAAAAAAATTGTTGGTGGAATTTTCTTAAATAATTCTTTTGTTCCAGGATTCAATAACTGATTTTTCTCAGAAAATACTGATAGTTCCTTGTTTCTGTGTATTTGATTTATGAAAATTTACATGTGTATGCTTTATATACTTTTTTATAGAATTACTTTAATCTCACATTAATGTCATAAACATTCATGTATACTATCAAGTACTTATTTGTGTGAATACTAGCTAGAATGGACATGTGTTTTCGTTTTCAGTTTTTAACGAAATTCCAATTTGGCATGGCCTAATCTCTTCGTATTATACATACACATGTTTCCATTATACATGAAACTGAGAGAATAATATGAGTAAAATATCTAGTTAATTCTTCTCATAAACAGAATAGACAGAAAAGATCCCAATAGATCTGAATACAATTATTACTGAATCTATTGTTTTCCCTAGAAAATCAAGATATTGATGATAACTAAACAGACCAAATCTTCAAGATTTTAACATGAAGGTTCTCTTACAAATAACAGTGAAAATAACATCATATTGATTTTTCCCTAATACAATGTCCCTCTAATCTCCGTAAACAGATATCCTGTAGAGCATTGTCGTACAGGATCTCTACTGTCTCCGTGGAAGGTCACGTCGAGATAAACTTTGTGTCGACCAATCAATGCGTAGCTTTCATCTATACAAAAACAATATTAAATACATTTTGATTTCGTAATTTCTATTTTTAGACCAAGGTTTGCATGCTAATTTAACAGCGGTATTATTCACAGTCTGCGATTGGGCGGCTCATTTCAAATTGCGTGACGTAGACGATGTAAACAAGTTACGTATCATAACAATTTCCTCATGAATATTATGATGAGAAAAGGTCACCTAAACATGACCTTCGTTTGAAAAAGGCCAGATCTAAATTAGCAAGTAGGCGAGCGGAAAATTTTAGATCGGGTTTTAATCAGATTGAATGTCCCTCTTGGCCTCTTCCAAGGGTGCAAAAGTTCTGACTTGCACAAACATCGGTTAAAATGTGACCGCTCCAGCAGTTAAATATGACTGGGTGACCTAGTTAAGAACAGAGATGACCCAGTTATGAAATTACCTAGATTTCCTAATGGAAAACTTCTGATGATTTGTTTGATAAAGCATTTTTAACAAGTACCTTAACTGTTCTAACAATGTTCTAGGACAACTATCTGTTATATTTGACTCTTTGAAACAACATTAAACCTTAGGTGATTTTAAATGAACACTAACTGTATTAGCCGCCCAGCTAGCTCTGTTGGTTGCATGAAAGTCTACTGATCGAGGGTTTGATTCTACAGCGGGGCATACTTTCGTGGAGCTTGGTCATGAAATTATTTCTTCGGCCATTCTCCCTCCCACTAATGATTCTTAATTATGTAGGACAGTTGTCAGTCACTGACGAAGGTATGCCCTTAGTAGTTGGTTAATAGCTAAATCCAGAGATTTAGCCTTTCCAGAAGCAGCGAGTAGATTGACTGACCACCATTATATGACCTATACAATGTGTTGCTACGGCATTAAACCCAACAAAAAAAACTAATTCTGTTAGCACAGTTGATAGAGCTTGACCCTGGGTAGGACTTTCAAATCTCAGAGTTCATAACCATTTTCCTGCCTACCTCTGTATCAAGTAGGACAATTGTCAGTCACTGACGAAGGTATGTTCTTAGGGTTTAAACCATGGGTCCTGTGATCTAAGCCTGTCCAGGAAACCTAAGCAGGATCAATGACCCCGGCTAACACCGACAGCACCAAAAATGTTGTTACTTTAGTTTACTTTCATATTATATACACTGCCCTCCAAAAGTTTCTTCACAGTACAGTTAATAAAATTGCTCTAAATTTCTAAATTCAAATTTAAAGAATCATTATACAGTTGTATATTTTATTCATTATTCATGCAATGAAAACAGAATTTCTATAGGAAATTTTTTTTTTTTAGTTGCAGCTAAATTAACCTAACAGCCTCCAAAACTATGGTCAATGTATCTTAATGGACTTATATCAATTTTGAAATATTTTTTTAATTTTATATTCATAAAACTAATGTACTGATTTAAATGTAAAAGCAAAATTGAAAATCATTTAACAATAAACTGCTTTTACAACATTTTGAAACTCTATTCAGTACAATACAAATTGTGAATGTGTGAAGTAACTTTTATAGGGCAGTGTATGATTAGAAGATGAACAACTTACTTAGACAATTCCAAAACAACATAATTTAAACACAGACGTAAGTCTAAGTAAAACTATATTTATAACCAAGTATAGTCTGGAACTAAGATATCTAGATATAAATAACTGGCTTACAGGAGATATATCGCGGGTTTAGCGCAAGACAGTCGTAACTCCCTCTTTTCTTATATTGAGTTACGACCATCTTTCGCTAAACCCGCGATATAAACCCTTAAAACTGTATTAAAAGCATAAAATGGCAAGCCATAATTAGTACTCTCACACAAGTATAGCCTGACTTCACATAATATCTCTCAGGAAAACTGAGAAGACTGATACGAGGGAGACTTTAGAGTTTTGTCTCGGTAATAAACTATAATGTCTTTTCATGGAACAGAAAATTGAGTAGACATATAACATTGAGAGAAGTATTGTTGGAAGAATTTGTCATAAATACATGTAAATGTACCAGACAGAGCACGATCAATATACAAAGAAAAATTTACTGCATAATATTAGAATAAGAGGACCAAGAGGGCCGTATATCACTCCCTTGAGTTCAAAGATTTAATTTTACTATTTGCAGTACAAAGCTTCTGACAATACTGTAACAGTTACATGATCTGACCTAGTGACCTGGTTTATACATGTATAACTATAAGGTATGTTGCTTTACCCTGATTTCCACATTTTTTCACTCCCTTGAGTTCAAAAGTTTAATTTTACTATTTTGCACTACAAAGTTTTTAACAATACTGTAACTGTTACATGATCTGATCTAGTGACCTAGTGACCTGGTTTATATAAAGTATGTTGCTTTACCCTGATTTCAACATTTTGCAGGCATATTGCAGTGCTCAGTTGTTCTATCCACTATCCCTGGAATAGATCTCTGAATCCAAGCTTTTAACTTAGTAACTAAACATACTTGTACATTCTTGCCAGCAATTGACATTTGTCTAACTAGATAGAGAGGTAAGCATGAGTTTGTTTGTTTTTATTGGGTTCAACTCCATAGCAACACATTTTATAGGTCATATAATGGCTGTCAGTCAACCTACTCACTCCTCCTGGAAAGGCTAAATCTCTGGATTTAGCTGTTAACCAACTACTTATTAAGCACATACTTTTGTCAGTGACTGACAACTGCCCTACATAATTAAAAATAATTGGTAGGAGGGAGAATGGCTGTAGAAATAATTTCATGACCAAGCTCCACGAAAGTATGCCCCACCTGGGAATCACACCCACGACTCTCGATCAGTAGACTTGCGTGCTACCAACTGAGCTAGCCGGGTAAGCATGAGAGTAGCTGTAGTAAATATAAAGTCCAGTAAGTACTGCCCTGATCCTACCCATGACCCCTTGAAGTATACTCCTGACTGAGAAAACGAGGCTATAGACAACCCATCAGACAAACCCAACAAGGGTGAGATCATAGTTGAGGCAAAAAGACAAAATATTTTTGGGTGCCATCTTCCTAGGTCTATCAAGGTTTATGATAAAATATATCATATAATACATTGGATCTTATTACCTTTAACCACCATTAAGTAGTTAACACCTTGTTGCCATAGCTAATTACATTGATAGTGGTAACAATTGTTTGAGTGATTAGTAGAGAAGACTTAAACTGCTTTTGAACATCAGTTGTTATATGAATTGTATACTAGTAAAACCTAATCAGTCTGGATTCAGTTTTTCATGATAAAAACCCTTGATAGGTCTCCAAAAGCAATCTGTAGGCAATATTTGAATATAGATACCTCATCAAACATAGACCATTAATCCTCCAAATATCTGACGCTTTCATACATAGTTGAGTCATAATTAATAAAATACCATCAGAAAATGTGCCATGTGCCACCATGTCAAAGTGAATTTTAACGAGACCCACAGCTTTAAACATTGAATAATACATGAGACAAGGATGTCTGTTTACACAGTGACATCTGATTACTAAATCATTTACATTTAACAATAGTAGAAAATCAATAATCAAATCGGTACGTATGAGTTCTTATCATAAAATTTTAATTATTCTCAAAGTACAGACTCAATGGAAATAAGGGCTTGCCCTTATTTGTGCTATCCATGGTGTAAGTACGCTTGTCATAGCAAAATGCCATGTACAGTGATATCCTAAGTTCTTTGTATCTTGTAATTTAGCTATGTGTGCAATAGAGCTGCGTATCTTGGCCAAGGTCGCAATACGATACGTATCACGATATATGCCTCGCGATTACGATATAAAACGCGATATGATGTAAATTGTAAATTTGGTATGAATGCATTGACAAATTATGATATTTTTATCAAACAATCATAAAATTAAAAAAGTTATTAATTACCCTAATTTGGCACAAAATAAAATCAACAAAACAAATGTTATCTTTGTTTAATGACTATTGAGAATAAGATGTAAATTGAGTAAAGATTGCAATTGCAAGTTAAATGCTATAGATAAATAGTATATTTTGTTTTTAACTGATTTCTTGTAAAGGGCCTTCTGAATCACGTTTTTTTTAGGATGCAATTCAATACACCCGTATGGGACAGTTGCAAATACGATCTCACGATGCATCGGTAAATCGTTACAGCCCTAGTGTGCAATAGGCCAAATAAATATTAGTATCACCATCATCATCATCATCATCCCCATATTCATCATCATCATCAAAATTTGCACCCATACATACCCTACATTCTGATCTAAGGGTTATCACCTTAAAGCATCATAAACAAGTAAATAGCGTGATCAAGAAGTTCCCATTTTCATGCATGCAGACAAATATTTGAACAATTTATTGTCAGCAATTTCAAAATATGTCAAAATACCATTAACCTAGTCACATAAAATATAGAGCCATAATTCATCATACAATCTAGTTGTAGTGTAGACTCATATAAGAAATAAATAGACAACTAGATAGAACGATAACAAAAACAATCTATTACACAGTAAATCACTAAGATCTAACAAAAAGCAATATTGATTTGCAAACCCTTTGACATTTAGTGAAATTTCAAAATAATACATTTATTGGTTAGGTGCTGGAGATCGCATGCAAAACTTCTAAGAATTGTAAGATTATAAGCGGTATAATTCAATTTAAATTCACCATACTTGGATAAGAAACTAAAGATGTGAGTGTCTAATTTTCACTGAAGGGTATGACCTACTGTTACAGTACACAAAATTATGATATGAAAGTGGTTATCCAAAAAGGTTATCTCAGCAGCAAGCACTAAATCTTGTAAGTAAATTTTTGGTTGCCTACAATAGAAATATTTGGTTGACTGAACTAAACAGTGATTTTCTGGACAACCTGAAACCCACTAATTTGTAGACTGTGTTTCAAGGCATTGGGCAGTCAACAAAATTAGTGGGTGTGCAGTTGCCCAGGACAACCACTTTTTTGTTTGGGCAACCGAAATTTGTTGGGCAACCATAATCCTATAAACAAGAGTGTTTGCTACTTAAATAACCTGTTCAGACAACCACTTTAATATCCTAATTTTGTAGACTGTTTGGGTATAGATTTTTGGTCTTAGTTACATTTAATCTGAAATTTTGAGAAAATAAGAAAATATTATGACCAAAATTGACATAACAGGGTCTTTTTTTCAGAGATTACATGTATTTCCCCTACAGTAAATTTTTTCAGTGAAATACATGTTTTCCCCCTCAGTAGATATAATAGATTATTGATAAAGATGTCTGACAGTTTTCTAGCCAAGAGAAACGAAATAGGAAATATAATAGCAGCCATCTAGAAAGTAAGATCAATAGAGGGAAAAAAGTCCCCAACTTGTGGTAAAAATTCACAGAATAATAGAAATACAATGTTTGTGTGCTACATCAAGATATTCTGCATAACAAAAATACAGTTAATACTCAATTGTGCATTACCAGTAAGAAACTGAATTATAAATACTATTCAATGAGTATAGTTAGAAAAGGCATCAGTTAAGAATATTTAAATATTCTGTATACTGATGACATCAATCTCCGTATACAGATATCCTGTAGAGCATTGTCGTACAGGATCTCTACTGTCTCCGTGGAAGGTCATGTCTAGATGAACTTTGTGTCGACCAATCAATGCGTAGCTTTCATCTAGACGAAAACACTATTAATCACATTTTGATTTCGTAATTTCTATTTTTAGACCGAGGTTTGCATGCTAATTTAACAGCAGTGTTATTCACAGTCTGCGATTGGGCGGCTCATTTCAAATTGCGTAACGTAGACGATGTAAACAAGTTATGTATCATAACAATTTCGTCCTGAATATTATGATGAGAAAAGGTCACCTGAATGTGACCTTCGTTTGAAAAAGGCCAGATCTAAAATAGCTAATAGGCGAGCGGAAAATTTTAGATCGGGTTTTAATCAGATTGTGATGACATAGACACAACATAATTTAACTTTAACAAACATTAAATATTTACATAATAACTTTTATATCAGTATTACAAAGAGGTATTTGGGAAGAGTTACAAATTCTTCTTATTGGTGCCACTAAGCCAGATACTATATAAATATTGAACATCAGTAATGTAAACAAATTCCTTTTAGCTTGATAGTGAAACAAGTTCTTACAATTCAGATGGTCCTAGTCAGCTAAACTGAGTTGAACCTCTCTTCAATTTTGCACAACTATACTTCTTCGTTTTCGTAAGATTTAACCTAGTTACCCAGTTATTTTATGCAGATGACCTATCATAATGTCTATCAAAGATTTCATACATATGAAGCTTCTGACCAGGTTAAAGAATATTAAAGCATAGATAAGGTACCTATTTGTCAATATCCATGTGTGTTTTCTTTCTGTTTATAATCAGCCAAAACATTGACACATCGGAATTATTTGTTTGTTTTTGTTGAGTTTAAGGCCATAGTAACACATTGTATAGGACATATAATGGCGGTCTGTCAACCTACTCACTCCTCCTGGAAAGGCTGAATCTCTGGATTTAGCTGTTAACCAACTACTTAAAATACACTTTCGTCAGTGACTGACAACTGCCCTACATAATTAAAAATCATTGGTAGGAGGGAGAATGGCTGTAGAAATAATTTCATGACCAAGCTCCACAAAAGTATGCCCTGCCCGGGAATGGAACCCACCACTCCTCGATCAGTAGACTTGCGTGCTACCAACTGAGCTAGACGGGCGGCTGATTAATTTATACCACCATCCCCCAGTACCCAAGTGAAATAATCATTAGTAAATTACTTGCTCAAGGAAATTAGCAGATCCTTAAGTGGGGTTAAACCCCATGGCCTCTTGATCCCTAAGCACACACCCTACCACTGAACCACTGCTCCTACTAGAGCTAGTGACCTATTTTTTACCCATATTGCGCATTGCCTGATAAAAGTTTTTACCAAAATATAGCTTCTGTCCAGTTTTTATTATTATTGGAGTTAAAATGGTAACAGTTACAATATAAAGCAGAGGACACACAACATAAGGCACACCAAACAACTCACCAACTACAATAACTTCACGCTTAGGTGAGCTAGCAATCCCACACACATTTATATATGAACCAGACATAGCCTATAGCTTTAGATTCAATTTTCAGAAATTCTGACAATTATTGATCTGTCTATACAGTTACTACTGCAGTGAATAATTTATAAAAAAGTAACGACAAATTTAAATTAAATAAAACAGTACAAGCGTGAACTTTAACTTATTACAAGCCAATAAAAAAAGACAAAACCGACAAATAAAAGTCTACAACATGAAGCCTACCTGTTGCCAACCATAAACCTGATGCATTGTGGGTAAGATAGAAAGGATATTAGTAACCAAATTAAGATGCGAATGTTTCTGCATACAGAGGCTTTAAGATGGAAAGTACATGTCAGGGCTTGAATTTAAGCTCGCATACTCGCAAAATGCGAGTAAATTTTGAAATTTGTGAGTAACTTTTTTTTTAACTTGCAAATTTTTGAGAGTTGAAATCGCAGCAAAAACATTACTATCTAGCTTACTGGGGCTAAAATCAGCATGGAAATGGCCAGATAAATTGATTGTTTGGTGTATTTCTGTCTAAACTAATGAGACTCAAATTAGCATTGAAACAGTCAGAAAGATCGTTAGCATTAATTAAAGATTCACAGTTCAAACATGTTCAGCATTCTTTGTCTGTCCCACAATAACGGCATTGTTCTATCCATAGTTAATATAGCATTATGTTGTTTTTATATTGCATATATGAATAGTTACTATGTATGCCATAAACATTTGGAGAAAAAAATGCGAGCGATCTTCTTCATTTTTGTGAGTCGAAATAAAATCAACTGGCAAAAATTTGCAAGTTCATTTTTTTGTTAAATTCGAGCCCTGGTACATAAACAACCAGAGCTGTTCAAAGACAACAAGCTCAACTTTTCAGGTGCTTGAGTAGACAAAACTATTTGATAAGCAAGTCTGTTCAGATCTTTCCTCTGTGGTTGAATACAAGAATTGATATGCAATACATACTAAAGCAGGCTTTAAATAAATAAAAGGAACACAATTAAGTTAATTGCATTATGTTACTAGTTATCTGACCATCTATTATAACCCTGTAGATATATATCATGTTTCAAGTGAAATCCTTCAGCAGTTAGATAAAATATAAGATTAAGATAAAATTTTGCTTCATAAACTTAACCAAGATATTTTTTGTAAATACAGATGAGGCATCATTAAGTCAAAATTCATTCTTGAGTTATGGAACTAGGGATTTGATCTAAAATAGGAAACCCATAGATGTGAGTGGAATGCCAAGTGAACCTTTGTGGCTTAATATATATAAATGCCACATACAAACTTTAAGTAAGAATTGTTACATCAATGCACAACTTAGTAGGATAGCCTCACTATTCTCTGAATATTAAAGCTAACAAAATAATCTAACTTCCAAGTTACAAGTCTTTATATACAAATTAAATTAAACTTACCTTTTCTGAAGCAACAGATGCAAATTTGGTAGCATTTGATGTAAATACTGACCATCCCTGAAAACATTAATATACTTCATATAATAAACTATAAACTGTGACGAAATGAAAGATATGTTCTGTTCTTTTCAAAAATATTCTGTCACAAAAAACTAGAGATAATATGTAATCAATTTATAATCAAGATAAACAGTCTATCAAAATACTTGAAAAACATGCAATATTATATGTTATCATTTAGGAGATATGTTTACAGTATTAGATTGATAAAAAAGTTCAATAAACAAGATGGCCATGATGACCTAATATTGCTCACCTAACTGACATAGCAGTTTTTGATGATAAGTGATGTTTTCTATGTGTAAGGTTATGATATGTGCTCTTTTCATATAGCAATGCTATGAATACTTTGTGTTCATAAAAAGCATTATTAAGCTACGAGACTAACAGCATCAGCAGGCACAGGAGTGCCTGACCTAGCTGCTAAGTCAGTAGGCTCAATTCTCTGGAGGAGCATACTTTTTTTTAGTTCGGTCATGAAATCATTTCTACAGTCATTCTCCCTCCTACCACTGATTCTAAATCATGTAGGACAGTTGTCAGTCACTGTCTGAAGTATGTGGATAGTAACTGGCTAACAGCTAAATATAGAGATTCAGCATGTCCAGGAACGATGGCATATTGGCGAGTATAAACAAACACACAGCCAGGAACGGTGAGTAGGTTGACTGACTGCCGTGATATTACCCATACTATGTGCTGCTATGTGAAGTGTCTAAATATTAATCTGATGAAATACAATTTAACAAAATAGTTATTAATATAATGTGTTGCTACGATGTTATACTGAACCAAAAGGCATTTTCAACAATTTCAATAATAATTAATAAAATGTAAAATTTTATGTAAATTATGATTAATATAGAAATAATAGAATAAATTGATCTTACACTGGATAAACTTGACATAGTATTTTCAAAGAAATCATCTTGTTTAGGAGTTTCTACTGTATTACCAAATCCTGCATATTTACCTCCTTGACTTGGTGGTAAATCACTAAAATAGAAAAAAAAAACAAGTTAAGAAATAGTAACAGAGATATCAATCATCAATCAATCAAATCCTGGGTTTTCCATAAACTAGGGTAGGAAGCAGATGACTAGATTGTCATACATTAGATTGCCATGAGGCACTGTTTAGAGGGTCAGAGTTTGTGAAGTTATAAGCTGTTATAAGAGAACTAATATGTACTTTGGCTTGAAAGTTTGCCATGATAAACGTTTTTGCTTACTATCTTGAACAATACATCGAATACTAAATAAATGATATAAAACAAGTCTGGAAAAGATATCTGCAGACTTATATTGTAGAGGTTTTATCATAAATTGGAATTTCATTAATTTAGTTTTTTATAGTCCATCAAAAACAAACGTGACTGGTGCAGTTCAAAATCAAGGACACTACAATTATACATATAAGGTATATTACTCCAAACAATAGTAGTTCTCCTGCCCAAAAAAGGTAGTGACTTTCTTAAGCAACTGAGTCTTACTGACACAAAAAATCATTGTTTTAATTTTATAATCTACTCACTCTCTTCTGGAAGCATTTTCTGCTTGCCTTCTGCTGAAGAAATCTTCTTTGTGTTTCTTAAGGTCATCACTAAGATAAAGAGACAATACACTTAATATAAATGTTAAATACATTGTTATAATACATTTATGGGCGTGTTGCCGAAGCATATCACTAACATATCTTAACAAATTTAAAGTAAAAAAAAAAAATATCTTTTTTAAAGAAAATTTAAAGTTCACCAGAGACAATTTTGAAAAAAATGTGTTAGGAGTTATGAACCTTGTCACATTAGAATCTCAGATAGTTTGAAGTCAATACCTAAAGAAATAAAACAGTTGCAGTAAAAACAAACACTTTTTAAAGAAAACTCTAAGTTCAAGGGGGGATAATTCTGAAAAAATGTATTTGGAGTTATGAACCTTGTTATATGAGATGTGGTTGATAATAAGTAACATATATTTAAACTTTGAAGTCAATACCTAAAGAAATAAAACAGTTGCAGTAAAAACAAACATTTTTTTAAAGAAAACTCCTAACTCAAGGGGAGATTATTCTGAAAAAATATATTTGGAGTTTTGGACCTTGTCACATGAGATGTAGTTGATAATAAGGAACATATATTTAAAGTTTAAAGTCAATACCTAAAGAAATAGAACAGTTGCAGTAAAAACAAACATTTTTTTAAAGAAAACTCCAAGTTCAAGGGGAGATAATTCTGAAAAAATGTATTTTGAGTTGTGAACCTTGTCACATGAGAAGTGGTTGATAATAAGGAACATATAATTTAAGTTTGAAGTTGATACCTTAAGAAATAAAAAAGATATAGTAAAAAATATTTTACTGCGCAAAAACTTTAATCAGAAATATGGATGCAGACGCCGACGCTAGGGCGAGTAGGAGAGCTCTCCATTTACTTCGTATTACGTAAAGTCGAGCTAAAAAAGGCAAGAATGGGATCCCACTACTTCACAAGGTGCCAACACCAATCCAGTATAATATAATTACACTGCCCGTAACTTCACAAGACCTCCTTTTAAATAATTTAGATATGCACACGGCCAAATTTATTTGCAACATTCATAATGTTTATAAACTTAAAAACAGCTAAATATATAGTCCATTTTTCTCAACTGTCAAAGTTTGAATAATTTCACGGTGAATAATTACACACTCTTTCAATATCACGAGTGTTAGATAAAGAGCATGAAGACACCGGGAAATTATTCATGTTTTGACAGTTGAGAAAAAAAACGAACTAAAAACGCTAAAAAACAAAGGAAAACAGAAGTTAAAGGGAGGTAACTAAATGATTGTTTGAGACAAAGAAACCATATTGTACACTAGATAAAAACATAATCTAGGCCTCAAAATATTGGACCCCCCCCCCTGCACTAATGAGGTTCAAACAACTTTTTTACCCAATATAGCTCAAAATCATGAGTTACAAAATAATTCATATTCTTCTCAGTAGATACACTTTTCATGGTAGTTATATGTTTGTTTCTATCACCAGTAAAATCCAATAAATTTGAATTCTAGATGATTTCTATTGATCTACAGTAGTCAAATAATAATATCTTGAAGTGAATTTCATCACAGAATATGTTTTTGCTACATAGCCAATATTGATTCTCTATTGTAACTTCTAGTTTAGGAGTCTCCTGGTTACAGTTTGTTATTTTAATAGCAGGTTCAAATATAAAATAATTCAGCATTTAAGTAAATTAAGCTATAATCTTGGAATTGTACAACAAATTTAAAAAGGTGCATTCCCCTTATTCCTACCATTTTCACAGTAATAAATACAGACTATTTTTATCATCAAATGATGTATACAAGAAATGTAATGTGGAAACCACATTAAAGATGGATTTAAAAACTTTAACACAAAAATTACAAAGGGAAATAATCCATAATAAAGCCAGGTAGAGTTGTTGTGGTTACTTTTGTTCATCACATGGTATGTTATGAAGTTTCATAAAGATCTGACAATAAATGGCAGAAACATATGGTAAAGCAAAACTAAAATGCAATTGTTAACGACACTGGACGCCAGCCCTACTGCCCGCCTGGGTTTCGGCAAACAATAAGCCGAATTTTTTCGTTGAAAAATCAGGCTAAAAATCTGTCAAAAGTAATATAAACTCTTTTTCATAATTGTTTTGAAACTATTCCTTGCTTCTATGTGGGTTACGGAAATTTAAGTTAGTTTGACCTGTATTAGTAGCCAGTTTAATAAGGATATCGCTATGTAGCGCTTTGTCCCTGGTTCCCTTTTTACACCAAAGCCAACAAGAATTTGAAATCAAATTGATGGTACCAGGGGGCAAAAAGCTAGCTTGTGATATTCTTAAACAACGGGCTCCAGGTTAGTCTTAATCAACAACTGGTTGTTTATTGAAACATAATCTGACTTACGTTGAAAATGAATCTTGATAGCCTCCACCACTGTTACCATGGTTACTCATACTTGGACAACTAGCTGATGAAGATAGACTAACTGATTTAGCAACAAATGGTTTATGATTTCTAGCTGATGATGTCTCTATACTCCATGGCTTTCCTTCAGCAATAGTGGCTATCTGAAATATCATATATCAAAAATTGAATAAATTTAGAATGACATTTCCTTAACTTCATAGATACAGTAAAAAATTTTGGATTTCCATATATCGCAGAAAAAAATTTTAATTCAGAAAAAACATAAATATCTGGGGTTAAAATGAACATCTGTCACACCAGTTAAGCACATACATTTAGAAGTTCACTTCCACATTTATATATCAGGACGGTCTAATGGTTTCTTTACCCAGTGCCAAATCCCAGACTTCAAATTAAGGTTACTCTCTTCAACAGAAAATGAACATAAATGTCCATAAAAGCATCTTTACCCTCCGCAAGCTGATAGCCAGATGTCATGGCTTGTGTGTTTTGTTTACTCAGCAAATTGGAAAATAATTGTTCCTGCTAGGTTGTATTAGATATATAACACCTCTCTCTTAGCTAAACAGACTTACTTTATCTTTATATAATGCAGCAGCTCTGGAGTTATATTTCTCTTGCAATGACATTCCAGATGAATAATCAGACTGAGACTCAAAGAATTCTTTGGCAGGTCTGTTCCCTCCAGCTTTCATTTTCTCAAGTTCCAAATCTTTCCATTTATCCATACTAACAGACCGAACAAAACTACAAAACAAAAACAATCAAACAATTAGAAAAAGTAAAATACAATTAATTTTGTATCATTATCAATTGCACAATTAGTCCATGTGTAATAAATTAAAAATATATTACAATACAAGCTCAATACTCAAGTAAAATAAGTAGATACATTAAGGATACTATCAGCCAGTTTTGGATGCTCTACTTTTAATATTATAAATTTTATTATGTTTATGAAAAAAGTGAAGTCTTCAAGTTGTACTTAGATATTAAAGGAGGAACTCAAAGAAATGCAGACAAAGATACAAGACAGACCACAACTCTACATTGTATTGAGAAATTTTCTCTCAATTGAGCAAAAATAAAGACAAGATTGAAAAGGCAATACACTGCATCAAATCGCCTTTTTTGCATAAACAGGATTGTTTACAATCAATTTATGTTAAAGTTTAATAAATGTAGCAGAGGTATAATATGGCACTTGTACTCCCTTGCTTTCAAGCCGAGAGGTTGTGGGTTCAAATCTAAGTTCGAACCATGGATTTTTATTGGGTTACATAAAGCTACTACATGAAAATGAAAGATTAACGATGTATACCTTAGGTGAACTCCTAGACCTCTGTGTTTACCAGAACACTCAAGACAAATCCATATCCCATATGTTACACTAACCCATTGTGGATTGTGGGCACCACATTCGAAACAGTTCTGAAACAAAAGCAAATTTCCTAAATATATGAAATGTAAAAACAAACATCCAAGAAAAGGCCCAAGGTTGACATTTTACCAATAGCAATTATTACTAGTTACAGGGTTTTACAGGACGCAGGAATCCGCGTCCATATACGCATAAATCACCAAGTTGTACGCATAAAAATTGAAGGCTGTGTCCATGTGGACGCACAAAATGTGTCTGAATCATAGGTAGCGAAATCAGCTGTTCGGGTCGTACATTTTAAGGTCCGGCCGTACAAGTCATTTCATTCTTCATTTATTAAAAATGCTTTTACCTCTGAGTAACTTCGTGGCAATTATAGATATATGTACACAACGGTACAAATCGTCGAGCAGAGTTGTCGTATATTCGGCGAGAACATAACGTTTTCGAATTAACGATAGTTGTCATTTTCTGTGTTAAAAATTTGGTGCTATATGCCATGCGTATTTGGGTGTATATAATATTAATTTCAATAAGAAATCTTGACTTATTACATTACAAATTGTTATGTACACCCAAGAAGTTAATTCTTTAATTGTTTGCTGCAATTAAAATCAATATTAATCCATTGTTTGATGACAAACATAGGTAAGCAGTTTCGTACGGAATGTAACAATTTATGTTAAGATGTTTGTCGGAATTTTTCACACTTTGTCGATGTTTAATTATGTAACAATGTCATAATTGCTAAGACTCATTGTGAAAGCTTATAGTCCAATTTAATTAATTGTTATTTTGAATTAATTCTTAAAACAAGCGTGGCCTAGTATTTTAATTGTTGACTTTAGTTGTCAAGCATATAATGGCCGACGATCGCAGGAAATCGAATTTGCTTTGTTACAAAATTCCTTGAAAATAAACGCCAAAGCAAACTGTTTTAACACCATTTTACATTTGAACAATGTTTTTATATAAAAATTTAGAATAATTTTTCGTAAAAATAAATCCCTTTCATCATTGGGACAAATGTCATATATTTTCGCGACCCACGCTATCGCAAATTTGAAAGAAACATTCTTATATATACGTTAGTAATATAATTAGCTTATTATTCTGCAAATTGGATTGTCTAAATTTAGCATACAATGCCTAATGAAATGACAAATTCAAACATAGAGCTCGTTTTCGCTCTTGCGTAGTTGTAACAAATAACCGATATTTTCTTTCTTTCCAACAATATTTGTTCTGGTAAAGTTAAAAGCATATAATGTCATATTCATAAATCTAAAACTTGATTAAATACTGAAAATGATATCATAACTTCGCATGTATCATTGACATGGTATCTTTCTTGTAATCAATGGTACACAGTTGAAAAACCAAACACCTAGATGAATGAAATTATTTCTGTCTAGTCACATGTTTCAAGTCATAGTTTATCTTAATTTGAATTACAATTGACTATTTATTTGTATCTTTATATTGCTGCCATTTATATAAAGAAAAAAAATACACACTAAGTGTGAGCAAATCTGTTGGATCTGTTGTTTGCTCATTGGACTCCTATTTTCACAGGACCTGCGTCCATTGGACCCTTAAAAGTTGAGTGCAATGTAAAACCCTGCTAGTTAGGTTCTGGAATTGATATACAGGATATACTATATACCGGTGATGCTATTTTTAGACCGTATTTTCAGTAACCAAACATAGAACTACAAGCATGTTATATTTACTGATTTATCAGTCCATGTCTTTTAAACATATTATAATCTTCAGTTTACGAAAAACCTGACAGAATAAGTTAAACTAACACCATTCTTGTATCAGTAGTGTAATCTGCAGTCTTTGTTCCCAAATATGTATGACCGGTGATGAGGTAAAAAATCTCCCAAGGTCAGTGACGTCATACGTAAACAGCAAAGTAAATGTGCGCAGTTAAACTTCCAACCCATTTTAATCAATCGATAAAGGAAAATTTCTAACTGTTATTTATTTTTCTTTTAAACAATAACTAAAAAAAATAGCATGTAATATTTCTCCATTTTCTGCCGGATTTATATAAAAAAATGGCACGTAAAAATATTTATATTCATTCCAACGTAAAAAATGACATTTTAAAACAACTTATACTCCAGAAAATGGCAGAAACCAACGTAAAGAAATTAATAGAGACAAAGAAATCTGTTAGCTGTGCATGCGACAATAATCGGGATATCTTTGTAATCACCGGTGTTTGATGTTCACCGGTAATTGCCATATTCAGTATACCTCATTTTTACCTCAAACATAAATATTTAATGTTTGCGGGACTTGAGTTATCTCATATTAAGTCAGAGGACTTGATCACGAGGCTTTGAAAGCGCCAAATTTGATTAAGTTTTTTAGTTTTGAGGTGGATTTTCGAGTCTGTATGTTTGAAATTAAACACAATAACTGTGGTCTGTCAAGTTAAAAAATAAGTGTCTGAACAGAGAATGTGTCTTTTTCTCTGTTATAGACTGTAGTCATTGGTCCACCTGACTACGCGAATAAGCGAGACTAAATCCGATAAAAAAATAATTAATGCTATATATAACCACAAGCTTAAGTCAAAATCTGCCTCATTCTTGGACTTAGACCTGGCATTGCCTTGTCAGATTTGGGCAGTTGTCTCAGTTGGGTGACATGAAAGAAAATATTTCTTGAGGTACTGATGAGAGAAAATGATCTTAACTTACTCCGTTACCGTCTTTGATCTTTAGATCTTTCAAAACACGGCGAGTTCGAGGACTTGCCATCGTTTATACTAAATTTTAAACACAGATGAACCCCAAAAACGTGCTGAGGTGTCACTTGTCAAAATCAAATATATGTTTCTATTTTTGTAATAAAATATTCGTATTCTTTATATTTCGACAAAAATGGCGTTTACCTATATTATATAAATATAACTTTTTAATTTGATAAAATATATGAATTTCGTTGGACTACAGTAAATTTTAAATAAAAGTCTTGTCAAAATATTGAATTCGAAACTAAAGCTAATGAGAAAAGTACGGATTTGACCGGAATCGTCATTTAGTCTATCTTTTGGAAATAGTGATTTTACTTTTTTGTCAGGTTTTGCCAAACAATTCGCAAAATGAAAGCATTTACATTTTCAAGTTTAAATCTACAATAAACATCGACATAATGGAAGTGCCAAAAGCATACAGACTTGGTATAACTTCAATTTAAGAAGTTACAATTATTTGTTATATGTTTTCGCGATGTTTGTCTTGATTGCATTAGTTCAGTGTGTATGACTAGTCTACTATAAGTATATGACATTTTATTTTGGCTATTTCTTCTTTCATGACCGGGTCATACTATGTTGCATTCTTTACTGAATGCTTTGCTTATGCCTTGAACTGGCACATATCATTTGGTTGGGTGTGACTTATTTGGTTTGCATTCAGTCCAAATAACTAAGAAGCTATTCGTTAAGGGACCGGGACAACTCAACCCAAAAACAACTCAATCCGTAAACCTGGACAACTCAACCCGTGGACAGCTCAACCCGTATGATATAATATGACTAAGGCAAAGCCTCAAAGCGAGCTCGACGAATCCAAACTTATATGCGGAGACGTAACCAACTATTTTGACTGTTTCTATTGGGTTTTTTTTGGTACTTTTAAAAATGTCACTTTTTATGAACTTGCAGATCCACGCTTGTAAACATGGCCTTATTGTAGCTGCTTCAGTGATATATTTATTCGAGGGCCTATTAATTGAATAAGCTAGGGGAGATAACTGCGTAATTTATTATATTCAGAAAAATCTGACAACATCTCATTCTTTTATGTCAGAATCATATTTCAATTCTGAAAGAAATGTATTGTACATTATTATTTATCTTTTGAATAGATGAAAAAACGCAATAAAACATTCATTTTTTAAGGTAGATATATTTTTTACCTCTTTAAAGTTTAAACAATGCCCGATACCGTTAAGTTACGGAAACGTGCTGGTTTTATCATAAACACCGTTTATGACGTCGCTAAGAGACGTTTATGATAAAACCAGCACGTTTCCGTAACTTAACAGAACCGCGTTGACTCTTTTCCGGATGCGCAGGGCGGGTTCAAAAATCAACTTCCGGTACATTGTCAAAATACGATACTGTATAGAAACATATTCGCGTTACCGTAAAACTCGCTCTTCGAGCTCGCTATAATTAGTTATTCATCATAAATAATATGTTCAAACTGTTAAATTTGATATTAAGATAAAAAAATTTCGCTAATGATAAATGAAAGATATTCTAGTATGAAAATATTGATGACAATTTTAACCTAATGTTTGCTAATTAAATTGGAAATATTTCATTAAATATATTGACAAACAAAATCCACAATATAATATACAAAAACTACTAGCTTGTTTAATCAAAAGTTATTGTGAATTATCCCATTTTGCCGTGTAGTTCAGTGATTTTTTTACAAACTCATCAGTGTGGGTCCTAGGACTTGCTGGGCTATAAATCTATGAGTCCCCAAACTTAGCCGACTAATCCAAGTTACAAGTCTTAATATTGCTTTAGTGATATGAAAGGTATATTAACAATAGAATGAAGAAAAAATGAATTTGATTTCTACATTAATTACAATGCTTCTGATACTGAAATTATTCAAAACTGTCAAATAAATTTAATAAGTTTATTTCCATTAATTTAGTTTGAGATTAATGAAAACTTCATTTTCCTTAATATTTTTATGCTTATCTATAGTAAAGCACATTATTATTTCTATCTGTAGAAGATTTGCAGACCTAGAATATGGTTGAACACAATTTGGTATTTACATGCATTACCAAATTCCTGTCAGACAGGACTCCATACTCAGAAAAAGTATGCATCCAAAAGATGCACATTATTTGAAACTTTGCATCCACAGCAAATTCAATGAGTCCTGGACTCAGGATGCAGAGGTAAAAAAAAACACTGGTAGTTTGACAATTAATGCAATTTAAATTCTTTAAGAATGGCTCATTCTATGAGTAAGTAAATTAGATTTAAATTACTGTTTATTGATCTGTGATTATTATGTTACCTCGAAAATCTGTAATAAAAAAATATATATCATTCTTGTTTATCACATATCACATGTTTTTACATTGTAAAATTTACAGTCAATATGAGGATTAATTACAAAATAAGTTCAATTATCGGTAAAACAGGTACTCAATCTTAAAGTATATGAATTTTACACATTTGACATACTATTACATACAACACAATTGACAAAATATTTATGCAATCTCTAAATACCATACATGACCTATACTTTATTCACAAATATTTTCCATTCTTTATAGAAATATATTTAATTTCACTTTTTATTTTTAATACATATTTTTTTGATAAATAACTAATTAGATTATATATCATATCATGATATATTATACGGGTTGAGTTGTCCACGGGTTGAGTTGTCCACGGGTTGAGTTGTACCGGACCCTTCGTGAAGACCCTACGTAACAGAAAAATGTTCAAATGAAAAATAGTTTATAAGGTCTTATATTTAGGACTAATTCAACTGTCACCCCAAAAAAAGAAAGGTTAAATCTCTATTTTAGCATAATGTTCACATGTTATGTATGTGTCATTTCATACAGCACTTTAATTTGCTTATGTAGATTGGAACGGTTAGAAATATATGATTATAGAGATGTTTCTATTAGGTTTGAATATTAAAGATTCTGTCTTTGTTTTCTTTGAAATGATTTTATAATGAAAAATAATGATTTAATATAAAAATTGACTTACAGATGTTTGTGGTGGTCACAAGCGTAAATTTATCTGGCTTGCTTGTGTTAAGAGAACATGAAAAACCTCTTAAACAGAAAGGGGTATTATGTTACGCTTTATGACATCAAATCTAAAATAAACATGTATGTCATGTAAAATTATCTTTGTATTTTAAAAATAAATCATGAGAATCATGTGTATACTCTAGAAAAAAGGTGCATCAGCCACATCACGAAACAAAAAACCATAAACACTGCTTTAACAAGTTGTATTTTTTCAGCACATCAAGTACTTTGCATCAAGGCATTCAATTTTCACAGAAAATCATTGATAGTAAGTACTGATTTTGTCTACTTAGAGATCACTCATGTGCTTGCCTGTACCCAAAATTATATAAGGGTCATGAAAAAAAACTATTATACTCAGGGATCTAAGAATGTGGTCCTTAGAGCTTCAGATAGGGAATACTTTGTCAGGATGACAACTTGAAAACCATTGCCCCCTTAGAGCCACCAAAGTGAATAGCCCATGGGCCAATGATGACATCTATCGAATTTTAGACCTATTGATCAAGGTCATAGGGACTTAAAGTGGGAAATAGCTTTAGTTATTTCTGATGTTTAGGGATCATGGCTCATGGATGTATAATACCCTCCGCAGTGAGGGCAGCATTTGTTACCTATGGCACTACTACATCTTCAGGTCTGGCATTTTTATGTCTGTCATAAAATATTATAAAACTGAATCGTCTTTCAATAATATAAAAAGTTTTATTTGACCTCTATGATTTTTTTTTACAAATAATGAAGAACATTTGTTTAAATTTCTATGACGGTATCTATAAATATTTTAGGGTTATGTGGAATTAACTATACAACCTCTCCTTGCTGATCTGAAAAGAATAAAACTCAACAGCAAACAGAGTCGTATCCTTATCTATAGTGTTTGTATATCATTAATTTGTGTAATCTTCTTATTGACTTTAGTATATTCTTTACTTATACTGACAGGTGCAGTTATCACATAATTATTTCACTGTCGTTTATCTTAGATTATAGAAATATGCTTTGTCCAATATCTTTTATAAAATAATATATTTATGTATGAGTATGACTATAGTATGAAATGAACAGTACCTTAAACCCTGATATGTGTAGACTGGAAAAACTAAAGTTTAATTCAAAGTTGCATTAGGAAAATACTCCATAAAGCGCCATAGTCAGTGGCATAGGTACACTATGGTGCCTAAAGGTCAAGAGGTCATGGATGTATAATGCTTCTCCTAGTGCAGCTATTATAGATATTTCATTTTTTTTTAAATTCATATCTGTAAAGCACTTCTGAACATGCCTATACATGAATAAAAGTGCTATACAAATTTGGAATAATAAATAAATAATTATGTTTATAATTAGTTTATGTTTTAACTTAAGTCCTGCAAAATTTTAACATTTGTCTTTAAGAATACAATTATTGTGATTCTCTCTTGTTTTTCTATTATTTTCTATAATTTTGCTCTTACATTTGAAACCCTTAACTAAGTATTCAGGAATATATCGTGTTTTGGTCAATGATACCTGGGAAGCAACTGCATTCTGGTACAATGATCCTACCCTGGAAGCTGTACAAGATGAGGAACTTGCTAGACAGTAAGTAATGTTGATATTTACACTGTAACAATGTAGGCATTGAAATGAGGCATTTCCTTTTAGCATCAGTTTTGATATTTGTGTACTCAAAACTTGCACGCACTGGTTTCTTGAGTAAATTATTGGAATAACGATTTGATATACTTATCCAACATTTTACAATTTTGTGCAAGTTTTATCAAACACTTTAAAGCAATTTGACTGGCTATGAGGGTACCACCGTTGTCTTATTTAAATATTATATAAGTACACCTTTTTTATAAGAAACTGATATTTTGACAAACTTGACCCCTGCAAGGAAACCCAGTAGAGAGAGTTATTATAACCCCAAGGTAGTTATATTCTATTGTTTTTTTATAGTATTACTTGTTTTCAGATTGATGATAAAGATTTGGTCTTCGTTTAGTGGCTTTAATTTAGACAAACATCATTTGATACACACTTTGAACTTAGATTTTACTCAGAAATATCTTAAGAAAAATTCTCAGAAAAAGCCTTAAAAGCTACCATTTTAGCATGTAGCTTCACCTGAAAGTTTTTTACAAACATAGCTCATGTTTTGTTTCTGGGTTCAAAATTGACATAGTGGTTTTATGTCAGTGGTTAAGTGCTTCACTGTGAACTGTGTAAATGAACAAGAAAATTTTACATATAAATATTAGTATTCATTATAAAGACTTATATAAATTTTTTGCATGAGTAAAGCTTAAACTTATTTTATGTTTACTACTAGATGCAGTTTAGATGTATATGAGAAAGCATACAATAAAGCTGTGAAATCAACCAATCCAGATATAGGTAATGGTGAAGTTACTATTAGACTACCACAAGAATGTTTTCCTCTTATTGCAGGTATGTTACATTGCTTGTAGTTGTACATGTATTTAACTATCTTAAAATTTGTGTTTTTATGTTATGGCATTGCCTGTCTGTCCATGTTCTGGCAATAGACCTAATCTGGAATTCAAATTTATGGGTTTTTCCGTCCATGCACAGCCAGTACAACAAAGTTTTCTACACATTATTGCTAAATAGCATGAACTATGGATTAAATCCGATATTGTTCTTTGTACACTTGTTTTCATTGTAACCGCGAAAGTTTGTTTGTATCGGAGGGGAAAACCCAAATATTTGAATTCCAGATATAGTCTATTGCTTTCCTATGATTTACCGACTGTTACTTAATCTTATGTGTGGATAGCCCATGGCAGACCTTCATTAAGGCCAAAATATATGTTAGTCATTTGGTCCCAGATTATAATCAGACCTAAGAAAGGTCATGAAAATTGGTTTGATTTTTGATGTTTTACCATTGAAAAATCTTGGAATTTAATGCTTTGGTGGATTTGGACAAATTCCTGATTTTAGGATAAATTGATTCACATTATAAATAATTCCTGTATAAAAATAAAGAAATAGTAGTCATCTTCGTGTATTCTAAAGTCAGCATTAGTTAGTTTACAAACCCATGATTCAAACTATGTTCCATCATTAAAAAGCTTTAATTTACCGGTAAGTATAATTTCTTGCAGCATTCATCATTCATTCTCAAAATTTTATTTGTCATAATAACTTTTGGAGGGCACTGTAAACTAAGTGTTTTATCAAGATGTATGTTTTGTTACAGAGTTACAACCAATCCGTATAAATATAGAGTTTTCATTAGAACAACCAGAGGGAGGTTTACATTTTGTATTACCTAACATAGATGGTACATTAGCTGAGAGAGGAGCACATTGTTTTACATATAAACATGAAAACTCATCTAGGTACAGTAGTAGTTATACCCCCGCAAACGAAGTTTTCGGGGGTATACTGGAATCACCCTGGTGGTTGGTTGGTTGGTTGGTTGGTTTGTTGGTTGGTTGGTTGGTTGGTTGGTTGGTTGGTTGGTTGGTTGGTTGGTTGGATATGTGGTCTGTCCCAAAAAATTAATTCATTTGTAGTATGGTTATTTCTTAATGTATTTATATAGAAGCTGTTATATACCATGATTTAATGGTGTATACAAAACTCATGTAACTATGGAAACATATCTCACTTGTTTAAAATATTTAATTGCGTTATATATTTTAAATCTAATTAGATAACTGTACAGTTTGCTTTTTTTCTCAATAGATTTTTTTCTTATCTTATTTTATAGAATTTGTACAGGCGTTTACAGTTGATGTTTATATGCATGTTATATCAATTCCAATTCAAAATGGCCGACTTGCGGCCATCTTGAATTCTTTTTAATTTAGTTTTATTACTGTATGCTTATTTCTCAATAGATTTTTTCTTAACTAATTTAGATAGAATTTTGCACAGGCGTTCACATTTAAACTTTACATATACTTTAACTCAATTCCAATTCAAAATGGCGGACTGGCTGTCATCCTTTTTTCAAAATTAATACAGTCTTATATTGACTTATTACCATACATATTTTGAAAAGATCTTGCATACAAGGTCTCACTAATACAGTTGATCAGTATGACTATTCTTCATCAATTTATATTCAATATGGCTGACTGGCAGCCATTTTGAATTTTTATTTAAATTACTGTATAGTACTTGTATGTGTTTTTTTTACTCAATTTTAGCCAAATTTCGCTCCAAAGTCTTTATTGATGTAGTTGACTCATACATGGATTTACTCTGGTTACAAATTCATTATGGCAGACTGGCAGCCATTTTGACTTTGTTTAAATAACTGTATAGTAAGCTTATTTCATTGCCAATTTCTTCTTGCTGAAGTCTGATTGATTTATTGATTGATTAATTGGATTTTACGGCTTATTAATGCAAAAAGGTCATATTACACCGAAAACAATTGATGATACTATTACTTCAATAGATAATGAAGATTTAACGTCCTATATTTTATGATAAACATTAATTTCCTTCAAGTATGGTTTTGTTTTGATTTTACGACGCACCAACACAAAAAGGTCATATCGCGCCCAAAGCAATCAATGATACTATTTATTAAAACGATATTAATGATTTAAAGCTCTAGATATATCTTATCATATACACTTATTTCCTTCTAAAAGTTAAGTATCGCATATGATGGTACAGACTCAAAAAGTTCTTTAAGTGAGTTAACTTTAAAATGTTTGTCACAGATGTCTTTAAGATCCTGACAGTCAAGAAGAACGTGTTTGACATAGAAATGCTCGTCACAGGGTATACATTTTGGTGCTTTCTTTCTTTTGAGAAGGTATGAATGTGTTAATATAGTATGACCAATTCTACATCTCGTAGTAACTATTTATCTCATTGATTAGCAAATATTATTGACGAAGATGAATCAAGGGTTTATGGCTTTATGTCATGTAACTTATTAAATATAGCATTATTCCACATTGTTTGCCATTTTGACTTGCTGAAGTCTATTATGTACTGCTATTTTTATCAAATTCTTATTGTTGAACTTTTTTTTTTGATGTATTGATATTTAATCGAATTCATAATGGCTGATTGGCAGCCATTCTGAGTTTTTCTTTTTTCTCTTGTTGAATTTTCTAATATCTTGTACAGCAAACATCTTTTTTTTCTCAGCTCATTTTGATAAAATTGTGCTGACAAATTCTTGTTGATGAAATTTGTATATGTATTTATTTTTTTATGTATTTCAATGGACCAACTAATAGCCATCTTTTTTTCTATAATGTTGTGAAGAAAACATCTTATTTCGTTATAGCTACATGAGATTTTAGGTATTATTTTAACTTTACTACTGTGAAAATAATGATCGGTAATTTAAGCTTTCTTATGGGGTATTTGTGAAATTCTTGATACACGATATTGTAAATACTAATTGTTTGATTTATATTGTGTTCATTTCTGACTACCATTTTTGCAATTGCCTTATTTTTTACTTATTTATCAAAAAATTGCAAACACATTCTACATTTTGCTCATCTGGTTACAGCATACTCATGATGAGTTTAAATGTGATCACTCTTTGTCTGTTGTTCCACTTGACATTCATAATGACCAAATGATGTTCATTTTCATGTAAAAAATCATTTTGCTTTTTCATAGATCTATACAGTGAATTACACTGTAATTTGCTGTTTATTTCCAATTTGATATTTGCATCCTATTCTTTTTATGATTTTTATGCTTCTTACAACATTAACCCTTTTGGACTTCCACAATGTTGACTTGCTGTCATCTTGAAATATTGCCGTTGCGGGGGTATTTTCGCCACTGGTGGCAGTTCTAGTTTTAACCATTATTCAATCTTATTCATTTTTAATGAAGCCAGTTTTATTTGGATAAATACTGTGTACTTCTGAACTCAGATCAATCTGATTAAAACCCGATCTTAAATTTTCCGCTCGCCTACTCCCTATTTTAGATCTGGCCTTTTTCAAATGAAGGTCACATTCAGGTGACCTTTTCTCATCATAATATTCATGACGAAATTGGTATGATACGTAACTTGTTTACATCGTCTACGTGATGCAATTTGAAATGAGCCGCCCAATCGCAGACTGTGAATAATACGACTGTAAAATTAGCATGCAAACCTTGGTCTAAAAATAGAAATTACGATATCAAAATGTGATAAATAGTGTTTTCGTCTAGATGAAAGCTACGCATTGATTGGTTGACACAAAGTTCATCTCGACATGACCTTCCATGGAGACAGTAGAGATCCTGTACGACAATGCTCTACAGGATATCTGTTTACGGAAATTGAACTCAGATGTGCAGTCTAGGGAAATGTGTCCTAACATGTCAGCAATCCAATGTGTGACACTGTACTTGATGTCTCCAGACTTCTTATAACACATCTTCATAGGTCATGTTCTTATGATCTGGCATGTTTGATTTTACAATTTGTTTCTCTTTACTGTGTAAATATTATTACGATAATGATGATGATAATGACAACATCAATGCCAATGATGATGATTATTTTTACTATGATGACGACGATGATGATGATGATGATGATGACAACATCAATGCAAATGATGATGATTATATTTATTATGATGACTTTTTATGATGATGATGATGATGGTGATGATGATTGAAATAATAAGTAAATAAAGGCTTCCTGTAATGATTAAAATTGATATTTTTACTTACTAACAATAAAGTGATAATTGAAATAATATTGCTTTCATTTATTTTTCTTTAGGTTATGGTTTCCATGTATTGACAGTTATGCTGAGCCATGTACATGGAAGTTAGAGTTTACATGTGATATAGAGATGACAGCTGTGTCTTGTGGTGACCTTCTAGAGGTCATCTATACATCAGATAAAAGAGCTAAGACATATCATTATTATCTTAGTACCCCTACATCAGCTCCTAATATTGCTCTGGCTGTAGGGTAGGTGCATCAGTTAAGTCATTTGAACAGTGATTGCCTTAACCCAATATCCGAAAGCCCATGACGAGTGAAAATTACTTATTTCTAATAGTTGGGCTTGTTTGAGATTTTGCCCTTTACCATATAACATAATAGCTCCAATGTCGTACTTATGGTCATGCATATACTTGTCTACTATGATTTTTTGTCTCCCACTCAAATGCATCTAATTGCAGTCATGCAATTACAAACCTTATTTACTTTAGGTATACTTCCCTTCCTTAGTTATTATATTGAATGACTATGTAAATTGGTTTTGGAGTATGTGAGCCAGATGGAATTGTTTCTTATTTTATTTTATGCATTTAATCATTATACATTTTATTTCTAATCACAAATTCAAAATATCATGTGTAGATATGAAAATCTATATACATGTATGTACATATATTTTTAGGCTTAAGGGTCACTTTAATCATTTATAAAAATGATAGTTACATTGAACCGTATACTATTACTTGTGTTATTTTCCTTTTGTGTATTTGTTTTCAGGCCATTTGAGACCTACGTGGATCCTAATATGCATGAAGTAACTCACTTTTGTTTACCACATTTAAAAGGCATTTTAAAACATACAGCTAACTATCTCCATGAGGTAAAAAATTTTAATTATTGCATGGGTGAAAGTTTTCAGTATTAAAACTGACTTCAGTATTTGGGGAATAAGTTACTTATTGTAATTTATGGAAAATCTGTCTATTTCAGTATTTAGATAGTAGATTTTCAGTATTTTCAAAACTTTCAACTTTCATCCATGTTATCGTATAAACAGTATAAAATACCCCATAATAGGTCAGCACGAAACAAATCTACATTTTTTATTCACATAAAGTTTGGGTAATACTTTGCAGATCTGTTAACAATCTATTATATTCTCTTGAATCCGGAACTATTCAATATTCAAACTGCTTTTGCCAAATCCTACTCTCCTGGTTGGTTGTTTATAGTGAAAATTCAATCAAGTCTGTTTAGTTATAACAAATGATCAATGTATTAAATCTTATATTTTGTTTCCAGAGTTTTGAATTCTTTGAAGAACTGATGTCCAGTAGATATCCATATACATGTTATAAACAAGTATTCGTTGATGAAAGTTATGAGGATGCACAATCGTTTGCTACAATGACCATATTCAGGTATATTAAGTCATTAAATAAGCAGTAATTAAAGGGTATACTTCTGTATCTTTTTATTTTTGCTTTTCAACGTTACTATTATAGTTTGTCTTTTGTACTAGGAATCAATAATGCAGAGCTAAATCATAACATAATTATGAGCAATGCTCTAAATTCTCTTGTTTTGAATATAATTTATTCTGCTGATGGAATAAGTGGAATACAACTAAACACGGAATGGGTGAAAGTTTTCAGTATTAATACTGATTTCAGTATTTTGAGCATGAATTACTCTATGTAATTTATATAAAATATGTCTATTTCAGTGTTTTGAAAGGAGGCTTTCAGTACTTTCAATACTTTCAACTTCCATCCATAAACATGCCATTTACTTTAGCTTTTAAACTTACATTTTTTAAAGGGACACCATCGGAGATCAAATACCAAGTTGAATGTAACATGAATTTTGACTGAATTATACTTACAAAATTGTTATTTAGAAGTTTTACTTGCAAATTCTTGCTCTTCATATAAATGCCCTTATTTGCACTAGCGCCCTGAATAGTCAAGCACATTGTCCATGGACTTCTCTTGTTTATTCTTACAGCACAAGTCTACTACATTCTAACAAGATCATTGATCAGACTGTTATAACAAGGAAACACATGGCTGCAGGTATTGCGCAACAATTCTTTGGTTGTTTTATTGTGATGCAATCATGGATGGATGCATGGTTAACACAGGGTATAGCTGGTTATCTTACCAATTTGTTTGTGAAGAAAACGTTTGGAAACAATGAATACAGGCATTTTATAGCTGAGGTTTGTGAATGGTTTATTATAAAAATATAATCTGTCCAAATATCTTTACACTAGTGTATAGGGCTGCGGTGAGTATCCGAGTACTGGGATATTCGCGATCCTGACCAGAAAATCAAGTACGAATATTTGTCACATCCGAAATCGTCGGATAGCGATCTATTTTTTGGAAAAAAATGAAAGAACATCTTCAGCATAATTACTACTGAAAACGAGTCACGCTTCTAATGTAAAGTTAAATTTATGTAGGGACCGAACAATCTTGTGTCAAAATTTGATTGATACACATCTAAACAAAAATTTTTTCACTGAAAATGCCCATAAAACGTCTGGTAATAGACATGTTTGGGAGTACATGGTTTTCCTAATTGTAAAAAATCTTGTAATTATTCACTAACTCTTTGTATAACATGGATTCTGTATGCTTCTTCATTATCAAGTAATTCATGGTTCAATTTGTGAATCGCTACACATGAATCGTGGTTCAGATCGGATCGCCACTTGCTCAACGATCCACAGCCCTACTAGTGTACCTGTTTGTACTTCAAGTCATAGTTAGTACTTAAAATGGATTTATACTAGTTTATTGATATTATTTTGATTTTAATACACTTTTAACATTCTATGGCTTAGTCAACTGATCAAAGCCCTGGAATAGTCAAAATTGATTTTGAGCTAGTGAAAAGACTTTTCCTATGATTGGGATAGTTGGTAATTTAGCAACTTAGAACTGCAATAAATTAGACTAGTGCTTGTGAAATTTTTTAAGGTTAAGACTGTTATAAGAATTAATATCCGTGTATCATTACTATTTTATAAATTGAGTAGGATCACTGTATCTTATGAGGAATCATTTGCATTAAATTTGAGTCTTGTGCCCAGGTGTCAAGGTCATGATCCCTTGAACATTAAATAGAAAAAACTTTTTCAAGATGGTATCTCTTTTATATCGGATTCTTTTTCCATTTCACTTGAAAACATGAAAGAAATTGTTTAACCTCAGTAAAGTTAGGCTATTAAGATCACCTTGGTTATTGCAAAATCATGTGATTTTGATGATTTTTTTAAGTCCCATATATTAGAAGAACAGGCCCCTATTAAGATCATTCTACTGTTAAGATAATCAATTTTGATACTCCTGAAAATGGAATATTACAGTACCATGGTAAATACTGTATGCAGTCCCCTCGAAACATATGGACAAATCCAGTAAAAAATAAAAAGCCTGTCTGCAGGTTTACAGGACTGACTGTCTAGCACAAAATTTGACAATATATCCACAAAGATTCCAATTCTTTAAAATGTCCTGTTAGACTTGGTTTGGTCCTGAAAATTTTTTATCTTCACAGGACCTACTATCAAGTAATAAATTGTTAAGTTTCGCCGTGACTGATAGTATGTATATTATACCTATTTTACCTTATATTTTCAGACATTGAAGGAAGTACATGAGTATGAAGCACAGGTTGGAGGAATATTGTTAGATCCATCCACTGGACATAATCAATATTTCTCATGTTATCAACCACAGACTATGTCACCTCTCTATCTGGAAATGTATAAGAAGAAATCTGTATTGATTATTAGAATGCTAGAGACTAGAATAGGTGCTACATTACTACTTCAGGTATTCTCATTTGCCACAATTTTTAGCTGGATTTTTCAACGAAAAAAATCAACTAATAGTTTGGGGAAACCTGTGCGTGTGTCTGGTGTCGATAACAATTGCCTTAAAGATTTTTCTTTACCATATATTTCTGCCATTTATTGTCAGATCTTTATGAAACTTCATACAATGATAACATACCAGGCAGATGAATATAACATACAAATAGTTTAAACATATACTATATATACAGCTCTGCTACAATTTAAACCATAAGTTTAATAATAGACTGAGTGGTGTCAAAAACTAGTTTTTTTGTCAAATCAAAGAAGAACTTTTTGTGAATACCAAAGATGTCATGTTTTTTCTCCAATTTTCATCAAACTTAGTTGGAAGCTTCATATCAATGAAATCTCAGAAGAGTTTGTATTTACGGTAGTTATATGGGAGCTAACGGCCACTAAGTGAATTAAAACTCATGCACGGTCAGAGGCAATGTCATGCAAAAGTCTTGGATGACATGCACTGCTCATTCCTTAATGCCCATTTAAAGACTTTCCGATGGACCCTTTCAATCACTTTCTCTTCACTAAGGGCTGTAGCTGTTTTTAAGGATGTACTTCATCTGTAGTTTTTGTATTATGAAAATAAGGTAAGTAGTGCAACTGTTAGGTACTTTCTTAAATAACAGTGAGTCAATGTCCTCAATTTTGTAGATACAGGTGTTTAATACTAGGGGTGTAACAATACGGTAAAAACCCTACTGCAATATATTGCAATACACGAAACCCGTATTGCAATTTATTGCAATATATTGCAATACATATTGTTCTTTGCACGTACATGCATAGCATGAATTAATGCACGTGCATCGTCTTAATTCAAATGATCTACATGTATTATGCAAATGTTTGAATAAGTTAGAAAAAAAAGGTTTTGAATGGACTAACAAAGATATAAATTATTCTCTCACTTTACAAAAAGTATTTCAAGTTTCCGAACACATTTTAACATTTATTCAAACATTTAAATTTCAGACTCTGATAAAAACAATCAATAAGGAACATAACTAGAAAGACGGGTTTAGAGAAAAACGAGCTGGTTAAAAACAGTCAGAAGTCGTATTGCGATATTAACCGGTATATTGGTTAACCGTTACACCCCTATTTAATACTCCCTGAAGCAGTTTCATAGCTTGATTCACTAGCTGTAAAAAATTATATGACTTTTAAGAGTCTAGAGACTAGTCAATTTGTAGTATTATATTATTTAAAACATGTTGTGTATTTTTATAAATGAAATTTTATTGTATTTTAGGTGTTTAACAAGTTACAAGCCTTAGCTTACACAGCATCTCAACAAAAGTTTGCATCAAATACATGGTCTAATATATTATTATCAACTCATTCTGTAAGTATATTTTACATTATATGAATTTACTTCTTTGAATATATATATAGTCTCATAATAATACCTATATATAATATGTAGGAGCAGTTGTCTAGTGGTAGGAGGCGTGCTTAGGGATCGAGGTGTCATGGGTTCAATCCCCACTAAGGGCTCTGCTAATTTCCTTCCGCAAAAAATTAACCTATAGTTGTTCCACTCCACCCAGGTGTTAATGGGAACTGTTAGGGATTACCAGCCTGAAGGTGATTTCAATGATCAGGGGTTATCGAACAAGATTGTAAAGTCAGCTGAACATGTATATGGAAACAGACTTTAAACTGCACAGTCTGCTCTTTTTTAACTACTAAATGTAATTAGATTAGATGAAAACATTAAATTCGTATTAGTAAGTTATATTTGGTCATGATGTGCTTAACATACTACGTGATATCCACATGCATCTTATATGTTTTGGAAATTATATTTTATCATAAAAAATTATCTGGATTCATTAATTTAATGTTTACTTTCCTTTTGAAAGAAACACCTTGCATTGGCATAATTTTTTTTAACTTAACAAGGATTAGCTCTTCATATGTTGCATTGTATTGTAAAAGTTATTCTATGTGATATTTAAGTTCATGTAGCATGCATCATGATGCATTTTAATTTTCTATCTTTCAGTTTTTGAAGATTATATCTACAGTGACTGGTAAAGATATTCATCCATTTATTGACCAGTGGATGTATCCTTTACTATGATATATATGTACTTTGTTTATATTTCATTGCTATTGTGAATCATAATAATAGAAAGAATCTAAACTTCAACATATTTGAGAGTAGTATTTTTCTGTAGTGAAAAACTCCTGGCTTACTTAAGTACTTGAAGATGTTTTACCGGTAACCCTTTTTGTTAGAATGTTTATACTTTAACATGTAGGCATGGGACTTTTTGTCTGGTTCCATAATTTTGAGCAACTTATATTTTATGAATAATGATTAGAAATATTTTCCAAGGTGATGCTACAATTACTGGTACCCATTTCCATGGTTCAGGACTTAAAATGTCATTACTTTAATAGTCATCACCTTAAATTTGTTCAAGCACTAGCCAAATTTATTATGTTACATGGTAAAATGCAAAATTATCTACTAGCCTAACTGTATTAAATAAGTTATTTTCACTAACCCAAATTATTTTTCACTAGTTGCAGGCTTCAGGCTATTGGGTTAAGGCGATGACTGCTTTAGTTATCTGCATTAAAACAAGTTTCCATAATAGCTTTAAAATGCCATTGTGGACCTTTTGTACGGTTTGACTCTCTGCTTTACTTTTCTCTCCCACATATGTTAACTCGATCATACAACCAGTGTCAACTTCCTTGACTCATTATATCAGATATCAAGCTGGCTGTGCTAGATTTGTTGGTAATTTTGCATTCAATAGAAAGAGAAATGTAGTGGAGTTAGAAATTAAACAAGATAATACAGCTAAAGGTGCCCTTAAATATGTGGTATGTATTTAGGGAGACAGACTTACATAATCCTTCTACATTGTTTTGAGACAGTTTCATGTGTGCTGAGAATGAATATATCTTTGTATAAGTGCTTTAAACTATTGTCCGATCGATTGTACATCTGTCATAATGAGTGCAAGAGGTCCTTGAAAATTCTAAAGGGGAGAAATTTTCCCATGTGTAAAAGATAGTCCACCAGATTTTGTGGGTAAAATTTCTATGAACATTTATTGGAGGATTTTGTTCATGCCACCTACGAGCTGAGTGATTTTTTCCTACACTTCTGTATCTACTATAGTTTGTAAATATATTTTTGATACAAGAATTGTATGTTGGTATCAAAGAAAGTTAATCTACCAATATGAGAGACTGTGTAAGAAGTGGTCTGAAAGAGGTCTAGAGGTCTTTGGTTCCAATCACTAGATTGTTTAGTCAAAGCATTGGAAAACATTGTCAACCATATACATGTTTAATTTTTTATTAACAGGTGATCAGAATGTAAGTGTGAATAGAAATTCCAGCTGATGGTTTATTCTTACAGATAAACAATCTTTGTCATTAAGTCAAATCATTAAGAAGCATCGTCAAAATTTTGTCATGCTAAAGTTTGTAATTTAACACTTTTTAAAACCCGGGTCGATAGCACAGTTGGTAGCGCGCCGGGATTTGGATACTCGTTCCCGAGAGGGTGCGGGTTCAAATCCCACCGGGGGAGGTTATACCCTTCCATGAAAATTTGACAATAATGTCGATTTTCCTCCATTGATTAGATAATATGGAGAAGTTTCCGGCCTTGTGGAAGGGTAGGTGAGTACAGAGTTATAGACAATGGTCCAGGAAAGCTAGGTTAGGTGCGCTGGACGCAGTGAAATGACCTAAATTGTTTTGATACGGCGTTAACTCCAATAAATAAATCTATTTAAACTTATATTTTCAGGGTCCATTAGAAGTTACTATACAAGAACTTGATGGTTCATTTAATCATACTTTTAACATTGAAGAAAATAAGACAAAGTTTGAAATAACTTGTCATTCTAAAAGTAGAAGGTAGGGCTTCTTTATTATTAAACTTAGGTATTCATATTGCATATATCTTATTTGCATTCATTACTTTGGACAACTGCAATAACTTAAGAAAAAGATGAAATTAAATTGAAATGAGTAATTGTGTTGTGGTCTTTGTCAATCTGATTAATACCCTATCTAAAATTTTCAGGGTTGAGTTCAGGTGACCTTTTCTCATTATGATATTCATGATGAAATAGTTATGTTTAGTAACTTGTTTACATCGTCTACGTCATGCAATTTGAAATGAGCTGTCCTATCGCAGACTGTGAATAATACCGCTGTCAAATTAGCTAGCAAACCTTTGTCTAAATATAGAAATTAAAATGCTGTTAATAGTGTTTTGTCTAGATGAAAGCTATGCAATGATTGGTCGACATAATCGTCACCTCGATGAGACCCTCCATGGGAACCTCAGAGAATCTGTACGACAACACTCTACAGTATGTCTGTTTACAGAGATTGGGTCTTGGTGTGATGTTTGGCACTCTTTGACATTGCACTAACAGCTTTAGATATGTCACATTCTTGATAAAATTTGTCAAATTTTATTTTTTTGAACAATGATTTTGATAAAATGTGACATTTTTTGTCCACATACTTGCCCACAAGGAGTAACTATTAGGTCCATTAAAATTGATTGTCTTAATAGTGAAATGGTCTGAATACGGGGACTTTTTTTCTCAAATGAAGCATTTTGAACTTTAAAATTGGTAAAAATTGCCTGAATTTGTAAGAATCTAGGTGGTATTTATCATGGAACTTAACTTAACATCATAAGTATCGCAAAATTTATAAAAGAAGCTCTATCTATCAGGAATCGTTGTATTAACACTTAATTACTGTTTATAATATATATATTGTATTTTGTTACTGTTTTGTTATTGTTTAACTGTTTCATTATATTGAATATTGTATTTGATATATATTTTTGAATGTGTGGTCTTTGCCATGAGAATTGTAAATGGCCAAAGGCATATGTAAATGCCGTTATTTGCCAATAAAGATGTATGTATGTATTATTCATCTCTGTGTGTGTATATTACAGGAATAAAAAGAAGAAGATACCATTGTTGACTGGTGAAGAAGTTGATATGGATCTTAATGCTATGGAGTATGTATATTACTGTCATTATTTATCTTAAATTTACTAAAGCAGTGGCCTTATTTGAATGTTATATATTAAGGGCTGGCTGAATTTTCAATTAGTCAGACTGCATAAGAAATAAGGTTTTTTCACTTGACAAATCAATTTCCACTTGTCTATGATAGTGTATGACTTAAGCCTGGTGGATTAAGGCAATGACTTGAAAGTTTGTCTATATTAATTATAAAGACTTTATTTAAGGAGGCTACTTATTTGGAATAATTAAATCTTCCCCTTGAACTTCTGGTTAAACATGCAAAGTTATTTACAATATTTACAAATATTTTTGTTATTAATGGATCATTTCAGACAAATCATAGAAACTCTAATTTGATAAAATCACTATGAAACCTGTAAACTCATGTAAGCAATCAGGGATAGTTTTGACTCTTATTGTTATGTTTTCAGTGCTGATTCTCCAGTGTTGTGGTTAAGAGTTGATAAAGATATGAATCTTTTACGAAGTATAACTTGGGAACAACCAGATTATATGTGGCAATATCAACTGAAATATGAAAGAGATGTCGTAGCTCAGAGTGAGGTAAGATATCTATTAGTGAAAGATCATATCACAATTAAACAAACAGGCGGACTGTTTGTGTGCTTTAGATTGTTCAAATTATGCCCCTGGGGGTCAAAATTTGCCCCGCCCTAGAGGTCACAAGATTTACATAGAGTTATATAAGGAAATGTTAAAAAATCTTCTTCTCTAAAATTGCCAGGCCTAGATTTTAGATATTTGGCACGTAGCATTACTAGAAGGTGCTTTACAAAGATTGTCAAAATTGACCCGCCCTAGGGGTCAACAAGGAAATGTTAAAAAATCTTCTCTAAAACTCCCAGGCCTAGAGTTTAGATATTTGGCATGGAGCATGTTGTAGCCCTGAGTGAGGTAAGGTATCTATTAGGGAAAAGTCATAACACAATTAAACAAACAGGCAGACTGTTTTTCATGCCTAGACTGGAATTCCAACCTTTTAATCCATTTTCAGATTCTTTTGTGTATAAGTGACAAGTTTATTAAATTTGCTAGCTTGGAGAAATAAGGTCTGTGCATTGATGTTCAGGGCTGGTCCTGAATTTCTGGATTTTAGGGACCTAAGGAATTTCATGATTTGAAAATATTGAACTTTTACCCTTGCACTTGTTACAGTTACGTGTAAATTGATGAGGTCCATTCGATATACAAAAATAATTATGGCACTACTGGTAAAATATATATTATAATTTGTTTTATACCAAATTAGTGATATTTTTGTATTGTTAGTTATTGTACAGTCTAACATTGTAATTATAGACTTTCTATGGGAGTTGTCTAATTAAGTCTTCATAGATAGAGGTTCTTTCAATTAATATTTTTATACCCCCGCTTCGAAGAAGAGGGGGGTATACTGTTTTACCCTTGTCCGTGCGTGCGTCCGTCCATCAGTTACAAAATTTCCGTCGCAGTTTTCTCAGCAACTATAACATGCAGCAGCCTAATACTTTGCATATTGCTTCATCCCATAGTCCCATGTGGTGTAAAGCGATTTCATGCTCCTTGCTCATCTACTTCCTGTTTGTAGTCATATTTCTCACAGCTGGGGTATCACTAGTGAGCATTAGCTCACAGATTTACTTGTTTGTTTTCTGATGTCACTTTACACAGAAATGTGCTATATTTAGAGAGAAGCTAATACAGGTTCAACGGCTCCCATGGAAAAATGGGCACTTTCTAACTGTGTTACCTTTATAAATAAAGTATTATTAACTGTACTAGTATTTTAACTTGTAGGCTATAGAGGCATTAAGAATGTATGCTAATCCAGCTACAAGGAAAGCTTTAACAGATGTACTAGAATGTGAACAAGCTTTTTATAAAGTTAGAATTGAAGCTAGTATGTGCTTAGCAAAGGTAAATATCTCTTTATTTAGTTATCATACATATATTTTTGTTATACGTCCCCCCTGGGCATTACATGTAAGTACTCAAAGTAATCTTATTGTGGTTAGTTGGATGGTTGGTTGGTGGTTAGTCAATGTGCAGTAAACACTCTAATTCACACATACAACCACAGGTTTTTACTCACAAAATACAAAATAAATCTTATTGTTTTATTAACTCATACTTTTTCTGTTATGACACATATTTGTATTTATCACAGGTAAATCCCCATTAATTTGAATTCTGAATGAAAAGCACTGTTATCTATAGGACAAGTTGGATTATTGGTCATATTGGGATAAAAAAACTTGTTCAGTAGGTTATATCATAGGAAAACATAATTAAAAATTTACCTTTGAACATAAGTGAGCTACTCAGGGTAACCTTGGTGTTCTTGTTTAAATTTTAGGTTGCTAATACTATGGCATTGAAGTGGGCTGGTCCCCCAGCAATGTTGAATATCTTTCGCAAGTTGTTTGGATCTCATTCTTGTCCTAGTATCATTAGACAGAATAATTTCAGCAAGTTACAACACTACTTTATTTTGAAGGTAAGTTATTTGTTTTCTTAACTTAAAACATTGTATTATGATTCTGTGGTCTAATGGTCACCAAGCATCACATAATTCTATCTTTAGCTTAGCTGTTGGAGTAGAATATTGTGGCTATCCTACTCAGTTGTGCACTCAAGTGATGCACCTTGGTTAAGTTATTGTGTGACTTTTTCGTTTGCAATGACTGAATGGCTTAAATGTAAACTTTATTCATTTCACATGGAGATCAAATACCAATTTGCATAACTCTTGCATGAATTTTTAAGAGTTTTACTGAAATTTTGGCCATTTATACTTTCTTTATACTAGACAATATTTGGTTACCGTTTTTATTTTTGTAAACTAACTAAACAGATTCACTTGAAAGTTGGAATATGTTAAATAGGTCTCTGTTAGAGGTCAAATATCAAGCTTGAATTTTGTTTTAAGTATGATTGTTTGTAAAGTTAAGATTAATTTGTAATTATGCCTTGCAAATTTTGAATGACAGACATTTTGAACTCTCATCACTTTTCATGGCTATGAAGAAAAGTATCTATGAAACATATCTGGGAATAAAAAGAGTTTTATCAATATTTTAAAATACTTTTTAATATTAAATATGTTATATTTAATTCACCAATATATGTTTGAATAAATAATGTACAGTGTAACCTCTGCAGAGCGACTTTAGGCGGAGTTTGAAAAAACTGCCGCTCTGCAGAGGTGCCGCTCTGCAGAGGTAGACTTTTTCTACCGATCACGAAAAACGGCCGTTTCGGTACGGAAAACTGGCCGTTATCCGTTCCGTAATGTAAATACAGTTATTATCGGGCGCTGATTGACAAAAGTAAAAAGTTTTGATATGATTACTTTTTTTAAATAAATCATTATCACCGTTAGAAATTCCTAGCATGATGGGTAGTTTTAAGTTCAAGAAAGCAATACACCAGCGAAATCGTTTCTTTTACCGTCATAATTGTTTTTATACCTGTCTAATGGCGAATAGTATTAAGCATGAATTATCGTCGTCTTTTCGGGAGTAACTATCTGATTCGACTCTTAAACCTCAAATAACTTTAAAACTGAATTCATGTAATCGAAGATTTTAAATGATAAGTACAATATCAAATAAGTTTCATTTAGTATTGTTAACTAGCTGGACGTATGTGCAACTGATACTTGATGACGTTAGCCTACCAAACAAAGCGCTCTTCATCTTAGATCCGTTCGTTGGTGTCATGGAAACCATATGTCACTTGTATATTAACCCCTGTTAGTCAAATGATTTAACAACATGACACTTTAGGGTAGTATTATACGATTAAGGGTATCGCTTATTGTTTAAATCTTCCGGTCATAGATAAAATCGATGATTGATATTAACCTTGCTAGACTTAGTGTCGCAGTACAGAGGTAAAGAATAACAATGGGAATTTATCTCAACGACCCTTTACCGCTTTGCGGAGTTGTCGTTCATTAGAGGTAAATCATAGTGCAAAACCGACGGGGGGAATTCTAACATGCCGCTCGTCAGAGGTTGCCGCTCGTTAGAGGTGCCGTTAGCAGAGGTTATACTGTATATGTATTGAAATTATCCTTTTATGTTACAGGCAATTCCTTTAGCAATGGCTCAACTTAGAAACATGCATAACATATGTCCACCTGAAGTTGTTAGATTCTTGTTGGATTTGTTCAAGTATAATGATAACAGTAAAAACAAGGTATGTATTTGGGTTTTTTACATCTATGTGTATAGGAGGGGTGATTTGAAATGTTGTGGAATTAATTTATTATTGTTACTTAGGACTAAATACGAAAAAACAAAATACATCACTCTATACATTTACTCAAGTCTGATTAAAAGCCTGGGTATTTTTTTGATTTATTAAAATATAAAGTTTACATAAATTGTTTTACTACACTACTTTACTGTACTTGAAGCATGCTGACATCAACATTGGATTACATTAAAGTTACTTAAATGTCGAAGTCAAGTGCCCAATTTACTTTTCTACTAGTCCCCACCCATGAACACACACCTATATAGAGAGCCATCGAAAATTACCTTTACACTTTTACTTTATACTTTTCGATGCACACGGTTAAATCTTATTTTAGATGTATTTATGCATAATAGATCATAACATTTGAAAGAATAATAATGATACTTAATACAACTGTAATTGTATGGATGGCACTGTATACATTTGTGTATGTACCCATTGCTTAAATTATGACAAACATATGGTCCAGCAATCTGGAAAATTTCGTCAGACCAAAGCAATGCCTGACAGGATTTACACAGTTTGTATATATATATTGTATACATATATTTCAGTATTCAGATAACTATTATAGAGCATCATTAGTTGATGCATTAGCTGCTACTGTAACCCCAGCTGTTACCACGGTAACCATTACTGGGTAAGTTTTCCTATACACTCTTGTCTTCTTGATTTTCTGACCTGATGTATTCTAACTTGGGCATGAACTTTCTACAATAAGTTGGCACACAATTAAGTAATAAATTAAGTAAAGTTTTTGATACATGTGTATACTCCATCCTGCTTCATTGAAATGAAAACTTGGTGCTTAGAGTCAAAGATGCATATAAACTATGATTTTTTGGAACATTGGCATGAAAGCTGGATTATGTTTAGAAAATACTCTGCTTTGGGAGTTGTGAATACAGAACAGCGACTTGTTGTATACACCTGTCTAGAACCAGCTCTTAGGGATTGTGAGATCTTGGGTTTGAATCCTACTGGGGGTGCTGCAAATTTTCTTGAGCAAGAACATTGTACTTATTATGTTGTAGTTGTCACTGTGACGTATATTTAAGAAAATTTATCCTCAGTTGTTCCACTCCACACAAGAGTAAATAGGTACTGGGAGGTTTCCAGCCTGACTGTGATTTCAATGATCAGGGGATATCATACAAAGTTGTATAGTCAGGGGTGTTGGGCGGGCGTCTAGTGTCGTTAACAATTGTGTTAAAGATTTCAATTTAGCATATATTTCTGCCATTTATTGTCAGATCTTTACAAAACTTCATACAATGATAACATACTATTTGACGAACAGAATTAGAAAGTAACCGCAACTCTATCTGGCTTTATTTTACATTATTGCGCGTTAAAGTTTTAAAATCTGGCTTTAATGTGGATTCCACATTACATTTCTAGTTAATATAAAAAGATTATTGTATATATTACAGACAAAGTGTAAATTCAGACCTCACAGCAGATACCAAGTCTATATTAGATGAGATAACTAGATGTTTAAATGTGGAGAAATTATTACCTTGTTACAGACTTACAGTTACTGTCAGGTAATGTTATATATGTTTTTCTTATCTCACTTCAGCATATTGTTTGTTTAGTGTGTTTTTCCTTTGACATTACTATTAACTATGTCAAATCAAATCAAACTTTCTTGAGGCAACATTTTTGCTCCAAAGGTTATAAAACTTAGAAAAGTAATTTCATAATGATGAATTCTTGGTTAATTTTGATAATGAGTCATATGGTGTCAAAAGCAATGTCAAATCAAATGGAATACCTTGTTGACTCCCTAGAGGTCATATTTATGTTCCAATCAGTGTTGAATATGGACACAAATCAAAAACAAACTAGTAGTGTCAACCAAATGTGTTGATATCACAGAGTGGGCCCTTTCCTCTAATGGGAAGTGGATGAATTTAAAAAAAGTTTTTATGGGGTGTCAAAAACTTACCTTACCATTGTTGTGTATTCATGTATGTACATAAACAGTATATTTATTATACCCCCCTCCCCACCAAAAAAAAATGAAAAAAATTTCACTACCTATTTTATGGATTTGATTCAAATTAACACATATGTGACGCCCCACGGAAAAACCAGGCCAATGGCGAAAAAATCACAAATTTAGATTTTAACATTTTCTGAAACTATATATTTTCAAACATAAGTTATGAAAATTTCACATGATTTTGACCAGTGGTTAAAAAGTTACAGGGTTCTTAAGAAAGTATGATGCACGAAAATATTTTAGGGCAACCGGGACGAAATTTCATCAGTTTTTATGTATATTACGGATATATTCTACAACAAAAAACAAGACATCTTAGATGTGAATTCCCTTTTTATCAATATTTACATAATATCTTAAGACATAATAACAAAAAAGTATATTATTCAACTACACTAAGTTCACAATGTTTCCATGGCAACCATTTATTAGTGGTTTATAGCACTGTTTATGTGAAATTTGAATTATTTGTTGTGAAATTCAATGTCACTACTGCATATAACAGGATAGAGTGTATTGGAAAGAACTAAGTACAATTGCACACAATCAATTTATCAAAATGATAATGATAGGACATAAATTGTTAGTGTTCTAAAGAAACCACTATGTATATATGGAAAACAAGTCAGAATAGAGAGGACAGGTTGTTGCTGCTTTTTGTCATGCTCATAGTTTTAGTAAATCTTAGTACGCTTCACATAACTGCTATGTATTTTTTTTCAATTATCAAATTAAACATGTTCACATATCTACCCATCATTATTTTTCAGAACAAAAACGTTACCATAGCAACCATACCGGACATATTTAGCTAGGCTAAAATATTTTTTTTCATCAAGAAATGTGAACTTTTGTGATTTTTTAAACAATAAATTACAACAAATAAACTTAATTCAAGTTAAAATTTGAAATGTATCAACTTAAAAGCAGTTAGAATGCACATGATCATTTTAACATGCTTTAAGTTGTTAAGTTTCAAGCTTTGGAAGATTGGAATGAACAGAATGGTGAATAATTTTTGCAGTCAAAATTATTGTAGCTGTAGCAATACATGTACATTTCTTGAGAAAGCATTGCAACTAGGATAATTCACATGATAATTTGAAATGTTGTTTTTCCATTACTACACGTATATGTGTAAACATAAAATGTTAATGGGTATGCGCATGCTATATCAAATATCAATGTACTACCAATGTCTACACGTTTGATTGTTGACTGAGCATAAAATTATGTTTTTACACATTGCCTGAACATAGAATAATTAGAACAAAATGTATATTTTTGATATTTATTATGTTGTTTGTTTCATATTCCATTCATTTAGATATTTTAATATTATCTCATTTTCATTAAAGTCAAATATTATGCATTGCAATACAGTTTTGTAAATGATTTTTGTATCATCTCTCATGGTGGTGAATGTGACATTGAGTAAATTTCTTCTCCATTTAAGACATGCTGAAGTTAGCTATTCTGGTGCTTGTGTTCACATCACAGCATGGTTTAAGGCTGTACTCAACTAGGTATATCACCTATATCTGTAAAAAATAAAATAATACTCAATAGTTTGACGCAAAAAGGATAAAGCACACCAATCACTAAATCAATCATAAGAAATACAAGTGCATCAATGTATTGGCTCTTCTGTTTGTGTAATGTAGAACTTATGAATATGAGTTGTCATACAAATATGCAAAGTTTGAATAATTTTTAATGACCAGTGAATGATATTATTATTATACAGTTGTATACACATAAATGGTTAGATAAGAACCAAAATATATAGAAGGCCTATGTAAAATATGAATTACTTACCATGTCCTAAACAGCAATAATTTTTCTTTATTTCAACAGGAAGTTTTGAAAGACATTAAGCATACCAACAGAACTAATTAGAAACAAAAATCATAAGCCATAACATGTACTGAGTACCCTCATAATCAAAGTATATTTTTTTTATAATAACAGCACTATATTCATTGTCTTCCTACTTTCCTCAGTGAAGAGAAAACATTTAAGCACTGATTATGACTTATTAAACTACAAATAGATCTGTCAAATTAAGATACCTTTGTAAAACAATCAGTAATTATATTTAATAATTAACCTTTTCTCATTTGCCAGAAAAATACATGAAATTTATACCTACCCTAGATTACTACTGAATCATGACTGGTAGACCTATGGTCAAAACACTGCTGAAGTCAGTCCCGTTAGTTGTGTAACGTCTTTATAAAGTATCAAGTTCTTGTGCTTCTCCTGAGCAAAAGAAAAAAGAAAAATCAAACTGCATTAATATTGTCTTTAGAAAAAATAACACCCATTCAGAAAATTTAAGTTTAAAATCCATATGGAAAAATAAAGTTGGGTGGAGTGTGGTGGGCGGAGTGTGGTGGGAGGAGCGATGTGGGCGGAGCTTAAAAACGAAATACGATTATGTCATTGAAATTAATGATATATCATAGCAAACTCATTAATTCTTGAAGATTTGGATTCTTATACATTCGTATAATCCGAATTTTTATTGAAATAAGATTGCCTCTTGATCGACCTAAAAAATGACAGTCCCCAACTGACAGACGTGATCAATGTCCAGCAGCATTTCACATCGGCATAGAAACCATGAATAAAACACGATTGTTGTTCTATTCACGACATAAATTTACAAACAAAGTTGATGTTTTTGTTCTCATAAATCTTAGTGACTAAATAATTCAGCGATGAGCATATTACAGTCCAAATAAATAGCTTTTGACAGTAAACAAATTGCAGACGAAAAATGTTACTTTAAAAGCACAGGGAATTGTCAAGTTACCTCCCTTTGATTTTTCAAACATACCTTTTATATACTTATATACAAGGGGTACAACTGCATTTACTAGACCGATTCATCTAGATTTATTATTTTGTGGCTCACAAAAAATACTGATACCCTGGTAGCACTTTAACCACACGATTAAATAGACTAAACATACGTCTTCGAACTATGAATGTTTATTGTTTCAAAGGGCAGATCATTAATAGGATTAGATTATCAAAAACATACAAAACAGTACAAAAATCTCAACTCGGACAAGTTAGTGCACAGTTGAACAGAATGAAAATTGACAAAATTTCAATGTTACGTCGATTCAAGCATGATTTACTCCGTGTTAGATTGTGTTTCTCGCTTCACTAGTTATAAAAATACAAAACATCGTGCCAATTATAACCAGACATGAAACAAAACGAATATATGTACACTTTTTATCTGATTTAACCTTAAAAAATTATTCTCACAACCATTTTCACTAATACGTCACACACATAATAATCTAATTAGTTAAACAATTTCTAATTCGACGAACCGTACGGGGTTTTTCCTACTTTCAAACGAGACAACAAAAATACTACGAAAAAGTCGAAATCTTCCAAATTTGATTCAGTCAATTAGTCGGAAGTCTTGGCGATTTTCGTTTACAAAATTAACCAATCAAAAAGTTTCTTACAAGTTTCTTGAATAAATTAAGGATACCGGCTACAACATTGATTATCGAATAGAGTTTGTTAATTTCGCTTTTTATGGCTCGCAAGTGTTTCTCTCAAGGTGGAGAGTTATATTTATTACATTTTTATTCAATAATATTAGTTTTCTGTCATATTTTCTTTTATTGGGGTAAATATGTCATTTTGAAATATGAAAATAAAACGATTTTCCTCGAGAAATGTCGATTTCATCTGTGCACTAACTTGTCCGAGTTGAGATTTTTGTGCTGTTTTTTATGTTTTTGAAACTTTAATCGTATTAACGGTCTGCCCTATGAAACATTTAATATTCATAGCTCGAAGAGTTATGTTTAATCAATTTAATCGTTCCGTTAAAGTGCCGCTAGGGTATAAGAACTTTTTGTGATTCTCAAAATAATATATCAAGATGAAGTGGTCAAGTAAATGCAGTTGTACCCCTTGTATATAAGTATATTAAAGGTATGTTTGAAAAATCAAAGGGAGGTAACTCGACAATTCCCTGTGTTTAAAAGTTTACATAATCAAAATCGTATAGCCTTCAAGTCGGATAATTGGGCCAAATTTACAGAAAATACAACTCACCTTGCTTGACAAGAATCAAGATGTCGTCCATTTTCGCTAGTTCGTCTTTGTGGTTAAAAAACACTAAATTAAAAATACTGTCGTGACAGTTATTCCCCTTACCATTTAAATATTTGGGAATGTTCGATCTAAGATTTTGCCGAGTTTTAATGAGAAGAATGCACATTTAATATAAGAAAACGAGTTGAATTTTCGAGATTAGTTTTTGAAATCTAAATTTCACGTGGTGTTTGAAAAAACACGTTTTTTAACGTTACGTCATTTGCGCAATTGGCCTGGTTTTCGCAGCCGACGTCACATATACCAGATATCAGGCAGACATGTGCATATCCCATTTTGGTTATGGTCCATTGTTTTTTATTACAGTTGTATACGTGCAATAAGAGTATTACAAAAGTTTGGCCATCTTCCTAGTGATCCTACATTATTTAGAAGTTATTCACAACATGGTGTATTCAGAGATGTTAGACTGGTTGCTATAGAAGCTTTAGTGGATTTTATTAAAAGTAAGTCTTCTCTTTTAACATAAACTCTACATGGGAAAAAGTTTTCAGTATTAATACTGATTTCAGTGTTTTGAAATTGCATTTTCAGTGTTTTCAAAACTTGCAACATCCACCTGAGTAATTTCTAACATGCCACTTTTCATGTATATATATACTGGGATTTAAAAGTTTCTTTACACTTCAAATTTTGATTTTTTGAAGTATACTCTTACATACTTTACTTGTAGCTATTAGTTTTATAACTAATATACAGTTTAACATAAACTTTCAACTATAGTCTCCATGTACTATAAATATACATGTAAATATATTATAAATACTAAACAAAATGTGTCTGCATTATTTTTTAAATAAAAAATAAGAGTCAATATGAAAAAATTACAAATGTGAAGAAAATTATGGGACCTAGTGAGGATTATTAACAAATTCTACTGTTGCTTAATGATATATTAATAGGTCATCACAAAACTACTGAAACCCAGGTCAATAGCGCAGTTGGTAGTGGGCCGGGATTTGGAATCTCGTGCCCAAGGGGGTGTGGGTTCAAATCCCACCCAGGGAGGTTAATAACCTTCCATGAAAATTTGACAATAATGTCGATTTTTCTCCATTGATTAGATAATATGGAGAAGTTTCCGGCCTTGTGGAAGGGTAGGTGAGTACTGGTTATAGACAATGGTCCAGGAAAGCTAGGTTAGGTGCGCTGGACGCCGTAAAATGACCTAAATTGTGTTGACATGGCATTAAATCTAGTAAAAACAAACAAAAACAAAAAACCAAAAAAACTACTGTAATTACATTATACATGTAAATAAAGAAGACTGTAGAAGTTTTGTACTGACATCATCAATATTTGCAACGAAAAGCTTTTTTGTTTACTGGTAAAAAATTCTTAGTTAAAATGTGTAAGGGTACATGTACACAACATATTTGTGTTGTCAATGATGCACTATCAGTTTAAGATAGAAAGGTAATTTAGTTTTTTGCTGTAATCTACTCAGGTACTCTCAAACTAACCCTTATAATTATGGCTGGTGTGTTCAAAAGCTACATAAACCACCTTTTTTCAACTTTGTTATATTTTACATTCATGACTTTCTATTTTTTCAGCTGATGTTAATGTGACAGAACTATATTGGTTGTTGGAAGTAGTTGAGAAGGATCCAGATAAATATGTGAGGTAAGCTCATTGAAGTAGACATTTTTAACTCAACTAAGTTAGTGGAGGTAGCCTACTCAGTGTTATGCATCAACTCAAGACTTTGATAGGTTTTACATATAAGATTATATCTTTGCTACTACTAAAAGGTTCGCTTGAAACCTCACACAAATCTATAGGGTTACAATAGACTATATTCGGAATTCAAATATTTTGGGTTTCCCCTGCAGAACAAACACACTTTTACTGTCACATATGCATGAAAACATGTGTACAAAGAGAAATATGATTAAATTTTGTGCTTTTTAGCACAGAAGAACCCATAAATTTGATTTCGGGATTTGGTCTTTTGTTGATAAAAGATCTATTTCTGTACCCGTAGAATGAATAGTGACTGAATTAATTCCCATTTATTCGAAGAAAATTAAAATTTGTTTCTAAATTCTATCACTTGTATATTCAAATGTGTTTTTTTTTACTTTTCTTATCTTTTCTAAATGAGTAAATGGTCATATAGTGGTCTTAGTGGAAATACTTTCATTTTAGCCATAGCCAAGGCCTAACAGTTATTATGCTTGACTTTGGATATGCTTATCTATGGATGCTTCTCCACGTAGGGAAAACTCGTCTGCTTCTTGTGAACAGATTAATGGTCAATTTTGTAGAAATGAGTCTGAGAAAGCTGGTTAGTTGAACCATCCACCACAGTAAATAAATAAAACAGTTTATAAAAGTTTGATAAACCAAATAAAAGGATATTGAAATTATTTAGTTGTGTATGAAACTAGTAATTATACAGTCAAGTTCCCATATAAAGACTACATGTATATTGGCTATTGTAAAAATATGCAATCTTTGATCATTTTAAAGTACCATAAGCTTTGTTTGAGATGAAAACGATCTCTATATTAAGACCCGTAAACCCGTAGAGCATTGTCGTACAGGATCTCTACTGTTTCCGTGGAAGGTCACGTCGAGATGAACTTTGTGTCGTCCAATCAATGCATAGCTTTCATCTAGACGAAAATACTATTGATCACGTATTGATTTCGTTATTTCTATTTTTAGACCAAGTTTTGCATGCTAATTTAACAGCGGCATTATTCACAGTCTGCGATTGGGTGGCTCATTTCAAATTGTGTGACATAGACAATGTAAACAAGTTATGTATGATAACAATTTCGTCATGAATAATATGATGAGAAAAGGTCGCCTGAACATGACCTTTGTTTGAAAAAGGCCAGATCTAAATTTGCGAGTTTGTGAGTGGAAAATTTTAGATCGGGTTTTAATCAGATTGTATTAAGACCATTCTACTATTAAGACCATCAATTTTAAAGATCCTGATATTTGAACTTCTCTGTAATTATATATATTTTATATTTCAGTTATATGACAATACAAATGTTAAGTAAGAACCCACCATTTAAAAGAGGAGAAGACAGTTTGTTGAATACTGAGGCTCTTATTAACAGACTTTGGAAATTAATGAAGTAAGTTTGATATCTTTATGATCCATTTTAGTTTTTTAAAACAATCCCTGCCTTTCTATTTGTGAAATTTAGCACACTATTCTCTAAAATGTGATAAAAATTGTAAGATAATTTTTCAAATTTTTATAAAACTTGTGTTCTTTTTTTTTAATCTGTGTTATTTAAACACTTGAATTTAATTTAAAGTGTTTACAAAAGCACAATTATGTTTCAATTATGATTCTAACTCTACCACTATAGAAAACAGACAGTGAAAAATTGCTATCAAATTTAGTTATTGTCTTGCTAATTGAGAACTTGGGTTGATTGTATTTATCATTATATTTCAGTTGTTCATTTTCTCATGATGCCAAGTTAAGATGTGGTGTAGCAGATTTCTATTTTGCTATGTTTGGTAGATATCGTCCAGCTTGTTTACAAGTTCCTGATGTAAGTTATACTACAATTTATCATTTAACTCCATCTAAGTTTCATTGCTAACAAGACCTCTGTCTGACTACAAATCTAGAAGTCATCGGTTCCAATTCTGGTGGGATTTACATACTCTTGTTGCTCTATATGACTGTTTGTTTGTTTGGTTTTATGCGGTAGCAACACATTGTACATGTATAGGTCATATAACAGCAGTTAGTCAATCCACTCACACCTCCTGGAAAGGCTAAATCTCTGGATTTAGCTGTTAACCAACTACTAAGTGCATACTTTTGTCAGTTACTGACAACTGCCCTACATAATTAAAAATCATTGGTAGGAGGGAGAATGGCCGTAGAAATATTTTCATGACCAAGCTCCACGAAAGTATGCCTCGCCCAGGAATCGAACCCACAACCCCTCGATTAGTAGACTTGCGTACTACCAACTGAGCTAGCCAGGTGGCTTCAATATGACTGAGAAAATGTTAAAATGTAGCACAAATTACCATACATAGCAGTACATACTTTTGAATATAACAGTAAATTTTATTGCTCTAGATTAAGATAATACAAATATTTATAAGCAAACATATAAACATACGGTAGTTGGGAAATAATTATGTTCAGTGGTCATTCTACCACCTATTTCTGTTTCAAAAAGGGCAGTTGTCATCCATACTTATGATTTTCTAACTTGATTCATACAAAATTTGATACTGCGAAAGTTACTTGTTGCTTCAATCATTGTTTGTTTACATCTTGCTGTACTTTTGGCTGACTTAACTTCATTAGTCACAGAATCCTGGCAGTGTTAGTCTGATTGATGCATTAGATTTATATGTAATGGTACGCTAACAAGCAACTATTTCTGCATAGGGAGGAGAGTAAAAAGCCAGAGTGCATGATCCTGCTGTTTTGCTGTAGAATAATCACTGTTTTTTTGTTGTTGCTTTGTTAAATTTGGTTTAACGTCATATTCAACACATATTTAGGTCATATATATGACGGTCAGCTGTTCCTACTATAGGTTTCCTGGACACTTTTCTATCACCAGTACTAACTTACCCTACCATGAGGCTGACAACTCATGTATAGGGTATAACCTACCGCGACCGGGCTCGAACCTGTGATCTTCAGATTGAAGTCAGACATGCTAACCACTACGCCACGGCCGCAGCCTAATAATCACTGTCAAATATCAATAAATATTTTCATAATATAATTCTTTAGATATAGATTCATGCCCTTTACCAAGAATATATTACTGTTGTATCTATTTTTAGAGTTTTATTGTGTTCAATATGAATGAGAAGAAGAAACCAACAATGATCAATCCTGCTATTGTGTCTGAACAGATGACTGACATGTTTGATGATGACGATGATGATGATATGGTTATAAGTGAACCACCAAAATCATCATCATTATCAGTATTACCACCACCTATGGCTATGTATGTATTACATATTACATTTTACTAGAATGTCCATTATATCATGATTTAAGAAGAGATCTCATTAAAAAAAATTATTGGAAAAGACCAAATATTCCCAAATTTTTAGACCTTATATCATCGACAAATCAATCCATTTTAAATAAGTTAGGAACATACATTTTCTAAAGTTTTGAAAGAAGAGATAATTTATATTATTCCTTTTAAATTTCTCCACCTCATTTATAAATATGCTTTTTATAATTTTAACGTAGATACTTACTATCACTCATATATATACTGTTACGTATGTAAGACATTGATATTTTTTTTCACTACTTACATCTTACTCACCGGAATGTATAATATTGATATGTATATAGATATATTTTCACATTCTATGCATTTTAAAATATATTACATGTATAATTACATTATTTTGTAATTTTCTGCATTTTATGTATCTATGTGTATTTATGCTTGTAGATTCATAGGCCAATGGCCTAATATCTTTAGGAGGTAGACTAGTTTTGCCCTGACCGATCAATATATTTATATTTTTTAAAGGTCTTGTGATAGTCCAAGCACCTAGTAAATGAGATAGATACATGTATATTATTGAGAATTTAAAAAAAAATTATTTTTTCAATTTTTTTTTCATTTGTGAAATGTGGAATTGACTAGTTTTAAAGGGGCCCTTTTCTTTTCAAATTAGGTATTTTGAACTAAAAAATGGCCTAAAGACAATGGTCAAAGGTCAATGGTATAGATTTTGCAATAACCAAGGTGATCTTTATAGCTTAATTTTACTTTGTCTTATAATACAATTAATGTATTTCAGACCATCTGAAGAAAATGATGAAATTGATGTTGAAAGCAATAGTCCAAAGAAAGATAGTTTTGTATCCAGTTTAAAACGACCAGCAGAATCTCCACCTTTAGGATCTCAGGTTGCTAAGATACCGACTCTTGTAAGACATGACAGTGTTAGTGTGGGCGGTGAGGACAGTAATCCTGTTAAATTAAAAATAAAGGTATTCAATCACTTTTTCTTATTTCTTTATTTCTAGTTATTTTAATTAGGTCATACCAAATTGATTTTGTTTAGAATTGATTTCTGTGGTATTTGACTTGGTAATAATAATGAATTGATTCATCGTCGGCAACCACAACTTTCTTCCATTACACTCCATACATACCGTGGGCAATTTGACTGGCCACATCTCGTTTTCATTAATATGCATGAGGCAGGGGAGACCAATCTTCTTCCTATGAAATCGCATATTACAATTAAATACTCTTCAATAACAAACTGGGATTTTCTTTACCCTCTTTAGATAAAACACTCATGGAGGCCGCCATTTTGAATGGTAAACCAAACTTTAGATATAAAAGGTAATTTCATTGGCTGGTTTTCCGTAGTGGTTTCCTTGCAGAACCAATGAAGTTGCCTCATTAACTATTCATGATTACAAGATTATTTATGGAGTGTAGTATATGAAATGCCATTTTTTATTTATAAATTATAAGTTTAAATAGCTTAAAATAAAACTTTTTGTACCACTGTGTTTTTAATAATAATGAAGCTGTTCTTTTTCTGTAAATTAGCCAAACGTGAGGTACAACTTTGTTGCTCTCAAAGGATTATAAAGGTCATTTAGAATAACTGGAGACAAATTAAATGTTATTTTTTGTTAACAATGTCTCTTGTTATCCTTAACCAGCGATATGTACAACTCCGTTACACTCAAAGTGATGTTTTGTACAATGAATTGTCGATAGTTTAAACTTATTTTATTGCCCGTATTACATATTTACAAGTACAGAATTACAACAAATATAATAATGGCAAATAACCATATGTATATAGGGCAATCAGGAAGAGCCACAAGTTCTGTAACTTAGATACGGCTTTCTCCTTAATTGTTGATAATTGACCTTTTATTACAAGTAGTTATACCTAATGTACAGGTTAGGGTTGATTGATTGTCCTCAATTTTACCTTTATTCTTTTTATTGTTATATTTATTCTTACTTTATTACTTGTTTATTACTATTTTAGGATAAGGTATGTACATGGCGTACCTATAATTGTTCTAGTTTATGACATTGTAGATAATGCATGATGCATGTTGACCTAAATATTTATGTGATAAGATATGTAAATGACAGGTCTAGTGGAAAATTTTTTTGGGTTTTGTTAATGTTTTTACAGAAATAAAGTTTACCATGGTTCTCAAATAAACTGGTACAATGTAGTAGAAAAATTGCATACTGATTTAAATGATTCACTATAGTAACTTACATATTTTGTTTATAAAGATTGGATGCCTGTGGTGCTTTTCACAAAAATTCTTACGAAAAAAATCTTCGGAAGTCAAAAGCAAGAAACCTTAATATTACGCTCATTTTTTGGCTCATCAATTCTATATATTTTAGAATTATGTGGAATTGTGTATACAGTTTGAATAGCATATCATAGTTATGCTTATTATTCGTCTGACTTTGAAGTGCTTATTATATGAAACTGACTCACAAAGTTTTTTTTCGTAAGAATTTCTGTGAAAAGCACCACTGGACATTGATATCTTGACAATTTGTCTTAAAAAATTTGTCTTAAAAAATTGTTGATAAATGTGTCCTCCAGAAATCATTAAACAAAATCCTGAACAATTTGATAAATAAAACATTAAAGAGTCATTTGAGCAAACACAAAAATCAACATTTACTAGTTCATCAACATGATTTAAACTTCCAACTATGTCACATGAAGTAGCTTTACTTATAATAGAATTAATTGAGGTTTGCATGATCAATTTTTCTCTAAATTAAATTGTCTTAGAAACTTTTCGAGGGCACTATGTGTCCTTTGTAGATGAATTGATAAGTATATCCATAGCCTATGAATTTACATGTTTTATCACATACAATGTTTACAGGTATTTAACAGAGAATGAATGATATATATATTATATTGTATTGTTATATTATATTGTAATATTGTATTGCATTGGCTGTGTATTTGGATTACCTATAGTGTGTAAATATTGATCCCGATCTGACCTTTCACATTTGCATCTTATAATTATCTACACATATCCCGACGAAAATAATTGAATTATAGAGGTATGTATGTGTGTTAAATTTTAGCTTATAATCCTCATGGACTCGGTGTAATCGAACATTAATACTACATTCGTATTCAATGTAATGAATATTCTTGCATAAGGGTCAGGTCGGGGTCAAACTTTACGCACAATACCTGCTTGACATTAAACTTGATTGGGATGCTTAAGTTGATGGGGTTTTCCAGCTGAAAAACTTTTTTGTACCAGATGTATGCTTGCAGAAAAATGTTGAAACACAAATGCGTGTGAACTGAACAATAGGATTTAATCTGTGCTGCTTGCCTTTCAGCAATAGTATGTAAACTAACTTAGTTCTGCACAAATGCAGCCTGTACAAACTAGGCTTTTTCAGCTGGAAAAACTTATAAATTTGAGTTCCGAATGAGAACTGCATGTATATGCAGCTTTGGATATAGAGGTGCATGCTATGGTGGTATACAAACCTTATATAGCTCAACCATATGGAAAATACTGCATGGTGGCTTTCCTTTCAGTGACTTTTGTGCATCAGTGTATGCGTAACACTTTTTGGTTTAGGTTTTAGATACAGCATTTTTAAATCTTTGAAGCTATTCAGAAAAATTATTTATAACTTCACGGACCCAGGTCAGTAAGGCAATAGACAGTGTGCCTGAATTAGGAATTTATGGTAGTTGCAGACTGTTGAAATGAGAACTAAAATTCATAATATCGGTACCAGACCTTGTGATTCTGATTTCAATAATAAAACAAGAAAGGCTTGACTTTTTCCTCTCCTACTGTATTCAACTTTTATCTGCCAGTACCTCTTTTTTACCATTACCTTTTGCTTTTATGAATGCATATTTTTAAGTTCTTAAAATTCAGTCTAACAATACTTGCATCCTTCAACGAGGCTCTGCTTTTAACCTGCACATTGTACAATTTTATTTCTTTGATTTTAAAAGACTTACAAGGAGGTCCAATCTCATGCTTGTTCTTTTAATCTCATGTGGCTTCGGTTAGGCTATGAAGTTATTGCGTGTGTGCCAACCCATTCAACCATTTTACCTGCTATCTTGAATGCCTATGAATTGTATTTCTTAACTTGCAGGTATATCCCTTATTATTACATGTAATTTTAGTGAAAGGAAATGTGTAAATTTGAGTTTTCAGTGAATATTTTCTATTAGAACTATTTTTTTAATTGTTATTTGGTAATTGTTACTGTGAAATTGAGACTTTGTATTACATTTTTGTATTTTGTTCTACACTTAGTGATTTTATTTATGAGTTTAAAGCCTCGCCTATTGATATTTAATTTGAGGAAAAAATTAATGATTATTCAAGTCATGATTGGAATCATAAAATATCTAAATCAAAACAATTATGTTATACACATTAACTTTGTATGTCACCTATAGAAATAATAGCAGTTTGATCTAGTTAGTGTACTGTTTTAAAGAGTAATTCCAGCCTTTGTTATGCAAAAATGGCTGCACAGTCCTGATTCGCCCAACAACACCATATATGAATACATATATAAAGTTGAAGTGTCTATGCTGGATTGGGACTATGTGGACTGCATGCGGTAAAAAATATTGGATGAGTGAAAGTTTTCAGTATTAGTACTGATTTCAGTACCGGTATTTTGAGAATTCTCAAAATAAATAACTGTATATGATTTATATGAAATCTGAATTTTTCAGAATTTGAAATTAGATTTTCAGCATTTTCAAACTTTCAACTTCAACCTATGGTATTATACAAAGACTGGAATACACTTGTTGCATGTATTATTGTATGAATGTTGTATGTAATATATGTATGTATATTCTGTATCTATACAGTTAGGTAGTCGTCCCAGTGTGGAAGATAGTACATATACTCCAGTCAGCAGTACATATACTCCAGTCAGCAGCCAACCATCGGTTTCTATGGTAACTAATGAACTTCCACCACCAATTTTACTACCAGAATTCATGAGATTTTCAAGGGTACACTTTTATTACTAACTCTTATTAACAATGGTATTATTACATTGTTTACATTAATAAGTTCACAGTTGCTTGTTACTAATTCTGAATTAAAATACACAATAATAGTTGATTAACTTTCAATACTTATATGGTCTCTATAGTCATACATGTATGATCTATAAAAAGTAATGAGATCAACAAAAAACTGTTTTTTTACCTATTTCTCTTTTCAGACAACTTTTTGAATGATATCAGTTAGCCCATTAAATTACTTCTACTTACTTTTCCCGAAAAATTCCTAATGATCCAATAAGTTATGACCTTTAACTCTAAATCTCCTGCACAAAAGTTTAGTTGAGTGGTCAGCTAGATCTTAGGCAACTATAATTTGTGCAGAGGATTCAGAGTAAACAATTACAACTCGTAGGCTAAAGAAATGTCATCGTTATTTTACGCACTATTTGAACATTTTCTGTATTTTGGCTAATGCAAGAATTTGAAAAAAAAGTTCACATTCTCGAGATCACATGACTATATACCTCGACTGACATCGGTAAATTTTTTCAGGATTACTCAATAGATCTTTACATTTTGACATTTTCATTGTTCTGGAAATATCTTTTTGAATATCTCCATGACTGGTAGTGCAGTATGCCAAAACCATAACTCCATTTTGAAGATTTCTTGTTGTATAAAAGTAGTGATATTGTCATGAGCCTGTTTTGTTGTTAGCTAACCTCTTTGTTATTTTCTGTTTTTAAAATATCAACATCTTTTAAAGTTACCTGAAAAGGGTGTTGTATGTAGGTTTTTAGCAAGAAACTTCGAAATAACATTGATTATTCGTAAAAGTATTTTTATCCTTTGAACACTGAGCCATAAGTCTGTTGAATGCAAGCTTTAAAGGGTTTACCATAATGTTTAAAGAAAACTGAAATCTTGTAAAATAAGTTATCATGTAATAAGGGTAGATCTTCTTGTAAGGAGAGAAATGCTTTAGTAAAAATTGTAAATGCATGAGTGAAAGTTTTAGAATTGACCTAAAGTTCAGAATTTGGGAGACATGACAAATGGTTCTGTTCTGTCTTTAAAGCTGATAAAAGCATGAAATTAATCAAATTTAAGATTTTGAACATGCCCCTTCAAAAACTCTTTAATTTGTGCAAGTACTTGTCTGTAGACTTTTGAAAACATTTAGATAAGTTAAAATGTGAGTCGCATTGATGAGCTTTAGGGGCATTATTAATGCTAGTGTTCTGGTTATCAGCATCTTGCCTTATTTTAACCTGTATGTACATGTTTTCCTTTATCTATTAGATAACTGAAGATCACAGTAAACCTCAACTATCACCAACAAAACCTACAAAGCCAGACATACCAGGATTGTTTATGGGAGCTAGTGGTGACAGTCAGAGTCGTCTAAGTGAAGATTCTAACTCCTCTCCTGATGATTCATCTCAATCAAGATCTCAGTCAAGATTTTCTACATCTGGTAATTTATTCATAGAAATTATTATATCATTGAGTTGCTGGCTGTATGGTGATTTGTTTGTTTGTTTAGTTTAACGCCGTAGCAACACATTATATAGGTCATATAATGGCGGTCAGTCAACCTACTTACTCCTGGAAAGCCTAAATCTCTGGATTTAGCTGTTAAACAACTACTAAGTGCATACTTTCGTCAGTGACTGACAACTGCCCTACATTATTAAAAACCATTGGTAGGAGGGAGAATGGCCGTTGGAATAATTTCATGACCAGCTCCACTAAAGTATGCCCCACCCAGGAATGGAACCCACGACCCCTTGATCAGTAGGCTTGCATGCTACCAATTGAGCATCAATATCAAAATCAAAATAACATACAGTTTTTCTCTAGTTCTTGTAGAATAAAACCTAGACACTTGTTTTGATGTGCTTATCAAATAACTCACCCTTAAGCACTTGATATTTAAATTTGGCTCTTTAAAACTTGTGCCTATGTTTTATTCAACAACAAATAATTTACAACTGTATGTTATTTCTTAATTCAAAAGTCTTTTTCTGGTAGCCTTTAGAAAAAGAACTGTATTCAATCAGTTAGTAATGGTGACTAGATAGCTTGTTTAAGAGTGATTAAAACCTGTATCTGTTGTATGAATTTTTTTGTAAAAAACACAACAAAAAACATGTAGATATGCACATGAGTGTACATACTTAACTATGTCTTGTTTGTTTTGTGCAAATACTCCTCATTCATTCATGGATAGATCAGAGTCAGAGTTGAATGCAAGGTGAATTTATTGTAAGAAATAATGAACTCTTGGGAAAAAATATTGTACTATAGTAAAACCCTATAAATTTGACTTCCTGATGAAGTGTAATATGTAAATCATCAATGTTGTTTAAAAGTGTCTTCACTAAAAGGACATTACTTGTTTATTTTTGTTACCGATATATAACAAGTAACTCATTTCTTTCATTTTAGTTAAAACAGAAGGTTTGACCTCATTTCATGGATTGTTTTCATCTAATACATCAAGTGGTAACCAACCAACTAGCACAGAGACAATGTCAGGGTCATTGCTAGGGGCAACCGGTATCCAAGGAAGTAGTGATTCCAGTAAACATAGATTAAAAAAGAAGAAAAAGAAGAATAAACATAAGCACAAACATAAACATAAACATGATAAAAGTGAGAGGGACAGGACACATGATAGTAAAGATAGATTTAGTTCCACTGGTGTGTCGAGTCCTATGGTTCCCTCAGTTCAATCAATGACCTCTGTGACCTCAATGTCATCATTAGATAACACCAGAGATTCTGCTCCAAGTTCGCCAGAGTTTGAAGTCATCTGATCTTGTTGGGTTAAAGATGTTTGAATTGTTGCTGTGTTTGTATGGCAGAATGATGGCTTCTTTGATGGATAAAGTTTGACATAGAGCCAGTTGTGTGAGGATGTTGCTTTTAAAAAGCGCTATTTGCTTATCGATACTATGAAAATATTGAGTACTGGGAACAAAAGGCTTAATTTTGTTTTTTCATGGTGAATTGCTGTGATGCGTAAAAACATTGTTCATACTTTATCTGTGCAGATGAAAAAACAATATTTTGAGATCTGTATTATGTCAGAAGGCTGCCATTGATTTTTAAAGTAGGTTGCCCAGTTTGATAGCGGTGATGTATTTAACTAGCCTGAACCAAATGCTTACAAGTTGACAGAATCCATATATATGTTGTCAGGGGCAATAGGATGACCTTAATGTTGAGCCCTGCATCTATTGTATAGTCCGACAATATTAACCTGAGCTTGACCTTTATGCAAGAATATATTAAACTCTGTATTTAATGTCTATTTTTGTCTTCGTTTGTAAATCGCACTTTATCAGAAGCTTTCAGCAAAATACACATACTGAACAATTAATTTTGTTTTCATAAGAATGAATACATACTTTGAAACTGTGCTGCAATATTGCAGACTTACATGTTTCCCTATTAACAAAGTCTAACACCAAAAGTACAATAACATGCCATGTTTACAAAATTGATTTATAGTCACATAGGTGGTTATAAACATGTGTATAATCGTATACACGCATACGGAAACTCACAATTTATTGTAAGTGAAGTGTGTAATTATTATAATGAGGTAGTTCAAGCTCAGGTCAATTTTGTCAGACTATAAGCAATTTTTGTTATAAAAGGTAAAATGTAAGACTAACTCAATCATATAGATGTGAAGTGGGATGAATTGTCCACTTAATGGTTAAGGTTGAATGTGTTATAAGTTCCATGATTCTCATTCTTACATCAAATTATTGTTAAGTATTATTTTTAGGGGTTTAATCCCTCTATTCCAGGACCCTCTTTTAACTAGAATTATTTCTTGGCACAAAGCAAGTCTGGTTTAGACGTTTTACTGTATGTTAAATGATATTTTAGTAAATGAAATCATGTGTAGTGAAATAAATTGTACTATATGCTAAAATGTTCTTCTTTTTTTCTAAATTGTGTTAGAATGATACACTTTTTTGACTGGCATCTGCAAATCGTTTTGGTATGGGCCAATCTACTCCAATTTATTTCAATCACTTTTGAGTCTACTTCCAGTACTAAGCAAGCAAGATGAATTCTCCTGCCTGTTTTAGCAGCCCATACAATAGGAATTTGAACCCAATAAATAGCATCATGCTGTAGAACTAAACCTATAATAGGAAATGCATTATAGAAAATGCATGTATATTCTACTCAAACAAAGTCACATTGTTTACATTATAAAATTGTTTATTTCATAATATAACAGCAAAATGACATGTATTGATGATGTAGAAACATAAAAAGAGAAATAATGTATGTACAATGATATGTACCTATTAGTATAGAGAAACCATTATCGATTTCCGTGTTTTAGAATGATAAAAAGACAATCCATGGATGCTGACTCCTCCTACTTGACATTGTGAACCTAAGTTCAGCCCAACATATTCACATTAGGATTGATTGGGCCAAGTCCTGAATTTACAAATTTACCATTTACAAGTAAAGGATTATTCCAGTTTGTAGCATCAGCTAGACCAATGACACAACAAGCTATTGGTGCTCCAGAGTTACCTGTTTGTAAACTGATCGGTGAACCACCTGTACCTAGGTCATCTCTACCTTCATGCATCTGAAATAAGGATATATAAACCGATATTTTCATCGAATAACACAGCATTTCACTGTAAAGCATGAAAGAATTTTTTTAACTAATAATTGTGTTCGTTATTATGACATGTACTTATACTGGTATGTTTCGAATAAGTGGTCGGCACTATTCCATCCATCAAAGGCACTATATTCATACACTAATATTATGTATTTTAGAGCCATGTCAAATGTTTTTGTGGTTAAGTATACATGTACTTTAACAAATTCAAACATTTTATAAGGATCTCACTGCAATCTGCCTCCTGTAATCACAGGAGCTTGACATTTTGTATTGAAGTTTGACACACCTCCCCCTTGTAATAAAAAACTAGTTTTTATTATAAGTGGGAAGTTTTCTTCAAACTACAATATAGAAAGTCAGGCTCCTGTGCTGTAACAAAGCTAGGTACTAATGTGCAAAGCTTGCTAAATCTTGCACATTAAGCAAAGACTAGGGAGATAACACAAATGATGATGCAATAATTATAAAGAACACGTGCATTATTACAGAAATGTAGATGTTGCCTAACATTATGTAGGTAATAAGAAATGGTATAAGATAACAATATGCTTTATAGAAAAGGGAGATAGCTAAAACATTGCAAATGATTGTAGTCAAAGGGAGATAATATAGACAAACGATGCAATGATTAAACACACAAAGGGAGACAAAACAAAAAAGAGTGATTATATAAAGGGAGATAATTAATAAATAATGAATCGTTATCAACGATGCTTGATAAAGAGAACAAAGGAGAAATGTATAAACTTACCACAATGGATCTACCCATAATTCCAGCTTCACCAATTAACATCATATTTTGTACATTAAAGGATGTATCAATGAATCCATCATTACTTTGACGCATATTTCCCAAATCGCCATCATGTCTTACAGTTCTACAATTCAATATGAGAAAATACAACTTTACTTACATCTTTATTTGGTAAGACGGCATTACATATGTCTATGTCAATTTACAATAATCAAAACAAAGGCCACACGAAAGATAAGTGTCTTTGTACCTTTCACAGTTTTTTGTGGTTGATCACGTGACTATATACGTCATACCTTGTTAAATTAGTACATGTACTGGGATAGAGTTAAAAAGGTACAAATCTTATGACTTGTAACATGATGACACCTTTAAATTAAGAAATTATTTTTATGATCACAAAACCAATACTAAATTCATGGATGCGTGCGTGTGTCATGAATACACAGAGAAACAAATATCACACAAATAATGTACTGTAATATAGAAAGCACCAAATGAGCAATGTCATTCGCCCACTAATGGAAACAACAATAGCAGCTGTTAGCGACATTATTTTAGATAGTAGATGTGTCATAGAAACGGAATTAATGGAATTATAAGTATATGAATGAATTTACATACTAAACTCACCTATCTATGGACGCAGGACCTCCGTGTACTGAGAAAGCATCGGCGTCAAAATGAGGTCCAGCATTGTAACAGTTTCTACCAGTATCTCCCCACTGATGCACGTGCATAGCATGCTCAGCGTCGCTCATGGTACTTTGAGGTAATCCCCATGATTGAACACGCATTTCTACAACTGGTGGATTCTGAAACAGAAATTTATGATCAATTTATGGCTTACAAACTGATTCTGGTTGTCCAGCAATGCTTTCTTCTGTGGCCTGAGAGTATTAGTATCATGTATTGACCGTTTAAAAATGAAATTTTAATGAATTCGACATCATGTTCATTATACGTTGGGAATTAACTGTCGAGCAGCAAAATATTTGATCATGCTTGGTTTTGGTTACTGAAAAACCTGTGAACCACGCACAATGTACCGACTGTACTTGAAGGACGCTAACACACCATATTCACGACGTCATGGTAACGTCAGGTTTAATATATTTTACCTATAATTCTAATTCAGTTTTCTATTTATTTTCATGTTTCTGGCTGTACTTGGCATCATGAGTACTCTTATTTTTGTGTACCCTTCCAACGTACAGCTGCCAAACTACGATGATCTAGTTGAAATGGTTGCAGGAAATCTGACCTGTGACCATCTTTTTCATGAACCCAAATGTTATTTGACTCTTAAGTATTATAAGTATATTTTATTTATCATGGACCCTTTACATAGGGTCCTTGGCTCTATTAATGGACCTTAATATTCAACTTACCATTCGCAAGTTCTGTCTTAGATCAACACGACCCTTTACTGGAGAGTAAGTATCGTTAAAATAGCAAGTAGCATATACGTAACTTCCCGTGTTCACAAACGTTCGTGCGCCTGAAAGAAATATGGAATATTGCTTAATTTGTAAGTCACCTGTGATTACTAAAGTTAGGAACACATGTCGCGGGTTTAGCACAAAACGGTCGTAACTTACTCTTTTCTAATATTGAGTTACGACCGTTTTCCGCTAAACCCACGATGTATCATTTTTATTATCTCTCTTAAATAGTAGGCCTATTTATTTTAAAGTGTAGTTCCGCTATATCGACCATATTGGTTTATTGAAAAATCATGCATTTTTGCGAATTTTTAAGTTCCAAATGTTTAATTTGAAGAAAATGTCCTTTATGCATATTAAGACATTCAGCTATTTAGACTATTGATTTTAGTGGTCCTAAAAGTGGAACTTAAGTGTTTTAGGTCTACTTTTGACTTACTTAAAACATTTAGCAAACATTCATTACTTGTTAACATTACATATAAAGTGTATTTATAAATATTTGAGCAGTACAGCTTATTAGTTTTAAATATGTAATCAATTGAAACTTATAACATTTGAATGGCTAGTTCCAAAAGGACAAATATACCATCGTATTGATCTCGTATACCTACATGTACGTCGGGAATATCTAGTTGTTAGAAAAACGTATTTAGATCATATGTGAACAATAAAATGTACTTTCATGTCTTTATTTTACGATGAAACTAGAGTCCATACTCAATACAAGTTTTAATTTGAGTTTTTTTTTATATAAATGAGTTAAATTTAAGTTTAATTAATATAAAACATGAAAGAAGAAGTCGACATTTCTCGACCAATCATATTTCTATGAAAATGTTTAACTTTAAAAACTTACCACCTGGGCCGACTACTGGTCGCATACCCAAACCTGGGCCACCCTGTCCATTTATACAAGAAATCAAAGTTAAGATTAACACGGTTTTTATGTACATTGTATTTTGTAAATTGTTCCTCCAATAAATCACAACAAAATAAAATAAGTGAAAAAATGAAATAGACTAAATCCAATTTAGTTGTTTTGAGCAGAATATCAGTATAAATATGACCAGGTGTACACTTGTTTATTCTTAATTACATCTACATTTGGTATTTTTTGTTGTTGATCATAATGGTGTTTAGAAGGCGGAGTCGAACTTGTTACCACCCTATTGTTGATAACATGCCCAGAAACACGCCCCTTTGTCTTGATGTAATTGATTGGACGCCTACTATGAAAAGTCACGTGCATAAGATATCGCATGTGTGAGTTAATGAACGATGACAGATTGATTTCCTCATTACTAACAAATGACGTTTTACATGTACAAATATCCATGACGATATATCTTAGTACATATTGAACATGTAAACAACCCTGAGGCTATCATCTCAGTGACATAAGTTCGATTGTTATTTCCAGTTATAAATAAAACCAATGTAATCGATACAGTTAATGATCGATTTTATTACTTACTTGTTTTTTGGTTTGTTTATAGTCACTGAAATGACTTCACTAACATAGGAGCGCTTGTGGCCTGAATGGAGGCAGGATTGGTTGTTTATGCACAAAGTTTTATTAAAATACGTGTATGTTACTCCTTATAGTCCGTAATTCCTCAGTCCTATAGATATGACAAATCAAAGTATTGAAATACAGAAAGACTTTCGTGCACATTGAAACCTAACAAATTCATACTAAAGATTACTCCTTTTAACTGTAGATTCAACTACGAATTGAGCAGTGCAAAAATGCGGGCGAAATGCTAATTCTACCCTGTATTACGGACAATTACTATCAGTTCAAAATACAAAGATTTTATTTTCCTCTTCTTCCCATACAAAATCTTGAAGTACAGTTTCCCCTGTACACTTCGTCACTTTGCATACAAATTCTTAAGGTAGTATAATTATGGTTATATACTGTAAAACAACTTAAACTTCAAGTAATACAATGAATGATCGCAGCATCATTACATTAAACAGCTGCAGACATCATCAATATACAAATAATTTTATTGTTCTTATTACATAAACTCCCCAACATGGAATGTAAACCTTTGATTTGCTGTGGTTAAAATAAACACTTCATTGTTCAGCATCTACGTGTGTACTGCTAAGCGTATTAACGAGATTTGACTGACCTCCTTCCACGCGATTATCAAATGATGTAAACACCTGTCAGATTACGGAACTACTTTTATCGCTTAAAAATTGACTGCGTAGTATATCAGAGACACGTGTATCACTCCGCAGGTTTTACTGGTCAGGCATTTGAATCGTCGGTAGTTTTTGACTTGTGGTATAACTTTTAATGCCTTTCGGCGAAATCGCCGAAAGTCTAAAAATCATTTCAAAACTACCTAGAAGGTTCATGATTAGATTTAGTTTCTCCAATGTCCCAATAAACGAAAAATATTGGCCCATGCCTATGATGGGTATATAATATAGTACTCATTATATGATCATTATAATCATGAAATTATTCATTAAATTGCATTTAAAACAGGAAACTATTTCATAGTACAATTGATTGACAGGACACAAGAATAGTTATTATTGTATTTTTCGAGGGCTGAACGAAACACTTTTAGAACTCCCTTTATATATTTTCAAATGGGGGTAGCAGTAGTTTACGTTTAGTCCTCGATTTGCAATATCCTGGAAAATATACAAAAATCGCCAGTCTGTTCAGCCAATTACTGGTAATTAAAAGTGATTGCTGTGTCTGAAGGCGCCTGGAAAATAGTACTCAAATGTGTAATAATACACAATGCATAACACTTGCGAAGGTGTAAAGGCTATTGATGTAGCCGCATTATTTACTGACATGAATGCTGTTTATATAAATTGTTATACGATTATCAAGGCCTCTTTATTCATTATGTTTATAGCATTTCGAGTCATTGATCATAATGCAGAATTAATTAGGTTATATCATAATTAAAATAGTCTAACATTTAATACAAACGTTTGTATATACATACATGCAAATATGTACATGTATACATGTACAGTAAAGTCCCGCTATTATGACCATCAAAATCGAAGGTCTCAATAGCTGGACGGTCTTGATGTTATGATCTTAGCTTTAGGAAGCATTTTTAGGTTAGATTGGGGGTAAAAAGTTTTGGATGACAGTTTTGTCTGGTGGGAAAGAAATACAATATTCTTTATGAATCTAGTTTAGTTTTAATCTTGTAGATTTCAAAATTATTGCGGGATAAGTCTCCTAACACCCCCATCAACAGGACACCATTCCATTACGTACGACACAGTCTGGAACCTGTCTTACATAAGATCTTTGGACTGCATAATAAACTAAATGACTATTAAGTGGGTACAATATGTGCTTTTCTATTTAATATGTCTGTACCAATATAGTTATTTCCACTTAAAATAATTATATTATGTTTATGCTGAATTATGATCGAAACAAAAAATAATTAAAAGTCAATAGTTATATTGATATAATATGATCATTTGTATACCTACTTAGCTATTTAGGAACTAGTTTGTTAAACTACCTTCAAACGATATAACTGAACTTTATAAAGTATACTATGTCACGTGTTTTCAACGCATATTGTTAATACAAATGGAATTTAAAGAGGTGTTGTTTAAAAGGCTTTCATCTTTTAGAGAAATGCGCCCAGTGTGGGACTTTAAATTGGAAAGCGAAATTGCTTTGAATGTTTATTGTGTATTTAAATGTATGATTACATCAATAAAAGATTATTAATTGTTGCATCTAAAATGATCGATGTTGGTTAATGCAATCGAATACATTTGTATTGCAACCAAGAAACGCCATTGTGCTCACAAACTAGTTTACATCGTCGATGCATAGAATAAAGAAACGCTCGTAACATATTCCGTACGGTACTAGTACGGGTGAGGTTATTTTTATCCACTTCTTATACCGGAAGTGACTTACCGATTTGACAGATCCAAAACACGGAAAGCACGGAAATTGCATGCTGCTGTGCAGTGGGTTACAATGTGAGTAAAAACTATTTGCTTATTTACTACAATTGTTTGGTTATTGCATAGTATCTATTTCATATAACATCTAACGTGTGCCATTTAAGAATATGCGACACTCATTGAATCAATATGTGTGCCATGATCTGGCTAATAATGAAATTCCAAGTTCTAATCTAACTGAAACTGAAACTTGAGAGGGTCCTCAAACTACGCCTAACTATGCAGTATTTATGCAGTGTTGTTAATACATGCCCAGGACAATTCCTCCTTTTCCAAACTCTAGGTGTTATTTATTATAATGGCATGACACATTAAAACTTGGATCTAATTCTTTATAATAACAAACTATAAATTTGTGTATAAAATTGACTTGCCAAGATGCAAAATGGTTGAACATGTTGCAATGGATTTGTTAAATACTGATCTGTGATGTTGCAGTTGAAACACTTTATAAAGCTTAGCTTTCATTTATATTTTTACATTTATTTGTATTGTTTAGCAATGTATAGACAATTAGGACTTGATAGTGTCATATTGGCAGCAGTTACCTCCCATTACTCTCTTTCTGATTGTAGATCCTCTGAAATAGGATGCTGGGGAACAATAGTTATTATCCATGATAGAACTTTTTTGTTATTATCCTATGCAAAAGATTAAAAGGTTCAGTGTTTTCCTTTGTTATACTTGAGACAGGTCTTTGTAAAGTAAGTTAGAACTTTACCATGAAGTTATGTGTTACCTAATACTGAAATAAATCTATCTAAGAATGTTATATAGCGATTATTCAAGATTAGTGTGGCAGGGAGCTGCCCCAAGTCTTATTTATCTTCTCCCTGTCATTTTCTGCTCCTCCCTATGCAGATATTTTATTTTTGAATTATCAACCCTCTTATGTGCCTGACCATTTTTTCTGCTTTCCTGTCCCTTTTCTGAGTTCTAGAATATGATCACTTTTATATATATAATAAATTAATAATAGTAGGTACAACAACTTGATTTGGGACAAGATGTTTTGTGCTTTGTTATATGAGTGGTACATATTTAGTTGTGGTAAAGAAACAGAAGTGTGTCGAGATAATGTAAAATCAATTTTCACAAGCATGACCTCTTTTTATTAAATTATTAACTTAATGAGTAGTAGTTTGTGCAGATCACAAGATTACTCAAGCTGAAAATAACTCGATCCACATGGTTTCTTTTCAACGGATAAGTGGGGACAACTCAACTTTTTTGTTTGATTAATTTCTATATTTCATATTCAATGGTACACAGCATTATAATTTATGTGTGCTGAACAGTATATCATAAAATGTCTGTTATTGGACAAGTGAGCAATCTATGGCCTTATATATGCATGAATATGACCCTGTTCTTGTTTATTCTGTGTGGAACCTGGGTTCATTACGTTCATTCATTCCTCATATAATCCTCATTGTCATTGATTGCTACTATTTATCTTGGTATACATACTAGCTGATAGTCTTACTATCTTATATATCTATCCCTGTACACCATAAATGGTGATGTATAATATTGGTATACCAGTTCTACTCATTATACCAGTTCTTCTCATTACACACCAAACTAACTACTTATTAACCTATGACCCTGGTTTTGGAATAACCATTTTGGTCTGCTACTAATTGCTGATAATGTTCCAGGAACAATCCCAAAATCTGCTAATATTCTCGTTCTCCCAAAACACTGGTAGATAAATTGTCTTCTTTTCTCACCATTTACAATGTATTCATTTAGATTACTGTAATTCTTGTCCATTACAACTCTCCTTATAACTCCCCCTGTGTGCTCTTTTAATTAATGGTGTAAGTACACTGGTATAATTACATCTTGGGAAAGATTGACAGCACCTGTGTTAAAGTAATTACTGGTATTAAGAACACCACTGTTCACACTTTATAGTTGTTGTTACGGAAACCCATTAAATCACTGAGCTTCCTTTAGCTGCTATGGTAGCTAGTCTGCAGGCTGTAGAAAATTTTAAAGCTTATTGCTTAATAAATTCAAGATATTTTATTCCAGTGAATATGAAAAGTTTTCAAAACAGCTGTGTTTTCCTGTGTGTATTATATTGCCAACATTTGTTTTGATTTGATTTGATGGCTGGATTATTGCTAACTTACATATATAAAATCACAATAAATGTCATATTTAGGTTCCATGGAGAAAAATGAAGTATTGAATATATTTTATATGATTGATATTTCCCTCTATTTTAGACAGTATTATTTCTTGTATTGTATTATTGTATTGTTTTATTTATTTATGAGGATACTGTTAAGCTCTTCTCTTAGATATCTAGAAAGAATTTCAGAATATTTAAGTTTTATTTTTCTTGAATATTCTTGAATGTATGAGGATATGCTTGTATAGTATCTGTTGTTATTATTTTATGATGAATGTTACTTGGATTGGTTTGGTCAATTGGTAAAACATTCACAAGTTAAGATTTTTGAAGATCAGCTTTGTTTTCAGTTAAATATATTATAGATTTTGAGTCTGTTACTGAAAGCTTTCTATGAATACACTTCCTTAATGATGTCAAAAAGTTTTTACTAGTATCATTCAAGAGTGCAAACCGTTCTATCATTTCTATGCAGTGTAATAAACCTTATGCATACAGGGCTTGATTATTCAGGTTGTCCTATTGCAGGGGTTTGCCCCTGACAACCTATATTGGGGTTTAAATTCCTTGTTAGCCGCCCGGCTAGCTCAGTTGGCAGCACCCAAGTCTACTGATTGAGGGGTTGATTCCTGGACGGGGCATACTTTTGTGGAGCTTGGTCATGAAATTATTTCTACGGCCATTCTCCCTCCTACCTATGATTTTTATACGCCCGTTTTGAAAAAACGGTCGTATTATGTTATGCTGTTGTCCGTCTGTCCGTCTGTCCGTCTGTCCGTCTGTCCGTCTGTCCGTCTGTCTGTCTGTCCGTCTGTCCGTCTGTCCGTCTGTCCGTCCGTGGACAATTGCTTGTCCGGATGATAACTCAAGAAAGGATGAACCTAGGTTCCTCAAATTTTATGTGTTGATAGCCCTTGGGTGGAGGAGGTTCCCTATTGATTTTGAGACCCCAGGGTTAAAGGTCAAGGTCACTGGGACTTAAAATAGGTAAAACTTGTCCGGACAATATCTGAACCACCAATGTACCTAAGTTCACCAAATTTAATGTAAGAGTAGCCCATGTGTCAAAGATGTTCCCTTTCGGTTTTGGGGCCCCTGCGTCAAAGGTCAAGGTCACAGTGGCATCATATGGGAAAAAAACTTGTCCTGACAATAACTTAACAACCAATCTACCTAGGATCACCAAATTTTATGTGAGAGAAGCCCATGTGTCAAGGATGTTCCCAATCGGTTTTGGGGCCCCTGGGTCAAAGGTCAAGGTCACAGGGACATCAAATTGAAAAACCTTGTCCGGACCATAACTCAACAACGCCTGTACCTAGGTTCACCAAATTTTATGTAAGAGTAGCCCATGTGTCAAAGATGGGCCCTATAGGTTTATGGGGCCCCAGGTTCAAAGGTCAAGGTCACAGGGGCATTATATGGAAAAACTTTGTCCGGACAATAAATGAAACACCAATGTACCTAGGTTCACCAAATTTCATGTGAGAGTAGCCCATGTGTCAAGGATATGCACTATTGATTTTGGGGCCCCTGGGTCAAAGGTCAAGGTCACAGTGGCATCAAATTGAAAAACATTGTCCGGGTAATAACTCACTAATGACTGTACCTAGGTTCACCAAATTTCATGTGAGAGTAGCCCATGTGTCAAGGATGTACCTTATCAGTTTTGGGAAAACAGGGTTAAGTTTAAATCTTAAACCAGAAGATATCAAATTACCAAGCTGTGACTTCAAATGTTCTATCAATATGTTTATAAAGTCAAAACGGCAAACAATGAAACACTTGTCCAGACAATAACTGAACCACCAATGTACCTAGGTTCTCCAAATTTTATGTGAGGGTAGCCCTTGGGTAAAGGTTATGCCCTATTGGTTTTGGGGTTCCTGGGTCAAAGGTCAAGGTCACAGAGGCATCATATTGAAAATCCTTGTTTGGGCAATAACTCATCAACTACTGTACCTAGGTTCACAAAATTTTATGTGAAGGTAGCCCTTGTGTCAAGGATGTTCCCAATAGGTTTTTGGGCCCCAGACCCAAAGGTCAAGGTCACAGAGGGATCATATGGAAAAACCTTGTCCAGACAACAACTGAACAACCAATGTACCTAGGTTCACTAAATTTTATGTAAAAGTAGCCCATGTGTCAAGGTTATGCCCTATTGGTTTTGGGGCACCTTGGTCAAAGGTCAAGGTCACAGGGGCATCATATTGAAAAACATTGTCTGGATAATTACTCAACAATGATTGTACCAAAGTTCACCAAATTTCATGTGAGAGTAGCCCATGTGTCAAGGATGTACCTTATCAGTTTTGGGAAAACAGGGTTAAGTTTAAATCTTAAACCAGAAGATATCAAATTACCAAGCTGTGACTTCAAATGTTCTATCAATATGTTTATAAAGTCAAAACGGCAAACAATGAAACTTTTGTCCAGGCAATAACTGAACCACCAATGTACCTTGGTTCTCCAAATTTTATGTGAGGGTAGCCCTTGGGTAAAGGTTATGCCCTATTGGTTTTGGGGCTCCTGGGTCAAAGGTCAAGGTCACAGGGGCATCATATTGAAAATCCTTGTTTGGGCAATAACTCATCAACTACTGTACCTAGATTCACAAAATTTTATGTGAAGGTAGCCCTTTTGTCAAGGATGTTCCCAATAGGTTTTTGGGCCCCAGACCCAAAGGTCAAGGTCACGGAGGCATCATATGGAAAAACCTTGTCCAGACAATAACTGAACAACCAATGTACCTAGGTTCACTAAATTTTATATGAAAGTAGCCCATGTGTCAAGGTTATGCCCTATGGGTTTTGGGGCGCCTTTGTCAAAGGTCAAGGTCACAGGGGCATCACATTGAAAAACATTGTCTGGGTAATTACTCAACAATGACTGTACCTAAGTTCACCTAATTTCATGTGACAGTAGACCATGTGTCAAGGATGTGCCTTATCAGTTTTGGGGAAACAGGGTCAAGTATAAACCTTCAACCAGAAGATATCAAATTACCAAGCAGTGACTTCATATGTTCTATCAATATGTTTATAAAGTCAAAATGGCAAACAATGAAACTTTTGTCCAGGCAATAACTGAACCACCAATTTACCTAGGTTCATTAAAGTCTATGTGAGGGTAGCCCTTGTGTCAAGGATATGCCCTTTTGGTTTTGGGGCTCCTGGGTCAAAGGTCAAGGTCACAGAGGCATCATATTGAAAAATCTTGTTTGGACAATAACTCAACAAGGACTGTACCTAGGTTCATAAAATTTTATGTGAATGTAGCCCTTGTGTTAAGGATGTTCCCAATAGGTTTTGGGGCCCCAGACCCAAAGGTCAAGGTCACAGAGGCATCATATGGAAAAACCTTGTCCAGACAATAACTGAACAACCAATGTACCTAGGTTCACTAATTTTTTTTAGGAGAGTAGCCCATGTGTCATGGTTATGTCCTATTGGTTTTAGGGCCCCTGGGTCAAAGGTCAAGGTTACAGGGGCATCATATTGAAAAACGTTGTATGTGTAGTAAATCAACAGTGACTGCACTTAAGTTCACCAAATTTCATGTGAGAGTAGCCCATGTGTCAAGGATGATCCCTATTGATTTTGGGGCCCCTGGGTCAAGTTTAAACCATCATCCAGAAGATATCAAATTACCAAGCAGAGACTTCAAATGTTCAATCAATATGTTAACAAAGTCAAAATGGCAGACCATGGAAATAATGCTATATTTAATAAGTAAAATGAATTTAGTTCACCAAATTTTATGTGAGGGTAGCCCATGTGTTAAGGATGTTCCCAATTGGTTTTGGGTCAAAACTGGGTCAAAGATCTAGGTCACAGGGGCATCATATGGACAATCCTAGTTCGGACAATAACTAAACAATGATTGTACCTAGGTTAACCAAATTTTATGTGGATCAGCCCATTTGTCAAGATGTAATGTGTTGATAGCTCTTTGGTATTTGATGTTCTCTTTTGATTTGGAAACCCCAGGGACAAAAGTCAAGGTCACAGGGACTTAATTCATATTGAAACATTTTCCGGACAGTAACTCAATAATAATTGTACCTACATTGTAGGTTTTCCAAATCTTATTTAAGGGTAGCCTTAATGTCTAGCATATGCCCCTTTGGTTTTAGGTCCCTGTGTTAAAGGTTAAAGTCAAAAGAAAAATCATGAGGAAAAACCTTGTCCAACAACCAACTTTACCTAAGATCACCAAATTTTATGTATCAATACTCTTTGGGTCAAGGGCGAGAACTTTTGGTTCTGAGGCCCCAGGGTCAAAGTCACTGGAAGTTTGTATGGGAAAACTTTGTGTCGGTGATAAATCAACCATGGCTGTACCTAGGTTCTCAAAATCTTTGCTTTGGATAGCCCTCCTGTTAAGAATGGGACCTATTCTGAGATCCTGGGGTCATTGGTCAAGGTCACAGGGACTTTATATGAGATAGAACACAGCATGGACTGCACACGGGCGTATAATGCCCCGCCCAGCGGAGCTCTTGTTAATTATGTAGGGCAGTTGTCAGTCACTGATGAAAGTATGCACTTAGAAGTTGGTTAACAGCTAAATCCAGAGATTTAGGAGGAGTGAGTAAGTTGACTGACCGCCGTTATTTGACGTATACAATGTGTTGCTACGGCGTTAAACCCAACAAACAAACAAAACTCCTTGTTACACTAGTAAACATTTGGTTTCGTAAGTACAATATATAGTTGTTCAATTTGGCAACCAACTTTGAAATTAATGTTGAGCAGTGTACATATGATATAGGTCTTTTATAGATCAGGACTAGGCTGGACTCTTAAGTTTAAAATACTATGAAATACTATCTGCCTTGAATACTATTTGTTCACTTGCTTTGGTGGATCTTAAAATCTTAGCTATAACAGACATTGTTAGTCCATCAAAGTAGCCATTTTGTTTCCAGTCTCAGAGAGTGTTAACTACTGACTGTGTTCAGACAATGTTGATTATAGTACAAGAGTAAAGAAGTGTCATTATGCCTAGAGCAAAGTATACTTGGAAAATCTAACTATGTTGGTGAAGACTGTGAACAGCTTGTAGACTCGTAGAGTCTTGGATAAACTAACAGAATTATTTATTATACAGTTCCTTACAAATTTTAACAGTTTACATTTTTTATTTCTTCACTAATATGAAGGAGGCATGCTGTACTGTAGATTGCCTAGTTTTAGTGCTGAATAGTTTTAAATTGCTTAAGTCCTAATTTTTGTTGTTGCAGTCTACAAAATTAGCGGGTGTCCGATTGCCCAGGACAACTACATTTTAGTTAGGGCAACCAATAATTCCTTTTGGACAACCAAAAATGTACAAACTAGATATAGTACAGTCTTGCTACTAAAATGACCTGTTTGGACAACAACTTTCATGTCCTAATTTTGTAGACTGTTGTTGTTATTTACTTGAAATTGTTAGCAATTTTTTGTGTTCTGATTACAATTCCAAGTTTAATTGATTAAGAGTTAACACTTCAAATCTCTGTAAACTCTCAATGAAGAAGTGTAAAAAAAGTATTGGGTAATTGCATTTTATAGTCTAAGTTTCATGCTTATGCACGTTCACTGACTTAACAGCTATTTACCCTGGTCATTGGGCTACTGATATCTATCTATCAATCTCCCTGGGGAGTTTTTTAACTCCGCTTATTGCAGCTTATTACACTTGGTGAAATGGAATTATACAACCCTCGCAAGTACCGATTTACACCTGGGTAAGTGAAGCAATCACAGGTAAATTTCTTGCTCAAGGAAATAAGCAGTGCCCTTGGTGGGGTTCGTACCCGGGACCTCTCGATCCCTAAGCGCGCTTCCTACCACTGGACTACTGCTCCTACATAAAGTAGGTGGGTTTGAGCCCAGCCATTGACTTATTATGGCTGACTTTATTAGAGAAAGTTGGCAGTTGCTTATGAAGGTTGAGAGTCTATATACATTATGCATTACGGAATACAAGGAATGGTGTTTTGATGAAACTAGGTCAGTCTACCTCATAGGACACGGATATTTGATGAAAAATAACATAATTTTTTTTGTTTATAATATATGACACAATATGCTTCTTGTTCAAAATGTTTGAAGTAAAGTGGAAGTTCATGGTGTGTATTAAATTGGTTTTGTCTCACTATTGGTCTTTTAAAATAAAACAAATCTCTTCAAAATAACAATTTTGTCAAGTTATACATCTTCTGATATAGATTCATACACTTCAAATTATTGTGAGTTTCTATCCATACATAATTGGATCATAAAGTATAAAAACTTTACCACCTATAAATTTCTAATGTAAAAGTGACATGTGAATCGTGTGGGGGTAATATATAGATGCAAGTTTCCTGGTAGTTGTGTTCAATATAACATAAGCTTTTGTATGTGAAGCAGGGGCGGATCCAGGATTTTTTTCTAGGGGGGGGGGTCCGAACTTTTCTAGGGGGGGGTCCGAACCTCGAACCACAACCACATTATACACATTTTGCAGAAAAAATGCAACATATTTATAATAATAACAACATAACCATAAAATCTATGTTAAGCACCGAGAAAATTGCTTTACGCTACTTAAAAATGACTTACAGACAAGAAATACACTAATGGACGGGTACATTTCCCAAATTCTAGGGGGGTCCAGACCCCCCCCCCCCTGACCCCCCACTGGATCTGCCTATGTGAAGTACAAAAGTTGTATACCTGTGAAAACATCTTGATATACAGTATTTCCTATCTTGTAAAAAACAAACTATGCCAGACATGCCTTCAGAACTTGCCTTGAAAGTAGTGAGAAAAACAGAAACATTGTTTATTGATACTCTGGTATCTATTGTCATGCAAAGATGAATTCCTATAGTAAGAGACATTGGTAATGTCACAATCTTATCACAGACTCGTCTTTGTAATAAAATTATTCTGAATGTATATCAGTCACTTACAATTATTCCGAGCACTATAATCATTATTCTATAGGCTGGAGTTTTATTTTATTGAATTTTACATTATACTATACTTTGTATTATACTAATTTGTAATATAGAAGCCTGGATCTGGGTTAACTGATTGGTTTTTTATACAGCCTAGGTTTAAAATTTTGTAGCTCCCTTGGTTATGAATTTAAGGGGTTGTGGGTTCAATTCTGTGGTGGTGAAATATTTTCTATGGTCATTCTCCTACTTACCTCTGTATAATGTATTGCAGTTGTCTCTAATTTTTGTTTTACTTAGTTTTTTGTGTTTTTTTTTACTGGGTTTAATGCTGTGTGTTAACTAGGGATGCGCGATAATACCGGTATACCGGTATATTGCAATACGTTTCAAACACAATACGTACCGGTACGGTCCCGCAATATATCGCGATATTTTTATCTTAATGTAACAGACTAATAGTAAATACTCGATCCTGTTTTGCATTATTTGTGGACGCATTTGACCGGAATCTATATCAATTTTAGTTTTCCTTTGAATTTATTTTTAACATAAAGGTCTAGTATAAAGGATTGGCATATCTACCTGTGACGACTTTAACATTAATTAGAGGGGGTTGAACTGATGAATATTTTTTATGAATTGGCATTGAGTTAGGTACGAAAAGAATATGTTTTCATAAAATTTAGTCAATATTTTATTTCAGTCTTAACGTTTTGTTATTTTGTACGCGTACGCATTTTTGCTCTTAGCCTTTGTTGGCCGCCTTTTCTCCCTATATCTATATGGTCTGCCTAATGCGTCCACCTTTAAGACTTAGCAGTGATGTCCATCTATATACATATATATGTATTAGAGCTTTACTTATATGACAATGAATGAAAATAGTGGCACTTATAGTCTCTTAAACTAATGCCAGCTATTAGAATATAAGAAATTATTCTGCAATGTGTTTAACACACCCTTTGAAACGTTTAAATTCTTTCAATAAGTTGTGTAAGAAATATATCACTGAACAGGAATTTTGTTACATCTTTTGTCCTTATTGTTCTAAAAATAAATAGCTATTAATCATTCTGAACCCCTATGAAACTAAGTACTAAGCAAAACGTGCACACTTACCAGTACACCTCCATGCATACAGTATACTACAGTGGATGCTTTACCGGAGGCAAATCAGAGGAAGCTCTATGTGGCAATGGGTTAATGCTTCATAATTATTATGTTATTCACAATTGGCATGCTGACGCTATCAGTCTATCAGCACAGTGTCGCAAAGGAACATTTGATTTAAAGTAAGATTTGTAATAATACTTATTTGCTGGACAAAAGTTGAGTCTTAAATGTTTGCAATAGCTTAAATAAAGCTACAATGAATAATTGTGTTGAATCTTCATATTGTCAGTAAAATACAAGCATGGGTGCTGAAAAAGCTTATGTTCTAAACTCCCAATATATCGCAATACGTATTGCAATACACTGTTTGATATCGCAATATATCGCAATACGAAATTTGCGGCGATACCCATCCCTAGTGTTAACACAATTGAGGTCACTTTATGGCGTCCAGCTCACCTAACCTTAAGCTTCCTGGACCCTTGTCAATAACAAGTACTCCCCTACTCTTCCACAAAGCCAGAAACTTCTCCATATTATCTAATCAATGGAGGAAAATTGAAATTATTGTCAAATTTTCATGGAAGGGTATAACCCCGGGTGGGATTCGAACCTGTACCTCCTTCGGGACATGAGATTCCAAATCCCGGCGTGCTACCAACTGCGCTATCGACCCGGGTTTTTTTAACTTAGTTAGAAACCTTTCACATTAATTGTATAGAAACAGCACAAAGTGAAACTAATGAATTGCAGGATGTTTTACTGTCTCTGCAAGATGGCTGTATGAAATCCTTATGGGGCATACCCTGTAGATGTTGCAAGCTGGTTCTTTTACAGGCTCAATTGTCTTGGATCTGTAAGCTATTTTTGGAATTCTGATGACATAGTGCCTCTATGTTTGGCACTGTATCAGCATCTCAAGTCTCTCTTAAATTGAACAAATTTTATCTTTAGTGTAAAAATTATACAGTGTTAAATTGTTAAACTTTCAACTTTAAAATAAAACTTTTATATCTAAGTATTAAATTAGCTGTGTTTTAAGTCTCTATTTTAAGAAGCTTCCTGAGCAGTCTATTAAGTTATTCACATTTGATGATGTCTATTGCTTGTAAAGTATTAGATTATAAATGATATTAAATATGTAGAATTCCATGTTAATGTTTTATGATGTATGTTTATACCTCTCCAGTATAATCATAAATATTTGTATACTAAGCTACTAATGTATTCACCAGAATGTATGACTTTGACATTTCTCTTTGAGAGAAAGTTTTACATTGTGTGCCAAAACATTGAAGAGTTTTTGTTTTTCATTGTTGATGACTACTTTGCTATGCTAAAACATTTTTTAAAACTACATGTATTTAAAGTTCTAATGTCAATTATATAGTATGCTATTTTTGATACATTAGTACATCAAATTGTTTCGTCTTTGATTTGTGCAACTTGGATACAATCTGGTATTCTAGCTTTTAATTGGCTGTACAAGTTTCAAGGTTAGTTGAAAAAGGTACTTGATTATAAAATGGATGCGTGGGTGATCAAAAGATGTTTGTAAAATAAATATGTCATTTTGTATGAAATGTAGTGACTTGCTGTAGTATAAAGAGTGTAGGTTTATAGTTAGTATGTATGGTATAAGGCATATTTGCATCCTTCATTGAACATAGCTTAATCATCCAGATACATATATTTCAGCCAGTTATTGATGGTCTGAATATCATTATTAATGTAATAATTTGTGGTATGTGAGATAAACTTTGCTTGTAGCTTGATTTTTTTACATTAATACGGCTTGGAGGTTATAACTGGTTACAGCTTTTTTTATGTAAGTTGACTAAATATTTTATTACCTTGTAATTGGTGGGTCAGTGCAAAACTTAAGTCATATTGCATGTAAATTAAGGAGGATGTAGTCTAGTTTTGCACTGATCTGTCAAAATGTTTTTGTTGTTTAAAGTATTTGTTCATGGGCACGTTCCGCAAGGTGATCACTAGCTAGCGCTTCGTCCCCTGGTACCCTCGATTTGGTGTCACATAGTGAATACTTTTGGTGCAAGAAAGGTACCAGAGGACACGCTATCTAGCGATTTCCTTGCGGAACGTGCCCCATGTATGGCTTTCTTGGTCAAGTGGTAAAGATCATTGTCTTTGAATTACTGTGTAACCTCTCACTGGAAGAAGTTTTTGGTTTCCTACCAAGCTTGGCATGGTTCTTTGTGATAGATTATAACAGGCAATGGCTTATGGGTAGTAGGAGGGTGCATCAAACTGGTGTACTTATTTTTATGTCTCTGACTGCTGAAAGCACATATACCTGTGGAGCAGTTGTCAGTCACTGACGACAGTATTTACACAGTGAACTTGGTTATAAGTTTGGGTCCAGAGGTTTAGATCTGTATGAGAGAAGAAAGACTGACCATCACTATATGACTAAAACTTTGTTAAAATGTAGCATTAAGCATAGTACTGAATTATGTTTTATATTTAATAGTTCTGAATCAATTGCATTTTGGGTGGTTTCTGTATTTTGAATTCTCAAAGTTGTTGGTTTTCTTTTAATCATTACTTGTCTTGACATTTCTGATAAAAAATCACTTGTTTATGCAGCGTACATTGGCATTGCTTGTAAGATAGAAGTTTTATTTAAATCTTATATCATACAAACAATTGATAATCTAATGGTGATACATTTTTATTGCAGAAATAAATTACGTTTGCTGATGTTTTATCATACAATTTAATATAAGTGGTACTTAAATATAGGTAGTACTAAGCTTTCATGCATAGGTACTAAATCATGAATGTAAAGCACAGGTGATTTAATCAGCACATCAAAACTTATCTTTAAAAAAAATGTGTGGCACTTAAGGCATGTTGGTCTCTGAGTAGTAAGGTTGATGGAATTGCCAGTTTTTTAGATCCCTCTTGTTTTTTAAGAACTGTCTTATGCAGATGTTGGATTGAATTAATTATTCATTAAGTGAATAAGACTCACTTATTATGAAAGTTGCTACAAACATAGCTACCCTGCAAGGTGAGGTGACGTATAAGGCTAATTTTATTAAAAAAATTGCTATAAACTTAGCTACCCTGCAACATGTATAAGACTCATTATATTTTGAAAATTGCTTAGCTACCCTGCAACGTGTATAAGACTTATTTTATTTTGAAAATTGCTACAAACTTAGCAACCCTGCAACATGTATAATAATAATATGATACTGTAGGAACAGTATGTACTTGTATTTAAATCACTCATCATAGACATCGTGATAAGCATCAGCTGTTGGTCTCAGTTTTTTGTGTGTATGCTGAAGTAATTTACTATTTCTTCTGGAAACAGTAATTTTTACAATCTGCAGGTTGATAATACAATGTTTTTTACACCATGTAATTAAAGTTTCATTCTGAGAGAGCTCTTCTACTTCCACAGGCATTTTTTTCATCATTATTTTGTGATATTCCATGACAGTGCAGCTCTAATTGAAACATTCTTACATAACTAATGAGGGAAATGTATCTTTATTTAAGGCTCACATGGGGCTGCATTCCCATCTTAACTTCACTAAAAAATGAAAGTACATGATATTTTTAATTTGAAACATTGTACATGACAAAATGTGGCATTAATTGTTCATGACTAAGTATAGCTTATTAACATGGCAAGATAGAGCTAAGCCAATGTATATGACAAAATATGGCTTAGCCATTGTGTATGAAAAAATATGGTATGTGAACATAGCAAAATATAGCTTAGCCATTGGATGAGACAAAATATGGCACGTTAACACGGCAAAATATGGCTAAGCTATTGTATATGACAAAATATGTCTTAGCCATTGTATATGACAAAATATGGCAAGTTGTACATGACAAAGTATGGCAAGTACCTTATACATAACAAAATATGGCAAGTTATACATGACAAAATATGGCAAGTTATACATGACAAAATATGGCAAGTTGTACATGACAAAATATGGCAAGTTATACATGACAAAATATGGCAAGTTATACATAACAAAATATGGCAAGTTGTACATGACAAAATATGGCAAGTTATGCATAACAAAATATGGCAAGTTATACATGACAAAATATGGCAGGTTATACATGACAAAATATGGCAAGTTATACATGACAAAATATGGCAAGTTATACATGACAAAATATGGCAAGTTATACATGACAAAATATGGCAAGTTATACATGACAAAATATGGCAAGTTATACATGACAAAATATGGCAAGTTATACATGACAAAATATGGCAAGTTGTACATGACAAAATATGGCAAGTTATACATGACAAAATATGGCAAGTTATACATTACAAAATATGGCAACTTCTACATAACAAAATGTGGCAAGTTATACATGACAAAATATGGCAGGTTATACATGACAAAATATGGCAAGTTATACATGACAAAATATGGCAAGTTATACATGACAAAATATGGCAAGTTATACATGACAAAATATGGCAAGTTATACATGACAAAATATGGCAAGTTATACATGACAAAATATGGCAAGTTATACATGACAAAATATGGCAAGTTGTACATGACAAAATATGGCAAGTTATACATGACAAAATATGGCAAGTTATACATTACAAAATATGGCAACTTCTACATAACAAAATGTGGCAAGTTATACATGACAAAATATGGCAAGTTATACATGACAAAATATGGCAAGTTATACATGACAAAATATGGCAAGTTATACATGACAAAATATGGCAAGTTATACATGACAAAATATGGCAAGTTATACATGACAAAATATGACAATTTATACATGACAAAATATGGCAAGTTATTCATTACAAAATATGGCAATTTATACATGACAAAATATGACAATTTATACATGACAAAATATGGCAAGTTATTCATTACAAAATATGGCAATTTATACATAACAAAATATGACAAGTTATACATGACAAAATATGGCAAGTTATACATGACAAAATATGACAATTTATACATGACAAAATATGGCAAGTTATACATGACAAAATATGACAATTTATACATAACAAAATATGACAAGTTATACATGACAAAATATGGCAAGTTATACATGACAAAATATGGCAAGTTATACAATGACAAAATATGGCAAGTTATACATGACAAAATGTGGCAACCTATACATAACAAAATGTGGCAACTTGCCGCATTTAGTTGAACATGACAAAATATGGCAAGATTTAGTGACTCGTGGATATGACAAGTTCTACATGACAAAATATGATGTTGTATATGACAAAATATGACGAGTGTTACATGACAAAATCAAAGACAACACCTACAATATTGTAATGTACATGTTATTCATTTTCTCCCATCAGTTTATCGGTATATCTTGCTATCAGAAAATTACTTGTCTATGATGTATGTATTTGTAGTTTACAAGAGTTCTGACATTTATTTTGATTTATACTTTGGTCATCAATTTTATAAAATGTGATGGTTACTTCTTCTTTTTCTCTCTATGAATCATTAACTGTTAGCTTCCTGGAACAGGAAGAACATTTCTGTTACTGGGTAAGTGCTCTCAATACATTTTTGTTTCTTCTTCCACTGATAGCTGTGGAATCAATGCTAACCTGATAAAAGATTTTCTGGAAAATCGTATCACTGATTAATGGATGGAAAAGTAGGTTCTTGAGGGGGTTTTAGTTCAAAAATATTTTTTCAAGAAGAAAAAGACCTTAGCGCTGAATTATAAGCTCACCTGAGACTTGAATGGTTTTATTTGTGTTTGTTGTTAATTCCCATTTGTCTGTGAAAGGTTTTTTTTAATGTAGCTTTTTATATAGAGAAATTGTTTAGCTCAATTAGATTTCTATTTAAACTATTTTATACTTGTTAATGCATTTGTATGAAAGCTAAGAGATGATGACTTATCCAGGGATTAGTTGTTAAATGTTTTGTTTTGTATTAACTCTCAATGTATGCAAGATATTCTAGGTATATATTCTGTTAGTATTTATAATTCAAAGGTTTTTTTGTATGCTGAATTTATACACACATTATTACAGGTGTAGTTTGTTGTTGCATTGTTGTTTTCTTGTTGTTTTCATCTAATAGTAATTATCATCTCTCTTGGGCACAATTTGTTCAGGATGAGCTATTGTAGTCATTAATCCAAAGCAGAACTGCACTGCACCCAGTGTCTATTTCCCCTGCCATTTAATATACTATATTCGGAATTCAAATATTTGGGTTTTCCCCTGTGGTACAAACAAACTTGCACCATTTCAATGAAAATTGTATTATGTGTACAGTTGCAAAAGCAATTAATGCAATAGGATTTTATCTGTTTTTCGTACTTTTCGGCAATAATGTGTAACAAACTTTGTATAACCTCCTGTGCATGGACTGAAAAACCCTATAAATTTGAATTTGAATTAGATCTATTGCTTCTTCTTATACAGAAATAGTGCCTTTTAAACATCATCTCACTGAAGCATCATGTCCCTTAGTTCTGTGTCTTACCATTTTCTGTGTAATCTTGTGGTAAATACCTCTGTGATTTAAGGAATGATAAAACACAAGTATAATGTGTGGTGGTGCTTGGCGATATTAATGTAAATATATTATACTTATATATCAATCTGTTTTAGCTTGATTTATTATAGAAAAAGTTATTACAACATATATTAATCATTGCCACATTTGCTACTTGGTTTGGTGTACTTAGCATTAGAAAAGATGAAAGTTTCTTGTTCATAGGAACTCAGAGACTGGTTTTGAATTGTATTCAAACTAGAGCTGGGTACCGCCAGGAAATTTTTACCACCGTAAACCGCAGTTTTTTACTAAATACCATGGTATTTAAAATGGCTATTAAATAAAAATGCACTTTTGAGAAGATCATTTATTAAATTTTGAAAACACGCCAGTCCTTATTTAAGGGTAATAGCTATAACAACTTAATAATTCTTCAATTTTTAAGTTTTTACCCAAATTTATCGAAAAATTTTGATGGTATTTCATAATCAAATAACTTAATGTATGACTCAGACGACCGTTGATTTCGCCACCCCTGCTGACATATGTAACATGTAAAACCAGTATCACGGATACTGCTCGCTTACCAGAAAGGAAGTTAAGTTATTCGATACCGGTATTTCCAAAAATACCACGGTATTGTACCGCGAGATAAAAAACCATGGTTACCGGTTTACCGGTAATACCGCGCACCTCTAATTCAAACTAATACAGAACTGACTATTAGTTAGGTCACTTGTCAACTGTTGCTCATAAATGCTGAATTATTTTAACTGTTGTAACAAACCTTTTATTATAATGATAACAGATTGTACTTAGGCAAAAAATTCAAAATGACTTTTAAACTTTATTAGTCTCTCATTCTAATGAAATGAATGCAGTGTTTTAATGGAATTTTTGTAAAAAATATATTTCTTGACTTTATACACATTGTTGATCATGGTAAAAATTAAAACTCGGCTTAACAGAGAATTGACTATGTTTTAAGCAAATCATAAAAAAGTTGCATGTTTAAAAGGTAAGCGTATTCATGTCTGACTATATGGTGTTTATTAAATTATGTTTGTCTTGATACAGATTGTTTGAAATGGCCGACTCTTGTCAATATATGATTGATTGTTTTGTCAAGTTATAAATTATCAAGTATAGCTTTATACACCATTACAATTTTATATAATGGAATCAATTCTTAAGTCTATTAAGACCTATATCTTGGGTTTAGCGCAAAACAGTCTTAACACAATATAAGAAATGAGTGAATTACAACTGTTTTGCGCTAAATCAATAATATACTTGAAACTTATATCTTATAGCCTGTAAAAGACCTTTATACTTGAAACAACAATTTGATATGTACTATCTATTACAAGAAATATTTCAAGTAGGCTGAAGTAAACCATATTATAGATAGAAACATTATACCACCAAACTGTTATTTCTCACTAAGTATTTAATACTATTGATTAAACTACATCAAAGACAATCTATGATATAATATAAGTGTAGACAAACATCTATATACTACATATATTATAATGGCCCATTTGAGAAGGCTTCAGGATATTAGTATATTACATTGTATCCTGTGAGTTTATTGCCACATCTTTGGAATTATCTCTCCAGTATATCATTGCTGGATGCTTCAGACTCTCAGATAAAATAGAAACCATTAAATCAAGTCTTATAACCAAACTGTATTATAGAAAACCAAAGGAGAAAGTCATAAAAGATTCCTGATACACTCCATTAAATAATTATACTATTTCTTTCCCAGAGACACAGAAGGAAATATCTCTGTAGACAATTTTAATTACAAATTTTGGTGTTATATTAAAGACATATACAATGAAACACTGTTCATATATACCATAACCCACCTGGTTAACTCAGTCTGTTGTCACCATTCAGTGTACTGTGAATCCAGGCAGGGGTAGTCAAAGTTTAAACCCCTACAGACTGTTTTTTGCTCACCTGAGCACAAATGTTTTAAAGTGCTCTAAGTGAGCTATTGTGACTTAAGTCTTGATTGGACATTTAAGCTTGGGTGTGTGTATATGTGTGTCCATTGTAAACAATTTGGTTTAAATTTTTTGTCAAGATCTTTAAGGCCTAAGAGTTTCCATATTTGGTATGTGGCATCATCTTAAAGTCCTCTACAAAGAGTGTTTGCCATGGCTGTGGCGTAGTGGTTAGCATGTCTGACTTCGAATCCGGAGATGGCGGGTTCGAAACCAGGTCGCGGCAGGTCATGCCCTATACATGAGTTGTCCGCCTCGTGGTAGGGTAAGTTAGTACTGGTGATAGAACAAGTGTCCAGGAAACCTATAGTAGGAAGAGCTGGCCGTCGTGTATATGACCTATATGTGTGTTGAAATTGCGACGTTAAAAAAAACCCAAAAAACAAAAAAAGAGTGTTTAAATTACACTCATGGTGTCAATATCAAATTCATTTTAAACTCAATATAGATCTTGTTGTTATATATCTACAATGATTATTCACTTCAGCTCTGTGCAACCTTCCTGAAACATTAGTGGCTGCCTTATAAATGTATCTTTTTGATAACATTGTTGTGCTGCTTGTGTGTGTCTTTTTTTATAAAATATCTGAACAACACATTATTTGAGTTGCCTAGCAAATGCTCTCTGAAATCCAATTAGATTGTTATATTTTTTTTGTATTTTAGATAAGAACATGTTTTGATGCTTTCTCTTCATACCTGTCAGATATTTGATTGTTACAAAGCACTAACTCGTGACGTAGTATGTAATTTATTTATTCAAAGTTCCCATCCATCTTCTACAAAAAGTATGCTGGCATGTCAGATTAAACACTTGTATGCCCTGTCAGGTTAGATTTGATTATCTTTCCATAATTTCATGTTTTCCACGATTTAAAACTCTTTTTGGAATATTTTGATTCATATTAGGAGTTCATTTTTACAAAGTTAAGAACACCTCTGTTTATTTTAACTTGGACTTTTTTATGAAACATTACTGGGACAACTTGGTAATTTTGTAAAACAATTTTTTTCATGCATTTTTAGCGTGAATATTGGTGGAATATTCAAGTTATTGCAGTCAATTATGATTTGGCATCCTTGTGGTTAAGTTTTTGCATGTTAACTGGTATCTTTGTAATTACTAAACTAGTTAATTATGTTTACATATACATTGAGGAATGTATAGCCTGTTAGAGTCGCGATTGTAATTTTGTTATTGTTATGGAATACTTTGATGGCCAGATTATTTTTTGTGCTTTTATGGTAATTCTAATCAAGACATGGAAAAGTGTGGTTTAAAATCTGCTTCCATGTACATGTACATGTTCAGCGGACTTTACAATCTTGTACCATAACTCCTGATCATTGAAATCTCCTTCAGACAGGGGATCCCTCACAGTACCGGCATTTACACCTGGGTGGAGTGGAACAATTAAAGGTTAATTTTTTGCTCAAGGGAGTTAGATGATTTTTTACCGGCTAGCTCAAATATGCTGTATTGTCTATCATTTGAAATGTGAATTTTAATTGGGTTATGGATCAATTCTGTGACTCGACAGCTAGTGTTTCTTAACAAGTGTTAAAGACAAGGTTGTACTGTATCAATCCTTATTTCTCAAAGATTTTAATTCTGAGTAAAGCTGCTCTACATAAAGAATGTATGTTTACTGAGTACATAAATATGACAAGAAAACAGAGAGAACAGCATATCGTTAAATCCTAATGGTGGATGCATAATTGAGCACTTATGGTTCAATCAATACAACTTACATCAATTTAATATAGATTTTTTCTGTTTTGAATCTATAGAGATCTTGGAGAGAACAATTCCAGTGAACATAAAGTCTTGTAGAAACAATGCATTGATCAGTTAACAATACTAAACATTCAGTTAAAGACTCGTAACAATTATAACTTTAACTTGCTGCATGTTACAAAAGTCATATTCGTCCAATTATCTTCTTTACTCATGCTAATATTTAAAGCTGCCCATTCTTAGATTTCAACTTAAATATCAACTTTTGTATAGAAACATTTTGGAAGCAGTGAAGCGTTTTGATAATGATAATTTTAGTGCAAGTTGACATACCACTGTTTAGATTTCAACTTAAATATCAACATTTGTCCAGAAACATTTTGGAAGCAATGAAAAAGACTGTTCTAATAATGATAATTTTAGTGCAACTGTAAAATGATGATTTTATGCATAAAACCCTACTCTATCAGTAAATGTATTGATGATTTTAGTGTGTTTTTTGTTACTTTTATTATATTAATTCCCACAATCTTAAAGTCAGTTTGCTTTAAAGTTTCTTTACATTTAAATACCCTCACTATTACAATGTAGGTAATTTCAAAATAACAAAAAAAATAGCAAATTCTGAGAGTGAATGACTTTCATTTTTTAAAATTTTTTTTTTTGTCAATTATACAGAAATACATTTGTGTTGCTATGGTGATGCACATTCAGGTATATTGTCTTAATGTAAATTTTGACAGTACACGCATGTATATGAAAATAATGTTAAGTTAAGTTCAACAATTTGACCACTAGAATTTTCATGACCCTATCGCAACAAATATTATTTTTGTATTATTTCAGCTTTGCTGTAAGGGTATTGAAATTCCGTACAACAACTTCAAATGAAACTTAATTTTCATCTTAGTTTTTTTTTCTTTAAAGTTTCTTGAAAATGTGAATTTTCCAGAGACTAGACTTAAAACCTTAGTAAACTAATTGAGTAGAAATTACATTAAAAGTTAAAGAGACTAAGATGATTAAAGACAAAAGTCACATAATGTCTTTTAGGATTATATCATGTAACCAACGCACTCACTATGTAGCTGTTTCAAAATGTTTTAGCATGTCTTAAAGTCAATTACACTTGTTTCAGGGGTTACATGAATTCATTTAAAACTGGGAGATAGTCAAGCTTAATCTCTAATGTGATTTTACACACAATCTGACTTTAGGCTTAAATATTTTCTCGTACTGGAACTGTTGTTGCTGCATTCGTTGCATAGCAAAACTAGAAATTATAAGTTTAATATGATGTTGCTCCAAATTTATCGTCTGGCTTCATAATCATAATACTTTGACAAAAATGTTAAATGAGGAACAACAGGTCTATTTGTTTGTTTGTTTTTGTTGTGTTTAACGCCGTAGCAACACATTGTTCCTGGAAAGGCAAATCTCTGGATTTAGCTATTAACCATAAAAGTTTTTCGATTCTTTTAGGATTAACTAGTTCTAAAGTAGTAATCATAATAGATAAATCATCTGCAGAAAAGAGTCCAGCTTTGACTTGACTTGATGGTAAGCTCTGTTGTGTAATTGCTTGTTAAGATATATATGCAACATTAAGTCTTCTTTGACTTGACTTGATGGTAAGCTCTGTTGTGTAATTGCTTGTTAAGATATACAAAATGTATATGCAACATTAAGTCTTGTATTCCACTCCCTTTCAAGCTAGCTGTAATGATGACAATTGTTATGTTTCTGCTTAGGTCTCAAAATGTTCTTGGTTCAGTCTTTGTCAGAGTCTGGTAGACAATAGATACCAATATCTTTATTAAAAGGGAACGTGGGTTTGATTCCAGGGCGGGGGCATACTTTCATGGAGATTGGTCATGAAATTATTTCTACGGCCGTTCTCCCTCCTACCAATAATTTTTAATTGTGTAGAGCAGTTGTCAGTCACTGACAAAAGTATGCGCTTAGTAGTTGGTTAACCGCTAAGTCCAGAGATGTACCCTTTCCAGGAACAGTGAGTAGATTGACTGACTGCTGTTATATGACCTATTCAATGTTTTGTTATGGCATTAAAAAACAAAAACAAAACAACAATTTATTTCATTTTACATCACAATATTACTTACTCCAGGGAAAGTCAGTATTGTATATTAAAGGTGGCTTAAAATTGTTCTAATGTTAATACATTTGAGTCATCAAAGGGTGAAAAAAACATTGTGTTCGACAGATTAAGAAATAAATGAAAATAATGATAAACTGATGCATGATTTCATACCTACAGTAAATTTTCTTGCTGTACAAAGTTAATTAGTTTATAATTGATTAGTTAACAGAAATACAACTCTTTTGGTGTTGGGTTATGTTCCTGGACTAATCGTCGAGAAAATTACAAATTGATTACTTTATTGAACTTCTACTTTAAATTTGTTACAATCTACCTTTATTTAAGGCACCAGTCTGTAAGTGTGCTGGATAATTATGAGACTCAATGTGATGTATTAATACTTCCAGTTTTATAGTTTGCTTTGGAGGAATAATTGATGGATGATTTTATTTTGGTCTTAGTAGGGACATATGGAGGAAAATCAACATTTTGCTATTTTTTCGAAAGAGTCTTAATGAAGAAAGATTAATTCTGATTACATTAATTCTAATTCATTATCTAATGCTAAGAATTCCCCTGATATTATGATGTTGTTTAATGTTGTGCAATTATAATCCTGAATATTTTTTTTGCAACATTTTGTTGCTTTAAGAAATTGAACTCATTCTTAATATGCCTCATTCAATCCCTTTTACATGACTTTAAGTGAAATTGTTGATTTTTAAGTTTTTTGGTTGACCATGTTCAAGGACCATGATTGATCATGCTCCACAAGCATGGTTAGAAACTATGGTTTTCTGCCTATAACGGTCCATTAAAATGTTAAATCCATGGTTGATCATGGTCAATCAAACATGGTTAACCTATGTATAACTATGATAACTTTTGCTTGGAAAAGAAACATAATGGAGTAAAAAAAGTTATTTTCTTTTTTGTTTTCTTAGCTGAAACTGAGAATTTTGAAATAAATATTTAATCATGACAAGCCAGTGTATATTACTATCGTCTATTCATCATATTCATAGAATGTATTTTTCTCTTGTTTTGTTTTCTCTATGTCACTAGGGAAACCATAGTTATATAGAATTCATCATCTATTATAGCTTACTTAAATGTATGTCATCAGGCTTTTGGCTGAATGGCAATCTTATATGCTTACAAATATTGCCAGAAATCTCGCCAAATGTCCCTTGTGGCTTGGGAGCAGGAGAAGATTTACTGGAATGATATTTTTTCTATCTAATTGAAAACTCATTCTATATAAAAATTTGAAAGTGATGGACAGTCACAATGGCTTGCTGATATGTCTGATTTTCAGCTTTAGGTGAGCTTTCAGGATTGTTGGGTGTCCTTGTTGGAGTATGCATGGCTGAGTGGTCACAATATGATGTTTGACTGGTTACCATGGATTAGCCAAATTTTGTGTAGGTTCAAATTGATGCAAATCGAAGCCTACCTTTGGTTGTTTCCTCTAGCAAGTCTTAGAGCATGGAACTTTATCTTGCTTAAGCTCAGTCTTGGGGAACCAGGAAGCAGACTCATGAGTGATTATTCTACCTGTTTCACCGTTGAGCTAAAATAAACTACCCGGTAGTATAATCTAATCTAAATTCTATGATGTCTTACTGTTGTCATCCTTAAACATTTATACTGTTTATGCTCTGAAGGTCATGTATTTCTGTTCCATTATTTCAATGCCCCATCTTGAAGTACTATCTTAACCAAATAAACTTAAAACAATTGGACATATCTCTTGTGACTGTAAGACAATCTTGATGGTAATGTAAATCTGCCATACCATTAACAACTTGTATGAGTGAAATTCTTCTCTTAATTCTCTTGTCTGTCCTCTAAATCACCTCTAATGAACACTTTTTATACTCTTAATTGAATTTGAATTGGATTGTTTGTTTACACACTGTGTTGGCAAGAATTTCGATTGTTGTTTTAGAAAGTGTTAGATTGTTGAATGTTAACTGTTGGTGGGATGGATTCTTCCAATTTTTTATGCAAAATTTGTCATTGTCATTTTCAGTGAAAGGGACTGATAAACTAATCTAAGCTTTCAAAGGAATTGAGAAATCATTAGACGAAAAATAAGTAAGATTTTATGCTTCAGTCCCATAAAAATGTGGCTTGTTGCGGACTTGTACGTGCAGACAGTCGTAGGCTGTAGGAAGCCTTGCGTATCAAGGTTACGGTACGCACTTGGCACAAAACAACACACATGTACAGAGCCATAGCTGGAAGATATGCAAGTTTAATCCATACTCGGCTACAAGTGTGTTCACGATTTGACTTTGAAACTGATACGTTTATCAATGGCTTATCTCATGGACCCGGGTAAAAACGTAACAGTCCATACGGGTACGCAAAAGTTTGTACGAGTCTTTGCAGAGTTTGAATGCACAGCGCCTGAATGGTGCCTTCAGGGCTATTTTTATGTTTATGGGACTGTAGCATTAGTCATACTCACTCTGGTGGATCGTTTAAAAGGGGGAAATAAACATTGCAATTATATTGATGTTATTATTGCTTACTATTGATGTATTTTGAAAAAGTTTATATATTTGTATTATTTTAGGCACTAGACTGCATTGTTATGCAATTGTTCGTTTTGCTCATTCCTACTTGCAGTGCATCTGACTAGTAATCTGGGACTGATTCAGAGACCATGTGGCATTTGATAACGAAATACTTTCTTTGGTAATTCTGCTGACTACCTCTTTATTTAATAAGGTAGTTGTCAGCCATTGGCAAGGAAATATAATTTATATGTAAGTACTAAATTAAAAATTTGGTTCTTAAGATCTAGGCCTGTCCAGGAATAAGTAATGGCCTCAACATGACTGGAAGGAAGGAAATGTTTACATGCAGTGAAAAACACCATACATTAAACTCTAGACTGTACAGTTGCAGTCACACGATGTTGTATAGAAATGTCATTGATGTAGTCTCACTGTGTATCAAAGTTATTTTGGAAGATGTTAGAAGAAATGACACACCATATCAGATTGAGTAATGCAATGTCAGAGGCGTTGTACAACTTAATATTTTGTCCTGTCATTTTGTATTTGCGCTGGTGCTTTCAATCAATAAAAAACTTAGAAGAAATTTATATGATATCCATGTATGCAGTAAAGGAGTGGGTAATTAATTTGGCTGATGGAAGTCGTATATCTTGAGGAATCAAGATTGACAATTTATCTCCTGGTTTTATGAATCCCATGTTTACAGGCTCATGGTATCTGTTACTTGGAAGAAGGAAATCAGGTTTAATGATGTAAACGAGACTTATCATGAAGATATCTGGTCTTGTAATGTTATAAAGTATTGGACGTCTCTCTCTCTCTTCCTATCCCCCCTCTCTCTCTCTCTCTCTCTTTCTCTCTTTCTGATGTGACATCATGTAGATCAAAGCTATAGAAGGGAGAATATTTCTAATGGCAAGCACCAGTGAGTTAACAGACATTGATCTGATCTGCTGAGAGACTCTTCTTGTTTCTCTCTCTCACTCATAGGATATTGTTCACTGTTTTCATACTGCTACTCTCCTAACAGTAGTTAGACTGTAAAAACCAGGTATTGGCTCATTTAGGTTCATTAGTGTGGCTTGCTACTAGTATTGATTGGATGCTACATTGCTACTGTTCAGATAAAGAAATAAGGTTATGTTTTTTACATGTACATCTAGTACAAAGCATTTTCATTCTGAAATTTTAATATGCGACTTCTTGGAGGTTAGTGTTTTTGAAGTAAATTGTGATTCTGTGTCTTGATTGACAGTGTAGACTGGACTTGTATGTAATCAGACATACAACAGTGTATTCTCTTTCTTGTGAACAATACAGTTTATGTAAGTGTTTGCCCAAGTGTCCAATTATAGGAGAACCTCTGAATTGTGGTAATTACATGCCACAGTACAGAAACGGTACAGAAAACGTGCCATTGATTACAGTTAGTGATTATTCTTCAGTTTCTCAGCAAGTTTTAGTCTATAGATTTCTGTGAATTATCATCATCAGATCAAAGTGAGTTACTGGTGGTGACTATATCATGTGGATTTTATCAAGAAACATTTTCTATTCATTGATTTGAAGGAAAACAACTAAATTATCACTTTGATATTCATACTGATGTATATACATGTAGGTATTGAATTTTATTTCTTATACCTTATGAAATTTTATTTTCAAATATTTGATTATAAGTGATGAAATGTGTTATGAATTTAATTATCCAATCTGTGGAAGTCGTCTAATATTTTCGTATTATGCAAGTTTTGTGAAGTTGGAATTTTGAGAATATTTCAAAAATCTGTCAGTTTTAAATTTTCTTGAGCTTTTAAAATGCATTTTTATTATGTTTTATAAGCAAAATTATCAACTAGCCCGAATCAATTTTCGCAAGTCCTGGTCTTAGGGCTTGTAGATTGAGACGAGGACTAAAGTTGAATGGCTATATGCACATGTTGTGCATTTTAGATTTTATGCTGTAGTTGTAAATGTGAGAATTTGAGATATTTTATTAAAATCCGTAGGTTTAATTTCATGTCTTGCTGTTGACCAATGAAAATTTAGCCAAATACTTCAAAATTATTGAACAAAATATGCAAATGAAGTGGCATTTCAACGTGATCTTCAAAGTGCAAGTTCACAGTTGGTGAAAGCATGGCATGTGAGTTTGAGCTTTTTTCAGGATTTATTAAAAATCGAGTAAACTCCCCCCGACTTGTTGAAATGTTTTCTTGATCAACCCCCTTGGCCCTAATCTTAATTGGATTGCCATAGTTTAAAGAATTTAAACCTTTAACATACATATTAACTTATGATTGTCTTCAGGCTTCTAGACAATTAACTCGGTATGGTACCAGTATCTTTTCTGTTAGACACAATAAAAAGATCTTTTAAAGTTGTAGCCAATCGGATTTAGGATTTCTAAATCGGAAAAAAATCACAATCCATCATCTGAAATAATCGAACAATCCTTTTCATTTAATCATCAAATATATTATCAAGATTTCCGAAAATATATGACATTAAGCTGCAATGGTTTAAGTGATTTTGTTTCATATAATAGAATATTAAATCATGCATAATCAATCTATAATTAGTGGTTTGGTGGCTGTTTATGTTTAATAATAAAATCAATTTTCGGACATTTTCAGTATCCATACAGTATAGAAAAAGGGGCTATATATAGTCCAATAATGGCAAATTTTATGTCTTTAACCAAAAATATCAACACCAATCTCAATGATATACAATAACTAAGTAGTAGTAAAAATGCACCCATCATGGTTTAATTAAGTTAGAGTTTTATTCCCATGAAATGATTTTTGTTTAGAAATGCTAAATAATTAAAACTAGAATGTCTCATTGTCAATAAAATGAATTACCAACATTAGCGATAATCGATTATTAAATTTCTAAATCGATTGTGTCCCACTTTTACTGAAACAATCGATTATCGATTATAACCGATCATTGTTTAATCCCTAATCTGATTAAAACCTGATCTAAAATTCTCTGCTGGCCTTCTAGCTAATTCAGAAGATCTGGCTTATAATTTTGTTTTAAGGGTCAGGTCTAGGTGACCTTTTTTCATTAAAATAATTCATGACCCAATCAGCGGTCTATAGAATAGCTGTTTTTGGAGATTGAGTTGTTGCCAAATGTTGATCAACTCTTTTGCTCTTTATTTAAAATCCTTAATAGACTTTTAAATCCTTGTTGCATTGAAGTAATAAAGCTACAAGCTATTTTGTGTAAATTTCCTTTTATGACCTTAAGGAACGGCACGTGGGAGAATTTCTAGTTTAGATGAATGCACTGGTTAAATTAGGTATGGAAAGTTAACTTAATCAAATATTCCAAGTAATTTGTATCTCGAAACCTCACACAAATTTGAATTTTCTGTTGAAAGGCTTAGAGAACTGATTTCTATGTTAGAACATTGATTACTGGGAAAATTTGCATGTTTATCAACTTGTTTCTTTGGTAAGGATCCATGTTAACAATTCGAAAATCTCAATCATTTTGAAAAAAATCATGTATTTACGGGTTTTGTAGTTTTACTATGGATCTTTTCCAACTTTTCTCTTGATGCCTTTCGTAACTATTTTGTGTGTGACAATGTATAGTACCCACCAAAAGTTAGGAGACGTTTTCTGATTGCAGGCCTACTAAATAGCTTTTATCTAAAATTTGGTAACTGTTAATTTTGAAATGCTTTATAAGTTTTGCATTATTATATGGTTATCATTATAATTATAACAGAGACTACAAAATAGCATAAAAGCTATGTTATGATAATTATGATAAAAGTGGTTTTGGAGGCTTTTGTATGTCAGATGCTGAATCTTGTGAATGAGTTGCATTCATGAAATTGTTGTCATTTTATAACAAACCATACTATAATTTAATAAAAATAATGATTCAGCAGAAATAATCATCAAAATTCAAAAATTGTAGTAAATTTATTTTGTCGCCAAACTTTTGATGGGTACTGTATGTTACTTTGATACAGCTGTGCTGCCTAACTATTGCCTAGCAATGGAAATCATAGGGAGAAATGAATAGAACAAAATGTGAAAAGTATAAATGTTTAGATTAAATAATAGAAATTGTATCTTGGAAAAAAACTATATTATATATGTATCATATAGCCAGCTTAGTTGTTTCTTGAAATGATGGTATGACTCTCTATGAATGGTGATATTATATAACAGTGATCATTTTCCAGAAATTTATAAAGAAAACATCATGTTGCAAGAAGTCAACATATAATGAAATTACATGGTTTTATTGATCCACCAGGGATTTTTTAGGCTTGTCACTTGTAAAATGACTATAAACTGACTTTACAAAATTGCTAGATAAACTTGACCAGTATGTAAAAATAACGTCACATGCCTGTATGAAGTTAACTAGTTTGTTTGTTAGTTTGTTTGTTGGGTTTAACGCTGTAGCAACACATTGTGTAAGTCATAATTATAACGGTGGTCAGTCAACCTACTCACTCCTCCTGGAAAGGCTAAATCTCTGGATTTAGCTGTTAACCAACTACTAAGCGCTTACTTTCGTCAGTGACTGACAACTGCCCTACATATTTTAAAATCATTGGTAGGAGAGAGATTATGGCATTAGAAATAATTTCATGACCAAGCTCCACGAAAGTATGCCTGACCTGGGAATTGAACCCACGACCTCTCAATCAGTAGAGGATATCACATAGCATATAATTTATATTATAAAGCTTGACCATTATGTTAAAATGATGCTACAATTAACCATTATCTAAGCATTATAGAAGCCAATGCAAAGATCAATAGCAATAACCTTGTTGATCTGATTGTTTTGTGGAATTGTAGTCTACTGCCTATGCTCGGTCACTACCAATGCTCGGTTACCACATGTAAATTTGAGTAATTAAAGTGGAAACCTTGTGATTTGTGTCTATTTTAGGGCCATCTGTTAGTTGCTTTAGGAAAACTCAAAATCATGATCATCTTGACGCTTGATTGTTTTTGCAGACGAAAGATGCAGATAGCACCTGTTGTTATTGCTAGAAAATCGTGTTTGAACAGCTCCATCTTATTCACTAATAATTTGTAAAATAATTAAAGAAATATCATTTTCTCCACGCCGATTTGATCCAACATCCGGGTTCTTTAGACGCTTGTTTTTTTTAAACGGAAATTTGCAAACATAGAGATGCTTTTACTGTAGGAACTTGATCAGAAATCTTTTAACCTCACTCCATATTGTTAGAATTAATCGTAGATTTAAATGATAGAGGATGGCCCAGGCTTAATCCTTGAAAACCCATATGCTTTACTTGCAGTTTATTGATAAAACGGCAGACAATCAAAAGTCAATAAACAATATGTATGAGATATGGGTAATTTAAATGATTAATCTAGCATTAAAACCATTTGTATAATGTTTTCCAGCTGGTTCTGTGAAAAAAGAACTAGTTTAAAGATAAAAGTTTTAAGCATAATTTATAAGATATTACTGTTGTTAATATGTGTTATTTGTTGTTTGAGATTTTCTTTTTCTCTTGGTAAGAGAGATTGATCTATTACCTGTATGTGGCTCAGGTAATCATGAATTGAATTATACAATACTTGTATTTATAGTCTTTATTCTTGTTATAAATTTTACAGTGCCATCCAAAATTACCTTTACACTTGTGAAAAACGTTATTAATACAATTAAAGTTTATTTCAGATGTATTTACTAGGGGTGTAACGGTTAACCGATATACCAGTTAATATTGCAATACGAATTCTTATGGTTTTTAACCGGTTCATTTTTCATTGAACCGGTTTTGTGGTTATGAGTCGTACTATCAGTGTTGATCATTATCTGAAAGTTTAATATGGACTGAATAATTTGATTTCTTGAAAAATTTTACTGTGTTTTTATAGTTTTAACATTAAGTCAATTGAGAAAAAAAACATCTTCAATAGACTGTTTCAAAACATGCATTTTTCTGACATATAGATCATTTTATGCAAGTTATTCAAACATTTGGATTAGAGATCATTTGAAAATACACAAATTCGTCTTATGCAATTTAAAGCAGTGCACATGAAATAATTCCTGTTTCGCATTTCTAACCAAAAACCGGTAAGTATGGCAATATATTGCAATACGTTTTTTACCGTATTGTTACACCCCTAGTATTTACACATTATGATAGTTGTAATAAATGGTTACATTAAAAGAAAAGTAATGATACTTTGGTGCTTTAAGCCACTTTTAAAGTTTTTAAACATTTTTTCGGCCATATTGGGGTCATCAGCTGTATTCAGAACAGTCCCTGACTAGTGACTAGTTTGGCACTGACTCATCTATATTAGACTAGTTCAGGATTCCCTGTATATGATTGCTTGTGTATTTTTGCTTTTTATGTGATTTATGATTTCAATTTTATAAGCTACTAAAAAAAAATGTCTTCCTGGGTTGATACAAAAAAAACTTAAAAAAACTTAAATTGTGGTGACACGGCATTTAAAACCCAGTAAGAAAAAAAAATTGTCAAACATAAATTAACCAATTATGTCATTATTTAATTTTCATCTGTAACATCCCACAACCTTGGTGAAGCCTGAGTTTATGTTTGTTTGTTTGTTTTTGTTAGGTTTAACGCCATAGCAACACATTATATAGGTCAAATGACGGCGGTCAGTCAACCTACTCACTGTTCCTAAGAAAGGCTAAATCTCTGGAGTTAGCCGTTAACGAACTACTTAAGCACATACTTTCGTCAGTGACTGTCAACTGCCCTACATAATTGATAATCATTGGTAGGAGAGAGAATGGCCGTTGAAATAATTTCATAACCAAGCTCCACAAAAGTATGCCTCGCCTGGAAATCAAACCTACGACCCCTGGATTAGTAGTCTTGCGTGCTACCAACTGAGCTAGCCAGGCAACATCTGAGTTTATGAATGAAAGATTTGAAATGTGTATGATTTCCTAGAGCATACTATATAGTATGATCTTTGCTATTTCACTGAGTTAGCTCAGAAATTATTTGTGAAAATGTAGTTTTTGAAAATTTAAGGTTATATTTCTACTACAATGAAAATGGAAGATTTATATTTTCATCGTTCATTTTCATGGAGTAGCACCACATTTCATTATGAAGCATGAAAGAAAAAATGGTTTTCTTCTTTTATAACACAGATAAGATATATTCTATTATTTTACATGATTGATGAATATTATTCCATATTTTTCTCCCAGATTGAACTGTTAACAGACTATTAAGCTATTTGTCTTTTCTAAGTTACTATGTTATACTCAAGGGACATGTGTGCTGGAGACAACCAATAGAACATTAGCGTGATACATTGATTATATATGCATAAATTGGTACATTTACTTTTTTTCTCTCCATGTAATGCATTGTTGTGCTGTGTATAAATGGCTATGGTGTTTATGAATTGTTTAATGCTCTTCCATCAAAGAAAATACCTTGTATTATAGTTGATGGATATATTGTATTCAAGTATGATGGATTTATTATTATTGTTACTATAATGATCATTATGTATTGTTTATACATTATACAATATGCTTCTGGTGCTATAGTCTGAGTCTCTACTCTTTCTCATACTATAATACAGTGAGTCGGCCCTTCAGTAGTCCTTCCAAGTATTCTGTTTTTAGGATATACAGATTCACATTCAATCTGATTAAAACCCAATCTTAAACTATCCGCTTGTTTACTCACTTATTTTAGATCTGGCTATTTTGTTACAAGGGTCATGATCAGGTGACCGTCCAATCACAGTCTGTGAATAACACCATTGTCAAATAAGCTCCCAAACCTCTGTCTAAAAATTGAAATTACAAAATCAAGATGCTAATAATAGTGTTTCGTCTAGATGAAAGCTACGCATTGATTGGCCGACACAAAGGTCATCTCGACATGACCCTCTGAGCCACCATAAGAGATCCTATATGACAAAGCTCTATAGGATATCTGTTGACACCTGGGGTTGATTGACATTAATCTATGAAAAAAGAGACAAGGACATATCTTAGCAAATTCTAAAAAACAACATTATTTACTTTATGAAAAGATGATTTAAACTATGTTACACAAATAAGTTTTTGATTTAAGTTAAATGACCTACTTTCAATATGTCAAGTTTCAAAATCTTATAAAAGATATCATACAGGAATTAAAAGCAAAAATTAATATACACAAAAATATAATCTGGCATACAGTATGAATTATGTATGTACCAATGGTTGCCAAGAGTATGTCTTTTAATAGTGTTAAAATCATGTTGATGCATTATTATTGTTAACCATATGTTGTGCAAGGACTCTAGTTAGGACGTCATGAGAATTGTGTTGAGAATGCTGTTATAATGGTGCTAAAACTGTTAAATCACCTTAAAACTCAAGGACTAAAAGCCTTCATACTTATTAAAATTACTTATTTCATATGGTTGGGTTAATTGATAATTTGCCCTTTTCTCTGTATGAAACATTATAGTGATTTGATTATAACTTTTTGAACTTTGCCCTTTACTGTATAACATAATGGTTAATTGATAATTTTGCCCTTTACTGTATAACATAATGGTTAATTGATAATTTTGCCCTTTACTGTATAACATAATGGTTAATTGTAGAATTTTGCCCTTTTCTGTATAACATAATGGTTAATTGATAATTTTGCCCTTTACTGTATAACATAATGGTTAATTGATAATTTTGCCCTTTACTGTATAACATAATGGTTAATTGATAATTTTGCCCTTTACTGTATAACATAATGGTTAATTGATAATTTTGCCCTTTACTGTATAACATATTGGTTAATTGTTAAATTTTGCCCTTTACTGTATAACATAATGGTTAATTGATAATTTGCCCTTTACTGTATAACATAATGGTTAATTGATAATTTTGCCCTTTACTGTATAACATAATGGTTAATTGATAATTTTGCCCTTTACTGTATAACATATTGGTTAATTGTTAAATTTTGCCCTTTACTGTATAACATAATGGTTAATTGTAGAATTTTGCCCTTTTCTGTATAACATAATGGTTAATTGTAGAATTTTGCCCTTTTCTGTATAACATAATGGTTAATTGTAGAATTTTGCCCTTTACTTTAATATAACATAATGGTTAATTGATAATTTTGCCCATTACTATATAACATCATAAACCAGGTTTAAGTGCTGAAGAAAATTAAAGAGGTTGACTGTTAAAATCAGAGAACACTAAATCTAATTTGTAATTGTGTTCCATACTAACGGTTTATATATATTTTCTCCTTGGTATTTTCTCCTTGGTATTTAGTACTAGTTTTTTACTAGCTATAGTTTATAGTTTATGTTTCTCTAAGTCTTATTGATCTTTCAATTGTAATCTTTGTTTCGCATGTGGCATACTTTGAGAACAGTGTAATCATTCTAAATAATTGTCTTGATTCTATTTAAAACTTGCATTATAGTATGTTCTCAGAGTATTGATTGGATGTTCTCTTCATTTTCTTGATATTTGTATATGATAGATATATTGGTGATTAGACTTGCAATATATTGCATTATTTTTTTGTTATGAGTGCAGGACCTTGCTGGGGCTCTAAGCTTAGTCGGCAACACATCTGTACACATCAGGGGTTGCAGGTTCAAATTATGGATGTGACATCATTACATACCTACCTGGAAATCTGCCATGAAATGGTTTTTACTCCATACTCCTATCAACCTTTTTATCTAGTAGAACATTTTTTGGTCTAATGGGGAAGGTGTGTGTTTAGTACTTGCTTAAAATTATAGGGACCAGTGACATCTAGGCCTATTCAAGGACTTAGTATGAGTAGGACTACTAACTACTATTATAATGACCAAAAAATGGCTGAAAATTGTAGCATAAAGCACCATACATGTCAATCTGATTAAAACCCGATCTGAAATTTTCCGCTTGCCTACTCGCTAATTTAGATCTGGCCTTTTTCAAACGAGGGTCATGTTCAGGTGACCTTTTCTCATCATAATATTAATGTCAAAATTGTTATGATACGTAACTAATAACAACAATGTTTACATCGTCTATGTCACGCGATTTGAAATGGGCTGTCCAATGGCAGACTGTGAATAATATTGCTGTTAAATTAGCTTGCAAACTTTGGTCTAAAAATAGAAATTTTGAAATCAAAATGTTATAAATAGTGTTTCGTCTAAATGAAAGCTACACATTGATTAGTCAACATAAAGGTCATCTCGACGTGACCCTCCATTGAGAAAGTAGAGATCCTGTACGACAATGCTCTACAGGATATCTGTTTACGGAGATTGCATACATGTATGTCATATAACATGATATCATGAATCTATAACATGTAAACAAGATAATGGCTACATACTATGAATAACTTTCTTACTGGATCCATGATATGTGTTTTCCATTCACCAGAAGGCTATAAACAACATAGTTACCCTACATAATTTTTGTATTATAAAAGAAAATTCATGATCAGATAAGCCCTCAAAATTTCTAAATGCTTTTAATGCATGTCTCGTAAAATGCTTAGATTAATTCTGAAATAAGTACTTAGAGAGATTTAGAATTCAGTCTGTATAATATCTTATGCAGGGCAATAAAATGGATGTAGACTTGATGTTACAATATGATATAGTAAACATTTTATATAGTCCATATTTTATATGTATGTACATGTATATTCTACGACAAAATGTATGGAAAATCTCCATGTTTTTTTTTTCATTCTAAAATAGAATAAATGATTGGATTGATAATTATTTTACAAACAGGGGGGTAAATGAACAGCTATGTATGATGCATTTGGGGGCCGGCACAGTTCTGAATATAACACTATTTTTGTATTATGCTGTGTTTTTGAATCAGAATAAAGTGATAACTACTACTTTTTTGGTTAAAAATTATTTTCCATTTTTTATCTATGAAGAGTTATCTCCTCCATGTAATTAAGAGTGACTTCCCCTTAAAAGATAAATTAGAATCCTGTCAGGAAGCGTAAGCCATTTGTACATGGATATATTGGTAGAGAAGATGGTATGATAAGCTACTAATGAAGATCTAATGATGGGAGATAACACTTGAACACTAATAGGATTTAACTATGTTTGATAATAATAAATACATGTTTCTTTAATGTAACCCAGCACTAAATACAATTTTATGACTGGTGCATCTTAAAGATTAGAAAATTGATTTCCTGTACTGAAGGCTAGAACGTAATGCTTAAAATCTCTAGAAAATCATTAAAATCCTGATTATGTGCCATTAAGAAGGACCATAAAAAGAAATACTTAAAAGTTGCATTGGGGGAAACAAGAATTTTTATCCCTTTTTTTATTGAGATAAAATCGTAGCAGAAGATTATTATTATGTTGTAAGCTCATTATTACAAACCGTGATTAGATGTCCACGATGGATGGATTGTTCAGATTTTTTCATTGATTTCTTGTTTCTTCCCTAATTGGATGTAAACTGTAATTGCATTGTCTGACAGGCTCCAAGTCTATTCCGGTTCATTGATATTCACATCTTTGTAATGATCTATAGTTTTTTATGGAAATCAAGGTTTAATTTCTTTATACTGATCTGAGAAGCCAGCATGCTGCCTCATTTTATTCTCTTAAATTGTCATTGGTCCAAAAAATGTATGTTCGTGTATTATGACTTTGTCCTTATTTGGTAATATCTCAATTGAAATTGTTCTTACTGAACCCAGACAAAAATTTGGATCAACTTAAGGATGGTGATATTTAACCATTGGATTACACCATTATATAAATCATACTTTGGTATAAAGTGGGTTTTTTTGTACCTTGGCTAAGATATTTGTTTATGAAATACAAATCTATGATAATGATTAGTATAGTCTGTACTGACTGCTATCCTCGTTAAGTAGCTATTTGGTTTGGTCCAATAAGTTTCTTGTTGTCTTTATAAAGGCAAGTATTATAATATTAAATATTTATATGATTCTACACGGTGGAACTCAGAGATTTATTACTGTGTTGTTATATTATTATTACTATTTTTGTTATTAAAGGCTCTGTTGTATGAGATACAGTGTGTTTCCAGTAGGCTGTGTAATATTAACTGTCATGATTTGTTTTATGTTTTATTGGTGTTTTTTTGATACAATATATTTATTGTTTACACTTTAAGCACTATCAACTGGGAAAGTGCCATCAGACAAAACATCACTGAGATACTGTTAGTAAGTGTTGAATACTAAAAGTATAGTTTTTAGGTCTTCTAAACCATTGCTCTGGGTGAACTTTTGTTTTTCATGTTTGTCCATTGTGCATGTATATGTGTGTCCCCAAATTTGTCAACAGCAGCTTCTGAAAAATATGACTTGACATAAACCATTTGACGATGAATTACCAAACCAATTGGCATGTGGTATCACTTATAGGTTCAAATTATGCCACTTTGGTCAAAATTAACCCTTAACGGCCAGGGGAAAACCATTTTATATAAAAGTAAATAAGACTTCGAATCTCTTGCAATCTGAAACAACTAGCCCTAAAGATTTTGTACGTGGCAAATAGCATAACCTCAGGTCCTCAAATTGTGCCCCTGTGATGTCAAAATTGACTTGTTGACTATGGGAGTTTTGTTAGTTATTCTGTAGTCATGATAAAATCTATTTCAAGGGTTGTTCTGACAACCATGGCATGATATCTTCTGATCCACCTTAAGACCAAAATTTCATACTTAGATACAGAAAATAATCTCTGACTTAGATATTATTATCTTTACTGGTGGTTTCTTCAGTACATGTAAAAATGATGAAAAAAATTACCGGAACTAAAAATATTGGGTTTTCCACCTGCACTGACGAGGACTAAACTGACCTCTTTTACACATTATTGCTGAAAATTACAAACCTCAAAATTAATCAAATGGTACTCGTGTACGCAAAGGGTTAATTGTAATGATAACATTTTGTTTATGCTTCGATCAGGACTTGGGTAAATACCCTATGATTGAATTCCGTTTGAATTCTATTCTTGTCGATAGATTACATTGCTGCTATTGTAAATTGTTTTAATAAAGATCTATAAATACATAATGGAGAAACTTACATTGTATTATATTATACAAATCTGCAAGATTTAAACTTTAATACAATTATAACAACAGTTCTAGCATGTTGATACCTCTCACTTTGATGTACAGTACAGGTAATGTAACATTTTACTCTCAGGTAATTATATAAATGCCACACCATCCTGGAAGTCTGTAATAAAGATAAACAAAGTTTTCTTTTACTCTTTAGTATTTAATATGCTTTTCTTGAAATGACATATTTTTATGCCATCTTTTACTTAATTAAATGCTTAATTACTTCACATGTAAAGGATCCACAATTTTACCTTAATGTTAAAGCTTCTATGTTTAATGAGTATGATATCATACTGTGTTGTTACACAATTTTGTATGATTTTGATAAGCTGTTTCAATAGGATTAATCTTAAATTACCATGAATTTAAACCTGAGTTGCTCAACATTAGAGGATTTGACATGAAGATTTCTTCTTGAAACAAAATAATAACTCCTAATGTCCCCTCCATCTGACATGAGTCGATGCCATTACAAGTATTAGCATTTCCAAAAATGCTTGAAACCTCCGTTTAGCCGTGTATGATATCTCCTTTAGTAAACATTCAAGCAATATGTGTCAGCGGTTTAGACCGTCGCATGTCCATTTATGGAATGCTTGGAATTTAGCCATTGAATGAACAGGCGCTGTCCGGGACATACTGCGCACATAAAACAGCAATATTTTGGTAGACTTTAGAATTATTCCTGTCTATTTGGTCACAAAGGAACTATATTTAATCAAACCGAAAGTATGCACTTAGTAGTTGGTTAACAGCTTAATCCAGAGATTTAGCCTTTCCAGGAGGAGTGAGTAGGTTGACTGTCCACCGTTATATGACCTATACAATGTGTTTCTATGGCATTTAACCCAACAAACAAACTTACTGTTGGTATTGAGGTAAGAGAAAATGGAGGATTTTACAATTGAAGGTGGAAACTTACAGAAAACAAGTACTTGAGATTTAGACATTTATCTACAGAAAATACCTTTCATCTTAAATGTTATCTTCCTATTTAAATATAAATAAATGTGCCTATGGAAACATTATTTTCAAATATATAGATAATTCCTGATAATTTATTGTATTTTAAACACTGGGAGTTGTTCACAAATTATCATTCAATTTAAATTTTCTATTAAACCTCTTGAAATGAAAAATTTAATAGATAAAAATATAAGTTTAAAATGATAGCTGGGATAGATAGAAAGACAATATAAATGTACCTGGGTATACTGATTGAAGACTCTGGGAATACAGTCAAACCTGTCTATAGCAGTCAGCTAAGGGACTGGCTGAAAGTGACCACTATAGGCAGGTGACCACTATATACAGGGTCTCTCAAAACAAACAAATAAATAAATATATACAGGAAAAGTCTTTAATTTATGCTGTTTCGTCACAATAATTATACTATAGTCGTATATAAACATTATTTTTTATTTTCAATAAAAATTAATGTAAAGACATAATATCAATTGGACAATTAATTGTATTGGAAATGAAATTATAAATCAAGCAATTTTAATATTTAGCTAAAAAAATAAGCCATTTCTTTAGACTTGATGCATTTTCAAGCCGTATATCCACAGTTGCACTTATTGCAATGGAAATGTTCAGTAACTTGATATTTTCCACTTGAAAATCATATTCATATAAAGATATTACTGGCCATGTCGACGAAAAATCTTCAAAGCAAATAATTTCAATACAAAAATATCTCCGATGTTGAGAAAAATAATCTTAATATAATCGTGCATGAACATTAAAATTATCTTATTTGATACATAATTTTCACTCAATCTTGTTTGTTAGAACACACAAACATCTCTTAAACAGATTTGCTAACAATAATTGCCATAATCTATTGCAGTAATATGTTTTTCACGCCTTTAGCGTGATTAAATGTTTACATTCTATCAGCTGTTGACGGTGATCGTTATTTTCACACATCCGTGAAAATTACTTGTTCCGGTCAATTGACCGTTAAACTGACCGCTATACGACGCAAATCGGTCCGAAACTAGTGACCGCTGACCGCGTTGAGGAGGGTCACGCTATATAAAGGGTCAAATTAGAACAAAACTGTTCGGGAGGACCCTGAACTGACCGTAATGGACAGGGTCACGCTATATAGAGGTGACAGTTAATACAGGTTCCACTGTACTCTCAATGTACTCAGTCATTGTTATTTATTATGTACCAGCTTTCAAATTCTAGTCTTTAAATTTCTTTTTGGCTCACAAGAGCCTTTGCATATGTTGATTTTAACTCCTGTCAACATAATCAACAAAATGCTATAACATTTGTAGGCTCTTTTCTTGGACTGCTCTTGTTTTGCCAAGCAGCAGTGTTTTTTTTGCTCCTTTTTACACTTTTACTTGTGCTTTGAATCACAAATCAAGGATTATGTGTGAAGTAGCAGGGCGAATAAATCACAGTATCTTTCAAAATCTGCAGTGAAAATATTACAAAACATTGTTGGATTGAATGATAATTTAGTGTCTGAATAAAAAATGTGAAGAGAAATCTTGAAACTGACAGTGAATACAATACATTTAGTTTGCAATCTTTGAGTTCCATTGACAACTTTCCTCTTAATATTAATGTGATTTTAAATGTTCTTACATGTTATTTTGTATGAAATATATTCATTTTCTCTATCTATCAACTGTTTTGCTGTTGTTCAATGTATTCTTCTTGTCAAAATGTAGGAAACTTAAAACCAAACCATGAAAATTTTAGTAGCTTTCCTTTTCAAACAAACGTTTTGAATTTCTATTATACTGCTTGTGAGAAGTTTATTTGAACTTGCGATTCTGGGAAGATATTGTCTGAATACTGTGCTACCAAAATGGCAAACGGACAATACTGTTATCATTGTTTGATTGTATTAGGCATGGAGTAGTTCTCTTGGGTGTAATATGATTTATGAATTATAAATGTGATATTATCCTAAATGAATAGATCAGTCTAACAATATTATCATGATAGGCATTTATTTAGCGGTTAATACTCCAACATGGAAGACTGGCATTTATTTAGTTGAGAACCTGGGTTGATAGCGCAGTTGCACGCCCGGATTTGGAATCTGGTGTCCCGAAGGGGTACGGGTTTGAATCCTTCCCAAGGAGGTTATACCTTTCCAAGAAAATTTAACAATAATGTCAATTTTCCTCCATTGATTAGATAATATGGATAAGTTTCCGGCCTTGTGTAAGGGTAGGTGAGTACTGGTTATAGACAAGGGTCCAGGAAAGCTAGGTTAGGAGCCCTGGACGCCGTAAAATGACCTGAATTTTGTTGTGTGGCGTTAACTCTAATAGAAAAAAAAATCACTTGGCTGAGGAAGACTGCAGTATGTTGATAATTGTCCCACTTGGTATGAATAATACACCTGGAACTTCAGCTTGAAACCGCACTTCAATGTTTCCTTGAAAATGCTTGTAGATTTGTCAATTTACTTTGTTAGCAAATCTCTATGAACAAACAAATGTACAGTTAATCTATATAAAGGAACATATTTTTATCCTGACTACACTAAGACTTTGTTGTTAGGATCTTGGAATGTTTTACTAGTATTAGATCTAAGATCTAGAGCTATTATGTGATGTATACAATGAAAGATAAAAGGAACAGTTCTGTTTGTAAGATGGCTTAATGTACTGTTGTTGTATAGATCTTTATGTTTTATTTTTATTGTTCTTAAGACTTTAAGTGAATAAGTCTTTAAACAAAATAGTGCTTAGTATACAGTGCCTTTCCAAAAGTTCTTGGTTAAAATTCTGTTTTTAAGGATTAACCAAATCACATTTTGACTCACAAAAAAAAACAAGAATTATCTAAGCTAAGTCCAAAATTGGCATTTATTTGTTAATAAACTTATAATTAAAACTATTTTACCTTTGATTGTTGTAAAATTACTCTAGGGGTATGCATGATCAGTTGTTTTCAAAATTTATTTGTCCCAAGAAATTCTGGAGGACACTGTCTTAATGGAACAAATAATAAAGTCAATACTACAAAGAGCCAGATATGATCTATTGTCTAAAGTTTTTTTTTTGTTTGAATCTTTGAATTTTAAGTCATATCTTGTAATTTCCCAGAATGATCCTGTCCCACAGCTTAAATACATTTTTTTAAATTTCTGAATTAATTCGAATTTGTTATGATTTCTTTCTAGGAAAACATAGTTGATGTCATGCATGTTTTGCAAATGAATCTAAAAATTTACAAGGCTTTGGGGTGTATTATGTTGCAATTCATTTTTCCTTGTTCTTACAATGTTTTTCCTTGTTTCATAGAAATATACTAAATTTTATTGCAAAAAGACATTTATCCATAACAGTATGAATATGTAAAATGCAAATATTGAATAAATTGTAATTTATTTATCCTTATTCTTTGTATATGATGTAAATTAATGTGTGACTTGTTTTCTCTCCTTAAGTATAACTATAGTAAAACCCCTTCTAGAAATAACATATTATTTTATAGTACTGTAAGGTTTCTCTGTATTGTTTATTATTTTATATGATTGTGAGTACATGTATAGCCGTGGCCGTGGTGTAGTGGTTAGCATGTCTGACTTTGAATCTGGAGATCTCTGGTTCGAAACTCGGTCACGGCAGTCATACCCTATATATGAGATGTCATCCTCGTGGTAGGGTAAGTTAGTACTGGTGATAGAAAAAGTGTCTAGGAAACCTATAGTAGGAAGAGCTGGCCATCCTTTATATGACCTATAATATGTGTTGAATGTGACAGTAAAAAAAAAAAGTACATGTATAGCCTTTATTATCTACTTCTACATAAGGAATTAGGGACTTTAGTCAGTTATCTTTCCCTGATAAAATCTGAAGCAATCCAATTGGTAAGTAGGTCCTTACAGTTGGAATCCTTAGATTTTATCATTGAATTCCTATGTAAGTATAACAAAATATTTCATCTAATATCTTTCTTGTTAATTAAGATATTAACAGATGTGGTGAAATTTAAATAGTTCTTTACCCTAAAAATACTTAGCTTGAACATATTAATGATGTACAAAAAAGTAATTTATTTTAATAAGATTAATTTTGGCAAATTGACATTGAATAGTAAGGGTAAAATCCAAGTAATCCAACCAATTGGACCTACCTATTTGAAGAGAATACAAGGGAAAATAACTGACTTAAGTCCCTAATTGCATTATAAACAATGACAATTATTACAATGTGAAAATACCAAAGTAATTTTGTAATAATTATGAAAATACTATAACTTTTAAATGACTTTTAGAAAAGGGTACCATATTATTTCTCATACATTTATGGAAATAGAGAAGACATTTTCTAGATTCAAATTACAAGTGATAGCTTGGAGAGTAAGTTTTTTTCCTCATAATTATTCTACCATTTAGCTTAGATAAATGTAGTGTAGTCATGAATTATACATACATGATGTAAATCTATAGTAGAATATAATGCCTTGCATAATGCCGGGAACCATCTATGTTTTCGTGAATTTTATTGTATGTAATTTTCTACATGAAGTTAGGAACCAATTTATGTACATTGTATCACAGGCGATCTTCGTCTTTGGCTCTTATACTTTCTATATTTATGTATAAGAGCCATAGACGAAGATCGCCTGTGCATTGTATATTTCAAATTGCCTTTTGTACCTTCTCGAATAAAGAACTCGGTTTTCTATTTTAGTTTTCAGTTTATGATAGTGATTATCTAGCATATTTTTTTCATACCTTTTAGGACATTTAAGATCAATGTTGTGAAGCTATTCTATATTGTTAAAATATATTGTAGAAAATGACTTAGTACTTAAGAACTGTGGGTGTTTTATTTGTCTGTAATGGAATGATGACATTTCAAACTGTACTCAGTGTTCAGATTTCCAGCTGGGTATTTTATATGTCTACTTTCTCAATATGATATTACTCATTGTGTATATTTTTTGTATTTGGATTTTTTTTCTAATTTTAAATGAAATCATTTTCATTTGGAACACCTCAACTAATCATTAAATGAATAATCTCGGAAGGATTTGTGGGGGGGGGGTCCACAGAGAATATTGGGTTTTTACTTAACATGCCCAAGGCGAAGCATGTAACAGTTATGCAAAATAGTTCTTGTCGTAAACACATAAGGCTTTGTAAATACATTTCCTATGCTATATTATGAGGCTATATGTTGTCCAGTGGTTGTTCATTGATCTTGAATTTGTTTAACTCAGTACCGTTTGAAGTATTTTGTTTAGGCATATGACGCATAGGGAATTCCTAAAAGGTGTCTAAATATGTCCGAGGTTATTCCTCGTGAATGGCTGATGAGTTTGGAATGAGTTTGTTTAAAGCTGTGTAATCGCTTCCACTGGGAAGTGATATTTTGAAAACATGAACTAAATAGCCATTTATGAACAGTTCTTAATTGAAATTCATGAACAGTTTTGATATCTGTTCATGAACTAAACAATACCATTCTGGTTCTTGATAAAGTTCATGAACTTGAAATATTCATGAACCATTGGTTCAGACATAAGCTGTAACACCTGATAATACAGTCCCAGCTATGCCCCTGAGATGCAAACTTTACCTAAATGTGACCAATTTCAGCTTCTTGTCTTCAAACAAATCTCAAGATTCAGACATGTTAGCATATTTTCTTGTTTAAATTTCTTACTTGCCTGTTCTCGTTGTTTACTTGAATTTCCAACAATACAATGTACTTGGTAATTGCCACAATTACATTTTCTTATGACCCGCTAGTATTCCATTGTTTCTCGACATTGATTATTGTGTAGTTTGCACTGTGGTAGTTTTGTTAGAGCTGGGTGTAATTGTTAACTAATATAAGATCTCAATGTGCACCTGATTCATGTCTGACATTGTGTGTGTGTTTGTGCGCTGAATTGTTTGTACAGTTATTAAATTGTGGCATGTTACTAGAGAGAGAAGTTGGGGGGAGATGATTGGAGATGGCGTGAGTGAGTTATTGACAGTGTGTCTCACAGTGAGTGAGTTTATTGAGAGGGTAAATAAGTGAGTGTGAGTATAAGTGTGCATAGACATGAAGGAGTGAGTGTGTTAGAGTGGATGTTGGTGTGTATGCTTGCTTGCTGGAGAGTGTGTTCCAGGGGTGCTCAATGTCCTTGTGAGTGTATATACAAGCATGTGCATATGTACATATGCACCGACTGGCTCATGAGTTAGCAACATTCTATATTATACTGTTTTGTTTTCTATTTTCAGTATTGGTCTAAATTAATTACAAAGTGACACATTGAATCACAATGTGTGGATGTTGTGGTGGAGGAGATGAGGTAAATACCTGTTTGTTTTATATTGGAGGAGAAATTGTCTTTGTTTCCCCCTGACGGAAAGCTTTATTTGGGGCATTCAGTCTGTGAAATTAGGATATGAAAGTGGTTGCCCAAGCAGGTCATTTTAGCTCCTTTAAGACAGTTTTGGTTTGCTCAAATAAATATATGGTTGTCCCAGACAACTGAACATGCACCAAATTTGAAGTCTGGGCATATAGCAGATGAAATGTTTGTCCGTCAGTTGGTCCATCAACCTATCTGTTTGTCAGTCTGTCTGTCAGATTTTGAGCCTCAGTCATAACTTTCTTATATTTTTTCAACAAATTTTTAATTCTTAGTCTTGGCTCAAATGTTGGCTATCACCAGACTATGTGTTGTGTATAAAATTCTTGCGTCAAGGTCACATAAGGTCCTACTTAAACCCAATACAGCCATGTATTTCAAACCTTTTTAGCTTAATTTTCAGAGATAAGTAAAGTTACGCTATCCTATTAGCTGTGAGTTGGCATTTAAGTGCAACTCATGTATATTGATAATAAGGTTTTAGATGCAACATATTTATGTCTTTGAAGTAACTGAAGGGGTCTTTAATTTAATTTAAACTGGATTATGGCCCCTTTTGTTCTTAGAAAATGAATGGTTAATATTTTTTGGTGCAACACTTTCTTGCAATTACTGACGGGATTCTCTTGAAACTTCCGTCTGCCGCCATACATTGCATGACTAGTCTGATATAAACAAAAGTGATTAAATATAATTAGGTATTTATCATAAATAGTTAATTAGATCAAATTGAAAGAACTGATGTTACTTAGATAGGTTTATCTTAGATATTTTAATTTGTCTATTAGTTGATATTCTAAGATTTGAGTTAAAATTAATTTGTTCTTGAAGACTTGATAAAAATGGAATCATCTCTTTGATTGAAAGATTGGTTGGTGTAATTAAATGTCAATTAAATTAATCTTTTCAGAAACTATGAACGTTTTATCTCAATTGATTAAAAATGTAGCATGTTTTATTGACTGAAACCAATTATCTTTGTTTTTGCCTCATCAAATTGATGAAGTGTATGCTAAGTTAATATATTGTAAACTATGTAATTTTCATCTGTAATTAATTTTCTCCCTGCAAAACTTGTGCTAAAAAAACCAATTGCCTTTATCAATAATTGTCAAGATGATAGACTTTCAAGGTTCAAAGTCTTAGGACAATTTCATTTAGTACACCCCAACCATTCGTTGAATGAATAATCTCTGAAGGGTCCATTAAAAGTATTGGATTTTTGCTTCTTACAAGAGGCGAAGATCATGGCAAAGCATGCAGCAGTTTATGCAAAATAATTCTTGTCATAAAAGCATGATGCTTTGTAAAAAAACATTTTTATTTTATATATACTACAGTGTCCATATTTTGTCTCCCTAAGGATTCGAAATGAAATAAGTAAAAACACTAGAAATAGGTAATTGCAACTGCTTATTTGCACTTGAAATCCCCTGAGTGTTAAATACTATTCACAGAATCATTTTTCCCATGGCAACTCACGCATACCAGTTGAAATCTTGGGGTATCTCAACCAAAACAAAAACGATGACGAAATTAAGACAGGGACGAAAAAAGGACCTCAGAGGATATTTATGTGACAAAATATAGTTCAGGGATGTTGAATCATGAATTTCAAATTTATGGACTAAAATGAGACAATAATCAAGGCCTAATCAATCGTGGATTTGTTTACTTCAACATAGGATTAAGGATTTTGATTGGTAATGTGACTCAAAACTAGTTCCAACATGGCATATATGTTGTAAGTTTTTCATCGTAATTGTCCGAGTAGTTCCAAATGAAAACAATTTCAGTACTTAAAAATGAATCTACCTGGTTTTAGAGACATACTACAATATTATACACTAAGTTTACCTGACCTACAGCAGAGTTATTACATTAAAAACAAACAGAGAAAAAAGTTTCCTGCCTATAAAATGATGGATGAATTAATTAATAGACTGTGTGAATAAAAGATGAGTATTACAGTTAGATGTGACATGTTTCACATGTGTGAGGTCAAATTATAACTTGTATCTTATAGTGTGTAGAAATAGATCTATTATAACCTTCAAATTTGTCTGGTGGGGTATTATGTATTCAATACAGAACAAATATAATAGCTGTCAATAACTCAATTAATTCTATATGCCTGTTGATGGTGAGTTGTATTTTGTCCTAATGTTCAGACAGTTGCCCATTGATGGTGCCTAGACAACTTTTTGTTTGTTAGGTTTAAAGCTGTAGCAACACATTGTATAGGTCATAAAACGGCAGTCAGTTAACCTACTCACTCCTCCTGGAAAGGCTAAATCTCTGGATTTAGTTTTTCACCAACTACTAAGCGCATACTTTCGTCAGTGACAGGGGGCAAGCTCTGTTTATGTTTTATATACCAGTTCTGTGATAGTTTGAGTTCACTATGATCAAGAAGGGCTAGGAAGGAAGGTTTTGATAAAAATCAGATGTCTGCATTCATGTACCTTTCACAATTGACACACAAGATCAGAAAGTAAATGTATATGTTCACACTCTGTCTGTGAGCAATTACTTAAAAGGGGTCCTGTAGACAATACATAAGTAACACAAGTCATATGTCTGAACCCATCCAAATTATTTAATGATTTAGAATAGCTCGTTTAGGATAACTTGAGACAAAATACAACGGTATCATTTTTATACACCGGTGGATCAAAGTATAGTACACATAATTATCGACTATTATCAGTGTTTTTTTGATGTATCAAATGTATTTCAAGAACACACTTCCATGCATTGAAGACATGTTTAATTCTTTTATAACACAAAATCAGCTGACCTCCCTATTTTATGTTATACCCGAGTCCAAAATATGTAAACAAACCAAGTGGTTTGTCTCAAGTTATCCTAAACGAGCTATAGTAACTGTTGATAATTATCGACATTGTATTTTAATATTTATAGAATGAACATGATAATTATTGATATTGTATTATAATGTTTACAGAATGACCATGAAGAAAAGGTAGATTTAGAGCACCCTGTAACTAATAGAGGATGTACAGATTTACTTGTCTTACTTATATTTGTCCTCTTTTGGGCAGGCATGGTAAGTTACTATGCTTTTGTATCAATTATTTATTTAATAAAAATCTTAAATGATATTTAATGCTATGTGCAAGTTTGTGGGACAGTCAGTCCAATGGTAAATGGGCTGATGCACATCTGTAGTCCAATTTAAATATACCCTGAAGAGGGTATGGGTTCGAATCCCATCCAGGGAGGTATACCCTTCCATGGAAATTTGACAATAATGTCTATATTCCTCCATTAATAAGGTATATGGAGAAGTTTGCAGCCTTTTGGAAGGGTAGGCGAGTAGTGGTATAGACAAGGGTCCAGGAAAGCTAGTTTAGGTGCACTGGATGCCAAAAAATATTATAAAAAATTGGGTTGACACGGTGTTAAACCCAGTATAAATAAATGAATAAATAAACATCTATGATTATTTTATTTGTCTGATAAAATTGTTTATGCATTAATTGTTGAAAGTTTGATATACACTCAGTGAGCATACATTATTATTTAAGTTTCTGGAAATCTTCTGATCGAATATTATCATGTTTGATATTATTGTTTGTTATTCATTTAGCTGTAAATCCAATAGTGAGTATGGGTTTGTTTTGAATTTTATAAAACAGAACAAAAAGCAAACTTATATGGCCAAAATCAAAATTGTTAGTACAAATCTTTTACTAATTGTGGATGGTACCTTAAATAAACTGTTGTATAGTGCGTACAAGTTGACCCGGACCTGACCTTTATGCAAGAATATTCATTACATTGAATACGAATGTAATATTAAATCTCGATAGCGATCGGATTATATCGCCGAGGCTTGAATGTAATTTTAACACAGGGATTAATTTTAAAGTACTTTTAAAGCGTACAATGAGTGTTTATAACACATAGACCGGACCAGATGATTATACGATGAGGCTAGCTACCAATTCAAATGGTGTGGGTTTTAGCCCCACAACCACCATCCCCCCATCCATTTTATTATTAATTGTAATCTGAAGGTAAGAACACGAGCTTCCCGTTTGAATTCATTTTAATCGTGAGTTGTTATACATGCGGGCTGTGTATACTCTATTCATGTCTTGTTTTATCTTAAATACGTAACGAGCCGAAGTATAGAGTAGGCGTGGTATTGATTTTTGCCGGGATATGTGTAGATGATAATTAGATGCAAATGTGAAAGGTAAGGTCGGGGTCAACTTGTACACACTATAATTCATGATAGTCCAATAACAAACATTTATACTTTCATGTGATTTATATGACCTGTAAGCAATCCTAGGAAAATGCATGTATGTGAACTAGGGCTGTGGATTGTTGAGCAAGTGGCGATCCGATCCGAACCACGATTCATGTGTAGCGATTCACGAATCAAACCACGAATCACTAGTGAATGGAGAAGCATACAGAATTTTTTTTATAACAAAAAAAAGTGAAGAATTACAGAAGCTTTTACAAAATGGAAAACCATGTACTCCAAACATTTCTATTACCAGGTGTTTAATGGACATTTTCATTGATAACATTTTTGTTTAAATGTATATCAAACGAATTTTGAATTAATAAAAAATTTCATTAGTAGTTTGTTTCGTCTTTATGGTAATTAAGCTGAAAATGTTCTTTCATTAATGCCAAAAATAAATCGTGATCCAATGATTTCGGACTTGACGAATATTCATACTCGATTTTCTGGTCGGGATCGCGAATATCCGAATTCTCGGATACTCGCAGTAGCCCTAATGTGAACTGTGTATTTTACATAATAATTTTCATTTTTTGCCAAGTTTTGCTGTAGCAATGATCTTTATTGAGTTTAAAATATCAGTAATATTTCTCTTAGTAGTATCTCCTTGTTTCTAGAGATTTAAATATTAAGTCCATACACCATATTGAATAGTTTATCAATGAACTTTTTGTCCTGTAATATCATAGATCTTCATTGAATTTCTTATACAGACTCCAAGACCTTTTTCTCCATAAAATGTAAATATTCCTAGAATTTTGCCTCACTGTATAATTTACCCATTTTTTATTGGGATCAAAATATTCCAACATTTTCTATGGTGTATACATGCTTTCTCCTGTGGTATGGTGTTATTTATGACATTGCTCTCACTGGAAATATTCCTTCTTAAGTAATTTAACCTTCTTGTAATTCAATGAATGTTACCACTAGTGTATTACTCCTGTATTTATCCTCATTTATACTTGACATGTCTATTTCTAGATTTTCATTGCTGCATTTGGTATCTTGCATGGAGATGCATTCAGATTGGTGTATGGCTATGACAGTTTTGGTAACACATGTGACAGTGATAATTCTGCCAATAAAATACCAAATGTAACCTTGTCTGGTAAAAATATGAAGGGCATGCCGTAAGTATGCTAAACTTTGTTACATGTAAATGTATATCTTTGTATCATCTTTCTTTGTGGAGCCACCCAGCTAGCTCAGTTGGTAGCACGCAAGTCTACTGATCCAGGGGTGATGGGTTCGATTACCGGGCAGGAAATACTTTCGTGGAGCTTGGTCATGAAATAATTTCTATGGCCATTTTCCTTACTACCAATGATTCTTAATTATGTAGGAAAGTTGTCAGTCACTGACGAAAGTATGCACTTAGTTGTTGGTGCACAGCTAAATCCAGAGATTTAGCCTTTCCAGGAACAGTGAGTAGGTTGACTGACCGTCGTTATATGACCTATACAATATGTTGCTACAGCATTAAACCCAACATAACAAACAAACAATCTTTCTTTGTTGCAGTCATTTCATTTAAAGAAATTTCGAGCATTTTAGCCTGAATTTATTTTGTTATAATTTAGTAAAAAGGGTGAAGTTATCAACTAGCCCAATGATATGTAATAATCATCATAAAATAATTTTCACTAGTTAAAATCAATTTGCACCTGTCTCAGATGTTGAGCTAGTGCAAATGATTGTTAACACTTTTATGCTTTGCATCAATATTTTCTTGTGTTCATCCTAGCTTATAATTATATATAAGAAAACAATGCATAATGATGATACTAGCCTGAATCAGCCAGCTCAGTTGGTGATGCACAAGTCTACTGACTGAGGGATGATGGGTTCAATTCCCAGGCGTGGTATACTTTCATGGATGATTTAAGTCATGAACAAATTCTAATTATTTAGTGAAGTTGTCAGCAACTGTCAGAAGTATGAGCCCAAAAAACTGTTTAATTTAGAGGTTTAGCCATTCCATGGTAAGTAGAATGACTTGACTCCCGTGATATGACCTATACAATATTACGTTTAACCCAACCCCCCCAAAAAACAAAAAACAAAAACAAAAAACTAAATTGATATATATTCAAATAAGAATATTATGTATAATGATGATATTTTATTATTGTTTTTGTTTTACAGATATGTTTTCTTCATGGATGTATTAGATCCATTCCATTCAAAGTGTATTTGTGTAAATAAGTGTCCAGATATGGAACAACAAACTATAGCTGATGTACAACATTTCTCTAGAACTACTGGTTCTGAACTCTGTGAATATAACATAGATGTAAATAATTATACTATTACTAAGACTGGACCCAAGGGTCCATGTCCTAAAGTCCCAGTTCCTGCCAGGTAAACATACTTAGATTTCTTTCTTTCAAAAACTGTGATATTATTGCTGAGTAATACAATGTATGTTTGTAATTTTTGCCTACGTATCAATGGGTCATTGCAAAACTTGTCGACATTTTTCAGTATTCACATGGTGCTTGGCTTAGTACAGTAAAGTTCTGCTATTAAGACCATCAAATTAGTGGTTTTAATAGCGGAACAGTCTTATTATAGGGACCATTTTCTCCTCAAATTAAGCATTTGGAACTTAAAAATTGTCGAAAATCGCATGATTTTGAAATAATTAAGGTGGTCTTAATAGCAGAACTTTACTGTATTGTGCTGATGCAGTGACTGTTTTTATGATATGATATACATTGATACAACTAGTAGACTGATGATGATTAGTTATTTTACAAACATATTTACGCTATGACAAATAGAATGCCAGACCAATCAGATGTAGACATTCTGACAATCATGTGACATAATCAGTGATAGATTAATATTCTTTTATTTTTAAGCAGTATTGGAGGGTTCCTTCTTAAACAATACAATTTGACTATATTTATAAAATTGAATGATGCTATACTGATATTAATTTTATACAAGCTAGTTTTCAAACAGATTTCCTTTTCATATATCCCCAAAAATTCCATTGTTAACATTTCAACTTCCATATCATCACAATTATAGGCAAAAATCGATGTAGTAACAGTAACAATGTTATTATTTCTTATAATGATTTAAACAGATATGATGTAGTTATTACTGCTTGACTGCAGCTTTAAAATAGTCCATTAAAACTTTGTAGAATAATGTTGGGATAGACTTCACATGGAATTCAAATTTTTGGGTTTTCCCTCCAATACAAACAAATATTTACCATTACAACAAACCATATGGGTACAGAGAACAGTAGGGTCAATTTTGAATCTGATGATTGTCAGCAATAATTTGTAAAATATGTTGTAAATACCTCATCAGTTGGGGTGAAAAAAACAACCTACAACTGATTTCCCAATATCGTCTACATCTATTTACATATCACAACACTCACAATGATTGATAAAGCTAAGAATTTTAAATTGTTGTCTCCATTTGTCTATTTCTAAATTCTATGTGTTTATATGAAGTGTTGATATCGCTTTGTGTGCTATCTGCTACACTTTAGGATTGTAATTAATTAACACAGTGGTTTAATGCTTTCATTTTATACTCGGCAATATTTTATGACAGTATGCTTGACTACACTGATCTAATTGAAACAAATCTGAAAGTGTTAGAATCAATAACTGTTGTTTTTAGCTTGGCTACTGTAATGAAAATGCTTCTTGGTTAAGGTTTTATCTGCAACATTTTTTTTATTTTTGAAACTGTTTAATGGATAATATTGAAACTTGGCACGTATGACAGTGTGTGCCGAGGTCTAGGTGCCAAAAGTCAAACACCAAGTTGCATACTTCTTGCATTAATTGAAGGGGTTATGGCCCTTTTATACTTATACTTTATACTGTAAAGATTCACAGATAAACACTGACTTTTAAAATGTACTCTGACGTTAGATGTGTTTAGATGACCAGGGAGTTAAAATATAATGATTTTACCTGACATGTCAATTCAAAATAAAAAACTTTTGTCAACTGACATATATAATTTAAAATTAAACGAACCAAATATCTTCCTTACCCAACAGTTATGATTTGACTGCTCCTGTTTTAACATAGTTTTTTTTAGTTTTAAAAAACAGTTCTAGCTTATGGGGAAATGAATTGAACCAATTGAATTTAGATATTAAAAATTGAAATAAACTCACTAGATCTATAAAGGTATTTTTATCTTGACAAATAACAAGTGAATTACCATGAATACATTGATCATGTAACAATGTTAACAGATTTTGTTGAAACTTTTCATGTAACTAACTCATCAAATGGCCTGTTGTATGAACTTGTGAAGTTAACATTTCATTTTTATTTGTCTGTAGAATTGATATAGCCTTCCGGCTAGCTCAGTTGGTAGCACACAAGTCTACTGATCAGGAGGTCGTGGGTTCGATTCCAAGACGGGGGCATACTTTCGTGGAGCTTGGTCATTAAATTATTTCTACGGCCATTCTCTGTCATACCAATGAATTTTAATTATGTAGGGCAGTTGCCTGTCACTGACGAAAGTATGCGCTTAGTAGTTGGTTCCAGGAGGAGTGAGTAGGTTGACTGACAGCTGTTATATGACCTATACAATGTGTTGCTATGGCGTTAAACCTAACAAACAAGCAGAATTAATACAGTACATTTATGCACATTAAAATATCTACTGTATTGTATATTGAAATGTGTGAAAGATAAAACTAAAGTAAGTTAAACAAAAGCTATCAACATTAATTTCCCCGGAGACTTATATCTAGATATATTGTAGCTGTCACCATTGAAAACTTCAATAGAAAATTAGGTCAAATCTTTCCCTTACTTTTATTACTACTCATGAAATCTAATGTACATATACTTTAAACTTATGCCTCAGTCCAATAAAATCATGGCTTTTTGAGGACACATACATGCAGACAGTCGTAGGCTGTGGGAAGCCTTGTATATTAAGGTGATAGTACGCTCATGGTACAAAACAACACACCTGTACGGAGCCGTAGCTTGAAGATATGCATGTTAAATTGATTTGACTTCGAAACTGATATGTGTATCCTGGGCTCATCTCACGGACCCTCGTAAAAACGTAACAGTCAATACTGGTACGCAAGAGTTCATATGGGTCCTTGCGGAGCTAGATTGCATGGCGTCCTCATTTTATGTTTATGGGACCAGTAGCATAAACATAACTACGGTATATGTCCTTTTTGGAAAATACTTCTAATGTCTTATAGAAACTTGATTGGTTAGCTTAATTGGTGGTGCTTCTGACTTTGAAATCCAAGAGTTGTTGGTTCAGATTCTGGGTGGAAACTACATACAGTAAGGAGTTTGGTCAAGGCTTGTTCTAACTGTCAACATACTGTTTTTAAACTCACCTTAACACACTCTTAGGGTGAGATGTGGGGATATGTCCTCTTGAGTGTGGTTTTTGTCAATAACTTCTCATAAAAATCTCTTGGTATAAACCATCTGTACTAGGGCAACCACATTTGGCATATTCTACCGTATTTGTTTATATTACATCCCTTGGGACTAATTGACCTTTACCTTAGGTCACAAGTTAAGATTTTAATATACACAGAATCATAAAAAAATCTTTTAAAACCAATTTAGCCCTAGAGCTATCATATTTGGCATTTAGCCTTAAAGTTCTATACAAAGATAGATAAAATCATGTCAAATTGTTCCCTGTCCAAGGAGTCAGATAAAATCATGTCAAATTGTTCCCTGTCCAAGGAGTCAGATAAAATCATGTCAAATTGTTCCCTGTCCAAGGAGTCAGATAAAATCATGTCAAATTGATCCCTGTCCAAGGAGTCAGATAAAATCATGTCAAATTGATCCCTGTCCATGGAGTCAGATAAAGTCATGTCAAATTGTTCCCTGTCCAAGGAGTCAGATAAAGTCATGTCAAATTGTTCCCTGTCCAAGGAGTCAGATAAAATCATGTCAAATTGTTCCCTGTCCATGGAGTCAGATAAAGTCATGTCAAATTGTTCCCTGTCCAAGGAGTCAAATAAAATCATGTCAAATTGTTCCCTGTCCAAGGAGTCAAATAAAATCATGTCAAATTGTTCCCTGTCCAAGGAGTCAGATAAAATCATGTCAAATTGTTCCCTGTCCAAGGAGTCAGATAAAATCATGTCAAATTGTTCCCTGTCCAAGGAGTCAGATAAAATCATGTCAAATTGTTCCCTGTCCAAGGAGTCAGATAAAATCATGTCAAATTGTTCCCTGTCCAAGGAGTCAGATAAAATCATGTCAAATTGTTCCCTGTCCAAGGAGTCAGATGTTTTACTCAAGGAAGGTATAAAAAGAAATTTTCAAAAAAAAAATCTCTAAAACCCAAATGCCTGGTTTCTGATTTAATTTGACACATTGACTAATTTTATAACTCTGAATTCAATATGACTTTCACTTTAAGCTACAGTTGATATTTTCAAATGTTGTCTTCTAGCAATTCCTGGTACCAGTATTGATTTGTCTCTTATTACACTTGGTATCAGCTTGTCTCTGCTTCGGATTTGTCGTAAAATTTTATCATGTACCGGTAATTGGCAGACATTTTTATTGAGTTTGCAAAATCATTAAAAGCTGAAAAAAAATCTTGTGAACGATGATTAATTTATAGAGATTGTAATTATTGATATCATCTGGTGAATCCAATTAGGATAAAATTTTAATGTCTGTATAAGTTTCTTTATGTGCCTATCTTTACAAGGGACGCCATTCTTTACAGAGGACACATACTTTGTCAGTATGTCTGTCTCTCTGTCTGTCCAGCCTTTTATTTACAATTGCTTTTCTGGGTGATAACTTGAGAGCCCTTGTACCTAGAGTCACCTAAGTTTATGTTAGAATAATCCATTGGCTAATGATTGCCCTATTGAATTTTAGGGGCCAGGTCAAAGGTCAAGGTCATTTGAATTTCATAAGAGAACAAAACTTGTTTTTAGTACTACCTAAATCTTATGTTGAAAGATTCCCATTTAATTATTATAAGTATTTTAGGGGTCAAGTGGGCAGGGATGTATTATACCTCTTAGTAAAGCTCTTGTTTAAGAACTAACAATAATGCTGTCATTTAGGATCCTAAATGTCTTTTTTACATACTTTTACAAAGTTTACCAACAAAAACAATATTTACTGTACTTAAATTACAATGTTTCAGGTAACATTGATAAAAACAATAAAAGTGACATCAAGTTTTTTGTTATTGATTTATGAAGAAACAAAATGGGCGAATATCGGTACATTTAGTTGTATTGCTCATTTGTGAAATAACGTTACATTATGTATTCTTTGAAGAATTTAATTAGTTCAGTGATCCCACTCACTTATGTTTTTACACAAATATATAATAAACAAATATATAAAATAAAATATGAATATTTTGGGTATGAATGGCTGATATTTTTTTTGTTTTCGAAAAAACATATTGGCAATCACATACTAGAATTTGACCGTGTGTAATATAGAGGTCTGTGCTTACTTAAGCAACCAGGCATTTACATGAAAAAGTTTGTAAACTTTGTAAGTGCAGTGTGCAACCATATCCCCCAAAAAAGTCTTACCTCAACATTTTAACCATGCAATGGGCATAATCTTACCCTCTAATGTAAATGTGAGTGGGAACACTATTGGCTATTGTTGTATTATAAATATTATGTTTTATAACCATGTCTTTATTTCAGCGTTCCATTACTTCATGTATGCATTCCAAAGGATATTATGGGATTAAGTCTCGACGTGAAGAATACTATTATCGGGTATTTAAATACCCAAGACATTTTCCGTAAAGTTTTAAGTGATCTCATAAATGCCTGGCAAGAAATGATGCTTCTTACCATATTCTCATTAGGTATATTTGCTAGCCTTGTTTGTGTTATGTTTTTACCAACAAGTTTTTTTGTGTTTGTCTCCATGTTTCTTTGTCATGTATTTTTATATGTTTTACAATTGTCACATTTTAAATCATTTGGTTTATGGCACAACTTGTATTCATCTCAAATCTTAATCACAATAGTTAATAGATTTTTTCTTTTTTTAAACTTGATGTTATTTTTCCATAAAAAGATAAACAAAAACAATGGGAAAGGAGTTTCAAGTCATTTTAACAGAATAATAATGAAACAATGTAAGTTTAGATAAAACTAATTAACACATTATAATAATATAATATTTGTGTTAAGTGTAAAAAAAAGTCGGGACAATGTAAGAATATTGTTTCCTATAAAATCTGAGTTTATTACATTCTGTATTATATTTTTTTCAAAAAACTTAATGTCTATTGATGGTTCAAACTCAATCATGTTTTTTATTAGCTCGACTATTCGGACAATAGTGGGGCTATCCTACTCAGCTGTGCGGCGGCCTTGACGTCGGTGTAACAGTTCTTGGTTAAGTTTTTAGGGGCAACATTTTTGTATTGTTTATATCTTTGCAAGTACGGAAGGATTCTCTTTAAACTTTATTTGTGTTTACTGGGTTACCATTGGAGTTCAAATACCAAGTTACATAACTGTTGGATAAATTTGGACTGAATTATGGCCCTTTTATACTTAGAAAATTTCTTGAATAAGTTTTTAGGTGCAACATTTTATCTTTGCAACTACTGAAGGGTTAGGGTTAGGGTTCTCAACAGGTTTGCTAACCAATTTTGCTTTTGTTTTCAAGAATACCTGAATAGTCGAGCGTGTGGACTGCTCTTGTTTACTCAATACTACTCATCATGATCCCCTTCCAATGACACAACCTAATATGTTTCACCTGGTTTGTTAAGCCCTTGCTATTTAATATAATTAAAAAATTACAGTTAATTATGTGTAATTGTGATATTAATCCTGATTGCAGTCATGCAATTATGAACCTTTTTTCCATTTGATCTGCTTTCCTATTCCCTGGTTAATATACCAAATAACTATAATTTTTATTCAGCTTTTAACAATGTTTGCTTTTTAAGGCACGTGTTCCAGACAGTGTTATTTGATTGTTTAAATATTGCTGTATGAAGTCATACATAATTATAGCATTACAATTGTGTGCTTATATGCAAAATAATTACATTATATTGTTAATGATATTGATTAATACCATTTGAACTTCAACAAATGAAATCTGTGCAGCATGTCTGCCTTACTTGTAGCAATGTGGTCTCATGTGACATGCCATTTACTATGAAATATCATAAGTGTAATTAAAATATTTATCGTGACGTAGGTTGTCAGTATTACATTAAAGCAAATAGCATATCTGGCTGGTTGATAGTTGATACTGCCTACGCTTAGCATTTTCTTTGGTTAGTCCTTGGCCACTTTTCTACTTTATTGTAAGTTAAATTGGTTTAATTTAATACAATTAATTATAAAACATCCCTTATAGTGCCTCTGTCTAAAATATTATTTTTTAATTAAGAGGAATTTGATTGAATTTTTATTGAAGATCATTTTTCTGCGCCTTTGCATTTTACTTGAAAAACAAGTTTTTGAAAAAAAATGAATGAATGAAATAAATAAAAAAAATAACAATTAATCATTGGACTAACAAATATTTCATGTATTTTTTTGAAAATCTGCATTTCTTTTGATAAAAAACATCAAAGGATTCTGAAGAGATATTATTATGTCATAAATTATTCAATACCTCACTGAATTCATTGATATAACTATTATAATATCATCAATTAGATAATAATGTCCATTTTTTATAGGGACAATCTGATTGTTCTCTCAGATTGTATAATAATGAAATATGATTCAATTATTTCTAGAACAATATTAATGACATGATGAAATCAATGTGTAATATACATAGTTCAATGAAAATCTGACTTGTTAGGCTTGCTGGAAACCATGCTAGTATGAAATAAGATTAATGAGCACTATAATCTTCAAGGTCAAACATTTTATCAGTGTCTATCAGATTTGAATTTCTAACATGAACTTTAGACTCTGGTATCTTTCCACATATTGCTGTAATGTTGAAATCATTTTGTGCCAAATATGTCTTTGAACTAAAGTTTTAATTGTTTATTATGAAAAGCTAATCTTTATTCACATCGACAATATCACGTCTAACTTTGGCCATTATAGTTTTCAAATGTATGCACTATGAATAAAGCCCTCAGATTTGACTTGTATCATTTTTGTTATTAAAATGCTACTCTCCACTAGTTATCTACTGGACAAACCTGTATACTTTTTAGGCCCTTTAGATAAATAGAACTATTAGTTCATTATCTTTGCTTTGACTTTGTTGATCAATGATGTGGACATGGTCATTTCATAGTCACACCACAACCATTTCATTGTCCCCAATTTCTGTATTGGTATATCATGGTCATTTCATTGGTGACCATGGTCCAAACATTGTCAGCATTGATTTGGAAGTGATCATTTCCACAAGGTATTCAATTCATTCTTATCAAATATAGTTCAGTGCCATATCTTAGCAAACATTAGAATTAGTTGAGTTTGCCACTCAAGTAAAAAAGCTAGAAGTAGAAATAGTAGCAATCTCCATAAACAGATATCCTGTTGAGCATTGTCGTACAGGATCTCTACTGTCTCAATGGAGGGTTGCGTGAGATGACCTTTATGTCAACTAATCAATGCCCAGCTTTCATCTAGGTGAAACACTATTAATAACATTTTGATTTCGTAAATTCTATGTTTAGACCATGGTTTGCAAGCTAATTTAACAGCAGTATTATTCACAGTCTGCTATTGGACGTCTCATTTCAAATTGCGTGACGTAGACGATGTAAACAAGTTAAACATCATAACAATTTCGTCATTAATATTATGATGAGAAAAGGTCACCTGAACATGACAATCGTTTGAAAAAGGCCAGATATAAATTAGCAATTAGGCGAGCGGAAAAGTTTAGATCGGGTTTTAATCAGACTGAAATAGTAGTAATTCAATAATTAAAACTTGTCACAATATGTTGAGTCCCCTTAGATACAATATGGGTTTAAATATGGATGGCTTCGGTTCCTTGTGAATACACATGAAGCAAAGTTAAATTAAATTTAGAAAACAAATTCAGTTTTATGGTGCCATAAACTAAATCTCTTCTAATGTGATGATTGTTATTTTTGTCGCAGGAGCATTTATACAAACAATACAAACATTTTATGTTGTTGTAGATAAATGATGCCATTATTACTTTCAGTAAACCAGTCCTGAACCGATGTATCCCCACGGACCTGATCCACCTAGCATCTAATGTCTCTGCTGATATCATTAGCTTTCTTAACGACAGTGACATATTCCAGAAAGTTCTCAGCGATTTATACACTAGCTGGAAGCAGATGTTGGTTTTATGTTTCGTTGCCGTAGGTACGAGGCTTTCTTTCTGAAACATAGCTGTTCTCTCTTCTCCAATATTCAAAATTATTCACTAAGTTCCAGGGAAATTGTGCAGTCAAAATCGTTTTAAGTGCCGAATAGATTAAACACTAGAGAATCTGTGGTTTAAATGAAAATTCAATGGGTCAGTGCAAAACTAGTCTAACTTCTTTTAAATAAAGAAGGATGGAGACTAGTTTTGTGCTGACCCATCAAATTGTTTGTTAGGCCACAACAAGTTAATCATGTGTTCTACGGATTTTTCTGAAAAAAAATAGGGCGAGCAAGCGAAGAAAATTTTTTTTAAAAAGTCTTTATTCACTTGCTTTATATAGCAGTTTGACCAAGTTTTTATGAGCGAGCGAGGAAATAAAAACATTTTTTTGTAAAAAACGTCAAAATTAAGGTGCGAGCGAATCCATAGAACATATGATCAATTTGTTGTGGCCTTATGATGGTTATGAAATGATATGTATCATTCATTTTGTAATATAATTAAACAATTTTACTCCATGTATTTTAATGTCTTTTAAGCTTAGAATTTTAACCTTAAATAAGTTGCCTCTACTGTATAGTAAATATATCGAGACATTGATTGCTATATATTAATATTCTTAAATCTATACTATTTGTAACAGAGTTATATGGCTTGCTATAATCTTTGAAGCATAGTGTTAACTTTGCTTCATGTTTTTTTGTTCGTGTATATTTTTTTGTTAATTTAAATATCACGTAAATGATAGGACAAGAACAATTTGCAGCTTCATCTTTAGATATAAATAAAAAACCTTGTTTTATTGCCAGTTACTGTTTCAATGTAAAATTAGTTTAAAATATTCCAAAAATGTACATTAATAATGATCATGTTACTTGTTAGTGAAGTGAATAGAATGTCTGACTTCAAATTGCAGATTTGAGCCTGGTCCCGGTAGGTCATACCCTATACATGAGTTGTCAGCCTCGTGGTAGGGTAAGTTAGTACTGGTGATAGAAAAGTGTCCAGGAAACCTATAGTAGGAAGAGCTGGCCATCGTATAAATGACCTAAATATGTGTTGAATACGACGTTAAAAAAAAGATTAAAGTGAAAATAGTAGCTAACAGTACACCATATAACTATGATGTATTAGGTTGTCAATAAGTTAATATGAATGAGCCATCTCAAAAAGCCTTGTAGATATTTGATAATTATATTTATATTAATATGAGACTTAGGGTTATTAGCTAGAATTAATTGTTTTTACTGCTTCCAATTAGTTAAACAAACAAGAATATATAAATATTATAATTGTAAATATAGCTTTAAGTAAAAGATGATTTGTAACAAGTATTTTACTTGGAATACTTAAGTTAAAGTGGAGGATTTTCTATTTCAATCTATCCAGTTATTAAAATCAAACTTATAAAACTTACATTGAACCTCTACTGATTTTTTTAAAACTTTAAACAAAACCTTAATCTTGACTAATTATGTTTGAAGTTATACGAATTATTTAAAAAATAATTGAATTGATCATTGTATATATTCTGTTCATATCATATCTATCAAAATATGATTTACAATAGAAAACCTAGAATTTTACTATTAAGTACTCTTTATAAAACTGTCTATTTAACAATTTGTATTTTACCTATTAAGATGAGTGTAGATTAAAATTATGTTTACATTAGTCATTTTAACAAGTGACATTCATACACTTAATGTTTTTAACATATCTAAAGGCTAAGTATATAATTGACTGCATCATCACAGTTTCCCTGGTTTTTAGGAAGTTTTGAGTATAAAACCCCCGTCACACCCGACCTTTTGTTCTTATGGCGTCCCTTCGGTAGTTCAGGAGGCAATGAAAATGCCATGAGCATGGTAGTGTTAAGTTGAAAACCCCTTAAGTTGCTGTAACCTCTCCAACATCTGATGATCATAAAAGCTAGTGTTAATTTAATTAATATGTTGAAACCAAATGTAGGGGCTACACCCTAGGGATTTAATAGTTCCAGAAAGAACCCTGGAGGGAACATCCCAAGCTAGTAATATGAACACACATGTACTGTGATTGCAATTACACTTTCAAATGCTTGAACAGACTGGACATCTGATTCAACTTAAGAGTCAATTATTTGGTGGAATCTCTGTCCTTGCAAATTTACTCCGCCCACAACACTTTGTGTTTGAAGTTTTTGTTTTTCTTCTTTAAAATGCAAGTAAACAATGAGAATTTTTGGGAAACATGTGACCTTTTGATGCTCCCTACTTGGGCTTCATATGGTTGCTGTGCAGTCACTGTCAAAGAACTCCACAAGAACACTATAGGCTATATAGCATGGTATTACACATCCATAAAAAACTCAGTACTTAAGCCATAAACAAACTGGAAATGCATGTAGTATGACACCAATGTTTAAGCCAGAATTTGTAATTTTGTCAAAATAAGACATTAGGGTTCCTTGTACAACTATATATGGTGTTTTTCCAAAAAAAAATCCAGTTAAGGTCGCTGTAAGAACACTGGGTGTGACAGGGGTACAAGTTAACATTATTAGGAAAGATTAGCTTGTATGTGTATATTCATACTATATCAGTATGAGGCACAATGGTTTTGGAATGTTAACTTATATAATATAATTTTATGTTGTTTTTTTGATACATTTTTATTTATTTTACTAAGTATAATATAGTTTATTTTAAGAATTATTTTATTATTTACATATACTATCATTATTTGATATATCTGCACAGTATTCTATTGCAAAAGCTCTTCGCTTCAAAATTGCACAAAATGTATACTTTCATATAAATCATTTAAATTATAATATTTTAATATATTAATTTATTTCTTGGTCAAGGAGTATCATTATTTCTTTTTTTTCTAATCTTGTACTATTAACATTGGGTGACAGTCATGTAGTACTGAATAGTGTTCATCATTGAATACCTTAAGTATTTCTTATATACGTATGCATTTTTGGTGGTGTTGTGCAAATCATAAGCATAAGGGGTGAGGAATACTTCAGCTCTATTCCATCATTTTCAGGTCTGTCACTGAAAACTTTCTTGGATATGGCATATGTCATCGCTAGCATAATTAATTAAACTTTATATTTAGTCTTACTAATGAACAACAGCACTTGAATTTGTTCTCTTACACAATCTATCCTTATATTGAGGATCTCTCAGTCTGATCTGACTTGATAAATGTAGTTGACTGCACTTCTTTGCACTCCTAACACATAATTATGTTATTATATACCTTTAACACTTGTGCAATTATCTCTCTTTTACTCATGAAATTATCTTCCTATACAAGTCATATAATTACCTGCCTTTTTCTCATGAAATTACCTCCCCTGATCTATCATGTTATTACCTCCCTTTGTCACTCATAAAAATATCCCCTTTTAGCATTCATGCAGTTATCTCCCCTCTATCATTCATGTAATTTTCTTCCTTAATTACTAATGTTATTATCTCCCCTAGTCACTTGCATCATTATCAATATTTATCACTCAACTAATATCCAGCTAAATCGCTTATGTTTTAGTTATATACACCCATCTATAGATCAGACTTATTATGCAATGACCCTGTCCAAAGATTGCTCCCCAATGAATTTAGGAGTTTAGGGTCAAAGGTCAAGATCATTTAGATTTCATACAGAAAAAATCTAGCCAGATGATTTTTTTTTGAAATCCAGGTACATAGAGACAGCAACTTTATTCAGTAGTTGGACCTAAGGTCTAGAACGGCCAAGATCCAGTGGTCAATGGTCAAGACAAAGACTATGACATTGTGTGGATGGACAATTCATTAATGATAACTTCTAATGAAATTTGGGTCTCAAAAGTTGGGGTTTCAAAGAAATTTTATCTATCAAAGTCAACTCAAGAAAAAGTCAATGTTTAAACTCTTTCATGCTTCTATAAAAAAAACCTAAAATAATGCAAAGATATGATTGTATGAATCTATTTAAGCTAATACCAGTCCTGGGGTTACCTCTCTTCATGTCTGAATGTTTGTAAAAATTGTGAAATGAATCGTTTTATCTGAAATGTCCGTGTCATCCATTCAATGTATTTTATCCCTGATTTTACCATATTTGTATTGCATGACATTGTGCCACCTTTGTTCCCTAATAAATCCCTTTCTCCTTGTACCATTGTTCCCTTATTATTCCATTCTTGTATCATTTTAGTTTTGTTGGTTATTTTTGTTTGTTTAAATTTTGATCATTATTTTGTGTGTTATGATAGTTTGATATCAAATGAGCTCATTTTTTTGTATCCTAATTTTATTCAACTTAAAAAAAAATCATTTGATTTAATGCTGCTCTGTTGTACAGTAGTTATATGAAGGAATGTTAATGTACATAACTTGTTTGTCAACCATGATCACTTAGTGCACTATTTTGATCATAGTAACACATCTCACTGTGAGTCCAGAGGTAACTGCACATTCAATTTCTGGTCTGAACATACATTTCGTTTATTAAGTTTGGTCAATACTCTCTATTTCCATTCTCTTATTGCTGTATCAAGTATGGCAAGAGTAGGAGTACTGGACAAAAGCTTTAAACTAAAGATAATTACTGGTAATGGTGGGTTTAGTGCAAAACGGTTGTATCTCATTCTTTTCTTATATTGAGTTAGGACTTTCTTGCTAAAACCTGCTGTATAAGCCTCTGGGTTTTAAATAAAATCCTTGTACTGAATAATCATGTATCAAGCATGACAAAGGTTGGAGCCCAATTGCTGAGTAAAAGCTTTGGTCTAGAGATATAAGACTCTAATTTCGAAAAGTGAGTTGTTGACTGACTGCTACAAAATTACTAAAATATTCTATTGAGTGAATGTAAAGCATCATAAAACCCAAATGAAACATTGTATTACAGAAATGTAGTTTATATTATATGATTTACTATGATTTATTCCACTTACTGTATTGTAGTTTTAGTTTGAATTAGTGTTTATCTGCTTCTGTATTAAATCTGCCATTACCTCTGTTTGAAATAAGTGACATTGTCTTTGATTTATATTTTATTCTTATTTATTGCTTCAGGCTGTTTTAAATTATCAAAAATCCCTTCCTGAATTTCTATAGAATATAAAGCTAAAATTGTTTATGATTGGCTATCAATGCATAGGTTGCAGGTTCAAATTTACAGACTTTAGTTGTTACTTTATCAGGAGCACTTTATTGTGGTTTCACTCTTGTTACTCAGAATAAAGAACTGTGTTAGGAAATTACAGGAACCAAAAAATACTTGAATTATGTTTTGAACTATTTAAAGAATAGGGTCACATATAGAAAAAACTCTGGTTTCTTAAAGCTTGCAAGCAAATTATTTTCTTAGATTGCAATGCCATTTTTCTTAATGTTTGCTTATTTGGTTCAGACTAGAAAGAGAACTATTAATCTTTAAGAGAAAAAGAAAGATACATAAACTTGATTAAATTTAGTTTTCCTTTTCGCTAAACTCAGAAATATTGACACAGTAATTGAAATTAATAGTATGTAAAATGAAAATGTTAAATTTTGTGTGTGCATTAACTCTGAGAAATAAAGATAATTTTGTTTTGATTCACTGATAAAAATGGTTTTACCAACTATCTATAGAATTGTTAAGTTTAATTATCTACTATTCAATATAGGAACATACATTTTATAGTAAAATATAAATGGCTAATGTTGTTATACCCCCGCTTCGAAGAAGAGGGGGGTATACTGTTTTACCCTTGTCCCTGCGTGCGTCCGTCCATCCGTCCGTCCGTTACAAAATTTCCGTCGCAGTTTTCTCAGCAACTATAACATGCAGCAGCCTAATACTTTGCATATTGCTTCATCCCATAGTCCCATGTGGTGTAAAGCGATTTCATGCTCCTTGCTCATCTACTTCCTGTTTGTCGCATATTTTTAGATTTTTGCGGGGTATCACTAGTGAGCATTAGCTCACAGATTTACTTGTTATTTCAGTGCAAACCCTTAATCCATTTTAAACAGACTGTTAAAATTAGGAGTTAATACCAAAAAGGTCTATTTTGTTGATAACTTGATATGATAGCAATATATTACTCTGATTCAATATTCAGAACAGAACTGTATTAGGTCTGATATGAATTTATTATTCAAGAGATGTTATTTTATCTAATATCAAAATATATATTGTGTCTATATTTAATGAAATGTCTGTTAGCCTGTTTGTTAAAGCTCCTGTAATTGATATTCTATGGGGTATTTTATATTCATTGATAATAAAAACTATTTCTAATATAAAGTATTTAATTCTTCTATTATTTATTATTATATATTCCTTAAGTCATCATCTTAAATTATATTAAGCACCAGACTAATTAATTATGCTATATAGTGAATGACAAAATTATTAATTAGCCTGTCTATACAAGTAAATAAGTAATTTTCACTAGCCCTAACTAATTTCCTGGACTTTAGGCTGGGGATTAAGGTGTATTCCTTCACCTCAATCTTCAATTTAAGGTTAATAATATCTTATAAGACTAGCAATTCAGTGATACTACTGTTATATTTATAGAGGTGATAGATTGAATTAACGACGACTACTTTAACGTGAGAGTCAATATTGTATGTTAGGATCTATGTCTGTTGAGCTCCTTAAACAATCAGATACTTGTCGATATGTTTACTCTAAACTTTCCAGTAATTTGTTACAATTCAGACAGTTTATGTATCTTTCTGTCACATTTGTATACTTTCCTCTATTTAATTAGTAATTGGATTCATATGACATATGATTAGGTTTGGGTACCTTTCTGTGACATTTATATACTTACCTCTGTTTAATTATACTTTAATCAAGATTTTGTGATTAATTACTTAAAGGTTGCCTGCAAGACTGTAGTAAGTGCATTGTAGTAAGAGGGTAGTTACTACAGTCTTGTGGACAACCCTCGAACTATAGATTAGCCCAATGTCAAAGATTTGTACTTAATATTTATGTTTCAGGTTTTTCTGGTGTAATGGTGTTGCTGATACGATTTCTGGCTTCAGCGATAGTCTGGGTGATACTAGCTGTCTCAATTTTGGGATCACTCGGTAAATATTATCATTTGTCTGTTCATAAATTGGAATCATTGATTAACTGTCAGATTGTGTTTATATAGTTCATGAAGATAATGATGTTTATGTCATGTTGCATTCTGGTATAAATCTCAGATTTTCATCAATATTAACTGGATGAAAATGTTTTGCATGATGTTTTGTTTTTCCACTGCAGTGATCACCCAAATATATACTCAGTGATCACTGCAGTGGAAAAACAAAACATCATTTATATTTGGTATTTTTAACTCACCTTAAGCATATAAGCTAATGTAATTTGGTCTTAGTCCATTGTCTGCCTGTCATTAACAATTTCCTATTTATCTACACGCAATAAACCAATAGACCTTAAAAGGTATCAAGAAGTTGTTTGCATGTTTGTCTATAAGATTACTAAAAAAATGTTTTTTACTTTTTATCACATGAACAAAAGGGTCATATCATTATCATATATCACATTATCATGCAAGACACTATTTTTATATGGTTTCAGACAAGACAACTTTTTTAACATTATCCTTTATATAAATCTTTGTAAAATTTGTTATACTGTGACCATGTCAAATGAGTCTTCTTGGATGCAACATCAAGTATTGACTCAATCAACCAGATAATATCGATGTCATACTCAAGTACACCATGTCATACTCAAGTACACCATGTCATACTCAAGTGCACCATGTCATACTCAAGTACATTGTGTCTCCTCTCTGTATTAATTTTTTGTCCATTTACAAAATGTAAATAAGACACTCTCAAGAACGCACCAGTATACAGCAGTATATTTGTGTAAGTTAATTGTAGGATATATTTTTATAGATGAGTGTCTGGTGCAATATAAGAATTTCTCAAATTGTGTGAATGAGACAGTGTTAACCTTGTAATTATGTTTGATGGATGTTGTCAGTGTATGCCTGCAGTAGAAACTCTCTCTGGTGTCTCTGTTGTAACATTTAGCTGGTGTCTTCAATTGTAACATTCAGCTGATGTCTTCAATTGTAACATTTAGCTGATGTCTTCAATTGTAACATTTAGCTGATGTCTTCAATTGTAACATTTAGCTGATGTCTTCAATTGTAACATTCAGCTGATGTCTTCAATTGTGACATTTAGCTGATGTATTCAATTGTGACATTTAGCTGATGTCTTCAATTGTAACATTTAGCTGATGTCTTCAATTGTAACATTTAGCTGATGTCTTCAATTGTAACATTCAGCTGATGTCTTCAATTGTGACATTTAGCTGATGTATTCAATTGTGACATTTAGCTGATGTCTTCAATTGTAACATTTAGCTGATGTCTTCAATTGTAACATTTAGCTGATGTCTTCAATTGTAACATTCAGCTGATGTCTTCAATTGTAACATTCAGCTGATGTCTTCAATTGTAACATTCAGCTGATGTCTTCAATTGTAACATTTAGCTGATGTCTTCAATTGTGACATTTAGCTGATGTCTTCAATTGTAACATTTAGCTGATGTCTTCAATTGTGACATTTAGCTGATGTCTTCAATTGTAACATTCAGCTGATGTCTTCAATTGTAACATTTAGATGATGCATTCAATTGTAACATTTAGCTGATGTCTTCAATTGTGACATTTAGCTGATGTCTTCAATTGTGACATTTAGCTGATGTCTTCAATTGTGACATTTAGCTGATGTCTTCAATTGTAACATTTAGCTGATGTCTTCAATTGGGACATTTAGCTGATGTCTTCAATTGTAACATTCAGCTGATGTCTTCAATTGTAACATTTAGATGATGTCTTCAATTGTAACATTTAGCTTATGTCTTCAATTGTAACATTTAGCTGATATCTTCAATTGTAACATTTAGTTGATGTCATCAATTGTAACATTTAGCTGATATCTCCAACTTTTTACATTTAGCTTATGTCTTTAATTGATAAATTAACAGATATTTTCAGTAAAATGTTTCCTTTAGTTGGATTCTTTATTATATTTTTGAAGCAAGAGTCCTGTGTTGTTGCTTCCAGCATCAGTCCTATCAGTTCTGTTTAAACTCCAAATTTTGACAAGATTTTAATGAAACATGGTACATTGGTTTATAATCTGTCATTGCTAGTTATGTTTCTAACTTCAATTTTGAATTATCACTTTCATGAGTGAGTTGTTGCAAATGGTTGATGATGATATGTCACACACTTCTCTATTACAGCTGGAACTGGATTTTTATGGTGGACATATGTAGACATACGAGACAAGTTGGACGCTGATCAAGCTATCAATCTACCACTTCTAGATGTGGAAATCAACAGTGAAAGAGCTTTTCTAATCTACTCTATAATAGCTACAGTCTTAACAGTATGTAATAACATTTTTTATTATATGCTTTCCAGTGGAATACCGGGATTTATCGGTACAAAAAATCGATATTCCACTGTTTTGAAACAATGAAAATAAATTTATTATTTTTCACTGTTTTGGATGCCCTGTTCTGGAGACATATCGGACTTAAACATTAAATTTCGTCAGTTTTAAGCATATAACAAACAGAAAATTTGTTTACTTTGGTGAAAGATCTATTTATTTTACTTGTGATCTGAGGATATTATATTTTCACTTGTGGCTATGCCACTTGTGAAAATATTGCATCCTTAACTCATTCGTGAAATGAAAATCGATCTTTCATCGAAATTAACAAAAATCCTCTGCACCATTTGTTTTGATTGCTTATAATGAGTATGTATGGGAGATGATCTTAAGAAAGTGGAGCAGAAGTCTTCAGAGATATTGGCTTCATAATCTATTCTCTGTTAACTTAAATTCATATCTTATTATAGATTTTTGTATTTTGTTGGACCCATATGGTCAGTTCAGTCAGTTAATAAGTGTCCTACTACAAATCCAGGAGCTGTGTGTTCAAATCCCTGGCAGGACTTTTTTTAAGTTTTTTTCATGAAATAAACTTTATAGATATTTTTCAGCCTACCTTAAATAGGTCCATAAAATTTGTGCAGTAGAATTGATTCATATTTGTTTAGTTTTGTCTGTCCTAATTTGTCTGAGGCATAACAAAAAACAGCTTGGCTTCAATTTTACCATATGACTCTTCCGATTCAAATTCTAAGATAATTTGTTTGAACTATTGCTTCAGACTGTTTATGAAGTACAAATACCTAGTCCTTAAAGCAAAGTTACTTAAAATTTAGAAATTACCATCCTTAAACACTCAAAACTAAATATCTGCATTTGAATTTCTGTTTATAGAAAGACCAATTTAAACTATAATTGTCAATTTTGTATAATTTAAACCCTGTCTTTTCAAGAAATTAATTTCTTGAGATGAAAATAGAAAGACTTGCAGTCTGTTAATATACAGTATATAATGGTAATAGTCTATTGCTATAGGATGATTGTGTTATTTTTATGAAGAAAATAAATAATTCATCAAATATACAATGTATTTAATTACTGTATAATGTAAAATATGTATGACAGATGTCAGACGAAGCTAGTTTATCTATAGATTTTTTTATGCTTTATGTTTATATTTGAATATTTTTGTTCCTTTTATATTGATTTGTATGTCTTTTATGTTGGATAATTACATTGATTTTATATCTAAGAAATCATGTATTATCTTATATACATTTTATTTTATTTATAAGTTAGATATCAAAACTTGTTTTAACCAGGGATTCTAAAGGAACCCTTAGTCAATAATTCAGAGATTCCTCCTTTGTGTTTGGGTTTCCTTTAATAAAAGATAAAGATTTTAGATAAAAACTAGACAATTCTACTTAAATAAATCTATTATAATCAGAATTAAAAATTTACTTACAGAACCCTGCTGCATTTCATTCTGTACCCTGAGGAAGGTACGAAATTACCAAGATTATCAAATTATTAAATTTTGTAAAAATTATGAAATCTTTTAAATCGATATGAGAGAAAATTAGAAATGTTGCACCAAATATATGGTATTGAAACAAAACTATATGAAAGCATTCCACATTGTACCATTTTTGGCAGGAACATGCAAGACTATGATAAAATTTTGACCATTTTAAAGAAAAACTTGTTGATATAGATTTGCAGTCACATATTTCATTGAAAATAACATTGACATTAATATGGGGTAATTTTTAAGGAATCCTGTTATCCCCAGCTGAGAATTACATGGATTGTTCATAGGAATCCTGGAAGGTGCGACTCTGGCGCAGTGGTTAGCATGTCTGACTCCGGAGATTGCCGGTTTGAGCCCGGTCGCGGTAGGTCATAACCTATACATGAGTTGTCTGCCTCATGGTAGGGTAAGTTAGTTATGGTGATAGAAAAGTGTCCAGGAAATCTATAGTAGGATCCTAAATATGAGTTGAATACGACATTAAAAAAAAAAAAAAAAGGAAACCTGATATCCCCATTTGAGAATCACATGGACTCTTCATAGGAATCCTGGGATATGTTTTGTGTCCAACTGGTAAATAAATCAATGTTTTTTTATGATTTGTTCATACAGTAATGTTAAGGTAGCAATCTATCTTTGCTTTACAAAAACACATGATTCTGTATTCATAGCATTCTGCTTGTGCAACTTTTCCTCTACTGGAACACCAGATGCTGTCTAACTGATTAAAGAATGGGAAAATATGTTCGTTAATAAATTAGAATGAAATCATCTGGCACTGCTGCAATAATAATGAACTGTAAAAAATCTCATTAAAAACATCTTACTTACATAACGTAGCTGTTAAAATATGAACACAGAAATAACCCTCAGACTTAAAAATATATTAAATGTACGTACATGAATAGAACTTGTTTCATGCTAAACACTGCAAGACATAAATAGCAGTGCAAAACTTGCTTTTTTCCTTGATCCTCCTGTCCTGCCTTACACAAAACCTGTTTCAGAGATGCTTAGTCTGTAACAATGTCTGAATTATTCTATACATGGTATTTAATGTCATATATATTTTGAAACCTGTAATACTCCTACCATATTTCGACTACATTTTGTACATACTTGAAATAATGCATTGTAATTTGAAATAATGCATTGTAATTTGAAATAATGCAGTGTAACAGTCGAGACTGGCATAGCAACCTTGTGTTATTGTGGTTTCTGTCAAACTGTTTATATACAGAGATAATTACCAGTTTTCATCGTAGTGTCTGGCACTGTATAGTTCTAGTTGTCATATTATCAATAATACATTCTATATTATGGTAGAGTGTATGATAATTCTAGACATTTATAACATAACCTGAAATTTAACAACATATATACAGGTGTGATTTTATTATTGACGGGACTCGAAATCTACCTCAAGGTAACGTAAAATACGAGTCATCGCATTTTGAGTTATCGCATCTTTTTTAAATGAACTTTAGAGTAAATTCAATCGGGACCATGATATGATCTCGAGCAAAACCGTAATTACGAGAACACTTTTTGAGCGAATGCAAATGGACTGTATAACATAACCTTAAATTGAACAACAAATATACATGTGTATAAATTGAAGATTTCTCATAACTATAATGGTAACAAACATAACACTCATGGTGTTGAGTGCAGGCTTAAGTCTGTTCACTTACGGAACCATCAGAAAAAATTTGCCATGATAGGAGTAGGATTTAGTTATTTGTGTAGATGGCATTATTTTACGAGCCTTTCTTCAAGTTAGTCGAAATTCTATCATAGCCTTGCATGTTCCTATCAAAAATGGTACGATGTTGAATGCTTTCATATAGTTTTGTTTCAATACCATTGTTGGTGCAACATTTCTAATTTTCTCTGGTACAAATTTTATAGGTTTTTATAATTTTACAAAATTTAATAATTTGGTAATCTTGGTAATTTCATTCCTTCCTCAGAGTACAGAATGAGGTGCTATAGGGTTCTTTTAGTAAATTTTTATTTCTGATTATGATAGATTCATATTTGGTAGAATTGTCTAGTTTTTAGTTATATTATTGTTGTTTGATTGAACACTTTTGTCTACTTAGATGTTAGTTTATGAATATTTTATTTCTCTGTCAAAAAGTTACTGCTCATTTATGGTAAAAACTCATTTAAGATACAGTTTTTGTTTATCAGGTATTGTCTAGATTTGTATTAGTGTCTATTTTCACATTAAGGGGGAACATGTTGGGAAGGTTTGTTTTTTTAGGAAAATAGCAACAAATTGTATTGTATTTTATTGCACAAATATACATAAAAACACTGACTGGGTTGAACTTGTATGGAATGAGGTATATAAAAATACAGTTTTTATTTATTGATAGGGCATTTATTTAAATGCCATAACACAAATGTAAGCAATGTTTATTTGCTAGTAACCTACAGTACCCACCAAAAGTTCGGAGACAAAGGAAATTCTATGAAAAAATAATTTTTAATGAGTGTATACAGCAGAACCATTATTTTTATTATATTTAATATGTTGATGATTAAATGAAAACAAATTTCTGTAATGCATCACATTTATAAAATTCAGAATTTGATATCCCAAAGCCTCAAAAACCAAATTCAATGTAATTAATTCTTTTCTATTATACAAGTTTAAGCTACTTTGGTAGTTTCAACTACAAATAGTACCAAACCACAAAAATAAGAAATCTCAAAAGCAGTTCAAAATAAACAGATAAAACCTATGTAGTAGGCTTACACAGTGAAAATGTCACCAAACTTTTGGTGGGTACTGTATACTTTGTGTTTCTATTGAGGGACATAGAGATATCTGTATGAAGTATCATAATTGTTTCTTATTTCAGGTAATCTTACTCTTAGTGATACTGGTAATGAGAAAACGTATAGCGTTAGTGGTAGCCTTGTTCCATGAAGCTGGAAAATGTATTGCTTCAATGCCATGTTTACTACTACAACCTGTCTGGACATTTCTTATACTAATGGCCTTCTTCATGTATTGGGTGATAGTTCTTGCCTTTCTATCCACTGCAGGTAAATTGAATTTCGTGGGTTTAGTGCAAATGGTCATAACTCAATATAAGAAAAGAGTGAGTTATGACTGTTTGGCGCTAAACCCGCAATTTGGTGTTTCATCTTCTTGATGATGTTTCAAATTTTCTTTTTTTGTCTGTTGAATTTAAAATTGAATTTCCTTGGTAATTGACTGTTCATGTATTAATTTAATGCCAATAATTTAATAAATATGAGCTGGTTTTATAGGTTTTTACCGTGAAACAGACATGATTGTTCCTTCAAGCTGAATGTCTTTTCTCTACCTAAGGTCATTATACTGTCTGCCTTCACCCTAAAGTAACACATTAGGGTATTCTGGTGACATCTTTTGTTATGTACTCTATAACTGTTGCTGATGTTTACTGTACATCTTATTTAGAAATAGTACAAAATTAAAAGATAATTTTGTCAAAAATCCCTAAAAGCATTTTTTAACAAAAAATAATCTTCAAGGTATAAAGCCTCACTTTGGTTATGAGTATTTGCTTATGTTAAAGGTACTAGTTCACTGATTTTTTTGATTTTTTCTATAATTTCAAAATATCATTCAGTGTCTGTAATTGTGACAAAAAATAATCTGACCGTATCAACATGACTGAATAAATGCTAAATGTGGCGTAAACCACCCAACATTTTATAGTGATTATTTTAGAACTCAGAAAAGACATATCAGACAATTGATGTTACAAAGTGACTTTTTTGCATAGAGAGGAGCAAAAAGGACAGAGGAGGAGAAAAAATGGCAGTGTGCAATGCCCTGCTATGAAAGTCGAATGGTGTCATATAAAAATAAAAGTAAATTATGCTATGTTGTAATAATGAGATAACTAACTCGTAATTACGAGATAATTAAGTCCTAATTAAGAGATAACTCTTGATATTACGACATAGCATATTTTTATTTTTTATTTTTATGTGACACCATTCTGCTTTCTTACCCTGCTGTACTGTTTTAGAATAATCACTTCATTCTATATCATTTTTGTTTTCTTTCAGAGAAACCTAGTATAAATTCTGAAGGTTATGTTAAATATACTGAACATGAGACAGTATCATATATGTGGTGGTATCATCTTATAGGTTTAATATGGACTAGTGAATTTATTATTGCTTCACAACAACTTGTTATCTGTGGGGCCGTTGCTAAATGGTACTTTGCTAGGTAAGTCTTGGTTTATGTTGTGTTACAGTTTAGTTAATTAAACACTTAAGTGCTGTATTGTTCTTTTTTAGCTCGACTTTTTAAGAAAATGAGAGCTTTTACTGGCATCCGAGCGTCGACATTGGCGTTGGTGTTGGTGTTGGCATTGCAAATCAAGGTTAAAGTTTTTACAAATTTAAATAACTTCAATACTATCAAAGATATTCAACTCAAACTTGACTTACTTATTCATTATCACTTCTTTCACCTTACTATCAAAGCCCATAACCCTGGCTCCACTGTTTTAGGAGTTTTGCCCCTTTTTTACTTAGAAAACATCCAAAATCAAGGTTAAAGTTTTTACAAATTTAAATAACTTCAATACTATCAAAGATATTCAACTCAAATTTGGAGTACTTATTCGTCATCACTACTTCCACCTTACTATCAAGGCCTATGGGTCATACTCTTTACCCTATATAATTTTATATGATGCTCAGATGCAGACAAAGTTATGTGAATGGGTGCAGCTGTTAGTGGCTCAATGTAGCTCTGCCTTTGTACATTAGCCTATTAAATGGAAATTATGTTTTAGGGTCATGATTATTGATTTTGGTAATTTATCTAATGTCCAAAAATTCTAACAGAACTGTCTTGATCTATTTTGTTGGATTAAGTTTATGTGCTTAACAAACCTAAATAAATTCAGTGTATGTTTGATATGATTGCAAAACTAGATGATTTAAATAATCTTATGTATAGTATGAGAAATCATTTCAACTTATTAATTTCAACTTATTAAATATTGCTTGGATTTGAAAAACTTCCAATTAAATACTATAAAAATATTTTTTAAAAAATACCTAAATGTTAGCATCTGAAATGTCATAGTCATAAATTACTGTTTGATTAGTTAAATTTGGCTTGAATTTATTTCATTTTACGACTTTTTTCTAGATTACAAGTCTAGTGAGGCTATTGTAATGTAATGGTTGTTGTAGCTATAAAAATCCGTGTAAAAGTTTTATTATTTTTGAGGAATTAGGTATAAAAGGAACAGTATATAATGTATTATTGATTTTGGTAATTTATCTATTGTTTAAGTTTTAACAAAACTATCTTTACCTTCTTTGTTGGATAATTGTCATGTATTTTACAAACCTAAATAAATCCAATGTATCATTAATGTGATAGAATATTATTTGACTTTCATATATAACAAATCTTAATGACCATTAATTTATACTATGAGAAATTATTTCTTTATCAAAAAATGCTTGGAAAACTTCAAAATAATACTCCATGATTATAAAAATATGTAAATGTTAGCATTTAAAATGTCAAAGTCAGAAATTATTGTAATAGATAAGTTAAATTTGGTTTGAATTCATTTTATTTTACGACTTTTTTCAACATTATAAGTCTAATAAGGCTGTAAAATATTATAGAAGTTATAATTATCCATGTAAAAGTTAGATTATTTGCATTTGAAAAACTAAGTCATGAAGGAAGAGTATATAATGTATTATTGTTTAGATTTCTATTCTTCTGTCTTTAATATTATTATTTATGTATAATAAATGTATAATTGGTTATAAAAGATGCAGATAGTCTTATATAATTACAGATGTTCCCTGCGGCATTCTAATTTAGATCATTATTAGTTTTGAAATAGTGTCTATACTATTTTAACGATTTATCTGATATTTTGTAAAAGATTAAAACTAATTAAAACTCATCTTAACAAGATATTTATAATTGCTATAACATATTGTTTATGTATTGAGATAATACTATATGATTTTAATAGTTTTTAGTCTATCATCATACATCTGCAGGTAATATTCTTATAGGCTTCATGAATATAAATTCTAAATTATGTTCACTATTTCATAAGAGTACCAATATTTACATCATATTATTTATTGTAGAACATAATTAGTATTCTGACAGTAAGCATATGAGATTTGAGGTTTTATGACAAAATTGTATTTGAAAATAAAATGAAAATTTAGATTTCATGTTATAACAAAATATGATTATTTCCAAGAGCAATTTGCCTTGTTTGAGATTCCTAAATTACCGGTACTGATTTGTGCATTTTGTAACAATCTTTATGTCACAATATGGGAATCATAGGACACATTACCCTGTGTCCGTATAATACATAAATCACTTCTTGAATGCTCTTATTTATCAATATTTTGGTTCATGGGGACTCACAAAATTTGTCCAGGATAACTCACTTTTACGACATTGCACCATTGACATAGTTGTTAGCTGAATTGTTCATGCTATATCCAGTTTACTTCTTCACAGATAAGTCAAATTGGCAATTAACTACATTGCAATCATTAAATAATGCCATTTCTGCTGGATCACAATATTTACATAGTGAAAAACATATAATAAATTATATATTAAATTGAAAGATAAGTAAACTAGCACAAGCCTGAAATAAAAAGAGTGTATATTTCCAGTGGTCAAAGACCATTTTGCATATAGTGAAATTTCCATTTAAGGTATTGATTTTTGAATGATGTTAAACTTTTTGCAAGTCGACTGTTAAGAGGAATTTCATTCCATATGTATGTTTTTGCTTTGTATTGTAAAAAGTGTGTTGTATATCCATGTATGTCACATATTTATATGATGTATTTTGTTCATGGGCCAAATGGCCTTTAGAATATGAAATAATTGTACATATGTGTATATTTTCAGGAATAAAGATCAATTAGGTTGTCCAATAATGGATTCTATCAAATTGTTAATATGTCATCATTTAGGATCTGTAGCATTTGGTGCTTTAGTTATAACAATCGTTAAATTACCCAGAATGATACTGATGTATCTTCATAAAAAGTAAGTACATGTGACTCTATTATAACATTGTATTGGCTGTTTTCAGTTTAACCTCTGCAGAGGGGTCCTCAACAACAGCTTTTGATATTTCCCTTAGGCACAATTATAATTGAAATTAAGTCACAAATTTAACAACCTCTGAACAGCAACACTTAAGTCCCTTACAGTGAGCATTGCTCAAGAAAGGTTGTACTAAACAGAGTTAATTTTATATGAATGTGAAACAAGTTTTTGCAAAAGGTCAGTGCAAATCTTAAGTCTAGATGGTTTTTTGTATTGACCACGGCTGGCGAAATAAATTGTCTGTATTGTCCTTGTTGTCCCAATGCATGTGTGGACAAGTCTATAAATTCATTCTACAATGTTCATATGGTCAAGCAACTTTAACCAGTTAACCAGAGACAGAGTGAACAAGAAAACAATTTTAAGGTTTTGTCGTCCCTGCTGACCCATCAATATACATGTTCATAAAAAACAATATTTATATTCCTATACTTAGTCATGAGTTCACTTCAGGTACAATGTAAACATTAGAAAATTGTGTTTTCTATGTTATCTTTATGTTTTAATCTAAATGAAAATTAATGAACACATTTGAATACAATAATCAAATTATAGGGAGATTAGGTTCCAGAGAAATGTACTAAGAATTAAGATAGTTTTTACCTCAGAGTTTATTAAGTGCTAATATTTTGTTGTGAACTTTTGGGACATTCTGATACTGTTGACACCAGGTTCATAAGTGCAGTTGGTAGCCAGAAAGGATTTTGAATCTGGCTTTCTGTAGGGATGTATGGGTTCAAATCCTACTGGGATGGTATACGCTTCCATGAAAATTTCTATAGCACTAGCCAGATGTATTATGTTTTATAATTATGTCAATATTTTCAACTTGCCCTATTAAAAGAAATACATTTTCACTTGTCTGTATCAATTTTGGCTAGTTCTGACTTTCAGACTTGTTGGTTGAAGAGATGACTGCATTAATTATTAGCCGGATTTTTCAACCGTGGGGCGGGCGTCTGGTGTTGTTAATAATTGTGTTAAAGTTTTCAATTTAGCATATATTTCTGCCATTTATTGTCAGATCTTTATGAAACTTAATACAATGATAACATACCATGTGATGAACACAATTAGACAGTAACCACAACTCTACATGGTTTTATTATGGATTATTTCCCTTTGTAATTTTTGTATTAAAGATTTTAAATCCAGCTTTAATGTGGTTTCCACATTACATTTCTTGTTGTTTGTTTGTTTATTACAGATTAAAGAATTCAGAGAATAAATGTGCTGAATATTGTATGAAATGTTGCATCTGTTGCCTCTGGTGCCTTGAAAAATGTTTAAAATATCTGAACCAGAATGCCTACACTATAGTTGGTAAGACACCCTATCTTTTGTATTTTTTTTGTATTCCTGGAAATTATAATTTATTGAATATTTCTAATCTTGACTGTATGAATTAAGAGGTGTATGAAATTTCTAAATACTTGAGCAGAGTTCTTATGTCCTATCAGTTTCCCTTCAGCTCACTGTTGACATCAACATTTTGTAAATTCAATAGGTGTCATTGCTTTAGGTCAATAAGTTCCAAAATAAGGACCATCAAACTCGATGGTCTTGGTTACGGAATGGCCTTAGTATAGGGACTTATTTATTTTGTAATTAGGGACTTTGGTCAATTATCTCTCCCTGATAAAATCTGAAGCAATCCATTTGGTAAGAAGGTCCTTACAGTTGGAATCCTCGGATTTTATCATTGAAGTCCGATGCAAGGATAACAAAATATTTCATCTAATATCTTTCTTGTTAACGAAGAAATTAACAGAAGTGGTGATATTTAGATAGTTTTTCACCCTAAAAATACTTGGCTTGAATTTCAAACAAATTTAATGATTTACTAAGTTATTTAAGATTGATTTTGGAAAATTGACATTGAAAAATAAGGGTAAAATCCGAGTAATCCAACTAGTTGGACCTACCTATTTGAAGAGTATACAAGGGGAAATAACTGACTAAAGTCCCTTATTAAGCATTTGTAATGTAAACCACATGATTTTGCAACAACCAAGGTTGTCTAAATGGCTGAAGTTTACTGTAATAAGAGTAAGTTTTTACTTTTATGTTCATTATTCCTGCCTGTGAGAGTAATAATACAGAAATCATCCTAGCCGTCATATTATATATAACCTTAATATGTGTTGAATACGACGTTAAAAAATTTTTTTTAAATCATCCTAACAACTTAATGTTCTATTAGGATTTTATCCTTACCACACGGAAATATTATTGGAACTGAAATTTTAAATGAAAGGTCTATACTTATTAAATAAGTTCAAGGTTTAAGAGGCCTCGCTGAGCAAGCATTGTTTTGCCTAATTGTGTTGCCTGTATAAATTCAGGTTTTATAATTATACCCCCGCTTCGAAGAAGAGAGCGGGTATACTGTTTTACCCTTGTCCGTGCATCCGTCCATCCGTCCGTTACAAAATTTCCGTCGCAGTTTTTATTTTTATGTAGAAAAGAAGCATCACTAAATCAACAAAAATCATTCATGTACATGTAAAAATGTCACTCTACCAACTTTACCTTTCTCTTTATTTGTTTACAGCTATTGAAGGAACCAATTTCTGCAAGTCTGCTGCAAAGGTAAAATCTTTGTTTTGTTTAATAATGACATCACCTTAATGGGTTTCTTTCTTTACTTACATATTGTAAGTTTTGTTTTGCATTGACCCATTGAATGTTTTAGATAAATTTACATGTACATGTACCTATATTTCTTTATTAATGTGTGATGCAAGTTTTTCTCTATGAAAAATCTTCAGGCTTGATTAAGTTTGTATGGACTGCAAAGAATATCTGGTTATAATTGGATTTAGGTTCAAGTTCAGTAAATTAAGAATTTGTACTTATTAATCACTATTAACTCTTTTGTACCCTCTTCATATAGTGTAGGGGCATTCAGTGCAGGGGAAATCAAAATGCCCATATACATTTGTACTTGTTCTTATACCAATTGAAGAATTAAAACTTGAATAGTATAATTTATCATATAATAGACCTTGCAGTATAGTTGTGTAAGACAAGAAGTATTTTTTATCTCCGATCAACACATTTGATTTTTGTTGTTTGTTTGGAGTACAGCTTGTGAAAAAACTGTATACATTTTGTGAAACACTCCCAACTGTAGGGACATCAGTGTCTGACTGTATAAAAGTTTAGAAGTCTTTTAACCAGCTTTAGATCTCTTGCATGAACAATTAAACAAAAGTTTCTCTTCAAATTTTTGTGAAATTGTTGATAAAATGGACTATGCCCCAGAGTGTCTCAAATTTGATATAATGTTAAAAAGCTTCTTGTCTTGCACCCTTAAAACCTTAGTGTTAGTTGAGTGGCCCAGGGCTCCCAATTACCTTAGTGTACTGTATTTATATGTCTGTCTGTATCTGTTTTCAGTCATTTACAACATTGGTGAATAATGCATTAAGAGTTGCAGCAATAAATAGTGTTGGTGATTTTGTTTTATTTCTTGGTAAAATAGGAGTGATGGCTGCAACAGCTGCAGTGGGATTACTCTGGTTTAAGGTAAACTTATAATTTGTCAGATATAGTTGAATTGTATAGTGCCCTTAAGAAGTTCTTGGGCACCTGAAATTTTGAGAGAACTGACTGCAGGTTATTTTCATTGTATGCCTGTAGCATCACCAACAGGGTTCTCTACAAAGATTTCCGAATAATGCCCCTGACATTAAAATTCACCCAACATTCATGAGTCATGACATTTAGACTTAGGTTATATAGGGAAATAGAACAATAAATTCCTCAGAAATCATCATACATTTAGTATCCATATTTAATAATCTGTATCAGTGTTCAGATGTGTTACACTCTGTATAAGAAAATAATATTGTTCTTTCTGTCTATAAAATATAAACACTTGCAAAGATTGCAATAGAAAGATATGACAAAATGTGTCAAAATTTGTAAAAAGACATCATTTTTAATGAAAATGGATAAAGTTCAGGATAGTTATTAGGGATATTAATGTACATCTAGCCAAAGTTGAGGTCATTTTTTGTAGACAAAAGGGTCCTTGTATTCACATATTTTTAAAAATTTGATGTATATTTCAGAGTCGAGCAGATCTACATTATTACGCAGTACCTGTTTTACTTGTTTGTGTCTTCTCATATCTTATTGCATCATCTTTCCTGTCCACTTATGAGGTAAGTTTACAATACAACAGTTTTATTTAAGGAAATCTGAAATTATCTTCTCAAAAACCTTAAGGCCGAAGGTTTTAAATTATGACCCCCCATAGTTAGAATTAAACCTTCCTGAGGTTAATTAGCATGTTTCAGTTTTTTTCGTCTTTACCAAGAAAATTTTGATTTATACCCTTGGAATCAAAAAGGAAACAACTCTAGGGTCAGCAATGTTACATTGACAATGATAAAGAAGTATAGAAAACCCCTTCTGAATTATGGTGATCTTTCTAGGGTCCTTAAGATACTCTTGTAATATAATTGTCTATCCTGATTTAATATCTCAGTCACTTCATATGAATCTTAATGCAGTCTTATATTTCAAACCCTTTTTATTTTGGTCCTCTGTCCTTTTCTCTGGTTACCATGTCAACAGACTACTAAATTTTTATTCTGCCTTCTATTTTTTTTACTAAAGTGGGCATGTGTGCAGGACAGCATTATTTCTTGTTTATAATGGCATCAGACAAATTTGTCTTCAGTATATTGTCTCTTAATTATCCTTAATGGATGTGTTTCTTGTGATCTATCTTAGCTAGTTAACAAAATACCAGACTATTATAAAAGATTTGTAGATCCTTAGATTCAATATTACAATGAGTAATGATGGAGAAGAGACAATAGCCTGAAATCATGTGATAAAACTTCCCTGTAATTATGATTTATAGTGTGGAAATGTTGTGTTGTCATGTCTTTGAGGACATTAATTATCCATAAGCATTATTATAAGTATCCATAAACATTATTATTCTTTTCTGAGTTTGGTAACTAAGGTAATTTAGTATATTGTGCATAAAGTTTGACCCCGATCTGACTTTTATGTTAGAATATTCATTACATTGAATACGAATGTAGTAAAAATGGTCGATACCGATCGGAGTATATCGTCAAAGCTTGAATGTAATTATTACTTGGGGATTCATTTTTATATGCCCGAAAGAATTTCGGGCATATTATGTTATACCCCCTGGCGTCCGTCCATCTGTTTGCAATTTGGTTTCCGGAGCATAACTTAAGTTCCATTTGGCCCACAATATTCAAACTTCATAGGATGATTGTCCATATCGGGTAGAAGACCCCTATTGATTTTGAGGTCAAAGGTCAAGGTCACTATTACCTTAAAACTGAAAACAGTTTCTGGAGCATAACTTTTCCATTTGGTCTACAATGTTCAAACTTCATACGATGATTGTCCATATCGGGTAGAAGACCCCTATTGATTTTTGGGTCACAAGGTCAAAGGTCAAGGTCACTATTACCTTAAAACTGAAAACAGTTTCCGGAGCATAACTTAAGTTCCATTTGGTCTACAATATTCAAACTTCATACGATGATTGTCCATATCGGGTAGAAGACCCCTATTGATTTTGGGGTCACAAGGTGAAAGGTCAAGGTCACTATTACCTTAAAACTGAAAACAGTTTCCGGAGCATAACTTAAGTTCCATTTGGTCTACAATATTCAAACTTCATACGATGATTGTCCATATTGGGTAGAAGACCCCTATTGATTTTGGGGTCACAAGGTCAAAGGTCAAGGTCACTATTACCTTAAAACTGACTAAAAAAAAAACACTTTCGGGCATATAATGCTCCGCCTAGCGGTGCTCTTGTTAATATATAAAAGTGAACCATGAGTGTCTATTACACAGTGGCCGAAAGGATTATTCTATGTAAATCGATTGTTACTTTTAAATACATTACGTGCCGAAGTGATGAATAGGCGTGGTGTTGATTTTCGTCGGGATATGTGTATTATGTATTCTATTTTAGAGGGTTATAGATGTCATGTTATTATGTTTTCTTTTCTATATGTTAATATATGCCATGTTTTTATGTTTTTATTTTAGATGGTTATAGATGCCATGCTTTTATGTTTTCTATTTTAGATGGTTATAGATGTCAAGTTATAGTTGCCACATTATTATGTTTTCTATTTTAGATGGTTATAGATGCCATGTTATTTTGTTTTCTATTTGAGATGGTTATAGATGCCATGTTATTTTGTTTTCTATTTTAGATGGTTATAGATGCCATGTTATTTTGTTTTCTATTTTAGATGGTTATAGATGCCATGTTATTATGTTTTCTATTTTAGATGGTTATAGATGCCATGTTATTATGTTTTCTATTTTAGTTGGTTAAAGAATAAAGATGCCTTGTTATTATGTCATGTTATTATGTTTCCTATTTTAGATGGTTAAAGGTGCCATGTTATTATGCCATATTATTATGTTTTTTATTTTAGATGGTTATAGGTGCCATGTTATTATGTTTTCTGATTTATAGATGGTTAAAGATGTCATGTTAATATGTTTTCATTTTTAGATGGTTATAGGTGCCATGTTATTATGTCATGTTATTATGTTTTCTATTTTAGATGGTTATAGATGCCATGTTATTATGTCATGTTATTATGTTTTCTATTTTAGATGGTTAAATATGTCATGTTATAGATGTCATTTTTTATTGTTTTCTATTTTAGATGGTTATAGATGCCATGTTATTATGTTTCTGCCATGATTGTGATATCAATAATGGTTCTGCTGAAAATCCTTATTACGCTGGAGAGTCTTTAATGGTATGATATTTATATTTTTGTTGCCATGGTTATGTCAGTGACTAATATTTGTATATCAGAAAAATGTCTGTACCCTGTCGAATAATTCAGTCCATATTAGTACATTTGTTCAGGAAAATTTTATAACTGTCTGAAATAGATGAGTTTTGTAAACTGTTATATGTTTATGTGAATGAAGTTGATGTTTAAGAAACAAAATTTCTATTATGGACAAGTTACTAAGACTAGAAATTTATGTTACATAATAATCTAATTGATACTGCAAGGGAAACATAAATACAAGTGATTAACCTGCATGACCATTTTTACCCATGTATCAGGCTCACACTGATACGCAGAACTTAGTGGGTTAGGCAAAGTATTGTCCATAGGCAGCTGATAGATGGGTATGGGTTGGGCTGGACAAAATATTGACCTTAGGCAGCTGGTAGATGGGTATGGGTTGGGCTGGACAAAATATTGACCTTAGGCAGCTGATAGATGGGTATGGGTTGGGCTGGACAAAATATTGACCTTAGGCAGCTGATAGATGGGTATGGGTTGGGCTGGACAAAATATTGACCTTAGGCAGCTGGTAGATGGGTATGGGTTGGGCTGGACAAAATATTGACCTTAGGCAGCTGATAGATGGGTATGGGTTGGGCTGGACAAAATATTGACCTTAGGCAGCTGATAGATGGGTATGGGTTGGGCTGGACAAAATATTGACCTAAGGCAGCCGATAGATGGGTATGGGTTGGGCTGGACAAAATATTGACCTAAGGCAGCCGATAGATGGGTATGGGTTGGGCTGGACAAAATATTGACCATAGGCAGCCGATAGATGGGTATGGGTTGGGCTGGACAAAATATTGACCATAGGCAGCTGATAGATGGGTATGGGTTGGGCTGGACAAAATATTGACCTAAGGCAGCCGATAGATGGGTATGGGTTGGGCTGGACAAAATATTGACCATAGGCAGCTGATAGATGGGTATGGGTTGGGCTGGGTGAAGTATTGACCTTAGGCAGCTGATAGATGGGTATGGGTTGGGCTAATGTTCAGACCATGGACAGCTGCTTATGGAGGATAGGCATCTAGTAATGTTTTTTTCAAAGAGCTTAGGTTAGGTGAAGTGTCATATGACTCTGACTGTAACAATGAGCCTGAAACAAAAATATATCATGGTATTATTGTTAATAGTTAATTGTGTGTATGTTTTTTTCTTATCTCCTATAATAATCAGAATCAGGAAGAATTGAGTACATACGAAGAAGTTAAGTTGTATCTCAAAATGAAAGCACTTGAATCTCATACAAAATTGTTTTATTTTTTACAAGTCAAATATTTGCTAATGACTTTGTTATAAAGTTCTTTTGCACACACAACAAGACAAGTGTCTGTCTGCACTTCCAACAAGTTTACACATATAATTATGTTTGACACATGCTTCATGCAAGGCTATTGTCTTTAAAATGCACATTATGTTTATTTTGCCACAAATAAGTGAAATAAAATGTAGTTGCAACAAGTGATGTTTGTTTATTTTGGTACAGCAAGACCTAGCATATTTAATTTTCCTGTATTTAAGGTTGACATTTTAGAGATGTCACATTTCATGTTATTTTGTGTCCTTTCCAACACTCTTACTTGTCAAAACCTTTTAATTTGTGTAGTGATTTTAGCCGTTTTTTTTTAACGAATAAAGCATAAAAGGGCAGGCGTCCGATGTCGTTAACAATTGCGTTGAAGTTTTCAATTAAGCATATATTTCTGCCATGTACTGTCCGATCTTTATGAAACTTCATACAATGATAACATACCATGTGATGAACAAAATTAGAAAGTAACTACAACTCTATCTGGCTTTATTATGGATTATTTCCCTTTGTAATTTTTGTGTTAAAGTTTTTAAATCCAGACTTAATGTGGTTTCCACATTACATTTCTTGTTTGACATTTGCTAATGACATTGCAAAGGAATTTGAACAAATTATTGCTAGTTAACCCTTATGCTATATTGATGGGTCAGTCCAAAACTGGTCTTTCCTACGTGTAAATAAGAAGTGTGTAGGCCAGTTTTGTGTTGACCATTTAATATGGAGTCCTGAGTGTCCTTGGGTATTGGGAGGACTTTTTCATAAGAGCTACTTCAAATTGTGGTTAAATTTGAGATGTAATTGCTTACTCTGAATCCTCTGCACTTATTATTTTTGCACATTGCCAAGTTATCCACTAGATTTAATTTTTTGTGAAGGAATATGAGCTAACCTTCAAAACTCACAAAATCAATTTGGATTTTACTGGGAATGAAAGGTAGTAGTGCTTTTGTGCTCTTGTTATGTCATTCAATGTCAATAAAGAGAAATCTTCTAAAAACAGCTTCATTAGTCGTTACTAAAGACATTGGTACGAATGTATCCCAGGATTGAAGTAAAGATGAACTGTTACCTTATTTTGACTCTTACTGTTGAAGAATTGGTGAACAACTTGAATAAATCTTTTTTAAAACTTTGAAATAAAATATGTACGTTATAATGTGTAATTTTTGATAAAAATTCAATTATTTATATTAATAAGTTTGTATTTTTACAGGATTTTGTTGATGGTACTAGTAAATCACTGAATGCTATGAGATTTGAAGGAAAGAATGAAGAGGAGGCTGAAGTAGCTCAAGTGTGATTTTATATTTAAACAATGGTTCAACAATCTCATTGATAATACTGATGTATCATTTATACTGCTCATTAGGATATCACATAGATTAAACAAGGATTTTTATGATGGAAGGACTGATATGTTGGCTGAAGTATAAAAGAAACAGATTTAGGATATATAAATATGAAACTGTAATATTGGATTGGATTGGTTGATTTGTTTCAAAGTTATAATATAGTCTAAAAAGATCAGACTGAAAAGAAATGCATGTGATAATTACAGATCTCGGATCGTGCAAGTTTCCGAAATTTGCGTGTATCGTGCGTGTATCGTGCGTGTATCATTCATACCGTGTGCGTGTATAATTCACCGTGTATTTCAATCGTGTAACGTGTAGACCGCTCATCGTGTAAATACATGGTAAAAATCGGTCCGAGATATTGTGATTTTGCGTTTTATTACCGTGTATCGTGTGCCCGAGATATTGACAAATCCATACGTATAAATGTATTAAATACTTATGCATTGTCGACTAATCATCATCCGTAAACAAAAAGAAAAACCACGATTCATTAAGTTGAGTTTAGAATAAATGTTGACTTTGTTTAAACTGGAAATTCCTGTTTAAATGCCGTACGTCGATAAACTGCGGCTCATTCCGGACCAATCTGCGGTCAATTAAATTGCGGCCAACCGAAATGTTGTTACTAAATTAAAATAATCGTTATAATATTATTATATTTAAAATGTAAACACATGCTTTCATTTATCTTAATCATCAAACATTTTCTTTGTTTGTCAGTGGCTAAAGCGTTTAGTAAACAAACTGTTATAATTGACATCTCACTTGGTCAAGAACTCGTTTATCACGACTCTATATGATTAAAAAAGTCATCATTGTTTTAATTCTTAAAGTAAATTAAATTATTTAGTTTTTACAGTTTATTCGTATTATTCCCTCATATTTGCGTATTTATATGTAAAACTTTTTATTTAAATATCGATTTTGTAGTCGGCATAAAATAGTAAGTTAACACGAGGTGTGTGTACTGTCTTAATACCGCGTCTTCACGCAAGCACTGCATGTAAACGTTTATATCTAGTATACATACTACTAAAAAGGCGACCATTATACAATATGACATGCTTATATTTTTTTAATCACGCGTAGACTGTGTTTTGAAAAAAATATACTAATTCAAAGTATTTTTTACCATGAATGGCTTGAAAATAAAAACAGAGAAAAAACTTGAAACGTGTATTTCTTTTTCTATCGTGTGGGTTTCGCCGGCTATCGTGTGTGTGGTTTTAAATCTGAATAAAGCCAACTTACAAAGAATGACATAAACAATTTTTGACAGTAATGTTATTCTTTATTCTGCAGTTTGTATTTTTGTTATACATCAAGTACTTACATAATTTGTTTGATAAAAAAATATCACTCGTGTTCTTCTTTGTCTATCGTGTAATGACTGCTCGCCGATCGTGTACCTTTATTTCTACTAAAAATGTCGATATTCAATAAAATAATCTATACTATATGACTTGCTTATATTTTTACAATCAAGCTAAGACTGTGTTAAACTTTTGAAACATATACACATACAATTATGACATCTTTTCTCAATGAATGATTTAAAGAAAGCAAAGGAAAAAAACTTTAAACGTGTATTTTTATCAATCGTGTGAGTTGATCGGCTTTTCGTGGTTTTTAATTCGATTAAAACAAACTTACTAAGAATGACATTAAATTATTTTGACAGTAATAATATTCTTTATTATACAGTTAGTATTTTTGTTGTACACCGTGTACTAATTCAATTTTTATACAAAATATTATCAATCGTGTTCTTTTTTGTCTATCGTGTATTGACTGCCCGCCTATTGTGTACCTTAATTTCTACTTAAAATGTCGATATTCAATAAATTTATTGATACAATATTATATTTTACAATCAAGCTTAACTGTGTAATGAACCAATGTAACATATTTAAATTTTTATTTCTTTGTCTATCGTGTGATTTCGAAGTTGACAATCGTGTGCGTGAATTTAAATTCGATTTAAGCCAACTTGTAACATTTTGTTTTTAAGAATTTGAGCAGGTAAACTCGATTTTCAATAAATTTAACAAAACTTATATTGTTTAGTTACATATTTACGACGAAACAGAAGAATATTTTTTGTTTTCAATCTACATTTGAGACATTAATCGTTTAATGTGTCGTCGTTGAAACGTTTTTCTCTGGGCGAAAAAAGCCGAGGATTTCAAACAATCGTGTTAAACGTGTATTGAGACTCGGAATCGTGTATTTTACCGCAAATCAAGCTATCTATCGTGTTCGTGTATCGTGTAACGTGCAGTCCGTGTTCGTATAACGTGCGTGTACCGTCCGTACCGTGTGACAACTTGCACGTTCCGATATCTGTACATTCATGTACTTTGATGGCCCTCCATATCTAAAATGAATGATGACCTTCCATAGCTAAAGTAAATGATGACCCTCCATGGCTAAAGTGAATGATGGACCCCTTATCTGAAGCAATGATGTGGCCCTCCATTTCTGAAGTGAAAGAGTTTCATCAAAAACCTAACTGATACTCAATATAGAATTATGTTTATAAAATTGTCATTATGATTAGATAAGAATTGCATTTTAAATGTATTTTTTTCTGTGGCCATTCATGTTATTAAACAAGTGTCTTTGACTGAGATTGAAGATCAGTAATATATATCAAAGTAAGACATTATCGTGTTATTTTCTGGCTGACTAAAATATTTGGTTTCACACAGATTATGACTGCCATGGTATGCTGTAATTCTGTATTCACACTTTGTTTTATATTGGCAATGATGAGTCAAACCACTTTTAAATAAAGTCAAACTTAAATTTCATTAATGCTTGGATATAATCACAGTTTCAATTTATGGTTGACAGCTCAGATGGCTTGAGACATTTGGTGAAAGTGTGGAATAGTCAAAAGCTTAGTGATCCTTGAACCTAAACTAAACATTGGCACCTATACCACAGTTTGATTGAAACTTTGATATGGGTGGACCTTTTTAGCCCTACCATTGATTAAAAAAGATGGTATTTGATTGGTTTAAAGAAGCTGATAATATGCATGAATCATTGAGAACTATCAACATTACTGTTCTTCAATCTTAATCTAAGTTTGTTGGTTACTTGTTTGATAGATAATTAAGTGCTTTGTTGCTATATACCTTTATATATAAAATTGTCTTTCCCCTCTCATATTTACCATTCCATGTTTTTATATCGGGAGTTTAGCGCAAAACAGTCGTAACTCACTCTTTTCTTATATTGAGTTACGACCCTTTTCCACTAAACCCACACTATATATTATTGTCAGACGACATTGATCCCATCCTTGTTATATATTTATGATACACATTACAGTATATGTTGGTACATGTACCAAGTATAAAAAACACATTTTACAGTTCTGTTTAATATTCTGTTAAGTTCAGAACATATCTTGACTGATTCTGATTGGGTTAGGAGCATTTTCTGGTTGTTCGGCATACAAATATTCTTATCAGAGATTTATTCAATGTGAAATTTCTTCAGTTCTGTAAAAGATATTTGACTTAAAGTTGATACACATACTAATTGGTTCCTTAAAAGCATACTTTGTAAGGCTTATCTCTTTAGATGTATCATTTGAAAATATGTGCCTTATATAAAAGACAAGTACAAGTTAAATATTTTTGTGACTAAATCTTGTACATTGTCCCTTAGTATTTTACTTTAATCACTTCTTGGAAACACCTCGGCCAATGATGAATAAACTTTGCAGGAATGTTCTTGACATAAAGCTTTTAGATTTAAATCAAAGATGTTCATATTTAAAATCAGGCTTGGTACTACTGCAGTTGTCCTAATTGTAAAGTTCACTTATTTTTCATTGAAATTTTACTGTTAGTCTACTTCCTACAAGGTTATTTATTGCAGCCATTTAGAGAAACCAGCATTTTTAAATCTGTATTCATCCATCACCCTTCTTCAAGAACCTAACATGTGTACATGCTTAGTAAATAATATATTAAGGGCCATCTGTAGTGGATCAATGTTGTCTAACAATAGTATGATTTTATGTATAAAAATATATCATTATGTGTAATAGACTTTGCTTATATTAAATATTCTTTTATATTAGCTCAGTTCTAGTCTGTGAAGAATGAGTACTTGATCATAAATAATATACATTGTTTTTTATTTACTAGAAAATGTATTCATATGCATGGACTTTTGAAAAAACAATTCTCCTATGCTAGATTATGTGTCTAGTACCAGGTTCGGACCACTCACACTATGATCAAAGTCATATTCAAGGTCATGCAAAAAAAACCGGATTATAAAAATGTGTTGCTACATTAGGGCATTAGTCATTTGTGTGTGAGGTCTTTTTTCTGAGGCAGCTCTGTTCCATTTCTTTTTATCAATTTACATTGATATCAGTATTCTATTTCAATTAGGGACTTTTGTCCGTTATCTTTCCCTAATAAAACCTTAAGCAATCTAATTGGTAAATATGTCCTTACAGTCGGAATCCTCATATTTGTTATTGAAGTCCTATGTAAGGATAACAAAATATTTCGTCTAATATCTTTCTTGTTAAGTAAGATATTAACAGAAGTGATGAAATTTAGATAGTTCTTTACTCTAAAAATATTTAGAATTTCAAACAAATTAAATGATTTACAAAAAAGTTATTTAAGATTAACTTTTGGCAAATTGACATTAAAAAGGAAGGGTAACATCCAAGTAATTCAACTAATAGGACCTACCTATTTAAGGAGTATGCAAGGGGAAATAACTGACTAAAGTCCCTTATTTTCAGGATTATTTTATTTTTTACATGCATAGTCTCATCCATAAAACTCTTGTTGTTAAGTTATAAAGGGTTTTTTCAAGTCACTGTCATCTCTTACTGATAAAGGGCCAAGGGTTCTGACTAGCTACTGACAATGGCTTTTAGAAGTTACTGTTGACTACATATGATTCAGACTATTTAAAAAGAGATGTAAATAAAAAACACATGACTTTTTATCTTATTTACATATTAAAAAACTCCATAACTCACTGATTAATACAGTTTCACTGTGTTGTAGCATATTATATGACAACATTTTGCATTTTATAAATGAAATGAAATGGTGCTTTCTAGTTTATCAGATTGTTTTGTTTTTTCCTTTATTTATTTGTATAGCATGGTCCTCAACAATACTAGTGTTGTGTACAAAATGACCATGTAGCCCACCTCATCAAAGTGAGAAAACACACAAAATAAATATTTTTCAAGCTTGTTTTAGCCAGATTCAGTACTTGCCTAGCGTGATTGAGATTGAAACAAGGCCATTTCATATGACAGTTGATTTGTGATACTGGTCTCAAATAGACTAACAGCTACTTGATACATTTATAAAACTTGATAGCAGATAGTACATGTCTATCATATGTTTGCAGTAAATTATTGGCAGATGGCATTACAATCAAAATTTTATGATAGTTGAACTCACATTGGTATTATTGGTGCACTGATATTATAGGGTTTCACTATAACTGGGATAAGGGCTGTTTAATTATAATATTGTATATCAAAGTTTATGTAGAAGAAATTTACTAATGTTGTATAGTCTTTTGTTTCTTAAAAGTTGGAACTAATATAATTTTTTGTTATATTTTATATTTAGGTATTTTTATTTTTTGTAAACATTTTTTCTATACCTTTTTGATGAGATATTTTACTCAGTAGTAAATATGATTTAATTATACATAATGCATTTGTGCAAATAACTGGTTGATGATTCTGGTTGTTATTCCTTTTTTTGTACTTATTATGTTTTTTCATACTATTTGTTTTTATATACTTAATTGCATCATTATTTTGTAGAAATTCAATTAAATTGTACATAGATTAACTTTAAAATTCAATTTTATCACTACTTATAAATATTTTCATATTCATTTACCTATTTTTCCAGCTTTGCTTTTTTTAGACAAACACTTAGTAAGGGAGGTAACTCTTAGATGTATAAAGACACATGATAAGGGAGATTACTCTAAAATGTTTAATTTTAAATTGACTCACCTGTAGTATTTCAATTATTATTTATCTTGTCCTTCTTCAAGAACTCATTAAATCTATCTTAATACTGGCATAGGATATATCACCCAAAATAACAGAGTTATAGTGTAATCTTTTTAATACATGTAATAATTTAAAATATTGGTAAATTTTATCCAACTGTCAGTGGCACATACATTAACCCTTCTGATTTAAATACTTGATTATTTGTAGTGAGTACAGAAAAACTGTTATTATTATTTAAATGAGCAAGGTCTATGTATGTGCCACTAACATTTACAAATTTTTTATCAAAACATATATATGTGTCGCGTCATGACAAAACCTGCATTAATGACATCGACGACGTCATCGGGAAAACCCACTTTAAAAATTACGTCATATTTTTCTCGTCACACATGTTTACGAGCGGACACTTTTGACTCGGCGTAGATTTGAGTTTCTACCTTCATACCGTTTTTAGTTTACTCGTGGTCGATGGATTGTTTTTAAAATGGGAGAGGGACATGCCATTAAGTTAATCCTATTATTTCATGTTATATGTTAAAGTAAAAAAATTTATTTATTTGATCGGATAATTTCAGTACTCCTCACAATCCCATTACCGGTTATTTTTTAACATTTTCAGTGATAACATTTTTTTCATGATACAAATAAAATTTTGGATCTTATATTTCGATTCCTGCTTATTCAATGGAAATACGAAGAAAAGAGATAATAAACTGAAAGTTTTTGCTCCAAATACGTGTCTTAAACGCAAGAGGAAGTTGTCCAAAATAAAACGGACGAGCGACGTATAAACCGAACGTTTGAGTCGGTGGAATAGGAATCAAAATCCTTCTTAAATCAACACAATGCACCTTAAATCATTTAGCAAATCGATTAAGTAACAACATATCGTTAAATGGGCAAACTTTGAGTTAAAAAAACCATCGCTCATTTCAAAATCTAAAAGTTTTCCTCCCAGTCGTTGTGAATGTACAGCACAATAAAGCCATTCTGTACACAAACAGTCGGTGATATCTTCACCGTCTATTTATAGAATGCAATAAAGCAGACATTTTTATGACATCATCATGACGTAAATAAGTCAATAATGAATATAGGACTGTTCAAAACTTTAGAGCCATCAGTGATTTAAACAAGATGTATTCAGTTAATATAGATAGATCTATATAATTTAATGTTGTTTCTTAATGTTTTCTTTTTGCTTTTAGATGCTTTTAAATTGAGAGCCTACGTGTACGTAGCTTTAATGAACTCTAGATCTATATAACCTACGCAGAGTCAAGATTTATGACAACATTAATTTATGTTCAGACTTTCAATCAAGAATCATTAATGATAAGGAAAAATCTTTTGACAACCGTTTCTTTTTTCTAAATTCTGATTTCCACAACACTCCTCCTAATCTTATTTAACAAAAAATGATGAAAAAATGTAAGCATAACTACATTCAAATCTAACAATAAGGCAACCAATTTACTTAAAAATGTGTTAATTATGCATGATTCAATGCTCTAGTTTGTGTAACGATATTGTTTGAACCATATTGATGTTGTGTCATACATTTTCACGACTTACGCTAGATCTTAAATTCACATGAGACACATTTAAATGTATGTTTGCAAAAAAAAAAAAATGCTATTTGTTAATACTTTACGTCTTAATTTAGCTAACACTGCTCAAAGAAGCAACACATCAAAAGTTTTCAACCCGTTTAATTGCGCTTCCATAGTTTAAATTTATATACACATCCCCCGAATGACAGAGAATTTCATTTTGTAAACAATGTAAAAACTGGTCCAATTTTAAGCATTTACATCCATTACTTGGCATGGAAATCGTTGTTTATACATTTTTGCCATCACTGAATGTATCTGAATAATAAAATTACAAGAAGATTACAAGTTTAAGCTTAGAAATATTAACCGTTCAGTGAATCCGTTTGCGGGGAATATATAATGTATATGAACATCATATACTCGTAACATCATTTTTTCTGAGCTTGGTCAAGCAATTATCTTTGTTATTTTTCCGATAAAGTACTGGTACTAGTATAAATGTTTCCGTTTTTCTGGCAATGTGTCAGTACCAGAAAGTTGGGTGGCAGACGAGACAAAGGTGTGCCTGCTTAAGGACCGGACTTTTCAGTTTGAAGATGACTCCATACCGGCACCTTTCCCCTACCTGTCAGGGCATGAGTGAAGCCAAACAGGAGTACCAGTTAAAGTCCCTGCGACAGTATATCTGTCCTGTGTTGCAGAAACAATTTTGTCCAAGACCAAAAATTAGATGTTCCATGAATTTTGATAGACTCAGGTAGAGAAAAGTATGACACCTGTAATACTGATACTGTTTGTTGTTTGATTTTTATCCTACTTAATAAAATCGAGACCAATATACTACAGATTAACTTTGTCTAACGGCATCTGTAACGAGCAGCAACCTCTGACGAGCGGCATATCAAAGTCCCCCGTTGTTTTACCTCTAACGAATGACACCTCCGCAGAGCGGTATACAGCCGTTATTATAAATCCCTTTTGTTCATATTTTACCTCCGTACAGCGACACTAAGTCTGACAGGTTTTTTATCAATAAGCGATAATTATCTTAGACTTGAAGATTTTAACAATGAGCGATACCTTTAATTGTATAACACTACCCTAAGGTGTTATGTTATTAAATCATTTGACTAACAGGGACCAATAAACAAATGACATGGTTTCCATGCCACCAACGAACGAATTGAGATGAAGAGTGCCTTGTCAGGTAGGCTGACGTCATAAAATACCAGTCGTACACATGCCTAGCTAGAATATCTTAGGTGCAGAGATTGACTGATTGAAGATTGGTTGATGTAAACAACATAATTAAAATGCGTACATTTATTAAAGTGCGACATTTTCTCGCGTAGAATTCCCATAATACACATATCAAGGAATAAGCCTTTTCTTACTATTTATCACCAGAATTACAGTCCAAATTACTTACTAATTTGTTTGTGGACAAATTTGTAGGGGACGAATCTATACCTCCATCGTTTAAATTGGATTTATTCACGTACGCTTTAAAATTTAATCTCAAATTCTATCATTTATCTCAAATAATTGTGAGAATTAATCATTTTTTTACTTACTATATTAAACGTAATGACAAATTTTGAATAAGGAAGCATTTACATAATAAAATGAACATCCTATCTTTATCTATTTTAACGACGTCGACGAAAACTGCTCACGAAATTTGTGGACATGACCCGATATTGCCTGAAGTTTGACAGCAGCTATTATGGAAATTCTATCTTTAGCGGGTAATTGTATATATGATTATAGAATTGATTGAATATTTTGTTTGCTGAGGGAACAACAAAAATTATCATTAACACAATAAAATGTAATACCATTATAACTATGCATGTATACATATCATTAGTGGTCTTTTTTTAAAGAACAGTATGACGTAACGTCATTTTATTCATTTTGACATTATTCTGATGAACACCATGGGTACTTTAGATAACTATAGCGTAAAAAGTAAGCTGTATTTCCGAAAAAAAAACTACAAACATTTTTCTATAAGAAAATGCAAAAACATAAAAATCGAAAATTTTGTCATTAATGCAGGTTTTTCCATGACGCGACACATATATACTTGCATACAAACAATCACAGACTGCTACCAGTTCAAGTACAGTTTATTTCTGTTATGTTACATATACATATTAGAGACTCCCTACTCAAACTGTGTGTTATGTGCTGCTTTATATGTTAAATGTTGGCATAGACAGGATTTTTGATGCTTCTAGCGTTTCTACATGACATTTTAGGATTGTATTTTATATTATTATCTTTATGAGATATAGATTACTTATATGATGTTCAATAAATTAAAAGGGTTCTAGGGTTATTTGACAATATTTTCAGTTGATTTAATGAAAGTTACAAATGTACTAGCTAGGACCCTGGGCAGCATATTATCAAAAATCTTAAGATAATTTAACAATATTACATAGAAGAATTTACAACTAAAATTAGTCATAAGACGCTCGATAATAAGGGCCCCTGTGTAAAACTAAAGGGCCTATGGTACTGTTGAAACTATTCTCAGTTCACAGAGTTACATATTCTATAACTGGTATTTTTAAGGTTGTGTTTCAACACAAATGTAAGATAGAATATTATTCCTTGCTTTGTTGATTTTAAGGACCCGTTTAGTTTATTGAGCCTCATATATTAGTGAAATTTTATATTTTTGTAAACCAACATGGCTGTATATTTCCTACCAACCAATCTTTGTAAAGGATTCATTTTAGTGTACATTTATATGTAAAATGTATGTATATATTATATAGAAAGTTGTCTATTTGATAAGGCTTTCATGAATATTTTGTATTGTTTTTGTAAACATGTATATTTGATTACTGTTAAAAATCACCGTACTTTTACTACATTAATGAAAGCAGGCAGGTATTATCATACACATGTTGATTGTATAAGTAAACATTGATCAGTAGGTCAGCACTAAACTAGTTTGAGAACATGAAAATAAAGAACGATGTTAGTAAGGCTAGTTTTGTGCTGGCCTGTAGACATTATTTTACTGCGATATCTCTCTTCCACATTAACTTGCTTATTGACTTATGTGTAGATGATGTATTCAATTATAGTTTTTTAAGCATTGTTCATATTTTCACCATAATAATCATGTGACCTAGATTAACCAATCAAAGACAGCTTGTATGGTAAATGAAACATTTTAATATATATTAAAGTTAAAGTTAAAATAGTTAACTTGTGGTTTAAAGTCTACTTCTATATACATGTTCAGCTGACCTAACTTTTTTTGCATGATTACCCCTGATTATTGAAATCACTTTCAGGGAGTACACACAGTAGCCATTTATAACTGAGTGGAACATAGAATGTAACAACTATAAATTCATTTCTTGCCCATGGAATTTAGCAGTGCTCTTTGTGGGGTTGAACTCAGACCTCTTGATCCCTAAGAGTGTGTCCTACCACTAGACCATAGCTCCTAAAATAAATTTGCCTGGTTTTAAGGTATCTCACCTAGTTATCTACATGGTATAAATGTGTAATAACATTATATCCCCTAAACTCAAGTGTTATGTTTTAGAACAGGCATTAATGATATAAACATACCATTAAAATGTATATAGCTTAATATAAATATATATATACAAAATGTATATAGCTACTATGATTTGAGAGATGGAACAAAATCTGTTATCCTGGTAGACTTACTTACATACATTGTTATTGAATTATATCCTTAATGAAGACATAACTGTAAACTTGATATTAATGTATTAGTATAATTATAAGATATTTCTTACTTGTTGATTTCTATGGTGTTCTGTGACTATGCCAATCATTGTTTTAACAGGTGCAAGTTTAACTTAGTATAGGTTTACATTTCTATTTTAATCATGTTTACATTTTATATATTCAGTTAACCTTTATTATATGAATCCGAAGCATGTACAGTGCCCTCCAAAGTTCTTGGACTAATAAAAATTATGAGAAAAACTGATCATTTATATACCTAGTAATTGTACTAACATAGGGTTGTATTCATGTAACACTGTTTGAATTGTATGCTGATAAACTAATAAGAACTGATTTTGGAATTTTGCTGAAATGACTTTTTCTACCTTTTTTGTGGTAAATAGTGAATCAACTTGTCCTAAAAATGGAATTTTGTCCATGACTTAAGGAGGTCACTGTTGTTTATTTATCTGGATCAAGTCATTTTAAGCAAACTATAAATGTACGAATGCATTAATCAAGAAACAATTTTTAAGATACATTGTACATTAATCAAGTTTAAGATATATTGATTAAAATAGGTTTTGTGTTCATTTAGTTCCATTTATATAATCATGTATGAAATGAAATTACACAATGTAATTCAAACTTCAGTTGTGAATACTAATTTTGAGCATATGATGATTTTTCACTTGGAAATGTCAGAATTTTATAAATGTACTTTGTTGGTTTGCTATTTTTACATTGAAAACTGAGTTGTGAAATTTTGTTCAAGAGGTAAATAACCTCATTCGTGGTCATTTTGTGATATTTTGGTTTAAAGACAATTCATTATAGCAATAATGAAAGTCTTGGGATATAAATTGAGAATATTTAAGTTTTCTTTCTTAATGTTTAACTAAACGTTGTTTAGGGGTATTCTAGCCAGGATATAACAAAAATAACTCCTATTTTAGTTTTTAATTGTGAAAAACAATGTTGTACATATACAAAAAATGAATATTTTATGCTTATATTATTATTTAATTTGTATTGACAATGATATCATATTTAGTTTTATCACATTACAAACTTTATATCAAGAGCCAGTTGTGTAAGGTTATTGCTACTGAACACTTAATGCAATGCAATGCTGAACACTTTATACAATACAATGCAATGCAATGCAATACAATGCAATGCAATACAATACATAGCAATTTCTTATGCATCTATTGGCAATATGTATCCATAGCTAGCTAAATTTTGTTTGCTGGCTAAATTAATTCAGAATGCTGTTATTTGTGGTGATCTAAATATTTGTTAAACTACTTAGAAGTGAAATTGTTGCAGATTACTTTGCTTACACAAAACATACTTTTAAAAGTGCTAGGTACTGACTACCTTACTCAACTAGCTCCATATGTATATCATACTTCCATAGCATTTATCTCCCTTTGTTTGTATCATCTGTATGCATTATGTAGTTTTAAGTTTAAGTCAACTTTCAGACTGGTGCATACATTTACCCCACTGATTTAAACACTTGGTATCTATTTTTATAGATTATGAGTACTTAATTATTACTGGAATACTGTTTGTATACATGGATGTCTTTATTTGGAAGTATATTCAGAAAGTTATTTTTTCAATCGCAAACCATTGAAGCTAACTTTGATATTAAAGGGAGATAATTCCTATGAAAACTTGTATGTATTCATATATGATGGTGATAGTGTTGTCATGAAATATTAAATGTGAGCCTGTCTATATAAAACTATATATAAAACATTGCTTGCTATAATAAGTGTGTTAACTAAACATGTTGTATCATTATTTTGGTTTGGTTGTATGTTATATTCAAACTATATTCTTTTTATAAAATAATAAAAAAAGTAATTTGTTATCTGAATTGTTTATTATTTAAATCAAGGGATGGTAGTTCTTGTTGATCCATGGTGACCAAAGTTTCTAATGGATGACTAAATACTGAAATGATGGCCCAGCTGGCAAAAGGAGAAAAGACAAAATTCAGGTCTATTATTGACAAAACCCAGTGTGGATGTCACATGCAACAAATGAGTTTTACAAAGACTCATAATAACATGTATGAAGAAGGATGATATCTTGCCACAGACATGTTGATATATATCTTTAAATTACGTTTTGTCATAAAGCTGGTATAATTACAACAAATGGAAAACTATAGATAGATTCAACTCAGAATTATATCCCGGCTAGCTCATTTGGTAGCACACAAGTCTACTGATCGAGGGGTCGTGGGTTTGGATTCCCGGGGGTGGGGTATACTTTTGTGGAGCTCGGTCAAGAAATTATTTCTATGGCCATTCTCCCTCCTACCAATGATTTTTAATTATGTGGGGCAGTTGTCAGTCACTGACGAAATATGCGCTTAGTAGTTGGTTAACAGCTAAATCCATAGATTTAGCCTTTCCAGGAGGAGTGAGTAGGGTGACTGACCGCCGTTATATGACCTATACAATGTGTTGCTATGGTGTTAAACCCAACAAACAACTACAGAATTATATATCATATGTTATAAACATTTTGATGCTCAACTTTTCTAGTTCCATAGATAGTTACCTTAACTTGCCCTTTAATTGAAAACGTGTGGAGTCCATGAATGCTTTATTTGTAACATTATGTAAAATAAGCAATGCATAATTTTGAAATTTCTCAGTCATATGACACTGATTAGAGTATCTACTTAGTTTAAATGTGATCCTAACATCATATTTCCTAATACCAGTCTACGAAATTAGTGGTTGCTCAGGACAACCGATTTCTAGTTCGGACAACCATGAATTTCATTTGGGCAACCAATTTTCTACAAACAAGATAATAGTGCTAGCTGCTAAAATGACCTGTTCCAGCAACCACATCAAAACCTTATTTCGTAGACTGTAATATGTTATAAAACTGAGCCACACGAAGTACTATTCATTTAAAGTATCCATGAAAACTATGAAATCTCATTCAAGAAATAAACACTTAGTCAAACTTAAGCTTAGAAAGCATAATGATTTTACATGTTTATTGTGTATCTAATACATGTTATATTCTTAAGACTTCAAGGCTTCAAGACAGTATTCATGTCTGTTGTAAATGATTATATCTTCATACAGAAGCAACTCGGGTCGGTGGCGCAGTTGGTAGGGTGCTGTGATTTGGAATCTCGTGTCCTGAATGGAGTACGGGTACGAATCCCGCCTTGGGAGGTTATACCCTTCCGTGAAAATTTATCAATAATCTCAATTTTCCTCCATTTATTAGATAATATGGAGAAATTTCCGGCCTTATGGAAGGGTAGGTGAGTACTGGTTATAGACAAGGGTCAAGGAAAGCTAGATTAGGCGCTGGACGCCGTAAATGACCTACATTGTGTTGACACAGCGTTAAAAAATCATACAGAAGCTTTTAATTTACAGACTTAAGTATGTGTTATACAAATATAATATTATATACTCATTTTGTAATGATTCAAGAACACTTAACAAAATTTAGAAGTATACATTCTTCAATTGCGTATAACTTTTATTTACCAATAATTTCAAAAGAAAGTTTGTGTATTGGATATTGACTGTATATATATCGATTATTATTGTATAGTCACCTTTTCCAAAGTATTCTAATCGGCGCGTTGAACCGTGAATCGATTAAATCCATTAAATGCACGAGAAAATCGTGACTGGCGCGAATCGAAATTGCACGTGGTCACTGTGTACAGTATTACTACATTGTACTCACACATAAAAAAACACAAAATGGGGCTACTAACGATAGAATAGTGAGGAATAACTATTGGGATGTTGAATGCTGGTGTCCATCAGTCAGAGGTTAGTCTTAAAAATATTTAAAACTTATGTTTTTCTTCAATTTATTTGTAATAACCACTTTACACTGATGTGCATACCGCCGAAATCTCTCGACAGTGACATCACAGAACACGTATGGATGAATTGAACCACTGTGTGCGCCGTAGTGTTGCACCCCGAACCCTCGCGAAACTATGCGCAAGAATTATGGGCGTGTAGGCAGATACGCCACAGCATCACTTTCAGTAGTATATGAGATCAGGAATTTTATATAAAATCCCTGATGAGATCCATTAGAACAACAGGCCAATCGGTTCTCAGTTCTCAGATATAAGCCCGAATATACATACGTTTGTGTACATTATGCATTTACATGTATATTACAATGTTTTTAATGTATGGAATTGAAACACCTCAACGGTCTAAAAAGAAGTTTGGATACTTGACTTTAGTTTTCAGTAAGTGGAAAATAGAACCGGGAAAAGTAATTTATTTTCAGAGAACGCGCATTTATCATTATAACATATTTTGTTTCATAATTCATTATTTTAACGCTCATAAGAACGCCAGCTGAGGTACACTGTAAAATGAGTTCGGAATTTTCTGGCAAGTTTATTTTTCAGTACAGTACTACATACAGTTTTGTTATGTATAAATGTTTGCTTACGAAACCAACTATAAACGCATTCAAGATGTTTGTACTTAAAGCCGGAAGGCAATGATAATCACGTGTTCTCCCGAAAATTAGCTCATGTCCGCATGTTTCATAACAAAAACATTGGATGCTCGTATTTTCACTGGCAGGGGAGACAGACTTGTAGCACAAAACTGATTATAATTACATATAAATAAAACACCAATGAAAGTCATAACTTTCCATTTTATTTTCGCCGACAGCTGCATGCTTCTCTGAGTTGTACCGCGCTCTCTACAGAATTGCATTTATTTAAGATATCTTATTAGTATTTACTCCCTTTTCACAGTTGAAATGAGTTAACACCGTAAGTTCTTGTTTATAAAGAACCATTTATCAATCTCATATATCCCAGTTGTCTGTGAGTCGTACTCTCAAACAACAGCAATAAACCATGGGAAAATTTCAGCTTTTTACGTTAGCTGTTTTCTTAGTTTGTTTACATGTGTGTTTTTCATATCGTGACTTTTATAGGGATCGATTTAGGGGATTTAAGCGACGGGATCACAAGAAATGGATGGACAGGGATCTTCCGTGGTTATCAAGGTTAGGCAACTAATTTATAAATTGTAAAATCGAAATTTTCTTTTACTATGATATACTAAACGCTTTTGATATTTTTTTACTGGATTTAACGCCGTGTCAACACATTTTAGGTCATTTTACGACATCCAGCGCACCTAACCTAGCTTTCCTGGACCATTGTCTATAACCAGTACTCACCTACCCTTCCACAAGGCCGGAAACTTCTCCATATTATCTAATCAATGGAGGAAAATCAACATTATTGTCAAATTTTCATGGAAGAGTATAACATCCCCGGATGGGATTCGAAACCGCACCCCCTCGGGCACGAGATTCCAAATCCCGGCGCGCTACCAACTGCGCTATCGACTCGGGTCTTTTGATAATTATATAATATTTGGGTTAAATCCAGCCTGATAAAATTATATAAGTCTCGTTATTGCATAGTACAGTCAGCCAGCCTTACAGAGTCAAAGTTCGTCGACGGCTCAGAAACGAGGGGACCTGAAAAAGCATGGTCCGACTAAACGAGAGTTTGACTCAATATGACGTAAAAGATAGTTTTAATGCACACGGGGTAATTCTTTTTTATTCATGAAATTAACTATTTGATTGTATTAAAATATACATTCTGTATAACATATACACTTTTAAGCAAATTACACATGAGTCTTTCCCGTTGAAATACATATTTTAGTAACGCAAGTAGTACGAGTATATTGAACGCCGCTGTTCATAGCTATTACTTTTAATATGATTCAGTCACAACCAAACGTCCATGAAAAAATATGCGTATATTTGACATCCTTTTTTACATTTTTTGACCGTCGGCGCTGCACTGTTGTCTTTAAATCAGGTTTCAACCGAAATTTAAAACAATGGGGATTTCTTTCGGAACAAACATACGTCGGCCCTTGAAATTACCATTATATAATGTGTACAGAAATTAATAAACAAGATTAATTTTTAACAAAATATTGTAGCTTCGGGTTTACGTGAAAACCTGCCCTCAGAGGTGATTCTACAGAAATACATTGTCTGAGAGCATTTTGTCCGCTAATCATTTACCCAGTAATTATACAAAACACTCGATTGGCAGGGCATTAGTAAACTTACGCTCTATAAACAATTTACTTTTAATACTAAACAAAATTAACATGTTTATTAATCATTATACCATTATACTTAACGAAACTCCTAATTATTACGATTTCAATATTGTTGGAAATTTATGTTTTAAACATTTATGTCCGATCGACAATGGAAATGTATACAGTATATTAACTGTCGTTTGTTTGCATGGTTGTCATATTACGCTCTATAAACAATTTACTTTTAATACTAAACACAATAAACAAGTTGTTAATCATTGAACTATTATAAACCATTATAAGTTAGCTAAGTCTAACTCGCTGGTAAGTAGGATTTTTACCCTTTTACACTTGATATACTTAACGAAAGTCCTAACTACTCCGATTTCAATATTGTTGGAAATTTATATTCTAAACATTAATGTCCGATCGACAATGGAAATGTATACTGTCGTTTGTTTGCATGGTTGTCATGCTCATTTATTGATGCAAGCCCGGTTTTGTCGGGCATATTTTGAAAAACGGTAATGGGCACGTGTTTCTCGTGCAAATATAACACGTGGTCTGTTTTGGTGAAAATCATGAGTGTGTTGATATGCACACCGAAAAATTAAGAAATGGCTCGCTACAAGAACGAGAAACTACCATATGTTTTTTGCAAGGTGGTGTGTCACCTGCAGGTATAAGTTTTCTAATAGCTATTGTTATCTTTTAATTAAAGCAATAAGAAATCTTCCTATTTCCACTAGTTAATGCATGTACGACAAAACCGGGTTTGCATCGACAAAGAAGCATACATGCTATGCAAGCAGACGGCAGTATGGTCCTATACTGTACACATTTCCATTATAGATCGGACATAAATATTGAAAAATAAAAATTTCCTACAATATTGAAATTGGGGTACTTAAGAGGTTTCTTGAAGTATAAAAAAACGCTGTAATTTTCTATAATTCATTGCATTTTTAGTAATAAACGGACTATATTCCATATATAATTATATGAAGTGTGCAGGAAACTATTTTCATAAATAGGCTAAAGACCCAAGGCAAATATTTAAAGTCGGTGGGAGTGTGGCCGGTCCGCAGTACGCACCGAAATGATTTTATCCCCATTCGAAAAACTCGGATATGATCGCCAGCAAAAAAGTTCGTTTTGATAAACTCAAGAGCGCTCGAATAGAAAAAGTATCTGATAAAATCAATCCGTTCGGTACTGATTATAACGGAATTTGTTTGTTTTCGTCCCATGGAACTTTCGACCTAAACTAGGGCCCATTAATTTAAGCAATGGTCTTACGGGCATTTTCATGTCGTTTGTAATTGTGAAACTATTTAAGTGATAATTACATGAACAAGGTATCGACTTGTGTATTGTATAGACAATTTGTATAATGCATTACGAGTTTTATACTCCTGTATATATAATTGAATACTTTTTAGAATTGTATATATCATATTTAGAGTTGAATTGTGGATATATAATTATATAGTTTAGATAAAAATATATGTATTTAATAGAACTGTATATTGAATTATTTTAGGAATGCATATTGTATAGAATTGAATAACATAATTGAAATGGAAATGCAGTATGCATATCGAATCGTGTGTTACAAGTTCTTTAAACTTCATATTGTTTAGAACTGCATATACATTTGTATTCTTTCGTTATAGAATTGTCATAAAACGTATATTTGGTAGAGTTATACACTGTATGTTGAATTGTGTATTTATAAAACAATTTAATTGCATAAACGTCATATTAAGACGTCAGGTCTATGAAATCATTTTTATTCACTCTCCAAGTTCGCCTTGTTTTGAACAGTGACATATACAGGCAACGTGTTTACTTCATATTTACTTTTAATTAATTGTTTTTGTCTTACTTTTGTTACATAATTGTTACATCAGTCTCAAAATATTAGTATGGTCAATGATATAATGGTCACGTGTTAAGTATCCAACTTAATTTTGAAAAACACTTAGATTAGTATTTGGTACGAAAAATTCACCCAATTTAAAACTACTCTTCCATTTGTAGTACGCACAAAGAATACTTAATGATTTCTTTCGTCTGTCTATGTATTTGAATTCAAATTTATACCCATCCATGCTGTGCCAGGCTGATTATGAAACTGAGTTGCAATTACATAGATTCAATCTTGTCCTGACGTCACCTTATCTCGTTGATGTCACAATTATGTGTGTCAGTGCAAACGTGTATTGCACTCTTATGTACATATTTTATGATCTGAGATTAGGCGTGATAATATATTGATACTTTCTGCGAATGTCTATGTAAAAATAAAATGCAATTAAAAAGTTAAAATTTAATTTTTGCTTTTCACTTGAACACGGTACGAACGAATATACAAGTGTAAAAGTGGTTGCGCCTTGTATTAATTAAACATTAAACTGAGGCCTTTAATGCAATTACTCATGGGTCAAATGCCTAATTTGTATAAAAATTGACTAACAAACAGTCTTGTAAATTATGATCATCAAGTGACGTAAGGAAAGAAAGTTATGGAAAAAGTACACGATTTACTGGGACACCCCTCGTATAATTGTATATTTTACTAACGTTGAGACTTGTGTATAGAGTAGTCATTTGTATATAGAATTGTATATTAACTTAACTCTATATATAATGTTACTTGTTAATAAAATTGTATTTTGTTATAGGTTTTATAAATGAAGTATCATTGATTATGTATAATTTTCTTTTATACATGAAAGTGTATATTAAATAGAATTAAACATGATATGTAAAATTGTGTTTCTACATGAATTTTGTACATTAGATGTAGACCTTTGTTTTTATATAGAATTACAAATCATATGTATTATATTGTATATAAAATTGTGTAGTGCGCATATAAATGATTAGGCCATGCCATTTCGGAATTTTGTTAATCGCCCGCGTGCGCATAGGTTTTAGAGTCCTCAAGTAAAAAACAAAGTTGTTGGTGATTTTTTCTTAGATAATTTCGTTGTTCCGGGATTCGATAACGACAACACCGTTAAAACACTAGTCATTTAATAATAAACCTCATGTTTTAAGTCTGTGCTTAAACTTATTTTTTCATAAGTAGTACAGACTATTGTTTCATGATGATGTTTTCCATTAAAACAAGACTATATATAAATTATTGTTTCTGTCGTAAACTATTTGTGGTTTCGTTTTCGATTTAGAAATTGGGGTACATAGGAGTTTCGTTAAGTATATACAAATGACTACTCTATACATTAGTGACAACGTTAGTAAAATAAACAATCATATATGCAATAAGAAATTTTTTATAAAGACACAATTGAACATAAAGTGTACAACTCTATCAAATATACTTTTTAACGTACAATATACATTTATATACAGAATGTACAATTCTATGACGATAGAATACAAAATGTATTTGCAGTTCTCAACAATATAATATTGCTTAAATTAATAGGCCCAAATTTAGGTCGAAGGTTCCATGGTACGAAAACAAACAAGTTCCGTTATAATCAGTACCGAACGGATTGATTTTATCAGATACTTTTTCTATTCGAGCGCTCTTGTGTTTATCAAAACGAACTTTTTTGCTGGCGATCATATCCGAGTTTTCCGAATGGAAATAAAATAATTTCGGTGCGTACTGCGGACCGGCCACACTCCCACCGACTTTAAATATTTGCCTTGGGTCTTTGGTCTATTGATTAAAAAAGTATTCTACACACTTCATATAAGTATAAATGGAATATACTTTGGTTTAAGCTAACTGATTTAACTGATTCAATTATATTATAATCTAATTTTACAGAGAACGAAGGTGCTCTTTCCCTAGCTAAATTTAAAATTGTTCTACAATCATTACCAAAAATCTCATTTGGAGTCAGCTTCCAAAAGCCCAACTCTTCAACTCTACATTTTTCCTTAGGTGTCTGGGGAGTTGATGGTCTGATGAGAGAAGACTGTTTACAAGGTGTTGAAGGTCTGTCAGTAAATGTAAAAATATCAGGTGTTGCTGTCACTCTCTGTTCGAAGGAAGCAATTCTTGAACTTAAACGTTCCTCCATCCCACTGAAATTCTTTTCAAGTTGCTCCATCCTCTTAATGATCTGTTCAAACAAATCTAGTCTACCATCTGGCTCAGTCTGTGTAGAATTGTTCACTTTAACTGTCTGGTCATCAGTCTGGGTTTCTCTTACACATAAGTTCTTATCTGATAATTTAACAATTTCATTAACTGTGGAGTCTACCTCATACCTGGCAGTAGTGATAGGTGATGGGGATGTAGATGGGTCTGCATTACCGGAAGCCACTGTCTCACATACTGGTTTCTGAAAGAAAAACATCATAACAAATTTCAACATTTTTTTAAAGAAAGTTGTTCATTATTTTATCATACATATAATGTAACTTGTAGATGTCTAGATCATATCTATTCTATGTGTACATCATGTCAGACGCTCTGCTGAGAATGGTATCCTTAATTGGCACTGTTTATATCAGGGTGCTATAAATGATAGTACATAAATACATGTTTATAATGTATATCAATGAAGATGTTATCTGATAAAGTCAATGATAAACTAAATGGATATAAACTCTGGCCCATTGGCTTATTTTAATTGTAATAAGTCTTATTATTTTTGCAGTCACAATTCTTTCTATACACAAGTTTGTTTTCTTAATATAGTTTTAAAAAATTGGTTAAGCTTAAAATTTTGCATAAAATACAAAGATTGTAAGTACATACTAAAGTTTTCTTTTTGGTTGTCTTTTTTATTGTTTTCTTGATGATTGTTGAAAGTTTATGGGGTTGATTCTCTGATGTCAATGGTTCAAAATCTTCAACAGCTTCTGTCAGGGTGGCTCTGGAGTCTGAAATATATTATAATTGTTGATTTTATAATGATATTGGAAATTTCATTTCTTTCAAAGAATAACATTTTAAAATTCAAGACTGGAGTATTTACCATTCCACTATTTACTTTGCTAGAACAATACCCACATTGAGTATTTCACCTCAGCTACTAGATTTAAAGGTAGTATCTCAAAATTCATTATTCATTTTGCATAAACCCTACCCTTTAAGTTTTGGTTATATTTTTTATTTCTAGAAATGACAGTTTTTGCATTGATTTTTACAAGAAAAATACTTGTATAAGTTAATTACTACCATAAATGTTAACTTTAAAATCTATAAGATAAGCTTTTAATAAATATTAGATATTGAATATGTCATGTTTTTTTGCATTTAGTGTAAAATTGTAATAGTAATTCTTTTTGAAATCTTGAGACAAAAAATGTATGTTTTAAGCTTGTTTAATTAATAAAACATATTGTATAATTATAACAACATAATCAATAATTATACATATATTTAAGTTTACATGATGCCTTTAATATCCATAGGTAAGATGTATATCAGTTACAAATTATTACCATCTTATCTTTTATCTGGGTCACTTATCAGTCACATCCTGTTTATAACAGTAGTGTATAAAATAATAGACACATGTCACATTGTACTGTGATTTGTTAAATTCAAAATAAGAGTTAACTTACTGCTCATCATGATGATTTCTGCACTATGTTCTTCCTCATTGAAAGTTACTATAACAGTATCTTTGATCTTGTAGGAGTCTGTTTTGATGTTTTCAGTTGGTACAATACCAGTAGTGTTATCTTTTGGAAAGAACAATGCTGCATACCTAGTTACCTTGGCTAAAATAAAAGTACACACATAATTATTATAAGAAAGAAATCACACTGCCAAATGTTAAAAGGAAATAACCCCTTAAGATAAAATAATATAGTGTTAGTACGGGGGCCAGAGGGGTCCACCGTGCACCCCCCTCTAGACTTTTTGCCACCTATGCTAAATTGTTCCTTAGGGTCCACTGAACCAGAATCCGCGTTGTTCTCAAAAATAAACTCTTGCGCACTACCTGAAATGTCACAGTTTCCATGGCAACCCCTTGTTTTTTGTCGAAATTGTCGGTGTTTGTAAAATCATTAATAACTTGAACAAGCATTAAGCTAGAATAATATAATTAGTGTCAAATCAAAGCTGAGGCACTGACCTGTAGATATATATGTAAAACTATCCGCTCAAATACAGTTCAATTCATGAAATAAGCCGAAAAACATAAAAAATGCAGAAAAATATCGATTTTTTTTCAATTACATGCATATCTTTTAATTTCCAAACCTTATTTTGGAGAAATAATACATTTATTTTTTACAAAATATTTTATAAAGGTCCATTCTATCATATTCAAAATTATTTTTAGGACAGAAGTACTATTTATGTATGTAAAAACCGTTTCCATAGCAACCGCTATTTTCAAGTAAGACTACTATTTGGAGATTAAACTTGATTTTTTTTGCTCAAATCTAACTGTTTGATTGCAATATTGATATTTAATGATATCTGAGACTCGTGTCTATATCATTATTGCTGTTATCAATAAATTTAGCATCAATGCATTCATAAATATTGTTTAGAAATCCTAATCAAAGCGCTGAAAGCACTGATTTTCTTTCGATTTGGCTATTAAAGTGGTTCACGTATCAGTCCGTTTGAAGACGATGGTTATTGCGCAGTTGAGGTCTGTTGAATAAAGAAACAATATAATAAGACTAAAGAGACTCTTGTTTTTTGTGGGGTTTTTTTGCTTTTACTAAAATAGAATTATTGTAATTTAGATTAAACGCTGTATATCATTACTTTTTGAAAGGTTTTGTGCGGCAGCAGACTTATTTAACCAACTTTCCCGGACTTGTTTCTTTAACATAAATCGGTTTAACGTCTTATCTTTTCATATTAAATGCATAGAACTGTCAAAACGTGATACTTTTATTTACTCAATGACTGTTGAAGTAAAATATTTGTATTAATAAAAGAGTGACAAAACTATATAACAATGTTTCGTTAAACCAAAACCAACTTATACGTAATATTTGTTCATTAGTTTACGTCGAACAAATCGTTTAGAAAGTTTTCCTGGACTCTATTCTAACAACTGTCTACCATCCCTCCCTAAGGAGCTGGTAACTGTGCTACATATTGCGGACTAAAGGCCATAAGTCAATTTTTCAAGGAAGGTATGACCAGCCAAAACCGGAACTGAACCTTGAACCGCATGATTCGACAAACGCTAAACGAATAGAAATTACACAACCTATTATTTTATATACGTATTTTTACATGTCCAATATCTTAACAATCGTTTTATGCATATATCCACTCCATGATTTTATCTAATTCAACATCTGTAGATATATCTTTATCTTGTTCTTCGTCAGCATTATCGTAATCAAGGGTATCGAGCAGCTGAGATTGAAGAACGTTACCTTCAAACCATAAAGGTTCAAGATACCCATCATTATTCGTCTGACCAAATTGTTCTGAAAGGGGAGGTATGTTGGGATCAGCATCGTTTACATTTTTCCGAATGGCAACCAGGTTATAAAAGCTCTTGATTTGTTGTATTAAACACTTGTTATAAGGTGGTAACGCTCCTACGCATTAGCTGGTTTGTCTTAAATTTAGCTATTATACAACGGCTAAGCCAAGATAAATGGGACCTTTTGATTTTTCCAATGTTACATTGAAATATTCAGAAAAGTTCATTTTAAATTAAATGAAGAGTATTTTTTTCCAACACGTTATCTTGAGTGCTTTCTGATGATGTATAGTTTTATATATGTTCTATTGCCATTTTTTTAATTATTTAGGATTATATTCCCTAAAAACCCTGTTTTTACACTGTTTTTGAGTCTCACTGAGGTTTTGTTCTTTTTCCATCAGTTGTTTTGAAAAGTGTTTGTTGGTTACAGTTATTTTGATGTGTTTTCTATCTCTGACTGACATACAGGTATACGGTGTTCTTTACGAAATTTATTTATAATCAATATTTAAGAAAATATTCATGAAATAGTAAACATGTACCCTTGTAACGCAAGTTAGAGTTTTACGTTACCATCTTTGATATACTTTAAAACAATGTTACTGCTTTATTTCACTTGTATCACCTTTTTACTATTACAGTTTATAATTATTTTTATCTAACCCAAATGAAGTTTTTCAGAGCATATGCATTTTCCTTTTGGAAAATTACTACTGAACATTGTAAATTTTATGTAGAGTCCGTAGCCCCTGTTTTAAACTGTGTGCTGACTTAATATAAAGAAACATAGCTGCTGTTTTATTACGTTTTCTGTTTTTGGTTGTGCCATGTAGGTAATGCAGGAAAGGAATTAAATCAGAAGAAGAACAAAACAAATCTAAAGACAAATAAGTGCTGTCCGTAGCCCTGTAGAGTCCGTAGCCCCTGATATATTTATATCTTTTTTCACGCAGGAAAATTATAAAAACTTTTTTAATTTTCTTAGTTTCGTACTTGTGCTGACTAGCTATGCATCTAAATACTGTATGTCTTGACAATCTTCATTCTGTTGAAAATAATGTTAAATTTGACGTAATTTATAAATTTTCTGATAGATTTCTTTAATGGTCAAACTGATACATTAGACATTTCAGAAGATACTTAAATATATATTTATAGTGTTTGTAAGTTGAAGTTTATTGTTTTTTAAAGGATAATTACACTTAAAACCAAACAAACAGCTTTAAATATGTGATAGAAACAGATACTGGTGTGGTGTAGAGTCCGTAGCCCCATGTTAATTTTCACATATTCATTCTTTTGTATTTTTTGCTCCCAAACTTATACACATGTATATGTATAGAGATAACTTATTTGATAGATTTTTGTTGTTGAAATATACATAGAAACAGGTAGAAATTCAGGACTTTGTTTTGTTTTGACATTTTATATAATATTAAGAAACATACATTTTTCGTGTTTTCTCAAGTAAAGTAAAGGAATTGTTTCTTCATATTATTTCTCGTTTTTTCAAAAGTCAGAAAATTAATACTGTATCAAAAGAATATTATTCCACAGGTCAATTTACATCAAACTACTTTCTTCAATCTACTAAATACAATAAAGTCAGTATGTAGAGTCTGTAGCCCCTGATATCCATTTTTAGGGGTGTAACGGTTAACCGATATATCGGTTAATATTGCAATACGACTTCTGACGGTTTTAACCGTTTGTATTTCTCAGAACCGGTTTTTCTAGTGATGTACCATACTGATTGTTTTTATCAGAGTCTGAATTTTAATGATTGAATTAATGTTAAATTGTGTTCGGAAACTTGAAATATTTTTCGTAAAGTGAGAGAATAATTATCTTTGAAAGTCCATTCAAAACCTTTTTTCTAACTTATTCAAACATTTGCGTAATACGTGTAGATCATTTGAAAATACAAATATCTATGTACAATGTTGTTAAAATTAAGACGATGCACATGCATTAATTTAGGCTATGCATGTATGCGCAAAGAACAATATGTATTGCAATATATTACAATATATTGCAATACGGGTTTCGTGTATTGCAATATATTGCAATACGGTTTTTACCGTATTGCTACAACCCTATCCATTTTATGATTTTCTTTATTTGGTCAAGAAACATATGATTATTCATATCAAACTTGTTCTTTATCATTCGGAACGACCTCGGCGATCATCTACGAAGATACACCTCGGATATCAATCGTAGTAGAAATACAACAAAGTTATGAGGTCAGGCGATTAACCTCATAGGTTAGGTAGTGCCGATGTAAACAATCAACATGGCAGATCATTTTGCAGAAAGTATCGAGTACACAAAAATGTTTGAGGATCAACTTTGATTTGAGTGAGTATCAGTTACAGGCATTGAAGAGCTTTAACTGCCCATAATCGTCCGTCATTTTTGGTGTGTGCCAGCGTTCCAAACGTCGGGAACGAGGCTAGATTCTATGATGGAACTATTTTCGCTCCTCGTGATATCCGAGGTGTAATTGCGTGGAAAATCGCCGAGGTAGTTCCGAATGGTTCTTTATATGTTGTGTACATCTTCGAATACTTTCAAATATAAAAAACTTCAGTTTTGTTTCTTTTTTCTCATTTAGATGTTAATTGAAATTTTACATTCCCTGTGTTTTTTGGGTATTTGCGCTGTTGATCCTGGTAAATGTTGCAAACAATGAGAGTCAGTGTAGATTCATTTCCAAATTGATAAAAACATAAATATAAAACTTATTTATAAATCATTTATAAGAAATATACATCTTTCTAAATTTTCTAGTGGTGATATAAATTACCGTGTAGAGTCCGTAGCCCTGGTTTCCAATTATATAATTTTCTTTTTAGGGCCAGCAAAACTATATTATTCATATCAAACATGTTTTAAATGTGTTGTCTACATCTTCGAATACTTTCAAATATAAAAAATCAGTTTTGTTTCTTTTTTTTCATCTATATGCAAATTGAAACTTAACATTTCCTGTGTAATTTGGGGTATTTGCACTTTTGACCTCGGTAAATGTTGCAGACAAGGAGAGAGTGGGCGTGGATTCTCTTCAAAATTTTTAAGTACATGTTTATAAAACTAAATAACAAATTTTTTATAAGAAATATACATCTTTCTAATTTTTCGTGGGGTGATATAAATTACCATGTAGAGTCCGTAGGCCCATTGGGTACATCTATTCAACCGTTCTTAACTTTTTTGTTCTACATGTTCCATCCAAGATCTTTTGGAAATTAGTGCCTAATAGACATGTCTGTATATTACTATAAAAGAATCTGCACTCTGATGGGGTCTGAAAATTGGCCTATGTGAGACTGAAGAGGTACCCTTTATCTTGGCTTAGCCGACAAGTGAATAGTAATAATTCAGGTGCCCTGATATGTGCTGTATGCATAGAAGGCATACTTTGAATCTATACTTATTATCTCTTTTTGATAAAAAAATTGAAGTTGGATATTTTTCCAGAAGTTTGTCTGAGGGTTTTGTTGTACCTTTACACAAACATGGTAGTATATATGAAGTTAATAATTTTAGGGTCGAAACTTTATTGTGTATGTTAAGAACACTATTTACAAGGATTCTTGATAACCGTTTTACTGGTTGGACAGTAATTAGGAACATTTGATATCTTTGTTTAACACTGGATTATAAATCACATACTTAATACTGGCAAATAGTTATTTTGTGCATTTATTGACTTCACTAAAGCTTTTAATTAATGAAACTGGGTATAAAAGGTAGTACATGTATATGTAAGATATATGTATTCATCGGTAAAATCTATAGTTAAAGTACATAATCAAGTGAGTGACGAATTTGATTGCATGTTACGTAGGTGTTAGACAATGGGAGTGTATTTCGCCTATCTTATTTGCACTTTTTTAATGAAATCGAGGATATGTTTATCAGTAATGGTCATGCTGGCATTAAAGTTGATATGTTTAACATATTTTCATTTAATATGCTGACGACTTGGTTATTTTTTGCTAATAGTAGAGACGAGTTACAACTAAGGATAAACGTTTTTGAAGAAACATGTAATGGTAAGTTATGGAAAACAGTGGTAGACACTAGTAAAACTAAGGTAATGATTTTCAAAAAAGAGGCAGGATTTTAGAGAATACTGAATTATATTAAAATGATATGAACTAGATATTGTTGAACAATTAACATACACTGGTGAAGTTTTCTCTTCAATGGGGGGGGGGGGGGTCATTCTCTAATGCTAAAATTGTTTCGTTGGCTAAGCTTTAATAGGTATTTTAAAGTTAACAAATATTTGTATGAATTTACAGGTATTCTAAAAACATGAATTAGATCTTTTAGAAAAATTGATATCACTCATTCTGTACTATGCAAGCCAAGTTTGGTGATACGTTCAAGTAAATTCTATAGACGAGTTCATTTACAATTCTGTGAAAGGTTACTGGGGATAAAAATAATACTCAAAATGATTTTAATCACAGTGAGTGTGGGTTGAATTTTCAAACAATTCGCTATTTTTAACATTAAAGTACACTATTGGGTAAAACTATTGCAAACTGATATAAATTGAAATAACAGAAAAGTAATATAGATTTGTACCCATTAAACCCAACTGGTGTTCTTTGTTGAATTCATTTTTGTCCTACCTTCGTTTTTATGATGCATTACTTTTCAAGATATTGGTAATGTTGCTATATTTTAAGCAATGTTAAACACAGACTAAATGATAATTTAATGCAAAGTTTGAACATAGGTTAGCTAATTCAAGTAGAGCATTATTTTACAAGAATATATCAAATTTTAGGTTCAGTCATATTTAAAAACATTTAAACATTTTAAGATTTAGATATTTTATGGCTATAGACTTAAACTGTGTTCTCATAGATTACATATTGAAATCGTTAGATGGAACAAACCAAGATCCACACCTACATGTCTGTATAAATTGCCATATATTAGGAGACGAGTTTCATGTCATTTTAGACTGAAAATTATATTCAAAATTTAGTAATATTAAAATCCCTACATATTTTCGTTATTGATGCTAGCATGTTTAAATTGATTGAACGTATTGTTACTGAAATTAAAGCTTTAACAGTTCAGCTTGGAACTTATTGTTACCAATTTTCCCTAATCATGGTGAAATTATTTACAAATCCCACCGCTGTGTTACCAATTTTCTACATTTATACTGGAGGTTTTTATTTGTACGATTCTATCATTATATATATATTAATTGATGTTCATTTGTCTACTACAAATTTATTTCACTCACATAAATCCAGTTATAATGATAAACTACAAGAATAAAAGTCATAACCAAAGACAAGAAAAATACCAACCAGAGCTAGAGAGAACCCAGATAATTAGTATCCTTCCATATATATAACCTATTGACCTTAAAAATTAAGGTACAGTGGCCGTAAAATTCTCGGTATGAAGCTTAATTTTTGAGATTTATATCCAATGTCTAACCGTAAAAATATTAGTGAGTCATACATTCTACCACAAATTTTAAGGTAGAATAGATACTTACAAATTCCTTAGCCAAAATATAAATTTGTAACATTATATACAGAAAGCTTTCGAATTAGAAAATATAAGTTTAAGATGCTTTATGATTATCCTTATGCTTTACAGCTAACATATGTCTTGAGTATCATATGAATGTATGATACTACATGTCTATATATTAACTCACTATTATATCAATTTTGATATACTGCAGTACTATTTTATGGTCATTTTATTATCAATATACAGGTATTTTTCGCTTTGGTCGAAGACTTGCCTGTGTTTATATGAACTAACTTGTAGGTTAGGATAAATTTGTAGAAGTTAAACCGATTCACACGCCCAGGAAAGTTGGTAAAATTGGTCGGCCGCCGAACATGCCATGACACGACACGACACGACACGACACGACACGACACGACACGACACGACATATTCTTTATTTGGCATCAAATACTACTTATAGCCAACAGAAAAATAATATTACAAATACATAATACCCGAACATAACCTTTTAAAAAGTAATGATATACAGCGTAAAATCTAAATAACAAAATCTAAAAAGCAAAAATAAAACAACAAGAGTCGTTTTAGTCTTATCATATCTTATTATACTATTTCTTTATTCAACAGACCACGTCTGCACAATATCCATCGACTTCAAGCGTTCTAATACATGAACCACTTTAATACTGTCAAACCGAAAAAAAAACCCAGTGCTTTCAGCGCTTTGATTAAGATTTCTTAACAATATTTATGAAAGTATCGATACTGAATTTATTTATAACAGCAATAATATTGACATGAGTCTCAGATATCATTTAATATCAATATTGCAATCCTACCGTTAGATTTGAGCAAACAAATTAAGTTTAATCACCAAATAGTAGTTCTTACTTGAAAATAGCGGTTGCTATGGAAACGGTTTTTACATACATAAATAGTACTTCTGTCATAAAAATAATTTTAAATATGATAGAATAGACCTTTATAAAATATTTTGTAAAAAATAAATGTATTATTTCTCCAAAATAAGGTTTGGAAATTAAAAGATATGCATGCAATTGAAAAAATCGATATTTTTCTGCATTTTTTTTATGTTTTTCGGCTTATTTCATGAATTAAACTGTATTTTAGCGGATAGTTTTACATATATTTCTACAGGTCAGTGCCTCAGCTTTGATTTGACACTAATTATATTATTCTAGCTTAATGCTTGTTCAAGTTATTAATGATTTTACAAACACCGACAATTTCAACAAAAAACAAGGGGTTGCCATGGAAACTGTGACATTTCAGGTAGTGCGCAAGAGTTTATTTTTGAGAACAACGCGGATTCTGGTTCAGTGGACCCTAAGGAACAATTTAGCATAGGTGGCAAAAAGTCTAGAGGGGGGTGCACGGTGGACCCCTCTGGCCCCCGTACTATGTTGTTTCTACCAACTTACACAAAATATTATTTTAAGTACATAGATTATTCAATGTTGAATATAAGTAATTGAATATCATGCTTGTATTTAAGAAGCACAGTACATTGCATATGATATTTTTACCAATGAAATAATCTTAAATCAGGTACAATGAAAAAGCATGTAGAGATAAACTCATTGTCAAATATGAATGAATTAATTAATTATTTGCTTACCTGACAAAGACTGTTGTCTGGCTGTCATTTTTGGTTGAAATTCTGAATGGTATCAATTTATATTGACAATAATCGAGTATGTTATGCATTCAAAAACTTTCCTAAGAATGAATTACAAAAATGTCCCTGTATTGTGTCACAATTGAAATTTTATTTAATTAAATATGATGTATGAATTAATGTACAATCAACATAATCAAACATCTCATAATTAAATACAATTATCAGTTATCCTTTAGTTCCTACTGTAAGGATCAAAGAACAAACTGAAGTTTTAAGACATCAGGTGTTATAAACAATAATGAGTAACCAATTTGCAGTTTTATCTTTATTAAACTATTATAATTGTATGACTTGAATTTAATTGACTTAACTTTCTTTTGTGTTCTTTATCATGCAAAGACATGAAAATTACTATGTCAAACATGTAGTAATGATAATTATTTCCTCAGAAACGCATAAATCTTGGAATTTGAATAGTGTTTTAACTAAATAATTCTTGTGACTTCAATTTATTCTATAATAACATTTTCAATTAAATTGTGTAAACAATTTGCTAAATTATATCTTTTTAACTGTTTATCATGTTATAGAAACCTATAGAAAAATCAATATGTCATCAATTAACAAACAAGTCTATTCTTCAAACTTCAATATATTGGCTAAACAAAAGTGCACCTCAAATCAAAGTGCACTTCAAAGTGCACTTCAAGTGCACTTCAGGTGTGGATGAAGTGCACACGAAGTGCACTTTGTGTAAACTTTAGTGTGAACTCAACTGTATTGTTATCTTTTAATTAAAGCAATAAGAAATCTTCCTTTTTCCACTAGTAAATGCATGCACGACAAAACCGGGTTTGCATCGATAAAGAAGCATACACGCTATGCAAGCAGACGGCAGTATGGTCCTATACTGTACACATTTCCATTATAGATTGGACATAAATATTGAAAAAATAAAAATTTCCTACTACATGTATATGGAAATTGGGGTACTTGAGAGGTTTCTTGAAGTATAAAAAGGCGCTGTAATTTTCTATAACTCATTGAATTTATAAGTATTAAATATACTATATTCCATTTATACTTATATGAAGTGTGTAGAATACTTTTTAATCAATAGGCCAAAGACCCAAGGCAAATATTTAAAGTCGGTGGGAGTGTGGCCGGTCCGCAGTACGCACCGAAATTATTTTATCCCCATTCGAAAAACTCGGATATGATCGCCAGCAAAAAAGTTCGTTTTGATAAACTCAAGAGCGCTCGAATAGAAAAAGTATCTGATAAAATCAATCCGTTCGGTACTGATTATAACGGAATTTGTTTGTTTTCGTACCATGGAACTTTCGACCTAAACTAGGGCCCATTAATTTAAGCAATGGTCTTACGGGCATTTTCATGTCGTTTGTAATTGTGAAACTATTTAAGTGATAATTATATGAACAAGGTATCGACTTGTGTATTGTATAGACACTTTGTATAATGCATTACGAGTTTTATACTCCTGTATATATAATTGAATACTTTTTAGAATTGTATATATCATATTTAGAGTTGAATTGTGGATATATAATTATATAGTTTGGATAAAAATATATGTATTTAATAGAACTGTATATTGAATTATTTTAGAAATGCATATTGTATAGAATTGAATAAAATAATTGAAATAACTGTATTGTCTGTATGGAAATGCAGTATGCATATCGAATCGTGTATTACAAGTTCTTTAAACTTTATATTGTTTAGAACTGCATATACATTTGTATTCTTTCCTTATAGAATTGTCATAAAACGTATATTTGGTAGAGTTATACACTGTATGTTGAATTGTGTATTTATAAAACAATTTAATTGCATAAACGTCATATTAAGACGTCAGGTCTATGAAATCATTTTTATTCACTCTTCAAGTTCGCCTTGTTTTGAACAGTGACGTATACAGGCAACGTATTTACTTCATATTTACTTTTAATTAATTGTTTTTGTCTTACTTTTGTTACATAATTGTTACATCAGTCTCAAAATATTAGTATGGTCAATGATATAATGGTCACGTGTTAAGTATCCAACTTAATTTTGAATAACACTTAGATTAGTTTTTGGTACGAAAAATTTACCCAATTTAAAACTACTCTTCCATTTGTAGTACGCACAAAGTATACTTAATGATTCCTTTCGTCTGCCTATGTATTTGAATTCAAATTTATACCCATCCATGCTGTGCCAGGCTGATTATGAAACTGAGTTGCAATTACATAGATTCAATCTTGTCCTGACGTCACCTTATCTCGTTGATGTCACATTTATGTGTGTCAGTGCAAACGTGTATTGCTCTCTTGTGTACATATTTTATGATCTGAGATTTGGCGTGATAATATATTGATAATTTCTGCGAATGTCTATGTAAAAATAAAATGCAATTAAAAAGTTAAAATTTAATTTTTGCTTTTCACTTGAACAAGGTACGAACGAATATACAAGTGTAAAAGTAGTTGCGCCTTGTATTAATTAAACATTAAACTGAGACCTTTAATGCAATTACTCATGGGTCAAATGCCTAAGTTGTATAAAAAATGACTAACAAACAGTCTTGTAAATTATGATCATCATGTGACGTAAGGAAAGAAAGTTATGGAAAAAGTACACGATTTACTGGGACACCCCTCGTATAATTGTTTATTTTACTAACGTTGAGACTTGAGTAGTCATTTGTATATAGAATTGTATATTAACTTAACTCTATATATAATGTTACTTGTTAATAAAATTGTATTTTGTTATAGGTTTTATAAATGAAGTATCATTGATTATGTATAATTTTCTTTTATACATGAAAGTGTATATTAAATAGAATTAAACATGATATGTAAAACTGTGTTTCTACATGAATTTTGTACATTAGATGTAGACCTTTGTTTTTATATAGAATTACAAATCATATGTATTATATTGCATATAAAATTGTGTAGTGCGCATATAAATGATTAGGCCATGCCATTTCGGAATTTTGTTCATCGCCCGCGTGCGCATAAGTTTTAGAGTCCTCAAGTAAAAAACAAAGTTGTTGGTGATTTTTTCTTAGATAATTTCGTTGTTCCGGGATTCGATAACGACAATACCGTTAAAACACTAGTCATTTAATAATAAACCTCATGTTTTAAGTATGTGCTTAAACTTATTTTTTCATAAGTAGTACAGACTATTGTTTCATATGATGATGATGTTTTCCATTAAAACAAGACTATAAATAAATTATTGTTTCTGTCGTAAACTATTTGTGGTTTCGTTTTCGATTTAGAAATTGTGGTACATAGGAGTTTCGTTAAGTATATACAAATGACTACTCTATACATTAGTGACAACGTTAGTAAAATAAACAATCATATATGCAATACAAAATTTTTTATAATTTTTTTTTATAAAGACACAATTGAACATAAAGTGTACAACTCTATCAAATATACTTTTTAACGTACAATATACATTTATATACAGAATGTACAATTCTATAACGATAGAATACAAAATGTATTTGCAGTTCTCAACAATATAATATTGCTTAAATTAATAGGCCCAAATTTAGGTCGAAGGTTCCATGGTACGAAAACAAACAAGTTCCGTTATAATCAGTACCGAACGGATTGATTTTATCAGATACTTTTTCTATTCGAACGCTCTTGTGTTTATCAAAACGAACTTTTTTGCTGGCGATCATATCCGAGTTTTCCGAATGGGGATAAAATAACTTCGGTGCGTACTGCGGACCGGCCACACTCCCACCGACTTTAAATATTTGCCTTGGGTCTTTGGCCTATTGATTAAAAAAGTATTCTACACACTTCATATAAGTATAAATGGAATATACTTTGGTTTAAGCTAACTGATTTAACTGATTCAATTATATTATAATCTAATTTTACAGAGAATGAAGGTGCTCTTTCCCTAGCTAAATTTAAAATTGTTCTACAATCATTACCAAAAATCTCATTTGGAGTCAGCTTCCAAAAGCCCAACTCTTCAACTTTACATTTTTTCCTTAGGTGTCTGGGGAGTTGATGGTCTGATGAGAGAAGTCTGTTTACAAGGTGTTGAAGGTCTGTCAGTAAATGTAAAAATATCAGGTGTTGCTGTCACTCTCTGTTCGAAGGAAGCAATTCTTGAACTTAAACGTTCCTCCATCCCACTGAAATTCTTTTCAAGTTGCTCCATCCTCTTAATGATCTGTTCAAACAAATCTAGTCTACCATCTGGCTCAGTCTGTAGAATTGTTCACTTTAACTGTCTGGTCACCAGTCTGGGTTTCTCTTACACATAAGTTCCTATCTGATAATTTAACAATTTCATTAACTGTGGAGTCTACCTCATACCTGGCAGTAGTTATAGGTGATGGCGATGTAGATGGGTCTGCATTACCGGAAGCCACTGTCTCACATACTGGTTTCTGAAAGAAGAAACATCATAACAAATTTCAACATTTTTTTTAAAGAAAGTTGTTCATTATTTTATCATACATATAATGTAACTTGTAGATGTCTAGATCATATCTATTCTATGTGTACATCAAGTCAGACGCCCTGCTGAGAATGGTATCCTTAATTGGCACTGTTTATATCAGGGTGCTATAAATGATAGTACATAAATACATGTTTATAATGTATATCAATGAAGATGTTATCTGATAAAGTCAATGATAAACTAAATGGATATAAACTCTGGCCCATTGGCTTATTTTAATTGTAATAAGTCTTATTATTTTTGCAGTCACAATTCTTTCTATACACAAGTTTGTTTTCTTAATATAGTTTTAAAAAATTGGTTAAGCTTAAAATTTTGCATAAAATACAAAGATTGTAAGTACATACTAAAGTTTTCTTTTTGGTTGTCTTTTTTATTGTTTTCTTGATGTTTGTTGAAAGTTTATGGGGTTGATTCTCTGATGTCAATGGTTCAAAATCTTCAACAGCTTCTGTCAGGGTGGCTCTGGAGTCTGAAATATATTATAATTGTTGATTTTATAATGATATTGGAAATTTCATTTCTTTCAAAGAATAACATTTTAAAATTCAAGACTGGAGTATTTACCATTCCACTATTTACTTTGCTAGAACAATACCCACATTGAGTATTTCACCTCAGCTACTAGATTTAAAGGTAGTATCTCAAAATTCATTATTCATTTTGCATAAACCCTACCCTTTAAGTTTTGGTTATATTTTTTATTTCTAGAAATGACAGTTTTTGCATTGATTTTTACAAGAAAAATACTTGTATAAGTTAATTACTACCATAAATGTTAACTTTAAAATCTATAAGATAAACTTTTAATAAATATTAGATATTGAATATGTCATGTTTTTTTGCATTTAGTGTAAAATTGTAATAGTAATTCTTTTTGAAATCTTGAGAAAAAAATGTATGTTTTAAGCTTGTTTAATTAATAAAACATATTGTATAATTATAACAACATAATCAATAATTATACATATATTTAAGTTTACATGATGCCTTTAATATCCATAGGTAAGATGTATATCAGTTACAAATTATTACCCTCTTATCTTTTATCTGGGTCACTTATCAGTCACATCCTGTTTATAACAGTAGTGTATAAAATAATAGACACATGTCACATTGTACTGTGATTTGTTAAATTCAAAATAAGAGTTAACTTACTGCTCATCATGATGATTTCTGCACTATGTTCTTCCTCATTGAAAGTTACTATAACAGTATCTTTGATCTTGTAGGAGTCTGTTTTGATGTTTTCAGTTGGTACAATACCAGTAGTGTTATCTTTTGGAAAGAACAATGCTGCATACCTAGGTACCTTGGCTAAAATAAAAGTACACACATAATTATTATAAGAAAGAAATCACACTGCCAAATGTTAAAAGGAAATAACCCCTTAAGATAAAATAATATAGTGTTGTTTCTACCAACTTACACAAAATATTATTTTAAGTACATAGATTATTCAATGTTGAATATAAGTAATTGAATATCATGCTTGTATTTAAGAAGCACAGTACATTGCATATGATATTTTTACCAATGAAATAATCTTAAATCAGGTACAATGAAAAAGCATGTAGAGATAAACTCATTGTCAAATATGAATGAATTAATTAATTATTTGCTTACCTGACAAAGACTGTTGTCTGGCTGTCATTTTTGGTTGAAATTCTGAATGGTATCAATTTATATTGACAATAATCGAGTATGTTATGCATTTAAAAACTTTCCTAAGAATGAATTACAAAAATGTCCCTGTTTTGTGTCACAATTGAAATTTTATATAATTAAATATGATGTATGAATTAATGTACAATCAACATAATCAAACATCTCATAATTAAATACAATTATCAGTTATCCTTTAGTTCCTACTGTAAGGATCAAAGAACAAACTGAAGTTTTAAGACATCAGGTGTTATAAACAATAATGAGTAACCAATTTGCAGTTTTATCTTTATTAAACTATTATAATTGTATGACTTGAATTTAATTCTTTTGTGTTCTTTATCATGCAAAGACATGAAAATTACTATGTCAAACATGTAGTAATGATAATTATTTCCTCAGAAACGCATAAATCTTGGAATTTGAATAGTGTCTTAACTAAATAATTCTTGTGACTTCAATTTATTCTATAATAACATTTTCAATTAAATTTTGTAAACAATTTGCTAAATTATATCTTTTTAACTGTTTATCATGTTATAGAAACCTATAGAAAAATCAATATGTCATCAATTAACAAACAAGTCTATTCTTCAAACTTCAATATATTGGCTAAACAAAAGTGCACCTCAAATCAAAGTGCACTTCAAAGTGCACTTCAAGTGCACTTCAGGTGTGGATGAAGTGCACACGAAGTGCACTTTGTGTAAACTTTAGTGTGAACTCAACTGTATTGGTATCTTTTAATTAAAGCAATAAGAAATCTTCCTTTTTCCACTAGTAAATGCATGCACGACAAAACCGGGTTTGCATCGATAAAGAAGCATACACGCTATGCAAGCAGACGGCAGTATGGTCCTATACTGTACACATTTCCATTATAGATTGGACATAAATATTGAAAAAATAAAAATTTCCTACTACATGTATATGGAAATTGGGGTACTTGAGAGGTTTCTTGAAGTATAAAAAGGCGCTGTAATTTTCTATAATTCATTGAATTTATAAGTATTAAATATACTATATTCCATTTATACTTATATGAAGTGTGTAGAATACTTTTTAATCAATAGGCCAAAGACCCAAGGCAAATATTTAAAGTCGGTGGGAGTGTGGCGGTCCGCAGTACGCACCGAAATTATTTTATCCCCATTCGAAAAACTCGGATATGATCGCCAGCAAAAAAGTTCGTTTTGATAAACTCAAGAGCGCTCGAATAGAAAAAGTATCTGATAAAATCAATCCGTTCGGTACTGAGTATAACGGAATTTGTTTGTTTTCGTACCATGGAACTTTCGACCTAAACTAGGGCCCATTAATTTAAGCAATGGTCTGACGGGCATTTTCATGTCGTTTGTAATTGTGAAACTATTTAAGTGATAATTATATGAACAAGGTATCGACTTGTGTATTGTATAGACACTTTGTATAATGCATTACGAGTTTTATACTCCTGTATATATAATTGAATACTTTTTAGAATTGTATATATCATATTTAGAGTTGAATTGTGGATATATAATTATATAGTTTAGATAAAAATATATGTATTTAATAGAACTGTATATTGAATTATTTTAGAAATGCATATTGTATAGAATTGAATAAAATAATTGAAATAACTGTATTGTCTGTATGGAAATGCAGTATGCATATCGAATCGTGTATTACAAGTTCTTTAAACTTTATATTGTTTAGAACTGCATATACATTTGTATTCTTTCCTTATAGAATTGTCATAAAACGTATATTTGGTAGAGTTATACACTGTATGTTGAATTGTGTATTTATAAAACAATTTAATTGCATAAACGTCATATTAAGACGTCAGGTCTATGAAATCATTTTTATTCACTCTTCAAGTTCGCCTTGTTTTGAACAGTGACGTATACAGGCAACGTATTTACTTCATATTTACTTTTAATTAATTGTTTTTGTCTTACTTTTGTTACATAATTGTTACACCAGTCTCAAAATATTAGTATGGTCAATGATATAATGGTCACGTGTTAAGTATCCAACTTAATTTTGAATAACACTTAGATTAGTTTTTGGTACGAAAAATTCACCCAATTTAAAACTACTCTTCCACTTGTAGTACGCACAAAGTATACTTAATGATTCCTTTCGTCTGCCTATGTATTTGAATTCAAATTTATACCCATCCATGCTGTGCCAGGCTGATTATGAAACTGAGTTGCAATTACATAGATTCAATCTTGTCCTGACGTCACCTTATCTCGTTGATGTCACATTTATGTGTGTCAGTGCAAACGTGTATTGCACTCTTGTGTACATATTTTATGATCTGAGATTTGGCGTGATAATATATTGATAATTTCTGCGAATGTCTATGTAAAAATAAAATGCAATTAAAATGTTAAAATTTTATTTTTGCTTTTCACTTGAACACGGTACGAACGAATATACAAGTGTAAAAGTGGTTGCGCCTTGTATTAATTAAACATTAAACTGAGGCCTTTAATGCAATTACTCATGGGTCAAATGCCTAATTTGTATAAAAAATGACTAGCAAACAGTCTTGTAAATTATGATCATCATGTGACGTAAGGAAAGAAAGTTATGGAAAAAGTACACGATTTACTGGGACACCCCTCGTATAATTGTTTATTTTACTAACGTTGAGACTTGAGTAGTCATTTGTATATAGAATTGTATATTAACTTAACTCTATATATAATGTTACTTGTTAAAAAAATTGTATTTTGTTATAGGTTTTATAAATGAAGTATCATTGATTATGTATAATTTTCTTTTATACATGAAAGTGTATATTAAATAGAATTAAACATGATATGTAAAATTGTGTTTCTACATGAATTTTGTACATTAGATGTAGACCTTTGTTTTTATATAGAATTACAAATCATATGTATTATAGTGTATATAAAATTGTGTAGTGCGCATATAAATGATTAGGCCATGCCATTTCGGAATTTTGTTCATCGCCCGCGTGCGCATAGGTTTTAGAGTCCTCAAGTAAAAAACAAAGTTGTTGGTAATTTTTTCTTAGATAATTTCGTTGTTTCGGGATTCGATAACGACAATACCGTTAAAACACTAGTCATTTAATAATAAACCTCATGTTTTAAGTCTGTGCCTAAACTTATTTTTTCATAAGTACTACAGACTATTGTTTCATATGATGATGATGTTTTCCATTAAAACAAGACTATATATAAATTATTGTTTGTGTCGTAAACTATTTGTGGTTTCGTTTTCGATTTAGAAATTGGGGTACATAGGAGTTTCGTTAAGTATATACAAATGACTACTCTATACATTAGTGACAACGTTAGTAAAATAAACAATCATATATGCAAAACGAAATTTTTTATAAAGACACAATTGAACATAAAGTGTACAACTCTATCAAATATACTTTTTAACGTACAATATACATTTATATACAGAATGTACAATTCTATAACGATAGAATACAAAATGTATTTGCAGTTCTCAACAATATAATATTGCTTAAATTAATAGGCCCAAATTTAAGTCGAAGGTTCCATGGTACGAAAACAAACAAGTTCCGTTATAATCAGTACCGAACGGATTGATTTTATCAGATACTTTTTCTATTCGAACGCTCTTGTGTTTATCAAAACGAACTTTTTTGCTGGCGATCACATCCGAGTTTTCCGAATGGAAATAAAATAACTTCGGTGCGTACTGCGGACCGGCCACACTCCCACCGACTTTAAATATTTGCCTTGGGTCTTTGGCCTATTGATTAAAAAAGTATTCTACACACTTCATATAAGTATAAATGGAATATACTTTGGTTTAAGCTAACTGATTTAACTGATTCAATTATATTATAATCTAATTTTACAGAGAATGAAGGTGCTCTTTCCCTAGCTAAATTTAAAATTGTTCTACAATCATTACCAAAAATCTCATTTGGAGTCAGCTTCCAAAAGCCCAACTCTTCAACTTTACATTTTTTCCTTAGGTGTCTGGGGAGTTGATGGTCTGATGAGAGAAGACTGTTTACAAGGTGTTGAAGGTCTGTCAGTAAATGTAAAAATATCAGGTGTTGCTGTCACTCTCTGTTCGAAGGAAGCAATTCTTGAACTTAAACGTTCCTCCATCCCACTGAAATTCTTTTCAAGTTGCTCCATCCTCTTAATGATCTGTTCAAACAAATCTAGTCTACCATCTGGCTCAGTCTGTGTAGAATTGTTCACTTTAACTGTCTGGTCATCAGTCTGGGTTTCTCTTACACATAAGTTCTTATCTGATAATTTAACAATTTCATTAACTGTGGAGTCTACCTCATACCTGGCAGTAGTGATAGGTGATGGGGATGTAGATGGGTCTGCATTACCGGAAGCCACTGTCTCACATATTGGTTTCTGAAAGAAGAAACATCATAACAAATTTCAACATTTTTTTTAAAGAAAGTTGTTCATTATTTTATCATACATATAATGTAACTTGTAGATGTCTAGATCATATCTATTCTATGTGTACATCAAGTCAGACGCCCTGCTGAGAATGGTATCCTTAATTGGCACTGTTTATATCAGGGTGCTATAAATGATAGTACATAAATACATGTTTATAATGTATATCAATGAAGATGTTATCTGATAAAGTCAATGATAAACTAAATGGATATAAACTCTGGCCCATTGGCTTATTTTAATTGTAATAAGTCTTATTATTTTTGCAGTCACAATTCTTTCTATACACAAGTTTGTTTTCTTAATATAGTTTTAAAAAATTGGTTAAGCTTAAAATTTTGCATAAAATACAAAGATTGTAAGTACATACTAAAGTTTTCTTTTTGGTTGTCTTTTTTATTGTTTTCTTGATGTTTGTTGAAAGTTTATGGGGTTGATTCTCTGATGTCAATGGTTCAAAATCTTCAACAGCTTCTGTCAGGGTGGCTCTGGAGTCTGAAATATATTATAATTGTTGATTTTATAATGATATTGGAAATTTCATTTCTTTCAAAGAATAACATTTTAAAATTCAAGACTGGAGTATTTACCATTCCACTATTTACTTTGCTAGAACAATACCCACATTGAGTATTTCACCTCAGCTACTAGATTTAAAGGTAGTATCTCAAAATTCATTATTCATTTTGCATAAACCCTACCCTTTAAGTTTTGGTTATATTTTTTATTTCTAGAAATGACAGTTTTTGCATTGATTTTTACAAGAAAAATACTTGTATAAGTTAATTACTACCATAAATGTTAACTTTAAAATCTATAAGATAAACTTTTAATAAATATTAGATATTGAATATGTCATGTTTTTTTGCATTTAGTGTAAAATTGTAATAGTAATTCTTTTTGAAATCTTGAGAAAAAAAATGTATGTTTTAAGCTTGTTTAATTAATAAAACATATTGTATAATTATAACAACATAATCAATAATTATACATATATTTAAGTTTACATGATGCCTTTAATATCCATAGGTAAGATGTATATCAGTTACAAATTATTACCCTCTTATCTTTTATCTGGGTCACTTATCAGTCACATCCTGTTTATAACAGTAGTGTATAAAATAATAGACACATGTCACATTGTACTGTGATTTGTTAAATTCAAAATAAGAGTTAACTTACTGCTCATCATGATGATTTCTGCACTATGTTCTTCCTCATTGAAAGTTACTATAACAGTATCTTTGATCTTGTAGGAGTCTGTTTTGATGTTTTCAGTTGGTACAATACCAGTAGTCTTATCTTTTGGAAAGAACAATGCTGCATACCTATGTACCTTGGCTAAAATAAAAGTACACACATAATTATTATAAGAAAGAAATCACACTGCCAAATGTTAAAAGGAAATAACCCCTTAAGATAAAATAATATAGTGTTGTTTCTACCAACTTACACAAAATATTATTTTAAGTACATAGATTATTCAATGTTGAATATAAGTAATTGAATATCATGCTTGTATTTAAGAAGCACAGTACATTGCATATGATATTTTTACCAATGAAATAATCTTAAATCAGGTACAATGAAAAAGCATGTAGAGATAAACTCATTGTCAAATATGAATGAATTAATTAATTATTTGCTTACCTGACAAAGACTGTTGTCTGGCTGTCATTTTTGGTTGAAATTCTGAATGGTATCAATTTATATTGACAATAATCGAGTATGTTATGCATTCAAAAACTTTCCTAAGAATGAATTACAAAAATGTCCCTGTATTGTGTCACAATTGAAATTTTATATAATTAAATATGATGTATGAACTAATGTACAATCAACATAATCAAACATCTCATAATTAAATACAATTATCAGTTATCCTTTAGTTCCTACTGTAAGGATCAAAGAACAAACTGAAGTTTTAAGACATCAGGTGTTATAAACAATAATGAGTAACCAATTTGCAGTTTTATCTTTATTAAACTATTATAATTGTATGACTTGAATTTAATTGACTTAACTTTCTTTTGTGTTCTTTATCATGCAAAGACATGAAAATTACTATGTCAAACATGTAGTAATGATAATTATTTCCTCAGAAACGCATAAATCTTGGAATTTGAATAGTGTCTTAACTAAATAATTCTTGTGACTTCAATTTATTCTATAATAACATTTTCAATTAAATTTTGTAAACAATTTGCTAAATTATATCTTTTTAACTGTTTATCATGTTATAGAAACCTATAGAAAAATCAATATGTCATCAATTAACAAACAAGTCTATTCTTCAAACTTCAATATATTGGCTAAACAAAAGTGCACCTCAAATCAAAGTGCACTTCAAAGTGCACTTCAAGTGCACTTCAGGTGTGGATGAAGTGCACACGAAGTGCACTTTGAGTAAACTTTAGTGTGAACTCAACTGTATTGTTATTTTTTAATTAAAGCAATAAGAAATCTTCCTTTTTCCACTAGTAAATGCATGCACGACAAAACCGGGTTTGCATCGATAAAGAAGCATACACGCTATGCAAGCAGACGGCAGTATGGTCCTATACTGTACACATTTCCATTATAGATTGGACATAAATATTGAAAAAATAAAAATTTCCTACTACATGTATATGGAAATTGGGGTACTTGAGAGGTTTCTTGAAGTATAAAAAGGCGCTGTAATTTTCTATAATTCATTGAATTTATAAGTATTAAATATACTATATTCCATTTATACTTATATGAAGTGTGTAGAATACTTTTTAATCAATAGGCCAAAGACCCAAGGCAAATATTTAAAGTCGGTGGGAGTGTGGCCGGTCCGCAGTACGCACCGAAATTATTTTATCCCCATTCGAAAAACTCGGATATGATCGCCAGCAAAAAAGTTCGTTTTGATAAACTCAAGAGCGCTCGAATAGAAAAAGTATCTGATAAAATCAATCCGTTCGGTACTGATTATAACGGAATTTGTTTGTTTTCGTACCATGGAACTTTCGACCTAAACTAGGGCCCATTAATTTAAGCAATGGTCTTACGGGCATTTTCATGTCGTTTGTAATTGTGAAACTATTTAAGTGATAATTATATGAACAAGGTATCGACTTGTGTATTGTATAGACACTTTGTATAATGCATTACGAGTTTTATACTCCTGTATATATAATTGAATACTTTTTAGAATTGTATATATCATATTTAGAGTTGAATTGTGGATATATAATTATATAGTTTAGATAAAAATATATGTATTTAATAGAACTGTATATTGAATTATTTTAGAAATGCATATTGTATAGAATTGAATAAAATAATTGAAATAACTGTATTGTCTGTATGGAAATGCAGTATGCATATCGAATCGTGTATTACAAGTTCTTTAAACTTTATATTGTTTAGAACTGCATATACATTTGTATTATTTCCTTATAGAATTGTCATAAAACGTATATTTGGTAGAGTTATACACTGTATGTTGAATTGTGTATTTATAAAACAATTTAATTGCATAAACGTCATATTAAGACGTCAGGTCTATGAAATCATTTTTATTCACTCTTCAAGTTCGCCTTGTTTTGAACAGTGACGTATACAGGCAACGTATTTACTTCATATTTACTTTTAATTAATTGTTTTTGTCTTACTTTTGTTACATAATTGTTACATCAGTCTCAAAATATTAGTATGGTCAATGATATAATGGTCACGTGTTAAGTATCCAACTTAATTTTGAATAACACTTAGATTAGTTTTTGGTACGAAAAATTCACCCAATTTAAAACTACTCTTCCATTTGTAGTACGCACAAAGTATACTTAATGATTCCTTTCGTCTGCCTATGTATTTGAATTCAAATTTATACCCATCCATGCTGTGCCAGGCTGATTATGAAACTGAGTTGCAATTACATAGATTCAATCTTGTCCTGACGTCACCTTATCTCGTTGATGTCACATTTATGTGTGTCAGTGCAAACGTGTATTGCACTCTTGTGTACATATTTTATGATCTGAGATTTGGCGTGATAATATATTGATAATTTCTGCGAATGTCTATGTAAAAATAAAATGCAATTAGAAAGTTAAAATTTAATTTTTGCTTTTCACTTGAACACGGTACGAACGAATATACAAGTGTAAAAGTGGTTGCGCCTTGTATGTATTAAACATTAAACTGAGGCCTTTAATGCAATTACTCATGGGTCAAATGCCTAATTTGTATAAAAAATGACTAACAAACAGTCTTGTAAATTATGATCATCATGTGACGTAAGGAAAGAAAGTTATGGAAAAAGTACACGATTTACTGGGACACCCCTCGTATAATTGTTTATTTTACTAACGTTGAGACTTGAGTAGTCATTTGTATATAGAATTGTATATTAACTTAACTCTATATATAATGTTACTTGTTAAAAAAATTGTATTTTGTTATAGGTTTTATAAATGAAGTATCATTGATTATGTATAATTTTCTTTTATACATGAAAGTGTATATTAAATAGAATTAAACATGATATGTAAAATTGTGTTTCTACATGAATTTTGTACATTAGATGTAGACCTTTGTTTTTATATAGAATTACAAATCATATGTATTATATTGTATATAAAATTGTGTAGTGCGCATATAAATGATTAGGCCATGCCATTTTGAAATTTTGTTAATCGCCCGCGTGCGCATAGGTTTTAGAGTCCTGAAGTAAAAAACAAAGTTGTTGGTGATTTTTTCTTAGATAATTTTGTTGTTCCGGGATTCGATAACGACAATACCGTTAAAACACTAGTCATTTAATGATAAACCTCATGTTTTAAGTCTGTGCTTAAACTTATTTTTTCATAAGTAGTACAGACTATTGTTTCATATGATGATGATGTTTTCCATTAAAACAAGACTATATATAAATTATTGTTTCTGTCGTAAACTATTTGTGGTTTCGTTTTCGATTTAGAAATTGGGGTACATAAGAGTTTCGTTAAGTATATACAAATGACTACTCTATACATTAGTGACAACGTTAGTAAAATAAACAATCATATATGCAATAAGAATTTTTTTATAAAGACACAATTGAACATAAAGTGTACAACTCTATCAAATATACTTTTTAACGTACAATATACATTTATATACAGAATGTACAATTCGTTAACGATAGAATACAAAATGTATTTGCAGTTCTCAACAATATAATATTGCTTAAATTAATAGGCCCAAATTTAGGTCGAAGGTTCCATGGTACGAAAACAAACAAGTTCCGTTAAAATCAGTACCGAACGGATTGATTTTATCAGATACTTTTTCTATTCGAGCGCTCTTGTGTTTATCTAAACGAACTTTTTTGCTGGCGATCATATCCGAGTTTTTCGAATGGGGATAAAATAATTTCGGTGCGTACTGCGGACCGGCCACACTCCCACCGACTTTAAATATTTGCCTTGGGTCTTTGGCCTATTGATTAAAAAGTATTCTACACACTTGATATAAGTATATATGGAATGTAGTATATTTAATACTTATAAATTTAATGAATTATAGAAAATTTCAGCGCCTTTTTATACTCCAAGAAACTTCTCAAGTACCCCAATTTCCATATTGTAGGAAATTTTTATTTTTTTCAATATTTATGTCCGATCGATAATGGAAATGTGTACATACGTCCGTCTGCTTGCATAGCTTTTATGCTTCTTAATCGATGCAAACCCGGTTTTGTCGTGCATGCATTAACTAGTGGAAATGGGAATATGTCTTACTGCTTTGATTGAAAGAAAACAATAGCTTTTATAAACCTTTTCTCTGCAGATGACACACCGACTTGCAAAAGACATATGGCAATTTCTCGTTCTTGTGGCGACATTCGAGCCATTTCTTGATTTTTCGGTGTGCATATCAACACACTAATGATTTATAGCAAAAACAGACCACGTGGGATATTTGCACGAGAAACACTTGCTAATTTCCGTTTATCAACATATGCAGGACAAAACCGGATTTGCATCAATAAATGAGCATGACAACCATGTAAACAAACGACAGTGTGGCCCTATATACATTTCCATTATCGATCGGTCATAAATGTTAAAAATATAAATTTCCAACAATATTGAAATCTGGGTACTTAAGAGTTTCGTTTAGTATATATATGTTGCAATTTACGTAACCATAAACTTTTAAGAAAATTGTAGCTCAATATATATATTCAGCATAAACCAAGTCTTTAACAATGGCGGCAGTCATGTTATGCAATCGCAATCATTAAACGCTTGAAAAGTTCCTCATTTTACATACATGTAATTTACATAACGTTTAAAACTCCATTTAAATCGTTACCAAATGACCAGTTACATAAATTTGATTGACACACTTAATTGATACCTAAACTAAATAATGACAAGTCATCGATATTTATTTATTTATTTATATCTTTGATCGTTAAATATTTCCAGCTAAATTTGGCCAAATTTTGCCTGGATTTAGTAGCGTTTACGTTACAAAACTTAAAATCCCTATCCGTAATGTATTAAATGGGTCTTCGTAGGATTTAACTCACTCGACAATGTTAATCATTATTTAAGATACAATTTTTGGACATCTGAAATACAAACTTGTACATCCACACATATAGTGCGTACAAAAAAAACAAAACGTGTTTTGGTAAACATAAAAAGTGAGACAATTCATTTAAGGGGTAGGCAGTAATGAACATAAAAAATGTGTAACTCATTTTAACAAAATTAGCATGGTTGATAAACCACCACCATTTGGTAAATCATGCTTGTTATGTTAGAACGCTTTCCATTACACCAACAACTAAGGCACAAGTAAAACATATCACAATTTGTTATTTCAAAGTCATCCTGTGCATCGCTCGTTGTGGGTTAGTTCATTGTATTGTTATTATAAACAGTGTTTTGTTTTTTGTACGCACTATAGTTGCACGTTATTGATAAATTAACTTCTTACTTACTTTATTTAAAGACTTGCGTACAAACCAGTGCTTTTGGTCATAGAACATATTTACATATACAAACACATAAGTAATAAAATACACCATAAAACAAATGTATAAACATGAAAAATGATAAATAAAAAGACATACATGTCTTATATGTGAACTGAAAAATAAATTATAATAAATAATATATATAAATATTTAGATATAATATAATAAAATATAAACAAATATCAATTTCGTTGAAAAAAAATAACTATGTTTTACGTTACAAATATTATCATATTATGTAAGTGATATATTTTTTACTTGTTTATTTCTTTTGAAAATAGACGCCCGGGTTAGCGCAGTTGGTAGCAAGCAAGCCTACTGATCGAGGGCTCGTGGGTTCGATTCTGGGCGGGACATACTGTCGTGGAGCTTGGTCATGAATTATTTCTACGATCATTCTCCCTCCTACCAATGATTTTTAATTATGTAGGGCAGTTTTCAGTCACTGACGAAAGTATTCACTGTTGGTTAACTGCTAAATCCGGAGATTTAGCCATTCCAGGAGGATTGAGTAGGTTTGACTGACAGCCGTTATATGACCTATACAATGTGTTGCTACGGCGTTAAACACAACAAAAACAAACATACTTTTGAAATGACTTGTACATGAAAATTAAAAAAAATGTATGAAGTTACATTAAAGCGCTGGTCATTCTGATGTAACACAAATGCTATTGGTTTGTAAATATATACATACCAATACTGTACCCCTGTACAGATACTGTCCATTTCCATAGTTTGATGCATTCTTTTACCCAGAGATTATCAACATTCTCGCTAGTATTCAAAATCTTGATAGCCATTGAGAACTAGAATGGCTTTGGTGTTACTAGTTAAGTTATGTATCTCAAAGTACTTATAGAGTAAGTTTTAGCAGTGTTCAGGAATAAGTATTTGATAGATAATGTATATTGATTCAATTAACTCTGTTCTTTCACAGGAATCATAGACGGAACTTTGGTGGACATAGATTTGACTTTGAACTTGGGTTTGATGGAGACTCCTGGTTCAACTTTGACTTCAGCTGGGGAAGATCCTGGTGGGAAGGGTGAGTTTATCACGTGATCCATTCATCTAACTTAAATATGACTCATTTGAGTTCAAGAAAAATCATAATATTTGATACTTTGGACACTTTCATGTTTATGTGTAGCAATTGATATGCAGGCATATTTAATACGTATTTTTTGTTATCTTTTGGCCCCATGACAAACAGCGAAGCTTTTGCTTTTATAATCTCACTTTAATATGATAGAGAAAAGTATTTCATTGCTGTGCTATTTCTGAGTGATTTAGGATCTTCATACTTTCTCAATTGCTTTCGAAATTTGTATCTTATGTTGCCAACCTCAAGACCAATTATATGTTCGATAGTGAATGGTCACAGAGGCCACATTTCGACTATTCATCCGCCAGATCACATCGAACAGTCGACCTACACACAGTCACACTTACAGATAACTTTTCCCCTGAATGGTCGTTAGTATTTCTTGACCAAACTCCGCAGGAAGGCAAGTTAATTCTGCCCATTGATCAACCCAAAACCCTGGATTGACTGCCATCCACGCCATTCGGAAAAACACTCGAGTGATTGTTAATCGAGGTGTTCCGAATGCTAACCGCACTACAAACTTTGTTGTCCTGGCGGACCCCCTGTTGTTGGAAATAACAAAGAATGGAATTTGTAGACGCTCATGTACCGTACAGGGGGCCGTTTCACTAAAGCATTTACGCAATCGTAACTAGTCATTTGCGTAAGTTCTGGCCGTAATTAAAGTTTGCATTTAGATAAGCAAATGTTAGTGAAACGGCCCCCTAGTGTGTAGAACTCGTGTAGGATAAATTGAATATTCTGTAAGCATTGTCTCACGTTAACCTAAACGAGCTTTACACAATCCATTCAATCGGTCTATCAATTGTTCGTACAAAATGACATAACATATTTGTATAAATACTAAAATAAACCAATCCATTCCAGAAGTAAAGCAGTATTGAAAATAAAAGTATTTTTTATAAAATAAGTGTGGCAGATAAACCACCACTCCTTGGTCAATCATGCTTGTAATGGTAGACCGCTTTACCATAACACCAACAAGACACCCATAAAACATATTAAAATCACATTTTTTATATGGCATCCTGAGTATTCCCTGTCGCGGATTAGTTCATTTTAGTGTTTACATACAGTGTTATGGGTTTTTGTACGCGCTATAAAATGAATGCTGTGTTTATAGTTTATGTATATTTTCAGTCCAAATGTTTGTTTAACTAAGACAGAAGAGATCGATGAAGATACTAGACATCTAACCGGTGCTAGTGTTCTATATCATGATGCCATTGACTTCTTTAAACAAACCAAGACGTAAGTAGAATATTTTATATACTCGTATTATAATTTCAATTTATTGTTCTTAATTTATACTTGACAATGTTGAAGTGATGTGACAAAGTGTTGCCTGAATAAACCAATGAAATTAACTTTAACATCTTATTTAGACCAATCAATATAACTTTAACATGTCATGCTTTTAGTGAGTTCCTACGTAAATCGTGCCAAAATTGTATTCGACCATGTCAATTTCTAGTTAAATTGTTTGTACTAACTGTCAACACTTGTCCAAATAATAACAATATTTAAATTTTCTACTTCATAAACAACTCACTGACATCTGTGAGGTTAGGAGGTTATTGTTTTGTTTCAGAGCCAAAATGTATGTGTTTATTTTAAAAACTTAATTTTAAACTTATACTTGTCCCGACACATTCGCATTTAAATATTAGTGAATATAATTATATAAAAATCAAAATACATGTATGGGGCCACTATGTTATATTCGGGTTGAGTTGTACCGGATCCGTTATACAAACGGCCACAGATACCATATTTCTTGAACGAATACGGCACTCTGTTGAATACTGAAAATACAGTGTCTTATGTACCCTGAATACGAATGTCAGGGTCGTATCGCAATATTGTATCGATATATCGCCATATCGTCTCATTCCTAATATTATTTACAGACTAGGCACACTAGAGTGAGTGTGGAACTGCATTGCACATGTTCTCTTATAAATATGTTTACAGTAATTTATTGCACTTTAAAGTCAAAGAAAACTGAACATAGAGTTTTGTTGTCAATGGTTGGTTTGACATATTTATACAAAACAATACAGAATTTAATATGTTCCTAATGAATCTTACTATTTTAGAACAATGACATCGAACGGTTTGGTCACTGAAACAGATTTATTTGAGTGTTGTATTGGTTTTACAAGAACTGGCAAAGACTATGGATGCCCTACAGGTACCTTAGTAATTTCATAGCAATATACATTGTTTAATAACAAACATATACATGATTGAAATTTTGCCGACTCTGAGTTAAATGACTCTACTCTTCTATAGTATGTACATGTAATCTTGTTTTTTTCTGAACGACCATATAATCTCATATATATATATATATATATATATATATATATATATATATATATATATATATATATATATATATATATATATATAACTAAACAGTTTGTAGCGCCTTTCACAAAAAAATCTTACGTTACAAATCATCGTTAGTCAAAAGCAAGAAACATAATACATGTACAGTTATTTTTTGGCCAACAAATGCAAATTATTATAGAAATAAGTAGATTATGTTTATGTTTATTATCCTTCTGACTTTGAACTGCAACATTTATGCTTTTGACTTACGATAATTTTTTTCGAAAGAATTTTTGTGAAAATGTGCGCTGTATTTTATGGTTACAGAAGTGCCAGTATTAACAATGGATGAGTGGTTTGATGAGTTACAATTAAAGGAATTTGTGAGTTTACTTAACAGTACAGGAATAGAACGTGAAACTCTCTCTGGTGAAAATACTGAACTCACTATATTTGTCCCGAAAGACGAAGCCTTGAAGTCTTACATACCGCTGGTTTCTGTAAATTCTCTTGGTAGACAGTTCAAGGTAAAATATAAACTTTGTTAGCTAATCTAACACTCATTGTATTCAAAACCTTAGGTTGTTCTGTAGGAAATTTAGTACTAGTTTTGATTTCAGTATGCAATCTAGTATAAAAGCCTAATGGCAACTAAGAGCTGATGACACTGAGTTGAACAATCTTTCCAAATTGGGGATTTTAGTCTGTTGCTTCCCTTTGTATAGTCTTCAAATAGGTAGGTCCAAATAGTTGGATTACTCGGATTTTACCCTTACTTTTCAATGTCAATTTGCCAAAATTAATCTTAAATAACTTTTTTGTAAATAATTTAATTTGTTTAAAATTCAAGCTTAGTATTTTTAGGGTAAAGTACTCTCTAAATATCATCACTTCTGTAAATATCTTTATTAACAACATAGATATTAGATGAAATATTTTGTTATCCTTACATAGGAATTCAATGATAAAATCCGAGGATTCCAACTGTAAGGACCTACTTACTAATTGGATTGTTTCAGATTTTATCAGGGAAAGATAACTGACTAAAGTCCCTAATTAAGTCAATTGTAGTACTTACAGGAACATTCAAGAGACTTTTATAACACTAAAGTCTGCTTAGTATCTTTGACCTGCGACCTTGCTGTAACCAGGCCTGTGTTGTGATACTGATTTAAAGTGACCATTAACTTGGTATGCCAAAGTTGAGACTGCTCCACAATGGCTTGGTAATGTGACATTTTACTATCGAATCCATTTGTCATTTTTATTATATAAATATTCAAAAACCTCCATTTTCTTTTTAGGATATGTCTTCCTCTGTGGTCATGATATCACAAAATATAAGCAACTCTGTGCTTGACGATGCTAGAAATTTACTTCTTGGTCACATGGTTGTTGGACGTATGACGTCATCAAAGTTTTATTCAGATAATCTGTTGGAGACAGCAAGTCCCCATGGCTCATATATAAGAATGAATGTATATGAACACCCTAAGGTAGGTATACAGAAACTTTGTCTTGATCCATGGGCGGGTCCAGTGGGGGGGGGAGTCCGGACCCCCCTGAAAATTCCAAAATGTACCCGTTCATGAATGAATTATTTAAACTGTAAGCCATTTTAACTAGCAAGAAGCCCTTTTTTCTGTTCGCTTCTCTCGCCTTTGAGTTTTACATAGATATAATGGTTATGTAGTTTTTATTATTAATATGTTGCGTTATTCTGCAAATAGTGTATAACGTGGTTGTGGTTTGAAAGTGTGGGACCCCTAGAAAAAGTTTGGACTCCCGTAGAAAAAAATCCTGGATCCGTCCCTGCTTGATCGATAGTCTAGTGCTTCAGATATACAGTTGTTTCTCTTACCAGGACAATTTTATCTACTGACATACTGAGCACTTTCAGATTTAATAGTTGTTAATACGATATCATAGGCGGATCCAGCGAGGGGTCAGGAGGGTCCGGACCCCACTAGAATTTGGACAATGTAGTTGTCCAATCTCTTGACTGTAGGTCATTTTAAGTATCATGAAGCAATTTTTCTCGGTGATTAATATAGATTTAAAGGTTGTGTTGTTATTATTATTAATATATTGCATTTTTCTGCAAAATGTGTATTATGTTGTTATGGTTCGAAAGTTCGGACCGCCCCCTCCCCTAGAAAAGTTCGTACCCCCCCCCCCTCCTGGAAAAAATCCTAAATCCGCCCCTGGATATTAACATAGCACTTGTTTGCCCTTAATTATTTTCAGTTTGTTGAACTGCAGTTTGTGTAAACCATTCTTTTATATGGAAGTCACTATAGAAATGTCCAGTTCTGTACTGTACGCTCTTGTGCTTCCGATTTGCTATACATTATAACTTACATCTCCAAATCACACGATACTATTGCTAAATTGGTAGACTGGTAATAAGCAAAGAGCTTTAAAAAGATAATGGTAGTTGGTTAATAAATATTTAACAGATATATGAGAGTAAGTTTTGTCTCATTGAGTTTTCACGCTTCAACTCGAAGCCATTCTCGTTCCCAGAGGTTATCAATATCATCGATCTAGCAACGAGAATCCTGAAAGCCTCTGGATACGAGAATGACTCGAAGCTTATCTGGTTACACTGGCTGCTGCGTACCTGTACCTGTCTCATTATTTATAATAAGCTACTAACAGGTCAGTACAGGGTGTAAGAAGGCGAGTCGACATCCTCTATATTAAAGATACGAGTACAAAATCGGTAGTATTGTGACTGTGCTGTTGGTAGAAAAAAATCTGAGAAATCGAAGTTCGAATGTTTATATCTCATTGTGATATTTTAAAATTGGACACAAGATTTTATGTATTATACAAATGTATTCTGTTTTTAATGTCTTTCATTAAGACACATTGTTGTTACTTACAGAAAGTGATCACAGCCAATTGTCAACGTGTTACAAGTGTTGATAATATAGCTGTAAATGGTGTTATACATATTGTTGAAAATGTTCTTGAACCAGTTACTGATACTTTACTTGATCTTATTATCAAAAATCCAGAACTCAGCATACTCAAAACAGGTAAGTACTACAACTAGATGGCATATACATGTAGTACTTAAATTAGTCATAGACAGAATTTAGAAATATTTAGATATACAAAACTTGGATTTACATGAAGGAAAGCACACCATCTAAAAAGGACTACACATATAGAAAGATTATTTAAAACATTTCAGTATACCTAATCATTTGATTATTTAAAACACTTCAGTATACCTAGTCATTTGATTATTTAAAACACTTCAGTATACCTAGTCATCTGATTATTTAAAACATTTCAGTATACCCAGTCATTTTATTATTTAAAACATTTCAGTATACATAGTCATTTCATAAGTTTTTATGTGCAAAGATGGTCATAATTTTGATACTTGGTATTTAATAGGTATTTTAAAATGTTACTGTCATTGTTGGAAGTGATTATTAAATATAGCTTGGGAAACGTACACATTTTCCAATGTTAGAATAGAAATAAGTTCCAGTTTTTCTCCAGTTTGTTGTAGAATAAAATATAGACACTTGTTTTCATGTGCTTCTTTAATAGCTCGTGCTAAAGCGCTCGATATATAATTTTGGTACTTCAAAACTCGTGTCTATGTTTTATTAAACAACAACAAACAGATAGCTGTATGTTTTTCTTAAATATGATATAAATGTTATATGCATCTGATGAAAATATGTTTTCTGAGCTCACTCGGTGAAATATAATCGATCTTAGACCGATATCGACGAATATCCTCTACTTAGTTGAGCCATCACACTTTTTTGATGAGAACATTGATTAGTAATATGACCATACCGTTTATTTACAGTTTACAATATAGTATGTTTTAGATGTTTCCAATCAATTGAAATGGAAAAATCATAATCTGTTATGCATTGGGTTCGTTAAGCTTAAAACATCATACAGCAACTTTGTTAAAGCAATGAGTTACGACAAAGAATGTAAAAAATTGGGCATTAGAATTTGAACAAAAAGTGACATCTTTATGACTTTGACATTGTACTCACTTAAAGTCACATGCATTTGATATTTTCTCCGAAACACTTATACATATAGTACAAAGAATAACATGACAATTGAGGATGAGAACTTTATAAGAGCTATGTACTTGAGACAATTGATTGTTAAGTAAATTACAATGATATATTTCTAAGTAATGATAAGTGTTGAATAAGTGATGTTCGACATAACATTGTAAGATAAACAAAATAATGATTTGTTTCTTGAGATAGCGTTTAAACATTTAGTATAGCAGAAATTAAATTTTTCTTACACCCCAGTTCTGTAGCAGGGCTTTATGTAGCGTATGTTTAAATTGTATGTGTTATATGAATCACCTAGTTTAACTCTATTAATAGAGCATCGGACTTGCAAGCAGGAGGTTGTGAATTCGTGTCCCAAATCGGGTTCTAAATTTTTCGTCTTTCAAATTCAGTCATGGTAGTGAGGAGAATGCCGTTTTAGGCATAATGTCGTCTGATCATTTGGTTAACATTTCAGAGAAAATACATCTAATAGGGAATCATATCATTTAACAATGTCTTCTTTATTACATTTTCCTTTAGATTAATTGATTATATTAATATTTTAATTAGGCTTTACAATGGACTAAAACAATAACTCGCGTCTAATGTCTTTTGACAAAAGCCTGATTTTCGTAAAAAGATACATACATTCATCTGAACGACCTCCAAAACCAGTATAATTATATATAATAATATAATAAATAATTAGATTATAAACATATGAGTTAAACTTCATAGCATGAATAAACTTTGATTATAATGATATTACCTGCTTGTTTATCAAAATGTCTTTTGTCAAGAAACTTTTGGAGTATTCCATACATTGTTCAGGTTCTTATAATATACATATACATTGTAGTTGATTTCATTAGATAAGGACAATTAATTAGCCTTTTATCAGGTTTGCCTAAATAATGTGATACTTAGGAAACAATAATATGTGTATTAAGTGCATTTAAGTACTGATATGTAAAATATGCAATCTGCTCTTAATGTTGTTGAAACATGTGGTCCGTAAGCACTAATATACTTAAGTGGTATAAACTAGTGCAAAGTGTACTTATTAAAAGTGGCCGACTTTCCCATTCCTTTTTTAAACTTTTGTTGTATGAAATTAAGCCTGCACATGCAGTGATAAGTTATTATATAATTCTATTTAATAGGACATGGCTGTTATCTTAACATACTAGATATATTTTATTTGCAATTAGTCTTGGGTATTCTGAGATTATATACAATCGTGACAAAAAGGAGAGTCAAATTAAGGACAAAAATACCGTACCTGTCTCAATTTTGTGATTATAGAAAAACCTTCTCGAAGCACCTATTACTGAAAACGCACGATTAATTAACAGTCTATATATTTGTACTTTATGTTATATAAATTTGTTTTGTTATCGTGTGAATACACATCTAGTACTATTTTATATTGTATTATTATGTTTCTATTGGCTATAAATTGTATATTTGATGCCAAAAAGAATATATAAAGTCATGTCATCTCATATGTCATATCATATGTCATGTCATGTCATGTCATGTCATGTCATGTCATGTCATGTCATGTCATTTCATGTAATGTCATGTCATGTCATGTCATGTCATGTCATGTCATGTCATGTCATGTCATGTCATGTCATGTCATGTCATGTCATGTATATCAAACTAGATTGTATACTAAATTTATATCATTATAGCACTAGGTAACTCAGAAATTGGTTCCATGTTGAAAGATGAAGATGGTAAATTTACTGTTCTTGCACCAACAGACTCAGCTTTCAAAAAATACGAAGATGTATTACTGAAGATCACCTCTAAACCTGATTGCTTAAATAGTAAGTAACGCAGACATGCTCATCATTGATGTATACTCGTCCATTCACTCACATGAGCGCTGTTAATGTAGCAAATTGTCCTTGATAAAACAGATACATGTACTTACATTCATGTTGATATATATGTAATTATCATTTCTTCTACATTCTACCTCAACTTTAACCCACATGTCCAATTATTCCATTTTGAAGGACTTTATTTAAAACAGATTAGATGCAGAGTTCATATACTGGAATACTGTCAAACCTACGGTGGCAAAGAGGTGACATGGAGATATATCTAAAATTTACGTGGCCACGTAATTGCTTTACTTGGCCACGCAGTAGTTATTACGTGCGCACACAATAACGTTTACGTGGCCACGCAATAGCTTTACGTGCGCACGTTATAATTGACCTATGAGAGTTGTCGAAATTGGCGGCCATTTTGTTGGGTGTGCGCACGTAAAGCTATTGCGAGCGCACGTAAAGCTATTACGTGGCCACGTAAACGTTTTTGCGTGCGCACGTAAATTTTAAATATATCCCCATGTCACCTCTATGCCACCATACAAACCAATGCCACTGTGTGTCTGATATTGATGTCACTGTATGTGTTTTCTTAACTTAGAAATAGCAAAAGCTTTTGTAGGTCTAATTTTGACGCTGTTTTTTTCAGATTTATTAAAGAACCATGTTTTGCCTGAAACGTTATGTTCGGCTGGAATCCAAGGAAAAATAAACACAAAAAATTTGTTTCATAAGAAATTTGTAATGGTACGTGATAAAGATGAAAAATTACATGTAGAAAAAGCTCAAATACTTGTGTCTGACCAGATGGCTGTAAATGGTGTTTTATATATCATAGATGACGTACTGATACCAGATGAAGGTAGGTTATATAATTATAAGGACCACAGTAGAATTAAAGACTACATGTAGTTATTTCTTGTGTTATCATTTGTATTGGGAAGCATTTCATAATACTAAATTTCAATTCATTTTTATATGTTCTGTTTTAAATCATTGTATTTGTAATTAGAACTATATTTCATATTGAGTCACATTATATTAATTGTACCATTATGTGTTACCTGATAGCGAAATCTCTCTGTCTGTCTGTCTGTCGGTCGGTCGGTCCGTCGGTCTGTCCGTCGGTCCTTTGCTCATTTTTATTTTATAAAGTCTGATACACAATACATATCTCCAGGCACATCCAGTTTTAAACTTTCAAAGTCTTCTTACATTTCTCTTCGACTTGTTTGCTAAACGTCGATCGCCGGTTTTGAAATTCGGTACTGATCTAACGTTCCAGTACACAACCGTCGATTATGTCCAGTTTAAAGACATCAGCAAGTAAAAGAAGCATTTTGCAAATAATTCCACTTAAAATTTGAAAACTAGTTTCAATTTTAATGTGAGCATTCCATGAGGAAAGAATGTTCCCATTTCGTTTTCATGTCGGTGTTATGGATGTTTAAAGTTCAAAATAATATTTTCTCTAGATGATTTTTACAATTCTGGTACCGATGATTACCAAATCCTTAGGACCAAGGATGATCTCGATTGATTTTAATCTCGACTTTCGATGAAAAAGCCTTAGCTCAATTATAATAATAATAAAGTTTTTGGTTGAATGCACCCTAATGATTCAAGTGTGTTACTCCGTTGTCTGGACCATTACTTGGTATACATGTGCATTGCCATTTTGCTCCCCTTGTTGATGTATCAATTGAACGCTTATTGAGTGCATACTTGTATATAATTATACTACATGTATTTAAAATTTCAGCTCTTGATGTTTTACAAGTTGCTGAGAAGGCAGGGTTGACTGAGTTTGGTAAACTTGTTGATTTAGCTAATCTGAAAAAACAACTTAGAACTGCAGAAAATGTTACTGTATTCATACCTACTAATGAAGCGATTCAGGTGAGTATAATACACTAAACTTTCCGTATAACTAACTCATTTGTGACAGACTTGAGTCTCGATAAACTTCAAATAGATCTGTATTCTTTCGTTGTACAGTGCATAGCTTTCAGAATACAAAAGAGAATGAATACAAGATTAACACATTCATACCTTCTCAAAAGAGAGAAAGTACCTTAATGTATACCATGTGACGAGCATTTCAATGTCAAACACGTTCTTCTTGGCTGTCAGGATCTTAAATACATCCGTGACAAACATTTTAAGGTTAACTCATTTAGAGAACTTTTTCAATCGGTACTATCATAATATATGTGATACTTATCTATCTGAACTATTTATCATAAAATATAGGACTTAAAACCATTATAACTCGGTTGCATTAATTGATATCATCAATTGCTTTCAGTGCTCTATAACCATTCCGTGTTGATGCGCCGTTAAACCTAAACAAACAAACAAACAAACAAAAAATATTGGTAATATTAAATAGATGAAACACAATGTCAAACCATAGAACAATAGCAGCAGTTGTCTCATATTGTGTGGTGGGAATTAATTCAATATGATGAGTCTATCTCGCGTACTGTATCAAGTTCACTGTTTATGACTAAGTTCTTGATGCTGTGATCATTTAACTGTAATGTTTGCAAATTTTGACATTAATGTTTCATCATTAGGAGCAGTAGTGGACACACACTTAAAGATCGATCTCCACTATGGACTATGCTACAACTGCAGTTGTTCCATTCAGAAGTTGTAAATGGGTACTGTAAAGGAGTGCCTGTCCGAATGTGATTTCAATGATCAGGGGTTATCGTACAAGATTGTAATGCATGATTGAAAATCTTTTCCCCGTGGGTCGGTATAAGCAGAGTCTTTTTATTAAACATAAAAATTGATTTTCATCACCATTTCTTTTCATACCAAAGAACTTACCAAGTGATGTAAGATCTGAGTTAACAAAGAATGATGAATTATTGAGTGATATAATACAACATCATATTGTTCCTGATCAGACGATTTGTAGACGAGATCTCTCCTTTACAAAGACACTGGATACACTACAAGGTTCTCAACTTACTTTAAGTGACTATTCAATAGTAAGTTTTATCTGTCAATCAGTTGTACGGTGGCATAGAGGTGATATGGAGAAATATTTAAAATTTACGCGCGCACGCAATAACGTTTACGTGGCCACGCAATAGCTTTACGAGCGCACGTTATAATTGACCAATGAGAGTTGTCGAAATTGGCGGCCATTTTGTTGGGTGTGCGCACGTACAGCTATTGCGTGGCCACGTAAACGTTATTGCGTGCGCACGTAATAGCTACTGCATGGTCACGTAAACGTTATTGCGTGCGCACGTAAATTTTAAATATTTCTCCATGTCACCTCTATGCCACCGTACAGTTGAGTATAATGTTTAGTTACTGAATATTCAAGTGGATACTGATAAGCAGTTATAAGAGGTGGACAATTTACTTTACTATTGTTTTTGAAATGCTCATTATATGTTTACCATCCTATGGAACGCCATTCTGCCATGCGAATAGCTATTCTGCTATGCGAATTGCTATTTGCGAAAAGACAAATGGGGAATGACATTTGCTAATGATTATTGCGAAATGCTTATTGGCACAAGGTTATTTTAGAACAATTTCCGCCATTAATCAGACCGCTGTCTTCCAGGAAGGTAGGTAGTAAACAGCATTTCGCATTTATCATTAGCAAATGTCATCTAGCAAATTGCAATTGGCATTTCTCAAATTGCATTTCACAATAATCATTAGAAAATGTCATTTCGCAAATTTTATTTCGCATTTATCATTAGCAAATGTCATTACAAAATTGCAATTGGCATGACAGAATGGCTTTCCATACCATCCTATGTAACTGTCCTATTTAAAAGAAAGTTCGATTCCCGGACAGGGCATACTTTCGTGAAGCTTGGTCATGAAAATATTTCTACAGCCATTCTCCCTCCTACCAATGATTTTTTTATTATGTAGGGCAGTTGTCAGTCACTGACGAAAGTATGCGCTTAGTAGTTGGTTAACAGCTTAATCCAGAGATTTAGCCTTTCCAGGAGGAGTGAGTAGGTTGACTGACCGCCGTTATATGACCTATTTAATGTGTTACAACGGCGTTAAACCCAACAAACAAACAAACTGTCCTATTTTCAAGAAAACAATTGTCAGTATCCGGACCCCAATTTACTAACCATTATCTGTATAAAGGTAACAGCGTTTAAAGCCATCATATCATCATGATCGAATATCGATTGAGTGTGTCTCAAATTTATTAAACAGTCAACACTTACTTTTGAATTGCATTTTATTGATATTTAACGATATTTTAGTAAGACGATGTATTCAAATGCTATACAAAATACCTTTACACTTTAGTAAATGCTTGATTAGTGTTTTTACCAACACTTGAGAAATGAAAAGCATATGCTTAGACACATGAACATTAATAGTAGTTACAATTGTATAAAATACCATTACACTTCCTTCAACTGTTTGAGTCTATTATTTAACTATCATAATGTGTAAACTATGGTGGCTGATTTATGCCATATGTCGTATTTTCATTTCTTCGCCAAGAAATGAAAGGACGAAGATACGACAAACTCTGGATTATATTTACCATAGTAAACCCTTGACTGTATTTATGAAACAACAGTTTTGTAAAGTGTAAAGGTAATTTTGGGTGGCACTTAAAATGCTTATAGATAGATACTTTGTTCATAGATATATAAACAAGTTATGTTGTTTTCATATCGTATAAAAATCTTTCAGTTTTCAATGTTTGATCATTCTACACAGACTGTACAGTGTGCTGGTATACAGGATACATACTTCAAAGGTTGTCGTTCAAATATTTACATCATTGACAAGGTAATGAGACAATTGTTACACAGTATTTAAAGTACTTGACTGAGGGAATAATGTCATTCCATTCCATTAAAATTAAGACATTTTAGCCAGTTATCTTCCTCCTGATTAAATCTGAAACAATCCAATTAGTAAGTAGGTCCTTACAGTTGGAATCCTTGGATTTTATCATTAAAGTCCTTTGTAAGGATTAAAAATATTTCATCTAATATCTTTCTTATTGATTAAGATATTAACAGAAGTGGTGAAATTTAGATAGTTCTTTCCCCTTAAAACACTTAGCTTGAATTTCAAACAAATTAAATGATTTCAAAAAAAGTTATTTAAGATTACTTTTGGCAAATTGACATTGAAAAGTAAGGGTAAAATCCGAGTAATCCAACTAATCAGACCTATCTATTTGAAACACTGTCTTATTTGAATATGGAATGTATCATTTAATATGGAATTTACTATACTCACTGTACAGTTCATTTTGTTCAACAAAAAAGACTGTATGTAGCATATTCGTATTGTAGTTTTCAAATTTTGTTCATGCCGCGCATGTACAAAATTTCTAATTCTAGTTCATTATACTAGTTGTTGCTTGATAGAGACTTTATATAGTGGATTTTGTCCATGCGGCGCATGAACTAAATTTGGACTGGATTTTAGTGTTTAATCCTTAGTGAAGATGTCCCAACACATGTGGTATATTTAGTCTCATATTTGTAAAGGGGCTACATGAAGTCTCATGTTTAAAAAGGTTAAAGGGGCTACATGAAAGCTCATGTTTATAAAGGTTAAAGGGGCTACATGTAGTCTCATGTTTATAAATTGTGAATTCCATATTAAATGATACATTCTGTATTCAAATAAGACAGTGTTTTGAAGATTATACAAGGGGATATTACTTACTAAAGTCCCTCAGGGAATTATGTTGATTTTCGTTAACTTCGGAAGAAGTTGTCAGCATGTAGTTAAATAGTAGGGAATTGATATTTATTAAATTCAGTCCAGGAAAGCTTGTTTATAGAAGAGCAATCAGCCATACTCAACAAGAAGTCGAACCAATGCTAGGTATGACTATTAAAACTGACTTTTTCCACTTAAATGTAATTGGGCATTTAAAGATGTTCGAATGCTGTCTTGTTTGCGTGTCTGATGTACAACTTTGCAAGAGTGGCCCATTAGTGATATGCTGTCAGGAATATCTATTTGAGCCCAAATCATTTCCTTCTTTTAGCATGGAATTTTCTCTTCTGAAAGTTGGTTTCCCAAAATAAGACTGAATGCAAGCAAAGCTGCCACATCCCTTCAAACACAGAAAGAGAGGGAGGCACATGTTCGTTTACACAATCCTGAGACCAGCCCGTCTTCCTATTGTAGGCAGTACATAATTATGTCTTACATATGTGCTTTGTTGCCTTTTATTTTCTCATTTGACTAGTTTTTTATAAAAAACGTTTTATATTGTTGTTCAATTTTAATCAACTTCAGTTGTGCATACATTTACCCCTAGTCGTAAGTTCGATATATATAATTGATATATATTTCCTACAATATGGAAATTGGAATACTTAGAAATTTTGTGAAGTATAAAAAAAACGCTGTAATTTTCTATAATTAATTGAATTTTTAAGTATTAAATAGACTCTATTCTATGTATAATTATGTAAAGTGTGTAGGATACTATTTTCATAAACAGGCCAAGGACCCAAGGCAAATATTTAAAGTCGGTAGGAGTGTGGCCGGTCCGCAGTACGCACCGGAATTATTTTATCCCCATTTGGAAAACTCGGATATAATCGCCAGCAAAAAAGTTCATTTTGATAATCTCAAGAGCGCTCGAATAGAAAAAGTATCTGATAAAATCAATCCGTTCGGTACTGATTTTTACGGAACTTGTTTGTTTTCGTACCATAGAACTTTCGACCTAAACTAGGGCCTTTTTATGTCGTTTGTATATGTGAAACTATATAAGTGATAATTATATTACTAGGTTTCGTCTTGTGTATTGTATAGACACTCTAATATTGCATAACGAGTTTTATACGGTTTATATAATTGAATACTTTTTAGAATTGTATATATTGTATTTAGAGTTGTATTGTGGATATATGATTATATATTTTAAATAAAAATATATATATAATAGAACTGTATATTGAGTATTTTTTTAAAAAGCATATTGTATAGAATTCAATAGAGTAAATAATTGTATTGTCTGTATGGAAATTTTGCATATAGAAATGTATATTGCTAGTACTTTGAACATTATATTGTTTAGAACTGCATATACATTTTGTATTTTATCGTTATAGAATTGCACATTCTATTTATAGATGTATATTGTTCGTAAAAGTGTATATTTGATAGAGTTGTTCACTGTATGTTGAATTGTGTATTTATAAAAATATCTAATTGCATATATAATTGTTTATTTTACTAACGTTGATACTTGTGTATAGAGTAGTCATTTGTAAATACTTAACGAAACTCTTAAGTACCTAAATTTCCATATTGTAAGACATTTTTATTTTTTAATATTTATGTCTGATTGATAATGGAAATGTGAACAGTATAGGACCATAATGCCGTCTGTTTGCATAGCTTGTATGCTTCTTTATCGATGCAAATCCGGTTGTTTGTACATGCGTTTAAAAGTGAAAATGGGAAGATTTCTTATTGCTTTGATTAAAAGAAAACAATAGCTATTAGAAACCTTATCTCTGCATGTGACGCACCGCCCTGCAAAACACACATGGCAATTTCTCGTTCTTGTGGTGACATTAGAGCCATTTCTTAATTTTCAACATATGCACGACAAAACGGGGTTTGCATCAATAAATGAGCATGACAACCATGCAAGCAAACGGCAGTACAGTCCTATATTCATTTCCATTATCGATCGGACATAAATGTTAAAAATATAAATTTTCTCACAATATTGAAATCGGGGTACTTAGGAGTTTCGTTAAGTATAGTAATGTCTAAAATATTCTATCATATCCATTTGAATTGCTACAGACAATATATGATTGCATACATTTAGAATATAGAACTATAATACGCAATATACAATTCTGTATACGTTCCAAAATTCTTTATAATCTGTAAAATTCTATATATCACACAATTCTATACACAATACACATTTCCGTATCCAATATACAATCTCGTGTACAATTTACAATTCATTCTATATACATTACACATTTTTTTACAATTAATAATTCCATACAATAAGGCCATCCCAAATTGAAATTTGTTAAGCGTCAACTCAAGTTTGACAAACCTAGGTACCTATTCACAAAAACATACAAATCGAAAACGAAAACACAAATATTTTACGACAAAACAATACATTATATGTAGACTTGTTTTAATGGAAAACATCATTATAATATGAAACAATAGTCTGTATTACTCATGATATAGTTTAAGCACAGACTTAAAACATGAGGTTTATTATAATATGACTCGTGTTTAAACGAAATTGTCGTTATCGAATCCCGGAACATCGAAATTATTTAAAAAAATTCACCAACATTTTTTTTAATTGAGTACTATAAAACCTACGCGCACGCGGACGCTTAACAAAATTCCGATATGACATGGCTTAAACATTTCTATGCACACTACAAAATGTTATATACATGTACATTGTACAATATAATACATATGATTTGGAATGCTATTTATAAAACCTGTCACAAAATGGAATTCTATTAACAATTAACAGTTACATACTGTGTTAAGTTAATATACATGGACAATTCTATATACAAATTACTTCTCTATACACAAGTTTCAACGTTAGTAAAATAAACAATTATATACGCAATTAGAATCTTTTTATTAATGCACAATTCAACAAACAGAGTACAACACTATCAAATAATGAAATGCGTACAATTCTATAACGATAGAATACAAATGTATATGTAGTTCTAACCAATATGATGTTCAAAGTACTTGTAATATACAATTCTATATGCATATTGCATTTCCATACAGACAATACAATTATTTACTCTTTTTAATTCTATATAATACGCAATTATAAAATTATTCAATATACAGTTCTGTTAAATATATATTTTTATTTAAAATATATTATTTTATATACCCACAATACAACTGTAAATACAATTTATACAGTTCTAAAAAGTATTCAATAATATATACAGTATAAAACTCGTTATGCAATATACAAAGTGTCTATACAATATACAAGTCGATACCTAGTTCATATAATTATCACTTAAATAGTTTCACAATTACAAACGACATGAAAATGCCCGTAAGACCATTGCTTAAATTAATGGGCCCTAGTTTAGGTCGAAAGTTCCATGGTACGAAAACAAACAAATTCCATTATAATCAGTACCGAACGGATTGATTTTATCAGATACTTTTTCTATTCGAGCGCTCTTGAGTTTATCAAAACGAACTTTTTTGCTGGCGATCATATCCGAGTTTTTCGAATGGGGATAAAATATTTGCATTGCGTACTGCGGACCGGCCACACTCCCACCGACTTTAATATTTGCCTTGGGTCCTTGGCCTATTTATAAAAGTAGTATTCTACACACTTTTTATAATTATATATGGAATAAAGACTATTAAATACTCAGTCTGATAAATTCAATTAATTATAGAAAATTACAGCGCTTTTTATACTTTACGAAATTTCTTAGTACCCCAATTTAATAATGTAGAACATTTTCATTTTTCAATATTTATGTCAGATCGATAATGGATATGTGTACAGTAAAGGACCATACTGCCGTCTGCCCGTATAGCTTGTATGCTTCTTTATCGATGCAAACCCGGTTTTGTCGTACATGCGTTAAAAAGTGGAAATGGGAAGATTTCTTATTGTACAGTCGCTTAAACAATGTGAAATTTAATTATGTTTGTCTCTAATACGACTAGAACTATTTCTTCTTCTTTGTAGAACTATTTAACGAAATGTGTTTAAAGAGACGGACGGGCACAAAATAAACGAAAAGTCGTCAAAGGCCTGATCGATTAGAGACACGAACATAAAGTCCCTGGTCTGATATAGGCAAATAGCCATATTTTCGTCGAGTGCGCCCGACGGGCCCAATGGACGTTTGACATTATGCCATTTGCGTACATAAGGGTGCATTTGCGCAATGGTGCGCTTTAGATTGAACACTGGATTTAAACAGTTAAATCTCCGATTCGCCAATGTCTGACCCATTTCGTCCATTTGCGCAAAATTCTCCATTGCGTGTTTAAGTCATATCCTGTTGTTTTATTGCTGATAATATATTAACGCCCAAAAAAAGTTATTAACCAATTAAAACTTCATTTCGCTACTGACTGCTCCATTTCGTCCATTTTGCCCCAAATTCTCTATTGCGTGTTTTAGTCATACCCGCAGTAAACCGTATCATGTTGCTCTATTGTCGGATGAAAAATCAAACCTATGGAAATAAGTAGCAAGCGATTATCAGGATAATATACTAACCGGAAACATCCGAATCAAATTTTGCAGTAATGATATGCGGAGTGGATCGGGGTTTTTGCTTCGATTCAATGCTTGGAGCTGAAATTACGGTTTGTTAACTCTGAAACGAAGTTTAGACATCGTTCCAAAAAATATAAATTTCCAACAATAGTGAAATCGGGGTACTTAGGAGTTTCGTTAAGTATATATGTAGCATCAGATTGATAGTGTGTTTTTTTCTAGACCTTACTATACATGGTATATTGTTTGTATTCTTATGTTGTACTATATTATGTTACCACGATTCCCAGACCATACTATACATTTTTTCCTTATGTTATTTTTAAGGTTATGATACCGCCTACTGGTAGCGTGGTTGATGTACTAGCTAAAGATAAACGTTTCTCTACACTTGTTGAATTATTGAAAATGGCTCAACTAGCTGATACCCTTCAAGAGACTGGTCCTTTTACAGTATTTGCACCTACTAATGAGGTAAGTTCATTTCTTATTCAGACAATATACGAATGCTACAGCATGTTCCTATTACCAAAAGTTTGGATAATTTTCACGTAAATCATTTTTCAAATTTTTGAAGATAAACCCTCTAAAATTATTTGAAAGTCCGGAGTGTAGTGGAAAAAAAATACACTGTACTGAAAATACTTCACTCTGTTAATTGTTGTTCCAGACAGACATGGTTGTCTGGTTTTAAAATGATTATATAGAACAAGAAACTGTTATACTGTAATTACTTTTCTAATTTTTTTAAATATTGAAACTATTCTTCCTAGAGAAGTTCTAGCCCAGATATTTTAATTATTTGATTTATTTCATAATATGGTAAATACAATTTTCACGGATATCATGTTTGTATGAATGTATGAATATATTTATGAAATGATTATTCAACTATATTTCTTGACACTATTTATTTAAAGGCTTTCAAATCATTGGGAACAGATGCTGTTGAAGAGTTAAAAGAAAGTCCAAGAACATTGAAATCTGTATTATTGAATCATGTGTCTCAAGGTTTGTGTTTTGTATAATACATTTATTTTATACATATAATAGTACATTTGTGCTAGGTTCAATTACCTAAGATTATCACATTAGTTAATGTCAAATAGCTTCACCAATCGCAATGGTGACCAACAACCACGCATTCATTTTTTCCAAATAACTTGAATAGAACTTACTGACCATAAATCAATTCTTTGCACTTTACAGTGCTTTTTGTTATGTATTTAATGTTGAGTATTTTTTCTATTTGACAGCTTCCATTTGTTGTTCTGCCTTCTCTATACATCACATTTTCGGACAGATTAGAGTTGAGACTATGTCTGGAAATGTCTTTGATGTTGGTGCTAGACATCGCAGGGGTGGTTATTATGTGGCCAACGCTGATTTTACTCAGTGTGATGTCATGGCAACCAATGGTATTGTACACGTCATTGATGAAGTCATAACTGGAAGGAAAAGGGAAGTAACCTCGTTTTGGGGTAATCACAGAAGACATTTTGGCTAAATGGTTCTATCACAGATAATAAACTCACTGAACTGATGGCAATTTCGTATCATGAAAATGGATTATTTCTAGGCTTCTTTACACAATTTGGGTCCGTTTTCATGAGGTCGTATTTTACGTTCAAATGTGCTTTAGATGATCTACATACAAGATAGTGTTTAACAAAGTTTAAAAGATAATCTCAGTGCATCATGTTATAATATTCAAGTTATGGTAGAATGATTCCACAGAGATCCTTTGGTGACTAATTATTAATACAAGTTTACACTAATTGTTGCATGGTTTTTTTTAAATAATCTAAATTTTCAGTAATTTAGTTATGTTCTTGACATATTATGTTCATTATTAAACTTAATCATATTTTGATCATCAATAGTACATGTATGCTATTAACAACATTATAGAATTTAAGCAACATATTTAGTTCTACTTGGCATGAGTGTTTATAATGTGGGGAAGTACACAGTAATAAATTGGACAATTGAGTAAACATTTTCAAATACTTGTTTTGATGGACCATGATAAAAATGAAGTTATGTATCGTGAATGCATCTGTCTGTAAATAAAATTTTCTGCATTATATAATTGGTTATTGTTTTTTTAACAAGCTATTAACAAGCTAGGAAAACAAACATTGCCTGACAATCAAACATATTTCCTGACATTTATTGTATCACAGAATTAATGGGAAGACCATGATCGATACTTTCAAGAAAACAATGGAACCATGACAAATGGCACCTTATTGATGTTCTCTACAAATGTCATTCAAATTGTGCCACTGTTGTTAGAGTTGGTCCCACCCTAAGGACACAAATTTTACAAAGAGTTACATTAAGAAATGTTTTAAAAATCTCTAAAAACCACAAAATTTAGAGCTTTATTGATTGACATGTAGCGTCACCTCAATGTTCTCTATATAGATTATTCACAATATATTCAATGCGTAAAATAAACCCATTTCGTGCTTACGAGGTTTTCTAAATGTACTAGAATGTGTAAAAAATATTGCGTAAGGGGCCTTTTGATCTGTTCTTCAGCCTAGTTGTAGCTAAATATCGTTTTTGTTGTTTTTTTATATTTCCACTGTCACTTGTATACACTTGATGCATCACTTACAAAATATATCAAAATTATTTGGAATTTATGGCTATTTTGATATATTTAGTTACCCCACCCACTTTGTAGATTTTTCAATTTCAAAAACTGATATACCCTTAAATATAGTTGTAGCAATTGCTTTCCACTGGCCGCCATGATTGTTTAGCGAATGTCACGTGAGTCTTCCAAGCTCTGCCAAATATCGAGCGGAATGCTCGGAAGATCTGAGGTGCGTTCAGCAATGAGAGCGCTCGGGGGGGGGGGGGGTCAACGAGCGTTCTCGTTCTGAACCCGGGCGCCCGCGCGAGAGCTCGCGATTCAGCTCGAGAAGTGTTTTGCTTAGATATCAAAGTTGGCGGCAGGAAAAAAAATATTTTTTATCTCAAAGAATTATCCTTGAAAAGTGGGACGCAAACGTGTGTGTGACTTGTGTCACATAACATATCCACGCAATGCATATTATAGAATTTATTTGGTACAGTAAATTGTATCTTAATGATTCATATATGATAAAAATATAAAAGATCTCATGTATCAGCAGAAAAAATTGTTCCCCCACCCGCCATTTTCAATAATGTGCTGTTTGACGCCATCTTGGATTTTACAGCGAGCGCTTGCAATCGTTCAATAGCCTAACAATTCGCGAAGCAGGCGCTCGCTCGAGCGCTTGCATTGTTGAACGCACCTCTGCTAAGATCTGCTAGAATCAAAGTTTTGAAATACAGAAAGACTTTCGTGCACATTAAAACCTAACGAATCCATACTAATGATTACATGTACTCCTTACACATTAGATTCAAGTACGAATCGAAGAGGGCAAAAATGCGGACGAAGTGTTTATTCTACCCTACTACAGGCAAATATTATAAAGTCTTTTTCCCTCTTTTTGCCATACAAACTCTTGAAGTACAGTTTTTCCCATTCTCGTTCCCAGAGTCTAGTAGGATTCTCAATAGTAGCTAGTATTGATAATCCTACTAGACTCTGGGAACGAGAATGAGTTTTTCCCTGTACACTTTGCATACAAATTCTGTAGGTTCATTATTGAAGTTAAATATGATAAATATGGTACAATACTGTAAAACAGCTTAAACTTCAAGTAATATGATGAATGACTGCAGTATCAATACATTAAACAGACGAGTCAGATGACAGAACTACTTTTATCGCCTAGAAATTGACTGCGTAGTAAATCAGAGACACATGTATCACTCCGCAGGTTAAACTAGTCAGGCATTCAAGTTCGTCGATAGTTTTCGATTTGTGGTATAACTAAAGGCTTTCGGCAAAAACGCCGAAAGTCTAAAAACGGAAAGTCGTCAAATCGAACGTACAGAGTAGAGTATTCCAAATTTAGCAGACCTTCCGTTGTGCAAATCGAAAATCCTAATAGTTAGACTAAGAGGAATGTTTACAATGAAATATCACGCACGTGAAACACGTGTGAATGATTACTTGTGTAATCAGTACTTTAAAATTAGCTAAAAAGGAATAACGCAAGAGAAATATGTCTAAGTGGAATATAAAATTCTAGTGTTTACTTTTTGTCCTATCTGGATACTACAATTTCTTGGATGTTTAAAGTAAGTGGTTTGAAAATCTTAGCATTTCTATTTTGAAGTTGTAAACAAAACTATATAACTTGTAAACAATAGTGCCGTGTGTACCCAAGTAATATACAGGTGTAATTCTAAACCATTCTGTATGATAAATTTGCATATTTAGCATAATATGCTAATTAAGATAGTCATTACAGAAATTCTGTTTCTTTTATGAAGCATCATTCTCGTTCCCAGAGTCTAGTAGGATTATCAATACTAGCTAGTATTGAGAATCCTACTAGACTCTGGGAATGAGAATGATGAAGCATCAGTTATTTTAGAAATATAATAAAGATATAAAACATTTAGCTATATTTTTGATAGTCTGTCATTCAAAAGACTGTCAGTATATTTGATTTTACTTATTAGCTAATTTGGCTTAAATTAACTGAAATATATCATTTTAATTCTTCCATACACATACAAATAATCTTTACCAAAATATATATGAACAATATCACTACTTTAGGTCAATTTTCTTTGTATTATCATTATGTTACGTATTATTTATATAATATATAATACATACACTCACCAAAATTTCTAATCGGTCAGCCCATTAATTTGTTATATTTAAAAAAAACCCGCAATTTTTATTGAAGGAAAATCTATCCGGTATATTCCAGACAAAATCATATTATCATCAAATATTATCTCAATTATTTTGATTTTATACGAGTGTTTTTAACATAGGTATTCATGTAAAAAGTCACAAAATGTAGAAATTCAGAGCTAGTGTTTAGTAATGTGTTACTGTATGACCTCAGTTGGCAGCTACCACGGCACGACAACATAATGCTCCATGCCATATTGCTAAAGGATCAATAGTCATGCTTTTCAAGAATGGTATGCTTGTAATTTCTTTCACTACAAAGATCGCGGACATGAATCTATTTAAAAACGTATTTGATTTGCAAAAACGTCGAGTTTGAGCCCACCGTCAGCAGCATAACCTCAATGAACTTGAGCGTGGCGTTTTAAAGAGGTGTGGAGAAATATTCCATAATTGGAGACCACACTGTTAAACAAGATATATCTTTAAAAGGATATTCGGTGCTATACAGGGTTCATTTTGTCAAAAGTATAAATAGTCATATTCGCTGTTCAGTCATAACACTTTATTATTGTTCAATGTGCATGCTTTTGCTTTTGTAAGTTTTTTTCCGTTGGATTTAATTATTTCATTTTAACTCTGGTGTGAGTTGCATTAATATTATGAAATAATTCCCTAACTTTTTGCTGATGTTTTGTTTCTTGCATTGCTTTTGATATTTAATGATTTCCCTCCTGTCTTGTATAATACCTTCATTTCTTAACCATTTACTTACCGTCTGCCTTGACGTTGCAGAGTATGTCTCTTCAGGGATTTAACAGGGATTTGCAACTAAGTGCTTTTTTAATATTCACGGTCGTCACTGTCTATAACTGGCTGTACAAACTATCCAAGAGTTAAAAAATTGATTTATCTTTTTGAATATGTCTTCTGCCGATGCTGTGAATGTTTCTGAAGTTATTAACAAACATTTGTTGCAATTATGACCGAAAATATGGCTCTAGATGATGTAAATTAGGGCTGAAAATGGATGATCGGCAGAAAAATGCACAGTTTTATGAGACAGTCTGTGAGCGTAATTTACCCCAAAATCATCTAGAAACACATTTATGTTAATTTCAATGGTACTGGTTCAAAAGTTTACGTGAATATCTTTATATTAACTTGTAATACTTTGTTATCCGTATGAGCCGAAATAATAGCCACGTCAGTGAAATTTGATGTTAATCTTTGTGGTTACATATCCGTTATATTTAATCCCTGGTCTCTTCGCTTGTTTTTTAGTATTGTTCATTCGATGAATTTCTTAGTCTACCTTATATTTTTTCCAAAAGCTATACTGGTATATAGATTGGTAAATCTCGGAGACTCCTTAAGGACTAGGTCGTATTTTTCATTCATGGTATTTTGAAGTATGAATTTTTAACAGACTGTTATAGTAAACTGTATCAAATGTATCACATTAGTGTGCTGACCATCACAGGCAAGTCAAGTGGTATGACAGGAGGACAAGAAACGGCCCGGCTAGCTCATTTGGTAGCACGCTGGATTCGATTCCCAGGTGGGGCATACTTTTGTGGAGCTTATTCATGAAATTATTTCTACCGCCATTCTCCCTCCTACCAATGATTTCTAATTATGTAGGGCAGTTGTCAGTCACAGACGAAAGTATGCACTAAGTAGTTGGTTAACAGCTAAATCCAGAGATTTAGCCTTTTCAGGAACAGTGAGTAGGTTGACGGACCGCCGTTATATGACCTGTGTTGCTATGGTGTTAAACCCAACAAAACAAACAATCAGAAGCAAGAGAAACTATGGCTGATTGATAAATTGCATTTTATTTTTATTGTCATAAAACATAATAATACAAAATATACACAAGCCAAAATGGCAAATCTGGACGGAAAGACTGCATTAACAATAATAAATGTCATATAAGGAAGATCATTATACTGTAAATAAGAACATTGCATATTTGTAGTGAACAAACAAGTAAATCTGTGAGCTAATGCTCACTAGTGATACCCCCGCAAAAATCTAAAAATATGCGACAAACAGGAAGTAGATGAGCAAGGACCATGAAATCGCTTTACACCACATGGGACTATGGGATGAAGCAATATGCAAAGTATTAGGCAGCTGCATGTTATAGTTGCTGAGAAAACTGCGACAGAAATTTTGTAACGGACGGACGCACGGACGCACGGACAAGGGTAAAACAGTATACCCCCCTCTTCTTCGAAGCGGGGGTATAAAAATGAGGCAATAGCATTGTCCACGGGACAAATCTTGACAGTATTTTAGACTATTCAGTCATTTATCAAGAATCTATGGTTACTAAATAGTTTCTGATTAATACAATGAATAAATTGTTAAATAAGCATTTCTAAACATAGATATTCTCTGAATACTTATGATTTATTGTCAAGTAATATTGTGTTACATTGGCACAATGTAATATTAATCAAATTTTCGATGAGCTTTATAGCATAAAATTCAACATAACATATTGCAAGTACACAAAGTTCTGATGTGATGCTATTAGAATAAGTCACTGAAAGTGCATTAGTTGTGGATTTCTTTAAAACTTTGCTTTAAAGGCACTTTATTACAAAAATACTGAGAGCATAAAATAACTACATGTATATGTATAAATATATCACAGATCATATTATCATGGTGTATGTAATATATAATATTTATAACAATTACTTTAGCTTAGGCAGCCAGCACTATTTATATACATGTACAATTTTTACTTTGAACTGAGCTGGCCTCCTATGAGCTCATATATATTTTAATACATGTATATTACAATTTGTAAAGTATGTTCAAATATAAATATATTATCACATATCTAAAAAATAAAGTTGTGTACATATTTCATTTTTATCTACACTAATAATTTAAGTGATTTTAATGTTCTCAAACATTTTTAATACACATTTTGATAAACTGAGAATAAGCAACCCATTGCAATTCAATATTAACGAATCTTGTTGGACATGAAACAAGTTCATATAACACAATAATGTACATGTATTTCAGGACATGAAACAAGTTCATATAATACAATAATGTACATGTATTTCAGGACATGAAACAAGTTCATATAATACAATAATGTACATGTATTTCAAGACATGAAACAAGTTCATATAACACAATAATGTACATGTATTTCAGGACATGAAACAAGTTCATATAACACAATAATGTACATGTATTTCAGGACATGAAAAAAGTTCATATAACACAATAATGTACATGTATTTCAGGACATGAAACAAGTTCATATAACACAATAATGTACATGTATTTCAGGACATGAAACAAGTACATATAACACAATAATGTACATGTATTTCAGGACATGAAACAAGTTCATATAACACACTAATGTACATGTATTTCAGGACATGAAACAAGTTCATATAACACAATAATGTACATGTATTTCAGGACATGAAACAAGTACATATAACACAATAATGTACATGTATTTCAGGACATGAAACAAGTTCATATAACACAATAATGTACATGTATTTCAGGACATGAAACAAGTTCATATAACACAATAATGTACATGTATTTCAGGACATGAAAAAAGTTCATATAACACAATAATGTACATGTATTTCAGGACATGAAACAAGTTCATATAACACAATAATGTACATGTATTTCAGGACATGAAACAAGTGCATATAATACAATAATGTACATGTCTTTCAGGACAAGAAACAAGTGCATAAAACACACTGATACATCCATGAAAATGAAAGAAATACATGAAACACACATATGTATTCATGGAAATGAAACAAGTGCAGATTCACAAACAAGGTTTCTCATTAACAACAATGTCTGTAATGAGTAAGAGTGCTCTCTGATGAATAATTCATTGTGACAGCTGTGATCTATTTTTTCAACTCTAAGCTGGCAAATTTCAATATCTGAAATAGGAGCAAAATATCATAAATTCGAATGTGAAGTTAATACTACTCATCACAATATTTCTTGAAGAGAGATTTGTCTTAATTGAAGGTTTCAACATGTTAAATATAAATCATGTTTGAATTTCACATAATGTCTTGTACTAATTTTTTTTTGCTCGATTGAGGAACAAGTTCTTATTTTAGTTCGATTGAGAAACAAGTTCTTATTTTAGTTCGATTGAGGAACAAGTTCTTATTTTAGTTTGATTGAGAAACAAGTTCTTATTTTAGTTCGATTGAGGAACAAGTTCTTATTTTAGTTCGATTGAGGAACAAGTTCTTATTTTAGTTCGATTGAGGAACAAGTTCTTATTTTAGTTTGATTGAGGAACAAGTTCTTATTTTAGTTCGATTGAGGAACAAGTTCTTATTATAGTTCGATTGAGAAACAAGTTCTTATTTTAGTTCGATTGAGGAACAAGTTCTTATTTTAGTTCGATTGAGAAACACGTTCTTACAACTTATTATTAATCACTTTCTAGTCAGCTTCCTGGTGCCCCAGTACTGAGCTAGTAGGATAAAGTTTCAAGGAAACAACGAGGTAGGTTTTAGATGAGATTGGAACCAATGCAGAGCTGGCTTATCAATGATTATAAGTCCAACGTCGTAACCGCTCGGCCATGCCCGCTCCTAATTTCACATAATGGTCCCTGTATGACCATTATCAGCAAAAGAAGTTTGACCTTGATGTAACAATACCAAATACTAGCTTGACCATAATATGACCTAATAATAAATGCTTGGCCATGATTTGACCAAAGCAATAAAAAAGATGGTAAAATTTCAGACAAACTAAAAAGTATGAATTGACAAATTGACTTTTTACCTCATCAGTCCGTTTGATACCAGTATAGTCAGTTTTATCATGATGAGTCTGATGTCTTCTTGATGATCTACCATGCTGAAATAGTATTATATTATAACATTATACAATTAACATAGGCAGATCTAGCAGGGGGGGGGGGTCAGGGGGGTCCTGACCCCCCCCCCCCCGGAATTTCTAAAATATACCTGTCCATCAGTGTATTTCTTGACTGTAAGTCATTTTTAAGTAGCATAGAGCAGTTTTTTTTGGTGATTAACATAGATTTAAAGGTTATGTAATTTTTATTATTAATATGTTGCATTATTCTGGAAAATGTGTATAATGTGGTTTTGGTTCACAAGTTTGAATCCCCCCCTGGAAAAAGTTCAGACCCCCCCGGAGGCCCCTTGAAAAAAATTCTGGATCCACCCCTGATTAATCATTATATTTTCCTCTTGACAAAAGTAATGATTAAGTTGTTATAGGAGCATGTTAAAGTAAATGGCACATGTTTCTAACATGAATGTAACATCATTTTCTATTTAAATTTTTGTTCCCACATGACAAAAGCAATGACTATGTTGTTTAGAGCATACATTTAATTTTTTTTTTAAATTACATTGTTTTTCTGATATGATGAAAGTAAGCCAATGGCAATGATGTTTGACTGCTGGTCCTTGCCAAAAAAATTGCTAAGGTCTGATAAGCTTAACAACTAGGTCAGACCCAGTGACAGGTAAACATATAACGAATTCCCACATACAGCAAATGAAAATAAAAGTTTCTCAAAACTGTGTCCAGAAAATATAACATCCTTTTTGATTTGAATAAATCCTTTAATTTTGGGGACATTCGGACTAGCAAGTTATCATTCAGGAAATCAGGCTTTGTTTGTTTGTTTGTGTTCTACGGTGCATCAACACAGAAAGGTTATATCGCGCCGAATACAATTGATGATAACAATTAATACAACCCAATTATATCTTTTGTAATAAATATTTAATTCCTTCAGATAGTTAAGTAACGCATATGATGGTACCGATTGAAAAAGTTCGCTAAGTGAGCTAACCTAAAAATGTTTGTCATGAATATATTTAAGATCCTGACAGTCAAGGAGAATGTGTTTTACATTGAAAAGCTCGTCAGCTTTCTGTCTTTACTGCCTGCATGACAAATAGATTTATAAGTTAATGGCACAAAACTGTAAGTCCATGTAAAATGTGACAATAATGAAATAAGGACAAAATTACCCATGGTTTAGGTGCTGGAGTTCCTATACTATCTCTTACAGCATGTCTATCAAATGATCCAATATCAGTATGGGACAGATTATCTAAATATCTGAAAATATAAATATAAATGTACATTCTTTTTTAATATTCTTAATAGAGCCAGCAAAATCTATTTTATACCAATTTAAAGTTGCACATTTTCAGATTTTACCCTAAATATCAACTTATCAACTGTGAAAATTGTATAGAAAAATTTTGTAAGCATTCAAGTAGTACTATATTGTGTTAGTAGGTCCTACTAATCAGTTTTAGACCATATTTTCATACCCAAACCTGTCCAACCCCCATCCCCTTCAATAATATAGACCAACAGCAATGGTTGTAAGTATGAATCAAAAAGAAATTAACAGATTCAAATTACCTTTAAGCAAATGATTAACTGATTTTAGTTTTTAGGTATCATGACAGCCCTTAATATGATTATATTTATAACAAATATTACCTTAAACAAGAATCTAGATCATTTCTTAAAGATGATTCATATTCTTGATATTCTTTCTGTAAAATTCTGAAATATCAAAACAATCAAGTTTTTAATTACGTTGCAGCATGGTATAATACAACACTTGAATTCCCTTATCATTGTAAAGTTTAGTATTCTGTTAAGCTAAGAAACTGACATTATTTTATGCAAAATTTAAGAAAGTATACAGATAAGCAATTTCAAAGCAAAACAAACTGCTTGATCTGTTCCAATTTGGGTCCCCAACCAATATATAACAGTCTTTTGTAATAGCAGTTGTCCAGTTACCCAGACCCTATCTTTTAATCCAACAAATGAAATCCAGCTTACACAATTAAAGCAATTTTAAGAGATAACTTTAAAGGCAGTTAAGGGAAAGCACTCTTGAAATTTTCAAACTAATTTTATTTTGAATAAAAGATAAGATCTCGGTAGTAAAAAGCAGTATACAGTGTATATGTTCAGAGCTTGATATTAACAAATAAAGTAGGTGATCAAGTAAGATAATCAACTATAAATTTAACTAGCCTAAACCAAATGTTTACTTGCTTAAACAGAAATGGCAAATTAACAAGGTCAGTTTGAATTGCAGGCAATACTGAAGTCCCCTACTGGTGATCTATGACTAGAACAGCCGCATGACCTTGACCTCAGACAAAAAAAATACAAGAGATCCGCTCGGCAGGGCAGTATACCCATGTAAGGTCCAAGCAATCTTGACCCTTGACCTCAGCCTTAACCAAAGGGCTATACACAGTAAAATTTGGGTGAAAGTTGCAGTCATTATCAAGTTATCCTTCAGAAAGACAGACAAACTACATCATTAGGTCTGCATATCTTCAAGCCAGTTGCGATATGTGTGTTGTGATAGTAGTCACAATATGATATACATTAGTTGAAGTAAAAATGTATCTATGGGAGGTGCTATACAATACAAGTTGTGATACAGTAGTCACATGATGATATGCATCAGCTGAAGTAAAAATAAAATGACCTATATTTGTTAAATACTAATAAAATTTAATTGACTCTGGTTGCTGATTGGACTACAAGTGGCAAAAACTTGTTGCCTTAACTCAAAGTTTGGTCCTCATGGGAAATGGAACAATCATTAATGTTGAGTCCTATAAGTTCTTGATATTTTAATTAGCATACATACACAATTCTCCTCTGTAGAAATCCAATCTGATCACCCATCTTTATTTTAGCATCTCTCATTCTTTCTTCAAAAGCTTGTCTAGCAGCTTCTTTTAACGTATAAATATTGTGTACATGTTTGGAATTATCATCATACTGTTTAGAAAAGAACAAAAAATATTATTAATTATTAGCAACTTGAATAAAAATAAAGAGAAGACAATAAAACATATGAGATAACATAACATTTTAAATGCAAGAAAAATTATTCACCTTGGTCAATGGCATTGTAGAGCTACATGCAGGGTTTTGAATCTAGTATCCCAAAGGGGTCGCTGGTTTCAAATCGACCAGGGCCAGTTGTACCCTTCCATGAAAATTGTACAATGTGTTGACTATACCCAATTTACAAAATATATGGAGAACTTGTTGGCCTTTATGGAGACATAAGGTGGGCACTAGTTACAGATAAGCAGGGCTCGAATTTAAGCTTGCATTCTTTCAAATTGTGAGCGAATTTTGAAAATCGCGAGTAACTTTAATTATAACTCGCAAATTTTCGCGAGTTAAAATCGACTCAAAAATATAACTGTCTGAACTAATGACGCTCAAATCAGCTTAGAAACGGCCAGATAGATAAATAGTATCAATTAAAGATTCACCTAAAAGACATGTTCGGTACTCTTTGTCTATCCCACAATAACGCCCTTGTCCCATGGATAGTTAAATATAGTACTTTGTTGTTTTTAAGTTGCATATATGAATTGTAACTATGTATTCTGTTAAGATTTTGAGAAAAAAAAGTACAAGTCACCTATTTCATTTGCAAGTTGAAATAAAATTAACTCGCAAAAATTTGCAAGTCCAATTTTTTGTCAAATTCGAGCCCTGCAGATAAGGATCCAAGAAAACTACTTTAGGTGAGCTGGCCTCCATAAAAAGCCAATAATATGTGTTCACACAGTATTAAACCCAACCCCCCAAAAAAACCTCAAAGATTACTATACCTGAGCTCTATCCATTTCTACAGGTTTTGGTAATGGTCTAACTGATATGTTATCTAATGTCATCACATTTGTTGATCTTATCATTTCTGTACGATATGTTGGGTCTGTATCTATTGGGTTACCCTAGCAACAAAAACAAATCATACAAAATATAATGTGTAATCATGAGTATTGAATCTAGTGGCCAGTTTCATAAGCATTTCACAATGTAGGGCTTTGTGCTCTGGTACCCTTCTTACACCAAAAGTAATAAGTATGTGATTTCAAATTAAGGGTACCACGGGGCAAAGCGATGCATAGCAGTAGACTTAGGCAACAGGCCGCACATAATTTGTAATACCTTGACCTTAGTAGAAAACAGCTGATTTAAAATACAGCTGATGATACATACTTTTTAATGTATCCCCTAATACTGTTTGCTTTGCACTGGCTTTATCATTTGGCATATTACAACCTGCATTGAAATCTGAATTTTCAATTATTGCATTGTTTTTAAAATGAATTATTGTATTGTTTCTAAATTGTGCCTCAGGAGGCCTGCAATTTTTATAATGGAGGCACTGAATGAAACCTTAAAACACATAGGGCATGTTCCACAAGGTGATCGCTAGCTAGCACTTTTTGAAAGTGATTTTTTGTAGCATAAGAGGTCTATAGAAGGGTTTGCTTCATGCTAGCAAATCCAAGATGCAGACTTCCTTAAACAAAAAGTTCAGAATTGTAACAAATGAAAAATATTTAAGTCGATTTTTACCATGATTATTCCATTTTACCACTTAGACGAAATATATGCATAAATTAAAATATATATCCGTATTCTTGAAAAAATAACATGTTCCCACAGGGGGCAGCCATTTTGAAATAAGCAGAAGTGTTCGGAATGATACAGCTAGAAAAAAACTTGCTCTGTATCGCTAGCTAGCGATTCAAGTTGCTCAATCGTAGCAGACTGTTCTATAGGAAATCGCTATGTAGCAATACAAAGGGCTCGCCTTGTTGAACGCACCCAAAGTCAAACTAAGTTTCAACTCCACCATATTCAAAGTTCAACTAACCCAGTAAGTTAAATTTTCCCATATCATCTACTAGTATTACATCCAGAAAATTCTGTACTTCAAGACTGGTCCTTGAAACTTTCACTAATGCATTTAAATATTCTAAATTTCTAAGGATGTTATACTTACATATAAACTGACAACTTCAAGAAGTTTTAACTGAGCTAGTATATCTACAGTATTATGTAATGTTGTAATATGATTATCAGCTACGTTCAATATATGTAGATGAAAACAACTTGTTAAAGGTACCACATCTTCCTGAAATATATTCAATTACACCTTCATGAATTTTTGTTTAGTCACAATATACATTAAGAAATAAAAACAAGAAATGTAATGTGGAAACCACGTTAATGCTGGATTAAAAAACTTTAATTAAAAAATTACAAAGAAAATAATCCATAACAAAAGCAGGTAGAGTTGTGGTTACTTTCTTATCCTGTTCATCACAAGGTATGTTATCATTGTATGAAACATACTGACAAGATCTGACAATAAATGGCAGAAATATATGCTGAATTGAAAACTTTAACTCAATTGTTAACGTCACCGGATGCCCGCCCAAAAAATCGTTGAAAAATCCAACTTTGTTGAAAAATCTGGCCAACAAGGTCATATTGTCAGAATTGCACATTTATCAAGGGCATATTAGAAGTTTACTATGATCAACTACTTTCCTTACGTATGCAATGTTGACTATACCACTAGTAGACTTCTTTTACAGCCAATATGAGAGTTTACAGACCTGTAAAATTAATATTCACTCAGGACAAAGTAGTTAATTTAGTTATAAAATGTCCATAAAAACGTATGTTGACAATAACCAAAGTCAATAAATGTATCTCTCTCTTTCTCTCTCCCCTCTTACCCTGTTTAATATTTCTTTATATACAAGATTTTTAATTCTATTTTTATTTACTAACACATTGTATACTCGATTTGCATGTATCGTGTTCTGTTCCATTCTATAACAAAGAATAAATAATTATATGATAAGAAAAATATCTAAGTAGATGTAAGAAGACTTACAATGTTATTTCTTTGAGCATACAATTCTCTCAGTCGACCCAATGACTGTACACCATCTAACGATCGTAACTGAAACAAAGTACAATAAATAATATCAAAATTTTTTTATCTACAGGGAAATGAAATGAACCATGGCTGGTTGTTGCAGACGGGTGGTTATGCCCCAGTCCCATAAAATCGTGGCTTGTTGCGAAGCCCTAAGTGCAGACAGCCGTAGGCCATGGGAAGGCTTGCGTATTAAGGTGATGGTACGCACATGGCACATAACAACATACCTGTATGGAGCTGTAGCTGGAAGATATGCAAGTTTAATCCATACTCGGCCATGATTGTGTTCACAATTTGACTTTGAAACTGATACCTGTATCCATGGCTTATCTCACAGACCCTGGTAAATATGTAAAAGTCTGTGTGGGTACACAAGAGTTAGTCCTTGTGGAGCTTGTTTGCACAGCCCCCGTACAGTGTCCTCACGGCTATTTTTATGTTTATGGGACTGTAGCATTACTCTGCTCAGTGTCATACAGTTATATTGATCAGGAGGATTGTGGTTGTTGTGGCCAAGTGGTGGCTCTGATTGGGTGATTGGGTCATTAGCACATGTTTCACTGTATGTTAATTAAACAGAGATTGGTGAGGACACTTTTTCTAAACTTGTGTCACGGTGGCAAAATAGACCAACTAGTAACAACTTTTTTTTTATCAAGGATTTTTCAGTTTTAAAGTATTTTAGAGCACCAAGCACAATATCCGTAATCTAGATTTGAATGCCCTTTTACTAAATACACTCATCATACACTCTATTAAAACTAATATTGTTTGTTTTTTCTCAATTGTCAAAACATGAATAATTTCACAGTGACTTCGTGCTCTTTGTCTTACACTCGTGATATTGAGATAGTGTGTAATCATTCAATGAAAAATTATTCAAACTTTGACAGTTGAGAAAAAATCGACCATACACACTGTAACAACTAAACTATATCATACATTAAAAACTTGTTTCAAACTAGACTTGATTGGGATGGGTCATAGGCTACTGGCACGGAACTTGAGTAAAAATCTACCATTCTTTTAGTTATATATCTGATATGTATAAACAGTGCTTTTGTCACCTAACTGTACCTATGGGGTAGCCCATTTTTTACATGAAAATGAAAATCAAGTAAATCTTACCTTGTTATTACTTAGATTGAGTACTTCTAAGTTAACCATACTTGGCATTAAGGATATATCAACAAGTTCATTCATACTTAAATTTAACTCTACCAGTGAGACTATAGGTACAAGACTTGTAATTTTAGTGATAAAATTGTGAGATAAATTCAATGTGTATAAATACTTCAACAATTCTATGCCAATAAAACTGAAAATAAACAAAAGAGAAGAGATAATATGACTGATAGTTTATATAGAAAAAAGTTTAAGAAGAAATTATGATGAGGATTTCGGGTTTTTAAATAATCAGCTATTTTAAAATGTTCAATTGAATAGCAAGTGCTAGGTTAATTTGAATACTACCAAAATTGGCATTATTGTTTTTAGCAATAAACAATACTCTAATCGCTAAACATTAGGGACACTAGAGTGATTAATTCATATTGTAATAACATGTTTCACACTTGAGCTAAAATAAGTCAAGAAGAAAAACTGTTCAAAGTAGAAACCTGCACTTCTCTACACTATAAAATTTATTATTAAAAATATTCAAGTTCCATCTATTGTTTCAACACACAGAAAAACATGTAGATGGGTCAAAGCAAGACAAGTCTACTTTCTTCTTTATTTTCATGTAGCTTTATAACTCATTGAAGAGTTAGCATTTATAACATTTTAAATTTGTATCATTCTTAACAAAATTCCAAAATAGTGATACATGTACATGATGTACTTCTTACACAGATAATCTGCAAAATCAAAACCAAAGTGATCAATTCATATTTTGAAGCCTGATTTTAGTGTTATACATACACAAAATACAGATGTACTGAAAGTCATTAGATCTTCAAAATAAATTTATACATATATGTACATATTATAAACAGGTAAACTGCCTAGTTTAATAAATAAATAGCAGATATGCCCGTACAGTTTCATTAGACAGCAATTTGAAAGAACCAGGGCAGTGAATTATTAAAAATCTTATGATAATTTAGCAATACAATACAGTGCAGTAAAAACTGCAGTTTAAGACAAAATAGGTTGTAAGACCTTTGATAATACGGGCCCATGTAATCTATGTATTTTGTAACTTACTTGTGGATTCTGTTTAAGGAAGCATTCAATTCTCTAACATTTCTAAAAGGTTTGAGACCAGAGTGTTCAAGAATAGTCAATTCATTCAATGATAAATCTAAACGAACAATCCTTGAAGGCACTTCTACTATTGAAGCCATCCTAGGTAATATAGCACTGAAAATATTGAAAGTATCTCATAAAAGTACAAGAAATTTTACAAAAATCAAAGTAAGAAACTCAGAAAGTAGTAAAAATTATCAATGTGGCTAATGCCCAATTTATATCTCAAATAATGATAAAAAAGATTTTATTTACTTATAATCTTGTTATTATTTGTATATTCATGTATACTTATATTGTATTGCTTTTAAGCATTTATTCTTTTATTCTATAAAAACACATTTTGTGTATTATAAACTTGAAAAGTTTTAATCCAAGGACCCTATTGAAAATTAGTCTAAAGAATTTATTAAATATCCTGAGATGCTTCATTTTCATACTGTTGAAATCTAAATCATATTACATTATGTATTTTTAATACTCAGCCTATTTTTATTCATCATTTCTTTACAATGAGTAATTTCAAAACTCATTTTGTTGTTCTTTATTGTTAAATATTGTATATCTATTTTATGTAGAAAGAATTACAAATAAATCTGTCTAACTGTATTAATCTTTATAACACATCAAATAGCTTACTCTTCTTTTCCCCAGGTAAAATCATATGAAAGATCTTTTAATTGACACATCTTTAAGTCAAGTTCATAATACTGTCCAGATGGGTCCAGTTTCCATTGAGGGGGTATAACATGAGATATGTGAGTTCTTCTTTCAACAAAATCTTGTTTCAACATCTTTTTGATTTCTCTCACAACTGTTTACGTACAAGTCTGTAATATAGATATATGTTCATTACATACATGAATATGACATGGAAAGTATGATGGAAGTACTTATTTTGGCATGCTGCTTGAAGGCTGTCAACAGATTAAATGTTTCTTTTAATTCTAGGTATACTCCATTGTCCATATTACGTCATCCTAAGGATTTAAAAGGAAATAAGTAGAAACACTAGGAATAGATAATTCAACTGTTTACTTACATTTATATTCATTTATTTCCACATCATTTCATCATAGTAACATTTTCCCATGGCAATTCATGCAGGCCTGTTGAAATCTCACGGTTATTAAACCAAAACAAAAATGGTGATGAAATTAGGACAGGGACGAAAATAGAACCTCAGAGGATTTGATTTGAACATAGAATAAAATCATAAATCAATTATTAAGTGACAGGTCAATTAAATTTTAACTCAAGTACAATGTACCAGTATATTATAGTCCATACAAAATGTAATTGGGTCCATGCCTGGTCTAAATTTAAGCTGTGCTGGGCTGTATATTTAGGACAGGGACGAAAATAGAACCTTAGAGGATATTTACAAAAGTTTATTTTGATTTGAACATAGAATAAAATCATAAATCAGTTATTAAGTGACAGGTCAATTAAATTTTAACTCAAGTACAATGTACCAGTATATTATAGTCCATACAAAATGTAATTGGGTCCACGCCTGGTCTAAATTTAAGCTGTGCTGGGCTGTATATTTAGGGTCCATGTATTTACCGAAATACAGCATATTCCCCCAAATACAGCATATTCCCCGAAATACAGCAGATACCCCGAAATACACCCGAAATACAGTTGATCAATTAGTATAGTGCATGTAAAAACACGATTAAATGATCATTTATTGATTATGACGCTTCAAAATACTTGATATTATTAATATACGATCCAATTTAAGGTGTTAATAATAAATTATGTAAAAAAAAATAACCTAAATAGCTTTGACAATCCTGTATTATAGTGTATTTATTGCGATAAATAATTACGATCTTGACAATTGAAATATTTATAGTCACCTAGAAAATATAATATATATAACCTGTTAACTTTTCATATCGATATGTTTGTATTGTTCAAAACAAATTAATTTACTAGATAAACGTCAGAAATGATCACAAAAGATGAGTATTACAAGTATTAATGGTTTACAGCTATTAGATCTATCTTACATTCACTATACTAATTGACCAACTGTATTGTGGATCGTCACGGCCATTTATGTTACTTTTTCTAACATCTTTTATTACTAACACCTTCAGTTGGGTCGTATATTAATAATATAAAGTATTTTGAAGCATCATAATCAATAATTCATAGTTTAAACATGTTTTTACACGCACTATATTAATTGATCAACTGTATTTCGGGTGTATTTCGGGGTATCTGCGGTATTTCGGGGAATATGCTGTATTTCGGTAAATACATGGACCGGTATATTTATACAAGTTTGGTCCACATCCTATCAGTGATCAGTTAAACCATTTATAGAATTTTGTTTTTTTTATAAGAAAATTTAATTTATCTAATGACATGCGCTAGCTCTATGCTGAATCATAGACTTATCGTCGAAGTGTCCACAGCTTGCATTCCATTTTGATTCCCGAAGTTGCCTAAACACTGTGGTTGTGCAATTTAGCACCCTTGTTTTGCCTGATCATACGAATTGTAGTGCTTGTGAGATTTATTTCTTTATTTAAACTAATAAAATGTATTACAACAACTACGTTAAAAGTTAAATTTACCTGATAATATCCTTGATTTCTTTGATTGGAATGTGTTTCTAATAATCGCAAGTTGTGAACAATGTTGCTGTTTACATAAGGGGGATAACTCTAACCGTCTAATCTGGTTGGGTTAAATTCGAGTAAATCCGGATCGCGAGATATGGGAGTAGTGTTTTCACCACAATTTTATTGACACTGTATTCGGAATCCTCAGTTATTGCTGTAGTGGATCAGTAAAACACGGTAATCGCAACACGGTTGAATGGCTGTGTATTCCAATCCAAGTCGAATATCGCACCTGCTATTGGATAGCGTGAAAGGGTGGATATTTTGAATTAGAATTTTAGGACAGGATACATTTATTTATTAATTTGAAAGGTTAGTTAAGATATTTGTATCTACATCAATACCGTGATAATATGAACTTAAGGTGCTACCTACAGTATGGCGCGGTAAATATAGACTAAGATTGTTAAGTGAAAGTTTGGCAAAATGAAATAAAGAAAAGTTAGAAATTACTTATGACTATGAGAAAAGGTCTACTGTTAATTGATTTGAACATTACAGTTTGAGTTAAATAAAAATTGAAAAAATAAGGCAAAAAAAGTAGAACCGTTATTGCTTTACAATAAAAATTGAAGAAATAAAGGCAAAAAAATTCATACATGTATCATTGTATGGAACTATTGACTAAATTGACATTACTCATACCTCTTAATACTTCCTTTAAAAACTTTTATTAATACATCACCCTCAGCATACTCTTCGCCTAGTCGTGGGGTGTATATGTCCCCTTACCAAAGCAAACAGCTGCGGTGAATATAATGTGTATGTGCTGTGTACATGCTGTGAACTAGGTAGTACACAAGAGAAGTACGTTTTATATACACCGCATGTGGAGTACATGCTGTGTACTATTCACATCGTACACAATATATACGCAGGAGGACACTAGTACACTTTAAGTACACCACACAGTGATAGGCATTTTAGAAAGTACACTTCATGTATGCCGGAAGAAGTTAGACAATTGTATTCAAAAAGAACAGTACACCTCATGTTCACTGCAGCAACTTAGAAATTTTAATCTTTTTTTGAGTAAACCTTATATACACCTGAGGGACATGTAATAATTTGCTTTGTTTTTATTGGTCTGCAAGTACACTTCATATACACAGGAAAAATAAAGGGAAATAACTCTGCATGAGTTAGCTTTTGTGATTTGCACACTATAGTGCATTTTACCAATGCACCGGCCAACTTTTTGAGCGCCTAACTGTTAAGAACGTTTTTTGAAGATATTTTAAGAATTGTTTGGTGATATGTAAGTATTTTAAGAGAATTATATATGAACAATAAAATAAACTAAATGAATGTTATTGACTTTTTGATCTGAAATTAGCGATATTGTTATAAAGCACATGTATTATTATGAGAGTTCCAATGTAACATATTTTCGCGACCTTTCTGTTTTGTAAACAATTTTAATTCAAGTCCTTGCCTATTTATTTAACCATTTATATGCATATTTCAGGCTCTATATACTTCATGCTTTATATATCAGTTCATTATTCTCTTTGTAAATATTTTGACTGGTTTTTATTAGTTTGCTCTTTGCTCCAGATTCGTCCTAGTTGTCTGGTTCGTACTCAATATTTTTCGCCCGAGGAAAATCAGTGAACATTTTCTATAAGAATCTTTTAATTGTATGTTATTTAAGTAATGTTTGAATAACTTGGAACTTGTAAACCGTCTATTAAACTACATATTGTAAAACCTGTCTACAATGACTATTGAGAGTAGGGGTGTAACAATACTGTAACCATGTTGCAATATGTATAAAGCCCAATAAGTATTGGTCTTTTTGCATGCATACACAAGTGAAACATGTAATATGAACTTAGGTGCTACCTATGGCGCGGAAAACAGACTTACATGTAATACTTAAAAATAATAAAATAAGACTGTTACTTTGGCAAAATAAAATAAAGAAAAGATAATCGGCGCTGTGAAGGATTTATTTTGTTTGAGGGCCTATTAATTAGATAAGCTAGGGGAGGTAACTGCGTAATTTATTGCATTCAGAAAAATCAGACAACATTTCATTCTTTTATGTCGGAATCATATTTCAATTCTGAAAGAAATGTATTGTACATATTTATTTATCTTATGAATAGAGATGAAGATAAAAAAAGCCTCGATAAAACATTCATTTATGAAGATAGAAATGTTTTCCTCTTTCCGTAACGTTAAGTTACGGAAACGTGCCGGTTTATCATGAACGTCTCTTAGCGACGTCACGAACGGTGCGTTGGTAAGTATTTCCAATGTAAAAAGTCATAAAAATACTTTAATGAGGAAACGAACGAATAAAACGACCAAATATATTTTGGATTGTTATCTTGGAATAAGCATCGTAAAAAACACATTTGAAATTATTTTGTAAGCGGAAAAGGCCACGAGTAAGCTGCCAATATTTTTATCCAATGAAAAGCCGCAAGTTGCTTCATTTATTGATCCGAATCGTTGAACGCTTGTTGTGCAATTTTCTATAGAGCGTCTTTAATCTTGATTAGCAGATGTTTGATTAAGCGTCTAATAAAATTGATGAAAATGGCGGCCCCCATATACTGGAGACGTTTTTCAAACTCATAGGACTATATATTTTTCATTAATTTTATCGTTTTTTTTTCAATTTTAAAGAATTAACGTACGTCATACACGTTGTCTAAAATCGCTCAAAGCCCTCGCGGGCCTTCGGCCCCGCTCGGGTTTTCCGCGTATAAATGCACATGCATTTTTTCAAATGATCTCTTATACAAAAGTTTGATTTACATGTAAATAGAAAAGTGCAATTTTCTATTTGCCTTGCAAAGAAAAATATTCTCTCATTTGACGAAATAATTAACCTTTTTAAGCACATGAACAATGATGAAGACTATTGTAAGTTACAGACGCATTTTAACATTCATTCAAAGATCTAAATTATTTCGGATTCTGATAAAAACAATCAGTACAGAACATAACAAGAAAAACCGTAACACAGAAAAAAAACGTTTAAAAATATAAAATATTTACTATCGTCTATTGTCAACATCAAATGGTACCAACAAAAACAAATAGCCCAGAGATACACCTAGAAAACAGTATTTTTAAGATGAATTTTGAGTAGTGTATGGAATAATCAGGTTGGTCTGAAGTATAATTGCCAGAGCTTTTTTTCAGTACTTGGGGAAGGGGCCTGGGGCCTTTTTATATACAGAACATTTGGGGAAATTTTATCGCAATTTCTTAGAAAGGGGAACAAAATATCCAAGGTAAACTCCAAATTTGGGGAAAACTGCATGATTTTAAAGAAATTTCAAGAGGGGAAGGCGCCTGTTAACGGCCCCTGTTAAGGCTGTTATATAAGGAAAAAAAGGCCTGATTGCTATTATGTGACTGTTAATTATTTTATGAAATATGGCATTGCTTTTTACATTTATTGTAATTCTTTTTTATTCCACATTTAGTGTATATTTAGGTTTATGGATGTGAGGCCATTAAATTCTTTTGTTGATTTTTTTATATTTTATGTCTTTTATTTGCAAAACCATGGATGTTAATTAAAGTTAAGACATGTATACATACAAATATGTTGGTTAATATAAACCAACAAAGAATGAAAACTTGGATATTGAAATAGAGTCTATTGTTAAAGGACTGGATTTATGTTTATTTCTCAATTAATCCTTATTAGGGTTTTTATTGATATCTAATTTATGTTTTTATGATATCTAATTAAGGCATACAGTAAACTGTACACCACACATACACAGCAAACGTCTTCGCAGCACATACACCACAGGCAATTTTATTCAGAAGTACACAGCATGTATGCGGCAAGAGTAGTACACCGCAGCCTCATTTGCATGTGAAAAGTGTATATGCTCATTGCTGTGTACATTCTGTGTACTATTTCTCTGGTGAACTTCAAGCATACTTGCTGTGTACTTGCAACGTACTTGTTCTCCTGCGTACATCCTGTGTACTAGGTCCCAGCAGATAGTACACCGCAGAGCTCATTTGCATGTGAAAAGTGTACTACAAATGTACTACTAGTGTATATGCTGCGTATGTCCTGTGTACTACTATAAGGTCATGCAATGAGTATGTTTCAAGTACACGGCACATACACTCTATATTCGCTGCAAGAGTACACAGCAAGGCCATTTCTTCGGTAAGGGTCATTGAAAACATTGAACCAACATGTGAACCCTGGGACCTGAAAAAGATAGGTTAACTACATTGTAACATGAAAGAAAGATCAAGTAATTTTCCTGAAAATTAAACTCATCAATACTTCATGAATGCATAATTAAACTTTATTCTCACATATGTAACATCATTGATACCTGTGAAATAACTCTGCCTGTGTACCATTTAGTATTACCGTCTTCATTAAATATATGTTCAATATTTTTTCCTACTAACATTTGTTCTGATTGATCAGGTGACGGAATATATCGCGCATCATTTATTAGTTTCAATACATTGGCATTTAATTCATGTACGGTTAAGGGTGTTCACTTTTCACAAACAATTTCAATTCTTGAAAGAATAGACACTTGAATCAGCATTTTGCTTTAAACATTCTTTCTGAATCTTAATTGGCCCCTAATGCCTCTTCTTGCTCTCCCTTTGAGGCTTTGATCTAATCTCACTTAGTTTAGTATTCATTTGCTCTTCTGTTTGACATAATCCATAAAAAGTCATATCTACAGTTTGTCTCTCTAGCTTCTCTATCCGTTTTCTTTCTGTCTCCACTTTTTTACGGAATTCTTTGAATTGTTTTTCCAATCTTTTTGCTTTTATTTGTTCTTCCCTTTGTTTAAACTTTAATTTCTCTATTTTAACTTCTTTTCGACATTCTCTTATTAATTTACTAGGATTATTTTGCTGTTGAAGCCATTCTCCAGTTTTGTTGAGACTGAATGTGATGGGTGAATCAATCACTAGTGTTGTCACATTAGGTTTTGATGTTAAAATGTTATCGACATATGAAAAAACTCTTTCTGGAAATTTGTTGTGCTTGTCGGTACTAATTGTTTCAGCTTCATTAATTTTAATATGTTGTCCTCATGGCAAATGATCCCAATATTGTTTCTGAATAAGTTTTGCTAATGCAGGAAGTAGAGTAGATAAGATGACTATTACATGACAATCAATCTCAGCCTTCTCTATAAGTCCTTTATGAACCATGTTGTTTTTCACAGACATGTCAAACAGTAACATGTTGCCCTCAATAAGGTCATCTAAATTTAAGGTACAGTCTTGAAGGTATTACAGTAATTCTAGATACTTATTGTTCATTTCTGCTATTGAAAAATCTTTGTCTTCCAAAACATGCCAAAGTGGTGTTGTAATATATTTGGCCTTGAGACCGGCAATAAAAAATGGTTGCTTAAGATCAAACAGAACTGATACCAACAGTGAATTCAAATTTGGTGCTTTATCTAAAAAATTCTAACATGTGTTTTGAAAATAGTATATTCAACATGCATTAGAAAATAATATATTAAAGCAATTTCTGTTTTAAAAAGTCAGATATAAAGGTCATAAAATGTCCATGGCAACAGCGTTTTGATTGCTTCGCCTAGCAAAGGCTTTACAAGCTGTCATAATCAAATGTATTGTACCTGGTTGACCATGCTTTTCAAAACTTATATTCAAATATAGACTTTTGTGACTCATCTGCCATATGGACAAGTGTGTGTAAACCACAGAAAAATTTTTTCATGCAAGAGAGTTACTGCTTTTCATCTTCACACATATCATTATAGTTCTGTATTACCTGAGGGAGAATTTCCTCTCTATATTGGGCAAGCAGTTCATTAAACTTAGTTTCTGTTGCAGTCCAATCGCTCATAGTGTTCTTGACGTTAGTTAAAATCTTATTGCCAGCTGAATTATTTTGAGAAATATCATCTATGTCTTTCAAAATATCTTGAAAAGTTATAAGAGTGTCTTTGCTTGACTTGGTTGCCATTTCTATTAAACCTAGCAATGTATAATTTCCTTCAATATCTCTAGTGCCAATAGCACCCCATTTATGTCCAAACTTGGATGCATTGTCTGTGCAATGTTGTATTTTCATTATTTGCAGTGTTAGCAATTTGTCTTTTTGAAAGTAAACCATGTTCAATAGACCAAGTGTGAATGGTAACTATTGATGGTAATTTATTACGTACTTAGTTGAATAATTTTAAAACTGATCTGATCACTGGATTAATTTCATCATGAACAAAATTTTGATCTAATAGTGAATAAAAACACCTGTGTAGATTCAAGTCATATGATCTGCTTTGTTCATTACAAAAATTCAACTTGATCAATTTTTAGCAAGTTATTCACCTGCATTTGAAGGTTTTTAATTTCTTCTTGCTTGTTAATTATATGTTGCTGGTTTTGTCTTTTTTCATTTTATAATTGCTCAATTCTTACATTTAATTTATCAACCTGTTCTTGAGTGTACTCTTTTCCATCATTGTCTTATCTTAAACACTTTCCACGCCAATAATTTTCTCTCATTGTAACCCTTTTCAATTCTTTTTTATTTCCATTGAGAGCATTTACAATTTACTATGTTAAAAATGATTATTGTTTTTAAGTTTTTTATGCTAGTGATTGAATATTATTCTATATTTTTGCTTCATTGTTAAAATGATATTGTCTATTACATGTTATAATGTCATCATAATGTATACACTGATATCTTTTAGCAGGTTATACCTTTCCCATGTAATATTTGTAATTTTGTAATTCAAGATTTCATACCCTTCGTATTCGGAGATGTTGTACACATATTAGGACGTCCGAAGAGTAAATGTTTATAGAACAGGTCAGAACAAAGATCTATTAATTATTAATGTATTAAATCTTTAAATTGATAAAATAGGACTCATTTTATCGATAATATTATTTTTTATGATTTTGAGGTAATTTTTTGTCAGTAGGTTAGATTTTTTTACCTTACTTGTTTTTCATCTAAGTATTTTTGCTTCTTTTTTGCATTAATTTGTTTAAATACATAAGCACATATTGTATATATGGTTAGGAGTTTTTACTTTACTTATTTTTTACTATTAGTTCATGATTGGTCTTAGAATTCTCTTAATTCTTGTTTTGTTATTCGTTTCTTTTTGCTTTTTGCTAATTTTTTGCCGATATGTTGTAGTTTTTTTATTAGGACATTTTTAGTAGGTTAGAGTTTTTCTTGTACTTGTTTTCTTTACTTTTTTGCATTTATATGGTTAGATTTTTATATGCAATTTTTTTCAATAGGGTAGGATTTTTTTACTTAACTAGTTTTTTGGTAGGTTGACCCTAAGACTATGTCAGAATGAAGATGGATCTTCAGTTGTCTCGGTTGGGGACTATCCCTTCATTCTTATTTTTGACTATTAGTTCATGATGGGTCTTCAGTTCTCTTAATGCTCAATTTATTTTTATTTTCATCTTTCATTTTTTTACTAGGTATTTTTGCTCCATTTTTTGCTTTGTTAGGATTTTTTTCATTAGCTTGTTTTTTTTTATAAGGCTGACCCTAAGACTATGTCAGAATGAAGATGGATCACAATTTGTCTCGGTTGGGGACTATCCCTTCATTCTTATTTTTGACTATTAGTTCATGATGGGTCTTCAGTTCTCTTAAGGCTCAATTTAAGGTTTTTCATCTTTCATTTTTTAGTAAGTATTTTTGCTCCTTTTTTTTTTGCTTTGTTAGGATTTTTTTAGTTAGCTTTTTTTTATTAGGCTGACCCTAAGACTATGTCAGAATGAAGATGGATCACAATTTGTCTCGGTTGGGGACTATCCCTTCATTCTTATTTTTGACTATTAGTTCATGATGGGTCTTCAGTTCTCTTAAGGCTCAATTTAAGGTTTTTCATCTTTCATTTTTTAGTAAGTATTTTTGCTCCTTTTTTTTTTTGCTTTGCTAGGATTTTTTTAGTTAGCTTTTTTTTATTAGGCTGACCCTAAGACTATGTCAGAATGAAGATGGATCACAATTTGTCTCGGTTGGGGACTATCCCTTCATTCTTATTTTTGACTATTAGTTCATGATGGGTCTTAAAATTCTCTTAATGCTCATTTATTTTTTTCATTTATTTTTTATTTTATTTTTTTGTTAATTTTCATTATTTCTCCTTTTTTGTTGTTGTTATTTTGTTGAATTTTTTATCAATTTATTTTTCGTCTTTTTTATTAATTTTGCTTCATTTTTTTACTGAAGTTTGTTAGATTTTTTAATAGGCACTCTGTCTATAGGTTCTCTTAATGATCAATTTTTATTTTTCAAATTTTATTTTTCTCGAATTACCAGAAGACAAGTAAAGTAAAAAATCCTAACCTAATATAAAATATGTGCATATGTATTTAAACAAATTAAGGCAAAAAAGAAGCAAAAATACTTAGATGAAAAACAAGTAAGGTAAAAAAATCTAACCTACTGACAAAAAATTAATCAAAATCATAGAAAAATAATATTATCGATAAGATGAGTCCTATTTTATCAATTTATAGATTAAATACATTAATAATTAATAGATCTTTGTCCTGACCTGTTCTATAAACATTTACTCTTCGGACGTCCTAATATGTGTACAACATCTCCGAATACGAAGGGTATGAAATCTTGAATTACAAAATTACAAATATTACATGGGAAAGGTATAACCTGCTAAAAGATATCAGTGTATACATTATGATGACATTATAACATGTAATAGACAATATCATTGTAACAATGAAGCAAAAATATAGAATAATATTCAATCACTAGCATAAAAAAGTTAAAAACAATAATCATTTTTAACATAGTAAATTGTAAATGCTCTCAATGGAAATAAAAAAGAATTGAAAAGGGTTACAATGAGAGAAAATTATTGGCGTGGAAAGTGTTTAAGATAAGACAAAGATGAAAAAGAGTACACTCAAGAACAGGTTAATAAATTAAATGTAAGAATTGAGCAATTACAAAATGAAAATAGACAAAAACAGCAACATATAATTATCATGCAAGAAGAAATTAAAAACCTTCAAATGCAGGTGAATAACTTGCTAAAAATTGGTCAAGCTGAATTTTATAATGAACAAAGTAGAACATATGACTTGAATCCACACAAGTGTGTTTAGTCACTATTAGTTCATGATGGGTCCTCAGTTCTCTTAGTGCTCAATTTAAGGTTTTTCATCTTTCATTTTATAGTAGGTATTTTTGTAGATAATTATCTAAGTATCATTGCTCCTTTTTTGCATTGATTAAGTAAGTTCAATTTTTTGTATGCATATATTTTATATTAGGTTAGGATTTTTTTACTTTACTTGCTTTTTGGTAGGGTGACCCTAAGACTGTCAGAATGAAGGTAATACAGAAAGATGTGATTGTCTTTCAATAATAATTTATTGTCCCTGTATGATGCATAAACCCCATTGCTAAGTATTCTTCAAGCCAAAACACAAAAGGTATAATGATTGTTTCTTTCTTTGTTGCTGTATAACAAATTGACCCCCCAAAAGGTATTCCATCATCCCAAAACACAATAAGTAATATGATTGTTTCTTTCTTTGTTGCTGTATGACAAATAAGTTCCCCCAAAAGGTATTCCAACATTCCAAAACACAATATTAAAGTAATATGATTGTTTCTTTCTTTGTCGCTGTATGAAAAATAAGTTCCCCAAAAAGGTATTCCAACATTCCAAAACACAATATTAAAGTAATATGATTGTTTCTTTCTGTATCGCTGTATGACAAATAAGTTCCCAAAAAAAGTATTCCAACATTCCATAACAGGATAAGTAGTATGATTGTTTCTTTCTTTGTCGCTTTATGACAAATAAACCCAAAAAAGTATTCCATCATTCCAAAACACAAAAAGTAATGTGATTGTTTCTTTCTTTGTCACTGTATGACAAAAAAAACAAAAAAGTATTCTATCATCCCAAAACACAATGTGTAATTATGATTGTTTCTTTCTTTGTTGCAGCTGCCCGGCTAGCTCAGTTGGTAGTACGAAAGTCTACTGATCGAGGGTCATGAGTTTGATTCTTGGGCGGGGCATATTTTCGCGGAGCTTGGTCATGAAATTGTTTCCATGGCCATTCTCCCTCCTACCAATGATTTTTAACTATGTAGGGCAGTTGTCAGTCACTGATGTAAGTCTGCACTTTATCAGAGATTTAGCTTTCCAGGAGGAGTGATTAGGTTGACTGACCGCCTTGATATAACCTATACAATGTGTTGCTACAACATTAAACCCAACAAACAAACAAACAAACTTTCTGTGTCCCTGTATGACAAATAACCCCCAAAAAAGTATTCCATCATGCCAAAGCACAATAAGTAATGTGATTGTTTCTTTCTTTGTCTATGTATGACATATAAACCCCAAAAAAGGATTCTATCATCCCAAAACACTTTAAGAAATTAAGTGATTGTTTGTTTCTTTCTTTGTCACTATATGACACATTAACGATCACTATTTTATCATTACAAAGCACTATATATAATGTAAGTGCTTCTCTTTTTGTCGCTGTATGACACATTTTAGCCAATATGTAGTATTCTGTCTCTCAAAACTCTAAAAAAATTAGGGGTGCAACGATTCTATACATCGAAAATCAATTGTGAGGGTTTCGATTTGATTTGGAACTCGCAATTTTCGATTTGATATTGACCTTCAAACTTGTCCATAAAAGTTATGAGGATTTATAACTTTTAACATCAATGACAAACCAGTGATGAACAAATCAGTATGAAAATAAGGGCTGCCCCGATAAACTGGTATACCGGTATATTGCAATACACAGCTGCGACAATATGTGCAGCAGTACAAATTTAATGTACCCATATTTGGCGATATTTTATTTAATTGGAAAAGTCTTCACTTCGTGAAATGAAAGTTGCTAAACATCAGTTTTTTCATTGCTTATTCAATCTTATCTTAAGTTACAAGAATTTAACCGATTGGGGCATGTTAGATTGGTTGAACGGAACTATTGCAAAACATGTCATAGAATCAAATACTTCGGGACATGAATTTGTGAACCTAGCATGACGTACAGGAGCTTGATTGCTAGTACGTTCTGCAGCTAAATGGGTGATAGTTTCCTTCAATTTTAGCATTTTTTATATGCAAAACACGTATCACAGTCCTAAATGACCGTGCAGACTTTAAGACAATAGATTCTATCAGTAGGTACATGTAAGAATTGCAATGTTTCTGTTAAATACAGCGAATCTAAAAACCCACAATATATCGTGGTAATTATCGAGACACAGTGCTAGCATATTGCAATATATCACATAACACTTCCGGCGTATAGTGACAGCACGAATGAAAATTTATTTATTTTTTGGCTGTATAACACATAAACCCAATAGGTCAGTATTCTTTTACCCACAACACTAATCATTAGATAAAATTCCATCTGATAAAAACCCAATCTGAAATTTTCTGCTCGCATACTCGCTAATTTAGATCTGGCCTTTTTGAAGAGAAGGTCACATTCAGAAGACAATTCTCATCATAATATTCATGACGAAATTGTCATGATAGGTAACTTGTTTACATCGCCTATGTCTTGCAATTTGAAATAAGCCGCCCTGTCCCAGACTGTGAATAATACTGCTGTTAAATTAGCATGCAAAACTTGGTCTAAAAAAGAAATTATGAAATCAAAATTTTATTAATAGTGTTTTGTCTAGATGAAATCTACGCATTGATTGGTCGAAACAAAGTTCATCTCGACATGACCTTCCATGGAGAAAGTAGAGATCCTATATGACAACGCTCTACAGGATGCTCTACAGGATATCTGTTTATGGAGATTGGATAAAATTGTACAATCTGGCAACCATTGATGTATCCTGTTCAGCAACTGGGACATACTTAGCATGTAACTTAAACATGTAATAACAATTCTTTTAAAGTGTTTCAATTGTTTTTATTTTCATGGTATACATGTGTCTTCACAAGTGACCAGTATATATAAATGGGATAAGAACAAAGATGATGAAGAAATAAAAAAGACAATGATTTTAAAGTTGATGAACATAATTGAGTCAATTACATGTACAGCTATTGTTGTTTACCATGGTGTGTCATATACATGAACATCAAAGAACCAATAATATAGTAAGTATAAAGTCATTTTATTATTCAAGCATGTTTGGCTAGCTCTGTCAGTAGCCCACAAGTCTTATGATCAAGGGGGTCTTGGGTTGGTTTTCCAGTTGAGGCATACTTTGTTGGAGCTTGGTCATGAAAAAATTCTAAGGCCATTCTTCTTCCTACCACTGATTCTAAACCATGTAGGGTAGTTGTCAGTCACTGACCAATGTATGTGCCTAATGACTGGTAAATGGCTTTATCCAGAGATTGAGCCTTTCCTGTAATAGTTAGTAGGTGTACTGACCCCTTTAGTATGACCTATACAGTGTGAGACATATCTCGAGTATAAAATGCATGCATAGAAAACATATTTCCTACTACATGGTGACAGCCACCCGGCTAGCTCAGTTGGTAGCACACAAGTCTACCGATCGAGGGGTCATGGGTTCGATCCCCTGGGCTGGGCATGCTTTCGTTGAGCTTGGTCATGAAATTATTTCTATGGCTATTCTCCTTCCTACCGATGATTTTAATTATGTAGGGCAGTTGTCAGTCACTGACGATGCGCTTAGTAGTTTCCAGGAGGAGTGAGTAGGTTGACTGACCGCCGTTATATGACCTTTACAATGTGTTGCTACGCTGTTAAACCCAACAAAAACAAAACAAAAAAACATGGTGACAGTATCATGTTCAATATTTATACAGATCTGCAGAAACATTGGACTGTCAGTATAATGTATTAGATGGTATATACATGTATAACAGATACTGACATCAGTACCAAGTACCTGAGTACATGTATACAATCATATTTCTTGGTTCAGGGTATGCTAATGTCAGTACTTTACCAAAATGAGCCTTTTTTTTATTGTGACTGATATTTACAGAAGTGATGAAATTTAGATACATGTAGTTCTTTACCCTAAAAATACTAAGCCTGAATTTCAAACAAATTAAATGATTTACAAACAAGGTAATCAAGATTAATTTTGGCAAATTGACAATGAAAAGTAAGGGTAAAATTCAAGTAATCCAACTAATTGGACCTACCAATTTGAAGAGTATACAAAGTATACAAGTATCAAAATACACTTGTCCAGAGGTTCAATTCTCAAAAAGAAATATATTAAACTTTGATGTAAAATGCATATTATAAGTAATAATAAATAATTGAATGAAATAGATCAATGCTGAATATCATTGAAACATTTTCAGTACTATGTATTGTTTGTTTGTTTTGTTGGGTTTATGCCGTAGCAACACATTGTATAGGTTATACAATGGCAGTCAGTCAACCTACTCACTATTCTTTGAAAGGCTATATCTCAGGATTTAGCTGTCAACCAACTCTTAAGCACATACTTTAGTCAGTGACTGACAACTGCCCTACATAATTAAGAATCATTGGTAGGAGGGAGATGACTGACAACTGCCCTACATAATTAAGAATCATTGGTAGGAGGGAGATGACTGACAACTGCCCTACATAATTAAGAATCATTGGTAGGAGGGAGATGACTGACAACTGCCCTACATAATTAAGAATCATTGGTAGGAGGGAGATGACTTACAACTGCCCTACATAATTAAGAATCATTGGTAGGAGGGAGATGACTGACAACTGCCCTACATAATCAAGAATCATTGGTAGGAGGGAGAATAGCTGCAGAAATAATTTCATGACCAAGCTAATTACAGCTAAAAATTGTAACTTGTCTGTATATATGTGGGCTTTAAATATTTCCTATTTCCTTGTCTGCAGACATTAATGTACAGACAAGTCAGGCAAACAAATTCCACACCCTTGCATAATGGGTCATTCCATCTCAAATCAACCAATGCTTCCCTGGTCACCTTCTCAGTTATGCTTAAAACTTTTAACATGTATTTGTACATCCAATTCATGGACAAAAATGAAAGACGAGGGGGGGTTATAATTAATGCAAGTAAGGCACATAATCCCGAAAACCTTGTGTGTTTTCATTTTGACACTCCATGTAAACAAAATTCTATCTATCTCCTAAATGAATGCAAAATTTTACTCTTGTAATTAGTACTAATTACTTCTATTACTGAAAACAGTCAGTTTAAACAGACTTAAAAATCGAAAAATCTTAAATTTGTCATAAAATCTTCCAAATTTTAACATTTATATTTTCATAACCATTTCTGTCTCTCTTCCTTTACTGTCCTAACCTCTAGCGGGGACGTAGACAGGTGCTTGTCGAACCGCAAAAGTATATAAATAAGAGCTATGAAATAAAGTAAAAGAAAAGGTAAAATAAGGATAAAATAGGTTTGTTTAAAAAAAAAGTAAAATAGAAAAATAAAATAAAAGTAGTGACAGTAGATTTAGGGTGACAGCAGCTCTGAACATAACCACAGATGATAAAATAGGAACATGTGCTGGTAGATTGTTCCAGTGGTATATAGTCCTAGGAAAATATGAGAATTTTATATATTAAGGTACATTTTGAAGTTGGTTATGTCCGGGGTGTGACTGTATATGCTTGGAATAGACTTAGAAGTCCTCATATTATTTTATGGAAATAACATTTGAATATTTATTTGCATCATATACCAATATTTCAACAAAAATTAAATTTTACTTTAACTTCAAACATTTATTTGTTGGTTACCTCAGTGCTCAAGTCATCATTGGTGACTGTATTAAACTGAATGTCTCAGGGCCCATATTCTTTTAGCAGGATGTCCACAGACTCTGGAAAACAGGGAAAATGCCCCAAAAAAATTCCCTGCATGGAAAAATCAGGGAATTTTATAATTTGCATAAAAATCAGGGAACTGTTGTTAAGGATACATTTTGACAAACCTGATGACAGATAAGTGAAAAAAGTGACTCTTTTCAAATGTTCTGAAAAATGCATTATTAGAATGTACATGTACTTCATCCATCACTTATTAAGGTTAATAAGTCACAAGTTATTTATAAAACAGGACTGGAAACACTAGGAACAATAGATTTATCACGTGATATGTACATTATTTCTTATATTTAAATTGGATGTCTTTTAAGTACAAAAATTCACATCGGGGAGCATTTACTCTAATTAGTAAATTTACAATGAAAATGATCAACTGTTAAGGCATGGCTATCATTCTAAAGTTCATGGTATTTTAGTCAAAATGTAACTAATGATATGCCTTACGAGTTAAGAATGCTTCCAATCAAAGTTTTAAACAGAATGTATGCAACCAATTTATGGAGTAGCCTTTAATTAGCATTTTCCATGTATATACATATTTATTGGATGATATAGGGGGATTTATCCTTACAATCATATCATAGAATGACTATGTAGTCAAAATATTCATATCAACTTTTTTATTTACAAGAAAAGTTCAATAAATAGTGAATAAATACAAAGTGTTTAAGGTTTAGCTATACATGGATATTTTATACATAATTTATAGTTCAAGTATGCCCTGCAATGATCAGGGAATAAAACTATTACGTCAGGGAAAAATCAGGGAATTATCAGGGAATTTCATTTTAGAATTTAGTTATGTTTAAGTGTTTAAATGCTTATTATTTTTTATTTACATGGAAGCTTCTTTCTAGAATTAAAACAGTTTTAGATATTAACATTAAGCATATACGAGTATAAGTATAAGTACATGTAGTAGAAATTTAATACCTTTTTTCGCTTCTACTTTAGTCTGCTAGTAGATGTTTCTGTTAGCAAATACAATTCATAGTTAACTAATTAATCTTTTTATATTTAATTTGCAAATTTATTTTAATTATACAACTCGTCACTTCACAATATTACAACAGAACATTTGGTGTAATTTAGACATTAATCAACAATTAAAACAATTATATGACATTCGATACGTTCTACAATTTTATATGGAGGTAATTTGAATTGATTTTTAGTATGCATGAAAGAAACATAAAACCAATGTTACAATATTCTTGAACAATGTACATGCACTCCTTATGTCTTAGTAACAAGTTATAGTTATCTCCCTTTGTGTTAGTACAGTGAAACTATTTATCTGTGATCAAACAAAAAAACATAAAAGTTTTATTACTTTTTACCAAGTGTTCAGTACAGGAAATCTCACTAAAACATTTTATCATGTAGGCCCACAAATGACATTATCTTAAGAGTCCTGATAGCATCTGAAATGTTCCTGTAAAGAATGACTCTCTGTAATACCTAGAGTTAATTTGTGTCCCAATTACAGATAACTATATCTTTTCATGTGCTCAGAAGTCCAGTGAAGACAACTTTTTTGCACCCTAGACATAAATTCAAGGTGGACATATTTAATTTCTAGGTTGTGACATGTCTTGATCTTAGAACCATAAAAATTAAAAGTTGAGAGAAGCTATTTTTCCCTATTATTAAAAGCCAAGTTTAAACTTTGTCAAGAAAACGGTCCACTGTACTTCATTGTAGGCCAGTTTCTCTTCATACAGTGTTAGGGTGGCATAGGGGGATCTAGGGGGGTTCTGGGGGTCCAGACCTCCTGGAATTTCCAAAATGTACCGGTCCATTAGTGTATTTTCTGACTGTAAGTCATTTTTTAGTAGTATGAAGCATTTTTCTCAGTGCTTAACATGTATTTAATGGTTATGTGTTTACTTATATTAATATGTTACTTTATTCTGCAAAATGTGAATAATGTGGTTGTGGTTCGAATGTTGGGACCCCCCCCTAGAAAAAGTCTGGACCCCACTTACCCACGGGTTTAGAATAGTACAGCCCTGCACTGGAGAGTGTGTCCACCAAAACTGGTTAAGTAAGACTCGCAAAATTATTTTTCGTTCATGATTGACAGCAATCTTATAGAGATTTTACGGTAATGATTGAAATATATTTTCCCCAAGAACCAGATTTAAACATTATGAATGTCTAAATTAAAATACAGGCCTGCTATATTTCAGACCTGGACCTGATTTCAGGGTTTTGATTTCATCTGTTGTCTTCTTTTTGTTTTACAGTAAAACTTGGATATAACATACTTGCTGGGCCAAAGAAAAAAGGTATGCTATAACCGAGGTATGTTATATCCATATACTAGCATACTAAGTATGTTATATACAAAATATGAAAATTGGGCCTGGAAAAATGGTATGTTATAACCGCGTGTATGTTATAACCGATTATGTTATAAACAAGTTCTACTGTAGTTAACATCTTAAAGAGGGACATTTCAGACTTGGGGAAATGTGGTCAATGGCCGGCCTGAAATAGTACTGGTATTTATAAAAAAAAGGTTCAATGTGTCTTGATCAAGAAAAAAATATAATACAGTAAAACCTCAATATCTGAATCACCGGAGGCTTTTTTGAATAAAATCAAGTAATTTATGATCTAAAGAAAATACTGAAAAGTAATTAGCTTATAAATATGTAATCATGTATTAATTAAGGTTTTAATATGATGTTGATTCTGGCAGTTTTATCATAATGAATTAGGTGTCAGTGAAGAGAATGTGCATTAAATATTTAAAGGTGAAGAATTTATTTATCTAAAAAAATGTTTTTGAAAACATCAAATTTACAAAAGATCCAGGGTAGCATATTATCTAAAATCTTACGATAATTTAACAATACAATATAGAAGGGTTTAGGATTAAAATCAGTCGTGAGACGCTTGATAATACCAGCCACAGAATCTTTGTATCCCTAATTAACAAATCATTTCTTAATTAAATTTGGAATCATTTTAGTTAATGCACTTGGCTTTCAGTGTAAAACATGTTCAAATTATCTACAAGAACTGAAAATTTATATCACGTTAAAGTGCCTTACAACTCAATGGAGAAGTAATACAATTACATGATAAAATATTAAATCCATGCATAACATGAGGGATATTATGATTTTTTAAGCCCATACTATAATTTCTTTTAAATGATTATCAATTTTTCAGAAAGGACAGGAAATCTAATGGTGGAGGCGTAGTACTCTATGTCAAAAATAATGTTTCATGTATTCGTCGTGTTGATCTAGAAAGTGAAACCACAGAAATTATTTTGTTAGAAATTCGCCTTGTTAATCAAAAACCATTTATTCTAGGCTATGTGTATAGGCCACCATCTGCTTTAAAATCTTGGACGGAAGACTATGAACTGACTCTAGAAAAAATCACTAGTGAGAATAAAGAAACAATTATTATGGGTGACTTTAACATTAACCTATTGTGCAAATTATCAGAAAGCTGGAAAACAATGAACAATCTATTTAACTTTACTCAGTTAGTTGAGAGTGCAACAAGAGTTACTAGTACATCAGCTACATTAATTGATCATGTCTATTCAAATGATCCTTGTTTTATTCAAAATGTATGCGTTCCACCACTTTCATTAAGTGATCATTTTCCTGTCTGTTTCACTAGGAAAACATCTTCTAAGTCAGATGGTCCCATGCATAAACTAATAAATTTTAGGAGTACAAAACATTTCAATGAAGAACTATTTTTACAAGATTTACAATCTAAACCATGGAATACCATTGATATTTTTGATGATCCAAATGGTGCTCTTGATTACTTCATCCAACTTTTCACTGAAACGCTTGATAATCATGCACCAATGAAATCAAAGCGTGTCAAGTACTCTAATCAACCTGAATGGTATACTAATGAAATTAAAACAGATATAAAACAAAGAGATAGATATAAAGCATGTGGAGATGATACAAACTACAAAATATTTCGTAACAGAGTTCGTAATAAAATAAGAAAGTCTAAAAAACAAATTGTTTCTGAATCAATCCGTAAAAATGAAAAACAAAACCCATCAAAACTATGGAAAACTTTGAAAGATTTAACTGGTAACTCTTCAAAAGCACAGTCTAATTTTATTAATGATGACCAAGGTAACCCTATTTTAGACCAAAAACAAATGGCTGATACATTTAATGATTTCTTTATCAATATTTTTCAGTCATTCCAAAGTCATACATTTAACAACAATGATTTTGCTATCTTAAATAGTAATTCTAATCTCAATGCTGGTCAAGTAGAATTTGAAATTCCTTTACTACAGGAGAGTTTTGTAGAAAAACAACTTTTGAATATTGACCCCAAAAAATCTACTGGACTAGATGGTCTGAGCCCAAAATTCTTAAAATCTTCAGCTAAAGTAATTTCAAAATCCATATCAAAAATTCTGAACTTAAGTAATTAAAGTATTACTAGAAATATTTTCCCCAAACAGTTCAAAATAGCAAAAGTAATCCCTATTCACAAAAAAGGAGCTACTAGTGATAAAAATAATTACAGGCCCATCTCAATACATCCTGTCTTATCAAAAATTATTGAAAGACATGTAGCTAACCATATAACAAAATATCTAGAAGAGCATAAATTACTGTATGAAAACCAATCAGGATTTAGAACTAATCATTCTTGTGAAACAGCACTAATATCAATTGTTGATAGATGGATAGGTGCTATAAATGATCATCAGTATGTAGGCACTGTATTTCTAGACTTATCAAAAGCATTTGATTTAGTTAATCATTCAATTCTAATTAAAAAACTTGAATCCTTTAATTTTAGTACCAGGACACTACAATGGTTTAAATCTTACTTGTCAAATAGATATCAAAAAGTTTGTGTATCTGGTAAACTCTCAGAACCAGGTAATATAACATCTGGAGTTCCTCAAGGGTCAGTCCTTGGACCTTTACTTTTTATCATGTACATAAATGACATGCCAAATGAATTAAAAAATATTTTTACTGATATGTTTGCAGACGACACAACACTTACAGCTGTTGGTAAATCACATGATGAAGTTCAAAATGAACTTCAAACCAACATTGATAAAATATTCAAATGGTGTCAAAATAACTCTATGGCATTAAATCCAACAAAGACTAAGTCAATGATTATTTCTGCATCCAACAAAAAGTGTTCAAATAACATTTTATCCTTAAATCTAGGGCAAGATACAATTGAGTCTTCAATTTGTGAGCGTCTTTTAGGGTGTACAGGTAGATAATAATCTTACTTGGAAAAATCAAATTAATTCTGTGATAAAAAAATGCAACAGCAAATTATATCTTCTGCAAAGAATCAAACAATTCATTAGTATACCTATAAGAAAACTGTTTTACAATGCATATATATACTTCCCCATTTAGAATACTGTTGTTCTGTATGGGGAAACTGTAATGATAATCTAATGGAAATTCTCATTGAATTTCAAAAACGGGCAGCCAGAATTATCCTGGAAAAAGATTACAACACCCCTTCACAAGAACTTTTTTCCACATTAAAATGGATGAACTTCCGAGAAAGAGTTGATTATAAAAAATCAATAATCATGTACAAATCAATAAACAATTTATGTCCTCAATATTTAAGTGAAAAATTAATTAAAAATAATACAGAATGTACCCGTCATTTAAGGTCTTCAGATAATAATCAACTGCTTTATGTACCAAAGCCTAGGCTGGAATTTACAAAAAAATCTCTTAATTACTCAGGTCCCAAATTATGGAATGCATTACCATATGAGGTACAATCAGCTAGAAATTTACATTCTTTCAAACATAAATATACTTTGTGGTGGAATACTATGTAACTTAAATGATCATTGAGCTCTTATTGTTTTCCTCATTTCCTATTTATCTCATTGTATATATTTTATAAATGTTTTATTTCAGTGTTTATCATGATTGCTGTACATAATATGTAAATATGTTTTTGTTAAGAGGCTCACAGGGAAGATTGGGCCCTGCCTAACTGTGTTGCCTCTATAAATAAAGTCTTTATTATTATTATTATTATTATTACTGTAATAACCCCAATGGTTACTTGTAGTTCAATACCTTTTTAGCACTGAAGATTTCACGATGAAACTATTTATTATTCTAGAAAGAAGCTTTGAGATAACAAAAATATCTATGTACATGTAAATTAAAAAAGTTTTTGCTTGCAAATATCTTATCATTACTAAAAGAATATGGGCCCTGAGAGATTCAGTTTAATACAGTCACCAATGATGACTTGAGCACCGAGGTAACCAACAAAATAGTTTTTTAAAGTTAAAGTAAAGTTTATTTTTTGTTGAAATATTGATATATATTATGATGCAAATGAATATTCAAATGTTATTTCCATACTTAATATGAGGACTTTTAAGTATATTCCAAGCATATACAGTCACAGCCCGGACCATAATAACTTCAAAATACACAGTAATAGCCCCCGAGAACTGAAAATTTAACACCTCTTAAATTACGTCAAACTCCATGGAGAAGCTCATTAACAAAACAAATTTTTGATTAAATCATCTTAACATGTGGTTGAATTTATGTAGATTGTGAATTCTGGAAAGGAGATTTTTTATTCGAATTTGCTTTGAAATAATCTTACAAGATGTAAATAAATGTAAATATAAATTTAAGCTCTAAATATGTAATGGCTTTGAAAAAATAATGTTCAAATTTGGCAAATTTTGTGACAAATTTAAGATTTTTCAATTTTTGGAGGTCTATTGACTAAAAAGTAATAATTTTACACTTGATTAAGTACCATTTTTGTACTCTACAGGTAAAAGTAAATACTTCACTTTCAGAAGTATAGAAATAATACTTGAAGAGATATAAGTGTCTAAACATGGCCTCAGGACGAAATTCAGAAATTGCAAAATTACCCCCCTTAACTTTAAAAGCCAATTTTTTTCCAAAGTACTGAAAATACTGACTAAATATTTCTTTTTTGTTCACGAATTGGATGTACAAATACATGTTGAAGGTTTCAAGCATATCTGAGAGGGTGACCGGAGAAAATTTCCTAAAATTGGTTGATTTGAGATGGAATGACCCTTAAGTGAAAATGTCATTTTTCTGAGTTCATCAGTTGTCGAATATTCTGTTTCTTACGTGCTTAGTTTTGTGTATCATTAGATGACTTTTTTAACCCGGTTTGATAGCCCAGTTGGTAGTGTGCTGGGATTTGGAATCTCGTGTCCCAAAGGGAGTGCAGGTTTGAATCCCACACGGTGAGGTTATACCCTTCAATTAAAATTTGACAACTATTTTCCTTCATCAATAAGGTACTTGGAGAGGTTTCTAGACTTGTATAAGGGTAGGTGAGTACAGGTTTAGACAAGGGTCCAGGAAAGCTAAGTTAGGTGCGCTGGATGCTGACCAAAAAGTGTTGGCTTAGCAAAAAAAGATGATTTTTCCACAAATTCTTGTCTAAGGTGACATCATTTATCTTCTAAGATGACGTCATTAATGTTGAAAATATTAAATTGTAATTTCACTACAATGAAAATATAAAAATTACAAGTTATATTTTCATAGCGTATTTTATCCAATAATGCACGTTTCACCATAAAGCTTGAAATAATTTTTTTTACAGGACACAGTACAAAATTGTTGGCATCAAGATATGAGAGTACAGAGATTAATGATAGAATATTGAGTACATTGGTTTTATGTAGAGATATTCAAGCACTTCAATATTGTAACTTGTAAGTATACATTTGTATTTCAGGTTTATATTGTTAGCCTATGGCCACAACAAGTTTATCATATGTTCAATGAATTTTTCTGGAAAAGAATGGGGCGAGCGAGCAAAGAAAAAAATCTTAATTCAGTTGCTTTATATAGTGGTTTATGAACGAGCGAGGAAATAAATTTTTTGTGTGTAAAAATCGTCGAAATTAAGGTGCCAGCGAGCGAATCCATAGAACTTCTTGTAGCCTAATGTAAAATTTTATTGAACTGCCAGTGATGCTTACAGTGACCTTGCTGGTTTAAATCAGATTGAGCGAAGAACTTTTTAAGCATTATTTTGTTCCAATCCCATTTTTAGAATGTTTAAATGTATTAACTATTATATATTTGTGTTATATACCTTTTTGAAAAATAAATATGTTTATGTTTAAATTAATTAATTGTGTGTACGGAAGTACTGTATTGAGTATTAAAATCTGTGGGGTTAATGTTAGAGGTTAAATTGTTGGTTTATTAAAAATTAGGAAGAGTAGGTGAGTACTGGTTGTAAACAAGGGATCAGAAAAGCTAGGTTAGATGTGCTGGTTGATGTTAAATATACCTATAGTTCTATTTTATTAACCTGTCACAACTTAAATAATTGCACAGTCACCGAATCTTGTTATTTTTATCTCATTTTGAACTTGTTGTTTACCTGATATTCAAAATCATGACATTTGTAGTTTGTTAATCAATAATAACTATGGACCAGTGGCTAGATCAATGGTTATAAAGAAGTTGAATAATAACGCATTCAGAGACCATTTAGTTATTCTAGTTGTGACAGGTTAATAAAACTGAACTATAATTGTGTTGACAGGGCATTAAACCCATTATAAAAATAATTTGGACTAAATCAACCATTTAGTGAAGAAACTATGGATGTATTGTTTTTGGAGTAATGCATCTTTCTTACATAAAAATAGCAAAATTTGAGGTTATTTGTTCTAAATTAAATGTCTTTATGTCTTTTTAGATATTATAATAAAAGTTTGCATACTTATTCATCGATGCTACTTATACAGGTCTATAAAGGGACATAACTCTGAATGCATTATATTTGTAGTTCTGCTCCTTTCAATATTCAAAGATATGACTGATGTGATTATTGTATATATAGTTATTTCCCTTGAAAATTTAAGTCTTGTTATCAAAGCCTTGCCATTAACAAAGCACTGGAAGAGTTTAGCACACTTGTTTTGAACTGCTTTTGTTTTTGGAGTTCTGTTCCTTTTATACTTAAACATTAGATTTTTAAAAGTGGGATAATTTTTGTACTTATCAAGATATTTGCAATGAAATTTGGTATGCTTATTTATTGGTACTACGACTACATTACTATGAAAGGACATGATATAGGCCGGGTAATTATAGGTGTAATTTAAGAGTTTAGCCCCTTTTTCAGTTTAACATTTTAAGTTTAAGTATTTCAAAGTTTGTATTTAGTTATATTCAAGATGTTTGACTGAAAGTTAAGATTAAATCTAACTCGTCAGTACTTCATCTTCACTTCTACGAGGGGTCACAACTCTGAATCAATTATTAGTTATGCCCCTCTATTACCTCAAATGAGCACTGTTCAAAGTTTTCTTCTTTAATGCATGCATGCTTAACTTATTCCAGTAATTTTAAATGGGGTTTCCCCATGTTTAGTAGTGGACTGTGGCAAATCCTCATCAAAATTTGTTGCGGACGATTATTTTCGGTTATGTCCGCGCAAATAAAGGGATAATTACCACTGCAATTAATATACATGTAGTCCACATTACGCGTTAACAAACAGACAATAAGAAGCATGTGTATATCTTATCTGGTTTATGTAAGGTAAAAGTCCCTTGTAACGCTTCCATGAGTTGTATGCAGCCATATACTCTACCAAAACCCCATGTCTGAGAGCGCTATCGGCGCTTTGATTAATGGCAAGGTTTGAGTTGATTTTATACATGTAGTTAGATTTTTTTAATAACTAGACGACTTTATCTTGCATTTCAGGATGTTTTACAGTTGGATCATTGAAATGAGAGTTGAGGAACAAGCAGCATGAATTAATTGTCTTCATTGTTGACACTGTAAATAATCTAAGATGTTCACTATACAGCAAGAAGTGGAACAAATGCAGCAGTTGCATTTCAATATTAGTTTGGGTTTTAATGTATCTTGAATTTATGTTAGAATTCCCATAATACCAAATTATAATGTTTTGTTTTTATGATAACAGAAAATTTCTCAGGAAACTGGCATTTAATTCATTTTAGAATTTTAAATTACATTACTTATTATTTGCATGGACAAAACACAATTTACAATATTTAAATATCAAAGGGCGACAATAACTCACTTTCAGGAACATTCGGAACAACTCTACCTTTCATGAATGGCCGAGGAGTTCCGAATGTTTCATGAAAAGGGTTTATTAATAGTTGTGACGGAATTTTTTTTTTATCTAATCTATGCAAAATGGTAAATGGTGTAATAAATGAAAAATAACGTTTTATAATTTATCATTTACCATGGTTTTAAAAAAATATTAATACTTGTTAATTGTCATTAGGGGAATTTTACCTAGTATGTTTATCATATGATGTCAATAAAATACATAGTTGATAGTGGTGTTTACGTAGATCGATTTCACCACTGTGTTTGTTTTTCTTAAATATCCCTCCAAATATATCTGAGGCCACAACAAATTGATCATATGTTCTATGGATTCGCTCGCACCTTAATTTTGACGGTTTTTACAAAAAAATATTTTTATTTCCTCGCTCGCCCATAAAAATTTGGTCAAACCGCTATATAAAGCAAGTGAATAAAAACTTAAAATTTTTTTTTCTTTGCTCGCCCCATTTTTTTTTCAGAAAAATCCGTAGACACATGATCAACTTGTTGTGGCCTGAAGATCAGATTTGTCAGTATGACTTTAATTAAAGTCATTGTGTTTTTATCTATTGCAAAAAGTAGACAAGTACCCAAAGGTAACCGGATTACTGTTTTAATAGAAACTGGTAAGGAAAGCACTTACAAATCAAAAAGCCCATGTAAACTTTGTACCCAATTTCTGCCCTGTTACGAAACTTGGGGACGAACCGAAATTTTCTCAAAGGTTTGCCTCTGTAATTTTAGTACCAAATATAGAAGTTGGGTTTGAAAAGTCTGGGGACCAATCGGTGTTAAGTAAGATTAGTCCCAAAAATATTCGTACCAAACTTTCCGGTTACGAAGTGAGGACGAATCAAAACGTAAACAAAGATTAGTCCCTTATATTTTCGCATCCACAACTTTGTTTCGAATCAACTTGTACCCTGAGAAAAGTTTGGTACAAACATTTTTGGGATGAATATTTGTTTATGTATCCACACAACTTATCAAAATGTAAACAAAGATTTGCTCAAAATTTCAAAAGGGATAGTTGGGTAGGAAAATTATTTAGACTAATAAAAAAGGGACATCAAAAGTTTTGTATGAAAAGCTTCGTCCTAAAATGTGAGCAAAAGATTCGTCCGAAAAAATGTTTTTGCCCGAAAAAAAGTCGGGAAAGACAAATTTTGGGACCAATCAAAATATACACATAAAAGATTGGTACGAACATTTTTGTGGCGAATCTTCGTTTATAGATCTCATTTTTTCGGGTAAGAAAATATAAAAACGAATTAAAATGTAAACAGAAAGATTCAACATTCATTTTGTATATCATGAATAAAAAGCTCGTCTAAATAACTTTAGTACCAGAACTGTCCGGTTTGGAAAAACGTACACGCAGAAATGTTTATTACGGACATTTTTGGGACGAATAAATGTTTACATGTCTCAAATTTTTTTGTAACAAAAGTTTGGTATAAATGAAAATGGAACAAATCAAAATGTGAATTAAAAGATGTGTCCAAATAATTTTCGTACCCAAGCTTTTCCTGGTAATGAAAAGTTGGGACGAATCAAAATGTAAACGAAGATTAGCCCAAAAATTTTCATCCCCAAGGATCAAGTTTGTAAGAAGAAAAAATGTTAACAAAGATTTGTTTCAATAATTTTCGTTCCCAGTCTTTGTTTGGTTACGAAGAGGAGGACGAATTTTATAAAAAGACAATAAAGATTCGTCTGAAGTTTTCTTGCCCGGAAAAAATTGGGTGCGGCAATCTCGTCCCAATAATTTTTCGTAACCAAACTTTCCGCTTACAAAAATTGGAAATCAAAATGAATACACAGTAAAGTTTAGTGCCCAAGTTTAAGGGGGCGAATCTTTGTTAACATGTCTAAAAAAACGTAAATGGTATGAAAAGTAATCGGACAAATGAAAAAGTTAACCAAAAGATTCATCCTAATAATTTTGTACCCAACCTTTTCCTGTTACGAAAAGTTGGGACAAATCAAATTAACACAGAAAAAATTGGTATGAACATTTTGGGGACGAATCTTTGTTTACATGTCTCAAAAAAATCCGTGTACGTACAGGATCGAGTTCGTACAGGGAAAAGTTGGGTACGAAAATTATTCTAATCTAAATGCGACATGTCAAAAAGTTGGGTATGAAAAGTCAATGGACAAATCAAAAGTCAATGGACAAATCAAAATATTTACCAAAAGATTCGTCCTCATAATTTTCGTAATCAACCTATTTGGTTGTGAAAATTAGAACAAAGCAAAATGTAAACCAATATTCGTCCTAAAAATTTTCGTGAAATGTTTGATATAAAAAGTTTTGAAACAAATGAATGTTGAAACAATAATTTGTCCCAATAATTTTCGTATCCAATCTTTTTCTGTTACATGTCGTATATAAACATAGCCAGTTTCACTACACACCAATATTTAGGGGTGAATAAAGATAGACTCTGCATGACGTCTATTACCAACGTTTGATATCTTTTATATTTTCATGTAAGCTTATATATAACAGACCACACAATGCGCGGTAAGAATGAAAATAAATTCCATGGAGTTTTATTTACGTTTCCTTTTATGAAAAGAATTAAAATTTATAAACTTTGAAAATATTTGGGGACGAATCTTTGTTTACATTTTGATTTGGCCCCAAACCATTTCGACCCCAACTTTTTTGGTACAAAAGTATTTGGGGACAAATCTGTTTACATTATGATTCGTCCCCAAACTCATTCGACCCCAACTTTTTTGGTACAAAATATTTTTGGGGACGAATCTTTGTTTACATTTTGATTCGTCCCCGAACTCATTCGACCCCAACTTTTTTGGGTACGAAAATATTTGTGGACGAATCTTTGTTTACATTTTGATTCGTCCCCAAACCATTTCGACCTCAACTTTTTTGGGATACATAAATATTTGGGGACGAATCTTTGTTTACATTTTGATTTGTCCCCAAACCATTTCGACACTAACTTTTTTGGGGTACGAAAATATTTGGGGACGAATCTGTTTACATTTTAATTCGTCCCCGAACTCATTCGACCGCAACTTTTTTGGGTACGAAAATATTTGTGGACGAATCTTTGTTTACATTTTGATTCGTTCCCAAACCATTTCGACCGCAAATTTTTTAGTACGAAAGTATTTGGGGACGAATCTTTGTTAACATTTTGATTCGGCCCCAAACTCATTTGACCCCAACTTTTTGGGTACGAAAATATTTGGGGACGAATCTTTGTTTACAATTTGATTCGTCCCCAAACCATTTCGACCCCAAATTTTTTGGTACGAAAAAATTTGAGGACGAATCTTTGTTTATATTGTGATTCGTCCCCAAACTCGTTCGACCCAAACTTTTTTAGGTACGAAATTATATGGGGACGTACTTTGTTTACATTTTGATTCGTCCCCGAACTCATTCGACCCCAACTTTTTTGGGTACGAAAATATTAGGGGACGAATCTTTGTTTACAATTTGATTCGTCCCCAAACCATTTCGACCCTAACTTTTTTGGGTACGAAAAAATTTGGGGACGAATCTCTGATAACATTTTGATTCGTCCCCGAACTCATTCGACTGCAACTTTTTTTAGGTACGAAAATATTTGGGGACGAATCTCATTACATTTTGATTCGTCCCCAAACTCATTCGACCCAAACTTTTTTAGGTACGAAAATATTTGGGGACGAATCTTTGTTTACATTTTGATTCGTCCCCGAACTTATTCGACCCCAACTTTTTTCGGTACGAAAATATAAGGGGACGAATCTTTGTTTACATTTTGATTCGTCCCCAAACCATTTCGACCCCAACTGTTTTGGTACGAAAAAATTTGAGGACGAATCTTTGTTTATATTTTGATTCGTCCCCAAACCATTTCGACCCCAAATTTTTTGGTACGAAAAAATTTGAGGACGAATCTTTGTTTATATTGTGATTCGTCCCCAAACTCGTTCGACCCAAACTTTTTTAGGTACGAAAATATATGGGGACGTACTTTGTTTACATTTTGATTCATCCCAGAACTCATTCGACCGCAACTTTTTTTAGTATGAAAATATTTGGGGACGAATCTTTGTTTACATTTTGATTCGTCCCCAAACCATTTCGACCCCAACTTTTTTGGTACGAAAAAATTTGAGGACGAATCTTTGTTTATATTGTGATTCGTCCCCAAACTCATTCGACCCAAACTTTTTTAGATACGAAAATATTAGGGGACGAATCTTTGTTTACAATTTGATTCGTCCCCAAATCATTTCGACCCTAACTTTTTTAGGTACGAAAATATTTGGGGACGAATCTCTGATTACATTTTGATTCGTCCCCAAACCATTTCGACACTAACTTTTTTGAGGTACGAAAATATTATGGGACGAATCTTTGTTTACATTTTGATTCATCCCCGAACTCATTCGACCGCAACTTTTTTTAGTATGAAAATATTTGGGGACGAATCTTTGTTTACATTTTGATTCGTCCCCAAACCATTTCGACCCCAACTTTTTTGGTACGAAAAAATTTGAGGACGAATCTTTGTTTATATTGTGATTCGTCCCCAAACTCATTCGACCCAAACTTTTTTAGGTACGAAAATATTTGGGGACGAATCTTTGTTTACATTTTGATTCGTCCCCGAACTTATTCGACCCCAACTTTTTTGGGTACGAAAATATTAGGGGACGAATCTTTGTTTACATTTTGATTCGTCCCCAAACCATTTCGACCCTAACTTTTTTAGGTACGAAAAAATTTGGGGACGAATCTCTGATAACATTTAATTCGTCCCCAAACCATTTCGACACCAACTTTTTTTGTACGAAAAAATTTGAGGACGAATCTTTGTTTATATTGTGATTCGTCCCCAAACTCGTTCGACCCAAACTTTTTTAGGTACGAAAATATATGGGGACGTACTTTGTTTACATTTTGATTCGTCCCCGAACTCATTCGACCCCAACTTTTTTGGGTACGAAAATATTAGGGGACGAATCTTTGTTTACAATTTGATTCGTCCCCAAACCATTTCGACCCTAACTTTTTTGGGAACGAAAAAATTTGGGGACGAATCTCTGATAACATTTTGATTCGTCCCCGAACTCATTCGACTGCAACTTTTTTTAGGTACGAAAATATTTGGGGACGAATCTCTGATTACATTTTGATTCGTCCCCAAACCATTTCGACACTAACTTTTTTGAGGTACGAAAATATTATGGGACGAATCTTTGTTTACATTTTGATTCGTCCCCAAACTCATTCGACCGCAACTTTTTTTAGTACGAAAATATTTGGGGACGAATCTTTGTTAACATTTTGATTCGTCCCCGAACTCATTCGACCGCAACTTTTTTTAGTATGAAAATATTAGGGGACGAATCTTTGTTTACATTTTGATTCGTCCCCAAACCATTTCGACCCTAACTTTTTTTAGTACGAAAATATTTGGGGACGAATCTTTGTTTACATTTTGATTCGTCCCCAAACCATTTCGACCCCAACTGTTTTGGTACGAAAAAATTTGAGGACGAATCTTTGTTTATATTTTGATTCGTCCCCAAACTCATTCAACCCCAACTTTTTTAGGTACGAAAATATTTGGGGACGAATCTTTGTTAACATTTTGATTCGTCCCCAAACCATTTCGACCCTAACTTTTTTAGGTACGAAAAAATTTGGGGACGAATCTCTGATAACATTTAATTCGTCCCCGAACTCATTCGACCGCAACTTTTTTTAGTACGAAAATATTTGGGGACGAATCTTTGTTTACATTTTGATTCGTCCCCAAACTCATTCAACCCCAACTTTTTTAGGTACGAAAATATTTGGGGACGAATCTTTGTTAACATTTTGATTCGTCCCCAAACCATTTCGACCCTAACTTTTTTAGGTACGAAAAAATTTGGGGACGAATCTCTGATAACATTTAATTCGTCCCCGAACTCATTCGACCGCAACTTTTTTTAGTACGAAAATATTTGGGGACGAATCTTTGTTTACATTTTGATTCGTCCCCAAACCATTTCGACCCCAACTTTTTTGGTACGAAAAAATTTGAGGACGAATCTTTGTTTATATTGTGATTCGTCCCCAAACTCGTTCGACCCAAACTTTTTTAGGTACGAAAATATATGGGGACGTACTTTGTTTACATTTTGATTCGTCCCCGAACTCATTCGACCCCAACTTTTTTGGGTACGAAAATATTAGGGGACGAATCTTTGTTTACAATTTGATTCGTCCCCAAACCATTTCGACCCTAACTTTTTTGGGAACGAAAAAATTTGGGGACGAATCTCTGATAACATTTTGATTCGTCCCCGAACTCATTCGACTGCAACTTTTTTTAGGTACGAAAATATTTGGGGACGAATCTCTGATTACATTTTGATTCGTCCCCAAACCATTTCGACACTAACTTTTTTGAGGTACGAAAATATTATGGGACGAATCTTTGTTTACATTTTGATTCGTCCCCAAACTCATTCGACCGCAACTTTTTTTAGTACGAAAATATTTGGGGACGAATCTTTGTTAACATTTTGATTCGTCCCCGAACTCATTCGACCCCAACTTTTTTGGGTATGAAAATATTTGGGGACGAATCTTTGTTTACATTTTGATTCGTCCCCAAACCATTTCGACCCCAACTTTTTTGGTACGAAAAAATTTGAGGACGAATCTTTGTTTATATTGTGTTTCGTCCCCAAACTCATTCGACCCAAACTTTTTTAGGTACGAAAATATTTGGGGACGAGTCTTTGTTTACATTTTGATTCGTCCCCGAACTTATTCGACCCCAACTTTTTTGGGTACGAAAATATTAGGGGACGAATCTTTGTTTACATTTTGATTCGTCCCCAAACCATTTCGACCCTAACTTTTTTTAGTACGAAAATATTTGGGGACGAATCTTTGTTTACATTTTGATTCGTCCCCAAACCATTTCGACCCCAACTGTTTTGGTACGAAAAAATTTGAGGACGAATCTTTGTTTATATTTTGATTCGTCCCCAAACTCATTCAACCCCAACTTTTTTAGGTACGAAAATATTTGGGGACGAATCTTTGTTAACATTTTGATTCGTCCCCAAACCATTTCGACCCTAACTTTTTTAGGTACGAAAAAATTTGGGGACGAATCTCTGATAACATTTAATTCGTCCCCGAACTCATTCGACCGCAACTTTTTTTAGTACGAAAATATTTGGGGACGAATCTTTGTTTACATTTTGATTCGTCCCCAAACCATTTCGACCCCAACTTTTTTGGTACGAAAAAATTTGAGGACGAATCTTTGTTTATATTGTGATTCGTCCCCAAACTCGTTCGACCCAAACTTTTTTAGGTACGAAAATATATGGGGACGTACTTTGTTTACATTTTGATTCGTCCCCGAACTCATTCGACCCCAACTTTTTTGGGTACGAAAATATTAGGGGACGAATCTTTGTTTACAATTTGATTCGTCCCCAAACCATTTCGACCCTAACTTTTTTGGGAACGAAAAAATTTGGGGACGAATCTCTGATAACATTTTGATTCGTCCCCGAACTCATTCGACTGCAACTTTTTTTAGGTACGAAAATATTTGGGGACGAATCTCTGATTACATTTTGATTCGTCCCCAAACCATTTCGACACTAACTTTTTTGAGGTACGAAAATATTATGGGACGAATCTTTGTTTACATTTTGATTCGTCCCCAAACTCATTCGACCGCAACTTTTTTTAGTACGAAAATATTTGGGGACGAATCTTTGTTAACATTTTGATTCGTCCCCGAACTCATTCGACCGCAACTTTTTTTAGTATGAAAATATTTGGGGACGAATCTTTGTTTACATTTTGATTCGTCCCCAAACCATTTCGACCCCAACTTTTTTGGTACGAAAAAATTTGAGGACGAATCTTTGTTTATATTGTGTTTCGTCCCCAAACTCATTCGACCCAAACATTTTTAAGTACGAAAATATTTGGGGACGAATCTTTGTTTACATTTTGATTCGTCCCCGAACTCATTCGACCACAACTTTTTGGGGTACGAAAATATTAGGGGACGAATCTTGTTTACATTTTGATTCGTCCCCGAACTCATTCGACCACAACTTTTTTTAGTACGAAAATATTTGGGGACGAATCTTTGTTTACATTTTGATTCGTCCCCGAACTCATTCGACCCCAACTTTTTTGGGTACGAAAATATTTGGGAACGAATCTTTGTTTACATTTTGATTCGTCCCCAAACCATTTCGACCCCAACTTTTTTGGTACGAAAAAATTTGAGGACGAATCTTTGTTTATACTGTGATTCGTCCCCAAACTCATTCGACCCAAACTTTTTTAGGTACGAAAATATTTGGGGACGAGTCTTTGTTTACATTTTGATTCGTCCCCGAACTTATTCGACCCCAACTTTTTTGGGTACGAAAATATTAGGGGACGAATCTTTGTTTACATTTTGATTCGTCCCCAAACCATTTCGACCCTAACTTTTTTTAGTACGAAAATATTTGGGGACGAATCTTTGTTTACATTTTGATTCGTCCCCAAACCATTTCGACCCCAACTGTTTTGGTACGAAAAAATTTGAGGACGAATCTTTGTTTATATTTTGATTCGTCCCCAAACTCATTCAACCCCAACTTTTTTAGGTACGAAAATATTTGGGGACGAATCTTTGTTAACATTTTGATTCGTCCCCGAACTCATTCGACCCCAACTTTTTTGGGTACGAAAATATTTGAGGACGAATCTTTGTTTATATTGTGATTCGTCCCCAAACTCGTTCGACCCAAACTTTTTTAGGTACGAAAATATATGGGGACGTACTTTGTTTACATTTTGATTCGTCCCCGAACTCATTCGACCGCAACTTTTTTTAGTATGAGAATATTTGGGGACGAATCTTTGTTTACATTTTGATTCGTCCCCAAACCATTTCGACCCCAACTTTTTTGGTACGAAAAAATTTGAGGACGAATCTTTGTTTATATTGTGATTCGTCCCCAAACTCATTCGACCCAAACTTTTTTAGGTACGAAAATATTTGGGGACGAATCTTTGTTTACATTTTGATTCGTCCCCGAACTTATTCGACCCCAACTTTTTTGGGTACGAAAATATTAGGGGACCAATCTTTGTTTACAATTTGATTCGTCCCCAAACCATTTCGACCCTAACTTTTTTAGGTACGAAAAAATTTGGGGACGAATCTCTGATAACATGTAATTCGTCCCCGAACTCATTCGATCGCAACTTTTTTTAGTACGAAAATATTTGGGGACGAATCTTTGTTTACATTTTGATTCGTCCCCAAACCATTTCGACCCCAACTTTTTTGGTACGAAAAAATTTGAGGACGAATCTTTGTTTATATTTTGATTCGTCCCCAAACTCATTCAACCCCAACTTTTTTAGGTACGAAAATATTTGGGGACGAATCTTTGTTAACATTTTGATTCGTCCCCGAACTCATTCGACCCCAACTTTTTTGGGTACGAAAATATCTTGCGACGAATCTTTGTTTACATTTTGATTCGTCCCCAAACTTGTTCGACCCAAACTTTTCTAGGTACGAAAATATATGGAGACGTACTTTGTTTACATTTTAATTCGTCCCCGAACTCATTCGACCGCAACTTTTTTTAGTACGAAAATATTTGCGGACGAATCTTTGTTTACATTTTGATTCGTCCCCAAACCATTTCGACCCCAATTTTTTTGGTACGAAAAAATTTGGGGACGAATCTTTGTTTATATTTTGATTCGTCCCCAAACTCATTCGACCCAAACTTTTTTAGGTACGAAAATATTTGGGGACGAATGTCTGTTAACATTTTGATTCGTCCCCGAACTCATTCGACCGCAACTTTTTGGGGTTCGAAAATATTAGGGGACGAATCTTGTTTACATTTTGATTCGTCCCCAAACCATTTCGACCCCAACTTTTTTGGTACCAATAAATTTGGGGACGAATCTTTGTTTACATTTTGATTCGTCCCCGAACTCATTCGACCCCAACTTTTCTGGGTACGAAAATATTTGGGGACGAATCTTTGTTAACATTTTGATTCGTCCCCGAACTCATTCGACCCCAACTTTTTTGGGTACGAAAATATCTGGGGACGAATCTTTGTTTACATTTTGATTAGTCCCCAAACTTGTTCGACCCAAACTTTTCTAGGTACAAAAATATATGGGGACGTACTTTGTTTACATTTTAATTCGTTCCCGAACTCATTCGACCGCAACTTTTTTTAGTACGAAAATATTTGGGGACGAATCTTTGTTTACATTTTGATTCGTCCCCAAACCATTTCGACCCCAATTTTTTTGGTACGAAAAAATTTGGGGACGAATCTTTGTTTATATTTTGATTCGTCCCCAAACTCATTCGACCCAAACTTTTTTAGGTACGAAAATATTTGGGGACGAATCTCTGTTAACATTTTGATTCGTCCCCGAACTCTTTCGACCCCAACTTTTGGGGGTACGAAAATATTAGGGGACGAATCTTGTTTACATTTTGATTCGTCCCCAAACCATTTCGACCCCAACTTTTTTGGTACCAATAAATTTGGGGACGAATCTTTGTTTACATTTTGATTCGTCCCCGAACTCATTCGACCCCAACTTTTTTGGGTACGAAAATATTTAGGGACGAATCTTTTTTAATATTTTTATTCGTCCCCAAACCATTTCGACCGCAAATTTTTTTAGTAGGAAAATATTTGGGGACGAATCTTTGTTAACATTTTGATTCGTCCCCGAACTCATTCGACCCCAACTTTTTGGGGTACGAAAATATTAGGGGACGAATCTTGTTTACATTTTGATTCGTCCCCAAACCATTTCGACCCCAACTTTTTTGGTACGAATAAATTTGGGGACGAATCTTTGTTTACATTTTTATTCGTCCCCGAACTCATTCGACCCCAACTTTTTTGGGTACGAAAATATTTGGGGACGAATCTTTGTTTATATTTTGATTCGTCCCCAAACCATTTCGACCGCAACTTTTTTAAGTACGAAAATATTTGGGGACGAATCTTTGTTAACATTTTGATTCGTCCCCGAACTCATTCGACCCCAACGTTTTTGGGTACGAAAATATTTGGGGACGAATCTTTGTTTACATTTTGATTCGTCCCTAAACCATTTCGACCCCATATTTTTTGGTACGAAAAAATTTGAGGACGAATCTTTGTTTATATTGTGATTCGTCCCCAAACTCGTTCGACCCAAACTTTTTTTAGGTACGAAAATATACGGGGACGTACTTTATTTACATTTTGATTCGTCCCCGAACTCATTCGACCGCAACTTTTTTTAGTACGAAAATATTTGGGGACGAATCTTTGTTTACATTTTGATTCGTCCCCAAACCATTTCGACCCCAACTTTTTGGAACGAAAAAATTTGATGACGAATCTTTGTTTATATTTTGATTCGTCCCCAAACTCATTCGACCCAAACTTTTTTAGGTACGAAAATATTTGGGGACGAATCTTTGTTTACATTTTGATTCGTCCCCGAACTCATTCGACCCCAACTTTTTTGGGTACGAAAATATTTGTGGACGAATCTTTGTTTACATTTTGATTCGTCCCCAAACCATTTCGACCGCAAATTGTTTATGTACGAAAATATTTGAGAACGAATCTTTGTTTACATTTTGATCGTCCCCAAACCATTTCGACTCCCAACTCTTTTGGGTACGAAAATATTGAGGGACGAGCCTTTGTTTACATTTTGTTCGTCCCCAAACAATTTCTTCCCCAACTTTTTTGGGTTCGAAAATATTGGGGGACGAATCTTTGTTTACATTTTTATTATACGATTTTTAACTTGACAAAATATGTTTTCATCTGGTCACATTGACATATTTTCATAGACAATAGAGTAAACAATCTTGTATTTGTAAAGCCCCTATATTTATTTAAGGCAGTTCGCGGGTCTGTCTGTGCCGATTTTTCTTGTGATTTACACAGAAAAACTACGTTACGTCGTCATCGTTTTATATAATTCCAATTCTGTCTGTTTACTGCATAATAGCTGACTTTTTTAAAGTTAAGAATATCGTAAATTTCTAGCGTCATTTATTGTTAAAATAACTTACAAATAATTTACATTTTACACCTTTAATACACGCTTCGTGAAGCTTAAATAATACACTTAACACGGAAGTAGAAATACGCAAAATGTCAACAATAATGAAGGTCATGGTGATTTATTTTTAGACCAGAAAATTGTAAACACGTTTAATTTAAAAAATATTGATGACATTGATATTCTGTTTAATAAGTTGACATGTGTGTAAAGTATGATTCAGTCGATATACAAATGTAAATAGAAATGAAAGATTGTGTCCTTATTATATCTCCTTTATTGAAACTGAGTTTCACTTCCTACTTATATGTCCTCTTTATACAGATCTCAGAAGTAAGTACATACCTAGAAAATTTACCTTTGAACCAAATTTACATAAGTTTAACATTTCATTATCATGTAGACAGGAATCCATAGTAAAAAATGTAGCTACATATTTGTATTATGCTTTTGATAAAAGGAATACTATATTGTAATGTAATTGTAATTGTTGTAATTTGTATTACATTGTATTTGTATGTACATGTATGTGCAAGGGCCGGTGGCCAAATAGCATAAATAAATTGTTTGAGTTTGAGTTTGCTTTTTCTTCATTGACATACATTGTATTCACAATATAATTTAAACTAACTTTAAAAGTATAAGCTAGTACCAAATGACTATTTTAACTGAAATAACTACACTTAATAACGAACTTTCTAAGTACCCCGCTTTCAATATTGAGGGAAATGTTATTTTTCGTTGTGCATATCAACACACTGATATTTTTTACCAAAAGTGATCACTTGGGATTTTTGCACGAGAAGCTCGTGCCCATTTCCGCCTTTCAACACATGCTCGAAAAAACTAGTTTTCATTATCGATCGGACATACCGAATGTTAAAAAATAAAAATTTCCTATAATACGGAAATCTGGGTACTTATAGGTTTTGTTAAGTATATTAATATGTAATGGTATACTGGTTGAGTTGGCCGCGGGTTGATCTGTCTAATCATATCTTTGTTGTGTTGGCTCACAATCTTATTAATTCCAGGAATTCGTTTCATCAACGTTTTCGTAGCTTAAAAAGTGTCGTAACTCCGACTTTTAAAGCGTAACTTACGTCAGTAGGCCCTATATAGCAAAATATAAAGTCACATTAATTTTTCGATTTTCAGAGGTCAATAGACAAAAAAGTAACAATTTACACATGATTGAGCACCATTTTTGTACTCGACAGGTAAAAGTGTGTTACATATATTACTTTCAAAAGTATAGAAATACTATTTAAGGAGATATAGGTGTCTAAACATGGCATCAGGACAAAATTCAGAAACTGCAAAATCATCCCCCTTTACTTAAAAATCCAACTTTTTCCAAAGTACTACAATGTAATTGAATGTACAATCACATGTTAAAAGTTTCAAGCAGATCTGAGAGGGTGAGCTGGGAAGCATTGGTTGATTTGAGCTGGAATAACCCACTTTCACTTTCTACTTTCACTTCCAAAAAAAATACATCTACAATGTACTTAAAATCAATGTAATTTCATTACCATTTCAAATAATATCAACATACATCGCAATATTAATACAAAATGAAATCCCAGTACAATATAATAAACATAAAATTCTCAATGATACAAGTGTAACAATTTCAGGTTCACCTACAACAGGTACTTTCACTATATCAATCATTATCTTTTTCAATCTACCTGTAAAATTTATGTCTGCTAACAAAACAAATAATTAATGCCTATAATTTAAATCAATAAATGTAAAGACAATATAATTATAATTTATGAGTGGTGAACAAACAGATGGGACAGGGAATTAGATATCTATGTCTCTGGATGGGAGTTCAATAATATAAATACAATGTAGGTACACAATTAGGATATAATATAATTATAAAGAAATATATGTATGATAATACAATATATAATTTAAAATAGCATTAAACAATATATAGGTGTTAATAAACACCACAACTAATTATAGTCTGAAATATGAATATTCTCTATATAAATGTCATGTATATTTAATATAGATCAATGATTTTAACTTACTATTGAGGTCTTATCCGTCATTACTTTTCATTACTTTAATTTCTCCGTACATTACAGTGTATAGGGACCGATTTACCATTTCGTTTTGTTGTTAATTTTAATGAATGATAACTTCCGGGTGGGAGGAACATGAACTTTTTACATTAATATCTAGATTTTCTTGGTAACGAGACATTGACAATGCTTTTATGTTCATGAAAACGTATTTATATTCCATTTTACATAAGCTGTCTTTCCCATGAGCAATCAAGGTCCGTGGTTTTGAGATTTGATGGATGTCGACTGACTGGCTAGTTCAATTCGTTAACATTTGACTTTCGTTTTGTATCTACTGGTCTTTTGAAGGTTTATCTCTCAAAGAAGTCATTATCTGGCAAAGCTACATTGATCTTAGTTATGGCTGACTTTCTGGCTGAAAATAATCAATGTGGACAGAATGCCTTGAGACTTGCTTCTCGAGGTAATGCCATCATTGCTGAACTGCTTCGGTTATCAGATTTCATCCCGCAAGTCTTCTATTTGGACACCCAACAAGATGTACAAAAATATGGAGAGCTTATTGCAGATTTTAGTTACTTTAAAAGCACTGATTATTTTGAAAACAAGATAGAGACCAGAACAGTAAGTGAAGTTTTTTTACTCAAGTTACTGGTAATCTTGTGCTTTTTTATTCTTGTATTATGTCTTTCAGTAATCTAGATTTTTATATGTTACATATGCCCCATTCTAGGGCTGCAACCTTCAACCAATCTACCAACCCTAACCCTATGATTACTTCAGTGGTGTAAAAAAGGATACTTATGTTGCGATATTAACTTATCAAATGGTAGCTACTCTTAGTCTTACAAACCTGAGTCTTACTAAAACATGAAATTCCATACTTTACCTCTGCTTTATGACCCTCTATATTCAATTTCTTGAGTAGCAATTGCTCTTATTGATTCGTATTATAACAATTAACAACTATTAATGTAAATAATATATGTATTCCTATTCTTTTTAAAGGAACTCCAGGACCTGGATGAAGAATTCAGAGAAAACCATATTGAAATTCTTACAAGATTTTATCAAGCTTTCTCCAGTGTTCATAAATATGTCACTGACTTAAATAGGTTTGTCTAAAAATTTATTTTTATAATGGTCTAGTATGAAAATTTTAGTCTTGAATAGGTACAATGAAAACTATCAAAACCTTTGAACTATCGCCTTGAACACAGCTTAAAAATTTGAGGGCTGAAAGAAACACTATTTGAAATTGAGGAAGTTATAATAGTTTTTGTTCAGCACTCGAAATGGCATCATTGAATTATAAGATTATCTTTGGAAAAGACCAGCTGTCAACCTCAGTAGACACTAAGTCTTGTCAATTGGGAAGTCACAGATTGATGAAGGGTACAAGCAAGTACTTATAAATCATTCATTCTAACATGGACAGTGCCATCCATAAATACCTATACACTAATGTAAATATACAATTTGTTTTTGAATTGTTACAATACTTAATTAAAGTATATTTTAAGCTACATCATACCCTTTAAAATGTTATGTACAATACATAACTAATTAACTATCCTTATACATAAATACATCTGAAATAAAATTTAATGATTGTATTATTGAATGAAAAATTTAATATCTTACATGTACCAGTAGTTATTTTGGATAGCCTGCACACATAAATAACTCACCATTTGTATTACAGACTATTGTTCGTTTTTTTCTTAACTGTCAAAACATGAATAATTTCATGGTGACTTTGTGCTCTTTTTCTAACACTCATGATATTGAGATAGTGTGTAATCATCCACCGTGAAATTATTCAAACTTTGACAGTTGAGAAAAAACAAACAATACAGTAGAATAATTTATAGAATATCCCTTTAAGTTACATTATTATAACAAGTTATGATACACATTGGTAATATTTTTTGCTAACAAATATGTTGAAAGATTTCAAAACCATAACTTATCGTAAAATGTTTTATTTTTAAAGATTTCTAGAGGATTTAAATGAAGGTGTTTATATTCAACAAACTTTAGAGAGTGTACTTCTCAACAATGATGGCAAACAAATCATGGTAAGAGCAGTTTTTATTAGATAGACTATTTTAGTCCATGTGGAGGCAACTCTTCTTGCTTAAGATATTAGGTACAATATTTTATATCCTTGAACCACTGAATACCTTCAATTGAAACTTTATGAGTTTTCATTATTTTGTCTTCAAACTCCAAATTGTATAACTCTAGCACGTGGCTGGGAAAAATGTAGATTAAAATATTAACACTGAATATCAAATATTATAGTTATAAAGCTTTTCAAGATAATTAAATTAACTTTTTCAAATTTTTAAGTACATTTATTAACTTGGTTACACTAGCATGCATTTTATACTGAATTATGGCTCTTATGTACTTAAAAGTTATAAGTTTTGTATATAAATTTTAGCAAACCTACCAATGAAAGTATCCACTTTAAATTTTACCTATCTCATGGTATTGCACAATGGTATTGCATATCAGTTTATTTATTTTATTTACATGAGTACCACAAATAGCTGTCTGGGGAATGCTCTTGTTCAAGTCAATAATCAGTAAGAAATCTGAGGTCCAACTTGTTCCAACTTTGATGTTATTCAGGTTTTGGGCTAGTAGGTTTAGGTGATGACTGTTTATAGCTATAATACATTGTATACATGTATAATGTATGTTATAAAAATGATTATTTCAGTGTGAGATATTATTTCTTTACGGTGTAATGTTATTGATTATTGATATGAAGATAAATGGTACAGTCAGAGAAAGAATGATGGTTTCATATTATAGATATAGGTTAGTAAGCACTATATACTTTTTGTCAGCTTAATGCAGCTGTACTCTTTTCTTTTTCAAAAAATTATTTTGAAAACATTCTTTGATGTACATAAAAAGTAGGAAGGTTTGACCAGGTTTGAAATATAAAGGACCAAAGGAACTAATTGGGATTTTAATCTAACTGAAAAAATGTGTTTTGTTTCAATGCACATTTTAAGGCCTTTTGAAAAAAAAACCCCATAAAAACCACAATTAGAGCAGTATTGCATTAAGCCAACAATTCCTATGAACATTTCTAAGAAGTGGAATATTTATGGTACAATTGTTGGTTAGGCATTTTTTCCATTGAATTGTGAATTTCACTGTTCCACATGCTCACAGTCATGACCTGCTTGTATTGTCCATAAGTTAAAGTAGTTGTTCACTTAAAATCACTTGCAACCTATTGTCAATACAAACTGTAGGTTTGAATCCACCTGTCTACCCTGGGAAGTGAGAAGTGATGGTTTGTCTGTGGAGGATCTATAGGTGAACAGTGGATACAGTGGATTTTAGCCTTCCCTGTGAGCATTTTCTCTCAAACATGGAATTGAAAAAATCCTGTATCGTGATGTGACCATTTTACCCAGAGGCCTACAAGGTTGGCATAATTATTATATTATATATGTGTATGCACTATTTATAAATGATTGTCATAATTTTATTCCAGTGCCCAGAAAGCATCAGCTGGTGATTCCAATATAGATGATGTACTCAAACTATTACGTAGTACTGGTTACTCTAGTCTACCTGGAGCTAAAAGACCTCCAAATTATCCTGAATCTTACTTTTTGTAAGTATTTTAAATAGGGTTTGACACTTTTTGTTTTTTTATAGGGATCCAGAAGGAATCCCTAGTCTGTTATTTAGAGATCCCTCCTTAATGTTAGGGATTCCTCCAATAATAGACAAAAATTAAGATACAGATTTTAGTGGCAAACAACTCTTGGGAATCAAATTAATGTAAGAGCGAGGCATTTTTAGGGATCAAGAAGGAACCCCTATTTAAGCATCACTGGAATTTCTCCCAAGTTTTTTAAGATAGTCTGAATCCCAGGACACTGTTAGTGTCGAACCATGATTATAAAATGGTTGTTTACCTGTATATTGTTTTTTTAAGTTTGTAATAATTTATTTTAACTTCATTGTGAAACAAGATTTCCTGGTCCCCTAGTGTTGAGTTAGATGGATGAAAGTTTTTGATAAAGGAAACAATGAGGAAGGGTTTTGATATGATTTAAACCAATGCAGAACTTGCTATCAATTGATTACCAGTCCAATGTTGTAACCAATTGGCCATGCCTACTCCAAACCCCAAATTGTTTCTTTTGGGGATTGACGGTCTTGGCATGTCATTACTGCATTGTGTAGCCCTGATTATGGTTGAGCATTCACATAATATATTGTTTTTTTTGTTGGTTTTTTTTTTGGGGGGGTGTTACCTTTACAACACTGTTGATATGTCAATGGAATATTGTAGGAACAGTGGTGACTGGTCCAGTGGTAGGGAACACTTAAGGATAGAGAGGTCCGAGGTTTAAGCCCCTCTAGGCGCAATGCTAATTTCCTTGAGCAAGAAATTTACCTGCAGTTGTTTCACTCCATCCAGATGGATATAGGGAATGTGAGGGATCACCTGTCTGAAGGTGATTTCAATGATCTAGGGTTATCATACAAAATTGTAAAGTCAGCTAAACTTATATAAGGAAGCAGACTTTAAACCACACTTTTTAACTGTCTAGTTGGCTTTAGATATAAATAGGTTCATATCTTTTAGGTCTGAAGCTTACTGAAATCATAACACTTTAGTTGGTTTATATACAACTATCATATTCCCCCTTCCCCCTAACTGTTACAATCATCAATTTGATAGTGCCACATAAATAGTGATATGTGATAGTTTTATTTCAGACGAGTACCTATAGATAGTGAGTTCATTAATATGGTTATTGGTCGTCTTAGATCAGATGATATCTACAACCAGATAGCCTCATATCCATTACCAGAACATAGATCTACGGCCCTTGCTACACAAGCTAGCATGCTTTATATACTCCTTTACTTTGATCCTGAAATTCTTAATAATCAACAAGCTAAAATGAGAGAAATAGTCGACAAACATTTTCCTGATAATTGGGTATGTACAAGAATTTTTTTTCTCGTAAAACCAGGGGTGTGAAATTCCTATGCCCAACTTGTCCGACTCTTACATCTATGTCTGTGGACAAGCCAATCTATCAATCCCACATGTCCTTGGACAAGTAATATTCCTGCTGTTATTTTTTTTTTTACTGGATTTAACGCCAAGTCAACACAATTTAGGTCATTTTACGTCATCCAGCGCACCTAACCTAGCTTTCCTGGACCATTGTCTATAACCAGTACTCGCCTACCCTTCCACAAGGCCAGAAACTTCTCCATATCATCTAATCAATGGAGGAAAATTGACATTATTGTCAAATTTTCATGGGTGGGATTCGAACCTGCAACCCCTCAGGCATGAGAGGCTAAATCCCGGTGCGCTACCAACTGCACTATCGACCCGGTGCTGTAAATTACTAATATAGCTAATCTAAATAATGTAGATGACACAATGTTTTAATAAAATTCAACAGTAAACTACAATGTGTTATGTGTAAATTGTTTATCATTACTTATTGAATGTATTTTATATCACAGTTCTCAATATTTCATTTTGAATATTGAACTTCTGGACAAGTGCACTTTGACCCTGAACAAGTATATTTTAGAAATCACTTGCCCGAGGACTAATGTAATGTGAAACAAGTTCTTACAACTTATATTCATCCCTTTTGAGTCCATTTTCTGGTTCCTCAGTACTAAGCTATAAGGTTAAAGTTTCTTGCTCAAGGAAACATCAGGGTAGGTTTTGGAAGGGATTCGAACCAATGCAAAGCTGACTATCTAATGATTACAGTCCAACGTTGTAACCATTCGGCCTCTAATTGATGGGTTGGTGCATAACTAGTTTAACTACATGCTTAGGGATAAAAGTTTTCAGGAATAGTTCTGAAGCTCAGTTTTTCAGGACCTGAGAAATTTTTCGGTATAGAAATTTAAAAACATATTTTGTATATTAAACAGGTTATTAGTGTATATATGGGTATAACTGTTAATCTACTAGATGCATGGAGTCCATACAAAGCTGCTGTCACTGCTCTGAATAATACATTAGACACAAGTAATGTTAGAGAACTGGTATGTATACTATATATCTGTGGGTTCGACTAGTGTTTTGGAAGCAACTCGTCCTGCAGGACGAGCAGCTTGAAATTTTCACTCGTCCTGCTGCAATTTGAACTTGTCCTGTACTTCACTAAAGGAAAATACAATTAATTATGAACTTGTATGAATCAGTATCAAACATGTTATTTGTTGTACATGATGACCATTTTTAGAATAAAAAAACAATCTAATCAATGTTTTCAGATTGCAAGTGATGAAATAGCTTAATTAGTTGCATTTTCGATGGGACTATGTACTTAAAACTTGAAATTTGATTTTTTTGGCTTGAAATTTCACTTGTCCTATGGGACGAGCGCTGCCAGAATGCCAACTTATCCAGAGTCAATTTCTACTCATAATTACGAGCGGACGAGTAGATTTGTTGAGCCCTGTATCTTTTTATTTTATTATATCTAATTCTTGACTATGTTAAACTATTGAAATATACATTGCAACAAACAGAAATAAACTGCCCTACTTGTTACAGGGGTTAGTAATTTCAATATTGAGGGATTATCATACAAAATTGTAAAATTGACTGAACATGTATATGGAAGCAGACATAAAACTGTATTGATATTATTGTATATTTCAGTCTATCAATTATTCCAATAAAGTAAAGAAACTACATCCAGTGTTAGACAAGTACCTAAAGGAAGGTGTATTAGTAGAAGAGTTTATATTAGATACCATACCTAAACTACTTAATGTAATGAGAGATTGTAATGTTACATTAAGATGGTTAATGCTTCATACATGTGCACTATCACCAAGTAGGTTCCTTTTATTATATAGTGAGGGTCAAAACACCATTTTTGGGGAAGGGGCCTTAGTCAGCCTTTTTCTTGGGGAAAATTTGGGCAGTTTTCACTCATTTGGCGAAAGTGGACCCACTTCATTGCAAGTAAAGAAGGAATAAGTTTATCAAATCAAAGGTGTTACAAAATCAATGAAATAATAAAGTAAATTATTTGGAAAAGGAAATCACATAGACTGTTTTCAAATTAAGACATATCTGCAGAAAAAGGGGTTAGTTTGGTTTGGGGAAGAAGCCTTTTTCAGCTTTTTCCAAGAATAGTGTGTTTGCCCTGACAGTGCCATCCACAGTTACCATTACACTTGTAAATTTGTTTTTTGTATTTTAATTTTTACAAGGATTTACGAAATTAAGACATTATCTTTAGGTACATGTACATGTGTAACTATTACTATTGTAAAAATTATTATTACTAGACTGAAGTAACTCACTCTTAAACGCAATGCACTTACTACAGTCTTGCAGACAACCCTTGATATATATATTTCACTTTAATTGATTGGAATATTTCCAGGTGCTGAAGCCAATAAAAGATGTAAACAATTACGTGATCAAGTCTTATCTGATAGTAAATATAATCCTCTAGCTATCTTTCAACTGTTGTTGAACACTGCTCAGTTTGAATTTAAATTGAAAGAGGTATGTACACTAGTTAGTTCCATCAGTGATCACCTTAACAAATACAAATAATGTCACTTAAATAGCGCAAAAAATTACTGTAAAATTTATCGAAAGGCAAGTATCTGTGATATATCGAGTCAGACAAGGAGTGTAATAGAAACTGCTTGAACTCCAGTATATATATACTATATAATGCCCTTATGATGTTATGCATGATGTTTAAAGGCGTTTCAGACATAAAACAAACTGTGTCTGTGACAGCCTGTTTCGTCTATTCTGGTGAAAAAAAGATAAATACAACACTGTGATTTTAAATTATAGGTCACCTTCATTTAGTTTATAGCTTAAAAAGTAAAATACTAGATTGTATTGATATTCTTAATTGGGTATCGATATCGGATCATCTGTCAAGAATCAGTGATACACTGATATTGCGATTTCCGATGACAGCCCTATTCTTGTCTTTATTCTTGCTAGAACTCCAGGATATATTTATACTATATAATGCTCTCATGATGTTATGCATGATGATAAAAGTTGTTTCAGACATCAAAACAAACTAAAGAAAACTGTATTTTTTTATTTTTGATACTAAACTGGAAACATGAAAACTCAGAAATATGTAAAAAGTAAATAGTTATAGCTTTATGAAATACTAGATTGTATCAATATTCCAAAATGTGAATCAATATCGGATCGTCTGTCAAGCATCAGTTATACATCAATGTCACAATTTTCGATGACGGGCCTATAATTCATTGATAACCCACTAGCCTGAAGTCTAGTACTGGTGAACATTGCTTCAAGCTAGTGAAAATTATTGATTTCATACAGTCATATCAGGCTAGTATATTATGAATTGTAAATTGGCCCTTTGTTATTTAGTATAGTGAATCAGGCTAGTGCTCAAGAAAATTTATGTCTATGAGGCCAGACCTTTTATATTTTTCGTATGTCTTTTGAGAAATTGAAAAAAAAATATTTTGATTATTGATTTTTTTATTACCCTCTTTTCTTATTTTTGTACCAAAAAAAACAAAAAAAACTTAACACATTCCAGTACGAATAAGTTCAACATGTCAATTATCTCACATTTTTAGAAAATGTCAGTGAATTTCTAAGATAAATATCAACTTCACTCAGAACTTGTACAAAATGGGTTTGAAAGTCGATTGTAATTGACATCTTATATCTTTTTTAAAATTTTTATTTCGACCTACTGTACTCATTTTTTCAAGAAAATTCTCGTTAGACTAAAAATATAAAAAGTGTAGTCTGACTAAATTCACCATGTTTTGTTGCTTATAAGTTAATTTAATTCTAGAAAAAATGGTCATTTTTGGCTGTAGTTTTATTTTTCATGCTAATTTTAAGTATTCAATTTGTTAAAAATTTTAACATGTTATAGTAGTGCATCAGTTTTGTCAGAATTTATTTTTGTTTTTGTGATGCTTTTATGTTAAGAAGAAAAGAGTTTACCTGTCCTTACTTTCAAATTTGCAATAAGCCCAACATAATTTGACTGTATGTGAACTGACCAAATTCAAGCTTTAACTATTCCTGCATGTACCTTTCATTTGAAGGACAGTTTTTACATTCTTAAAAGGGTCTGAAACAGTTCTATACCATATAAAATGGTCACTTCATTTTTTAGTGGTAGATTTTCGATAAACAGAATCCCAAACAAATAAGAACATTTTGTATGAAGTGTATTGCCCTTGTAGTATACAAAATCTATCATTTCAGACTTTTAAGCAAATGTTGGTTGAAAAACAGAATAAATGGGAGCTATACAAGAAGGAAGGTAGTGAAAGAATACAAGAATTGAGTGATGTTTTCTCTGGGACTAAACCTCTTACAAGAGTTGAGAAAAATGGTTAGTTATATAGATTCTAGAAATTTCTACAATTGTTTTAAGGTTCTACTATTGTTTAAAATGTCCTTTTAACTGCTGACATTGTATTGTATAGTCCACAGGGATATTTCATGTGACCTTCCTTTGATTTTCAAAGATACATATCGCAGGTTTAGCGGAAAACTGTTGTAATTCAATATAAAACGAGTGAGTTGCAACCGTTATGCACTAAACCTGCGATATATACAAGGGATACAGCTGTGTTAAGTAGATTTTCCTTAAGATCAGTCAAATTCCATGTATCCAAACTTGTTGCATTTTTTGTACTGTGTTTGACACTTTTGTTAAAGAAATCATATTTATGGTCTGCGCTTAGAATCTATGGACCTTCTTAGATCGAAGAGTTATATTTAACTTCACCAAACTTCTACAGATATCTAAAGGACAATATCTGGAATTCAAATATTTGGGGTTTCCCTATGGTACAAAACAAACTTTCACTGTCACAATCAAAATATGTGTACAAAGAGCAATATGATTTAATCTGCATTTCGTGCTTTTCAGGAATAATGTGTTACAAACTTTGTTTGTTCCACCTGCCTATAGAAAACCCTACAAATTTTAGTTCTAAATTAGGTATATTGCCCAAGAATGATCCAACGGGCATTTAATGCTTTGCCAAGTAGAGCTTGTAATTTCTAAGAGTTTTTTATTCTAAATATATTTTCAGATAATTTACAAGTTTGGTTTGCTGAAATGGCTAAACAAATAGATTCACTGAATTATGATGATTCCACATCTGCTGGAAGGAAAATTGTACAACTTATTCAAGCATTTGAAGAGGTTTGACCTTCTATATTTTCTTTTTATTTTGTATATATGCCCTTAAAGTAAAAGTTAGTTAAAGTGGGATTTTAAATCTGCTTCCATATACATGTTCAGCCAACTTAACAATCTTGTAGAAAACTCCTGATCATTGAAATCACCCTCAAGCAGGCGATCCATCACAGTACCCATTTACACCTGGATGGATTGGACCAATTGTAGGTTAATTTCTTGCTCAAAGAAATGGGCAGTGGGGATCAAACTCGGGACCTCTCAATCCCTAAATGTAAATCCTACCGCTGGACCACTGCTCCTACAGAGCAGACTTCTGTATCAATTATATGTGGATATCATTTATGGCTAGTTATAGTATGGGCCAATGAGAGCATGCCTGATAAACATGTGTCCATGTTACAATCTGGTAACCTGTAGAAGAGTGAAATCAGAAGAAAGTTGGATTTCAGCTAATATGAAAGAAGTAAGATGTAGGTTACCTGTTGTGTAATGTGGGAAATAAGTTTAGTAACAATTTGATTTTAGTTGTTACACAATTTTGTTGGCTATTTTGATGTCCAGTCAGCAGACAGAATGAGTGTCATACAGGGTTCAACACTTTACTAGGAAACCCCTCAGGAAACCCTAGTCAGTTATTCAGAGGTTCCTCCTTTATGCTGGGAATTCCTAAAAAAAAATAAAGTCTGTATTCTTGAAAAAGAAACCTGTTCCCAATGGGAACAGCCATTTTGAAAAGCAGAGGTGTTCCCTATGTTCCAGCTAGCAAGAAAAAAAACTTGCTACATATCACTACCTTTGGATTCAATTTGCTAATTTGTAGCTGACTGTTCAGTAGGAAATCAATATGTAGTGTCTTGCAGAATGGATCCATTGATGTGATAATAGTCCAAATTTACATGTATTATCTCCCTTGTTTCACAGGTTCAAGAGTTCCATCAACTTTTATTATCTCCCTTGTTTCACAGGTACAAGAGTTCCATCAACTTTTATTATCTCCCTTGTTTCACAGGTACAAGAGTTCCATCTACTTTTATTATCTCCCTTGTTTCACAGGTACAAGAGTTCCATCAACTTTTATTATCTCCCTTGTTTCACAGGTACAAGAGTTCCATCAACTTTTATTATCTCCCTTGTTTCACAGGTACAAGAGTTACATCAACTTTTATTATCTCCCTTGTTTCACAGGTACAAGAGTTCCATCAACTTTTATTATCTCCCTTGTTTCACAGGTACAAGAGTTCCATCAACTTTTATTATCTCCCTTGTTTCACAGGTACAAGAGTTCCATCAACTTTTATTATCTCCCTTGTTTCACAGGTACAAGAGTTACATCAACTTTTATTATCTCCCTTGTTTCACAGGTACAAGAGTTCCATCAACTTGAAAGTAATTTACAAGTGAGACAATTTCTTGCTGATACAAGAAAATATCTACATCAAATGATTAGAACTATAAATATCAAGGAAGAAGTTCTTATATGTATTGAAATTGTGGCTGATTTGTCTTATGCTTGGGATATTATAGATAGGTAAGTGCAAACCCCCAGCAGTTATTTCCCTTTATCAAGTCAATAACCACTGCCACCACAAGTAAATTGTCCCTTAGAGAGCCAAATATTTTTTTTCATCTTTTCTGTTACATTTCAATATTTTCTACAAATTGAGTCTCCATTGTAGTAAATTACGATGTTCAAAGTACATATAGATAAAAAAGAGTTTTAATTAATAATTTGTAAACATAACAAAACGTGACGTAAGCACTGTGAGATGTTTGGGCATTCTATAAATAGATGGTATTACTAGCGTCACGTGATTTAAGTGTTGGCAGTGATTAAAGAAGCTAAGCGTGACGTAAGCATTGTGAGGAGTTTGAGGTAAGTGTTGGGAGAGAATCAAGGGAGATAATGGCTGGAATAGGCTTGATTCGGAACTCGAGCTGATAAGTTTTTTTTCCAGCTAAAAAATTCTTTTGAGCAGATTTTGTATCAAACTATTTGACAATTATCATTCACTTAATAAATGCATTATTCTTTCACTGAATGTGAATAATTTACAAAAAAATTTTTACATAAATGTTAAGCAATTGAGTGTAAAGCATTATTATCTCCTTTTGCAAAAGTTACAATCTATTATAACTATTTTAACGTATCACATGTACATTGTAATTCATCTGAAACAAGTAACCATTAATTATAGCAGCCAAAAACATATGGTGCCATCCAAAAAAGCTTTTTGGTTTTTCATTAATACTAGTAAATTTTATTTCAGATGTATTTACACATTATAGGATAAATATAATAGATTATAGCTTTTAAGAGGGGAGTAATGATTGTTAATAAAATTGTGATTGTTATACATGTGCATGTTCATTGTATGCAAGGACATGATTTTAATTTTCAAGTATTGTTAAAAATCAATCAACAAATCACAAATTTAAAAAAGTGTTAAGGTAATTAAGGATGGCACTTTATTTTTTTTAAGTATAAAGATAATTTGGATGGTCTGTAGTGTACAGTATATGCTTTATTACATGGGGTTTCCCCATGTTTAGCAGTGGACTGTGGCAAATCCACATCAAAATCTGTCGTGGACGATTACATTTGGTTGTGCGCACGCAAATAAAGGGATAATTACCACTGCAATTAATATAGTCCGCATTACGCGTTAACAAGCAGACGATAAGAAGCACGTGTATATCTTATCTAGTTTATGTAAGGTAAAGGTCCCTTGTATGGCTTCCATGAGTTGTATACAGCCATATACTCTACCAAAACCCCATGTCTGACAGCGCTATCGGCGCTTTGATTCTAGTATGTATAATAATGAAGACAAGTGATGTCACTTTTATATTGCAGTTATACTGGATATATGCAACAAGGAATTAAAAGGGATCCAACACTAGTCATTAAATTGAGAGCTACTTTCCTGAAGGTAAAACTGTTACGTATATTTGAAACAATATATTTTTGCTTTTGTAATAAATGGTTTAAAGTTGTTAGTTCACAGATTTTAACTTAGATATCACCTTTTTCTAAAACTCTCTTAAAATTGTATAAACTAATTTTTGAGGTAGTAAAGCAGTGTTCTGATAATGACAATTTAGCGCAAATCATCATTAAAGTGTGAAAGATGTTGATTTTTATGTATAAAATCCTTCTACATTAGTTACAGTATAGATAAATAGAGTTTATTTGTTTATTTCAGTGTAAGATCAATTTTTATTTCATGAGTGCTGAGGATGCAATATTTTCACAAGTGGCATAGCCATGAGTGAAAATATGATATTATTAGCTCACGAATGAAATATATATTGATCTAATACTGAAATAAACAAATTTTCTGTTTATTATATGCTTCAAACTGGCTTTTTTAAAGTTTAAGTATGATATGTCATCAGAACAGCGCATCCAAACTGTGAAAAATAACAAATTTATTTTCATTGTATCAAAACAGTGGAATATCGATTTTTATTTCACCAATAAATCCCGGTATTCCACTGGAAAGCATAAAATAAAAACTATTATTTCAGTTATCATCAGCTCTTGAGTTACCATGTTTACGTATCAATCAAGCACAAAGTTCAGATTTAATGAGTGTATCACAGTATTATTCAGGAGAATTAGTAGCTTATGTCAGAAAAGTCTTACAGGTAAATATATCATATAGTAATTGTCATTAAAACTTAGATTTTCGCACAGTAGGTGACAAGTAGGATTTCATATTTAGTATCCTGTAGTGGTTGCTGGTTTAAACCTCGCCTAAGCTGGTTATACCCTTCCATGAAATTTCCACAATAATATTGATTTTTTTCTGTATTTATACATTATAATGAGAAGTTATAAGCCTTGTGGAAGGGTAGGTGAGTACTGGTTAGAGACAAAGGTTCAGAAAAGCTAGCCTATGTGTGCTGGTCATTGTAAAAAAACCCATAAGTTTGCATATGCCAAATAAGGTCATGGCCGATTTCAAACATCATGATCACAACATATTTAGTTTAGTTGATATAAAAGTCCCAAGAACTAAATACACTATTGACAGCAATCGATCATACCTTGTATATGTACATGTATGTATAGTGTTTTTGATTGGGGACGGTGCTGGCCGCCTTTGGTGAGTAGATGACTGTGTTGATATGACCGAAAAATGTTGAAAATCAGTGTAGAAAGTTTATTGGAGCTTGATTGTGAATAAAATTCTTACTCCTTGATAACATCTTAGTGACTATTAATACCCACTATGTAGTCAGACTTCAACACACAAGTATTTTGATTGTATAGTATATTTCATGCAATTCTATACACTGTTAAATTTATGTTGACCAATATTTTATTATTTTTCCATTATCAACTGTGTCAATAGACCTAAGTTCGGCACTTATATGTTTGGGTTTTTTCGTCCATGTGCAGGCGATACTAACAAAGATTTTACTTGTAAATGCTGAAAAGCACCCAATTCAAATTTAAGCATTTAGTTCTTTGTTCACATATTTTCATTGTGACAGTGAAAACTTGTTTGTACCACAGGGAAAACCCCAAATATTTGAATTCTGGTTATAGTCTACTAAACCATAAAGACAAGTTAAAAAAAAATTACACTGTGGTCTTATAAATGTGAGGCCAATGAAGAATTATAAATTTTGAAAATTGTGACGTGATTAATTAGTAATAGATTTATACCATTTAACATTTCTATTTATAGATTATACCACAAACAATGTTCAGTCAATTAGCTAAGATCATACAGTTGATGACCAATCAAATAAAAGAGGTTCCTACTAGGCTAGAAAAAGATAAAATGAAAGAATTTGCTCAGTTAGATGAGAGATATGAGGTATGTACTCCATAAATTACAACACAAGGTCTAACAGAAAGAACTGACATTACGCTGAGGCTACTATAACCATGCACTTAGACAACTAGCTAATGTGTTTACCTAATTTGAGGGTTGTCGGCAAGACTATAGTAAGTGCATAGTGTTAAAGTGTTAAAGAGCAAGTTACTACAGTCTTGCAGGCAACCTTCGAAGTATACGAAGACATGCAAATATGTTTGTCCAAGGATACAATAATCCTTTCATTGGGAAAAGGATTTTGAATTGTTAGAAATGGGGGGTACAGTGTGATGTCAATTATTTTATAAAAGCTGCAAAAATTTGGAACTGAAGGATTTTGAAGATATTGAATATTATACCTATGCATTTTATTGTTATACATTTGTATATTGTTATAAGGTTATTACTTAATTCTTTAGTCTAAGATAAAGTAATTGTTGTATTGTGATTGGTATTCTAGTGGTATAACACTCTATGTAATAAATATATAAACTGTATTGGTTTACTATTTCAGGTTGCTAAACTTACACATTCTATCTCTGTGTTTACTGAAGGTATTTTGATGATGAAAACAACATTAGTTGGAATAATCAAGGTAATACTCCTAGCCATGCAAGGCAGGCACATTTCCGAGACCCTAACCATATATATACATGTAAGGTATATTCACAAAAAAATGGTATTCTTTTCACCTAAATTAAATTACCTAATTTGGAACTCAAATTGTGGGGTTTTCCATCCATGCCAGGCGGCACAAACAAAGCTTGTTATGCATTATTGCTGAAAAGCAAGAAATATGGATTAAATTTTATGTTCTTTGTACATATATTTTAATTGTGACAGTGAAAGTTTGCTTGTACTGCAGAGGAAAACCCAAATGTTTTAATTCAGGATAAAGCCTATTTATGACCTGTTTCTCCAAATAAAATTAGATGATTTTGCATATCTAAGTATAGCTTTCGATCTTTAAAATGACCCAAATATCTTAAGACTTATGCATAATCTAAATGTCAAATTCATAGGATGATTTCAAATACCATAATCAACCCAGATGTATAGTAACCTTAGAAGTGGCAAAATTAATTTACACTGATGAAAATAAGCTTTGTGTACTGCTATCAGTGTTATATAGACTTTTCAATTTCTGTGTCAGCTTAACAATCTGGATAATAGAGAAACTAGCCATTAATTGTCCTGGGATATAAAAAATCTACCATTTTATAGTAATATGCCTGTATCGTATTTGTAGTAGGGCTGGGAACAAATACAATTTTCAAATATATTCAAAAGAATATAATAAGCTGTTTTTTATGTTGAGAATTTTGAATATTTCAAATTATTTTCCCCAGCTCTAATTTATGGTGTTTTTGATTCAGAACTGTACTGGCCGCCTATGGATTCAGAGCTTATGATAAAAATTAACCGGATAAATTTGGATTTTTTTTCAGGGGGGGGGGGGGGGTAGTAGTTATTTTACATGCAATTTGATGACATTCAATTATTTGTCTGAAAGGAAAGGTAAGTAGAATATTTTTTACTTCATTAGTTATTTTATATCACATGGCTGTTAAAAAGGGAAGCAAAACACAAACTTGTCAAATATTGCTAGACTGAAAAATGTATATTGTATGTTTTTAGATTGATCCTAAACAATTGTTGGAAGATGGTATAAGAAAAGAATTAGTACAACAAGTAGCTAGAGCATTACATTTATCTTTACAGTTTAATCCTAAAGCTAAGGTAGGTTACATGGCTGTTATAAACCCAGTGGCCAGTTTTCTAAACACTTTGCCCCCTGGTACTCTCAATTTGATATCACATACTTCTTACTTATTGTGTATGAAGGGTACCTGAGGAAAATGCGCTAGGTAGCGATTCCTTTAGGAACTGGCCACAGTATTTGTGTATTTCTATATAAATTATGCTTATACTTGAGGTATTTTAACCTGACACTATTAAGACACTGTACTGCAACCTATACTGATAGGTTGTTTTGTCATGGTTTAAGTTTTTAACCAGGATCCGTCCTCTCCTTAGGATGCATTATGTGCAGACTCAGGCTAGTACTTATGCATATAATAAGTGTCTAGAAAGAGATTCTGTTTGAAGAACCTTCTTCCTATGTTGGTTTTCTTAAGTTCTCAACAGTGTTGTTTGCCCTCACCTTTTTTTCAATCATGCTTGGGACCGGCTACAGCTGGTTTTCTATGGAAGGTGTTCGTCTATTAAGATCTATATTTGAGCTTGAAAAAAAACTCCAATCCCATTTCCCCTCAAATTTGAATAAGAATCTAATTATTAATTTGCTATGGGCTAACCTCCACTCACGTTAATATTATCTATTATAGACAAGTGAATTAATACCAAGGTTACTGAATCTTGGTGAACAAATGGATGGTTTCCGTAGATCATTTGAATATATACAAGACTATGTAAATATCTATGGTTTAAAGATATGGCAGGAAGAAGTATCTAGAATCATTAACTATAATGTGGAACAAGAATGTAATAGTTTCCTTAGAACAAAGGTAAGGGTTAGCTTATGAACTTTCTAGAAACAGACAGTTTTTCCCGACAGTGACCACTAAACTAAAAAGTTTATTACTGAACAGTTGATCATGTGAAGATTTTACAGGACCAAACCAAGTCTGACTGGACTGGAGATATTTCACTTTTATTGTTGAAGTGACGACTGTGTGGATGAGATGATATGTTTTGCCCCTCAGTTGGTCCTCTAAACCTGCAGAACTGAATGGACCTTCAGTTTTTTTACAGGATTTGTTTCAGGTACTAGCCTCATTCAGGCTGGTTATACCCTTCCATGAAAATTTGACAAAAAAGATGATTTTTACTCCATTACTAAGTTATAGCTCTTGTGAAAGAGTGAGTACAGATAAAAAAACCTTATATTTGAATTCCAGACACATTCTGATTAAGACTGCTTCAAAAAGTTGCCTGGCTAGTGCAGTAGGTGGTGCACAAGTTATAAGGTTGTAGGTTTCATTCCCCAGTGGGGCATACTTTCAAGGAGCTTTGTCATGAAATGGTTACTACGGTCATTCTCCCTCCTACCACTGATTCTGAATCTTGTAGAGCAGTTGTCATTTACCGACGGAAGTATGTGCCTTGTAACAGATTTACAGCTAAATCCAGAGATTTAGCCTTTCCAGGAATGGTGAGTAGGTTGACAGACCGTAGTATGACAGACCGTAGTATGACCTATACATTTTGTTGCTACAGCATTGAACCCTACCAAAAGAAAATATTTTTTCATTTTTTGACTGGTATACTCATAATCTGGTATAATTTCAGGTTCAAGATTGGGAAAGTGTGTACCAGTCTACAGCTATTCCTATACCTAGGTTTAAACCTATTGATGAGAGTGTTAATTTCATTGGTCGACTAGCTAGAGAAGTGATAAGAATTACTGATCCAAGGTTAGTTTGTTGTTCAAGTTTTCCACATGTAATACAGGTTTGGAGAAATCTTAAAATTGTTTACTTGTCTATCCTGGATGACTGGTAAGTGTTTATTAATGTTCAGAATACCTTTGCTTTTCATAATAGTTGCTCTTAAAGAGAATGGGTATCTTTTCAAGTATACTGGGTTATTTCTTTATTTGATGCATAGATTTGATCTGAGTAGATAAAAGTTAATAACCATGGTGATAATTGAGTACATTTTTCATTTGTCAGTCACTGACAAGAGTATGTGTTAAAAGCTTTGAGCCAGAGATCCAAGTCTATAAAGGAACAGTTAGTTAGAAGACCATAGAAGAAGACCATTGTGAATCATTGAAAATGAGAAAAAGGAACATAAGCACAGTTTATTGCCATATGATACATAGTTAACATGATGCATGTGTTGGACTATTGGCATTTCATTTTACTGTTCATTTTTGTAATTTGATGAGTTTATCACACCCTCTTGTGTATCATGCATAAATTAAGAAAAAAAAATGAAAACGTTTTGGGCTGATTTCTCAGCAAACTTGAAAGTTGACTATTGTGTAGTACTGTTAAATTTTATTCAACTGTCTGTGACACATACATTAACTTCCCTGGATTTAAATACTTACTACAGTACCTTCCTTACTCTTTACTGATAAAACAGTTATCTGTATCAATGCAAATTACTGAGGTTAATGTATGCTCAACTGACAGTTAAATAAAATCCACCAATAAACACCTACATTTGGTGGGTAGCGCAAAACTGTCATTACTCACTCTTTTTATACTGAGATATGACCATTTCCACTATACCCATAATTTTTATTACTATGTTTGTTACCTTGTATGCTTGTTTTCTTCTTGTAGGGTGGCTGCATACATTGATTCTATGAAAGCTTGGTATGATATAAAATCTAAACAAGAAATTGTGAATAAAACACTCTTCTCTAAAATACAGGTACATGTAATATACCAGTTTTGCTTTAATTAGCTTATCTGATCTCTATCTGCTAAAGATCAGTTTTTCTATCATGCTTTATTGTGAAATGTGGTGTTATTTGATGAAAATATACTATGAAATTATGAAATCTTCCCGAAACCAATACCAACATGAAGAATTCATTACACTGACATATGCATTATGACAACAATATTTTCCTGGAAATGAACAATGTCATTGTATAGAGACCTAAATGAACCCCTTTTCTCTCACCATCAGGGACCAGGAAATTCGCCGAAGTCAATCGGTCCAAGGCCGTCCGAGTACCGGATACGGGTTTTAACGTGTACCGTACGACCATGTTAGTACTTATTTTTTGCTCCCCTTTATTAGGAAGGCATACGATACATTAGCATTGTTAGTTTAAATTTTTACAAAACTTAACTTCTATCTAGCATAAAAACGTCGAGCCCCTATAAATCACTTAGCACTTGTGACAATATATTCAAATTATTGAAAGTTACTAGTTTCATATAGTCAAGCTAGTTGATAATTTTCAGGCTTGTGCTCAACATATTTTAGACAAAGGCTTATATTTGTTGTTTTATTTATGTGTTTCAGAGAGCTGTTGGAACGTTTGGTTTGTCTGGATTGGATAGATTATTATGTTTTATGATAGTGAAAGAGTTACAGACATTTAATAGACAATTAGAGAGACAGGTGTTCCGTACTAAAGATAGAACATGGTTAACTGCCCTTGATGAGATGAGTAAAACACTTGCTCCAGTTGATAAGATTGTTGGTTAGTATGAAATGTGTTTTGTCTGACTTTATGGATTATTTCCCTTTGTAATTTTCAAATGAAATTTTTGAATATGTTGGGTATCTCTGTCATTTATGGTCAGATCTTGATAAAAATCTGGCTTTAATGTGGGTTTCACATTATATTTCTTGTTTTGGTTGAGTTTAACCCCTTAGCAACACATTGTATAGGTCATATTACAACGGTCAGTCAACCTACTCACAGTTTCTGGAAAGGCTTAATTTCTGGATTAAGCTGTTAACCAGTCGTTTGGGTGCATACTTCCATCAGCTAGTGACAACTGCCCTACATGATTTAGAATCAGTGATAGGTAGAAGAATGGTCCCAAAAAATTTGATTTTTTGACTGGATTATTGGCTTCATGTAAAAAATCGAACATAAGACTTCGGATGAAAATCAAAAATTTCCTGCAAATTCATGGTTGCTGCCATTATGCTGATTCTTTGGTATCATAACAATGAACCACTGATTATAATCCTTAATTTCTGTGATTTAACAAGATTAACCCTATTGGTGAAATTTAACTCAATTCTTGATTTAGACACACCATGTACCAAATATAATTTCTTCATGTGGCATTTTGTTGGATCATCATCATAGATTGTATATTTATTTATTTTAGGAAATCCTTTAAAGGCTTATGGAACATTTGTTTCAAAAACTACCAAGTTGTGGCCGCCTTTCTTTGAAATGATGCTTAGAGTAAGTTGTTTTGTTTTGTAAATCTATTCATAACACAGGCTGTTGGCAGGAAAGAGTTCTCTCCCACCCCAAAAATAAAAGTTTTTATTTCATACATATAACTATATTAGATATAAATGTATGTAATAAAAAAACTCTTTTGGGGGCTCTTTCATGTTAGCAGTCACTTGAAAAATGAGTAGTTGGCTATATTACATGCACTATATAGTCACATGTAGGGTGTCACAATAAGCCAGAAGCATACCACGGTAAATAGCTATAGATATTTGTGGAGTTTTGTAATGAAATATATTTTATGGCCAAACATGATTTATTACCATCTTTAAACAGTCAAAGTTACATATTAGATTTGTGAAACACTTTACCAATTGTGTTCTTATACATTACCATTCACTGTATTTATGTGCAGTTTTACTACTAAATAAAACAGGTTGTATAGAATTTTACAGCCTGCCTGTCAGTGCCTGACTAGCCCAATCATAGTCTATGAAATTAGGATATGAATGTGGTTGTCCAAACAGATCATTTTAAGAGCAAGCACTCTATTTCATATGTAGGAATTTGGTTGCCCGAACTAAAAAGTGGATGTACTGGGCAACTGTACACCCACTAATTCCGTAGACTGCAATTGGTAGCACACAAGTCTACTGTTCAAGAGGATGTGGGTTCCATTCCCAGGCAGGGCATACATTCATGGAGTTTGGTCATAAAATAATATCTATGACTAGTCTCCCTCCTACCACTGATACCTAATCATGTAGGGCATTTAAATGCTGTTCGTCACTGACTGAAGTAAGTGTCTAGTAACTAGGTAACTGTCAAATCCAGAGAATTAGCGTTTCAGGATTAGTGAGTAGGTTGACAAACTGCCATTATATATAATAGGGGTGTAACAATACGGTAAAAACCGTATTGCAATATATTGCAATACACGAAACCCGTATTGCAATATATTGCAATATATTGTAATACATATTGTTCTTTGCGTGTACATGCATAGCATGAACTAATGCACGTGCATCGTCTTAATTTGATCAACATTGTACATTTAAATGATCTACACATATTATGCAAATGTTTGAATAATTTAGAAAAAAAGGTTGTGAAAGGACTTTCAAAGATAATTATTCTCTGACTTTACGAAAAATATTTCAAGTTTCCGAACACATTTAACATTTATTCAAACATTTAAATATCAGACTCTGATATAAACCATCAGTGTGGAACATATCTAAAAAAACCGCTTCAGAGAAGTCGTATTGCAATATTAACTGGTATATCGGTTAACCGTTACACCCTTAATATATAACCTATACAATGTGTTGCTGTGGTGGTAAACCCAACCAATAAAAAATGAATTGCAGAGGTTTACGTGTATGGGGTCAATGTCATCGGACTATATATATAATTTCTATAATAATTGTTATAGGTTGGTCAGATGCAGCTATTGAGAAAACAGATTGCTCACGAACTGAATACATTGTGTAAATTTGATTCCAATAATCTGGCCTGTAGTTTACAGACTATGAACAAGTAAGTATAGAATATATGAAATATCTAATTTATATCATGGTATAGCCCATTTTTTCTCAATTGACAAAGTTAGAATAATTTCATGGTTTGTTCCATTCCAAATGTACCCTATCATATGGCAGTTGGTTTTGGATTGAATTATACACCTTAATCTTGTTTCACAGTACCCATTTACACCGGGGGAGAGTGGAACAAGTGTAGGTAAATTTCTTGCTCAAGGAATTAGCAGTGCTCAAAGTTGGGTTTGCACTTGAGACCTCTTGATCCCTAAGCATGCATCTTACCACCGGACCACTGCTCTTACAATAAATTAAACCATTGCTGCATACATGTACATTACTTATATGATATGTTTTCAGTGCTCTACTAGCTGATATTGAAGCTCATTATTCTGATCCAAGTAAACCATATCCTAAAGAAGAGAATCCATTAATGTATGAACTCACTGGTTATCTTGAAGCTGCTGGATTTCATAATCCTTTAATGAAGGTATTAAATTCTGTGTGAACTTTTTCTTTACCATGTGGATATATTACTACAGGTGCAGTCCTGGCTAGCTCAGTTGGTTGTTTACAAGTCTACTGATCAAAGCGTTGTGGGTTCAATTCCCATGCAGGGCATACTTTCATGGAGCTTGGTCATGAAATAATATCTAGGCTATTCACCCTTCTACCACTGATTCTTAATATGTAGGGCAGTTGTTAGTCACTAATGGAAGTGTGCATCTAGTCACAGCTTAAATCCAGAGGTATAGCCTTTCCAGGAACAGTCAGTAAATGGACAGACCATAGTGATATGACCTATTATGTGTTGCTATGGGTTAAACCCAATAACAAAACTTTTTCCATATTTATACATTGCTACGGGGATAGTTGTGTTATATATAGCACTTTTATATAACCTTTATATAACTTATATAACCTTAATGACAAGTTGTAGAGTGATGCCATGAGCACCTGCTAGCCTAAGTTTGGGAAAATGTCTGGTTGGCTGATACATTCAGTATAAATATATAGAATGTAGGACCAGAGTTTTTATTTGTAAGATCCCCGCTGTAATAGGCTGATTTTCATTATTTTTATGTGTACAGAAAGCTCTTGAATTCATATTTTCATTTTAAATTTAATTTTGCAGTTCGAACATGTACAATGATGTATTTGTCAATAATTTCTATTAACACTTGACTTTGATTTGCTTGAGTGAATTTTACTTTTCTTTTATATAATTGTAAAATGATATCAGTATAGTTTTATGATTATTCAAATAAATTTAAAATATGAATTTAATTTTCCTTATTGTACGTAATGCAGTCAGCAAGTTAAGCCAGTGGACAGACCTAGTTAATAATTATGACATTATTGTTGAATTTTATTTTCCTGTTAGTGGCACCACAGGACCTTGACATACTGTATCATAGTAAAAATCCCTTCTTCTAATAATAGTTTTTATTATTAGGAGGGAATTTTTCAAATTATGATACAGAATGTCAGGCACATACAGTAACTCCTCCGATTTAAATTGATTATCAGTATAGAAGTACTGTTGTGAGTATTTAAATCAATGGGGTTAATGTTTGTGCCACTGACAGTTGAATAAAATTAAAAACTCTATGGTGGCACAAATATGCCACCTTATTCAAAGGTACAGTAAGTGACTGTGATATTTTATTTTGTTTATTTCAGATATATATTACTACTAAACAGTTACCACATTTTGCTGGATTTATATTTCTACTAGTTATATCACATATATCAAAACTTACATATAATAAATCTATAGGTAAGATTTTAATATCATATATATGTATATATGTGATAGTTTATACTTATTTATTTTAGCTCAATTGTGAAACAAGTTCTTACAACTTCGATTTATCACTCTTGAGTTGGCTTCCTGGTCCCCTGGTATTGAGATAGTGGGATAAAGTTTCTTGCTCATCGAAACATTGGGGTAGGTTTTGGATGGTATTGGAACCAAGGCGGAACTGTCTATCCAATGATTATCAGTCCAATGTCGTAACCACTGGGCCATGCCCACTTGTAAATATATATGGCACATGAATAATGTATATAGTCACATGATTTTCAGAATGTAAACAACGCTTGTTTCTCTTCAAATTTTAACAGCTGCCAATTAATAGGAAATATTAATATAGTGCATAAATAGATAATGCTGTATTACATTTCTTTGTTTGAAAATGCCCATTGTGTATATTTTAATAGTACATTTACATTAACTTTTCGTTTTCATTCATTGAGATATTATGAAAACAAGTTATGTAACTGTAAAACTCCCTAGGGCTACTAAGCTATTTTCTATGCAACAGTTTTCTACATTGTAGTGCTACTAGGAATTATTTTTTGCTTGCTGTATATATTAAGAACGTAGACATTTCTTGAGGTCTCAGTCTTAGTTTTGCTACTTTGAAGCAAAACTGTTGCATAGTACTCAGGTGTAACAGAAGGACACTTTATAATCTATAGTGATACAAAGGGTCTTCCTTGTGCAATTGGCTCATGTTCTCATTCTTTAGACCCAGAGATCCACATGGAAGATTTGACTTATTCAAATGTGTAGCCTTGTTAAATAAAGTCTTTATTATTATAATTAGTAGAATGGTTTATTTTATCCCTACATGGCTCTTTTTCATTTAAGACTTGTGTAAATCTTGCTCGTATGTACATTTTTGAACACAAGTTAAATGCTTCTCAGATTTACATTAGTTTTCTTTTATCTTTTTCATGTTTGGTCTTCCTACCAATATAAGTACTTTTATGTTCTATTATGAAATTTTGGCTTTGTTTGTCTATGACTTGAAAAACAGAACAAATTAATAAATTGTTAAATTCTTTTGCAGCTCTGTTCTTTTTAATTCACTAATTGATACAAGCCTCTATAACTACACTACCACTAACTGATTTAGTGTATGTAAATTCTCACGTCATTTTCACAAGCTTTAACCCTTATCATGCTTAGAGCTATAACTCATCACTCCAATCTTACATCTTCTCACTGCTTAGGCCACATTAAGTTGATGATGTGTTCTACAGATTTTTCTGGGGGAAAATGGGGTGATCGAGCAAAGAAAAAAATATTCAAAAAATCTTAATTCAGTTGCTTTATATAGCAGTTAGACCAATTTTTTATGATATCAATATCAGCTATATTAATTCAGCAGTGGGCTGAGCTCAGTAGTTAGGAGTACAGGGTGATGAGGGTTAATGTGTTTCAAAGTTCTTTGTGATATATCTATTACAATGTAATTGTAATATTTGTTTCAGGTGGTTTGGTATGTAAGAAACCAACAGATCCATTAGATGCCCCACCATTTGTTATAGGATGTATAACATTGTTAAAACAGTATCACGTTGATAATACTGATAAATTTATAGCATTGATGGGACAATATGTCAGATCATTTGTTGATGCTATGCCAGGGTAAGTTATTTTATTGTTAGATCATTTGTTGATGCTATGCCAGGGTAAGTTACTTGATTAGTTTTTAAAACATAAGTTATAAGTTATTAAATACACTGCCCTCCAAAAGTTCCTTTACAGTACAATGAACTGAATTGCTACTGCTTTCATGTTCAATTTTGATCAATTATTATATCACTATTTATTTTGTTCATCATTCATGCAATGGAAACAGAATTTCTATGAGTATATTTTACTTCTTGAGTTGCAGCAAAAGTTATCTATCAGCCTCCAAAACTATGGTCAATTAACTGATATCAAGTTTTTGTAATTTCACATCTAAATGAAAACTTTCCTGATTTCAATAAGCAAAATGAAAATCATTAACAATAAAGTACTTTTTAAAACTCTATTTAGTACAATGGAGGGTAGTGTATGTCTGAAAGAAAAAAATGAGAAGCAAACTGCCACATGTAGTACCAATTTTTGGAATTTTCTAGATAAACAGAGCGCTGATAAGCACTGTGCTGGGGTTGCTGTTGAAACATTTTCTATCAATATTGGGAGAATACCTACAGGGTATGGAGTTATGAGATCTTCAGATCAAACAAACTCTTGACTTTCACCACAATCTTACTGCAGTCTAATGTTAGGAGAGCTTCAAACAGTGCATGAAATAACTAATACATTTCTTTGTCTGGAATTGCCCACATAAGCCTTAGCATTGTAATTGTTTACTTTTAAACCTCTGTACAATTACGTTTTGCACATGACCTTGTTAACTGCTTGATTTAATTTTTGTGCAAGGAATTATTGGCTAAGGAATTTATAGCTAAGGAATTTATAGCTATGGAATTAATAGCTAAGAAATTTATAGTAAGAAATTTATAGCCAAGAAATATTTAGCTAAGGAATTTATAGCTATGGAATTAATAGCTAAGAAATTTAAAGCTATGGAATTAATAGCTAAGGAATTCATAGCTAAGGAATTTAAAGCTAAGGAATTTATAGCTAAGGATTTCATTGATAAGGATTTTATAGCTAAGGAATTAATAGCTAAGGTTTTTATAGCTAAGAAATGTATTTCTAAGGAATTTATTGCTAAGGAATATATAGCTAAGGAATTAATAGCTAAGGAATTAATAGCTAAGTAATTAACAGCTAAAGAATTTATAGCTAAGGATTTTATAGCTAAGAATTTCATAGCTAAGGAATTTATAGCTAACAACAAAACTCACAGGATTTCATGGAAATGAAAGGGGTAGTTGTTAGTGGTAATGCAGCACCGTGTAGAAGTAGACTTTAAACTACACTTAAACTTTAAATATACACACTGCCCTCCAAAAGTTTGGTTTTAGAAAGGTTAGAGTCTAAACTTGGAGCATAACTTTTTCACTAACAGACAGAATGATTTGATACTTGGTAAGAACAATAACTCTAGCTTGTGCAGTTTTGAGTTATTCCCCTTTTCTGACTTTCTATGTGAGGCAAAGTTTCAATATATTTGATCTACATTATCAATGTGCAATATTTTGCATCACCAAGTGGTGCTCTTGTTGATGTCTAGGGTTTACCTGAATACTGTGTTTTATTATATGCTTTCCAGTGGAATACCGATATTTATCAGTGAAATAAAAATCTATATTCCACTGTATTGAAACAATGAAAATTAATTTGTTATTTTCTCTTTTGGATGCCCCGATCTAAAGGCATATTGGACTTGAACATTAAATACCACAAGTTTGAAGCATATAATAAACAGAATTTTTTTTTATTTTGGTGTAAGGTCTTTTTATTTCACTTGTGAAATAAAAAATCGATCTTACACCAAAATAAGCAAATATCCTCTATATCTATGTAGAATATTATAATTGATTTAAGTCTTTATTATCAGGACCAAGACAGTTGATATGCCACAAGAAATTCTAAATTTATTGCTGTATATGGAAGATTTTGTTGTTTATTCTGGAATATCTAGAAAGGTAAGATCATCCTGTAGAAGCTAGCAATACAGGACATTTTCATAACCATCATTTTTCCATACTCAAGTATGGAAACAGTTAACACCTGACCACCTCAGTTGGGTAGCCCACAAGTCTACTGATAAAGGGGTCTTAGGTTCTATTCCCAGGTGGGGCATTGTTTTTTAGATCTTGGTCTTGAAATAATTTCTATGACTATTCTCCCTGCTACTACTGATTCTAAATAATGTAGGGCAGTTGTCAGCTACTGACAGAAATATGTGCCTAGTAACTGGTTAATAGCTAAATTCAGAAATTTAGCCTTACCAGGACAGGGATAAGGTTGACTTATTGCTGTGATGTAACCTGAACTGGTTCTAGAATTGGTAATAGAACTTGTTCTAGAATTGGTTTTGGAATTGGTACTAGAACTTGTTCTAGAATTGGTTTTGGAATTGGTACTAGAACTTGTTCTAGAATTGGTTCTAGAATTAGTTCCAGAACCAATTCTGGAACAAGTTCTAGAACCAATTAATAATAGAACTGATTCTTTTATGATTTAGTACTGTCAGCTCTTTGATATTTAATGAATAATTATAAAAAACTTTATCCTCATGGTAACGCCTATTTTCCCTTAGAACTGGTTCTAGAACTGGAATAATAATAAAGATATTCTAAACAATGATAATATTAGACCATTTTAGTGATTATTTTGAAGAGTACTGTCAGCGCTTTGATTTTTAATGAATAATTATAAATACTTAATCCTCATGGTAATGACTTCTTACCCTCTCCCAAATATTGTATCAATATGAATTACATTCCCTTTGTCCTATTGTTTGATGCGCTAATTAAATCACTCGTGATTTTTAAATTCATGTTTGCATCAAAGCTCGTGTCTATATTTTAATGTTCTGTAAAATATAGACAACTGTAAGTTATTTCTTTATTATATTTTCCTATATTTCAGAGAGTAGAGGCTCACATTCCACCTTACTTGTTTGAACAATTCAGGACACAGTATGCTCCTTGAAAAAACAAGTGATGAAGACAAGTCTGTGTGAAAGTTTTCAGGACGGGCCCTGAAGTTCAGGACTTTTTGGTTTTGAAAAGTTTTTTTTTTACTTTATGTAAAAACTGTTGAAATTTGAAAATTCTATAATTTAAAGGTATTGAAAATATTTAACTTTCAAACCATTGGACATGATTTTACTGTGATATTTATGAATCATTTTATGAATTCTTTAGTGTTTCAATATTGCTCTCAGGGACCAGGAAATTGCCGGTTTAGGGCTTTTTGTACCAGTTTTTAAATTTTGGACTTAATGAAATTTTAATATTTCATTAAAAATCGATCCAGAAACTATCTTTAAAACTGCCTTCAAACTTCATTTTTAATTTCATTTTTAATACAATTCAAAGAAATAAATGTGTACTGTCAATATATGCAATTATCATGTACATTTGTTTGTATTGCGTGAACTGTTCTTGTAAAAACCATCAAGCTGAAGAGTTAAATGTTGAATGATTTTTTTATGAGAATGATTCAAGCAAATGCAGGGTAAAAATAATCTATCAAGGATTAAATCGTCATCAATAATTAAATAAATAATGATATAGTATTTTTACAAGAATCTGACTGGTTCTATATAAAAATGTGTTATGGGGTAGGATATAAATTCCCATTATAAAGTTATAAAATATAATTGTTATACAGACTGATTGAGATTGGTGAATTTTCTGGTCCCTGATTGTAATGCTATTATCATCATTCTTGTATGCAATCAATTGTTATATTGTTGAGGTGTCAAACATAGGTTTGACTTTTATGACTTTAATGATGACTAACAAGTCATATGATATACATTGTACCTTGATGATTTAAGGCACAAGTGTAGTAACATATGAAAAGGTATTATTTTTTTCATTGAAATTGAGACGTTATCATTGTTGCTGAAGAGTTACAAAATATATACCAATATCTTGTACAAATATGTGCAATATACTTTATATTTATAACTAATAAAGATGAATATTATATATGCGTTGAGTAATTTTATGATTTTTTTATTGGACATACATATACATTTTGGCTGTCTCAATTGAGATATTTCACTTGTTGGTGACAAATCCGAGTGAACTAGATAAGAAGACCTTTTTGAAAACTATGATTCTTTTATTCAAACCTTCTGAATAATAGAAGCAGTAATTATAACCTTCATGATAAATCATGTAATTACTATATGATATAATCTCTACATAGAAAACTGAATAATTCTAATCCATGTATGTCAAACTGGACCATTTTCACTCACAGCCACCTGTAGGTCATATCCAATCCAGTTATGTATAGAACAAAGTTTTCATTATTATGCGTTACATTTTCATGATAAAAATGTATGCTTTATTATTTCTGTCCTTTTATTCTTTGGTTATGTCAGAGTAACCATAGAAACATAAAAAAGCTGATTTTGAAGATTTAAACTTGACGTAATATGTTGTAGAATAAACAGATCTTCTAGGTCTGTTCTGATGGCCAACCTTTTACACAGATAAACTATACAGCTCCAAATTTTCTTAGATTTCAAGGGTACTGCTTTGGACTTTCTTATAAAATTGTAGACACTTTTAAGACATTCTTGACAAACACTTAGCCATATGTCCTTTGGTATGGTAGTTCAAAGTTAATTGTTAAATTTTATTCAACTGTCAGTTGCGCATACATAAACTCTATTGATTTACCGTAAATCTAATTTGATCTATTGTGAGTACAGAAGTAATGAAGTGAATATTGAAATCAGGGGGGTTAATGTGTGCGCCACTGACACCAGAATAAAATTGGTTTATATTTCAAGAACAAATTTTAATATGCAATAATTTTATTAAACATAATTATAGATCTTCATGTACAATACATGTAATAATAATAATATTAATACAAATATTAATTGGAAACTATTTTTAGATAATCTTATAGATAATGAAGTATTATTCACAAAAAGTTTTTTTATTATAAAATCAAGGATTTCTTAGTGGTAATGACTCTACATTGTTTCCATGACTACATCATATTATTCTTTTTCAAAAAGTCCTTCTTCAAATAGTTTCTGCCAGGCTGGTCCTTCAGGATACTCGTAGTCTCTCAATGACTCTGGTTTGATTCCAACTATGAAACCAGGAACCTGTTTTTTGTAAAAATCAAAGTATGTTTAAATGGTCATATTACCGTGGTGACAATACTACTTGACTATGACGTCAAAAATTTGACGGCTTCAAGAAGAAAATGGTGAACAATCTGCTTTTCAATAAGAGTTTTAAGAGTTGTGTTTTAATTCTAGCAAAATGTATAAAACTGGTGTTGAGATATGATGTGCAACAAAAAGTACATGTATACACTTTCCTGCTTAGCCTCATTTAGGTTTCATGAAAAGCTGACCAGAATTAAAATACCTACAGCTCTTTAAAACTCTGAGTCAATACTGATTTTTTCTCTGATTTCTTCTTGAAACTGTAGTATTGTGACTTCATAGTCACTTTGTATTTCCATTGTGGTGAATAATATAGATCTAAAACAATCTTGACCCTTTCAATATTGATGTATTAAAGTAATTATGACCTACACATGAGTGAAAATATCAAGGTTTAATCCTGATATTCAAGATTTTCTGGACTTGTGAAAAAAATTACTTTTCGAGTTAAAAACTACTGAAATTATGAATAATTACTGGAAAAACTGGAATTCACAATTTTTTTATTTTTTTACTTTTCACTCATGTATGCATAATAATTTACTACCATGTGATTGACTTGGGTAAGCTTGCTTAAGGAATGCAGATAAAGGTAACATACTATTTCAAGAATGTCCAGCTTTAGACAATTCTCCAATCTGTTATATTTCATTATAATGAAAGTTGCACATTTAAGATAAATTTAATGTTATTAGAGATCTTGAGTCTATGATTTTGAACTCTTGACTATTTAAGGCTCTTGGTATGTAGAAGCATACTTTAAACCACACTCGAACAACTCATTTATTTTAGCTTGATTGTGAAACAACTTCTTACAACTTAGATTTATCATTCTCAAGTCTGCTTACAGGTACCCAGTACTGATAGAGCTAGTATATGATCAAGTCTCCAGCTTGCTGAAACAAGAAGATTGTTCTAGGCAGCTATTTAAACCAACCCAGAACTGGCTATCTAATGATTACTAGTCCAATGTCATAACCACTTGACCTTGCAAAAAATAATGCTATTATTAGAATGTGACCTGGTCTAGCATGATAGGCTAGAACTTGAAATGAATGACAACCAATCCAGAATGGAAAGGCCTCATCCTTGCCAAAGGAATAATCAATGGCTTGTACCAAACTGATTCAGATGGTGGTGATGATGATGATGATGGTGGTGGTGGTGGTGGTGATGATGATGATGATGGTGGTGATGATGATGATGGTGGTATTGATGATTCAGATGGTGGTGATGATGATGATGGTGGTGATGATGATGATGGTGGTATTGATGATGATGATGATGATGGTGATGATGATGATGGTGGTGATAATAATGATGATGATGATTATGATGATAAGTCAGCGTATAATACATTGATGGGTCAGCACAAAACTAATCTAACTACATGTAAATAAAGGAGGATTTAGACTGGTTTTGTACTGACTCATAGACATATAAATATATGTATGACTAACCTTGGGTGGTAAATAGTTTCCTTTGTTTATTGTTACTGGATCCAACATATGTTCATGAAGATGGTCTGCGAATTCTGTCATCCTTAAAAACAGTACATTCATGTAATTTATGGAATAATTGAAATTTCAAAAAACCTAAATTGAGACAAAACTCTAAGTCTTCTATATACAATAATTAATTAATTTGCCAAGATCAATAGTGTCTGTTTACAAAAGCTGAATGGTGTCACATTAAAAAATGCTATGTCATATAAAATCATAATTACATGATAGGTTACTCATAATATTGAGATAATGAACTCGTAATAACAACAAAGTTAACTCGAAATAAAAGTTTGGTATCTCGTAATTAAAGACAGTTATCTTGTATATAGAGTATGTTATCTCGTAATTGTGAGTTTGGTATCTTGTAATTTGAGTTAGTTAACTCGTAATTAGAGTTTGGTATCTCGTTATTAGAGTTAGTTATCTCGTAATTAGTCTTAGATAACTCGTAATTAGAGTTAGTTATCTCGTAATTAGAGTTAGTTATCTCGTAATAAGAGTTAGTTATTTCGTATATTGAGTTAGTTATCTCGTAATTAGATGTAGTTATCTCGTACTTAGAGTTAGTTATCTCGTAATTAGAGTTTGGTATCTCGTTATTAGAGCTAGTTATTTCGTATATTGAGCTAGTTATCTTACAATTAGATGCAGTTATCTCCTACTTTGAGTGAGTTATCTAGTTATTATGAGTGAGCTATCTCGTAATTAGAGTTAGTTATCTCGTTATCATGAGTTAGTAATATCAAAATTAGAGTTAGTTATCTCGTAATTTGAGTAAGTTATCTCGTAATTACTTAATAATCTCATAATGAGAGTTAGTTATCTGGTAATTAGAGTAAGTTATCTCGTAATTCGAGTAAGTTATCTCGTAATTACTCAATTATCTTATAATTAGAGTTCGTTATCTCGTAATTAGAGTTCGTTATCTCGTAATAAGAGTTAGTTATCTCGTTATTAGAGTTAGTTATCTCGTAATAATAATTAGTTATCTCGTAATTAGAGTTAACTATCTCATACTTTGAGTTAGTTATCTCGTCATAATAATTAGTTATCTCGTAATTAGAGTCAACTATCTAATACTTTGAGTTAGTTATCTCGTAATCAGAGTTAGTTATCTCGTAATCATAGTTAGTAATCACGTTATTAGAGTATGCTATCTCATAATTATGAGTCAGTTATCTCGTAATTAGAGTCAGTTATCTGGTAATTTAGGTTAGTTATCTTGTAACTTTGAGTAAGTTATCTTATTTTTACGTCAGGTCTTTTATTATTTTGTTATGACGAAATAGCATTTTTTTCATTTTAATGTAACACCATTCGGCTTCTGTATCTTTTGAATCACAGGGACATTTTTTTAAATGATATAATCCATCAGTTACAGATGTATACTGTTTAAATATACATGTATCAAAAAGATTTACATTACCTGTTGTTTAATGATCCAGAACATCTGATATAATCAAACATTGAATAATGTTGTACTAGTTCACACAGCGCCACACCCCCAGCATGAGGACAGACTGGAACTATATAGAAAACAAGGTGTAACATACGCGAATCTAGAAGGGGTGTCGGGGTGTTAAGACCCCCCCCCCTGAAATTTCTAAAATATACCATGAGTGTATTTTTAACAGTAAACCATTTTTACGTAGCATTAAGCAATTATTCTCGAGCTTGTTATACTCACCATTGTGATCTAACTAAGCTTGAGAATCTTGATAACCTCTAGTTATGAGAATGCTGATCAGGTAGACCAAGGGCCCTTTATGTTTATATAGGGTCCTTGGGTAGACTGGCCTGGTTTTCATACTCATCATTCATGCCATCTTAGCAGAAAACAATCCATTTTTGAGTGAAATTCTGATGGAAAGCTTACAACTCTGAGAATGGTCCTGCCAGACACTCAGCTAGCCACAAGTGACTTGTCTGTTTATGTTGATATCTAGAGTGAGATAATTACAGTGCTTTCTAAAGGTACTTAGACAAACTCTGTTGTTACAATGAACCAAATTCAGCTTGATGAATAGGAACATGAATATTCTATAAGTTTAGTAAAATCACTTTTGCTATAAATGATCACTTTTTCGTCGGAAACTTTTTTGAGGGCACTGAATTAACAATGAAAAGAGTTACCATTGAATTTTGCAGCCATTAAAATGACTGCTAGAACTTCATTTACTCCACCTAGTCGACAAGCATCAATCTGACAGAATTGTAAGGCGTTAGCTTGTAAAAATTGTTTAAACATAACACGATTCTGACACATTTCTCCTGTAGCTACACCGATACCAAGTGGATTCAGTGCCTGAAATTATTACAGAAAATTTACACAGAAATGAATATTTGCAGTCTGTACCTTAAATTTTCAAAAGAACTAGTCTGATTATGTTTTATGATAATAGGATAAATCAACTAGCCCAATCACATGTTTATAGTATTATGAAACATGTTAGGTAGTGGGTTAAGGCAATGACTGTATTTCATTCCTAGTTTTAATGACTTCCAAGAAAAAATGAGGTAAGAAATTGTTACATCAAAAATTTCGTATTCAGTTAAAAAAGGGTTAGTTTCCAAAAGTTCTTTTCCTGGAAAGTGGGGTACAAAAATTCCTGGGCACGAAAAAAAATATAAACAAGATTCATCCACAAATTTTTCGTACCCGAAAAAAGTCGGTACGAAATTTCCTGAGCACGAATCAAAATATAACCAAAGAATTCGTCCCCAAACTTTTAGTACCCCAAAAATGTTAGTGTTCTATGCAGTCTGATGTATTTATAATCGTCTGATACTGTGATTTTCTCCTGGTATACAATGGATTTAATATGTACCTTGATGAAGATTCGAACCGTCATTGGCCAATACAATGTATCTGCACCGTGACTGAACTATGAATCCTGAACTGTGGTATCCCTGACACAGTATACGGTGCAGCTCTAACTCAAAGTATATTTTAGTATTAAAATACTAGTATAACTTACTCTAGCAATTGCAGCATGACCTAGTACATCATCTGGGCTAGTTGGCTCTTCAATCCATAGAGGTTTATAAGGTGCTAGAGCTGTCATCCAGTCAATAGCTTCTTGTACATCCCATTTCTGATTAGCATCTACACACTGAATTTATAAATACGGTATAACCTCTGCAGATTGGCCCTCTAAAGAAAATTTACTCTGCACAACAACATTTTTTGATAATTCCCTTAGGCGTAACTTTAATTAAATTTAACCTCTGCAGAGCAACGACCTCTGAACAGCAACACAGTCAGGCTTTCACAATGAGTGTTGTTCAAGAGAGATTGCACTGTTACAATGTACATTATATTAAAATGATAATAATGATCGAGTTTGAGCGTAACTTATGATATCTATTTTCTTCAAAAGAAAAGACAAAATTGTGTTAGATGTGTGTCGTGTTTTTTAACGTATACCCAGTAACTACATTGTATTTAATACATATAAACATCATAGCAAGCATTATAATATTCTAAGGCATAACTTGAAAATTATGTAAACTATATTTGGCGTACGTCTTCTAATACAAAAATGTATTATAATGCCGATTTTTACTGTTAATAAATATGTAATAAATAGTCATCATTTACTGTAAATTACCAGGATATATCAATATGCTCATATAGACTTAAAAGGCATCATGTAAGCATATGATAGGCTTAATATATATTTACCGAATTTATTTATAACATGTTAAAAGTTATTTTAACTGTAAAAATAATGGTCAGTCATTTTCATATTATTACGACTTTTAACAATGTACAAAAGAATATTTTTTTCTAAAAGCAAACAAATACATGCTTATATCAAACGGTTATTTGTACAATTTACTGAGGGCACTGAAAATAGACTTTCATGTTTAATATTTACCCATATTTTATCAAATCCAATAACTTCACGGAATATTTTGGCTCTCCTAATATCATCTTGTAAGTCCTTTCCAACCTTCATTTTGAACCTGGAAATATGGTTTATAAGTGTAATGACCCATTATGAACCTAGAAAGTTTTCATAGTATAGTTATATGTTCAAATATTAAGATAATCAAATACTATGGTCTTAATAACTTAACTGTCTTTATATTGAAACCTTTTTATTATCAAATTAAGCAATTAAGACGTAAAAAATAGACAGAAAATGGACAGAATTTGCAATAACCAACGTAGTCTTTAAAGCGGAGCGAGATGTCGTTTCATCTGTTATTCAGACTATGAAATGAAATAATTACATATAAATCTGCATTCCTGGACTCTTTATTTACTGGTACTTACTATTTCACAAGAAGACAACTTTTCCCTACATACGCAAAATGATTAACATTATTGTTTCGTTAAAAGGTTTGCCCTGAATTCTATAATGAATTGAACTAAGATCTCTGTATTCAAAGGCCATTGCAAATACTTTTGGACTACGCTAAAAGCTCATCAGTTATTGCCCTTTATAATATGTGCTCACTTCAGTGTCAACCCTGGGAGATTTTGCAGAATTAAATGAAATCACTGCTGTACGTACTGGACAATTCCTCTTGCTCCTTCTTTCTATATTATGATATTTTTGTGTCATCCCCGATATTGATGTGCACGGCATATGACATTACATACTCTTTTTTGCCGAAATGATAATAATTATTAATATGTTTTATGTACATATACTAAGGTGACGGAGTCTTAAAATATCGTGTAGAATTAATCATGATAGTAGAAGCACAATTTGAAATAAAGACATTCGTGGGTTGCATGATTTTATTACTAATGAAGTTTTTTATACAAGTTTCCCCAAATTATGCTAAGTAATAAGTTTACCTTGTTGTTCCTTGAGCCATAGCCTCGGTTGCTAACTGAAATAAAACATTTTGTCGATACAAATGAAATTACAAACTGAATGTCTTCAAACACTCTCGTAAATGAGCAAGCCGTTCCCAAAGGGTTATATACCTTGGGCCCTAAATTGGCTCTAAACTCACTCAATACCAATCTGACTGTTTATTTGTTTGTTTATGTCCTCGTATCTTGCGCAAAAATCTCACATAATTGTACAGTAAAGTTCCACGCTCAGGATCCTCAAATTCGATGACTTTAATATAGGGACCCTTTACTTCTCAAATTAAACGTTTAGGATTTAAAAATTGTCAAGAATCGCATGGATCAAATAGCAACCATTATGGTAGTGTATATGGCGTATCTTTACTGTAATTCTTAAGTACTGGTAGTCCATATAGCAGATTCAATGGTTTTAAAATAGAGTTTTAGAAGTATTTGGATAACTTTCATCATGGGAACTATTCGTATTCATGAAAATTATTTCTTTGCAATACAGATAATTTAATACATCTTAGTTTGGTGTGGTTGAATTTGGTAGGCTTTTTAAATGGCGTTTTATGAGGCTCATTCTTTTCGATACTTTGTCGTCATATTGCAGCATTAATATTTCTTGTTTACGAACATTTTTGAGTACAGACAATATATACTAATGGACAAAAGTCTTGTCCGGACTACAAAAAACATAATATATGTTTTGTTTGTTATTGCACATTCATACATTTGGTATCGTTAGAAAGAGGATGATATTATGCATTGAATAAAAAAAGAGTTGTGAAATTTGAGTCAGTTATGTCGGTACAGTAATGTTTTGAAAATTGACATTGAGGATTTGCAAGTTACAAATGATTGCGTTGAGTCAGTTTTAAAGAAACATTTTTTTCAATGTGTGTGTGACCCCCATTAACCCGAATGAGTTTTCTGGTCTTCCGGCTAGATTCGTTTGCAAACTTGTAGCATCGATGCGTAAAAGGAGCACCGAACTCATTCGGGTTAATGGGGGTCACACACATTGAAAAAAAATGTTTCATTTAAAACTGACTCAACGCAATCATTTGTAACTTGCAAATCCTCAATGTCAATTTTCAAAACATTACTGTACCGACATAACTGACTCAAATTTCACAACTCCTTTTTTATTCAATGCATAATATCATCCTCTTTCTAACGATACCAAATGTATGAGTGTGCAATAACAAACAAAAAAGATATTATGGTTTTTGTAGACCGGACAAAACTTTTGTCCATTAGTATAGTATAGGAACAACTTCTGGTCATTTGTTTTATTTGTCATTCTGCAGTCACAATCTATACTAGATGTTCAAATCATTCAGTTTAGAGTAAAGGTGACTGGTAAAAGTCACAACTGCATGCATTTATGAAACTTCCTTATATTGTCTAGAAACAACGCAAAATTCCGCTTCCAGAGGGTAAGGGTACCTGTCCCTAAAAGTTGTCTAGTGCACTGGATTTTAACATACCTTTGTTATTTTTTCATCACTGTAACCAAGCCAACCACAGGAAGTGGTGTATGAAGGATAACCTGTATTTAATAACTCACTCTCTACAAACAGATATAGATACTTACATTTGTATTTAAAAATAAAACAACTATATATTCACCTTTCTAAAGATTTTAACGAACAAAAAATAAAACAATCAATACGTCAAAAGCAGACAACTTTCATAGAATGGTCAATACTTTCTCCTATCAATTCCAAATAGACTTAAGTTCATGACAATTTTGCATACCATGGAATCGTTAAAACACGTTTCTATTAAAATGCTGGTGTTAGCAACAAACGTCTCAAATATCTTACTTACTACATCAATCGGATGCACAAATACAAAATAAAAGTTTCAGGCAGATTTTAGAGGGTGACCTGGGAAGCACTAGTTGATTTGAACTGGAATGATCCTTCCGCTCCCAATATTCTCACCGAATACAAATGGTTTGAAGGAGCAGTGGACAATGGTATAACGTACTTTTATGGATCGAGATAACCCGAGTTCGATCCCCAATAGGGGCACTGCTAATTTCATTCAGCAAGGAATTAATCTACAGTTGTTCCCCTCTACCCATGTGTAAGTGTATACTATGAGGGATCACCTGTCTAGGGTGATTTCAATGATAAGAGGCTATGGTATAATATTGTAAAGTCGGCTGAACATGTATATGGAGGCTAACTTTAAACTGCACTTAGTTTTTCTAACTAATATCAAAATCTGGATCAAATAAAGCGGGTGAACTAAAGGGTAGTTTACTTCATCTTGTTTTCAATCAGAGACCATGAACTTAATTGTTACAGTTGTTGAGGTTGCAGTTTAAAATATTGAATAAGGACTCCAGGTTAGGCCCCTCTAGTCACAAGTACCACAATCATTCAAAAAAGTAAACAAACGTTTGTTTTTTATTGAATTTTCATTCCAGACAAATGTTTAAATGTCATTAAATAGCGTACGTATAAAATAACAATTGATTCACCCCCCCCCCCGAAAAAACTTGAGGTTTGATCGTTGATGAAATGTGCGTAAGATTCAGAACAAACTATTACAGCTAATATGCTTAAGTGACATTTTCAGACAAAGAATTTTGATAATTATTTTATGTTTTATGTGAGTTATTTTTTTTTTGTTTCTGCAAGAATCAGACAAAGAAGTGTTTGTTTACATTCTTATGATCACGTGACTATATTCCCTGAATATTATCATACCTCTTTGCGCTTTAGTACTATCCATTTTCTGTAAAATAGCTACAAAACAAACATAGAAAGTAAGAAAATACGAAAATACATCGTTTGCATAATTTACAAATAAATGACATTATGTATATATAACACAAATCAGATCAGTGAAATTCATGCTTCACTTATGTATATTCAGTCATTGAGGAAGAGGTTGTCAGCGCTTTGTGTATTTTTTAGATTTTGATAGATATTTGCTAAAACATTATGCATGTATGTGCATTCATTTGAATTAAGAAAAGCTTCCAATAATTGCATTTGAAACCCATTAACTAAAGTAACTAAAGATAAATTATCATTTTAATATTCTCTCTTTCACAGTGTACGAGCGCTCGTATTTATACCAAGCAACCAAATTAAAATGAATTTAAAGATATAAAAGATATATAATTTTAATATATAACTTAGTGACTACTTTAATGAAGGGAAAATGTCTTTACAAACTCATAGCCATGTTTAATTAATGGTCCTGTATAAACCTTTGAAAACCGGAGTCCTCTGAATACCGGGCTTTTTCCACTGTCCTAAGAAGGTCCTATTTACCGAGTTTTACTGTAATCTCAAATTCATAGAGTAAATATTTCAGTATATGAAACTGATGCCTTACGCATTTCTACAATTTTTTGAACCCACGACTACTGGAGTCAGACGCGCTGACTAATGAGTAAACTAGACATAATAGTACATTGTACTTGCATGTGTGTTTATGTACACCCTTTTATATATTAAACACAATTAGTACGTAATAAAACTGAGAAAGAAAGGTTGACAGGATACAACACGTCTCACACCAGGAGGAAATTTTCAAAATTTTATTTTATCTACTAGTATCGGCCGTTATGGCCCTCGTCAGGATCATTAATTTATTATTATCAATGAATGATAATTCTGTGTGATTATAACTACTTAGTTCATTTCTAGAAATGTTCAAAAAGAACACATCATATTTTATTCTTAGATAATAACATCTATATCTGATAAGATAGTAGGCCTAAATGTATATAAGGTAAAAAAAGAATCATACCCACAGCTTCTTCTTTTGTCAGTGCATCTGACCTAAGAACATAAAGCCAAAACAATTAGAACAAAATATATATAATGTCTGATGTAAATATATATAGAATAAGCGCTTAAATCTAGAGGACATTTGCTTGAATAATGCCTCAGTTACTGATACTGTCCACTGCAAGGAAAATGAACCTGTAAAATTGCTTCATTTCATCCGAATGTTAGTGGATTTTTATTTCATGATGCAATAAAATGCAATGCCGTTTCACATGCCAAAATAACTTGACAGACTTTTAAAAGTGTTGTGGCATATTCGGGTACTATACTAATTAATTTATTGTAGCTCGATTGTGAAACAAATTCTTGCAACTTAGAATAATCCCTTTCGAGTCCGCTTCCGAGTCCCACAGTGCTAAGCTATAGTAGGATAAAGTTTCTTGCTCAAGGAAACAACGTATGTTTTGGATGGGATTCGAACTAACGCGAAGCTGGTTATCCAATGATTACCAGTTCAACGTCGTAACCCCTCGGCCACATCCGCATATTCGGGTCTTGCACACTACAATACCGTGACTGCGTGGCAATGTATGAACTACTGTGTTGCCACATATTAGCCATCGCATGGTTACGTAATATTTATATAATGTTTTCGCCATGTCCCTTCCATTCCACCGTAGCGTAATGAGAAGATAAAATCTCATTGTACTTACATATAAGTAAAATCTATTGTATTAACTAACTGTTCAGCATCCTGTAACGATATATATGATAAACTTACGACTAATTCATCATTGGAAATCAGAGTAGAACGGAGGGATTTTACTACAATGTAACCTTGCTTAACGACCACCCTGATTCAAGGACCACCCCTCTAAAAAGACCGGTTTTGTAAATAACTGAATTTTTTGTTCTGTATTTAGTGGTCTTTAACCCCAAAATTAGGACCACCCCGCTACTCCGTAATACGACCACTTTTTATTGACAAAACGCTTTAAATGCGTGCATTTTTGACCCCCACTAAAAGGACCACTAAAAATTTGCGAATATTCGGTGAGCGACCGACAGTCTGACTATGGTATATTTTTGGAAATGTATTTCAAAAATGTTCTATTACTGTGTTAGATCCTTAAGTTATTACTATTGGTGGCTTACACGAATTAGATCCCTTTTAGAAAAAATATGAAATTTGATGTTTTTCTCTACATCTTTGACAATGTGGGTTTCCAAGTTTAGTTGGTTTTACAAAAGAATGAATATGCATGCAATATAATTCACCTTTAAGCCAACAAGCTCTTGCCTTTGTGCAAAAGATATCTAAAAATGTTTCTGGTGTAACAAACTTAAATCTACAACAGTCAATATGGGACAATGATTAAGACAAATAGACATGAACAAATCTATATAACCCATATTATGTGGACGGGACACAAAAACACGACAAAATCATTCAATTTTTCTACATTTTACAAAAATAGATCAATCCATAAAAACTATATTTCATGCTAACAGACACCAATGTCTTAGCTTCAGGTGAACAGAATAATTTCTTTAATAATGAATCTTAAATCAGTTTTGTTTCAACCAACAACTTAATGTGTCTAATACACGTACTGATAAATTAAGAAACACCAAACTGTTAAGTTTAACATCATAATTATGTACAGTAAAGTTCTATTATTAAGAGCACCTTTGGTAATTACAATATCATGCAATTTTTGACGAATTTCAAGTCCTAAATGTTTTATCTGAGAAGAAAACGATCCCTATAAGGGGATTCTGCTACTAAAGACCATACATTTTGATGGCCGTAATACAGTAAAACTCGGTTATAACATACTCTGTTATAACATACACTCGGTTACAACATACCATTTTTCCTGGCCCATTCTTCATATTTTGTATATAACATACTTAGTATGCTATATGGATATAACATACCTCGACTATAACATACTTTTTTTCTTTGGCCCAGCGAGTATGTTATAACCGAGTTTTACTGTAGTGGAACTTTACTGCATAAATAAGAATAAATAAAATATACTTTACCATATCAACAAGAAGTTTCCATAATGGCTGAAAAACAACAACATACATGTAAATGTATCAATCTCAATAATAACGACGCCAATAGTGTAAAACAAACAATACACCGTTTTTTATTTGACTTATTTTAGCTACTTAGTACAGCAAGTTCCGGTTTTCCATATAAATATTTTTTGAGCCAGATACTTAGTTGCATGTGGTACATTTTAGTTACTGTACCAGCCATATGCGGCTGACATGGTTCTGACTAAAAAAACACTATGTACATGTATATAAAATTATAATGTTTTTATTTGGAACCATGCCAACTTCCTATGGTTCCAGTATATACAGTTCCAAGAAATATTATACATTTGTAAACAATGTACGTGCATATGAATAAGTTATTAAATTTGTCATATCTTTTCTAAACATGCCTTCCTTTCGGACACTCACAAAAAGTGCCAGCGCATAATCCTCAATGTAATGAGAGAGTGCAGTATACCCCAGAAGAAGGAGAAACTTAAATTCATACTCTTACTCATGCATTAGTTTGATCATCTAAATTGATAATTTAGGCAAAGTAGTAGTCGGAGGGGGGGGGGTCATGAGCCCCTGACTACTCTAAGTAACAATTCAAGCTCTATGATTAGAAATCATATAATTTCAGTTTTATTTGTTAGTCAGTAAATGTAAGGTATGTCGCTTTAAGTCGTATTTCAACATTTGTCCAGTTATATTGCGGTGACCAGGTGTTTCTCTCACGGTCCCTTGATAGGCCTAAATCTCCAGACCGTAGTTATTCAAATTTCATTGGCTGACAACTGTTGTACTAAATATAACAGTGGTAGACGGACGGATGATGCCAAAAAAATAGTTCAATACCAAACTCTACCAAGATAGGAAGGTCCTGTCCGGAAGTTAAGCTCATTACCACCTTAAAGGAGAATTTAAGTTATGGCATAGGTTACTATAAATAGTAACAAAGTTGACGTAAAAGTGTGCCGATATAGCATCAGTACTGAAGCCCTTTGGCCAATACCTAAAGCAAATGTGCCGATATCTGCCTTAAGGCACACTTGCCCAATTTATAACCCCTAATTGTCCAGATTTTATCTGCTTACCCCGTTACACACCAAGTAAAAATCATGTATAGACTTTAACATACCTTTCCTTCCATTTTAGCCCACAAATCCCATAAAGCATTAATGATAGCGGCTGTTGCTAAGTGTGTAACACCTTTCTCTGGTCCAATCTGGATAAAATATATACGTGTATTAATTACTTCATACCATCTTATACAAAATCGCCGCTTGTATAATTAATTTTGCTCCACTCCATGTACACGCGTCAGCAGTACGATTTTTCTCAAACGCAAGACCGCCCCTAGTGTATCATACCTTCTCCATTACAGTCTTAACAATGCAAATGTATACAAATATCCTAAGGTAAAAGACCATCGTCTGATAATTGGCTGGAATGTTATGTGCAAATTAAAAAGAATCGCAGATTTACAAGGAACATGTGCGTACAAATGTATAAAAACTAACTTGCCACGCCAATGATGACGACGACGTACTGCGATAGTATGTACTAACTTGCTTAGACCGACTGCATTTTGCTATTTGTCACAAATAATTGCAGTAAGTTGATCAAAACATGCTTTATTTATGTGCTGCGTGTACAGTGTATACCAATCTTACAAGTGGTGGTCTCGATCCACCAAAAACCATATATACGTACATGTATATATAATGTTTTTGGTGGATCGAGACCAGCACTTTGTGCCGTCTATGAGCAAATCTTACTGTAAGAAAATATTGTGAAAGTTATAAATAAATGATTTACCCATCTTGTTTGATCATCATTGGTAATTTCTCTCCAATATGCACCAAAATTATTAAAGATGTCAGACAGTTTTCTTCCTACTACCATTTTCTTCATTGTAGTGGCAGCATAACAAACTAAAATGGTATTTAACAACACACAATTTTACTAGAAAGCTATTGTATACGTACATGTATATATTGTACTGTCTTGTATGGTGGCACTTTTCTGCCATCAGATAACCACATAACTAACTAGTTAATTAAGAGGTTTCCTAGTTACCGTAACTAGTTAACCTCTTAATTAACCAGTTAGTTATGTGGTTATCTGATGGCAGAAATATTCCACCATAGGCTTGCTTTCATCATGATTGTAAATAATTTGTTAAAGATATTGCATATAAATCGTATGATGATTAAATATAATGAGTGTTTGTAAGAGATTCCATCTTTGTTCTAACTGTATGAATCTGTTTGTGTTGGTATGTATGAAAGCCATGTTGCAAATAAGTTTTGTTTAACTTAATTATACTACTTACATTAAACAAATATGTAATTATTATACTTTTAACCTTAATGGTTTTGAACATATCTTAATTGTATCACTTTGTGTGGGGATTGTCTGGAAAGTAATTAGTCTGGACAGATAATACCTATCAGACGGCGACCAGCATGGTCCCGATGTGCCTAAGACGCCATATACATGTATATGTAACATGAACAGTAACTTTCACTATTTGGTCCATCAAAATAGAGGTTCTTAATATAGTGAAACGGTCTTAACATAGGGACCTTGAGACTTGAAAATCCTCAGAAAAGCTCATGATTTTGCAACTACGTGGTCGATCTTTGGTAGCGGATCTCTATTGTATATTTGTATATGTATTAAGTTTTTTAGGTAGATCGGGACCATGACCATCGCCTGTGTTAATATCAGTATATGCTCTATATGATTTCCAATGTACATTGGGCCTTTTGTTAAGTTACATTTGTATTTTTTCTGAAATGTTTTGACTAAAGCATTGATCCTAGTAAAGTTACACTTCATGCTCGATTACTTTTAACAAACTATACATTATAATATATACTTTTGGCAATCGTAGTTTCAGTCAAGCGGCGCCAAACCTGTAAAATGCCCTTCTGGACTCACTCAAGAGTGCCCAGTCTCTGGTTTCTTAACAACTATGACCACTAAATTGATCCCTTATTCTTAGTTTTCATAAGTATTTATTATATATTTGTTATTTTTAGCTTCTCTTAACCATATACATTTATTATGCATATGCTTGTGAAGCGCTTTTGTACATACAAATGAATATTCAATATGGAAAGCGCGCTGTACAAATATGGTATATAATATTAATAATGATAATAATATGTGAATACATGTTTTCTTTTAATAAATGCGTAGCCATACCTATATCTGTACCTCTCCCAGCAGTAAATGTATGACCATGACCTTCAAGGTCACTATCAGTCGTCAATATAACATAAGCCGCGGCATAGTCTGGAGCACTATGCTAAAAGAAATTTTATATTTTACTTTCTATACGTCAATTTCACCAAGATGTTTTAAAAAAACGTATTTGTCACAGAGACATGCTATGTGAACTTCCATTACCTTATTCATGATATTACATCTTGATCAATGAGTAATAATAATGTATTTTAGATAAAATCATAAAGGATGTCTTGGAATGCAACATGACATATCACTGTGACACGTACGTAACTGCTTTATCAACATCATAATAAAAGTAAACTATGAGGGTCATACAAATTGTTGGTCTAAACAACGGAGACTTTTGAATCTCAAATAAAGCATTTGGGACATACAAATTATCGTAATTCGCATGCTTTTACAACATCTAAGGTAGTCTTTATAGTGGGACTTTACTGTACATATAATGTTTGATAAAACAAGTATTACTATAGTATTTTGATGAACAAACATAATAATAATGCAATTACCATAACAACAGACCTGACAAACAGCATGCACAATTTAGATTGGGTATTACACTTCATACTTCACCACTTAAATGACACAATACTTGCCAATTGATGGAAATAACACAAAACTTGCTAAATGAAAGAAATGACACACAAAACATGCTAAATGGAAGAAAATGGAACACAATACTTGGTGAATGGAATGAAATAGCACACAATACTTGCCTATGGAAGAAATGGCACACGAAACGTGCAAAATGAAAGGAAATTGCACACAATACTTGCTAATGGAAGCAAATTGCACAGTACTTGTCAATGGAAGGAAATGGCACACAATACTTGCCAGTGGAAGGAAATGGCACACAATACTTGCCAGTGGAAGGAAATGGCACACAATACTTGTCAATGGAAGGAAATGGCACACAATACTTGACAATGGAAGGAAATGGCACACAATACTTGTCAATGGAAGGAAATGGCACACAATACTTGTCAATGGAAGGAAATGGCACACAAAACTTGCCAGTGGAAGGAAATGGCACACAATACTTGTCAATGGAAGGAAATGGCACACAATACTTGTCAATGGAAGGAATTGGCACACAATACTTGTCAATGGAAGTAAATGACACGCAATACTTGTCAATGGAAGGAAATGGCACACAATAATTGCTAAATGGAAGGAAATGGCACACAATATTTGCCAATGGAAGGTATTGTCACACAAAACTTGCAAAATGGAAGGAAATGGCACGCAATATTTGTAAATGGAAGGAAATGACACACAATACTTGTCAATGGAAGGAAATGGCACACAGTACTTGTCAATGGAAGGAAATGGCACACAGTACTTGTCAATGGAAGGAAATGACACACAATACTTGTCAATGGAAGGAAATGGCACACAATACTTGTCAATGGAAGAAAACGGTACACAATACTTGCTAAATGGAAGGAAATGGCACACAATACTTGTCAATGGAAGGAAACGGTACACAATACTTGCTAAAAAGAAGGAAATGGCACAAAATACTTGCCAATGGAAGGAAATGACACACAATACTTGCAAATGGAAGGAAATGGCACACAATACTTGCCAATGGAAGGAAATGACACACAATACTTATCAATGAAAGGAAATGTCACACAAAACTTGCAAATGGAAGGAAAAGGCACACAATACTTGTCAATGGAAGGAAATGGCACACAATACTTGCCAAATGGTAGGAAATGAAATGTAATACTTGTCAAATGGAAAATAAATGGCACATTATGCTCGCCGAAGTGAAGAAAATGACAAACAATATTTGCCAAACGGATAAAAGTGACTTACAGTTCTTGCCAAACGGAAAGAAAATACACATAATACATGTTAAGTGGTAGGAAATTACACACAGTTTTTGCTAATTAGTAGAAACGGACACACAATACTTGTTTAATTGAAGGACATGAAATGCAATACTTGTCAAATGAAAAAGAAATGGCACATCATGTTCGCCAAACGAGAAGGAAACGGAACACCACGTTTGCCAACTGGAAAGAAATGACATACCATACTCAAGTGAAAAGGAAGGATGTAATTCGTTTGCTCAGTTACCTTTGGGATGACACAATATACATGAATACTAACACAAGGCTATGGTGATGGAATACATTTGCTAAGATAACGTTTATTTTGGAGCATGCATCAACGGTTTCTAAAAGGTTGGATAATTTGCTGGGTGTAAATTTCTTCTAGTATTCTAGCATGTCTGTATTACTACAATGGCACAAACACTCACCTATTTCACTGCCTTTACCAACAGTAAATGTTGAACCATGACCAGAAAGCTCAGAGTCTGTTTCTAATACAACATATGGACAGGAGTAATCTGGGGCAGAATGCTGTAGATATATATGTAGGGATAAACATGTTAGCATAGTGTTAGTATCTTGTTAGTTTAATGTCGGATTCACTTAGGAATATTCTGATTAAATAGATATTAGTTAAATTATAGGCGGTCAGCCTAGTCCCATATCCACCTAAGACACTTTATGCATGTTTAGAGTATATAGGGCGAGACTGTGCTATATAATTATACAAACCGTCTCTTAGTAAATAATGATAACTATGTTTAAGAATATAGTAAAATGTAAACTTTATTTGCATATAATTGTAGCCAAATGGTTCTTCTATAAATACTACTTAATAAGGTATTGTAACTTAATCAACTAATAAATTAGCATTCATTAAAATTTAATGGCAGTCATAGTGTCTTTAATGAAAACAGAGCAATTAATTTAATATACATGTATGTAACAAGTCAGCTATTTTTGGCAAAATGTTATGTTCAACGATTTGCTGCATTCTAAATAATAGGGTACGAGCTCAAACAAATTATATGATTCGACGACGTTCTGACTACATGCAAGCTGCCAGTACTGACCATTCTCGTACCTAGATGTTATCAAGATTCTCGATCGAGAATGGTACTGAGCTGTCCATGGTAATTGCATTCTTAAGTATGTTTGCCAATGCAAGTAAATAAATCTTTATCTATTACTTGCAAGTTAAACATTAACAAATATTGAGGTAGCTAATGCAAATGTAAACAGTGGTAATTAAATAGACCTCAAGATAATACTTATAAAGAATATAGACTAGTCTAATACTAACTATATAAGACTCTTTTCAGGTACGAGAGGCGTTCAAGTTATATTTGAACAACGTTTTAAGAAACATGTGACTACGATAGTTGCACTACTCTCCGAATGGTTGAGTTAAATAGAACAAATATTTATGAAGTAATTCTTCATACGATGGCAGAGAAAAAAAGTTTGTGTAACGTGTGTGCTATGTGCCATAGCTTATCTCGCGTGGTATACGCCAGTATCAGGCCAAATTGGTTTAGGGCGAAATATCATTCCCGGAACATGGCAGAGGCTGAGTGCTGATTTTATACAGAAAATGCAAAGTATCATCGACATTTAGTGGTCTCTGGCCCAAATCCACATAGTTTTCTAGGATAGCCACTATGGTCACGTGATAGCCTCAAGTATGGAAAATGTAGAATGTTTAAATCTCATAGTATATATTATTTGTATGTTAATCGATAGGTCAGCGCAAACTAGTCAACATCTTTATTTAGTTGTATTACAAGTAGTAGACTAGGTTACCGCTGATCCATCGGTATGTATCTGGTCTAGGGGTGTAAAGGTTAACCGATATACCAGTTAATATTGCAATACGTATTCTGACGGTTTTTAACCGGTTCGATTTTCTCTGAACTGGTTTTTGTGGTTATGTTCCATTCTGATTGTTTTTATCAGAGTCTGAAATTTAAATGTTTGAATAAAAGTCAAAATGTGTTGGAAACTTGATTTTTTTTCTTCGAAAAATGTGAGATAATAATTATCTTTGAAAGTCCATTCAAGACATATTTTTTCTAATTTATTCAAACATTTGCATAATACATGTAGATCATTTGAAAATACAAATATCTATGTGTAAAGTTGATCAAATTAAGACGATGCACTTGCATGTATGCGCGAAAAACAATATGTATTCAATATTTTGCAATATATTGCAATACGGGTTTTACCGTATTGTTACACCCCTAATCTGGTCATTGCTTACAATTCAAAGGTACAAGACACACATTTCCTTTCTAATTCATTATTAAGAATATCTACTCCATATAATGAATACGAAGAAAAACATGTCTTCAAAGGAGCTTGTTTTATTAGTTTTATTATAAGAAAGAGGAATAACTTAAAAATACAATGCAGAATGTCAAGCTCCTGTGGTTAAGTACATTTAAAACACAGCTCAAATTATTGCACAGTATATACATTATGACATAAAATAGTGAAGTATTTTGTTACCATAGCATCGGAACCATCTTTCTCCAGTGATGTAGGGAATCTGATGTCCTTGACCGACATCCCGGTGATTATTGTTGGTTGACCCATGTTTCAAGGTCAGTGAGGTCAACTTCTTCCAATGACTCGATATTACTCCTTCCTGGTCATGTATAAAAAATTAAAATTAAAAGACTATATCAAAGATGCTTCATTGTGATGTCCAGGGTCAAAGAATAACTATTTAAGCATGGTCGCTACCTCGCTTTGTTACGTTTGAATATGTTAGTCCCCTCAGAGATGATAATATCGACGTGCCCTCACTACATTCTCACGACTAAAGCCATAATTTTCTTCGACCCGTTAAAATGACAATAGAATCTTGATAAACATCATCATAAAATTAAATTATATACATAGTATTTCATTGGCCAATATAGTTTATAATACGAGCTACAGTCAGTATTTAGTGTGTGGTTAACTGATTTAATCAATGTAATGATATAGTACAGTTTCCGAGTTCATTGTCATGTATTAGACCACAACAAATTGATCATATGTTCTATGGATTCGCTCGCACCTTAATTTTGACGGTTTTTACAAAAAAAAATTTATTTCCTCGCTCGCTCATAAAAAATTTGGTCAAACCGCTATATAAAGCAAGTGAATAAAGACTTTTTTTCTTCGCTCGCTCGCCCCATTTTTCCCAGAAAAATCCATAGAACATATGATCAACTTGTTGTGGCCTTAGGTCAGAAATGACCCATGGACATAGTGAATACAACAATTGATACATATATAGAGTTCAATGGTAGATTAGGTACATAAAACATACGTATTAAAATATCGTTTACAACAATTTATCAACATACTGAGATCAGGGGCGGATCCAGGATATTTTTCTAGGGGGTCCAAACTTTCGAACTACAACAACATTATACACGTAAGTTTAATAAAATATTCTATTCTATTCCATTGTTTGGTTTATTTGATGGTGACACTGAAAGTTGCTGTTGTTCAAAACCAAATTTTCCGAAAAATAAAGATCAAAGAATGGAAATACAGAGAGACTTTCGTGCACATTGAAACCTTACGAATCCATACTAATGATTACTCCTTACACATTAGGTTCAAGTACGACCTGAGCAGGGCAAAAATGCGGGCGAAGTGTTAATTCTATCCTGTATAACTGGCAAATACTACTGCTAAGTGTATTAACGAGATTTGACTCCGCCCATTCACAGGCTTATCAATATAAGTAAATACCTGACACTGAAACAAAGACGCGTCAGTTGATTGACGGACCTACTTTTATCGCCTAGAAATAAACTGTGTAGTAAATCAGAGACACATGTATCATTCCGCAGGTTAAACTGGTTAGGCATTTGAATCTTCGATAGTTTTCGACTTTGGTATAAATTAAGCCTTTCGGCGAAATCGCCGAAAGTCTAAAAATTCACGCGGCAATACTGGCAACAAATATACATTGAAACATGCTCAAGTCTGGTAAAGCAGAGCAGTTCATTCTAAGCATGCCAGTTCTCTGAAAAAAGGAGAAACAGGTAATTTATTGTATAGACAGACAAAATGGCTTAGTAACTTTATTGTAGCAGAGATCTAATCTAATTGTGTGGTATATAACTTGCATTATACAATAAAATAAGGTAACCTTGATGAATGGAATTTGTATATCTCTTTATGTTTCAACTATATTATGATGACAGATAACCTGTATTCTTTTTATAACTTTGTTAAAATGTTTAGATCTGTAATAATCTCTGTAACTACATGTATAATGAAAATAAAAATAATTACAAAAAAATAAAATAAGGTAACCATTAAACTCAGTAGTCGTCGGTGGTTTGAATCTACAATGAATATACATATACATGTTTATTAACCCGTACATATTTTCTACATAAGAAAACATTAAAAAATCAAATATCTCTATCAATCATGAATAAACAGTATATTTATAAATAAGAGTACAAACACTAGCATAAACTAGTGACTATTTGTACTTACAATTCACTGGACTAAGATCCCAGCTATAAATTACCTTAATACATTGATATGTCTGTACATACACTTATCTTCTTAGGCCAACGCATAGACTAGCTTTAATCGTTGTCGGACATTCTCTATATTAATACTTCATTAATTATGCATTCGGAATACCTCAACCATTCATTTAATGAATAATCTCGGAGTGTTCGTAGGGGTCCACCAGTAGGGCGTTCAGTTACCGCGAACGTTTCATAACGGTAAAGGTGATTGGCTAACGTTAAATGCTTACTGAACGCATTTACCCAGTGTTTTTACTACATACGCGAGGCGAAGCATGTGGATTCGTTTACATTCACACCGGTTGAAGTATTTTTGGGGGGCATGTGACGCTAATGTAGTTCCAAAATGGCGTCTATTTATGTCCGAGGTTATTCCTAGTAAATTACTGAGGAGATCCGATTGATTTAATATGGAGTGACATATCATAAACATGCTATAAAAGTTCGATAGCTCGAATTGAAAGGTTTGTGACGAAATGTTCGATAGAACGGAATGTTCAACCCGTCCAAGTTCGACATTATTGATGCCATTTGTTTATTACTAGTTTCTAGACGGGAAATAGATTGGTGCCAGGTAAAATATTCGACTCATCCGAGAAGTTCGAGAAAGCCGAGTTCCAGACTTCGATAATTCACTATTAGTACACAATTTTCTCTAATAAATTGCTCTTGATAATCCTATATAGGCTATACACTTCAGCTACTACACTATGGCTAGTCAATAATTATAATGATTTTAAGATATGCAAAGTGGGTGTCTGGTTGCCCGGAACAACCAATTTCTAGTTTGGGCAACCAAATTTCTACAAACAAGATATTGTGCTACCTGCTAAAATAACCTGTTCGGGCAACCACTTTCATATCCTAATTTCGTAGACGGTGCAAATGATATTGAAATTTTATTCCATGTCTCAGATACACAAGCATAAATACATTATCAGCCAAAGCAGCAAGCTGTATCGGAACCAATGATCCTGATCCATTGTACAGTAAAGTTCCGCTATTAAGACCACTTTTGTTATTTCAAAATCATGCGAGTTTTTACATTTATTAAGACCCAAATGCCTAATTTGTGAACAAAAGGATCTCTATAATAAGACCGTTTCGCTATTAAGACCATCGATTTTGCTGGTCTTATTAGCGAAACTTTACTGTATATGGATATTGCTATTGCACGTGAAGCTTTTTAAGATTATCAGTTTGTTACACTGCAGCACTGGCTAGCAAGTATTTTCATGCTTGCTTAAAACCATTCCGAACTCGTAGTGATTCGAGTTGGCGACAGTCTTGGTTTTGCTACAAGAAGCAATACATTTGTGTAATACAGGTTATACTAATTCATGTCAGCTCGCTTGTGAATCAAGTTCTTACAACTTAGATTAATCACTCTTTAGTCCGATTTCTGGTTCTAAACTAGTATTGAGCTCGTAGGATAATGTTTCTTGCTCACGGAATAACAACATGGAATGTTTCGGATGGGATTTGAACCACTACTGTAAACTTGCCATTCGGAGCACCAATTAAGGCGATCTTCAACAAAGATACTAGCGTAGAAAATCGCCGATGAGTTCTGAACGTATGCCTTTATATAGCAAGTCTATTGCAGCTGTGATGTCCCATGAACATAAATATGTGTCCTTTATTTCACATCATTTATGAACTAATTATTAAACAGTCTTATCAATGTACTTATATAGATCTACCAATTAAACGTAGATTCCCATTTACTTTATTACAAGTTAACGACACAAACAGATTATAACGACTGACATAAAGTAAAACTAATGGGTGAAAGTTCAAAATTTTATAAATTCAACACTTTACACATATAATAAGAGAATGACGTTATATTTCACTGGTATACCAATTGGCCCGAACTTCGGGGCTAGTCATGAAGACTTTCACCTTAAGTAGCTTTAAAAGGTCTTTTGACCCTACAGCTAATAAACGTGTTTAATGCCGCAACAGATGAAAAACGAGATGTTAAAAGGCAGTAGCCCGTATTATCAAGTGTCTTACGACTGATTTACTAGTAGTCGGAAATCCTTCTACTTTGTTATGTTAAATTGTCGTAAGATTTTTTTGTAATATGCTGCCCGGCGAATAAACTTTTGAAAGCTGGGACTATCAATCATGCATGAAGACATTTTCACAGTCATGAAAAACGCTAAAAATTCAAAGGTCTACGCATTTCTTCATTTTATCTATTTCTTGTAAGTTATAGCTGTTATTTAGTGGTAAGTATGTCGTGCGGCCTTTTCGTGTTTATTTTTCAAGTTTCGACAGGTCATACATACCCTTGCATCGAAATGCAACTATTATTTCAATGACAAATAGGCCTAAAGGAAGATGATATGGACACCTTATGGAAAGATGATCAAGTGCTGGTAATGATGTGTTGCAGAAACTAGTTAAAATACACATCAATGAACCAACCATCTCTAGTAAGATCAACTCTTAAATACCACGGACCATACCACTTGTCTCTTTCCGAAAAAATACAAATGGATCTTAAAACTTGAATCGTTTTTTTTTAGTTCTAAATTCTCCGCACAAAAAACTGAGACAGCGGTAAGCTAGATGATTCAGAGTAAACATTTCTATGGCAACGTATACGAGTATGTGCATAAATAAAAAAAAACATTTTTCAAATATAAATATAAAAATAGTAAAGGTAGTACTAGGTTTTGAACCAGCAATCTTTACTTCATGTTTATCAGATGCGCATATTTTTGCCTTCCACCTACCCTACTGCGCTAGTTTGGGTCCTAAAAGACATTGAGTTCAATAATAATTTAATATCGTAAAAATTACATGTATGTTTATCAGGGAAAGATCATTTATGCAGACAATTCTTGCATTAGCGAGTTTTACTTAAAACTAAGTGCTTATTACACCGTTATATTTATGAAAATATAAAATAGTTTTTGTTTAAACCATAACTATTCCTGTCATGAAGATTTAAGTTAATCAATGCTCAATTATATTTAGTTGACATAAATATTGATTGCCATGTCATCATGGTGTTTTAAAACCAAATGCTAGTAATTTGTATTTCGTATTAATTATCAAGACTTGTCATGTATGGTTAGATGAAAGTTTCAACGCTTTACTTCTGTTTCGGCTCTCACATGCTAAAATCGGACGCAAGACCGAGCTCTTGCAGACGAAAATATTAAATGGGTATGGCTTTTAAAATGAGCGGATCCAGGGGAGGGGGGGGGGCGGCGTACGCCCACCAAAAATTGCCGAAGCAAAGTTTTTTTCTATCATGAAATATGATATTAATAGGAAAATATATATAAATGTCAAAATATTTTGGTAATATTATTTTATGTTTACAAGTTTAGAAAACTTTTATTTTGTATTTTAGAATAAATGCCCTATCAATCAATCAATCAATCAATCAATCAATCAAGCAATCAATCAATCAATCAAGCAATCAATCAAAAAACAGTTATTCCTCATCCCTACAAGTTCAACCATGTCAGCGAGTTCTCATAATAATTTGGGCAATACATAAATATACAATGTAGGATGGGTACTTATTATTTTGGCTAAGCATATATAATATACGTTGAACTTACGTGCGTAAAATAATTATTAAATTCGGTTGCTTTAAAAGAGTCTTTGTAAGGATAATAGTTATAGGGTAAGATAGGTAGGTATCAGACACTTATAACTTTTAAAGCCCAGTTATGAAAAGTAACACTTTTTTGGGACTGCAAAGGCAAAGGATAGACATTTATCTATTTCAAACATCTCTCAAAAACAAGATTTTTTAATTCAATGCAAATATTGCTTAAATATGTTTGTGTTATTTATTGCATTTCGAACTGAAAGTAGATCGAAACTGAAAATAGGATTTGGTTGTCAATGCTTGAAACAATAGTTTTGATCTCAGGATGTTTAAGATGGAGTCTTGTAGAAAATAAACTGCTCCAATTTACATAGTTAAGCTCTGAATTTATTTTTGATCAGGTATATTGAACATTATGCTATAAATGGATATTGTGTTCTCTTATAAAAGTATCCCACTTTTTAAAAAAATGGACACCTTGTCAAATTCAAATTTATAAAGCAGAGTGGTTTGAACAGTTTATTGTGTTTCTAATGCATGTAATATTCTGATAACTTCATGTTTGTAAAACAGTTTTCAAGTCTACTGCTGATGAATATATCTTCATACAGTGGCTTTAATGTTTAAAAGAAAATATGTCACTTGTGTACCTTAAAAATAATAAGATTTAATCTGTGAAGCGTTTTGAGCAATAATATACCAGCTATCCAGTATTCCTTCTTAATTGAAATCAGTAAACATACTTTAACAAAATTATGTATGTAACTTGATTGCTAACCAGTTTTACTTCCCCGACTCTCGAACATGTACTCTTGTGGTTTGTCATTGGACTGGTTGTCTTAGAATACCCAACTCAGTGTATTTACTTTGATATGCTTCAGCAAAGAATCTTATTTTAATTGCTTCGTACTAGAAAATGTACTCAAGTAATTGATGTAAGACCTTGTAAGCCGCCCGGCTAGCTCAGTCAGTAGCAAGCCAGTCTACTGATCGAGGGGTCGTGGGTTAGATTCCCAGGTGGGGCATACTTTTGTGGAGCTTGGTCATGAAATTATTTCTACGGCCATTCTCCCTCCTACTAATGATTCTTAATTATGTAGTGCAGTTGTCAGTCACTGACAAAAGTATGTGCTTAGTAGTTGGTTAGCAGCTAAATCCAGAGATTTAGCCTTTTCAGAAACAGTGAGTAGGTTGACTGACCACTGTCATATGACCTATACAATGTGTTGCTACAGCATTAAACCCAACAAAACTAACAGTAAGAACGTGTTTCACAATCAAACTAAAGTAAATTGGTGTACCTCAGTATTAATGGGACGGCTCAAAACAAGTCTTTATCTTTTACATGTGGTTCATACTAGTTTTATGCTAATTCATTATTGTTTCACTTTCAGTATTAAAGACCAAATTCATATGAATTAATGCTCTCAGAGAGCTATCTCAATTGTGACACAAGTTCTTACAACTTAGATTTATCACTTTCGAGTCCACTTCCTGGTCCTCTAATGAGGAGGATCAAGTTTCTTGCAGATCATGCGACTATGGGCGCTGATCCCGCCGATTCAGGCAGGTGATCCCTCACAGTACCCATTTACATTAAAAGAAACAACAGCAGATAAATTTCTTGCTCAAGGAAATTAGCAGCTCCCTTAGTGAGGTTTGAACTTAGGTTCCCTAAGCCCATGTTATACCACTGGACCACTGCTCTAACATGTAATTTAGTAAGATAATTTAATATCAACATTCTAATTCAGTAGATTTTGGATCCTCCAGAAGTTCTAAAATCCACATGATACAGACTTCTGATGTTGCAAGACATACATTGAGTATTTAACAATGATGAGTTAAAGGTATTGTTCATTTTTTATCTCAACCATCAAAATACCGAAATGAATAATTCCACAATGACTGTGTGTGTTATAGTCTTGCAGTATGTGAGGTGAACTGTGCACTTGAGTTTCTACAAAGTTTTTTTTGCAGTTTCTGTATCTTTAAATGGTGCTGAATAAGAATCCAAGTGACGACACCATGTCATCCTTTGATACCGATACATATTTTAATTTCTACCTCAGTTGGTTATTGTGTAATTAGCAAAAATTGGAATTTCCATAATAGCAGACTTAATTTGCATATTATGCAAATTGCTCAAGGATGACAGCGTGTCATCACTCCGATTCTTATTCAGCACCTTTCAAAGATATAGAAACTGCAAAAAACTGCTGGAACTCAAGTGGAAGGTTCCACTAAAATATGGCATTTTACTAAAGGACTAGTAAAATGGTCGTCCTCTCACAGTATTGGTATTGTGATAACTTGTTTTGAGATTGGGTGTAACTGACAAATAGATAAGCAGTAAAATGCTTGCTAACTGACTCCGAGTCAATTTTGTATTAATAAAGAACCTATCCAGTCACCATGAAATTATTCACTTTTGACAGTCAAGACAGTCAAAAAAAAATTAACTATTACAGGAATTCTATCATGATAAACAAAAAATAACAACAAGAGTAGTCTACCTGATACAGTGATTTATTTGGACAACAGCAGTACATCAGCACTGATCATGAACAAAATATGAGATGTAAATATAAGTCAAACAACTTACACTAAAAGCAAGGCCAGGTTTAATTAGCAAGTGTTCTCAGTGCTTATATATCCATTCATCTTATAAAAAAGATTTAAATAATAATAAGATAAAAGAGCAAAAAATAGGATAAATATTAATTTAGTGACAAAAATTATACCCTGACACAAAATGATCTAATGGTTATAGTTAATATCATAAAATGTCAGATCTTCATTCAACGACATTTTCACATCTAACTTTCACACCTGACAACATTTTCCAAACTGTCAGTCTAAATGTAACTGATGGTCAATTTTTTCATCAGCCTATCCGATGGATTTTAAAAAAATATAACGATATGAAAATTGTTGTCATGGTAATTTCCTTCCTAGCTTACACTACACAAGATCAAATAGACAATCCAAAGAAGACTTTATGAGATTATATATTTTTACACTTTCATCATAATGCCACTATATCCCATAATGCCTCTTAGACTAGATTCAATGATGATATGATAATACTTAAAATGTATAAATATGTAATTGACAGTATGTTTAGCAAAACTTATTACTTTTAAAATGATAATATTCTTCCCAAAATAAATTACTTCACGCTACTTTTAGTACTTAGTCTTTGCTAAGTAAAAATGTCCCGAGTCGTGTAATATCATAAATTTCTTCCTTTCAGTACTTTGTACTGATATTTATATCTACCACATGAAACTAACCAAGGAAGACTTGTTTTTACAGTTTCTTAATGTAGAGAACATAAGGCTGTGTCAACAATAATTTGAATTCATTTGCAGTCCCCGCAAAACTCAACAATTTACTACTGGACAATAGGTTTTGTAGATCAAAATTTACAGGACCTAATCAATTCTTACAGGATTGAATACAATTTACTTATTTTAATGAATTGAAAATTATGTCAATGAAAACAAATTCTTTGCTGGACAGTCTGTCTTGTAAACCTACACATCTAGACAGACCTTCTATAATCTTTTACAGGATTTGTCCATCGGTCCTCCATGTTTGGTGATGACTGCATATGGTATAACCTATCATTTACAGCTTTATACAGTTTAATATAGAAATGAATATATGTCTTTGTTCCCAAGTGAATCTCCTAAACCATTGAAATTATATCATGTACAGTTTATACGTAAAAATGGTCACTGATTTGATGTTACGTTTTGCCACTAGTTTGCTCTGAGGTAGGTGCTCCATCTTGGTGATAATCATTACGAATGTTACAATGAATTTAGAATCCTTGCACCTGTAAATCCACTTTAAATGCACAATGAAAATTTCCGCATTGATGTACATATGAATGTAATGCAATAAGCCAAACATGTACAATACACATCTAAGGGAGAAAACAAGCGGAGAGCAGAGACTAGGCACTCGACTTTATATATTCCAATATAAGTTAATGCATGGAAAATAATATGACAGGAATATTTCAATAACCATGGTTATGATTTATTACTAACTGATAATAAACCTTTGTTCAAAAAGACATTGGATTTTGTTCCATTAAAAAAGACATGTGATTTTGTTCTGTTAAAAAAGACATAGGATTTAGTTCTGTGAACTACATTCGTTACCCTGTTTGAATGAAATAAAAAAAATGAAATTGGACATTGCACTGTGAAATAATGCAACTCTAACGCCAATACACAAGTGAGTATGATAGCTCTTCCTATTCTTTAAACAGAAGAGCTAAAAGCTAAATCTAAACTAAAACTCAAATGAAAATAAGTGAAACATCAAAGGTAAGTCCTATAATTAATTTTGCACCCAATCTGGTTCTCCAAACATAAAACTATCAGTGTAAGAAGATGCTCCACCTTCAAACAATGGTGTTATGAAAGTTTCCTTCAGGCTATGACCAGTCTTCATTGGTGGAACCATCTTGATAGGAATTCCTACAGAATGTTTCACTGGCGGGGCAATCATTTCTTGCCTGTAAAAGATAAATACAACAGTTATAATACAAATTTATTTTAGCTCAGTGGTATTTAGATAAAAAAGTAATCACTCTCTATTTCTGCTTCGTGGTCCCCAGTACTAAGAATTAAGATTTGAGTTTTTTGCTCACAGAAACAATGACATGGAAGTGATTCAAACCAATGTGGATTTTCCTACTCAATGATCATCAGTCCAATATGGTAACCACAAGGCCACTATTTTCAGTATGTGATAGGTACCTGGTTGACTATTACAAACACAATTTATTATTAAATCATAATCTCAAGTCTAGAACTAGTTAAGATTGGCATAGTCTAAAGAGAATTATTATTTCATACAGTCGGCCCAGATGATAAGTTTACCCTTTATTATATAATAAATCAGGCTAGTGCTTTATGCCTCAGTCCCATAAAATCGTAGCTTGTTATGGACCCGTACGTGCAGACAGTCGTAGCCCGTAGGAAGCCTTGCGTATCAAGGTGATGGTACGCACATTGTACAAAACAACACACCCGTACAGAGCTGTAGCTGGAAGATATGCATGTTTAATTCATAGTCGGCCACTATTTTGTTCACGATTTGACTCTGAAACTGATACATGTATCCTTGGCTCATCTCACAGACCCTGATAAAAACATAACAGTCCGTAGGGGTACGCAAAAGTTTGTATGGGTCCTTGTGGAGCTTGATCGCACGGCGCCCGTACGGTGCCCTCACGGCTATTTTTATGTTTATGGGACTGTAGCTTTAGAAAATTATAGGCGATGACTGCTACGTGATTTACAAAAAATAACTAATACATTCATGGAATCAAATAACTATTAGAGTAGATGCTGTAAGCAAGTAACAGGTTTAAGACCTTTCCACAAGGCTGATAAAGAGAAAAAAATGGATACAAAAATGTGAAATCAGACCAGGGTCTAAAACAATAGCAAAATACTTCCATTTCAAGTCAATTTGCATATACTTAAAAAAAAGTAAAGTAATGGCACTTAATAGTCTAAGTTTCATGCTTATGCATGTTAACCGACTTTACAGCTATTATCACTTGTCATCAGGCTACTGGTATCTATCTATTAATCTCCCTGAGGAGTCTTTTACTCCACTTAGTGCAGCTGATAAATTGGCGAAAAGCGAATTATACCAGCCTTGCGCAGGTACCCATTTCCACTTGGGTGGCATGAAGCAATTATAGGTAAATTTCTTGCTCAAAGAAATTAGCAGTGACCCTAGTGTGTTTTGAACCCAGTACCTTTCGATCCCTAAGCATGGTTCTACCACTGGACTTTTGCTCCTACAGAATAACTTCGAATAAAATAATGAGACATACCAGTCAGATTGAAGACAGTAGTAGTATTTACGAGCAGGCCCATCCATTCCATTAAATGTAGATGCAGCTGAGACAGTATAGGCTCCCATGTCTTCAAAGTAGAACCATTCACCAACATCATGCATTGGCAATTGTACAGTTTGCATGATACAATCTATACCATCACATGTTGGACCCCATATACTACTTTCATATGTCATATCATCATTCTGTAAAATATAATACAGCTTAGAAAGTAAAATAGCACTTATTAAAATATCTATGGTTGGTTAAATGAAAATATGATAAGTGAGTAATTCAATTGACCAGTATTGACCACTACCGACCAGTATTGGATGGTTAAAACAAGTATTAGATGGTTAAAACAAGAATTGACCAGCGGTTTGGTCAATTATCTAGTGACCAGTCAACATGCCAATCCCGTAAAAGAAGTGTTAAGTTATAGGTTAAATTTGTCAAGTAATAGCAAAAATCTAGTTCATTTAATCCCATATACTGTATTGCATGTATAAAGGTAAATACCTTGAGGGAACAAGCAGCTACAACTTGATGATCAAACAAAACACAGTTAAATGAACCATATACACCATCATTTACATAATACATTATAGCTGGTTCATCAGACATGGTAGGTGCATCCATTAGTTCACCATCTGTAATATATTATATATAGTACATTATAAATGACCTGATACATACAGTCCAACAAAACTGACCTAATACAGATCAAACATAAAATACCACATAACAACTGAGATTCGAACCCACTACCTCACGGTTGAAAGCGGACACTCTACCACTTTGCTGTAAAAGCTAGCTTAAAGGCAAGGTAGCACAAGTGCTACCTATATTATACATATATTTAGACATAATTGACTTTATACAGGTCAAACTAATTAAAATTCACTACAACTTGTAACACAATTTTTATAAAGAGTTACGAAATTTAATGTGTAAGTCGAGAAAGACTAAAACTACTAAACTGTTTTTTAAAAACTCAAAAGATTTAAAAATAACCTTTTCTTAACCCTGAAATTATAATAAGCAGAGTATAAGGTTACCTGGTAACGATCCAGAATTCAACTTATCTGATATACAAAAACATTGAATTTTAGATAGTGTTGTACTGATGATCGAAAATAATCGATTAATCACTAGTTGGAGGCTCCCAAATCTGATAATCGATTAAACTTTATCAGAATCGATCATCGGCACGAAAGGAGGTAATGCTATTTAAGGACAATAACATGTTTTCAGGTATCTGAAAAGTTATGAATAATGCTTAAATACATGACATTTGTGCCAGACTTGTACCGAACACTGATAGGTTTTGATTCTATACTAGCAAAAGGAACAAGTTTATTGAACATTTATTTTTAGAGGTATCTTTGATTATTTTGGCATAGCTGTCTAAGCTGTTTTTGTGATACCCTTGTCTATTTAAGAAATATTAACCTAAAAAAATTGGTGGTGTTTTCTTTAGCGAAATATGAATTAATGCTAGGTTATTTTGCAAACATAAATAATTTCTTAGATAAAATTTATTGAATGTGTGTCATGTACATTTAATAGTAGTAAGCAGATACTAACAACAAATAGCACTACACTACGAAAGGAGCTGTTTTTATCTCCTAGTCCATAATACATGAACTTTTTAAGGATTTGCAGTGAAACATTCATTCAAAGCAAACTTATCAGAAACTGATTATAATCGAAAAAATCGCATCGACAGCAGTAACAGATTCTAACTGATGATCGATTATGATATCCAGCCGATGTCCCATCACCAATTTTTGACTTACTTTCTCCATGTTGGTCCCTGGCAACAATACGTTTAGCAATGATGTTAACACCAATAGTGATAGCTGAGGCAATCATATAACGACCCGGTTCAGCTATAACTTGTATATCATCTTCAGGGAAGTACTTGTCTAGAGCAATGTTGATAACTTCAGCTATCTGTAAAATGTATATGTACACGTTTATCAAATAAAAAATTTTCAGCTGAGAATCACAGGGATTCCTTCTAGGGTTTTGGTATTCATGGAATCTCTTGGCACTGTTATTTTTTGCAGCAAGTTTTCTCAAGCACTAGCCCAATTAGTTATGTAATATGATGAAGGACAAACCTATCAACTAGCCTGACTATATAAAATAAGTAAAGTTCACTATTCTCAATCAGTTTTCAACTAGCCAAGAGCTTCAGGCTAGTGGGTTAAAGGCAATGCCTGGTATTAAAATGGAACAACTCTGCAAGCTAGATTATTTACCAGATTTTCAATCTAAGGGAATAATTCAAAACCAACTAAAATGAAATTACAATTCTTGAGTACCCCACTTCCTGTTTGGAGGGAAGCAAACTTAAGTTTTGCATCATTTGAAGTAGACAAAGTTATGAACATAAAAAACCTGAAAATCTAAATGTCCACTGCTTGAAATCATTTTATGGTCAATTCTTGTTGAAATAAGTAGCCTCTAAATGATTCGCAAAATTCAATAAGATCTGAAAAGCGTGTCCCACTTCAGGATCTGTTTTCAATTTTTAGGTTTAAAACAAGTAAGATATCATACCTCAGAGAATGATATAGGAGCATTACTAGTTCCAGGGTATCCACCACCAATATCTAATAAAGACATATCAAATCCCATCTCTACAGCAAGATCAAACACTTCTCTGGCTTGTTGTATAGCTATATCAAATGCACCTGCCTCGGCACATCCACTACCAACATGAAAACTGAAACACAAGAATATTGATCATGGTTATCATTAGATTCTATCATGTTCAGGGTTTGACACTAACAGTGTCAAGGGATTCCATGGATTTTGAAAAAATGGGAGGAATACAAGAGATTCTCAGCTGAGAATTCTATTAGGATCCCTAAAAATTACCTGGTTCTCATGTGTATTTGAGTCTTCATGAATTGTTTATCACATTTGTTACTGCAATTTGTGTCCAAAATTGTTGTCTTTCATTGGAGGTATCCCTAAGTTTAAAGAGGAATTCTCGAGTATTTGACAAGGGATTCCTTTGGGATCCCTGGTATAACATTTAGGGTCAAACCCTCCCATATCAATATATTCTGCTTGACTTAATCAAGTTTGAACTCTGAATAGCTTTACTCAATAGACCTAATCAGGAATTCAAATTAATGGGTTTTTCCGTCTGTGCACAGGCGGTACAAACAAAGTTTTCTACACATTATTGCTAAATAGCACAAACTATGGATTAAATCCTATTGTTCTTTGTACACATGTTTTCATTGTCACGGTGATAGTTTGTTTGTACCGGAGGGAAAAACCCAAATATTTGAATTCCGGATATAGTCTATTAATAAGCAGTTAATAGAATTATACCCTAAAAGCAACAGCGGTCATTCTTGGCTCACCAGGGAGATTATAAATACACTTAGAAATAATTTATCTTGTCTAAAGTCATTTTGTACAAGCTATAGAACAACAATATAAATGTTTGTTACCTGACGCCCATTACATTCAATCCAAGAGCTTGTGCTGTCTGTAATAAGGGTAGGGCCTTTGATGGATGACATCCAAACTTGATACCAAGTTCACATTGTACCTTGAAGTTACTGGGTGGTAAAATCCTCAACACCAACCTAAAATAAACAAAACACATCATAGGTCAAAGTTCAACTTTCATCCAAGAACAAATATCAAATCATAGTATTATTTCATTATCAAACCAATGTGTAATACAGTTAAGTTTGGCAAGAAAGGCCAGATTATTCATGTAAAATCATTGGATTTTGTCAATGCTTTAGACTCAAAAGCTTTATATGAGATGAATATATATGAATATACATCTATTGAGACTATGGACATTTCCATGACCTAACCTATTAGCATATTTAACAAAGGTTTACAGTTACATTTTGTCTCACAAACAAGGTGTTATTGTTCGTTTTTTCTAAACTGTCAAAGTTTGAATAATTTCACGGTGAATGATTAGTTTTGATTACACACTATCTCAATATTTCGAGTGTTAGACAAAGAGCATGAAGTCACCCTGAAATTATTCACGTTTTGACAGTTGAGAAAAACGAACAATAACAAAAGAGCACATGCTTATATTTGCGGGTAAATGTATTGTTATTCAAATAAAAAGGTCGCACTCAGAATGGTCCATTCCACTTAAAATGATCAATAATTTAAATAGTTCAAAAAGCAGAACATAACTGTTATGTCAAATATAATAAAGAGAATACTTACTTGGCTTCAGGATACAAGGCCTTGACCTTGTGTAGTTCAGCCTCATTATCAAAGGTCATCATCTCAACATCATGTTTAGCAGCATATTTCAACATGGAAGCTTGTTTACATGGGTTAGCATAGATTATCCGATCAGAACTGATATCTAAGCTAAGTACTTTCTGTATTTCATTCTAAAAATAAATTGTTGGAATTGTCAAGATAGATGTGTTGTCATTTTGAGGGCTGAACGAAATACTATTGTAACTCCCTTCATTTTTAAATAAAGTTACACAAGTGTTTTGTTCAGCCCTAGATTTTAAGTTCTATGCACATGAATACATGGGTAGAAGTCGAAAGACTTGAAAATACTGAGAACCTACTTTCATAATACATAAAAAGACAGATTTTTAAAATCAAAAGACATAAAGTAAATTATTCCTAAAAACACTGATGTCAGTATTAATACTGAAAATTTTCACCCATGAGCATATAACTTTGAATTTTAACTATTTTTAGCAATGATACTGGTCAGTAATTAAAATAAGGAAATAAAAATATTATCTAAGTAATATACCATGTATATCTAAACAGTGCTTACAGTATTTGATCCAGATAGTCAAGCTATTTAATACTTTGTTCAGAATTAAAAGCTTGCAAGTTCTCATCTTATTTCTGCCTATTGCTTACAAATATTGGATTATTACATGGATCAGAGTCCTTCACACTGTAACACTATATCACACTCCATACTTAAAATATATATTTCTCCCTCAACCTAAACAAGGTATTAGGTACAATATAGTAAGAAAGACACAATGTCATGTTTATTTCCTTTGGTTTAACAGAAAACCTCTTCGGGACACTAGATTTCGAAATCCTGGGCTTAGTCTACAACGCCACATACCTGGGTGCTTAGATTCTTTTTTATTAAATTATAGAGTTTCCTTACATATTGTCCCCATAATATATAGTATTATATGGAAGCAAATTGAACCAATACACACATACCTTGCTAGCACAATCAAAGTTTGCCCCACATTCAGCAAGAACTTTTAACACAGCTAAATCATCATTACACTTGACCGCTGTAATAAAACAGTAGAAAATATTCACATGTTAGCCCTCACTAGTAATATACACTTAATCAGTCAGCTGAATAATGTGACATGGTGTCACCAAATATTCCTTGGTAAATAAATAGATTTTATTTTGAACTCAAATTGATGGTTTTTCCCAACAGAAAAAAACCTCAGTTTGTACTGCATGTGCCTGGGCAAACAAAGCTGAAATAAAAATGTGTACACAGAACATTAGGATCTAATCTGAGTTGGGTGCCTTTCAGCAATTATTGCCTCGACCCATTGGCTTAAAACCCAGGACTAGTGAAAATATATTTGAGTTAGTGAAAACAACTTAATGATATTTTTGCTCATTTCATAAAACAAAATGATTTGAGCCAGTGCTAGAGAAAGTTTATGTCCATGATTTAACACTAACCTTTAATTTCAAGGGTCAAGTGGACACAGGATGCAACAAAAAGGGGTCCCTGTTCAAATATTAGGTGTCCAATTAAAATGAAAGCTAGAAATATTGGAATGCTTTAGTAAATTACTAACAGAATACTATCTATATATATATTTGGTTCAGAAGAAATGACATCATCCAGAGATTGCAATGCAAATATTTGCTAACAAGATTCAACTGTGAATATGTATGATGGATATAGGGTAGACAATCCAGGTTCATAATGCAATTCCAATAATCTTACGCCCCAACAATGAGCGACCCTTAACAATTTTTGTGCATCCACATGGACGCAAAATGAAAACTTCCGTGTGGACGCAAAATGAAAACTTCCGTGTATACAAGTTGTGATATATGCGTACATGTATTTAAAATCCTGTGTCCTATAAATCCCTGATAATAATATATCAATGTTTAACTTACCATAGAATGGTTTGACTCTAGGTAACAGTTGTACCCATTGCTTGTATTTATGTATAACATCACCAAGGTTACAAATAAGGAAAGGTTCATCACATCCCTGAAATCATTTGAATAATTAGATGAATTTAATATAGGGATTTCTGGATCACTGAGCATGCTACATACTACTTGACCACGGCTTCTATGTATGTATTAATTGAAATAACTGGAAAAAAATGTAAAGTCGGCTGAACATTTATATACTTTAACTTCAATTTTTAAAATATTTACAATAGAGGTATGATTAATGTTTAAATGCAATAATTGTTTTAACGTTCATAAGCTTGCAATGTATAATAATGAAAGAGAATATAATTATCTTGTTTAGGATAACTTGAGACATTGTTTACATATTTACAGTTTGTGTTTTGTTGAAAATGTGAAGGTCAACTGAGATGTTTATAACTATATGATGTAATATACAACACTTAATAGTGATAACAGAACTAGCTGAAAACCATGTAATTGTAAAATTCTCATTTTTGTACCAAAGTGTGATTCGTACCCAATATTTAAAGTTGTGATTCATGTTTGAATTTATGTTTTTATTTACTTTTATGGGTTAAAATAAAAATAGACATAAAATAGATTTTTCCAGGACACAATAAGCTTTTTTACATGTATTTTTCTAATTTCCCATGATTTTTCCAGTTGGTACAAACCCTGAAGAATCCAATTCAAATCAAAATTCCAGAGATTATTTTTTCGGGAATGTATACATTCTCTTTGATTTGCATAAACCATTGACTTTGTGAGAAAATTAGAGATTTCTTTGGTTGTACCCTATTAAACAGTTTAGTTTTATGTATACATGTAATACCAAAATTACGACTAAAAGTTCTAATTTTGATATTAACACTTGGACCAGAAAGTTAGCATTCAGGCAGACAGGCAGACAGGCTTTCTGTCTTCATGAGTCTGGTTGAATGATAGATTTAGAAGTCTCTGTCACAGACTGTAGTAGTAAGGTAAATAATCATTACAACAATTTATTTTTGTAAATGTAACTACGCACATTATGATTGATTTAGTCAGATTTATATTTAAACACTAACACGTGACTGTATAATCTTATCAAATATCAACCAATCCCAGTATTTAACATTTCAAATATTTAGCATGCTTTTGTCAATAGATGTGTCATATTTCAAAAATAACTATTCAATGCATGTAAATGTCAATGTTCTATATATCAATTAAATACCACCAGGCAATTAACTATTTTATTACATTTCAACTTTGTTAACAGTTAAAGTACACATGTACAAATTACACATGACTGTATACATTGTATTACATATTACATCCAGAAGCCTGGTATCATATTATGGCGTTAGTAATATGATGTTCTTCATCTTATAATAAATAAACTATAAAACTGTAATACAGGGGAGACAACCTTATATCATCAAAACATACATTTGGAACAACCTCGCCGATCATCTACAACAATATCCATCGGAAATCAGAGGTAGTAGGAATACAACCAGGTTATAAGGTCCAGCAATTAACTCGCTGGCAAGAAGTTCTTTTTCTGTTTATAAATGGACATGTAAAGTTAATATTATCTAATAATTTGCCTGCTATTCACTAAGTAGCTACAAAACAACTTTCAGAAGTCTTAATCAAAGCAAATGGCCAGGGATTGTCATCACATTTACATTGAAACACGAACAACTATTATTTTTTATGTACAACACTTAATATATATTGCTACACGCTTTATCAAAACATTTCATCAGTACAATGTCTCACACAATATATTTCTGTGTAGTTCATACTACATTACCGCAGAAGCCAAATTCCATTGAATTCACATCTTCTACGGAATCCATGTTAGATCTACTTTCTCACCTAATGATATCGAAGGTTTATATTCATAGAAAATTGCCGAGGTAGTTCCGAATGCAAAACTTATTTCATATGCAGTACACTTACCTCCCTTGCAGATTGGGCCACTTGTTCTTCAATGAGGGTTGGAGTTGATTTTTCAAAGGGAAGCAAATCTACAGAACAATTTCTAGTAACAAATGTCTTCATTTTTGTCAAAGTTTAGAAGAAGCAATCAATAAAAAAAATGAATGGATATATAAGCACTCTGAAAAGAAAAAGACCAATTCTTAGGAGTTACATTTCATACAAATAAATGTTAACACTCCTTAAATCAATATTACAAAATACTGATATAGTAGTGTTAAATAACCTACCTATTCCATTGAATGGGGTATAGAGGCTCAACATATTTATTTTTAATAAGATATGAGCTTGCTATTCAGCAACCTTTTCAATAAACTAAGCCTCCCTATGTATATAAATATATAAAAAACCTTTAAAAGGATTATGAAACAAGACCCTCAACTGAATAAATCTTAGCAAAAAAGCCAGACTTTTTTACTATTTGGATTGGTAGCCATAGCAACCAACCATTAGTTTTATAAAGACTAGAATGAATTATGCTACAAGAGCTTGAAAGAATCACATATCCTACAGTAAACATAAATAGGGTGGAAGTATAGTTCGTACAAAAAAACAAAACCCTGTTTATATAAACAATACAATGAACTAATCCACGACAGGGGATGCTAAGGATGACAATTATGTCAATAAAATATATCATTTTAAAATGTTTCGTGAGTGTCTTGTTTGAGTAATGGTTATGCGTTCTACCATAACAAGCATGATTGACCAAAGGGTGGTTGTTTATCCGCCACACTAATTTTGTTAAAATGAACTATACATCTTTAATTTTCAATACTGCCTACCTCTGGACTGAATTGGTTCATTTTTAATGTTTACACAAACATGTTTTGCTATTTTGCTATTGCTATATAGCTAGACAGGTGAAAAGTTCAGTGTAATGCGAATGTGAAATGTACATCTTTCCAGATGACTGCATTTTAATGGCTAACATCAAAACTGTGTCACTACAATTTAAAGTATAAACAAGTAAATTAGGATAACCAAGCTGTTTTTAGTCTAGAAGCTTTTAGAGGTTATTCCATATGTGGGTATTTATGCATGATGTCCCTTTGGATGTCAATTCATTTAAAGGATTATAAAGTGTGACATCATAGCGTGCCAATAAAAGTTAAAACCCCTTAAAACCCAAGTGGACTGAGTTTCAAGCGAAAAAATCCAGATATTGGCAAACAGTTAAGTTTAACTCAACATTTTAGGAGTGAAGGACTAGTAAAGTGATGACTAACTTACCTGGTCTTATAGAACACTTGCTTTCAACTAGTGTTAGCTGGGATCCCACGGTGGATCCGCGTTGAAGTTAAGCTTCCCTAACGGTAAGAACCCCTCAGGGCTCTGTGTGAACAGTATCAACCTACCGCCCTGAAATTAGAAAAAAAAATGTTAAATGTAAATCACATGTTACTTGTAACCATAATGTTAATTATAGAAACAAAAGGTTACTATACGAGACATAACAGATGTAATCCTGAACTAAAAATAATGGGTTTTTCTTCCTCACTGACAAGGTACAGATGACATTTTTACACACTATTGCTAAAAACTGAGTGTTTCAATATTTATTGCTCTCTGTGCAAGTCAGTGCTCATAGTTATACTTTTTTGCTTGAGAAAATTTCAGGCCATGACTTCAATTGCCCTAGTTATTACAGGCTTACATTGAACAAAGGCTAACAGTATGAACCATTCTCATAACAGAAGTTAATTAAATCAAGATGGAGATTTATGGGATAATAGATAATAGAACAGAAACAGCAGCAAATATTTATTCAGCACAATTTTCTAGCATAATCATAGTGTAAAGCTAACTATTTCCCATTGTAAAATTTAATTAAAAGCAGTTTAAAAATAATAAATCACCATTAATAAATGCTTGTAACTATACATTTGTACTATGTGAAGTATACAGTGTTCATTATCAATTTAAGGGTGAAGGTTGCAGGGCCCATTTAAAGGGGGGGAAATAGACAAAAATTTTGATGATGCTATAAAAATGCGTTAAATGAGTACAAAATTTTTAAAACATGTCAATTTAGCAACAGCGAAGGGAAAAGGTAAATTTATTCTTTAGCTAAGATTTTGACACAACTATTTAGACTGATCAATTAAACAAGGGTTAAAATGTCAAACATCAGCTGTTAGTTGACCTAGGTATGACCTCAAAGATCATAGATAAATAAATTAATTATACATGTTATATTGACTATTTAGGTCTAAATATCACATGATGACCTGATACATGTCATACATCATGGGATAGTCAATAGGTACATGCACATTCAAGAGGTTTATCTGCCATTTTTATCTCAGTACAAACATGTTCGATATTCTTTGTCTATCCCATAATAACGCCCTTGTTCTATCCATAATATTGTACTATGTCATTTTATATTGCATACATGAATAGTTACTATGTATGCCATTAAACTTTAGAAAAAAATGGAGTGATTTTCTTCATTTTTGCCAGTTAAAATAAAGTCCAATTTTTTGTTAAAATGGAGCCCTGAACATAAACAGATTTCCTGAGCCATCGTAATCAATTAGCTTCCACAAGAAGCAGAACATTTCTAACTATACTGAGGAAACTTTAACTTACTGTTGACTTCTATAGATAAGTATTACCTGCCACAGTCAAGAACTTGGCATAAGTGAACAAAGATCCATGGAATCTAAGCTCTTAGCAGATTGGACTACAGCTTAAAGTCCAATTGAATGTATAATAATAAGCAGGATGAGAAGGTTTAATCCTGTGGCCAGAAGCCTAGCTAGTAGAAGTTACTAATTTCATAGAGTAAGGCTATTGGAAAATTTGTCTTATTTCTATAAAACGAAACAACTTTGAGTAAGACGAGTCTGACGAGAGCTATATAAAATTTAAGGCAGACTGATTACATTTAGAAATTTACATTTACAGACATAATTAGAATAATTAATGTCTGTACAAAATGCAAACTATGTCAGACAAAATTTCATGAGTAGACTAAAACTGTCAGTGCATAACCTATATACTGTTTAACTACATACCAGTAGTGCATGTATGAATAACCTCACATAAGATTAATTAATACCGAGAAACTTACAAAATTAATACAAGTATACAAGTGTAATTAATTATCTGCATTTTTCCATGAACTAAGATTATTGTTAATAAATTTACTTGACAGCAGTCTTTATATGCATAGTTCTTTGTTTTTTATTTCATAAATTTCTCAATTTCATTGTATAAAAAGAGTTATGCAAATTTTAATTGTATAGAACATGCTCAGGCGAGCTAAACATTAAATGGATTAAGTGTTTGTTTGAAATTGAATTGAATCTAAGGCCATTAAGACTCAAACAGGAAATAACCAGTTTACAAGTTATGACCATTGATCTTATGAGAACAAAGTCAATGCACACTTAAATACTAACAATCATTATTGGATAGTATCAAAGGTTATTTCAATAAATACTAGAAAGTTTTAAACCCAAGCGGCAAATACAATAGTATCATATAGTACTAGCATAAATGTATGATCAATACGACTAAATTTGTCAGCAAAAATGCATTATCAACTTTAGCTTAATTTGCTTAATATCTTTCTTTTTATAATAGTCAAGTCAAAATATGAGCAGATGAATGACTTCTTTTCAAATTCATTGGGCATAGAATGCTCCAACAACAAGACGCTATACAAAATGCTACATTTTATTTTACTGTGTGATTTTAGAAAGAACGGTTACCCCTTCAGTGAACTTACTTAATTTTTCCGATGTAAACCAGACTAATTATCGAATAAAAAACAAAGTATTTTGGGGTAATATAGAAATGGCATTTTTTCTAATGCACCACTAAATTATACTCAACATTTCAGCACCAAGACAAATGCTGTAACTCAATTGCCAAATTAAACAGATTGCCAAATTTATTGGAAAATTTATGCAAAAAGAACATAGGTATGTATCTAATACTCTGATTATGTAAATCTTTTAAAGGTTTCATTGGATTTCAAATCAATTCAAGAATACATTCCGCAGGCGCCTATGAATGAGCTGAATATTAGGGCTGCATATGGGGTGGGTACCTGCCTGTCGAAATTTTTTGTGAATGTAAGCCTCTGAAACTCAATTTCAAGCACTTTCAGTACCCCCTGTTTAAGAACAAATCTTTGTATTAGACCTCAAGATTTTCAATATGTGTCATGAAAAATTGACTCGCAGCTTCATTATCTCTGCTTGCCAGATGTTGGGGCTGCAGCCATGGCCTCTGCGGCCCCAGCTGCTACGCGCCTGATTTAGTAAAAAGAGCTGTCAAACAAGATGTATGTACATACATGTGAAGCTCTGAGTCAGACACATTCATGCATACAGTGAAATATACTTTAGATTTTAACATAGTAAAATAACATTGGCAAGTTTAAACAGTAACAGGACTTGTGCCAAGTTTTAAGTCTAACATTTAAATAAAACGGAAACAAAATGTTAAAACTTTCAAAGTCAAACAATTAAACATTCTCCTTCACAATAAAGCAGTGTTAAAAGTTCTGATAATTTAATTTAAACCAACAAAAGTAATAAAAATTTGCATTAAAGTGTGTCTAGCCGGATATGTAAACCAAAAAATAATTACATTCTAATCTCACATTAATGAAGATTTAGCATACTGTGTAGGTTTGAGATTTAAATTTCTTGCATGAAAACTACTGTCAGAAAAAAGTCTTAGTTTCTTAAGATTTTGATAAAAACCAATTCCCCTCATTTATTGCACTTTTTTCACTCTTGGACAGTGCCAGGCAGTCCCTGTGAAACATGGCGGACTGACAGACAAATCCTGTAAAAAAAATCATTTTTATTAAAAGGTTAGGCTAGATCTGCAGGCTTACAGGACTGACTGTCCAGCAAAAAATTTGGTCTCATCTATACAGTTTTCAATTCATCTAAGTTTTTTAAATGTCTCTGGTCCCGAAAGACTTGGTTTGGTCCTGTAAATTTTTATCTTTATAGGACCTACTGTCCAGTAAGAAACTGTTGAGTTTCACAGTGACTGGCGCCAGGTGTCTTCCAAACCCACTAAATATGGATTTAATATATAAACATTGTTCTAATTTCTAAAGAACAGAAAGTGTTACGAAATGCTTATTTCATGTCATAGTACATGACCCACATTTTACCCTTGAATCATTGAATGGTATGTACAGACTACAGACCTTCCGGTATGTTTCTATTAAATGTTTGATCTGATACAACATTCCTTTCTTAAAATATTTTCATTCTCACATTACAAATCATACATGAATTGAAGAAAGTATTAAGTATATAGGACTTATAAAACAAAAAGAAAGTACATGTATATTGATCATCAAATGTAAATAATTATGATTACAATAAAAGTATACATTAAGTCACATGACTAAAAAAAGTAAACAATCTTAGTTATACAAACAATGAGTACAATTCAAAGAATCGTGCAAAGCAAATAAGGATTTCAAACATTAAGAAATATGCTGCAAAAAATATTTGCACACACATATTTATGTCAGGCATTGTCAATGACAGACTTTTGTATACAGTCATTACACTAGTTCTTCAAGTTGAACAAAAACTTAAAATAAGAAAGGTGAACTGATATAGTTCTGTATGTACTTATATATTAATTAATATATTTCTTCATATACCTGACTAGTTAGTGATTCAGAATTAGAATCTTCACCTCAAGTTGATGAAAGCATCTTTTTCTAAGACACAATTTACTGTACAACTGTATAGGCACAAGAGAACAGTCCCTTTTTGATATTGTTCACCCATATTCATATCCTTAACACTTATCATAAATTTGATAAAAAGGAGACAAGATTAATGATTTTCATTAATGTAAAAAATGTTGGTACTTTCTTCCTTTAATTTTCTTCTATATATGTAAGCAAGACCAATAAATAATTGCAAAGGGAATCATGAAAAGTAAATGGAAATTGTCAATGAATAAAAATATCTAATTGTGAATGGTCTTCAATCAAGTGATCATTATCAACTTTTGTTGCCTAGTTACCAATGATGACAAAGTATTTTCAGGGTAGTTTAAACCGGTGGTTAAAACCAGTTTTAACAGCCCTTGTCAACACTCCCCAAAGTTGTCAATACTGGTTAACTGGGTGATTAATACAATTTTCTCTATTTTCAAGGTAGTGATATTACCTAACTGCTAACTTATAATAAGTCCACTTAAACCATGGAGCCTTTGTCTTCACAATTGCTCCTTAACCATACACATGGAGTTTAATATAATTTCAGTAAATTTAGTAATCAAAATTTTAATGTTGAGTGTACTTAGCACTACAGAAGAGTAGGACCACTGCTAACAACTAGGCAACACTAAAACCAAGACCATTCATAAGTTTAGTGATTATTGTAAAGTGAGTCCAAATTCAAAATAACATTATTAAAATTCTTATCACATGTCAATATCAATTAGCAGTGAAGTCAACATCAGAACACCATTCAAACATAACTAATAAGAAGTTGTTTTATTATATATGAATTGGGAATTACACTATTTCTCAAAGTAACAGAAAACATCTCCTTACAGTATACTTGAACATATCAACATTAAATATCACAATTTTCATGGAATGGTATAATTTGATAATTAGGCAGGAAATCAAACCCATGACCTCAGTAATCAAAGAACTTTCAGTGATCAACCAATTCACCAGGGACCTGGCATCACAATGTTGTTGTCATACAATGTACATACACAAGAATAGAAAGAAAAAACAACACATAATTGTAAAAAGAATGCCAAGTTTATAACAATAGATATCAATAAAGGGTACGAAATAGTTGGCGAGTACGAAAGGTCAGGTTACGAAATGTCAAATTGGCCAACTAATTGGAATCCCAACATGTTTTCACGATTGGTACAGTTGAGGAATATAATTAAAGTAGCTAAGGAAAACAATTTTACATTACAACATTAGTCTACCCTCTTAAACTCTTGACCCGAAGCAACCATATCACTTCGACGTGTGCTAATCTTGTCAACCAAACATGGCAAATCACATCGCTAAAGCGTGGCCAATTATTGAAACGATCAATTATAAAATAAATACGATACCTTTTTCGGCGCTACCAAGGCCAAAAATCTGCTTTCTTTTTTCGACGTAATTTTGCCCGGTGTATATGGACACCAAATATAAAATATTACAGAGAATTCATGGGCATTATTTCACGTTTCTCTCACTTATGTTCCACCATGAATGATACATCAACGAAGACTGCGTTGTTATTTTTAATGTTACACTAAAGCCAAAGAATATAAAGTAACGGCAAGATTTCTCTTTACGCACAAACACGCAATTCTCACGAAAATATTTGATATTTTTTAACAGATCGTTCTTCTGCGACCTAATGTAATGACGATAAATCCGTCTTTACTGCTTTGCACTTTGGATAGCCCTATACCAAATACGCAGCAGATAAAACTGGTTTAAACTAGACATATTTTATTTTTGGACAAATATTTTCGTATTTGCGGTGATGCAATAATTTGTTAATTTGTTTGTTGATGTTGACATCTTTACTTAATAACCGGTATAATCATAGACGTAGAATATATAGATATTATTCTACGTCATTGGGTATAATTCCCTGGTATAGATAGATAGCGAAAACAAGTTGTTTTCGCGAAAACAATTTTTTTACGAAAACAACCTGATAAATTAATATTATATGTTTTTTCAAATAAAACTTAATGTTTTATAAATACATATAATAAAACACGTTAAATGGTCAGGTTTTATTGCAAAAGTTGGAAAAATTGTGATTTTATAGCCGATTTTCTTGTTTTAGCGGATCACAACGGGAAGTCGATCAAATTGCTACCGAGAAGTTTAATAGGAGAACAACTTTTAAAATTTATGACCTTCAAAATTCCAATTTTGTAACAAATAAACCGACCAATCAGTATAAATATTTATAATATATCATTATGTCTGTTTGTTAAAGATTTTAAACATTTCTATTATTGATTGAAAATCCATATGTTTAAATATTTGTGACTTATAATCCTTAATTGTAGTTATATATATCAAATAAACATAAAGTTATGTATCACTTCTCTATTTTATGTCAAACAAGTATATAAAGCACTTGTAATTAATAATTAAGATAAATAAGTCAAAACAATAATTCGGTTCATACTATTCTCTATAACCAATCATAGCTGTTGGATTTCATTTCATTTCATTTCATTTCATTTTATTTTATTTGTTGATAAACTACTCATTCTCTGCATGGACGTAACGTATTTTGATTTACGATACATTTTCAGTCTTGTCGCGGCAAATAAATTAAAAATAACAATAACATTGTCTTCCACTCATGATACACATTCTTTAAGGAATTTGTTTTTCTTCAGCATGCATACGTATATTGCTTTGATCTTGCTGAGATGCAAAGAACAGCAGTTGAAGACTACACAGCTAGGCTTCAAGAGATAATGCTCCATCCAGCGTTTATACATCCAGTTTCAAAATTGGTAAGTTCATCATGGAGTACTTGCCTTAAATGTATTTCTCATGTAATATCTTTTACTTGAAAACTATACAAACGCACGCCTATCTTTTCTAACAGATACGCTATAGACAGGTGCCATATGTGTAAAAGAAGTGAGTATGTAAGCATGCTAGATTTACAATAAGATTAGATGCACACAAACAAACTACATACTACAGTATAACACCGTGCTGTTTCTGCACTGCACAAAAAACATAATACTAAGGGGCATTTGTTGATGTTGCACAGTTCAAAGTAGTGGTCATTGGTCGCCAAATTTTAGAATATACAAATGCAACTATCATAAAAATATCTGATAGTTTACTTGATTCTTATCTCATATTATTTTACCCCGGCTAGCTCAGTTGGTAGCACACACGTCTATTGTTCGAGGGGTCGTGGGTTCGATTCCCGGGCGGGGCATACTTTCGTGGAGATTGGTCATGAAATTATAACTACGACCATCTCCCTCCTACCAATTATTTTCAATTATGTAGGACAGTTGTCAGTCACTGACGAAAGTATGCGCTTAGTAGCTTAAGTTGTTTAATAGCTAAATCCAGAGATTTGGCCTTTCCAGGAGGAGTGAGTAGGTTGACTGACCGCCGTTATATGACCTATAAAATGTTTTGCTACGGCGTTAAACCCAACAAACAAATATATTATTTTACAGAAATACAAGCCATCAGCTGAGACAAGTCCAGATAATCAGAGACATCTAGAGTTTGGTAGAAGATTGATCAATGATTATAGAAATATCCTTGCAAGTCAAGCTGTCACCGGAGTACAAGAGGTACGAATGATTTACGCATCATGTTAACATACACATGTACTTTGATAGTGATAAAAAATATTTTCTCATCATTTGCTCAAACCTCATATGTTAGTACTTATAATGGTGTTTTGTTACGTGTTTTTTTGTTGTTGCTTTTGATGACTTTAATGCCGTTGCAACACATTGTATAGGTTATACAACGGCGGTCAGTCAACCTACTCACCGTTCCTTTGAATTTAGCTGTTAACCAACTACTAAGCGCATACTTTCGTCAGTGACTGACTACTGCACTATATAGTTAAGAATCATTGGTAGGAGGCGGTTAGAGTCAGTGTTTTAGCTTTTCTTTCGAATATCTGTCTGTTGTCTTACTGTTGGTTTCCTAAATGCTTTGTACTACTGTTTGCGATTTGTTTTCCTCGTTGTTTTTTTTATTTCAAACGCTCTATCTTGTGTTATCAATGTTCAGATTTACTCTGTCGAAGAACAAAACTACATTTAACTCAATTACGATGGACAGATACATCTTACAAAAATTTAAGTCAAATTTTACAAAGTCTCAAGTAACCGATAATTACAATTCGAAAATCGTCAATTAATCTCAGGTAAAGGCAGATTCATAGGCTTAAGTCATCTGTTGACACGGAAGCACAAGTGATTTCATTCGTAGAACTGTGCAATGTATTAATTTGTTCATGGTATTTGAATTATTTGCATTTATAAAAAAACTACTGCTATATGCTATTAGGCACTGCTCATAATACAAAAAAAGTCTAGAAACTTAAAAAAGTTTACTACAAAATGAATCTATTCAATGTGTTACTCAACAAAAAGTCTTGGGTGTAATCATAGATAACAATTTGAAATGGGATGCTCATGTTTCTATGACATACAATAAACTAAACTCTAAGCTGTGTTTATTTCGTAGAATCAAACCGTTTTTTGAATGTTGATATGAGAAAAGTGTTTTGTAATGCATATATACAGCAATTTATTGAATATGGTTCCATACTTTGGTCTAATTCTTCAAAGAAGGTTATCACTAAAATAATTAATGGACAAAAAAGAGCAGCAAGAATGATCTTTGACAAAACTTACACATCTACCTCTCACCCTCTTTTTATTGAACTTGACTGGCTCCCTTTGTTACAGAGATGTCAATTTCATCTTGCAGTACTGATTCACAAAATCATTAATGGCATGACGCCTGACTACATGAAAAATTTAATATGTCTATCTAAAACGATAATTGTTCTCTCCGTTCAATAAACAGTTTAATGCTTACGCAACCTTTTTGTAAATCAAATTATAGTAAAAAAAAACAATTCAATACAAATCTACATCTGTCTGGAATATTTTACCTCTCAATATAAAAAATGCGCCGTCTCTAAATAACTTTCGCTATCTACTTTAAAAAATCCTATTTGAAAACAAATCATAAAATTTTTCCAGCTGTATCCATTCTCGTAATTATCATATCTTAATGTACCAGTGTTTTTTATCATCATCATTATTATTTTTCTTATTGATACTCCAGTTTGCTGCTTGATGCTATTGCTTGTGTGTGAGTGTGTGTGTGGCTGTGTGTTTGGGGTGTGTGTGGGTGTGTGCGGGGATTGGGTGTGCGTGTGTGAGCGTATGGATGTGGGAGTGTGAGAGTGTGAGTGTTTAATACGTTATTGTGTGTGTATTTTGTTTAATGCTTTTACATGTATATATGTTGTTTACATTGTTTTGCATTGTTGTTAGATGACCTTCTGGTAGATAAGCTTTGCAATTAAGGAGTTCTCATCTTTAAATAAAGACATTATTATTATTATTATTATTATTATTATTATTATTATTATTATTATTATTATTATTATTATTATTATTATTATTATTATTATTATTATTATTATTATTATTATAGTCTCTTCATTCCTTTCAGTTATTTCGCAAGGTAAAGTTACCAGAGATATTTGATCATGAAGTAGTCAACAATGCAGTCAAGGACTATGTAAACAGAGCTGTGCAGCTCAATTCCTTTCAGTTATTTCGCAAGTTAAAGTTACCAGAGATATTTGATCATGGAGTAGTCAACAATACGGTCAAGGACTATGTAAACAGAGCTGTGCAGCTTATCTGGCTGATGGTCATACAAGATCCGCCCATGTTGGTTTACTGGTTGGAACCTAAGCAGACCGTCACCAAACAATATTTCAAATACTTTAAAAGGAAGAAGCCTTACGTGAGCCTGCTGTTTTTAGACATGAGGGTGGAGCTTTATTGTCGAGAGACGTGGTTTTGGCTGGAGGTGCTGAAGACTTTAAGGATGAAAATTAGAGTTGCAATTTGTGCGCGGCCGCCAAATGTTGCATGAAAAACGTGGCGACCTCTGGCTGTGTGGTTTAATAAGCAATGGGAGCAATTTTGTTTCTGTCCATATGAGTCCAAAAGTTAAAATGTTTTACTTTCTAAATAATAAAACAATAACTCAACATTTTATTATTTGAGTATTTTAATACATTTTAAATGCAACTTTAAAATGTCCAACTGTAATTAGTACATTGACAAAATGTCAAAACACAGAAAAACGTATTTGTGGTATCAGGACGAAAACTTTTTAATGTCATATGAAATTAAATGCTATGATTCAGTTTCATACATTGTTGTAATAATGGAGTATCTTCTTTCTATCCAAGATGTGCCACACCCTTTTCCATCGTAGGACCGTCTTTGTAAGCAAACAGTGCCGGCCATACGAAGTTAAGAACAGACTTTCCCATTCTAGTGAAAGGGCGATAAATGCTTGTCGGTCTATCACCTTTATTACAGAATTCTAAATGCATAGGGTTTGGTTGAGTACACATAAGCCAACATACATCCACACATTGATCTATATAGTTTACTTGAGCAGTTGTTGGACATTGTACCGGCTGTATAGTCTTCAAAATGTCTTCATAAAATAACTGAAAGTACAATCATACATTCAAAAGCTTATGTTACACAGAATTTAATTTTTGGTTGGACTGAACGCCGTAGCATCACATATTGTCAGTCAACCTACTTCGTTCAAAGACTTAATCCTTGAAGTTAGCTGTTAACCGCATACTACATGTAAGTTGTAATTACTTAGGGGCATAATTCCGTCAGTGGCTGACAACTACATGATTTAGAGTTAGTGGTAAGAAGGAGAATGGCCATATCTCCTCGAAAGTAACATATAATTACTGTACATCTAAAATTCACTAATCGCCATCAAATTGTTTAGTTTGACCACTTCATTTAATTCAAAGTTGGAAGATCATAGACCTATAAAATCGTACATTTATATGTTTATTTATATGGTAAGCCGCCGAAACAGACAACGAAAAATGTGCTCTTCTGCATACATTGTATTTTGGGACGTGAGCAGGACAAAATTTACCATGTTGAGACTAAATAGCAATTCTTATTGTTATCTTGTCTGATTGCAAGAGTTTGACTTACATTAAACAGATGTAAATAGATAAAATAACGCACCCATTTTATAACAGGCAGAGATGCTACAGCGGTATACTTCCTAAAATCTCGTAGAGCACTGTCTTGTTCACGAATCAAAGCTATCATACGTCTGTCTGGACGAACCTGTGCTTCTAGTGCCATCTGTAAAATATTGCATAGCAAAAAGTTGTTTATTTGGAAATAACTAAGATAAGTCTTAATGTGTATTTTGATGAAAGTTTGATTAAATGAAATTGTTCATAATGATAGTGATTTAAACTTAATGATTTCTAAAATATCTAAGAAAGCTAACCTGGAACCCTTTCGTCTTTGTTCTTTGGAATTCTTCAGCATAATGAATGAATCATATAGTTATTCCATCTTAACTTCTCTGTCAATGAGAGGTTATCACAGGCTGTCCCAATTGAATGGGTTTTCTGTTAATTTTCAGGCAAATGAAATCTTAGCAACCTATAGCACACTTAAATGTTGAAGTTCTGTTATTGAACATTTTTCATTCGTTTTCATTTACGTTAATATAATAACTAATAATTAAGTTACTAGCTTACGAACGACATTAACAGGTTATCTTATATCCCGGATCCGGGATATATTTTACCAAAAGCCAATGGCCATCAGTAACTGCCTACATTTTCTGTTGAAGGGCCATAACCTAGAGCTGTCATTGATTGGTCTCGAAACGTTTCAACGATATCGATGCTGTCAATGTAAAATCGGTTTATATTATGGCAGTGCACATGTTTCCGCTAACGATAGAAGGTTTGTCTCATAAATTTGACCCTTTATAGTGACTTTATTCTATTTACCTAAATAGACTTTGTTATCGATAATTTCAAAACGCATATCGATTATTGATCAGAAAATAAATATCGACGGATACAGCGATATCGCTGGAATCGATGACAACTCTACCATCAACACTAAGTCTTGACTAAGAAGGTGTCTCTTACCCGTGATTGTTCCGATATATTTGGATACAACATTTCATTTTCAGTATACATCAATATGTTAACCATTTGTCTTTCAGATGTCTTCTGACAGTATTCGTATGCACTCTGTAAAAGGCGACAAAACATGTAAAAATCAAATAAAAAATCTTACTGTTCGAATGTTGATTGTATTATAGAATCAGCTATACAGTATTTTATTGCTCAACACAATGGCATAATATGAACAGTTCATTAGTATGGAGTATGGACTATGGATATCTTATGCCTCTAACTCATAAAATCGTGGCTTGTTGTGGACCCGTACCTACAGTCAGTCCTAGGCCGTGGGAAGGATTGCGTATCAAGGTGACAACACACCTGTACGGAGCCGTAGCAGGAATAACTGCAAGTTTAATCCATACTCAGCCACGATTGTGTTCACGATTTGACTGTGAAACTGATACGTGTATTTACGGCTCATCACACGAACCCTGGTAAAAACGTGACAATCCGTACGCGTACGCATGAGTTTGTACGAGTCCTTGTGGAGCTTGATCGCACAGTGCCCGTACGGTGTCCTCACAGCTATTTTTTATATTTATGGGACTGTAGCTTTACTTTGACTATAGTGTGGGAGGTTTAAGATATTCAAGCATCGCTTCTGCGGCACATGAAGAAAATACACATTCATATTTCATTATACTAGCTTATGTTAAATAGATACTGAAAAAAATGTTTTATAAATAAAAATGTAGCGTTTAGTCTTGATATCACATCAATTTGTCATGATTTTTACTAAAACCATAAAACTCTGATAAAAAAAACAACAACAAAATATACAAATGAACTAGAACAATAAAAAACTTAAGTGACTTAAATCGCACATGCGCATAACTCCGGGCACCAGAAGAGGTGAAGGTATTGACCTCTGGTTTGATGTTAGCCTAAAAAAAAATTAACATAAACAGTAAACAACAGCAGCGTGTTCAGTAACGACTATAAGCGAACGTTTCGGGTACGTGACAACTCAAACCGAAGACAACTCAACCCGTGGATAACTCAACTCATAGTTGAAACAACTTAACCCGTTACAAGGAGATTGAGTTGTCTCGGGTTGAGTTGTCTTTGGGTTGAGTTGTTCCGACCCAAACGTTACGGAATGTTTTGGAACGTTCAGGGTAATTGTACAGACTACAGATCTATTGAACTAATTTAGACAAGTCACTTCTGAGTATTTCATAATCTCTTCACAAACATGATAACCTACAAAGCTCTTTGGTATAATATTGGACAAGATGTTTATTAAATCAACTCATACAAGTTAAATCATTATCGTTCAAAGTAGCCGTGAATTGAATTTATTTTTGTTAAATCGAACGTTAATATGTTAAAACAGTCATGGACTGTGGCTCCTTTTGTGAACTTGGCATAAGTTTTGCGGCTTCATCGACGCCCTTAAGGGTCTTAAAGGTACTACATGTAGCTCACAGATTTGGTTTAATTTTTCTATATTTTCAAAATACCATTAAGTGTCTGTAATTGTTTTAAAGTATCAATAATGAAATTTAAAACAAACTGAGCAATAGGTTGTAAGAAATGTACAACAAAAGTCACAAAAATGCACAAAAATTGTCTACACCGTGACATACGGGGTAGTTTTTTACTAAATGAAATACCATCTTTTGTAGTTGTACATCAATTTGCACTAAACTTGTCATTATCAGAACACTACTTTCCTGCTTTCTAAAAAATTGCCATACATTTTTGATAGTTTGATATTTAAGTTGAAATCTTTGAATGAGTACCTTTAAGTCATTTGTTGGTACCCTTCTGTTCGTTTTCTTCGTGTTTTACCCGACTGGGAGAGTTAAACTCCTGTGAAACTGTTCTTTACTGTCAACAATTTAATGAAGACGTTAGTCTTGTTAATAGTAACTGTATGAATCTTCAAACTTTATTACTAAAACTCTGAAAATGCCTCATAAGTCTGTTTTGAATTCAAAGCACGTCATGTTAAAACATAATTCTAGTATTACCTGAATTATTCGAATGAGTTGTTGAATGGTTTCAGCACCGTCACGATTAGTTTGGTTTAATTCCTCGTATGCAGCCGTCCATTCTCGGTTATATAAATCAGTGAACATTTCAGCAACATGTTTAGGACTAGTGACATCTTCTAGACTTAACGGACTTGGCATCTCTCAACCTCTCTGATGCAAGCTGACTTATTCTAGAATAACGAATGGATTACATGGTAATATGATATAGTTAGTGCAAATTCAACTGAGACAGATAAATGGTATTTGAATGGAAGTACTTGTCTCAGATCAAATTGCAAAAAGCTATACATTGAACTCATCAAGTGAGAATGCCAGATTGAATGAAATTATCATTTTTTCTTTGAATGCAAAAGATGCACACTTTTCCGGAATGAACTCTTTACAAATCTCCAAGAATATAATTTAACCCTGGATAATCTACTATTTGGCGACTATAATCTTACAGACAATGACAACTCAAAAATATTCCATTATGTCCAGTTATACATAGCAAAAACAAAAATATTCATATAGTAATCAAATAGAATTAGTCACTACTACTTCTCATCCCTCCATCTCTTTTTTTGTTTGATGTTTTCCAAAGATCATTTTTCATTTTCTCAGATCATTTCAAGTCTTAACCATGAAAAGTGTTTAATCATTTACAAAAGGTGAAGAACTATATAAGAATTTTGTTTCGTTCCAATCCTCTCAAGGAATATCTTATTTGTACATTTGTAAAATTTATATAATTTATTCTTGTAATTTTGTGATATTCTGAGAATAAATATGTTTAAACTAAGTCAGAATCGTGTCTAACCAATACATGTATATTGACAAATTTTAAGAGATTTTAACACTTTCTGTTTCATATTCAGCTGTGTGAAAACCAGGGATTCTATATAACAGAGATTTGTAACGCAGTGCGCTTTTTTTTTTAAATTTTCTCGGTCGTCATTGTCTATAACTGGCTTAAGCAGGCTGTAGAAACTATACAAGATTTAAACGCGATTTATGTTTTTGTACATGTCTTCCATGCAACTTGAATGTTTCTGAAGTTTTTACAAAACATGTTGCAACTATGACCGAAAATATGACTATAGGTGATGTAAAATGGGGCTCAAAATGGCAGATCGGCGGGAAAATGAATTATTTTGTGAAACAGTCATTGAGCGTAATTTACCTCAAACTCTTCTAGAAACACATTTTCCAAACATTTATGTCAATTTGAATAGTACTTGTACAAAATTTCATGTAAATATCTTTTTTAAACTTGTTATACATTGTATATGTTTTCTATTTTGGTCGAAATAATAGCGACGACAGTGAAATTTGATGAAAATCTATTACATTTACTTATCGTTACAAATTCCAGTTATGTAAAATCCCTGAAAAAAAAAACTGATCCCAGGGGTGGAATCAATTTATACCCCGAATCATAACTTTGTTGACAGTTGAGAAAATAAGACAGAATGATACTCAAACTTACTGATTGCTAACTTGTTTTGGATCATCTCTACGTCTACGTTCATATCTCTCACATTCTGCCAGATCCGGTGGTGTAGAATAACTTCCCTGTTGTGACCGACGGTCTCTATGTTCTAGTGCCGCTTCCCTACGACGACGAATATATTCTTGGTCACTTTCAGCAGTATGTTGTGCAGGGTAGCCTCTATCTGGATTAGATTTTTTTGAAGACTTTGGCAACTTGTATTTAACTCGCAATCTTTTGCGATTCACTCTGAATGATGTTCGATATCCTTTGACTATCACACAATAAAACGCCCTTGTTCTATCTACAGTTAAATGTAGTACTATCTTGTTTTGCATAGGCGAATAGTAATTATGTATGCTATCAAAGTTTAAAGAAAAGAATTCCAATATTTTTTTTCCATTTTGCGAGTTGAAATAAAATCAACTCGCAAAAATTCGAGCTATACCTAGGCTGTTGTTTTCTATTACCACTTTTTGGCAAATTTGGCACGATTTTGGATCGTGCCGACCAAATATCTACAAGTATTCAAAATAAACAAAAACGTTATTTACAACACCGATAGAAACACAGTGAATGTAACTTACTGGTTTCTGGGTAAAATATCCAGTTAATCTGTCGATCTCATTTCTTGCTGTTGGCATTAAACCATCATTACGTGACTTTCTAAGCTCAGTGCAATTTCCTCGTTCAGCCATTGACAACAACTTAGCGAAAGAATCCGTGCTGGTACCAGCTCCTGGAAATTAATAACACCTTATTTGATGCTAAACGGTATAGCTTTACAATTTTTATCTTAACAAATGTATGCTAGCTACAAAATCGCCTGCGCGTAGTCTTGTGCGACCAATGGCTAATTATCTTAAATCTTTAAAGTAAAGCAAGAGTTTTTGAAGTCTGCTATTAGTATCACTGTCGTTAGAATGCTGTGTGTATATTTCTTATATTTGTGTGAGGGATTCCAATTAACAAAATCAAGACAATAGTGTCAGTTCGAAATTAAAAAAAAATATCTCTTTTGATATCAAAGGGTGACAATAACAATCGTTAATATTTGCGGGTTTTTTTTTAAAAATAATTTTTTAGTCATAAGTGGTTTAATCAATACAGTTCATGTTAAATAATTTTAATGTATTGAATAGAAGGCGCGATTGCGGCCGGCTAGGCTCAGATTCGTAATCTTTCTCTCGATATATACACACGAAGAATGTATGATTAGTGAGCATGACAAATCATATTCGTTTTGAATGGACAAGCGTTAACTAGTAAAACATTGTTAAAGAAAATTGGTAAGGTTTACTATGGTGGCATATTTCTGCCACCAGATAACCACATTACCACATACTAACACGTTATTTAAGTGTTAACTAGTTACGTAACTAGTTTACACAATAATTAACAAGTTAATTAAGAAGAAAACTATTTACATCACTAGTTATTTTTTCAAAAAATAAAAGATCATAACAGACAAAAAAATGCAAGTTAGTGCTTACAACCGCCATTGTGTATTATTTTACCAGTTTAATGTTAAGTGGTTAACTAGTTACGTAGCTAGTAAACCACTTACCACTTATACAAAATATCACTTCCAGTTAAGCGGGTATCTAGTTATGTTCACTAGATAATTACTTAATTAACTAGTTAATTAGGTGGTTAACTAGTTACGTAACTAGTTAGGCACTAAACATTAGATGGTAAACTAATACAAGAATGGCAGTTTTCTATGGATTAATTCATAACATCACTTGCAATTGAACATTTTTTGACAATAACTGATCTGGAGTAGTTACCTCCCTTTACCTGTAGTTATAATTTTGAATCATGTCATTGTGTTTCAATATGTTCATTTTTTTATAGATTATTTCATAATATGTCTTGCATTTGTGTATAACCTAATGATTATTACTATGAAGTAAATAATCAAAATTTTTTGTATTGATTATGTCATAATATGACTTGCATTTGTATATCATCTTATAACAACTCATATGGAGTAATTATCTCCCTTTAGTTGATATGGACCTGTAGTGCAATCTGAATAATTTTCTATGTGTTACAATACATTTAACCTTCTCTATGAAATAGATTCATTACATTCAACTCAGGACATGATTTCCAAATTGTATATTATTGGACAATTAACCATATGAAGTAAATAATTTATCTTCCTTTCATGGAAAATACCTACACTACTCAAAAGTTCTAGACCGCCACTAATAAAAATCGAATAACTTGAGCATTGTTTCATTTTCAAATATGAAATTTTGATAGGTAGTCAATTACAAGTTACAGAATCGTACTTTGCACAAACCGACATCGGTTTAAGCAACGTGGGGTGAACCGGACCGGAAGTAGCTATTCCGAAAAAATGAGCACAAAATTCACATGCAATTAGCTGCACATGTTATTTTCATCGTTTCATCCAGTCTTCTTGTTAGGACATAAGAAAAACACAAAACATGGCGATAATGTGACTTAAAGAACGCGCAATGATTGCAGTTGGAAGTTCGACCCTGGTACCTCTGTAAGCCAGGTGTGTCAATTATCAATCGTGTGGTCGTATCGTTATCATTAAAAAGTAGTCAACTTAAGTTTTAGTTAATGTCTTAAATGTCCTCATATGATTGTAATTTCGAGGAAATACCATAGGCATCAGGGGCGGATCTATGAATTTTTTAAGGGAGGTCTTAACATTTTCTGGGGGGGTCTGAAACTTTCGAACAACTACCCTATTATACACATTTTGCAGATTAATGCAAAATATTCATAATAAATACAACATAACTATTTATCTATGTAAAACACAGAGAAGAGCGAAGCGAGTCCCAGAAAAATTGCTTCATGCTACTTAAAAATGGCTTACAGTTAAAAATACACTCAAGTGTGCGTACATTTTGAAAATTTCAGGAGGGTCCGGACCCACTAGATCCGCCAATTGGCATCGTTTTTCCACCCAACAACATATTGATAAGTACCGACGGCATGGAATTCCCAACCAAATACTGTTGACAATGTGTGGGATAGGTTAGAAGAGAGATGCGACGTCAGCCACAACCAGGCAAACTACAAAAGCGTTCACGTCTGGTTGACCTTTTAATTAACAGTGTTCTACAGCATGCCGTAACTGTTAAACTGTCTCAGGTTCATGAGACGTCGATGTCAGGCAGTCATTGCAGTTGCTGATTGTCACAGGTCGCATTAATTTATAACTGAGAATTCTTGATTTTTGGGCTTGTTACGTTTACGTAATTTTTTGTGGATTATATTAATATGATATAAATAAATTGATGTAATAAACGCAAGAATGTTATTGACTTGTATGTTAGAACGGAAAACTAATCATTCCATAATTATTTGACACTAAAATATAGCCATGTATCTAGTGGCGGTTTAGAACTTTTGAGTAGTGGATATAGTACAGTCTTAATTATGTCCATAGTGTCTGCATTGTCGAAGCTGTTTAGGCCTACTTCCATTTTGTTTTAAATTAAGACTAATAATCAGAAAAAAAACTCATGAGATTACAATTATTTATGAAATTATTCAAAAATCAGTCCACAAAGAACTTTTACACGCGATTTTTACCTAATTTGGAGAATTTCTATCTTTATTTGATTTGAGAAAAAATGCGCAGGAGGCTTCAAGTATTAACTCGCCTTACTGTCTAACTATTAAAATAACAGATTTAATTCATATAGTTCAAGCCACAAAAGCGAAGATGCGACACTGGCTCAAAAAACGAAAAATGCCGACCCTTACCGAGTGCTTTACGCACATTTCATACATAATCGAATATTGATCACCGTTTCATTCCGAATGATGACAGTTTGTGTACTAAATCACGCTACGCACGACTAGTTTCATCGAGTTCTAAAATCGTTGCTAAAACGTGTAAAGTTTTGTTCAATTGATAAAACACAAATTCCGTGTTTTACATTCCTGAGTAATCACGTGGTTTATGAGAGTTAATCTGATTGGCTGGATCATTGCCCCTCAATAAACATAGCCCAAGATGGCGAATGCTTGCATTAGGCTGTGGCGTGGTTGATTCAGCTTAAACTTCTTATTTTATTGTGCAGGCTAGATTTTAATGGAATTTTGGTGAGTTTTTTTCTCTTTCATCACTCATTTATCTTATGTCTACTAATAATCGTATTTTACCGTGTAATCTCATCTTTTAACCAGTGCTCGTTTTCCCGCTGCGTACAAGAGGAAGGGGGGGGGGTCAATACCCATGTTAAGGGTTCATCAATTGTTGAAATTGAAAATAACAATAAAGTGGGTGGGGTATGTAAACAAAGCAAAATAATACAAAAGTTCCTGTTATTATATATGTATTTGATTAGAGATGCATCAAATATATTGAAATTAATATGAAAAAATATAAAACACTCACCAAAATATGCACTTAGAATGAAATAAAAAGATTTTCCTGATCTTGAAATAGCCTTTTTGTTGTGAGCCCAAACACATATTCAAACTACTTTTTTCATAAATCCAAATGTTGATAAATGATGTTTATATAATACTTAACAATGTCTTGTGCCAAGTTCTATACAAAATATTTCCAAAAAGTCATTTTCACATTTATCTCAACCCTGTCATTACATGTTTCCACTTCCTGTTTTTGTCACAGGGGCCCGATGAAATTTTCCTTCTTATTGTATCTTCATTATAAACAATTTAAAGGAAAAAATCATCATGCCCCTGTGCGCAAACTGAGCGTGTAAACATGTGTTGACAGTGTTGTGATAAAATAAGAAAATGACTTTTTGGAAAGATTTTTTGTGGGACTCTACACAAGACATTGTTGACTGTTATATAAACATCCTATATCAACATTTGGATTTATGAAAAAAGTAGTTTGAATATGTGTTTAGGCTCACAACAAAAAGGCTATTTCAAGGTCAGGAAAATCTTTTTATTTCATTCTAAGTGCATATTTTGGTGAGTGTTTTATATTTTTTCATATTTATTTCAATATATTTGATGCATCTCTAATCAAATACATATATAATAACAGGAACTTTTGGATTATTTTGCTTTGTTTACATACCCCACCCACTTTATTGTTATTGTCAATTTCAACAATTGATGGAACCTTAAACAATTTTGTCTAAGATTTTCATGAGCTTTGTAGAAATTGCTGTACATGTACATATTTATTGATGAAGAATTTGTGTCATCGAATAAAATGTTGTGGTTGTAAATTGAACTATAACATTGTATGTCTAGTGAACAGTGAGAATAAACATAAGAATCTTTCTCAGTAATATTGCTACTGTAATAAAGTAAATTGGGGGGATAAAAACCGTACATGCCCAGACTGGGAATCGAACCAGGTGGTAGGTGAGACTCAATCGGGTCACTAAATGTTAACCCAACAGCAAGGCTGTTGGAAGGCACTATATAGTCACCTAAGATCACCACACACTTCCCCTGTTTACTTTTTGGAGCTGGCATCAACTGCACATACTTGCAATTTCTAGCCATTTCTGCTCCCCAATGGCCATATACCGGCACACTGAATTATCCTTGTTGCCATAAAAGTAAATTGGGGGAATAATAACCATACATGCCATGACTGGGGATCGAACCTGGTTCTCCTGGGTGGTAGGCGAGACACTTAACGCGATAAAGGGTTAACCCAACAGCAAGGCCGTTGGAAGTGACTATATAGTCACCTATGATCACCACAGTAATTTGCCATTTTTTGCTGCTTGCTTCACTTTTGACCCATGACCAAGCTCTCATAAATTTAGAACTATACAGGCTCATAGGAAGGATCAGAATATTGGGGCCGCAGATGTGGTTGTTACTGGAGGGGGTCCCCTCCTGTAGTCTAAATTTATTCTGAGTGTAAGCCTCTGATACTTGATTTCCTGCACTTTCAGTACCATCTGTTTAAGAAAAAATCTTTGTATTATAACAAGACCCTTAAGATGTTTAATATGTGTCATGAAAAAATTTACTCACTATATAAATATATATGGGGGGCTGTTCCTGCAGCCCCTGCTCCCATGTGCCTGCTATAGCCATGTAATTATTCATGGTAAAAAGTATTGAAAGAACTTTTTTTTTCAACTTTCAACTTTTAAATTGAACTATTGATTGTTTATTTAAAATATTTGAGATAATGGTCACTCATTCTCATTCCCAGGAGTCTAGCACTAGTGGGATTCTCAATGTAGTCACTATGCATCTATACCATTGTTAGCTCAACTCTTTGAAGAAAACAAGAGCTTATCACTTGAGCATGTCATGCAACAAATACTTACTCAGTTGAGCATGCTGCCTCTACTGACTGCTTTTGTTTGAGTAATGCTCTTTTATACTTTGTTTCATATAACAATTTCTTCCTATGAAGCATTTTTAGTACTTCAAAGATATTTACATAAAAGTTGGTATGCTTATTCATCGATACTAAATATACACAACTTTGAATAGACAGTGCTTTGGATGTATATTTGGAGTTAAATGCCCCATTTCATATTTTAATATGACTTAGTATTATTGTAATTATTGTTTGACTGATTTATTTCCTTCGGAATACCAAGGATCCTATATTAGATGGATATGTAACGCCCTATCGTTCAACCAGATTTTGTCGATTTTCACTGTCGTTTCAGTTTCGTCTGCTAATTTATCGTAAAGTGTATTAAAATTAATTGGGGAAAAGAGCGGGTTTTTTTTTAATCCAAAGTGGCGGTAATCGACGAAAGGTTCAATTAATTGCGCGATCGCGAATATAAGTTGTCTCTTTATTTGGAATTCTTCCTGCTCAATTACAACTAATTTTTTAAAAATGTAACAAATTCTTAATAGTAGTTGATCTTTTTGAGTACCGTGAACTCGACAGTTCCGAGTTATTGACAATTCCGGGTCACTTTTTTACAAAAGTACACATATGATTCCTTAATAATGCAATATTTTGATTATATGATAGTTAAGTCATGTAAGACATTTGTCCATTAATATTGATTTCTAACCCTGTTGGGACCACTCCGGATTAAAGAGACAAGCATCTGTCACGTGACCCGTTATTGGCAATTACGACCTGTAGCTATCGAGTTTGTAACATGCATTTTTGAAAATTGTAGCAAATTATAAGCAAATAAACATAATTGATTTAGTTTAAGCATGGTAATGTGGAAGTATTTGCATGTCAATTTATGCAGGTTTGATTCTTGTCTGGTTCCCAGTCGTACTTTGGCAGATAAAGGTACGTCAGGCAAACTATGATCATGTCCGCGCCTATTTAATGAATTAGATATTGGATCATATTTATGCTTTCAAATGAGCATTTCTCACTTCACAGACTTAAATCAAGGGATAATTTATAAGAATTACAGTTAGTACCTTTTTCAGTTGCATGGTTTCATTTTACTAAATAAAGTATCCGAAATTCTAACGAGACTAAGCCACGTCCGAATTGTGTTCAAGTGAGTCTTGTTCGTGTAAATTGCTCAATAAATATATGTGTAATCAGAAAAATTGAAATCGAATGTCCTAAATAGTATCAAACTCTCCTAAAGTAACTTGCGTCAGCAAATGTTCATGCAAAATCAAGAAAACGTAATACCTGAATAATAACTGAGGAGACCGCCATAATTACGACTTGCCTGACCCGATAACGATAGTAGTAAGGGGCATCTAATATAGACTACTAGTCATTATCCTTTAAAACACAATAAACCGATGGCTTTTTAGTTATCATAATAGCGGATTAGAACACATTTAATTGAGGATACTACATTAACTGGGTCTATGATTAAGTTCAATAGTTCTAAAATCAATGTAAAAATCAGCCAGGAAATGGGATGTTTAAAGTTGATTTTTAGATTTAATCAAGCATATGCAAGGAAAAGGTTTATTGGATACCATTTTTCAATGTATTTTTTCCACATTAGTAAAAACAAAATGCTGTTCAAACGCGCGTTGAATGTGAAGACTGCTTAATAAAAATGCCCGTAAAGGACTTCAATCCATGAAAATCGTTTTAACCCGGGTCGATAGCGCAGTTGGTAGCGCGCCGGGATTTGGATACTCGTGCCCGAGGGGGTGCGGGTTCGAATCCCACCCGGGGAGGTTATACCCTTCCATGAAAATTTGACAATAATGTCGATTTTCCTCCATTGATTAGATAATATCGAGAAGTTTCCGGCCTTGTGGAAGGGTAGGTGAGTACTGGTTATAGACAATGGTCCAGGAAAGCTAGGTTAGGTGCGCTGGACGCCGTGAAATGACCTAAATTGTGTTGATACGGCGTTAACTCCAATAAATAAATATGAAAATCGTTGTTTTTAGCCGAAAATGGCCATATTTGAAGATGAAATTGATTATCTAAGCTGGCTAATTTCAATTTATTAAGTTACCAAATCCATTCAAACATCACAGATCTATCAACAAATCCAACTTTAACACATATTTAGTGACCATTTCACTCATACTGCGCTACAGTGCAGCCTACATTTTCGATTGGTCGCCATTTCACACATGTGTCGTGCTTGGGTCGATAATTATTGTCTTAGAATAAACATGAAATTTACCGAAATTTGGACAATTAAGTCATAAACGACCAACTTATTTATGACTATTGGACATAATTTTCTTAATGAGTAAATAAAACATCTTTCGATTGATTAGTTTAAAGTGGATATTCGTGGATAGAAATAGCTCGCCTTTTCGTTAAAATGGTGAATGAGACGGAATGGCGCTCTCGCATCGTCTCGCGACGACCGGGAACTTTCGTTACTTTCCTTCCGTTACGAATCCTTCTTATATAGGATCCTTGGGAATACTAAGTCCTGTCTTTACAGCACTTTTATTTAAAGATATAACTGGAGAGTAGTGTCATGATAAGCTTTTTTTAAATTTCATTAGCACCAACCTATCAGTATTTTTATTTTTTTTATATTTTAGGTATACAATATTACTGCATGGAAGATTTATTAAGATGATTACAAACAGGAAATGTATTGTCATCAGAGAGAAGATAAGTACAGATTTTTTTTACATATTAATTTCATATCAATTTTATAGCTTGAATTAGTCACTAGCTCAGATAGTTGCACACATGTCTACTGATGGAGGGGTCGTGTGTATAATTCCTGGGCGGGGCATACTTCTGTGGAGCTTGGTCATGAAATTATTTCTATGGTCATTTTCTCTCCCACTAATGATTCTTAATAATGTAGGACAGTTGTCAGTCATTGACGAAGGCATTTGCTAAGTATTTTGTTTACAGTTAAATCCAGAGATTTTGCCTTTCCAGGAACAATGAGTAGGTTGACTGACCACTGTTATATAACCTTTGCAATGTGTTGCTAAAGCAAAACCCAACAAAACTAGCAACATAACTTGAATGTAAAACGTAGTGAGAGCATGTTTTTACTTTCTCTCATTCCTTGGGTAATTATACAGTAAACATTCAATGTGCAAAATCATGATTATATAATGTAAACATTTTTATCTACATTGCTTTATAAAATATACCAGTTCTTTCTATTTCTTTTAATCTTTTTTATTTTTCTATTTTTTTCATGGGAAAGTATACAGTAAACATTCAATCTACATTCACCATAAAATGTACAAACTCTTTCTATATCTTTTAGTCTTTTCCTATTTTTTGACATGGATGACATAAGCAATTCAGGTCTTAGTAAGTGCCATATTTTGGAATGCATCACAAAATGTCGTGGACGTAGACATTTTACGGACATCCGCTGTAGGATTTAGTTCAACTGTATCTAGTTAGGTTAACCCAACGCATGAATAAGTAGTCCCCATGTTAACATTATATGACAGAACCAAGCAATCTTGTTGTTAACACACAATACATGGAAATATCATTCTTAATTCCATTTTAACATTGTTAATTAAGAACCGTCATTCATCTGTGAAGATAATAGAAAGCAAGTTATGTAACCTCTGACCCGATTCTGTTCTTTTTTTACATTCAACTGGATTCCCGATGTGCTAAAAATAGACCTGCTTACAATTTTCTTTGTTTAAAAATGGATCATATACCAGTGGTGTAGACAATCATGATTGGTTGATTGCTTTTTTCTGCGGGCAGTATCAGCGTCATGATCCTTCGTTATACAGTTTGTTTGTGAATTATAGACCCTATAAGTCCTCTTTCTAATGACACCACCAAAGTTTGCCCTTTTAAATCCATGTCCGGACAGCGCTATCAGAGCTTTGATTCTATTTCATGAGCAAGTATACAGTACACATTCAATGCAAAAAATCATGTGGTAATATGCAGTTAACATTGACTACAATCTCCGTAAACAGAGATCCTGTTCTACTGGCGTTGACGTACTGGATCTCTATTTAGTCAATGCAAGGTCACGCCGAGATGAACTTTGTGTCGACCAATCAATGCATAGCTTACATCTAGACGAAAACGCCATTAATCACATTTTGATTTTGTAATTTCTATTTTTAGACCAAGGTTTTCATGCAAATTTAACAGCGGTATTATTCACAGTCTGTGATTGGGTGGCTCATTTCAAATTGCGTGACATCGACGATGTAAACAAGTTACGTATCAATACAATTTCGTCATAAATATTATGATGAGAAAAGGTCACCTGAATGTGACCTTCGTTTGGAAAAGGCCCGATCTAAACTAGCGAGTATGCGAGTGTAAATTTTTAGATCGGGTTTTAATCAGATTGCATTGAATATATCTCAACAAGTACCCAATCTTTCTTTTTCTTTAGGTATTTTCCTATCTTTTGCTAATTTTTTTGTGTGGGTTTTACGGCTCACCAACACAAAAAGGTTGTATTCCACCAAATCCTATCTTTCTAACTTTTCACGATAGTATAAACAAAAAGAATGTAATCAATGATAATATAAAAGTTCATGTGACAGTATGCAGTAAACGTTCAATCCATCTAAAAATGTACAAACTCTTTCTGTTCTTAAAGTTTCATTCATTCTTGTCATGAGTAAGTTTTCAGTAAACATACATGTATAATTTAAACATCATCTGGTAATATGCAGTTAACATTCAATCTGAATCTGTTTTTAGTCTGTAGTGTTTTGACATTACATCTATTTTTGTATGCAATTATGGATAAATGTTCATATTGAGCTTTAAAGTGCATTTTCAAGGAAAATGTTCAAACAGGGATGATTGTGGTCACCTGATTTTCAGTATTGATTCGTAACTTATGATGTGCTTGCATACTGGGTATTTTCTGAATTTTTACTTTTATGATTTTCTTTCCATTCCATTTTTAATTTTGAATTTTTTGAGGATAAATTATCTGCTAAACATTAACTATGTTTAAGGCAATGGATGCCTTTTACTTTTTTCTGACTGTTAGAAAATTTTGTTTCTCTGTGTTTTATTTTTTGTTATTGTATTAGCATACACATTTTTCATCTAAGTGTCATAAGTATTTTTGTTTTAAACTTTTTTCTAGTTTTACTTTATTTTTGTTGTTTTTCTTTTCTTTTTATCACTTATTTTGCTGGTAGGTTAATTTTTCAATCTTAAGAATTTTGCTGAAGTTTATAATTTTTTCAAGTTGAAGTAGGTTTTTTTTTTCAATTTAAGGTTTTACATGCGATAGACACTTGGCACTGGATAAATGGAGATCGTTCAATATGACTTGGTCACTGAGTCTTACGTCTCTAATTCCCAAAAGAATTTCTTCATTTCTCTTAATGCTCAATTTTAGTTTTTTTCATCTTCTATTTTTTAAGTGTTTTTACTTCATATTTTTGCTTAAGTATTGTAAGATTTTTACATATTCATTTTTGTCTACAGGTTAAGTTTTTGCTTAGTTAGGATTTTTTTACTTTACTTGTTTTTTTTATCAGGCTGACCCTAAGACTATGTCAGAATGAAGATGGATCACAATTTGTCTCGGTTGGGGACTATCCCTTCATTCCTATTTTTGACTATTAGTTCATGATGGGTCTTCAGTTCTCTTAAGGCTCAATTTAAGGTTTTTCATCTTTCATTTTTTACTAGGTTTTTTTGCTCATTTTTTGTTTTGTTAGGATTTTTTTACTTTACTTGTTTTTTTTATTAGGCTGACCCTAAGACTATGTCAGAATGAAGATGGATCACAATTTGTCTCGGTTGGGGACTATCCCTTCATTCCTATTTTTGACTATTAGTTCATGATGGGTCTTCAGTTCTCTTAAGGCTCAATTTAAGGTTTTTCATCTTTCATTTTTTACTAGGTTTTTTTGCTCATTTTTTGTTTTGTTAGGATTTTTTTACTTTACTTGTTTTTTTTATTAGGCTGACCCTAAGACTATGTCAGAATGAAGATGGATCACAATTTGTCTCGGTTGGGGACTATCCCTTCATTCCTATTTTTGACTATTAGTTCATGATGGGTCTTCAGTTCTCCTAAGGCTCAATTTAAGGTTTTTCATCTTTCATTTTTTACTAGGTTTTTTTGCTCATTTTTTGTTTTGTTAGGATTTTTTTACTTTACTTGTTTTTTTTATTAGGCTGACCCTAAGACTATGTCAGAATGAAGATGGATCACAATTTGTCTCGGTTGGGGACTATCCCTTCATTCCTATTTTTGACTATTAGTTCATGATGGGTCTTCAGTTCTCTTAAGGCTCAATTTAAGGTTTTTCATCTTTCATTTTTTACTAGGTTTTTTGCTCATTTTTTGTTTTGTTAGGATTTTTTTACTTTACTTGTTTTTTTTATTAGGCTGACCCTAAGACTATGTCAGAATGAAGATGGATCACAATTTGTCTCGGTTGGGGACTATCCCTTCATTCCTATTTTTGACTATTAGTTCATGATGGGTCTTCAGTTCTCTTAAGGCTCAATTTAAGGTTTTTCATCTTTCATTTTTTACTAGGTTTTTTTGCTCTATTTTAATATGCCCGAAAGTGTGGTGCTCTTGTTTTCTATTTTTACTTTTTTTACTTTTCTTTTTTTAATTTTTTTATTAATTGGTCAATTTTTTTATCTTAGATTTTTTCTGTAGGTTATTTCAGTTGCAAGTGTCGTTACTGATTTTTGACAATATGTTCTTTGTTTTAATCAGACATCCATTATATATACAAAAGTATCTTTTTTTTAGTTAGAAGCAAGTTATTTTAAGACTTACTTAATTTTATTATACAAGTTTAATTCTTATTTATCCAAGTGTTGGTACTTTTTTGATGATAAATGTATATATTATAATTTTAGTAAGTAATTGTTTTTTATTGGAAGGTTTTATGAGTGAACGACATTGCACGGACATGTTGACACATTGCGCCAGGAAAACACCTGTCATTGTTCTGGACTCTCAATTTTTTGAGTGGACAGTAGGTCTTATGCCTCCATGTTACTCATTGGGGTAATTAGAAGGTATATTTTATGCCAGTCAGCATGGCTAAGACAGTACTGGTTATAGTACAGATATTTTATATACTGTACTGTAGGTTGACTTGTCTTGTCAATCACTTAATAAGTTATTTTGTTATGAACTCTCATAACTCATAGTTTAATATTTTTTTCATTAAATCTGTCCAAAGATATAAATCAGTTTGTAATTCATTAAATCTTGGTAAGCAGCACATCCACTTTTCTTACTTGTAATTTTGAAGTTTGTTGATAATATTTCAACATTGTTTCGATGCATTCTCAATATTTTTATACTATGATAGACACAAGTTATGTATCATTCATTATTTATTTTTATAGGTTTATTTTGATTAAATTTAATTTTTAAAAGTACATGTATATTAATCTGAAATTCAAAGATATCATGGCTAATTACCTTAAAGGATGTAAAATTTGTCCTGTTTATTCTATATTTATTTCCTTTGCTGCATTGTTTTTGTTTTAACAGCCGCAACCACAATCATTGTTTGAAGTTAGTTGAACAATATGGAGCCATCATGGTCTTCATGTCAAACTCTACTGCAGCATGAAGTCTGCACAACAAACAAAGCTAGCAACAAATCAGGTCATATGTCCCACAAAGTGTTCATTTTGTTGAAATTCTCTCTCTTTTTTCTCTTCATAATAGCCTTGTAAATTGGCCCAACTCATGGTTGAAGACATCTAGAATACTATAAACTATTGAAAATATCCTATTAATGATAATATCATTCTTTCCATTTTCAAGGAATCTGTAAAATATTTATATCACATACACTCATGCAATCTGATTAAAACACGATCAGAAATTTTTCACACGCCTACTTGCTAATTAAGATGTGGCCAATTTCTTTCAAGGGTCACATTCAGGTGACCTTTCCTCATTATAATATTCATGAGAAAATCCTTTTGTTTAGAAACTTGTTTACATCGTCTAAGTCACAGACTTTGAAATGAGTTGTCCAGTCGCAGACTGTGATTAATACCGCTGTAAAATAAGCTTGCAAACCTTGGACTAAAATAGAAATCCCAAAATCAAAATGCTATTGAAAGTGTTTTGTCTACATGGAAGCTACGCATTGATTGGTCGACATATATGTCATTTCAATATGACCCTGCATGTTAACCTTAGAGATCTTGTATGACAATATTCTACAGGACATCTGTTTACAGAGATTGACACGCATGTGACTTATGTACAAATTATTTATTGTAAATACATACACTACATGAACCAAGTCATGCCCTACCTTATCCTACATCATGATAAGCAATATTTGACTGAGCATACTATGGTAGTTAGCATTCTTTTAAATTTGAACTTAACAAAGTGTAACATACACCAGCTGAAGGCAGTAATATATAGATTAACAAAATGGTAACACAGTATAAATGTATGCACACACTATATTTATGTAAATTTTCCTCGGGGACTACTTAGAAGTATGATTGTGATCAAACAAAATAAAAAATAAGAATGACAAAACACGAAATGTATACAAAACAAATAGTGATTGAATGAAATACTACTATATTAAATCAACACTCCGACTCAAGAGTTCCACTTTCAACATATTACCTTAAGTTACGACTCAAATTATACGACAACAGAGCACTCCAGCTCACAGTGCGTTTCAGCCATTCTAGCTATACCAAGCCATACCAAGCTTAAACTATGTCAATTAGGCATTACAACTACATATATGTCCAAAGCCAGACGCTAACCACCTTTCTCTCTCTACGACCCAGTTCTATGCTAACTTATCTATGACTCTAACTATAGCTGAGCTTCGAATGAGAACAGGAGCCGACAGATCTTGTAGCACTTACATACAATGGAGATCTAATTAAGAAGAGTGAAGTGAACAGTCCAGAGTCACCAGTCTGACTCCCAATTTCCTCAGTTGACTTTTGCTATTTATACCCACCTGATGCCCATGCATACCAGAACTAAAATCTGATAGGTCCGTAAATGCATTTGATGCTCTTTGGAACTCTTGCATGGGAAGCACATTGGCAAGGGCCTACATTGTCTTTGAATGAGGGTATACCGTTATCCATTTACAAATGTTGCCTTGCTAACAAGGGAGATAACCTTACATGGAGACGCTAAAATGCAGTCATGACAGTTAGTGTTAAAAAAGAAACAGGGTTTTTTGGTTTCTCTTCTCTGTTTTTATTTATTTTAGGTTGAAATTATCACTTGAGGTAGGAGGTACTGATGTCTATTGACCTAGCAGGTTTGGTTGGCTTTTGTCTTCATGGTAGAAATAAGAATATTTGTAAAACTGTCAACAGTCTCTAGGACTAAAACTCGATAACAGTAAGATAAATTGTATTACTGTATTTTTCATTTTACTGCTTGCTTTACAAGAGTAATATTATTCTTACTGCTGTTACTGCTAACTTCACATCCATTCCATAACAATTCTTATTTAGACCCCCTCGGAAGAATGTTGACATGCTTCATAATCATGCTATATCACAGATTTAGTGCAAAACAGTCACTGTCGTAACTCAATTTAAGCAAAGAGTGAGTTACAATCGTTTTGCGCTAAACCTGGGATATGTGCTCTCCTGGCAATTACATGTATATTGTAGAAAAGTAGAATGTAGACTATGTACATGTATACCAAGTAAGCTTTATAATGCAAAGACGTCTCTAAGTGAAATCTGAATATCAAATTCCCCTTTCACTAACTCATTTTTTTACCTATGTCAGCAGTTTATAAGATATCTGTTTACTGAGATTGACTCTTTGTGTGACTCGATGTGAAATATTGGTCTCGACACAAAAATCGAAAATCATTTGATTGCCCCTGAAATCCTATTGCAACTTTTTACTGCTTGTAAATATTTTGTCCAGTAAAACATATACTAATAGCTTGTTGCCCTACTTGGAAAATTAATATTGAGCCTTGACAAAACATTATTGAATTTGAAAAGAGTTATAATTGATTAAGAATATAATAAATCTTAAGTATTTTTTTCAGTTCTTAAACATTTAGCAAGGATTAATTTGTCCATTGACCTGTTATAGATGTATTCAAAATAAGTAGTTGATGGTAACTTTTGTTGGTATCTATACTGGTTAACTTGCAAGACTGTCTACAACTTATGTGAGTATTTTATTGTTTGATTACTTGTTCATTATCAATTATAGTTTTAAATAAACTACTCTACAAAATCTACTTTTAGTATGTATACAATGGAATATAAAATTCATGTTCAGATAGTTAAGTATAGCAGCATAGGCAGATCTAGCGGGGTCAGGGGGGGGGGGGGGTCCGACCCCCCCCCCCTAAAATTTCCAAAATGTACCTGTCCATAAGTGTATTTCTTGTCTGTAAGTCATTTTTTAGTAGCATAAAGCAATTTTTCTCAGTGCTTAACAGAGATTTAATGGGTATGTAGTCTTTATTATTATGTTGCATTATTCTGCAAAATGTGTATTATATGTTCGTAATTCGAAAGTTTGGACCCCCCCCCCTAGAAAAAGTTTGCCCCCCCCCCTCTAAAAATCCTGGATCCTGAGCAGCCTACTCACGTAACCAGGTTTCCCAGAAACTACTTTACCAGTACTTGCTAAACGTTTGTTATCTTCAAAACTGAATTGTACATTTACCTTTAAGTTATGAACTTAGCATCCTAAAAATATCCACTTTAAACAGTTATTTACAAATCATTTAGCTGCTTTTATTTATATGGTGAAATATCTTGTTAACTTTATGATTTCTAATGAATTAGGTAAATGATGGCATCCCAAAGTTGGTGGACCATTGTAACCTCTCAAATTGTAAAAGTTTGGACTCAGTGTGATTTTGCAGACTTTGTCCTAGGTCCACTGGCTCAATTCTATGACTGCATGCATTGTAATCACCTTTTCCAGTTATGGATGAAGATACTGTGAGATTGATTATGTAAGTGTCTTCCAATGGTGATCTAGTGCTTGACATCTAAATATTATAAATCATTAGCGATGTACTCAAGAATTTCTACTTTTATCCTGTGCTGTGCAAAGCAAAAATATAGTAAGCAGTTTTTTTGCATTTATTATTGGTTCTTTTCTTTCAAAGTTAGTTTTAAATTAATTTCAAAGTTAGTTTTAAATGATATGATATTTGGCATTTGTGTACAGAGGATGCCATTCCAGTACTTGTTCTTCCCAGAAAATGCTGTCCTGGTAAATCATCCAATTCATATTTCTCTGACGCTAATACAAGTGTAAAGAACTCATACTCTAAATTAGTAGTAATTTACATGGGGAGATAGTTTATGATGTTATGAGTAGTTTTAACCAAATTATTTTTGTCAATTTTTATTGATGCTGAACCCCTACAGTTAGTAATTATCTATAGATAGCCGCTCATACCAAATTGATGAAGACCTATTTTTGGCTTCTAAATTGCATTGCATGTCTATGGAAAGTATTTTCTGCAATTGCAGAAAAATTCAGAGTTTTCATACTTGAAAAAGAAAGGGGTAGTACAAATTTTTAACTTATTCCCCCAAAAATACTGTACTTGGAAATATTGTAATTCGTAGGGGTTCAGGTTCAAAGCAGACTCCCTGTACATGTAGACTTGTTTGTAATAAGGGACTTTAGTCAGTTATTTCCCCTTATAAACTCTTCAAATAGGTATAAGATGGATGATCCAAAATAACGTGGACTTTTAATACTGCTCTTACAGTTTTAACAATATTTTTTAAAAACTTATATGGTTGTAAACCGGAACATTAAATGAATCAAACAAAGCAATAAAATTACAAATATTTATAATCATAAGACTGTACCATGCGTTTTCATAACCAAGGTAATGCCGATGCGGCGCGCGCCGTTATAATCACTATGTTTGAGAAACATATTGTATTGTTTCTCAGAAAATAATGAAACAAACAGCGCGAAACTTAACCAACTGACGTGTGGGTGTATACATGACGTCATGTCCAAATTTGACTTCATTTGATCAAGGCTTATGGAGAAAACAACATTCATAACACGATCTCACCAACGCAACGAGCGTTAAATATTGTCACCTGACCGGATGGAACTATGTTGCATCATACAATTTTGTCATAATCTCATAAAAAATGCCAAACAAGACGCTTAAACTGATTGAAAACTCTAAACGAAAAAAATCCAGTCAGTAGAAGTTTAGTTTTTAAGTGACACGAAAAGTTTGGGAAGGGTAGAGAAAGCTTTCAAAAAAGACATGGTGGGTGAAGACGGAAAAACGAAGCGACGGCAGAGAAATCAATTTGGAAAGCACTAAATACGGACCGAGGTCTAACCATTCGCGATTTGGCAGATAAGCTTGAAATGGGTTACGGCACAATCAAGCACATTTTTACCGGCAACCTGCGTATGTTAAATGTAAAACGATTTTCAAATCTATTTGCCGTTATTTGACATTGAGTACTGTGCTGTGTGAGTGACGATGCCATTAATGTTACGAAGACGTCGTTGACGCGCGCCGGGACACTGATAGTGATAGTTTTCTAATGATCATTACTTTTTTCTGAGTCAGTATTTTTTTCTGATATTTTGTAAGAATATGCAGGACATATTCTTATTTATGTTGATGTACTATGTTTCCTGATTGTACTTAACAAACGTTAACTGTAGCAAAAGTCCACGTTATTTTGGATCATACCTCGTAGGTCTTATTAGTTGGATTACTCGGATTTTACCCTTACTTTTCAATGTAAATTTGCCAAAATTAATCTTGAATTACTTTTTTGTAAATCATATAATTTGTTTGAAATTCAAGGTAGGTATTTTTAAGGTAAGGAACTATCTAAATTGCATCACTTCTGTTAATATCTTAAATAACAAGAAGGATATTAGATGAAATATTTTGTTATCCTTACATAGGAATTCAATGATAAAATCCGAGGTTTCCAACTGTATGGACCTACGTACCAATTGGATTGCTTCAGATTTTATCAGGGAAAGATAACTCACTAAAGTCCCTAATTGATGTAGTATTTGACAAACAATCGAGGGCTAATTAACAAGACTGCTATATTATTTGTAAGGGAGCTAACTCACTGTAAAATATTTGGTACAATACAGTTACCTTACAGTATTAGCTCCCTTGAACATCTGTGATCTTAAATCACTGCCTTGTGTTCATTTATACCCTTTTTATTCTAAATTAAAATGTACTGTTTTCACAATTGAATGGTTTTCTAATGTTTGTATATGTCTTCCTGTTTTTCAGAACTTTACTGATGATGTGACTAACTGATGATGTGACTAACTGATGATGTGACTAATTGATGATGTTAATTACTGATAATGTTAATTACTGATAATGTTAACTGTTTGGTTGTAAACAAGTGATGTAAGTTTTATTATTAATATTTATTTATTTTAAAGGTCGTTTGTGTAAATGCTGGACCCCTATTTGCGGTAAATATCTTTCAAACTATAACAGCGATTTTGCTAAAAAATTTAATACAATCTTATTTCAATTTTTCCTTCTAGGATTTAAATTTTTCAGAATTTTTAATATATAAGTAAAAAAGTTTTCCATAGGTATAATTAAAAATATTTGGAATTTTTTATCAAAAAACTGGCGGGAGGTATAATAAGCTGTTCTGATTATAACATTGTCATACTTCCAGTGTATTTATACCAAGTCCCGTGCGTTTACTGTAAATTTGTCGCTTAAATGAACACTGGACAGTGTACTGAATTGTAAAGCAGAGACCCATCTTTAAAATGGTACTTGTAGAATTGTATAGATTTTGACGATACAGACGACAGTGATGATGATATTGAGTTTGTATAATACTGTTATACTTTGTTATCAAATAAAATTTCTAACCGGGCCTCATATTTAGCTATTTTTTTGTATCTACTGTTATGTGGCTGTTGTGATTATTGCACATACCAATTTACCAAGAGTTACTTTTTGGCTTCAAAATATGCATTGCATGTCTATGGGAAGTATGTTATGTAATGAAAGAAAAATTCTGAATTTTTGGATTTGAGAAGGAAAATGTTAGTTATGATCACATATAAAATTTGAGTCAATTCCATTCGATAGTTATTGAGATATTTCATGGTTTTAGGGGTCCAGCTTTAAAGCAAACGACCTATAACTCCATTTTCTGGAGAAGTAAATACACAAATATGATAAGTTATACAAAATTAATATAAGTTAGAAATAAAGTGTATAGTTCAATGTGATATACATTGAACTGTTGTATATTCAGATAGAATGCTGGTATTAGGTACATAATATTATAGCCTCTTGGTTAGTGGAACAATTTAAGTCACACATAATGTGATGGAAGAATATGATCAATTTTAAATATATATTTAAGTCTTAGCAGTTAGCTACTTTCTGATAGGAACATGATATGATCATTTACGTTTAGGTCTAGATGTCACTGCGACCCAAAAGGTAAGCACAACATAATTAAGTCTTCATTACAAGCCAAAAAGAAATTACAAAACTTTGTATTAAAAATGTCATATATTGAATGAACGTAATTGTGTCTGTATTGAGTTACATCATGGTTCAGGCAGTTGAAGAGACAATGACTAAATTTATCGCAGACCATCACACATGTTACAGTATATATCTGACTGATAGCTTGTACAGATGACCTTCACAAGGAGTTTCATCATATTCAAATAGACTGGGTTTGATCTAGAGTATGTCCAGTGAATACTGAGTTTTAGAGTGTCATGTACAAATTTGAATCTATGAAAATCAGAGTCCTCATTTAATTTATTATTCCAAGTTATCTTTCCGTTGTGAAATATAGCTGTATTGCAAGCATTCTTCCTTGAGTATTTTGTTGGAAAGGTACTGTTATTTAAGTAGTTGGAAAGATTGTGATAAAGACTGTTTTCTGTAGAATTCTAGTTAAGTCTTTGATAAATCCAGTATGTTTATTAAAGTTACAAGTCTTGTGATGAGATAATTTGTCATTTAACATTTGTTTCACAAGATCTGATGGCGAGGCATGACATAGAGTTCCAAGAAAAAGAAGCTTACAAAGATCAATGTAAGCTTTAATTGATGATATTCCAAGAAGACTAGTTACCATCACTGAATGTGTCTGCTGAGGTAAGCCTTGAATGACCTTAGACAGAATTGATGACATGATTCTAACTTTTTCAGAGTCGAGACGCAGATGTTGTTCCATAATTCAAATGAAAACAGAGTCCTAGGCAGAACACACATGAGATAAAGTTTCACTAAGATTATTGATTTATTGTCCATGATGAATAATAAAGTTCCTCACATTGATTGAAGAATATCATGGATATCGAATGGTAAATTACCACTTATAGATTGTATAACACCAAAATAAAAAAAAGTTTAAATAAAATATATTTCAAATAGTAAAGATGAAAAGAATTTATTGGAATATTGCTTTAACAGAAAAAGTCTGGTTTAATTCTAATTTTAGGTCGCTTTAAAATTTTTGATTACAGAGTTAGTTCAATGTAATTGTTTTACTGAGCAATTGGTTTATCTAACTTCTAATTGAATTTCTTTTCACCTATTTGTACATTGAAACCATTATACAGTGCCCACCAAAAGTAGAGCTGGGAACTGCCAGGAAATTTTTACCTCGGTATACCATGATATTATACTAAATACCATGATATATACCATGGTATTCCACAAAGTAAGCCTTTACCATGTGCAGTAGTGCTATTAAATAGAAATACACTTTTAAGAAGATCATTTTGAAAACACTGAATCCCTTATTTATTGGTAGTAAATGTAACAACTGAATCATTCTTGATTTTTAAGTTGTTTTTCCCAAATTTATCAAAAATTTATTGATACTTTGTATTCAAAGTTGAAAATAATGATCCTGGGTTAAAACAAATCGGTCCGTCTAAAATTTTGTCATGACTCCATACGTGTTGTTAACACGAGGCACTCAAATGGTGTTTATGCTTAAACTTACTTAAATTAATGGAGGAATAGATACGGCATTATATGTGGAAAAAATGAAAATGAATAAAACACTTGTCAAAGGAAACCTTTTATAAAAATGTACTCCGCAACCTTTAAAAGTGATCGCAAAATCAAGAATTAAATATTCATTGTATATACTTACTAAATTTTACGGTCAAATTATCTCAGAAACAGACGACTGTCGAAAATCGGTCAACGTTTCTGTCTCACAGAATACAAGACAACATTGCCCGGCGATTGCTACTATGCATGTCTTTTTATAACTTCTACAGCATTATGCAGAGCTAAAATGAACTAATATAGAATTTTTCACTTGTCCATGGACAAGTCAAATTTAAAAAATAATTTCATGTACAACTCGAACAACCGTTGATTTCGCCACCTCTGCTGACAAACAAAATTGTGTAAAACCAAAATTACGGGTACTACTTGTTCATAGGTACTTCTCACTTGCCTGAAAGGAAGTTAAGTTATATTCATAATGGTATTTTTGAAAATACCTGGGTATTGTACCGCGAGATAAAATACCACAGTTACCAGTGAACCGGTTATACCGCACTCCTCTAACCAAAAGTTACGAGACAAAAATGATTTTTCTACTATTCTTGAATTTTGATTATCATTCTTATATAATCAATTTTTTTTGGTTAAAATATTTAAATATGGCTTGTGATTAGATGAAAACTAACTTTATGAATGCAATACTTCTGACTTCCTTAAAGGCTGGGCTTCAACTATAAAAGAGAGAGAATCTTGAAAATGGTCACTTCTTTCTGACCATCTGAGCAGTGAACAAGTCAAACCGGAGAGAGGAAATCTTGAACTGTGAAAAATTTACTGTTCAGATTTCAATGAAATTTGATATACTGTTTCTTTGACATATTTTCAATAACTATTGAAATTTTCATTTATCTACACTACCTAGAAATGGTACTTTCAAAGAACAATTTTGAAAACAAATTCAAAAATTTCAAATTTGACAGACAAATACTAATTAATTACAACCCGCACTAAGCCAATCCAAAGAGAGTTCATGAACTTTACAGAGCCAATAATATTATTTTCTGACTACCCCTTGTACAAAATTCCCATGACTGTTGATTCATGGATTATATACCTGCAGTATTTTAACTATCACATAATGTGTTGGAATTTATAATATAGACAAAGTAGTAAATTTAGTGAGAATTTGTGACTTAAATATCAAGCTCTCATGTTTCGTTTTCTTCAAATCAGTGCTGACTTACCTTTTCTCAAGAAGCAGACATCTTCCCCTTATGCTAATGGAAAATCAATATCTATAAAAAAATCTTCTATTAACTTTATTGTTGTTTTCAGATCATTCATTTCTTGGATCCTGATGTTGCCGACATGCGATGAGTTCAATACTTGAAGCAACATGTTAGTCACCTAATATCAAGTTTGGGCAAACAGTTCAATGGTTAAACTAATTTCTGGTAAGTTTATCAAAAGATTTTACACCGATTGTTGCAACACATTGAATAGGTCACATTAAGGCGGTCAAGCAATCTACTCACTGTTCCTTGATAGGCTAAATCTCTGGATTAAGCTGTTTACCTGTTACTAGGTGCATCAGTGACTGACAACTGCCCTACATGATTTAGAATCAGTGGTGTTTAAGAACATGGTGGTAGAATTTTTTCAAAAGTTTGCACTGTCAGGGAATCAAACATAGGTACTACATATGACACATGGATCAGTAGATTTGTGTGCAACTGATTGAACTGCTCAGGTGGATACCCTTTTGCTCTAAGAGTCTCATGATGAAATCATTGTAATGAAGTAAAAAGCAGTAATCAGCCTTTTAAGATAAATAAAGTAAGATGAACAATTTGTGATATTTCAAGTTAGCTTATTTACAAAGCATCGACTGTATACTAAGAGCTTATTTACAAGGCATAGACTGTATACCTTTGTACAGGACCGCTTAAGTGACATTTTGAAATACTTTTCTTTTAACAACTATTTCATTTAAAGGTACAATGTTACCTCTGCAGAGCGACATTCAACGAGGTTTGAAAAAGTGTCCCTCACCAGAGGTAGATATTTTTATCAATCAGATAATATGTCATTTTCGATACAGCAAACTGGCTGTTATCTGTCCCGTAGTGTAAAAACTGTTAAGAGTGGATTTTAAATTGTTTCTTTAGGGGCTCCGTACCTTAGCCATATGAAGTACAAGTATTCATATTGAAGAATTGACATGTGAACTATAACTAAGTGGGGTAATTTGTGTTCCGACCCACTTGTCATTGTTATTATAATGTTATAATGTACATTTGTTATTGCATAACTCTAAATAGTGGACAATATATATATTTTTCAATCAATTGAACCAAAGAATAAATAATTGTGTTAGAATTATAATTTAAATTTGATGTTTTCAGGATATTGATAATATGATGTCATATCAAGCTATGTACCCTCTCGATGGAATATAATCAATTCACTAGATGTCTTGAAGAAGGAATTGGAGGACCAGTTTGTTTGGAGCAGCACAGTTACAGAGGAGTTTACATGGTAGAGATCTTTACCACATTTACTTCTAGTTTTTTGCCAAGTCAATGCTGTCTTTGTTTAGTGATATCTGTTGACCCTTGTGGTAATACTTACAAAATTATTAATTAATAGCTATATACTCAAATGAAGTATTTAATGAAGAATTGTGATGAGAAATTACCAAATATGTCATCACTCAATCAACCACTCATGACATTTGTAAATCTTCTACAAAACTCCTAAAAGATGTGAGGCTGGTCTCAAAAAAACTAGTTGTTTCTGACTACAGTATTTTATTATATAAATGTAATTTGTCGCCAAGAGAATTACCTCAGATAATACAAAAATTTGTCAGATTTTATAGCTGATATTTTAATTATTGGTGCAATAATGTTTAGCAAATAATTTTCACTGTTCAAACTTAAATTGGTGCAGTTATTATTAGATTTTGTATGGTCCATTCAGAAGGTATTATTTTATGTATGCACATTGAAATACCGGTACTTTTCCTACTGCTTATAAGTACTTACTTTACACTTTTATTATCTTATGATATAAAATTTTATACCTTTTAAAGTTCTTAAATAGACAATATCTGGAATTCAAATGTTTGGATTTTCCCTTGCAGTACAAACAAACTTACCGTCATGATGAAACCTGTGTATAAAGAACAATAGGATTTAATTTTTATTTCATGCTTTACAGCTATCATGTGCAACAAGCTTTATTTGTACCACCTGTGCACAGACGGAAAAGCCCATAAATTTGAGTTCCAGATTATTTCTGCTGAGACAAGCTAAAGTAAATTGCTTTTGTAGAGTATGAAGATTTAAAGATATACATCTCTTTCAAAATATTACTTTGTCTTATAAAGATATGTAAAACTGACGCATAAATTTCAAAAGGTTTAATGATATATTGGCTGAACATCCACATGACTACAGCACAAATAAAATTTATAAAAATACATGTTTGTGAATTAATACAAATAGTTAATCCTCAAATACTTTTTAAATTTTGTGGTTGGCAAACTGAAAATAATTACACCCACAGGGAATCGAACGATATTACATGCATGCATTAACTTAACACAGGCATGAAATATCCGTGAAAGGTATAATTGTCCACATGCTTTTACTGTGTAAACTATAAAGAAATAAATGAAAACTTCTATTTTGTTCAGTACTTGACTAATTACATCAATCTTCGTGATCGTACAACAATTTTCATTTTCTATGTTGCTTACAAATTTGGCCAGTATTACATTCAAATGGGAGCAGGACGTGAACGTTTAGACTGAGCGTGAAACTTGAACGTGAGGCCTGACTTTTCATGCTCTTAAAATAAATGTTAAATATCAAAGTTTTTGGGTTTTAATCCGTAAAATGCTGTTCAAAGATCAGCTTATTCACCTATTCAGTGGACAGGTCCAATGTTTAAAGTACAAAAACACGCATGACCTAGAATACAACCTGTAGTCAGTTATATACAGTACCCACCAAAAGTTAGGGGACATTTTCACTTTGTAGGCCCACTGAAAAGTATTTATCTAAAATTTCATCTAAATCACAGTTTATATTTGAAATGCTTTTTTAGTTTTGCTTTATATTTTGGTTATCATTATAATTATAACTGAGACTACAAAATTAGCATAAAAGCTATGTTATAGAAACTAATAACAATAAACATGGTTTTGGACGCTTCTGGATGTCAAATGCTAAATCTAGAAGATTTGCTGCATACATGAATTTCAAATAAATAAATTAATATTAATATATAAATATAATAAAATCAATTTCAAATTTATCACAAACCATACTTAATTATATTAAAAATATTGATTCTACAAAAATAATCATCAAAATTTAAGAATTGTAGTAAATTTCTTTTGTCTCCAAACTTTTAGTGGGTAATGCATAAGGTTCTTTTGTGCTTGATGTTGGATAATAATTGTTCCTAAATATTTTAGTCTGCAAAACTTTAGTTCAATTATGTTTGGGGTGTATTGGAATCTCCAATTTTATTGAAATCAGATCAAATACATGATAGAATCTTGCTGATTGCTGCTTTTGTTGTATGATGGTTGCAACTGCTAACACTTTTCTGCCTCGTTATAGCATTACTTTGATGTTTTGGTTGAGGGATTGCCATTCAGTTGTGGGGATGTCACGGCTTAGTCTCCTGTGGTCTTCCTATGTCACTGAGATGGTTATGCAGTTTTAGAAATTTTACTGATATGTCTTTGGGACTTTGAGTGAAATTACTCAATGGCTGAAATTGAATTTCTGTAACTATGTATAGTTTGTAGAGACTTTTCCAGGATAAAGTATTGGCAAAGTTGCAATTGCTAAATGGTTGAATTTGTTTTTATTTAGCTATACATTGCCATCCAAAATAATCTTTATAATACAGTTAGAATTTTATGAAGGTGTATTTACATATTAGGATTATTATAATAGATTGTTTAATTTTGAAAGGGGAACAATAATACTGTATACATGAGCATGTATCTTATGATATGTTTTTACATTTGTAATTTATAAAGAGATGGTAAAAATTTAAATACAATACATACATTTACAAAAATGTATAGGTTACTATGGATGGGTTTGTATATTCAATGCTGTGATGTTGCTGCAACATTGTCTCAGTGATATCATAAAGTCTAATTATCTCAGACCAGTCAGTGAAATTTATGTTTTGTTGGTTTAAACGCTGTAGCAACTCATTGTATAGGTCATTTAACGGGCAGTCAATCAACCTACTCACTCCTCCTGGAAAGGCTAAATCTCTGGATTTAGCTGTTAACCAACTACTAAGCGCATACTTTTGTCAGTGACTGACAACTGATCACATAATTAAAAATCATTAGAGGGAGATTGCCGTAGAAATAATTTCATGACCAAGCTCCACGAAAGTATGCCCATCAGTGAAATATCCAAGTGGATGGGATCATGATGCCACATGATAGCAATGCAAATCTGAATGGTTGGGTGGGGGTTATGTTGCCACGATATTTTATGCAAATTATCAAACTCAATTCATTGAAAAACTGTTTGAGAGACAGCCAAGTGACTTTTGTGATGGAAATCTATATGAAGCAAAAATAGGAAAAGGAAGCATGGGCTGACATTGTCTACCTTTGAATGGTATACTGCAGTTGAGCTCACAGTTTAAATGTTAAATGATGGTTCAAACTGATTCAATTTGATTTTCAAATTTACGTGTTTGGAAATCCCTCAAAATTTGTCATTTTACAAGTATGTCAGATGACACAAATTGATGGTTTAGTGCAAAACTAGTCTAACTACATTTATTTAAGGGGGTTGACTAGTTTTTTGTTGACCTTTCAAAATAGCCTTCTACATACAGATCTTTATGTGCAATTAAAAGGGCATACATGTATGTAAAGTCAATATGTGGTTGAAAGTAGGGATTAAATGATGATGGATTATAATAAATAATTGATCATTTCAGTTAATGTAGGAAACAAGGAGCCAGGATTTTATAGGACTGAGACATTTTTTGGCAAAAAGATGAAAAAATATGATGTTCACAGATTATGATAAAAGTTGGCAGGCTGATACTTGAAAAAAAATTGTTCTTTTCCCTTCTATAAAAGTGTTCATATTTTGAAAATTGTATAAGTTGTTGTATTTCCGGTTGACAGTCTGTTCTATGTATACATTGTTGTTAGATGATTCATTACTTATTATTTACCTTATTTATTTTTTCAGCATGAAACAAGTGTAACCTGAGTATCACGCAAGCTTGAAAATTTGTATGTAACTATGTGACCTGATTATCACAAAGGCTTCTAAACATCATTGTATCAATGTAAGTAAATTATCATTATATTTTTTATTTCTAAACAAGGTTGGAATTGCCCTTTATGCATATTCGTTGACAATGGTATGCTATGCTTGACTAGCTTCGTACATCGTGTACTAAGTTTATTATTTAAACCAAATATATGTATTCTAAAATTCATATGTTTGCCAAGTTAATCTAATAATCTACATTAAAGTTTGTGGAGGGCAAGTTCAATTATTGTTTACTATTACTTAGTTTTTCTAATGCAAATTTTGACTCTATGAATTACATGTCCTGGGTATCCCTTTTCAGGATAGCTATATTATAGAACTGTAAAGGTAAAAAGCTGCATTTATCTATTTACCAAAAACAGTGGAACTCATCTTTTCCATGATTCTGCATTAACAAAAGTATCTAATTGTGAATCACCTGATTTACTGTTCATGTAATAGCTTCAATAACAACAAATATCTTTGTGATATAAGTTCATGGACACTTTGCACAGGGGGGTCAGGACAACCCATCCTGAAGACAACTCAACCTGTGACAGCTCAACTCATAGATTAAGACAAACAAACCAGCAGACAACTCATTCAGTATCATAATAATTAATTATTCTAGTGTAAAGTAATTTATATGAATTTAAATTGATTTTAAACATAAATTTATCATATATGGAAGATATTTTTAAACAAAATACAATTATTGTTAGATAATTAGATTATTTAAAATAAAATGAGAAAAGCAGTTCGTGTGAAGGTTGCGTAAAATTGGGTTGTGTTGTATTAATTGCAGATTAAAATGTACCATTAGTATTCTTCTAAGTTTAAATTACTGTTAACCCTTAACCCACATTTTTACGTGTCTAGACCCCCCCTCCAGGGGGGTTCTGAAGGGGGGATGTGCCCCCCTTTGTTGCTGGGGTTTGAAGGGAGCCCAGCACCAGAAAAAAAATTGGGGTCATTGAGTTCAGAGAAATGGCGCCAAATGCTGATAAGGAAACACGTTTTCTGTATCTGAAAAGACCTGGCACTTTAGACCTCAATTTTTGAAAAATATTACTGTTTGAAGTGCAAATGTGGGGTGGAAAAAGAGCGAAAATTGCATTTAATGCCGTTTTTGCTCCGCCCCAGCATTGCCCAGGGATCGGGGCTCAACATGATTTTTCTGAAAGACATTCACCCAGGTAATAACTTGGCCAAGTTGCATATCTGTATGACAATTAGTAATGAAATTAGAGCATCTTGAAATAGCCCTTGCGCGTAATGGTGAAAAAATGGCTACTTTTCACACATGACGCAACCAGTAAAGGGTTAATTCTGTTGATCATTTATTATTACTTCATCAAAAGCTTTACTCATTAACATAAAAATCTTTGATTAATAAAATAGACAAACATTTAATGATGATAGATTATGATTAGGTTTGCCAATTTTGTTCATTTTTAAGAAGCATTAATGTATCATTAATTACACATGTTTGATAAATTTTGTATTGATAATTTTATACATTCGATTATAACATAATGCAAATTCTAGAAAATCTAGTAAATTGTAATAGAACTTACCATTTATATATCTGTAATAAATGCTATTTTTAATTGAACAAGTAACAGTCTGTCAAACAAATCTTGATCTATAATAAGTACAATACATACCTTATATTCATCAAGTAATTTAATTGTAAAATTAATAATCAATGGTTGGGATAGCTCTTATTTAAAGTTATATTCATGATACATAATGCAATCTAAAGGGACTTTAGTCTGTTATCTTCCCTTGATAAAATCTGAAGCAATCCAATTGGTAAGTAGGTCCTTACAGTTGGAATCCTCGGGTTTTATCATTGAATTCCTATTTAAGGATAATAAAATAGTTTATCTAATGTCTTTCTTGATAATGAAGATATTTACAGAAGTGATGAAATGTAGATAGTTCTTAACCCTTAAAATACTTAAAAGCTTGAATTTCAAACAAATTAAATGATTTATAAAAAAGTTATCTAAGATTAGTTTTGGCAAATTGACGTTGAAAAGTAAAGAGTAAAATCCCAGTAATCCAACTAATTGGATCTACCTATTTGAAGACTATACAAGGGGAAATAACTAACCAATGTCCCTTATACGTACAACACAATTGATGCTATTTTTACTCAATTTTCCATTTAGCCCTTTAAACTCTCAATTCTTAAAAAAGCTCTAAATACCAAACAATAATTGTATTTTATTCCCAAATATATTCTATGCACCATAAACTTTTGTTTTACTATATGTTTTTTACATTGATTGAGTTGTCCACAGGTTAGCTGTCTTTTGCAGGTAGAGTTGTCCCAACTGGGTGTCCTGAGTTGTCCATGGGTTGAGTTGTCCGCAGGAAGAGTTCATAATGGGTTGTCAATATAGAGGAGACTTATGTAAAATCTTGTTAAATATGTCAAAATCAACATTTTTATGGTTTCTGTATGGATTTAAGTTTAGTTTTATGTTAATAGAATTAATCTTCATGTTAGGAAATATTCTCAAAGCAATTGCTTGTTAGAATTCTTAAATTCGAAATCATGAAACAACTGTGTTCCACTTTTCTTTGCTTATAGACATGCATACAGTTTTTTCCTTTATAGTACTAATTATACTGTTATAACTTAATATAAGCCAGTATGACTAAACAGTGATTATGACTATTTGCAAATATGAAATTCAGTTTTAAAATATGACTGTAATGTTTCAAATTAATTTCTATGTCTGCGATTATCTTCATTTATTTTAATTCCTGATGTTAAATTTGTAAATTACCTGTGTAAAAATTTAATATAGTTAAAAATGTTTAAATTTTTCTTAAGTCATATTCTTTTGGAAATGTTGCTTATACCCGCATTAGAGCTTGGGTTTGTGGACCCCGTCGCGAGACGAACCGGTTTGCGATACGGCAAAGCAATACACAGATCGATTCGCGAACCTTTGCTACTTAATGCATGTTTAACTTGCTAGTGTACACTTTTCCTTAATGCATCCCCGATCTTAACATGAATATTAAAATCTATCAAAACTATCCCACAGAACATTTTTAATTTTGATAGAAATTAAAAATGAATTGTTTTGTGTTCAACATTTTGATTATAATCCAGGGGTGTAAAATACAACTCGCCCGCTCGCCATGACGATTGTTCCTATCTGTTAGGCCAGAGACATAGATGATACCTAATTTCTTGTGTTTGGAGGGTATTTAAGATTTTCAATTTTAGGATTTTCAAATCAATAGGATTATTATCTGTTTTAATGAGAAAAAATAACATCAAAATACGATGTCCTATCATTGACAGCTTTAAGTAATGTATATATCATTTTAATATCAAAAAGTAATCTCGACTTACTACGTCACAAATTGTCATGCACTCCGGGGAGTCAATATTGTTCACAGTCAAATCAATATTAACCGGTTACCCTTTGATGACGGAAATTGATGCAAACAATTGAAAATGTCTGTCGATATTTTTTCACACTTAATTGATGTTTGATAGCGTACAATGTCATAATGCAAAGTCAAAATGCATAACTATAGAGTCTAGTTAAATGTTAGCTAAAAGTTTAAACGAGCTTTAAAAAATATAATAATAAAGAGACGGGTGTCATGGCGGGTCGGACAAATTTCAAGCAATTTTTACTCACCCAACCGAAAGGAACACACGCCATGGCGAGCATGCGAGTTGATTTTAACATACCTGCATTCATAATTAACTTTATCTTGAAGATAACCTTTATGGAAATATTTTCGTGGCATCCGGTGTTAGTATGCACTAACATGCGTTCGAATTTAGAAATAATTGGGACACAAAAATTTGATCAATTGATATGATTTCCTAGGCAAGTTAAAGTTGTTTTCGCGAGTTAACTTATTCAATTAATTGTAGTTTGAAATGCATATGATATTCGCGAACCACCCGAACTTTGGTAAGGCGAATATTCGTGTCCGAATTTCAATCATGGTTCACGAACTCTCTAGAGCTCGGACATTCGTTAAAGCCCTAACCCGCATGAATATGAATATGTTTGGGTTGATTTTTGCTTTAGTCTTATTATAACTTAATTTTTGTAATTTAAAATAAAAAAAATGGAACATTTTGAAACGGAACATTTTGTAAAATTGTGATTTTATTATAATTTAAAGTCTTATTTGTTTTGTAAATCACATATTAACTTATTTTCCAATAATAGATCATATTCATACAGTGATAACATTGTAACAGATATAAAGTAATTTGAAGGTTGCCTGCAAGACTGTCGTAACTGGCTCTTGAATCAATGCTCTTACTACAGTCTTGCGAGCATTGTCCTAACATTTTTTTCTTCACATTTGATTTGAATAATATTAATATGTTACATTCATGCCTTAACTTTTGTAATAAATTTTTCCATAGAGTACAACCCCTGTATGCAAATGACTTCTGACCCATTGTTTTAAGCATATTTGTTAATGTATTCGGTAGATTTTTAAGTAATTTAAGCAACCATTAAATTAAATGTAACTATACAAACCAGACTTGAATTATAGATAAAAATAGATAACATAGACCATAGCAAACATCAAACTCCCCGCAGCGGTTATCTCCCTTTATCAAATTAATAACCACTGCCACCACAAGTAAAATTTGTCTCTCAGAGAGCCGAAAAACTGTTTTCATCTTTTCTTTTAAAATTCAAAATTTTCAATAATTTTAGTCTTCTCCTAGTAAAATATGATGTTCAAAGTATAAAAAGTTAAAAAATAGTTTTAATTGTCAATTTGTAGAAATAACAAACCGTGACGTAAGCACAGTGAGAAGTTTGAGCATTCTATAAATAGATAGTATTACTAGCATCACATGGTTTACGAGGTGGCAGTGATTAAGTAGCAAAGTGTGACGTAAGCACTGTGAGGAGTTAGAGCAAACATCTGTACTTAACATGAATATAATATACGAAGCAAAAGTTATAAAGCAAATGGTACAAAAACGTAAATATTTCGAAAGTTTTAATGAAAATGATGTGAAATTTAATATGATAATAAAACAATCGTTTGTCATGAGTATTGAATAGTTACTAAAACAGTATGTGAAGATTTTTGGAAAGAAAATATTCACAGAATCAAAAGCCCTGTAGGAAGAAAAAGTTAACAGATTTGATAATGAGTGTGTGTCTAATTTGAATTCATGTCTGTTAAAATCCTGAGTCTTTAAGACCCATTAGAACGTCATAAAAACGTAGTAGGATGCTTCTCCATTCCTCATGTAAAGCAATGTTTAATTCCTGTATCTATGTCACATACTGTTCAATACGTTCACATATGCATCTGTCAAACATGTCCTTAAGACGTTCTATTGGATTTTTGTCTACTGAAAATGAGGACAAATCTAAAATCTTAATGTAATAAGTCCTGCGAAATTGAATTGTTGCCCAGACGGAATGTTGTCTGGCGTTATCTTGTTAGAGACAAAGACGTGGGCGCCCGATGGCGTATTTAAAATCTTATTAGAATCTGTAGCGTTGGGCGTTGTGGTTCCCATTTATCACTACAAAACCTTGCTTGGCAGAATGGTCAATATTACTACATAATTACCTGCTTGAATAAATTTGCTCCATGACCTGTAGCCTGCTCAATAACCCCGAACGATCCGTAACGTTCCGTTATGTCAGAGTGGGAACAACTTAACCCAAAGACAACTCAACCTGAGAAAACTCAACTCCCTACTAACGGACTGAGTTGTGTAAACTTTGAGTTGAGTTATCCAAAGGTTGAGTTGTCTTAGGGTTGAATATCCCTTACCAAACATAAACTAACAGTAGTTACTGAACACGCTGATGGTAATTGTTAATGGGGTATCTGTCAAACTGCTTATCCTCGATTTTCAATGCACAATATTGACATATTTACTGACTTGTGTTCAATATGACAAGTGCTACAATGTTACACAGTCTCTAGAGTTCTCAGCAAACTTTATTTGTTTGTGTACAAACTAACGTGCTTGCACAGGACTAGTGAAACTCAGTAAAAAAGGATTTACCAATGTTGTTCTCCGAAGCCTGACCGCCCAAGAAATTTTAACTCACTATCATGTGTGAACTTACTGAGAGACTAAATGATGGCAAATATACCAATGTATGATATAAAATAAAAAACATGTAAAGAAAATTATTGTTTGGGTTATATAACTTTTGCTTAGTATATATTTTAATAACGATAAATAAGAATTTATAAATGATATAAATCTTTCGTTAAATGAATTCTCAACTATTTCCTTTGAATAAAATAGACTTTTATGTAAAAACAATTGCTAACTTCATCAAAATATATTTTATTGAACAAATCTAATCACTAACTTTACAAAAATATATTCATGGAAGATAGTTGTTCGTTCTTTTCAAATTTGGCAGATTGTTGCTATATTAAGGATTAAAAAAATACTTCTAATAAGTCTATGAATTTAAGTTAATGAAAGCAATGGTTTAATGGCTAAGAGATAATCATACATTATGTAGTAAAGACATATGTGCTATTCATTTCTAATTTGAGTCCCCGAAAGACATATTATGTAAAATAATGAGATACATTATTGCCTAGTTGCTGTCAAAGAATATTTTGCTTGCAGTCAATCTTTTTTCAATTGTAAAAAATAAGATCATAATTATTATCTTCAATGGATTTTAACTTTAAGTTGAACTGTAAAAATACTTTAGTAGTAGACCTATTATTTGTACTTGATATAACATTTTAAGTCAATATATTTGGATATGTGGTATTTTAAGAAACAGAGCCGCCCGGCTAGCTCAGTTGGTAGCACGCAAGTCTACTCATTGTGGGGGTGTGGGTTCGATTCCCAGGCGGGGCATACTTTCCTGGAGCTTTGTCATGAAATTATTTTTATGGCCATTCTCCCTCCTACCAATGACTTTTAATTATGTAGGGTAGTTTTCAGTCACTGACGAAGGTATGCACCTAGTAGTTGGTTAACAGCTAAATCCAGAGATGTAGCCTTTCCAGGAGGAGTGAGAAGGTTGACTGACCGCCATTATATGACCTATACAGTGTGTTGCTAAGGCGTTAAACCAAAACCAAACAAACTAACAATTTTAAGAAGCAGAGCAAATGGAACATGACAATAATTAAATATGTATGAAGTCATAGTCAGAGCTCTAGTCATGTTCGTTGTATTGAACATTGCTGTCCAGGCTTGATCTATTTTAAGAAACTGTGCAAATATGAGATTTTCTGACTTGTGTCTAAAGATAATTTATTAATAAGGTATACATAAACATATAATAGCCAAGGTCTTTGATGTTTGTGCAAACCTGGGTCGATAGCACAGTTGGTAGCGCGCCGGGATTTGAATACTTGTGCCCAAGGGAGTGCTGGTTGGAATCTCACCCGGGGAGGTGATACCCCGCCGATGAAAATTTGACAATATTGTTGATTTTCCTCCATTGATTAGATAATATGGAGAAGCTTGTGGAAGGGTAGATGAGTACTGGTTATTGACAATGGTCCAGGAAGCTAGGTTATGTGCGCTGGAAGCCGTGAAATGACCTAAAAATTGTGTTGACAAGGCGTTAACTTCGATAAATAAATAAATGTTTTTGCAATGCTTACATGCACATCGTAAAGTTGAATTTTAAAATACGCCAGTTATATTTTTTTAAGTTTTTATAAGACATAAAATATAGTTATTTTATATTGTGTTTTATAGTTTTATTAAATGAATTGTGTAATTTTTAATAACTGGTCGAATATGATAATGGGTTAAAACTAATTAAAGATATAGAATGATTTAATGATATAATTAGCGGCATTTCACATTGTAATTATATTTTGGGATTTAAAGAAATACTTTCTCAACATCATATTAAATTGTTTTAAATCTTTGATTCTAATTCACATATTCTTAGTCATATTTTCATTTCAATAATCATATTCATTATGTGACCAACACTGTTCAGATATGATCTATTTGTAGATTCTAAGCAAATATGAAATTTCTTACTTTGTTTAAAGAAAATAATTATTTCATAAAGAGAAGATATAAGATAAATAATACTTTTTTCTAGTTTTAGATATAAAATTATTAAATATCAAATTGTTTTGTTATTTTTCACTGCTGTAAAAAAATCATACTCACATAGAGAAAGTCATATTTGTTTTGTAGAAAAATGGTGCAGTCATATATATCTATTTCAGAAACTGAGAGAATATAGAGTATGATATTTTTTTTACTTAAACTTTTCAGCTACTTATATATGACAAACAAGAATGGTTATAGTGATTAAATAAATATTCTAGCGAATGTACGTTTTTGAATAATAAAAAATCAACTTGAACATATATAATTTATCAACATTTTTAAACTTTAAACTATAATATTAAAATCTTGTTTGCCTAGTGGTTTTCATATTAATGAGGCTATTATGATTCAAAAATTATTTTGTCATGGTTAAAACCTATGTTTTTTATAAAATATCTTTTTGAAAGTTTGAAAACATAATATTTTGTTTAAACAACTGGTCTATTTAGCATTACTATAAACGTAAAAGTCATATTCCCTCAAAGAATCTCATATTTGCAAAAAGAAGTCAAATTTGCACTGATCATTCAAACCCCACAATTGGTTGCATGTCTTGCTTCTGAGTTTTAAGCAGCCCTTTTGGATGAATGTTATTGTAAATCAACATTTGCTCAAATGAAATTACATATCTTTTAGAATATAATAATTATAATGTTTTCAGTTTCTCTTAGAACCCTAAAAACAATGTTAAAATCAAGGGCTGCAACGATTCACTGGAAAGTCAATTCAATGTGATTTGATTTGGTTTTCTTTCGATTCTTTTAGATTTGATTCATTAGATTTTAACAGTGTAATTTATTCCAAATCTACTGTATTTACATGTTCATTAGAGCTTAAAAGTAACTGATATTGATAAAATGAAATTGTTACTAAAATTTACTTAAATGATTTATTGATCACTAGTTTATCATTGTAACTGCATGTATGTCTTTAAAATCTTTACTATTTTTATTAAGGAGTTTAAAAGATGGTATTCAATCCAAATTTGTGGGCTCAAATAAGAATTGGTGCCCTTACAATCAATTTTCAATGTACATGTATTGAATTAGATTGTTGCAGCCAGGGCTCCAATTAAACAAAAAATTGGATGTGCAAAGTGTTTTACGAGTCAATTTAATTTCAACTCACAAAATGAAAAAAAATCACTCGCATTTTTTCTCAAAATTTTAGTAGCATGTATATCTTTTATTTTTATATGCAGTAAAGACATCAGAGTAGTATATTTAACTGTATATATAGAACAAGGGCGTTATTGCGAGATAGACGAATAATTTTGACCTTTTTTAGGATGAATCTTTAATTAAATACTATCGATATATATCTGGCTGTTTCAATGCTTAAATCGGAGCCTCATTAGTTTAGACAGTAATAATTATTTTGCGTCGATTTTGACTTGAGTTAAAATAAAAGTTACTCGCAATTTCTAAATCTACTCGCATTTTCCGAGTACCCGGTGTGCCAGCTTGCCGGTAAATTCGAGCTCTGGTTGCTGCCTTATTAGTCATAATATGACTTTATCAAAGGGAAACTACTCATACAAACATGAGTCATGTAACAGGGCAAAATCTTGTATTTATTTCTTCACGAAAGTCAACATTGCATTCCCTTGGAACCCTTTACATTTATAATATGAAAATTTGTATGTAATATTTTATTTTATAGGTACTACAGTGAAATAAACTAACAAGTCTTCACCATATTGATTGTACAAGGATGTATGTTGCTGAATTGTCTTGGATCATAGTAGTATGGTTGCTATAGAATAATACTTAGTTGATGTTCTACTGACTTATTTGTTAGCTAATTTAGTCTGTGGAATCTTCAGGTATAAACCATCATTTTGTGTATAATTATTCCTCTTTAAAAATGTAGTGTGAGTCATTGTGACTGTCTTTGACACATGTCACTAGCTAGATGATACTATTATGTACAGTGCCCACCAAAAGTTCTGAGACAAAAGAAATTTACTACAATTTTTGAATTTTGATAATTATTTTTGCAGAATCATAATTTTTAGCTTGACTTTTCGAAGAAAATGAGAGCTATTGCTATAACTTTTGCGTTGGTGTCGGCGTCAGCGTCGGCTTTGGCATTGGCGTTGGCGTTGGTTTTCTGGTTAAAGTTTTTTGAAACACTTATAACTTCAACACTATCCAAGTTATTTTATTGAAATTTGGTATACTTATTTAGTGGGACTATATTAACCATTCTGTGAAAGGGGATAACTCTGGGTGAATTATTTTATGAGTTATTGCCCTTTTATACTAAAAAAAATGCAAAATATGAGGTTAAAGTTCCCCTTTCCACTTTAGTCCGGCCAACACCAAGGATGACCTTGCACGAAATGATGTAGAAAATGTTATTCAATTTATTGGTAGACATGGTCTTACTGATTCCAAAAACGATTGATGCCACTTTGTCATCCTTGGGCAACTCCCAGAATCCAAGATGGCGACGAAGATGGCGGCTAGAGGCTAAATTATAGATGCAAAATGTATTTTTACACATTATGGTCTCAAAATGAAGGACAAAAGTGATTTCAACATTTACAGATCGAGTCGGTTAAATTTTGTTATTCTTATACAAACTTTTAAATTCAAAATGGCGGTCAAAATGGCGGGTAAAGGCTATTTTCCCAGTATCTAAAGAACAAACTGGCAGAAAGAGACCGAGTGCTGTAGAAATTTATTTACTTATAGAATAGTTCATGTTATTAAAGAAACCGATTGATTTCACTTAGTTATAATTAATTATTAACAATTCTAACATAGGCACGTGCGCTTTCACTCTTTATTCAATGTGACGTCATCTATGCTTTATTATTCAATAAAATATAGCTGGTGACGGCTGTTGAAATTTTACTCCCCACGTTAAATGAGCAAAGCCGAAAATAGCGCCCGAGTTTATAAGGGTTGACTTTAACGGAACCTTGGAACATGTCAGTAAATGTAAAACATGTAATAACCTCTTACTTGACCGAAAATGGTATAAACTGAATTTAAAACGATTCTAGCATAAAAAGACCTACTTCAACTTGAAGTTCAAGATGTTTTTTAAGTCCCAGCATTTCCCGGTTCCGTTGTCTCATTTCATCCTGTCCTTTATCCGACGATCATGCCAGCCATTATACGAAAAATACAAAGATTGACTATTTAATGAAAGCCAAACTGTGCATAGCATAATATAATGGAACTGGCTACGTGAATTCTTTCAAGCTCGTAATCATCCAAGCTGACACGAGCAGTGCTGATTTTCCGAAAATCTAACCTTCCTTGGGCTTGACACACGTTCATAAATCCAATTTATATCCAACCTTTTACAAATATCTCCATCAAACTGTCTGATAACACACTCCTATTCAGTTAACATCCAATTATTTAAGCAGTATTTGCAATATTCCGCCGAAAACATCGAACTTAAATGCTTCATCATCGTGTGTATATAAAATGACACTCACTAAGGGCAAGGTCGAATGTTTATTTCACGGCGCTTATTTTAAAGAATGATGTTTTACACACAAATAAAACTAAGACAATTTGTATTTAGTTTTGGGTTCATTTTTTTAAAATTAAGATTTGAATATTATTTGTTTGAAAATAGAATCAATTATCAATGAGATCTGTGTAAATAAAGGCTATTTTCGGCCTTTGCACTGGGGGGCGGATTTCAACAGCATGGCGTTTCTGACAGTAAAAAATAGTTCTATAAAAATATCTTTTCTAAGGATGTATTTTGCGATGTTAGAATCGAAATAACTTACAGTTGTCTATATTTTATTGTCTAATAAAACATAGGCACTCGTTTGATGCGCTAATTAAATCACTCGTGCTAAAGCACTCGTGATTTAATCATACGCGCATCACAACTCGTGACTATGTTTTATTAGACAATAAAATATAGACAACTGTAAGTTATTTCTTAATTATAAATCCAAAATGGCGGCTAAAATGGCCGATATGATCTAATAGTTCAGTATATAATATACGAGTACATACATGGACGGTAACAAACACATTTGGGTTTAAGTTTCAATGTTTGTTTATATGATTTTTTGAATCTTTATAAGCTCTCAAGTTTGCAAAACTAGTTAATCCCACCTGATAATCTATTAGCAACTGAAGATTCAAGGTGAGGTCAAAGTTTACGATTACGAAGCAAATTCAACCAGTTCTATTTTTTTTTTGCAATAATGTACTGTAAATAATGAAGTGTTTTCATAATGGCCTAGTTAATTGGCTGAAAACAGTCATATTAGCCTTCGCCTGTGGCCTCGGTTTAGAATGACTGTCTTCAGCCGAATACAGGCCGTTATGAAAACACCTAATTCACCATTGTCGCAGATAGGGTCCCAATAAAAAACGCTCAAATTGTACCAACATTCAAAATGGCGGCATTTTTGTGGAAGAAAAAAACACGACCTTCATGAGAAAACTCGGTCACTATGAGATTCGGAAGCAATCAAAATGCCTGAATCTCATAAAAGCCGAGGTTTAAATGAAAATTTGATAAATAATTCGAGGGTTGCCCGCAGGATACTAGCTCTTCAATGCAATGTACTTATTACAGTCTTGCTGGCAACCCTCGAATTGTGATGGACAAACTAATTTAATTTCCAAAATATAAGCCGTTTAAATAAAGAAAAACGGGAAAATAAGATTGGGTAAATATACAATTTACAGTAGAAAATTTAATTTAGGATTATTATGAAGTGCTATCATTTTGTTCAAGATTGCAATATGTGTGGATATTTGAAAAGCTTATAATCTTTTTAGTTGAAATATTTCGATGCAGTGCCAAAAAATGAGAAAGAAACTTATTGACTGAGCTCTATCAATATCATTACACAAACAATGATACAGTTTGACTTGACTAAACTTGACTTAATTAAAATATGTGCTTAAATGTTTAAGTTTGCTTCTGTCTAATAATATTACATGACGATAGCACAATTTCTCTAGCCGTTTTGTATGTTGATAACAACATGTTCAAGTGACGACACAAATTATTGTTGGCAGAGTATTTTGAACTCAACCTTCTAAGCATATGCAATGGTAAACTAAACATATTAATGATTATTATCTTTAGAAAGTATCCAAGCGGGTACTAGCTTATGGCCAAAAGATATAAATTTCTTCACTTTTGATGTAGAATATGTGAACTAGCTTTAAAAGCATATTTTACACCCATGCTAATAGTGTATCTTCTTTACATTGTCAAAAACTGACTGACTTGTAACATTACATTTTTGACGAATGTCAGTTGACCGCATTGTTATAGTGTCACTCCAACAAGATAGATATCTCAAAAGAGTATCAGCACACCAATGTCGTCAGATATTTTTGGTGCTCAGCAAATTGCAGCAGAAGTGATCATTTGTTGAACAATGTTGTTATTTGTGCTTCTGGTACCAAGTCTTAAATGTTTATGCGATTAAACATATATGTAATGTTACCGAAAAAAATGAAGAATCACCATATCTTGCAATGCATCGTCTATAATGTTTGGAGTGGAACATATTTAAATATTGCATACGAGATCGACAAGTTGTCTCAACGTCCCATCCTTCTTTGGGGGAGTCTTTGCAGTTGATAGTGAATATACTCCAAATGTGTTTGGTAATCAGACATGTTTAAACTTTTGGCACTGATGCATCGGATTTGTTATGTGTTCTTTCAAGATATTTAGTGTTAAGTGTAACAATACATTTTTAAATTTTCTACTTGACCATTTTTTGTAATTAATGAATCCCTTAAAACCACCATCTTGCACAGTGAATACTATTTGCTAAATCATGAGCTAGACACTGGGTTCAAATAGCAGTGTATACGCTTATAATAAGAATTGGCATCTACGCCACGTAATTTCTCTCAATCCTTGTAAATAAAACCAAATTCTACTACACACTTTTGATGGAAATGTGCTTTTGTTATTTCTCTATTTTTTATCAATGGCCAGAGTCATTTACAATAAAATAATGAAATAAAGAACATTCATGATTCAGTTGTGATATCTGATGTCAAGATTGAACTTGAAATGATCCTATTGCAATTTCTCTTATTTACTATCAAAATGTGTTACAATGTCAACAGAATTTCTATCAATTGCTTTGGCATAAATATACTCTTGAAAGATAATAGAACATGCACACAATACTTACAATGTCATTAGTTTTTTCTTTTTTATAACCTCCTTTACATACATATTGATTATTATTGAAGTGGCAAACATATTGGGAAAGTGGTCGCTATTCTAAGGATATCACAACATATGTTGTTCTATGAATTAAATATTACAAATGTATCAGAATAGTGTCTCTAAATTGCCATCTTAGAAAAAATTTGCTTCCAGAGTCAACTGACAAGCTAAAAATTATCAACGATTTGATATTCGCAAGACCAAGAGATATAAAAACCTAAACATAATGCTGTATACCCATTAGTTAGGAGTTATGTCTTTCAATGTGAATTGAAATTAATTTTCAAACTGTAATCATTCATTTTGACCACCATCTTAAATTCTTGAAGTTATCCAAGAATTCCAATATGGCATCAATCGGTTACATAAACAAAAAAGGATTAACTACGAAATAAAATGCATTGAAATCATTTTGTATACCCCAGTACATGACTTAGTGGTTGATATATACCCGACAGCTAGTTATTTACGCCAATATAGCCGCCATCTTGGATTTTGGAAATTGCCCAATGATGCCAGTGTGGCATCCACCAGTTTTTTTAACTAACGAGGGGTACCAAAATTGCAAAAAAATAAAATTGCAGATAATGTTAGACTAATTTCAGCTATTTAAAATTAGACTGTGGTAAGAATGGATTTATTATACATTAATCAGCTTTCATCCGCCATTTTGTCCGCCATCTTAAATTTTGGGAGTTTTCCAAGAGTGCCGAAGTGACATCATCCAGTTTCGTAAACTACGATGGTTTAGCTTCAAGAAAATGCAAAAACAATTTTTACATCCTCCCATGCACGGTTCAATTTATTAGTGTAGTTTATAAACCGAACTAATATATACCCGACAGTTAGTTATTATTAACCGCCATCTTGGATTTTGGAAATTGCCCAATGATGCCAGTGTGGCATCAACCAGTTTTATAAACTAAACTCAAGAGTTATTACTTCAAAAAGCATTAAAACTTTATTGAAATGCCTCTATGTACGATTCTGCCAATCGGGGTTGATATTCCCGACAAATGTAGCATTTATCCGCCATTTTGTCCGCCATCTTGGATTGGATAATAAACGAGGGGTACCAAATTTGCATGAAATAAAATTACAGATAATGTTAGACTAATTTCAGCTATTTAAATGATCAGACTGTAGTAAAGATGGATTTATTATACATTAATCAGCTTTCATCCGCCATTTTGTCCCCCATCTTGATATTTGGGAGTTGCCTAAGAGTGCCGAAGTGGCATCATCCAGTTTCGTAAACTACGTTGTCTTAGCTTTAAGGAAATGCAAAAACATTTTCTACATCATTCCATGCACGGTTCAGTCGATTTTTGTAGTTTATATACCGGACTACTTTATACTTTGATTATTAAGGGTTGTGTTTGCTCAAATTGAATATATTTTGTTAGATAGAAAGTTAGTATACTTTTTGATCTGTACTACATTTAGTCGAATTCAATGGGATGTAATAATTGATGAATTATTGTTGGAGTTGTGACCTTTTTCAACTTTTTAATTCGGGAGAAAGTGTTATGAAATATTTTCAATACTTGTGGAGATATTTAAATGATAGTTAGTATGCTTATTCATCAGTACTACATGTTGGCGACTAAATAGGGACATAACTCTTGATGTTCTTTTTGAAGTTATGCCCCTTTACTTTAATTTTGAATTTTGTTCACATTGAAATACAATGTATTTATAGGTCTTCATATAGATATTTAGATGAAAGTAGGTATGCTTATTCGATGATACAATGTCTACTTTACTCTGAAGGGACGAATGGATGAATGATTTAGGAGTAATGCCACTTTTATATTTTACAAATATGAATTGGTAATTATTATTTGACTGAATTATATCCTTTCAACAATTATGTCCTGTCTTGAAATTATTTTTGTTTTAAGATAAGCCTTGCCATGAACAAAACACCCGAAAAGTCGAGCGCGCTGTCCTTGGACTGCTCTTGTTAGTATATTTAAGAAGGGTTTATGATAAAATGAAAACAAATTTAATGAATGCAACACATTTATAAGATTCAGCATCTGACATCCTCAGAAGCCATCAAAACCATATTCATTGTAATTATCTTCCATAACATAGCTTTAATGTTATTTATGTAGTCTCAATTATAATTATAAATGATTTGCAATACATAAAGCAAAACTAAAAGGCATTTGAAAAAAACCAGTGATAAAATTTTAGCTTAAAGCTATTTAGTAGGCCTACAAAGTGAAATTGTCTCCGAACTTGGTGAGTACTGTATAGTCATGCTATCTTCTGATTGTAAATAAACAAGCAGCTGCCAAATAATTAGAAAGATTCAAATAGTGGATGATGTGTCTATACATGTATACTCTGTATTTGTTTATATGAAAATGGTTTCTTGGTTTGCTGTGAGTTTAAAGCCTCAGATAATGTGACAACTTTGGCATTTATCACTCATCAATCAAATGTTTTATATACATGTATATAAATTTATTTTAGGTTCCACTGTGAAACACAGTTACTGGTTTATGTTGTGGACAGTTGAAATCTCTATACATTCAGGTATGAACCATTATTTTGTGTTTTAATCCTGCAGGCTTTTTTAATAAAGATTCTTAAGTAAATTTTATCATAATTGAAATTAGCGATTTTTATGAGTTTTACAAAAAATACTCAAATGAACTCTTTAAAGTGTCAATTATGCAGACTTGTAACAATAATCATAAATCATCCCATTTTGAAATGAAAAATGTATGTTTCATACAGTAGTATTAGTAAGCACCTTAAAAAACGAAATTGTCCAATGATCACAAAGAATTAAGGAATAAGTACATGCATGTTACTTAACAAAACAGAACATTTCTATTGCATGACAAAGTTGCAATATTCTAAATGGAAAAAAAGTATGCGTTACAAAATATTTGTTTTGTGTAAAAAAAAATATGTTGGATAAAAAATATATAAGTTTGACGAAAATATTAATTTGTTGTGAAAAATAAATATTTGTTTTATAAAGATTTATGCCCGAAGAAATAATGTGATATAATTAGCATGATTGATGAGAAATTAGGTTTATTGTAACAAGGGCTATGATTGGTTGACAATGATGTATCTGCTATATGGTGATCAGGAGCCTGTGCTTAACTTACAGTGATGAAATAAACACCGAGTGCTAGGGGTGGTTACTTTCCCTAAATTCAACACAATGTGAGCCGGTTTCATGCTCTCTTATATATAACAAATACTGTTATAAATTTAAAGCTGCATATCATGGTGCCAGAGGTTGTAGGGCCTACTTTGCAGAAGTCAGCATGAAATGAACATCTAAAACAAACAGACCCTGTTTATTTTCATATTGTTGGGTCATCAAATACTACATGTATTAATGTATCATTGACTTTAAACTTGATTTTTTTTCTAAAAATAAAAATTAATAGAAATTTGGCTTGTTTACTCGTTGTACAGTCTGCATAGTGTCAACCAACCAGAGCCTTTGTTTCAATAAACTTTATTTCCGATCATGCTTATTATACCACATACATATTTTTTAAGATTTTATACAACAAAGGTATGTTTACAACAGGCACATAATTTTTATCAAACATATATTTTTAAAAAAAAAACAATTTTTTTTGTAACCCTATTTTATTTTACCCAACTAATATTTTTTTAGCACACATAATTTTTTCCAATAAGAATATTGCAATGATTGTCATGCCATACATTTCTTTTATTTCGTCACAATGTACAGTCAAACATGTGAAATAAAGAGTAAGGAATTCAGCATGGCAGTACAATTTGTGCTTTTTCATGTGTTGATTCTGTTTCAGAAATCAGATTAACTTTCAGTTAGCAAAGCATAAATAAGTATATGATTATCAACCATTTGTATTAATTCATAAAATTGTATTTTTACAAATTTCCTTGTGTTTTGGTCATTATGATGCATGACTAATAAATAATAATTTTTTTGGACTTTATGTGGATTTATCTGTGAGTTATAGATGTTTGTTAAATCTTTAGATTAGTGATAACCATTCTTAAATTTTAAATTTAAATAATTCTTAAACATTTGTAAATAATAACAAAACACAAAAATATGTGGCTGCTGCATTGGCTACTATGTTTGATGAAAGAATAAAAATGAAAGAATCTTTGTTAGTGAATCAATTTTGTCTGAGAATTCGCAATATTGTTTAAACTGAAAGAGTTATTTTGCTTAACTGTGCCACTTAAAGGGTAAATGCCTATAACTCACCGGTTAAATCACATCAAAAATATAATTATTTATTGTTCATGCATTCCAGGGACGGATCCAGGATTTTTTCTTGGGGATCCGAACTTTCTAGAGAGGGGTCTGAACCACAACCACATTATACACATTTTGCAGAAAAATGCATCATATTGATAATAAAAACTACATAACCATTATATCTATGTTAAGCACCAAGAGAAATTGCTTCATACTACTTAAAAATGAATTACAAGCGAGACATACACTAATGGACATGTACATTTTCCAAATTTTAGGGGGGTCTTGACCCCCATGACCCCCCCCTACCTTAGTTAATTAATACAAATAGTTGATCTTCATATCCTCACTTATATTGCCCAACCCAAAAGTAGCGATTGATAATTTTTGTTTCTTTTCAAAGTTGCTTACAGATACAACTGTATAAAATGAAATAGTTTTTATTTTAGAATTAATAGATAATTTAGGTAAATTCTTACTATAATTGTAAGGATTTAGGTCTGTGTTATTGATTTCATCAAACAATTATTAGATGTAGACAGACAAACAGTTATGTATTGTGGGTAAAGTTTGACCCCAATCTGACCTTTCACATTTGCAACTTATTATTATCTACCAGATCCCAACAAAATTATCAGTACCAAGCCTATTCTACACTTCAGCAGCGCAGCGATTGTAAAATGATAGAAGTATCTTAATGAGTTAGATTTTCAACTCATAATCTTCATGGGGCCGATGTAATCGAGCATTAATACTAGATTCCTATTCAATGTAATGAATATTCTTGCATAAAGGTCAGGTCGGGTCAAACTCTAGGCACAATATACATAAGTTATATTAAACTTGTAAGTGAAACACTTACTTAAATTTTCTTAAGAATTTTTGTGAAAAGAGCCGCAGAACAAATGTTCTCAGTGAACTATTGTGACAGTCTGTATCTGTACTGCTTGACCTGGTAGTATCCTAATTTTATGTCTGCAACATGCCAGTGCTTACATTTTGCTTGCAAAACCATGTAGGTTGTTAAAAAAACTTAAGACGAAACACAACATAGAGCAGATTTATTTACTATGGTTTAAGATCAATTTTTATTTAACTGTCAGAGAGAGCTTCAAAAACATGTGTTTACTTGTATTTTTTACATAGCAACAAGTGAAAATGCTGCATTCTGAGTTGATGAATAAAAAAAAGATTTTGCACCAAAGTTCACTAACATTCTTTTTCCTTCATGATTAGTTCTGTTTATTAATTGACTTATTCTACACAAATTATAATGTGACATAATTTCTTCTCTTATATGATGTTATTCATTTTATATGATAACCACATTTTAGGATAAAAATATATGATTATTTTTTACTACAATGAAAATAATAAAATATTTTTTACTGCATGTACAATAAAAATATAAAGTTTAAATTTTCATCGTAAATTTTATAACACATGCCACATTCAACTGTAAAGCATGAAATAAAATACCATTTTTCACATGGGTGAATCTATAAATTATTATAATCTTGGGTTTTACTAAAACAGGCATACAATGTATAAGAGGCCGAAACAGGCAAAATCTGACTCAATATATTTTTTCATTTCCAACTATTGCAATTACTATGCTTGTGTCTTTAGTGGATTCAAACCATACCTTCCACTTGAGAATTTTAAACTTCATAGGTTAACATTTGATATTCTTATGAAGCAGAAATTCCAGATGTTCATTATTTCAGCTACTTTATATATCAAAGAAAAACTCAAAAATCCTGAGATTCAGGACCTGTCCTGAAAACTTTCACTCATGTTACTAAATTGTAAGATTTGTGAATACAAGACTTGACTTGCATAACAATAACATACCTGCCAAATAAGCTCTGGCATCAGAGTCCTTAAATTAGTAAAAATACAAACATTCTCAGACTTTATATTTCTTCACAAAGCCGATCGTTAAAATCTTGATATGTGATACAGTTTTTCGTAAAATGAATCATGATTTCAATATTATTAGTTTGTTGTAATCTGATTGGTTTATTAACTCAGCATGACTTTTCCCATTATTTGTCTATGTCAACTAAGCATGCTTAATTTTAGACCGTCTAAGCACAATGCCTAATTTAACTGCAATTCAGTTTTGTAGATAAATCATTGCAAACTTGTGTCAATGAAATAATCATCAACTTATTGAAAACAGTATTAGACACAGGGGACGGACGCGGTCCCCAATCAAACGCACTATAGTTAATACCGGTATATACATGTAAGGTATATAACTCAAAATGGAAGATTTTTAATCAAGTGCAATCAGAGGCCAATGGCTCCATCATTCATAGTTTTATTTCACAGATTTATATACCCGCCATAAGCTGAGGCTTTGCTCTTTCAAATGACGCTAACATCTTTTGCATTTGCCCACTATTAAGGTGGTAGGCCAATTTTGAACATCATGATTTAACAAATTTAGTTTACTTGATACAAAAATGGCAAGAACTACATACAAGTACACAATGGACATAACATCTTATGCTTAATGATGACTGTAGTAAAGATGTCATAATGAAGAAAAACATTTGTTTTTTAATGACTAGATCAACTTCTTGACTGTATACTCATATGGTTTGAATGCATGATAAACATTTGTTGATCAATTGCATGCGTAAATATCCTCAGTTTACTTAATTAGTCTATTGATTTAATGGTACAAAATTTGCTGTCAATTGTGTATTTTGTTCTTGCAACTTTAGTACAGACTAAACTAGATCTGTTTGGTTATGATGGTTGAAATCGGTCCATGATTTATTTACTCAGCGTATGCAAAAGATGTTGGTGTCATTTGAAAAAGCAAAGCCTTAGCTACACATGTATTATTAAATAAGTGAAATAAGTATATTTGTAATGGTGAAACTGGCTTCTAAGTGAAATTGGTAAAACTTTACAATTTTTATTAATACAATGTATATAGTGCAGCAGAATTAACCTGAGCTTGACCTTTATGCAAGAATATATTAAACTCAGTATTCAATGCAGTCTATTTTGGTCTTTGTTTGTAAATCACACTTTATCAGAAGCTTTCGTCAAAATAAACATCAAAATCTAATGTGTCCAAAATAAAAAGTACAATAACATGCCACTTTTAATAAATTGATTTATAGTCACATCGGTTGTTATAAACACATGTATAACCGTATACACACATACGGAAACTTACTATTTAATGTAAGTGAAGTGTGTAATTATTATACAGTCAATTCGCATTATCTCGACTACGCTTGAGTCGACTTTTCGTTGTCTCAATTGAAAATTGAAAGTCCCGATTTTTTTCACTTCTTTATCTACATGAAAAATGCATGTTTATCTCGATCTTTTTCTCTCGACTTTTTCCATATCTCGATTATAAATTACGGACCAAAACGTTTGTTTTACTCTATAATCATAATGTTTAACTTGACTAGTCAAAGATGTCTTGGACAATCTGTCGAGGTGCGAAAAACAACATGCGCCAATCAATTAGCGATCACTCTGAAACTGATACATAGGGGTCAAATTTAATCTACATGTCATTTAACAATAGTGAATTAACAAAGTGACAGCTTTTTGATTGACAGGTGTCACAATTAAATCAATTGAGCATCGTGGACTCTTTACTTGTTGTATTCGTTTTTTTATGAAAAAATATGTATTAAAATAAAATATTTAAAAAAACAAAACATCTTTTATATTCCAATATTTATTCAATTTCGTTTTTTAGTTGATCGATATGTTTATAGTCAATTTTAAAGCATACTGTTAATAACTAAAATGAATCAATCCAAGCACTTCAGAAAAATGCCGGTCGGACATGAAGGTGTTAACAACTTGATTATATCTGTTACTACTCAATTTTACTTAGTGATCTTTTTTATGTGTCGTTAGCAAGACGTGGCAATGATAGATTGCTGAACATCTAAGAAAAGCCGACATTGCGTGAGTTGTATGGGAAGCAATGACTTCACAACACACGTACACACACCCAGGCTTAAATTTTTAATATAAAATTGTTGACTGGCTACAAATTGTCAAAAAAATAAAAGCTCGATAAGTTTGCTTCATCGAGATATACGAGGGGTGTCCCAGTAAATCGTGACCTCTGTTTATGGCGGAAAAATTACGCGCAACTTTAGCATCAACTTTTAACTGCCATTAAATGCATGTGTTGTGAGTAAGTATGCTAAATTTTTAGACGGTTAATTAAAAAATAAACGTTTTGCTTCAATTTATAAGACACTAGGTATGACAACGCGGCGCAACCCAACGTCATATTAAGACGTCAGGTCTATGAAATCATTTTTAATCACTCGCCAAGTTCGCCTTGTTGTGAACAGTGACAACTACTGGCAATGTATTTACTTCATATTTACTTTAACAAAATTGTTTTTTGTCTTACTTTTGTTACAAATTTGTGACATCCGTCTCAAAATAGTAGTATGGTCAATGATATAATGGTCCACGGGTTAAGTATCCAACTTCATTTTGAATAACACTTTCAGCAGTTTTTGGTACGATAAATTCAGTGGATATATGACACAATGAATAACTACTCTACCATATGTTAGTATGCAAAATGTATACTTAATGCTTAATTGTGTCTGTCTATGTGTTTAAATGCAAATTATACCCATCCATGTTGTGCCAGGCTGATTATGAAACTGAGTTGCAATTACATAAAGTCAATCTTGTACTGACGTCACCTTATCTCGTTGATGTCACAATGTTTGTGTTTCGGTGCAAATGCGTATGGCACTCTTGCATATGTATTTTATGATCTGAGATTTGGTGTGATAATATATAGATAATTTCTGCGAATGTCTATGTAAAAATAAAATGCAATAAAAAAGTTTAAGTTTATATTTTGCTGCACACTTGAACTCAGTATGAACGAATATACAAGTGTGAAAGTGGTTGCGCCGCATGCACATACCTTGTATAAGCTAAACATTAAAATGATGCCTATAATGCAAATACTTATAGGTCAAATGCCTTATTTGTATAAAAATAAGGCTAACAAACAGTTTTGTAAATTATGATCATCATGAGACGCAAGGAAAGAAAGTTATGGACAAAGTACACGATTTACTGGGACACCCCTCGTAGTCTGTGTAAAATTAGAAATCAAAAGTAGATTTTCGGAAAATACGCCAATTGTTTTATATTACTCGTTGAGGCGAAACAGCGTCAGTGTGAACATACAACACAACAACTTGGTGTACATTTGTGATATAAATAGTAAAACCCTATTTACAGCAATTAAAGCAATTATTTTAAACTACGCACTCTGAACAGGTAAAAAGTGCTACTGAAGACCTCAAACTTACCTCACTTCGTAAGTTTTGTTTATCTCGACTATTCGTTATCTCGACTATTTTTCAACAGTCCCAACTAAGTCGAGATAACGAGAAATGACTGTAATTAGGTGGTTCAAGCTCAGGTTAATTCTGTTGGACTATACCTTGTATGTATAGATAGTGTTTTTGTTTATGGACTGTGCCGTCTACCTGTGGTATCAGATACAAACTTATGACTGAGCAGTATGATAAAAAACTGTTAAATCTTTGAATCTGGACCATTATTTTCTAGAAAAATGTTCAATACCTTGTATATTATACATAAGATAATGTACATTTATAGCAGGGACAATATATATTGCAGGCTTAGTGCAAACTGTTGACAGATTAGTGTTAAGCCTGCAATAAAGTGATGTGATATAACATAAACAAAACTTACTGCCAGTGATAGTTAGCTCAATTAGTTGTTTGTCTGGTTTTTAATATAGTCTCTCTGTCAGAACTACATATCTTTAGTGAGTTCAATTGTAAGACATTTAATTTTCCCTCATAAGTCAGCTGCCTGGCTAGCTCAGTTGGTAGCACATAAGTCTATTGATCGAGGGGTCATGGGTTTGATTCCCGGTGAGGCCTTCTTTCGTGGAGCTTGGTCATGAAATAATTTCTATGGCCATTCTCTTTCCTACCAATTATTTTTAATTATTTAGGGCAGTTGTCAGTCACTGACAAAAGTATGCACTTGGTAGTTGTTTAACAGCTTAATCCCGAGACTAAGCCTTTCCAGGAGGAGTGAATAGATTGACTGACCCCGGGTATATTATCTATACAGTGTGTTGCTACAGCGTTAAACCCAACAACAAACAAACAAACAAACCCTCCAAAGTCTGTGTCAATTGTATTGTAATGACAATACAATATCTTATATTTTTTCGTCAATGACATCATCTTGGAGTAGAAATGACGTCTTGCTATAATTTGTGTAAAAATTCTCATACAAAGCACAGTTCTAAGCATGAAAGAAACAGAATACTCTTTAACTTGGGAGTACGATTCTTTTTTATTCTAGCTTGTAAACTAAGGAAACCCTATTTTCATTTGTGGCTATGCTACTCGTGAAAATATTTCTTCCGGGCTCTAGGCGAAATAAAATTGATCTTATACCAAAGTTGATGAATATCCTATATTCTTGCAGCATATAACATACTCTTTAACTTTGTTCTGCATTCAATCTTATTAGAACACAGTGACTGTCTTAAACTTTCTGCTTACATTCTAAATAAATGCATTTTTTTGCCTCTTTTTGCTCCACCCCCAGCATTTGAATGGTAACAAGGATCGGGGCTCAACTTGGTTTTTCTGAAAGACATTCACCCAGGGAATATCGTGGTCGAGTTGCATATCTGTATGATAATAAGTGATGAAATTAGAGGGTCTTGAAATAGCCCTAGCGGGCAATGGTGGGAAAATGGCTACTTTTCCCACATGTCGCAACCAGTAAAGGGTTATGGTCATTTGAATGTGACCCCATGTGTACTGTTGGGAGACCCTATGATAGGAATCTGTAAGATAATATTATTTGTTTAAGGCGTCTTGTCATTTACTATGATGTTTTATTTGAACTTTTCAGGATATTATACCATTGATTAAAATGGTTGTTGGTGAAGATAAAATTGTTATTATTATATGATATGATGATAGTGAATGACAGTACTATAACACGGATATATCATGGTAGGTGGACATTTATTTTATTGAAGTCTCTCAATAGACTATATCTGTAGCTTTTTCAATTACCCTGAATGTTCCAAAACGTTCTGTAACATTATATTTTGAGCTCCTCGGCCACTCGCTGTGATTATTATCAGACATATTTAGATGTTATTTGAAACTACAGGTGTTGAAGTAAACAAATATACAATCTTTTAGGAAATGAGTGATGTTTCGTTTTTAGTCCATAAATTTTGAAACTTCATTGATTGCCTTAACGATCGAATATTTGTTTATTAGATTAGATTATTTGCAGTTACCAGTAATGCCCGAGGAGTTTGGAAAGTAATGTTACTGAACGTTTTGAAACATTACAGTAATTGAACAGGAATTGCTACTGGAATTCAATTATTTGAGTTTTCCTATGCTTTACAAACAAACTTTCTTTGTCACAATGAAAACATGTGTACCAAGAACAATTGAGTTTCATCCATATTCTATACTTTTCAGCAATAATGTGTAATACACTTTGTACTGCCTTGACCTGGATGGAAAAACGTACCAATTTGAGTTCCGAATTACTTCTATTTTAGTCATCACATTAAGTTGCTATTAATCCTGTGAGTTTTCATTGCTTGCTTCAAATCCTCTGCACAAAAACTGAATCCAGCTGTAAAGTAGGTCATGAGCAAAAATATTTTAGCAGTTGATTCTGCCACACACAGGCTAATGTAGGTATTTTTGGACAAATAAATGTATAATAGCTACATTTGCACTATTTGGATCACTCCTTTTTGGCTTTTGGCAAGAATTTTAAGAAAAACAAGTGTTTTCATTCTGCACACTATGTGACTTATACTTGGTATAAATGAATTATGTAAACATGGTGGGCTACTGTACTTTTTCTTTTGGACTTGCCTTTTTATGGGAGAAACCGAAAAGTCCAATATATTGGTACAGTATTTAGTTCTTATGCAAAATAAATTTAATTGATTTGTAATATCATTGCTATCAATCAAATGATTTATGAAAACTGTTTTTAAATCTATGAAAAGAAAATTTCAGATTGTATTCATTTCTCTCTGTTTTTGTCAGTTACTCTTCATTTGTTAGATTAACATGCCAAGCAGGCCTGTCGGAACAGAGGGGAGGGCTAAGGGGGCACCCCCACCCAATATTTTCATCAGTCATTATGATTGAGGATCTTTATTTAATCTGTCACACTCAATTGATTGATATATTTGTCCTTTTTGGCAAAATCAAAATTACACACACATTTTATGGAGCAAGATGCTCAAATGCAGTGTAAAATCAGGGTTGCCAGCGGACTTGAAAAGTCAGGGAAATCTGATATTTGTTCAAGGTCAGGGAATTGTCAGGGAAATTTGAGAATTGGTCCGTGAAAATTTAAATTCCTGAAAAGTCAGTGAAAAGTCAGGGAAAAATAATTTCAATGGAGACTTTTTTATATTTTTTAAGGCTATGGCAGTCTCATTGTATATAACATTGTTTTAACAACTACTTTTTTTAGTTTTTCTTCATACTTTAAATGTTATCTATTATATCAAACACTCAAATATAATTACTTAAATACTTGAAGACAGAAAGGCTTTGCAACCCTTGCCTCCTGACCTTCTTTACTAACATGTAGGGACTGTATTTGATCACACCTGATAATGAGCTTCACTTTCAGGTGTAATAGTTTATTTTAACATGTCTATTGACTTGTTATTGGGTCAAGTTGCCTTTGAATTTTAATTTTTTGAGATGCTTTTGTGTTTTTTTTTGTTCTTTTTACAAGTTGTAGGATCATGTTTGAGTCTCCACACCAAGCAGTGGATTTACTTTTGTAAAATAGATATGATGTTGGGTGCTTTTACAGTTTATGTTATATTTCTTTTACTAGGCATTTGATAATTATTCTAGTCTACTATTCCATAAAAGATACTTAACCTTCAGTTTAGACTATCTTTTTTGTTGTTTAATTGACATGCAAAATTTACATGTTTTGTGGTACTTTGATTTCTTATTTGTTGCTAAAACATACTTTGCTCATCAATAATGATAGAATTATTAGTATTATAATTTAAGATGTGCATGCTTATAATATGCATAATTTCATTTTTTTTTCAACTCACTTAAAATTACCAAACTTTGTGTAGATCTATTATAAAAAGCCAGGGCACTTGTTTGGTATATTTTGGGGAATAATGTTGGACCCATTCCCCTCTCCAAATCATATATGTATTTTCCCCTGGCACGGTTCCCCTTGAATTTGAAAAAAAAATGAAAATTACTGCTGAAACTATGTATGTAAATACAACTTGTTCATAAACATTTTTGGGTACCAAAAGAATAGAAAGTTTAAGAACAACTAAAGGTAGTTTTTTTATTTGTCATTCAACAGTCACAATCTATACAAGCTTTTCAAATCATTCAGAGTGAATGTGACTGGTAAGTCAAAACTGTACAAATTTATGAGTTGACTGAAAATTCCCAATACTGTTTTTAAACAATGCAAAATTACACTTCCTGAGTGTATGTTTACCTGGCTGGTGCCCTGAAAGCATACTTTTGTTGTAAAAATTAATACCATACTGTTAAAAGAATAAAAGGAAAGCCAAACAAACATACTTACACCTGAACTGGACAGCTGTAGGGGAGGTGGAAGCCGATTAAGTTTGGTAATTTTGGTCAGTGAATTACAAAGTTTGGTCAGGGAAAAGTCAGTGAAAAGTCAGGGAATTTTATTTACCTATGATGCTGGCAACCCTGAAAATAAAACTTCAACATGCATACATTAAATTTCTTCCATACTTTTTGAATAAAGCCCCTGTTCATACTGATTAAATATTTTAAAGATCTTTGTTCATATGATCTTTGTCAAATTAATAATACAAAAATAACAAAGTAACAAACAAATAAACTATTTAAGATCTTAAGCTATATTCAAATAAAACTGCCTTAGATAACCAAAGATCCTAGCCCGTTTTAAGCCTGAGAAAAAGGCAAGGGTTTTTGTAGGACAAAACTTGATGTATATGATAATTAAGTACGGTTTTCTTTTCCTTAAAATTAATCTGGATAAATTAGCCCTGCCCCAATCTGAAATTGCTTTCTACGTTCCTGCCAGGTTAAAAAATTGGATTTTATAATCACATGATTGTCAGAATGTAAACAACTTTTTCTTTTTTGTGAAAGTCTTGCAGTAGCCAAAACATAGAGAAATCGGCATTAGGCATGTGTTTTTGTACTTTATTATTAACTATTATAGATCACATTACTAAAGTAGGGCTGTGGTATTTCTATTTTATACATCAAAATCCAGAGATTTAGCCTTTCCGGGAACAGTGAGTAGGTGGACTGACCGCCATGGTATAACCTATACAATGTGTTGCTATGGCGTTAAACCCAACAAAACAAACAAACAAGCATAAAGTTACAGATGATTTGACAAAGTAATGTTTATTATGTAAAATGTACTTGTCTGAAATAATTATCTGTTCTGTTCTGTTTTGTTCTATAGAATGAATATCATTGTATTTTAGGTACTACAGTTAAACACAGAGCATGTTTTCACCAAATTTATGATACCAACATGTATGTTGCTAAGATGTCTTGTATAGTATGGTTACAATGGAACATAACTTTGTTGATGTACTACTGGTTTATGAAGTTGAAATATACATAAGTACATCAAGTAAGTATAAACTACTATTTTTGCGTTTTAATCCTGCAGGCTTTTTCATAAAGATTCTTAAGTAACTGGAAACTTAAGTTTTCAATTGGTGTGTTACGGTTAACTGATATACTGGTTAATATTGCAATACAACTTATGATGATTTTTTAATGGTTTGTTTGTCTCTGAACCAGTTTTTCTAGTTATGTTACATACTGATTGTACTATCTGAAAGTCTGAAATTCAAATAGTTGAATAAGTGGTGAAATGTGTTCAGGGACTTGAAATATTTTTCTTTAAGTGAGAGAATAATTATCTTTGAAAGTCCATTCAAAACCTTTTTTCTTACTTATACATGTACATGAATTCAAACATTTGCATAATTCATATAGATCATTTGAAAATACAAATATGTATATACTAAATTGATCAAATTAATACCATGCACTTGCATTATTTCATGCTATGCATGTATATGCAAGAACAAGATGTATTGCAAGATATTGCAATATAGATATTGCAATACGGTTTTTACCATATTTACCACAGGGATATGTCTTGTGACCTTCCTTTGATTTCAAACATACAGCATAAATGAAAAGGTAAAATTGCATTTAAGAGACCAATTAATATAGATTTGTTTATCTGGGCTTTGAATCTATGAACCTTCATAGATTGAAGAGTGATATTTAATTTATTCACTGTTGTTGTTAAAGGTACTAGTTCACAGATTTGGTTTATTTTTTTCAATAATTTCAAAATACCATTCAATGTCTGTAATTATTTCAAGACAAACTGACCTATATGTTGCTAGAAATATGCAATAAAAGTAAAACATAAGCACTAAAAGTGTCCATACTGTGACATACGAGGTAGATATTTACTACTTGTAACACCATCATTTGTAGTTATATGTCAATTTGTACTTAAATTGTCTTTATCAGAGCTTTGTTTTAATGCTTCCAAATAATATGTTTCCATACAATTTTGATTAATTTAGAAAAATATTTAAGTTGAAATCTATGAATGAGTAACTTTAATGGGCAATCTGAGTATTAGTATTTTTTGTGTGTCACTTAGTAACAAATCTTCATTAAGTGGTTTACTAAATGTTGTTGTACCTCTTGTTTATACAGTACCCACCAAAAGTTTGGAGACAAAAGAAATTAACTACAATTCTTGACTTTTCATGATTATTTCTGTAGAATCATTATTTTTAATACATTTTTGTATGGTTTGTGATAAAATGAAAACAAATTTCATGAAAGCAACACATTCATAATATTCAGCATTCTTATACCCTAAAGCCACCAAAAACATGTTTATTGTAATTATATTCCATAAAATAGCTTTAATGTTATGTTTGTAGTCTCTATCATAATTATGATGATAACCAAAAATAAAACACAACTGAAAAGCATTTGAAAATGATCAATTATCAAATTTTAGATAAAAAGTTATTCAGTTGGCCTACAATGTGAAAATGTCTCCAAACTTTTGGTGGGTTCTAATTATACTTACAATGCCCTCCAAAAGTTAGCTTTATTCATGAATACAAAGAAGAAAGAGTCATCTGAGCTATTTCTAAAGTTGGCATTTATTAGTTTATTAACATATGATTTAGTCAATGATACATAAATAAGGTCTAATGGTATATAATTTACTTGTGTTATGCATAATCATTTTTTCTCAAAATTTCAACTGTCCAAAAACTTGGAGGGCTCTGTATATGCAGGGGCGGATCCAGGATGTTTTTCCAGGGGGGGGATCTGAACTTTTTCTAGGGGGGGTCCAAACTTACAACCACAAAAACATTATACACGTTTTGCAGAATAATGCAAAATATTTATTAGAATAACTAAATAATCATTAAATCTCTGTTAAGCAATGAGAAAAATTGCTTCATGCTACTTAAAAAATGACTTACTGTCAAGAAATACACTAATGCACAGGAACATTTTGGAAATTCTAGGGGTGGGTCCAGACCCCCCCCCCCACTGGATCCACCTATGGTATATGTATGATATGTTCTAACATAAAAAAAGATCACAAGACATATCCTTGTAAGTGTTAAATAAATACTTAAGTGAACTTTTAAGTGCCAAACCTTAAGATAGGTGCTGACCCTTACTATGTGAATAAATACTAAATACTAAAATAAATGGTTGATGCATTTGTTATTATACAAGTTTATGACAGAATAATAATTATATAGCCATTGTTAATGACTCAATTTTCAATACGAGAAATCTGTTTTCAAAGTCAAAACTTGTAGATTTTTAAAACTTTTTTGTCTAAAATTAAGAGTTTTTTTTGTCTATATGTCTATAACTCAATCATGAAATCTAAAAAAGTAGCATTATCTATTGTTCATTCTTTCAATTAGTAGTGATATTTTATTGTTTTAGTTTTCTAAGTTGCTTATGGATACAACTTCATGAAACAGAATATTTTTTATTTTACTATTAGATAATTTAGAGCAATTGTTACTATAATTTTTACTATTTATGTCTGCATTTTTTATTTGATCAAATAATAAAAAGACAGTAACACAGTAATATACTTAACAAAACTTCTTAGTACCCTGATTTCGATATTGCAGGAAATTTATACCTTTCAATATTTATGTCCGATGGATAATGAACAAGTGTATTGGACCATACTGTTGTCTGCTTGCATGGTTTTCATGTGTCTTTATTGATGCAAAACTGGTTGTATTGTGCATGAAATGAAAAGTGGAAAAGTGCAAAAATCTCACAGGGTCAGTTTAGGGGAAAATCATTATTGTGTTGGTATGCACCATGAAAAATCAAGAAATAGCTCAAATGTCACTACAATGACCAGGAGTTGCTGTAGGTATTTTGCATCAACTGCAGAGATTTCTAATTTCATTTTTTTTTTGTTTAATCATAGCTATTAGAAATCTTCCCACTTCTGCTTTTCAACACATGCACGACAAAACAGGTTTTGCATCGATGAATAATTCTGAAAACCATGCATGTGGAGGACAGAATGGCCCTATACAAATTTCCATTATCAATAGGATATAAATGTTGAAAATTAAAATTTCCTACAATATTGAACTGTGGGTACTTAGAAGTTTCGTTAAGAATATATACATACCGGTAAGAAAAACATGTACATGTAAAGGAAACAACATAAATTTTCTTAAGAATCCTTGTGAAATGATTTATGATTTAAAAATGTTTACGAATATTCTTTGCTTTCCCTCTTAGTTCTGTGTATTGTTTGACTATATTTTACTCAAGTAACATTGTGACATCATTTCTTCCCCCGTTGGTGTCTTTCATCTTCTAAGATTTTTTACTCCAATAAGGCCACAACTTGTTGATCATTTGTTCTATGGATTTTTTTGGGGGGGAATGGGGCGAGAGAAGAAAAAAATCAAAAATCTTAATTTAGTTGCTTTATGTAATGGTTTGACCAATTTTTTATGAGCGAGCTAGGAAATAAAAATATTTTTTGTAAAGAAAAGTCAAAATTAAGGTGCGAGAGAATCCATAGAACACAATGATCAACTTGTTGTGGCCTAAAATATAAAATTTATTTTTCATCATATATTTTACAAAGGAACACCAAATTTAACTGTAAAACATGAAAGAAAATTCCATTTGTCACATGGGTAAATATATGAATTAGTTGACTTAAGAACATTATCACTACCACACTTTGGGCATAAAAGGGGCATATAAGATTAAAACAGGCAAAATATTTTTTTATTGCAAACTATTTTGTTTGTTGATCGGGACCTTGATAAATGTAACTTCCTATTTTATAATATTAACATGATATTGAACCATTTTTAGGCATTGAACTGTTTTTTTAAGTAGGTACAGTCTGACAGATCAGTTTTTACATTTTAGATTACCGGTATATTTTATGCAATTATTATACCCCGCTTCGAAGAAGAGGGGGGTATACTGTTTTACCCTTGTCCGTGCGTCCATCCGTTACAAAATTTCCGTCGCAGTTTTCTCAGCAACTATAACATGCAGCAGCCTAATACTTTGCATATTGCTTCATCCCATAGTCCCATGTGGTGTAAAGCGATTTCATGCTCCTTGCTCATCTACTTCCTGTTTGTAGTCATATTTCTCACAGCGGGGGTATCACTAGTGAGCATAAGCTCACAGATTTACTTGTTGGTCTTGATTTGCTCATTAAATATTTCATCACTACTGGGTATATTGATTAGTGAAAACTTTAGCATTGTTTTGCAGCAATTAACATGCAATGCTTACATCCAGTTTAATCAAGATATGTAATCTGATTAGTTTATTAACTTCTTGAGACTTTTCTCGCAATTTATCATTTGAGGGGGAGCCTTACATTAAGTTCAATTGGAAAGCACCGCCTTTTTAAACTTGAAGTCAGTAGTAGAGATAAATCACTGCAAATTAGTAACACTAAAATTACAGTTATTTCATTTGTGATTTGGAATCAGTCTAACTGTTGTCCCGAGGGGGAGGGAAAAGTGTTTAAAAAAAACTATTCTTGACACCGAGAGACAACAGTTCGATTGTTCCAAAATCACATATAAAATAACTGCTTTGTTACCTAATCAATTACTATTTTAACAGTACTTGACATGTTTACTTCTGCTAAATCAAGATCTATGGACGCTTGATGCATTCAAGTGTCTTAAAATCCTGTAGCAGTTGTTTCCCCTATATTGGTACAGTAACAGTTTGATTGACATTGTGTGGTGCCAGAGCATGGGTGGGAAACAGTCAAAAACTTTTGACCAGTCAACAGTTCACTCAGAAAACAGTTAAAAATATCGAATTATCTAAGCAATCAGGTAATAATATTAGCTACAAACTTTCACTTAGCAGTATGTTAGTTCTAAAACTGTTTAATCTTTGAATCAAGACCAATATTTTCTCTGTTTGCTGAATTGAAAAAAAGTTGACAAACACACTGTAAAAAATGTTCAATATCATGTATATTATATCTAAGATTGTGTACATGTATGTGGGGGACTACATATAGTGATATTTCACGATCAAAAGTTACTGACTCTGGTGCCAGAGATAAGTAGCTCAATAGGTTGTATGTCTTGTTTCTGAGTGTACTCTGTCAGATCTATGTGTTTGAGTGCATTCAATTATGAGACATTTAATTTTCCCTCCAAAGTCTGTTTCAATTTTGTTTAGAAAGAAAGTTGTAAGCTACCAGGACCAAGATATTTTCTAAATACTGTACAGGTTAAATGCTTGGATCTAGAGATCTAAGATTCTCCAGGATGCACGGTGCTTGTTTGAAAAATATTACAAAAAAAAATCTTCGTAAGTCAGTTTCATATAATTAGCACTTTAAAGTAAGACAGATAATAACTATAACTATGATATGATATTCAAAAAGTATTCACAATTCTAGGCAATTTGTATAATATTTATAATTGATAAGCCAAAAATGAGCCTATTAATATTGTTTCTTGCTTTTGACCTAGGAAGATTTTTTTCATAAGAATTTTTGTGAAAAGCACCACCAGTCAGTGAAATAAATCATTTTGTTCAGACAATCAGCAATTTCTTTTTGGCAACTAAATTTCTGTTAATGAGATATAGTGCTTGCTTGTAAAATGATCTGTTTGGGCTACCACTTCTATATCCTAATTTTGTAGACTGGAGCTGTAAATAGGTAACTGTCTGCCATAGATATGATGAAAGAAGAGTAAAAAAAAATAGGGTGATGATCATTTTTCTTTCATGTTTTATGCCACAACAAGTTGATCTTGTGTTCTATGGATTAGCTCAAACCTTAATTTTGAAGGTTTTTACAAAAAATATTTTATTTCCTTGCTCTCTCATAAAAAATTGGTCAAACTGTTATATAAAGCAACTGAATTAAGATTTTTATTTTCTTTCCTAGCTCGCCTCATTTTTTCCAGAAAAATCCGTAAAACAAATGATCAACAAGTTATGGCCTTCTAGGGAAATGTGGCAATATTTGATGAAAATATACAATGAAAGTATAAATTTTATATTTTCATTGTAGTAACAATATAATCTTATATTTTCATCATCAATGGCACCATTTTAAAAGATAAATGATGCCATCTAGAAGAAGAAATGATTTATGTAAAATAGCTCTTACATAACAACAAAACTAAGCTTGAAAATAAACAGAATATACATCAACTTTGGTGTTAGATACTTTTTATTTCAACTTGTGAACACAGAAAACCACATTTGTGGCTATGCTAATCATGGAAATATGTTTTTAAGCTCTCTTGGTGAAATAAAAATTAATCTTAAATCAAAGTTGAGGAAAACAATACATTATAGCATTGCATGCTCTTTAACTTTGGGCTGCTTCCAATCTGATTAAAACCCTATCTTAAACTATCTGCTTGCATAACTCACTTATTTAAATCTGTCAAGCTCACAGTTTAGGTTAAGATAAGCTGGCCCTTGCTGTATTATAATATTTGTTGATTGGTTTGCACTATGGTCATTTAAATGTGACCCCATGACTTGTGTACTGTAGGGAAATCCTTGAATAGGGGTCTGTAAGATAATATCTGTTTAAGGAGATAGTTAAGCCATAGTGTCATTTATTATTGTTTTATTTAAACTTTTCAGGATATTAATCTAGCATAATGACTTTAATGGCTGTTGGTGAAAATAATGCATAAAATATGATATGACTTGTAGACAGAACTGTAACACAGATATATAATGGTATGTAAACATATTTATTTAAGACTCTCATTGGACTATATCTTGAATTCAAATATTTGGGTTTTCCCATGCAGGACAAACAAACTTTCACTGTCAAAATGAAAACACGTGTTCTAAGAACAATTGAATTTAATCTGTATTCTTTGCTTTTGAGCAATAATGTGCAATAAAGTTTGTTTGTACAGTCTGTACGTGGAAGGTAAAATCCACCAATTTGAGTTCCTAATTAGGTCTATTTCAGTCATGGCTCTAAGTTTTTTCAAGCACAAGTCTGATTTGTTCTATTATAAATAATTAAATGACATCAAATAGTGATTATATATGTACAAAAACAACTAACCTTCTTTATCCTTAAAATCCCAATTGATCCTGTGAGAATTGATTGTTTGCTTCAAATCCTCCCCACAAAAACTGAATCAAGCTGTAAAGTAGGCCATGTGCAAAAATATTTGAGCAGTTGATTCAGACTAAACAAATTTTACCTCACACAAGCTAAGGTAGACATTTTCTGACAAAGAAATGTATAATGGCCAAATTTGCACTTTTTAAATCTCTTTTTCCATCGTCAGCAACTACAGTACTTTCTTCCATTACACTTCATACATACCGTGGGCAATTTGACTGGCGAAATCTCATTTATATAAATATGCATGAAGCAGGGGAGACCAATCTTCTTCCAATGAAATTGCATGTTACAATTAAATACTCTTCAATAACAATGACATTATACTAGGTTTTTCTTTCTTAAAATAAAACCAATGCACATGTTTATTTTCAAAAAATGTTTGTGTAATTTCATTGGCTAGTTTCCCCCAGTGGTTTTCTTGCAAAACAATGAAACTGTCTCCTTAATTATTCATGAATATGAGATTTTCTTAACCAAATGGCCCAAGGTACATAAGGCAGTATAGCGGAGTAATGTATTGTTGGATAACCGACGATGTTTTTTTTGTTGGCTTTTATTAAATCAATTATGTAAACATGGCATGTTACTGTACTTTTACTTTTGAACTTGTCTTTTATTGGGGAAACATATAAGTCCAAAATATTATTGTACAGTTTTAAAGTATTTGATTCTTATGAAAATAAAGTTAATAGATTTGTTATATACCCGATCCTATGTCATCAAATCACTAATATCTTATGAATAATATTTGGCATTGTATGTGTATATACATGTATATGTAGTTGCGTACAATGTAATATGTAGATATATATGTTTAAGTTATTGCATTAAAATTTGTAATGATTATTGTTACTATGTAAACAAGATTATGTACTATGTACTTATCTGAAATAGATTATCTGTTCTGTTCTATTCTGTTCTATATTCATTGCTATCAATCAAATAATTTATGAAAACTTTATAAATCTATGATAGTAGAAAATTTCAAAAATATTCATTATTCCCATGTTTTTGACCGTTAAACTCTTCATTTGTTAGATTAACTTGCCAAGTTGAAAAAATTGGATTATATATAGTGACATGATCTTTAGAATGAAAACAACTGTTGTTTTTTTGTGAAAGTCTTGCAGTAGCCAAAACATAGAACTAATCAAATAGTGCATAATATAAGTTATGCATAGAATTTCAAAGCCTGAAAATTTCAAAGCCTGAAAATCTCCCTTTTTATCTGCGAATTGTAATTGTTTATTTGAATCCTCTGCACAAATATTTTTATACCCCCGCTTCGAAGAAGAGGGGGGTGTACTGTTTTACCCTTGTCCGTGCGTGTGTGCGTGCGTCCATTACAAAATTTCCGTCGCAGTTTTCTCAGCAACTATAACATGCAGCAGCCTAATACTTTGCATATTGCTTCATCCCACAGTCCCATGTGGTGTAAAGTGATTTCATGCTCCTTGCTCATCTACTTCCTGTTTGTCGCATATTTTTAGATTTCGTTAAATGAAAGTTACATTATGATAGTCATATTTCTCACTGCGGGGGTATCACTAGTGAGCATTAGCTCACAGATTTACTTGTTTATAGATCACCTAGATTACTGATAGATTCAATTTTTGTGCAGAGGAATTGAAATTAAGAATTAATATTGAAGGGACCATTGGAGAAGTTCAGGGGAAAGAAAGATAGTAGTTATTTTATGCACTACATCATGTCATTCAATTATTTGAGTAGTGAGAGAAATCAGCATAAAGCATTTGGTTTTCTACTTTATTATTAACTATTATAGATCACACGACTAAAGTAAGGCTGCAGCATTTTGATTTTATACATCAATACTTAGAGGGCTCAGATTTAATTTGTATTTAGGGCACAGGGATTTTTTACTCAATACCAGCCTTTAAATTTGTCTATGAAAGTTATTATTTGCTTTGAAACAAATGTTGAAAATTTAAATAATATGTTTATTCTATCAAAGGTTTAATCTCAATGTATGTATTGATGTGCATTGAATGAACTATACTATTCAATTTAATTAAAATCGAAAGAAAACAAATTGAATTGTATCGAATTGACTTTTCAGTGTATAGTTGCAGCCCTAGAAATAAACCTTGTATAGATGATGAAATTTATGTGAGCATATTTGTACATTATTATGAAGAGGCTGTGGTGTTTTAACCAATGACAAGGTACAATATAGTCAAATGTATTCTAGCTCAGGGTCTGTAATCATGTGATCTACAACAACAACTTACGAGGGAAAAAAAAATTAGTTTTATTTTCATTTTTACATGAGGTTTCGCCATGTTTAGTAGTGGACTGTGGCAAATTCACATCAAAATTTGTAGTGGACGATTATATTTGGTTGTGGGTGCGCAAATATAGGGATTATTACCACTGCAATCGATATTGTCCGCATTACGGGTTAACAAGCAGACGATAAGAAGCATGTGTATATCTTATCTAGTTTATGTGAGGTAAAGGTCCCTTGTATGGCTTCCATGAGTTGTATACAGCCATTATACTCTACCAAAACCCCATGTCTTACAGTGCTATGGGTGCTTTGATTCTTTGCAGACTAATAATTGAATGACATCAAATAGTGCATACGATAACAACTATCTTTTTTTAGAAGCGATTATTGCGAAGTTGTTACAATGTTGGCCTGGTAATCATTGGATAGCCAGCTCTCCTTTGGTTTGAATCCTTCACACAAATAAATTTTACTAATGACCTTGTTTACTGTTAAGTTCAATTTTTATGCAGCTGATATTTAGCTTATGATCAAGTTTTACTAAACCAACTGGGTACTTTTTAGGGGAGAGAAAGGAAGTAGGTTTTTTAGGGGAGAGAAAGGTAGTAGTTAATTATTTTATGCTCTATATGATGTCATTTAATTTGATTATTTGTCTAATAAGAGAAATCAATGAACATGTATAGTATAGGACAACAGTTGAATTATAATTTACAAACTGTCATCTTCCTCGTAAAAAACTTTGAAATCTTAAGATTGAGAAAAAAGTAATTTGGAAAAATTAAGTGATTTTAAAATGAAAGATATAGGAGAAAATTTCAATACCACTGATCTACAGTGTCATCTATAATTTCATTTACAAATTCAATTTATAGTACATAATTTTTTCATTTTTATTTTTTACTGGATTTTAACGCTGTGTCAACACAATTTAGGTCATTTACGGCGTACAGCGCACCTAACCTAGCTTTCCTGGATCATTGTCTGTATAACCAGTACTCACCTACCCTTCCACAAGGCCAGAAACTTCTCCATATTATCTAATCAATGGAGGAAAATCAACATTGTCAAATTTTCATGGGAGGGTATAACCTCCCCAGATGGGATTCGATCCTACACCCCCTCGGGCACGAGATTCCAAATCTCTGCACGCTACCAACTGCGCTATCAACCCGGTTGTACATAAAATAACCATCACATTTCTTTGCCTGAAAATGAGTTGTTACTGTTTACTCTGAATCTTCTGTACAAATTATTTTTTTTTACTTAGGCTGCAACAATTCACTTAAAAGTTGATTTGATGTGATTCAATTTTTTTTTAGATGAGATTTTTTCCCATTTGATTCATTTAATGGTATGATTTATTCAAAATGTAAAATGATACATTCATTTGAGTTTAAAACTACATTGTTACTTATTTTGATAAATAAAATTGACACTTAAACTTTTAATATTTATGTCAAAACAAAATAAAAAAAGCAAATAAATTTTCATACTGATTTATTTATCACTAGATTATCATTAAAACTGAAAGACTTAAATCCTTATGACTTTGATTGAGTAGTTTAAAGGCTGGTATTGAGTAGAAAATCACGGGTTTCAAATTGAATCAACGCACTTGCAATTGATTTTCGACATTGAATCGATTTTTAATCATTGCAGCCTTATTTTTTGTGACATGATTTTTGGCTTGACTTAGTTTGTGTATGTAGGATTTAGAGCTAATGGTCGAAACTCACAGGTTCAGTTTGAATTGTTCAGGGAAAGAAAAGTAGCATTTATTTTATGCACTGATTTTCATTCAGCTTTCTGTCGGGAAACAGAAATTGGCGAAAACACAATTTCATATGTTTGATTTTAGTGTTGTATAGTTGGTTTTTACTCAACTGTCAATACATGATTAATATTTTAGTGGCTTCATGTCTAACACTCATGACATGATAGTATGCATTCAATCACTGTGAATTTTTTTCAAACTTTGACTGTTGAGCAAAATGGACTATAATTGTAGATGACAATGACTGTAGACCATCATGTTTTGTCCAAGAAAAAGTTGTACTAGCGATGGCATTGTAGATTGCAAATTTTGTACCAGCAAATTTGTTTGAAGGGATATAGGGAGATCTAATAGGAAAAACTTGTACAAACAAGTACAGTAAAATTTATTCAACTGGTGCAAATATTAACCCCTTGTATTTAAATACCCACTACAATACTTCTGTACTTAGAATTGGTAAAATAGACACCCATATCTATGTAAATTAGCAGGGTTAATGTGTGCACCACTGACAGTTAAATAATGATTTAACTATTGATGTCAATATGTAAAACAAGAAAGTGAATTACTGAGTTTTTTTACCATTTTGTTTGTCTTTTTTTTTCAGGATCATCCTCGGAGGTCTGCTCCATATAGTATATCAATGAGCTAGATTACAGAAAACTTGAAACTGAAATGTCCGGTTTCATATTTGCGTCATTTAGTGACAAGATAAAAAGACATGTAAAGGTATATTTTGGTTATTGTAGTTGTTACTGATAGCTCATGAAACATTAGATTCTAAGCTGTTATTTTACAACTCAGCTCGTGGACAACTCAACTTGAAGTAGGGACACAATTGTGAGGGCCAATACCTTTGTGAGGGCCAATACCTTTATAATTCAATGATTTCAATTAAACCAGACAACTTTAATCAAATAATAATTATTAAACATTAAATTATTTATATCAAGGGAGATAACAAGTAATATTAAAAACTAACTTAAACAAGACAGTCAGAATTATCTCCCTTATAAAAGAAAACTATTGAACAGATTTTGACTTAGTTAGAATATTTTATTAGTTATTTAAGTTATTACAATCTTCTTGTGGTTATCAGTTTATTCCAAAAGTGTAAGTTTATTATGGTGTGAAAATATTTATGAAATACGAGGGGTGATCCAGAAGTAATGAGACAAACGCCATAAATCCCAAACCGATCGTGGAATAAACTTGAAAATTACAACAGTTGTGTAAAAAGTAGTTTTCTATATGCGTGTGAAAAATCATGCATGTGCGTATTTAAAATCTCGAGCTATACTTTCCTGATCTATGTAGGGTATTTGACAACAAAGTAATTCACAACAACTTCTTTGATATTTCTTGTATTCATACGCGGAACTACTTGACGCGGAAGTAAATTGCGGATGATTGGGGGGTCGTTATGCGTCTTAGTATAGAGGTGATATCTTCACCGTCTATTTATAGAATGGAGCTTGTGCTGGCGCTAATGAAATCCTATATGGCGGACGTACTGGTAAAATTCAATGTACGAAATTCATTTCTAATAAAAAATTCAGGTTAACTACATTATGTTATTTATTCTAAACTTGTTTTATTTGAATTCTTGAATTAAATCGGAACTTGAAATTGACTGTATACGGCCTTTTGGTACCGCACGAGAGAGTAGGACACCTTGAATATAAAAAAAACAAACAATGAACATGTGCTTTCCTACCCAGGCCTATATCGGCGGAGGTGAGGATGAGTGTTTCTTCTGAATGGACTGGGTTTTCTTTTCTATTTCGTCTGCTTATTCGAAAATAGTCATCGGCGTATTATCGTTGATGACGTCGGATGCGCGCTTTACATTACAAATTTGTTTACTGTCTGACGTTCTTTCTGGTTTATATTTATTATCTAGATCTATCTCACCATCTTTAAACCTCCTTAATTGGCGGATGACAAGTACCCTGCTTACAGGCATTTTCATTGATGTTTGATTCAACATTTCCAGTGTTTTTGGCGTTTCGTCTGTTTTGTAAAAAAAAATTGCGCCATTTTGTCCGATTTTGCCATATTTTCTTCTTCCGTAGGTTAAGTTTTTATTGTGTGGAACGCAAACGTTTGCACAGATGTCAATCAAATTTTAACCGTCAACAACTCACACTTTAGATGTGACGTCGTATGTGTTTCATTTGTTTTGGCATACTATTTGATAAAAATTGTTACTGGAAGAGACCGTAATGATAATTGAGAAATGACGCTATTATGGTGTGCGGCGATATACCGAACCATGACAAATATAAAGCTATACATTTTTTTCAATAATAGAAGAAACAGTATTATATTTGGTGAGTTAATAGATAATTAAAAATTGTGACACATAGTGTTAATTTTATAACTTGATTACACGAACTTTGAAAGTTATAGACATTGTCTCATTACTTCTGGATCAACCCTCGTAAAAACAATGATTATTAGCAATTAAGAGTATGGTTGTAAAATGAGAAAAGTATTAGATATGATGATATGGCATGTTAATGTAAAATATTGTATTTTTTCAGATTATAAATGTATAGTTTAATATTATGATAACTTTAAGTAACCATTTTATGATAATTGCTCATTAAATCTTTGTTTAATTTTACTCATTTGGACATTTCTCAATAAAGAGAACATTATTTAGTGTATTTATAATAAGTTAGACAAACTGCCATCAATAAGGCTGTTAACATTTTTTTTAATTCAAGTTTCAAGATTTTGTGTATTAGAAAAAATATTAATGCGATAATAAAGGTAGAATTTCCTAATATAATATATAAAAAAAAAATTCTAACCACAGTAAAACACTTTTTCGGAAAACTTGAGTCATATAATATTTTTAATGTTTTCACCACAGAGATCATATTATTCAAATTTTATTAACTATTATTTTATTACTATTTACATATAGAAGGGAGTTAATTACTCATTTTTGTCAAACCTTTTCATTAATAATTCTGTAACTGAGTACTGTTTTATGAATCTATCCATGCATAATATCAACATTTAGGGCTGAACAAAACACTGCCTTTATTTTCAAATGGAGTTACAATAGTGTTTCATTCAGAGCTCGACATGATGTAATGACTTAAAATTATCAAGATTTATAAAAATCTGTTTTAGCTTTCAGATATATCAATGACTGTAAGTTGGTACTATGAAAATTCTAGCATTAGCCCAACAATTTTTTGTTTTAAATCATAAATATTTACACAACATGATAATCTTACATTTAATAACAAAATTAGAATGAACAATGTGTTATAACTTTAATAACTAATGATTTATCAAGGGCTAAACCAAGCACTGTTGTTACTTTCTTTATTACTTTTTAATGGCGTTACAATAGTGTTTTGTTCAGCCCTCGATATGATCCTCATTGAGTTTCTGGGTTGAGTTGTCCACAGGTTGGGCTTTTTGTACTTATTATAGTCTGTTTTTCTCAACTGTCAAAGCGTGAATAATTTCACGGTGACTGAATGTATTGTTTTTGTACTGGTGGCCTAATTGTTATTAAATATATCTTGACTAAAACATATACGGAGTAAACAGCTTTACTCGATCATAATACACTTTTGGAAACTCATGGTTGTATCACAACAATAATTTTAACAAACTAAATTTTTATTCATATTTTGACAGTTAAGAAGAAACAAACTATAGTTGAGTTGTCCCTACTATGAGCTGAGTTGTCTTCATGTTGAGTTTGTCTGACCTTTCTCATCTTAGATCAATTGTTTGATGATTTCAGATGTGAGCATATGTGCAAACAAACAGGCATAGAAACCATTCCACTATGATGTCACAAATGTTACAGTTTCTACAAAAAAAGTAAAGAATCTGCCTTAACTCAGGGATTAAAAAAGCTGTAAGTATTTTAATTCTTGTCAGATTTTCATGATACCCTGGAAAACCTACTTACATTTCGTCTGTCGGCTGCCAAAAGGTCATTACTATGCTTTTCGACAAAAATGACTTTGACTGCACGAAGTATGCCAAAGCGATTCCCGCCTTATCTCAAAACGTCGTACATGTAAGCCAATTAATACCCGAAATATTGTCATGAGATGAAATATAGTAACTCCGATTTGTATTTTGAACAACAATCAAAATATCATATCTCACACTTAACACTCCATTGTTGATAAAAAATGATCATGCAGTTGGATTTTTTTCTTTTAAGAGGTAAAATATGTTTTATTTCAACCACTTTATTCATTTAACATTAATTTTGTATGTTTATCTTATATGATTTGCATCTTGTGGCTTTTTATTTCGTAAGAAACGATTGAAAATAGTTGGTCAATTCGGTTCCACTAATGATGACAAGGATTCTACACCAGCAATTAAATTAAGAAGCAGAAATAATGCATTTATTACATTTTATTGTTTGCAAGCATGGGAAACAGTTATCTTTGACGAATGTTGCAATAAATGAATTTTATGTCTGTCTAATGCGAGTTACGACATTTTGAAATAAAACATTATTATTTTTAGTTGCATAATTTTTAGATACGACTTTTTAATACAATAGTTTTTTCCTTCTCCTGAAAACTTTGAAAAAATGAGATATGAGGTTTTGGCAGCTGACCAACGATTTTCCAAACACTATCTATTCGAAGAAAATGATGACAACTTGAAATTGTAGCGTGCTGAAAAGTGGCGTTGAAGATGTGATGTGCACACACCCCTCTGTTTAACCTTGCATAGGTATCATGGAAATGTGACTAAAATTAAAATATCTTGCATAGGTATCATGGAAATGTGACTTAAATTAAAATATTTACAGCTCTTTAAATGTCCAGAGTAGTGGTGATTTCTTTACTTCTTCTTCTGGAAACCATAGAATTTGTGACATTGTAGTCATGTGGTATTGCCAGTTTGCCACCCTGTATACAGTGCCATTCAAAAGTATCTTTACACTTTACACATTTTTTCAATTAAATTTCATTACAGATGTATTTAGCTATAATGATTGTAATTATTGATAGTTGTAACATTTTAAAGGGGATCCAGGGGTACAGAATTCCTATACCTGACTTGTGCGACTTGTACATTTTTGTCTGCAGACAACTCAATATTTCTATCCTACTAATATACATGAATGAGTAATATTTTTTTAGCTAAATATTATATTAAATATTTTGCATTGTACATGTATCGTAGCAAAACTTAATTATGTTGATGTTTCAATGCTTCAATGAACTATCTCTGTGTCAATAAATTATTATTACTTACAGTTTGTATTTTATATAATAGTTTTCAATACTTTGTTTTGAGTATTGAACATCTGGGCAAGTGCATTTTGATCTAGAACAAGTTGATTTTTAAATTTCTTTTGTCTGAAGACAAGAAGAAACAATCTGGAATTTCACACTCCTGGTATTGAGAAATGATAATTTATAAAAATGTTATTATATCAATTATTGGTGAAATTAAAATACAAATTAAGTATTTACTTTACTAAAACATATTTTATTGTCAAATAGTTAACATAGATTAAATATTTTATGTATTGAGAGGAAACCACATAGACTGCTTGATACTGTCAGATAATGTTATCAAAAGGACTATTAATTCAACCGAACGGTATATTGCTGTGCTAAATCTTACTGCACATGACTGTCCAATGTCTATGTCCGCAACATTTTTTCATCTGTTTCAAAATATGTCGCTTAATAAGACCTGAATTGCTAATGCAATCCATGTAAAAAATGACCATGGGGTCTGGCCACAAGTATTTACAATATTGTAATAATGTATAAAGGTAATAATGGATGGCACTGTTTATGGGCTAGTGGTCCAGTAGCATAAGACTTCTTCCTTAGCAACATCTAACCTGGTAGTTCAAGTTTTGTAACTGGTCTTACCAGTTCTATACTGTTCTCAGCTAGCCTGACTTTCATATTATCTGTTCATGTGTAAAATAGATTTGGCTATTTAAGAATATTTAGTAGTAAATGAATTAATACACCAGGTTTTACCACCATGGTTCCATTTACAATGTTAAAAATGAATCGAAAAGGAAAACTGTTTAACATGTTCTTAAGATAGAATTCCCCTTATACAAATCTATATGTAAATCTGATACTTAATTTGTATTATATTCTTAGATTACGTTAACTAGAATCTTTTACTGGCAAATTTAAGATAACACAATTATTCATGTCATAGGGAGATAATTATTCACTTTGATTAAAAACAATTTATCAGTTACTTTGCAACAGACTTTTGTTTGATGAATCTAATTCATGCTTAATTAATAACATGATGTTAGGAATGACAAATATTATGTTTTTGTAATGATTTATCGTGATTTTGAAAAATATGAATGACTGTAAAATAGCATTATGGGAATTCTACCTTAGAATGTTATTGTTTGCTTTTCAAAACATGAATAATTTCATGGTGATTTTGTTAATGTGTTAAATGATAGTTGTATTATAAGCTTTTAGCCTAAGTATTTAAGGTGTTTATATAACATTTTCCCATCTAGTCACTGTTAAATTATTCAAGCTTTGAAAGGTATGAAAATCAAAATGCAAATACATAGAGTTCAATTTTATTCAACTTTCAGTGGCATATAAATTAACCCCATTGATTTAAATATTCTTTACAGTACTTCTGTACTCTTGATTGATGAAATTAAATTCAAATCATCAGAGTTAATGTATGCTCCACTGACAGTAGAATAAATTTGAACATTGAAATAATGCCCACTTATGTTTTTCATTATATTGATAGTTATCTCCCTTGGTTATTTCAGAGCTAGAATGTATTTAGTTAAGTTATGAATGGTTATGATGGCAATAAAACTAGATATCTCTACTCTACAGACTTCCCTCACTAGAATTTTCAACTATACAGAGCAGGTACTTTTATGCCTTGATTTATTTTATATGGAATGTGTTATGTCAGGGTCTGGTATAACTCCACCCACCGACAACTCAAACTGAAGTTGGGAATGCTCAACCTGTGGAAAACTCATCCTATATCATATGTTATTTTTAAGTTTATCAGATATGCAAGCTATTTAAGAATAAAGTTAATGATTATTTAGTATTTACATGTAACTATGGAAAAGTTATTAGTTCAGTTTTCTCTTTTTCTCAGTTAATTTATACTTACCAAACCATAATTGACCAAACTTTAATGAAAAATAAATTAAGATATAGCTGAGCCATCCTTTTAATGTAGGAAAATGTCTCACCAAACCCATAGCTATGTTTAATTAGTGTTTCTGTATAAACCTCTGAAAACTAGACATGCGAGTAGCTACCAGTACGCAGAGTACGCAGCTGCGTACAAATTGGTCCAGAAAATCGTTTAAGCACAAACGCCAAAAATGCAATAAAAACTAAGGCCTGGGGGGTATGAGATGTAAAACAAAACTGCTCATTATTTTACTAACCTTATGTCAAGTTACGTTTCAATGGGACTTGCTTTTAAAAATTGTTAGTCGAGTTTGCGGTTTAAATTCCTTGTTTGTCTTTGACTCCAGACTATATAATTCTTGAACGCTGGTTTGAAATGATTGGTAATTGGTACGAATGTCTTCCCATATTTGTGCCCGGAATGAATTATACAAACTCTTTTAGAATAATTACCAAATCGCTCCTGAGATGATCTACAGAAAAACAAATTCGGGGATGGCATGCCCTTGACCCCTTAGAATTCTGCGTACACATTAAAAAGCCCTTGCTACGCCTCTGCTAGACTTTTTGATCAGTCCAGACCAGGTCCTGTTTTCAGAGTTTTTACTGTATATAGTTTTAGAAAAGTGAGAATAACATTTCAAATTTAGTGAATTTTAATTTTAAATTATCATTTTTGTAGTGTAGTCAACTAATAATAATATATGATACATGTTGAGTTGTTCTGGGATTGTGTTGTCTTTGGGTTGAGTTGTCCGTACTTCATGTTTAGTTGAGTTGTCTTGATCTGGTATTATCCAATTGGTACCTGCATTGTTTGAAGTCAAAGACGGTTTATAATTATACAGTGGCAACCAAATAATTGGAGACATTCACTCTCTGAAGGCTCTGTATAGCTTTTATTGACAATTGTTAATTTTAAAATGTTTTTAGTTATGGTTCTTCTTATAGTTAAGTCTACAAAAGTAATATAAAACTTTGTTTATAAAAAAAGCATGACATTGATCATAGTTTAGGAGGCTTTGTAATGTCAGATGCTGATTCTTGTAAATGTGATGCATTTATTAAAATTGTTTTAATTTTATCACCAACATTACAAAATGTACTTCAAAAATGATGTTTCCTTAAAATGAAATTAAAGAATTTTAGTCGTAAACATTTGTCTACAAACTCTTGGTTGGCACAGTACACATATATTGTATAATACATGCACTAGATTTTATACCCAAGTGCACAATTAATGGCTAGTTTCTTAACTATGATTAGTTATACATGTGTGAATGGTAGAAGAGTATGTGAAGTCGGCAGCACAGCAGTAACTTCAGTAACTGTACTGCTAGAAAGTTTGTAGTTCAGCAGTTAAACTTTTCTGCTAAAAGTTTCAGCAGTCACCTGTAAAATTTTTGAAAATGATGGTTGTATTTCTCCAACTTTCAATCATAATTTTAATGGTTATGACAGCAATGATGACAGTCAAGTTGAAATATTGAACGCGTATTATCATATAAATCCAATTCGAAGAAATAATATAATCAGAATGTAAATTTTAGGAACTGTTCTGAATGTTAAGTGCTGTCGACATCACCTAGCTTTAAAGTTATACCTGTACATAAAAATGAAGAAAATATCTATATTAAACTGACAGAAAGTTAGGAGAAATAAGATGCACAAAATTGTTGCAGTTAAGTTTTACTGCTGTACTGCTGACATTACTGCTGATATCACATACATGATCGATGGTTTTTATATGACCAAGATTTTGACTTTGTCATTTGAATTCGCAGAAGGTGTTGTATTCCAACATACAAAATCATAGGCCTAGTCTAAATCGCAACATCAGAATTGTTCAGTCCAATGAAAAGAAGGTAATGATCACTGAAGATAGCAAGTTTTATGCAACACTTCTGTTCAAGCAATTATATAATTATAAAAAAGAAAATGTTTTAGTTGGTAACTATTCTCAACTCTGTTAAGAAGGATGTTTTTACATTTCCCTTTGATACTGGTAATAATTACAAGGGGTAGTTAAAAAAACTTTCTTTGGTTGATGTATTGAATATTATTTTTTTATTGGACTAAACAAAATCAATGTTGATCGTAGAGAAAGTGTGTTTACTGTTTTGATTCAGTATACTGTGCTTAAAAAATAAAAATTTGTAGTGAAGTCTGTCAAAACATCACACTTGTTGTTTTATTTCAGATTGTTATGAACAGAAGTACTCATCAGGCATTTCAAGATGGTGAATGTAAAACTATTAGTCACTGCAGAAGAAGAATCCACCCAATGAATTATATGTTCATTAGGTCCAATTTTTCGAACAAGTCATCTCGGACTTTTTGTCCTTGAGATGTTTGTTGTCCATATACGCGTGTCCTGCTGAAGTTGAACAAGTCATCTCGGACTTTTTGTCCTTGAGATGTTTGTTGTCCATATACTCGTGTCCTGCTGAAATTGAACAAGTCATCTCGGACTTTTTGTCCTTGAGATGTTTGTTCACTTACGCGTGTCCTGCTTAAATGTTGACCTTGAGATGTTAGTTGTCCAATTTCATGTACTTGATTGATATACTTTGGTCCGTTTATATTTAACAAGTCGTCTCATACTGTTTGTCCTCGAGATGCTTGTTGTCCAAGTAAATTTATTAAACTGTGTTGTTGTTTTATAATCAAAAAATAAATAAACCTAAGGATTCGTACCAATGAAATTTATATCAACAATTTCGATCCTGGGGACGTTTGTTTAAATTGTGAATTTATTTGTGAAAATATTTGGGGACGAATCATGTTAACATTTTGATTCGTACCAGAGTTATTTCGAACTAGAATTTTTTGGAGTACGAAAATATTTGGGGACGAATCATGTTTACATTATGATTCGTCCCCGAGTAATTTCGAACCTCAATAGTTTGGGTACGAAAATATTTGGGGACGAATCATGTTTACATTTTGATTCGCCCCCGAGATATTTCGAACCAAAATATTTTGGGTACGAAAATATTTGGGGACGAATCATGTTTACATTTTGATTCGTCCCCGAGTTATTTCGAACCTGAATTTTGAGAGTACGAAAATATTTGAGGACGAATCATGTTTACAATTTGATTCGTCCCCGAATTATTTCGAAGAAAAATGTTTTTGGTACGAAAATATTTGGGGACGAATCATGTTTACATTACGATTCGTCCCCGAGTTATTTCGAACCAAAATGTTTTGGGTACGAAAATATTTAGGGACGAATCATGTTTACATTACGATTCGTCCCCGAGTTATTTCGAACCAAAATGTTTTGGGTACGAAAATATTTGGGGACGAATCATGTTTACATTTTGATTCGTCCCCGAGTTATTTCGATCCTGAATTTTGGGAGTACGAAAATATTTGAGGACGAATCATGTTTATATTTTGATTCGTACCCCAGTTATTTCGAACCAAAATGTTTTGGGTACGAAAATATTTGGGGACGAATCATGTTTACATTATGATTCGTCCCCGAGTAATTTCGAACCTCAATAGTTTGGGTACGAAAATATTTGGGGACGAATCATGTTTACATTTCGATTCGCCCCCGAGTTATTTCGAACCTGAATTTTGAGAGTACGAAAATATTTGAGGACGAATCATGGTACGAAAATATTTGAGGACGAATCATGTTTATATTTTGATTCGTACCCCAGTTATTTCGAACCAAAATGTTTTGGGTACGAAAATATTTGGGGACGAATCATGTTTACATTATGATTCGTCCCCGAGTAATTTCGAACCTCAATAGTTTGGGTACGAAAATATTTGGGGACGAATCATGTTTACATTTCGATTCGCCCCCGAGTTATTTCGAACCTGGATTTTGAGAGTACGAAAATATTTGAGGACGAATCATGTTTACAATTTGATTCGTCCCCGAATTATTTCGAACCAAAATGTTTTTGGTACGAAAATATTTGGGGACGAATCAAATTGTAACACATTATGATTCGTCCCCGAGTTATTTCGAACCAAAATGTTTTGGGTACGAAAATATTTAGGGACGAATCAAGGTTACATTATGATTCGTCCCCGAGTAATTTCGAACCTCAATGTTTTGGGTACGAAAATATTTGGGGACGAATCATGTTTACATTTTGATTCGTCCCCGAGTTATTTCGATCCTGAATTTTGGGAGTACGAAAATATTTGAGGACGAATCATGTTTATATTTTGATTCGTACCCCAGTTATTTCGAACCAAAATGTTTTGGGTACGAAAATATTTGGGGACGAATCATGTTTACATTATGATTCGTCCCCGAGTAATTTCGAACCTCAATAGTTTGGGTACGAAAATATTTGGGGACGAATCATGTTTACATTTCGATTCGCCCCCGAGTTATTTCGAACCTGAATTTTGAGAGTACGAAAATATTTGAGGACGAATCATGGTACGAAAATATTTGAGGACGAATCATGTTTATATTTTGATTCGTACCCCAGTTATTTCGAACCAAAATGTTTTGGGTACGAAAATATTTGGGGACGAATCATGTTTACATTATGATTCGTCCCCGAGTAATTTCGAACCTCAATAGTTTGGGTACGAAAATATTTGGGGACGAATCATGTTTACATTTCGATTCGCCCCCGAGTTATTTCGAACCTGGATTTTGAGAGTACGAAAATATTTGAGGACGAATCATGTTTACAATTTGATTCGTCCCCGAATTATTTCGAACCAAAATGTTTTTGGTACGAAAATATTTGGGGACGAATCAAATTGTAACACATTATGATTCGTCCCCGAGTTATTTCGAACCAAAATGTTTTGGGTACGAAAATATTTAGGGACGAATCAAGGTTACATTATGATTCGTCCCCGAGTAATTTCGAACCTCAATGTTTTGGGTACGAAAATATTTGGGGACGAATCATGTTTACATTTTGATTCGTCCCCGAGTTATTTCGATCCTGAATTTTGGGAGTACGAAAATATTTGAGGACGAATCATGTTTATATTTTGATTCGTACCCCAGTTATTTCGAACCTCAATAGTTTGGGTACGAAAATATTTGGGGACGAATCATGTTTATATTTTGATTCGTACCCCAGTTATTTCGAACCTCAATAGTTTGGGTACGAAAATATTTGGGGACGAATCATGTTTACATTATGATTCGTCCCCGAGTAATTTCGAACCTCAATAGTTTGGGTACGATAATATTTGGGGACGAATCATGTTTACACTTTGATTCGCCCCCGAGATATTTCGAACCAAAATATTTTGGGTACGAAAATATTTGGGGACGAATCATGTTTACATAACGATTCGTCCCCGAGTTATTTCGAACCAAAATGTTTTGGGTACGAAAATATTTGGGGACGAATCATGTTTACATTTTGATTCGTCCCCGAGTAATTTCGAACCTCAATGTTTTGACTACGAAAATATTTGGGGACGATTCATGTTTACATTTTGATTCGTCCCCGAGTTATTTCGATCCTAAATGTTTTGGGTACGAAAATATTTGGGGACGAATCATGTTTACATTATGATTCGTCCCCGAGTAATTTCGAACCTCAATAGTTTGGGTACGAAAATATTTGGGGACGAATCATGTTTACATTATGATTCGTCCCCGAGTAATTTCGAACCAAAATATTTTGGGTACGAAGATATTTGGGTACGAATCATGTTTACATTTTGATTCGTCCCCGAGTAATTTCGAACCTCAATATGTTGGGTACGAAAATATTTGGGGACGAATCAGGTTTACAATATGATTCGTCCTCGAGTAATTTCGAACTTCAATACTTTGGGTACGAAAATATTTGGGGACGAATCATGTTTATATTTTGATTCGTCCCCGAGATATTTCGAACCAAAATGTTTTGGGTACGAAAATATTTGGGGACGAATCAGGTTTACAATATGATTCGTCCTCGAGTAATTTCGAACTTCAATACTTTGGGTACGAAAATATTTGGGGACGAATCATGTTTATATTTTGATTCGTCCCCGAGATATTTCGAACCAAAATGTTTTGGGTACGAAAATATTTGGGGACGAATCATGTTTACATTTTGATTCGTCCCCGAGTAATTTCGAACCAAAATGTTTCGGGTACGAAAATATTTGAGGACGAATCAGGTTTACAATATGATTCGTCCTCGAGTAATTTCGAACTTCAATTCTTTGGGTACGAAAATATTTGGGGACGAATCATGTTTATATTTTGATTCGTCCCCGAGATATTTCGAACCAAAATGTTTTGGGTACGAAAATATTTGGGGACGAATCATGTTTACATTTTGATTCGTCCCCGAGTTATTTCGAACCTGAATTTTTGGAGTACGAAAATATTTGGGGACGAATCAGGTTTACATTATGATTTGTCCTCGAGTAATTTCGAACCTCAATTCTTTGGGTACGAAAATATTTGGGGACGAATCATGTTTATATTTTGATTCGGCCCCGAGATATTTCGAACCAAAATGTTTTGGGTACGAAAATATTTGGGGACGAATTATGTTTACATTTTGATTCGTCCCCGAGTTATTTCGAACCTGAATTTTGGGAGTACGAAAATATTTGAGGACGAATCATGTTTACAATTTGATTTGTCCCCCAGTTATTTCGAACCAAAATGTTTTGGGTACGAAAATATTTGGGGACGAATCATGTTTACATTATGAGGACGAATCATGTTTACAATTTGATTCGTCCCCGAGTAATTTCGAACCAAAATGTTTTGGGTACGAAAATATTTTGGGACGAATCATGTTTACATTATGATTCGTCCCCGAGTAATTTCGAACCAAAAAGTTTCGGTACGAAAATATTTGGGGACGAATCAGGTTTACATTATGATTCGTCCTCGAGTAATTTCGAACCTCAATACTTTGGGTACGAAAATATTTGGGGACGAATCATGTTTATATTTTGATTCGGCCCCGAGATATTTCGAACCAAAATGTTTTGGGTACGAAAATATTTGGGGACGAATCATGTTTACATTTTGATTCGTCCCCGAGTTATTTCGAACCTGAATTTTGGGAGTACGAAAATATTTGAGGACGAATCATGTTTACAATTTGATTCGTCCCCCAGTTATTTCGAACCAAAATGTTTTGGGTACGAAAATATTTGGGGACGAATCATGTTTACATTATGAGGGCAAATCATGTTTACAATTTGATTCGTCCCCGAGTAATTTCGAACCAAAATGTTTTGGGTACGAAAATATTTTGGGACGAATCATGTTTACATTATGATTCGTCCTCGAGTAATTTCGAACCAAAATGTTTCGGTACGAAAATATTTGGGGACGAATCAGGTTTACATTCGAACCTCAATACTTTGGGTACGAAAATATTTGGGGACGAATCATGTTTATATTTTGATTCGTCCCCGAGATATTTCGAACCAAAATGTTTTGGGTACGAAAATATTTGGGTACGAATCATGTTTACAATTTGATTCTTCCCCGAGATATTTCGAATTTTGGGAGTACGAAATTTCCGGTTACAAAAATATTTGGGGACAAACGATTGGTAACATAATGATTCGTCTCCGAGTTATTAAGAACAATTATTTTCCGATTTCCGGTTACAAAAATATCTGGGGACGAATGTTTGTTTTCATTTCTATTCCTCTTTGAGCAGTTTCGAACCCAACTTTTTCTGGTTGAAAAATATTTGTAGACTAATCTTTGTTTATTTTTTATTCGTCCCCGAGTAAAATCGGTTATGAAAAAAAAGGGTTTGCCCTTAAAATTTCGTATCCGGAAAATCTAGGTAAAATAATTTTTGGTAACGAATAAAAGGATTTTTTTGTCCCCAAACTTTTCGTACTCGTATTTCGTGCGACATTTTTAGGAAAGAACCAAAATATAAACAATTAATTTAATTTCCACATTTTCTATGTACGGATCAAAAGTATTCGTCCCCAATCTTTTCTTATCCGAAATAATTGTGTTAGATATTTATTAGGTAAGTATTTAAACAAACAAATGAAATTTTGTTGCTCTTGACATTTAAAGTGAATGTGTATCTGCGTGAAACAAAGATTGTCGTTCTAAGAAACCAGAGCGAACGGCGTAACCCTGAATACGATTTGCACTTAACGCGGATACAACAAGGATATTTGACATTGGCCGTCATGAAATCGACGTGTACCGGTGTACCTAAGAGCGCAAATGTCGTTATCCTAACGCCGACGATTGGTAATTAAAGGGATTCTGAATTTCCCCCTTATTTGTACTAACTGCATGTACATATAGTTGGTTTAACGTACAAATAAATATCAGTATGTTTTATATAATTTTATTTTTCGTAAATGAATTGATATTACATTCAAATTCACACACTTACAAATTTAAAAGTGGCACCATATTTGATAATGATGTTAGTATTTTTTCATAAAGGATGAGGTTGTTTTTTCATTTCTCAAAATACACACACGTATAAATATATTAATGTACATAAACATGATTATAAAAGGTAACACTCGAACTGGGAATCACGGCCATATGTTTACTATATACATGTATACATATAATTTAAAAAAAGACTATACAAATGGTAAGAGATTTGCGCACGTGGAAAACGTGTTAATTCGTTTGTAAAGTGTGTATTTGAGGTAGCCAAACTATAAGATTTATATAGATTAAGGACTATGTAATTTACGAATGTCCTTCATGACTTTAAAATAGGTGTGGTTGCAATAATTGAAATTTACAAATAATTTTCATAAATTTCAATTTTCATTTTAATCCTAATGAAATAAATAAGTAAGTTTAATAGAAAAATATCAAAAAAGTGGTTTAGTAATATTTATTTTTTATGAAAAAAAGTGAGTTTAAACATGTAAACTTTTGTGCAAGTTTACATGAAGTACAGTGAAAACAGTTAAAATAAAATCTTCCAATCAGATTGTGTACACCCCCGTACAGATGCACTAAGAGTTAAAAATACAAATTAATTCATACATTGTCTGAAATCAGTATAATAAAATATCTCTATATACTAAAATTTATAAATTTCAACATGTCCAAAATATAACTTTACACAAAAGAAGTAGTACAAACAAAAAGTACGGTGTCCAATAATGGACACAGGTAATGAAAGGTACACACTTAAAATAGGTATAATTCACTAATGTCATTATTGAACTGCCTGTTAGCGGAAAACGTTTCAGGCAAACAGCAAACGGTTTAAGTATATAGTACGCGAGTATGAAACAACCTGAAACAAAATAGTTCCAGTATATTGAGCAAATTAGTAACTGCCATTACAACGAAGTCGGTGGTGTTACACCCGTTGATTTAGATCAATAAATTTAAAAAAAAAACAACAAGAAGACAACAATTCCTCCTCTCCGAATTCTTCTAATAAATTGAAGTAAAGATTCTCTTGTCCGCTATCTTTAAACGTTCGCGCTTCAACGGATCGTTCAATTAACCGTTCATAACGGTAACGGTGATTGACTAACGTTAAATGCTTTAAACTGAACGCAGGGCTGATAAAGAACTGGGACTGTTTCATAAGAATCTTACGTAAGATAGCGAAATTTCCGAAATAACTTACTTACGTTGAACTTACGTTTACGATGAGAGAATTTCAAAGACGCACTCGAAACTTAAAATCTTTGCTTCAATACGATCTGACTTAAGTCAACATCAAGTAGTGAAGCCCTCAAATTTTGGTCACATGATTTGTTGTCAACAATACATTATAAACTACAAAACATTTAAAGAATACAATATGTTCCACAAACTTCAACGAACAATTTCACAAACGGAGATTAGAAGCTCTCGAAGAAAATGCACGAGGGCTATACCGAGCCACCATACTCTTGATTTTTCAATACACGGCCAATTTAAACAAAGGTGGTTTGACACAATAAATGGTCATCTGCTAACAAAACATCGACCAATTTAAGACGGAACCGATGGATGTCAAAATAAAGTAATTAGGCACAAAAAGTTCCCACGTGGCGTCAAATAAATCTCGGACATCAAAAGAAAATTGTAGTATAGTGGTTACATCATAATAGAGGTGAAAATTTCAAGTATAACATGTTTCATGACTTTTTCGTGTTTCCTAGCAAATGAAATAAATTGAGGCCCATGCATAGTTATTCATTATGTTACAAGTACTGTATAAAATATAAATTTATGAATATCTCTGACAAAATTGAGTAAGTAAATTGCTTTTGCGGCACCTGGTTCCAAATTGTTTGTCATTCAGACAATATTTCCACCTTTTTTTTAAACAATGGATAAAAGATTAATTTAGCAGGCAACATTTAATTGAGCTACATTTGAACTAGGTTCATGTACTCATTGCAGGGCCTCAATTATTATAGCCATTCTACGTGACACACTGAAATTCTACCGTTATATCTAGCCACGAAAAAGCATGCAGTACATGTGTCGAAATTCATGATAAGTTGTGTCTTTAAAACAATAAATCATCAAATCTACAGACATATATAGTAATAACTACATAAAAAATAAACCATTCTTAAGACATTTCATCGAAATCTTGCAATCTTTAGATAGAAGCTCACTTCGCGTATGTACACACGTTTTTGTGATTAGCCCCTGACTTCCGCAAAGATGTGTAATGAATAAGTTTTTAATACACACAAAATGGACGCCCAAATTTTGATTACAGAGCCCACTTATTTGTTTGTTCATATATGTAAATTCAGTCACAGATGTAGAAAATGTAAGCCTCAGTGCATATAGAGTAATATTAGTGAATTCAATATCTGCATATGTATTCTGAATTTGTTCGCTAGAATAAAAGGAAACTTGCACAGAAAATAACGCATTTATTTCTGTATTCACAGGTGATGTGAAGTACCTACGATAACATTGTCTGGTCCAAAAGATTTCAGGCAAGAGGGATGATTAAACAATATGATATTTTTAGCACTGCATTCACCCTAACCAACTTTTTGAGGGCCGGTACTTAACGGTACCTTTCTGTAATTTCAACTTTTACATAGTCCTTAAAATTAAATTCAAAGTGTATCTCTGAATTACAATATGACAAAGTTTTGGATACTTCAGGTAGGTGGTTTATGGACTTACAAAAATCTTTTAATTTCTATAATCAAAATGTGAGAAAGATGTGGAAGCATGGTGCATGTAGTACAAACTTTCACGATACTAATAATATAAAGGCAGCTACTGGCCAGTGATTAGATGCCATTGAAAATTCATGATTGCACTGAGCAAAATCGAATTCTCGTCCCAGGATCTCACTGCAACATCCACCAGCGTCAGTGTCTGTGCATTACATCAACCAACTAACCTTCATGTACCGTATAGCAGCATGCAATTATATACATGTACTGTACATGTACAAACATAAGTGACAAATTCATCCAATTTATGTATGTCAGCTCTGAGACACGTAATAGCTCTATGTCAGATCTTACATGATATAGGTCATTTCTAGGATGAATCGTTTTAGATATTTAGCTGTTAGAATTTTCCTGAATATTTACGCACTTTAAAAACCCACAATTCTCATGTGATATAACACAATGTGACCATATTTCTCTCGTGATATACGTCAAAACCAGATAATGAAATCTCATTATTTGTTTCTGAATTATTTTGTCTGACCAAAGAAGTCATTTTTTTCCACTTTGATTATTTTGACCACTGGTATTTTGGCTAAATTCATCGATCTGGTTTTCTTTACCATCTAAAACAAACAAAATGAAGTGTCAATGGTCTATTGAAAAACTATATTTTTAAGTTCTGCGCGTTACGTTGTATAGCGACCGAACGTATGTCTTCACCGTTTTGTATGCAACATACGGGTTGTTTTAGGTGTCTGTCCTGTGAAGTTTCCACTACATATTTCTATATAAAGTAGCCAAGTTTCAGTGTCTCTGCTGACATTCACAACTAGATTGAGCAATAATTATTGATATCCTGTGAATCCTCCACACTAGACCGGCAAAATAAAACCAAGAAATGTGGGTTGTGAACGTTTTAATGTTTCACCATTCCACATTAATTACATGAAAGTTGGGAATTCCCATTCTCAAAGGTCAAAATGGCCGCAGTACACTAAATTCTAAATCTTCCACCACAAGAAGTAGTCCTAAAAAGAAAACACAAAATGGTCAGAATATTGTCCTACAGGGATAGAAAATCTAATTTGGGTGAAAATTCTATCATTTTGACACATACTAACAGAGTCACAGTCACCCAAATGCAGTCAAAGTAAATCATTAGAACTACTTTCGCAGTGTGTTGTAACGACCCGGAAGCACTTCCACACAAGACCGACACATAAATACGAAACAATGAAACTTCTTTGTTTAATCGCGGTATAAGTAATTGCACTGGGATACCATGTAACATTTCAATATCAACCAGTGCTTATACGTTTAGCTAAAATTCCAAAGACTTAGGGGAAGTTTCCTTGTATTTAGTATTGATTCATTTGTTATTTTAAACTCGATTTCGTGTGCTTTGTCAATGCCAATTTGTTGTTTCGAGTGTGTTACATTTTTATTAATATTGTCATACGCCTTATAAAACTGATAATAGTAACCTTAAACTTAAACTTTTTCATTTGATTAAACGCCTATTTCTATATCACATATTCAATGGCGTTGTACAAAAATGTTATAAAAAATAAATACATGTAAGTAAAAACTCTCCACCATAAAAACATAATGTATATACAATAACACAAAACAAAATATAAAAAAAGCTTTTATATTTCATATTTTTGGACCTACATCCTTCACAGATCATGATTAGACTTAATTTTACGTTTTCATCACTAATTTCTTATTTATTTATATTTATTTTATATTGAAATTGGTGTCCTGAACAGTATAACATGATGCTACTGTTAACCGGGCATGTCCTGAACAGTGTAACATAACGCCACTGTTAACCAGACATTTCCCCAAAGGTGTCGAAACATCACCTTTAAAGAGCCCTTAATACATCCCCAAAGGTGTCGAAACATAACTTTTAAAGGGACAATTTATTTATTATTTTCACGGCGTTATGATACACATTCATTTATTAGCAACAAGTATTATGACAACTGTGAGTAATTCCGCCCTGTCTGACCTGCTCAGCATTGCCATAGTCCGTCCTACCATACCCAGTCATGCCCTGTCCTGATTTGTCATGTGATAAATTAAGTAATGATTAATTGATTATTTTTATCTTTCAGTTCTATCTCATATGAAATATGTCAACTCCAAAAGTAGAGTTTGATATTGTCGCAGAGGTTCTGAAGGAGCTCAGCAAAGGAGAAAAAGTTGAACCAATGAAAGCGGGGGACGCAATACAAAAATATAATGAAAAGATGACGTTTCTAGCATATTACAAAGAAGAGGTAATCTGAATCAAAGTTAATAAATATCATATCAAATATCATGCTTCAGCAAATCACTATGTATCGCTTTGTAACCTGGTTACCTTAATTTTATGTTACTCACTTATTTTTTTTCTTGTAAGAATGCAACCAGGACACAAAGCGATACGTAGCGATTTGTTTAAGCAACGCACTCTAGGTCATTGATCTGTAATATAGATCAATGCTCTAGGTCAATCTTTTACCGCTGCAATTGCTGGGGGAATATACGACTAAACCGAGTAACATAGATGAGCCAAAACTACTACATGACTAGCAACATTTCATAGACGTTGATAAAAGAGAGATTGGTATATTTGTAATAATAATACTTGGTGAGTACAAAATGGACCTGAGACATATTTACGAGCGTATATATTACATACTTCGATCCGTAATTACATAGTGACTAACTGATTCAATGTGTATACATGTAAATGGTACCTATAGAATCTTTAAGACGTATTTCGGAACAACGATTTATGTTGTTATTTCATCTGTGCACCGGAAACATAACTGTAAATTTGCAAAATTGATGGTCTTAATAGCAAAACGGTCGTATTATAGAGACCCTCTTGTTCACAAATTAAACATGCTTGATTTTGAAATGATAAAAGTGGTCTTAATAGCGGAACTTTACTGTACGTGAATTCCTGATATAGACTACATTATGGCCTACGTGTGGATATTTCAGCAATGTAATCAGCAAAATCAAAATGTTCAAAAGTATGAGAACATTGTTTATCATTGTTTATTTCATGCTATTGCTTGGCATAGTGTGACTATCTAAGTCTCTTACCACTTAAGACTTTAATTCATTTTATTTATAAATCATATTTAAAAAATGTATTGGTTCGTATTAAGTGCAAACTGATATCCCACTTGTCTTATATGAATTGCACATAACAAACAAATCTGCATCCATAAAATAACAGTAAAACAGTAACAATGAGTATTTATTGCTCAAAATTGTGTTGTTTTTTTTTAAACGTAACGATTACATGCTGGGCGGTTTTCCATTAATACAATGTAAATACAAAAAAATATGTAGATAACGAATAATAAATTGAAGTCGTTGATAGTTACAAGTATCCCACATTGATTCCAATAGTAATGGTATCGGAAAGCTTAATGTAAGTCATACAAAACTGTTTTAAACTTGATTGATTTGATTACTTGATTTGTTCCAAACTTTGATTGATCAGAAGTATCGGAGTGGGATCAGTTTTAGGAAATCGATAAACAACGCTATAATAGTTAGTAAACAAATTCTTGGCGTTCGATCAAACAATTCAAATTTAGCAGTACATGTAATCGGAGATAGATAAAGGATTACATCTACTTAATTAGTGCTTAAACATTAATTAATGTACATCTATTTTTGAATAAAAAATAATATTTAAATTATAATAGTAAACAAGGCAAACAAATACTTAGGCATAATATCATGCAATAAACGACATACAAATGTATAATCCAAAACTAAGGATACCATAATACATATTTTAATTATTTCCCTTTTCTTTAATTAACGCATGTCTGTGATTTATTCACGATCGAAACCGGATAAAAAATGTCTCGATCGATGTGTAAATCGAAGATTTTTTGCAAATTACATGTATTTACTCTTGATTGAAAACGACGCCCTTCGGGAACTCATTTCTGTTTTCATATTTATTATACTCGCACGTACTTTCAAATTTTATCTGCTGTCGTAAAACTATAACTTATATAAGGTTCTGTAGTTCTGTCTGTAAGCTATGGCTACTAGAAAGAAAGTGTCTACACTAGAGCAGCGTGTAGCTGCTATTAAGTTATTAGAACAAGGAAGGTCTGCTCAATTTATAGCTGATCAGTTTGGATGTGGTAGAACCCAAATCCAGGTGTGTATTTACCTGAGTTGATTGAGTAATAAAATTTGAACAATCATGTTTAGTTGACTTTTTTACCATTTGTATGATTCATTCAGTCATTAGTCATTTGTGTTGTTTTAATCTTGTTTATGTGAAATGAAATAAAAAACTGTATTTATGGAGCCGAAAGATCCTAACTTTCTCTATTGTTTTTGTGCTTGCTTTATGCTACGGAATTGTTGTATGTTCCATTTTGTCAGTTTTTGACTGTTATTCTTATGCATACTTTTTTATATAAATTTCAGTCTTGTGGTAAAAGAAAGGCTGAAGTCATGGAAGAATATGAAACCAATAAGAACAAGTCAGCTAAAAGACAAAGGATGTCAATAAATGTAAATAGTGATTTGGGTGAGCTTCTTGTTCGCTGGATTACTGATTGTAACCGCAGAAGAATCGGATTAAATGGACCGTTAATTCAGGAGAAGGCTCGCGGTTTTGCCTCAGATCTCGGTATGAAAGACTTTAAAGCGTCTAATGGGTGGATGGACAAATTTAAGAAAAGATGTAATATTGTGTTCAAATCTGTTAGTGGAGAAAGAGGGGATACTCTAGTACAGGATTGGTAGGACGGGCTCCCAGTGATTACAGATGGGTATGAACCCAAAGATATATTCAATACAGATGAGACTGGGTTATTTTTCAAACAAAAGAAAACAACGACTTTCTGTGTGAGTGGAACTGATGTGGGTGGAGAAAAGAGCAAAGGATCATATCACTGTGCGTCAATGGCAGGTGAAAAGTTGAAGTCATTAGTTATAGGGAAATCCCGTAAGCGTAGGTGTTTTGGTACATCGAAAGTTGAAAATCTACCAGTAAAGTACAAATTTAATTCTAAGAGTTGGATGAACAGTCGTCTTTTTGAAGACTGGTTGAATGATGTGGACTAACAGATGCACAGACAGAAGAGAAACATCCTGCTATTTCTAGATAATGCATCATCTCACCCAGATTTGAAATTAAGAAACGTTAAGTTAGTGTTTATACCACCCAATACCACTTCAGTAATACAACCCATGGACCAGGGTATAATACAAACTACTAAATTGAAATTTTATCAGTTCCAAAGCAAGTTTATAATCTCTAAGATGGATGAATCAACAATGAGTGGTACTGATTTGTTGAAGAAGGTTACTTTTTTACAGACCATTTATTGGTTGAATAAAGCTTGGGATTCAGTAGAACAATCAACAATATCAAAATGTTTTTACAAATGTGGATGTTCCAATAATTGACTTAGTAAGGTCTTATACCAAGACTATCTATGGAAATGATGTAAAAGATATTGTAAATGTTGAAATTCCTACTTGTGACACTAATACAATTGATTGGGATAAGCCAGTAGCAGAACTTTTGAGAGCTGATAATTTAAATGACTGTGAGTCAGATAATGATGATAATGAACCTATTGTGCCAGCATGTACAGTAACAGAAGCCATGGCTATGCAATCAAAACTTAAACAACTTGCCATTCAGAAAGGAAGCATTAAATTATTGAACACTGTCATGGAACTTGGTAGTGATTTGGATGATCTTAAGTGCTCTGCCATGACCAAGTAAACTAAGATAAATGATTTTTTCAAACCCAAGTGTTAAACAGTTGTAGGAATGTACTTTAAAGATGCAAAGTTAAAGAATTGTTTTGTGCATTTGAAATTAAGTGTGAAAAGCAATAAGTTTAAGTTCTATGCTGTTTGTTTACTTTCTATTTCAGGGATGTAAATTTATATATTTACTGTATGATACTTTTCATTACTTTAACCACTTATTAACATTAAGTGATTGACCATTTATATTGTAACATTGTTGTCCTTGTTTTATAGTTATGATAAGGAGAATTTTTATCTACAAAAATAAAGTTAATCTAATTTAAAATTGTGTTGTTCTTTTTGCATTTATTTTTATTATTATCAAAGCTGGGTTTTATCTCAATTCTGAGTAATGAGTACATGAATATTGGTATTCACTGAAAATAAATTTTGAGCAAGAAAAATATTTCTTGGACATTTGAGCAAGAAAAATATTTCTTAGACATTTGCTGGAAATACATTTGAGCAAGATAAATAATGCTCGGACATTTATGAACCTTTAATAAAAGGTACTTGTACATGTACATAGAGATATGATAGAAAAGAGTTATAACAGAATGCAGTTAACAATGCTGATGAGTACTTGGTATTCGTTCACTAGGCCACACCCCTCTTTTAGAATTGAATAGATCAACAACATGCTTGATAAGCTAAACTGGAACAATAGACTTAAACATGTATTATAAAGGTATAACATGTGACTTTATATCCTATGAACAACACACCATACCTGATAAACACAGTAAATTACATTGTATATGTATACATGAAGGTATATATTGCTATTACACATATACTTCAATGCAGTTTGCACTCAATTCGCGGCGACTGTCAAAAACCTCTGTAGAGCAACACTTTTTTCAATTTCCCTCAGATGTTGCTCTGCGGAGGTTGCACTGTATAATCTAAAACTTAAGAAACCATAATATCAATTTTAATTATTTCCTATCTATTAAATTAACGCATGTCTGTGATTTATTCACGGTCGAAACTCGACCAAAAAAATGTCTCGATCGATGTGTAAATCGAAGATTTTTTTTCCAAATTACGTGTATTTACTTTTGATTCAAAACGACGCCCTTCGGGAACACATTTGCACTCGAAAGTAGGCCTATCCATTCGTGGTACAAATACATGTATAGTGTCAATAAGACCGAAGAGTTCCGATTGTTTACATTTAAAAACAATTAAAAGTGTGTCATTATGACTTTTTACAAATACGGTGTCATATTTCTTACTGGTGTTTTATTTCACAATTTATTGTTACAAATGACACATGATATACCCTTTCTTTAATAATTAAAAGAAACTAATGTCTCGCTTCAATGAACAGATATTTTGCCCGGCGAAAATATTATGACTTTTGGATTAATTGCTGGAGTATTGGATGCATCTAAAATTGCTGATAAACATTTATTCCTAAATTGGATATTAAATTTGAACATTTCAACAATCATTGCAAAAGAACATATACTTTCATTAATAATATTTAGTCATCGTACCAATATATTGGACTAAATCAAGTTCAAAACGATCTAACGATCTTGAATCGTTCAATAATTGTATGAATACTATTTAAATGAATGTGAAAATAGTGAGAAGTATTAAATGACACCGCTGAATATTATTTTTAAAGTAACATCGAACCATTCTGAAGATGTCACGTTTCTTACCGCCATTTTCGTACCATCACAAGTACCGGAAACCAGCAGTTACATACAGGGGAGAATCGCTTGATGCCAAAGTGCATGAATTCACCAACTTTCCATATACATACGCCTACGATGTACCTGGAGTGATACCATACCATAGATCACAATATGGTCGACATATCCATTCAGATTACGGTTTCAGATCATTCCATCGCCATGACAGATCTCCGTTCTTTCATCAATCTGAATTGTTTGGTTACAGATATCCGTACAATTTTGCTGAATCAGAAGTTAACTATTACAGAGACTATTACCATCATCCAAGATATAGCCGATACTACGATTACTGTGAGTAAAACATTATGCTGTTTTTGTACGTTGGACAGGACTGCGACACTGACTGTCTTCGTCCTGTTTTTTTACCAACGCTCGTCCGATTTATTATGTGCCATAGTAGTTGACCAAGCCATCACCTACCTATGAAATTAGTCATTTTTATGAGCCTAAATAAATTTGTATCAATCCCGAACTTCATATAGTGGATTTCAGTAGCCCAAATCAGTTTTATTAGTTCAGGACTAAATGATAGTAGATATAACTAGTCCGAGTCAAATTTCACTAGTTATCTCTGGAAAAGCGAACTAATGACAAAGATGTTTTATGTGTCAGTATTTTATGAAGTGAATGGCATTACTTAACTGTTCCTGGCGCCTTTATGTAAACAGTGCTTCTTACTTTCATTCTTGTTCCCAGAGTCTAGTAGGATTCTCAATACTATAGCTAGTATTGAGAATCCTACTATATTCTAGGAACGAGAATGCTTACTTTAAGAGTTAACGATTGGACTATGCCTCGCAACGTTGCCTCTGTTAATAAATCTTTGGAGTTGTACATGTAATTTGAATTTTATTCACTTTTTCAGGGTACTGACGTTGAATACCAGTTGGACCTCACAATCAGATTATGATTATGATGAAAACTTGTTGTTTTTTTCCACTACTTGTTTATATGATATGTTATTTTGTTTCATAAGATATTATTCCAGGTCGTGAATTCCATTGTATTTATCAGTCGTAGACAATTTGATACCCTCATTATGAATCTAGATACATGTACTGAATAATACACGTGTTAACTTAGTACCATAGGCGGATCCAGCGGGGGTCAGGGGTGTCAGGACCCCCCCCCCTTAGAATTTGGAATGGGTACCTGTCCATTTGTGTATTTCTTGACTGTAAGTCATTTTTACGAAGCATGAAGCAATTTTTCTCGGTGCTTAACATAGATTTAATGGTTATGTAGTTATTATTATTACATGTAATAGGTTGCCTTTTATCTGTAAAATGTAAAAGTTCGGACCCCCTAGGAAATTTCGCCCCCCCCCCTAGAAAAAATCCTGGATCCGCCTTTGGGTACGATCATTGTATAAATTTGTTGTTGGTTTTTGCTACAAATGTACTAATCTATTTACGTATAATATTTTTATCAGTTATACAAGTGAATATATTTTGAATTACGTTCAAGTGTTTTCTGCTGTTTTTACTAACGCGAGCCTTTGTATATCAATATTAATTGTATGATAAACATATATGTACATGTACATGTAAATGTCTATTTTTACTAATAAAAAAATCTATAGTATTGTCGTGAGATGGTTATATCGTTTTTTGATTGAACAGAGATCAGATTGAAGAAAAGCAAGTAGGTAGATCTTAGGTTTTCACAGGCGGGGCATACTTTCACGGAGCTTGATCATGAAATTAGTTCAACGGCCATTCTTCCTCCTACCGCTGATTTTAAATCATGCAGGGCAGATCTCAGTCAATGATGGAAGTATCCGCATAGTAACTGGTTACCAGCTAAGTGCAAGGATTCAGTCTTTCCAGGAACGGTTAGTATGTTGACCGAACGCGGTAATATGACTTGTAGGCCTACAATGCATCAATTTGCAGGTCCAGCGGGGGGGGGTTCAGGGGGGTCCGGACCCCGCTTTCCAAAATGTACCTGTCCATGAGTATATTTTTCTAACTGCAAGCCATTTTTAAGTTGCAAGCAGCAATTTTCTCTTGTAAGCCTTTGAGTTTAACATAGTTCTAATGGTTATATAGTTTTTATTATTAATAAGTTGCGTTATTCTGCAATAGTGTATATAATGTGGTTGTGGTTTGAAATTTTAAGTTTGGACCCCCTAGAAAAAGTTTGGACACCCTAGAAAAACCCTGCCCCTGCAATGTGTTGCTACGGCATTTAACCCAACAAAAAAGATAGAAAGAAGAACAAAATAAGCGCAGTCACAACCGTGCAACTGGTTAAAAAGTTACTGAAGAAGACGCTCTATTAACTTTTCGTGAACTTGTCTGATTGAAAGAAGTCCAGAAGAAGAAAGTCAATAGGGTCAAACCCCCTTAAATACTTTTAGAGAATATACAATTTATACAGTATTAGTACAATAGCTAGGACGTTTGACTGGCACCCGAAAAATGTCATACCGTTCACACCCACCATTTCGCTTTTTTACGCTACTAACCATTTCGCAAATTAGGCACACCGGAAGTTGAGAATGTAAACAAATCACATTACACATTATTGTCAGAAACACCAAATTGGTTCTTATCTTTCAAATATCAGTTGATATTCAGTAAGTTGAGTTTATATGACTTATTTCAAACGATATTTTTATAAGAATTATGTCGAAATCGTTCACGATAACGTTCGTAGTACTGTATTATAGAGCAGTTGATTGGAGATCCTGAAGTTAGATAACTTAGAACTGTCAGAACACTTTTTTATGCATTATTCCAGGCAATTAGATGTTATCTATGTCTCTGATTATTCATAGATTCATAAAAGAAAGATAATTAAATAAAAATTGAAAAAGTATACTTTAAAATCGGTGATTTTACGATGCAAATTAGCGAATTTTCTAATTTATATTACACTGTATCATATTAATTTAGCAGTGGCTAGAGTTACGCCAACTTACGGTACCGTAACTCTAGACCCAGGTTCTAGAGTTACGGAAGTTCTGTAACTTTAGACAACCCTTCCTAAGATAGGCTAGAGTTTCTAAAGTAAAAAAACATGCGTATGATTAAACTTTTTAACATCGGAAATTTTGTATGTGACACTTTGAAGCACAGGTGCCCATCGCATTACAAAACTCCAAGTAATTGTTAATTTTTACTTAAACATGCTCTAATTATCATAAAAACATCAAATACAAAAGTTCAAGCCATGGCTTTCCGACGCGACGGACACCTGTGGTCTATCACGTCCTTATTAGTTTTTAGCGCTAAATCGTTCGGGAGTGAGTGTTTAGTCTTGAAAAGGAGACCTGTCACATCTCTTCCGAGTAAAATTCTGAAGGATTTCATCGAGTTGGATACCTTATATTTTTTAATAAACAAATTTTTGGCTTTCCGACGCGACGGACACCTGTGCTTTGAAGACGACAACGTCATATTTGCCGTATATTAAACATATTATCAAACATCTTAGGATAATTTAACAGTACAACAAAGAAGGATTTACAACTAAAATTGGTCGTAAGACGCTTGATAATACAGGCCCCCGTATTAGTAATACCCAAAATGGCGCGTGTAATAACAAAAGGATAAGTCACGTTGGTAAATATTTGTTTATTTCGAGTGATAATGAATATAAACAAAATTTCCCATGTTTAAAAGTTGAAACATACGCATGCTTTTTTTTACTTCCGTAACTCTAGCCTACCCTTGCAGGGTTGTCTACCGTTACAGAACTCTGTAACACTGGAACGTGGGTCTAGAGTTACGGTACCGTAACTCTAGCCACTGCCTATTAATTTACTGACCTCTCCTTACAATTACAAACAATTACCAACATTACTATTTACCAATGTCTCCATAGTGCTATTCTTGGCTCACACTAAAATTGTCAAAATTTAAATTAACTTTGCAAAGATTTCAAACTGTTATGTTTACTTTCAGGTCACTCAAGAATAAAGAAACAGCATTGTATTAGTTCATAAGCAAATCTTTATCATGTTGAACAGGACAAATATAGAGGAGGCGAACAAACATCTACAGGCTTTGTATAAACGTGTAGGTGAACTGGAAGAAATAGTTCAGGAACAGAATGATGCACTACAGAAGAAAGATTCATTCATACAAACTAAAATACAGGAACGTTCACAACAAGATTTACAAATTCAAAAGCTTCAGAGTCAATTATATGAAAGAGAAAAGTTACTGCAGGAAAGGAATGATGAGATTGAACTGTTAACACAAGATATTGATTCTAAAAGTAAAGAAATATCCTTCCTTAAACAACAAAACAGATCATTAAATGACTTCATGAAGCTTGCTTCAGATTTAAAATCAATAGTAACAAAATTTGACGGTGTTGTTGATATAGTTCATGATAGTGTTAGGTATGGTTATAACGATATCACTGATAGTCCAAATGATGGAGGATATGATAGTACATTCCATAACAGAAATGATTATGATGACGATGATGATGATGGTGATGACAGTGAATATACAGATGATGAAGACAGTGCGTCTTTGAATGGAGACAATATAAATCAAGATAAAGAAAAGAAATTATCACATAACTTATCTGGAAGATCTGATTATTGTGAAAAACCAATTTCAAATTATGAAGGTGTTAATGCAACAGCAAGTGGTGACTTCAGGAATAACCATGTCAATGAGTTTAATGAAGAACATGAGAGAGCTCTGTATTCAACTAGTGGTGTCATTGATGAACGCTCAAGTGGAGATTCTTTGCAACATACGTTTTCTCTAAGGAAAACTAAAACATTGTCAGAGGGTAGTGATGTTGAGGAAAGCATTGTTTTGAATAGCAGCACAAGTAGCCAAAAAGAAGTATATTTTTGATGAAAGACGTGATGATTAGAACTAGGTCTAAACATCTCTCAGCTTATTGTTTATATGTTAATTCTGGTTGTGGAATATATACTGCTTAAAGTGTAACTTATGCAATTTGACCTATGACATAATAAAGAGTTTCACATTCTAAGTACTTAACCCATTTGCTACAATTTGTCCGAGGTTAACTTGAGACACTGTCGTTGTAGCTATGTTTATTTCCATTAGATCTTTATTTCAAAATTGCAGTTTTATTTCTATTAGAATGAAACCAAATTCAGAATGCCATTTGGTATTTAAGGTACCATAAACTTTTATATAAGAATATACATTTTCAGCCAGCTTTTTTTTGACGACCATGCATTAACTTTTTACATAAAATGTGATGAGTTTAAGCACTAGGTGCTAAATTTTAGCATTTGGTGAAGCCCAAGAGATACAGCTTTCACTGAAATAACATAACATTGTGCATGTCGTTCAGCATTTATAGATTACATTGTCTGAACAAACAGGATCTTTAAAATTGTCACACTTTTTTGTCACACTCCTGACATTTTTGGCCCATTATTTTAGAATATTTTTTAAACTGATGGTTCAATTTTGATGAAACTTTACAAAACATTAGAAAACACTAGGAGACACCTCTGAAGAACAAAAAGAAGATCCTACACTCTGTTGCATATGATTTATTTATGAAAAACTGAAACTAGCCATTTTTTTTAACTAGCCCTAAAATGGTATAAATTTAAGACTAAGAAATTGATTTTTACTGCTGGGACTTAAAAGAGTTGTAAAGTATGATGATAAAGGTTGTGAATGGGATATCAAAAAGTTTTAGAATCTCTCATATTTCCTTGTATTATGTTCTTGAATCTCTCACAATTATTTATTTGTTTATATTGTGTGACAATGTAGATCTCATTCCTGACTGATATTAGTTGTAAGTTGTATGATTTCATTATAGATTATTGGTAAAGAAGTTCATAATTAATGTAAGAGTAGAATTTCGACATACCTTGTAATTATGATCACTGCTTTAATTTTTTACGAGCACTTACCCATTCCAATAGTATATATTATATAATTGAGGGCATTAAGTGGATTGTGTGAAGTGAGAATTTAGAAAGTGCTAAATAAGCAATGTTCAACTTCTATCACTTTATTGTTTGAGTATATGCCTGGATGGAGAAAAAAAATGGAACCATCATTGAGTGAGACTTGATTGGTGAGAGAGCCAATGTGTTCATTATGTAAGTTATTGCACAATCTTCACTATATCTAGTCAGTGTTTGTCTTCAAAATAGCTTAGATAAGATTGACATCCTAGAAAATTGTCTCGGAAATAGAACTGTTATTAATTAGTCATTATTTTGATATTCACAAGGAATTTGGTTGGGTCAGAATAAAATTAGTCGGCATCTTTCTTTATTTGTATATAGTTAAGACAAGTTCGCACCAACCAACTTTTACAGGTTATAGTATTTACTATGATTCCTGAAAAAAAGATGATTCTTACTAATATTATAATGTAGTAAACGTTTAGCAGAACCTCCAAATAATTAGATTGAACTAGGGTCCAAACGTTTCATATTTTCTGTTGTCCATGTGCCATAAGATTTTTGTTATTCTTTGTTGTTGATATTCAAAATTCTTTAATTTTATTTACACTTTTGTTGCATTTATAGTTTATTTATGAATATTTTTGGCATATTTTAATGTCTTGATTTCTTATACACATTCCTATGGCTACATTCCATTTTTTTATTTGTTTTTATTATGTATTTATAAGTTTTTTTTGTTTAAATTTTGTTCATGATATTATCTCAAATAAACAGCATACATTATTATAAATATGTTTGATTTGTTACTTGATTTTTTATTGTACACTTATAAAAAAATGCTTAGAAATGCATTATTTGTTACCTCAATTTTCCTCTACCATTAGCCTGGTGCTTTTCACAAAAATTCTTATGAAAAAATCTTCATAAGTCAAAAGCAAGAAACATTAACAATACACTCATTTTTTTTGGCTTATCAATTCTAAATATCATACAAATTGTGTAGAATTGTGTAATCCTTTTGAATAGCATATCATAGTTATGCTTATCTGTCTGACTTTGAAGTGCTAATTATAAGATACTGACTTACGAAGATTCTTTTGGTGAGAATTTTTGTGAAAAGCACCACAGATTTACAATGTTATATAGTAAAAAAAGCAAAATTATCAACTAGCCTGATTTAATGAAATAAGTAATTTTCACTTGATTTTAATTTTTTTTTTTCTCAGCTGTCAAAACATATATAATTTCTCGGTGACTGTGTTTTTTGTCTAACTCTCATGATATTGTGCTTGTGTGTATTCAATCATGGTGAAATTATTCTAACTTTGACATTTGAGAAAAAATAGACTTTACCAGCCCTTGGTATAAGGCTAGTGGGTTAAAGTGATGACTGAAGCATGATTTAGATTGTACTGAACTTACTATGTATATGAAGCTAATGTACAGGATTATGGTCTTGTAGTTATAGAGCTTTACAATACAATATCATTGAATGACAGCTTCAGATTGTTGATTTAAAACCCATTCTGAACTCATCATATTCTTAATTCTTTTGTTTGGTTGAAGACTTGATAACACTGATTTCTGGACCAGAAGCAAACTTATACTTTTTTAAAGTTTCTCACTTAATGATTTGATTATTTTTTATACTATAAAATTTCTTGTCAGTGTCTGCAGTTTTGTTAAGAAAATAAGTTCTAAATATGGTAAGGACAACTGACCTATAGATTGTGTGATATATAAAATAAAAGTCACAAAATGCACTAAAATCACTGACTGGGTAGGTTTTGTTACTCAAAATCACCATCTTTCACAGTTGTATGTCAACTTGCACTAAAGTTTATGACTGTAAACAATGGCTGTACATGTATTATTAATTGACACAAATTGAAAGAACATATGTTATCAATAAAACAATGCTAATCACTGTATATCTAGATCTGTCTTGGTTCAAATCCCATACAAAAATGTCTTTTTATCATTGAGCAAGAAACTTATTCTTAATGGCGTTGTAATGGGGGTCCAGGAAAACAGACTTCAGCAAGGTTAATATTTTACAATCAAGCTGAAGTAAATGCTCAAGATTCTTTCATATATACCAACATTACAAAATAATAATACTAAGAAGTACAATGTAGTTTGTCTGGGAAAAAAATGAAATGGACAGGATGATGCTTATTACTAAATGCAGCACTCATGATCCTAATCCACCACAGAAACTATGTATGTATATTATATAGTGTTCTTGATGGTTTCGGGCAGTACTGGCTGCCTTTGCTTATCACAATGTTCAATTAATAAATTCAAAAAAATGTAAAACATTTTACACTACAGAGTCAGTCTCAAAACTTCATAAACTTAAAACTTTCTGGACGACCCACATATATGATGGTTAAAATCTCATGCTGAACTCTGCGGTTCCATGAGCTAGATGCTTTATTGTGATTGTACTGGATGACCATGCAAGAACTTCAGTGAAAATTGTAAAGGGAACATAATTACATTACTCGGTTAAATAATGCTCTGATTTTGTATTGAAAAGAATAAAGCTTTATTTAAAAATCATGTTACAATTACATATATTCATATGGTATAATAAAACAGCAATTACAGAAACATTGTAAAGTAGAAATATGATAATTCCAAAAACTGTCTGTTTAATCAATAACCACTTGTTTCTTCAACTTGCACTAGCTAATGAAACTTTCAAAATCAGTACAAATATGGTCACCTTAGGTAATAAAATATTTTAAAGAAAATGCTATTTTCTATTTGATCTGAGTATGTTAATTGTTTTATATACCACATTACTGTGATCGGAACAGAGGTAAATGTAAAAAGTTTCAACACGGTATACATTAACTGGGTAATGACAATTGTCCTAAAAATCTAGTATATATGGATAATAAAAGAGATTGACACAGTCTTGTGTTGGTCAAGGACGCTTTATGTAAGGTCCTTATCAAGGCTTTAGTACTTCGTTTGTATTGGATTTTCAAAGAATTGTGGGGCAATCTTTTCCTTCCTTCCAGCTGAAGATCTTCTCCTTCTACAGACGATCAGTGCGAGGATAAGAGCAAAGATTGCACATAAAACTATGGCTCCAATTATAGCTCCGATCATCAAACCTGAAACAAGAGCAAAGATTGCACATAAAACTATGGCTCCAATTATAGCCCCGATCATCAAACCTAAAACAAGAGCAAAGATAGCACATAAAACTATGGCTCCAATTATAGCTCCGATCATCAAACCTGAAACAAGACAAACTATAATAATAAATATAATCCTTTGTTTTCATTGACGCTACTAACGTTTATATTATCTTGTAATGTGGTTCTCAAGAAGACCTGGCAGAGTATGATAACACTGACTTCTATGTGAAGACAGCAGTATTAGCAGTAAGACTTTACTGTTAGAATTTTCGGCAGTAACAGCAGTACCAGCAGTAAACCTTCACTGTTCGGATTTTCTAACAATAAAGGTTTATTGCTGTTACTGTTGTTACTGCCGTCTCCACATATATCTTCTAAATATAGTAAAATTTCTCTATTAGGACCAATGAAATCGATGTTCTTCATGGCGGAATGGTCTTAAAATGCATGTAAGAACCATTTTCTTCTCAAGTTAAGTATCGGGGACTAAAAAATCATCAAAACCCACATGAGCGTGCAATAACTAATTTTTTTATAGTAGAACTTTACTGTACATCATTTTCATGACAAGGCAATGGCATGTCGTGACTTTCTTGGTGCGCACTTGGGAAATATGGGCAATAGAGATCGTATTCACTCTGGTTCCCGCAGGTCAGCTGCGGTCCATTATAAAGTGCTTGTACACAGTGTGTACGAGTTGGAAAGGTCAGAGAAACTTGTCTAAACATGTATCAAACTTGACACATGTACTTAAATTAACTTATACATTTGTAGTAAATGATAAAATCATGATACAATGACATATTATATTACGCTTGCTAAAGGGTTCTGACATTGTAGCTTAGCTTCTCTATGGATGGGACTCATGATAAATTACATCATTCATTTGGTAGGACCAGGATGAGTTTTGCAAGTAGTAAGAACCTAATCGTTTGCTTAATCACCAGTTTCAATGAATATCAGTTGAAAACTTCTAGGACGAAGCATAACTGGCACTACGCCGGACCTCCCATTTCAAAATACATGTATGCATAATTCGTCCACCAATAAAAGGGTTAGCATACAATTGGACAAACATAGAACTTTGCATGTCTTTGGACACAAAGGATTGCTTTGTTAGACAAATTGGCCTTTTGTCTAAAGAAGGTGGATGTAACGTAAGTTCAATTCCAGTCAGTGTACAGCACTAATACCCCTATTATTACAAGCCACATAACAAGAACGCTCAAGTTCTTAACATATATCAATTTTAAATAAAAATGATCGGACCAAGACTTGTAATACATGTAGTTCACTATACAAATGAGAATATTCGTTACCCTTGTTAGATTCCGAGCCAAACAAACCATCGTTTCCAGTAGAATTTGGATCATAAACTTCAATCCTTAAGACTGTACTGTTAAGCTGTTGTTCTACCTCACGACGACGTCTCCCCAATGTCTGGGAGTACAGACAGGTCTAAAATATATGTAAAACTATTTAGTTGTTTCATATCTCCTGTTAAGCCGATTTTTAACTGTCAGAGCAATAACAAATGTCAGGTCACAAAACTATTGCAGCCATTGTCTTAACACAGTAGCCCTAAGCCCAAGACTTATGAAAATTATTCGAGCTTGTGAAAACTATTCAATAATCTGTGAAGATGTTATAAGTTTTTCCCAATTTCCTCTATTTAAAGAATAGAGAGAAATGTTGGGGCGATATGCGGTGCGTCGCCTTTGCATACATGCCTTCATTCGTGGACATTTTATTCAAATAATATCTTCATGTTTATCATTGGCTCCCTAGGCAGTTTACTTAATGATCTTTAAATTCACATCTTGTCATCTTAAAAGTAAGTGTCTAAACTAGCAACATCGCGTTACTTAATCAGATTTCACCATTAATAACATGTTATGCCTAACCATCTTGTTTTTCTTAATAGATTCTTGAAGTTTATTCATTTATATTACAAGTATAACTAGTCTGTCGGTTGATCTGCATGTGTTGTGTTGCACATGAACATGTATACATGTACCAACTAAACTGTCGTCTCAGAATATCAATAAATGCAATAATAAAATAGTGCGAGGTAATAAATAAAGATTCTTAATTTAGATTGTATAAGCTTCTTGGCATTCTATAAATAGAACGTGAAGATATCACCTCTATACTAAGACGCACAACGCTTCCCTGAATTCGGCGTTTTGGTACGCAACAGAATATAGTGCGGCGCATGAAGACAAAATCGTTGGATTTTTTCGTTGTTTTTTTTTACAAAATCATTGTTAAAATGTAAACTAAATGATCACTTAAAGCTACAGGACTATAAATCCATAGATACACAGTACTTTTAAACCTCTAAAGGTATAGATGCATAGTTAAACCGTGTATTCTACTTTCGATTTCAAATGTCTGTGTATATAAAGAATGACAGATGTTAACACGTTATGATGGAGGTTTAACTACGGATTAAAAAGTTTTATTTAATGAGGACAGTTTGTTGGATAGTTAAAATTTATTGAGTAGACACAAAATACATACTCTATTTGTTCAGTATACTTGAAGGGGAAATTATTAGAATGTAAACATTGCCACGTGGTTTTAGGTAAATAAACAGTTTTACCCATGATGCTCTGCATCTCCGTTCAAAGGTCAGTCAGACCGTTTGTGTACAGAATGGCTTCTTGGAAGTCAAAGTTTATATTTAGTACATGTTTATTGTGTTCTAAGACACAATGGCAGTAATCGCCTTAAAATTTCTTGAGTACTTGCTCGATTAATTGTTAAAAAAAGAAATCGAAAAAGGCGAACATTGTCAAGTAGCCATACATGTTAAACAGTGTTTGCCATATACATTGTATATAAAACAAAAAACTTACATCTTCGCACATTTGGTCAGCATTAAATCCATTCCTGATATGGCAGAGATCATAGTATACTTTGATATAATGAAATTGTGGTGAAGGATTTTCCCATGCCCAAATAGAGAAAGGATCTGTTCTTGTTGTGAAGACACGTTCACCAACAGGCATGGTAGAACCATCGTTATATTTCCTGAATCCTCCTATTCCAGCTGCTAGCTGATCCTCTTCACAACTAAAATGGTTAATCGTACACAAAATAATACACAATAAGGTGGCCATTAGTACAGCAAAATACGAATAAAACAGTAAAGTTGTATAGTAGACGTCAATAGACAATCGTGTCAGGGTATTGCTACCTTGGGCAACAGTGCTACTGCCGAAGATTCTAACAGTAAAGGTTTACTGTTGTACTGCTGTACTGCCGAAAAATCTAATAGTAAAGATTTACTTTGTACTGCTGCACTGCCGTTACTGCTGTCTTCACATATAATAAAATTGTCATTCAAATGATCTACTTGACATGGCGTTCTTGGCTAAAGAAGCCTAGATATTCGTTAAACAAAAATTAGGTTAAGATTTCTTACAACTTACCCCTGATTATCAAGCAGTTCAATTGGGTTTGCGTATGTTGGAAGTCTTGAGTCTATGGTGTAGAATCCAGCAGCGCCGTAGTAAGTTGCCGCTAAATAGATAAGATTGAGTTTTGTTAAAAGACAATTTATTGGAATGTAAAAGGTATGAGAAAGAACTCTGAAAATTTGTATGATTTATGGTTTTTGTTTGAAAATAACAACTTCAAATCGCCAAATATGGCTATGCGCAACATTCTGAATATAGGGTCCAGAATGGGATGCTGGTTCGGACCTTACACGTGATACTTATACCACTGTCGATTTTTTCCCAATTAATAAGGTATATGGAGAAGTTGTCGGCTTGTGGAAGGACAAGTTGTAAATAAAAGTCTAGAAAAGCTAGGTTAGGTGAACTGGCCTCCATAAGTGACCATTATTTGTGTTGACTTATTTGTATTCACTTAAATTTATTAACTATACATGTATGCATATATTTGTATTCTAAAAGTGGAATTATGTTGATATAAAAATAAAATGCAAACATCGAGGAATCGCCGAGCATACTGCATGTAGTTGTCTTACACGTTTATTAAATAGATATAGATTGACTTTACTTTACTTCACTCAAGTATTGGATAGGATAGAATGGACAAAGCAGTGTATAGATTATACCACAAACACTTTTGTTTATGATACATATATAGTGACTGTACTATGGCACCGTAGTAATATACTCACTGGATTGTGATTCGTATTTATATTCTAGTTGTAAAAGAACTTGTGTTCCAATCTCAATAGCGACACCATTCACAACTTTCTGAAATACGCCATCTTTTAATCGCCATAGTGACAACGTTGGTTTGCGGTCATTTATATCTACTGGTATAGCGCCAGGGCGTCTATGTAAAATAAAAAATATCAATATTATAAGCCCTATAGATTTGAAACAGCAGTCTACGAAATTAGGATATGAAAATGGTTGCTCGATCAGCTCATTTTAGCAGCTATCACTATATCTTGTTTGTTGAAATTAATTACCCAAATAAAAAATTTTGATTGCCCGAACTAGAAATTGGTTGTCCTGGGCAACCGGACACCCCAGGAAAATGATTGCCCAATCAGCTCATTTAAGCAGCTAGCACTATATCTTGTTTGTTGAAATTAATTACCCAAATAAAAAATTTTGATTGCCTGAACTAGAAATTGGTTGTCCAGGGCAACCGGACACCCATTAATTTCGTAGACTGACACAGTCTTCATTTCAAGACTTGACCTCATAAACTTTTGACTGAGGTGCTTAAACACATTTAATTGATGTCCAAGAATTAATACCAAATTCTCCAATGTGACAGTAATTGATAAGTGCGGACTAAGCTCTCACGCCTGCTTGGCTTGGATAGACTTTGCAATATCTAAAGCGTGATGAATTATAACACCGATTGTTACATCGGTACAACTTGATACAAGATAGCCGCGACCGTGGCGTAGTGGTTAGCATGTCTGACTTCGAATCCGGAGATCGCGGGTTCGAAACACGGTCGCGGCTGGTCATACCCTATACATGAGTTGTCGGCCTCGTGGTAGGGTAAGTTAGTACTGGTGATAGAAAAGTGTCCAGGAAACCTATAGAAGGAAGAGCTGACCGCCGTATATATAATCTAAATATGTGTTGAATACGACGTTAAAAAAATGATACAGGATATACTTACACCTGAGACCACAGACAAGAGAACAATGAAGTCAAATCACGATCATGCTACAATAACTAAGAATAAACTTAACTAAGAGTACAAGCATTTCTCTGAAGTTGATATTACGCGGTAGTAGTGCATGTATGAATTATCATCCACTAGATGATTTGCTCTCCTAGTAAAATTTAAAAGCTCCACGACGATCGAATTTAAAACCCCGCCTGGGTATCTCAGTCTTCGGATCGAGGGGTCGTGGGTTCGATTCCCGGACGGGGCATACTTTCGTGGAGTTTGGTCATGAAAAAAAATTAGAACCATTGTCCCTCCTACCACTGATACTTAATAATGTAGGACAGTTGTCAGTCACTGACGGAAATATGGACCTAGTAACTGGTTAACAGCTAAATCCAGGTAAGTAGGTTGACTGACCTCCGTGATATGACCTTTATGTACAATGTGTTGCTACGGTATTGAATCCAGCCATAAACAGATCGTGAAAAAATAGACATTTCAATATTTCAACGGTGAAGCAAATAGAGAGCTATAATGATAGTAAAGACATACGCAACAGTAACTTCAGCAGTAAGAAAGGGGTCAACAATAGTTTCACTTGTACATTCAACAACATATACACGATCTTTTCCTTCAATCATTTCACGTCGACCTGTCTGATGTAAATACAGTACTCTATATGCCTGAAAGATTACATAGATGCATGTAATACAATATCAAATTGTTCGTATATCTCTTCTCAAAACTGTCCAGAACGCACGACATTAAATATGTACTATTACGCAAATGATTGTATATTGCTATCTACCAGCAACGATTGTTCCTTTTGCGACGTATTTAAAGTGTTCGCCGAAAGAATAGTCCAAATGCCTACCCAAAACGTATATCATTGATTTTCTACTCAAATAGACGTAAAATATAGTGTAATTTTATACTTAAATCTACAAGCAACGATTGTTCCTTTTACGATGCTTAACTGTTCGCCGCGACAATAGTCTAGATGCCTACCCAAGACGTATCTCCTTGAGGATTTTCTTCAAATAGACGTAAAAGATTGTCGTGGTGTCCTGAAAGGTAGAACCCGGCAATCTAAGTTCGATTATTGATCGCTAAGGTTATATCCTTCCATTAAATTTGGAAAGGTAATCGAGTACTAGAGGTAAAATATAATGTCAAAATATATTTGGTTCAAATTTTGTCTTGTAGATTTTTAACTAGCGTTGTGGCAGAAAATCGCTGAATATTGTTAATTTCACGATGCAAATTTTAGAATATCATATAAAAAACTACAACATTTCAAGTATTAAGTTATAAATACGTTTGTATGAGAATGGAAATAAAGTGCATTTTTTGTAGAAAAAAAACAACATAAGAAACATTGACTTACCCAAGCAGCTCCAGGCACCGATATCAGCTGCAATTAAAATGGCATAATTGTTAGAATTATAATTTCTTTTATGTATGATATGGTAGGTGTCCGCATTCTAATATACATAACAGGAAAGTCAATGTCATGTAACAAACACCCTTATATTCTGTAAACAATGTGGTCTGTTCTGTTCTGTTATATTCATCTTCTCAACAATGTTGCAGAATACCAGTTTAGTAAAAGCTATAGTGTTCGATGTTTTCGAACTAATACTTATATGCTAGTAACTTAATTTATCAAATTTCCTTGTAATGTCTTACATATGCTATAATGTCTAAACAGTCACAGAAACGTTGACAAAGGAGAGGTGAAAATGAAAGACCGAATTTTGGGGTAAATCCTTCTATATTATGCAGATACAGGTATATGATAAAGTTTCATATATCATCGTAAGCTTTTACAATATGTTGCCCTGGTTGGAATGGATAATCCTTTCAATTCAAACACCAGTGGCGATTATTTCACCACTGCTCGTTCCAAGACGGAAACCCTATATAGGTTTTTGTTTTTGTTATTTGTTTGTAGCGTCCCTTTAATAATAAAATATATAAAAATTCTGAAAAAATCTCCCTAATTGCTTCTAGGCTGTATGGTAGGTCTGTGTTTTTGACTGTTGATGTTTCGGATATGTTTGCAAGCCAACATTTTTCAGTACAAAGAAGTAAGCGTCGCACTTTGATCCTCCCCTTGAGACCCTCCCCTTGAGACCCTTCCCTTGAGACACTCCCTATATAGATATGTTCATGATGCATCCGATTTAAAGTACATGTATTGTAACAAATTGACCCGAGACAAAACATACAATTCAAATATTTTTTGCATACATAAAATCAGTTGACAAATACAGTAATTTCTCGTTATCTCGACTTTTTTGGCACCGTCGAAAAATAGTCGAGATAATGAATAATCGAGATAAACAAAATTTATTAAGGGAGGTAAGTCTGGTGTCTGATGTAAAGTTACCGCGCGTGAATGTATTAACCTGTCTTAGATCATTGGCACAAACCAGGGATTTTATATAACAGGGATTTGTAACGATAAGTAAATGTAATAGATTTTCATCAAATTTCACTGTCGTTGCTATTATTTCGGCCAATACGGAAAACAAGTATAACAAGTTTAAATAAAGATATTCACAAAAAAAGATTGTACCATTACCATTCAAATTGAAATAAATGTTAGGAAACATGTGTTTCTAGATGATTTTGAGGTAAATTACGCTCACAGACTGTTTCACAAAATAATGCATTTTCCCACCGATCTGCAATTTTTAATCCCATTTTACATCACCTAAAGTCATAATTATTTTCGGTCATAATTGCAACAATTTTTTTGTAAATTTTTTTTAGAAATATTCACAAGTTGCATGGAAGACATGGACAAAACATAAATCAAGTTTTAAACTCTGGAATAGTTTGTACAGCCTGCTTCAGCCAGTTACAGACAGTGACAGTGAATTCAAAAAAAGCACTTCGTTACAAATCCCTGTTGTATAGAATCCCTGCACAAACGGCCTATCATCATAAAACTACCTGCATTCCACACAAATTGTCGTCACCAATGCCAGAGTTCAAATTCTGTGAATTTTGTACATGGTATACTCTGTTATTAGCAATGTAGCTAATGTCACAAGAAACGGAGACAAATTCTACAAGGGCATTATCGTAGTATTCATTCTGATTCAGTGCGATAAGTCTTTCGTTGGGATCATTTCCTAAAGCCAAGTTAAAATCAATCCTGATTTCATTTTCTCCCTGGTTCACGTAATGACAATATGCAGTTGCTGAAATATATTTAAAAAAAAAACATTAAAATATTACCCACGAACTTAACGTATAATAGTATAATGCATAAGTTTACAAAATCTACTTTATCTGAAAACTGGCATTCTCGTACCCCGAGATTATCAAGATTCTCGATCTTGATAGACCCTGGGAACGAGAATAGAAGCTGGACGACACAGATAAAATTCTAAACGCTTGTAAATGACACACCAACTTGGCAATGCACCAAATTCGAACGCTTTTGACAAATTTTCCCTTTTATAAACATAAAATTGCCGTGAATTTTACAGTCAGATAACGATCGTCCAAGGTAATCCAGGCTATTATTCGTCCACGATAACTCATAAAAGTACCGTAGATCTCCTGCGATGGATAAAATTGGGTTTAAATTTATTTCCCACAACTTGCACATTGTTTACGGTCCCTTATTCATATTCATTATAAATGTATATATTACCTTCTTTGTCAGTAGCTTCATAGATATCAGACGCAACTCCAGCGAAACCTCGTGCTATCAGCAATGAACTGATCTGTGAAATAAACAAAAAGAGTATAAAAAGGTACATGATGTATATATACTGGTGATTTTTAACCTGGCGCGGACAAAAAGAGAATAAAAAGTGATGTACCCGTGATTTTTAACCTGGCGCGGACAAATAGAGAATGAAAAGGTATATAGTGGTGATTTTTAACCTTGTGCGGACAAAGAGAGAATAAAAAGGTATGTACTGTTGATTTTTAACCTGGCGCGGACAAATAGAGAATGAAAAGGTATATAGTGGTGATTTTTAACCTTGTGCGGACAAAGAGAGAATAAAAAGGTATGTACTGGTGTTTTTTAACCTTTCACGGACAAATAGAGAATAAAATGGTATGTACCGGTGATTTTTAAACCTTGCACGGACAAATAAAGAATAAAATGGTATGTACCGGTGATTATTAACCTTGCACGGACAAATAGAGAATAAAATGGTATGTACAGGTGATTTTTAAACCTTGCACGGACAAATAGAGAATAAAATGGTATGTACCGGTGATTATTAACCTTGCGCAGACAAATAGAGAACAAAAAGGTATGTACTGGTGATTTTTAACCTTGCGCGGAAATATAGATAATAAAAAGTTATGTACCAGTGATTATTAACCTTGCACGGACAAATAGAGAATAAAATAGTATGTACCGGTGATTTTTAACCTTGCACGGCGAATAGAGAATAAAAAGGTATGTACGGTGATTTTTAACCTTGCGCGGACAAATAGAGAATAAAATAGTATGAACCGGTGATTTTTAAACCTTGTGCGGACAAATAGAGAACAAAAAGGTATGTACCGGTGATTTTTAACCTTGCGCGGACAAATAGAGAATAAAATAGTATGTACCGGTGATTTTTAACCTTGCGTGGACAAATAGAGAATAAAATAGTATGTCTGGTGATTTTTAAAACTTGCGCGGACAAATAGATAAAAAAAATAGTATGTACCCGTGATTTTTAAACTTTGCGCGGACAAATAGAGAATTAAAAGGTATGTACCGGTGATTTTTAACCTTGCGCGGACAAATAGAGAATAAAATAGTATGTACCGGTGATTTTTAAACCTTGCGCGGACAAATAAAGAATAAAAAGGTATGTACGGTGATTTTTAACCTTGCGCGGACAAATAGAGAATAAAATAGTATGTACCGGTGATTTTTTAACATGATAAGATTTTATTTAGACTTGTACATGATAAAGTACATTGTCGCAATTTGATAATACAATACAAAAGTGAAATACGCTCTCGCTCACTCGTGCACTTCCACTCGCACATATTCATACAACACTCACTCACACACACACACCCCACACACACGCACACTCTTACACATATATTTATTACAATTATCATAATGATACAATACATACAAATTAAGTATAAATGGTGAATGAAAAACGATAAATGTTTTGTATTATTCGAGGATGTTAAAGAATATTACAAAATGCCTATTAAATATAATATGACAATACTGTTGTCAAAATATTATTACTATACAGCAGTCAAAATACCATGTAAGTATTAAATATGACAGTACAGATGTCAAAATATCATTACTATACAGCAGTCAAAATACCATGTAAGTATTATATATGACAATACAGTTGTCAAAATATCATTACTATACAGCAGTCAAAATACCATGTAAGTATTAAATATGACAGTACAGATGTCAAAATATCATTACTATACAGCAGTCAAAATACCAAGTAAGTATTAACTATGACAATACAGTTGTCAAAATATCATTACTATACAGCTGGCAAAATACCATGTAAGTATTAACTATGGCAATACAGTTGTCAAAATATCATTACTATACAGCTGGCAAAATACCATGTAAGTATTAACTATGACAATACAGTTGTCAAAATATCATTACTATACAGCTGGCAAAATACCATGTAAGCATTAAATATGACAATACATCTGACAAAATATTATTACTATACAGTTGTCAAAGTACCATGTAAGTATCAAATATGACAGTACAGCTGACAAAATATCATTACTATACAGCTGACAAAATATCATTACTATACAGCTGGCAAAATATCATAACTATACAGCTGACAAAATATCATTACTATACAGCTGTCAAAATACCATGTAAGTATTAAATATGACAATACAGCTGACAAAATATCATTGCAATACAGCAGTCAAAATACCATGAATTGATAAAATATTACAATACAGCTGTCAAGACACCATATATATATATATATATATATCCATATTACAATACAATTGACAAAATACTATATATGTATACCATATTGCAATACAAATAATTACAATTAGTTTCAAATGACTTTAATCAAAACAACAGTGATGCTTTGGTATGAGATACTTATTTTTTAAAATATATGTAAATAACGTCATTACATGTTAAAATTTGGTTCTAGGGATTTTCTTCTTTTGAAAGCAAGGTTTATAAAGTTGCCTAAATTTAACATTAATTTTCTATTCGTGGATTGAAGTAATTCAATGAATTTGTACATGCTTGGTTTTTTAAAATACTTTTTAGGGATGTGCTTATCGCGAATGTCGGTATATTGACTACACACCATAATGAAGTGGTATTCATCTTCAATATCATCTTTACAAAAGTAACAAATTCTTTCACTCCTAGGTTTTCTATTTCTGCCGTATCTTAGAGTTTCAATAAAAAGACTATGTGATGAAGTTCTTAATCTTGTAATACAGTTTCTCAATTTAAATGAATTTAAAACAACTAAATATTTAAACATACCAAAGGTAAGCTTTAAATTGATATATAAAGATTTTAGAATTTCGTTTCTTTCGATATCACTAAAAAGTTTCTGAATCGAACAATCGATCACGGCTTTCTTGAACAAGTATATAAAAGATTTAATTTCAGTATTATATGGATCTTCAAATACGTGACTAAATCCGTAATCGTCAAGCAGTTTCTTAACATTACTTATCCAGTTCTTTTTACCAGATCTATACTGAGTCAAAGAATGCGTGTAAACAGATTTTAACAATACATTATCAGAATTAATGACTTTAAACCAGTATTTGATGACTTGGACAAAACGATTAACATACAGGGGATGCCGACCTAATTCTGCATATATTGCGACATTGCTAGTTGATTGTTTTACCCCCAAGATCGATTTGCAAAATTGTAGATGGACACGCTCTTATTCAGAAGATTTAGTTACACCCCATATAGGACAGCCATAATTCAATATAGACCCAACAAACGCATCAAAAAGTTGCAATGCAGTATCTGGACGAAGATTGAATTTTTTTACATTATTAAGCAATGTGTACATAGCACGTAGCGCTTTACCTTTAATACATTTAATATTTAAGACTAAGTTACCAGTATAGTTAAGAGTTACACCAAGATAATTGAAGTTGTCAACTACTTCTAGTTTTTCATGATTATAATACCAAACTTCATTAATTCTTGAAGGTCCTCTTTAACATGGCGCGGCAGCCTTACAAAAGTTTTTGTCTAATTATCAAAAACGGGGGTTAATGAATACAATGTATATTTACTAGTCCAATCATCAATTAAAAAAGTTTTCGTGAATTAAGATTATTTTTAGCGATAAATAGTACTGGAGTTTAACATGCTTTAATGAAAAATACATACTTTGAAACTGTACCAAATATATCGAACAAACAAACATACAGGCATACATTATAAATAAGTCTGCACAAAATGCATACTTATAAAGCGGGCGGACCCTCATTAAAAACTCAATATGTATCATCATAATCGCTATATCAATTTAACACAAGTTTAATCAACTTCAAAAGTTTCATCATTGTCCTTCTTGCAAATCTAATGTTATGTAAAGTACGTGTCTAGATAAGGAATGATTATAGAGAGAATATCTTTGAGGCAGCACAAAACTAATGTAACTGCATGTAAATAAAGGATATACACTAGTTTTGCATTGACCCATCGATATACATTTGCTTACCACAGTGTATATAAGAGGACGCATCATGACTGAAACAAAAAGAAACACAAATTGTGAATACAAGTATAATGTATGTATTGAAATATGTCATTGGAATGCTGTGAAAAGTGACTAATACTAAGTTTGAGAATGAAATTTCATCCTTAAATCACTAATTAATCATATTAGCATTTTACCCGAGTCCAGAGAATAGACAAGTTATTTTAGCTAATGCGGAGACAAATCACAGACGCAGTCCACGAAATTAGTGGGTGTCCGGTCGCCGAAGACAACCACTTTCTAGTTCGGGCAACCAATTATTTCTTTTAGGAAATCAAAGTTCTGCAAATTTTGAGCTTTAGTACTTGCTCTTATAACGATCTGCTCGGACAACCAATTTCATATCCCAAGTTCGTAAACTGCAACATGAATATTTTTGAACCCAGTAAAAAGGAGGTAACTGAGCTGATTGCTATCATGTTTAATGGACTCGATTGATATTACTGTAGCAGCGACTTTCGAATTTATTCTTTATCCCGGGGGCATGTTTTTAAACACGATCTTTTGCATTGTAATTTGGCGCTCGATTGTGACCATAGACTCGGTGCTGTTAGATTAACCAAGGCTACTCTAACCTGTAAACGTAGTAAGTTGTTTACGGTAGATGGGAGTTTGGCACTGGCCTTCTTCACAAACGATGGCAATAGTTCGGCGTATTGTCGCTTCTATTGACTCTGACAGATAAATGAGACGTAAAAGAGAGTAAATGTTTCAAAAGGGTCCATGTTTGATGTTGACATTATTACATGCGTAAATTGCGTAAAAACATGCACGCCTTTGTCAAACAGCTCTGAGATACGAGTTTTCTCTAAATTATCACGGACTTAGGCAATAAATATTAATGTCTTGAAATTACTTTTCGATCATTTTATAAGAAAATAATTATTGAAATGGGCAAAACTATAATAGAATTGTTCATTATGATATCTCTTCTTATATGACATATCATACTTGTAACAGAATCTATACAGACATAATTTTACTATATTTGATAATTGCACCTTTGTTTAATATATTCCAACTAACCAAATAGATATGGCTACGGACGTCGACAAATATAACTTAATGTTAAAGATAGAAATAATGTAAAATTTTGCATATATATAATGAAGGAAAAAGTCTTACCTACGAAATATTTCCAAACAATGATTATTTATCAAACAGCATTTATTCAACCGTGAATCAGGTAAAACATATAATACACCAAAAAGTATTTCATGGATGAAAGAATTCGACGTTACACCCAAAAATCAACGAAGTCACGAAGCGTTCAGTTGGATCGAATTTTATATTCCGCTTGAGTTACGACTAACTAAAATATGACTTATATAATTAAAGTTATATTTGAAGTACTACAGGGTCTCCCACAATTCACTATTAGGACTATTAAGGTCGATGGTCTATATAAGAACCGCAGGGGTGTACCCAGGATATTTTAGGGGGTCAGAACTTTTTCTAGGGGAGGGGGAGTCCAAACTTTCGAACCACAACCACATTATACACATTTTGCTGAATAATCCTACATATTAATAATAATAACTTACATAACCATTAAATCTATGTTAAGGACCGAGAAAAATTGCTTCATTTTGCTTAAAAAGAAATACACTAATAAACAGGTACATTTTGGAAATTCCAGGGGGGTCCGGACCCCCTTCCCCCCCCCCCCCCCCCGCTAGAAATGCCTATGGACCGTTCTTCTCAAATAAAGTCTTTGGGTCTTAAAATCGTCAAATATTGAATGATTTTGCAAAAAACAATATAGGCTTTATTCAGCAGAACATTACATGACTGTACGTCAAATTGTTGTTGATCTATCTATCTTTGTAGAATCGTGTCCTTCTAAAATGCTATACATGTATCTTGACATCAGATTGTTATATTATGCTATACATTTATTGTTAACTTTGTCATGGGTCGTGTTCTTACTTTAATATAAGAAAACTATGAAATATATTTTTAATCATACAGGTACCTATATTCTATTAAACATAACCAACTAAGCTTACTGAACTGTGGATAATGTTCTGATTGCTTACGTTTTGAATCTATACTTAACGAAACTTTTAAGTGCCCCGATTTCAATATTGTAGGAAATGTTTATTTTAAACATTTATGTCCGATCGATAATGGACGCGTGTATAGGACCATGCTGTCGTCTGCTTGCATGGTTTTCATGCTGCTTTAGCGATACAAAACCGGTTTGTTCGTGCATGGGTTGATATGGGAAGATTTCTCATTGCTTCAATTGAACAGAACATTAGCCCTTAGAAATCTTTTATCCTGCGTGTGACGAACCGACTTGCAAAAGGCCTATGGCATTTCTCGTTCTTGAAGCGACATTCGAGCCATTTCTTGATTTTTTGATGTGCATATCAACACCCTAATGATTTTCACCAAAACTGACCACCTGGGATTTTGCACCAGAGGCACGTTCCTATTTCCCCTTTTCAGCACATGCACGACAAAAACATTGTTGCATCTATTATAAATCATGAAAACTATACAAGCAGACGACAGTATAGTCCTATACACATTTTCATTTACGATCAGACATATGATAATTGTTGAAAAATAAAAAATTCCAACAACATTGAAATTGGGGTACTTAGAAATTTCGATAAGTATATAAACATTTAATATCTATACTAGCAGTAAGAAAATGCCTTGCTTCAATGAACCGATGTTTTACTCTGCATATACAAAATACAGTGCCCTCCAAATGTTCCTAGATGAATGAAAGTTTGAGAAAAATGATGATCATACATACTACTTAGCCCAGCTATTGATCATAATGCTTTTAATGAATATATGCTGATGATTGCTATTATACAGCTCCATCCAAGCAGGCATTATCACAGTAATCATAGAGACTTAAATACTTAATACATTTGGTTGTCTGTCTTTATTGGTGCCTGGTTATGGTCTTTCATGTCATCTCAAAATGCTTCAATATAATTATATCAAGGAAATGTTTGTAAATAAGAATAAAAGTCAATATAGATTGCGATCACAGAGCTATGTCAACTTCACAATTCCCAGATGACAAACACAACTCGCAGACCGGTACTTGGCTGTAGTTGGTGCTAAATTGTGTAATGATCTCCCAAGTTCTCTCAGAAACATTCAATGTGAAGCCTTATTTAGAGTTTAATTCAAATTACATTTGTTCCACCAGTTTCAAAATTGATCTGTTAATTACTAGTAATCCATTTCCAGTCTCACTGCGTTTAGTAACTGTGTTTTTCACTGAGTACATAGTCGTTTTAAAACTATTTGACATTTGAAGGACTTTTGTAAAGTGAAATAGAATATGTCTACATAATTTTTTTGTGCTATATAAATGCATTGTAATTAATTGTAATTAGTCTGAACTCAGGGAGCCTCTTCTTCTTAACCATGACTGCACGTCTGTGCCAACATATTAAGTATAATTTATGTTTATAGTACACAGGACACTGGCTGGGTTGAAGAATTAGTCACAGGAGACACGAAACTGACTACATCTGCCAAAGAATAGAACAGAGCAAGGCTCGACCTGGTACCCACACAATAGCCTCTGTTCCTAGGTTAGATTTTAATGTACGAAATACATCAGTGGTCCCAAAAGTCAAAAGCAAAAAGTATGGACTCAGCTCTTTCTGTTAAGAAGTTTCCAAATTTTGGAAATAATACACTCTACCACTGGACCATCGTCAGTAACACACGGTTCTCATACGTAATTATTGTTGACGAATTATACCCTGGGTTACAAGGATGCCACTGGACTACAGTTGGGGATAAGTAACTGCACCCTATTGTGGAAAGTTAGGACATGAAAAGTCAACAAAATTCTAACAACAAACAGTACATTTTATTGTTACTAACAAAGTAACATGTTATCATTAATGTAGATGGAATATTTGTACATAATATTTACAAAGTAATACAATTTACCCATCACAACATAAATCTCAGAGATTTTAGCACTTAGTACATTAAAAATAAATACACAGATCCCTAAGAAAGTTCATGAACAAACAAAATTTTGAGAAAAACTTATCATGCATACCACTTTTTTTATTGTCAGTGAGTACAAAGGTACTGTGATTCTCATATAATTATTTAAAATCATGTATGCTAGTCTCGGGTTTAGTGCAAAACGGTTGTAACTCAATATAAGAAAAGAGTGAGTTACAAACGTTTTGAGCTAAACCCGCGTAGTGTATACATTACTGACAGCTGAATACAATTTAACAATACATTCTTGTACTTTCTTTATTTTGTAATTGTGTATATATGTCATTGCATCTTATTTCAATTTATATAATGTAGTTGATAACTATGTACATGTTCTTAGCTATCTGATTTCGGATGTAATAAAGGTATATAAATTTTACAGTAATCCATTACAATTGTAATAGCTTTTTTAAGTAACATAGTTTAAATTATATGTTGATAACCCTTTTTAATGCTGATTTTGGAATTTGCTAAGATGAATTTTTATTCATGAAAAATTTGAATCTGCTTATCCTAAAAACAGGATTTTGTCCTAAAAACTGAGGGCACAGCACAAATACACATAAAAACTAAATACAAAAAATTATTTCAAGTTGGTAAATTTCAAGAGCAGATGATATTATGATTAGCTATTTTCTGACATGTTATATAACAATACATAATCACCTAGTAAGAGATTCTAAACACAGAAACAAGTGTCTTGGTCAATTTTTTGTAAATTTGATTAAAAAAACATAAACAACTATAATCCTGTAAAATATTAACTAATTATAAGGTACCTGAAGTGCTTGGATTTCTTAGATTTTAAATCTTACTATATGTACAAATAACACTTACTAGTAGAGTCACTTTCTCTTGCATATCTGTCCTAAATCTCCTATAACCCTTTCAATACTTATTAACTGCACAAACTCAACTGTGATATTTGATTGTTTTGATCAAATTTTCTCCATAAAATTACTGCCATAGAATTATGCAAAAGTACTACAGTAGAAATAATACTGCATAATGTATATTTCTGTGTGTATTTTCTTGAATGCTCTCTCTTTTCACAGTTATATGTTATTTATCAGACATGTATGTATCATGTCATAGTCATGTGATTGTATAATTTATTAAACGCATTGTATGTTCACACGGGTCTATTGACCTAATGATTTAAAAATAAAAAAATAAAATCATCTTATAGCTGATGATCAGCACATCTTTATAAAACAATAATTAGATGTAAAACAGAACAGTGTATTGTATACTAAGTACATGTATTGCAATTATAAACAATATGTAGTATTACATACTGGTCGTCCACGTAAACATTGCATATATAAATATAGCAAGTTTCATTACACACCATAATTTAGGGGTGAATTATTTTTTACAATTTAGTTAGATTAAACATTTTTATACACATATCATCATGTACACTTTACAATGTGTATATACATTATTTAAAATAAATGTTAAATATCAAAGTGGTATGCCTAAAATAGTAAAATGCTGTTCATGCATCATCTTATTCACCTGTCCAGTGGGCAAGTCCATTGTTTAAAGTACAAAAACATGCATGACCTAGAATACGACCTGTACATTAAATGTTGGAAGTTCTTGTTTTCAAAACAAACAATAAATCATATTTTAAGTAAGTTTCAAACCTATTAATGCCATTGATCTAAAAATTTACTACTAGAGGAGGAATAAATCAAAAACTGCACAAAGCAAAACGGGTTAGTAACTTACCATCAATATTACCATAAAGATAACATTAAATGTTGTTTAGTCAAACTACACAACAAAAACAAGAGCAAACAAAACAGATTTCAACATAACACAAACGCATATAGCCACAACCTAAAATGAACATGATTGGGATGAAGTCAAACTACAAGTTCTCAGTCAAATATTTAAAGAAGGAACAAAACATTTAATTATTAAATTTATTCAACTGTCAGTGGCACATATATAAATCCTGCTGATTTAATACTGACTACTGTATTTCTGTACTCACGATCATTACAAATAGACCAACCCTTATTTATGTACAAAGATTATCAAACAAACATTGAGTATTTAAATCAGCAAGGTAAATGTAAATGCTTCTGACAGTTGAATAAAATTTAACAATACAGTGTATGACACAAATTCATATAACTTCATTTTGATTTGGTGAAAATATAAAAATAAAGCACAACTTTATACAGACTGTTTACAACTTTCATACATTTTATACATGCATATAATCAGTAATAAGGGACCTTAGTTAGTTATTTCCTCTTGTATACTCTTCAAATAGGTAGGTCCAATTAGTTGGATTACTTAAATTTTACCCTTACTTTTCAATGTCAATTTGCCAAAATTAATATTTAATTACTTTTGTGTAAGTCATTTAATTTGTTTGAAATTCAAGCCAAGTATTTTTAGGGTAAAGAACTATCTAAATTCCATCACATCTGTTAATATTTTCATTAACAAGAAAGACTTTAGATGAAATATTTTGTTATCCTTACATAGGAATTTAATGATAAAATCTGAGGATTCCAACTGTAAGGACCTACTTACCAATTGGATTGCTTCAGATTATATCAGGGAAAGATAATTGACTAAAGTTCCTAATTGTATTTATGATGCACCAAACAAGCAAACATTTGTCGCCCATAATACTCCAAATGATTAAAGGTTCAAAATCAAAGTATACACTACAGTCAGATCTTGATACAACGACATCTGTTACAATGACATTCTGGTTATACTGACATATTTTATGGGAACCAATACCAACATGTACATGGTCGGAAGAATTCATTACACTGACATATGCGTTATAACGACACATTTCTTGGAAATGAACGATGTCGTTGTATAGAGATCTGACTGTACAAACTTTGAGCTGATAAAGTACAACCTATTGGAATTCTACCATAAAAAGTTACAAAACTGTACATGAGAGTAGTGAGAGCATGTTATAAAATACAGGTGACATAGTATAATACAGGGATGAGAATTTCATTCACTGAAAAATCTGAAAACCCAACATGCCCTTGAAAAAACATCAGATTTAAACACTTCAGTCTTAGCCTACAACATTTTATAAACTCAAATACAGTGAAAAATACCTGAAATCAGCTGAATAGCTGACAATTCTCATCCCTAATAATAATACATGTAATAACAATATTTAATGAGAGAGCTCAGCTAGGCAAACCCAGTCCTCCCTAAGAGTCTCCAGTGTGTAATTATATCTAAAACATTTGAGTTACTGACTATGCTAAATGCACCTTGTTAAACCACTAAGGAATTATTCTGAATAAAGTTGAAAATCAGGTTAAATTTTTCTGACTATAAACTGAAATGATTCATACAATATAAGCCTTCATTTACGTAATTTAGTTACCATTGTTAAATGTCTGGAACGTAAACCTAGTAGAAATAACAACTATCTGTGACTCTCAATAAGGACCAAGATTATCATTATTATATTAAAAAAATATCAACAAGCGCATAATTATAATTGGTAATTATAATTCAATTTTCAGTGATGCATACATTAACCTAGCTGATTTAAATACTTGATGATAGATAGTGAGTAAAGAAATTTTGTAGTAACGAGCGAGAGTTGTTTGTTTTGAGTCGGACGTATGCCCGAAGGCTTGGTCCGACTATACTGTAGTTACTATTTTACGCAGGGTAAATGTATGCACCACTGACAGTTGAATAACATTTATCACTATCTCATGTAATATGTACAGAAATATGTAACCCTGACTCAGGCTATCAAGTAAATATTAAAGTAAAACCCCATCATAATGGAAATCTTTAAACATTGAATTCCATACATGCCTGTACATATATTATGAAGAATATAGAAATATCTGTATATGTATATATTATATAGCAGTAAACGAAGTTATATACAGTAGTCAGTCTACGAAATTAGTGTGTCCGGTTGCCCTGGACAACCAATTTTTAGTTCAGGCAACCTAACATTTCTTTTGGGCAAACAAATTTCCACAAACATAATAGTGCTAGGTGGTAAAATGCCCTGTTAGGGAAACCACTCTCATATCCTAATTTTGTAAACTGTAATACTTTTAGTTGACTAGAAATGTGTTAAAACCATTAAATAATTACAATGAAATATGATACAAGGAATATATTAGGAGGTAGAATTATTTTATAACAACAGAAAAAAACCAGTAACTCATTGTGACAAACAGTAAAACATTCTGTATCAACCATTAAGGCTGTGGATCATTGAGCAAGTGCTTATTCGATCCTAACCACGATTCATGTGTAGCGATTCACGAATCGAACCAAGATTCACTTGTTAAAGGAGAATCATATAGGAATTTGTGTAATAACAAAAATAAGGGAATAATTACAGAAGCTTTTATTATATGGAAATCCATGTACTCGAAATATTTCTACTACTAGACGTTTTATGGGCACTTTCAGTGATAACATATTTGTTTTAATGTGTATCAAACAAAATTTTGACACAAGATGATTCAGTTTCTACATAAATTAAAGTTTTCATTAGTAGAATGTGACGAATATTCATACTTGATTTTCTGGGCTGGATCGCGAATATCCGAGTACTTGGATACTCCCAGCAGCCTTATCAACCATTAATAGGATTACCCTAAATGGCTGATATCATTAAGTAGTGGCTACTGTAAAGACAAAAACTTTGGGGGGGGGGGGCATGACGGTGGTGAATCTAAGATAACTGTTGCTGACAGAATAGATTGACTTAAAGACAGCAACTAAATCCTTATAACCATAATGGGAGTGTTGAATTTAAGCAATTAATAATACAGAATATGAAAGTAAAAAAAGGGAAAAAAATATTTAAAAAAGTAATTTTAATACTTGATATTTTCAAAAACAAAAGAGAATTACATGTGTAACTTGTTACACGATGAAATAAACTGACACGATGAAATAAACTGAGGCGGTCAGTATATGGTTTCAATTCCTTTCCTACATTATATGCTCATTTTTTTTCAATATATTTAAAACACAACCAATAAAACCATAATAAAAAGCCTACTTCATCATTATCATGATACTATATAGTACAAATCACGGTATGTACCAAGAAACAATAGAGATCAACTCGTCAAAGTACTCATGTTGAAAAAATCAAAAATAATATATGAGCCATTGAAATCAGTTAAACTTCAAGCCGATACTTTCATAGGTTAAAATTCAATAGTATCAAAATTCAAGCTAGTATTGTTACATGGTATTTGATCTCCAATTGTAGAAATGAGACATTTCAAGAGAATCCCATCTGCAGTTTCAAAGACATAAAATGTTGAACCTAAAACCTTAACCACTAAGCGTTACACCAACACACATCTGCAAAAGAGAGCCCAACTATTCCCTGAAAAGTTGAGCTTAAAATGGACTAGTATCGGTGATTATCCTAGCTATTTCTAGAGGATTGTCTACGTATACATACAGCATATCACTAAGAAGGATAGCTCTGTAAGTTTAGAGGGAAAATGGATGAACATGATTAGTCTCCCTTGTTATACAAATAAATTACAATGTCTATTATTATAAAGTCTATCATCAGCTGTCTAATACACCATTCACATGTTTTTCTATAGAATCAAGGTATGAGGCTTGTACAGGTTTATGAGATAATTCAGCTTTTGCTGCGTCTATACTAAACCATTGTCTTTTTCTACCTGAAAAACAAATTTTGGAATGTTTATATAAACAATAGTTTTGTTTATGCTAATTTATTTTAGCTTGATTGTGAAACAAGTTCTTACACTTTAGATTAATCACTTTTAAGTCCACTACCCCAGTACTCAGCTAGTAGGATAAAGTTTCTTGCTCAAGGAAACAACAGGGTAGGTTTTGGATGGGATTTGAACCAACGCAGAGCTGACTATCCAATGATCCCCAGTCCAATGTAGTAACCACTCAGCCACACCCACTCCAGCTAACAACCAATAGCTGTAAAGTCAGGAATGTACATCAGCATGAAACTGAGATGCATGAATCCAATTACTTACGAGTAACATATCAAAATGTCACAAATAGTGTCAATTGCTCAACACATGAGTCAGAACTCTAGCATTCTCGAAAAGACTTTTTTACCTGGTCTCTGATCTATGTAAACTGGTTGATTAACAGAGTTGATTAAATATCCGATTTTCTCATGTTTTCTCCAGCCAGTCAATCATATGTTTTATGTGATCACATAAACATATGACTAGTCTTGAAAATAATTAATACATACAGACACAAAATAAACCAGTCATAGCCATAATTAGGAATCCTATAGCCAAGAATTAGAGAAAATTTATTCGGACAACTTAATTTACTTATTTTGTATAATAGGGCTTGTTGAAAACTTTGCTCATTCATATAAAACATAATAAGTCAGGCTAGTGCTCAATGCAATGACTGAAAATAAATAGACAACTAAATGCAATATCAATCTAGAAAATCAAAGCTCAACATCATGGTTGCATTGTCGTCAAGAGTATGACCTGTTGCAACCACAAATTAAATTTGTATCACCAGATTCAAAGTCTAGGGCACTAACTACCAGCTGGACCATGATTACAGATGTAAAAACAAAATCTTATACCCATATTTGTTCTGTCCTCCCATTCTTCTACAAGATCGGTCACAACAAAAGCATATAAATTTGTTCGATGCATCTTTTCAACATTCTGAAAGTATGGAAATTAAAAAAAGTGATACAAAATATGATTAATAAGAATTGATGAATTGACTTATGTATTTCTGTTACTTCTGTCGCTTATCTTAAAAATCGGTTCTAAATCAGTTTACAGTCACTGATGGAAACATGTGCCTAGTAACTGCTAGGATGAGGATCATTGAGTAGGTTAACTGACTACTGTAATATATCCTAAACAATCTGTTGTTAAGGCATTAAGCACAGGAAATATATATATAACACTGGGAGAAATTTTATGGCAATGTCTTAGATAGGGGAACAAAAGTCCAAGGTAAACTGCATGATTTTAAGGAAATTTCAAGAGGAGAAGCATCTGTAAACAACCCCTGTTATAAGGAAAAAAGGTAGGGCTACTAATAAGACATTCAGTCCTATACATAATGTATTACCTCAAATACACCAATTTTTCTACCAAGCACACCAACAGCTCCAGCTTCTTCAAATGCTTCCCTAACAGCAGCTATAGAAGATTCTTCATCTGGTTCTATACCACCTCCAGGAACTATCCACTGATCTTTGTGTTTACTGCTACTCACCAATAAGATCTACAAGTTTGAAAATTTCATGAATGTGTATTGTAATTCATGATAGTTCATTACTGAAAACATGCCTGGCTAGCTGAAAGTGTAGTGGCCTGACTTGTTATTAATCAAGGGGTCATGAGTTTGATTCCTGGGCAGGAACCAACATAACTCTGCAAAATGTTTTCTATGGCTATTCTCCAACCTATCTCTGAATCAAGTAGGTTAGTTCTATGTTAAAAGATTGAATCCAGAGATCTAGGCCAATCTAGGAAATGAAAGTAAGACAACAAATTAAAATATAAGCCTGTCTATTGAAAGGTCACAACCCTATACACAATTTATCAAACAAAATAATTAAATTTCCTGATTCTTAGGGCAGCTACCCACTCTTGAATTTCCACTGCAGGTTTTGCAAGGGTAAATTATATTCAATGAAATCAGCAAATCAATATGTACACCTAATACTCGTTAGGGGTGTAACAATACGGTAGAAACCGTATTGCAATATATTGCAATATGCAGAACCCGTATTGCAATATATTGCAATACGTACCGTTTTTTCGCTTAGACCAGCAAAGCATTAATTAATGCATGTACCTCGTCCTAATTTGATCAGCATAGCACGCATATGGGTATTTTCAAATGATCTCTCATCCAAATGTTTGAATAACAAATGTAAAATAATCTATGTGTTAGAAAAATGAGTGGTTTGAAACAGCATCTTGAAGATATTTTTCTTTCAATTGACTTTAGAAATGTTTAACCTTTAAAAGCACAGTAAGAGTATTTCAAGTATTCAATTCATTTTAACATTTGTTTAAACATTTAACTATCAGATTCTGATACTGAACAAGCAGTTTGACACTTAACTACAAAAACCGGTTCAAGGATAAACGAACCGGTTAAAAACCGTTAGAACTCGTATTGCAATATTAACCGGTATATCGGTTAACCATTACACCCCTAATAATCGTCCTTTCGGTTTCCCTTTTTTCATTTGAAGTCTGAAAATGGACTAAGTGACTAGACAATTTGATGTCCAAGGGAAAAATTACATTCTGATATTAGTATCACTGAATGTCATATAACACTAAAAGACTGACAAGTCTGAAAGACGACTGTCATAAGAGCATGAGTCATAGCTCAGTATGACATTGATGCTGCACAGTGCAGTACTGCAGAGTCTCTGGCAAATTAACAATATTCGTCATTACGACGTTAGTGTCCGGGACATACCTCCTCCTCGGCTTTACTTCTGAAACACAAGCAGGCAGATCTTCGACGAAATCCGTCATCATCATATGTTCTTATCGAGTTAATCTTTTCTTTAACCATATCAATTTTGCATTATTGCATGTTTCACAAAGAAATTTTTAATCTTTATCACTAAACGATGTTTATATCGACAACCAAGCGTCCTCACGAGTGAGACTAAAGAGCGGGTAAAAACCAGATATGCGTCCGTACAGTGTTCAATTCATTGAACAGTATGTCTGAAGAAACTTACTATACGCTTAATTACAATTGATCAGGGATTTTATATAACAGGGATTTGTAATGATAAGTAAATGTTATAGATTTTTATCAAATTTCACTGTCGTCGCTATAATTTCGGTCCATACGGAAAACAAGTATACCAAGATTAAATAAAGATATTCACATGAAATGTTGTACCAGTACCATTCAAATTGAAAAAAATGTTAGACAAAATGTGTTTCTAGATGATTTTGAGGTAAATTACGCTCACAGACTGTTTCACAAAATAATGCATTTTCCCGCCGATCTGCCATTTTGAACCCCATTTTACATCACATAAAGTCATATTTTCGGTCATAGGCAACATTTTTTTTGGTCTAAAAGTTCAGAAATATTCACAAGTTGCATGGAAGACATGTACAAAAACATAAATCAATTTTTTAAACTCTGGAATAGTTTGTGCAGCCTGCTTCAGCCAGTTATAGACAGTGAAAATTAAAAAAAGCACTTCGTTACAAATCCCTGTAATATAGAATTGATGTAGCTTTAAATTCGGCAAGTTTCTTTTATTGTTACGACCACGCATTCTTCAGTACAAGTCCTTTTCTTTTTTGTACATTTAGTAAGCTCTCCCAAGGACACTAATGAATAAGATGTTATAGCATTCGTGCATTCTCATGAATTTCATATCAGAGACACAGATGATGTAGGCATACGTCTCTGTTCAAATATTCATAAATGTATGAGTATGACAATATGTGAATAAAATAGTCTAAATGTGATCCAATCATAAAAGGTATTGATTCTTGTCCATCAATCAGCCAAGATCGGGAAACATCGGACATCTTCAGAGCGAGAAAAAACGAAAAATAGACTACAGTGAAAAGAGTACCTAAAAACAGACCACTAAGACAAAGTTTTCAAATGTAAAATAGTATAACAATTTTGACAATGTAACTAGTGTGTACACGCTTCTTGAAAAAGTTCTGTTCCGTTCTGTAAACATTGAGTCTAGTTCAAGATTTTCATAGTACCATATTTACTATAAAAAATGTAGCTCCATGGCAGAGTGTCGGTCTTCAATAGAATAGTTCAAATATTCAAATCTCATAAAGTTAATAAAGAAATGACTGCCTGATTTTGGTACTATGAGACTCAAATAAACTTTCGTAATTTCTGTTGGCAGTTTTATTATTGAAGTTTCTATGATGAATTCTCTTACAGAGTAATACATGTGACATAATTATTTCAATAGTAGAATCTTCTTTTTCATTGTAGTACACTTGTTTGTATTGTTGAGAATAAAACTTCCTACTTTGTTGATGTTCTAGCGGCAGTCCAGTGGTGAATCATTGATATTAAAGGCAGTACATACTAAATTTGTTATTTTTTAAAGAAAGTCTGATTAAAACTATGTACAAGTCTTTCATTAATCATGCTATTATTATTAAACAATATACTTACATGCACTTAGTATTATACAAAATGATATACTTAATATACTCAGCATTTGCTTTTATTGTTATTTCGGTATCTTAATTTTGTTCTGATTTTATCTGATGTCATTATTACAAAACTATGAAATAAAATGAAATAAAAAATACGGCCTGCACTAGATTTGAACCAATGCAAAATAAATTTATTCCTTGTAAATTCGTCACAGTCGACTCTACCACCTGAGCTATTTCTGTATTCATTACAGAGTTGTTTCTGTTATTTATAATGATAACGACTTATTCGTTGTTGCTGTAATATATAATGATAACGAAGGTTATAATTCGTTTTTGCTGTTATATATAATGATGACGACGGTTTTGATTTATTGTTGCTGTTATAAATAATGATAAAAACGATTTTAATTCGTTGTTGTAATATATTAAGATGATGACGGTTTGTTTCGTTGTTGCTGTTATATATAATGATGACGACGGTTTTGTTTCGTTGTAAAACGTAAAGTACCGACAGTTTGTGGTCTATTGCCCAAGCCCACGAAATTTTCCCAGGGTAGCCACTATAACCACGAGATAGCCCTAGGTCAGACCTCTTGCGTGGTAAACGCCAGTACCCGGCCAAATCGCTTTAACTCGAAAAATAGCAACTTGTGGCCACTTTTGCTAGCAAAAAAAATTTGCTAACTTCAGCGACGTAATGATATACCAAACAGAAAGAATAATTAATATTCTAAAAGATGCGCTATGGACAAATTTGATTAAGTGAATCATTTTTTGAATAAAATGAAATGATTTCGTCTTATTGAAGATTTTTTCCTATTTTTGTTCTTTGTCTATATAGTAAGCCATACTCATGTACTTCAATCGCATAACAGACTAAAATGCCATTAATGTATTTTTATAAAAAAATATTCATTTTATTTGGAATGAAAATAGCTATGATCTACAAAATGTACTATGGACAAATTTGATATTATTATTACTTTTCCCAAAAACGCTTAAAACTAGACCGGTCCTTCATAATTCTATAGTAAAAAGTGTATTATGGTTTAAGCGATAGATGGTCAAGAAAGTTCGGTATGATGAAAAGTGTTGAAACTGAATGTATTTTTGCATCATCTGTGTAATAACCTACCACTTTGTACACAATACATTTACCACAATTTTATTTTTTAGAAAAATATTAGACATACTCACGGAGTTATGCAAAATAAACCTTCACACATCGAAACCATTACACTACAATAGAAACCATTTCTCTTACCTGGAGGTTATCAAGATTTTCGAAGGTTAGAATCTTGATAACCTCTGGGCACGAGAATGCCTAGAAACTTGATACATAGGACATAATTTTATTGCAAAAAAGACATTTGTTAGGGGTGTAACGGTTAACCGATATACCGGTAAATATTGCAATACGAGTTCTAACGGTTTTTAACCGGTTCGTTTTTCCTTGAACCGGTTTTTGTAGTTAAGTGTCAAACTGCTTGTTCAGTATCAGAATGTGTTAGTTAAATGTTTAAACAAATGTTAAAATGAATTGAATACTTGAAATACTCTTACTGTGCTTTTAAAGGTTAAACATTTCTAAAGTCAATTGAAAGAAAAATATCTTCAAGATGCTGTTTCAAACCACTCATTTTTCTAACACATAGACCATTTTACATTTGTTATTCAAACATTTGGATGAGAGATCATTTGAAAATGCGTGCTATGCTGATCAAATTAGGACGAGGTACATGCATTAATTAATGCTTTGCTTGTCTAAGCGAAAAAAACGGTACGTATTGCAATATATTGCAATACGGGTTCTGCATATTGCAATATATTGCAATACGGTTTCTACCGTATTGTTACACCCCTAACATTTGTCCATAGGCAGTACAAACATGTAATATACATATAAATACATGTAGTTAACTTAAATGTCGTGATAAAATTCAGGTGCCATGTCTGATTGTAGGCCTATCATTCTCGTTCCCAGAGGCTATCAAGATTCTCGATACTAGATTGATTTCCGTGGGCTTACAAGTACTAGTCTTTTCGTACCAAGAGGTTATCAAGAGAGTTTAGATTCTTGTTAGATCGATAATCTTGATAACCACATAGCACGAAAATGGCTATACAACATCTTCAGTGTTCCTATTATTGGCTGCAAATGTAGTTGACCATTCTCGTTAACCCGAGGTGTCAAGAACCTTTAAATCTTACGAGAATGCGAGATCAGAAAACTTGCCATCATAATATTCTGTTAATTTTCTAAGCGTGATAATTAAATCAATCCAGAAAATAAGTACCACAGTCAGTCACGTTAAGACAATAAATACAGGGCGAACCAAGGACCCTATATTACATAATATAGGGTCCTTCGGCGAACTAAAAGCCAAAGGTGGATACTTTAAGATTGAAGGGGACAATACGAAAAACTACTTTGATGGTACCGTAAACTGACGATCGACTGTGTCCGAGATGTTCCGAATGGGGCACAAACATGCATTTACTTTCATATCATCTTTTTTATAAAGTAAATATTATTATCGTCCCTTGTAGATTCCATATTAATTTTACATATCTCATTATTTGACAATCAGGTATTAAGAAGCGGAATAGCGTAGCAAAAAATAGTTGACCTTAAATTTAACTGATTTATTTTGTTTACCCGTCAACAAGTATATGTTTTCGACAACTTGTCCTATTTTGATCAAACGTTACTCAGTTCGAATTAAGCATTGTGCTCACAGACTATATTTTTTCAAAGTTCATATATATAGAGCGGGAATCAATTGATTTAAAAATCAATTGGGGTTAATAATCGGTCATAACCTTTGACTCGTTTCTAATAATATATAATTACTCACCCTACCACAAACAATATTTCTTGTAACTTTATATATACTTGTATTTACCTATGTTTGTGACAAAGAAGAAATGTTTAAGTTATGTTTATTATAAATATAAAATCCTTCAAAAAATGACATTATTAAATTGTTTTTTATAAATAGTATGGTGTCAACAGATACATGTACATATATGCTTGTTAGTCGTTCGATTGACCAATGACCCTAACCCTATGGAGAGAGTCATTGAGTCGACGAAGTTACCAAAACATAATCTCATGCGGACTGCATTACATAAACTCTTTACAAAAAAAAACTATGTTATACACCAAGGCGACAAGCATGGCCCCGATCCTACTAAGGCGCCATATATTGTATGATTATATGGTTGATATATAGGGTGAACTGGACTGTACCGAATCCAACGAACTTTATAAACAAGTTCAAACGCTTCAACTATTCTTATTGCAGTTATAACAGCTCCATCAAATAACACAAAAATGCTTGTCACGAATAATACCATGAAAACGCATGGTTTTAACTTGCATGGGATCATTACGATACGATACGATACGATGCATCATAGAAATCTCGAATAAGGTATAAAACTCTGTGCAGTACAGACGACAGGTGCCCGCTGTCCAGATGTAATTTAAAGAGCATTTTTGTCAAGTCAGGCTGTATATATAAACTATGGAAAAAAAACTAAGAAACCAAAGTACAAGTAATTGAAGTGATGTAAAATTCCATCTTGTTTGTGTTAGTCTTAAAGTGATTGTATTCACATGTAAATGTACTAATTTATACATGGTATTGTTTTATATGTTGATTCTTGTTTGTTGCTATAATTAAAATTGTACATTGTAATTATTTCATGCAAAATGATGCAATAAATTGTGTTGTATTGGATAAAGTATAAAACAGGGCACCTTTTAACAAATATTCTTATCGTGTGTTAATTAGAAAAATTTCGCAGTTCAAAAACAGATAGATAATAATCTAAGTATGATGTGATATTCAAATAATATACAATGTTCTACATGATTCAATAACATTTGGAATTGATTGACCAAAGAAATTACCATATTTTAAATGTTTCTCGCTTTTAACTTACGAAGATTTTTATCAAAAGATTATTTTGTGAAAAGCGCCAAACAGAACTTCAATATACCTTACAGAGCCGTATGGCAATGTACATGTAGCTTAGAGCTATAGAGATTAGAGCTTAGACCACGTTTTAACTTGATATAGCCATTAGTACTATAAATTGACTTGCTTAATTATATTTGTATATACATCCAAATTGTAGCCTACAACAACAATTACCAAGGAAAAAACAACATTTATTCAAACCACACTGGCTAGATTACAACATTATTTTAATCTTATTGTTTGAAATGTTTATTTCAAGTACAGACCAACATTTTGATTTAATTTATAGGCAATGTTGTTTTTACAATGATCACTGACTTTCTATTTTAAATATTTTTTCAAAACTTTCCCGAAAGCTATGTTGTATATTGAAACTTATGCATTATTATAAATATGAAGCCGATATGTTTTGGAAACCAATAGTCAGTGAGCGACACAATATTGGAATAGGTCAATAACATTGAAAATTGGGATTAGATTACGTTCGTGGATTGCAGAACATAACGTGTCTATGCTGAAATATTTTTGCTGTCGCTAAAAGTTTCCCACAAGATCATAAGTCTGACGGAATGATATTTGTGTTTCTATTCTACATAACGCGAGTTTAGCGCAAAACGGACGTAACTGACTCTTTTCTTATATTGAGTTACGACCGTTTTCCGCTAAACCCGCGAAATATGTAGATTACAGTAGATGCATAGCCAGATTTTTATCATTCATTTATATTTATTATAAATATATAATATAAATAATATATTATATAATATACATGTATTTTGAATATATTAACATTGTTTCGTAACATCTGAATAGATAGAAATGGCATTTACAAGTAGGCAATGCATTATACTCCTTTACCTCATAAATACGGCCTCCACTCCCTTCTAAACTGCCACCTCAGACTTTAACATACTAATTTAGGCAGTATTTGGTAAATTTTTAATCGAAGAAAGATGATTAAAATTGACCCTTTGGCGCATCTAACACAACAAAATATACATTAAAAGGTCACTGACAAAGACGTACCACATCCTTTGTTTCTTGTGATTTCAAAGGGATGCAGCGCCCCATGTTGCTAGAAAAAATGGAAAGCTGTGTGTAAGCATATGACGTAAAATGGTGAAGTGATAACATATTTTAAGGCACTGAAAAGTAACTGCAACCTGACGCACCACTTTGCAAAAGACAGCAGTCTAAATTTTTAATTTGAAATTTAAAAGAACTCCGATATATTTTGAAACACATTGTATAAGATTGTAACGATTTATGGTCTGAAGACTTCATTTGAAATTCTATTTGCTACCAAATAAACTAGTATATCAGTATTGCCCGGGTTTGTTTATTGTTTAATTGTTGTCTTGTATCAAAGTTCAACCAGGGGTCAATGTCAGTACCAGCTGGATTCTTATTTTGTTTATTTTGAAAATTACAGGACATTCACAAAACATGAAAAAATAATTATTCGATTATAATTTGTAGTTTGAGTTTTTTTTCAATTTTAATGTTTTTATATTTAAATTGAAAGGATATTCTCAAGTATACGGTCAAAGGTCAATGTATGCGCAAGAATGATCCAGATTTGGACATGTTATTTAAAAAAAAACAATTGTAAATGAGTGAGTAAGTCTCTGTATTTGTTTGACTTTCTTATTAAGTGGATAGGTTATCAAATACTATATGCGACTATTGTTTCGAAAATATATTTACAAATCTGTCGATATTGTAGACTTTGTCATCGATTAGACTTACATAATGTTTACATAGCGTCTTAATGACAATGATTTTCACTATCGTCTGCTAAATCACAATGCTCAAATTGTGAGATATCCAATATTGTACGAGTTCAGACATCTTCATAAAGTTGACATTTAAATGATTGCTGTGTTGGGTGAAAAGGTAAAAAAACTTTCGTCAAGGACTTCGGATAAATAGCCAAAAGGTTAAATTCGTTAAAAAGGGACAGGACCGTATAAAAGTGCGCGCATTCACCTCTGGATCGATAGATGCTTGCTAGAATTCTCCTGAAAAAGATGTAAATATATTGGATTCGTTTGAAGAATTTTGAGTTTCAAAGGCACACGTTTGAAATAAATAAATTTGTTGTTCGCAATAAAAAAGAATAAAGGACAAAATGTCTGAAGAATTATTAATATCTTTAGCTATTGACAAAAGTGGAGCGAATCCAGCGTCAGTTAACTCGCTTGATACAAAGAATGACTTTACAAATGTAACTCCAAGAGTGAAATATAACGAAGAATTAAATGGATATCAGTTTCTCTTATTTAAAGATAGTTTTATCTGTAGAGAAGAGTTACCTCAAGGTTCTAAAACATTTCAACAAGTTTTGGATGAGATAACACAGGAGTTTGAATCTACCAAAGTGACGGACAAAGAATTACCTCCAGTGACTATTGACAAAAGACGGAAATCAGTCGCAGAATTCAGAAAGTCGTCTGATGCAGCTTTTTTGAAGAGGAGACGTGTGAGCTGGGGAAAACATAATTATGAAAGACAAGGTAATCAATTCCGACGACAGTCGACGTACATAGGATTCAGTCGTCCCCGTATCTGTTCCGACGGTGTTATAGGAGATCGAAAGAAAATGAACATAAACTTTTGAGCGTTGATATAAGAAATGATGAATGGCTTACTCAATTAGGAAAAAAATAATTACGGTGATGGAAACTGTTGAAGTGAACTTTAAACCTAAAGACGAGAGTTCAATATATTTAGATTGTGAACTTAAACTAGCTAATTGGATACTTATAATCTTAAACACTGTTGTATATATGACAAGATTGTCGTCTTTTTTGTCTTATAACAATTCATGAGAAATGGTATTATGTGTAGATAGCTGTTCAACATGATTTTATTATCAAACTGAAGCAATCCGGTGAATATTAAATTATTGTGATGTTCTTACTTCAGTTTATGATACAAATGTATATGTACATAAAATATCATATAAAATAAAAAATTATTATCTGGAAATCTTGGGTGCCGTTTTATCAACGCTTTCTTAACTTAAGGAGTTGCTTATTTTCGACTTAAGCGTGACGTACGCCAAAATTGCATTTTATCAGTTTTCTTAACTTAAGTAAGTAGGGCATATACATACCAAATATTTACGGAAAAGTTAATGAAACGGTACCCTGGTGTGTTTCGTGTTGAACATACAGGCATCCTCATGTATTTTAAAACTTATGAATACAGAATGACTATTAAAGTGACATAACGTAGTCAAATTGTACAAATTGTTAAGGTTCGGGCAGAATTATCATTATTATGTAGAATGCAAGAACTCAATAGATATAATACCAGAATGATAAATGTTAAGGGAGTTTTTCATTATAGTAATATATAGAACTAGTTTCTATTGTTTTTTTCTTCTTTTAATCCATTGATATCTGCTGTTTATATTGCTTATTTATACATGAAATTGTAATTGTTATGTTAGATGACTTTCTAATTGGTAAGCCTCGTGCTTTAGGAGTGGTCGTCTATAAATAAATATATTATAAATAAATATATTATAAATAGTATAGAAAATAAATAAATGACTGATATGTATGTACGTGTATACGAGCATTCATTATTCACTAGCGTTATTACTAAACATTGATGGAATGGTGTGTTGCATTGTTGTCCCGACGATTCAAACATCTACAGATCTGTATCATTGTCATGCATTGACTTTTAGCGCTTAATCTATTTGATACTTTGTAAAGTGTTCAAATTCATTTTAGATAAAATGCGAGTCTTAATAGTTAGAAGTATTTGTAGTGTCTAACGAGTAATTTGTAACTTGTAATTTGTAACGACTCAAACATAATGTAATTACTAACATTTATTTTGTTTCATCATGATCGGAATACATGAAAATGTACTCTTATACTATTTTATTCAAGTTCGATTGTGAAACAAGTTCTTTCAACTTAGTTTAATCATTTTCGAGTCCGCTTCCTGGTTTCTTGCGCATGGAAACAACGGGGTAGGTGTTGGATGGGATTCGAACCAACGCGGAGCTGACTATCATTAATGATTACCAGTCCAACGTCGTTACCGCTCGGCCACGCAGGCTCCTTGTATTAATATCTGTATAAGTTAATCAATTAGGGTTTATACAAATTTTGTTATAATCGAACTTTGCAGATAGTGTAATTTAGTAATTTTATATCTATTAACTTAATGCTTTTTAGTACAAGTTACCATTGTAAGTATGCGAAACATATTTGAAACAGTTTGAATCATAATCTTTTTGCCACATTAAATTTATGTCACTACGGTAAACATATCATACTGTTAAATAACTCCATATATTTTGTAAAATGGACCTTTTTTACCAAGTTATTTAAGCCCGATTGTGAAATCTATGTTTTTATTTTAACAGTACATGTATATTTTGACGTTAATATATTGTTTTATATTATATTTTACATTGTTTGTAATATGCCTAGATATTATTATAAACTTTATAATAAACCAATTTGTTTTGTTTTGTTTCAGTAGAAATGATCTCAATGTTCTTCTAATAACATTCTCAGTATCATCACAACACTACTGGATAAACGGCCCCTCCAAACGATAAAAGTCGTCCAAACAAAAATCTGCTCTTATCAGGCGACTGGGCGGTGGAAATTATCTCAACAAAACGGCCTAATATTAAGTATATGGCTTATACGGAAAAACGTCACCGTTTTATACTGTATGGAGACATACCAACATGACATTTAAACTTCCAAGGTTTTCTAAAAAATAGTCTACGTGTATTAATTCACTATATTGATAATAATAGATGATAGCTATCCCTATAAAACCCTTTTGTCCATATTACATAATTATATGGGTCTTCATGTCCGCATGGGTCTCGATCTCTAAATTTAGGCTATTTTCATCGTTGGCTATGCTCTTATTTTGGGTCATTTTTATAGTGGACCATGTTCGTTTGGATCATTTCCGTAAGTTTCATTAATTAGTGTCCTTTCAATATTGAATCACTAATGCTACAGTCCCATAAACGAAAAAATAGCCATGAGGGATCCGTACCGTCGCCGTGCGATCAAGCTCCGCAAAGAATCGTACGAACTCTTGCGTACCCGTACGGACTGTTACATTTTACCAGGGTCCGTGAGATGAGTTGTGGATACACTTATCAGTTTCAAAGTCAAATCGTGAACAAAACCGTGGCCGAGTATGGATTGAACTTGCATATCTTCCTGCTACGGCTCCGTACGGGTGTGTTCTTTTGTGTCATGTGCGTACCGTCACCTGAATACGCAAGGCTATTCACGGCCAACGGCTGTCTGCACGTACGGGTCCTCAACAAGCCACGATTTTATGGGACTGAGGCATAATATTATCATTATCTTACGAGAAAAGAGCTTGAGATGAGGTTGATAGACTAATTATACATTACTTTATTTATTTGATAAATGTAGCTACAGAGTTTGGTGGAAGATTATGGTATACATAATGCTGAGCATCAATATTAATAGAGAAAGTAGCTTGTTGACTTCCATTTGGATTGGCCACGACAACCACTGTAGTGCCATCAGTGTTGGCAAATGCCACGGCATGAAGATCATTCCAACCAAAATGATTAGTCTCCAGTCGCACTGCTCCTGGCTTTACAAACCGACTGAGATGACCAAGAGCGTAGTATTCGACATTTTTAGTAAATGAATGACTCCCAGATGGAAGTGTTACAATACCACGACAATCACCACAACCTCCAAGACCAGATACCTGCAATAAAATAATCATCATTTGTAACACAGCTTTTCTTTGAAATCAAATAGTGATCGACATTAATTTTTTAAGTAGGTTGTCTTGATGGACAACAAGCAACATGTTTTACTTGCCCGAACCAAATGTTTCTTGCAGTAACATATTGCCCGAACTCCATATATAGGTCATCACAGGCCTCCTAGCAGACCAAAACAAAAATAAAGGTTTTTATAAAGGCTCCAATGTATGAAAATAAAGGCCTTTTAGTGTAAAAAATAAAGAGTAAATAAAGGCTATTTTCGTCGAAGTTCTCATTTCTTTATTAAACCCACAGTCATACCATAGTCATTTTTTGATGTTATATACTGTTTGAATTATGCAATATAATACATACCTTATTTAATGTGTATACCTATTTTCTCTGCATATTTATATCATACATAGCTCCTGTTTTACAGTGTAGGAAAAATGCTGAACAAAATCCATTACTTGCTTTAAGCTAGCACAGCAACCAGTCAGAGCAAATATAAAGGTTTTGAGTGAGAATTACAGGCTATTTTGGCGTTTTAAAGGTTTTCTGGGGAAATGTAAAGGTTTTAAAGATTTGCTCTGAAATTAAAGGTTTTTAAAGGTTTAAAAGGTTTCACTAGGAGGCCTGTCATCAGGTGCGATCGGGCGACCTTTAATAAAGAGTCCTGTCAAATGCAAATTATTTGTTATGGATGGGAAAATGATCAGAGTTTGTATTCCCTTTCATTCGCCAATAGCTAATGAGTTGGAGATACGAAAGAGTCCTTGCACCATAGGTGCCAAAAATACCATTACTTTATGTGTGAATTAAGGTTAAATGTAATTAAAAATAACTTGAAAAATGGGAGAATTTTCTGAAGAAAACACACGGATTTTTTAAGAACAAATAATTAAAATTAAAAGTTTTCCGAAGTGCATACGCTGACTGCCCAAATTCAGGGATGAAAATAGTTAAAGGTTTTAACCAGTAACAGCTGATGCATTATCATGAACTTAAAACAATGGTTAAATCTTGTAGTAGTCAAAACTGTGGATACTAAGGGGTATTACTCGGTATACACTATATACTGAAGGCACTACAACTTACATATACTGTGTTATCTCCCTTTAACCTATAAAGTTAAAAGCAAGTTGAGGCAAGGTTTTTGAAGTCTACTTTTAGTATCACTATCACTATTCATTTGACATAAACTTCTCCGATCATCGAGTCACATGCCAATTGTTAACATACGGCGCAAATTGCAGCCACATCATACAGTGCATGATACCCATTGACACCTGGGTGGAGTGAAGCAATCGCATGTGGATTTCTTACTCAAGGAAAGTAGCAGTGCCCCTAGTGGGATTCGAACCTAGGACCTCTCGATCCCTAAGCGCGCGTTCTACCACTGGACTACTGCTCATACAATATAGATATATATGGAGTGCAGGTTTATAATCATTGACGATTGAACATTAGTAAGTGAAATATAGCATTATTTACCCTAGGTCCATGGTTTTGATCCAGAGCAATATTAAAGAAGAAAACAGCTTTAGCCCAGTTTTTTGTCTGTCCAATCGTAATTATTCTGTTATCCCAAGTCAATCCACTGGCAAAATTTGTGTCCCAATCACCTCCAGTAATTTCGGTGAAATAGCTTCCTAAAAAGTTAATAAACATAAGTTATTGGGAATATTATATTACGATATTAACTTCGAACATAAAAAGCAAGCTAGCTAGCATTGATTTACAAGTACAGTTCAACTTGTGCTAAAGGCTATCTCCGATTAGCAGTCACCTGCAGACATCGGCCATTTTCTTTTTTCCCCGATCGAAAAAGCTTTTTTTAAAAATTGGCCGGGAATAACGGCCACCGGCCGACTGCAGCCAGCGGTCTGTCAAAGACCATCCCCGCGACCAGTTAAGATCCATGAACAACGGCCAGAGGATTGTTTGATGACGTCAGCTTGTAATTATGGGCCGTAAATTTTATTGTTTTGGTAGACAGTTCAATGGTTGTCTCTGAAAAGATGCTGAAACACAAGTGGTTGTAATGTTGATGAACATTAGGCATTTCACTTAACTAAGTATCTTAAACATCTTTTAAGATAAATCTATAAGTTGAGTTCAAAGAAATATATTCTGTGAGTATAAAGCACAATACATGTAATACTGAAAACAAAAATAAGCTTACTTTTATTAGTGTTGGGGCGATATTCTCGATGCATCGATATATCGTGATATTATCATGGCGATAGTGTATCGTGATAGTACATGTACCACAAACTATCGATACATGACGAAAGTAAATTGTTATCATGCTCAAATAAAGACTGAATACACTTTTTGTGGTACATGTCAACATCACGATCTTATAATGGCACCGTTATATCTCTAGAAAGGTGTTCTTATTAAGGGAACATTCACCCTCAATTTTGACATAATTGAACAGTTAATACTAGCACAATATTACTACAATTTTGGAAAGTTATTTGCTTGCTTTTGACTCCTTCCAGCCATTTGACATATAGCATATAAACAATCGCGATACATATCGTGATACAATGCTACTATCGTGATACGTATCGTGATCTACAAACTAGCTGGCAATACCCAGCTCTAACTGTTATGTTCCTCGTTGCATTTAGTGGACGACATTCAGTAAAATAAGACTGTTTCACCAAACTATAATAGTCTACTGAAATTGGGATTTTGCAATACTTAGTTGTTAGTCACTTAGCATGCTTAGTGTCACACTTAACGCCGTAATGGGCACAATTCATGCAGTTCTGACATTTTTAATTGCCATCTTGAAAATTGCACCGTGTCAGCAATCTTATTTTAGGAATGACGTATCTTTTAATTTAATGCATCAGACGATATAACAATGTAACATTTTTTCAAAAATTTTCTTTTAAGCGGTAGGATATTTGAACAATGTTCATTGTTCATTGATATTTTAAAGGAAAAATGCGTATAATGGTGTCAGGCCATAATGACAACATGCTGCCTGACAAATGTGTTTTACCGCTATAGTATTATCATGGCATAACTAATATTTCATCAATTTAGCTTTTTTCATTTTAAAATTTTCTGTAAGATTTTTTATTTTATAATTACATAAGCGACATACCAACATCCGGGTGACTATTATGGAAGGTTCCCGGCTCATCATGTCTCCCGCCATATCCATGCCACGCTACACCATCTATATACTGCTTCACATTACCTAGGAATGTATATTAACAACAATCTTTTGATACGCATTTCGTGAAAAACGAGATTTTTACCCTCCGAGAGAACCGTTAACGTATTAATACATGTATCAATCCATTTATTCTGTAGCCTGTTCAATTACCCTAAACGTTCCAAAACGTTCCGTAACGATACATTCGGAACTCCTCGGCCATTCGCTGCGAATAATCTCATCTAATAATTCAATAAACAAATATACGATCGTTAAGGCAATGAGTGATGTTTCAAAATTAACGGACTAAAAACGAAACATCACTCATTGCCAAAACGATCGTATATTTGTTTACTTCAACTTCAAATAGCGTCTAAATATGTCCGAGATTATTCGCAGCGAATGGCCGATGAGTTCCGAATGTATCGTTACGGAACGTTTTGGAACGTTTAGGGTTATTGAACATGCTACTGTTTTAAAGGACATGTTGTTTTCCATTATTGTATAATATTACACCGCTCTCGGTCTCATTGCAGCTGTGGCACGAGTGTCATTAATAAGACATTGCCAGAAATCTTTATTTTCTCTCCTCCATCATATTGTTACGAAACAGTTTGACAATTGGTTCGGGTAGTAGCAAGGCACATACATTATACTTGTATATGCAAAATATATTGATAGAGAAATAGCAAAAAAGAAAACGTTATGTTAGAGGTAGAAAAATATAGAGACTATTCAGACTGGTTTAAGAGCTCAGATTTGGACCGATACGACAAGCGTAGTGCTTAATTGGAATTCACCCAACCGACATAGTTTCAATGTCATTGCATCCTTGTTCACCATAGAATAATGTGGACTGGTTAGAAAAAAAGTTTGGCGAGCTTGACGTGTACCAAGTAAAAGTGTGGAATTCTTATGCCCGACTTGTCCGACTCGTACATTTATGTCTGCCGACAAGTAAATATTATCAGGCCACTTGTCCGTGGAATAGTAACACTTTTTAGCTGGAAATACACTTTAATAGCTTCACTTAAATTTGATAATGTATATGTTTCATTCATATTCAGCATCGAACTAATTCATTCAATTATTTATAATTACTTATAATATGCATTTTATATCATAGTTCACTATATTTCTTTTTGAGTATGGAACCTCTAGGCAAGTGCATTTTGATCCTGGACTGGGTGATTTTTTAAATTCAATTGACCGTGGACAAGTGGAAAATAATTGGAATTCCAAACCGGATGCCAAGTAAGGAGCGTCCGAAGCAAAGACTATTATTGTTGTTATCAGTTTAGTACGGTCTTACTGATGATTGTTGTAGAGAGGTTTCGCTGTTCATACATGCATTACTTAAAGTCTCTGACAAGAATCTTAACTGCAAGACACAACGGCTTTGTGTTGACTTTCGTTCGGGATTGAGCCGGTCGCCTTTGGTAAAATGTATAATTTGTCTGTTTGTTTGTGTTTTGTTGGGTTTAACGCCGTTTCAACACATTGTATAGGTCATATAACGACAGACAGTCAACCTACTCACTCTTCCTAGAAAGACTAAATCTTTGGATTTAACCATGGCAACTACTAAGCGCATACTTTCGCCAGTGACTGAAAACTGCCCTACGTAATTAAAAATCATTGGTAGGGGGGGGGGAGAATGGCCGTAGAAATAATTTCATGACCAAGCACACGAAAGTATGCCCCGCCCAGGAATCGAACCCACGACCCCTCGATCAGTAGACTTGCCTATTGTATAATGATATGATGTTTACCTACCATCGTTGACGACAGATTCCGGATACCATGGATCAGACCAGTTATGATCAAAGACAAGAATTTTAGTGTTTATATTTCTCTGTCGGAGTAACGGACCAAGATAATCTTTTATGAAGGATTTCTGTACATCGGCACTCATCTTCATTGTTGGATAGTCATTCCGAGATAATAATGGCTCGTTCTGACACGAGATGGTCGTGATATGAATCCCTTCACTCCCGTATGCCTCGATGAACTTGGCAAAGTACAAAGCATAGGCTTGCAAGTAGCGAGCGTCGTTGATAAATTCACCGCCATTTAATCCATGGGAGGTCTTCATCCAACCAGGTGCTGTCCAGGGAGTGGCTAATATTTTCAAATTTGGATTAACCGACAACGCTTCTTTAATGACTGGGATAAAGAATGCTTTATCAGCTTGGATACTAAAATGGTTCATATTAAAGTCCGTTTGTCCGGAACCCATATCATCGTATGTATAAGTTGGTACAGCATTAAAGTCCGACCCACCCATTGCTATACGTAGATACGTTATACCTGAAAATTAGGAAACCATTGATACACTTGATTTAGACAAGTCATGTCACAAAGTACACCTCGACTATTCATTGAATAGGTAATCTCGGATGGATTCGTGGGGGTCCACCAAGCATATTGGGTTTTTATCGCATACGCGAGACGAAGCAGAGACGAAGCACAGTGACTATATATTGTTAAAATCATTGAATTGTGCATTTCATATTTATGGAAAAAAACGAGATATTTATCACTGCCTAAACGATCGTGGATTTGTATACTTCAACACCGGTTAAAGTATTTTGTTTGCGCATGTGACGCAAAGGGAATACCAAAATGGCGTCTAAATATGTCCGAGGTTAATCCAAGTGAATGGCCGAGGAGTTCCGAATAGACTTGTATGTGCTTTGCTAATAGCTCGGCATTTTATACATAGACGATGGATGTAAACTAATCTCACTGCACAATGTGTATGACCCGGACATCCAAGTTTGAAGCTAGCAATATACCATTTGATGTAAGTAAGTCAATAATGTCGACTTTCCTCCGTAAACGGGAGGGGTATTTTAAGTTAAAGTTTCTTTTATATAACGTTAAGTGGTAGAGAACAGCCATTATGAAATAAACATTTCGCTGGCTAAGCGGAAAACTGTCGTAACTCAAAAAAGTGAGTTACAACCGTTTTTGCGCTAAGCCCGCGATTTGAATATTTAATCACTGAAAGAAAGTTTCGATACTTTCATTTACGAAAAATCTCTGTTTATTACTTAAAACTGGTTTACTAGAAATACGACTGAAACAAAACTTGACACTTTGGTGCCTCAATGTCCAATGTCAATTTTCTAGAAATCTTGGCGACGTTGCCGTTTTTGTCATGGCGTCATGGACGTCATAATCATTCGCGTCCTTAAGGTACCGACGACGTACCACATAAAATACAATTTTAAAAATTACCTTACTTTTCACATACCTAGTTCATTTTCTCCTTGTCCAAACAAATCCCTAATCACCTGACTTCTAATAGGACTGTTATAAACTGCATAAGCAGCAGAGTTAGTTAATGCTCCACCAAAACCTTCAATCGTTTGTCTTGTCTTACGTCTGTCTACCCACACGTTGTAACCGCTTTCCTGATTGGTTGGTCTCAGTGCTGCCTCACGTGATAATTTCTTTGACTGGTCCCCGGTTGTTAGGTATACTTGATATTCATCGTTGTTACTGAGAAGGTAACCAGTCACGGCTTGTATTGTGAAACAAACCGCGAGCAATGCCAGCACTGATATATATGGAAAATAGATTTTGTGTTATTACCATTAAATAAGCTAATTGATTATTACTGATAAAACATGTATATACATTTGAGTTATGCTTTTCAGTATTGTAGGAAATAAATAAACACAACGACCCGCTTTTTGTCCAAAACGACGTCTATTTGGTGCAAAACAACATGCCCTTTGAGGACAACGAACAAAAAAATAAACCTGTTAGGCAGTATAGGCGTTCCATGATATTCGGCGCTATGGAGGGTTCATTTTGTTTGAAGTACTCTTATAAATACATGTAGTCATATTCGCTGTTAAGTCTTGCCACCAAGAGCGTACCACCGCGAATCAAATTGTATATGTATATATAGTTAGCAACTACATTCCGTGCGACGCAACTCTTTATCACAAATAACCAATGGTACCTTATCTTTAACCCAATTCTATCTACCGTAAGAGAATTTCAATCGACATTCTGGTAATGATAGAGCACATTGTATTGGATAAAAAATATAGGTCAAAAGTCGGCTTAGACAGCTGCACCGAACAAAGAATAGCTTAGACAGCTGCGCCGTCTAAAAATGTCTAAGTGCGGCTTAAAGCACCGTGCATTACATTACGTTACTACTATTACATTGCAATAAAAATCGTGGTATTTTAGATTTCGCTTGTAGTTTAAGATTATCTGTAATGTACACCCAAGTGATATTCATTTAAAAGTCTCCACAGGATAAGCGAAAATGACATTCTATAACCTATACGTTTATCTGTTATAATATAGATCTTCCTCAACCTGAGAATTTAAGGGATTTGTAATTTAGTATACACAATTTCTCAAAGCGATAGTCCAGATATATAAATTTCATTAGGAGAAATCTACTAGCGTCAAATGAACGGTCAATATTCTATTAGTATTATCTATTATCTATACTATTAAATTTGCGAGTTTCCTGTTTTGTGGAAGAAACTGCGCAGCTTTGAATAAATCTTTTGTTTGTCGCTGGAGCACCTATATACCGGCATATCAAGTTGACAATTCTTTTTTGACAAAGCCTCTTGATATTTGCAAAAACTGCCAAAAATCAACAAAAATAGTGGGGGTTTTTGTGTCTAAAAATAGCTCTAGATAAAACTAAAAATAGACCGAACTCCCGCAGCCGTTATTTCCCTTTATTAAATCAATAACCTAAAATGTCATTACCTAAAGCCCGTGCTTGCACGGGCTTCCATCTAGTGTTATATTATATATGATAAAAAGTAACAAAAGCGATTGTATGGTGAATGAAATGAGTTTCATGTTTGATTACTTAGAAGTCTTCTCAGGAGGAGCGAAAATGATATTCTATTACAATTACAGTTCAATCACCTCTAATATTAGGGTTTCTAAACCAGAGAATTTAACGTATTAGTATACCGGGGTTTATATTCACTGTATTTTGATATTCTATTATAATCACAGTTCAATCACTTAATATTAGGTTTTCTCAGCCAATTTAACGTACAAAATGTATTAGAATACCGGGGTTTATATTCACTTGATATAAGAAACATAAACAAACGCTTAATACTTTTCGTCAAATTGTTGCAGCTGCAGCAAAAAAGAGATACAAACAGTGCATGAAATAACATTTCCTTTGTCGGAAAATATCCACATTATAGCCTTGAGTTGTAATTGTTTACTCTGAACTCTCAGCACTACTTATTTGTTTACATGACCGCTCAAATTTTGTACGGAGGACTTGGGGCTGACAATCAAAATAACAAAATTTATAGAGAACTTCAATCTAAAGAAGGTATTGGTACTTTATGCAATATTAGATGTCATTATTTTTTTTGTCTGGAACAAATTTAATAAATCGCCTAAAAAATATGTGTGTTGACCTCAATAGTTGTTGTTGTAGATCACGTGACTATAGATCGTTATTTACATCATATCTCATAGCAATAAATCAGCCCTGCGTTCAGTTACCGCGAACGTTACAAAACGTTTCGAAACGATACATTCGGAACTCCTCGGCCATTCGCTGTGAATAATCTCGGGTATATTTAGATGCTTTTTTGAAACTACCGGTGTTAAAGTAAACAAATATATGATCGTTTAGGCATTGAGTGATGTTTCGTTTTTAGTCCGTAAATTTTGAAACATCACTCATTGCCTTAACGATCTCATATTTGTGTATTAGATTAGGTTATTCGCAGCGAATGGCCGAGGAGTTCCGAATGTATCGTTATGTAACGTTCTGTAACGTTTTGTGTAATTGAACACGCTACAGAGCTATAATGTAAATAGGAAAAAACTCGAGATGTTTCGAATGTGGATGAGATTGGTAACTAACTTCTATCTAGAAACACTAAAATGAGTTACTGACAGATTTCCATTACTTGCAAACAGTTTTTCTTTCTTGTTTTCGATATATTTAACACAGCGAATATCTACTCGAACGATAAAAAACGGACGCCCACATATCATCCATTCATTTACATTGCTATATTTGTACGTTCAGCTGTGATATATAGCATCTAAGATCAACGTGTATGAATGTTTGACATAACACACACATACTTATACCACACAAATAACAAGAAAAAACTATAGATTTGACATTTGAAATAATACTAGAATATACTGAAGTTGTTCTTACCTGTGACCTTCATTATGGCGATTATGAGTTATTTAGATCTTATGACAGTTAAGTTTATAGGTCAAGTCATTGTATGGTTGAAATAGTCTACTACTTTTTGACTTGTGCTTATCTCGTATCAAAGTACTAACAGTGACAAAGACATAAAGAGTCGCAAACAATATGTTCTGGTGTTTTGTGACCAAGCAAACCGAGTGGGTTTATCAAGATTTGCGATAATGTCCAGTCGCATTGTACCTTCGATACGCATTGTTCTGTTGTTATTTTTTAAAAACATCTTTAATGAGACACACAACTCATTGCGCTTATTTGCAATTTGAGTCCGGGCAGGAAATAGTTAGGTTTTCGTGCGTCTTGATACAAAGGGAACAAACCTATTAACCTGTATGAAGCAGTCTGATTAGAAAACTAGTGATATCCAGCTTTGATCGTTTGTGACCAAATCAAAACTAATTATAAAACTATACGATACCTAATTAATTATTTCGATAAGTGGTCTTTCGTATGTAGGTTGTTTTAAATCAATCTGTGGCATTAAGTTTGACAGGATAAAAGATTAACACACAAAATCTATCAATTGTCAATCAAATTTCCATAGTTACAATTATAGGTGACGAATATATTATATATTATGATATAATAAAGATATAATATTATTACAATGATCAAAAGACTGCAATCACCGTATATTATGTATATAAATATATAATTTATATGAAATAATGATAATAATGTACATATTATCATATTATAATGATTATCTATATTATACATGTCAAGATGTGTCACCCTGCTTGTTTTGCTATAGAAGTGTTAGATACATGGCTTGTATTAGGTCACGTATTTTTACAACATGTTTTTATCACAAGTAATTATTACTAGATATATTTATAGTTGTAAATTGTTTATAGTTGACATTTGTGATTGACATGATACGTTGACAAGGTAACAAGATCTTTATTGATTAATTTATGGTGATCAATGTCAACCTCTTGATATCCAATGCGCATGCGCTAAATGGCAATCATAATCGATCTATGGTTTTTGTAATTCAAAAATCAAGCGTAGTTATGCCTAGTTTTTTTACTTATTATCACAGCTTCGGCTACAAATAAATCATTCAGCACAGTATGTTTTGATAAAAGATGGTTGAAATGTTCGATACAATTAACGCAGCGTCAACGGCGAAAACATAACCTGAATCACGGCGTCCACTACCGTACTTGAATTGCAGCGTTGGCTGATTTTTCTGCATGATTATTTCAGATATTAAACAACTGTCCTTCATTTAATACATGTACATCTAAATCGTCCCAAAATGAATAAGCTACAGATCGTTTCATAAAGAATATCTTGAATCAGATCTAAACGTTCACCAAATTTCCAAATATGTTTTAAAAGTTAAGTTTGACACTCTAAGTAACTACGTCCTCGCTGGTCACTTCTTCAATTCTGAATTTCTATGAATTGGTTACTCTTTCAAAAAAAAAGAGTTTGTTATCGGTGTATAGTTCTTCATAGACATATACCAATTCAAATGACCGATGCCGAGTAAGTGAAAACACACATTTATTGAACTTCTTGGATTATATTTTGAATCAGTTTCTCATTATGTTTGATGAACCGCGACACGAATTAAATCATAGCGCCGATACTGCTAGTAGAAAGAAATTTCAGGGAAAGATAACCGTTACATTATTTGTTGTCCTTGCATGCCAAATGACCTAAGACCCTGATTTTATCTGATATATTGTTAAGAAGTTGAGGTTTGGTTGAGGATTATTGGGTGCTTATAAACTTAAATGTACCGAGTTCTGTCCTGACCAAGAATCGAGCAAAATAGCTAAACAATAAAAAGGAGAATAGGCCTAAAGGAGCATTGTCATACAGTCTTCATAGGTACACAATTACAGTTCCCTGCAAAAATCCTTTTGTCAAAATCCTATTTTTTGGGATATATCGATTTACATTTATACATGAAAAAAGAAACAGAGGGTCATCTAGGAAGAATAAAAAAATCAGCATTCATTAGTTATCAATTTAAAATTCAAATTATGTTACATGCATAACCTGTGGTTATAGTAACATTATTTGTTTTAGACATGATCAGTTTTTCTCAAAATTTCAAATATCCAAGAACTTTTGGAGGGCACTGTATATGCCCTTGCAATGTGGTGCAATGTATCCATATTTTGTTTAAAATAGTTAGACAATTTAAGTGGTTAAACATAATATAACTGCAACTAACATTGAAGTTAACCAACTTAAACATCAAACTATCCCACTGATGTTGGTACTCCTACAAGCTATACTATACGAGACCGCCAAATTTCATGTTTGAATTTCACAATTGAAGATCTCGATTAATAGAACTCACCAAAAAGACCACCCTGTTTGTTTTGTTTGTTTGTTTGGGTTTAACGCCGTAGCAACACATTATATAGGTCATATAACGGCGGTCAGTCAACCTACTCACTCCTCCTGGAAAGGCCAAATCTCTGAATTTAGCTGTTAACCAACTATTAAGCGCATACTTTCGTCAGTGACTGACAACTGCCCTACATAATTTAAATCATTGGTTGGAGGGGGAATGGCCGTAGAGACTTTTTATTGGTATAAAAATTATCTCAAAATTTCAATTTTTAAAAAATGGCAAGCAAGGATGTTTGATCTTAAAATATTTCTATATTATGCATGGGTAATGTTATGGGTAATAAAGCAATTTATGTTTGTTTGTTGGGTTTAACGCCGTAGCAACACATTGTATATGTAATATAACGGCGGTCAGTCAACGTACTCACTCCTTCTTGAAAGGCTGTTAACCAACTACTAAGCGCATACTTTTGTCAGTGACTGACAACTGCCCTACATAATTAAAAGTCATTGGTTGGAGGGAGAATGTCCGTAGAAATAATTTCATGACCAAGCTTCACGAAAGCATGCCCCGCTCGGGAATCGAACCCACGACCCCTGGATCAGTAGACTTGCGTGCTACCAACTGAGCTAGCCGGGCGGCTAAGACCACCCTAGTCTAATTTAAACAAGAATTTAAGATACTTTAACTATTACATAGATGTACAGACGTTCTTAACAAGATATCCTATGTCAAAACATTACTAAATACTTTCATGGCCTAATTGTACATGTGTTTCCTTTAATTAAGTCCTATACATTAATTAATTGTACAAATTATTACATGATGTTACATACTATTTTTATATTATACATTATATACATAGTAGTAGTGTTATACAGAAAATTTGCTGAAGTTTACGACTGTTTTATTAAATGATAACCGTTTATATGGTAAAAGGAAGGCAGGGTTGTCATACATGATGGATGGCCATATAATTTTCCTAGCTATACGAAACTGTGAGATTCACTCATATCGCTTGTCGTTCATTAACTAGCTAGTTTAACCATGATGTAGTTGATTGATCCAACAATCGTGATTGAAAACATTCAAAAGTTTGAGGAAGATAGGTCTACCGATATTTTCTTCCTTATTTTACTTAGTCTTCAAATGGCATTGTCTGAGATCACTTGGTTGGATTTGAAATTGTTTCTCTAAATTTATAAGGAGTTTTAAACTTAGTAAATTTTGGAATATTTGCAAATTTTCTTATCGGACATTTATTATTTCTGCTGCAATTTAAATACCCTAGGGGCAGTGTCAATTTGTTTAAAATCAATAGTTATAAGAAAATAAATCGACATTTAAAATCTAAATGAAGAGAAAATGTAAATTTGAGATTTTGTGAATTATTTTAGGACGATTATATCTCATTAGGACGTTTTTTTTCTACAATTTAAATATTCGTGGTAAATCTAGTGAAAATATTGGATATAAATATACAAGCATAATGTCGGATACATCAGTGGTTGTGAAAATTATCTTATTTGGAATTGTTTCATCATTTATGATGACAGCCATTCAGGTATTATATATTTTATTATCATTTTTACTTATTCTAAAATACTGTGTCACTTGCCTCGAATCTGCATACATAAGAACATTCTATAGACGTACTATATAATTATATGTATGTATTTTACTTTAGAAATCAATTGCAAGTAGCCAATTTTTTGTTTCCTCTACCTTATTTTGACACTCATTTTTAAGGGATTTGAATAAGTTAACATTTCTTGTAATTAAACTTAGAACAGAACAGAACATTTGAATTGGATTTATATAGTTATACATATTGATAAAATGTCTGATATGTCGATGCTTTCCAACATACGAGCTTTTTTCACACTAAAGAACTAACTGTGCAAATAGTCGTTCGTCAAGTTCAGAAACAGTATCTAATGTTAGATACTTTGATATTAATCACAAGGACCTGAAAATTGACACAATTTCTAATGGGTGATCAAAGCTCTTGAAATGATGGCCCAGCTGGTGATTGGAAATGAAACTGTCGTAACTCATGTTTTCAAAACTTTTCAGGAGAAGCAAAACACTTTTCAACATTTTTCTCTCATGTTATTCTGTAACTATTTTTTGATATATGGGTAAGAAATAACATGTCTTATGTAATTACACTGCGCTAAAAAACTAATTATTGTGAATTTACAAGCTTTTTTTACTTACAACAGTTTCCCCCTGAAATTGGGAGTTATTCCGAACATGGAACTAAGTAAATTTATGTACTTTATGAATGGAATATTTTGATGAAATTTGGTAGGAACATGTATCTAATGCCAAATTTATCAAAACGTCAGTTTTGAACAAAATGTTAGTTACAACAGTTTTCCGTCAAGCCCTCGAAATGTTTCAAATGATCAACGTATTCTTCCATTGTATCGTATCAAAATGTGGACCATTCTTAATTAAATTTGTACTCTCTGGGATTAAATTTCTGTTTTGTATCATTTTATAGCTACACTATTTGTGATTGAACTTCTGTTTTATACTAAGTTATAGCTGCACAAATGTTCTTATAGAAAGTCTTTTTTGTCTCGTAAAATGACAAATTCTGTCTCATGGTACTCTAGTTTATCGTAATACTCTTCTAAGATAAGATTATTCAGTGAAGGAGAGAAAAGTTTGGACAAAAAAAGTGATTTTAATTGACATTATGTGAATATCATGCTTACTCCATCACTGTTTGGTATAATAAAAGTTTCTAACTGCGTTGTTTTCATCGGAAATGGCTAAGTTTAGTTGTTGCTTATTGCACAAAAAGAAGTTACGACAAAAGCATCCGTAGGTAGAGGCGAATCGCAAATACAGAAACATTTTGAATGTAAACTTCCTGTTTATTCTATACTCCAGAAGGTATACATTAATCTGAATCTGAATGTGTACGCTGTAGTCCCCATTCTGTGCTTTTATACAACATCATTCTCGTACCCAGAGCGGCGCGATATGACCTTTCTGTGTTGGTGCGCCGTAAAACCAAAACAAACAAACGTACCCAGAGGTTAACATGGTTAGATCGAGAATCTTGAAAACCTCTGGGTACGAGAATGATTCAACAAAAACAGAACAGAATATTCTATCATAAAATGTGATTTTGTGCGACGGTATCAACATATTTAGTATTGTGACATGCTTTATGTTTCCTAATGCAGATATGACTTGCCCTTCTATATCTTTGCGCTTGCAGTTTACTTTTGTTGACCTTGTATTTTGATCAACATTGTATTTATTTTTCAAAACATTTCAAGGTTAGATTGGGAACATTTCTTGCAGTCTCTAAAAGCAGTGTTATAATGAAGACCTTTTTTATCTAAAGTATATCAAGTAAATGGTTTGTTTCATGGATATACACGTATATAATTTTGGAATAGAAAATCATGCAAAGGACTAGGATGTCAATGTTGCTTTTCCTAATCATTGTCTTGTACAATTAGAAACATCAAGCTTCTTGTTTTCGTTGTTTGCTTGTGGCGTCCCTTTTGTAACAAAGGATTAAAAATCTGAAACAGCTCGCTCATCGCTTTTTTGCCGTGTGGAGGTCTGTGATGTTTCTGTTCCTGATATGTTTCCAGACCCCTTTTTTCGATTTTTTAGGGATCCCTTTTGTTGCTTTTAGCCAGGATTTTATATAACAGGGATTTGTAACGATAAGTAAATGTAATAGATTTTCATCAAATTTCACTGTCGTCGCTATTATTTCGGCCAATACGGAAGCAAGTACAACACGTTTAAATAAAGATATTCACATGAAATGTTGTACCAGTACCATTCACATTGACATAAATGTTAGGAAAAATCAGTTTCTAGATGAGTTGGAGGTAAATTACGCTCACAGACTGTTTCACAAAATAATGCATTTTCCCGCCGATCTGCCATTTTTAGCCCCATTTTACATATACATAAAGTCATATTTCGGTCATAATTGCAACAATTTTTGTCAAAAACTTCAGAAACATTCACAAGTTGCACGGAAGACATGCACAAAAACATAAATCAAGCTTTTAAACTCTGGAATAGTTTGTACAGCCTGCTTCAGCCAGTTAAAGACAGTGACGACCGAGAAAATTAAAAAAAGCACTTCGATACAAATCCCTGTCATATAGAATCCCTGTTTTAGCCGACCGTACAGGTGGTTGTTGCAAGTTGTAACTTGTAGGCATCTAAAACGATAACTTTGTTTTCTCAGTTCTAGTTAACAACTTATATAATCTTGAAACACCTTCTATGGCATCTATAAACAAAAAGAACAAAACAAAAATACTTCGTCTTCAAATAAAATTCTCGTTTGTAGTATAAGTCATCATATTGCAATTTATGGTCTTGCGTGGTAATAGTGTACAAATGCATGTATTTCAGAGTTTTAAAATGTCGACTTTGTTATTTAACTGAATTTTAATGATGACAAAAATGTCGTCTGTTGCCATGGTGGAAATAATAAATATTCTATGTTGACGTTAATTAAGAGAAAGGTCAATGTTTCAAAGACATGGCGAATTTTAAACGGCGATTTTCTTAGTATTTTAAAAAGATTTCTTAGAAAACATTTAAACCAAGAGACAGCGAGTAGGCTTCAAATACAGACAATATTTTTTTAAATTTTATATGAGATAAGACTTTATTTCAGACAGTAACAAAAGCAAAGTACGATTGTAAATTGTTATACTGAGTAATTACAGGAGTGTGGAATTCCTTGTCCGGGGTCAAATTGCACTTGTCCTTGGGTTAAATATTCAAAAAAGACATATTAGAAACTATGCTATTAAATATATTCTTTTAGTAATAATAAATAATAGACAATATAATACAGTTTATTCACTGTTCATTAAAACATAAACATTTCGACATTTGCATTATTAAAATATCACTTATCCTTGCACAAGTGGGATTGGTATATTTTCTTGTCTACAGACATAAAGGTACGAGTTGCATAAGTCGGGCATAGAAATTCCACACCCCTAAATTATTACATTTACAAAAGAAAATTACTCCCATGCTTCATGTTCACTCGTGCACTCTTACTCACATATTTTTTACTGGCCCACATTCTCTCTTAATACACTTTTATAATGTGCACATGTTTGGTTTCCTTAATTACTCTCGAGGAATAAATTTAACTAGAATGACGGTGAATTGGGTACAAATCATTATGAAATGATATTCATCTTCGATATCACTTTTACAAAAAACATATTCTCTCATTTCTATGTTTTCTATTTATGCCTTATCTTAAGAGTTTCAATAAATAGAATATGTGACAAAATTCTTATTCGAGAAAGGCTGTTTCTCTCAATGTTGATGTTTTTAAAACTTCTTAATATGGAATGCAAATTATTTTCGGCACATTCCAACGAAAAAGAAATAAAATATTCATAAAATACAGTACATTGGAAACAAAAATTATGTTCTGTTCTGTTTTGTACTTCCCTTTCCTGTCCTGCTATGTAAAACACGCGTAAAAATGTTAAATGCAGTATATTAAGCATATAAAGTTATGACTGTCGGATTTGGGTAATAGTGCCGGACCAAAATAAACTTTTGCAATTTCTGTTGACAGTTTTATTTTTGTGGTTTCTTCGTTACATTCTCTGTAGAGTATGATTTTTTTCTAAACGTTAAATATTCAACTTATGTATTTTGTATAAAAACATTTAAATTAATGATTATGCATGTATAGGTTTTAAAATACTTATACGCAAATGTGGTGAAAAGTTAAGTATGAAACATGTACCAGGGGCAATATGTATTGACAAAAACAAAATATTGAACTTAATGTATTTAACTAATTATATTCATGATGATAGTAATTAACATAGCTCTATCAATGTGATTTTATCAAAGAATATTTGAGTCGTCCGGTTAGATCAGTCGGTAGTGCGTCTAGGTATTGTGGGTCCGATTCCCGGTCGAGAATTATGTTCTTTAGTTATATTGGGTTAAATTCAGTATCGGAATGGAGGGTTTTAACATTTTTATGGAAGATTCCCCACCACAAGTCCTTTAACAACATGAATTTCATTCTGATCCAGTCAGCAGAAATATGCAATACTGTTGTGTATGAAAATAGAATTCAACATGAATTTAAAATACTGTTACTGTCTCATAAGCTTTTAAAATGTTGTCTGAACGTCTATTCGACAGTTATAGACATTCCAACATTAAAATCCATAACCACATCATTTGTTATTCATTGACAATTACAAATTACACGATAAGTCAATAAATTGTCTAAAATTGTATTATTTAATTAACCGTGTTGTTATACGATTAAAATCTTGAATAATATTTAACACAAAACAAATGACTAATTAGCAATTCGCAATTTATTCATCGGTTAAAACAATGCATTTACATTAAAAGGACAAGGCTATGCATATATATAATTTTATTTCATGTTTATTTCTTAGAACATTTCAATGGGTCAGAGCAAAACTAGCCCCCATTCTTCTCTATTTATACGTTTTAAACTGGTTTTGCACTAGCTCGTCAATTTTGTCTTTATAGCTGAAAACACTATTTAAATGGATGAATAATATATTACTTTAGCTGGCTGATTTAAATTTATACAGTCATAAAACTAGTGAAGCTCTCAGTTAAGGACTTTTAGTTTAGTTTTAATGACATATTTAGGATATAAGGAACAGTTGAAATGTTTCTAGGGGTCACCATCTCGCTTTGATTAACCACGTGATTTCAACCAGGTGATTCAAATATAATAAATCAGTGTCTTTTCTTTGTTGTAATAAAACATACATGAAATAATACTTGACTGTTTAACAATAGACTATGGTAAATTAAAATTTATGTTTTTACTTTATTTGTGTCAGCAAAACAAAATTTATTTGCGAAGCAAAATCTCGAACAAAATGGCCCCTAAAACAAAAGCCGGAGTACGCCTTAATGACTAGACTTTGCAGGAAAAAATCCATCTTTTTAGCTGAAGAACACATTTGATGACGCTTGTTTCGCATTAATGACAGTGCGAGAGAATTGAAACTGCACGCACGGAGCCATTTGACCATATGGCAATTTGTTCAAAAAATAATCATTTGAAACCATTTCATGTTACCATAGAAAATGGGGCGGAGCAAATGAGCAAAAACATTTTCACACCTTTTCAACATCAAGTTTGCACTTCAGACAGTTTTAAAGTGGTGTCCAATTGAGATTTGGGTCATTTGCCAGCACTCGGTGATCCTATTTTTTTCTAAGCGATGCAGCCCTTAAAATTCTAGAAAAAGAGATGGGCACATACAGAGGGAAGGGAGTGTAAAGCGCGTCAAACATTAAAAATAAGTTACATAGGTCTACCAATGAGTTCATTAACCTTCAATATTAACTAATACAGTCATATTTATCAATAATAAAATTTGATTAAAAATAAAATCTTGATATACGAGTAAGCTAATAATGGAAATGAATCGAGTATATAGTCATTGTGTCAATTGCTTTTTTAGTTACACCCCTTAAAACAATATTTTGAACTAGGATAATAAACCGAGTATAAATTCTCACAAAGATTAATGATATACTAAATTCATTGCATATTTTATGTACTCATTTTCATTAGTTCAACAGTGATGCACTGGATATACAATGTTTAATTCTTTGCATTTATCATTTTTACGTTTTTTGCCTTTAAAATAAAAGCCTGTTAAATGCTCTCACGTCGCACAAGACATTTCTGTTCATGAAAAACTGAGGCTGACATACTGACTTTCATGTTATACAAAAATCTGCATGGTGTTGAATTTTATATACATCCATGGTATTTTTATATCCCACGTTTTCATCCAACTTATCCGCTTAACCTTGGCTTTAAATCCTTATGAATTTATTGGGGCATTTAAAGATGCATTTAAATGGTGTCATTTCCTTCGTTGCATCGTATTTTATTCGTATATAATATTCCAAGCAAACATAAATTTTGAAAATAAAACACAATGTAGTTATTTTGCCTGTAAGTTCATTTGAATATCACCAAAATTTATTTTTGAGCATTATCATAAAATTCCAATATTTTGCTTATAAAAGCTTTAAAACTTTCATCAAAGGGTGAACGAAATGATTATAATGTACATTTTATATAAAAACGTATTATTCGTGTTAACAGCGTCTTAATTGTTATACATTTGTCATACTTTATCCTTTATATTGTTTAAAAGTGTCCTCATGTCAGTTTCATATATTTCATAATCAGACAAAAATGACGGAAACTATGTTAGGAACACAGACTCTGCTGTCACCCTATAACAGAGAATTTCAATTTGAAGATGTAAATGGATAAAATGATAACACTTTTATGTTTGATATTTGACATTAAAGACAAGAGAGTCATAACTGTTTGTCAGAGATGTGTTACTATGCCATACGTAGTATGTCTTCTCCTTCCAATAACGTGGAAAAAATCCAAGAGTGCATTTTTGTTTGTCAAACTGACGACGCTAAAATAAGACAATTAACAGCTCAAAGATAAAACACTCAGGCTGAAAATATCAACAAATAAACATCATTGACGCCAATGATTTAGTGTCTACGTCGATGGCAAGAGGGTGGGCTGCGACTACCAGATTAAAAACTTCTGTCTTGAGGGTCTCAATGTCAGTGATTTCACTAATTTGTTTAAAATTATTCTGATTACGGTTAGCTCAGTGCGTAGTACATTTGACCACGATCTAGGACTCATGGGTTCGAAATAAGGCGTAAAACACCGAATACAATACATGTATATTATCAGGGATGTGGAGTTCCTATGCCTGTTTTGTCTGACTCGTACATTTATATCATTGGACAAGTAAATATTTCCATCTCCATTTGTCTGTAGACAAATAATATTTTTAGCTGTAATCATACAGTATTGCACCAATGGACAAGGGTATTTTGATCCGGGACTAGTTTTAAATTTCTATATTCTACTTGTCAGTGGACAAGCAGGAAAAACCTAAAATTCCACATCCTGATTACAATTTTACGTGTTCCTTCACACGTAAGAACGTAAGTATATTCTTCATAAAGGGTTTTATCACAGTAATCTTAATAAATTTCGTTAAAGTTGTGTTGCATTTTCAAGCTCGGAGATGTATGCATGTGAACATTTCAATTTTGACAGGTTCAAGTTTTTTGTTCACATAAATAATTTCTCTGTGGTATCTATCATCCGTCCTTCATTTTAAAATGTATGCTACAACAGCAAATACGTACGAGTACGGACCAATGCCAAAAGCTTACTATTTACACCAGCTGGCCTCAAATTTTGGTCACACAGAGAAAATACTAATAGCACAAGAACAACTAGAATTTGGTTTTAACTGTAAAATTACCACGATAACTTATTATTCTAATGCTAATTTTGATTTATGGACATGCTATTACGCATGTTAACTGATCTATGTAACGTCAGCGTAATTCGAAATAAATACATGCATAGTAAGTGTAGATGCATCTGAAAGCAACTAACAAGCATCAGTTTAAATACATGTTGTCTCATTTTCGATCACCAGCTGGGCCATCATTTTCAAAATCTCATGCAGACAAAGCAATAGAAATTGTGTATACCATGTATGGCAATTGGTCGAGTGTTAATCTAAGCTCCTGATACGGGTGCTTCAAGCGGAAAACTAAAAAATGAAACGTGCTCATGAAAAAAGTTTACAAATACGTTCAGAAATCGACTATGAATACGAATGCATGATCCAAAGTTTGATTTTCAATATTACAAACATATTGATTCTTAAACGAAAAATAGGTCTACGTGTTTTGTAATTGGCTCCTGCCGGATCGTACGATTCCACACTCAAACCCCACGAAGATCGCACATTCCCTTGAGGTAGAAATTAAACTAACATTGCTCCACTCTACACTTGTAAGCATAATTTCGATGATGAATGAAGGACATCATGCCAGTTTGTAAAGTCGGCCTAATATGTACGAAGCCAACTTTCAATCAAAATGATTGAATGTACTTATCCTTCATGAATGTTTTACCTATTAAAGAAAACTATGTCATTAATCAAAATAACTTCGTACGTATTCCTTTCAATTAAAGAAGCCTTTCAACAGTTAATTCCCTGGTTTTAAGAATGGTTTAACATTCACATTAACATGTCAAGAATGTAAGACTAATAAGAGATATTAATAGCAACATGGACTGTGGCATTGAATGAATCTAAAGAAACGGTGATTGATACAAACTGATGATAAAAATTCACCAAAGGCATCAGCCATACTTCAGAACTGATGTTTTGTATGAAATTCATTCAGCGTTTGGTCGATTATTTCTAATAGCAAACATTAGTTGAAACAAGTTGAGCTTGGTCATGAAACACAGTGTATTTTAAATGGCCATTCTCCTGCCTATACTACCTCCAGAATCCTGTATCAAACCGGGCACTTGTCAGTCACATGCCGAGGGTATTTGGGCTTAGTACTAGGTTAAAACCTTTGTTCCAGAGACCAATGCCCATCTTGGGACCGTGAATAGCATGACTAGTCGTCGTAATTTGTCTGAAACAAATGTTATAACGGGTCTGACAACGAGCCCAGGGGTTTTGGGTTCATATTCTGGGACTGTGAATAGCACGAATAGTCGTCGTAATTTGACTGAAACAAATGTTCAAATGTGTCTGACTACGCTTCAAGGGGTCATGGGTTCAATTCTCGGGTTATGAACTTATCTCTACAGCCGTTCTCTCGCTTGTCTCTGTATTATAAAGTAAGACCGTTACGTTGTCAGTCTCTGACAATGACATGCGCTTAGTATTAAATTAAAAGCATAGATCCAGAGACCTATGTAGAGCTATATCCAGGGACCGTGTGTAGGACGACTTGTCATCTCAATATAAACGAAACAAATGTCAATTTAACAGCAAAAACAGTTATATGAGTCCCATCTGCACCATCTCTGAATAATTTCCGCTATTTACTTAAAACATTCCTATTTCAAAACAAATTCAATAAGTTTTCTAACCTAACTCATTCTCGTATTGCAACTATCTGATATCATCTCTTAGCGTACTATAAAAAGAAATGCTTGATAAATACTCCAGATTGCTGCTTGATACCATTGTTTTAGTTTTAGTTTTTTTGTGTTTTTAGGGTTTTGTGGGGGGTGCGGGGTGTGTGCGTACGTGCATGCGTGCGTGTGTGAGTGAGTGGGTGTGCGGGTGGGGTGTGGGGGGTATATGTGTGTGTTTTGTTTAATGCTCTGATATTTCTTGTTTGTATTGTATTATTTGTATTATTTGTTAGATGACCTTCTGGTAGATAAGCCTTGTGCTTAAGGAGTTTTCATCTCTAAATAAAGAAATATTATTATTCTTATTATTTAGATTCCATAGCCTGCAGTTCTTTAAGGTATGTGGATATTTAACTTTAACATATGTAAAAGTTAGAGTTCAAGTTATTTATATTGATGATAAGTACGTGTATGATTCAATACAACTCAACAAAGACTAGATCTTACAAATGCCTCGGGACACGGAAATGATTTCATGAACTTAAATATTGGTTGTTAATTTAACCGAACTTCGATGTTTATCGAACTTATTTGTTTGTTTACTTGAAGCGTCCATACATAGGAGTGTATCATATGTACCACACGTCAAAGTGATTCGAACATTGTGAATAATCATAATATCTATAAACATGATACGGGGGTGGTCTAATGATAACGGGGGCGACATATGAATAATTTGCCAATTAATTGATTTACAATTATTCCTGTACTTTCATTAGACGTGGGGAGATAATATAAAAGTGATGTCAATCACAAAACATCCATAAATATTGTGTGATGCAAATGTTCATATAAGTAGATAAAGTTATTGTAATGTAATTCTGAGGTGCGTTACGGGCTAACGGTCCATTCCGACATTTTTGGCGTATTGGTTATCATTCGTCCTACTAACATTCCCTGAATCTTTGGACCAAAGCTTTTAACAAAGTGGTAAGCAATAACCTTGCCGATGGCTGATAATTGCTCTTTTTTCCTTAATTTCAAAGTGAAGATTAACCTTAATAATGAGACTATACTTATTTGAATTGTATTACATTTTATTCATTGTATCTGTAAATTAACGATGTACTAAATAAAATCGCCAAAAAGTACCTGCTCAGTTCTGTTACAGAATGATCTGTCCTACTTTGCTATGTTCTGTTCTGTCCTACTCTGCTATGTTCTGTTCTGTCCTACTTTGCTATGTCCTGTTCTGTCCTACTCTGCTATGTTCAGTTCTGTCCTACTCTGCTATGTTCTGTTCTGTCCAACTCTGCTATGTTCAGTTCTGTCCTACTTTGCTATGTTCTGTTCTGTCCTACACAGCTATGTTCTGTTCTGTCCTACTCTGCTATGTTCTGTTCTGTCCAACTCTGCTATGTTCTGAACTGTCCTACTCTGCTATGTTCTGTTTTGTCCTACTCTGCTATGTTCTGTTCTCACCATGTCCTGTTCTGTTTTGTATTGTTCTGTTCTGCTGTTATCTGCCGTGTTGTGCTTTGTTCTGCTCTGTGTATATTGAGTTCATTCTTAATACTGTACATACAAGAAAAATATCAATTAATATAATATGTACATTATAAAAGCTACATACAATGACCTGTATTCATTATCTCGGTCAGTTCACTTCATTATCATCGCCCACAACATGGTTCACATAAATCAAATTTCACGAAAAGACCTTACTTCGTCCATCTAAATTGTTTAAATGCAACTGTTATTTCATTCGAAGAAAGCGCAGATAAAACCGTTATTTGAACACTAAATGATATTATATTCAAATGGACAAGATAATACTTATAATGATGAGTATAAATGTCTCATTGGTTCAAAAAGGTATACATTTAAAATGTTTAAACCACAAATGTATTACAAAACTTACTAAGAAACATTTTAATTATCAAAATATCTGAAAGTGATTCCTGTATTATAAACTATTCAGGAATGAAATAGTACATTTGTAGTTAATTGGAAATGAATTGTTCATCGTCTTTTTAAGCCGTTGAAACAGGTTTTGGCACTTATAGTGCTGCGTTAAAATGTCCGAGTGTGAAATAAGATAACACATCGCACCTAGGCACTTGAAGTTTTCATAAAGGTATGAAGCTTTGTAGTTTTGCAGTCGATTTTTATTGATTTTTGCAGTCGACGTTTATCTTCACCGCAATTGCGACGTTTAGTGGTGGTTGCGAAGTTCAGCGCTAGTGTTTCGACGTTCAGCGACGTTGAGCATTAGTGTTGCGACGTTTAGCGACGTTGCGACGTTTAGCGGCACTACAAACTTGTTATAACAATTCTAATCTAAGTATGACTTATTTAGAACCAGTGTTAAATAGCATGAATTGCATACTTCACCGAATTATGACCATGAAAACAAACCTTATCATTTGTATATGGACATTCTTGTTCTAAATAAACCGGTATCATGCAACAATTAATTGTACATATTCAGTAGGTAATATTTTACAGTATCAATTTATCTTGGGTTTTTGAATGTGTCATATTTGGCATTAATTTTTTCTGGTAGGCTGAGTATGTCATGTTTATATACAAATTTATGAAGACAGGGGAGTTCATCATTACACTAACAAAACCACATGTGTAATTTATCTCATAATTAGTTCTTTACTCAACTTCACCTAGTGTGCTAAAAATGTCAAAAATTATAAATACTTATGATAGTACGTTAATTTATTAACATTAATGTATTGTACTTGAAAGCACGATTTTCTGTACACTTGAACTTTATCATATATACTGTAAATTTCCATTTTTGGGGGACCTTCAAAATCGATAGACCATTTTCTTGTCAAATAACGCATTTGAAAATTATAAATCGTCAGTAAATTTTTGATCATGCAAATGCCAAGTAATATCACTCACTAGTGTGCAATAACTAAAATAGCACCATTTATAAACAAAATCAAAGTATTGAAATACAGAAAGGCTTTCGTGCACATTGAAACCAAACGAATCAATACTAATGATTACTCCTTACACATTAGATTCAAGTACGAACCGAGCGTGTATTAACGAGATTTGACTCCGCTCATTCACACGCTTATCAATATAAGTAAAATACACTGACACTGACACTGAAACAAAGACGCGTCAGTTGATTGACGGAACTACTTTTATCGCCTAGAAAAAAACTGCGTAGTAAATCAGAGACACATGTATCACTGCGCAGTTTAAACTGGTCAGGCATTTGAATCGTCGATAGTTTTCGACTTGTGGTATAACTATAGCCTTTCGGCGGGTAATCGCCGAAGGTCTAAAAATCATAAAAAGCCTTGAAACAATAATTGAAATGCACAAATTACGGTGTACATAATTACAAAATTAAGCTAACATAACAATTTACAGAGTGACAAATTACGTAATTCTATTCATGTGCCTACAGTGGCATGCAAATGTTCATGGACATATTCATCCTGTTCTAAGGATAAACCAATACATATTTATCAATCAAGAAAAAAAAAGAAAAAAAAGTAGTCATATGAGTATATCCGTAAATTACGTTTTTCAACGTATGATTCAAATTAGGTGTGTAACAATACGGTAAAAACGTATTGCAATATACATGTATTGCAATATGCAAAACCCGTATTGCAATATATTGCAATACGTACCGGTTTTGGGGTAGACATGCAAAGCACGAATTAATGCATGTGCATCATCCTAATTGGATCAGAATAACATGCATAGGTGTATTTTTAAATGATCTTTATTCAAATGTTTGAATTATTTGTGTAAAATGGTCTATATGTTAGAAAAATGAGTACTTTGAAACGGACTTTTGAAGATGTTTATTCTCTCATTTGACTAAATGTTTATCCTTTAAGGCACAATAAGATGATTTCAAGTATTCAACACATTTTAATACTGATTTAAACATTTAACTTTTAGACTAAATGTTCAAAATAAACAGTGTGACACACAACTACAAAAACCGGTTCAAGGAAAATCGAACCGGTTAAAAACCGTTAGAATTCGTATTGCAATATTAACCGATATATCGGTAAACCGTTACACCCCTAATTCAAATTGTATGTATGTTACATGAATAAGCTTCAGTTGTAGTAAAATTACTCGCGGTATACATGATCAGTTTTTCTCGAAATATCATTAGCCCAATAACTTTTGGAGTGCACTGTATGTAAAAAAATAATAGATGGGGGTGAATAATTATATGGGAATTATGGTGATTATTCCATCATAGGAAATAGATGACATTTAAGTATAAATATAATTTGTATAATAAGTTGTTTTAAGTTGTAGGGTTTTGACCTAAGAATGAAAAATGGTAGCGTAGTTAACATTGAAGTTAATTAGTTCAACATGTATGATAATATGAAACTGTATGATAATATGAAAGTATAATTGTTAATTTGTTATAGAACTAAAGTTTGTGTTCAGGAGTTTAGGCCTTGTCCATAGAGAGTGATTAGACGTGAATGACGACTGAACGCCACGATAATACACTAAACTTTTAAATTGCTGCATAAATCAACAAACTTAATTGTTTTTGAAGAAGAGTATTGTACTTACTAATTTTGTAGTCATCTCCTGTCTTTGTGTAATTGTTTGTTAAGCAATACTTCATGTTTACATTGGCATGCAAACGAAGCTAGCACTACATTACTGCAGAAATTGTATTATAAGTCTTACAAGCTTTTTACAAGCTTATTCATATAAACACCGGAAGGTCTTAGACCCAAGCGGCAAATACAAGTACATTGACATGTCAGTACAATATAAATGATCATAATGAATTATTAATACAGAACAGAATAGAATATTAATAAATACAATATTTATAACTTATACATATCATAACAGTGAGTTGCTAGATAGTACATGTATCAGATTACAAATATAAATTATAAACTAATGAGAGAACCATGTCACGTGATAAAAATAACAAGTATGCCAAAGATGACACAAAAATGGAAATCTCTTGTTTCCATCGTTAGACTGCCTGTTATTTAATGTTGTCTGGTTGCCAACACGACTGGAATACCTGTTATGAGAAATGTTGATTCTGAGTTTCGCTTCTTGGATTTGGATTCGAGAAGTATTTTTTGGATTTAGACTAATATGTATGTAAGAATAACAACCAAGAATGTTATGATTCAAAACATAATTTGTAAAATAATTAATAAAACCAAATGCACATGGTACCAAATTAAATTAGCATTAAGCATGACTCTCTAACGGAAACGCTACATTTAAAAATGTTTATTTATACATAAAACCTCCAAGAAGGTGTTAATTAAATGTCAATTTAATATGATTTTCAGAAGTTATATACTTTGTATTACATTTCCTTGGGTAATAATTATACTTTAAATAAACGTTTGTTCCTCAGTTATTTTGGTTTGTTAAGTGTCATTATATGAAGATACATTCATTAACAGTAGACTTAAAAAACTCTTGTAAAACTAAGAAGTTATCAAAATATGTTTGTTTGTTTGTTTGTTGGGTTTAACGCCGTAGCAACACGTTGTATAGGTCATATAACGGCAGTCAGTCAACCTACTCACTGCTCCTGGAAAGGCTAAATCTCTGGATTTAGCTGTTAACCAACTACTAAGCGCATACTTTCGTCAGTGACTGACAATTGACCTACATGATTAAAAATCATTGGTAGGAGGGAGAATGGTCGTAGAAATAATTTCATGACCAAGCTCCACGAAAGTTTGCCCCGCCCGGGAATCGAACCCACGACCCCTCGATTAGTAGACTTGCGTGCTACCAACTGAGCTAGCCGTATCAAAATATAACATGTATTGGAGGCACAATTAACAGTTTAAATCAATCTGCTTTCTAAATTTAAGTTTGACAATGTGTCCATTTCTTAAAATAGTGGGTTACTTTTATATATTTTATAAATACAATTTAATCATTTACACGCTAATGTTCAATATATCTGATCTACAATACATTTTTGTAGTTTCAGAGCTAAATCATGTAATAAGGAGTAAGTTTTTTTCTATAGCAATACTTTAACTTAAACATACTGTTTTCAAAACGATTGTTTCAAGTATTGACCACCAAATTCTACTTTCGGTTTCGATCTACTTTCACTTTGAAATCCAATAAATAACATAAATTTATTTAAGCAATACATGTATTTACATTCATTCAAAAAATCTTGTTCATTAGATTAGTTTGAAATAGATAAATGTCTATTTTCCTCGCAGTCAAGAAACAGTGTTAGGCCTACTTTTGATAATGGGGCTTTAAAACACTTCTTGTTGACAATGTAATAAATTTATCATATCATGTTGATTATTATTGCATCTATACTGTGACAAGAACAATTACAATCAAAATAGTTATAACTACTAGTAATAATACTTTGATTCGTCCAAAATACATGAGAGCAATGAATCATTACATGATACAACTAGCAAACAGTAAACAAATAGTTACACAGTACGAAGACAATTCGAAAGTATGAAAAAGTAAATGCAAGCAACATCATACAATATATACAAATAACAATCTGATATTTTATATAAAACAATATAGCTCGATTTTGTCATCAGCAGCCATTTACAAAGATCTATCTCAGCGTTTTTTTTAATGTTTATTCTTTTGAAGTCTTAACTGCATAGAACAGATATATTTCTCCGCAACTGTTTGCTACTACAGTAAAGTTTCGCTATTAAGACCAGCAAAATCGATAGTCTTAGTTGCGAAACGGTCTTATTATAGAGACAATTTTGTTCACAAACTAAGCATTTGGGTCTTAATAATTGTAAAAAAACTGCATGATTTTGAAATAACAAAAGTGGTCTTAATAGTGGAACTTTACTGTAAGTAGCAATATCTGATGTTGTAGAAGCACTTTTTATCTTGCGTCGGTCTCTTTTCATCTCCAAGGCGCATGCCTGGGCAGATGTACAAGAAGAAAGCCCTGTTGACCATTCATCTCCTTGAGGCCAATGTAGCCAAAGAGAATGAAGAACAGTGTTATATAGGCCTAAATAGAAATAAAGGACACTGTTTTTTTTATTTTTGTATATTATCGTATTTCTCAATATTTTATTTGCAGACTCGTGTGGCACCAACTGAACCAACTTGGAGTGATCTCATTAAAATACCAGCCTTTCAAGAACAGATTAAATCTGCTAAAAATATTTACACACCGTCATCTAGTCATACAAAGACAGGTAGGAAATACCCTTATATAGATATTAGAATTTATATCACAGTCTTACGTAGTACGTGTTCCTTTCTCTTGAACATTCGTTTCTTTGTGTACATTGTCCAATAGTAGTAAGTAAGTAACCATTGGCGGTCATCGCTGTTCAGAGTCAAAACATATGCAGTAAATCTAGTTCAAGCGACCACGTCTCCTAGGCGACCATTTGCATTAAGCGACCACACTGAGTTCCAACCGACCATTTTTACTATTTAAATCTTTGCCTTAAGCGACATTTGTCTAACGCGACCAGCGACCACTGCTTTTAGGCGAAACTGACTGACTTATTTGTGTTAAACGACCGACTCAAATAAATTGAATTGTACTTATTTTATATTTTTATAATATACTATTATGTACACATGTTTGTTTTTACTCGGAACCGTGCCGGTCGCTTATGACATTAAGCTGTGCTTCATCTAAATTAGTGATTTTAAATGCTATGCCTTCTAGTACTTGGGCAAAATCCTAATTGGGTAGTTTGATTCACATTTATTCATGAAATAAAGATACAAAAAGGTCTTCAAAGCAAATTCTAAAATCAGCATTATATAACTCAGTTACAATGAAGGGTTGTACATTGTATGTCGCATGACTAAACTTTTGTTACAGGGACAATCAATCTGGTATGCTTAATCAGTTTTTCTCAAAAGTTCATTCGTCCAAGAACTTTTGTCGAGCGTTGTGTATACTGATTTTTGTCTATTAAGGTCATTTGTGCCAGTATTCTTGACTATTTAAGTCTCTACTCTATGCATTACCAATTCTTATTTTAATTTGAGACGTTTCATTGTCATTTAAAACATCGCCTTACAATGTTCATTTAAAATTCAGCAGAGCTACCACATTGTATGACGTTTAAAAACTTTCATAAATTATGGTCGTTCTTTTTTTGTTTTATATTTGATTGATATTGTTAGTAACGACCTTTTTTAATGGCTGATCGTTTTATTTAATTGATGTCATCACGTCATATAAATCATGTTTTTGATTGGTAGACGATTGTTCACAAAATAAACATTTTTAATGAGGCTATAACAAGTGAGACTAAATTCAATTTTGATTGGTTGTTAATGAGTCACTAAGTCAATACAGTGAAAACCCGAAGGCTATAACTCGGCTATCTCGAACTTCTCTGATAGTTCGAACATTTTACCTGGCATCAGTATATTTCTAATAAATGTCTACGTAGAAAGAACATAGAAAACCAGTCAGAAACTAACATTCACAACAATAATGTCCAACTCAGATCGGTTGCTAACCCAAGTCGCTCCAACTTCTTGTGACGAACATTCGAGTTTAAAGTTTCGAACTGCGATTGTATTTGAAAACGATTTTCTCCGTACATTAGTAAAATATATGGATTTTTACAAAAGCTGCACATATGCCCATGGTTTGATTATCGAAGTATATAGTTCGTTATTTTTCTTCTCTCATTAAGTCTATGTAGTAAGGTTTCTCTATATAGACTATCAAAATCAACGATTAGGAACAGTCTTAATGTAGGGACACTTTTCTTCTGAAATTAAGCATTTGTAACGTACTAATCCTCAAAATGGCATTAGTTTACTGTAACCATTTTTTAAAAATAAGTTGGTCCTTAAAGTTGAACTTATATTGTATTTACTATGAAGTTGGGTCATGAAATATTTGCTAAGGTCATTCTCTCGCCTACCTTTGTATCACTTAAGTAGGGCAGTAGTCAGTCCCTGGCGAGGGTATGTTATAAGTACTAGGGTAAATATCATGGGTCCAGAGTTTAAGGCTTGTCCAAAGAGCGAGCGTAGGACGACTGAGCGCCGTAAAATGATTGAAAAAATAGAAATACGACGTAAAGCATCATAAGCAACTTCATAAATACATCTAGCAAGCAACATATCCTGAATCAAAAATAAACTATGAAGTATTTCAGTCATGAATAAATTTGTTTGACTTTCGTGGTATTTTTATGACAAATGATCATTTATACTACTCTGTTCTTTGTCAGACATAAAAGGAAGGAAGCTTTTCGGTAAGTCTGTCACTAGGGCGTAAGTAATACTAGGAAATTATCTGTCCGAAACAGACCGTATACAATAAAAATGTCTGATTCAGCTTGACTGTAAAATCTGTTAACTTACATTATAAATAATATCATTGTTAAATGTTAAATGATCCGTTCCTTTGATGACAGGCTTGTGAATTGTATTATCCGTGTGTAGATAGTGAATAATATGTCTAGATACTTAACAGTTTATTCATTAAAACGATTGGGCTTTAATACGTTAGAATGACCTCAGTTAGTTTAAAGATTAAAACTCTTTGGTATAAAAACTTTACCCTTAAGTCCCATCTCCAAGTTTAGTCGGGTCCCATTCGGAACTACTCGGCGATTTTCTACACAAAATATATCGTAGAAAATCGCCGTGGTGTTCCGAACGGTCGGATCTGTATCCTGGTGCTAAGCAATTTTTTTTGTGGAAGGTAAGACTTTTCTACGCAACGATTTGATTTAAGCGAGCTCTTGATATAGTTTTTCGTTAATTGTTACAAAATTTTCTGAAATCTGAAATTGCGCAGATCTATCCAAGATCGTTTTATGTATGCTGCCAAATAGTTTCGATTGGCACTTCCTTGTAAGGTCGGAACTCATCTAACTTCTCTATAGTCGCTTTATCAGACCACTATTTTCGCTTCATGGATAGTCATGAGAAAGCAAAAAAGCGCTTTAAAACACTACGGAATGTTTTGTTTAAGAATGCCTCCTGGTATCCACCGAACTGCTTATTGAAATGATAATATGTTTTTCTGTCGAGGACGTTAGTCAACTACTTACTTCGTACGTTGATGACCGTCATGATACGACTGAAATGCGGCATATATATATTATACATGTACATTACATTTAAAAAAGCAGATTTTCGACGAATCAAAAAGAGCTCATTTATCTTCTACAGTGGTCTGAATAAGTCAGCTTTTAATGTTTGACGTGTTTTACGTATGTTACGGAAATAGCTGAAACAGTAAAAAAAATCCCATTTTTGTGCTGAAAAAAATCTTACAGAACGTGAATAAAAACACTCATATGTTCTATTTTTACTAACGAATCTAAACATCGTTTCTTCACACCACAAATCAACGTGATTTTATTATTTGGTAAAACCCAACCCATGTCCTAAATTCAATGATAATTAATTCATTATATGTCAATGGCGAGCGCGTCTCTCTATGCCTATCCATTAATTTTTATTGTTGTAATAAACGATGTTATTATTTGATTGATCGGTCGGTAATACTGAGAAATTATGTTAGATCTATTTGTGTTTTGTGAGTCTCATTTATTAATAACCAGAAATCATTGAGTAGGTATAATACATAAATACATGTATAATATATTCATTGACAAATTGTCAATTAGTGGTCCAGCTGTATGTGTATTAATCAATGTACATGTACATACAGTGGGCTACGAAAGTCATTTGGACAAATTTCTGTATTTAGGATAAGTCGATTCACGCTTGACAATGACCAAAATAAAGAAAGAAACAGAGAGTTATTGTACTAATTTATTTTAGCTCGATAGTGAAACAAGTTCTTACAACTTAGATTCATCACTTTTGAGTCCACTTCCTGGTCTCCCAGTACTGAGCTAGTAGGATAAAGTTTCTTGCTCAAGGAAACAACGGAGTAGTTTATCCAATCTATATAGAGCTAGATACCCAATGAGTACCAGTCCAACGGCTTAACCGCTCGGCCCCGCTCGCTCCTAAACAAGGAGTCATGTAAACAAAGCCACTAGATAAAGTTTCAATTAGATACTTATGCAATTATATACAATTAAAACTTATGATGAATAAACTTTATGAAAGGAAGGATGATTTGAAGTTTGTTCACCGAGTCAAATTGTTATTTTTTTGTTCTTAAACCTGTTGGGTCAAGTGTGAGGTCGGTGCACCCTAGAATCTGGTTTAACTCCCCAAGTAGCATTTTTTGCCACTGTCCAAGGCGGAAACCTCTCAGGTCCATATCTCGTTCTTTTGTTTATGACTCCACTTTTAAAACAAGAAATAAAAAAATCTTAAAAATCTCCCTTTTTTCTTTTCGGCTGTGTGTTTCTACCGTCGCTGTTCCTGATATATTTGCCTGCACCTTAATGTAATGACATATTCAATACTTTCAATATACTAATACATAATCATTTTTCATCAAAATTTCATTAGTCCAAGAACTTTTGAAAAGCACCGTATATAAGGTAAGGTAATAAGACAGAGAGGTGTGCTGATTGATCATATCACAGTAATGTTTGTGACAATACAAGTACTTATAACACCCACAAACAATGATACAAACCATACGAAACTTGGTATTATATAGATTACGTGGGAGAAAAGGGATTCTCGCAAATGAGAAATGTCTCAATTTATTAAGTCTGTGAATGCTTGTATATGTAATTCAATTTCGCGATATCGGTTTTAGAAAACATTTGAGACTCATTGTTGAATTGTTTTAAATCACACGGTCAGACATATAGTAGACCCATTTCACAAATAAATTACAAATATGTATCACCATTATTACATTCAGTGATTTTGTCTCAGATGGTATGAAATTAAAATTCGTATTTTATTTGTAATTGACACTCACACAACACAAACAGATCTAACATAATTTCTCTATTTCCGTACTTGATAGTATAATGTTTCTATGTAATTTAGCCTTTATTATTAAACCTACAGTTTTCATGTACTTACCACTGATTCAGTGAGGACTATATATGTAATTATCGTAATACTCATGTCCTGGCAATAAACTGAATACCATAATTGTGACTATAAGAATAAGATAAATCACATCGTCATTTCGATATGTCCAGAAATACATCCTCTCATATGGAAACCCGTAGTACGCCCGACAGAGAACAACTAGTTAGTTTTCATAACTGTCCCCTCCGAAGATTTTGGTGAAAATTTGACGCACAATAGAGGCATATGATTTATAAAAGAAAATGAGTCGTTCATTTGTGTCCTGAACTCCTTAAAGCAATAATTTAGTTGGCACATAACGAATACTTTATGTAAAGTTCCACTAATCGGATCATCAAAATCTATGGTCTCATTATCGGAACGGTCCGAACATTTTTCTTTTCAAATGAAGTATTGGGATCAAACACATATAAGTAGATAGACCGGCCACGCGAATGGTTTACTGCTGTCGATACGTCGAACGAGTGTCCGCCATCTTGGAAGTTGTTCTCTAGCGGGTGTTTAGTATGTCTATGATTGGGACTTAAGAAACGTCAAAATTGCATAACTTTGCTATGCACAATGTGTATTTTATACAGTAACCGCATTGTAATTGTAATCATCATATCGTCATACAGACTTCAATATTTTATTTATGCTGAGCACGTTTTCTATATAAGAGATAAATAAAATTTATAAAATCCACTCAATCATTATTAAACACAATCAATCTTACCATTGTTAACTATGTTGTAAATAAATGTTTATATATACTTAGTCTAATATATGTTTTCTCTTTTATTTTTGTTTTTGTATGATGCTTTGTTCATATTTTTTGAAATAGGATGGAGATTCGTTGATGTATTGAGATCAATGAACCCTGCCTGATATTATAAAGTAAAACAAAGATGGATAAATTATACAGAATCTAGATCAAAATAATTTGTCACAATTGTAGTTTTATCAGAACACAATAAATAGTTGTTTTGTTCTGTTCTGTTCTTTTAAAGATTTGTAGAAGTTTAGTATAATCGCCTAAAAACCACCTTCTTGAGAAAAATATAAATACAATGTATTTAATACGGAAGTAGTACATTGTTTACAACTCGGTCCAAGAATGTTAAGTTAAACTGGTTATAGTCACATGATCCACGTATTATAAAATATTAAGCCTCCAAAGAGCAAATACATAGGTACCATTTCTCTAGTGTCTTATGGATTCTACAAGATTGAATATACTTTCTAAGGTGAAACTATTGCCTCGTTTTGAACACAGCCTCGTTCTGAAAGCTTCATTTTCATTTTGAAAATTACACTGAGACCAGAGCGTGATTGAAAATACATATTCATTTTTCATATGGTTTAATTCTAACATTTGGTTACCGGTTATAATGAATCCTGGTTACAAGTAGCAAACCATAAATGAGATCCTCGCTACCATCGCCAGCCGATATGTGAATGCACCAACATGCTGTTAAATTAAGTTGGTTATTGTAACAAGGCATAATCCAACAAAACTTGCGAAACCTGACAGTATACAATTAAATCAAATTTCAATCAGAACAGAAACTCTTGAGTGATTCCATAAGCTTTCTAGCACAGCTATCGCCGAGGTTTCTGAATGGTCGAATTTTAACATTTCCTGAAATACCATGTCCATCAATTACCAATATTCAGTAAATATTGATTATACTTGTAATAGATATACAGGTCGTATTCTAGGTCATGCATGTTTTTGTACTTTAAACAATCGACTTGCCCACTAAATAGGTAAATATGCTGATGCATGAACAACATTTTAATGATTTCAACATACCACTTTGACATTTAACATATATTTTAAAAAGTGTATATGCACATTACAAATTTTATTTAATGGTGTGTTTAGAAATAGGTATAAACTAACTAAATTATAAATTTGTGAAAATAAATCACCCCTAAATATAAGTGTGTACGGAGCCCCTAAAAGGACATTTTGATATACTTTTTTATTTTCACAACTATTTCGTTTAAACGTAATAATTATTTCGTTTTAACGAAATATTATTTCGTTTATTCGAAATATTATTTCGATTAAACGAAATAATATTACGTTTAAACGAAATAATTATTTCGTTTTTTCGAAATAATATTATTTCGTTTTTTCGAAATAATTATTTCGTTTTTTCGAAATAATTATTTCGTTTTTTCGAAATATTATTTCGTTTAAACGTAATATTATTTCGTTTTAACGAAATATTATTTCGTTTAATCGAAATAATTATTTCGTTTTTTCGAAATAATTATTTCGTTTTTTCGAAATAATATTATTTCGTTTTTTCGAAATAATTATTTTGTTTTTTCGAAATATTATTTCGTTTAAACGTAATATTATTTCGAAAAAACGAAATATTATTTCGTTTAATCGAAATACTTATTTCGTTTTTTCGAAATAATTATTTCGTTTTTTCGAAATAATTATTTCGATTTAACGAAATATTATTACGTTTAAACGAAATAATATTTCGTATAAACGAAATAATATTTCGAAAAAACGAAATAATTATTTCGAAAAAACGAAATAATTATTTCGAAAAAACGAAATAATATTATTTCGAAAAAACGAAATAATTATTTCGAAAAAACGAAATAATTATTTCGATTAAACGAAATAATATTTCGTTTTTTCGAAATAATATTACGTTTAAACGAAATAATATTTCGAAAAAACGAAATAATTATTTCGAAAAAACGAAATAATTATTTCGAAAAAACGAAATAATTATTTCGAAAAAACGAAATAATATTATTTCGAAAAAACGAAATAATTATTTCGTTTAAACGTAATATTATTTCGTTTAATCGAAATAATATTTCGAAAAAAACGAAATAATATTTCGTTAAAACGAAATAATATTACGTTTAAACGAAATAGTTGTGAAAATAAAAAAAGTATTTCAAAATTTCCTTTTAGGGGCTCCGTAAGTGTGTAATGAAACCGGCAATGTTTATATACGCAATGTTTACGTGGACGACCTGTTTTGTTTGGTTTTTTGTAGTGTTTAACATGTGTTTCGTTTCATTACAACATGGAGTCTATGTTGAGTACTTGAATGTGTAAAAAAGCTCAATTTTGAAAGTTTTCAGAGACAGGACCCAGAATTTTAGTGGTTCAAAAAACCGGCCACACGATAATGCCTACGGCAAAATGTGTCAAGTCTGTTCAATTGCGGAAGCTATTTTAAACGTTTAAGTAATTGTTTAATGTGTTTAATTGTGCCTTCATTAAAGTGTCTAAATTAATAAGATAACAGTACGGCAACAATATTCATATACAGTAAAACTGGATAGTTATGAACCCCTTACTGGACCGAAACAACTGTTTGGAATTTACGAATATAGATATATATTTTATCAAATAACTACATGTATGTGTTATTCGCCTGGTAAGCGCATATATAATTCACTGCACAATACTACAAACCTATTTAAAACTGAAAACAGGGCCGAAATCTATTATAGGGCCAATAAGTAATAGGGCCAATAATACTTATTGGCCGTGGTACTATAACAAATTTCAAAACCAGGGCCAATATCAAATAATGTTTGAAAAGTTGAGTCCCTCATTTACCTCAAAAAATAGTTTTGTACTAAGCTTGCTATACTGATTTCTCAAAATTGGTGTATATAGTTGCCCGACTATCGTCGAACGACTAAAAATGGTCCGTTAGTAGTTATTAAACAAAATCGTTTTCAAATAAGTGATTTGATATAGGCTCTGTTATTTTTCCTCGGGACATTGGCCATTGGCCTTCGGCATCGGGCCCGTACTTAAAGAATTAATGGTATTTCTAGAGTTTGGATTATTCACGTCACACTGTAACTATGTAAAGTATATTTGAAGGCAGAATGTGACAATTTTATCTTATATATTTAAATGAATGCTTTCTTTGTTATTGTATCAAACATCATTTTACTTTATTTTAAGAGAGTGAGTGGCGTCTTTGTTATGACACTTAATACATGTACAGCATAGAACATTATCTCAACAAATGCTTTATATAGCATTAAGATTGTTCACAAAATACAATGTATATACGCAATACAGCACAATTTGTCATGTCCACCTGAAAGCAGTGAATAAAGGCAAAAATACACACCAAAAGTTGGAGACATTTTCTCTTTGTAGACCTACTGAGTTGCTTTTTATCTAAAATTTGATAACTGTTTATTTAGAAATGCTTTTTTAGCCATCTTTATAATTATAACTGAGACTACAAAAATAGCATAAAGCTTTGTTTTGGAAAATGGTTTCAATAAATATGGTTTTGGCGGCTTCAGGATATCAGATGCTGAATCCTATAAATATGTTTTATTCAAGAAATGTGTTATCATTATATCACACACCATACGTAAATATATTAAAAGTAATGATTCTACAAAAAATAATTATCAAAATTCAAGAATTGTAGTATGTTTCTTTAGTCTCCAAACTTTTGGTGGGTTTTGTACCTGTACAGGATGTCTAATTCAATGAGTTTAAGACCAATTTGTTTACAATCCAAAATAGTTTTACTTTCACGGATCATCTGTGGAAATAATATTTGCACACATATTATTCATGTACATGTATATTAAATTTTCAATCATATACATGTATATTAAACTTGTTTCTATCAGAATTTGAACTGGTGCTTGCATAAAATGAAAATGAAGAATAAAAGCACACTTTCACTGAGTGCTATTGCAGTATTCTGAATGAACTAGTGAATCATGTTTTCATACAACGGTTCGTTTGTCGAAATAGGAAGCTGTTCGCAGCCATACTATTGTTCGTTTTTTCTCAACTGTCAAAACATGAATAATTTCACGGTGAATGTGTTTGTTAAAATTATTGTCGTAATACATCCATGAGTGTCCGAAAGTGTGTATTATGGTTAGTAAAGCTTCATATACTGTATGATAAGTTTTAGTTAAAATATTTTTAATAACAATTTGGCCGCCAGTACAAAAAGAATGCATTCAGTCACCATGAAATTATTCAAGCTTTGACAGTTGAGAAAAAACGGACAATAGCTAAACTGTATGACGATAAATTGTCATTGAAGTTGTTGAAGTACTGATGCTTTTGATTAATATAAAAATTAGCCAGACAATTGCTTCGAGTTAAGTGACCGTTTAGGACTTAGTGGGTTATTATAATTATGAGTTTCTTATATGTCTTGTCATTTGACCTGAGACCTATGTCATGATAAATATAGTAGTAATAGTATTATGTCTGCGCTAAAATAACATTAACCTTCCAGAAATATTTCAAATCACAAATTACAGTACTGTTTATGACAAATCTCATTATACATTATTGTTTATGTTAAATTGATGTTCATTGTGAACCAGCCATAGTTCAAATTTCGCTTTACTTCTAGTGTATACTAATTTATTTTAGCTCGATTGTGAAACAGGTTCTTGCAACTTAGATTAATCACTTTCGAGTCTGCTTCCTGGTCCCTCAGTACTGAGCTAGTACAATAAAGTTTCTTGCTCAAGGAAACAACGGGGTAGGTTTTTGATGGGATTCGAACCAACGCGTAGCTAGCTATCCAATGATTACCAGTCCAACGTCGTTACCGCTCGGCCACGACCGCTCCTTTTCTACTAAGGAGCCTCATGATCACTATAATGAAACTTCGAATTTCCAGTAATTCGAAAAATCGTGTTTCGAAAAAAACGTGTTTTGAAAAATCGTGTTTCGAAAAATCGTCTTTCGAAAATACGTAATTTCGTACTACAGCTGTAGTTAATTGATATTCTGTGTTCATTTTACGTTATGTTACTTTTGTTAAGACACTTCCTTGAAAACATTTTTTTTATTTAAAGGTGATGCTGCATGTTGTCGTTATAAAAACAACACATTTTCAGCTAAATTAAAATTTACGTGAAAATACCAACAGATGCTACACCTTCATACATCAAGTTTCTTCATCTAATCTTTTGTATGCACTTACATAAATGTCAACTAAATATTCAACTCCACCAGGTTTTTACTAGTACCTTTAAAATGAGACGACTTGGCAGTTTATAAATAAATAAAACATTAGCGGTAAAGTTGTTTTAAGTAACATGGGAGGTTCCACTAAGTGTACAAAACAATTAGTGCGCTGTTTGGATAATTCTTAATTCACACGACTCTTTTATCTGTACCAGTTAATAGATACAAATGTATGTATATAGCATTGCATATAATTAGCTTTAAAACAAGGACTACAGACTGTTCATGTAAAACCACTACAATAGCTTATCGTGTTTTTTCTTATCTTGAGTACAAGTTCATACCTAATAAGGTTACTGTGTCAGTCAATGTCATGATATCAATTCAAAAGAATTTCAAACAAAAACCGCGTGCATTTATGGGAATAAAATTGATATATACACATGTATTAAAACAATGTGTTGTCATTAAATAGTTTTTGACACCTGGGCCTTTTTGGTCGTCTAATGTACAAAAACGCGACGAAACATTTACGTACTTTGGTAACAACTTTCTTCCATGTTTTAAAATGTGCATTTGATGTACAAAATTTGTACATCATGTTTTTGAAGTTTGTTTCATATTGCGAGTAAAGCAACTATAGTGCGTACAAAATAACAAAACACTGTTTATATAAACAATACCATGAACTAATTCACGACAAGGGATGCTCAGGATGACAATAACATATATAATTTTAATATGTTTTATGAGTGTCTTGTTGGTGTAATGGTAAAGCGGTCTACCATTACAAGCATGTTTGACCAAGGGGTGGTGGTTTATCCGCTATGCTAATTTTGTTAAAATGAATTATACAACTTTCATTTTCAATACTGCCTACCTCTGAAATGGATTGTTTCATTTTAATGTTTACCCAAACACGTTTTGTTATTTTGTACGCACATATGTAATTCTTTAATAAATTGTCGCTGTTATGATATCTAAGACAAAAAAGCTTCATTAATATTGCCAAATTTAAAAAAAAAGAATCCTTATCCATCCGGAATTATTTTTTTAATTATTTCGTAATGCCATTGCATATGTAATGCCGTTTTATGCAAATTAAATATGTACTGGTTGGCGACCTACAAACTCGGACGTCCTACAAATCCGGACACCCGCGTAGACGCTTTATTTTGTTGTTTATTTTGATCATTTGTTGTCGATCACTTGAGCGCTTGATTTTGTAACAGCCAGTACCAACAAAGTCACCACTATGTAATTATGATTGTTGACAATACAGTATTTACATTTGCGTGTCATTTGACCTGTTTCCTGTTCGCGGGGAAGTTACATGTAATGCATTGCGCATGCGCAATTATTTAACAGAGGCCCGGACAATTAAAAATGGGTCAAGTGCAAGAACATTTAAGTAAAATGTTTAATCAATTGATGTTTGACAGTAAAATGTCAATTATCTTTTAAATTTCAACTTAAATGAATGTTGACGGACCGTCCGGAAACATGGTACAGTTTGAAGCAAAATTAACAAAATTTAATAACCCTATGCCAGGGCCTCAAAACATGTGTTCTATATTTAGAAAGTAGAAAAACCGATGACATTAGAGAGACCTTGAACCTAACTTCTTCCAGAAGTAAAATATCTAGCGTGTTGTACAGACAGTTTTAAAGTTATTGTAAAAAAGTTATAAAAACGTCCGGTTGTAGGACGCCAACCAGTACGTTGGTACTTAAAATAGTGTCCGGCCACAGTTCATGTAGTTGCATGAAAATTGCAATGCTAAACTGGAAACACGCTAAATATGAGCGCGCACGAAAAACCTACGATTTATGATATTTCACGATATTTTGTTTTTTTCTTACAGGTGATGAAAGTATCCCACATGCAGCTGACATTCAGATAGCTGGGAACCCAATAAAAGACAGAGAATTGTTTGTTAAAATTCAGACATATAACAAAACATATAATTTAAAACTAGAAAGACTTAACAAAAAATTGTTACATGAAGACTTTAAAGTTTTGAATGTTTTTACGGATCCATCAGGGAAAACCATATTTCATGAAGATTCTTTACATGTAAGTTTAATGAAAACACTTAAATATCAACCAGAACTGGCGTTTTTTGTTGTACTTTTAAATATGCTTATTCAGCAAATATTGTGTACTATCTTCACTGTATTTAAAACGCATGGATGCATGACATATTTTCGTGGAGTTTGGACATGAAATATTTTTTTACTTTTATAGTTACTTTTTACAGCTATTCTCCCTCCTACCTCTATATAAAGTAGGACATTGTCAACTAAAGCTACAGTCCCATAAACATAAAAATAGTCGTGAGGGCACCGTACGGGCGCCGTGCGATCAAGCCCCGCAAGGACCTGTACGAACTCTTGCGTACCCATACGGACTGTTTTAACCAGGGTCCGTGAGATGAGCCCTGGATACACGTATCAGTTTCAGAGTCAAATCGTAAACAAAATCGTGGCCGAGTATGGATTAAACATGCATATCTTCCACCTACGGCTCCGTGCGGGTGTGTTGTTTTGTACCATGTGCGTACCGTCACCTTAATTCGCACGGCTTCCTACGGCGGCCTACGACTGTCTGCACGCACGGGTCCGCAACAAGACACGATAATAATCTGATTTTGATCTACATTCTTTTTGTGGAGCTGACTATTAGTTACTTTCTACAGCCGTTCTCCCTCCATACTTTTGTATAAAGTAGGACAGTTATCAGTCACTGGCAAGGCCTGTAGTACTATGTTAAAAGCTTGGGTTCAGATATCTATACTAATCCTGGAACCGTATGTAAGATGACTAAACCCTGCAATATAACTGGACAAAAACGTTGTAAATTGATGAATAAGAACTGTTAAACTGTCCAATCACTAACTGTTAAATAAATTTTAACAATAATGATTATTTATTTATTCTCTCACCAAGTATATTATGTTTTATGTTTTACAGCATGGTCTTCACGAAAAATCCAAGGAGCTTAATTTCTACCATGATCCTCACTCAGGGTCACTAGTCAGTGTGAGGGTCAATCCCAACTCAACAGACAATCTTAAACACTATGTTGTAAGTGAATTTATCATGATTAACATCGAAATAACTTTCTTGTAAACATATATAGCTTTCTTTTTGACGTTACGGGCATACGCAGTCGGCACGATTCCGAACAATCTGATTAAAACCCGATCTAATTTTCCGCTCGCCTACTCGCTAATTTAGATCAGGCCTTTTTCAAACGAGAGTCACGTTCAGGTGACCTTTTCTCATCATAATATTAATGACGAAATTGTTATGATACGTAACTTGTTTACATCGTCTACGTCACGCAATTCGAAATGAGCCGTCAAATCGCAGACTGTTAAATTAGCTTGCAAACCTTGGTCTAAAAATAGAAATTACGAAATCAAAATGTTAATAATAGTGTTTCGTCTAGATGAAAGCTACGCATTGATTGGTCGACACAAAGTTCATCTCGACGTGACCTTCCACGGAGACAGTAGAGATCCTGTACGACAATGCTCTACAGGATATCTGTTTACGGAGATTGCGTTCAGGTTTACATATAAAAATTGAAAACCATTATCTAAATAAGTTTTACATTTAAATTAACCCCATATAAGGAGATGTAAAACATTTTGGACAGTACAATTCATATTATCTTTATCACGAAACACTTTATCATAAAGTTTTGAAGAACCTCAATAATTAAAACGGTAGATATTGTTGTTCTATTTCTTAAGTATTAAGTACGTGTTAATGCACTTTTGAACATTTTAATGTACATATTGTTTCTGTCTCGAAATCGTGCCGGCTGCCTGTGATTAGGAGGCTTTTCTTAAAATTTAATATTAAATCTGAACGTAGGAATACTCAGCAAGTTAGAAAACATTTTGCCAACAATAGTGGCTTTGTTCTATCTTATTGCATTTGAATTAAACAATAGCATAGCTTTCAAAGCTGAGTCATTTTATCATATTTTCCACACAAAATGGAGAAATTTAGAGATGAAATTAATTCAGATGTTAGATAAGTCCAGTGAAATGCGTGCTATAGACCGGGCACGTTCATGCATCTACGCACTGTTAGCACGCACCGAGCAGAGGCGACTGGCACCGTCCCGTGCAAAGACACTATGATATACAATATACCATTTCTTTGGCTCTAATCACCTTTGGCATCGACTGCAGTAAGGCAGATAATTATGTTATTTACATGGAAAATTTACTCAAAACTTATTTATAACTAATGTATTAAATATAATATTATTTATTTTTATGTTGACATTCATATCAAATATATGTAAGTCAGCAAATATATTTAATAAGTCCTGTCTATCGTATATTTGACCGTTGACCGTGCATGACTTTGCAGTTCACGTGCGTGAAACAAGAAACATATGTTATTTATACATATTATGCATAAATAACGTAACATTTTACACTTATACCAAATAACTCGTTATTTAATGACAGTAGTTTTCATGCTGAATGATTATGTCATTAATGACGTCTCTAAATGTATATTAGTCATGAAGCCCGAGCACGATGAGAGTCATAATTTATAGAACCGACATACGGTTCATAATTTTGCAGCAATTGGTGCATCGATATCATGCTTATATCTGGATTGCAAACTATCGATGTGTTTGGCTGTATGTTTAGCTTCATTGAAGGGATATATGTTTGGAAAGCGATAAGAACGAGTTATGTTAGAACTCCATGCGTGTGTTTTCGAAAGGCCATGTAATGTCACTTGACGTCGTGACAATCTGCGCTGGAATGCGGCAAGTTGAGAACTAAATTCACAGCACCGATTACTTCTCTTTATTATTTATTTATTTATTTATTTATAAGTAGCAGCACATGGCATAACTGATGTTAGGAGTTTGGTTTCTAATAAACTGGATATTCGCATTGCCACATAAAGTTACAACTTATGTAGGTTGCGTTTCACAAAAAAAATGTTTTGGAAAATGGAAACGGACCTCGTGTGTCCATGATGCCAGGCATTTGATGACGTCATCGTCGTCATGTTCAAGCCAAAGTGTTGAAATAACTTGTAATCGTATTTAAAGAACAATCTTTTTCTTACTTTACAGGAGGGAATTATCCATGATGATGTCATCATAGCGCCACCTATCGCCCATAAACGCCACAAAAGATCTTTACATCGAACTAAACATTCAATTTGGAATAAGAATCCAGAAATACCAAAATTTATTGACGATGAACTTTTTGGTAAGAAAAAACGAGCCATAATGTTGTTCAAAATAGGATAAATGCATGTTATCTCGTCCAGTTGTCACTGTACGAAAATTTGAAGGACTTATGTAAATTAATACATGTACAATGTATATCTAAAGGCGACTAAAATTAATGCAGTTTTGGCGTTCCATAGTCTTGCATGGAATACCTTTATTGTTGCCTTTGTACTAGATTTTCGTACTCCATGATTTATTTCTGTAGAATTCAACGATACTGTATGTAGTCAGGGGCCAAACCAACATCAGCAATGTCTCCGGCATGTGACCTAAGAGCTCTTTGTCATAGTTAACCATTAATCATTTTTGTGAACCAATTATGAAGTCAAGTTGCGCACGCTTAATGTATTTCATTTTTATTCCAAACAATTTATCTCCTCTATATTGCTTGACTGAAGAACGTGTATTGTTTTAATTAGTCAATTACTCACAATTTCAAAAAAATAACAAGTATTTTTATGGAAATTTGACTTTTTATAAAACACATATTTGAAGGACTTGGCGCTAAACAATGCTAACTACTAACTGATTTAGTGTAAGCGCTACGGTTGTTGCAGCTAGCCTTTAATTTGTTATGTCAGATTTAAACATATTTAACATTCTGTCATTGCCAAAAGTCAATCAATCAATATAAGGTACGTGGCGGTAATTTACAAGAAACAATTCGTTTATTGTTTGACACTACATGATTCAAATGACAAAATTTATTAGTCTTGGAAACAAACATGAATACAGATAAAGACTATACTGGTCAGGTAACAATAATGATTAACGACTAAACAACACAAAACGTTTCAATCGCATATCCTGTTGTTAATTATCAACTGGCTAAACTAGATCATATGTCTTTAGAACTTTTTGATAATAGCAACGTTTAATATGGATTTTTGTCCTAAGGTAGATTGACCGTATACTCAAGCTCATGATTTGTTTTTGTTGGGCTTAACGCCGTAGCAACGCATTGTATAGGTCATATAACGGCGATCAGTCAACCTACTCACTCTTCCTGGAAAGGCTAAATCTCTGGATTTAGATGTTAACCAACTACTAAGCGCATACTTTCGTCAGTGACTGACAACTGCCCCACATAATTAAGAATCATTGGTAGGAGGGAGAATGGCCGTAGAAATTATTTCATGACCAAGCTCCACGAAAGTGTGCCCCGCCTGGGAATCGAACAGTAGACATGTGTGCTACCAACTGAGCTAGCCGGGCGGCTACATACTCAAGATTAAAATCTAGCTGACAATATATACAAAGACATACGATGTTAGCTCAGTCTGTTGCACATCTTAATATGAACCCTGTCTTCATAAGTTCGATCTGATAGGACTGTGTAACAAACATGCCGATGGTTACCTGCAATAATGTAGTAAGTACATTGCGTAAAAGAGCCATTTACTACAGTCTTGCAGGCAACCCTCGATACCATTGTGGAAAACGGCTATAAAATATTGATTCCAAACATTGTACTGCCTACCTCAGTATCATGCAGTTCAGTTGTCATCCCCTGTAGGGAATGTGGTTAGAGCTAGGTAAAAACTTAGATTTAGATATCTAGACTTGCCATTCGAAACACCTCGACCATATATTGAATGAATAATTATTCCTTGTGAATGGACGCGGAGTCCTGAAAGCTCTAGGACTCCGTCAGTGAACTGTGAGTAGTTAACTGATCGCCACAATATGTCTGAGAAGAAACATGTTAAAATACGGTATTAATTAAGCTCCATTCATTACTGTTGTTTTTTTCAATTACAGATGAAAATTAACTAAACTTGGTACTTTGACACTGGCATATTTTCTGTAATGACGGTTGTTTCACAAATATGATAATTTATATAAGAGTTGAGTTTTGCATGTTTCTTACCTTTAACAGAAGCTCATTGAAGAGATAAATATAACAAAAATATTTCGGGTATCTCACAATTTTTGATGGTTATAATTGTTTTCATTGTACTCAATGCATCGATGCTAACCCATGGAAAATACTATAGCCAATCCTTAAACATGGCCAATACCACGTCCATCTTCACAGTATCGTTGATGATGTCGCTATTTAATAATATACTCTTGTCAATGAGTACTTAAATGTCATATATATTATAAGATCTTATGTTTTGTTCTGTTATTAAAAATTCTTTACCTTTATTTATAATATAGTTCCACCCAGTATTGATAAAATGAAGTTACCAACATATTATACACAGACTAAAGAAAGAATACCAAGTGATATATTTTATAAATATAGACCACTAAATAGAACCAAAAGACAAACAACCGCGTCAACTAGAATAGAACCAGAACTATTATTGTTTTGTGATAATGCCATGGTTCAACAATTTGAAGGGGACACAGATGAGTTATTGGAATATTTATTACACTTTTGGCATGCGGTGAGTGTTCACAATACATTGGTTAGACAATTAATGTTGGACTGCAAATGTTAATGTATTTCTTAGCAGACGACATCATGACCGACAGTACGTGCGTTTAATTTGATAAATTGAACTATACATCAAAATCGTAACCCTATGAATTATAATTTGTTTTTGGCTATGCTGCAAATAAATTAACATGAATTAAATTTTTGTATCACTGTTCGCTTTTTTGATAAATCAAAGCACTGAAAGGACTGTTTTGAGGTGACAAACGTATTGTTTTATATCATTTTGTTTCTTTTGTGTGCAGGTAAATTGGAAGTTTCTAACAATATCATTACAAAGACAATGGCCAAATATAGATATAAAAATTAGAGAAATTGGTGTTTTCCGTGACGTCACAGCTCAGCCATTTATAGAAGAAAATCGAATAAGGCGTGGAAGTAGGCTGTTTTCACTCTATGATGCCATGGATAGCTTACAAAGATGGCTAGTAAAATATGAAACCGTATTACCTCTACATGATGTCGCATTTCTACAAACAGGGTAAACAGATAATTTATACTCGATTCATTTTGACCATACTCAAGAATCAAGATAATGTACAAAATAATTGAAGGATTAAAAATGTATTGCCTTAATTATAAAATTACATACTTTTTTTTATTTAACCAATCATGTAATTAATCAATGAATACAGTGAGATTGCAATATGAAAGTTAGAAGCCCAGGTGGACACCGTCCATCACTACATATAGTAACTTTTTTACTCCGACTTACGACACAAATCATTGATGGGATTGTTGCATAGGCCTATATGGTCAAAAGATCACATAACAATATTGTGATTGATTTTCAAATTTAATGTAAAATATATGAAGTACATGTACATGTATGTCTATTATGCATCAATTTCCAAATGAAAGAAAACACAATAAACATTATGCTGTAAAGTCTTAATCGATGGTTTAATAGCAAAATAATTACAATATAGGTATCTTTTTTCGTAAATTAAGCATTTTAAGAATCGTAAAAAACATGTTTTTTTCGAAAACAAAGGGGTTTTACATAGAGTGGTGGACGTAGTGTACTAATTGTTTTATTATATATTTCCAGTAATGATGCATGTAGAATGACAAGTCATACAAGAAGATTTAAAGATAGTAGATTCACAAGTGATGAAGAAGAAGAGGAAGTGGATGGTTGTGTTGCTGGTACCGCTGGTATGTCAATTATAATAATACATGTATGTCATTAGACCGGGTACCTATAATTCCGAACTCCTCGCCGATATTCATACGTAATGCTCAGATCGCCGTGGTGTTCCGTTTGAGGTACCTGCTACCATAATAAGGAAATCGTTTACATCAGGGTAGCTTTTTATCAAGAGTCATACAATTGAATGATAATTCAACTGTACAAAATAGTGTGGCTTAGGACGAAAATCGGTTGCAATACCTCTCTTTTTGATAGTACAAGCATCATTTATGCTTCAGTGTATGGGCTTGAAGTTAATACACCATTTATCAAGAATCTGAGTTTTAAATGCATCGATGCAGTTTGCTTTAAAGTACACTTGAGTTATACCATTATTTGGAATTTATCATTTACTGGTACTTCCTGTACAAAATTTCATAAATATGTATATCCAAATACCTTGCCAAAACGTTACATTGAATTTCCATTGGGAACGATTGAATTTCATCAGAGAGGCATGTTTGTATATCCGACTGTCATAAGTATGCATAACCTCATGGTAGTCTGCTTGTTATGAGATCAGTATTGCCTTTTTCAGCGCAGCTGTCTAAGCCAACTTTTGACCTATATTTTAACCTTTACAATTTGCTCTACCATTCCTGTATGACCAATGAAATTCTCTTCCGGTATTGAGAAATGAATAAATCATAAGATACCATTGGTTGTCTCGAAACAAAGTTATGTATATAGTGACCTAAAATTTTAAAATGCGGGTTCCAATAAAAACTTTAGTATTCAGTCCTATATTTTAATATGCAGGTCCCAAAAAAAAGTTGAGTATACGGTCTCATATATTTTCAATGTACGGGTTCTAAAAAATGTGGATAAAGACCATGTTCGTTGACTTTGGTCTAAATTCTCTTTAAAATGAACACCAACACCAATAACTATATTGTAAAAACCTTAACAACATGTGTAAAGAATAACCCACATATCAAAGTGATGATTTATAGCTTATGTTTTTTTGTTTGATTTAACATGACATCATTTGTTAAAATGTTACAAGTCATTAGTCAATTCATTTCCTTGTTAACATAAATATTTTAGTCATTGTTTGTGTCTAGTAATTCATAGGCGGATCTAGCGGGGGTGGGTCAGGGGGGTCCACCCCCCCCCCTAGAATTTCCAAAATGTATCTTCCCATTAGAGTATTCATTGAAAACAAGTCATTTTTAAGTAGCATGAAGCATTTTTTGTCAATGCTTAACATAGATTTAATGGTTATATAGTTTTTATTATTAATATGTTGCATTTTCTGCAAAATGTGTATAATGTGGTTGTGGTTCAAAAGTTTGGACCCCCCATAGAAAAAGTTGGGACCCCCCACCCCACCCCACCCCTAGAAAAAAATTCCCACCTCTGTAATTATTCATTTATTTATTACTAAGTTATATCTAATAGTTTTTGTACAACAAACTTGTAAGTTATTAAATTATTGATAGTTTAACTTCCGCGACATTTTTTTAAGACAAACATTTTATGTTAACATCATTTGTAAAATAATTATATTATCACCTGGCTATTTTTTCTCTCATTGTCCAATGAAATCAATCTATTTATCTTTTTGTTATCCAATCAAAATGTACAATGATTTGAATAATATCCAATCAAATCAAATAATTTTAACATTTAATTTTTTTTCTAAAATACACTATGAACACACATTGGATGACATTGAGTGATTCTATCAAGCTTTGAACAAGTGAATCAGGTCTTTGTTAATACACTAACACGGAAACATTTATTTCTTAATTAAGTATAGTGATTGCACATGTGTTTGTTGGATGTGTCATTGCAAAAGAATGCTATGTAGAATTATATAGGCATTGATATTTAAAAATGTAATGTTTCCAGCTTTGCAGCCAATTTCAACACTTTTAAATCATACCAAGCCTTAAACTGGGTCTAAACTTTTAATACATAATAGCACAAAGCACATACACAGACCAATGGCTGAAAACTGCCTTACTTGAGAACAGGTTAGCAGGAGAATAGCCATTGAAAATAGATTTTATGACCAAAGTCTATAAAGGTATGAGCACGTTCCAGTCAGGAATCAAGCATCGATATTCATATAACATTTGTACATATAGTCAGTATGCAACAAACTATCTGCTATAACAATAGTTTATTGAAAAACAAATATTAATAATAACAAATGTTATCATGAAAACTCCACTACATTTACTATATATATTACCATATATTTCAGGGGTAGCATATGTAAGAGGAGCATGTCTATCAGCACCATATTTTAGAAAGTTAGCTTATAATTTTGGTATTGGTGAAGCTTCTACAAGTTTTAATGGTGTTATTATTGCAGCTCATGAAGTTGGGCATCTGTAAGTAGAATATATTTTAGTTTGTTATCTCCCTTGGTGAATACCACCATCATTACTTCACATTCAGCCCAAAAATTACACATAATAAATAATAACACTCAATCTTCCAAGGCAGTCAAAATTTCTAATTGGTGGCCAAATATTTTGAAATTACAGTCCTGCTCGTTCCCTAACTGGTATGTAGGCCATGGCTGGAATAAAAGATATATGCCGTCTGAATTCATCTTTCGACTGATTGAGCTTTCTTGGCAGATTTGCATGTACAAATAATTCATGCATCAACCCAGAGGTCTATAGAGGAAACTTGGATTTATCCAAATGTAAAGTCTTTTTAAATAAAGTCTTTATTATCATTATTATTACTATTATAATCTCTACACACAGGCTTTAACTGATTATTATTTTGAATTAGAATTGCTGCAATTGTAATTTAAAGAGTGACATGAATTACATGTTTACAGTGCACACAGGTAGCTTATGTATGCATGTCACTGACACATATTATTATTTATATTGAATCGGTCTGAATTACTTCAATCAATCATAATTCATTTTAACAAAAACGATTTTAACAAAGATGTGAAATGTTGTTTAATTAGGATGTTAAATGGAACAAAACAAGTTACATTTACTTGTAATTGTAATAAGGTTTAATGGTAAAACCTAAGCCCACTCTATGTATGAAGACAAAAAGACAGGTAGCCACATGGTCCCAAATCAAAAGCACTATTTATATAGTGCTTTTGATTTGCGACTGTTCCGGCCGCTGGTATCAGACGAGAAGTGTAATAGAAGCCGCTAAAACTCCAGCATATAAATTATATAATATATAATGCCCTCATGGTGCGTGATGTAAAAAAGTTGTTCCAGACAGAAAAACTGTATTTTCTTGTTTTAATACTTACTATAAGATAAACAAAACGCAGGGATGTTAAATTAAACAAAAACAAATTAAACATGTACAGCTTCATAAAATGCTAGATTATATCAATATTCCAAATTGCAAATCAATATTAGATCGTCTGTCAAGAATTGACGATACATTGATATCCAGAATTCCGATGACAAACAGTTATGGATTCATCATGGACAATGTAACTATATTATATATTTACAGATTAGGAGCCTATCATGATGGGGAAGCTGAAGCTGTTGGTTGTGCCAGTAATTCAGGATATATTATGAGTTACTCTAGAGAAGATGCTTATAAATTTAGCAGATTTTCACCTTGTTCTATAAAAAGTTTCCAAAATTTCTTAAAGTAAGTCATTGTAAATATACCCTATATAATTATATTCTCTTCGAAAGTATGTATTTAAATTGGTGGTGGAACGAAAAATGTCAGAATTCAAATTTTAACTACATTCCAATAAAAACAAATGCCATTTATTTTTTGTTACTTTTTTGCATAGTCGGCAAGCATGGTCCCTAATCAAAAACATCATCTATACATGTACATGTATATATATAGTGCTTTTGATTCGGGACTGTGCTGGCTGCCTGTGCTTTTTTGTTACGTTTTATACTTCACTTTTTCTGAGTGTTTATTTTAAATGAAGTATTTTGATATTTAATTTTTACTAGATTCAAGTATTTGGAATTTCTAAAGCCAAAAATAAAAAAGTCAAGTATTACATGTTAATTTTGTTCAACTGTCAGTGACGAATATATTTAACCCACTGATTTAAATACTCACAACAGTAGTTTGTACTCACTGTAGATATACTAGATGCATACATGTTCTTATACTTAGTTATCAATTATATGTATAGGATATAACATACATGACAGTCTGTCATTGGCATTTTGTTCAAAAGATGAAACTTGCAACTCTTTAGTAACCAACATCTCACAAAATACATTGCATGAAAACTTGTTTATTTTTCAGCATGGATAGATCAGCATGTCTACGAAGAAGAGCTAGCAGTGAAACTATGAAATTCCCAACATCATTTCCAGGAACATATATGTCTATCACAGAACAATGTCGTAGATTTACAGGTGGTCCACCATGTGAAGTGAGTTAATATTGCATTTATCATCATTTTACAAGATATCCCTATTATTACAATTTGCAATATATTGATATAGTATAGTTTCAGCAATTGGCAATATATTGATACAGTATAGTTTTACCAATTGGCAATATATTGATACAGTATAGTTCCACCAATTGGCAATATATTGATACAGTATAGTTCCACCAATTGGCAATATATTGATACAGTATAGTTCCACCAATTGGCAATATATTGATACAGTATAGTTCCACCAATTGGCAATATATTGATACAGTATAGTACCACAAATTGGCAATATATTGATACAGTATAGTACCACAAATTGGCAATAAATTGATACAGTATAGTTTCACCAATTGGCAATATATTGATACAGTATAGTTCCACCAATTGGCAATATATTGATACAGTATAGTTTTACCAATTGGCAATATATTGATACAGTATAGTACCACAAATTGGCAATAAATTGATACAGTATAGTTCCACCAATTGGCAATATATTGATACAGTATAGTTTTACCAATTGGCAATATATTGATACAGTATAGTTCCACCAATTGGCAATATATTGATACAGTATAGTTTTACCAATCGGCAATATATTGATACAGTATAGTTTTACCAATTGGCAATATATTGATACAGTATAGTTCCACCAATTGGCAATATATTGATACAGTATAGTACCACAAAATTGGCAATATATTGATAAAGTATAGTTCCACAAATTGGCAATATATTGATACAGTAAAGTTCCACCAATTGGCAATATATTGATACAGTATAGTACCCCAAATTGGCAATATATTGATACAGTATAGTTCCACCAATTGGCAATATATTGATACAGTATAGTTCCACCAATTGGCAATATATTATTGCTATCTTTTCTCCAAAATATAATAGCATACATAATTACTATTCATATATAGACATTAAAGAATATCAAACATTGTTTAGGGTGAATTTTTAATTAATACTATCAATCTATCTGGCTGTTTCAATGCTGATTTGAGTCTCATTAGTTTAGACAGCACATTTTTGTAATTTTGTTTGTCAATTTCAACTCCAGAAAATTTGTGAGTTAAAATAAAAGTTACTTGCATTTTACAAAATACACTCGCATTTTGCAAGTAAGCAAGCTTTAATTCAAGCCCTGGTAAATGGGATAAATTTCACATAAATTTACAGTTAAACCACAGTTAGACATTGAACTTACATTTTGTATTTTGATACAGGAGTATGTGGAATTTCATATATTTTGATATAAAAGAGTAGCGTTACATGTATACATGATAATGTACTATTGTAGGTTGGTCCAAAACAATGTGAACATTTATGTTGTGATGATGCTAAAGGTCAATGGAGATATACAAGATCAGAACCAGCTGTTGATGGTACTTCATGTGGTCGAGGAAATGTATGTACATAACATCATGATGTAGTACTGGCATCAGATTCCATATCTTATGATCATAAAATAATGTGTACATCTCTATATATGGTTCCCTGTGCATTATAATGAAAGAATAGTTATAACTTGTACACAGTAATGTATACGGGACCGATTGTTAATTAATTGTGTTTGTTGACAAAATATTATATATGTGCATATTTAACGAGTTTGAGGACTCTGGTGCCAGTGTGTTGTAGTACTAGTAACCATATTTATACAGTGTTTGATAGGTCATTGCCATAACCAATAGCCTGAAGCCACAGGATAGTGAAAATTGATTTGGGATAGTGAAAATTGACTTTTTTATGTTTTCTAGCTAGATGATGGTCTTGCGCCTTACTTTATATTATAACAAATCCAGCAAGTGCTTGAAAAAAAGTTAAGGCAATATCATGCCATAATACATGGCATAAACAGAATAAGCATAGTTACGTAACCATAAGTAAAATGACAGTAGGTAACATAAAATTTCAATAGGCCTAAAATTATGTTGTGAAGCCTTCTCCAGTTCTAGGACTTTAACTTGCGTTAATTTCAATCTACATGTTAAAATATAAATTCTTCAATAATTTTATAAAATAATCAATTGACAAAAATCCAGAAACCATTTGTATAGTTATGCATTATGTTTTCAGGTTTGCTTGAATGGACAATGTATATCGTTATCATCGTTTGGTTAACCACATTATCATCTATATACATCATTGTAAGTATACATATTATTACTTGTATGTAAATTTATACAGATATACGGTCCTCATTCTACATACTACTTTATATAATGTTGTTGAGACAGACTGATGTACAGTAAACTATTTTATATCAACTTGTCTTGCGCCTATAGAACAATTATACACTCGGCTTTAAGAAAGCTATGAATTGTTGACATTTTTAAAGTTAGAATAAGTTATGTGATATAATTCTATTTTATAAGCAGACATACATTCTCTTCCCATTTAAAATGTCATAGCGTATGACTGTTGTGTAATGTTTACCATTTTTCTTTCCTGCCTACCCCCCTTTTTGCTTCTCCCTATTCAGGAATAGTTACTTTGAAAAGTCAACTCTTATGCACCCTGCCACTCTATTCTGCCCTCTCTGTCCATTCAATTTCTGAGATCTCGAATAATCACTTTTGTAAATAAAAGTTAGAAGTGTTAGCATTTGTACTAAGGCTAGCTCCATTTAGCTCTGTATATAATATACAGTACCCACCAAAAGTTTGGAGACATTTTCTTTTTTTAGGCCTATTGAATAGCTTTTATCAAAATTTTGATTACTGTTTATTTGAAATGCCTTTCAGTTTTGCTTCATTTTGTTTGGTTATCATTACAATTATAAATAAGACTATAAAAATAGCCTAAAAACTAGTTATGGAAAATAATTACAATGAACACAGTTTTTGAGGCTTTAGGATGTCAGATGCCGAATCTTATAAATGTGTAGCATTCATGAAATTTGTTTTAATGTTATCACAAACTATACTTGAATATATTAAATATATATAAAATAGCGATTTTACAAAAATAATCAACAAAATTCAAGAATTAAAGTACATTTCTTTTGTCTCCAAACTTTTGGTTGGTACTGTAGAATACACCAGGGTAACTGAATGTTATTTGTAATTTTCAGAAGTTGATCTTGAAGACACAATCAAGTCCAATCAAGAGTATGATTATCTGTGATATCATTACAGATTATACAGTAAATGTAGAACTTACAATTTAGACATATAATGTCTAAATATATACTACATACAAAGGGGGCTAACTCCACGTATGGAACAGTATACTATGTCATACAGACGAGTACACACAGGGTTAGCTCCCTTTGATTTGTTTTGTTATAACTCAACTAATGAGGCTTTCATATTGAATTAGATTGTAAATTTAATTATAATTGTAATATATTTATGTAATTTAAGTGTACATGTATTTATTGTTACAGCCATTTTATTTAAATTATTTTTATTGATTTTACATGAGTATTCCATCACCTGATAAGATATAGATTGTTCAAAAATTGTTACATAAAGTGATAGAAGTCTAAGTATTACATGAATATTCCACCATTTGAATAAATAACATGGTCAAAGTTTGTTACATTGAGAGAGGAAGAAGTCTTACTGATCTAAGGCAAAACTTTTTAATGACCTTGTCTTACTATGTTGGCTATCAATGCAAATACCGGTACATGTAGCTTAAAGTGTCGTAATTAACCATCATAAATCTAAGGAAACTGACATGTTATTATCTCCCTTTGATTTCAATATAATATAGTTACTAGATCTCATGTGAGAGGCATTCGGAACATCCTCCGCCATTCGCTACTTATTCATTCATGAAAGGTTGAGGGTGTTCCGAATGGTGTGAGAGGGTACAGATCAAATTTATACAACTGTAAATGTTCAAAAGCTCGAAACTCAAAGGTTCATGACAAGCTTGCTTGACCCAAGTGTTTGTACTATTGGAATTTCAACAAAGTTGAGCACTGCCCTTTGTTATTTAATAGTTTTCTAGGGGCTTTTTGTAAATAGATTGGGTTCAGGTAAAATGTTTTACCATTTGAGATAATTCAACACAGCCATCTATCATTCATTGCTTGTATGTTTGATTATATGTGTACACATCTTATTGGTCTAATTTAACATAAGTTCTTAACTACAAGTCAGAAAAGACCAATCAGCATGGAGAAACATTATGTCAGTATTCAATATTCTATATGGGGCACATTGCCATTATAGGTTATTATTTTTATCATTAATATCAGTAGACCATGAATTGTTATTCAAAATTAATTGTCCAGGGGTCCACATTATCAAAGGTCTTACAACCAATTTTAATCGTAAAACCCTCTATATTGTATGTTAAATTATTGTAAGTTTTTTTTTATAATATGCTTCCCAGACGTCTGAATTAATAATTGCAAGTTATCTCTTGCTCCTGATATTTACACTCATGGTATAGATACCCTATCTATGTCTATGCTTTACTTTTCTAATAAAGGGAAATAACTATTGCAGAAGCTTTGCAAAGAACATCAGTTAATATTTATTATTTTGTTATCTCCCTTGTTATGGTCATTATTTTTCTACAAAAAGACTCTAATATCAATTATATGTATATAACCGTCTCATTGTCTTTTTAATTAATTATAAGAAGGATTATATTAAATTCATGTTTTATTACTATGTACAATACTCATTTTTGTGTAAGCATGCTTGCCAAGTGTTAACAATTTTTTCTTGTGTTTCATAAATTTTGTCATCAAGTTTTGCTTAGACTCGACGACATTTCTCACAAATTTCAATGAAAAACTGAGTTTGACCGAGTCTAGAGCATTGTCCCAAACTGACCGTACTCATACGTTATGAATATTGTGGACGAATAATGCCTTGGGTTACCGAGGATGAGTCTAGAGGTAAAAGTAGTTTTTAACTTAATTTAGATTGTATATTTACTTTTCTCCATGTTACCTGTATAATTACATATTGCAATAAAACCAACGGCAAAATTAACTTTGAAAAGGATTTTTTGAATAAGAATCAAACTAAGTGTTACTTTTCAAAACAATTCTTAAAATAAAAAAAATTATTTCACAGAATGACTTTGTTTTATTCTCTATCAACTAAAAAACACCAAAGGGATAACATGTGGGCTTAGGGGTTATCTCCCTCGGTAGTAATTTTCATATTAGCTCCACCAGTTCCAACAACTTATAGGCACATTTTACTGTCATTTTCACTTCTAAAAGCAAAATTTGTCACTGTTGACAATGACAACTTCTATGCAGGAACATAACACTTCAATGAGAGACTTAAAGATGCCTTATCTTCTTTATTTTAACTGTCTAGACCGTCATTTCTACTTGAGGAAGAATGCTTGTCCCCTAATTGTTAACCATATGCAAAAGCGCACAGGTTGCCCATGAAGGGGTACTATCTCAGTTTGGACCAACAAAGGTGTCTGGGTGAAAACTTGCTAATCTTTTGTATCTGTAGGCTTAACAATTAGCAGTATGTCCCTTGTGTAAAGGAAACAAAATGGCGAGTCCAGAGTGTTTAAACATAATCAATTGATTAGTGCAAAACTAGTTCAACTACAAGTAATTTAACAAGAATGTAGATTATTAGTTTAGCCCTAAACCATGGACATGCTACATAAAAAATATCCAATGCAATATTTAAACTAGTTGATTGCACAGCTCCTGGCTTTTATCAGGTAATACAAAATAAAGCCATTAGCCTCATTCTTAACATTAAGTATTTCCTTTAAAAATCAATGTGAACAAAACATAAATAAAACACCAAGTTATTTAACTAGTTTTATTAACAATGTTCAAAAACAGTAATAGAATAAGCATGTGTCAGCGCAAAACTAATCTAGGTACAGTCCTATTTTATCCAATAAGCCGTGACTGCACTTTTGTATTTTTAGAATTTTGTAATATTCCTACGAAAAGGTGACAAAACTTGTTTAACCAGCCATTATTGCATGGGACATATGTGTCCATATCATATTCGGACTGCGCTTTTTCAGAAGATGTTTATTGGTGTACATTAATTTGCACATATACTTGAGCTACAAAAGTTTCTAATTATTTCAAATCTAGTACTCACTGGTTATACCTATTGCCAATGTTATAACTGGACTCTTCAAACCTGTCACGGCTCACCGAATAAAATGGGACTATAACTACATGCACAAAAGAAGAATGTCAGCAAGTTTTGCACTCACTCAACAATGAGTAAGGTCAAAATTTATAAACTTGCTCTTATGAATTCTTAATGCAAAAACCAACATATCACTAAACATTTCCTAGTTATTGGTACACTATACATGTATATTGGTAATAAAGTTACAATCCATGAATTGTTAAAAAATACAAAACACTAAGTTGATTGTATTCATAACAACAGGTTGATATATTTTCATTTTAATAGTACATAACTTGATCCAGTTGCGTAAGGAAGTCGCTTCCTAATACTTTTAAAACCCCATTTTGAGTTTGTCAAGTATAAGGTAAGATAAATAATTTAACTTTAAAGTAACAAAAACCAAGTTCATGACCTTCAAAACTTTCCGAGTGTTTCTAAAGTATTCTGCTATCCAAAATTTTTACCAAATTTTGTTTGCTAGCTGGGAGGCTATAATGTAGAAGACCATTGAATAGGGAAAGCTTTGTCGCCAGGTATAGATATCCTCACGCATCTAGCTCATGTTTTTAGTAGTGTTTAATTATATTTATGTGAAAAAGAAATCAGCAAATGAAATTTCCATCATTTATTCCTTTTAACCATTAATTTTATGATAAACATCTCTACTTAAAGGTAAAACTCTGAATGCCAATTGTAGGAGTTAATTCACTGTACTACAATGAAAGTTCTATATAGTCATCCACTATTACTTTATCTACTTACATTCAATGTTCAAATAAACTGGATTTAACTTGAATGAGCTTAAATGATACAAAATATACCCATCAATATTACAAAGATAAACTAAAGACCTGTGGTGCTTTTCACAAAAATTCTTACGAAAAAAATCTTCGTAAGTCAAAAGCAAGAAACATTAATAATATGTTCATTTAAAGTCCAACTATTATAGAATTGTGAAGAATATTGTAAACCGTTTAAATATCATATCATAGTTCATTATCCTCCTGACTTTGAACTGATAATTATATGAAATTGACTTACAATAACTTTTTTCGTAAGAATTTTTGTGAAATATAGCACTGTTTGAGAGCATGTAAATTATCTATTAAAAAGTTTTAATCCAACACTTACATGTACTAACTGATAGAAATAGCATTATAACAATAATCAAAACATTCAGGTATTCATTATAATTGAACACATCATTAAATTTGTCAAACTACTCATGGCTTGAAAATAGATTCCGATAATTTAGTAAAATCAAGTTTAAATTGAATTTAGACATTTATTAATGTAAACACAGTTACAGCCTGTGATGTAATAAACAATGAAATAGATAAAACCTTGATTTATGTACTACCTGTAAATAAATTTCTTATCGCCTTTAAACATTTAAACAATATCAAATGTTAACAAAAAAAGAAAACAATAAAAATGATATGAACATCATCATTATAGCAAATTACATGATCAACTGAATAAAGAACAAAATTTAAAGAGAAACATGTTTATACAACAGAACAAATAACAAACTCTGGTCCAAGTAAAAACATGCTTACATTGATAATTGAAGCATATGTTATAAATCATTTACATCTAGATACCTTTACAACATTAACATACCAAACATTAGCCTCCTAGCAGATTTTGAAGAAAAAAGAGTTTTATAAAGGTCCTTGAATGTGAATTTCCCACCAATGAAAGAGCTAATAGTGGTATTTTTACACCTTAATTTGATTAGAACAGTTTCATTAAGCATTCCCGTTTCATATTTTTATGTCTTAATTTGATTAGGATGTTCAGTCTTTAACATTCCCGTTTAATGCCAACTCTTTTTGATTAAATGCTTGGTCAAGTGAATAGAGCAATGCATCACTCTGAAATACTCCAATTAACTTAAAGTATCTGCACACTCACACCAAACTATGACACAAAATAATACTAACATATTTGAATTAATTTTATATGATTTAAAACTGTTCAATTTTGGAAAGTCATCTAATTTTAATGAAAATAAATGTTTGGCGTTTAAATATGTTTTTTTCTCAATTTTAAAAGTTTTCTGGAAAAAAGGAAAGGTTTAAAACATTTATTAAGGTTTTGTATGTTTTTAAAGGTTGGGATAGGAGGCCTGCAAACACATGGGTCAAAGTATAAAAAATATTCAAAATCCTAAATTTTAAGATTTTAACCATTTCAATAGCTTTGACATAGAAAATTTTTCACCCATGCAAATAAACATTTTGTAAGTCATCACTGCACAAAAAATCATGGAGATCATGTTGTAATGAAAAAGTATGAATATTACATGATGCAGATCTATAAAGGAACAAAAAACATTTTAAGTCCTTGGTTATCACAATAGTATATACATAAAGAAAGACATGCACATATCTGGTATTCCTTGAAGTCACTAGTTTCACATATTTCAATTTCCAAACTTTCAGGCATAGTCCTTGGTTTTACAGTTTTACTATCTATCATATCCCCTCATTTTTCAGGACTTATTCAGTATATAAAGGTTTTGACAATGTTTGCAAGTTCAGCAGTTAAAATACAACATATCAGTCAATATAACATATTGAACACAATGGTTAATGTCACATATCATGGACATTTCAAGTCGGTTATAGTAGAGGTGAACTCTTAAACCCAATATACACTGCAGTCCAAAAGTTTCTTTACACTTTAAATTTTGCCGTGTTGAAGTTTACTTAAAAATATACCATATAGTAAGTTATTAGTATCACAATGTATAAACAATTTACAGTTTTAGTAACATGAACCATCAATTATGTTCTTTATCATTATGTATTCTAAATATTAAGCAAAAATACTAAACAAAATGAGTCTGCAATTATTTTTCAATAAAAGAGAAGAGAAAATTTGAAAAAAATACATACAAATGTGTAAAGATACTTTTGGACCCCAGTGCAAGTTAACATCACCTTTTATAATCAATCATAAGTTGTGATGATGTATTTATAACCAATCTAAGTCAGGAAAGTAATCATTTTCATCATCCTCCATGTCATTGTCCCAAAAATCAGAATACCCATAATCATCATCGTCATACGAGATATCGTCTTCATAGTCATTTTCATCATCATCTTCATCATCGGGAAAGTCTATCTCATACGAGGTAAGACTACGAGCACTAGTATACTGACAATGTGGACAATCAATATGACACCGTATTAAATGTGATGGTATTTTAGCAGTGACTACGCCACTATTAATACATGCTTTAGGAGCATCTGCCATTGGTTTCCAGACCTTCTCAACTAGATCATACTTACATGTACTGGTTAGAAGAGTTTTACCAACTTTTCCACCAAATACAAACAGTTCATTATTATACACAGCATGTAAGTAGTCACCCCTAGATGGTTCAGTGCCTGGATGAGGAACAAGCATTTCCTTCACTGAGGACCATCGACGTGACTGTAAGTTGAACTTCCAGTATCTGTAACAGCCTTGCTTGGTCAAAAATACTTCATTCTTGATAGTGAACATAAGAGGCTCAAACTTAATTCCTCTAGAGTATTCAAGCTGCTTACTCGTTCTGGTGTCATATATAAAGAATCTGACGTTCCTCTGACGACCATTTCTACCGACACATTTTGAACACAATATGGCAATGTACCTGTTGTCAACTACACACGTATTTATCTCTGTCTTTATATTTCTGGCACAAACTGGGATAGCAACATTACAGTGGTCCATATCAACAACTCGGAATAAGTACACCATCAATTGTGGCTTGGTAATTCTAACATCAGCACACTTGCATGACACAACTATGTACATTTCACCATTTACAATATGAAGTTGTTCAATGGTTATATTACAGAATGGCTCAGCAAGTCTCATACGAATTGTAGTCCACCGTCTAGCTACTAGATCAAACTTGTGTATGAGAGCCACATTATCTTCTATAGGAGAAATTGAGCTTCCATCATATACAAACATTGTGTAAGTATTGTTACAATAGGTTACAATTGGGCGCCTCATAGAAAAAGGCAAAGGGGCTAATTCTGTCCATCTGTTTTCATTGATAATGTATCCATACACATGATTGGAGTAGATGATGTCTTCTATAGGCAAGAATGGAACAGCAAAAAATGTGTTGTAGAGTTGACCCATTCCACAACCACCTACAACCAGGATTACATCACTGACATCTGTATTAGACAGCAAACCAGTCATATGCTTCATTTTCACATTTAAAACATGAACTTTACACTTTTCATTCTTAAGTACCAATGGGCAAGATTCAACAGTGTTCTCAATAAAGTCACTAGTTAATTTCTTCAAATCTAATTCACAGAACAATTTCTCAAATTCACTTTCTCTTTTCTCTGGATCATGAGCTACCCATCTTACTATAAAATTATAGAACTCCGAGACAGGAACGTAAGTCAAAGTTTTGTCCATAATCAATTCCTTAACAGATTCTGCTGTCAGTGACAGAATTTCATCTCTGTTCATAATTTCCAGCAAATGTCCGCATAGATAGTTGAACAAATCTGAGTAATTATCTAAATCATAAAGACTAGCAAGCAAACAAAGTTGAACACAGTTCTCTGTGTTAACACTAATGGACAATAAGTATTGAGTACAAGCTTTCTTCAGGTCATCTATCTGCAGGTAATCTGCAACTTCCAAAATATCTTCAATACCTCCAAGCTCTTTCATGTCAAGACCAGGGTGCTGAACAGTTCCAGTGTATAAGAAACTAATAGCAGTTCTCACAGCATTCTGTTTACCAACATTTATATGTATTTTACCTGCAAAAAAGAAAAAAAAACATAGGACTAAACTTGACTATGCACTCAGGGGTGATAACACTCAAGCACTGAACCTGAGGACAACTCAACGGGTATCAGTGGACATGTCAACCCAAAGTTTTTCAGCTTAAGTTGCCCTTTCCCAAGCGCTGAAGACCTGGGTTTTAATACCAAAGACCATATGCCAGTACACAATGATGCACTAAGGTCTAAAATGTGTCACACAGCGCTTCAATTTACCTATGAGTTAACAAATGTATTATTAACACACAAAATTGACAATACCTATACATATTAGACCAAGACATGAATATAGAAATCTCAAAACATGCTTTATAGATTTTATTTTTCACAAACTATCCCATCAAAGAGCCAATAACTAATTGAGTGAATAAGATTGGCAGGTAAAACATTGGCAGTAAATAGTTATCTAGAAATTACAATTCTTTAACATGAAGGGTACTATCTTACCATCATATGTTTTTCTTTTCATACCACTATTATAAAATGACTCAAAATATGGACATGACACCAATACACACCAGTGAGCTTTCACTTCCTGCAATATACAAAAGTGTCAACATAAAAGAATAAGTAAACATTATAAACTTTCATTAATTAAATACTAATGGTGTTATTAGGAAAAAGCTGGCATTACTAGTTATCAACATTATATGCCCAATATTTCTCATAGTTTAAAAGTTTATATCATAACTAATACGTAATGTTAAGTCAGGCACTGAAGTAATAGGAAACCTTTCACTTTCACAAAGAAGTTAAGCCAAACATTACCTATACATACTAAATCTTGTTTTCTATTATTTATCACTATAAATTTTTAAAAAAAAATTGCAGGCAATGTGCAGTGTTACTCTTTGTCAGTTTGTGTAGGTTAAGTATTTAACAGGCTAACAGCCCTAAACTTAATCATGAAATTCATTCTTTGTTCTAATATTCAAAGATTAGTTCCATTGTTGTACTAGAAAGTTAGCGCGATATGGTTTTAAATCTTGCACAGCAAACTATGGCTCACCAACTCAATGTTCAAATTTCATATATCAAAGAATTACAGCAACATGGAAAGTAATCCTAATGGGTTTTTTATCAGGATTAAATATTAAAAACATAGGGGAAAATATATAAGCCAATGTTTTTTTCCACCAGATTGGGAATATGACCCAAACCCCTAGAATTGGGAAATTTATCGGCATTTGGTTTAAATAGGGATAAAATGTCAAGTATATTTTATAACAATTATAGCAGATTTAACAAGGTTTTCAGTTTCATTTTTCATTAAGTTAGTTAGTTAATTACAAAGAAATATTACTGGCCATACTGAGACATATAATTCTGAACTGAAATATATCTCTTTCTAACAATTTCTTTTTTAAGTTAAATTAGGAATTTTGAATTGAAATTTGGGAAAAAAGATATGATTTTAGATTGGGAATATAACCCATAAACTGCTATAAAATTGTCCGAAAATAAACACTGTAAGCATATACATACCACACCACAAAACGACAATGTTACATCACAGAAGTCAGATTGAGCAAGAAATTGATCATGTAAATGTTGTTGTAGTTTTACTGCATGTCCTAATGTATCACCCATAGTACGGGGTTTATCATATGAATGTAGGCTAAACATTCTAATGTATTTATGTATAAACAACTTCTACCTGAAATAAGAATAACACAATTACATATCTACAATTCTACATGATAAATAATAACCGTAAAATTATAATATATACAGCTAAATCAATTAAAACAATAATGATACTGGTATTGAATTATTTTCATTTCTGAGAAGCAAAAATGGAGAGCACAGTAGTGCTTGAAGTCTTGTTTTACTAAAAATATTCATCAGGTGCCTGTATTATAGGGGTGTAACGGTTAACCGATATACCGGTTAATATTGCAATACGACTTCTGACGGTTTTTAACCAGTTCGTATTTCTCTGAACCGGTTTTTCTAGTTATGTTCCATACTGATTGTTTTTATCAGAGTCTGAAATTTAAATGTTTGAATTAGTGTTAAAATGTGTTTGGAAACTTGAAATATTTTTCGTAAAGTGAGAGAATAATTATCATTGAAAGTCCATTCAAAACCTTTTTTCTAACTTATTCAAACATTTGCGTCATATGTGTAGATCATTTGAAAATACAAATATCTATGTACAACGTTGATAAAATTAAGACGAAGCACGTGCATTAATTTATGCTATGCATGCATGCGCAAAGAACAATATGTATATGGCAATATATTGCAATACGGGTTTTGTGTATTGCAATATATTGCAATACGGTTTTACCATATTGTTACACCCCTACTGTATTATCAAGCTTCTTATGACCTATATTAGTTTTAAATCCTTCTGTATTGTATTATTAAATTATCATAAGATTTTTGATAATAATAAATATGCTGTCCAGAGGTCATAAAAGACCTCTCCCTAATTTAAATTCCTTAAAATTATCTTCATCAGTTTGATTTTTTGAGCACTTATGGAAGATTTGCTCTGGAGAGAAGTCTGAGAACACTGTAACAGCGGCCTAGCCAAGTGTCTGACAACTAATACCACATTTTCCCGACCCTCGTCCTCGTATCCAATAAAAGTGCTGCTGATTGGTTACTCACTTACTGTAGCCATTGGCGCTAGTATGATCAGAATAACATTGACAAGAACTAAAAACACCTTCAACAACAATTCAATTTTTGTGTTTTCTTTTCTATGCGCAACATCAAAGAAATGTCAGGTCTGACAGTTTAATGAAAATATGCTGATGTAGTACCAAATGCCATTTGAAGCAAGCAGGAAGATCAAGACCCTAGAGGACTCAGTCATACTACAAGATGACCTTAACCACCTACAAAAGTGGGAAAAAGACTGGCAAATGTCCTTCAATCCATCAAAATGCGAAGTCATACGCATTACCAGGAAGAGAAATCCAGTCAATGCTACTTACAGCATCCATGGTCACAACCTCGCCATTGTCAAAGGTGGAAAGTACCTTGGAGTGACGATCTCAGACAACATGAGTTGGAATGCCCACATTGATGCCACAGCCAAGAAGGCCAACAAAAGCCTATCATTCTTAAGGAGAAATCTCACCAGATGCCCACAAGATATTTAAGCACAGTGCTACACAAGCCTGGTGAGACCAATCTTAAAATATGCATCAGCCGCCTGGGACCCCCACACCACCAAGAACATTCAACAGCTGGAAGCGGTACAGAGACGTGCTGCTAGGTTTGTCACCGGAGATTACAAGACAACTAGCAGCACCAGCAACATGATAAAGGATCTTGGTTGGGAAACCTTACAACAAAGGAGGCAATACACCAGAACAGTGATGATGTACCGTATTATATATGGAATTGTGGATATTGATGCCACCACTTATCTTCACCCATCATCACTGTCAACAAGAGGACACACTCTTCGATACATGGTGCCCTATTGTAGAACAGACGTCTACAGGCATTCATTTTTCCCAGCCGGTATATGCTATTGGAACAGTCTCCCAGAGCATGTTGCCACAGCCCAGACCTTGGACACTTTCAAGTCTGGGTTGGCTGTCATCCACTAGCTATGTACAGACCTCTGCTTTTATCAGTTTTTATATGTGTACTTGTCCGCCTCACAACCACCTTGTATATATTTCACATATGCGACTATGCTCCAGAGAGAGCCCTGCATATTAACGGAAGAAGAAGCTAGCGTTTTTCCAGGTTTCATTTGATGAATGATTGATGGTCGATTTTTTCCTACTTAATTAATAGAAATCGGTGGCCGACGTTAAATAGTCAGCAAGGCACAACTGCAAGCTGCTCACGTTTATAAATAGGCACATCAGACGAACTGAGATACTTCATTGTTAAAAGCATTTATCAGGAAGAGAAAATCTTATTCAGTTTAGGAAACCAATTCATGCCATTTAGAATTTTGCACCATTCCAACATACGAACGCTAGTTATCCAACTGTCTGAGACAAAAATAGGTACATGCAAATTAATAATAATAATAAATTTCAACATACTGAAACAATACAATGAGAAGCTACGGTTGCAAATCAGTGTTAAGCAACTTTCGTCTTGCCGATTTCATCGCACGAAGACCGCCATTTAAAGACAATACTAAAGCCCGTTATACACGGTACAGTACGGAATGAATTTAATCTGGGTCCTCCTAAAACACTGACCGCTTAACTGACGAGTTAAATATAGTGCAATTATGTTCTTAACTGACCAGTTGAATAAAGAAGGGATTAAAAATGACTGTATTGCTTGAGTGTTTTGTTGATATTGTTAGATTATTTTTTATGATGTTGTTGTGATATATTACCAAATTCAATAATGTCATAAGAAATAATTATTCGTTAAAAAAATAATAAAAAATAATAAATCAAAAGTAGAAAAATGAGATAGCAATATTTTTTATTTTACATTAAATAATTTTTCAAATGAATTAATTTCGGAGAATTTGCCAATAAGACAAGACGTATTCATTTCAGAAGAAAATGATTAAATATTATTTTTGAATGTCAGAGTATTTAACTGACCAAATAAGCGTAAAATGTTTAACTGACCAAATAAATAGAAAATGTTTTACTGACCAAATGAGTAAAGGATTATATTTTAATAAAAACCCGTTAAATGAGCAAACTAATGTCTAATGCTTTACTGACCATTCAGTCATTGGTTAAATTAAGAAATAAGTTTTTTTTATCAAATTAAATGGCCAAATAACTATAAAACGCTTAACTGACGAAAAGAATATTGAACGAATTACTGACCAACGATTAAACGGATTAATAAACACTCTATGTTCAACTGGTCAGTGTTTTAGGATGTCCTGACCAGTTAAAGATAGAGTGGTTATTCGACCATGAAAATATAACTGACTAAATTGAAAAATATATATTGAAAGATTTGATTTCTTCTGTTTATTGCAATAGTAGATAAATAATTAAAGGATATGAAGTTAAACTTTTTTAACTAACCAAAATGTTGAAAGCTTAACTGAACGAATATAGAATGCTTAACTGATCAAATGAATATAGAATGTTCAACTGACCAAATGAATATAGAAGGCTTAACTGAACAAATGAATATAGAATGCTTAACTGACCAAATGAATATAGAATGCTTAACTGACCAAATGAATATAGGAGGCTTAACTGACCAAATGAATATAGAAGCTTAACTGACCAAATGTATATGTAATCTTTAACTGAGCAAATTAATATAGAAGGCTTAACTGACCAAATGAATATAGAAGGCTTAACTGACCAAATGTATATGTAATCTTTAACTGACCAAATGGATATAGGAGGCTTAACTGACCAAATGAATATAGAAGGCTTAACTGACCAAATGTATATGAAATCTTTAACTGACCAAATGAATATAGAATGCTTAACTGACCAAATGTATATGTAATCTTTAACTGACCAAATGGATATAGAAGGCTTAACTGACCAAATGTATATATAATCTTTAATTGACCAAATGAATATAGGAGGCTTAACTGACCAAATGAATATAGAATGCTTAACTGACCAAATGAATATAGAAGGCTTAACTGACCAAATGTATATATAATCTTTAATTGACCAAATGCATATGTAATCTTTAACTGAGCAAATTAATATAGAAGGCTTAACTGACCAAATGAATATGTAATCTTTAACTGACCAAATGGATATAGAAGGCTTAACTGACCAAATGTATATATAATCTTTAATTGACCAAATGTATATGTAATCTTTAACTGACCAAATGTATATAGAAGGCTTAACTGACCAAATGAATATAGAATGCTTTACTGACCAAATGTATATGAAATCTTTAACTGACCAAATGTATATAGAAGGCTTAACTGACCAAATGTATATATAATGCTTAACTGACCAAATGTATATAGAAGGCTTAACTGACCAAATGAATATAGGAGGCTTAACTGACCAAATGAATATAGGAGGCTTAACTGACCAAATGAATATAGAATGCTTAACTGACCAAATGTACATGTATATGTAATCTTTAACTGACCAAATGTATATAGAAGGCTTAACTGACCAAATGAATATATAATGCTTAACTGACCAAATGTATATGAAATCTTTAACTGAGCAAATGAATATAGAATGCTTAACTAACCAAATGAATATAGAATGCTTAACTGACCAAATGAATATAGAATGCTTAACTGACCAAAGAATGCTTAACTGACCAATTGAATATAGAGCACTTAACTGACCAATTGAATATGGAACACTTAACTGACCAACGTGAATACAGATAACTTAACTGACCATACGAATATAGAGCGCACAACTGCCCAAAGGAATATAAAAATCTTAACTGACCAAAGAATGCCAAACTGACCATATGAGTATATAAAGCTTAACTGACCAAAAGTTAGTATTGAATCGAAACTCGCGGCTCCTGAATCGAAATCGAGTTTCGATGATTCGAATCGAATCGTTGCAGTCGTCACTACGGCCACACGTATTTTTGTTTAGTTTAAATATTGTAGCAACACATTGTATAAGTCTATCATATGGCTGTCAGTCAATATACATATCATTCCTGGAAAGGCAATTAACTCTCTCGATTAAACTGTTATCCAGTTACTAGTAGGGATGTAACAATACGGTAAAAACCGTATTGCAATACATGTATATTGCAATACATAAAGCTCGTATTGCAACAAGAACCATATAATTATGCAATATATATAGGGTCCTTGATTGCAATAAGTATTGATTATGCGTAGACAAGCGAAACATGAATAAATGCACGTGCATCGTCTTAATTTGTTCAAAAGTACACATATATTTTTTTTCATCTATTAAGCAAAATGTTTGATTTGCATGTAGTCAAAAAGTGCAGTTTTCAAAGGACTTTCAAAATTATTATTCTCTCAATTGACGAAATTATTATCCTATTAAAGCACATGAAGACTATTTTAAGTATAGGATAGAGCATGAGTAGCAGTTTGATATGGGATTTATCAACGAGCGAAGCGAGTTGATAAATCTCATATCAAACTGCTACGACTACTCTATCCGACTTAGACAACGGGTAGGAAATTATATGTTTATAATGTCCATTTTCATTTATTTTGTCACGTATTTATACTACTGTCACCTTAAAGCCATATAAAACGCAGAGAAATATGGTTGGCCTTAATCTAAGCGTACGATATTTGTGTCGTGAATTTCGTGCGACAGCTATATAATTAAAACTCAGGAACAATATTTAGATTGTGTTATTCATGGATATAAATATTTGTGCCCGTGTACATATCGGCAGTTTAACAATAAATAAAAATCATTTTTGTTAAATAATCACAGTGGTGAGTTGTCTTAGGAATAATTCTTTATCGCAGAACTAAAAAATTTTAGCTAACCAAGAGTGTTATTAGGCTGTAAGTACATGTTATTGTTTTACGAATTTCATTATTTTCTGCATGTTCATACCTAATGAACATGCGAATTTTCAATTTAAACAATATTTCTCAAATATAGTCTGTTTAATATGTAATCAAAGGGAGTGGATAGATGTGAATTGCATTGTCATGATTGTGTTACATAATACTGGTCGTTCTATTAAGTAGGAACAAGTGGACCTTTGAATCAACCCCTACCAATATTTTTTTTCACCTGCTTAAAACCATCAAGACGATTGTCCTGAACAAAAATGGTAGAAAATCTCAATTACATTGTTAAATACATTATGTTTTATAAATATTTGTGCATGATAACGATTAAACGTTCGTTTTGTTGAAAGAATGAACTATCCAAAATACAATTGATCGAAAAGTATTTGTCTTAAATATAGATCTTGGTTTTCTTTAAAATAACAAAACATGCTGTATTAACTTGATCGGATGAATTCAATAAAATCATTCGTTTGCAGTAGTTTTAGACTTATAAAAAATGCGCTTCCTTGTCTCCCGGTAATAAGATTTCATAGGCCGTTCCGATCCATCTCCAACTGAGTATCCATGTTATTACAGTAGTAAACCATTGAGAAACATTACCTGACCTCACGCTTTCCTGTTTGACTTGCGAACCCCGGTTACGCGCGTTTCCTTGACCGATTTGACTTCACTGACCAACCCCACCCACCAACCGGCCCGTTTGGCGACTCTGAATCCTCCGCACCAAAATTTGCAATTTCTTGGATTTTCTGCATACGCGGACCTGTCGCAAAATCCAAAATTTCACGAAAAATTTTTTTTTCCAGTTTTGACCCAAGAAGGTCCCAGCGGGTTGGAATATAAGTTTCCTCAGCGTCTTAGGTGGACCTTAGCCCCAAAAACCTGTTTTAAGGGGGTCAGACCGCTCTGAAGGCAATAGTGCAGAATTTTCTTATTTGGGACCCCTGAATGCAAAATCGAGGCCCCCACTATCTGCGCCCCTTTAGGACCCGAGTTGTGCGCGTAACCTTGACCGACTTTACCGCCCGAACAGACCCCATCATCCTTGGGGCGGTTTCGACACGCTAAGTTTTTCGCTCACTAACTGACATTTCTTGCCCACGTGCATCTGTCCAACAAGTACAGTTTTAGGCCAGGCTTAAATTAAAAGCCTATGAAATCCCCACTTTTGGCTTGGAAAAGCCCCGGGATGACAATGTCATTGTCTCCCCGGGCTTTTCCAGGCCAAAAGTGGGGATTTTATAGGCCGTTCCGATCCATCTCCAACGGATATAGCGCGCAAACGCCTGCGTGGCTGGGCTTTCACACCTCTGAGATGAATAGAACTGAGTATCCATGTTAATTACAGTAGGAAACCATTGAGAAACATTACCTGACCTCACGCTTTCCCGTTTGACTTGCGAACCCCGGTTATGCGCATTTCCTTGACCGATTTGACTTCACTGACCAACCCCACCCACCAACCGGCCCGTTTGGCGACTCTGAATCCTCCGCACCAAAATTTGCAATTTCTTGAATTTTCTGCATACGCGGACCTGTCGCAAAATTCAAAATTTCACGAAAAAATTTTTTTTCCAGTTTTGGCCCAAGAAGGTCCTAGCGGGTCGGAATATAAGTTTCCTCAGCATCTTAGGTGGACCTTAGCCCCAAAAACCTGTTTTAAGGGGGTCAGACCGCTCTGAAGGCAATAGTGCAGAATTTTCATATGGGGGACCGCATGTACACAAAATTGAGGCCCCCGCTATCCGCACTGCTTTAGGATCTCTGTTATGCGCTTTACCTTGACCTTCTTGACCCCCCCAAATGACCCCATCATCCTTGGGGCAGTTTTGTGACGCTAAGTTTTTCGCTCAAAAACTGACATTTTCTGCATACGCGGACCTGTCGCAAAATTCAAAATTTCACGAAATTTTTTTTTTCCAGTTTTAGCCCAAGAAGGTCCAAGCGGGTCGGAATATAAGTTTCCTCAGCATCTTAGGTGGACCTTAACCCCAAAAACCTGTTTTAAGGGGGTCAGACCGCTCTGAAGGCTATAGTGCAGAATTTTCATATGGGGGACCGCATGTACACAAAATTGAGGCCCCCGCTATCTGCACCGCTTTAGGACCCCTGTTACGCACTTAACCTTGACCTTCTTGACCCCCCCAACTGATCCCATCATCCTTGGGGCGGTTTTGTGACGCTAAGTTTTTCGCTAAAAAACTGACATTTTCTGCATACACGGACCTGTCGCAAAATTCAAAATTTCACGAAAAATTTTTTTTTTTCAGTTCTGGCCCTAGAAGGTCCCAGCGGGTCGGAATATAAGTTTCCTCAGTGTCTTAGGTGGACCTTAGCCCCAAAAACCTGTTTTAAGGGGGTCAGACCGCTCTGAAGGCAATAGTGCAGAATTTTCATAAGGGGGACCGCATGTACACAAAATTGAGGCCCCCGCTATCCGCAATGCTTTAGGATCTCTGTTACGCGCTTTACCTTGACCTTCTTGACCCCCCCAAATGACCCCATCATCCTTGGGGCACTTTTGTGACGCTAAGTTTTTCGCTCAAAAACTGACATTTTCTGCATACGCGGACCTGTCGTAAAATTCAAAATTTCACGAAAAATGTTTTTTTCCAGTTTTTGCCCAAGAAGGTCCCAGCGGGTCGGAATATAAGTTTCCTCAGCATCTTAGGTGGACCTTAACCCCAAAAACCTGTTTTAAGGGGGTCAGACCGCTCTGAAGGCTATAGTGCAGAATTTTCATATGGGGGACCGCATGTACACAAAATTGAGGCCCCCGCTATCCGCACCGCTTTAGGACCCCTGTTACGCGCTTTACCTTGACCTTCTTGACCCCCCCAACAGACCCCATCATCCTTGGGGCGTTTTTGTGATGCTAAGTTTTTCGCTCAAAAACTGACATTTTCTGCATACGCGAACCTGTCGCAAAATTTAAAATTTCACGAAAATTTTTTTTTCTCCAGTTTTGGCCCAAGAAGGTCCCAGCGGGTCGGAATATAAGTTTCCTCAGCGTCTTAGGTGGACCTTAGCCCCAAAAACCTGTTTTAAGGGGGTCAGACCGCTCTGAAGGCAATAGTGCAGAATTTTCTTATTTGGGACCCCTGAATGCAAAATCGAGACCCCACTATCCGCGCCCCTTTAGGACCCCAGTTGTGCGCGTAACCTTGACCGACTTTACCGCCCGAACAGACCCCATCATCCTTGGGGCGGTTTCGATACGCTAAGTTTTTCGCTCACAAACGGACATTTCTTGCCCACATGCATCTGTCCAACAAGTACAGTTTTAGGCCAGGCTTAAATTAAAAGCCTATGAAATCCCCACTTTTGGCCTGGAAATGCCCCGGGAGACAATAACATTGTCATCCCGGGGCATTTCCAGGCCAAAAGTGGGGATTTCATAGGCCGTTCCGATCCATCTCCAATGGATATAGCGCGCAAACGCCTGCGTGGCTGGGCTTTCACACCTCTGAGATGAATAGAACTGAGTATCCATGTTAATTACAGTAGGAAACCATTGAGAAACATTACCTGACCTCACGCTTTCCCGTTTGACTTGCGAACCCCGGTTATGCGCGTTTTCTTCACCGATTTGACTTCACTGACCAACCCCACCCACCAACCGGCCCGTTTGGCGACTCTGAATCCTCCGCACCAAAATTTGCAATTTCTTGAATTTTCTGCATACGCGGACCTGTCGCAAAATTCAAAATTTCACGAAATTTTTTTTTTCCAGTTTTGGCCCAAGAAGGTCCCAGCGGGTCGGAATATAAGTTTCCTCAGCGTCTTAGGTGGACCTTAGCCCCAAAAACCTGTTTTAAGGGGGTCAGACCGCTCTGAAGGCAATAGTGCAGAATTTTCTTATTTGGGACCCCTGAATGCAAAATCAAGGCCCCCACTATCCGCGCCCCTTTAGGACCCCAGTTGTGCGCGTAACCTTGACCGACTTAACCGCCCGAACAGACCCCATCATCCTTGGGGCGGTTTCGACACGCTAAGTTTTTCGCTCACAAACTGACATTTCTTGCCCACGTGCATCTGTCCAACAAGTACAGTTTTAGGCCAGGCTTAAATTAAAAGCCTATGAAATCCCCACTTTTGGCCTGGAAATGCCCCGGGAGACAATGACATTGTCATCCCGGGGCATTTCCAGGCCAAAAATGGGGATTTCATAGGCCGTTCCGATCCATCTCCAACGGATATAGCGCGCAAACGCCTGCGTGGCTGGGCTTTCACACCTCTGAGATGAATAGAACTGAGTATCCATGTTAATTACAGTAGGAAACCATTGAGAAACATTACCTGACCTCACGCTTTCCCGTTTGACTTGCGAACCCCGGTTATGCGCATTTCCTTGACCGATTTGACTTCACTGACCAACCCCACCCACCAACCGGCCCGTTTGGCGACTCTGAATCCTCCGCACCAAAATTTGCAATTTCTTGAATTTTCTGCATACGCGGACCTGTCGCAAAATTCAAAATTTCACGAAATTTTTTTTTTCCAGTTTTGGCCCAAGAAGGTCCCAGCAGGTCGGAATATAAGTTTCCTCAGCGTCTTAGGTGGACCTTAGCTTCAAAAACCTGTTTTAAGGGGGTCAGACCGCTCTGAAGGCAATAGTGCAGAATTTTCATATGGGGGACCGCATGTACACAAAATTGAGGCCCCCGCTATCCGCACCGCTTTAGGACCCCTGATACGCGCTTTACCTTGACCTTCTTGACCCCCCCCAACAGACCCCATCATCCTTGGGGCGGTTTTATGACGCTAAGTTTTTCGCTCAAAAACTGACATTTTCTGCATACGCGGACCTGTCGCAAAATTGAAAATTTCACGAAAATTTTTTTTTTCCAGTTTTGGCCCAAGAAGGTCCCAGCGGGTTGGAATATAAGTTTCCTCAGCGTCTTAGGTGGACCTTAACCCCATAAACCAGTTTTAAGGGGGTCAGACCGCTCTGAAGGCTATAGTGCAGAATTTTCATATGGGGGACCGCATGTACACAAAATTGAGGCCCCCGCTATCCGCACCGCTTTAGGACCCCTGTTACGCACTTTACCTTGACCTTCTTGACCCCCCAACTGACCCCATCATCCTTGGGGCGGTTTTGTGACGCTAAGTTTTTTGCTAAAAAACTGACATTTTCTGCATACGCGGACCTGTCGCAAAATTCAAAATTTCACGAAAATTTTTTTTTTCCAGTTTTGGCCCAAGAAGGTCCCAGCGGGTCGGAATATAAGTTTCCTCAGTGTCTTAGGTGGACCTTAGCCCTAAAAACCTGTTTTAAGGGGGTCAGACCGCTCTGAAGGCAATAGTGCAGAATTTTCCTATGGGGGACCGCATATACACAAAATTGAGGCCCCCGCTATCCGCACCGCTGTAGGACCCCTGTTACGCGCTTTACCTTGACCTTCTTGACCCCCCCAACAGACCCCATCATGCTTGGGGCGGTTTTGTGACGCTAAGTTTTTCGCTCAAAAACTGACATTTTCTGCATACGCGGACCTGTAAAAAAATTCAAAATTTCACGAAAAATTTTTTTTTCCAGTTTTGGCCCAAGAAGGTCCCAGCGGGTCGGAATATAAGTTTCCTCAGCGTCTTTGGTGGACCTTAACCCCGAAAACCAGTTTTTAGGGGGTCAGACCGCTCTGAAGGCTATAGTGCAGAATTTTCATATGGGGGACCGCATGTACACAAAATTGAGGCCCCCGCTACCCGCACCGCTTTAGGACCCCTGTTACGCGCTTTACCTTGACCTTCTTGACCCCCCCAACAGACCCCATCATCCTTGGGGCGGTTTTGTGATGCTAAGTTTTTCGCTCAAAAACTGACATTTTCTGCATACGCGACCTGTCGCAAAATTCAAAATTTCACGAAAAATATTTTTTTTCCAGTTTTGGCCCAAGAAGGTCCCAGCGGGTCAGAATATAAGTTTCCTCAGCGTCTTAGGTGGACCTTAGCCCCAAAAACCTGTTTTAAGGGGGTCAGACCGCTCTGAAGGCAATAGTGCAGAATTTTCTTATTTGGGACCCCTGAATGCAAAATCGAGGCCCCCACTATTGGCGCCCCTTTAGGACCCCAGTTGTGCGCGTAACCTTGACCGACATAACCGCCCGAACAGACCCCATCATCCTTGGGGCGGTTTCGACACGCTAAGTTTTTCGCTCACAAACTGACATTTCTTGCCCACGTGCATCTGTCCAACAAGTACAGTTTTAGGCCAGGCTTAAATTAAAAGCCTATGAAATCCCCACTTTTGGCCTGGAAATGCCCCGGGAGACAATGACATTGTCATCCCGGGGCATTTCCAGGCCAAAAGTGGGGATTTCATAGGCCGTTCCGATCCATCTCCAACGGATATAGCGCGCAAACGCCTGCGTGGCTGGGCTTTCACACCTCTGAGATGAATAGAACTGAGTATCCATGTTAATTACAGTAGGAAACCATTGAGAAACATTACCTGACCTCACGCTTTCCCCTTTGACTTGCGAACCCCGGTTATGCGCGTTTCCTTGACCGATTTGACTTCACTGACCAAACCCACCCACCAACCGGCCCGTTTGGCGACTCTGAATCCTTCGCCCCAAAATTTGCAATTTCTTGAATTTTCTGCATACGCGAACCTGTCGCAAAATCAAAATTTCACGAAAATTTTTTTTTTCCAGTTTTGGCCCAAGAAGGTCCCAGCGGGTCGGAATATAAGTTTCCTCAGCGTCTTAGGTGGACCTTAGCCCCAAAAACCTGTTTTAAGGGGGTCAGACCGCTCTGAAGGCAATAGTGCAGAATTTTCCTATGGGGGACCGCATGTACACAAAATTGAGGCCCCCGCTATCCGCACCGCTTTAGGATCTCTGTTACGCGCTTAACCTTGACCTTCTTGACCCCCCCAACAGACCCCATCATCCTTGGGGCGGTTTTATGACGCTAAGTTTTTCGCTCAAAAACTGACAATTTCTGCATACGCAGACCTGTCGCAAAATTCAAAATTTCACGAAAAATTTTTTTTTCCAGTTTTGGCCCAAGAAGGTCCCAGCGGGTTGGAATATAAGTTTCCTCAGCGTCTTAGGTGGACCTTAACCCCAAAAACCAGTTTTAAGGGGGTCAGACCGCTCTGAAGGCTATAGTGCAGAATTTTCATATGGTGGACCGCATGTACACAAAATTGAGGCCTCCGCTATCCGCACCGCTTTAGGACCCCTGTTACGCACTTTACCTTGACCTTCTTGACCCCCCCAACTGACCCCATTATCCTTGGGGCGGTTTTGTGACGCTAAGTTTTTCGCTAAAAAACTGACATTTTCTGCTACGCGGACCTGTCGCAAAATTCAAAATTTCACGAAAATTTTTTTTTTCCAGTTTTGGCCCAAGAAGGTCCCAGCGGGTCGGAATATAAGTTTCCTCAGCGTCTTAGGTGGACCTTAGCCCCAAAAACCTGTTTTAATGGGGTCAGACCGCTCTGAAGGCAATAGTGCAGAATTTTCATATGGGGGACCGCATGTACACAAAATTGAGGCCCCCGCTATCCGCACCGCTTTAGGATCTCTGTTACGCGCTTTACCTTGACCTTCTTGACCCCCCCAACAGACCCCATCATCCTTGGGGCGGTTTTATGACGCTAAGTTTTTTGCTCAAAAACTGACAATTTCTGCATACGCAGACCTGTCGCAAAATTCAAAATTTCACGAAAATTTTTTTTTTCCAGTTTTGGCCCAAGAAGGTCCCAGCGGGTTGGAATATAAGTTTCCTCAGCGTCTTAGGTGGACCTTAACCCCAAAAACCAGTTTTAAGGGGGTCAGACCGCTTTGAAGGCTATAGTGCAGAATTTTCATATGGGGGACCGCATGTACACAAAATTGAGGCCCCCGCTATCCGCACCGCTTTAGGACCCCTGTTACGCGCTTTACCTTGACCTTCTTGACCCCCCCAACTGACCCCATTATCCTTGGGGCGGTATTGTGACGCTAAGTTTTTCGCTAAAAAACTGACATTTTCTGCATACGCGGACCTGTCGCAAAATTCAAAATTTCACGAAAATTTTTTTTTCCAGTTTTGGCCCAAGAAGGTCCCAGCGGGTCGGAATATAAGTTTCCTCAGTGTCTTAGGTGGACCTTAGCCCCAAAAACCTGTTTTAAGGGGGTCAGACAGCTCTGAAGGCAATAGTGCAGAATTTTCCTATGGGGGACCGCATATACACAAAATTGAGGCCCCCGCTATCCGCACCGCTTTAGGACCCCTGTTACGCACTTTACCTTGACCTTCTTGACCCCCCAACTGACCCCATTATCCTTAGGTCGGTTTTATGACGCTAATTTTTTGCTCAAAAACTGACATTTTCTGCATACGTGGACCTGTCGCAAAATTCAAAATTTCACGAAATTTTTTTTTTCCAGTTTTGGCCCAAGAAGGTCCCAGCGGGTCGGAATATAAGTTTCCTCAGCGTCTTAGGTGGACCTTAACCCCAAAACCCAGTTTTAAGAGGGTCAGACCGCTCTGAAGGCTATAGTGCAGAATTTTCATATGGGGGACCGCATGTACACAAAATTGAGGCCCCCGCTATCCGCAATGCTTTAGGACCCCTGTTACGCACTTTACCTTGACCTTCTTGACCCCCCAACTGACCCCATCATCCTTGGGGCGGTTTTGTGATGCTAAGTTTTTCGCTCAAAAACTGACATTTTCTGCATACGCGGACCTGTCGCAAAATTCAAAATTTCACGAAAGTTTTTTTTTTCCAGTTTTGGCCCAAGAAGGTCCCAGCAGGTCGGAATATAAGTTTCCTCAGCGTTTTAGGTGGACCTTAACCCCAAAAACCTGTTTTAAGGGGGTCAGACCGCTCTGAAGGCAATAGTGCAGAATTTTCCTATGGGGGACCGCAAATACACAAAATTGAGGCCCACGCTATCCGCACTGCTGTAGGACCCCTGTTACGCGCTTCACCTTGACCTTCTTGACCCCCCCAACAGACCCCATCATCCTTGGGGCGGTTTTGTGACACTAAGTTTTTCGCTCAAAAACTGACATTTTCTGCATAAGCGGACCTGTCGCAAAATTCAAAATTTCACGAAAATTTTTTTTTCCAGTTTTGGCCCAAGAAGGTCCCAGCGGGTCGGAATATAAGTTTCCTCAGCGTCTTAGGTGGACCTTAACCCCAAAAACCAGTTTTAAGGGGGTCAGACCGCTCTGAAGGCAATAGTGCAGAATTTTCATATGGGGGACCGCATGTACACAAAATTGAGGCCCCCGCTATCCGCACCGCTTTAGGACCCCTGTTACGCGCTTTACCTTGACCTTCTTGACCCCCCCCAACAGACCCCATCATCCTTGGGGCGGTTTTGTGATGCTAAGTTTTTCGCTCAAAAACTGACATTTTCTGCATACGCGGACCTGTCGCAAAATTCAAAATTTCACGAAAATTTTTTTTTCCAGTTTTGGCCCAAGAAGGTCCCAGCGGGTCGGAATATAAGTTTCCTCAGCGTCTTAGGTGGACCTTAGCCCCAAAAACCTGTTTTAAGGGGGTCAGACCGCTCTGAAGGCAATAGTGCAGAAGTTTCTTATTTGGGACCCCTGAATGCAAAATCAAGGCCCCCACTATTCGCGCCCCTTTGGGACCCCAGTTGTGCGCGTAACCTTGACCGACTTAACCGCCCGAACAAACCCCATCATCCTTGGGGCGGTTTCGACACGCTAAGTTTTTCGCTCACAAACTGACATTTCTTGCCCACTTGCATCTGTCCAACAAGTGCAGTTTTAGGCCAGGCTTAAATTAAAAGCCTATGAAATCCCCACTTTTGGCCTGGAAATGCCCCGGGAGACAATAGTGCAGAATTTTCCTATGGGGGACCGCATATACACAAAATTGAGGCCCCCGCTATCCGCACCGCTGTAGGACCCCTGTTACGCGCTTTACCTTGACCTTCTTGGCCCCCCCCCCCCAACAGACCCCATCATCCTTGGGGCGGTTTTGTGACGCTAAGTTTTTCGCTCAAAAACTGACATTTTCTGCATACGCGGACCTGTCGCAAAATTCAAAATTTCACGAAAAAATTTTTTTTCCAGTTTTGGCCCAAGAAGGTCCCAGCGGGTCGGAATATAAGTTTCCTCAGCGTCTTAGGTGGACCTTAACCCCAAAAACCAGTTTTAAGGGGGTCAGACCGCTCTGAAGGCTATAGTGCAGAATTTTCTTATTTGGGACCCCTGAATGCAAAATCGAGGCCCCCACTATCCGCGCCCCTTTGGGACCCCAGTTGTGCGCGTAACCTTGACCGACTTAACCGCCCGAACAGACCCCATCATCCTTGGGGCGGTTTCGACACGCTAAGTTTTTCGCTCACAAACTGACATTTCTTGCCCACTTGCATCTGTCCAACAAGTACAGTTTTAGGCCAGGCTTAAATTAAAAGCCTATGAAATCCCCACTTTTGGCCTGGAAATGCCCCGGGAGACAATGACATTGTCATCCCGGGGCATTTCCAGGCCAAAAGTGGGGATTTCATAGGCCGTTCCGATCCATCTCCAACGGATATAGCGCGCAAACGCCTGCGTGGCTGGGCTTTCACACCTCTGAGATGAATAGAACTGAGTATCCATGTTAATTACAGTAGGAAACCATTGAGAAACATTACCTGACCTCACGCTTTCCCGTTTGATTTGCGAACCCCGGTAATGCGCGTTTCCTTGACCGATTTGACTTCACTGACCAACCCCACCCACCAACCGGCCCGTTTGGCGACTCTGAATCCTCCGCACCAAAATTTGCAATTTCTTGAATTTTCTGCATACGCGGACCTGTCGCAAAATTCAAAATTTCACGAAAAATTTTTTTTTCCAGTTTTGGCCCAAGAAGGTCCCAGCGGGTCGGAATATAAGTTTCCTCAGCGTCTTAGGTGGACCTTAGCCCCAAAAACCTGTTTTAAGGGGGTCAGACCGCTCTGAAGGCAATAGTGCAGAATTTTCTTATTTGGGACCCCTGAATGCAAAATCGAGGCCCCCACTATCCGCGCCCCTTTGGGACCCCAGTTGTGCGCGTAACCTTGACCGACTTAACCGCCCGAACAGACCCCATCATCCTTGGGGCGGTTTTATGACGCTAAGTTTTTCGCTCAAAAACTGACATTTTCTGCATACGCGGACCTGTCGCAAAATTCAAAATTTCACGAAAAAATTTTTTTTCCAGTTTTGGCCCAAGAAGGTCCCAGCGGGTCGGAATATAAGTTTCCTCAGCGTCTTAGGTGGACCTCAACCCCAAAAATCAGTTTTAAGGGGGTCAGACCGCTCTGAAGGCTATAGTGCAGAATTTTCATATGGGGGACCGCATGTACACAAAATTGAGGCCCCCGCTATCCGCACCGCTTTAGGACCCCTGTTACGCACTTTACCTTGACCTTCTTGACCCCCCCAACTGACCCCATCATCCTTGGGGCGGTTTTGTGACGCTAAGTTTTTCGCTAAAAAACTGACATTTTCTGCATACGCGGACCTGTCGCAAAATTCAAAATTTCACGAAAAATTTTTTTTTCCAGTTTTGGCCCAAGAAGGTCCCAGCGGGTCGGAATATAAGTTTCCTCAGTGTCTTAGGTGGACCTTAGCCTCAAAAACCTGTTTTAAGGGGGTCAGACCGCTCTGAAGGCAATAGTGCAGAATTTTCCTATGGGGGACCGCATATACACAAAATTGAGGCCCCCGCTATCCGCACCGCTGTAGGACCCCTGTTACGCGCTTTACCTTGACCTTCTTGGCCCCCCCCAACAGACCCCATCATCCTTGGGGCGGTTTTGTGACGCTAAGTTTTTCGCTCAAAAACTGACATTTTCTGCATACGCGGACCTGTCGCAAAATTCAAAATTTCACGAAAAAATTTTTTTCCAGTTTTGGCCCAAGAAGGTCCCAGCGGGTCGGAATATAAGTTTCCTCAGTGTCTTAGGTGGACCTTAGCCTCAAAAACCTGTTTTAAGGGGGTCAGACTGCTCTGAAGGCTATAGTGCAGAATTTTCCTATGGGGGACCGCATATACACAAAATTGAGGCCCCCGCTATCCGCACCGCTGTAGGACCCCTGTTACGCGCTTTACCTTGACCTTCTTGCCCCCCCCCAATAGACCCCATCATCCTTGGGGCGGTTTTGTGACGCTAAGTTTTTCGCTCAAAAACTGACATTTTTCTGCATACGCGGACCTGTCGCAAAATTCAAAATTTCACGAAAAATTTTTTTTTTCCAGTTTTGGCCCAAGAAGGTCCCAGCGGGTCGGAATATAAGTTTCCTCAGCGTCTTAGGTGGACCTTAACCCCAAAAAACCAGTTTTAAGGGGGTCAGACCGCTCTGAAGGCTATAGTGCAGAATTTTCTTATTTGGGACCCCTGAATGCAAAATCGAGGCCCCCACTATCCGCGCCCCTTTGGGACCCCAGTTGTGCGCGTAACCTTGACCGACTATAACCGCCCGAACAGACCCCATCATCCTTGGGGCGGTTTCGACACGCTAAGTTTTCGCTCACAAACTGACATTTCTTGCCCACTTGCATCTGTCCAACAAGTACAGTTTTAGGCCAGGCTTAAATTAAAAGCCTATGAAATCCCCACTTTTGGCCTGGAAATGCCCCGGGAGACAATGACATTGTCATCCCGGGGCATTTCCAGGCCAAAAGTGGGGATTTCATAGGCCGTTCCGATCCATCTCCAACGGATATAGCGCGCAAACGCCTGCGTGGCTGGGCTTTCACACCTCTGAGATGAATAGAACTGAGTATCCATGTTAATTACAGTAGGAAACCATTGAGAAACATTACCTGACCTCACGCTTTCCCGTTTGACTTGCGAACCCCGGTAATGCGCGTTTCCTTGACCGATTTGACTCACTGACCAACCCCACCCACCAACCGGCCCGTTTGGCGACTCTGAATCCTCCGCACCAAAAATTTGCAATTTCTTGAATTTTCTGCATACGCGGACCTGTCGCAAAATTCAAAATTTCACGAAAAATTTTTTTTTTCCAGTTTTGGCCCAAGAAGGTCCCAGCGGGTCGGAATATAAGTTTCCTCAGCGTCTTAGGTGGACCTTAGCCCCAAAAACCTGTTTTAAGGGGGTCAGACCGCTCTGAAGGCAATAGTGCAGAATTTTCTTATTTGGGACCCCTGAATGCAAAATCGAGGCCCCCACTATCCGCGCCCCTTTGGGACCCCAGTTGTGCGCGTAACCTTGACCGACTTTAACCGCCCGAACAGACCCCATCATCCTTGGGGCGGTTTTATGACGCTAAGTTTTTCGCTCAAAAACTGACATTTTCTGCATACGCGGACCTGTCGCAAAATTCAAAATTTCACGAAAACATTTTTTTCCAGTTTTGGCCCAAGAAGGTCCCAGCGGGTCGGAATATAAGTTTCCTCAGCGTCTTCGGTGGACCTCAACCCCAAAAATCAGTTTTAAGGGGGTCAGACCGCTCTGAAGGCTATAGTGCAGAATTTTCATATGGGGGACCGCATGTACACAAAATTGAGGCCCCCGCTATCCGCACCGCTTTAGGACCCCTGTTACGCACTTTACCTTGACCTTCTTGACCCCCCCCAACTGACCCCATCATCCTTGGGGCGGTTTTGTGACGCTAAGTTTTTCGCTAAAAAACTGACATTTTCTGCATACGCGGACCTGTCGCAAAATTCAAAATTTCACGAAAAATTTTTTTTTCCAGTTTTGGCCCAAGAAGGTCCCAGCGGGTCGGAATATAAGTTTCCTCAGTGTCTTAGGTGGACCTTAGCCTCAAAAACCTGTTTTAAGGGGGTCAGACCGCTCTGAAGGCAATAGTGCAGAATTTTCCTATGGGGGACCGCATATACACAAAATTGAGGCCCCCGCTATCCGCACCGCTGTAGGACCCCTGTTACGCGCTTTACCTTGACCTTCTTGGCCCCCCCAACAGACCCCATCATCCTTGGGGCGGTTTTGTGACGCTAAGTTTTTCGCTCAAAAACTGACATTTTCTGCATACGCGGACCTGTCGCAAAATTCAAAATTTCACGAAAAATTTTTTTTCCAGTTTTGGCCCAAGAAGGTCCCAGCGGGTCGGAATATAAGTTTCCTCAGCGTCTTAGGTGGACCTTAACCCCAAAAACCAGTTTTAAGGGGGTCAGACCGCTCTGAAGGCTATAGTGCAGAATTTTCTTATTTGGGACCCCTGAATGCAAAATCGAGGCCCCCACTATCCGCGCCCCTTTGGGACCCCAGTTGTGCGCGTAACCTTGACCGACTTAACCGCCCGAACAGACCCCATCATCCTTGGGGCGGTTTCGACACGCTAAGTTTTTCGCTCACAAACTGACATTTCTTGCCCACTTGCATCTGTCCAACAAGTACAGTTTTAGGCCAGGCTTAAATTAAAAGCCTATGAAATCCCCACTTTTGGCCTGGAAATGCCCCGGGAGACAATGACATTGTCATCCCGGGGCATTTCCAGGCCAAAAGTGGGGATTTCATAGGCCGTTCCGATCCATCTCCAACGGATATAGCGCGCAAACGCCTGCGTGGCTGGGCTTTCACACCTCTGAGATGAATAGAACTGAGTATCCATGTTAATTACAGTAGGAAACCATTGAGAAACATTACCTGACCTCACGCTTTCCCCGTTTGATTTGCGAACCCCGGTAATGCGCGTTTCCTTGACCGATTTGACTTCACTGACCAACCCCACCCACCAACCGGCCCGTTTGGCGACTCTGAATCCTCCGCACCAAAATTTGCAATTTCTTGAATTTTCTGCATACGCGGACCTGTCGCAAAATTCAAAATTTCACGAAAAATTTTTTTTTCCAGTTTTGGCCCAAGAAGGTCCCAGCGGGTCGGAATATAAGTTTCCTCAGCGTCTTAGGTGGACCTTAGCCCCAAAAACCTGTTTTAAGGGGGTCAGACCGCTCTGAAGGCAATAGTGCAGAATTTTCTTATTTGGGACCCCTGAATGCAAAATCGAGGCCCCCACTATCCGCGCCCCTTTGGGACCCCAGTTGTGCGCGTAACCTTGACCGACTTAACCGCCCGAACAGACCCCATCATCCTTGGGGCGGTTTTATGACGCTAAGTTTTTCGCTCAAAAACTGACATTTTCTGCATACGCAGACCTGTCGCAAAATTCAAAATTTCACGAAAAAAATTTTTTTCCAGTTTTGGCCCAAGAAGGTCCCAGCGGGTCGGAATATAAGTTTCCTCAGCGTCTTAGGTGGACCTCAACCCCAAAAATCAGTTTTAAGGGGGTCAGACCGCTCTGAAGGCTATAGTGCAGAATTTTCATATGGGGGACCGCATGTACACAAAATTGAGGCCCCCGCTATCCGCACCGCTTTAGGACCCCTGTTACGCACTTTACCTTGACCTTCTTGACCCCCGCAACTGACCCCATCATCCTTGGGGCGGTTTTGTGACGCTAAGTTTTTCGCTAAAAAACTGACATTTTCTGCATACGCGGACCTGTCGCAAAATTCAAAATTTCACGAAAAAATTTTTTTTTCAGTTTTGGCCCAAGAAGGTCCCAGCGGGTCGGAATATAAGTTTCCTCAGTGTCTTAGGTGGACCTTAGCCTCAAAAACCTGTTTTAAGGGGGTCAGACCGCTCTGAAGGCAATAGTGCAGAATTTTCCTATGGGGGACCGCATATACACAGAATTGAGGCCCCCGCTATCCGCACCGCTGTAGGACCCCTGTTACGCGCTTTACCTTGACCTTCTTGGCCCCCCCCCAACAGACCCCATCATCCTTGGGGCGGTTTTGTGACGCTAAGTTTTTCGCTCAAAAACTGACATTTTCTGCATACGCGGACCTGTCGCAAAATTCAAAATTTCACGAAAAATTTTTTTTTCCAGTTTTGGCCCAAGAAGGTCCCAGCGGGTCGGAATATAAGTTTCCTCAGCGTCTTAGGTGGACCTTAACCCCAAAAACCAGTTTTAAGGGGGTCAGACCGCTCTGAAGGCTATAGTGCAGAATTTTCTTATTTGGGACCCCTGAATGCAAAATCGAGGCCCCCACTATCCGCGCCCCTTTGGGACCCCAGTTGTGCGCGTAACCTTGACCGACTTAACCGCCCGAACAGACCCCATCATCCTTGGGGCGGTTTCGACACGCTAAGTTTTTCGCTCACAAACTGACATTTCTTGCCCACTTGCATCTGTCCAACAAGTACAGTTTTAGGCCAGGCTTAAATTAAAAGCCTATGAAATCCCCACTTTTGGCCTGGAAATGCCCCGGGAGACAATGACATTGTCATCCCGGGGCATTTCCAGGCCAAAAGTGGGGATTTCATAGGCCGTTCCGATCCATCTCCAACGGATATAGCGCGCAAACGCCTGCGTGGCTGGGCTTTCACACCTCTGAGATGAATAGAACTGAGTATCCATGTTAATTACAGTAGGAAACCATTGAGAAACATTACCTGACCTCACGCTTTCCCGTTTGACTTGCGAACCCCGGTAATGCGCGTTTCCTTGACCGATTTGACTTCACTGACCAACCCCACCCACCAACCGGCCCGTTTGGCGACTCTGAATCCTCCGCACCAAAATTTGCAATTTCTTGAATTTTCTGCATACGCGGACCTGTCGCAAAATTCAAAATTTCACGAAAAATTTTTTTTTCCAGTTTTGGCCCAAGAAGGTCCCAGCGGGTCGGAATATAAGTTTCCTCAGCGTCTTAGGTGGACCTTAGCCCCAAAAACCTGTTTTAAGGGGGTCAGACCGCTCTGAAGGCAATAGTGCAGAATTTTCTTATTTGGGACCCCTGAATGCAAAATCGAGGCCCCCACTATCCGCGCCCCTTTGGGACCCCAGTTGTGCGCGTAACCTTGACCGACTTAACCGCCCGAACAGACCCCATCATCCTTGGGGCGGTTTTATGACGCTAAGTTTTTCGCTCAAAAACTGACATTTTCTGCATACGCGGACCTGTCGCAAAATTCAAAATTTCACGAAAAAATTTTTTTTCCAGTTTTGGCCCAAGAAGGTCCCAGCGGGTCGGAATATAAGTTTCCTCAGCGTCTTAGGTGGACCTCAACGCCAAAAATCAGTTTTAAGGGGGTCAGACCGCTCTGAAGGCTATAGTGCAGAATTTTCATATGGGGGACCGCATGTACACAAAATTGAGGCCCCCGCTATCCGCACAGCTTTAGGACCCCTGTTACGCACTTTACCTTGACCTTCTTGACCCCCCCAACTGACCCCATCATCCTTGGGGCGGTTTTGTGACGCTAAGTTTTTCGCTAAAAAACTGACATTTTCTGCATACGCGGACCTGTCGCAAAATTCAAAATTTCACGAAAAATTTTTTTTTCCAGTTTTGGCCCAAGAAGGTCCCAGCGGGTCGGAATATAAGTTTCCTCAGTGTCTTAGGTGGACCTTAGCCTCAAAAACCTGTTTTAAGGGGGTCAGACCGCTCTGAAGGCAATAGTGCAGAATTTTCCTATGGGGGACCGCATATACACAAAATTGAGGCCCCCGCTATCCGCACCGCTGTAGGACCCCTGTTACGCGCTTTACCTTGACCTTCTTGGCCCCCCCCCAACAGACCCCATCATCCTTGGGGCGGTTTTGTGATGCTAAGTTTTTCGCTCAAAAACTGACATTTTCTGCATACGCGGACCTGTCGCAAAATTCAAAATTTCACGAAAAATTTTTTTTTCCAGTTTTGGCCCAAGAAGGTCCCAGCGGGTCGGAATATAAGTTTCCTCAGCGTCTTAGGTGGACCTTAACCCCAAAAACCAGTTTTAAGGGGGTCAGACCGCTCTGAAGGCTATAGTGCAGAATTTTCTTATTTGGGACCCCTGAATGCAAAATCGAGGCCCCCACTATCCGCGCCCCTTTGGGACCCCAGTTGTGCGCGTAACCTTGACCGACTTAACCGCCCGAACAGACCCCATCATCCTTGGGGCGGTTTCGACACGCTAAGTTTTTCGCTCACAAACTGACATTTCTTGCCCACTTGCATCTGTCCAACAAGTACAGTTTTAGGCCAGGCTTAAATTAAAAGCCTATGAAATCCCCACTTTTGGCCTGGAAATGCCCCGGGAGACAATGACATTGTCATCCCGGGGCATTTCCAGGCCAAAAGTGGGGATTTCATTGGCCGTTCCGATCCATCTCCAATGGATATAGCGCGCAAACGCCTGCGTGGCTGGGCTTTCACACCTCTGAGATGAATAGAACTGAGTATCCATGTTAATTACAGTAGGAAACCATTGAGAAACATTACCTGACCTCACGCTTTCCCGTTTGACTTGCGAACCCCGGTAATGCGCGTTTCCTTGACCGATTTGACTTCACTGACCAACCCCACCCACCAACCGGCCCGTTTGGCGACTCTGAATCCTCCGCACCAAAATTTGCAATTTCTTGAATTTTCTGCATACGCGGACCTGTCGCAAAATTCAAAATTTCACGAAAAATTTTTTTTTCCAGTTTTGGCCCAAGAAGGTCCCAGCGGGTCGGAATATAAGTTTCCTCAGCGTCTTAGGTGGACCTTAGCCCCAAAAACCTGTTTTAAGGGGGTCAGACCGCTCTGAAGGCAATAGTGCAGAATTTTCTTATTTGGGACCCCTGAATGCAAAATCGAGGCCCCCACTATCCGCGCCCCTTTGGGACCCCAGTTGTGCGCGTAACCTTGACCGACTTAACCGCCCGAACAGACCCCATCATCCTTGGGGCGGTTTTATGACGCTAAGTTTTTCGCTCAAAAACTGACATTTTCTGCATACGCGGACCTGTCGCAAAATTCAAAATTTCACGAAAAATTTTTTTTTCCAGTTTTGGCCCAAGAAGGTCCCAGCGGGTCGGAATATAAGTTTCCTCAGCGTCTTAGGTGGACCTCAACCCCAAAAATCAGTTTTAAGGGGGTCAGACCGCTCTGAAGGCTATAGTGCAGAATTTTCATATGGGGGACCGCATGTACACAAAATTGAGGCCCCCGCTATCCGCACCGCTTTAGGACCCCTGTTACGCACTTTACCTTGACCTTCTTGACCCCCCCCAACTGACCCCATCATCCTTGGGGCGGTTTTGTGACGCTAAGTTTTTCGCTAAAAAACTGACATTTTCTGCATACGCGGACCTGTCGCAAAATTCAAAATTTCACGAAAAATTTTTTTTTCCAATTTTGGCCCAAGAAGGTCCCAGCGGGTCGGAATATAAGTTTCCTCAGTGTCTTAGGTGGACCTTAGCCTCAAAAACCTGTTTTAAGGGGGTCAGACCGCTCTGAAGGCAATAGTGCAGAATTTTCCTATGGGGGACCGCATATACACAAAATTGAGGCCCCCGCTATCCGCACCGCTGTAGGACCCCTGTTACGCGCTTTACCTTGACCTTCTTGGCTCCCCCCCAACAGACCCCATCATCCTTGGGGCGGTTTTGTGACGCTAAGTTTTTCGCTCAAAAACTGACATTTTCTGCATACGCGGACCTGTCGCAAAATTCAAAATTTCACGAAAAATTTTTTTTTCCAGTTTTGGCCCAAGAAGGTCCCAGCGGGTCGGAATATAAGTTTCCTCAGCGTCTTAGGTGGACCTTAACCCCAAAAACCAGTTTTAAGGGGGTCAGACCGCTCTGAAGGCTATAGTGCAGAATTTTCTTATTTGGGACCCCTGAATGCAAAATCGAGGCCCCCACTATCCGCGCCCCTTTGGGACCCCAGTTGTGCGCGTAACCTTGACCGACTTAACCGCCCGAACAGACCCCATCATCCTTGGGGCGGTTTCGACACGCTAAGTTTTTCGCTCACAAACTGACATTTCTTGCCCACTTGCATCTGTCCAACAAGTACAGTTTTAGGCCAGGCTTAAATTAAAAGCCTATGAAATCCCCACTTTTGGCCTGGAAATGCCCCGGGAGACAATGACATTGTCATCCCGGGGCATTTCCAGGCCAAAAGTGGGGATTTCATAGGCCGTTCCGATCCATCTCCAACGGATATAGCGCGCAAACGCCTGCGTGGCTGGGCTTTCACACCTCTGAGATGAATAGAACTGAGTATCCATGTTAATTACAGTAGGAAACCATTGAGAAACATTACCTGACCTCACGCTTTCCCGTTTGACTTGCGAACCCCGGTAATGCGCGTTTCCTTGACCGATTTGACTTCACTGACCAACCCCACCCACCAACCGGCCCGTTTGGCGACTCTGAATCCTCCGCACCAAAATTTGCAATTTCTTGAATTTTCTGCATACGCGGACCTGTCGCAAAATTCAAAATTTCACGAAAAATTTTTTTTTCCAGTTTTGGCCCAAGAAGGTCCCAGCGGGTCGGAATATAAGTTTCCTCAGCGTCTTAGGTGGACCTTAGCCCCAAAAACCTGTTTTAAGGGGGTCAGACCGCTCTGAAGGCAATAGTGCAGAATTTTCTTATTTGGGACCCCTGAATGCAAAATCGAGGCCCCCACTATCCGCGCCCCTTTGGGACCCCAGTTGTGCGCGTAACCTTGACCGACTTAACCGCCCAAACAGACCCCATCATCCTTGGGGCGGTTTTATGACGCTAAGTTTTTCGCTCAAAAACTGACATTTTCTGCATACGCGGACCTGTCGCAAAATTCAAAATTTCACGAAAAAAAATTTTTTTCCAGTTTTGGCCCAAGAAGGTCCCAGCGGGTCGGAATATAAGTTTCCTCAGCGTCTTCGGTGGACCTCAACCCCAAAAATCAGTTTTAAGGGGGTCAGACCGCTCTGAAGGCTATAGTGCAGAATTTTCATATGGGGGACCGCATGTACACAAAATTGAGGCCCCCGCTATCCGCACCGCTTTAGGACCCCTGTTACGCACTTTACCTTGACCTTCTTGACCCCCGCAACTGACCCCATCATCCTTGGGGCGGTTTTGTGACGCTAAGTTTTTCGCTAAAAAACTGACATTTTCTGCATACGCGGACCTGTCGCAAAATTCAAAATTTCACGAAAAAATTTTTTTTCCAGTTTTGGCCCAAGAAGGTCCCAGCGGGTCGGAATATAAGTTTCCTCAGTGTCTTAGGTGGACCTTAGCCTCAAAAACCTGTTTTAAGGGGGTCAGACCGCTCTGAAGGCAATAGTGCAGAATTTTCCTATGGGGGACCGCATATACACAAAATTGAGGCCCCCGCTATCCGCACCGCTGTAGGACCCCTGTTACGCGCTTTACCTTGACCTTCTTGGCTCCCCCCCAACAGACCCCATCATCCTTGGGGCGGTTTTGTGACGCTAAGTTTTTCGCTCAAAAACTGACATTTTCTGCATACGCGGACCTGTCGCAAAATTCAAAATTTCACGAAAAATTTTTTTTTCCAGTTTTGGCCCAAGAAGGTCCCAGCGGGTCGGAATATAAGTTTCCTCAGCGTCTTAGGTGGACCTTAACCCCAAAAACCAGTTTTAAGGGGGTCAGACCGCTCTGAAGGCTATAGTGCAGAATTTTCTTATTTGGGACCCCTGAATGCAAAATCGAGGCCCCCACTATCCGCGCCCCTTTGGGACCCCAGTTGTGCGCGTAACCTTGACCGACTTAACCGCCCGAACAGACCCCATCATCCTTGGGGCGGTTTCGACACGCTAAGTTTTTCGCTCACAAACTGACATTTCTTGCCCACTTGCATCTGTCCAACAAGTACAGTTTTAGGCCAGGCTTAAATTAAAAGCCTATGAAATCCCCACTTTTGGCCTGGAAATGCCCCGGGAGACAATGACATTGTCATCCCGGGGCATTTCCAGGCCAAAAGTGGGGATTTCATAGGCCGTTCCGATCCATCTCCAACGGATATAGCGCGCAAACGCCTGCGTGGCTGGGCTTTCACACCTCTGAGATGAATAGAACTGAGTATCCATGTTAATTACAGTAGGAAACCATTGAGAAACATTACCTGACCTCACGCTTTCCCGTTTGACTTGCGAACCCCGGTAATGCGCGTTTCCTTGACCGATTTGACTTCACTGACCAACCCCACCCACCAACCGGCCCGTTTGGCGACTCTGAATCCTCCGCACCAAAATTTGCAATTTCTTGAATTTTCTGCATACGCGGACCTGTCGCAAAATTCAAAATTTCACGAAAAATTTTTTTTTCCAGTTTTGGCCCAAGAAGGTCCCAGCGGGTCGGAATATAAGTTTCCTCAGCGTCTTAGGTGGACCTTAGCCCCAAAAACCTGTTTTAAGGGGGTCAGACCGCTCTGAAGGCAATAGTGCAGAATTTTCTTATTTGGGACCCCTGAATGCAAAATCGAGGCCCCCACTATCCGCGCCCCTTTGGGACCCCAGTTGTGCGCGTAACCTTGACCGACTTAACCGCCCAAACAGACCCCATCATCCTTGGGGCGGTTTTATGACGCTAAGTTTTTCGCTCAAAAACTGACATTTTCTGCATACGCGGACCTGTCGCAAAATTCAAAATTTCACGAAAAAAATTTTTTTTCCAGTTTTGGCCCAAGAAGGTCCCAGCGGGTCGGAATATAAGTTTCCTCAGCGTCTTCGGTGGACCTCAACCCCAAAAATCAGTTTTAAGGGGGTCAGACCGCTCTGAAGGCTATAGTGCAGAATTTTCATATGGGGGACCGCATGTACACAAAATTGAGGCCCCCGCTATCCGCACCGCTTTAGGACCCCTGTTACGCACTTTACCTTGACCTTCTTGACCCCCGCAACTGACCCCATCATCCTTGGGGCGGTTTTGTGACGCTAAGTTTTTCGCTAAAAAACTGACATTTTCTGCATACGCGGACCTGTCGCAAAATTCAAAATTTCACGAAAAATTTTTTTTTCCAGTTTTGGCCCAAGAAGGTCCCAGCGGGTCGGAATATAAGTTTCCTCAGTGTCTTAGGTGGACCTTAGCCTCAAAAACCTGTTTTAAGGGGGTCAGACCGCTCTGAAGGCAATAGTGCAGAATTTTCCTATGGGGGACCGCATATACACAAAATTGAGGCCCCCGCTATCCGCACCGCTGTAGGACCCCTGTTACGCGCTTTACCTTGACCTTCTTGGCTCCCCCCCAACAGACCCCATCATCCTTGGGGCGGTTTTGTGACGCTAAGTTTTTCGCTCAAAAACTGACATTTTCTGCATACGCGGACCTGTCGCAAAATTCAAAATTTCACGAAAAAAATTTTTTTCCAGTTTTGGCCCAAGAAGGTCCCAGCGGGTCGGAATATAAGTTTCCTCAGCGTCTTAGGTGGACCTTAACCCCAAAAACCAGTTTTAAGGGGGTCAGACCGCTCTGAAGGCTATAGTGCAGAATTTTCTTATTTGGGACCCCTGAATGCAAAATCGAGGCCCCCACTATCCGCGCCCCTTTGGGACCCCAGTTGTGCGCGTAACCTTGACCGACTTAACCGCCCGAACAGACCCCATCATCCTTGGGGCGGTTTCGACACGCTAAGTTTTTCGCTCACAAACTGACATTTCTTGCCCACTTGCATCTGTCCAACAAGTACAGTTTTAGGCCAGGCTTAAATTAAAAGCCTATGAAATCCCCACTTTTGGCCTGGAAATGCCCCGGGAGACAATGACATTGTCATCCCGGGGCATTTCCAGGCCAAAAGTGGGGATTTCATAGGCCGTTCCGATCCATCTCCAACGGATATAGCGCGCAAACGCCTGCGTGGCTGGGCTTTCACACCTCTGAGATGAATAGAACTGAGTATCCATGTTAATTACAGTAGGAAACCATTGAGAAACATTACCTGACCTCACGCTTTCCCGTTTGACTTGCGAACCCCGGTAATGCGCGTTTCCTTGACCGATTTGACTTCACTGACCAACCCCACCCACCAACCGGCCCGTTTGGCGACTCTGAATCCTCCGCACCAAAATTTGCAATTTCTTGAATTTTCTGCATACGCGGACCTGTCGCAAAATTCAAAATTTCACGAAAAATTTTTTTTTCCAGTTTTGGCCCAAGAAGGTCCCAGCGGGTCGGAATATAAGTTTCCTCAGCGTCTTAGGTGGACCTTAGCCCCAAAAACCTGTTTTAAGGGGGTCAGACCGCTCTGAAGGCAATAGTGCAGAATTTTCTTATTTGGGACCCCTGAATGCAAAATCGAGGCCCCCACTATCCGCGCCCCTTTGGGACCCCAGTTGTGCGCGTAACCTTGACCGACTTAACCGCCCAAACAGACCCCATCATCCTTGGGGCGGTTTTATGACGCTAAGTTTTTCGCTCAAAAACTGACATTTTCTGCATACGCGGACCTGTCGCAAAATTCAAAATTTCACGAAAAAAATTTTTTTTCCAGTTTTGGCCCAAGAAGGTCCCAGCGGGTCGGAATATAAGTTTCCTCAGCGTCTTCGGTGGACCTCAACCCCAAAAATCAGTTTTAAGGGGGTCAGACCGCTCTGAAGGCTATAGTGCAGAATTTTCATATGGGGGACCGCATGTACACAAAATTGAGGCCCCCGCTATCCGCACCGCTTTAGGATCCCTGTTACGCACTTTACCTTGACCTTCTTGACCCCCGCAACTGACCCCATCATCCTTGGGGCGGTTTTGTGACGCTAAGTTTTTCGCTAAAAAACTGACATTTTCTGCATACGCGGACCTGTCGCAAAATTCAAAATTTCACGAAAAATTTTTTTTTCCAGTTTTGGCCCAAGAAGGTCCCAGCGGGTCGGAATATAAGTTTCCTCAGTGTCTTAGGTGGACCTTAGCCTCAAAAACCTGTTTTAAGGGGGTCAGACCGCTCTGAAGGCAATAGTGCAGAATTTTCCTATGGGGGACCGCATATACACAAAATTGAGGCCCCCGCTATCCGCACCGCTGTAGGACCCCTGTTACGCGCTTTACCTTGACCTTCTTGGCTCCCCCCCAACAGACCCCATCATCCTTGGGGCGGTTTTGTGACGCTAAGTTTTTCGCTCAAAAACTGACATTTTCTGCATACGCGGACCTGTCGCAAAATTCAAAATTTCACGAAAAAAATTTTTTTCCAGTTTTGGCCCAAGAAGGTCCCAGCGGGTCGGAATATAAGTTTCCTCAGCGTCTTAGGTGGACCTTAACCCCAAAAACCAGTTTTAAGGGGGTCAGACCGCTCTGAAGGCTATAGTGCAGAATTTTCTTATTTGGGACCCCTGAATGCAAAATCGAGGCCCCCACTATCCGCGCCCCTTTGGGACCCCAGTTGTGCGCGTAACCTTGACCGACTTAACCGCCCGAACAGACCCCATCATCCTTGGGGCGGTTTCGACACGCTAAGTTTTTCGCTCACAAACTGACATTTCTTGCCCACTTGCATCTGTCCAACAAGTACAGTTTTAGGCCAGGCTTAAATTAAAAGCCTATGAAATCCCCACTTTTGGCCTGGAAATGCCCCGGGAGACAATGACATTGTCATCCCGGGGCATTTCCAGGCCAAAAGTGGGGATTTCATAGGCCGTTCCGATCCATCTCCAACGGATATAGCGCGCAAACGCCTGCGTGGCTGGGCTTTCACACCTCTGAGATGAATAGAACTGAGTATCCATGTTAATTACAGTAGGAAACCATTGAGAAACATTACCTGACCTCACGCTTTCCCGTTTGACTTGCGAACCCCGGTAATGCGCGTTTCCTTGACCGATTTGACTTCACTGACCAACCCCACCCACCAACCGGCCCGTTTGGCGACTCTGAATCCTCCGCACCAAAATTTGCAATTTCTTGAATTTTCTGCATACGCGGACCTGTCGCAAAATTCAAAATTTCACGAAAAATTTTTTTTTCCAGTTTTGGCCCAAGAAGGTCCCAGCGGGTCGGAATATAAGTTTCCTCAGCGTCTTAGGTGGACCTTAGCCCCAAAAACCTGTTTTAAGGGGGTCAGACCGCTCTGAAGGCAATAGTGCAGAATTTTCTTATTTGGGACCCCTGAATGCAAAATCGAGGCCCCCACTATCCGCGCCCCTTTGGGACCCCAGTTGTGCGCGTAACCTTGACCGACTTAACCGCCCAAACAGACCCCATCATCCTTGGGGCGGTTTTATGACGCTAAGTTTTTCGCTCAAAAACTGACATTTTCTGCATACGCGGACCTGTCGCAAAATTCAAAATTTCACGAAAAAAATTTTTTTTCCAGTTTTGGCCCAAGAAGGTCCCAGCGGGTCGGAATATAAGTTTCCTCAGCGTCTTCGGTGGACCTCAACCCCAAAAATCAGTTTTAAGGGGGTCAGACCGCTCTGAAGGCTATAGTGCAGAATTTTCATATGGGGGACCGCATGTACACAAAATTGAGGCCCCCGCTATCCGCACCGCTTTAGGATCCCTGTTACGCACTTTACCTTGACCTTCTTGACCCCCGCAACTGACCCCATCATCCTTGGGGCGGTTTTGTGACGCTAAGTTTTTCGCTAAAAAACTGACATTTTCTGCATACGCGGACCTGTCGCAAAATTCAAAATTTCACGAAAAATTTTTTTTTCCAGTTTTGGCCCAAGAAGGTCCCAGCGGGTCGGAATATAAGTTTCCTCAGTGTCTTAGGTGGACCTTAGCCTCAAAAACCTGTTTTAAGGGGGTCAGACCGCTCTGAAGGCAATAGTGCAGAATTTTCCTATGGGGGACCGCATATACACAAAATTGAGGCCCCCGCTATCCGCACCGCTGTAGGACCCCTGTTACGCGCTTTACCTTGACCTTCTTGGCTCCCCCCCAACAGACCCCATCATCCTTGGGGCGGTTTTGTGACGCTAAGTTTTTCGCTCAAAAACTGACATTTTCTGCATACGCGGACCTGTCGCAAAATTCAAAATTTCACGAAAAAAATTTTTTTCCAGTTTTGGCCCAAGAAGGTCCCAGCGGGTCGGAATATAAGTTTCCTCAGCGTCTTAGGTGGACCTTAACCCCAAAAACCAGTTTTAAGGGGGTCAGACCGCTCTGAAGGCTATAGTGCAGAATTTTCTTATTTGGGACCCCTGAATGCAAAATCGAGGCCCCCACTATCCGCGCCCCTTTGGGACCCCAGTTGTGCGCGTAACCTTGACCGACTTAACCGCCCGAACAGACCCCATCATCCTTGGGGCGGTTTCGACACGCTAAGTTTTTCGCTCACAAACTGACATTTCTTGCCCACTTGCATCTGTCCAACAAGTACAGTTTTAGGCCAGGCTTAAATTAAAAGCCTATGAAATCCCCACTTTTGGCCTGGAAATGCCCCGGGAGACAATGACATTGTCATCCCGGGGCATTTCCAGGCCAAAAGTGGGGATTTCATAGGCCGTTCCGATCCATCTCCAACGGATATAGCGCGCAAACGCCTGCGTGGCTGGGCTTTCACACCTCTGAGATGAATAGAACTGAGTATCCATGTTAATTACAGTAGGAAACCATTGAGAAACATTACCTGACCTCACGCTTTCCCGTTTGACTTGCGAACCCCGGTAATGCGCGTTTCCTTGACCGATTTGACTTCACTGACCAACCCCACCCACCAACCGGCCCGTTTGGCGACTCTGAATCCTCCGCACCAAAATTTGCAATTTCTTGAATTTTCTGCATACGCGGACCTGTCGCAAAATTCAAAATTTCACGAAAAATTTTTTTTTCCAGTTTTGGCCCAAGAAGGTCCCAGCGGGTCGGAATATAAGTTTCCTCAGCGTCTTAGGTGGACCTTAGCCCCAAAAACCTGTTTTAAGGGGGTCAGACCGCTCTGAAGGCAATAGTGCAGAATTTTCTTATTTGGGACCCCTGAATGCAAAATCGAGGCCCCCACTATCCGCGCCCCTTTGGGACCCCAGTTGTGCGCGTAACCTTGACCGACTTAACCGCCCAAACAGACCCCATCATCCTTGGGGCGGTTTTATGACGCTAAGTTTTTCGCTCAAAAACTGACATTTTCTGCATACGCGGACCTGTCGCAAAATTCAAAATTTCACGAAAAAAATTTTTTTTCCAGTTTTGGCCCAAGAAGGTCCCAGCGGGTCGGAATATAAGTTTCCTCAGCGTCTTCGGTGGACCTCAACCCCAAAAATCAGTTTTAAGGGGGTCAGACCGCTCTGAAGGCTATAGTGCAGAATTTTCATATGGGGGACCGCATGTACACAAAATTGAGGCCCCCGCTATCCGCACCGCTTTAGGATCCCTGTTACGCACTTTACCTTGACCTTCTTGACCCCCGCAACTGACCCCATCATCCTTGGGGCGGTTTTGTGACGCTAAGTTTTTCGCTAAAAAACTGACATTTTCTGCATACGCGGACCTGTCGCAAAATTCAAAATTTCACGAAAAATTTTTTTTTCCAGTTTTGGCCCAAGAAGGTCCCAGCGGGTCGGAATATAAGTTTCCTCAGTGTCTTAGGTGGACCTTAGCCTCAAAAACCTGTTTTAAGGGGGTCAGACCGCTCTGAAGGCAATAGTGCAGAATTTTCCTATGGGGGACCGCATATACACAAAATTGAGGCCCCCGCTATCCGCACCGCTGTAGGACCCCTGTTACGCGCTTTACCTTGACCTTCTTGGCTCCCCCCCAACAGACCCCATCATCCTTGGGGCGGTTTTGTGACGCTAAGTTTTTCGCTCAAAAACTGACATTTTCTGCATACGCGGACCTGTCGCAAAATTCAAAATTTCACGAAAAAAATTTTTTTCCAGTTTTGGCCCAAGAAGGTCCCAGCGGGTCGGAATATAAGTTTCCTCAGCGTCTTAGGTGGACCTTAACCCCAAAAACCAGTTTTAAGGGGGTCAGACCGCTCTGAAGGCTATAGTGCAGAATTTTCTTATTTGGGACCCCTGAATGCAAAATCGAGGCCCCCACTATCCGCGCCCCTTTGGGACCCCAGTTGTGCGCGTAACCTTGACCGACTTAACCGCCCGAACAGACCCCATCATCCTTGGGGCGGTTTCGACACGCTAAGTTTTTCGCTCACAAACTGACATTTCTTGCCCACTTGCATCTGTCCAACAAGTACAGTTTTAGGCCAGGCTTAAATTAAAAGCCTATGAAATCCCCACTTTTGGCCTGGAAATGCCCCGGGAGACAATGACATTGTCATCCCGGGGCATTTCCAGGCCAAAAGTGGGGATTTCATAGGCCGTTCCGATCCATCTCCAACGGATATAGCGCGCAAACGCCTGCGTGGCTGGGCTTTCACACCTCTGAGATGAATAGAACTGAGTATCCATGTTAATTACAGTAGGAAACCATTGAGAAACATTACCTGACCTCACGCTTTCCCGTTTGACTTGCGAACCCCGGTAATGCGCGTTTCCTTGACCGATTTGACTTCACTGACCAACCCCACCCACCAACCGGCCCGTTTGGCGACTCTGAATCCTCCGCACCAAAATTTGCAATTTCTTGAATTTTCTGCATACGCGGACCTGTCGCAAAATTCAAAATTTCACGAAAAATTTTTTTTTCCAGTTTTGGCCCAAGAAGGTCCCAGCGGGTCGGAATATAAGTTTCCTCAGCGTCTTAGGTGGACCTTAGCCCCAAAAACCTGTTTTAAGGGGGTCAGACCGCTCTGAAGGCAATAGTGCAGAATTTTCTTATTTGGGACCCCTGAATGCAAAATCGAGGCCCCCACTATCCGCGCCCCTTTGGGACCCCAGTTGTGCGCGTAACCTTGACCGACTTAACCGCCCAAACAGACCCCATCATCCTTGGGGCGGTTTTATGACGCTAAGTTTTTCGCTCAAAAACTGACATTTTCTGCATACGCGGACCTGTCGCAAAATTCAAAATTTCACGAAAAAAATTTTTTTTCCAGTTTTGGCCCAAGAAGGTCCCAGCGGGTCGGAATATAAGTTTCCTCAGCGTCTTCGGTGGACCTCAACCCCAAAAATCAGTTTTAAGGGGGTCAGACCGCTCTGAAGGCTATAGTGCAGAATTTTCATATGGGGGACCGCATGTACACAAAATTGAGGCCCCCGCTATCCGCACCGCTTTAGGATCCCTGTTACGCACTTTACCTTGACCTTCTTGACCCCCGCAACTGACCCCATCATCCTTGGGGCGGTTTTGTGACGCTAAGTTTTTCGCTAAAAAACTGACATTTTCTGCATACGCGGACCTGTCGCAAAATTCAAAATTTCACGAAAAATTTTTTTTTCCAGTTTTGGCCCAAGAAGGTCCCAGCGGGTCGGAATATAAGTTTCCTCAGTGTCTTAGGTGGACCTTAGCCTCAAAAACCTGTTTTAAGGGGGTCAGACCGCTCTGAAGGCAATAGTGCAGAATTTTCCTATGGGGGACCGCATATACACAAAATTGAGGCCCCCGCTATCCGCACCGCTGTAGGACCCCTGTTACGCGCTTTACCTTGACCTTCTTGGCTCCCCCCCAACAGACCCCATCATCCTTGGGGCGGTTTTGTGACGCTAAGTTTTTCGCTCAAAAACTGACATTTTCTGCATACGCGGACCTGTCGCAAAATTCAAAATTTCACGAAAAAAATTTTTTTCCAGTTTTGGCCCAAGAAGGTCCCAGCGGGTCGGAATATAAGTTTCCTCAGCGTCTTAGGTGGACCTTAACCCCAAAAACCAGTTTTAAGGGGGTCAGACCGCTCTGAAGGCTATAGTGCAGAATTTTCTTATTTGGGACCCCTGAATGCAAAATCGAGGCCCCCACTATCCGCGCCCCTTTGGGACCCCAGTTGTGCGCGTAACCTTGACCGACTTAACCGCCCGAACAGACCCCATCATCCTTGGGGCGGTTTCGACACGCTAAGTTTTTCGCTCACAAACTGACATTTCTTGCCCACTTGCATCTGTCCAACAAGTACAGTTTTAGGCCAGGCTTAAATTAAAAGCCTATGAAATCCCCACTTTTGGCCTGGAAATGCCCCGGGAGACAATGACATTGTCATCCCGGGGCATTTCCAGGCCAAAAGTGGGGATTTCATAGGCCGTTCCGATCCATCTCCAACGGATATAGCGCGCAAACGCCTGCGTGGCTGGGCTTTCACACCTCTGAGATGAATAGAACTGAGTATCCATGTTAATTACAGTAGGAAACCATTGAGAAACATTACCTGACCTCACGCTTTCCCGTTTGACTTGCGAACCCCGGTAATGCGCGTTTCCTTGACCGATTTGACTTCACTGACCAACCCCACCCACCAACCGGCCCGTTTGGCGACTCTGAATCCTCCGCACCAAAATTTGCAATTTCTTGAATTTTCTGCATACGCGGACCTGTCGCAAAATTCAAAATTTCACGAAAAATTTTTTTTTCCAGTTTTGGCCCAAGAAGGTCCCAGCGGGTCGGAATATAAGTTTCCTCAGCGTCTTAGGTGGACCTTAGCCCCAAAAACCTGTTTTAAGGGGGTCAGACCGCTCTGAAGGCAATAGTGCAGAATTTTCTTATTTGGGACCCCTGAATGCAAAATCGAGGCCCCCACTATCCGCGCCCCTTTGGGACCCCAGTTGTGCGCGTAACCTTGACCGACTTAACCGCCCAAACAGACCCCATCATCCTTGGGGCGGTTTTATGACGCTAAGTTTTTCGCTCAAAAACTGACATTTTCTGCATACGCGGACCTGTCGCAAAATTCAAAATTTCACGAAAAAAATTTTTTTTCCAGTTTTGGCCCAAGAAGGTCCCAGCGGGTCGGAATATAAGTTTCCTCAGCGTCTTCGGTGGACCTCAACCCCAAAAATCAGTTTTAAGGGGGTCAGACCGCTCTGAAGGCTATAGTGCAGAATTTTCATATGGGGGACCGCATGTACACAAAATTGAGGCCCCCGCTATCCGCACCGCTTTAGGATCCCTGTTACGCACTTTACCTTGACCTTCTTGACCCCCGCAACTGACCCCATCATCCTTGGGGCGGTTTTGTGACGCTAAGTTTTTCGCTAAAAAACTGACATTTTCTGCATACGCGGACCTGTCGCAAAATTCAAAATTTCACGAAAAATTTTTTTTTCCAGTTTTGGCCCAAGAAGGTCCCAGCGGGTCGGAATATAAGTTTCCTCAGTGTCTTAGGTGGACCTTAGCCTCAAAAACCTGTTTTAAGGGGGTCAGACCGCTCTGAAGGCAATAGTGCAGAATTTTCCTATGGGGGACCGCATATACACAAAATTGAGGCCCCCGCTATCCGCACCGCTGTAGGACCCCTGTTACGCGCTTTACCTTGACCTTCTTGGCTCCCCCCCAACAGACCCCATCATCCTTGGGGCGGTTTTGTGACGCTAAGTTTTTCGCTCAAAAACTGACATTTTCTGCATACGCGGACCTGTCGCAAAATTCAAAATTTCACGAAAAAAATTTTTTTCCAGTTTTGGCCCAAGAAGGTCCCAGCGGGTCGGAATATAAGTTTCCTCAGCGTCTTAGGTGGACCTTAACCCCAAAAACCAGTTTTAAGGGGGTCAGACCGCTCTGAAGGCTATAGTGCAGAATTTTCTTATTTGGGACCCCTGAATGCAAAATCGAGGCCCCCACTATCCGCGCCCCTTTGGGACCCCAGTTGTGCGCGTAACCTTGACCGACTTAACCGCCCGAACAGACCCCATCATCCTTGGGGCGGTTTCGACACGCTAAGTTTTTCGCTCACAAACTGACATTTCTTGCCCACTTGCATCTGTCCAACAAGTACAGTTTTAGGCCAGGCTTAAATTAAAAGCCTATGAAATCCCCACTTTTGGCCTGGAAATGCCCCGGGAGACAATGACATTGTCATCCCGGGGCATTTCCAGGCCAAAAGTGGGGATTTCATAGGCCGTTCCGATCCATCTCCAACGGATATAGCGCGCAAACGCCTGCGTGGCTGGGCTTTCACACCTCTGAGATGAATAGAACTGAGTATCCATGTTAATTACAGTAGGAAACCATTGAGAAACATTACCTGACCTCACGCTTTCCCGTTTGACTTGCGAACCCCGGTAATGCGCGTTTCCTTGACCGATTTGACTTCACTGACCAACCCCACCCACCAACCGGCCCGTTTGGCGACTCTGAATCCTCCGCACCAAAATTTGCAATTTCTTGAATTTTCTGCATACGCGGACCTGTCGCAAAATTCAAAATTTCACGAAAAATTTTTTTTTCCAGTTTTGGCCCAAGAAGGTCCCAGCGGGTCGGAATATAAGTTTCCTCAGCGTCTTAGGTGGACCTTAGCCCCAAAAACCTGTTTTAAGGGGGTCAGACCGCTCTGAAGGCAATAGTGCAGAATTTTCTTATTTGGGACCCCTGAATGCAAAATCGAGGCCCCCACTATCCGCGCCCCTTTGGGACCCCAGTTGTGCGCGTAACCTTGACCGACTTAACCGCCCAAACAGACCCCATCATCCTTGGGGCGGTTTTATGACGCTAAGTTTTTCGCTCAAAAACTGACATTTTCTGCATACGCGGACCTGTCGCAAAATTCAAAATTTCACGAAAAAAATTTTTTTTCCAGTTTTGGCCCAAGAAGGTCCCAGCGGGTCGGAATATAAGTTTCCTCAGCGTCTTCGGTGGACCTCAACCCCAAAAATCAGTTTTAAGGGGGTCAGACCGCTCTGAAGGCTATAGTGCAGAATTTTCATATGGGGGACCGCATGTACACAAAATTGAGGCCCCCGCTATCCGCACCGCTTTAGGATCCCTGTTACGCACTTTACCTTGACCTTCTTGACCCCCGCAACTGACCCCATCATCCTTGGGGCGGTTTTGTGACGCTAAGTTTTTCGCTAAAAAACTGACATTTTCTGCATACGCGGACCTGTCGCAAAATTCAAAATTTCACGAAAAATTTTTTTTTCCAGTTTTGGCCCAAGAAGGTCCCAGCGGGTCGGAATATAAGTTTCCTCAGTGTCTTAGGTGGACCTTAGCCTCAAAAACCTGTTTTAAGGGGGTCAGACCGCTCTGAAGGCAATAGTGCAGAATTTTCCTATGGGGGACCGCATATACACAAAATTGAGGCCCCCGCTATCCGCACCGCTGTAGGACCCCTGTTACGCGCTTTACCTTGACCTTCTTGGCTCCCCCCCAACAGACCCCATCATCCTTGGGGCGGTTTTGTGACGCTAAGTTTTTCGCTCAAAAACTGACATTTTCTGCATACGCGGACCTGTCGCAAAATTCAAAATTTCACGAAAAAAATTTTTTTCCAGTTTTGGCCCAAGAAGGTCCCAGCGGGTCGGAATATAAGTTTCCTCAGCGTCTTAGGTGGACCTTAACCCCAAAAACCAGTTTTAAGGGGGTCAGACCGCTCTGAAGGCTATAGTGCAGAATTTTCTTATTTGGGACCCCTGAATGCAAAATCGAGGCCCCCACTATCCGCGCCCCTTTGGGACCCCAGTTGTGCGCGTAACCTTGACCGACTTAACCGCCCGAACAGACCCCATCATCCTTGGGGCGGTTTCGACACGCTAAGTTTTTCGCTCACAAACTGACATTTCTTGCCCACTTGCATCTGTCCAACAAGTACAGTTTTAGGCCAGGCTTAAATTAAAAGCCTATGAAATCCCCACTTTTGGCCTGGAAATGCCCCGGGAGACAATGACATTGTCATCCCGGGGCATTTCCAGGCCAAAAGTGGGGATTTCATAGGCCGTTCCGATCCATCTCCAACGGATATAGCGCGCAAACGCCTGCGTGGCTGGGCTTTCACACCTCTGAGATGAATAGAACTGAGTATCCATGTTAATTACAGTAGGAAACCATTGAGAAACATTACCTGACCTCACGCTTTCCCGTTTGACTTGCGAACCCCGGTAATGCGCGTTTCCTTGACCGATTTGACTTCACTGACCAACCCCACCCACCAACCGGCCCGTTTGGCGACTCTGAATCCTCCGCACCAAAATTTGCAATTTCTTGAATTTTCTGCATACGCGGACCTGTCGCAAAATTCAAAATTTCACGAAAAATTTTTTTTTCCAGTTTTGGCCCAAGAAGGTCCCAGCGGGTCGGAATATAAGTTTCCTCAGCGTCTTAGGTGGACCTTAGCCCCAAAAACCTGTTTTAAGGGGGTCAGACCGCTCTGAAGGCAATAGTGCAGAATTTTCTTATTTGGGACCCCTGAATGCAAAATCGAGGCCCCCACTATCCGCGCCCCTTTGGGACCCCAGTTGTGCGCGTAACCTTGACCGACTTAACCGCCCAAACAGACCCCATCATCCTTGGGGCGGTTTTATGACGCTAAGTTTTTCGCTCAAAAACTGACATTTTCTGCATACGCGGACCTGTCGCAAAATTCAAAATTTCACGAAAAAAATTTTTTTTCCAGTTTTGGCCCAAGAAGGTCCCAGCGGGTCGGAATATAAGTTTCCTCAGCGTCTTCGGTGGACCTCAACCCCAAAAATCAGTTTTAAGGGGGTCAGACCGCTCTGAAGGCTATAGTGCAGAATTTTCATATGGGGGACCGCATGTACACAAAATTGAGGCCCCCGCTATCCGCACCGCTTTAGGATCCCTGTTACGCACTTTACCTTGACCTTCTTGACCCCCGCAACTGACCCCATCATCCTTGGGGCGGTTTTGTGACGCTAAGTTTTTCGCTAAAAAACTGACATTTTCTGCATACGCGGACCTGTCGCAAAATTCAAAATTTCACGAAAAATTTTTTTTTCCAGTTTTGGCCCAAGAAGGTCCCAGCGGGTCGGAATATAAGTTTCCTCAGTGTCTTAGGTGGACCTTAGCCTCAAAAACCTGTTTTAAGGGGGTCAGACCGCTCTGAAGGCAATAGTGCAGAATTTTCCTATGGGGGACCGCATATACACAAAATTGAGGCCCCCGCTATCCGCACCGCTGTAGGACCCCTGTTACGCGCTTTACCTTGACCTTCTTGGCTCCCCCCCAACAGACCCCATCATCCTTGGGGCGGTTTTGTGACGCTAAGTTTTTCGCTCAAAAACTGACATTTTCTGCATACGCGGACCTGTCGCAAAATTCAAAATTTCACGAAAAAAATTTTTTTCCAGTTTTGGCCCAAGAAGGTCCCAGCGGGTCGGAATATAAGTTTCCTCAGCGTCTTAGGTGGACCTTAACCCCAAAAACCAGTTTTAAGGGGGTCAGACCGCTCTGAAGGCTATAGTGCAGAATTTTCTTATTTGGGACCCCTGAATGCAAAATCGAGGCCCCCACTATCCGCGCCCCTTTGGGACCCCAGTTGTGCGCGTAACCTTGACCGACTTAACCGCCCGAACAGACCCCATCATCCTTGGGGCGGTTTCGACACGCTAAGTTTTTCGCTCACAAACTGACATTTCTTGCCCACTTGCATCTGTCCAACAAGTACAGTTTTAGGCCAGGCTTAAATTAAAAGCCTATGAAATCCCCACTTTTGGCCTGGAAATGCCCCGGGAGACAATGACATTGTCATCCCGGGGCATTTCCAGGCCAAAAGTGGGGATTTCATAGGCCGTTCCGATCCATCTCCAACGGATATAGCGCGCAAACGCCTGCGTGGCTGGGCTTTCACACCTCTGAGATGAATAGAACTGAGTATCCATGTTAATTACAGTAGGAAACCATTGAGAAACATTACCTGACCTCACGCTTTCCCGTTTGACTTGCGAACCCCGGTAATGCGCGTTTCCTTGACCGATTTGACTTCACTGACCAACCCCACCCACCAACCGGCCCGTTTGGCGACTCTGAATCCTCCGCACCAAAATTTGCAATTTCTTGAATTTTCTGCATACGCGGACCTGTCGCAAAATTCAAAATTTCACGAAAAATTTTTTTTTCCAGTTTTGGCCCAAGAAGGTCCCAGCGGGTCGGAATATAAGTTTCCTCAGCGTCTTAGGTGGACCTTAGCCCCAAAAACCTGTTTTAAGGGGGTCAGACCGCTCTGAAGGCAATAGTGCAGAATTTTCTTATTTGGGACCCCTGAATGCAAAATCGAGGCCCCCACTATCCGCGCCCCTTTGGGACCCCAGTTGTGCGCGTAACCTTGACCGACTTAACCGCCCAAACAGACCCCATCATCCTTGGGGCGGTTTTATGACGCTAAGTTTTTCGCTCAAAAACTGACATTTTCTGCATACGCGGACCTGTCGCAAAATTCAAAATTTCACGAAAAAAATTTTTTTTCCAGTTTTGGCCCAAGAAGGTCCCAGCGGGTCGGAATATAAGTTTCCTCAGCGTCTTCGGTGGACCTCAACCCCAAAAATCAGTTTTAAGGGGGTCAGACCGCTCTGAAGGCTATAGTGCAGAATTTTCATATGGGGGACCGCATGTACACAAAATTGAGGCCCCCGCTATCCGCACCGCTTTAGGATCCCTGTTACGCACTTTACCTTGACCTTCTTGACCCCCGCAACTGACCCCATCATCCTTGGGGCGGTTTTGTGACGCTAAGTTTTTCGCTAAAAAACTGACATTTTCTGCATACGCGGACCTGTCGCAAAATTCAAAATTTCACGAAAAATTTTTTTTTCCAGTTTTGGCCCAAGAAGGTCCCAGCGGGTCGGAATATAAGTTTCCTCAGTGTCTTAGGTGGACCTTAGCCTCAAAAACCTGTTTTAAGGGGGTCAGACCGCTCTGAAGGCAATAGTGCAGAATTTTCCTATGGGGGACCGCATATACACAAAATTGAGGCCCCCGCTATCCGCACCGCTGTAGGACCCCTGTTACGCGCTTTACCTTGACCTTCTTGGCTCCCCCCCAACAGACCCCATCATCCTTGGGGCGGTTTTGTGACGCTAAGTTTTTCGCTCAAAAACTGACATTTTCTGCATACGCGGACCTGTCGCAAAATTCAAAATTTCACGAAAAAAATTTTTTTCCAGTTTTGGCCCAAGAAGGTCCCAGCGGGTCGGAATATAAGTTTCCTCAGCGTCTTAGGTGGACCTTAACCCCAAAAACCAGTTTTAAGGGGGTCAGACCGCTCTGAAGGCTATAGTGCAGAATTTTCTTATTTGGGACCCCTGAATGCAAAATCGAGGCCCCCACTATCCGCGCCCCTTTGGGACCCCAGTTGTGCGCGTAACCTTGACCGACTTAACCGCCCGAACAGACCCCATCATCCTTGGGGCGGTTTCGACACGCTAAGTTTTTCGCTCACAAACTGACATTTCTTGCCCACTTGCATCTGTCCAACAAGTACAGTTTTAGGCCAGGCTTAAATTAAAAGCCTATGAAATCCCCACTTTTGGCCTGGAAATGCCCCGGGAGACAATGACATTGTCATCCCGGGGCATTTCCAGGCCAAAAGTGGGGATTTCATAGGCCGTTCCGATCCATCTCCAACGGATATAGCGCGCAAACGCCTGCGTGGCTGGGCTTTCACACCTCTGAGATGAATAGAACTGAGTATCCATGTTAATTACAGTAGGAAACCATTGAGAAACATTACCTGACCTCACGCTTTCCCGTTTGACTTGCGAACCCCGGTAATGCGCGTTTCCTTGACCGATTTGACTTCACTGACCAACCCCACCCACCAACCGGCCCGTTTGGCGACTCTGAATCCTCCGCACCAAAATTTGCAATTTCTTGAATTTTCTGCATACGCGGACCTGTCGCAAAATTCAAAATTTCACGAAAAATTTTTTTTTCCAGTTTTGGCCCAAGAAGGTCCCAGCGGGTCGGAATATAAGTTTCCTCAGCGTCTTAGGTGGACCTTAGCCCCAAAAACCTGTTTTAAGGGGGTCAGACCGCTCTGAAGGCAATAGTGCAGAATTTTCTTATTTGGGACCCCTGAATGCAAAATCGAGGCCCCCACTATCCGCGCCCCTTTGGGACCCCAGTTGTGCGCGTAACCTTGACCGACTTAACCGCCCAAACAGACCCCATCATCCTTGGGGCGGTTTTATGACGCTAAGTTTTTCGCTCAAAAACTGACATTTTCTGCATACGCGGACCTGTCGCAAAATTCAAAATTTCACGTCTGGTCTAGCTCCTAAGAATTTACTTTCGCTATACCTCGGGCAATACGCTTGGAATCAGTTTAACGTAATAATTTAAACGCAACATTAGCAGTTGAGACTTCAAATAAAGCGACTGTAAATATTCTAAACCTCGAATATGCAATTGATTTTGCACAGTTGATATTATAACGAAATTTGACCCCGGCCAGTTCGGCACTACGCCTCAAAAACTACAATACGCAATCAAAGCACTGTAACCTCCAACTATTAACAACAGTTTAGCCATCAAGCACTACAGTGCTAGTATTTGTATAAATACGTCATATTCAAGAGCAAGACATGAAGGAACAATATGATTAGAAACAATGCATGCGATATACGTCATTTTATAGTATTGATATAAATATGAATTATTTTATAGCAAGACTTGAGAGAATACAAAGATTAGCAACATAACTTGGGAGAGACGACATTTTATATCGCTAGTGTTGGTATAGATATGTCATATATAATAACAAGACTTGAACGAATATCATGATTTGCAGCATTTCATGTGGGAGACGTCATTTCATATTGCTAGTATTGGTATAAATATGTTATATATAGGAGCAAGACTTGAGGGAATATAATGATTAGCAAAATTACATGTGAGAGACCTCATTTCATATTGCTAGTATTGGCATAAACATGTAATGTTTAAGAGCAAGACTTGAGGGAATATCATGATAAGCAACATTACATGTGAGAGACCTCATTTCATATTGCTAGTATTGGTATAAATATGTTATGTATATGAGCAAGACTTAAGGGAATATCATGAATAGCAACATACTATGCGAGAGACATCATTTCATATTGCAAGTATTCGTATTTATATGGTATATATATGCGCAATTCATGAGGGGAAAGCATGATAAGCAACATAACATTTTAGACATGTCACTTTATATCACTAGTATTGATGTAAATATGATATACATAAGAGCAAGACTTGAGGGAATATCATGGTTAACAAAATTACATGTCAGAGAAGTAACTTTATATCGCAAGTTTTAATGTAAATATGTTATACATTGCATACGTTGCAAGTATTCGTATTTATATGGTATATATATGCGCAATTCATGAGGGGAAAGCATGATAAGCAACATAACATTTTAGACATGTCAATTTATATCGCTAGTATTAATTAGTATAAATACTTTATTTTTAAGAGCAAGACTTGAGGGAATATCATGATTATAGAAACACTGCATCCGATATACGTCATTCTATATCGCTTGTACTGATATAAATATGTTTTATTTCTGGGCAAGACTTGAGAGAATATAATGATTAGAAAAGTTACATGTGAGAGACATCATTTCATATTGCTTGTATTGATATAAATATGTTATATATATGAGTAAGACTTGAGAGAAAATCATGATTAAGCAATAAACATGTCGGAGACATCATTTTATGTGGCTTGTATTGGTATTAATATGTTATATAAATGCGCAAGGCTTGAGGTAAAATCATAATTGGCATCAATATATGGGAGCGACTTCACTTTGAGATCGCTCGTATTGGCATAAGTATGATAAAATGAAGAGCAGTTCTTGAGGGAATATCATTATTTGCAACATTTCATGTGAGAGGCATCATTTCATTTTGTTAGTATTGATATAAATACGTTAAACATATGAGCTTAGACTTGAGGGAATATCATGAATAGCAATATTACATTTAGGAGACATCATTTCATTTTGCCAGTGTTGGTAAAAAAATGTTATATTTAAGAGCAAGACTTGAGGGAATATCATGATAAGCAACATTTCATTTGAGAGACCTCATTTCATATTGCTAGTATTGGTATAAATATGTTATGTGTATGAGCAAGACTTGAGGGAATATCATAATTAGTATCATTACATGTGAGGTACATCATTTGATATTGCAAGTATTGATATAAATATGTGAAATATAAGAGCATTGCAAGTATTGATATAAATATGTGAAATATAAGAGCATTGCAAATATTGATATAAATATGTGAAATGTAAGAGCAAAAATTGAGGGAATATCATGATTAGACACCATTTTATATCGCTCGTATAGGTAATGATGTTACATTTATGAGCAAGACTTGAGAGAAAATCATAATTAAGCAACAAAACATGACAGAGACATCATTTATGTGGTTGTTTTGGTATAAATGTGTTATATTTATAAGTAAGCATATGTAAGATAAAATGAAGAGCAAGACTTGAGGAAATATCATGATTAGCAACAATACATGTAAGAGATATTATTTCATATTGTCAGTATTGATATAAATATCTCATAGATATGAACAAGACCTGAGGAAAAATCATGAAAAGCAACACTTCATGTGAGAGACGTTATTTTATATCGTTAATATTGGTATAAATTTGTAATATTTAAGGGCAAGACTTGAGGGAATATCATAATGAGCAACATTACATGTGAGAGATATCATTTCATATTGCCAGTATTGGTAAATATGTTATATATTTATGAGTAAGACCTGAAGAATTTCATGATTAGCAACATTACATGTTAGAGACATCATTTTATATCGCTCGTATTGGTAATGATATGTTATATTTATGAGCAAGGTTTGGAGAATATCAGTATTAAGCAACAATATATGTCAGAGATATCATTTTATGTGGCTTGTATTGGTATTAAATTTTTTTATATATGCGCAAGACTTGAGGGTAAATCATGATAAGAAACATTCCATGTGAAAGACGTCTTACACAAGATTTCCTGCTGGATAATAATGTCCTTATATCGCAACCAGCATTCAGCCCCGACTTAAACCCTACAAAGCATCTTTGGGACCAAATTGACCGAAGGGTTTATAACGGCAGACGTCACATCAATAATTTGCAGCAACGTATACAAGCACTGACTGAGGAATGGGTGCAATATCCAAGTTCAGAATCCTGCGTCTGATACGGAGTACGACGTAGATGTCAAGCTGAGCTTGATGCAGAGGGAGAAAATACCCACTTCTGAGGTCCGTAACGTTCATTTTCGAGGGGGTCGTCTTTCTTTGAGGAGTTGATCCGTTTATGCTTAGATTTCGTACTTGCAAACAAAAATCTTATTTTCTAATATAATATTTAAAATCATGTAAAATCTTTGTCCCGCGAGGCGCCACACGAAAACACAATCATACGACAAATGTCTGTTTGTCGTATCATCGTCCCGCGGGTTGTGAGACGAAAACACAAAGATACGACACAATAAAGGCAATGACACGACACGAAAATCATTAATGTGTCGTATCTTTGTAAAAGTTTTGTCGTCAAAATACATTGTTGCATTGTGCTTTCACAGGCGAAAACACGACAAATGATTAAAATGTCGTATGATTGTGTTTTTGCATGGCGCCTCGCGGGACGATGATACGACAAAAAGACCATTTTGTCGTACTTTCGTGTTTTCGTGTGGCGCCCCGCGGGACAACAATGCGACATGGCATAAATCAGCCACCATACTCAAGTCTTTCTCTAAAATATAACACATTGATATCAATACTAGCGATATATTGTGACTTCCTTCGCATACAATGGAACCTTTCATGGTATTCCCTCAAGTCTGTCTCTTATGTATTACATATTTATACAAAATACAGTATAACCTCTGCTAACGGCACCTTTAACAAGCGGCAACCTCCGACGAGCGGCATATTAGAATTCCCCCCCGTCGATTTTGAGCTATGATTTGCCTCTTGTGAACTACACCTCCACAGAACGGTAAACGACCGTTGAGATGAATTCCCATAATTATTCTTACAGCGACACTAAGTCTAGCAAGGTTAATATCAATAATCGATAATCATCTATGACCGGAAGAATTAATCATTAAGCGATACCCTTAATCGTATAACACTACCCTAAAGTGTCATGTTGTTAAATCATTTGACTAACAGGGGTTGATAAACAAGTAAAATTTGGTTTCCATGACACCAACGAACGGAACTAATAGAAATGATGAACAAAATTTAAATGAATATAGAAATATAGGAATGATGAATAAAATGTAGCATGAATCTAGAAATGATGGACAATATATAGTATAAATCTAGAAATATAGGAATGATGAACAAAATATAGTATATATATAGCAATATAAAAATGATGAACAAAATATAGTATATATATAGCAATATAAAAATGATGAACAAAAAATAGTATATATACAGCAATATAAAAATGATGAACAAAATATAGTATATAAATATATACAGGAATAAAAGAATAATGGACAAAATTAAGGGAAATAACCGCTGCGGGGAGTTTGGTCTATTTTTAGTTTTATCTACAACTATTTTTACACACAAAAAAACACTATTTTTGTTGATTTTTGGCAGTTTTTGCAAATATCAAGAGGCTTTATCAAAAAATAATTGTCAACTTGATATGCCGGTATATAGGTGCTCCAGCGACAAACAAAAGATTTATTCAAAGCTGCGCAGTTTCTTCCACAAAACAGGAAACTCGCAAATTTAATAGTATAGATATAGAAATATAGGAACGATAGACAAAATATAGTAAGAATACATGAATGATGAGCAAAATAAAGTATGAATATTGGAATGATGTACAAAAATAGTTTGAATATAGAAATACACATGTATAGGAATGGTGAACAAAATATTGTGAAAATATAGGAATAAAGGAATGATGATCAAAACATTGCGTAAATATAGGAAAATAGAATTAATGGCCACATTTAGTGTAAATATATGAATACATGAATTATTGACAAAATATAGTATTAATATAGAAAAATACTAATAATGATCAAAATATAGTGTAAATATATGAATGTATAAAAAAATGATCAAAATATAAAGTAAATAAAGGAATAAAGAAATAAAGGAAACATATAGCGTAAATATGGGAATATAGGGTTTATTGACGAATATAGTGTAATAATAGGAATGTATGAAAAATGATCAAAATATAGTGAAAATATTGGATTACATGAATAATGGACAAATATAGTGCAAATATGGGAGTATAGGATTGATGGACAAATATAGTGTAAATATAGGAATGATGATCGAAATACATGTATTGTATAGACTACAGGTCGTATTCTAGGTCATGCGTGTTATTGTACTTTTAACAATGGACTTACCCACTAAATAGGAAAATAAGCTAATGCATGAACGGCATGTTAATGATTTTAACATACCACTTTGATATTTTATATTTAATTAAATAGTGTATATGCTCATGACAAATTTTATGTAATGACGTGTTTATAAAAAAGTGTAAAATAACTAAACTACAAATTTGTAAAAATAAGTCACTCCTAAATATTAGTGTGTAATGAAACCGGCAATGTTTATATACGCAATGTTTACTTGGACGACCTGTATATATGGGCATGTATATATGTAAGCAATGGTGACCTTGTATACTGTTACACAATTTCATGTGTAAACAAAAGTAACAAATGACATTTAATAATTTAATTTTGTAATACCTTCATCTGTATAACATACGTGTAGTAGCATGACCTACAACACTTGTTTGAAAGCATATGTTGACTCTTAAATCTGATTTAGTAATCGAAACACGAGAAGCTGATTCCAGAAATTCATAGTTTCAGGTAATTCAGGTATTATATTGTACTTATCACATTCGTTCATTAAATAATAAATTCATATCAATGACATTTAAACACATTTGTAGTTAAAACTAAAAGTTGTTGTCAACCATGATTTTTGAAAATTGTATACGATCAGATTCCAAACATTCGCAGTTTTAGATATCATTTTAGTACTTTTATCCCAAAACTGAACAGTTATGTCTTTTATTTATTATTGTTATACTAATTATAGTACAAGCTTGTATGAATATGTGAATAAATCTGCCAAAAACGTTGTAAAATTCAACAGTAGGCTTGCACTTGCAACAGATGCAATTCTATTCCACTTTTAAATGTTTTCTAATACCACCTTCATTCAACTATGAATCAAAGATACATTTTCTGTTATGGTACCATACCCAGCATCCATATTTGCTATTTGCTCTCATGACCATAACAAGCAACAGGCTAGCTTAGTCAATGCATGGTGCACCAATTTACTGGTCGAGGGGTAGTGGCTTGAATCCCGGGCGGGATATTCTTTCTCGAAGTTTGGTCATGCAATAATTTCTACACCCACTCTCCCTACTACCACCGATTCTATATCATTTTGAACATATGTCAGTCACTGACAAAGTATGCGTCTAGTAACTGGTTTTAAAATGATTCAAGAGATTTAGCCTTTCCAGGAAAGTGAGTAGGTTGACTAACCGCCATAATATGACATAAAAATGCGTAGTAGCAAACCTGTTTTTTCATGAGTTTATGTTCTGAGATTGAATATTATAGTTCATATTTTAAATGTGTTTCTATTATCTCTTTAACTTTTACCGAAGGTTTGTTTTGTTTTTATTTCATAGACTTTTTCATAGGGAACTGTATAAGAATAATAACTCAACATTAGGCATTCTTCCTGAAATATACGCATATTAAACTCTATCGTCGGTAATCTAAGTCTTTATTCTCTTGTATGCCATACAAATAACTCCTACCAGTTCTAATATATTATTTTTAAACAAGGTCCCAAATGGTCACAAAGTAAGTCCCTCTAATAGTTTCACTCGAAAACAGTAGGCTGACAAAATATCTGAGGATATTGAGAGTCAACTAAGCAAGTATAAAAGACAGTGAATGGACCCTGTTTCTGAACATGGGCTATATTAGTGTTTGATAATTCAAGAGCTTTACTTATGAGACTTCATGTTGGTTTGCCTGGTCAATGTAACCCATTTTTTTTGACTTCGCGAATATGATCATTTTCATCAACACTGTGTATTTGAAGGGTCACAATAACTTAATTACATGTGTAGTTCAACCATAAGTATGTCTATGAGTTTAACCTCGTGTTCTTGCGTTCAAATCTAGAAACAGCTATCTGGCCACGCTAAAACAATGATCGAATGAAAACAGCCTTTATCCGAGAGTGAACAAGACAGATGTTTATTCTACCAAGTACTTTATTTATTAAAAAATACAAAGACATGTGACTACGTAAGAATTCTTGACCATCCTTTGTGTAAAGACAACATTGAATAAGTCAAAACTAAAGTTACTTGCTTTGATAAATAACCTGACACTGTCAACAAACAAGAATTGAGGTGCATAAGACAATCTAGAAACATATCTAGAACAGTTACGGATTAAAGAAGGTCAAAACACAATATTAACTTGAAGTTATATCAATGCCAAAGTTCGAGTAAATTGGAAAAGTTACAGTGTGTTAATAGTTTGATTCAAATCACCACAATACATGTAGTACTCGTATCAAGCAATGTTTTATATACTCGTAGACTTCTAGGATGCTTTAGCTAAAAATTCACATTAGTCTTATTTTTATTTATTCTCTCAATATAAGCTGGATCTTGATCGATCTTAGTTTTCTTCCAAAATTTAAAACCTTTCTTCCTCTGAATAGGTGTACTAGATGAAGTAGGGTGTGAATCTTCAATCTGAAATACATTTATTGTACAGAGTATTTGAATAAGGCATTTTTTACTCTCAGGTAAAAATATATGAAATAAATTTGTAATTCATTTTCAATTCTAAACAAGAAAATAACCATAAGGATTTTCAAATAGGGTAATAGAATCATCAACACTGCACTCGATAAAAAGCATTGAGTATTTTGAAGTTGCAAGGATATGTGTAAAAAATATCGATAGAAAAGGACACATACTTTCATAGTAACCTTGGATTTGACATGTATATATTTCAATGAAACAAACTATCAAGATGGTCGTAGATAAACTGTTATGAAAATTAGATATTAATGGGAAAACAAAATTATCCATCTCAAAGTAGTAGTTCATAAATTTGGCAAAATATTTTATCATCAAGCACGTTCTTGATTTCACAAATACTTACGTTCTATGAAAAAAACAAAACAAATTAAAGCACAATGATGATAATATGTTTTAAACCCTAAATGACCAGAAAGTCCAAATGTCATTACTCAAAGCCATTTTCAGGAAAGGTATCGTCATTAATAGGTATCAACACTAAATAATACAGCTAAAAACTTCCATGCAATGCATAAAATAATTTGTAGTCACTCACGTCATTCCAATTTAGTTCAGGAGTTTCTTCAAATACCATTGCAGCAAAAATGAACAACCAGAATGCAAGCACTATACATATACATACTTGTCCAACTAGGTCAAAGATTGTATCATACCATTGTAATACGACAGATAAGGCAACAATCTGTATCATACAAACCACTAAGTTTGAAACAATCTGAAAATGTAGTTGGATCACGATAATATTACAATGTTTCGATTCTATAATTTTTAACCAGCATTACAAGAATTTCAGTCAATGTAAAATAAGTTGCAGAATTTTCAAAGTAAGCATCGTTATAACTTGTAACATCAATGATAGTCATTTTACTTTTCATGAGGTTATCAAGGTTTCAGCTATGATTCTAGTAACTTTGACAACAAAATATACGAAAGTAGTAAACTACTTGGCGTGCGTTGAGTTCATGCGAACGCCATCAACTGCTGTTAACAACATATACAAACATATTTGGTAATAAGTATACACTGCTGGATACTAAGACTATAGAATTACACGAGTTACTTCCATCGAAAGTTACAAAGGTGAACAGGTTAAGTTTACATACGCACTTATTTCGAGCTAGACCTCTTAAAACACAGAAACAATAAAAATGTATATGGGAAGTCATGATAGAAATGAAATGTCAATTCTACAACCAAGACATTTGTCTTCAATTTTAGGTATAAATTAGGTTAACTATTTATAGCTAAGTAAGCGTATTCAAACCTCAAACATCAAGTGTATATTGACACATCTATTCCTCCAGTAACAATCTCTGAAAATGAATTAAATATATTGTGGAAAATTATAAGTCAAAGGATACTTTATTGTTGATCACTAGGATAACATGTATAAGCTTAAAAGAAACATTGTGAGAGAATACTCACTTCGATAACAAACCAGATCTTTATCAAAACTTGATACTATAGTTGATGTACTACAAGCAAATAAGAATACTTATTTTCAATTGAATATATAGCTTGGCGTTGAAAATATAAAAACTTATTTTAGAAATTCTTACTAAAACAGATAGGATTTCGAAAATACTTATTTTTTCGTAAAGTTGAACTAAAATTCTGACTTTACAAAAAACAAAAACAATACACGGACCTTATATTTTAAAAAACACCAAACACATTGAATGTAAATTTTTGTAAAATAATTCATACCTGTATGGTCTTAGAGCAATTATGCTCAGTAAATATACTACACTAATACCAAGTTGGGTAGCAGTTTGTAAAAATGGACTAAGTCAACATATGAAAGAAGAAATGAAAATTTGTATGCATATTTTTATAGCCAGTTAACAAAACACTAGAAGTATAATAATGGAATAAGTTGCAAATTTTGACAGACAACTGATTGAAAAGATGTTTCTTTAATTTCAGAACTTCATAAGGTAAATGAATCAAAATTTATCTCAGACGTGCCAGAACAGATGTAATGACAGCGTGTAAATTAAAAAATAACTAATTGCACTGTAAAAAGCATGGTTACTTACATTAAACGATTGATCATAAACATTTCTAAACGACATATCTGATAATTATGTGCTGTCTTTGATTATGATATCATCACCGACAAAATGTTTATAAATCTACTATAAAAGACAAATGAAATTTAAATTTCATTTGTGCATTGGCAAATATAGACATTATATTACTCTCCTTTGCATTGCTAAAAAAATCACACGTTCACTTTCTTCAGTATATTCACTGAGCTACGAGGCGAGCGTTTGACATCATTACCTCTGATATAGTCTGAAAGTAACAGATATTCTATTTGTTGTAAACTTACCTGATAGGATACGTTTCTGTGACAAGAAGACTAACTAACTTTCTTAACATTGGAATAGCTTCCCAGAAACAATATCTATCTTTATAGGATTCATATATGGGACTAAAATATTAATAGTATCATCTTAATTAAAAAAGTTTAACAAGCATACAAACAGATATTAGACATATTGAAATAGTCAATATTGTAAAAAAATAAAGTAATGTAAAAAGTCATCCCTCATGTGAGTATAGACATTGATTATTTCTTTTAGTTTTGACCGTATATGAACAAGGAGATTACCTGTGATTAAACCGAACACCATAGTTTAAAAAACAATTAAGGGATGCAACACATTAATTAAATACTATCTTTTATAGCAGCTGTACATTTCTAGAAATAGTTTCCCCAGTTTTTACACATCATTTGTAAACTTTTCACTATGTTAAATATTAAATAATGTCAGTGTAAACTTTTAATGGACAAACATGTATCTAAAATTACTCTTTTTTCATATGCAATGGAGGTAATTACTAACTCCTGTTAACATTTTTAACAAATATTTTTGAAATCGCAAGTAAAGAAATAAATCTAATTCATACAAATTTCAAATGAATGTTATTAAGGCAGTCCGCTACCCAATCTGCGCATGCGCCAATTTTTGTCGTGATTTACACGGATAAACTACGTTACGTCGTCACCGTTAAACGTATTTTCAATTTTGTATGCTAACTGCTAAATAGTCGACTTTTTTAAATTAAGAATATCCTATGTTCCCAACGTCATTTTTTGTCACAAAAACATACGAAAAAATCAAATAATGTACCTTAAACGCTCACAGCCGTGTGAAATTTAAATAATCTTAGTCGAGAAAAAAAAATCAATTTTTGACGATCGACGTGTAGCATACACTTTCAACATTCTTATCATGAGTTGTCGTTCGTAGGTCTACGTGCACTTGCTTCAACGTTAGTACACATGGTCATGTTTGGAGATTGAGCGATCATGTTTTCATCAAATAAATTCGATTATGGGCCACGCTTGCAGGTATGTTAAATCCTTAAACATTCTATGTATTTTTAATATACGTGTGTCATTTTGGTTGATAATATTTGTATGACTGTAGTGTATTTTAAACTTCACTTATGACGCGGAAGTAGAATGACGCAATATGTAAACAATAACCAAGGTCATGGTGATTTATATTTGATTCACAAAATTATTAACACGTTTAATTTGAAAACATTGGTGACGTTGATATTTTGATAAATTTATCTCCTGACATGTGTTAGTCGGTGTGGATGGTTACAATTCGGAGGCAACTTGTCTAGACAACACGTCGCCAAAATCGTAGATCTACAAAATGCGTTGAACAAATTCATTGAATCATTGATGTTTAGTATTATTTTATTTTAACGTCTATTCAAGGAGACATTATTATTTAAATTTTCAGATTGTTTTTCATGGAGTTTGATCATCCTGTTTGACTTGATGTAGATATAAGAAAATAAGTTTGCTGTAACTCAATTCACAACAATAAAAGGTTTGTTTACATTTCATATCCCACCCACCATCTATGTGCTAAAGCTGTTCAGGGGCAGCTCAATATTTTTTTAAAGGGGGTGAAACCTACGATTTTCTCACCAACGATGTAATTTTAAGTTTTATTGCTTGAACTTAGTTATTTTAACGGGGGAGAGGGGGGTGCACCATGGACCTTTCCTTTTTTTGGTTAACTACAGCTAGCCAATTTATAACTTGGAATGTAAACAGAGAAACTGTGACTAGTATATTGTTGAGTAGACATCATGGCACAATAAAATATGGTTTCTTATCAACAATGAGAGAAATATGATAAAACATTTGTCTCCTTTTATGTGTTATATTAATAAGTTAAATTACATTTAAGTAAATATATATAATCATTCTTTTATTTGTTATATTTGTCAATAATTACTGCTGATATGCCAATTGCAATTTGATAGTTTATTCTGAAGTTTCTGTATACATGAATTATTACATCCTGCACCTTTATGTTTCTTACTTTCAGGTAGCTGACATATTGAAGTGTGCCATAATGATAATACTCAGATGGTTAGGGAACAGACTTTAAATCAATAGGACTACCAATAAAATATTTGTTTCACAAAGCCACAAGTGATTGATGAAATGTTATAAAAAATTGAAATAAAATGAATTTTAGAACTACTTTTTGTTTGTTCATTGTACATTTGTATCTTATTTATGCTTGGTTTTGTTTGGATTGATGTTGACAAGACAATAGCAAATAATACAACCCATGCACTGATTAAAAAATCAGTTATCAGTAGTTTTATTGTTGACAATTCTAACAGCCATGTCAATATAAATGGCTCTCTCTACTAAGCATGCAGAAGTCAGTAATTCACAGTTGTAAATGCCTGTCTGCTGTTCTGTGTAGTAACTAGTTTTCAGTAACAAATCATCTTCATGACATGGTTAAGGAAGTACTACTTGGAAATGAAAACTATGACTATGTATGGTTCCTAGTAAGAACCTCAGTGAATGATCATTTAATACAACACATACCATATATGAGGTTGAAGTTACTATGATTAACATTGCAACACACTTAAACAGGGTTGAATATATATACAATTGTAGTTGTTATGGTAAGTATGGCAACAGAAATACTTTTAATATATTATCTCATACATTAGTATAAGTTTATTAATGGAAGTTGTAAGGATGAACATAATAACAAAATATAGTATAAAACAATTAGAAACATGTGAATTTCCCTTTTTCACAACCATTTAGAATACTTGGTTGCCATGGTGAATTAAAAAATGTTTTTTAATAAATATGTAGAGTAAAGATTTATTCATCACCTTTTTATGAAGGCTTATAATCAAACAGATTCATAATTCCATGGTGAGTACAAAACATAGATTTTGAATGGGTTTTAAGGAGTGGGTGGGGTAACCCCTATTGGGCTAAAATGTATCAAAAACGTATCATGTTTTGACAAAATGACAATTTTGTAATCAGTATTTACTTTACTTCAGTCTTAAACTATGAAAAACATGCAGATAGTATTGAAAAGTTCAAATAAATTTGACTACAAATAAACTTTGGAACGTTATAATCTGCTCAGTTTAGCGTTTTGATTGTTATTATAAGATGTCGCATTTCTTAAAAAGTTCGGAGACCTATTGTGGTTATTTTTCATTTTAATCTGATAATTAGACATTGTATCACTAATTATTATTTTTAAAAAAAATCATAACCAGGTCACAAAATACTAGTTTGTAAAATACCAACATTTTGAGAAAAAAATTAAAAGTGGGTGGGGTATTAATCATTTTTGAAAGTAGATTTTGCGAAACTCGATTGATAAAATATTGTCAAACAGCATGATTAGGGGAGATAAATTATATTCACATTGTTTATCACCATAATAATCATCATTTAACGACAAATAGGTTATTTCCTGTGCATCTGACCGATACATGGTATTTTTTACGTATTTTGGCGGGAAATTTTCACGTTTTTTTAGGGTCATCTTTAAATGGCTGTAACTTTTTTAAAAGTTCGTTGACATACATGTATTGTTTTTTTCCCTTTTTTCCGAAAATAAATCGTTATTTGACATTTCTAACACAAAAAATAAAACATTCCATTACAGGGTCGTTCTCATTTTAAATGCAAACATTCACTTATTTGAACATTTTTTTAAAAGTGGGTGGGGTATTTGTCAATTTTTAATCCAATTTTTAAACTCAAAACTGCATGATATAGAAAAATATATCCAATTTATATTGTTTACCACAAAAATAATCACCATTTGATGACATATAGACTATTTCCTATGCATCTGCATGATATATGGTAATTTTGAGGTATTTTGGCGGGAAATTTAGACGTTTTTGGGGGTCATCTTTAAATGGCTGTAACTTTTTAAAAAGTTCGGTGACCTATCTTTTTTTTTCGATAAATTTACTTCAAATGTACAAATAAACAAATTAATGGAAGTTTTAAAAAAATTCCATTAGAAACCTCTTTCCTGACGAACTCCCTTAAAACTCTGTTAACAATAAAAGTAAACAGTATTGAATGTGAACATGTTGTACAAACTTTATATTGAATAAAAAGTCACAAAAATATAATCCATACAAAAAGATTAACGTATATTAATGAATGAAAAAGATCAATTTTTAAGCTTTTTCCATACTTTTTGAAAAGTGTTCTCTTACTGTGAACGACATTAGAAACTGTATACCTTAACTGTTGTCACTAAAAGGTAAATTTGAATCAATATTACACATGACACATACTGTGAATAATAAAATCATTAGGATATAACAACTCACCTATAAAGGGCCCATTGAGAATATAAAAGATCCCATTTTTTCTGACGAAGAGTAAAGAATATAAGCAAACATGGGAATCCTATACCAATGACGAAAAAATATATCATACCGAAAAAATGTACAGTCTGTGAAAAGGAATATCATGTTTTAATTAATAACATAATGGAACAAAGTATAGACATGTAATAAAGTACAATGTACATTGTTATAGCATTACAGTAATTTCAAAAATATTTATCTTCAAACAATTCATTTATCTAACTCATTGTCAATAAAGATAGAAAAGGACTTGTAAAGTTTCATGCTCATATCATCCTTTTTGCCTAAGCAGTTCTAAATAAGAAAACCGTACAACAATTTTTGCATTGTACAATAAGGTGATGAGTTGGGCAATTATTTGGTTGCTATGTACTGTTACAATTGATATTATTGTTACCACTGCTGATATGTTTCAAGCTCTTCACAAATGACATCGAACTAGCTATGCTTAAGTGACATTAGTTAGACTTTTCAATTATTAAGTGAAAGAAAAGTTGCTTTACATTACGTATTAATTTGTGGAATTCAGTTATGCATAAAGAACTGAATGATAAATAAATTATTAAAGTACTTGTTTAACAAAATACTGCTTGAGTACAAAAAAGTAAATGCCCTTTAAATAAATAAATTAGTATCAAAATACCTGAAAAACAAATGTAGAGCATGATTCTGAGTTGTCCAACAGAAAGATGTCTTGTGTATGATCCAATACTAAATACTAAAATAAAAGAACTACATCTAAAGATAAAAACGAGATTATTCATTTTGTTTGTTTATTTGGATTTTCTCACCAACTTTAAGCTTTTAAAGTCAGTTTACATGACCAGTAGTTCCTTGACTATTAATTCTAAATGCTTAATCAGCTGTTCTGCAGAAGCCAACGACGTATCTAAATGGCAGTGATTCGGCAACATTCTGAAAATGTTAGGACCTGTCATTGATAGTAATCCAAGTTACCTCATTGTTGCCTTATTCGCAACCTGCAATAGTTGCCCCCAACTAACAGAACTTGCATACGAATTTGATAACCAACCAAGGTGTTGAAAGGAAGAATTTGGTAACCCTTATAAACTGTGTTTAATTAGTTCTCAGCTGCTGTGTAATGTATGTACAGTAACAGAGCGTGTGTCATTATACAAATAGACTCTGAAATTTATAATGAAGAAAAAGATATTACCTTAGGTATCGTATCAGAACACAAAAATGTTCTTATACAAGATAAGGTTGATGGCATATACATCATTATTACTACCATGACCACCAATCTTCTTAAAGTAGTTCTTTTCTTCTGTGAATGAGATCTACTAACGTCCAAACCATGTGGTTGTTTCGAAGATTGTAGTCTTGAAATCTTTTTCTGAAACCATTCTTTTATTGATACATCATACAGTTATATCACACATTATGTTAAGCTTACATTGACATAAAGTCGGTTTAATTCATTGATCTCATATTTATGGATAATTCAAACTCAGACATGAATGCTTTTGTGGAGTTTCTACATTGCATCATTCATCAAGGTCTTTTGTTTCTGGAATCTTTTGAATGAGCTTTATCGAGATGTATATTAAGTTATTGTGATAAGATGTACCATTGAGCAAAGTGATCTTCCTATAATTTTTATGGAATTATTAAGTGAAGAACTATTAAGAAATATTTGGACATCTATTTTACTAGGGAAATAGGAACGAGGTTATCATCTCGGGCTATATTTTAAACAAACAATAATATTTTTTTAGTTATTTTTGTTTTTGTATTTTAATGTTTAACAGTCACTTCTTAATTAGCTAGTCGTTAATAATACATAGACAGATAGATTTTAATCTTATTTCTCCCTTTGTATGAGTCACCAAGTGATTCCTAGACCTAGACCTCTATGACTTTTTTATATTGTTTTATCACTATGCAGTTACACAACACAAGAATAGACAATAAATTTCTGATTGAGAATATCTCATATAAGCTTTTCAATTATATTAACACCATCGTCTCTTACCATGCTGCTATCCAGAAACATTCCAAAAACGAAAACAATTACAGGGACACTAAGAGAAGTCAACCATTCTAAGTAATGAGTACTTATTGCCGGCCACATATGAAACAAACATTCTGTAAATAAATTAACAAATAAAAAATGTCATATTCCCATGAATTGCATCACAAAATTGTACGATACTGTAAAGGTTCTAAGACCCGAATATGTCTGATTCGATGTACATTTACAAAGCTTGGTCAAACATTTTACTAGGTATCAACATAAGTTCATTTTCTTATTTATAATTAAATTCCCAATTGAAAAGTTCTTAGTACGATATTAATGTTATAAGCGAACAATGAATTTGTATTAAATCAACAAATAATCTACCTGGCCTTAATGATGAAGACATCACTTACATATTATGACCCATTGGCAAGGACAAATATGAACAGAGCATCCATATTCAGACACCAATTCACTCCAAGAATCATCTCAAAAAATGTAGTGGACGCTCGGATATTAAACTACAAATTCGGACGTGTCAAATATGGGTGTTTCAAATCGTTTTTCATTAAACCTCAAACATAAGTAATCAATCACAACTTATATCGTAAGAGATACCATATTAATAAATTTGTACATTTATCTTTAATATTATATTGGTATGATATGTCACGAAGGAAATACGACATGTTTAGTAAATTGTCAGGATTGTATACCAAGGTAGATGAACACAATGGTGGTTGATTATATCGATCTCGATAGTTTATGTTATATGGGACTTCGTTGAATGATGATCTTTCAAAATAACTACATTTTTAACCTCTTAAAATCACTGAGATGTTAGATCTTGGACAATATTGCACGAGCACCAATTAACATGATGCGAATTGTAATGTTTATAATTGTAAATTTTAGACTAGGATATAATTGTACGGTTAAAAGTGAATTACCTGGTAATAGAATGTTAGAATTATATGAACCAATATTGACAACATCAAATAACTGTGTAAGTGATTTAGACCATACAATCTTTATGTGGAATGTAAGCAATAAATACTGTAGAAAGTGACATAATAGCTTCAACTGAAATAAAATGAAGTGATCGCATAAATATTATCAAAGCACTGAAGGAACTGCTTGGATGGTTTATATCAAACAATGTCACTATTGTTATTTATTACATGTACATTGTTCTTGTTTTGTAAATTTTGACAATAGTTACTTGATTGCAAAACGCGTATAAAGAATGTAGTGTTTGTGAAAAGCAATGCATTTACAGTTACGTGGCAATTAAATTATAATTAACACTCGTCGCAATAACACATGCCAATAGTTCTTTGTTTATTAATTTTAAACAATTTTCAAAACATAAGGCCACAACAAATTGATCTTTTGTTCGTCGGATTTCCCGCACCTAAAAATCCGAAAATGGAAAAAAAATTATTTTTTTTTGCTCCCGCACTTCAAATTTTTTACCGCATCAAGATTTTTTTTTGAAGTCAAATTTTTTGGCACTCAACCAAGAAGTTTAACGGAGAAACTCAATAATTTTTGGTCTAAATATCAAAGCTTATCACCATGACATTGCTATATTTGTAACAAAACAGTAAAGTATTCACGTTTACATACGTCACTATGATGATCGTGTCGATCCTTTGTTCCTTTGTTTTTCTAAATCCTAAATTATATTTAGTACACGTTTTAACACATGTATACTAAATTTATACGTAATAAATGCAATGCTTAACTTCCATAAACTTTAACTCTTGATACACACAGAAGTTGAACAGTGACGTAGACAGAGCGGCTCCATCAACCCTACAAATATGATCTTGATGTGTAACGTCATATGTTCACCTTCTGTGTAAAAATAATTTACAATAGAGGTCGACTCATGTCTTATGAATTGAGGTAGGACAGGATAGAAAAAAACCTTTTCTAATTATGTGCATGCTGGGGAGATATTCGAACAGACTGATTTAAAATGAAGTTGTATTTTGTATCATTTACCAAAAGGCTATACTTTCGACACCAAAACGTACAGATAGTCCATTTAATTTTATAGGGGTGCTGATTCTATTTTTCCTTCAGGATTACTTAGGTATACTTAGCAGTTGTATGTTGTTTAGTCTGTAGCATAATTTGGTTAATTAATAATCTTCTTATTCTACCTAATTAATAAGACTGTATTTATGCACTTAAAAGTTAACAGGTTTTCTTCATTATCATTTTATAGGGGTGCTGATTCTAAAATTCTCATTCAGGAATATATGAATATAATTATATATAATTTTATCTTTTTGAGCCCATCCTTTATTTACTGGAATAATATTAAGACTTTATTTATACACCAAAAGTCAACAGGTTTGGTCCATCATTTAATAGGGGTGCAGGGCCTAAAATTTAATTCAGGAGGATTTAAATTTGCTGAGTAGCTGTTTGTTGTTGATTCCATCTCTTATTTATTTGGTTGATATAGGGATTTATTTTACATAAAAAGTCACCAGGTTTGGTCCTTTATAATTTTAGCAGTGCTGGTTCTAAATTTTTACAATGATCTAGGAAGTTTTGAAGTTCAATATTGAATGAAATCAGTATATTTTACAGTATAATGATATAGTACAGTTCATCTAAATGCAAATGGAACAAAATACAGGCATTAATTTTGTATGTATCATATTAAAAGCATTAATTTTATGAATATTAACAACAAGTAATCTTTCTTACAACAAACTACAAGATAATCAGAGCTAAACTGCGATTCCATGTAATTCGAGGTCAAGATAATAAAACCCAAGGAAAAAAAACTAAATATGAAACTATAATGAAGGGAAAATATTAAATACATGCAGTGCTTTTAAAATTGTATCATGTAAGAAAAATAGAATAAATCCATAGTAGTACAGTATCAATCCATGTTTTATATTTAAATAAGCATGCCTATATCCAGAACTATAATTTAAGAGATTATAGTGGCTTATATGCACTTTGAAATAATACAGAATGCTATTTATTAAAGTTTTTTCTGCAAAATGTCCATATTTTAAGTGCATTTTGACTTTAAGTAAATGAATATATATAAAAATAGAACTTTTTTTATTTTTCGCTTTTCGCTCGCTCCTCAAAATGCAAAATGTGGGGGAAAATTTTTTTTTTTTCGCTCGCTCACTCCAATTTTTTTCGGACAAAATCCATAGAACATATGATCAATTTGTTGTGGCCTAAATCCTTAAAAATAAGCCAAATCGTCTCCGTAAATGTAGACAGTGTGAGTAGAAGTTCTTACGATAAATAAATAAATGGTTGGTTATCAACTTAACGTTATAAATGATAAGACAGGTCTAGACACTAATATTTTAAACTATGTTGCCCGAATGGACAGCCAGCTATATTTCTAACTTGCCCAAACTATATCTTTAATTGCAGGAGCAGGTTACGCAAACCTTAATATAGGTGGCCAGGGGCAATACGGCGGCCTTTAATGTTAAACACTGTAAAACAAAAGTAAGCATATTATTTTCACTCAAATACGTAGTGTTGTACTGATGATCGGGAATAATCCAATAATCACTAGTTGGAAGCTTCCAATTTAGATAATCGATTAAACTTTATCATAATTGATCATCGGCATGAAATGGAAGATAGGCATTTTCAGGACAACAACATGTTTTAGGTGTCTGAAAAGTTACATGAATAATGATTTACTACATGTATTTTGTGTCTGATTTGTGCTGGACACTGATATATCTTGTATAAGTGCCAAAGATATAGCTACTATACTAGTCAAGAGAACTAATCAATTGATCATTTATTTTTAGAGGTACCTTTGATTATTTCTTAAGTTTTTGACACATTTGACTTCAAGAAAAATGACAGTTGTTAACACATATTAAAGATGTTTGCTGTATCTGAGGAAGTGCTGTAAAATGAGCCTTTGGTGTTCTGCTCTGATGTCTTATCTTCAGCATTTGCAAACAAGATTACATAAATAACTTAGAAACTAAATAACTAAGTGCCTTAATAATCTAAAATCAGCATTCTTAACTAGCTGGAACCCCAAGGGTAACGGATGCTGGTAGAGCCTGGCTAAAATTCATAATTATAGACATGCATCACATCAACTTCCATACTTTATGTTACTAAGCGAACTAACACAAAAGCAGCGATGTTTAAGAACCAAAAGAAGTATATAAAGGAAGCAAATGCAAGACAACAAATGGCACTACACTACAAAATTAGCTTTTTTTTTATTTCCTAGTCCATAATACATGAATTTAATAAGGATTCACAGTGAAACGTGCCAGCAAAAGCAACTTATCAGAAACCGATTATAATCGGAAGAGTCGCATCGATAGCAGAAACCGATTCCAACTGATGATCGATTTTCACCAGATGTCCCATAACTACAAATACGCGATAATATGTTCAGTCCAATCTCTAATCCAACTTACTTTTTCATACACTTACCTTTGTGACAAAAGACCAAGAGAGACCATGATAGAATACAGCAGCCAACATAAGCAACAAATATACACCAAAGCTAACAGCTGACCATGGAAATGATGGACATTCTACACACATACCACCAAGGCGGTGATAACCTAAAATATCCACAATCATTTCAAGATGATTGTTGTTGAATAAAACATAGACGTTCCTTTTATTGTGTTTCAAGTTTATGAAAATAGTTTTTCAGAATTTAAATTGATCATTGGTTAAAATTGAGACAGACGGCGATTTCCAGTTAGACAAAATGGCTGAAAGGAAAACAACATATTCGTTGATTGATCTCTGTTTAGTGTTATATCTGCTAATGATGTGCATGTCAAAAGGCGTATTGCATTGTGGGACTTTTCACGCGTCATTCAATCGTTACAGAAATAAATTATTATAAATAAAGTGGCCCAGCCGATATCATATTGCTATCGGCCCGATGTACTTGATGTTCGCTAGGCTATTGTGGTTGTCGATTTTCAAGAAAATAAAATAAAATGATAGTTTCATAATGTTTCAATTAAACATATATTCTGTAATAGAGTTTACTGTCAGCATTACTGAAGAAAGTATTTAGTATTTTACATTGTTGAGCTGCAGGTAGATAGTTAAAAGCAATACAGCCGTTGTTTAACCGAACCCTACATTTTTAGCACCTTGTTCTGTGTAGTTGTCATTTAAGACTTCAGAATAGTGCATGTACCGACACGGTTTTCAATAAGCTCGAATTGAACTGATATACGTTAAAAAAACGTTTAACACTTTCAGCACTGACTTATTTATGGAGAGTATTCATATCTTATCTCATTACATAAAGATAATCCTAACCATTGTACTTGATGGGAACCTCTTCGCCAACAACGTGCACCTCACATATCGTGAGTTCTAAATTGCCATTTATCTGACCTCGATGAAACGCTTTAGATTTGTAATTATTTCTTGATTGGCCAATGTACACATACCAATCATTCAGTTTGAATGCATGATCAGTTCGGCCTTGTCTACTAGAACTGTTTGGATATAACCGTTTGAGAACATCGATTGTTTTCTTTCTAAACTCTTCGTTGAAAACTATACGCCTACACGGTCATTTTCGCTTGAATTACTTTGTCACTGGTTCTGGAAAGTCCTATGTCATATTCATTTTTGGAACGTTTCGATCATCAATGTTCTACATTCTTTGCTCCGCTTTGATTTTTTTAAGTCTATATGTTACATATTAATCTATAGTGGATTTTTTGTTTGTTTTGTTCTTGCGACTTCTGTACCGACTAAACAATTGTTTTGAATCGGCCTACGTCCTTATTATGTGGCGTATGCAAACAATCTTGGTATCATTCGAAAGCACAAAGCCTTAGCTACGCATGCATGTATAACTCTATGAAGTAAAATTATTTATAATGGAGTAACTGGCCTTTAATTGAACTTGGTTTAAACTATCATTTTTTGGTAGATATATACTTTATACATATAGTGTTTTTGGTTCGGGACCGCGCCGGCCGCCTGTGTTTAAATCTAGTTTCCGTTGATGATCTCGTCCGTCTTCCTACGATATCATAGGCGTTTTATGAAAAAGACAAAAAGTCCTAAATGTTACAACATATGAAATTATAGACGTAGCCCATGCGTCATTTCGGTTGACGACTCTTACATAACAAGTCAGATATGTTTACCTATACCGTTGTCCCTCCAAGCATTTACCATTTGTTTAGTTAGTGCACACGAACCCATATCCATGCTTTGTTACCGTCTACTGCTTTCTGAGAAAAAAGAACTATATTAATTTTGTAGTAATCATCAGATTGATACGCCGTCTCTCCTAACGCCACATTCTAAATACCTTTAAAATATAAAATCGTATTGTATGTTGAAGTTTTAAAGGCACAAGCCATATAAATTTGTTCAATGTAAAATGTCTGTTGAAATGATTTTTGTACACAAACAACGGTTCGAGAGCTGTCGAGAGTTGTCGTTCAAAGGTTAATTCAACCCTGTCAACGTAGGGTTAAGCCATGTGAATGAGGCTTACACAATCAAGAAGATTTAGCTTTATGTTTTCCATAGAAATAACGAATGCTAGCGATTCCTGTCTCACGGGGGTTTATTTTGCCAAGTAACACTTATGTCAGTGAATAAATATTAAATGTTAATTATAGCATTATTACATATCCCTATTGCGTTGAGGTAAAGATTGGACAATTTTTGGTCTCAAGTTTCTATCCTGTAAATGTCTTGTCTGAAATGGACTTTTACCATAGTAATTGACGTCTTTCTAATCGTTAAAGCCACGACTTCCTTCGTAGTTATAGGTCATCAAATTTTTTCTAAGATCTAAGATATTTCCACGTTTGCCTTTTACTGTGTTTTTTCTGTAGCTGTTTGGGTTTTAACAAATGATTATACGACGGGGATCCATGCGGATAACTTTCCGAAAGTTAAATACCGGATATCTTGGTTTTATGTTATTTTCAGACGTACCCTTAAATAAACAGAAAACTTGTTTATTACTTAATTTTTGTGTATCGATTATAACTTCCATAATGGCAATTAAACAAAACGCTTCCATTTCTTACAAACTAATGGTTCATAACAAATATTTTATTAATGTTTTTAATAAAGATTGTATAAGTTTAACCATATTAAGGCCACAACAAGTTGATCATATGTTCTATGGATTCGCTCGCACCTTAATTTTGACGGGTTTTACACACACACAAATTTATTTCCTCGCTCACTCATAAAATTTGGTCAAACCGCTATATCAAGTAACTGAATTAAGATTTCTAATTTTTTTTTCGCTTGCTCGCCCCATTTTTTTCCAGAAAATCCGTAGAACACATGATTAACTTGTTGTGGCCTAAGGCACTCGAACTAGGAGTTTCTTGAAATTTTGCTTACTCAGTTACTTGTAATGATCACGTATATTTTACAAAACGTATTGTTATTTAAGACAATTTACGATTGTTAGTTTTCTAATATTGTTTTGAACAAATCTATATTATAAGTACCAAGCTTTAAGAAATAAAATAAATTTAATGAAATGCTTTTTTAAAATAACTAAAAAGCGGAGAAATTTATTTTATTTTAGACGATAAAAGTATGTACGTCAGTTTCTAATGATAATAAATAGCAACGCGATGTTCCTTTGGCAACTGGTGATTTTGTCCTGCGTTTATCAAACAGACTGCGGTAAGTAAAAGCTTATCTAATTAAAGACCCGTTATCAAAAGTAACACTGTTGTTTTGGACTGCAAAGAAAAAAGACATTTATTTATTTCAAACACCTCAAATAAACATGATTTTTAATGCAAATATTGCTTAAATGTGTATATGTTATTTATTAAATGAAAGTAGAATTTGGTTGTCAATACTTGAAACAATAGCTTTATTTATTACTCTCATAGCATGTTTAATGTGAAGTCTTGTCATAGAAAAAACTGCTCCAAATTAAAATATAAAGCGCTAAAACTATTTTGGATCGTGTATATTGAACATATTGTGCTCTTATAAAAGTACCCCACTTTTGTAAGATTCGAGCACTTCGTCAACATTATATTTAGCATGCAGAGTAGCTTGAACAGCTTATTGTGACTGTATTAAATGAATGTTATACTCTGATTACTTCATATTTGTAAAACAGTTTTTAAGTCTTCATATAATGGCTTTAAATAGAGTAAAATCGAACTTTGATTTTCGTTAGTTCCTGTTATGAGAAAAACTAAAAACATTTTAGTATGCTCAATTACAATATTGTTTGCCTCATAGTAACGTCATTACTCGAAATCAATCAATTATGTACGTCTTGCCCGAGTTGAACTGATATTCGTTGTAGACGTACTTCCGACTTTTTATGGTTGGGTTCAAAGCCGTAACAACTAGGATTGTCACGATATACCGGCATACCGGTATATTGCAATTCGCAGCTGCGGCAATACGAACCGCGGTACGAACTTAACGTACCGGTATTATTTATTATTTATTTCATTGGAAAAATCTTCCTTTGCGAATACGAAGGAACAATAGCGAACGTCAGTTTTTTTACATAGTTCAATTAAGGCTTATGTAATAAGAATTTAACCGAATGGTGCGCATTCGATTGGTTAACCGGAACTTGCTCAAAACATGTTCTTATATCGAATACTTTAGGACAGGAAGTTGTTCAGGAGCTTGATTGCTAGGATGTTTTGCAGCTAAGGAGGTTTCTTCCAATGAAGCATCTGTTTATATGCGTAAAGAAACTAGGTCATCATTTTGTTAACACGTTATATAATAACATATTATATATTATGGTTTTACACAACACTATTACAACCCCAATATTGTAATGTCAACCGTTTACAATTTCTTAATGTATAAAATTTAAACGCTTTTCCTCAATTTATTTAATCTTCGAATCTACAAGCTTTGTCGTAGACAACAAGGTATTGAAGGCGGAGTCTATGGTGGAGAGAGAAGGCGGGTTATTAAATAATTAACAGCGCCATCTAGCGGAATTCGTTTTAATAGACAATATACTTATGTGAACAATTTAAATCAAAGCGCTGAAGGCACTGAATTTGTTCGGGTTTAAAAAGTAAAATGAGATTTCCGGCTCCAACCACGTTAGTACATAAAGAACAGTTCTGTGATAGGTAGAACAGCATTGCTACGGTTTATAACACTTCAAACAATCGACCTATAAATACATCAGATAAACCGGTCAGGCAGGCGAACACACTTTTGATGTGTGTTCAATCACAACAAGTAAAGGGGTCATTCTTAGAACAATGCAATTTTAACCGCTTTTAAGTCATCATTTATGCACATTTATTCTACTGCAGCTGTATGTAAAATAGATAAGTCCACTATTCAGACATCATTCAAAATCATTTCCTACGATCTTTAAACTATTCCTACAGAACCATTCTATTACTTAAGCTGATGTAACATCTCTGCTGAAAACTGGCACTATCGACAGGTCGTAACTGAATAGTTCATACCATTCTATTACATAATGCGACGTAAAGATCTCTACTGAGACGCTTAACTCATAAGCTATTATACATACGCTTCAGTGAAGACCGATTAACAAGTGTATTTCAGGAATTATTGCGACTACTTCTGGATTTTGCACACTTTCAAAATCGGAGAGGGTCTGAAATACGGTATATATATTTGTTCAGGACTGACGTCCCGAACAAATAAAAACGACAACACAAGCCGGCGTTGTTATATGTATGAGATGTTAATGAGGTGTCATGCTAGGACGACGCAGAGCTCATTGTCTTTGTCGAAAATTGCTGAAGCGTGAAAAGAGTAATCTTATAGTCTTATACTTTCTGTTACCATTGGAAAAATGTTTAGACATCGTTTTGAAAATCAATCAAGTTACAAATATGAAAAAATATACATAGATATATTTACAAATTCTGTTGCGCACATACCTAATTCTTATTTAAGTATTTGTTGTCAATATAAGGAGTTGTATGAATATTCATCAATGTAATTGAATATCAATATAAAATAATTATTAAGATTAAATGAAAAAAGCATATGTTTTCATATTTTTATAGTACTACAGAACGTGGCAATTGGAAAATTAGCATACCAGCCCGATCGTTTTTATGCTTTTTCCTATGCGAGCAAGGCAGTCGATGGGAGCACTAATCAAGACATGTACTGCATGTCATGTACACACACAAAACAGAGAACCAACGCTTGGTGGGACGTAGATCTTGGACAAGCATTTTCTATACGAGCTGTTAAGATCTTCAATAGAATGGACGGTTCGTGTAAGTATAACTTTGTAACAATGCGAGTCACGTACTACTCTATAATAATTAGTAGTTACCTTTCCTTTTAACTTTACGATATAACTATAAAGGTTAAACCCTTCAGTACGTCTATTTGCCGAGAAAAGGGGGACATAACTTTTTTCACGCTTCTATCTAAACAAACCTGTTTGATCAGGAATCATACGGTTAAGGTTTCTTTTATGTAAACTAACTTAAATAGCGACGGAAATTTAGTTGAAGCGTCTTCAAGGACTGCATGCAAATTTCTTGAATTAGTTGACACGTTCAAAACTTTGGTGTCCCGGGAGGTCAATATGGAGGTGGCTTTTGTGAAAATATCGAAAGAAAATGTCAAAATCAACACAAGAAGCCTCGTTGCATCAATCTAAGTTCAGTTCTACGGGTTAAGAAATATTATCAAAGCAATTCCATGTCAGAATTCAAATAAATCATAAAGCATTCCACATTCTTTGGCGCATTTAGATAAATATATGTACAGCCTTTACATTTGGCCTATCAGACGTTTTTCGAATGATCCTTTAGTAAATCAATCTGTGCTGATGCGTACATATTTACAAAGAAGAGAAAACACGCTATTTCCAAACTAAGATAAATGCAAATCAGAGTACTGATGTGCTCGCTATCTGTCAATAAGCAGCAGCATTTTCATTGTTCGTAGCAAGGCGATAACATTTTGCCAGAATGCAGAAACCTAAGATAATGAATCAATAACGGATAGAAACGCCACTGGCACCAGAGTCCATATCTTTTGATCATAAAATAATGCGTACGTCCCTATACATAGTTCTCTTTGCATACATACATGCACACTACCTAATATATATCATAATGAAAGTATAGTTATAACTCGTACACGGTAACGTATACGGGAACGATTTTTAATTGTGTTTGATGACAAAATATTATATAAGTGCGTATTTAACGAGTGTGAGGACTCTAATGCCAGTGAGAAACGCATAACGTAAGATGTGAGAGGATGAATGTGAGTATGGTAAGTTGTCCACTCCTATTTAAGGCGAACATGTATTGCTACGGGACGTTTTATTCAAATATGACTGCATTTTATTCAGCCCACAGGTTGAGAGATGTAGAACTATACATCGGTTACAGCAGTAGAAGTAACTATAGATTTATACAATCTAAATCAGGACAGGTTGGAAGCAGTCACGTTTTTAATCTATACCCAGACCAGTTAGGCCGATGGGTGAAAATAACCCGTAGAAGAAACGTTGATTATGAATATTTACAACTATGCGAAGTTCAAGTGTTCGCGGATGTAGGACCGGACTATTTTAAAGGTAAGGGTCAATAATACGAATTATAAATCATTCGTATCAAGAAAAAAATCTTCTATACGCTTCTTAAGTAATATGTTTTACAAGTTTTATATCGCATTCCGACAACAGAGTCACTGAGTGACATCCGACATAATTGTTACTGGAGTCGAGGGATGACCAATAACAACGAAGGTTTTGTCTAGGAATTGAAACCACGATCACTGAAATCCCAGTCTTATGTCTAGCTTTTGTCTAGCTAACAGGGATAACAGGCAATCTTCCAAGATTTTGTAGTCGGAGCTTTTACGCTTTGCAAGACGTCATTCACTATTGTGAAAATCCTAGGAAAGACAATACATTTACTAGTTGGGACCGCGGGACGAACCAGAAATGGCCCAATCTTTGCCTTAGTGCAATAGGGATATGTAAAGAATATGTTACTTCAATATTTTTTTAATAATTATTTATTGACATAAACGTTACTTCTGTAATTTTATTGGACAACAAAGCTAGATCTACTTGATTGTATAAGCCTCAATCACACGGCTGAAAACTAAGTTGGCAGCGTTGCATTTGACCTATGATCGACAACTCTTGAACCGTTGTTTGTGTACAAAAATCATTTCAATAGACATTTTACATTGAACAAATTTATATGGCTTGTGCTTTTAAAACTTCAACATACAATAGTATGATTTCATATTTTGAAGGTATTAAGAATGTGGCGTTAGGAAAGACGGCGTATCAATCTGACAATTATTACAAACATAGTTATGCTCAGAAAGCAATAGACGGGAACACAATTCAAAGCATGGAAATGGGTTCGTGTTCACTAACCAAACAAACGGTAAATGCTTGGTGGGACGTCGATCTAGGTAAAACATATAAGATTTATTCTGTAAGGGTCATCAACCATAATGACGCATGGGGTACGTATATAATTTTATATGTTGTATCATATGCAATATTTGTCTTCTTTTTACAAAACGCTTTATGATCATTAGGAAATATACTTGTTTTTAATGAAGTTTTGTAGGAGCCAAAGATTGCTTAATTTATACTTCTTGCACTATTAGACATCCGATACCTGTTAAATAACTGTGTTGATTTTTTTTAATATTGTAGTTTGAAAAAATACTTAAGTAGGATTACTTATTTTATACATGAATAGCAGTTCGCCAATCACATCCGTGAATGGTGCACACCCAAACGAATCCGGCTCATATAACTAAAGCTGTACTTTTGATAATCACCAATCGTTCCGAATGCGAATTACAATACCGCATATCCACAAAATATACTAATAAATTAATATATAACTTTGATATAAATTTGATATGGATTGTAAACGCTTTTTCAAATCAATGCAAAGGAAGTAGAAAATTAATGATCAAAATGTTTCAATATTGAAAATGACAGAGGACTTCTTAAACACAATAACCCAGTGATTTAAGCGAGAATGGCCGTGTAGCTTTTAACGAACATTACCGAAGAGTTTAAAGAGTAAATAATCAATTGTCTCTAGCAGTTATGACCTATCTGATTAAAACCCGATCTAAAATTTTACCGCTCGCACACTCGCTAATTTAGATCTGGCCTTTTCCAAACGAAGGTCACGTTCAGGTGACCTTTTCTCATAATAATATTCACGACGAAATTGTCATGATACGTAACTTGTTTACATCGTCTACGTCACGCATTTTGAAATGAGCCGCTCAATCGCAGACTGTGAATAATACCACTGTTAAATTAGCAGGCAAACCTTGGTTTAAATTTAGAAATTACGGAATCAAAATGTTATTTATAGTGCTTTCGTCTAGATGAAAGCTAAACATTCATTGGTCGACACAAAGTTCATCTCGACGTGACCTTGCATTGACTAAGTAGAGATCCAGTACGACAACGCTCTAAAGGATCTCTGTTTAGGGAGATTGAGTTATGACCAAACTGGAACTGATCACGCATCTTATTTTTTCTGTAATTTTAGCATTCAAACTGAAAGATGTATATGTGTACATTGGCCAATCAAGAAATAATTACAAATTTAAAGGATTTCACCGTGGCCAGATAAATAATAACTATATATTTCGGCCAGCTGTTCCCGCTCTTGGACAGTGGGTTAAAGTTACTCGCACAAGAGGAATAGATTATAAAGAACTCCCGATATGTGAGGTGCGTGTTACGGGCGAAGAGCCTCCCATCAAGTACAATGGTTAGTATTTTATAATCTTAATATAAATGAGATAAGTTATATATACATGTATATATTAATTTCAAATTAGTCAGTGCTGCATGTAAGTGTTTAAAATTACACGTATTTAATTTTGTTATTTCAGTACATTACGAGCTTATTGAAGGCCATGTAGGCACGGGTACTATTCTGCAGACTAAAGTGGCAGCTACGCGGAACATGTGCGCTCATAAATGCCGGATTCAGCTTAACAACGGCTGCATTGCTTTTAACTACATCCCTGGAACTCAACAATGTGAGCTACTAAAGACTTTCTTCAGCAATGCGGAAGTTACTGACAGTAAACTCTATTACAGAATGATATATGTTTAAAATTGAAACATTACATAAACCATCATTTTAATTTTTTGAAAATCGATAATCACAATAGCCTAGTGAACATCAAAAACATCGGGCCGATATCGGTATGATACATTGTATCGGCTGTGCCACTTTAATATATTGATACATGTAATAATTTATTTCGGTAACAGTGACATGACACATGGCATTTCAATAGTGAATCTTAATGTTAAATGTCATGTCATGTACATTTACATCTATACCGGGGATGACACAAAAAAAACAGATAAATCCCTTATTTCTACCGTGGTCTCCGAATGCTTAGTAGAATGACCTTACTCTTGTCGAGCTGGACGCCATTATTTAGAACGAAACTGGGGCGCATACAAGGCACACTACACAACTGCCAAGTAAACGATGAAATTGTTTCTTTAAGATGATATTGACATAAAGCTAGCTTGCAAACAAGTTATTTCTAGAATTGTTGGTATGCTATAATGTAAATGTACGATAAAAATACATGTATTACGATACCTTTCATATCAGAATATTGAACACATTTCTCACATGTACTGCCTGTAGTTCCAAGTCTGCATAGATTGTCAGGTAAACAGTTGTGTGGATAAAGACATTCAATACAGTGAAAATGATCTAGACATAGAAAGTAAACTTGTAAGTATTAGTATAACACGGGGCAACTTTTTTGTTTAACGCCGTATCAACTCATTTTAGGTCTTTTTACGGCGTCCAGCACACCCAACCTAGTTTTCCTGGACCCTTGTCTACCCTCCCACAAGGCCAGAAACTTCTCCATATACCATATTAATGAAGAAAAAACTATTAAAATGATAACTTGAAATAAAGACAAAATAACGATAGCCGTCTATTTAGTAGAGCATAAAAAATGTGTTTCTAATGTAATTTTTTTACGTCGCATTCAACACATAATTATATTTGGGTTGTAAGAGTATATACGACGGCCAGCTCTTCCTTCTATAGGTTTCCTGGACACTTTTTCACCAGTACTAACTTACCCGACCATGAGGCCGACAACTCATGTATATGGTATGACCTACTGCGACCGGGCTCGAACCTGCGATCTCTAGATTCGAAGTCAGACATGCTAACCACTACACTTGGGTCCAAGTTTCTTTACAAATTGTTAAATTTATACGTTTTTGGAATATACCTAAACACACTTGTTATTAGTTTCTACATCTACATCTACATTGTACTTCCGAACAATCAATACTGATTATAATTGGAAGGCGCTGTCAGGGCAATGTTAATGAGAGACCTCATAATGTGCAAAGAATAAAATTATTATATACAGGTGCTGGGTTAAAAACATAGTGAAAGAAGCTAATTGATATGTACAGCTGCCAGCCGCTCAGTAAATGTGCTGAGGCTGGGGCTGGACTGTACATAATGGGGGAGGCCATTCCAAAGTCTAATTATTGTTCGGGGGAAAATGAATTCATAAGGTATTGGGTCCGGAATTGTGGAATTAGATAGTTCAAGTTTCGTGTAGGAATGGTTATGATCGACGCATACTAGGTTGGAACGGATTTTATAGAAATAGATGAGTGAGCCGTGTGTGCGTCTTTGTTCTAAAGTTTGCCAGCAAAGGGAATTAATCATCTGGGTTACACTGCTTGTATAGCTATAGTCATTGAAAATGAACCGTGCTGCAGATCTTTGAACTTTTTCAATTTTATAAGAGAGGGACTTTTGCCAGGGATGCCAGACTGTTGAGTTTTACAACTAGTATACAGTTATTCATTAACTCTCAACTATGTTCAATAATACTCATTTTTATTATAAATATACGATAAAATGTAAAACCAAATGTGTCTGCATTAATTTTTGCTATAAAAAGATAAAAGGAAAATATGAAACAAAATACAAGTGTAAAGAAACTTTTGGACCCCAGTGTATATGCCACGGCCGCGGTTTCATAAAATTTAATTACAAAAGAACATGCCTAGTATGCTGATACAAATTAGAGACAATATTTGTAACTTAATCTTACCTGTTAATGATAAGTTAACATCATCTCTTGTTGTGATATTTCCACAATGAACACCTGTAGAGTTTACCTGAATCACGGAATCACCGACTGAAGGTTTTGGACTAATCGTCATGTAAATCAGCACCAACAAATACATCCGTATATTCTTCATGTTAGTCTTGAGATTTAAATAAAGAAATATTTTATAGAAACTCAAAATTAGTTATTTAACATTGTGACTCAAAAGATAATCATGAATTTCTCTATTGAAACTATGTGGATTTTGTGAAGTTTTTGTTTAATTTGAACGAAACTCACCAAACAGATACCTTTGCTGTAGTCTATCTTCATAGTAGACGTGATATTTAACATCGGACGAATTTTATGTCTTTTGGCCATTCTATATATAGAAGGTGGAGATATCACCTCTATACTAACAAACTCCTCACAGTGCTTACGTCACGCTTTGCTACTTATTAATTTGAAAAAGGGAGATAACCGCTGCGGGGAGTTTGCTATACTAAGACGCACAACGCTTCGCAGAATTCGGCGATTTGGTACGCATGCAACATAATATTGTGCGGCGCATGAAGACAAAATCGTTGGATTGGTCGCTTTTGTACAAAGCATTGTTAAAATGTGATATAAATGTGATTATAAATCCATAAACCTCTAAAGGTACAGATGCATAGTTAAACCGTGTATTCTACTTTCGATTTCAAATGTCTGCGAAAAGAATGACAGACGAAAACACGTTATCATGGAGGTTTAACTGCCGGTTAAAAAGTTTAATTCAATGAGGATAGTTGGTTGGATAGTTAAATTTTAATTGAGTAGATACTGCTGTTTAACGGCATAATATGACATCACAATAAAAACTTGTTGATTTAAAATTCGCGTAGTCCAACTCCGACGAGATTAACCTTGACATTGACTGTTTATCTACATTACACGTTTTGTATCCTTCCGCGTTAGGAAACTGTTACACGATTTTCGAGTTAAGATTTGTTTTCCCCACATACTTATTTACCTAAACAACTATAGATTAATAATTAATACATTTGGATATCTACTGTCTTTAAAAATAAACGATTCTGTTACAATGAATTGTGCACACGAGGACTAGGCCTACTTATTTTCGCTCTATCACATATCATACGGTCAGTCCATGAACTGGCACAGGTAGAATATACAGCCTTGTTCATTTTCCAGTTGAAAAGTATGAAGAAACAGAAAATTCGCCGATTTCGTGTAAGATCGATTTATATTTCACAAGTGTGAGCACAGAAAATGACATTTTCACTCGTGCACAAATATCACGTGACTTTTCATGTGACGTTATTGTGATTTCCCACGTGATCATCCCGGATGTTTACATTAATTTAGTTTTATGCCGGTTAAGTGACAACAACTAATGTTCAAAAAAGTCGACAGAAATTCATAAACAAGTGAAAATGTGCCATACGCCCACCATTGTATGCGCTAAGGAATTTTCACAGTATGCGCTGATGTTCCGTGGTTCAGTTTAAATATAGAATTACTTACAGGTTTACTGCGTAATTTAGAGCAGTTCAACAAAAAAATAGAACTTACCAAAACAGCTTGTTTACAATTCATCCACCGATGACACCACCCGCTTTCGTCATATAGCGCGTGATATAAAATTATGACGTCACACTCTGATTCGATAAGTGCCACAGTGGCAATTTTATCAATTTGTATCAAGATAATTGATGATGAGTTGAGTTTCAATATTTTTCTTTGCGTTTTGTAAATTATTTGCAACTTGCAAAGAACTGCTTCGTCGTAAGTTTATTTAGATCTAACATTCATATTAAAGCCTCATTATCAAAATTAACACGTTTTTGGACTGCAAAGAAATTTATGATTTATCTATTTTAAACACCTCTAATGAACAAGATCTTTAAATAAAAGCAAATATTGCTCGAATGTGTGACAGTGCATGTTATTTATTGCATTTTAAAGTGAAAGTAGATCGAAACTAAAAGTAGAATTTGGTTGTCGATACTTGAAACAATAGTTTTGATCACAGTATGTTTAAGATGAAGTCTTGTTATAGAATAAAAAGTGCTCCATATTACATAATTTTTAAAGCTCTAAACCTATTTTGGATAAGCTATATTGAACATAAGCGTTTAATGAATAAAGTGCGTTCTTATAAAAGTACCCCATTTTTTTAAGAAATGGACACTTTTTTCAAATTTAAATTTAGAAAGCAGTGTGGTTTGAACAGTTTATTGTGTCTCTAATGCATGTTATATTAATTGTGATCTAACTTTATTTTGGAAAACAGTTTATAAGTAAACTGCTGATGAATACACTTCATATAGTGACTTGAAAATCGGCCCATAAATAAAACCACTAGAACCCGTTGAATGACATTGTGTTCGTTCTTTTTTCTGTGATGTTGAGTAACACTTTTACTGTAAATAATAATAATAGTATTTTTAGGAGGGGGAATTATTTCATGTTGACAGTTTGTGGTCAGAAGCGTACAGAAGGTATGCTTTGCAAACTACAGAATCAATCTAAACTTGCATGAAGGTTTAAATCCGTAGCGTGTCTAACTACCAATTAAGGGGTGGAAGTGAATATTAACGGGCGGGATCTACGTACCGTCTAGGAGTTTGGTCATAAGATATTTTCTATAGACATTCTCTCGCTAACTTCTGTATAAAGTGGGACAGTTGCCAGCCACTGGTGAGGTTATGTCCTTAGTACAAGCTTTAAAGCCCATAAGTTGTGAAATATATAGCCTATCAAGGAACCCAGAGTAGGACGATGGGTCGACGTAATATGACTAAACATGGTAAAATTTGATGTAAGTCGCCTTGAACATTACAATTCAAAACGCCAGTTTCCAAAGAAACTGAAATAACACAATCACAGGTTCTGAAATCTAATGTCTGTCATGGAACCGAGAGTAGTACGATGGGTCGACGTAATTATGACTAAACATATTGAAATCCGGCGTAAAACACCAAAAACATTACATTACAAAAACGTAAGTTTTCAAAAGATTGAAACAACACAACCACACATCGTCTTGTGTACTAAACCCAATTGATCCTCGTACACAATCTTATTACTTGCAGTCCATTTAGAGTTATTTGAATATTTACGCATCATTGGTGTAACGTTTTGAATTTAATTTAATTTTTATTGGGTTTAACGCCGTCGTGTCAACACAATTTAGGTCGTTTACGCCGTCAAGCGCACCTAACCTAGCTTTCATGACCCTTGTCTATAACCAGTGCTCACCTACATTCCACAAGACCGGAAACTTCTCCATATTATCTAATCAATAGAGAAAATGACATTATTGTCAAATTGTCATGGAAGGTTAACCTTCCCGGGTGGGATACGAACCTGTTTCCCTTCGGGACACTAGATTCCAAATCCCCACGCGCTACCAACTGCGCTATCGACCCGGGTAACAAAGAACCAAATACGTGTGCAGTTAAGAAATGTTTATACATGTATTTGGTTGAGTTTCTGACTAAGCTTTAAGTTTAATTTTAAACATTCATGTATAATTATGTTACTAAAAGGAAATACAAGATGCAGACTACAATAGATTGTATATATTGTGTTTGTACACTGCCCTCCAAAAGTTTCTTCACAGTAAAATTAATTAAATTGCTCCAATTTCTATGTTCAGATTTGAAGAATTATTATAGCATTGTTTATTTTATTCATTATTCATGCAACGGAAATGGAATTTCTGTTGGTACATCTTATATTTTGAGTTGCAGCAAAAATTATCTATCAGCCTCCGAGACTATGGTCGATGTATCTCAATGAACCAATATCAAGTTTGAGATACATTTATTTAAATATTTCATATCCAGACAAATGTACTGATTTGAAATCAGTGAATCATGTAACAATAATCTGTTTTTCCAAACTTTTGAAATTCTATTTAGTACAATATAAACTGTGAATGTGTGAAGGAACTTTTGGAGGGCAGTGTATAGTACATTGTAACTCTGATATTATTCACGGGAGACTGTATCAAGAGAAAGTTACTCTGCTACATAGGTCGCCGGCACGTTTCCGAGACAAAAACACTATATTTATGCATGTACATCTACTGAATCGACTTGTAAGTGAACTCTTTATATTGAACTATGTATAGAGCTCGAATTTAAGCTCGCATACTCGCAAAATGAGTGGCGAGTCGCAATTTTTCGCGAGTTGAAATCGCCGCAAAAATATTTCTGTCCAAACTAATGAGGTTTGAATAAGCTTAGAAACGGCCAAATAAGATCGGTTGTTACTTTTTATCCAAAGATTCACAGAAGCATGTTCGATATACTTCTACATCTAGTTTAATATAGAACCATGTTGTTTTTATATTGCATATATGAATAGTTACTATATATGCTATTAGGAGAAAAAATGCGAGTTATTCTTTCATTTTGCAGTTAGAAATAAAATCAAGTCGCAAAAAATTGCATGTCTAATAATTTGTTAAATTCGAGCCCTGACTCTGTATATTGATAAATTGTATGTTATATATGTTTTACATGTATGTACTGTCGAACTAATATTTATGAATTGTAGTAAATACTTTGTTCATGGGTCATTTCTGACCTAATAATGACTTCTATCTTGTTATCTACTTTGAAAAGAACAAACTCTAAAACTCTGAAAACTCTGTATACATATATCCAGGCGCTTTTTCTGACCTGATATGTTGGTTTGAAACATTTATTTTATTTTATTATGACCAGTTTTAATTTTCACTTTGTTATATGTTATGGCTTTGTGAATAAAAGCCCATTTTTCAATTCTATAACTGTGTCTGTCTTTTCTGATCCAACATAGTTAGCTTTGCCAGTCTCCATCACCATAAGTACAATAAATCCATATATATGCACTATAGTGTTTTTGACAAGGAACCGTGCCAGTCGCCATTGATCAAACATAATACAGTACTTTTACATTATTGTACCGACTGGTATTTAATTATTATGAGCGGCCTTTTACATAAACATTCTGTTCATATGGTTTTGTTTCTTAATTTGTAAATATTCATTATATATGACTGGTATTAATTAATATAACATCAATATTATCATCTTGACGATATAACACTCTCATAGTTCTTCTGATAACCGATTTTAGTATCATTATAAAGTTTCTTATATTTCTCTTTTTCTGCTGTTATTTCTTTAATCTCAGTTTGTAGTTTCATAATCTGGTCTTCCTTTTTCTGTAGTAATAAATCCATCTCACGCTTCTTTTTAGACATTTCAATACGAAATTTATTACTTAAATTTTGTTCTTCATTTTTTAACTCATCGTGACGTTCAACTAGACTTTTAATACGATCACGTAACTGATTAACTTCATTCTTTACATGTCCATTAACATTATAGTCCGTTTGTCTATTACTTGGACCACCTAAATTAGGTTTTCTTTTGAATGTTGTTGGCCAGTTTTTAGGTTTTTGGTCACGATGGGTCACTGGTGGGGATGCCTCCTGATGAGTGTTATTATTAGTTTGAGGATCAACTCTTTCTAGGTAACTTACACATTCGCCATACTCTTTGTTGATTTCACGTATACAAGTTTTTACCATTTGAACTTTATCTTTTAGAGATTCGGGATTTTTTTCTAAAGCATCAAGAGCATTATCTATATCTGTCATACCATGAACACTAAACCCATGAACTTTCTTCTCCAAATGTTTACGTCTTAACTCTGTACGAAATCTATCAGTGGCAGTTAATTCTTGATGCACATACTCTTGTAACTCTCGCTCCATTAATTGTATTGAATCAAGAATGGACATTATAGCATTATCATTCACAGGCGGTGCCTCACGGTGAGAACTTGTATTTGTGGATGACTCCTCTTCAACATTGTTTTCTAGGTTTTTACTCGCTCCTCCTGAACTCTGTCCTGAATTCAATTTCTTCAAAGCCAGTGTTCTGCTTTCAATCCAATCTCTGCATTGTCGTACAATTCGTGTTGAATGTCTTCTTCCCTCAGTCTCTTTATCTATGACTTTCTTTCTCGTTTTAACTAGTTTCTCAATATCGTCCATAAGACTAGCAAATATATCCTGCGTTTTCTTCGGTACGGTTTTCTGTCGTGCGGAATGTCTACCAACTGAAAGTACAGCTTTAATCTTGGCATCACACTCTTTAGTATGTTCAACAATGTCAGCATTCTGTTTAGCAACCACTTCACAGTCTTGATGTAACTTTTGTATAATACCTTTACATCGATCCAGTTGTTGTTTTGAACGTTTAAGGGAGTCTTGTACTTTTGACCATACATCTTTCTCTGTTAAAGCTGGAGAATCATTTTCATCCATCGGTGCCTCAGTTAGATAGATACCAGCTCGCCTTTCTTCGGTAGCTAAGAATTCACCCATTTGTTTCATATCTTGATCAAGGTGGACCTGCACTGAAATTAAGTGATAGAATTTCATATAGAAATATGTTTTGTAGAATCAATAGATTATGTATTAGATAACATTTTATTGGATTTTTCGCAGTTTATCGATACTTTATTATGTCTCACAGCGGACTTACATTAGTAACTTTTTCTAAATATACTTCATTACCAGCATTTGCTTACCCTTCCACGCGGACCTGACAACCTCTCCGTGTACGATGAAAATCTATATTTTGACAAAATTTAATGGAAAAGTATCATCTGTTGCAGTCGTGAATTGAATCTGATTGCAGGATGTGCTGCCAGAGCATTATGTCGCGGTTTCTTCCACTGGATAGAAACTAGCGATATACACAATGTATATTTATATATAGATAGCGAGAGTATGTGTTTTCTAGATAAAAAGCTTTGATTTATAGATCTAGCCTAGCCAAGGACTGTGAGTTGGACCACTGACCGCCGTTTTATGAGAGGAAAAATTTTGAAAAACTTGAAAACTGTAATTTGAAACCATTTTTCTTCATAATTTAATAGCAAAACATTGTCTAATTTGTTGTGAAAAACCTGAACTTAAGGCATATGCCTGAAAACTTGCACCCATGGGAGTAGACTTATAGAAATAAACAATAAGCATTGCGTTACACTTTGATTATTCACAATAAAAAGATTGCATTACTTTTGACAGTATAACCTCATATAACTGTTGACTTACTTTGGTTTAATATATGCATTTCTTCTCTTACATCTACGAGATATCCAGCTACTGTAGATTGTTGAGTCTCTTGTAAACATTGTATTAAACTTGTATATATTGTATCATCAGTTCTAGTCTCTATCATATCTAGAAATGTTCTATTTCTTGTACTGGTTTCAGAAATTTGCTGCAGAAAGATAACAACGTGCTAAATATTTTATTATGATAATGGATAATTTACATTATTTCATGTACTTTGTGGTAGAAAACTCTGAATAATTATACGAAACAAAGGCGGTCGGCATGGTCCAGATTCACAGGAGACTCCATACACACGTGTACAATAATTATACGTAGATGTATATATTGTATTACTTTAACACCAAAGTCACGTTTTGTTGTTGTTGGTTTTTTTTTTGTTGCTGTGAGATTTTTTATTAATTTAAAATGAGTAAAAAGGGCTTCTAATTAGATGTAAAAATTAAAAATTTGTATTCGTTAACCATGTAATTAATTTTGTATCTTGATATACAAGTAAGGTACAACAAAACAGTACAGAACATAATTACTGACCAGTCATAAAAATATCACCGGATACACAACAGTACGCAATAATGTGTAGCCATGGTGATTGCCAGACAGGAAAGTTGGGCTTGGGATACCTGAAGCACCGTATCACTCTGTGCAGGGCGGAACTTGGCTGGCTGTTAGTTGTGGTGTTACATTGAGTTTATTGTGTTTTGAATAACAAATTAAAGCCAGTTTGACTACGAACAGGAGCTTGAAATTTTGTGTTGTATTTTGAAAAATATCACTCCTTCTTGTAATAGGGCAATACCGTACAACCTCTCTTGAAGAACACCCACAGAGAATAACAAAAGTATGTTGCTGTTTCGAGGTCCGTACAGAAATATCAAAAGTTGTTGTTGTGCAGAGGACTTGTTCTGTAGAGGGCCGCTCTGCAGAGGTTATCCTTTGATCCTTTATAAGTATTTATTTTAGCTCGATTGTAAAACAAGTTGTTACAACTTAGATTAATCACTTTCGAGTCCGCTTCTTGGTCCCCCAGTACTAAGCTAGTAAGGATAAAGTTTCGTGCTCATGGAAACAACAGGGTAGGTTTTGAATGAGATTCGAATCAACGCGAAACTGGCTGACGTCCTACGTCAACGTCTTAACCGCTCGTTTCGCCTACTCCCAATGACTGTAAGTAAATGTCACATCTGGTGAAATAAGTATTAATACAAACCTGAAGTTTAACACATTCTGTAATATTGATGATTTCATATTTACTAAGTGATGTTAATAAATCTTTATTAAGATCTAAATCACGTATCAGTGCTGCTTTATTTTTATCTATTTGTTTCTTTAATATATCCATCTTGATCGTGACACAGTGGTTACTGAAATATATAATACAATCTACATTGCGTACCTAATATGTCATACATGTACAAATATACAGTCAAACATGTCCTAGCGACCACCTTTCACATGCAAACCCCCGTCTTAAACAACCATTCAAAATTCCTTCCAAGAGGTTTTATCCATTAAACTACCTTCGATAAAATCAGTCTAGATAAAAATCAATTCAGCAGAGCGCCAAATATTAATAAGATCTTTATATATATTGTATTACGCGGTATTATTTCATTAAAATTTTTTTATTTTTGTCGACCATTTTAGACCTCTTGCAAAGTTATTTTATTAATATTCCATATTAAACTTTACGTCTTACAATATAACTCTATTTACAACGATGTCAAATATTTAATAAATTTAAAACCCCAACTTCTATTTGAAATCATGACTTTTTTACTTAATATCGTCTGTTTATCACATTAAAAAATACTTTCTATTCAAACAGTAGAGTTGATCATATCAATTTACCATAAATGTTCAGTTTTGTAAAAATACACTTAAAAGTATTATATTTATGCTATTACCTGCAATTTTTCCTAACTAACAAGTCACGAATTCACTAAAACTAAAATGTTTTCAATGCAATCTACGTCATTTTTTTTCTTTCAATACAGTAATTGGCAATGATAATAATAATTTCAAAAGTATTGTATCCGAAAACAGATATAGCCCTCTAGGCCAAAACAAATTGATAATATGTTCTATGGATTCGCTCGCACCTTAATTTTGACGGTTTTTAACCAAAAAAAACAAAATATTTTTATTTCCTCGCTCGCTCATAAAAATTTGGTCAAACCGCTATATAAAGCAAGTGAATAAAGACTTTTTTAATTTTTTTTCTTCGCTCGCTCGCCCCATTTTTTTTTTCAGAAAAATCCGTAGAACATATGATCAACTTGTTGTGGCCCTACCTCGAAGTTAAAATGAACGCGAAAATACCATCGGACACTCTGATTTTCAATACTGTACCTTTCGGTTAAGTGAATATATTAAGTTAAAGGTACTAGTTTACAGATTTTGTTAATATTTTTCTATATTTTCAAAATACCATCCAGTGTCGATAATTGTGTCAAAAAAATAATACTTAATATTTTAGGACAAACTGATAGATTGCATGAAATATACAATAAACTCACAAAAATGCACCAAAATTGTTTATATCGTGACATACGGTGTAGATGTTTTACTATTTGAGACACAACCATTTGGAGTTGTATGTCAATTTGCACTAAAATTGTCATTATCAGAACCCTACTTTCCTGCTCCCAAATTTGGTTCAATACAAGTTTGCTAGTTTTATAAAAAGTTGATATTATAGTTGAAATCTGTGAATGAGTACCTTTAATATGTGACACTGATATATTTATATTTTGGTTAATGTAATCTAAGGTTTTAAGATCCAACTTATTCAATAAATGTCATATTATCTTATCAGTTTGAAAATTTATTGGACATTTTACTTCACATTTAGTTCACATATTTTGACCATAGATATAATATTATATGTTACAATCGCTGTTGAAGTCACTATGTAAAACGATGCCTGGATAAATAATATAGTACTAACCTATAAAACGTATACAAATCAAGTATACATGTATAAGGTACATTCAGTGTTTATAATAAATCTAACTAGTAAAAATTGTAGGCTCCAGTATAAAAAGCACAACCTAAAGATGTGGATTCAACCACAGGTGCTAGCATTAAAAGAGACCTCTTGTAAGATATTAATCCAGTAAAAAATATGTCTGACACCTATGGGTACAACCAGTTAAAGGATAAGTTCAATTGGTCAAATAACAATTTCGTTTACATTAGATGAAACCAAAGGCGGCCGACACGGTCCCAAACCAAAGACTCATAAATATGTGTGCATGAGTTTATATCAATTTATGAACATATTTTGCCATTGATGAAGAAACCGTGTCGATCGCCTTTGTTAGAAACTATAGAACGAGCCATTAAGTATGAAAAAACTAAGGACTCTTATAAATCGAGTATATATGGTTGTTGGCTAAACTAATCATCAGTCTTTTATCATAATATACTAAAATGAAAATCAGCTAAACAGACCACCATGGTTAACCCAAAATAATGCGTTTTTCAAAGTGAGAGTTTATGTTTGAGAGGCAGAAGGTCCCTATATTAAGGTCATTCCGCATTGAGACCATTGATTTGATGGTCCTAGTGATAAAAACTTTACTGTATAATATTTAATGTAATTTTACCTTATAGAAATGGATGGCTTTAATCCTTCAAGTCTTTTAATTCCATAATATTATGCCACATTTTCTTTATTTCATGTTAAAAGTCACATCTTGAAATATTACTACAAATTAAGATGAATCACTCTTCCAAAATAAATCCATAATGTTATAAAACTGTTGACAGCATTTTTACATTAAAGTTTATCTATCTACATAATAACAAATCTTTTATAACTAATAACATACTGAAAGTTACCAAAACAAGCTAAAGAAACTTTAGAGATCAGATTTTAGTCCTATGTAAACATTAGAGGTTTAAATTTTGAAAATGTCAATAGATTAATTCTTTAAAAAAGAGCACGTGATCAGAAGCTCGTTAATATTGGCGTAACTTGTACATAGCTGAGATTAACGAATAAGGCTGAATTAATTTTAACATTTAGGTATCGTCTTAATTTAAAATCAATATTGATATTTAATCGATTATAAAAGCATTACATGATCTTGGATTTCAGAATGATTTTTATCCGATTTGATTATTATCGATAATAGATATCGTCTTATTAGTTACCATCTTTGGTGTTTGTAAAATGTAACCCAGACAAATGCAGTGCTTTCAACGCTTTGATTTATTATATGTCCCGCACAAAATGTCACGTGGTATAGGCACCGTAAAAATGTCAAGTGGTATAGGCACCGTGAAAAATGTCACGTGGTATAGTTACCGTGATAATATCACGTTGGTATAGTTACTGTGATAATATCACGTTGGTATAGTTACCGTGATAATGTCACGTTGGTATAGTTAACGTGAAAGTGTCACGTTGGTATAGTTACCGTGATAATGTCACGTTGGTATAGTTACCGTGATAATGTCACGTTGGTATAGTTACCGTGATAATGTCACGTTGGTATAGTTACCGTGAAAATGTCACGTTGGTATAGTTACCGTGATAATGTCACGTGGTATGGTTACCGTGAAAATGTCAAGTGGTATAGGCACCGTGAAAATGTCACGTAGTAAAGGCACCGTGAAAATGTCACGTAGGATAGTTACCGGAATAAAGAATGTCAAATACTTCTATAAACGTTTGTTTATTTCCTTTTCTCGACAAATATTGTTAAATAACCATCTAGGGAAATGTCACGTGACCTTTTGATTTTCCAAAACCAGGTTTTTAAATAAATCACATTCAACGTAGTTTTTAACTTTCTATATGTCGTACTGTACGAGTTTATCATAACAATCTTAATAATTTTGTCTGGCCTGAAATCACTTTTTTGAAACTTATCCAAAATATTATGAAAACTTTGTATGGTATGATCAGCTATTATCGATAATTTTCAATAGTTTATCAGTTACTGATCGACAAATATATAAATGTACAAGATCTATAACAATTTGTGTATTATACGTACACAGGAAGGATAAAATTACAGTTTAAATTTAAAACAGGAAATATCTAATCTTATATATGGATGTCAGATATTCTTGTTCTTTGCATTTATGATCTTCATTACGAAATATTGATTGCAAGAGGTACTATTTCACTAAACGTTTACATACACCGAGACACTTATTATAAGCATAACAACCTATCCCCAATTTCAAATTCTCAAGTTTTCATACATGCATTTATCGAATTGTTTAATCTTTTGATTATGACACTTTCGTGCGAAAAGTTTTATATAATGCGAGAAAGATGGATTATGCATAAAAAGTTTATACCCTTTTACAGACAAAGAAGCGTTTTACCACCTTCTCTCCACCTGTTAATTATGATCAAAGACTTGAACGTACAGTTTTCCGCGGTATTTGCGAATTTGAAAATTGCTTTAAAAATTGGCAAAATTTTCGTACGTCTATCCCATCATAAGTTCCCATGGCATAGGAGAGTACAGATAAGGAGCTGTGCCTCTCTGTCCACTTTGTTTTAATGAGATTCAGTAAGTTAATAGAGGATATTCGCCAATTTTGGTGTAAGATCGATTTATATTTCACCGAGTGAGCTTAGAAAACATATTTTCACGAGTGGCGTAGCCACGAGTGAAAATGTCATTTTCTGAGCTCACAAGGTGAAATATAAATCGATCTTACACCGAAATCGGCGAATTTTCTGTTTCTTTCATGCTGTTCACCTGAAAATGATGCAAGACCATCTAGATTCTACCTGTGCCAGTTCATGGACAGACCGTATGACTCATTATTAATGTGATAGAGCGAAAATAAGTAGTTCCAGTGTGCATAATTTATTGTAATATAATCGTTCATTTCTAAAGACACTACCCATCCAAATTTAATAAATCCATGCTTGTTGCGGTAAAGAAGTATGAGGGAAAACAATTTTAAACTCTAAAATCGTGTTCCTTACGCGGATGGAGACAAATGTGTACTGCATGAACAGTCAATGTCAAGGTAAGTGTGTTTACAGTACGTCTGAGTTGGACTACGCGAATTTTAAATCAATACAGTTTTTATTGTGATGTCATATTACGCGGTAAACGGAAGGATTTAAACGATATTATTAAGCGACTGGAAAGTACATGTTTCACAATTATGATATGGATATACGGATAATGTAAGGAAACACATAGAATCTAGATCGACGCACTGAAGGGATGTGTCATTGATTTGTCAAAATGGCGAAGACTCAAGAAAGCCGATGATTTTTAAGCCAGTTCATTATATCTAATTTATGCACAGATTGGCTTGGATTAATACTAGCCAACCTTTGTATTTACCGTATAATGACTGGATATTCGTCAAATGAATCAACGAATGGAATCCAATAGCAATGAACACGATGCAGCTTTGATACAGTCAACGTTCAGATATGTTTGAGTTTTTCCTCGCTGGATTTGAATGGTGACGTAAGTTATTCTAAGATTTGTAATGAATTTTCTCATGAAAACCTGTATTAAACTATTCATTAAAAGCACGAAACTCTCGCATTTGACCCCAATTATGTTCAAAAAATCTCCATGACGCAGTCGCGTGATTGCCGTGTAATCTGGACTGAAGCTGTGTCGCCTAAATTTGTAGACTTTCGTTTTAAAAATTAGTTAGCAACAGGATATGTTGGATTTGTTTATATCATCTCCAGCATCATCTAATGCATTTTGTCACCATTGAACTTGCTTATATGATGTTTGAAATAGCTCTAGCTTGTCTGTCTCCCTTGAAAAAGTAGTCCGTCATTTTTTTTATATTTTCACCGTAGTGAAAATATAAACCGATATTTTCATCGTTTATTTTCATCGTATAACACAGCATTTCACCGTAAAGCATGAAAGAAGATCTTTATATTCTTTTACACAAACACCCTTTTAGCATTACAGACGTGAAGATATCACCTCTATACTTAGACACACAACGCATCGCAGTAGGCCCTATTTGGCGATTTGGTACGCGGTAGAATATAGAGCGGCGTACGAAGACAAATCGTGGCATATTATCGATAGTCTACCTACGATTTCAAAAAAAAAACCTCTAGAAAATGAAAGCGCAGGACATTTTTGTTAATGCAAATCTAATGGTTGATTCATGTAGCTGGATGCCTCCCTGATATCGTACGGGGGGATGTATAAAATCGAAGTCGCGTTTAAGTCCGTAATCTAGGTCAAAGGTCAACTAGGTGCATTTATTTTTTATTAGACCGTATGCTCTTTATACTGAAATTTCAAGAAATTTAATCGGTAAAGTGGAGCTTTTCTTTGTTGAAAACTAATGTATTATGATTAAACTGTATTTTTATGAAAAAAAATTGAGTGTTTGATTACATGATTACTTCCCTTTTAAGCATTTTGTCGCGAAAATAGGTGACAATAAAAAAATCGTCTACAATAGTTCAACTAGTAGAACTACAGTTAGTGTTTATGGTTTAAATCTACTTGAATTTAGTAGATATTTAATACTCGATAAGGTTAAAATAATGTCACAGTGGTGTAAATTAAGGGCGAGTGGTAAAACTGTTTTTAGAGATTTTTTGACAAATGTGGAAAACTTTTGAAAAGGCTGTTTATTATTTAATTCACGTTGCTAGATGACTTACTGAGCCACATAGAGAATGTTTAAAAACCTATTTTGTGATAAAAATGTGTTATTTAGGTCAAAGGTCACCACAGTGCATTTTCTTATTATTAAAGCTATGTTATCATTGTACAGTATATTTCTTGCAAAAAGTCATGTAAATTTATAATAGAAAACTTTTAAAATACTTTCAAATTGTTTAAAACATTTTCAAATGTGTCTGGTTACATGATTACTTCCCTTTATGTAAAGTTTGTTGCGTAAATAGGTAAAAATACAGCTCCCATTTAGCTCAGTAGGTAGCACGCTAGTCTGCTGATCGCGAGTTTTTTTATTTCTATTCCCGGGCAAAGCATATTTTCATGGAGTTTGTTCATGAATTGATTTCTATAGAAATTCTCCCTCCTACCACTATTCTTAATTATGTCAGTCACTGACGAAAGTACATGCTTAGTAACTGTAAGAGAGCTTAATCCAGATATTTAGCTTTTCTAGGACGGCCGTGATATGACCTTTACGATGTGCTGCTACGGCGTTGGACCCAACTAAACGGGAAAATACACAATAAATCAACCCTAACATGACAAACATTGAGTTAAGAACATATTTCGATTTCTATGAAATGTTTGTAAAATGTATGATAATCTAATTGGTACAAATCCTAAACATATAGTTTCTCAAAAGACGAAACAGGATTAGCACAATGTTGTACTTTACAATCATACCCAAATATGCATACTTGGTCAGCTTTATAACATTTGCATGTAGCATAATTGCTTTTGTTTCTAACACCACAGGTCACTAGTTGCAAGCATGCCGAAGGAATCGGCTTTCGAATCCAAACAGGAGATAAAGTATCATTTTCATGTGACCAAAATCCCGTATTGACTCAACGTGATCTTTAGGTTCAAAGTGAATATTTGCAGCCTGTATCAAGATCTCTGTTAGATAACTGGCGCTTAAAATATGAAGCTGTGAAGCGTCCTTGGTAGACGGAAGCAAATCAAAGGACTGTTTGTTTTCATAAAAAGTCCGTAATAACATAAATCTACGTCTGGACTAAGTAGGTTTTCAGAATTGCAATCATAGAGTGCACACAAGAATCTTTCAATATGCTTAGTCTCCTTATTGTGACTAATTGATGGAAACAAGCCACGATTTTCAACAAATTTTTCCAACTTGTCTACTTGCTGAATCCATGAAATGAAGACGTGGTATCGCACCCAGTCAATTGTGACTTTTCTGATATCACCCCCTAACTTTTCAGTGATAGAATGAACATGATAACAACGCCACGAAAGCAGAAGTAATTCATCAGTATCTGTACTACTGACAAGTAATCGTATATATTCGTTTTCCATCGCATCCTTTATGTGAATTATAATGTGAGTGTCAGCTTCGTGCTTTGTGAACAAACTTTCTGCATTAAAGTTAACTGCTATAGCAATGATAACACCAGAAACCCCACCACCTGTAACAATTGAATAATAAAATGGTTAAGAATTTCCTCGCCTCATGAGATTAGAAGAAAGGCATTCTGCAAGGTCTGCTTTGTTATCAGCTTATGTTATAATATTGATCCCATACTTGAGGTAGTGGCACATGTCGACAAGTAATTTGTTTTCCAACAGGTCGTCGTTTGCCAATTTGCATTGTTCTTGTAAAGACTTTACTGGAATTGCAACCAAGATATTTATCAAAAGTGACACCAACAAGCGTAGTTTGTTCACTAAATTGAGAAAAAAGTCTTGACAAATATAACAGCATGATCACCAAATGTCTGACAATGTTCAGGCTTGCGAAAAGATTAGATCAACTAGCATAACCATCTAAAATAACCGATGTAGGTTTGCCTGAATTAGATACCTTTTTTGGAACGATCATACCTTATTCAGTGGTAAGTACATTCAAAATTAGACGTACATGCATTTCTACATGCAAGGTCCAATCTCCCGAATTAGCGCTTTTATAAAACAGAAGAAAATTTCAAAGATTTCTGGTTATATCAATGCTAGAGCAAAACACTTTGACACTCGCATTATAATTCACGTCACGGATGCTGTAGATAATGGACATAAACGATTACTAGTAAGTAGTACAAATACTGATGCATTACTTATTCATAAATTACAATCTTTAGATTGAAATGTAAATGGTATCTGGTACATCAAAGTATCTGTGTTGTTATCAATTGGTCACAATGAGGAGACTGAAATATTGAAAGATTCTTGTGTGCACTTTATAATTGCAATTCTAAAAACCTACATAGATTAATGTCGTGAAATACTTTTTATAATGCAAAGAAGTCCATTGATTTGCTTCCGCCTACCAAGGACGCTTAACAGTCTCATTTAACAGTTTTAAGCGCCAGTTATCTAACAGAGATCTTGATACAGGCTGCAAATATTCACTTTGAACTTAAGATCAATTCACTATGGGATATTGGTCACATGAAAATGATACTATGTCTCCTGTTTGGATTCGAAAGTCGCCGAATACTTCGGCATGCTTGCAAATAGTAACCTGTGGTGTTAGATCCAAATGCATTTCTGCTAGATGCAAATGTTATAAGGCTGACCAAGTCTGCATATTTGGGTGTGATTGTGAAGTACAACATTGTGCTAATCCTGTTTCGTCTTTTGAGAAACTATATGTTTAGGATTTGTACCAATTAGATTATGAATCATTTTACAATCATTTCATAGAAATCAAAATATGTTCTGAACGCAATGTTTGTCATGTTAGGGTTGATTTATTGTGTAATTCTCCGTTTAATTGGGTCCAACGCCGTAGCAGCACATCGTAAAGGTCATATCACGGCCGTCCTAGAAAAGCTAAATATCTGGATTAAGCTCTCTACCAGTTACTAGGCATGTACTTTCGTCAGTGACTGACATAATTAAGAATTAGTGGTAGGAGGGAGAATTTCCATAGAAATCAATTCATGAACAAACTCCATGAAAGTATGCTTTGCACGGGAATAGAAATAAAAAAACTCGCGATCAGCAGACTAGCGTGCTACCTACTGAGTTAAATGGGAGCTGTATTTTTACCTATTTACGCGACAAACATTACATAAAGGGAAGTTATCATGTAACCAAATGCATTTAAAAATCTTTTGAACAATTTGAAAGTAATTTAAAAGTTTTCTATTATAAATTTACATGACTTTTTGCAAGAAATATACTGTACAATGATAACATAGCTTTAATAATAAGAAAATGCACTGTGGTGACCTTTGACCTAAATAACACATTTTTATCACAAAATAGGGTTTTAAACATCCTCTATGTGGCTCAGTAAGTCATCTAGCAACGTGAATTAAATAATGAACAGCCTTTTCAAAAGTTTTCCACATTTGTCAAAAAATCTTTAAAAACAGTTTTACCACTCGCCCTTAATTTTACACCACTGTGACATTATTTTAACCTTATCGAGTATTAAATATCTACTAAAAAGGTCATGAAGCATCAATAAACACAATTCAAGTAGATTTAAACCATAAACACTAACTGTAGTTCTACTAGTTGAACTATTGTAGACGATTTTTTTATTGTCACCTATTTTCGCGACAAAATGCTAAAAAGGGAAGTAATCATGTAATCAATCACTCAATTTTTTTTCATAAAAATAAAGTTTAATCATAATACATTAGTTTTCAACAAAGAAAATCTCCACTTTACCGATTAAATTTCTTGAAATTGAAGTATAAAGAGCATAGGGTCTAATAAAAAATAAATGCACCTAGTTGGCCTTTGACCTAGATTACGGACTTAAACTAGACTTAGATTTTATATATCCCCCGTACGATATCAGGGAGGCATCCAGCTACATGAATCAACCATTAGATTTGCATTAACAAAAATGTCCTACGGTGGTCAAAATTTCACTATAAGATAGGTAGACTACGATTACTTTATTTTAAATTGGATTTAACGCCGTATCAACAGAATTTAGGTCATTCTACGGCGTCCAGTGCACCTAACCTAGTTTTCCTGAACCCCTGTTTATAACCAGTACTCACCATCCTTTCCACAAGGCTGGAAACTTCTCGATATTATCTAATCAATGGAGGAAAATTGACATTATTGTCAAATTTTCATGGAAGTGTATAACCTCCCCGGGTGGGATTCGAGCCCGTACCCCTCTTTGGGAAACGAGATTCCAAATCCTGGTGCGCTACCAAGTGCGCTATCGACACGGGTTTTTCGATTTCAGATATTATCATATTAAATTGTAAAATAAATGATGGCTTATAACTACAGGAATAACAATCCATATAAATTATATAAAAAATGTTTAAACCTCAAGAGGTACCGATCTGTTTCTAACACCGTGTATTCTACTTTCGTTTTCAAATGTATAAGATGTAAACACGTCAGTAATGAGGTAAAGGGACCGCTTGAAGGGGGTTTTTTGCGGTACAAGCTCTGGAATCGTAGCCACATCCTTTGAATTCATTTTCAGACCTTTTACCGACTGAACTTATACACGTTTATCAACAATGGAATGAAAAATGATATAACTAGTAAGTAATATTATATATCTTTAATGCCTCCGTTTTTGGAGGTATACATACGTCGTAAATTGGCATGTTATATGAACAAAATAAAGAAATGAAGAAAAAAGTAATACATTTTCATAAGTACAGAGTAAATAAACAAAGATGTGTAAACAAAAAATAAGTGAATAGCATAATAAACAGATTAATAAAAGATATTTTTATTGATATTATGCAAATATGATAAAAACAATAAAATACATTGTATAATAAGATAAGAAAACGTATGCATAATTATGATTGTACACAACTTAATACAAGTATTCAATACAAGTATACTACATTACTCAAGACATAGTATATAAAAAGGACCAATATGACCCCCAGATTGCTCACCCGCGTCAACAGACTGAACTGAACATGATTTTAGCACAAAAAGCTCCTGATCATACTTTTCTTTGATTTGACCTAGTGACCTATATTTAAAACGCAATATAATAAATAAACTATTCTGAAACTTACATTAATTCTCAATTACCCTCTGACCATGTTCAAGACTAAACTAGTCAACTATTGGTTTGACTAGATTTGATGGGCATTTAAACATAAATATATCTATAAAAGCTCGAACAAGGTCAATGTGAGGTCAAAAAATTAGGTCACTAGGTCAAATAATTGGAAAACTGTATGAACACACAAGGTCACCAGAATACGTCACTGGATTTATTAACTGACTGAGCTTAATGACTACGAACGTATGTAAAAGAGAAATAACTTTGAATAGATGCAGATTTCAGATCCAAACAAGCATAGCGGTTACATCCCCTTGTAACTGGTAAAGTATTCAAGTATAACAAACAGAACAAAGCTAACATATAATCAACGAAACGTTGACCATTTACACGATGCATGGTACGTTCACATATAAACACTTAAATATTATTAAATTGAATGATATGTTCAACCAAAACAAGGATAGTAAATACGTCAAATAAACAATATTGCAATATATATTGCGAAAACCTTTGTCTTCGGTTTACATCAAGGTAAATAAATCCGAGCTTAATCTCGTTCATCACATGTTTTGTTCAAACGCACTTGGTTTCATTCTCGTACCCAGAGGTTAGATCCGAGAACATTGATAAGCTCTGGGTACGACCATGACTTTATTCATGACCATAATTTTCGATTTTATTTAACTATATACAAGGTTGTGCACTTCCCATCCTTATATAGTCGAGAAAATGACGTTTATGGAATCAAGTACCAGTGATTCTGTTACTGGCCAGTAGCACCAATTGACACATCAGCCGCTCAAATCTCCTTGAATGTGATTAAAAAACTGAGCACCAGATTTTGTATACTGTTCAATACGTAAAAAAGTTTAAATGACTAATTCTCAACTTGTCACAAGTATTGCACAGATATAAACAAATAAGCACTATTCTTTCAGTCAAAATCACTACTAAAAGAAATTTGTCTATTGATTTGTTTACTAACTGGTTTGAATCTCGAACTCGACGTACTGGTACTCCGACTAACTTTACTGGCACTACGTTTTGGAAGTTTGTGTCTACGGTCTGACATATCTAAAGTACTACTTTCAAAACTTACATTAGCACTTGACGATGCACTGATGTTATACCTAACTACGTCACTGTCACTTTTATGCGATCTAAAAGATTCATTTATAACTTTACTAGTTGATTTAAATCTGCTGACGCTACGACTTGATCTGATACTATCAAAGTTGTTTGCGCTGTCTGGTGTTCGAATGAACTCTTCCACAGTACAAACTTGGAGCTCTGAATCATCAAACACCGATGATTCGCTTTCTTTCAGTCTGACGTCATCTGAACTTCTTCGAATCCAGACAATATCATGACTTGTTCGTGAAGTGTCCGCGCCATTATCAGAAAACGTCATATCCTCATCGTGTTGTCTCGTTTTCACTACCACATCCGGTCTATTGATTGGCTGATAACGCCATGACCTTGACCTTTGACTCCTGTTATTCTTTAATTGTCCATTATTAGCAGTTTTCACCTGGACACAGTCATATCCATGAGAGGTAATAGTATCGTTGATCTGATTGGCTACCAGTGGTTTACCGATACCATACCCAATAAAACCACCCGTGACCAGTGATACTAAAAGCCATATGTTCATTGTCATCAAGCACAACATTGCAAAATATCCAAATAAAATTTTCAACATATATATTATTGTTTGTCCAAACTTTTCACATAATGATACCACTGGAACACCGCAACAAGCTGGTCTGAAACAATAAATGTCGAATTATTTGAAAGAAAAAACGCATCTTGTATGTATCGTTAATGGCATAGGTGGCCGGCATAGGTGGTCGGCACGGTTCCGAGATAAAAACAGTATTCATAATGTATTTGTCTCGTAACCGTACTGATCGCCAATGGTCATTGGCATAATGTCATAGGACCAATCTCCATAAACAGATATCCTATAGAGCGTTGCCGTACAGGATCTCTAAGGTTCCCATGGAGGGTCACGTCGAGAAGACCTTTATGTCGATCAATCAATGCGTAGCTTTCATCTAGACGAACCACTATTAATAGCATTTTGATTTCGTAATTTCTATTTTTAGATCAAGGTTTGCGAGCTAATTTGACAGCGGTATTATTCACAGTCTGTTCATTTCAAATTGCGAGACGTAGACGATGTAAACAAGTTATTAAACATTACAATTTCGTCATGAATATCATAATGAGAAAGGTCACCTGAACGTGAACCCCGTAACAAAACGGCAAGATTTAAATTAGCGAGTAGGCGAGCAGAACATTTTAGCTCGGGTTTTAATCAAATTGTCATAGGACTAGTAATAAAACACTATCAGTAAACAATTGTATGAGAATGAATGCTACATGTAGTTCATCATTACTTGTAACATTTTTAATTAAAGTAAAAAAGCGTAAGTTTCGAACAAGTAGACACTATTTAAAATAAACAATATGTAAGTGTCGCTTTTCAAAATGATAATAATATTGGTAAATTTTATTGAACTGTCAGTGGAGTGAGCATACATTGACCCCGCTGCTTTAAATACTCACTACAGTTCATTTGTACTCACGATCGATAAAAATAGATATCCATATTTAAGTACGTGAGTTATCATACAAATATCGAGTATTTAAATCAGCAGGGTTAATGAATGCGTTACTGGGCCCAATTTCACAAAAAAAACTCAACTTTGAACTCAAACTCAACTTTTTGTTTCAATCTTTAATTTTGCTAATTTTATCAGTGTTACATCACATATATAAGAACATTAGAATCTCCAAAGGTTGGTAAAAAGTCATTTTATACAAAATGAAGCTGACAAACATGTTTGAATAAGATTTGATTCTATTGCATTGACTTGAGTCTGTTAATGAACTGTTGAGTTTAGTCTCAAATGAAATCTGGGCTCGTGGCTTTAAGTTTATAATAAAACCCATGATGATTTATGTTGAATTTTTTTTATCTTTTTATTATTATGACCATCTAATAACAGCCATTCCAACTGAATTGACATGCTGTTTAGAGACCAAAAACACTTGAGTCTGTTATTGAGTTTGTACTTAAGTTTGTTTGTGAAACTGGGGCCTGGTAATTGAATACAATTTGGCAATAAAATATATATAGTCAGCGTTTGTATCAAGATAAGTAATATTAGTAACTATTACATCAACAATATTGTGTTAATCAACACCATAATAAACATGATATAAATAATCAATACAATAACATACTCTCTAGAGGTGTAACCTAAAACCTCGTACCATTAATAATTGATAAATTAAACAGTCTGGACCATGTTTTAGTCTACTATATAAAGTAATACTTACCCATTGGGATTTCTGAATGATTTGTGTTTTAAATAATTAAGGTATTCATTCATACATTCCAAACAAACTGAGGAGACCACGGCCGCTAACATTGCACCGGTGAGACCTGTAATATGTAGCATAGTTGAAGTAAACTAGTGAAAGTGAAGATTTTTGTGGATTTGATTTCTAATCGAAAGGCTTTGCTGGTTCGAGCCCGCCATTATTTAGGTATATGGAGAAATGAAATGTATGCGAGTACTGGTTATTGAAAAGGGTCCAGAAAAGCTACGTTTTGTGAGCTCGCCGTCATAAGCTATATACTCATAATTTGTGTTGACACGGCGTTGAATAAAAAAAATCTGCTTGCAATATAATATCAAATTGATTATTTAACTAAATCATCCTGTCACCAAAATTACAGTACCTATTTACGCCTGAATGAAGTGTTCAAAGCAATCGCACGTAAATATCTTACTTAAGGAAATTAACAGTGGCTGTGGTAAAATTAAAGCAATTCGCCTCTAAATCCTAAGTGCACTGCAAAACGAAAGCTTCCGTTCTGCGTTTTGATAAAATCGGTGGGATATCGACGTATAGTCAAAAGATAAACGTCATTTTAAAGGTACTCATTCACAGAATTCATCTTAAACATCAACTTTTACTGAAACTATCAAAATTGCATAGAAATATTTTTGGAAGCAGGAAAGTAGAGTTCTGATAATGACAATTTTAGTGCGAATTGACAAACAACTACAAATTATGGTGTTTCATGTAGTAAATATCTACCCCATATGTCATGGTATAGACATTTTTAGTGCATTTTTGTGACTATTATTGTATATTTCTTGCAATCTATAGGTCAGTTTGTCTTAAAATATTAAGAATTATTGTTTTACACAGTACAGGCACTGAATGGTATTTTGAAATAATGAAAAATCTTAACCAAATCAGCGAACTAGTACCTTTAACGTACTCATATATCAGATTAAATGCTTTGAAATATTAAAACAGCTGCAACAAATGGGTTTGATGTTGTAGTGTTACTCTCATACTTTCTATGACAAATGATACGTCAACATTCTGTCATTTTATCCTCCGTAAAAAACACAAAAAAATCAACAATAATAAATGTAGAATGAAATATTATAGTTGATGAGAGAAAGAGGACAAACTATATTTCATACCATATATGGATTCTGTATTCCATTCTTGTACAACAAGATAGGCTGAGGTTTGTAACTTTAAAAACTGAAATATATTAATCATATTGACATAAGTATGTGCGTCCATATTTTAAATACGAGTGGGCGCCTCACCAAAACATCGCAGTCTTAGTTTGACTGTACGAAATCGTACCTCAAGGCTTACCATTTTAAGGGTGTCATACTATACAACGCCGATTTTTAAGTCGTACAATTTCTCTTAAGCGGTTTATAGCGTTTTTGGAACGATGTTCTGAACATCGTTCCAGAGTTAACAAACCGTAATTTCAGCTCCAAGCATTGAATCTAAGCTAAAACCCCGATCCACTCCGCATATCATTACTGCAAAATTTGATTCGGATGTTTTCGGCTGGTATACTATCCTGATAATCGCTTGCTACTTATTTCCATAGATTTGATTTTTAATCCGGCAATAGAGCAACATGATACGGTTTACTGCTGGTATGACTAAAACACGCAATAGAGAATTAGGGGCAAAATGGACGAAATGCAGTAAGTAGCGAATAGAGCAACATGATACGGTTTACTGCAGGTATCACTAAAACACGCAATAGAGAATTAGGGGCAAAATGGACGAAAGCAGTCAGTAGCGAAATGAAGTTTTAATTGTTAAATAACGTTTTTGGTCGTTAATATATTATCAGCAATAAAACAACAGAATATGACTTAAATACGCAATGGAGAATTCTGCGCAAATGGACGAAATGGAACAGACATTGGCGAATCGGAGATTTAACTGTATAAATCCAGTGTTCAATCTAAATCGCACCATTGCGCAAATGCACCCTAATGTACGCAAATGACATAATGTCAAACGTCTATTGGGCCCGTCGGGCGCACGAAAATATGGCTATTTGCCTATATCAGACCAGGGACTTTATGTTCGTGTCTCTAATCGATCAGGCTGTTGACGACTTTTCGTTTATTCTGTGCCCGTCCCTCTCTTTAAACCCATTTCGTTAAATAGTTCTAGAAAGAAGAAGAAATAGTTCTAGTCGTGTTAGAGACAAACATAATTAAATTTCACATTGTTTGAGCGACTGTACAGATATTGAAGACAAAAATGTTCATTTGACATCGAATACTGTACATATGCAATAATTTCAAAATCGATGGTTTTCCAATCGATGGAATGGCAGTAAACGACCACAGCGATTGACTAGTTTACAAAATAATAGATTCGATAGTAAAGTTCCAAAGATTACGCGATGCAGACTGCAGGTGTCCGATTAATTTAAGAAGATAAGTTCTCTCGCATTCAGTTCACAGGCTGTCGTCACAAAACAGTCCCCCACCCAAAAAAATATTTTTTATACACACATATTTATAGTAAAGGTATGCTACTGGTCAACTCAGAAACCAAGAAAAAAATGACCGATCTTATTCAACTAGCTCAACTGGTTTATTTCTTGGTCGATTTTCAAAAACTTGGTCTTATTTATCAAACAAATGCTTACTTTGTCGATTGCATATAAAAGCTTCTTAATGAAAAGCAAATGAAGAAAGTTATCTGACGTTAAACAGGAAAAAACGTTTAATAGTACCCTATCTGATCTACCAAAAACCCGTTTCCTTCCCTAACGTAACACATAAATGTGCAAGTGGAACTCAAATAAAAATGAACTAAAACAGAGAAAATATTATTTAAAGTCACTGGCCTCTCTCACAGTGGTCTAAGACAAATCATTTGATCACTATCATAAATTTCCTTGGTTTGCTGTGAGTTTTGTTCCGTGAAACGGCATGAGTTTGGTTTTAGCCTTGACTTCTTTCTCAAAATGAAACAATTGTTGCAATGACATAATCATAAAGTGTCTAGTTAGCATGTGCATACTTTAAGTCAATTAAGATATCAAAATGAAAATAGATGTGCTAATTCATTGATGGTACGTCTTCTTAAATTTGAAGGGACGTTACTACATGTATGAACTAATGTTATAGCAGTTCTGCCTCTTTTATATTTATATGAATTGGTTTGTTATTCTTTGACTGATTTATTTGTTTGATAAAGTAAGATAAACCTTGCAATTAGCAAATTACTCGAAAAGTCTAGTTCTATCCTTGTACTGCTCTTGTTAAATTCTATTAATTGTTACTTCATACATTATTTTGACAAGTTTGATTTTTTACATAATTATAATCTTTATTTATTAAATCAGTTCAGGACATCGTTCCTCCAGCACTACAGTGCTTTGATTTAATTTTGTAATATGACCCATCACCCCTGGGAACTAAATATCGTCTAATATAAAGGTGGTAGGGACAAATGAAGACAAAGTGAAAAATACACATTTTCTTGACGTATTTTACACAAATATCATTTTATACCAGCAAATCGATAACTTAATAAATTCGACGGCGTAGCGTAAACTTGGGATAGGTTTACATGCGATAGATCATAGTTTGGCGAATGAAAGTTCATACATATATTTTTGACATCCGGTCAATTGTTAGAAGAGTGAGATAAAAAAACCCAAGACAAGACAGTCAAACAGCGTGTTCAGTAACGACTGTTAGCGAACGTTACGGGTACGAGACAACTCAACCCCCAAGACAACTCAACCCGTGGATAACTCAACCCAAAATTTGGAGAACTCAACCCGTCGGTAGGGATTGAGTTTTCTCGGGTTGAGTTGTCTTTGCGTTGAGTTGTTCCGATCCTAACGTTACTGAACGTTTTGAAACGTTCGGGATAATTGAACAGGCTAAAGGTTTGGTAGCCGATGAGAAAACATTTGCATATTTGGTGATACATTCGGAACACCTCGGCGGTTGCTGCGCGACACAATCACACTTGATAATCAGATTACGGAATCACCCGAGTGGTTTTCCAAAAGGTGGTAATATACTCGTATTTAGATCAGTTTGTTCAAGGGCCATTGTGGGTGTCCGAATGTTAAAGTAATGTCTCTTTTGATAAAACTTGGTTAAAGTGTAGGAAATAATATTTCAGAGCATGCACATGATTTAGCAAAGAGATGACCGCGACACATGCGCAATGACATGCTCATGAAATTTACAGATAGCATTTCTACCGTAGAACCATTCTATAAATAACAGGTGATAATATTACCTCTAGGTACTACGACGCACAACCATTCGGCGATTTGGTACGCAACATTTTAGTGCGGCGCGTGTAGAAGAATCGTTGGATATTTTCGGGGTTTTTTATACAATCATTATTAAATTGTGAAATAAATGAGTGCTTATAACTACAGAAATATCAATTCACAGATACAGTTAGACGGTTTGTGTACAAAACGACTGTACAACATAAAATAAATCAACATATACTGACCGGTGAATGAGGTAACTCCATTATGTTTAGTATTACGTCTGATGCACAAATGTAGCTTTAAAATGATAAAATAATCTTCCCATATTGTGTCATATTTCAGTTAACCAGCTGTAAAATAAAACAGGTAATTAAATCACTAAATTACACACTTACATCACTGAGTTATCTGATACCAGCTACATCAACAGTTGCGTTGAGAGTTTTCATTGTCACACTCATATTAAAGGTACTCATTCACAGATTTCAACTATAATATCAACTTTTTCTGAAACTATCAAACTTGTATGGAACCATTTTTAGGAGCAGGAAAGTAGTGTTCAGATAATGACAATTTTAGTGCAACTTGGCATACAACTACAAATGATGGTGTTTCGTGCAGTAAAAATCTACCCCGTACGTAACGGTATAGACCATTTTAGTGCATTTTTGTGACTTTGATTGTATATTGCTTGCAATCTTTAAGTCACTTTGTCTTAAATATTAAGAATCAGTGTTTTGGCACTATTACAGACACTGGGTGATATTCTGAAATTACAGAAATATTAACCAAATCTGTGAACTAGTACCTTTAATTAGCAGACGGCTCTTCATCTAGTCAGACAAAATATCAACAGAATGCACGCGATGTAATCAAATAAACAATGTATACGGACATTTATACACAATAGTGAGAACGAGTATGATTGAACCATAGTATATTCTAAGACGTGATATAGTATCATTAATTGTTTTCGGCGCGATATGACCTTTTTGTGTTGGTGCGCCGTAAAACCTAAACAAACAAACAAAGACGTGATCACACTTTAATTACGACTGAAGCACCACGACTGAGTACAACTGCTAAAAGTCCACCCGACACGATTCAAAACGACTTAAGTGAAAGTGCGGTTTAAAGTCAGCTTCCTTATACATGTTCAGTCGACTTTACAATTTTGTACAATAACCCCTGATCATTGAAACCACTTTAACAGTACCAATTTATACCAGGGTGGAGTGCAACTACTGTACGTATAGGACTTTCTCATGGAAATTAGCAGTGCCCCTTAATTGTGGGTTAGAGCCTAGAGCCTCTCGATGTCTTAGTGCGTCTTACTACTGGACCGCTGTTACTGAGCAAACCAGTTGAGTGAAATCTGTTTTATTAAAAGAACTATCACTTACAACATGACTGATATCTCCTATTCATAATCTGCTCTCTATTTTACGAATAGACATATCGCTATTTCAATAGTGATAGCTCATTTTTATTAAGATATCTCCTTAAAGACATTTTATAAATTATAATGATATATCTAAAAAATTTCAATTAGCCACTTAATAAATAGTAAAACGGCTTGCCATAGAGATCTCTAATCAGGTATATTCCTTTGTTTGTCTAAATAGTTATTCATATTTTGCAAAATTCAGATCAATTACAAATGTCTTCATTGACACGAGAATCAATAAGCCTGATCTGCTCTTTTCATTGCTCCATACACTAGAGTTACAGCGCACGTGGCGTTCAGAAATACAAAGAGTTATATCCTGAAAGACAAACTTAACATGAAGCGATTTAGTACACGATGGGTTCCACGATTGCTAAAAGATAAATAAATGGCTAGCCGGGTACAGGAATCCCAACACGAGGGATGGTACTTTGAAAACGAGTGAGAATTCAACGTCCTGTCGGACGATGTTCACGACTCGCGGGGATTGTTGCAACATTGGTTACTGCAAATGCACGTATTTTGATAATTACACAAGTCATTACATTTATATGATATTTTCAGGTAATATAAATAGATTCAGGTATATATATATATATACTGAATTTTGTTCTTTTCTAAATGATATCAACAATTTTACAGCCCCAGTGACATTACTTCTGGATCAACCCTCGTACACCCAGCGTGCAAGTGCTCGTGCGCATTGCACATGTGACAAATCAATAGTCACGTGATCGTTGATTTATTAGTTTTATGACTAAGAATGAAAATTGTAACTTTTTATTGCATTATATCATACATAGTATTACTAGTGCATAAAGTAATAATTCGAATACTTTGAGTTTAACACATTACTGTAGTGATTTGACTGTGACTTCGTACAATAAAATCCGTGACTTCAAACACCTTACCACATAAAGAGAGTATAAAGTATAGGTAATAAAACACACAATTATAAAAAAAAACTGAACCCGTTATTGTCATAATATTACAAAATATTTAACCTAACCCAAGGTTTGTTATATCTCATGAGTCATATCCTTGTTTTTATTACAATTTTAAAGGTCAGTTATCAGTTAAGCAGTATAACAAGAGGTTTGTAAGTAGTGTACATGAATACTATAAGTCTTTGTTTGTTAACATGTCATTTTACATTTTTACGTCTCTTTTCACCTTTTCACAAAAAATCTTACGAAAAAAGTTATCGTAAGTCCATTTCATAATTTTGCATTTCGAAGTCAGAAGAATAATAAAAATAACTATGATATGATATTCAAAAGGTATACAATTCAATAATATTTGGAATTGACTGGCCAAAAATGACCCTTTTATTAATGATTCTTGCTTTTGACTGACTTACGATCACTTTTATCGTAAGATTTTTGTGAAAACGCCACTTGTTTTTATGCATAATCACCAATTAAAAGATCTTATTATGTTAAGTCACAATCGTCGATGCTTTCCATAAAGTACATACATGTACATGCATATATTTATTATACAATGTTATGTACATGCATATAATTAGATGGCGTATTTATTGCACTTACATGTTCCTTAATACATTTTATGGCTAGATTTTTGTTCGAAATGCTAATCACATGTTCACAGCGCTGATGCAAGTCAAAGCAGCCACACTAGTCATATTTGTATTTTGGCAACTGATACAGAATGATTATTTAGCTCAGCTGACATGATAATTAGTATTGCGTATATAAACATATTAGGGGCCTACTTTCCTCGCAACAGGACAAGTTTCATAAGTACAAACGCATGCAGTATCAAGTGAGCGAACTATAATAGTTAATTTTCCAGCAGATGAGTAATAACAATGGAACTTTCCTGTATGTGTTACACTATGGTTTCTATCAGCTTTGATCACTTGTATCGATATTCCACGATTCAAAGATACACGTTAATGAAGGGCAGGAACGAATTGTCCTATGACACACGAATAACTAGATGGATTCATTTTTTCATTCTAACTATGAACACAAATGAAACGATTGTATGTCTTATGTATATGTTACTATTTACTTCCTATAACTAAAGTTTGGTAGAAAATTACCACTTAAAATTAAGAGCTCATCTGTATTACAATGCTTTGTTTTTGAGAATGAAATATCACTACGTACATGTAGCTAAAATACGTATTCAAAGAGTACATATATATATACACAATAGCTTCTATTTGCACTTAAATCTATTTATTTTATATAACAATCGGATATATGTTAAACACTTTAGTATATATATAGTCTAACCTGCATAAGCGACCCTCGGCATTCAAACATATTATTAAGTTACACAACACAGTCTTGATGTTATTCTGTGATGTTATCATAACTAACTCAGATGTCCTGAATCTAGATTCTCTGTCTATATGACATAACCGATGGTCACGATATGCAGGTCAGGCTGTACATCACATTGTAAACAACATTTTATTGATACATGTATTGATATTGTTGCCGAAATCTAATGACCGTCACTGGAAATAATTGTTTATATATTTATATTTATATGTATATTACATGTTTGTATTGCCTATGGACAAATGTCTTTTTTTGCAATAAAATTATGTCTATATCTATGCCTATATTTTTGATTGGTTTGTTACATTCATAATTCAGTCATAAGGAAACAGTAACATCAACTCTACTGTACCATTAAGACGACAATCTTAAAAATCATATTGAAAAAGAGAGGGACAATTTTTCCTTGTTTCAAGTTTCAATGTTTATTATCCCTGGAAAAAACAACAAAAATATTTATTCATACGTTTGTGAATAAATTAAGTCGAGATATATACATGTACATGTACACAGAAAGTTAACACTTGGTGTCCGGTTTTCAGAGGATTTTTTATGCATATTTATCATTAGAAGCCATGGCAAAAGGTCCGGTATTCGGAATTCAGAGTTTCCGGTTTTCAGAGGATATTTTTCAATGTGTTTAATAGGAAAAAATATGGGACTTTAAAAATCGTCCGGTTTTCAGAGGATTCCGGTTTTCAGAGGGTCCGGTTTTTAGAGTTTTTATTGTATGTAATTATACACTGGGGTCCAAAAGTTAATTTACACATATCAAAATTTGATGTTTTGAAGAATAGTTTGAGATACTTCACATGGAGTAAATAGTTTCAGAGCTAATATAAAGTTTATCATAAACCATTAATTATGTTCTTTATGTATTACATTTGTATTAATATAAAATAAAAAGTGCTAAAGAAAATATGTCTGCAATAATTTTATAATAAAAATTAAGAGAAAATATATGAAAAAAATCATGTGTAAAGAAACTTTTGGATCCCAGGGTATAATTATACAACATGTAACCATTAAGCATGATATTGTATTATAAATGTTTAATGGATACAGGTTGTATTTGAGTTGTTATGCCATATGTGTTCTGATATCACCACATATTGTTACCTGTTTAAATAAAGATATATTTTGCTTTGTTCAGTTAAGTTTAGTTCTGTTCTGGGTCCGGTTTCACGAACGCAATCCTATCTTAAATTTCTAGATTAACCTTAAATTTGCTATTTTTAGCATTTTTAAGTTTAAGTGCGTTTCACAAACATTTTACAATTTAATCCGTTCTTAAATAGTCTAAGTTATGAGTGAAAATTTAATCGAGTGAATGGGTAGATTAAACTGAAAGTAAAAATACTTAAATATAAACAAATGGTTAACGTGCGTCTAAATTTATGTTGGACTGGCTCTAGAGTCCCTAAACGACATGAATTCCGACGAAGGGACACTTAGTGTGGATTAGGAAGTATATCGGAAGATAAAATATATCAGAGTTACAGATTTTCATCTGCTACGATTTATTTCGTCGTTTAACTTATTCGTCTCCTTACGTATAAGACGGAGTATGACAGTTTCTGCATTACTTCAAGACTCAAGTGTTAATGGAGTTGAGTATTACTAGCAGATTAAAACGAATAAATTATTTAATATCTAGATCGATTGTCATTGGGCTTAGATTTTAGAGATGACAATCATTCCAACAGAAAATTGATTAATTGTTTTATCAATTTCATTAATTCTAATTTTATTACACATTCGTCACCAAATCGCATCGTAATTCAAAGGTATTTTATCATTATTATCGTATTATAATATATTGCAATCATACCTTTATTCAATTCCTTCATTATCCCCTAATCTAAATACTTGAAAACAACAATAAATGGGACTTCGTTGCATTTTTCGCGTAAATATGTACACCTATATTCAGCATTTTTGCTTACGGGGCATGACCTATTAATTATGCTAAATTAATTCGTTGTGTCTTTATTTAAGATTCATAGCTTGTAGATTTTAACAAAAAAATTGTATCTTTTATAAACAGTTCAATATTTTCAGATGCAAGTAATGAAAGTCGAACCACTTTAAACATAGATAATGTAAACGTTTCTAACCATCATATTCGTGCAAGACATGCTATACATTTTAACACACTGTCCAGGCAAGCATTGAATGCAAAATCAATCTATTGTAAGACAGAAATAAAATGTCAAGCATATTGTAAGGCGGACATCAACCGTCAAAAGCCATTTTAAGCAATTTTTGATCTGTTTAATGTAGGAATTGTTGTCACTCGACCAAACGGACAATAACTGACTGGTCCGAGCTCTACAATTCAAGTAATGCTTTTGTGTAACTGTCTGGAACATTTACACACATTCAAAAAATTGTAAACAAAATGTTTAACAAATGGTTCCTTTATCACCTACTAGTAATAAACTAAACATACCACCTTATTTTTAGTTAGCAAAGACGGGCATCATAATATGCGATGCATTTTGCAGTTTTTGTTATCCAAATTAGCTCGTCTCTAAACTTAGATAATGACCCGAAAGGTATGAGATTTCGTGTAAATCTTATATCTATACCCTGATATTATCCACAGTTAATAACCTATTTATCACTTATTGATGCACAATATTGTAATTCGAAAAATACTAAACTCTACAAGTACAGCAATGAAGTAAACGTAAGATAATTGTGCACTATAGAAAAACACAAATGATTGACAAAAATATAAAAAATAAACCAAAAGTGAAAAAAATCGACATTCACGGTTCGAACCTATGCCAGACAAAATCGATGTTTAACGTTCAACACTCCAACCGTTTACGCTATAGAGTCGATCAATAAACACGTTGGACATGTAGTACTCTAAGGTAATTTAGTTGGTTTAAGTTTGGGTCGCTTATATCAACCTTAAATTTATACTTATGTAAGAAAGGCTTCGTGAAATCCACTTAAAATAATTAGTAAGATACTCATAGTTACGGCCAAAATATTTAAGACAATCTTAAATTTATTTAAGTTATGAGAGCGTTCGTGAAACCGGGCCCTGTTCTACTATCTTATGTATATTTCAAACATAAAGTACTCAAGAGTTTAGGTGTCTGAATCATAAACCGGTCATTTACACGAGTTCACAGGGGTGCAGCCCTATTGAAACTTTTTATTATCGCTATAAAACTTCACAACTTGAAAAAATACTTTATTATTGTTGAAATTAGGTTGATACATAGTGTTCAGCCCATTTAATCAATCATTAAATGAATTTTTGTACCTTAAATGTTGAAATGTAGAGTTCAAATATAATGGCGGGCGATAGGGTCCCTAACCAAACACTTATGTATCACGGTTTGATTCGGGGCCATGTCAACCATCTTTGGTAAATATGAGATAGATATACTAGCTTAACCATTCATAATTCAAACGAACATGACTCGAGTATACACAACATAAAATTCAACCCAGGTGCGTTTGGTTCGTTGTACGAATGTACATAAGTAACTGTAGTGGAACCGAAGCCAGAGCACTTCGCCACAGAACCAAGTCTGGAGGCATTCAAGAGGGACTTTTAGAATAAAAACATTCAAACTACAAGTACTAAATTCCGTATGTAGTATTACTACATTTTAACAAGCACCAGTTTGCACTATCACGCAAAACTCATGAACCCATACACAATCATGGTCCAGAGTGAGCCTAGTTCATTCCAATTTTAAACATATGTATGACTATGTCCAAGAGTGAGTCCAATACATTAAAAAAGAAGAATGTTTCTACATGGTTCTCTGCGTGTATATACTTTCTAGCAACATAAACGCGTACATTTTACGTTACATCTACTCATTAATACGAGATATTATTACATGCTAGCTAATGATCATATCAGTGTAATTTAGGTATGTAGTATGTTATTAGATATATAAAACATTAATGTTGATAACATATCAAGTATTTAATTATCCTTCACTGTAAACACTGATCTTCTTCATAAAATGCTTTAACTTCACAACAAGAAATCATAGTTGCACTTAGATAAAAACATATTTCTTACATGTCAAAGGCGTAGTTGGAGTCCTTTGAAAGTTACGCACAGCAATGACTTTGATTAAAACAGAGGATGCGGAACCCCCGGCCTCTCCCTGAAAGTTATGCAAAATTAAGTTAAATGAGTGATTCTAGAACGTTTTGTCACCCATTTCTTACCAAAAATCAAACGCATAAATAAACATTTTCTAACATCTATTTTACAACACTAACCCCCTACCTAAAATAAACATTTTCTAACATCTATTTTACAACACTAACCCCCTACCTAAAATAAACATTTTCTAACATCTATTTTACAACACTAACCCCCTACCTAAAATAAACATTTTCTAACATCTATTTTACAACACTAACCCCCTACCTAAAATAAACATTTTCTAACATTTATTTTACAACACTATCCCCCTACCTAAAATAAACATTTTCTAACATTTATTTTACAACACTAACCCCCTACCTAAAATAAACATTTTCTAACATTTATTTTACAACACTAACCCCCTACCTAAAATAAACATTTTCTAACATTTATTTTACAACACTAACCCCCTACCTAAAATAAACATTTTCTAACATTTATTTTACAACACTAACCCCCTACCTAAAATAAACATTTTCTAACATTTATTTTACAACACTAACCCCCTACCTAAAATAAACATTTTCTAACATTTATTTTACATTACTAACCCCCTACCTAAAATAAACATTTTCTAACATTTATTTTACAACACTAACCCCCTACCTAAAATAAACATTTTCTAACATTAATTTACAACACTAACCCCCTACCTAAAATAAACATTTTCTAACATTTATTTTACAACACTAACCCCCTACCTAAAATAAACATTTTCTAACATTTATTTTACAACACTAACCCCCTACCTAAAATAAACATTTTCTAACATTTATTTTACAACACTAACCCCCTACCTATTTAGTTTTATTTCAGATGAAGTTTGTTTCGAAAAAGCCCTTTTAATTCTAACTGTATGTGCTGTTCATCACTGGTGTCTACCAGTATGGCGTAGGGGTGTAACGGTTAACCGATATACCGGTTAATATTGCAATACGAATTCTGACGGTTTTTAACCGGTTCGTTTTTCCTTGAACCGGTTTTTGTAGTTGTATGTCATACTGTTTATTTTGAACAAAATCTTAAAGTTAAATGTTAAAATTAGTATTAAAATGTGTTGAATTCTTGAAATCATCTTACTGTGCCTAAAAGGATAAACATTTAGTCAAATGAGAACCAAAAAACATCTTCAAAAGTTCGTTTCAAAGTACTCATTTTTCTAACATAAAGACCATTTTACACAAGTAATTCAAACATTTGAATAAAGATCATTTGAAAACACACATATGCATGTTATGTAGATCCAATGAGGACGATGCACATGCATTAATTCGTGCTTTGCATGTCTACCCCAAAAAACCGGTACATATTGCAATATATTGCAATACGTTTTTTACCGTATTGTTACACCCCTAGTATGGCGTGAGGCCAAAAACAACAGAAACTGGTGTACTGTTGATTGAAATTTTTGTATTTTATTTTAAATGCCATAAAATGGCATATCTTAACGCCAAGGTCGCCAAAAGGTGAATACCGCCGAACGATAGTTTAATTGTATTTTGGTTTTCAATTTTGGTCTTATGCACGTAAGTACAGAAGTTTATCAAGATACGTCACTGCATGCAATCATTATTCTAGCGATAATACAATAAAACACACCCAAGCGGCCTGGTGATAACAATTACAGACTTTCAGCATTCTGCAAAAAATGAAATGTTTTGTAATAAATACATGCACGATAAACTTGTAAAGAATGTGTAAAATCTGGGTATACATACAAAATACATGTAAATTCCATTGAATTAGTATACTTGTATTAACATACACGCTTCGTTAGTTTGTGTCATGAATTATTTATGAGTGCTATATAATTAAATTACCAAGAGGCTGTACCATATGTCATTTAAATACATTGTTTCATCATAAGGGTAGTACTGGTATAAATTTGTTTGAGACGTTTTATGATGTTGAATGCTTAAACTGTAGAATATATGTGAAATTAATAGAAAACATGATTATTGAAGTGGCATAGTTTCTTCAAATTTGTTGCATAAGTCGTATAGGATAACTTGAGACAAATGTAAACGATTATGCTAAGTAAACAATGCCTCGTGCTAATCTAAACAAGCTATATAACAGGATTTATGAATACAATATGTACAAAATTATATTTCCATTCTATTTATCTTAGTTTAGTTGTCCTGTCCATTTGGACATAATGGCCTTGGGATAGTATTTACATACACATTCAATTTATATTTTCTTGTTGTTTTGAGAAGTAGACTGACTGAATGTTAGAGTATGTATAGTAGTATATATACCTAAATGTAGAATTTGTTACTAAGAAGTAGTTACAAAACCGCGAACGTCATTTTTAAGAACATTAAGTAATTAACACTCATTAAGAGACAAAAGACAACTAAGTGATTTTTAATTCATGAACTATACTGATATGTAAATGTTTCTACAATTGTCGCTGGGGTCAACGACCTTCCAACGGTAATAATTAAAATGAATAAACCATGAACACTTAATTATATTTTGGTGACACTAAAAACAAATGTATGACAGTGAAACAAATAGAATACATGTACGTACCTGTAATTTTATATCAATATAGTCACTCAGTATGTGTTTATCCTAACACATTTATATACACTAATAATATTTATATTTCCTATACGACATTTTATATACTTATTTATAGGTGTATAAAGGTAACTATATACTAAAACATTCGTAGTATTCTATAGAAGAGTTAGACATTTAGAAAGCTGAAACATGAAACCGATGTAGCGTGTACATTGTTAATGCTACACATAGGCGGATCTAGCGGGGGGGTTAAGGGGAATCCGGACCCCCCAAGAATTTCCAAAATGTACCTGTCCATTAGTGTATTTCTTGATTGTAAGTAATTTTATGTAGCATGAAGCAATTTTTATCGGTGCTTAACATAGATTTAAAGGTTATGATTTTTTTATATTATTAATATGTTGCATTATTCTGCAAAATGTGTGTAATGAAATTGTGGTTCGAAAGTTTGGACCCCCCCCCCAGAAAAAGTTCGGACCCCCCCCCCTAGAAAAAAATCCTGGATCCGCCCCTGCTACAGTATTGTAGACTGATCAGAAGGAATGTTGAATTTAGATAAAAATTATATATCAAGTATGTTTATGCTGTGTTTAAATCAGGTCATTCACGCTGGGTTTTCCTTTTTAAAATTAAATAAGATTATCGTATCGTATCGTATAGAAGTTGGTTTAAAGTTTAATGCATTTTTTGTAAGTCAGAATGAATGGCACGTACGTGAAATATGACTACAGTAAAGTTCCACTATAAAGGCCCATCTAAGTCGACGGTTTTACAAGCGAAATGGTCGTGATATAGGGACCGATTTCTTTTGCGACTTAATATCGTCACTTAAAGGAATATACAGGCAAATGACTGTGTCAAAAATATAGAACCAAGTCAAGTCTTTAAAACAGTATTAAGAACGTAAGAAATCACTAACTAATAACAATTGTCACTTATAACATTCAACTGAATGAATTAAAACATGTAGCATACACATTGTTGAAAACGAAAACAGGATACTTAGGGAATCACCAAGCTATTTATAGATTTGTTATATGTCGTACTCGCTGCAATTAAACATTTTCATTGGTCGCTTCTTGTCTTTTCAACATTCTTAGGCAGTTAGGATATCTTTTTTAATAGAATTATACTAATGTTGCACAATAACAAGCTCTAGTATCTTCTCATCAGTAAATGCATATTTTAACACTAATCTATTTTTAGCTAACCTGACCCACGTGGGTATAGTTAGGAAACACCAAATATTAGGAGAAAATATAGAAATATTTTTCCAAGTGATATAACAGTGTGTATGTGTATGTTGCATTCACAGCAAAAAAATATAATTCAAAATCAGGAAATTTAAAGCCTCGCAATTTCTTTAATATCGTAAGATGTTAAATTAACCTTGAACAACTTTATTGTATTACTACCTAAACGCGTTAAGTTTTTTCACAGCAGAAACAATTTGTTACCAGTAATAGTTTAATCGTTATAAATGTCTAACAAGTAGTTTATACAGGTAAGGTATAATCTTTTAAAGAACAATATTAAAAAGAACAATATTAAGTACTCACATTCATGTATGTTTATTCAACAAAGAACTTCAACTGGTGATTGGCAGTATACATGTACAAGATCGATAAAACTATAGATCGAGTAGTATTCATGAAATCACTCAGTTAATCGACCAATCTTTTAAATCCTGTCTGAAAATAACGTATTAGCTCCACAAGCCAGTAACATGTGTTTCACCGTTCACAATAGAATTTGTCTCTTAATATTTTAAAGTCAGTGAGTGATACTAGACTAGTATAAAATCAATGGAATTCACTAAACCACTGAACCGCGCCTCCATTCATCTGACTAATTTTACACTCACCAAGTTAATTTATTTCATTGACCAATTCAAATCCTCCGAGGAGTCACTATAATAAACCCCGGGCTTGATAATATTTTTCAAAACGTTCAAGTGTGGTTGAGATAAAATAAGACGCAAGCTATGGGATTACACATTTGATAATTTCCTTACTTCTCACGTGTTAAAATTTGATGAAATAAACAAATCAATTATCTTGACTTTGACCATTATTTTATAGATCGTTCAGGATAACTTGAGACAAATCGGAATGATATTCTATATGTTATCCTAAATGAGCTAAAGACAAAGGCAGGTCAAGCGAGGGGGGGGGGTCAGGAGGGTGCGGACCCCACTAAAATTTCCAAAATGTACCTGTCCATTAGTGATTTCTTGACTGTAAGTCATTTTTAAGTAGCATGAAGCATTTTTTTAATGGATAGATGCATATGGTTTCAATGGTTATGTAGTTTTTATTATTAATATGTTGCATTATTCCGCAAAATGTGTACAATGTGGTTCGAAAGTTTGGAACCCCCCTACAAAAAGTCCCCCCCTAGAAAAAAAATCCTGGAATCGCCCCTGTAAAGAGCGCAAGTAGTTCATATCACATATTCACCAAGATTTATCATCTTTGTTGTCAGATGTTATAAACTATGAAAAAAACGAAATAAGGATAAACATGCAAGCCAATGTATATGTACTTAAGTAGGATTACATTGCCATTTGTATTGTTGTGTAAGAAATTAAGAATAATATTAATGAAACCAAAGTAAATTATACGAATTTTATGGTCATATGCAAATCTGTTTTCAATGCATGGTCAGATCACTGATTTCTATGATATGTTGACCAGTGCGTCATAGTATAAAGTCAATATTCAGATCGCTAATTCTCATCCTTCATTAAAAACGACAAAGACCCTATATAAAATAAACAATTTATCCTTGATAAAGAGGACTAAAAGATCTGATCTATTTTAGTTTTCTCCCAGTTTTGCATGTTGGTTGCATCTCGGATTACTTTACATCGAGTTAAAGCATTGGTCACATGGTTTGTCCACTCCTTTAAACTGTTAATGGCTAGTTAAGGTGTCCATTCATTTCACAGTTCAAGTAATTTGATACTATAAATTCATTTGTGATCCCGAGCATACTCTGGTGACTTGTTGCTATGGCAATACAATAACATTGTGGCCATGAACCGAAACGTGTCCGTTTTGTAAATTGACTCATTTCTTTCTTAAACCTCTGAGTTTTGGAGAGCGAACTAGCACAAGTCTTCATAGAAAAGGCAATGCTTAGGTATTTTGAATATGTTGGACCAGATAATTTGGATGTACATTTCATGTTATTGAATAGAATCCTTTTACAGTACATATATTTTGAACGAAAATTACCTAATTTTGTGAAGCCACCGGCTAGCTCAGTTGGTAGCTTGCAAGTCTACTGATTGAGGGGGTCGTGGGTTCGATTCCCTGGCGGAGCATACTTTTGTGGAGCTTGGTCATAAAAATTTTCTACGGCAATCTCCCTCCTACCAATGATTTTTAATTATGTAGGGCAGTTGTCAGTCACTGACAAAAGTATGCGCTTAGAAGTTGGTTAACAGCTAAATCCAGAGATTTAGCCTTTTCTGGAGGAGTGAGTAGATTGACTGACCACCCTTATATGACCTATACAATGTGTTGCTACAGGGTAAAAACAAACTAACAGACCTAATTTTGTGATATGCAGTAAATGTCCTCAATATGTATGATTATATATCAAGCTACCAGTTCCATGTCAAGTACACCACAGGCAGCTGGCACGGTCTCAAATCAAAAGCACTATACATACATGTATATATAGTGCTTTTGATTTTGGACCGTGTCGGCCGCCTGTGAAGTACACAATCTATTAGTCTACATTGAAGATAATGTAATAACTAGTGAAACAAGTTCTTATATCACATTTTAATCAAGAGTAAAAGAGAAAGTTATGTTCTTTTGAAAACATTTTAACAATCCTATAGGACATTTCTCTGCAGGTGTAAGAATAAAGCAATAAGTAGCTCAAAGGTGGCTATCATGTTCCCTATCCACCAGACTCTGTATGTATTGTCTAAGGTGAACATCGATCAAGAGGACTGCTGGAGAGATAGTTGGTTCAGGCTTTGGATTATGAAAAGGTAATCATAAGTCTGGGGGAACCAAAAAAATATAATATTGAGACTTCAAGTTGTTTTTTATATTTATATTGTGATACATATTTACAAAGTATTATTTAAAACAAAATGGTTGGAGACATCAGTATAGTGATAATACCTACATATGTGTAACATCAGAATTGTAGAAAACCCTCAAGTTCATGTTGGCCTAAGCAAGACAACAAAATTGACATATTCAATCACATTATATCGTAAAGACATGAATCAATACAATATATAAGACCTGGTATACTAATTTATTATAGCTTGATTGTAAAACAATTTCTTACAACTTAGATTTATCACTTTCAAGTCTGCTTCCTGGTCCCTCAGTACTGAGCTAGTATGATAAAGTTTCTTGCTAAAGGAAACAATAGGGTAAGTTTTGGATGGGATTTGAACCAATGCAGAGCTTACTATCTAATGATTACCAGTCCAACGTTGTAACCACACAGCCAAACCCGTTCTTATCCCTGGGGTATGTAGTTACATACGACCAAACATTTTTTAGTTAGATGCCCAGGTAGCTACCATGTATACATAGCCATTGGCCCTGGTGTACAGTTATATACCACCAAAATTCCTTTTTAGATTTAGACGCTGAGGTGATGATTTTGTATAAATTGTATGTCCTTGGCCCTAGTGTACAGTTGTATACGACTAAAGTTTCTTAGTTAGATGCTCAGGTGGCGACCATGTATACAAAGTGAGTAGTTGGTCCTGGTGTATAGCTATATTTGACCAAAATTTCTTCATTAGACGCCAAGGTGATGAGTATGTATAAATTGTATGTCCTTGGTCCTGGTGTACAGTTGTACCGGTATGTTGCAGATCATTTCACAGTAATATTGACTATACGAATATCATCATGTGGTTTATCTGTCTTTGGGTTAGTTTTAACATTTGACATTGTCTGTACAACTTCCATACCTCGTACCACTCTACCAAACACTGTATGTTTATTATCTAACCATGGCTAAAATATAATGTAAAATACTCCGTAAATATTGTCATATCATTGTATCAAATAATCAAGCAAGATGCCCTATACCACTTTTCAAACACTATCTCAAGGATTTAAAATAACAAGAAGGGTTTTATTCCCATGAAATATTTTTTCTTTAGTAATATTCATTAATCAAATTTAGAATGTCTCATTGTCAGTAAAAATGAATAACTGATAAGTGATAATCAATTATTAAACTTCATAATCGATTGTCTCCCACTTCTAATGAAACGATCGATTATCAATTATAATCGATAATCGTTTAATCCCTAGTAATTGATGCTTGATAATTGGTTTCAGATTCGGAGACATAGTTTTTTTCATACCATATTCCATAATAGGAATAATGTAATCAATTATCACATGTTAATCATAGTAATACAGAATTCATAAATCAGTTATAGCCTTAGAATAAAAGGTACTGTTATCATTAAAACAAATCGAACAAATTTCTAATTATAGTCATACAAGTGTTGGATTTTTACTCGTACTAATTTATTTTAGTGAAACAAGTTCTTACAACTTAGATTATCACTTTTGAGTTCGCTTCCTGGTCCCCCAGAACTGAGCTAGTAGGATAAAGTTTCTTACTAAAAAAAACAACGGGGTGGGTTTTGGATGGGATTTGAACCAACGCGGAGCTGGTTATCCAATGATTAAGAGTCCAACATCGTAACCGCTCGGCCACGCCTGCTCCTAGTTTTATTTTTCTCTAGAGACCAAACATTTGAATGTACATAGATATTAATTGACCCAGTCCTCGTGCTCACACAACAATGAAGAAGAAAAAGACGGTAGAACTTACTGTAGGTACAACTGTTATAAAGAATTGAGAACCATTTGTATTAGGACCAGCATTAGCCATACTTAATGTATAAGGTCTATCATGTCTTAAATTAGGATGAAATTCATCTTCAAATTCACCTCCCCATATTGATTCACCTCCAGTACCATTACCTGTGAGATATATAGAAATATAAAACATATAAAACCTGTAATAATATAGTTGATAGTAGTTAATTTTATGTTAATTTATGCCAGCTTCATTGTGAAACAAGTTTTTACAACTTATATTAATTTCACAAAGGGCACTTCCTGGTTCCCTAGTATTAAGCTAGTAAGGGATCCTTTACAACTTATATTAATTTCACCAAGGCCACTTCCTGGTTCCCTAGTATTAAGCTAGTAAGGGATACTTTGGGTTGATAGTAAAACAACGTCTTACAACTTTTACCAATCTTTAATGCATGCTCATAATTATATCAATGAGTTAAATTTAATCAAATTGTACACTGTTCATTAGGACTATCAAAACCGATGGTCTTAACAGCAGAATGGTTTTAATATATGGATCTTTTTCTTCTAAAATGAATCATTTTGGACTTAAAAAATGACATTATTTACTGTATCAATTTAAACTTTAAGTAAGGTCCCAACTTATTCACAAAGCATGGCTCAACATTTAAACTATATTTAAGGTGCAGCAATGCAACATTTCAAATTTTTCCCGGATATCATGAGCAGAATATGTAAGTATAATAATACAATTACATACCTAAAGGATCTCCTGTTTGAATCATAAAACCTTTTATAACACGATGTATAATGTGACCATTATAATAACCATCTCTACTATGTACACAAAAATTCTCTACAGTCTTCGGACATCTGAAATATAACATAAGATATAATATAGATAAAAGTTTAGAGTATATACAAAAGAATGCTAGAGTTGTATAGAGACTTAATTTAGGAAGAATCTTACACAAAATAACATAATGGCATTGGTTCGGGCCATCCACTAAGTAGTTAAACAAGAAGTAATGTCCAGACTTAACAAATTGCATGTAATGTAATTAGGGAGTTTATGCTTAATTCCAACAAATTTTCAATAATACAGTGCAGTCATTGCATGACACAGTCATCCTACAAGCTGTTCATTAACAGAACTATGTCTCTGGACCCAAGGTTTTATCCAAGTTATAAGCACATACCCTCACCAATGGCTGAAAACTACCCTTCTTGATACCAAGTCAAAACATTCACTCTTTAATAATTAAGAGTCTCGTCCCTAGATCAGTACATAATGCATCCTAGTGGAGTGAACTGACTATTATAAAACCTAAAAGAATCAAATGATACTTACTCTTTAGCAAACAGTTTACAAGTAATATCCCCCAGACTTGTATGTATAATACATGTATCAGCAACACGAGTAAATGATACATCCTGCAAATATATACATGCATACATACATAATATAATACATAACTCATTAATTTACATTTAGCATTACCACTCCAAAATACTCTTGACATGTTTAACAGGGTCTAACACAAGTTGAAGTTTCAATGACTCATTTGGTTCAGCAAATTGAGTTCTCTGAGTAAAAAGTTAAGTAACAGATGCTGCACTAGTATTTGCAACCTTCTGCTTGCATGTCAGATGCTCAATCAACCAAGCTAATCGAGCTAATGAAAAGAACATGCAAAATATTTACAACCAGGGTGGTGAAATCTTGAAAGTTTTTACTTGTCGTTCTTGGCAATTGGTAAAGTTACTTGTCGGTATGAACATTATAGAATGAAATTATTGAAAAATTCACTTGTCCGTATTTGCCCTGGGACAACATGTTTGATTTTGCCGACCCTGAAAACTATACATGTATATATAGCCTTGCTAAATCTGAAACTAAAACAGACGTATACTTTATTTGTGATACAAATCAAATCTATATACAATACCTGTGTAGCAGCTATAAGTTCTTCCTTTGAGGGTTTTTCATTGAAAACATCTCTGTCAGCATCAGGGCTAAAATATACATCATATAAAATGACTAAGTTTTGTTCATTGTCAATGTAGACTGGGTTTTTTTTTTCCACAGTCAAGGTTTGAATACGCCCAAAGAGGTTTCTCTGCTCTGGATCGTTCATGGAGTTAATTTTTTTCAACTCAGAGCAAATATTTATTTACCTTGATGTCACCGAAAATTTCAAGGTAAATAAATATTCCCTCCGAGTTGAAGAAAATTAACTCCAAATAGGTATGAATAGTTTCATGGTGATGTGGACTCAGCAAACAGACATTATATCGCTTAGCTACTTGTCTGTTCTACCCAATGTTAAACATGTCATTGCAATATCACAATTGTTAGATGACCAACATTTTAACACACCATATCACCATGAAAGCTAAGAAAAATGAGCAATACAAACAAAATGGCGGCAGCGTCGTCCAGTTTCATAACCCCGTTTTGATTGAACCTGTCTTTGAATTTTTAGAAATGTTTAAAGCTTATTTTAAGATTATAAAAAACACAAAGAGTAATGTTATACTCAATGTTAATCTGCATTTGATCACAATTATTACATAAAAGCATGTCATTTAACATCTTCTGTAAATGAATAAAATTTCTATGGAAATGACCAATTTTAGTACATGTATGCCAGAATAAACTGCTTGAAGCAGTTAAATTAAACCTTGTTTAAGGGGTCACCTGCTGTAAGTGGCCATTGGGCATCTTCCCGCCACTGGCAGCTTAATGCAGGTTATACTGTATATGAACTACCAGTGTGTTGAGAACTTTGTCAGTGTATGCATTGTCATTTGTGTCCCCTTTTATCAGAACATATTGAATCATCAAGGTTTTGTCTTTCTAGTATTGACCCAAAGTGCAGAATAGTTCCTTTATTGTTTGCAAGTTAGGAATTACATATATATAAACAAAGAAAACAAATTCTACTGTTGCATAACTGTGCAGTATACCACATAACATCAATTAAAGTCGTTATTTAAGAACCCCACAATAAATAGTTCTATGTCTCTTCAAAATATTGGTGTTAAGTCCATATGTGTATGTCTGTAGTATTTAGTCAATAAAAAAACTAAATAGGGAGTTTGGGGTGCTTGTTATAATCAATTCAAAGTATAGACCTGTTCATAATAAATCTACTCTTTAAATTCCACACAGTTGAATAATGGACAACAGACCATTCTAGAATATGTATATTATTCTCCAAATACAGAATATGCACTCAAGTTATAGTAATACAGATTTATAGAGGAAGCAAATAGTAGAACAGAATAGCTTTCTGAACAATTAAAATGCATGAAGTGTATTCAAAAGATCAGCATGTATAAAAATAGTACTGGTACCTTGTCTTGTCAAATGGTTCCCTGCGTGAGAATAAGTAGAATCTATTTTTCTTATAAGCAGTACAGAATAAAATAGGATCCAGATATTGTGAATGTAACAAAGGGTTATCTGAAGCTGCTGTCGTAACGTCTGTGGCTGCCTTAGATTTCTTCCCTGATCCTTGGAATAAACTTATATTGAGTAATCTAGCATTTTCTGGTTTTCCTAAAATCTTCATACATCTGTTGGTGTGTAAATTAATAACTGAAATAGAAAGTTCCATACTCCAATGAAATACCAGTCATTGCCATAAATATTTCTTGATCACTAGCCCAATTATTATGTTATTTAGTAAAAGAAGAAATTATCAACTAGCCTGACTATATGAAATTAGTAATTATAACAATTAAGAATCAATTTTATAAAGTTGATTAGTGCTGTAACATGGAGATGAACAATGACTGAAATAAACCAAAATGTTTACCTTTAACTCCTAACATTGATCCATATAACAGAAAATATCCGCTATCATCAAACACTGAAATATTTACAAACAGAAATAAAACAGTACAGATAAATGGTAAAAAATTTCAAGTTTTGGATGTGGGTTGAACCAACACTGGCTATCCAATGATTACCAGTCCATCGTCACCCACTCAACCACACAATGTTCATGTATATATTGATGAATGATCTTTGTATTCTGGTGCATACATATTTATTTAAATAAGGCAATATTCACATATCATTCCACAGAAAAGTATTTTTCAGGCTCTAAAAAGTACAAGCATTCAAGGCAACATTTTTTGAAAAAACAAACAACTGTTTGAAATACAAATTTGTGGTTGACAGAGCCATTTTGCTTAATTCAATCTAGTTACAAGAAATGTAATGAGGAAACCACATTAAAGCCAGATTTAAAAACTTTAATGCAAAAATTACAAAGGGAAATAATCCATAATAAAGCCAGGTAGAGTTGTGGTTACTTTCGAATTCTGTTCATCACATGGTATGTTATCATTGTATGAAGTTTCATAAAGATCTGACAATAAATGGCAGAAATATATGGTAACGAAAAACTTTAACGCAATTGTTAATGACACTGGATGCCGCCCACCTGAGTTTCGCAAAACTATAAGCCGAATTTTTTCGTTGAAAAATCCGGCTAAAATATTATTGTCTACAGTAACAGTTTTCAGACTGTACTAGTATTTAAATAAGTGCTTCTTAAAATTGTTCTGCAGAATTAAACTAAAATAAGTCTACATTTTTGGTCAAACCACAGCTAGAAAATAGGTTAAAATAGAATTAGTAAAATACATACATATATTACTAAAATGGAATGCTTCTGATTTTTCTAATTCTTTCTCCACAGCCAATCTACGACCAAACTCCATATTTGGTAGTTGTTGTTTCATCTAATAAAATAAACATGTCAATTAATAAAGACAATTATATTACTGTCAAGTTAGCTCGCAAACCTCATTCTTAAAATAGAAATTAAGAAATAAAGATGCTATTGATTGTGTTGCTTGTAGATGAAAGCTACCTATTGATTGGTTGACACAAAGGTCATCTCGACTTGACCCTTGGAGTGAACACAAGAGATCCTATATGACAGCGTTCTACAGGATATCTGTTTACAGATATTGATATAAAAACTTACCTGTTGTAAATCTATTATATTTTGTAAGGATTCATCTAACATCTTAACCATTTTACCAGTAGAAACTTTAAATAAACGAACCTAAAGAAATATAACATATTTTTTTAATATCTGACATAGCAAGTATACTACACCTCTATATCAAATATATTAATTTATAGAAACAAAACATGGAAGAAAAACAGTCATTACTTTAACATACTAGCCCAAAACCTTGGACAACTGAAACTTGGTTTTGGTTGATGAAAATTACTTTCCCTTACCATGAAACAAAATAAATTAGGTTGGTGCTTGAAAAAATAAAGTATTGAACATGCTGAATGGAAAGTACATTAAAGCTCCATTATCAAAAGTAACTCTGTATTTGGACAGCAAAGAAAATAGACATTTATCAATTTCCAACACCTCAAGATTATTTAATTAAATGCAAATATTGCTTTAATATGTTTATGTTATTTATTGCATTTCAAAGTGAAAGTAGATCAAAACTGAAAGTAGAAGTTGATTGTCAATACTTGAAACAATAGTTTTGATTACACTATCCAAGCTTTCAGGTCCTGTGGCAAGGTATCACTCATTTATATATCCATATTTATATATTCATATATCCATTCACAGACTTATTTTATAAGGTCATTCCCATCATAAGGATTTTTAAGAACAGATAATATAATGATATAAATTTATTACCTTTCTATCAGTAGATATACATGCAAACTTTTTTCCATCAGGAGAAAATGTGATATCAATAGGTACACTTTTACACTGAAACAAACAATACTCAAATCTGTACTATGTTCACTCCAATTTTATGTTTCTATGTTCATTCTAATTTTACACCAGGTTTATTTTAAATTTACACAAAGTTCATTGCAAATTTACACAGATTTCATGTTACATTAAAATAGGATGAATTCTATCTTTACACAGGTACATTACTTTACACAGGGTCAAATTTATATAGGATTATTCCAATCAGGGGTGGGGAAATCAATCACCGCTATTGCCCGTGTTGTCCCAAGGTAAGTACGGACAAGTGAATTTTTCAATAATTTTATTCTATAATGTTCATACCTGGACAAGTAAATTTTCCAGTTGGCAAGAATGGATGCAATTTGTTCATTGCCAGAATATGTCATTAAAACAAATGTTTGACATCACAAAGCAACATACGATAGACATAAGGTCATAAAAAAGCTCATTCTGAACATATTGAGCTTATGTGATCTGAAAATAAGAGTAAAGTCAGGAAAGATGTCAACACTCAGTAATGTAGGAGTGCCATCGGTCAACATACCTTAATAAATTCATAAAGATCTGTATCAGTTTTATATTGCCACTGTAAATGTTTAGGAAATTTATAATCTCCTTTAGGACCAGTCCACATTTCTACCATACCACTCTGATCACATGATAATACAAGATCACATACTGGGTTATACTAAAATATAAATACATATACATACATACACTGTTTATAGCAATTTTTATGCCAATGCAATAATATTACATGTGATCACTATAAATAAATTTAGCTTGTTTAATTACAAATGTTTCGGTACATATTAATTCTTCATCACTTTGATAAATACAGTAACTGGCAAAAGAAAACCAGTACAAATAAATGAATGGTGAAGGTGCTTAAATATCAGTGGTCATCACCTTAACACACTAGCCTTAAGTCCAGGACTAGTAATATTGATTTAGGCCATTGAAAATTACCAATTTCATACCATCAGGTAAATTGATGATTTTGCCCTATACTAATATAACATAAAACATCAGGATTGTGCTTGAAAAAAAACTAAGGTGTTAAGTAATATCTTTAAATTTTTTTTTTTTTTTGTGTCATAGCTATTTAATGAGCAATGCCTTGGTATCAATAACTAATGCATCTAAAATTGTAAAGAACTATGACTACTAATAGGAAAAACTATAATCAACAGGATACAAATTCCCACTTACCCAGTTGCTAAATTAATGTGGATTTTGACCTGGGTGTGTGAAAAAAACATTTGACAGGCCCAGATGGCGTGTACATTCAGAATACTTAGACTAGCTGTCCTAAACCTAATCTTCTTAATCCGTGAATGATTATAACTATTCAAAATTAGCTACCTTAAATGAAGTTTGAAGATAGGTAGCATTGTATTTTGTGCTTGGCCCCTAACATCATCTGTCAGGGGTCCAAGTGACCCCAAGCTGAGAATGGGGAATCTATATTTCTTGACTCACATCAATATACTAAATCTCAATAATCAGTGATTTCATACATATAATAAACTAACACTAACCTTTATAATGTTCACAGGTTTGTAATGTAGTTTTTCTACAACATGTAGTGGTGAGTTAGCTCCCCTTCCATCATAAATATATATTTTCGGAGATTCTTTGTCTGAACTGAAATCATTATCAATAAAGTGTTCATTGATAATCTTCATTGATACAATAAAATTGATAGTTTTTTCTTCAAACACAGATGTAAATAAAGTAAATTATTCTTAATCATTCAGTGACATTAGCATACAAAAATTGCATCACATTTTTTTCGTTTTTCGTAATCAATGATTACAGTATTGTTTTATTGCCTACACAACCTTACTTATTGCATAATCATACAAATTTTTTGAAAATTTTTAAGTCCAACATGTAAATGCTAGATTTAAGGAGGAAAGGGTTCCTATATAAGGATCATCAATTTTGATGCTATACCTAGTGTAATCGCTGTATTTTTTTTCTGTTAGTAGCAAAATCAGAATATCTATAAGAACTTTTAATGACAGTAACCTTTAAATTGAGATTTTTCAAATTTTTTATAACAATTTTTCATAATTTTGGGAGATTTTTTGGGCTAAAACTCAGTTTACAAGGCAAGGGATGTAGCGTGATTCTGAAATAATCTCTGATTTTCATTGAATTTTTTACTTTTTTTTGAAGTGTAATGTTACACAATAAAACTGTAAAGACAACAATAAGGCCAACATTTTTATATTTTTTGATTTACGGGAGCGCCGACCCTAATTTCTGCCGAAATGAAATAAAAATAAAAGAAACAAAAGTTTCTTTTATTTTTCTTCTCTCCGCGACTTGATGAATTCCCTCCCTTGCAAAAAAAAATACCCGCGATCTGTCAGAGAACTAGGGCGCGTTGCCTAACGATTTCGCTACGTATCGCTATGAAAAATATAGCGATAATCAATATTGGACAACTCAATAGGTATTGAATATCAAAATCGTCCGTGCGTCAATTTGACCCGCGTATATTTTGCCTTCGACAGTCATAGTTGAATCAAGATCTCGGATCGACAACAAGTGGAGCGTATGTAACGTCCGCCTATTTGATGTAATCGACCAATCAGGGATGCGCGCTACGCGGGGGTTGCAGTTAGTAAACACGCTTCAAAAGCCGATAACAATTAACTCCTTTGTTTGTCGATCACCCCTGTGTTTTTAGTCGCCCATTAAGACCAATGGGCGTCTGCTCAAAAAATCAATAGTGCTACATGTCGGCCCGATAAGATTGTTTACGTAATCAAACTGTTGCAATTAACAAACATGCGACAAACTGTGATATTGCATTGATTAAAGTAGATAAGCTTTTGGATGCTAGCTGTTAAATTGATAATTGTATTTAATTATAAGCATGTTGTGACGCAATTTAAATAGACGTAATAGCCAGTTTGCAAATGTTTTTTTAACGACAATTAATATTGACAACAATAATAAACTCTGATTAAATGATAATAATAATCGTTGAATTTCACGTCAAAATAATCATTAATACAAATCATTTTACAACGAATTAAGTTTTTTATTTCGTACTGTGATACATTTTCGCGACCGACGCTATCGCCAATAAAGTGAAACATCGTTTAAATTACATTGTAATTAAATATGTTCTATCATTTTGATTTTTAGGTTTTCTTAATTTAGCAATAAGTAAGGGGAAATTCCCTCATTTTTTCGATTTCAAGAATAAACATCGATTGAATATGTGAAAATTTTAAAATATTCGTCCCATAATCTATCTGTTAAAATCGTGTTTTAGACTCTTAAAACAATAAATAGCATCTATTGCTACATGAAAAGCATGATTTAACAAAAGGTATGATGTTTATAGCAGACTGTAGTAAAATGTTTAAACAAAGAAAGGTCAAAATTTATGACATTTATAACACATTTTTAAAATGGCCCTTAATGATTTTTGTCTCTGTTGATGAACATATACCAGCAAGCAAACATGCTAAACCAGAAGATCTGATCAGTTGGAATGATAATTATATATTTTTAGTTTACTATTTGATACAAAATCACTATATTCTGTGAATTTTGCAAAATTTAAGTTACAACAAAAGCATTGCCATACTGAATGTGATTTTATACATGGGTCTGTTTGTCAAATGTGACAGAAACTATAACGTAACTGTTGTTTTATAAAATCTCATGCAGAAAATATGGGACTCCAACTTTTGACTGTGGGACTCTTTTCTCAGTATTAAAGAGAGTCTTGGGCTCCTTCTTGTAAAATCCTAGTGAGAACCCTGAAATCTTAGTAATTGAAGTTATTGCATAAAGCTACAACAACATTAAAATCAATGGACAAAAACGCGTGAAGTATAGCTTGACTCCTGAAAATTTGATTTTGACCCCTGAAAATTTTGACTGAAGGGTCATTGACCCTTGAGTCTGAAAGTCTAGTTTAAGCCCTGGCTTCTTCTTAGAAAACGGCTTGCTACTTACCAAACTCCCCACAGCGGTTATCTCCCTTTATCAAATCTTTTGCGCTCATTGCAAATGCATGTTTTCAGGGCGATTTCAAACTAAATAAGTCTTTAAAAGTATAAAATCATTGAAAAAACATATGTTTAAATGAACAATTACAAATATTTATTGATTTCAATTAATCTTTAGTCAGTCAAACATAAAAACAAGAATTGTCGACAAACAGGAAGTTACATTACTGCGGAGGCAGTCATTTTGATTTGTTAAAGCGCTCTTGGGTAGCGAAGATTTTTTCACTAGCTTTTGCTATGTAGCGAAATGAAGCGATATGTTGTAGCAAGCCGTTTCCTAGTATTTTGCTTCGTAGCGATTTCCTCTATTTTCGAAACAATATTTATGAAACAGCATTTATGTCGAATATATATATGCCAGATTAGAATTTGTCACCAAGTCAAATCTTAAATATGCGTTGTGAGCACTATATGCCATGTATTTGAACAATTCTGATTAAATTTGCCAAGAACATTTGAATATAGACCCAGTCAAGTCAGATACTAGGTCACCTGGTCAAATCTTGAAAACCCTTGAGAACATAGGAGATCACTTCATATACTTTTTATAGCTTTTTATATTTGAACTGAAAAAAAACAATAACAAAAGATCTTCCTTTAGATTTATTCTTTGATATATGATATAAAATACATATTATAACAATGGATGATTGTACTTACTGAACTTATGTCAATAATATTTGTGATCATAGCCATAAATGTTATCAAAAATAAGTTTTCCGAAAAATAAAAATATGCTGACCTATTTTCAATTTTATTTTTATTTTTTTTGTCGACTCGACCAAAAAGTGGATTTTATTTTTATTTTGCCCCCCCCCCGACTCAATTTTTTTGAAAAAATTCCCGCAAAAAAAACAATAAAAAAATGTTGGCCTAATAATCTAACTTACATTGCCAAGGCAGGTACAGCATCACCTGAATTATATATCCATCCACAACAACCAGGTGTAAATTCTAGCTTGAACATGTTGATCATATCTAGAATTACATGAAGAATATATTACAGTTAACTAAGCATTACATACAATATGGATGGGCCAACTCAAAACTACACCTTTCTTTAACTACATGTAGTTTGACTAGTTTTGCACAGAGTCATTGATACACAAGTTGCCTTACAGATACAATAAAGCTGCCCAGCTAGCTCAGTTGGTAGCACGCAAGTCTACTGATCGAGGGGTCGTGGGTTCGATTCCCGGGTGGGGAATACTTTCTTGGAGCTTGGTCATGAAATTATTTCTATGGCCATTCTCCCTCCTACCAATGATTTTTAATTGTGTAGGGCAGTTGTCAGTCACTGACGATAGTATGCATTTAGTAGTTGGTTAACAGCTAAATCCAGAGATTTAGCCTTTCCAGGAGAAGAGAGTAGGTTGACTGACCGCAGTTATATGAACTATACAATGTGTTGCTAGGGCGTTAAACCCAACAAACAAACAAACAGAAACAATAAGTGACAATACATGAAGGTAATAAATGACATTAAACTGCTCAATGCATGAGGTTAAGCTTTTAGTTACAGAGAAAATCAGGTAAGATCAATTAATTTTAAAAGGTATATATCACCATTCAGTAGGTGAGATAAACTTGGGGTTAAAATTTTGTACAAAAATAACTTACCAAAATTAACAACATCAAATACTTTGGAAGATTTATCCTGAGATATTGTACAAGCAAGTTCGCCATTATTACTAACTTTCATATCTTCTATTGCACCTAAATAAATATAGACATATTACTGTAACCCGATAAAAATCCATGATCCGAACTGAGATTCTAACCCACAACCTCATAAGCTGACACTCTACCATGTCGCGATAAAAGCTAGCTTGAAGGCAAAGGGAGTGCAAGTGCCATATTTCACCTCTGCTACACACACCCCCTCCTTAACAAATTCATCTTCGAATTCTTAGAACTTGATTGTCTGTTGGACTTTCTAAGAGTGGAATCACACAATTCCTAGTGGGTTGTCCCACATTGGGCGCCAAATGTAACCCGATAAAAATCAATAGTCCTAAATGAGGTTCAAACCCACAACCTCTTGAGTCCTTAGTGGACACTCTACCATGTTGCCATAAAGATAGATTGAAGGCAGGGGAGTACAAGAACAGTTTTGAACTTTTCTCCATATCTTGAGTTTCCCATGAACTTTTAATAAATGAGATGGCATGCATTCTTATAAATTGGTTTGAAATTCAGATACTTTTATCACGTTTTTTGTTATGTGAAATAATGCAAACAGGACATATACTATAGACTCATAATCAAAATTTGCATACTGTAATCATTTTACCAAAAATTCTAATTCCAGTTGTAAAAGTTATACATATACTTGTACATAAAATACATAAAAGTTTCCTCTTGGCCACTAAAATTTGAACCTTAGAGGCCTAAGTGGCAACTATGCAAAATAAGTCAGTCTTTGGCACTCAAAAATACTAAAAAATCTTAGAAGTTTCATGATATTCAAGATTGGTAAAAAAAACTTAGTCAAGCTAGAACAATATATTGAAATTTTACCTAAGTGACATCTAAAATGTTTAACAAACTCAATACCATCACCCTCACTTTTTCTCCAAAATTTAAGATGCCCATCAGCACTAGCTGTTAATATAAAGTCAGTTCTGAAAAAGAGCAAAAGTACAATTTAACAAGAGTGTTCACTTCACATCAGATTCTGTAAAAGACTTATAAGATTTCCATAAACCAGCCAATGTAATACTGCTGCAATAATATTGGTAGCTCTAGGCCTATTTGTCATATCTATAATAACACTCTTAGAGACATCACAACACAAATACATGTTAACTCCTTCTACCCGAAGATAAATACGCCTACATTAACCTATCGCTGTTATACCGGTCTTTACCTAGTACATAAACTCCTTATCTTCCTCTGTACACCGAGACAGGTTTAACGTATACACATTGTTATGACGGTGTTAAGTGTTAAGTCATAACTTTTGGTTCATTTAATAGTTTATGAAATACATTTTTTTTTACAAAAGTAAACATTTCTGGAAAGAAAATTAAATTATGCATCCAATGGTACTCTTTTAGTTTTGTATCTTCCTTTACAAAAGAATAGCTAGCAAGGTCGTTGCATATTAGAAATTAACCTACTGCAAAAAAGAATCCAGCGTATCTAAGCTTTGTTTTTCATGAAAAAAATCAGCGGCATCAACAAAATCGGAACCGTACATAATGTGCATATTTTAATTGATTTTCTTATGTAGAAAACAGAATTAAAATATTCGCATCAGAAAAAAGTTACATGTGTAATTGTAATGCGAGGTAAAAAATCCGATTTTATCTAATACCTTTATAGTTTATCCGCACATTTAACACGGACATCATTTCCCATGACAAACAAAACTAATTTCAATTAAATCAACTTATTGCTTCCTAACATGATAAGTAATACATTCCTCTCCAAATGATTTCCTGTCTGACTATAAACAAAGATAAGCGGCGATTTTCTTTTGATCAGTAAAGCACCGCACCATATGACCTATTTAGCGCGTGCCATATTGAATACTTCAAAAACACACCGCAATACAAGTATAAGATTGGGACCAAAAGTATTATTATAGAAAATGTATTCGTCAGCGACAATTTATTTTAAGAAGGTTACGTATCAACACTTCCCGTGTTGACATGTCCCATTAATCTCTCCTCGTGTTGATATTATAACAGCATACATAAATAAATTAATAAACAAAAAATAATCTTGGGTCATAAAGTTTGTTCTTTATCATAAGTTTTTTTAACGTATTTGCGCGTAGTTGTAATCAGTCATTTTTTAAATGAAATTTAACAGCGGTTTTTTCAAGTAGCAATTTATTTGCATTCTTCACTTGTGTTGTCGCGTCAATGACTTATCATAATCACATATGATAGTTAATTTAAACGTGTTGTGAAGCGTAACTAGATTTATAATCTTGAACGCGCAAAGTTATTTTCACGAAAAATTCGTTTTGTAATAGATAAAAGGTGTTACAAATATTAATAATACAAATATCAATAACAACAATTATCAACAAAACATTCAATAAAAGACACGCTACAATTTGTCAATTTTGAATTGCAAACAAATGCACTTAAATGGAAAAGTGTTACAAATTAAGAAAAAAACATTATGAAATTAGAATAATATTTGTGCAGCATAAATTAAACTTTCATTATAGCGCCAATTAATTTCTAGGCAGTGACCTTGCTTTAAATTGTTAATAACTTGCTCCATTTAACACCAAATCATCTTATCTTTACCTGATGTGCTTATCGCTGCGCTTATCGATGTAAAGATCGTCTGCATACACATGACGGATATAGGCGTCACGCGGCTATCAGAGGTTTAAATTTTTTGACGGATATAAGAGTCAGTCAGCACATAGATTGAAGTTTAGTTGACGCATATATACAACACTCGGTATAGAGAGCAGCAAAATCGTGACGCATATATAAGTCATTCGGAAAGAATGGGTTAAACTGATGATCTTTAATGCACAATTTGAAAAAAAAAACTTTGTAAAAACCCTTGAGGGTATAGCACATACCAAAATCTGTTTACTTTGTGCTTAGTTTTTGACAAGGAAATGATTGTCAACAGAGAGAGAGAGGCCAACTTACAGGCATTAGACTGTCTCGTCACAATACATGTTGCTCAACCTGGGCACTATGTATGTTCACTCTAGCTGTTTTCATTGATTTACACAAAATCCAAAGAACACATAAACTTACGATCTATTTAATGAGATCTTATACTTGTACTACATATATCATATCAACTCAATTTGTTAAAACATTGAATTAAATACTAATAAGCAATGCAAACAGATACATGTACCAACCTTGTAACAGCAACAAATCTTACAACATCTTTGTGCATGTAACTTTTCTCATAAGATTCAGAGCTAGGAAGATTTTCTAAGTACAATTTCTCAAACTCCAGAACTGAAATTAATACATAATATTATGTCTTTAATGAATTGTTGGTAGGTAAGAAAACTGCAAATTTTATCTATGCCAATCAAGCACAGCTCCATGAAGGGGGAAACTTTTAATGAGTCTTGAGCTGGTTGAAGATTGAAAGTTCCCTCATCTGAGAACATAAGTTTATAATGCCAGAAAAGAAACGATCCGAACATTTCCTTTATCAACTTTTATTGACTTACATAGGTGGATCTAGCAAAGGGGGGATGGGGGGTCAGGGGGTCCAGACCCCCCTGGAATTTCCAAAATGTACCAGTCCATTAGTGTATTTCTTGACTGTAAATCATTTTTAAGTAGCATGAAGCAATGTTTCTCGTTGCTTAACATAGATATAATATTTATGTAGTTTTTATAATGATTTATGTTGCATTATTATGCAAATTGTGTATAATGTGGTCATGCCTCATGGTTCGAAAGTTTGGACCCCCCCCCCCTTGAAAAAGTTGGAACCCCCTAGGAAAAAATCCTGGATCAGCCCCTGATTTATGTTAAAAGTTTTGGCACAGGTAAAAGGCTGATTTTGATATCTGGGCATAATTTCAATTCAAATTGATGATTTGCAGATCTCAATCGTTGTATTTGTAAATAGCTCAATAAATTAAACAGCAAAACCAACCAATTCTAAACAGCTTAACCGTAATTTTACTCATGATTTACACTCAATCTACAGATGGTAAGAGCTAAAAACATGGATTTGACAAAAACACAGTGTATCTCTGTAATTCTCTTAGAAATGACCAATAGATAAGAAGAAATACGATGATCGTTCAATACTTCGATAGTTTGTAGCCTTTTGCAAAATATCATCATCGCGAAAACATGTGACATTTAAAGATGTCATGCCCCGTATTTGACTTAACGTTAATTATTCACCTTTTTGCTTTTTATTTGATGTTGATGCATCCGGCATAGGACCAATATATTCATCATCGTCGTCATCTTCGACTTTATCGTGTTCTCTTTTATTCGACATGATTTCGTTCACAACAAAGCAATGGACGCTTGCCTATTCAAACGCTTTCCTGATGATGATGAGGGTTCATAAGAAAGTACTCAACAAAGCACTCACGCACGTGTTCGGTTATTTCTCGTTTGGTCATTTATTAACCCATACAGACTCAGTAATGATATTAAGATATCTATTTATGGCGGTCGCCAAATATAATTAATTGCTCTCTTCAAAATTTTCTTTTTCTTCTTGCCTACGCGGTCTCAAGGAATCTTAACTTATCCTTAGATGTCATTCTCGTACCCACGGGTTATCAAATTAACCTCTGGGTACGAGAATGTTACATGTAGGAAAATATGGACCCTATACCTGGTTCTTGAGAAAAATCAGCATTATTGTCAAGTTGCCAAGAACAATTAACCCGTTGACATGCAACTGGGATGCGAATTTCTAAGGATTAGAATGATAACTCTCTACATAAAATAATTATATATATAGTGTATGCCATTATTGCCATCTGACGCGTTGACTTGAGTGCAACATGAGGTGTCCATGCACTGGAAAAACATGCTACTCTGTATTGCTTGTGTACCTTATTATAATTTACATTGAAAAATGAGTTTAATGTGAATATACTGAGTATATTTTTCATATCTTAGAAGTAATGAATTGTGAGGTTTGATTGTTAATTTTGAGAACGTAGTTAGTGATGCAAGTTTATACAATAGCAATGTTTTGCAAAAAAACATAGGTTATGTTTGTGATTGTATTTAATGTGATTCTTCAATTGAGTGTATAATTAAATTGCTTAATTATTAAATGATACTGTACATTTTTTGTGTCATTAAAATATATTTTCAGTCACGGACCTGAATTAATTCAACTTTAAGTAATGAAGGCCAGATTTTTTCAGTTGTGCTATAAGCATCCGGACCAGGAAGCTTAAATGTCCCCATTTAAAAAAGGTAACATCTGGAACCAACAAGTGAGGTAACAGGCTACTAATGACTTAGCATTTTATATTAGCTACGAGAGTGAAATTTGATGTAAACGAATGACATTGCCAATCTTTGTTCAGTAAAATCTTTGCTTTAACTCATTATCACGAGATATGTAATCATGTAAATGTAAAGAAAATAACTCACACAAGTCGCAAAACATGTCAAAAGTATTACTTGTGATTAAACATTATAAATGCTATATTCATTGATAACTTTTTGAATAACCCTCATTGAAATTCAAATCACCGCGCCGCCGGATGTTTAAATCACGTGACAAATCTGTTTGGCTAATTTGGTGCCGTTAACATAGTGCTTTGAGTAATTAAACGGAATCTCGGTTTACTGTATGATTGTGTCATGAATGAATGAGCAGGTATAATAAATTTATTATTTGTTAGACTATCAGTAAATATTCTATTCACATCGTAGCCTACATAACAGCATGCATGCTTATTCATTCAGAAAAAATCGTGACTTTGTAAGAGTTGTTTCCCTTAGTGTATATTTAGGACATCAAATATTGACATACTGATTACTCAGAACAGACCTCTCATATTTGTACAATAAACGTGCTCATGTTCACTTTACTGGACGTATTGTCAATGTGTTTGTAATTGGAAGGAAACTATTGGAATGGCTTACAATACCATGCATTTTATTATTATTAATATTATGTGAGTAGATGACAGATGTATTTAAACCAATGGACATGTTTAGTTCTCCCATGCTACTTATGATTATAATGTAACTTGCTATATATTGTATTTGCTATGGACTGTTGATCTGATGCAAAATAAACATGTTGTCGTCGTTGAGTACATATGTACTGTATTATATGAACCAATTAAGACTGCCTAAGTCCTTATAGATTTTCCAAGAATTTGTATTAAAGTAAATTGGGGGAATAAAAACCATACGCCCTGACTGGGAATCAAACCTGGTTCTCCCGGGTTGTAGGTGAGACACTCAACCATGTTGCTAAAGGGTTAACTCAACAGCAAGGCCCTTGCGAGTGACTATGTTGTCACCTACGATCACCACACTCTTCCCCTCTTCACTTACCAGAGAGCTGGCCTGGCTCTCAGTATACGAACCATCCATGCAGAGGCCTTGTATGAGTTTGTCAAACACTTTTGACACTATTAAAGTAAATTGGGCTAATAAAAACCATATGCCCTGTCTGGGAATAGAACCTTGTTCTCCCGGGTGGTAGGCGAGACACTCAACCGTGTCGCTAAAGGGTTAACCCAACAGCAAGGCCGTTGGAAGTGACTCTACAGTCACCTACGATCACCAAAGTATTTTGGAAGATAATCTCTCATGAATTCATTTAATTCTCTTCTAAATCACTGCATATGATACTTTGTCAAAGTAGGTAAACGCTCATGAAATTTCCTTCCACATTTTCATAATGAATTCTGCTCAATTATCTTCAAATGGTTGCTTTGACAGCATTTTATTTGTGGATGTTTTAATCTGAGAAACGCCAAGCAACTCTTGAAACCCCTTGGTGATTCGCCTACCGATCACTGAAAAGTAAAAACACACTGTGTTTGATTGCTGGTTTACTCTATCAGCATATGCAATTACAGTGTTCGCATGTATGTCACATAGTGCACTACTGTTGCAGTTATTTATCTTCCCAACAATTTGCTGCGGATAGTCCCATCTCAGTTTTTGATCACAGTAAACTGAAACTTCTATTCTATGTTTTCTGTTGATAATGTGTTATATTGTGCATGGTTAATCTCTCATGATCAAGGTACTAACTAATATCATGTTATTTTTGCTTTCAAGCATTATTATTTCAATGAAAAAATTCGGCTAATAGTTTGGCGGAACACGGGCAGGCCGGCGGGCTTGTGGGCGGGCAGCCATCCGGTGTCGTTAACAATTGCGTTAAAGTTTTTTCTTTCATGTATGAACAATTCAAGTTAGTTTTGTTATATTCCTGTGATTTTTTAATCACATCTTATTGAAGACTTTAAATTTATACAGATGACAGAGTAGTAGAATGTTAGGAAATAGGGATTGAATTGTAAAAGCATTGAAGAGTCTTCAGGTCTGGTTTCCTATTTAAGATTATCTATTTTTGTTTTAAGGATGCTCACTGTCATTTACATTTAGTTTTAGACTGTATCAACAAACACTTAAAAAAAGATAGGTATTTGAAAGTATATACTAGTCTGTTCTCTATAAATAGATACATTGAAGTTATGTATTTACTATATGTAGGAGCAGTAGTCCAGTGGTAGGACACACGCTTGGGGATCAAGAGGTCCCAGGTTGGAACCCCACAAAGGGCACTGCTAATTTCCTTGAGCAAGTAATTTACCTGGGATTGCTTCACTTCACCCAGGTGTAAATGAGTACCTGTGAGGGTGGTATATTTCTGTTGTGCCAAGTTGTTGGCTGCACTAAGTAGAGTAAAAGACTCTCAGAGAGATTGATACATAGATACCAGTAGCCAGATGACCAGGGGTAATATCTGTAAATTCAGTGAACATGCATTAGCATGCAACTTAATACTATAAAATGTGATTATCATTATCTAAATACATATATTTAAACAAGTATTGAAATTTACATCCTTAAATTTACTGTATACTTATCATTATGATGGGTGATCTAAAAGTAACCATGCTAATATCTATTTAAATATTTATTACAATTATGTTGCAATTGAATTTATAGAGATTGTAGGATAAGATTTGCATGATCACAAATTTGATTCCAGCTTGATATTGAAGTCTTCAATTAATTTAAATGTCTTTAAGATGTTAGTGGATAAAGATATAAAACAGTTAATTGAATTTCATCAAAGTGGCTGCACATCCAAGTGTGTGGGGAAGGGAGTTATTGGAAAAAAGTCAGAGACCACAATGGAAATCAGAGTTTCTCTTTCTTGTGTTATCCTTGGCGTTGGTGTGCATATCATGGACAAGAATTTTATGTTATGAAAACTTTTGATTTATTTGTTTTAATGTCTTGTCTTGTACCATTGTATGTATACTATGCCAAAATAAATCTATCTATCTGTCTATTATCTATGTATGTATATCCATTAAGACTAGAAATGCTCAACATGTGATATTGTAGGCTTTGTTAAATTAGTTTTACATTATAAACTAATAATTGAATACTTGTTGTCTAAGTCAGTTAGCCCTCTGGAATCTGTTCTCTGTGAAACTAGACTTGCTTTTCTCATTTCTAAATCCCATTGACACTTATAATCTATCCTATACAAACCATTTACTTCAACAAGGTTATAATTGCAAAGCTTGTTGCAGTCAGTCATACTGCTTGCATTCCCTGAACAGGTCTAGATCTCTTAACCCAAGCTTTTACCTAGTAGTAAGCAAATATCTTCACCAGGGACCAGGAAATTCGCCGAAGTCAATCGGTCCAAAGCCATCCGAGTACCGGATACGGGTTTTAACGTGTACCGTACGGACCCGACCGTTTACTTTATTCACGTCCATGTTAGTACTTATTTTTTGCTCCCTTTTATTAGGAAGGCATACGATACATTGGCATTGTTTGTTTAATTTTTTACAAAACTTAACTTATATCTAGCATAAAAACGTGGTTTCCGAAATTACTCCCCGCAATCGTCGGTCGTTCAATAAACAGAACTTGAAAAAGGCCGTTTCATCTAGTTCTAATGTTGTTGGAAAACTCCGTCATGTGGGGAAATTATTTTAACTGCGCATGCGCAGAAGAATGGGTCCAAATTAAATGTCTAGCATTTAAGCGTCGTTTGCTAAATTAAGAAAGAAAGCGTAAAATAATGATAAGCTTTTTTAATTACACACGTAGAATTAAACGTTTCTCATACGAAGTGACGATCTAGCGCGGGTCTAAAAAAAGTATGACATCTCATCACAATGGTTCAAGCGGTATCTTTAACACAAAAGATCATCAAATTGTGCATAGTACACCATTTATAGATAGTTTAATGACAAAACTGTTCGTTTTGAAAATTATTTTCGTTGAATTTGGAATTTAATAGTAATCATTAATTTTGTTCACCAAAGAAGGGAGAGAAGAGAGGGTTGAATTTTGATCATCAACAGCTGTACCTTCGATTAATAAGAATTTGCGTAGATACATGTCCTAAGATAATTTCTTATTATTCACACCTCAATTTAAGACGTAAAAATAAATCATGAATCAAGTCAAACAAATTAATGATTAAACGAATACATCAATCAGGATTTGACAACAAAAGCAGTTAATTATTCATAAAACATTCTTTATAAAAGATTATTGTTTTTTACAAGTTTACAGGTTTCAAACAGACTGATTGAAAAACGTAATCGGTTCGATGGACACGATTAAGTAAGAACATATTCTTCTGCTGTTCTTCAAATTAATCGAGTGCAAATCAAGCGTACCTTGCTGTGCTCGATCAAAAAAATATCACTGCCACAACCCCACATGATACCTGTAACCATGGATACGTTATACAAGGTCCTTGATGTGTGGACAATTAAGCAGGATATTACATCAGTAAACAGTGGTTTTTAGCAACTGATAGTTGTTTGATAATATTTTATCGATACGTTTTCTTGAAAATTGTGGAAATTAATGGCTTGAGGTCAAAATTAGCAAATTTTTCCCGGACCGATTTTTTTAAGGATTTTGAAATCTCAATCGGTCCAAACTGAAAAAATTTTTGACTAAGGTCGAATTTTCTGTTGATTTTGGTTCATTTCATGGTCTTTTGACCATTCAAAAACCAAATCGATCCGGTAAAAACTGGTTAAAACTGGTAATGTAGATTACACATGCGCAAATACAAACTGGGTAACCAGCAGGGTTAATTCTATGGCGCGGGATACACACTTTTATTTCGAATACCGGACGCATTTTCAGGCTATACACGCGAAAACCACTTGAATCTCTCTGAATCAGTCGTGGATACAATCGTGAAATACACTAAAAAAAATCATAAAAACACGCTATTTTTACGTAATTTTACAATTAGTACTGTTATTATTCAGTTTAGCATTCTATTCCGTGAAAACGAAACTGCTTGAATCATTTAGACGCCAATGTCATATATTTTCGTGACCCACACTATCGCAAATTGTCATGATATACGTTAGAATTTTTGTTTAAGCTAAAAGTTCATTTATTTATTATTCTCAATATAGCAAGCAATGATTCAGGAAACAACAAATTTAAACAAATGTTCCCGTTTTCGCGCATATACCCAGTTAAAATAATTCCAATAATGACGGACATTTTCTTACTGACAGCAACATGTACCTGTAAATTTTAAGCATGTGCGGGGATTCCTTTGTTTGAAATGTTTGTGTTTGCCACTGGCATCCCTGTTGAGAGTGTATGATCAATTTAAGTAGGACCTACAAAAATTCAGATTTAGATTATATCATTACTTAAAAAAAGATGTTTTAAAGTTGTACTGTTTATTGAACCTTCAGTATGCGGCAAGTTCCAGCTATGTGGACTACATGTATTAAAAATGCAATTTCATGTTACCTCTCGATTTTCAAAAGTATGGTCATAATTCCCCCTGTTTATCGATTTCTGGAATAAACACTGAGCCAGCAATAAAATTGATGAAAAAATAGCTTCTCAATTTATCAAGTCATAATTATCAACAATCATAAATTGTGGTTGTAATACATGAATAAGTATAGACATTGTACATAGTACAAGTAAAATGATAAGTGGCTTTTAGTAATTGAAATATGTAAATTCTTTATGTCTTAAAAAGTATGTTGGAAAGATAATGACAAAATATGTGTCAGAAACAGTAAAATGTGTAGCGAATAGTGAAATATGTGTCGCGATTGGTGAAATGTTTGTCGCGAATAAATCTCCCTCATTGGGATTTGCAAAAGTTGACAGGTCTGTGTTATCATTATTGGTACTCCGGAAACTTTCCATTGAAAATGTGATTTCCCAAGATCCCAGACAATTTCAGCATGCAGTCCTACAAAATATGGCTGATTATTTTTGGTTCCTTGTAACTTTTCCTCTTAGATTTTATCTTAATCTTTAAAATACACTCTTGTTCAAGTGTTCTGTTATTTTAGATCGGCACTCGCAGGATCAATGTATTAAATTTATAGTTACTAGGATAAATATATATTGGTTATCACTGGTACAATAAATGCCATGTTTTAAATATAAAGAAACCTCAATATTCTCATAAATGCTATTATCATCTACTTAAATCATTGTAATTATTGTGTGTTCACTGGAATTACTGTTTTATGAAGTCAAACTTAGAAGAATGTGTGAAAATTACAAATCTAGGTGATTTCTACAGTTTCCTGAATAATTCCAGCTTCCAGTTTACTAATCAGATTAGTGGTCTTAATAGTTGGGTGGTCAGGGTTTCCTTTGAACTCCCTTAGATTTCAGTTTAAATTTGGAAAGAACTTTTTAAGTGAATCTACATATTAATTGAGGGATAATTCTTGGGAAAAAAAGATATATTTTTCCTACCTACCGATCCAACCCAGAAATTTAGGGTCGGTAAAGGGCAAAAAAGGTATTTTTTAGTTTAGGCCTGGGTTGAATTATAATGCCAAGCTGTATTTAAAGAGTATTATCTAAGATAATGTTGGTATCATAATCAAGCTGTAAGAATATCTTGTACTTTAGGCATGCAGTTATGAAAATAGTACATGCATATAAGTAACACACTTTCCCCCCCCCCCCCCCCATCCCCGGAATGTATCTTTGGTCATTTTTTATGTTACTTATTAATCGGTAGCTACTTTTACTCCTCTGTTATAAGACCTAGTAATTAGAATAACTGGTAAATTTTAATGAGTTTTTCACTGTCTGCTGAAATGAAACCATGACCCTTAAAATGGCTAATTAACAGGGTCTAATCGTCTACAGCTAATGAAACCTTGCCCCTGTCCTGTAAGATTTCAAAATTTACCTATCCCATTTGCAAATCAAATCCTTGGCTACCTATGTTTAACTTTCATGTCGGTCTTTTAATATGAATAATAACAATTACATTACTTGGTTTTAGATTTTATGCAGATACCGGGCAACTAAAATCGTCCTGTAATTAAAGTTGCAAATAACAAAGAAAAGATCAAAGTTTTGTAGAATTTTAATCTAGCTTACCCCAGGATAGAAATTAAGGCTAATTTTCTTTTACATATTTTTTGTAATTTTGCAAGTCAAAATCGTCACATGACCCTTGAGATTTGTGTAAATTTACATCTTAAATTAGTCTCATCTGGGTCTTTGACGGGAAATAATGGGAATACAGTTCACAATAACAGTTCATGATCTTTGATAAATAATTTATTTATGAAGGAAATGTCTAAAGATGACAATAACCCTGTACATATCTCAGGTTTAGCGCTAAACAGTCGTAACTCAATCTTTTTTTAACTTGAGTTATGACTGTTTTGCGCTAAGCCCACAATATTTGTAATTGTATTAACCCAGATGAATAATGATAGCAAATGTATGGAAGTAAGTTTTGTTTGATAATAGCTTATCTATAACAGTTACTGCATGTCTGTTTTTTGTATGTCAGTAAGTTTGTTTGCCTTACTAGAATATATCACACAATCTATAATTGGAAAAGTAGCTCAGTGCATACATACATATATAATACTGTAAACATGTAAGTTTAATGTAATTTTCTTGATAAAATATTGTATTGAAATTCATCAATCTATTTATTATGTACGACTTTTTTACGATGCTAGGATCATCTGATTCGTCTCAGAATGTTTTTACCTTGTTTTATAATTTTCATTTGGTACTTTGGGTTGAAATTTGTTGTTTTTGGCTGATATGAAACAGTGTTTCTATTTAGGATGTTTTATTACTAGTTTTCAAATATTTCATGTTTATATTGCCAATATTTCCCTACCTACATCATATTTGAATGATTTCATTGCTCTGATGTGAATGAAGTTTGCATAACATTCGTTATTGTATGTTCTAGTCAGTAGTTAGACTATTTTTGCATTGACCCATCATTATAAGGTTCCAATCACAGGCAGCCGGCGCTGTCCCTAATCAAAAACACTATATTTACATGTAAGGTATCACTTACATGAGTGCAAGTTTTCAGGCATATGCCTGAAGTTCAGGTTTTTCACTACAAGTTAGACAATGTTTTGCTATTAAAATATGAAGAAGAATGGTTTCAAATTACAGTTTTCAGGTTTTTCCAAATTTTCATCTTGCACCCATGCACTGAAAAAATGGTAGTTTTTCAACCAAGTTCAATCAGAAGCCAGTTTCTCCATCATTAATAATTTTTATTTCACAGATTTATTCACCAGTGTAAAGCTGAGGCTTTGTACTTTCAAATGACACCAACATCTTTTGCTTACGTTGATTAATTAAGTCATGGGTAGATTTCAAACATCACAATCAAACAGATCTAGTTTAGTTGGTACAAAATAAAATCATTAATGATGGAGAAATTGGCCTCTGATTGAACTTGGTCGAAAAACTACCATTTTGAGTAATATACCTTACATGTATTTATATAGTGCTTTTGATTCGGGACTGTGCCGGTCACCTGTGATTCCAATAACTCAGTCATATCCCAGTGATAATTAATCCTACTCACATATCCTGGACAGACCTAGATTCATAGACCCAAGGTTTTGACCATGTACAAAGCACTAACCCTTCACCCTAATTGCTTACAGCTGCCATACTTAATAAAGATTTAGGCAAGACTATGACCGTAGAAATCATTGAATGACCAAACTAAATGTATGTACTAGACAAAAGAACCTACAACCCCTGGGTTAGTAGTCAGATGCACTATCCACTGAGCTCATCAGAGGTGCGTTCAACAATGCGAGCGCTTGAGCGAGTGCCTGCTTCGCAAATTGTCAGGCTATTGAACAATTGCCGGCGCTAGCTGTGAAATCCAAGATGGTGTCAAACAGCACATTATTGAAAATAGCAGGTGCATTGCATGTATATGTTATGAGGAACAAGTAACTTTTACATTTGCGTCCCACTTTTCATGGATAAATCTTAGAGATACAAAACTGAATTTCTTCAGCCGCCATCTCTGATATCTAAGCGAAACACCTCTCGTTCTGAATCGCCAGCGCTTGCCAGGATTCCCGCGGGCCTCGCCTTAAGAATGAGAGTGCTCGTTGTCACCCAAAGCGCTCGCATTGTTGAACACACCTCAGGCGGGTTAAAGTGAAGCTGAACTAGACTAGACAAATTCTCATATCTACTTGTGATTTTATAAAAATTTATTGTAAAACAAGTTGTAGGCTACAGGACTCAGGAATAATAATCATTTTTAACTATCTAGAATTTTGATTCAAGTTTTATTTGTCTTGAGTTTATCAATTCAAGAACAAGAATACAGATTATTTATTGGTTTTCCTAGCCAGTTTATTTCATGTGAGCCATTATTTATAACTCAATAGTGTTCTCAGATTCATTTTTCTGTATTAATATTTATTTGATTAGAACTTGGAGTAATTATCCTTGATGATGATTTATATCCTTTGTATTAGAATTATGTTTCCAACTGATTTCAATTGCCACTGGCTTTTTTTCTAAGATTTAAAAATGTGATTTGTAATCTTAACTCAATGCAATTATTTGCTCATTTAAGCAATTTTCTATGGTAATTATTTCTAGCTTTCAGATTGGTACAAAACTTGTCTGTAAGGTTTAATTGCTTCTAAGATGTATTTTGCTAATATTTGTTTTTTTCTAGGTCAGAAACTTTAATTGTACTATAATTGTTTTGAATTATTTTCAAACTAATTACATAAAATGATATTGTATTTCATGCCATTGATAAAACATTTTGAAATCTTCGCTCTAGGAAGCTGTGTATTTCTTCTGGTTGATGGTGGCTAAGATTCTACTATATTTGACTACTCGGGGCTTTTTTAGGACCGAAATTGGGCCCTATTCATCTTGCATAAAATGTAACTTTTCCTTTTTCTGTTGAACAAAAAAAAATGTTATGAATATTCACTGCAGTTCTTCAGTACTCACGATCAATGTAATTAGATTTAAATTGGTGGAGTTAATGTATGCACCACTGACAGTTGAATAAAATTGAACAATATTTCTATGGATGCTCCTAAACTAATTGTCTCAGGTCCTCATATGGAGAAATTTTGTTCCAAGATTTTGATCCTTATCTGAATGTAAAGGTAATTGTTTCCTGTGTAATCAATTATTTGTAGATATATATCCATGCATGTAAATAATTACTGTACTGTCTTGGTATATTTGGTTATAACACTGAGATGTGAAATTTACTGTATATGCTTGTGATGAGCTTATTTCGCATTTACCAAGACAAAAAAGATAAGTCTAATGAATAAATAATTTGCAAATAACAAGGAAAACACATCGTTCATGATTGTTAACTTTAAATTTTCTAAGAAAGATTAGTCCGTTGTTTAAAATATTACAAGGAAACCAAATCAAGGTTAATCTTATTGTTGTGGAATTTTGTGAAGCCGATCAGCTAGCTCAGTTGGTAGCACGCAAGTCTACTGATTGAGGGGTCATAGGTTCGATTTCCAGGGTGGGGCCTACTTTCGTAGAGCTTGGTCATGAAATTATTTCTATGGCCATTCTCCATCCTACCAATGATTTTTAATTATGTAGGGCAGCTGTCAGTTACTGACAAAAGTATGCGCTTAGTAGTTGGTTATTTAACCTTTCCAGAAGGAGTGAGTAGGTTGACTGATTGCTGTTAAACGACCTATACAATGTGTCGCTACGGCGTAAAACTAAACAAACAAACAAACATAAACCTGATCTAATATTCTCAACTCACTATTTAGATCTGGCTGTTTTGTTATGAGGGTCACATTCAGGTGACTTTTTTCATTACAATATTTATGACGCAATCATTATGTTTAGTATCTTGTTTACATTGTCTACGTCAGGCAATTTGAAAAGACCAGTCCAATCACAGCCTGTGAATAACACCCCCCCCCCCCCCCAAATCGCTTGCAAACCTTGGTCTGAAAATGAATTTACAAAATCAAGATGCTATTGATAATGTTTTGTCTAGATGAAAGCTATGCATTGATTGGTTGACACAAAGGTCATTTCGACGTGACCCTCTGAGCGACCCTAAGTTTAAGTAAGAGATCCTATATGACAGCTTCACTGTGGTCTCTAGGATATCTGTTTATGGAGATTGGTTCATACACTATACAGCAGTGAACAATTTACATATATATATTTCTCCTATAGAGGTGGCATGATAGCGTGACAATGTTATGATCTTTGTTTTAAAGATTTATTTGCAAATTTACATTCTTATTTTCTCTTGTTAACATTTTTATGACTACAATCTCTTGATTCCCAGCTGCTTATGTGAGATTTACATGTGAATATTTAGATGAAAAATCAATCCAGAAATTTTCATCTGCACTATTTGACGAGAGTTTGACATTTTAAAAGCTCCAGATCATTGCAGTTTTGATTATACTGTGGGAGTTTTATTGCTATTGGTAATGTTATCATTTAAGATAAAATATCCCTAGTCATGTTATTCTCTGTACTTTGCTGTTGTCTACTTTGAATTATTTACTGATCAGTTAGCTGAAAAAAGAGTGTTAATCTGAGTTACATACATTAATTTATTTTTAACATGAGTTTTTTTTAGAAACTCAAACATTACAAAAATGTTGCGGATAATTATATTCAGTCATGCTTAGTCAGATATGCACATTGATATTAAGTAATGTTAACACCCATCGTGAAAAAATAGTTTCATTGTTAATAATACAGGGCTCAAATTTAAGCTTACATACTCGCAAAATGCAAGTGGATTTTGAAAATTGCAAGTAATTTATTTTAACTCGCAAACATTTGCGAAACATCGGCGAAAAATATTACTGTTTAAACAAATGAGGATCAAATTTGCATCAAAATGGCTATATGGGTTGACAGTATTAATTAAAGGTTTACCCTAAATAATGTTCGATATTCTTTGTCTATCCCACAATAACATCCATGTTCTATCGACAGTTAAATATTGTACTATGTTGTTTTTAAATTGCATGCATAGTAATTATGTTTGCCATTAAAATTTGGAGAAAAGAATGCCAGTGTTTTTTTCATTTTGCAAGTTGAAATAAAATCAACTCGCAAAAATTTTCAAGTCCAATTTTTTGGTATCAAACAGTCTTGTTTTGCCTTGTTGGACCCATGTCTGGGCAGTGCTATCAGCGCTTTGATTTTTTTTTTTTTGGTTAGGTTAAATGCAGTGTCAATACAAAATAAGGTCATTTTATACATGCAGACATGTTTATGGACAGTTTTGTGTATAACCTTACTGAAATGCAGCAATCACCTTAAATTTTCTCACTAGCACTAAAAATGCCTGATTTTTTATGTTATTTAGTTAAAGATAAGACTGTCATCAGGAATCGCGATATTAATGTATCACCGATTCTTGACAGACGATCTGATATCAATTCGCGATTTGGAATATCAATACAATCTGGCATTTTATAAAGCTATAAACTATAGGATGTTTTTTTATATTTCTGAGTTTTCATGTTTTCTGTTCAGTATTAAAATATATGAAACAAGATACAGTCCATTTGCGTTCGCTCAAAACGCGTTCGCTCGTAATTACGGTTTCGCTCGAGATCATATCTCGGTCCCGATCGAATTTACTCTGAAGTTCATTTAAAAAAGATGCGATAACTCAAAATGCGTTGACTCGTATTTTACGTTAACTCGAGCTGGATTTTGAGTCCCATCAATGATAAAATCACTTGAAAATTACGCACTGGCTCAAAGTATTGATTTTTGAAAATTTTCGCACCTTTCACGGCCAGGTATCATTATCCGATGAATAGCCTTTTGTTTGACGTGTCACTCGCAATTGAAAACTTATCAAATTAAATCAAACTGTGATAATGTAGAAGCCAAGATTTGTTAACAAATCTTGTTTAATTTAAAAGTGTCATTACGTGTAAAAAACTGATTTTTACATCTTACCTACCTGTACTGGTACAGCGTATTAAATCGAACCTTATGACAGTACGGCGTACGTCGAGAGATGTTTGTTAGATAAAAGCAAAATTAAACAAAAATGTTTTTTATATTTTAATTCCAAATAAAATTACACATTCTACACAAAAAATCACGTACATATAAGTAAAGTAATATTCACAACAAGGACGATAGCTGAAACAAAATGAGTACATGTATATGTATTCTACATAAAACAAAGAAAGGTCAAAATTGAGGACATTGACATCATCAAGTTCAACAAAATGAATAATTTTATTTTATGTTAAATACGCTTAACAAGAACACATTTAAAATGAGAAAAAATAACACCATTGAAATATTACATGTCTTTTATTCCAACTCAAATAACATCCAATATTGTAACAGTGCGAGAAGACGCCATTCAAAACAACCTCGGCGATCATCTATGATGATATACCTCGGAAATCAGACGTAGTAGGAATACAACCAGGTTATAAGGTCCAGCAAATGTCATTTTCATGTCAACATTTAATAATGACATTGTTACACGCTTTATCACATCATTTCATTGGTACAATGCCTCACACGTCGTATTTCTTTGTAGTTCAGACAAATTACCACAGAAACCAAAATTCCTAGATCTACTTTATCACCGAATGATATCCGAGGTTAATTTGCGTAGAAGATCGCCGAGGTAGTTCCGAATGAGACGACACCTCTAAAGTGAATATCACGATGTGGAAAAATTACAAAAAAACAAGATGGCGGATCTGTTATACGTTAACTCGAGATCGCGTTCGCTCGAGCATTTTTTGAAGTCCCTTACGAATTCGAGCGAACGCAAATGGACTGTAATACAGTTTGCTGTAGTTTGTTTTATGTCTGAAACATCTTTAACATCATACGTAACATCATGAGGGCATTATATAGTAAACATATACTGGAGTTCTAGAGGCTTCTATTTCACTCCTTGCCTGACTTGATATATCGATATATCACTGATACTTGCCTTTTGATATATTGATACTAAATTTTCCATCAATGACAGCTCTAGTAAAAGGCAAAATTATCAGCTCGTCTGACATTATGAAGCCAGTAATTCTATCTCAAGTAATTTTCACTAATCCCTGACTTTTAGGCTAGGGGGTTAAGAAGATGACTGGTATGGTTTGATGTTCTTGTCTAATGACTTTTTTAGTGAGTGACAGTCTAACCTTTAGTAGATGAAGTTCTAAACACAGTTAGTCATCAATCTGGCTTGAAAAGTAAACCTCTTAGCTCTGTCCAGTTAAAATTAATGGTTATCCTTTCATCATTCCTGAAGGATATTGTATGGCCTCACTAATATTACAACTGATTTACAAACGAACTGGTGACTTTAGTATCATCAGGGCTCGAATTTAAGGACACATACTCGCAAAATGCCAGTGGATTTTGAAAATTGCAAGTAATTTTTATTTTAACTCGCAAATTTTTGCAAATTGAAATCGACACAAAAACATTACTATCTAAACTAATGAGGCTCAAATCAGCAATGAATACTATCAATATAATAGTAACCAAAGATTCACAGTAAAAACATATAAGAGATTTTTTGTGAGTCCCACAATAACACCATTGTTCTATCTATAGTTAATTATAGTACTGTGTTGTTATTATATTGCATTTATTAATAGTAACTTGTATACTTTAAATTTTTTAGCAAAGGTCCTGCAAGTGACTGTTATTGCAAATTGAAATTAAACCAACTCGCAAAAATTTGCAAGTCCATTTAACTTCAACTCGCAAAAAATTTGCACAGTCCATTACTTTGTTAAATTTGAGCCCTGAGTATCATCAACTCTAGTCCTTGCCTCAAGTCTCAACCTATGTACATGTATTTACTTCTTTCACTCAGAAAGTAGAAAGTGTTGACTGGGTTAATAAATTTTTACTCAATGTGATTTCATGATGCATTGATCACTGTTTGAAAATAAATTAGAACCCTGGTCTGTGGGGCACTAGGCTATGCACTAGATTTCGAATCAAGTGTCTTGAAAGGGTTGCTGGTTCAAGCCTCACCCAGGATGGACTTATACCCTTCCATAAAATTTTTACTGTTATGTTGATTTTCCTCCAGTAGGAACGTACATGGGAAAGACGCTCTTTGTAAAAGTTAACTGGTTTTAGACAAAATGTCCAGAAAAGCTAGGTTATGTGAGCTGGCTGCCGTTGACACAGTTTGAAACCCTAAAAAATAAAATGATATATGTATAAAACCTCTGTGATAACCTCTCCAAATCTGAATGATTAATCTCGGCCTAATCATATTGAATCTTCATCAATAAAAATTTGATGTGTTTTATGACATGTCCTATCAAGACTTGTTTTAGGCCACCTATATCATATTTGTATATTGATAATTATTATTCAATGATCAGTGATACATAGTACATTATTTCTACTGATTTAAATACAATACTTCTGTACTCATGATTGATCAATAAAAATAGATATCCATATTTATTTAAAACTGCAAGGTTAATGTATGTGCCACTGACAGTTGAATAAAAGTTACCTATATCACAATATCTAAACAGATATCCTGTAGAGCATTGTCGTACAGGATCTCTACTATCTCAATGGAGGGTCACATGGAGATGACCTTTATGTCATCTAATCAATGGGTAGCTTTCATCTAGATGAAACACTATTAATAACATTTTGATTTCGTAATTCCTATTTTTAGACCAAGGTTTGCAAGCTAATTTAACCGCGGTATTATTCACAGTCTGCAATTAGATGGCTCATTTCAAATTGCGTGACGTAGACGATGTAAACAAGTTACGTATTATAACAATTTCGTCATTAATATTATGATGAGAAAAGGTCACATGGACGTGACCCTCGTTTGAAAAAGGCCAGATCTAAATTAGCTAGTAGGCAAACGGGAAATTTTAGATCGGGTTTTAATCAGATCGCCTATATCATGACTTGACTTAGTACCCCAGTGCCCTGTGTCTTTATCATGATTTGATATAAAACATATTTATGTATATAAATGTAATTCATGTTTTAAGAGAGTACATTGATTTGTATGTAATGTATACATGCTATAATAGACTAGCCAGGCCTGCATCCTGAATTGTTCCTCATTAATCAGTATGTCACTTAGTTTTCTATCTTGTGTCATTTATATATTTATAGATTGAAGTCAGGCCATCTCGATATCCTACCTTCTATCTTTACTATGGCTTTTGTCCATAATAAATGGATTCATGCCATTAATTTGTCTGACAGTCTCAACTTTGAAATTTATCTGGCTTACATGATTTAAGTGCTATCTATTTTCAGCCCATTGTATATGAGTGACATAGGTTACTGGCAAGCAACAACTGAGTGTATTTCTGTTTTCTGGCAACAATTTGTGTTCTATTTGCAACAGTAATAACTTAATTATGTCTATCATTTTCAATTACTATATTGCCCACTTTGCACAGCAGTGTATATTTGACCACTGTAAGAGCAAAATAGCAACTTTAATGGCTGGATATTTTAGATACTCTTTGATTGTTCTGTGTACTCCCTAAGTGAACATTAAAAGGAACACCGTTTTTAGCATGTAAATTTACTGCCATGTTGTTTTTCTATAAGGATTGTTTATGTTATATTTCTTTAGGTCAATACATGTTGCATCATGCAGCTAAAGGATCCTTTTCAAAGATAGTTCAAATGATGTTGCCTTGATTTTTCTCATAAAACATGGTCTATTTGAAGTCTTTATGTTAATGAAATCATGGAAGAGTCAGAGTATTAAAGGTTGACTTTGGCCTCTAGATTGTTAAACTTATGGTTTTCGGTGCATGTATAGAAAAAGTGTGGTTTGCTTGACAAAAAATTGTGATAATAGTTTTCTATAGCCTGCCAATACTCGATCATAAACAATATCTAATGTAGGCTTTAGTGGTTATAAAATGTTAAAATGTTGTATGTTTTAAAGTCCTTGATGAATGTCATAAGGTTATCTCCTTTTTTTTATTGTATTCACTTTGTTCATATTGTTCATATTTTTATATGCAATTCTCATAGATTGTGTGCTTTTATCTCAAGATATTTAAATAGAGACTAAGTGTCATTAAGTATGTAGCATGGAATTAGTTATGAATTGTCAGGAGATAAATGTACTCTTAGTTGATGTAATATTTAAATTTTATTGTATGATGTGATGCTATATAAGTACATATCTCGCACAGCTAGCTCAGTTGGTAGCACACAAGTCAGGATCAAGGGGTCATGGTTCGATTCCCGGGCGGGGCATACTTTTGTGGAGCTTGGTCATGAAATTATTTCTACGGCCATTCTCCCTCCTACCAATGATTCTTAATTATGTAGGGCAGTTGTCAGTCACAGAGGAAAGTATGTGTTTGTAGTTAGTTAACAGCTAAATCCAGAGATTAAGTAGGTTGACTGACCGCTGTTATATGACCTATACAATGTGTTGCTACAGCGTTTAACCCAACAAAAACAAACACCAACATATAAGTACATAACTTTAGCTTGATAACTCATGGACCCATTCACATGTTGTTTTCAATGTCTGTATGAAGATTTCCCTTGACCATTTAAAGTGAACCCCTAATGGTTTTAAGATTTTTCATATATAGGCTTGTCTTGACTGTCCTCAGAACCCCAGTCTTTAAGTGATTGGTGAAAAGGTCAAGGTCACTGTCTGCAAAATTAGATTATGAAAGTGGATGGCAAAACAGGTCATTTTAGCAGCAAGCACAATATCTTACTTGTATAATTTTGGTTTCCCTACAGAAATTATTAGTTTCCTGAACCAAAAAGTGGTTGTCCCATGCAACTGGACCCCACTAATTTTGTAGACTAATTTAATACATATTTTATTCAATGACTTGGATTGGATAACAGGCATATAATGCCTATACACATCCTCTCCATTTTGTAGACTGAGGTCTTTCGTGACACACACCCTCCCACCTTGTTAAAGTCTATAAATTTGACAAACAAATGACTTTCCTACTGTTATGAAACATGTCCATACAAAACAGTAAAGCCAGACAACAAATCTGTAGCATTATTATCACTTTCATGGCCACTTAGGGGTTATAATGTTTGACAAACAATTCTTGTTATATTGTATGTAATGAACATAAATAGGAATTTATACAGTACCCACCAAAAGTTTGGAGACATGATCAGAATGTAGGCCTACCAAATAGCTTTTATTAAAAATTGGTTACTGTTTATTTTGAAATGTTCGTATTTTTGCATTATATTCTGGTTATCATTATCATTATAATTGAACCTACAAAAATAGAATAAAAGCTATGTTACGGAAAATAATTACTATATATTATATGATTTTGGAGGAATTAGAATGTCAGATGCTAAATCTTAAAAATGTGTTGCAATCTTGAAATTTGTTTTCATTTTATCACAAACCATACTTAAATATTTCAAAAATAATGGTTCAGCAAGTATAATCTACAAAATTCATGAAATAAAGTAAATTTTGTTTGTCTTTAAATTTTTGATGGGTATTGTATATTCGATAGTTTGCATGTCTCAATAGATGCCATGTTTGATTCTTGGTGATCTCTCCTCACTCAGACTGGAGATCACAGACTTGTATTAATATTATATATGTAGAAATATTTGACTTTATGTCTACATTGTGGGTGGTTGTCTTGTAATTGATGACTTTTATAGATTGATCTTGTCTTGCACTCTAAAACTCCTCCAACATTTTCTCTGCTATAAGAAGCTCAAAGAAATTATATGCAATCATGTTTTATAGGAGAACAATTAGAAGTGCACATAAATGCTCTGTCTTGTTATGTTTGTTTATAGTTAGGGGAGGCATGATTTGATGGAAGCAATCGTTTTGTTGTTGCAAAATGTCGACAGTATAGCATTTTCCGGCTTTGAAATGGTGCATAGTATTGCATGTGTCAAATGTCCAAATTTTGGTTTAAAATCAGACTCGGAAATCAGTATACAAATCAGCATATATTATATTAAAATTAGTTCTTTGTATTGTAAATAAAGAGAATGGATCTCATTAAATTGCTTTTGTTTGCAATGTGATATTCATGTATAAGTAATTCTTACTAAGGGTCAATTAGTTTTACGAAATAAAAAATTGTGAAATCTCTTCCCTGCTACTGTATTAGTCCGAGAGCTACTATGTTAGTTTGGCATTATGCATATCTAAAGGTTCTCTTCATAAATTTTCGAATTAAGCCCATGATTACAAAATTGACCTTACCTTCGTCTTAGGTTATATACTAAGAGTTGTGCAAATCTTCTTTAAAGTTAAAGGGCATAAAGCTACAATATTTGGCATGTAGCAATGTGTAAAGGTCCTCTATAAAGATAGTTCAGATTATGCCTCTGGGATCAAAGTAGACAAAAGTATGAACTAACCTGATTTCTAAAATAAGTTATATTCACTTGCCTCGAGTCTATTTTCACTTGTCCCAGACTTTGGGCTAGTTGATTGAGGTAATAGTTGTATACTAATTATAATAATTTGATATGAGTATTGAAATAAAATTGTTCTTATTATTTCAGATTTTATCTTGAAATTACTGGACAACATTATATAGTGCAACAAGTATAACATTAACAGTCCTTCCAGGTAGGTAATATTTTAATTGCCATTTTCTTAGGTGCTATGCACAATAGATTTACATAATATACAAGCTATTAAAGAAAGATCACTAACTCACAAAATAACCAAATCCACTGTGTCTTAGTTTCCAAGTTATTTGCAAGATTTCACATTACATATTACAAAACAATCTTACCACTTACATATTACAAAACAATCTTACCAGTAGTCAAGTCAATAATCTTAAAAAAGATGCTATGTCAGAGCTCAACATTAGGGCTGTCACGATATACTGGTATATTGCAACATGAAGCTGCAGCAATACGTACTGTGGTACGATTTTAATGTACCTGTATTTGGAGATATTTTGTATTTCATTGGAAAATTATTCCCTTTGCGAAATAAAAGTAGCGAAGTTGCAAGAATTTAACCGATTGGGGCGCGTCTCAGTCCTAAATGACCGTAAATACTTAAACAGGCTAGATTCTATCAGTATCTGCGTATAAGATTTGCAATTTTTCTGTTAAATACATCGGAGGAACAACGAATCTAAATGCCCACAATATATTGTGGTACGTATTGCGATACGATGACGGCATATTGCCATATATCGCGGTACACTTCTGGTGTATCGTGACAGCCCTAGTTGTCTAGCAACCTTTTGTAAGCCTTGAACAATGCTTCTCTGAAAGGTTGATTAGCAGTCTACAGTCTCAGAACTCACTTGTCTATGATAGTTACAGTGGTTTATCTTATCTAATATGTGAAACCGAAGAAATCATCTTCCCTCAATAAAACTGTCATATACTGTCAGTATGATATTAAATCTTAACTATAAGACAGTATTATAATGTAAAGTTATACCTCAACTTGTAATATCATCCTTATTGGAACCTATCCTTTCCTCCAATCTTTATGTTACATCAAAGATGTTTCCCTTTCACTATTGACAGTTTTGTTGTGTTAAAAATTGGTGGCAGCAGACAAATGTCTGATACAATGCTGATTTTATTGCCTTAGAATTCTTTTTGATTTATATCAGTTAATTGGTTGATAAAAGTTCTGCATTGTCTTTTTTTTGTTTTTCATTTTCAATTATTGAACCATTTGTCTGGTCTTTGTTATAATTAAACATTTATATACTTTATCTCTGCTTTCCTGTAATTTATTATCAAAACTTTTGATCTCCTGATTTAAGATTTTACTCTTCTTGAAACTAATGTTTTTCTTAATGAGAAAGTTTCACTATTCTATTGAAATGTGTGTTTTACCTCACTAATTGGTCTGTCAATTATGATTGCTAGTAGTATAATTGTCTTGTTGTTGTTTTTTTGAAATTGTTATGTGGAATTTATGTATCCTCCATTAATAAGGTATATGGAGAGTTGTCTGCCTTGTGGAAGGGTTGGTGAGGCATTGGTGAGCATGCTTAATGCGCAATAAGTCCCGTGTCCAGTATGCATACTGAATAGAAAATATGGGGTGTCCTCTAGTTATTGTATTGTGTGTATTTCACTTACTTACGTACCAAACAAAGGGCTATGGGATCAAAACTAAAATATGTTTAGGGCTTGTAAACGTATATTTGGCTAGTAATAATTCAAATATTACTAGCCTGACTACCTTGCTAATTTTAATCTGAATTTCTATTACTGAGTCTTTGGTAGAAGATGTTATTTTACTCACTTGGGGAGCTCACTGTTGTCTAGATTGTACTTATAGCCGCGGCCTTGGCGTGGTGGTTAGCATGTCTGACTTCGAATCTGGGGATCACGGGTTCGAGCCCGGTTGCGGTAGGTCATACCCTATACATGAGTTGTCGGCCTCGTGGTAGGATAAGTTAGTACTGGTGATAGAAGTGTCCAGAAAACCTATAGTAGGAAGAGCTGACCGTCGTATATAAGTTTTTAAATCCAGCTTTCATTAGGTTTCCACATTACATTTCTTGTTACCAATTTTCTTTGTGTTGTGGTCATTTGGATGCATGACCAATAAATAATTTTACTTATTAAAATATATGTGACTTAATCTGGGAGTTATAAATCTACATCCTTTTAAGATCTGTTGAAAATATTGTATACATACGTTACCATAGGTAACAAAATGAAAAAAAATGATTTCAAGGTTTTTTCATAAATATAAATATATTTAAAGTAGAACAAAACATTAATAATATTTACAAAGGTTAACCTTAACATTTTATTTTGTCTTAGATTCACACAATATTGTAATATTGCTCAATTTAACAAATTTAGGAATGTGTTGCCATAGCGATAGTTCTGTATTTCAATTTTGAATTTTCTCATTTCAAGGTGTTACATTGATTAGAATTGTGTTTTTGTTAATATTCCAAACACATTGAGAAATGTTAAGCTAGTGAAAACCTGCATGAAATTTTCACATTAGAATTCCAGAGACTTCAAAAAGTGGTAGGAAATTTAAAGTAAATTACCACATGTTTTATTTACTGCCTTCTTTTTTTCCTATGATGTCTCAAAGAAAATGATGACATAAGGTGTTAGTTTATCTTACAGCAAGTATACACAGCGAGTATAAGTCATTGTCATTTTGCAGACTTAGATAAGCTTATGATATATTAAGTAATTAATTTTATGCATTAAATAAATAAGGTTGAGTCTGTTTAGACTGTTTGTAAATTGATAGTTTTCAAGGATCCTCTTGTTTTGCTTGTTAACTATCTTGGCCACTGCTGCTTGATTTATGTCTCAATTTGAATCAGTTGGGTTAGCTTACTGATGATAATCTATTCTAGAGAGAGTCTAACATTCTCTATGATTATATGTGTATGTTAAACATGTCATCATTGTAAAAGGAAGCATTTTGATGACATTGATTTTGAATTGTTTAAAAAAAAGATTTTGGAATGTAATAGAACCTAATTTTCCTCAATCTTTGTCTACAACTAGTACAGGTTGATTTCAAACCAGTGACCCTTTCTGACATAAGTTTGATTTGAAATCTCTCCCTCTTTACTTTCTCCTCTGTCTCTCCCTCTTTCATTCAGAAGACTAATTTCCCCTCCCTCTCATATTCTGCCTTCTCTCCTCTCTGTCTCTATCTCTCTTCATACCTTTCTCTCTCCTCCTCCTCTCTCTTATCTTTCTTCTCTCCTCCTTCTGTCTCTCTCCTCTGTGTCTACCTCTCTAGTTCAAAAGACTAGTTTCCCCTCACTCTCATTCTTTCCCTTTGCTCCACTCTGTCTCTACCTCTCTCCATACCTTTCTCTCTCTTCCCTCCTATATTTCTCCTCTGTCTCTCTCTGGTGTTCAGAAGACTAGCTTCCCCTCCCTCTCATTTCCCCTCTTCTCTCCTCTCTGTCTCTACTTCTCTCCATAACTTTCTCTCTCCTCCTTCTTTCTAACTTTCTCCTCTGTCTCTCTCCTTCTGGTGTTCAGAAGACTAGCTTTCTTTCCCTCTCATTTTCTTTCCATTCTCTCTGTCTCAATACTGTCTGATATTTTCATCTTACAATATTGATCTATATGTCATTGCCAAACATAATGGTGTCCATAAGCTATTTGTAAGTCGTTAAAACATAAGATATTAATCTAATGTAACCCAAAAATAGAACTGTTTATTTTACATCACAAACAGACGGAGGTAGAATAGACGAACAAAATCCAAGTAGAGTATTCTGTGTTTTACTCTATTTCTGAACGGGAAGTTGGTGTTTTCTTCTCATGTAAGCCTGACTCTGTGAGGCTGAATTTAATAACCTGTGATATTGAAAGATATGTTTTGGGAAATGTAGAACATATCTGGGTATAATCTCTTGTGTATAAAACTAGAATTATTTGACCTTATTACATTAGTTCATGTGCTAACAGATACATGCTGATTTTATGTATGAAATATCTACAGGAAAGTTTTTATCTCACAGTTCAAACAGTATATATTGGTTCTGGAACTTGCTTTATTGTTTTTCTTAGAGATATTTTCTCACTGCAATATCTATTATAATATGAAGGTAAGAGATTTTCATATTGTTCTTATATTACATTCTGATTGCTTAACAATATATTGTTGTATTTTGTTATCTGTCTAAATAGGCGTCATATTTGGTAATGTGTTTAATGGGGTGTCATATTAAGTTATTAATTTAATTTGATGTCATGCTTAGCCATGTGTTTGATATGTTGTTGGGCTTAGCCATGTGTTTAATATGATGTTGGGCTTAGCCATGTGTGTTTAATATGATGTCGGGCTTAGCCATGTGGTTAATATGATGTTGGGCTTAGCCATGTGTTTAATATTATGTCGGGCTTAGCCATGTGGTTAATATGATGTCAGGCTTAGCCATGTGTTTAATGTAATGTTGGGCTTAGCCATGTGTTCAATATGATGTCGGGCTTAGCCATGTGTTTAATATGAAGGGCTTAGCCATGTGTTTAATATGAAGGGCTTAGCCATGTGTTTAATATGATGTTTGGCTTAGCCATGTGTTTAATATGATGTCGGGCTTAGCCATGTGTTTAATATGATGTCGGGCTTAGCTATGTGTTTAATATGATGTTGGGCTTAGCCATGTGTTTAATGTATTTTTGGGCTTAGCCATGTGTTTAATGTAATGTTGGGCTTAGCCATGTGTTTCATGTATTTTTGGGCTTAGCCATGTGTTTAATGTAATGTTGGGCTTAGCCATGTGTTTAATATGATGTCGGGCTTAGCCATGTGTTTAATATGATGTCGGGCTTAGCCATGTTTTTAATATGATGTCGGGCTTAGCCATGTGTTTAATGTAATGTTGGGCTTAGCCATGTGTTTAATGTAATGTTGGGCTTAGCCATGTGTTTAATATGATGTTGGACTTAGCCATGTGGTTAATATTATGTTGGGATAAGCCATGTGTTTAATGTAATGTCGGGCTTAGCCATGTGTTTAATATGATGTTGGGCTTAGCAATGTATTTAATATGATATTGGGCTTAGCCATGTGTTTAATGTAATGTCGGGCTTAGCCATGTGTTTAATATGATGTTGGGCTTAGTCATGTGTTTAATATGATGTTGGGCATAGCCATGTGTTTAATATGATGTTGGGCTTAGCCATGTGTTTAATATGATGTTGGACTTAGTCATGTGTTTAATGTAATGTCGGGCTTAGCTATGTGGTTAATATGATGTTGGGCTTAGCCATGTGGTTAATATTATGTTGGGATTAGCCATGTGTTTAATGTAATGTCAGGCATAGCCATGTGTTTAATGTAATGTTGGGCTTAGCCATGTGTTTAATATGATGTCGGGCTTAGCCATGTGTTTAATATGATGTCGGGCTTAGCCATGTGTTTAATATGATGTTGGGCTTAGCAATGTGTTTAATATGATGTTGGGCTTAGCCATGTGTTTAATGTAATGTTGGGCTTAGCCATGTGTTTAATATGATGTTGGGCTTAGCCATGTGTTTAATATGATGTCAGGCTTAGCCATGTGTTTAATGTAATGTTGGGCTTAGCCATGTGTATAATATGATGTCAGGTTTAGCCATGTGTTTAATGTAATGTTGGGCTTAGCCATGTGTTTAATATGATGTCAGGCTTAGTTATTTTTATTTATTGGAGTTAACGCCGTATCAACACAATTTAGGTCATTTCACGGCGTCCAGCGCACCTAACCTAGCTTTCCTGGACCATTGTCTATAACCAGTACTCACCTACCCTTCCACAAGGCCGGAAACTTCTCCATATTATCTAATCAATGGAGGAAAATCGACATTATTGTCAAATTTTCATGGAAGGGTATAACCGCCCCAGGTGGGATTCGAACCCACACCCCCTCGGGCACGAGTATCCAAATCCCTGCGCGCTACCAACTGCGCTATCGACCCAGGTTATGTCAGGCTTAGCCATTAGTTTAATTAGTTATCAAACTAAGCCATGTGTTTAATGTGGTGTCAGACTTAGTCAAATTTTAAATATGGTGGTAGACTTACAATTAGTTTCATGTGGTGTAAGACTTACCATGCATGTAGTGTGGTATCAGACTTGGTCATGTTTTTTGTGTAATCAGACTTAGTCATATGTTTAATGTGGTATCAGACTTAGTCATGTGTTTTTGTGGTGTCAAATTCTAAGACATGTATTTAAATTTGTCATAATTAACATGTGTTTAATGTGGAGTCAGACTTACCATGTATTTAGGGTGGTATCAGTCTCAGTCATGTGTTTATTGTGGTATCAGACTTAGTCATGTTTATTGTGTAATCATACACAGTTGTGTTTATTGTGGTGTCAGACTTAGTCATGTGGTTATTGTGGTATCATACACAGTTGTGTTTATTGTGGTATCATACACAGTTGTGTTTATTGTGGTATCAGATTTAGTCATGTGGTTATTGTGGTATCAGACTTAGTCATGTTTATTGTGGTATCATACACAGTTGTGCTTATTGTGGTATCATACACAGTTGTGTTTATTGTGGTATCAGACTTAGTCATGTTTATTGTGTAATCATACACAGTTGTGTTTATTGTGGTATCAGATTTAGTCATGTTTATTGTGGTATCATACACAGTTGTGTTTATTGAGGTATCATACACAGTTGTGCTTATTTTGGTATCATACACAGTTGTGTTTATTGTGGTATCAGACTTAGTCATGTTTATTGTGTAATCATACACAGTTGTGTTTATTGTGGTATCAGACTTTAAGTCATGTGTTTAATTTGGTGTCAGTCTTGACCATGTGTTAAATGGGGTTTTTTTTGGCCATGTGTTGAATACAGTGACAGACTTTACAATGTATAAAGAGCTTGATAAAATTTTTGTTAAGCGTTTTGTAACCATTAATTATGTATAAATTCTACTATGTTGCTTATTACAGCATTGGGTTCTTGTTGACTCAATGAGCTTCCATACAGAGTGAACTTACAGGTTTTTCTGTCTTTTAGAGTCACATTTATTCTCTTTGCTATTTACATACAGTTCTGTTGTGTGTCATTTATCTGTTATACAAATAGATATAGTTTGTGCTGGATGATAGATTGATTAGTTAAGTAATAATAAGTTCTGTTTATGTCATTAGTGGCGTATGTGACTGACAATGATATTTATTAGATCAATTTTTTATCAAACAACTTAGTGTTTGTTTATTGCAGCTGATAACCTAAGTGCCAATGGCAATACTTGCCCCCTTTTGATTGTATTATTATAACTTCTGTTTACAATTATCTTAATTTATGTTCCTGCTGATAAAATGATAAGTGTAAGTTCTATTTTATATCCTCTAAGTAGTAGAGGCTGCTCTTGAATGCTACTTATTCTGAGACACAATGGGTGGGGGTGAATATTTTGTGGTAATTATTTTTTTGTTTATGTGTATTCTATTTGTTTGTTAATGATGTAGGTTTTATGTAGGTTTACAGACGTGCTTGATGGAGATTAGGAAAGTGTGTTCTAGCATGTGGAGGAGGATTATTAGCATTTATTGAATAGATCTTCTGGTTCACTGTTGTAGCAAAAAACTTGACATCAGATGTTTTATTTATCTATGATCTACTGCTGAGAAGCTTTCAAAATTGCATTTTCTGCCATGATATGTTTGTATTTTCATTCACTGAATATAATTTGTAGTCTCTGTAGAGAACATTGCAAATGAATCATAGATGATTGTTGTTGATAGCAACAATTGTTTCTCTTAATGGTTCTGTAAATTTGAAAATCATGACTTTTTGTGTTACAACAGAGCATGCATTGCAACATTATATAATATCTAGAGACAGAATTAGGAAGAGGGATGAAAAGGGAGGAATAAACTATTAATTATTCCTAGAAGCAATGGAAGGGGAGGGATAAACAATCACTACTTCTTGGTAGGGATGAAAAAAATAGAGAAGGGGTATGAGTGGCAATATAGAAGGAAGTAGAGAAGAAAGTGAAAATAGAAGTAAATTAATGTAGAATTTGTTTATTTTGGATGATGTACCCTGCAGGCTTTCTTCAAAAAATGATACAGAAGTGTAGTTAGCTTACTTGAGTGTACTTAGTTGTATTAGTTAGTACTTAATTGTGCTTAAATTGATTTTTTTACTATAAATAAAATCTTATTATAGAAACATCTATATATTTATTTATTGTTGAAGGTGATATTTGAGCCTTTGATTTTAGTTAATGTTTATTGATTTGAGTATGATTTTATATCAAATAAACTAAAGGAAAACAGTTGTTAAAAACATAAAAAGAGCTCATCTTTCCTATAATTTACCAAAATTTAAGACTTGTTTATTAATCATTTGTTTGTTGCAGAAAGTGAGTGTAACAGCTGTTTTAGTTGATATTATGATACTAACAGACTATTGTCTGTGAGATGTATGTATGTATATACCTAACTTTTAGGTTTGTTGTTGTTGAAATTCTAGAATTGTTAGATTGTTCAAACTGTTTCTACGATTTGATAATAACTTGTTTAGGATAACTTGAGATAAATCTAAATGATATTCTATGTAAACAATGTCTCATGTTATCCTAAAGAGCTTTAAGTTTAACATTGTTGCTTATATACTAGCATACCAATGGCTCTGGGCAAACTAGTCTACGTCTTCTTTTTTTTACAGAATAGGACAAATCTTTAAGTGACAACTCAGGCAGATTTTCATCGACGGTTATCCCATGATACATTACTCTGCTATGCTGTGTTATGTACTATTGGGCAATTTGGTTAGGAAAATCTCGTAATCATGAATAATTAATGATGCAGTTTCATTGGTTCCGCAATGAAACCACTGCGGAAAACTAGCCAATGAAATTACGAAAGCATTTTTTGAAAATAAACATGTGCATTGGTTTCTATTTCAAATAATTAAAAAACCCAGAATGGCATCATTGTTATTTAAGAGTGTTTAATTGTAACATGCAATTTCATTGGAAGAAGATTGGTCTCCCCTGCCTCATGCATATTCATGAAAACGAGATTTTGCTAGTCAAAGTTGCGTATGGAGTGTAACGGAAGAAAGTAATCTGGTTGCTGATGATGGGAGATTTTTGTACAACATGAAGTTGAAACTAAAATATACTAATTTTAATACTTCAGTGGCATCAGGTGGAAGTTAGGGATAATAAATCAATGATGACATTAATAGTATTTACTGTTGCTAACATGTAGTTAAATAAGTTTCATTCTGATCCACTGATTAATCATTATGTCTTCTTTATTAATTTTAAATGTATGATTTTAAATGGCAGTATAACATACCGTATTGCTCCTAATAAACGCCCCCAGGGGTTACATTTTCTGAAGAGGGGGCGTTTATTAGGAGCGAAAAATCGGCAATTTTTTTCTTCCATTTATGCTATTTCATGCATATAAAAAAATACGATGGTTATAAGTATCGTAGGGCTTCATAATTGAGTAAACACGGTAGTGCGTACGTGACTTCCTGAATGTATCTCATTGATGTAATTGTGGTGTGATGTCATATACCTTGTCGATCGGCAGTAGATTCTGGACATTTCAACATGTGTGTAGCAAAATGTCGGAGAACAAACACTGACAAAGCACACAGGAAATTCACAGCTGGATTTAATAGATTTAATTAAAAGGGTGCTATGAATTTTGTATACCTATAGATTTACTTATTACTAATAATTATGTTCACAATTTTAGTTAACATCAAACAAGTTTAGTGTTAACTGTTACTTAGTGACATTTGTAATGCCCTAAATAGTTGAGGAGATTGTTTCAAGGTTTGTCGGTTTCTTTGATCTTTGTGCTACTTCTAAATTGTACTGTCAGGGCCCTTTTGATGACCTTGCTTGAACTGTAATCGACGGTGATCAAAGGTACTAAAATACTGACCTACAAATCTTTTAGGAAGACAGCGGCTCACATCGATTTTTTGACACCTGCAAGGTTGGTTATCAGTACAATTACATGTTGTGTTTAATCTAATAATGCCCCTTTAAAAATTTAATCTTTGAAATGTTCCTGTCGGGAAGAGTTTTGTTGTGCATCCAATGTTTTAAGATTTAAACCCAGTTGGTTTTTAACTTTGGATTAGTAATTGCATAAATTTAAGTTTTCAAAACAGATTTTTTCCCCATTTTTTTTGGAAAAAAGAGGGGGGGGCAAATATTAGAGCAGGGGCATTTAATAGGAACAATACGGTATTTTCTTAATCTTTGACAGTACTATGAATTTTTCTATATGCTTCAAATTGTCTTGAGTTTACATAATATGAGGATTTGAAAAGAATAATATTGAGGGGTGAATGCTAGACTGTAGTAAGTACATTGTGTTAAGGAGCGAGTTACTACAGTCTTGCGGACAAAACTGGAATCATACAAATGTACCATATTGTAAAGTCCTATAGTTAGTCCATGTGTCTAGTGACTTTATTGACTTTCTCCCATTGGAAGTAGATGGAGACAGTAAGTCTTTACGGCTTATTATAATCTTTGTTATACAGTCCCTCAGTGAACTGTCAGAATATTCCTACATACTCTCTGTGGAGATAACTTAATTCTATGAGTTTTGTCTTGTTTGTGTAACTGATTAGTTGAAGAAAACTGTTGCTACTGTTGTTTTTATGTAAAATAGCAAATTATAGAATGAACTCAAGTTCTTTGATAGTACAAAAAACATTGAATTGCACTGTGAAATTTATATAATTGTTCCTTGTGAGCTGGCTGACATAATTTCTACTCATTATTTTTCCTGAATCATTATATTTAATATAAAGGGTATAGGGAAATAATAATGGCTGTCATTGGTTGGACTTATTGCAGATGAGTACTTACTGAATCATTCTATTTAATTTCAATAGGTCCATTTAAAACTAGTCTATAATAATGCCTTTTATTAATCAGTGCCTAACGAAGTCCAGTTTTAAGTTTGATTGATTGAAATTACAGTCCAACCTGTGAACAACGGCCGGCCAAGGGAAAATAGAAAAGTGGCCTTTGTTCACAGGTGGCCTTTGTTCGGAGGGAGGAACAAACGGGCCATGTTTCGTCAGACTTGAGAGACAGAGTTCATAATTAACATGAATTAATAATTAAAATTGTTTTTATATTCAACCTTAATTCATTATTCACATTATCATTATTGAAGTTGTGACTATAAATTAATAAAACAAAACTTTGAACAAAGAATGACTAAAACAAAGAAATCAGTGATTTTTTGTTTGCAGCTACATTTCATGCTATGCCCTCAACATTAACAAATGCACTCCACAAATTCTCACTACTCTGACCTTTTTTATAGTATTTCTATCTTATCCCAGTTGTCAAATTACCTGTATACAGCGGTCACAGTTGAACGAATTTAGCATGAATTAATAATTAAAATTGTTTTTATTTTCAACCTTAATTCATTATTCACATTATCATTATTGAAGTTGTGACTATAAATGAATAAAACAAAACTTTGAACAAAGAATGACTAAAACAAAGAAATCAGTGATTTTTTGTTTGCAGCTACATTTCATGCTATGCCCTCAACATTAACAAATGTACTCTAAAAATTCTCACTACTCAGACCTTTTGTATAGTCTTTCTATCTTATCCCAGTTGTCAAATTACCTGTATACAACGGTCACAGTTGAACGAATTTGGGAATTAACAGCGTGTCACAAACATTTATCTAACTGCCGGACGTGTGAAAAACAAACCTAGTAGAGTCTCCAAACATTCAAAACTAATTAACAAAGTGTCATCACATGACGTAATTTACTCCCGATTTACAAATAAATTTAACAATAAAAGGATACATTAACATATTTTCATAATAAGGTGACGAGAAAATTGTCTACAGCTTGATTATAACTAATAAAATCGTACTCGAGATGGTTTGTATACCCGTAATCCGGAAAAAATCGGATTACGGGTTTTTAGCTTAACTTAAACAAAAATGGCGGCCTGCTTTCGAAATCGCCTTTATACGAAATAATGTCTTCAAACAATCGTCTGGCCGTTGTTCACAGTTCTAATCTGGCCGCGGGGATGGTTTTGACTGGCCGCTGGTCGCAGTCGACAGGTGGCCGTTATTCACGGCCTTTTTAAGAGCGTTTTCGGTCAGGGGGAAATCGAAATGGCCGCTGTCGGCAGGTGCCCGCTATTCGGAGGTGGCCGTTAGCACAAGTTGGACTGTATTTTACATTTTATTTTTCAGTCATATTTTTGCATTAACAAGGTGGCTCTGTACATCATCTGTTTCACTGTTTAATTATGGACACTCACCTACTGGATAACCACTATGGCAGCTTAAAGTTTAATAATATATCAGTCTATGAAATTAGGATATGAAAGTGGATGTTTGAACAGATCATTTTAAGAGAAAGCACTCTTATCTCATTTGCATAATTTGGGTTGCTCAAGAGAAATTTTTGGTTGTCCTTGGCAACCGGACACCCTCTAATTTCATAGAGTAATATATATATATCAATCAAGTTAGAATATATATATATATTACATAATTATTAAGCCTTACCCTGTAAAATGGTCAGTGAAAAAAATGAATATCTCTAGGATTAAGTTGTTTTAGTCTAGAAAAGATGAGTTCTTGAAAGCGGTATTGTGTTGCCGAGACTATCAGTTACTGGTTTAAGGTATTTGTGAAGGATTTTCTAATATGAATTTGTTCATTACATTTAGACACATACTGGGTTGTTAACAATATCTTCCAAAGATTCTTTGAAATATTTGTAATGTGAGCTAAAACATTGTATTAAAACCCTGCTGACATTGATATAGAAAATAGTTCATACCATCACACTGAGTGGTCTAAATCAATCAATTCTATAGAGAATTTATAAATAGTGGAGAAAAGATCATTGAGTGAGCCCTATAATTACAAATAATATTGATAAATCATGAATGTCTGACATTGATGGGTACTATCAAACCTCCCTTAAGAATCTTTTGTCTCCAATATGTATGCAAAGCTCTCTTTACTATTCCAGACTATTTCTAGTCTTGTAGTAATTTGACTAGAGATTAGTACAAGAAAGGTGTAACAACTTGTGTAAATACATAAGTTTTAGACTCATACGCCTTATGTGACTAGAGCATTGTTTTTTTATGCTAGAGCCGTATACTGACCATATTTGGTATGCTTGTCATTTGTATACTTGTTGTTGGTGGGATAATTGTATTAGCAGTATGATATTTCCATATCCATTCTACAACATTTCACCATTCTATTTGATGCAGCAGCTGTGAAACATTATGTTACATGATTTGTCATACATAAGGGGCTGTCAATATGAACATTGTATATTAAATGTCAATAATGTTATGTCCAAGGAACATGACAAGACAATGGATTACATTTTAGCATTTTTCAGAAATATTGCTGTGGTCAGTTGTCCTACTCGCAGTCACTGGATAGATCTAGATCTATTGATCCAAGATTTTAATCATTAGTGCTTAGCATCACCCTGACCAGTGGCTGATGATTGCCTTTCTTGATACAGAGGTACACAGGAGAATGGCTCTGGAACATAATACTTCATAACCAAACACTACCTAGATAACCAAGTCCCCCTGGCAGTCAAACTCAAGACCTCTTGTTTCATAGTCAAATGAGCTCCCAACTGAACTAACTGAGACAGGTTGAAACACTCTTTTAATACATAGCACATAGGTGTTTGGCTGGAAGCATATTATTTCCATTAAAAAATATGGTTGTCTTCTTCAATGTATATCAATGAGTCGGGAGCCGGACAACTGGTACCATGGACAACTGATACCTTGCCATTTTTGACAGGGGTAGACAACTGGTCCCATGTAGTTTTGCAAGGCTGGATAGCTGGTCCCATGTCAATTTTACAGGGGTGGACAACTGGTATCATCTCAGTTTGACAGGGGTGGACAACTGGTACCATCTCTGTTTGACAGGGGTGGACAACTGGTACCAACTCAATTTGACAGGGGTGGACAACTGGTACCATCTCAGTTTGACAGGGGTGGACAACTGGACATTTGTCCTACATTCCAGTGAGTCAGTGATATTTTAGCACTGACCAATCAAGATGTCTCTTCTATCAAATCTTCTGTAAATTCTGTTATTCTTTTCTCATTGACACAATTTTTCACACAGTTTCAACTGATAATTTCATGATGATATTTGTCTGACTATTCATCTAGACAATGTATTATTATCTCATTTGGAACTGATGACAACTTGCCTTTTGGCATTTCTTTTCTAGTCAATAAATTGTGTTAGGTTTTACAGTCATGTGAATTTGATGTTATTCTGATGATTAAATCCTCACATTCTGATTGACCTGATTCAAGGTAAATCCTACAAATTTTCTCTCTGGTTATTTTGTCTCAGTTTTAACTTGTGTCAAATAACTTCATTTGAAGGAAAACATAGCTTTTAGATTGGGTAAGGTTCAACCGAGTGGGTTTCTCTGAGGTTGTTTTACAAGCCCACCTATTTGTGGGATACTTGGAATTTATATGCCATGACCGTTGGAATAAATTGTCTGTTATTGTGCCTGGTACAACTTGACCAAGTGGGTTATATGACAATTTTGAAAAGACCACTTGACATCTATGAAAATAATTTTAAGTGTGACATAAGGATTTGTTTATCTACCAAAATTGTTTGTAATGATGACCAATCTAGTGCACTAAATTGGGTCAGCTAACGAGGCAGTTATACCATCTAGTGACCAAACCAGACCCATCTAATGCGTCAATTTTGGTCAGTAACTGAGACAGTAGTCACCATCTGGTGCATCAGTATGGTTTAGAAAAGGAGACGTCTGTCCTTTTTAGCAACAAAAACCTATCAAGTGCACAAATTTGGGTCAGATAATGTGACAAGTGTTACCCATCTTGTATCCAAATCCTAGCTAGTGTATAAATTTGAGTCAGTAAGTTTTAGGCCTCACCCTTGCCAAAGAAATAATCATTGGCCTATTTAAACTAAGCTGGATTATGATGATGATGATGTTGATGATGATGATGATGGTGATGATGATAGTGATAATGATGATGATGACGGTGTGCTGACATATGGAAATTTTTAAATGATTATTTCCCTTCTATTTCATATACAAATATTGATCATTCTTATTCAACTTTCTGTGGTGCATGCATTAATCCTGCTGTTTTAAATACTCAATGCAGTATTTCTGTAATCACTATCAATAATCGAGTATTTAAATCAGTGGGGGAGTTTATTGGCCACTGACAGTTGATTGAAATTTACCAATATTACATATCAAATATCAAAATTACATATCATAATATCAAACTTACTTAATTAACCTACATAAATAGTTTCCTCCTTGACTAGTGTTGGTTACAGTGTTTTTCCTTATTTTATTATTGTTCCTTCCTGATATAATTATTGTTAGTCGGAAGTTTTACTAAACAGTCACTAATAACTGCTATTTGGTATACATGAATATTTTGTACAGCATTATATCCAGACTAGAAATTGTCATGGAAATTAGAATCAATAATGTGCTTTTGTCACAGGCATTAACGACCTCGCCTTCGACACAGTTAGTCAATTATTGCTGTTTATTGAAAACCATGTTGGTGTAGTTTTGTAGTCAGGTGTATTAGTTATACTGTATGTCACTGGAGAACGACTCCATGATCTTATCCTTGCTTGTACGGTGACTTTAACCAGCATTGATTTCTATTTTCGGAGATTTTTGGTATCGCTGTTACATAGATAGTAAAAATTATATAGATATCAGAGTAAAAGGTTGTGTTTTATTTTACAGAGACTTAACGGATATTCTAATATTCCTCATGTATTGAAGTTTAAGAAAATTTGTATTGATAGGCTGATTTCTTCATTGGAAATTAATTGATTAGTGTGGTGGTAAGTTGTTTGTATATTTTACAATTTAATTGGTATTGGTTTTTACATACACTATTGATATAAGAAAAATCTTCCATATTCTAAGTTCCTGACTTCATTGTGTTTACATTAATAGACATATTTGTCTGCTGGTATTTAGAGACCAGTGAGTTTTGTTCACTGTATGAAAAGATCAATTGAATGATGTATCTGAGGGTTGATTTATTTCTGGCTAGATTTTATGTGGAAAATGATTAAATTTAGAAAATTGTTTAATTTTAAATATCATAAGATATATTTCCGATTTAGTGCAAAACAGATGTAACTCACTTTTTTTTATTGAGTTTCCACTGTTTTGAGGTAAACTCGTATGCACTTACAATTGACATAAATGTTAAATATTTTCACTGTTTTAGAAAAATGTTTGTTAATGATGTTCACATGTGTAACAGTCATTGCCTTAACTCACTAGCCTGAAGCATGGGTCTAGTGAAAATTGATTTGGGCTTGTGAAATCACTTATACATACCGGCTTGTTGATAATTTTGCTGCCAATCATTATATAACACAATAAATCTGGCTAGTGGTGGTGAAAAGATAAGACCAAGACTGTATGACTTGATTGGTTTGTTGAGTCATACTTTAAAACATATTGTTTTACATAACTCAATGGTGAAATGATACTATCATTGATTTCTAGCATATTATCAGACATGGTACTGCCAATATGATACATTAATAGCGCCGTCTGATACCACTATGGTATTTTACTGTCTAGTTCTTGTGAATATTCCAAATTATTATACAATTTTCTACAATTATGACTGGCTCTGAATTACTCTTATTCTTGATCAATTATTGACTAGAATTTAATTGCGGTTATTAAATTTGTTTCCTGAATTAGAAATCACTATACTTAATTTATTGATTATTTGCAGTTACTCCTTGAAAATAAAATTCATTATTGTACACAATTGATTTTAATGATATAATTTAAGTTGCAATTGAATAATAGTAGATTTTTAAAACTGATTTTGTAATGATTTACTGTTTTACTGTAAAGGAATATAAATATTTGATAAGTCAATATGTGTATGTTGTGATAAATGAATGGATGATTTTCAGAAAGTTATATCAATTGTCAGTTCTGTAAACCTTTAAAGTAGAGATTTCCTGTTCTAGGTAGTGATTATAACTTAATGAATAAGAATGTTCTTAACTTTGATAGGGTGAGATACATTTTGTTTTATTGTACCTCACACGATTTGTTTACTATATAGCAGGGTGACAATCCATAATGTCACCCTCTGGACATCACCTATCGGCCTGCGTGACATCACCTATCAGCCCGCTTAAAGCAATGGGAAACTACTGCATTGGAGTGTGCTGATACCCGGACCCAAGATTTTAGCCATTCAATTTGAGTTACCTCCCTTGCGCAGATGCTTGCAACACTGGTTGTTTTTTTGTTGATTAGACCACAACAAATAGATTCATGTGTTCTACGGATTTTCTCTGGAAAATAATGGGGCGAGCGAAAGAATTTTTTTTTTAAATCTTGATTCATTTGCTTTATATAACGGTTTGAACGAATTATGAGCGAGGGAGGAAATAAATTTTTTTTTGTAAAAACACTCAAACTTAAGGTACGAGCAAATCCATAGAACACATGACCAAGTTGTTGTGGCCTTATATACAGTGATAAAAACAACTGAAGCATTCTGCAAACTGTTACAGAAATACTTCTACAAGTGAACTGTTCTTTTTCAATTGTTTGCCTTAGATAATGGTTAAAAAAACAATGTACTTTTATTTAGATGAAGGTTGTTATGTTTGTTGTTTAGAGGTTTGGCATTATTTATGTCTTGTATCATCCTATCTCAGAGAAATACAATTTAATTCTCATTATCACAACTTCAATCTACCTATAGTTCTTATTTATTTTATAGATAGGAAAAATCAGTTAGAAATGTAATGAGTATATATTTTGGCACTGGCTGTAAACTAGGTAATCACTTCAAGTGCTACAACACCTATTTTAATGTTACAAGTCTACAGCAATATTTTGTAAGCTTCTTTAATCAATTTGGAGTTAGAGATAGTTATTATTTGTTCAGGACTTCAGTCCTGTTTTGTTGGAGCCGGAAATTAAATTCCACTTTTCAAACCCGAACAAATTCAGTGCCTTCAGCGTTTGATATATATCTGAACCTGTATTATAAGTCACTTAAGTTACTCTATATCAGGCATGACCTTAACCTACAAGCCCAAAGCCTCCCAGGGACTTCTGAAAATTTATCTGCCGCTTGAAATTTTCCTATTTGTATAGTCAGACTAGTTAAAAAGTTTGCCCTTTAATAATATAAAATGATCAGGCTCGTTTCTGAAAAAAAATCAGGCAATGACTGCTTGAGATAATTGTATTAATTGTGATCTGTATCCATCTCTTAGGGGGCACAGGTCTGAATTTTGCTTGGGTGGTTTAACCATTTTGTGAAAATTAGACACAACACAATGTCATGTAAGGCATAGACTCAGTAATTCCCATTATTCACTAAATCAAAGTCTGAGTTCATAGATGAATGATTCTAAGCTTGTGGAATTTAGGGACTTTTGTCAGTTAGCTTTCCCTGATAAAATCTGAAGCAATCCAATTGGTATGTAGGTCCTTACAATTGGAATCCTCTGATTTTATCACTGAATTCCTATGTAAGGATAACAAAATATTTCATCTAATATCTTTCTTGTTGATTAAGATATTAACAGAAGTGATGAAATATAGATAGTTCTTTACCCTAAAAACACTCAGCTTGAATTTCAAACAAATTAAATGATTTAAAAAAAGTTATTTAAGATTAATTTTGGCAATTTGACATTGAAAAATAAGGGTAAAATCTGAGTAATCCAACTTTTAATAGGACCTACCCATTTGAAGAGAAAACATGGGGAAATAACTGACTAAAGTCTCTTATTAGCTCGACTTTACGTAGTAATGTAGAGCTCTCCTACTCGCCCCAGCGTCGGCGTCGGCGTCCGCGTCCGCGTCCACCTTTCTGATTAAAGTTTTTGTGCAGTAAAATACTTTCTTCTATATCTTTGTTATTTCTTAAGATATTAACTTCAAACTTTAAATATATGTTCCTTACTATCAACCACATCTCATGTGACAAGGTATATAACTCCAAACACATTTCTTTCAGAATTATCTCCCCTTGAACTGATTAAAGTTTTTGTGCACAGATTAAAGTTTTTGTGCAGTAAAATACTTTCTCCTATATCTTTGTTATTTCTTAAGATATTAACTTCAAACTTTAAATATATGCTTCTTATTATCAACCACATCTCATGTGACAAGGTTCATAACTCTAAATATATTTTGTTCAGAATTATCTCCCCTTGAACTTAGAGTTTTCTTTCAAAAATGTTTGTTTTTACTGCAACTGTTTTATTCCTTTAGGTATTGACTTCAAACTTTAAATGTACATTCCTTATTATCAACCACATCTCATGTGACAAGGTGTATAACTCCAAATATATTTTTTCAGAATTATCTCCCCTTGAACTTAGAGTTTTCTTTAAAAAGTGTTTGTTTTTACTGCAACTGTTTTATTTCTATAGGTATTGACTTTAAACTTTAAATGTACATTCCTTATTATCAACCACATCTCATATGACAAGGTGTATAATTCCAAATATATTTTTTCAGAATTATCTCCCCTTGAAATTTAAAAAATGTTTGTTTTTACTGCAACTGTTTTATTTCTTAAGGTATTGACTTCAAACTTTAAATATATGTTTCTTATTATCAACCACATCCCATGTGACTAGGTTTATAACTCCTTATACATATTTTTTACTCCTGTGACAAACACTAACTAAGTCGAGCATGCTGTCTCCTCTGACAGCTCTTGTTAGTTACTCCTTATAGTATCAAAGGTTTGGTTTCAAATACACCTGTTAGCAAATGATACTAAACATAAAATTAAAGCTCGATAGCAAATGATACTAAACATAAAATTAAAGCTCGATAGCAAATGATACTTAACATAAAATTAAAGCTTGATAGCAAATGATACTAAACATAAAATTAAAGCTTGATAGCAAATGATACTAAGGCCACAACAAGTTGATTACATGTTCTACGGATTTTTCTAGAAAAAAAGGGGCGAGCGAGCGAAGAAAAAAAAATCTTTATTCAGTTGCTTTATACAGCAGTTTGACCAAATTTTTATGAGCGAGCGAGGAAATAAAAATATTTTTTTTGTAAAAACTGTCAAAATTAAGGTGCAAGCGAATCCATAGAACATATGATCAATTTGTTGTGGCCTAAACATAAAATTAAAGCTTGATAGCAAATGATACTAAACATAAAATTAAAGCTTGATAGCAAATGATACTAAACATAAAATTAAAGTATGAAATGGTACAGCTAATTGCCTGACATGTATTTAGTCATTATAGAAACCCTTGTGTATCAAGTTGATGTGGTGATGTTGTATTGAGTTAATACTAGATGTTTTATGATGTATGATTTAGCACCAAGACATGTCACCATCATTAACTGGCTTCCTGTTTACATTGATAATGCTTCCATGCTTAGATCTGCGTGTATTATCTTTCATACTGAGAGTCTATACTAGTCTGTGAGCAGTTCCTGCCATCTTTCTTGGGTTCTCTAATATCTACAAACAATCAATAATATTCCAAATCAAAGTTGAAATTTACTTTACAATATCAATGCATGATTTATTTTTAGACTTTCGGCGATTTCGCCGAAAGGCTTAAGTTGTACCACAAGTCGAAAACTATCGACGATTCAAATGCCTGACCAGTTTAACCGCGGAGGGATACACTTGTCTCTTATATACTACACAGTCAAAATTTAGCGATAAAAGTAGTTCCGTCTGCAGACAGATGTTTACAATGTCAATTGATAAGTGTTTGGAAAGGGGGCGTCAAATCTCGCTAATACACTATAAGCAGTATACATGTGCATAGTGATCAATGAAGTGTTAATATTGACCACAGCAAATCAAAGGTTTACATTCCATGTTGAGAAGTTTATGTAGTAAGAGCAATACAATGATTTGTATATTGATAGTGTCTGTAGCTATTTAATGTAATGATGCTTGGGTCATTAATTGTATTACTTGAAGTTTTAGTTGTTTTACAATATTGTACCATAATTATAATACCTACAGAATTTGTATGCAAAGTGTACAGGGAAAACTGTACTTCAAGATCTTGTAAGGGAAGAAGAGGAAAATAAAATCTTTGTATTTTGAACTGATAGTATTTGCCAGTAATACAGGAAAGAATTGACATTTCGCCCACATTTTTTGCACTGCTCTATTTGTACTTGAATCTACTGTGTAAGGAGTAATCATTAGTATGGATTTGTTAGGTTTCAATTTGCACAAAAGTCTTTCTGTATTTCAATACTTTGATTTGTCATTTTGAACATCATGCAAATAGTTACATAATGTGAAAAAAATACGGGTACTTTACTCACTTAGTGATACTCAATCATGGATACTGCTCTCACTTACCTTCGTACATTATCTTTCATATTTTCGTATAAGATTGTCGCCTTCTTTTTAAGATTATAATATATGTTCAACTATTCATCTTTCTAGTTATTGATCCTTCTTAAAATTACATAGAATCAGATGCTTCATGTATTGGATTATTTATACTTGATATTAAATGTTGTCTTTTTAACAGTATATATTGAATATTGTAAGAATTTCAAACTACAAGGCTATAAAATCTGTGGAAATGTTATCTATATGGGTCTATATTATATTTACTTACAATCTCCTTTAATAGATATCCTGTAGAGCGTTGTCGCACAGGATCTCTAAGATCTCAATGGAGGGTCACGTCGAGATGACCTTTATGTCGTCCAATCAATGCGTAGCTTTCATCTAGAAGAAACACTACTAATAACATTTCGTAATTTCTATATTTAGACCAAGGTTTGCGAGCTAATTTGATAGCGTTATCATTCACAGTCTATAATGTAAACAAGTTACTAATCATAACAATTTACTCATGAATATTATGATGAGAAATGGTCACGTGAATGTGATCCTTGTTTGAAAATGGCCAGATCTAAATTAGCGAGTAGGCAAGCAGAAAATTTTAGATCGTGTTTTAATCAGAATGATTTACTTATATATTATCAGATTTATGTAGAATCAATAAATTCATAAAATTAAAAACAACTTTACCTTGGTTCATGGCATGGTAGGCTAATCACAGGATTTTTTTTAATCAAGTGTTCTCAAGAGGTTCCCGGTTTGAGTTTCTCCTGAGCTAGTTATACATGTACCCTTCAAATGAAAGTTAAACACAAAGCCCCCCCCCCCCCTCCCTACCCCAAGAAGATAAAATGGCTCATCAGTCTAAGTCCATCACTAGGGTACGGTCTAGAACTTTCAGAAAATTGAGATAATTGTGTAGGTGCTTTTATTTGAGGAAATTATTTGTTTGACTTATATCACCAGGTATCTTGTAAGAAATAGGTATCTATCAAGCACATAACACTTATAGTAACTGCTTGATATCACAGTATAGGAAACATCTATGATTCATCCTTAATTTAATAAATATTGTAAAAATTGATCAAGAACTCATTGAAAAAATCTTATAAAACTTGTCTAGTATTTGAGCTTTGTACTTACTATTTATTTTATGTGTTCTTAGGATTTTTAGTGTTATTTAAATATTTTCTTGCTAAAAATATAAGATTTTTATGTGATTTTACTCACTTTCTTCTTACAATGTGTGTTTATATATAGTTAGAGCATCTAGAATATCTCTGATTACAAGTATTACTAGCAATATGTAATGTAAAAACAAAAAAATGTGATGGAATTTTAAAAGTCTAAATTTTCATGCTTATGCACATTCACTGACTTTACAGCATTATCCCTTGTCATTTGGCTACTTGTATCTATCTATCAATCTCCCTAGGGAGTCCTATACTCTGCTTTTTAGTGCAGTCGACAAATTGGTGCTACAGAATTATACCACCCTCACGAAGCAATCACAGGTAAATTTCTTGCTCAAGAAAATTAGCAGTGCCTCTGGTGAGATTCAAACCCAGGACCTCTCTTTCCTTAAGATTGTGTCTTATCACTGCACTACTGCTAATGTGGGAAATTCAGTTTGTCTTGGTTTATAATTGTATGCCATCATTTTTGTTTAAAGAGGAGTGTTTCATTGAAATACTCACAATATCAAAAAATATGTCTGGCAAACTTTACTAGTTTCAAGAATGTTGTTTCTCATTTTTGTTGGGTAAAATGTGTTGGGGGTGTATTTGTTGAAGTGTGGGGTACTAGAAATAGAACATTGTCCAGGAATTGTGGTTTTGTACGACCTTGACCATTAAAAACCAAATTATGTGGAGTTGATAGACAGTGTAAATTCCTGCTACTAATCGACAAGTCTTACTATATCTAGTGAGCTTATATATGAAAAGGATTAATCAGTTCCAAGAATTGTACTCAAATTTTATTTTGAAATCGAATAAGAGTCGATAAACCGCATAATTCTGACAATCCTAGACAAAATATCTAATGTAAAATTGTCTCTGCTGATAGCTTTCATTATTATCAAATAGAGGATTTCTATTGTTCAACTTGCATGTAAAACAATAACAACCACTAGACTGCAATCTGTATCAGCTTAATACAATGTTATAAATGAAGAACTATCAGTTGTAAATTTCTCATTATTGTGATACATTTAATGATTATCATCATTTTCAATACAACAAGTTAAGATAGTCTGTATTTAATCTAGATGACATCTGTAATGAATTAACCTAGCTGTGATGTAATTATAGATGATGCTAGCTGCGGTCTTTTTAATTATCATCACAATGTGATATGCTTAGAATTCATCAAACTTTTTCCTTCATAATTGGACATGTTTAATCGACCATACCCTATAATAGACTATCTCCAATTTCCCTATAATTGTTGTGTAGTTTTACATTATACATCATAATGTCACCCAGGTATAAAATTTGCTGACTCTGCAGATTTTCCTGTGTGCAGTTGTTTGCCTGCTAGAATGGTGACATATCATGTGTGGTAGAGATATATTTCATTGTTTGAACACCCTTGGGGGATTTATTATCACTGTTGAAACAACATGTGCTTTCAGAGTGTCTGGTGATACTTTTGGTTTTTGTTATAATTAACATCTTAGACACTCTGGATTGCCACTGGACAGAAATATGATAGAATCCACCCAGACAGTGATTTCTTACACCTCTCTTAAAAATAATGGAGCTAAAATTATTTCTTTTTTGCAATGGAATAAATGATGATACAGTATAAACTGTCTGAGCCACCCACATCAAGCGTACTTTGCTGTGCTCGATCAAAAAATATCACTGTGTCAACCCTGGATGATACCTGTAACCATGGATACATATACAGGGTCCTTGATGTAACCTAGCTGTGGACAATTAAGTTTATTACAACAATAAACAGTGGGTTTATGCAAGTGATTGATGTATGATAATATTTTATCAATACGTTTTCTTGAAAATTATGGAAATTATAGGTTTGAGGTCAAATTTTGCGATTTTTTCCCTCAACCGATTTTTATAAGGATTTTGAAATCTCAATCGGTCCAATACGAAAGAATCGGTCCGAAAACCGAAAAACCGGCGATTTCCTGGTCCCTGCTTATGAGTAACTCGCTGAAGTATGACCAAACAGTTTATACCCTGCTGTGGTTTTTAGTTGTTGTTTTTTTTTTTGGGGGGGGGGGACACAAATTTAACATGAGGTTTTGATGGCCCCTAATTACTGTATGCTTGTGGTAGGATCAGAAGGAAAGTTTGTTTCCAATTTTTTTAGGTTTTTGAAATTAAGAGTTCAACTTGTAGATTTTTCATGATTTTGGTGTTTATCCAAATTTAAGAACCATTCGGTACCCAGTCTAATTTCTTGTGAAGTTTTGTATTATTTAAAAATTATATTTCTTTTATATTACAATTCTTTCTTAAAAGAAATTAGTCTCTGTTAGCAGCTTCCAGCAGAGATAACATGTTCTATAATATCACTCAACTGCTGGAACCCTTTATTTTAGATTTAAGCCGTATTCTTGACGTTACGCAAATCTTTCGGGATTCAAAATTCTCCAGGATTTGAAATGTCTGTATGAAATTAAAATTGTCATAATTCTGAATTAGATGTGAAACTGTCAGTTAATGGAAGGATTAAGATTATTTTAGAACTCTCCATTATTTAACTTGTCCTCAGTTATGTTGTTGTTTTCTTCTCAGCTATGCTATAACCATAATGTATAGACTTTTCTTTTGTAAAAGTTTGCAGCAATTTTTCATACCAAACAATTCCCTGTTCTCTATCTTTATAGTGAATTTGCTGTTTGACATCAGAAAAAAACTTTTGCCTTTTCAGGGGAATTATTTGATGATTTCATTAAAATTGGATAGGTTTTTTTTTAAAGAAAAGAGTGTTCACAACAAATGAACCTTTCAAGAGCTGAAATATTATGTTATTTTTAAGATCAAATTGGATTTTGATTAAAAAAAACAACAAAGAACAAACCTCTGTAGAGCTGAAGTAGTAGTGATTCATAGATCAAATTAGATTTTGATTTAAAAACTATGACTGAACCTTTCTGAAAGATAAAATACTGGTAATAGTAATTTGGTAGAACCTGAATTCTGAGAGAAGTATAATAATAATAATAATAACTATGATAAAAATAATAATAATAACGACTTTATTTAATGTGGATAACATTTCTAAAACCAATTTTCAGTTGAAAAGGCATTGGAGACTTTTACATTGTATCATGAACATTTAGGGTAAAAGTTTTGTGTCACATGTGGATACATATTGCTAAGATCATCCTCAGATATTGAATTATTACAGGATTATTGACCATTATAATAATACAGATATTGTTCTAGGGTACCCAATATTGACTTATATGGATGGACTTGTTATAGTTTGTTATTATGTCAATTATTTGTTAAAATTAGCCGATAATTCTTATTGAACAATGCCATTATGTTCCATAAGTAGTGATATCAAGTTTCTATAGTGATTGGTCAGCGCTAAACTAGTCTATGTAACTTATTTATCAACTTGTAGTTAGACTAGTTTTGCACTGATATTTATAATCAATGTGTATGTGTAATAGATGTGTGCTTGTTTGTTGCTTTAATGAGCCAGCTTGAACATATTACATCTATACATAGAGCCAGTTGCGTTAGAAAGTTGCTAACGAGCTCTTTTAGAAAGCTATCTTAGAGGCTCATTAAAAGCACTTTTTTGTGATCGCCAAGTAACTGTGCCAAGGATTTTGCTTCAATGTTGCAAAATTAAGGCATCAGAAAATTTCAGAGGGTTCTGAATATATTCAGTTAATGAATTTGTCATTGTCTCTGTGACCATTATGACATACATGTTGTCTACACCATTCCTGTTGTTAGGCCTTGTATAATCATTATATTCATGTGGTAAGCTTTATGTGATATCCATTAGATACTGAAGTATTAACAATACTGTAAATGTTAAAATTGTCATGAGTTTCAATGTGATAATATGATAAGTACCTGTGTAATTAATTGAAACTACTAATAATATTTCATTTAAAACTCACTTTTTGAAATACTATCTGAGCAAATTTTTATGTTTTCTGTAGGTTGCATTATGTTGAATTATGATCCCTCATTCAAGTTTTAGTGCAGATAAAGGGTTATTTTATCAATATTGGTCCTTCTTCTAAGGTTCAGTGCAGGATGAGGGTTATTATTTGGGTTAACTCTGAGGCTTGTATTCAATGAAATGTGTAAAACATTGTTCTCAGAAACATTGCCATAGTATAAATGTGAGACTAAAAAAACAAATAATGGCAAAGCTTCAGTGCAGGACGAAGATCATTATTTGCAGTTAAACATCCTGTGTAGTATATTGTTCCAAGATAGATTGCTATAGTATGCATGTCATTTTTGCAGAACAGTATAAATCAGTATACAAAATTTTAAGTGGGTGTCCAGTTGCCCAGGGCAACTACTTTTAGGTTGGGCAACCAATAATTTTTTAGGCAACCAAAATCTACTAACAAGATATAGTGCTTGCTACTAAAATGACCTGTTTGTGCAACCCCTTTCATATCCTAATTTCTTAGACTGTATGATAAAGATGAATCTGAAAGCTGTAGAACTTGGACAGTTTCAGCTCTATAATATAGTTAACCTAATCATTGCCCTGATGTTGATTGACCAGTGTTGTATATTACCATTTATATTAGATTATGTTACTGGTATGTGGTGATGGGTGATAATTTAGCTCTAATGAATATCTACAGAAATCATGTATCATAAAACGATCATCATATAATCTATACTAACTGACCATTGGTCATGTATATTAGAGTTGATTGGAGTTACATGGTATATATCAGATGTTAAAGTGTAATAAATGATTAAATAGGCCTGATACTCATTAAGGTTTCCTGTATTTATGTTCCTAATTTTATTTCTTTAGCTTGATTCCTATTATATTTTTGTGTTATTCCCATTTTCATCTACAATTTCAGGGTTTCACTATATAAGTATTTACAGAGACTGCCATATTGGATCTTTAAATTGAATTCTTTAAAAGTTAAAGCTATCTCCGTAAACAGAAATCCTGTAGTCGGCTGTCAATTAGGATTTCTTGACATCACACATGGGGTCATGTTGAGATAACCTTTACCAAACTTAACATTGCATAACCATTTTCAATGATACCTAATGCTTGTGTATAATAAAACCAAAGTGTCTACTGTTTTCCCAGGCGAAATGATAACCATGGTCGACCATTGTGACCACGGTTTTTGATGGTTGACCATGTAATATCATGGTCAACCATCAAATACTGTGGTTGAACATGACGCAGACCATGGTGGACCGTGGTCAACCATGGCCAACCATGATTGACCATGGTCAACCAAGATCAGAGGGAACTGACCATGGTCAACCATGGTTGCAAACAGACAATGTCACAGAAAGATAGTTGAGGGTCTATATAAAACATACATATTAATGGGTCAGCTCAAAACCAGTCTAGTAACCCTGAATAAAGAAGGATGTAGACTAGTTTAGCGCTGATACACCAATATATAATAATAATAAAACAAGATCATTTCTTCTCATACCTAGTCTACAGTTTCTCCGTCAGTGAAGATATTGGTCAGTTTATATGGTGAGTTGTCTTCACTAAATAATGTAATCTTTACTCTCTTGTCTGGCAAGGATTGTTTTTATGTGACAGAATTTCTCGACCTTGTCAGTTTGCTGGATTGGTAATCCATTTTGAAGTATGGGATAGTTTGTTAGACTGTTTGTAATCTGGTTGTTTTCATTGAGAAAAGAATGAATTGAAGTTGTCATGGCATCAGTCTCTGTGTTCAGGTAATTTGATGGTCTTCTGTATTAGTTAAAGCTCTAAAATGGCTATATTGTACCAGGCGCTTAAAATTGTATGCATGTTTTTTTTTTCCTTATACAACTGGGGCCGTTTACATGCGCCTTCCTTCTCTGAAATGTATTTGAAATCATGCCGATTTCCCCAAGTTTGACGGTCAGTTACCTTTGATTTTTCATTACCCTATTAATGAAATTGGGATTAAATTTCCCCTCATTATTCTGTATAAAGTAAGGCCTCAGTCCCTCCCCTCCCTACATACTGAAAATATACATTTAATACAGTCATATGCTTTGGTACTCCCCTTCTACTATACTACAGTTAAGGCAATCATAGGTCTTATTATACCCCCGCTTCGAAGAAGAGGGGGGTATACTGTTTTACCCTTGTCTGTCCGTCCGTCCGTTACAAAATTTCCGTCGCAGTTTTCTCAGCAACTATAACATGCAGCAGCCTAATACTTTGCATATTGCTCATCCCATAGTCCCATGTGGTGTAAAGCGATTTCATGCTCCTTGCTCATCTACTTCCTGTTTGTCGCATATTTTTAGATTTTTGCGGGGGTATCACTAGTGAGCATTAGCTCACAGATTTACTTGTTTTTTACATTGTATAGTAAAATGCAAACTATCAACTAGCCTAACTATTTAGAATTATAAGTAATTTTCACTAGCCTAAATAAATTTTCATTAGTCACAGTCTTCAGGCTAGTTGATTAAGGCTAGGTACTAAAGATGATCCTAACTCATTATTAAGATGTATTATCTTGCTAGGTTATCTCCCTTTTATCATAAGCAGTGATCTTGTGTAGGACTCGGACTTTTAAATGATCACCACAGCACTAGAAAAGTTGAGATCACAGTCTACAGACTGCTCATATGCTAATGGCTCAATTCCACTTTACAAATGAACATTGGTATCAAGTTTACCTATTAAATGTCTATGGAATCAACGGCATTATGAACAACAGATACTGAGTATTGTATGAACAATTATTTTAATGAGAATTTAATTGTTTTAATGGATTTTATATTGCATGAAGTATGTCAGTATGTGTACATGAAAATACAATTAAGATACACATCAATAATGGCTTGTATAATCTACTGTATTATATGACAATAATACAGCTAGCATTGGTAATCTTCTTAATTAAAAAATGCATTTATTAAATTATTCTTTTTCACATTTTTCTGAGGTGGTACATGTTGGGTATATTTTTACTATAAAAAAAATTTTTAGAGGGGGGGGGGCAACAGCCTGTGGGTATATGGAGTATAAGCTGTCCCCTTGTGGAAAAGTAGGCGAGAACTGATTATAGATGAAGGTCCAGAAAAGCTAAGTTAGGTGATCTAGCCACTGCAAAATGAACTTGAATTGTGTTGCAATAGCTTCAAACCCATTAAAAATACATACATACTGTGCCATCCAGAAATACTTTTACACTTTAATAAACATATGATTTCTTTTTAAATTTTTGCCAACACTTAGGAAATTGACAACATTATTATCAATAAATACATATACATGTACGACAATTTCAAATGTATAAAGCATCATTACTCCACTTCCAAATGATACAATCTATTTTAACTATAATAATGAATACATAGGAAAATAAAATTTAATTTCATTATTAAAAAAAATGAACAACTATTTTACAAGTGTATAGGTTATTTTGGATGGCCCTGTATATATTATGTAATATTATATGTGTTAATGTTGCATTCTATATAATACTCTTTGATCTATTATCCAGAACAGAAGTTCTCAGTAATACATATACAAACAGCTTATAGTGCAAGTACAACAGATCAATCAAAGCACTGAATGCATTGAACTGACAAAAGTATCATATTACATAGTGATATGTAAGATGATACCAAAACTAATAGAATGTTTAATTGTTGCAGACATTGGATAAACTTATTGAACATTTCACTTAAATCACTACTGTATCCTTAAACTAAGTCAAGCACAACAATATATCTGATTGAATGTATTATTGAATCACAGGCTGTCGGTGTCCCCACAATTTTTTTTAAACACATTATATAGTAAAAAAAATTGTGGGGTCCTTTAGTATGATTGTTGATACTAAACACTAAATGGTTAAAAATACCATACTGTAGGGTCTGCAATGTTTCTTACAGTTTTATATGATAGTCTTAAAAATCTTCCTTTCTGAAGTCAGGTGAGCGATTTAAGAACTTTGTGGCACTCTTGTTTTGTGAAAGCAGTTCAATTTGTACTTTAAAATACTAGGTACATTGCTGCTTGGAAGGTTGTTCTCTTAATGGTTCTGTAATGTTCTCTTCTTTTGGCATAGTCAATTTGTTGGATAAATTCTATAAGGCCAGACCTTTTATATTTTTTGTCTTACAAAAAATCCCGACTGTAATTTTTCAGAAATCTTTATCTTTCTTTTATTTTCATTTCGACCTATTGTTCCATTTTTTCAAGAGAATTCTTGTAAGATTTAAAATATAAAAAGTGTGGTCTAACTTAGAAGGAAACTTACATATTTTCCAATATTTCGATGTATCTCATTGTCTACATCCGTATTATGATTAATGATCAGTGACTGACACCAGTCACATGACACCAGTCACATTAAACAAGTCACATTACACCAGTCACATTACACCAGTCACATGACACAAGTCACATGACTCCAGTCACATGATTCCAAGATAGCTTCATTTTGTTTCACATTTAAAGCCTATATAATCTCTCAATTCAGGTTAATAATAAAAGATGATGGGTCAGCACAAAACTTGTCTACATCCTTCTTTATAATACATGTAGTTAGATCAGTCTTGTACCAACCCATAAATATATCAATAATTGTTTAAAATTTGTTGTGGATCATTGACAAACTTCAACCCATTAATTACTAGGATGTAACATGTTCACCAATTAAACTCTTAAATTTTTTATATGCCTGTTTGAAAAAACGAGACATATTAATTATTATTGACATACCGTAATTTGACCTGGCATCAGGTTTTCTCATAATAATTAATATTTAATTCATGCAATTTTTAATTTTTTATTGACATAATTTGACCTGGCATCGGGTTTTTTCAATGTCAGGTTAAATATACAGGTTTAATAACTACTATTAGTATTTCAATAAATGTTCATTAATATCATAAAGTATTGTTAATGTAAGTCTTACAAGATTGATTTCCTAATCTGTATTTATAATAGTATTAACATAAACCCATACTGTTGTAGCCACTGTCGAGTGGAATTGAGTCTATGAACATATTAATGTAGTGAAGTATAGATAAACATTGCCAAGTATTGATCTCATCTCAGATTTATGATTGCACTCACATGTACATATTTATAATACTGTATGGTTTGAATAAGTGATTTCATGTGAAACTCTTTAAAAACTATATATATATATTGCTGTATGTGACAAGTATTCATTTCATTTTAGTGCTGGAATTGCTCTTGTGAGGAATATATTAAAGTTTTGTTTTGTATATTATTATTTGTAACAGTAAGTCTAGATTATATTTAGTTTTTATTGCTATACATTCTACATAGGCTTACATTATAGTTCTATAATATTGTTGGGTATATTACTTTATGTATAGATTTTTTAATTTAAACTTGGGTTTTTGTATGAGAGTTAAAACATAAACTGTTGATCTATGAATTTTAAAATAAAGGCAGTGTATTTTATATTTCACTGATCTGTTTGTAACTTTCAATGTATTTTATTTTTCACTTATGCATTGCGGATGTTACTGAATATAATTTATTCTTGAAACATTGATCTATGAGTATAAGAAGGGTGTTACTATTGAATACATATGTTCCAACTCTGTTTGTTTCATTTTGTTTTCTGTTAGGTTTAATGCTTAAGCAACACATTGTATAGGTCAATCAACGTCGGTAAGTCAACCTACTCACTCCTCTTGGAAAGGTTAAATCTCTGGTTTTAGCTCTTAACCAACTACTAAGCGCATACTTTTGTCAGTTACTGACTACTGCCCTACATAATTAGAAATCATTGGTAGGAAAGAGAATGGCCGTAGAAATAATTTCATGACCAAGCTCAACGAAAGTATGCCCTGCCCGGGAATCGAATCAGATCGGTCGACTTGTGTGCTACCATATAAGCTAGCTGGGTGGCTGTGTTCCGACTGTGTATATAATATGATATTATTAAAATCATTTTGTTTACCTATACTTAGTGGTTTACCTCACTGAACTTGCTTGTGTTCTTCTTACATTATACATTGTAATTTAATACTAGCTAGGTTAATAAGTTATTGATTAATTAATATATTAACTTTAATTCCTACAAAATTAATGCTGACCTATTTATACCTGTTTAATAATCATAAAGTTACATTTACATTAAACATGTTTTATTTATGTATAACAGTGATACTACTTTTAATATTAACTAAAATGTATTTTATTTATTTATTATAACAACTTAAAGTGCTGCATCAAACTCCTTCAGTAAATAATATGTATTGTACTTACTAAAGTCATGGAAATTATTGCAAGTTGCAGTCTCTTTTGACAAACACTAGTCCCCTTTATTATTTTTTGTCAAGATTCAAATTTTCAACTAGCCCAACTACATAAATTATAATAATATAGCCTGAATCAATTTTCACATTTTTACCGAAACTGGCTTATGATTAGTGAGTTACGGCCAAGTTGAATGCTCACACACTGTTACACACTAGAACAGTAACTAGATAAAAATCAATAGGCCAAACTAAGATTCGAACCCACGACCTTTTGAATCGTAAGCAGACACTCTACTGCATGGTCATAAAAGCTTAGCTTGAAGGCAATGGAGTTCAAGTGCTGTATTATACCTATGCTACTTACACCCCCTGTTTAACAGAATTTGTCCTCAAATTCTTTGAGCTTGATTGTCTGTGGGGCTATCTAAGGGTGCAATCACACGATCTTTTGTGGGTTATTTACGTTGGGTGCCAAATGTAACTGGATAAAAATCTATGGGCTGAACTAAGATTCGAACCCACAACCTCTCGAGTCGTTAGCAGTCACTCTACCACGTTGCCATAAAAGCTTAGCTTGAAGGCAAGGGAGTACAAGTGCTGTATTATACCTCTGCTAAAGAACTATAACCTCAGTCTGTTGCTATCATTATAGATGAAGTTATACAGTGTTAATAATGATTGATTTCTATCTATCTAGAATATTAAATTATTTGGATCTGATCAATTAACGAAGATATGTGTCAATGTAGTTAAGTTGACTCAAGGGAGATAATTTATAAATCAAGGGAAATAATTTATGTATCTAAAGGAAATTATTTATATATCAAAGGGAGATAATTTATAATCAAAGGGAGATAATTCATAATTCAGGAAAGATAATTTATATACCAAGGGAGGTAATTTATATATGTTATCTATTATGGTTTATTATAGTAATTTTTACCTCCTTACTCTTAACTCTCTATGGTTTAATATACTATGAGGAAATTACTGATGTTTGATTAAATTTGGTCTTCCAGTCTTCCTGTATTTGATGACATTTTTACTAGCATCCTGTATTTTGATTGGTTGACTATAGTATAACGTCATCAGTTATAGTCTTAGACTTGTAGGAATTAATGTCTTATCATTATTTACTTAGTTAGCTCTGTCTGTTAGCTCTGTCTAAGTCAGACAGACATGCTAACCACTACACCAGGACCGCGGCTTCTGGTATTATCAAACATCTTTAAGTATTAATGATTAGCATCGAAAATCAGAGCTCTATACCTTAACCATGTTAATAATGCATCATTATTGTTTAAAATGGTGTGACTTAATGTTTTTTCACCTTGGTTCAACGTCTGATGAGAAAACAATTGTTTTGTAATGATCTGCAGTTCAGTAAGTGACACAATACTTAACACAACTGCCTCCCCCAAATAAGCTCATTTGATAGTGTGTCTCATTGCAAAATTATAGGTTCTTGGATTCATGGCAGACTTAACATACCACATAGTGTTAGATCATGAAATATTTTTTAAAGCCCTTCTTCCTCCTAACTCTCAGTCTAGTAGGTAGTTATTAGCTACTGTTAAAGAATTTGTTTTGTACTTAAGGTATAAAACTAAGGGTCCTATCTAGTGACTGCTGCAATGTTACTGAAAAAATTGAAATGTGGTGTAAAGCACTGTACATAACATTACAATGTACGACTATATACTTTCCTATTTTAAAATTTTAAGTAGAAAATGAATAGTATATGTTAATTCAAACAGTATAGTTTGAAATTCGTGTGACCTTTGAAGTACTGTATTGTAATTTTAAAATACTATGTCAATTTACTGATAGTTCTATTAAGTATTGTATACAAAACTTGTCATGAATAGGTCATGATTCATGGGAAATTTAATTTAATATTCATGCCTAAAAAACTTTCAATCAATTGAAAGTGTCTTATTTAATATGGATATTATATCAGTTAAACATTGATATAGTACCTCGGCTGGTATTTTAGTGTTCATTTTAATTTCGCAGTTAATCTGTTTAAGTACACCTTTAAAATTTAACCCTGGTGTCAGTTTCTGTATCAATGTGAAAAAGATGTAAAAATTAAATGAAAACTTGGCGATGCCAGGTTATTTATAGTGATCAGACTTACTTGTAACTTGAAAATTTCAGCTAACATAAGCATAAAGTAAGTAGGTCAGTGAGATTGTAAATAATCTATTCAAATATTATATTTTACTTTTACTAAATTTACAATCTTCGATACTTAATCTTATATATGACAGAATGTTTTACAATCATGCCATCAGATATTGTTGTCTACAGCGTCCTCGAAAAATTCACATTTCCCTTGAAAAGAAAAACAGCGGGTCATAGGAGCAAATTTCAAAATCAGCATTAATTAGTTTATCAAAATATGATTCCAACCCTTATATATGAATAAGCTGTGGTAATTGTGGTATGCATGTTCAGGTTTTTTTTTTTTTTTTGTTGGGTACGCCACATTTTTTAGATTATGTAATGGCCGTCAGTCAACATACTCACTCCCGCTGGAAAGGCTAAATCTCTGGATTTAGCTGTTAATCATCTACTAAGCGCATACTTTCGTCAGTGACTGACAACTGCCCTACATAATTAAAAATCATTGGTAGGAGGGAGAATGGCCGTAGAAATAATTTCATGACCAAGCTGCACGAAAGTATGCCCCGACTGGGAATCGAACCCACGACCCCTCGATCAGTAGACTTGCATAATACCAACTGAGCTAGCAGGGCGGCTGATCAGGTTTTTCAACATTTCTTTTGTCCAAGAAGTTATGGATACCACTGTAAGTCAAGGAACAGACCTCTGTTTTTAAAGGGAATGTGACAAATGTATGCTTGTTTTGTGGTTATAATTGATGTACAAATTGTTAAAATAGGCATGATTAATCTCTATTGAATGTCTTGTATTGAGCAAAAAAATCATGTATTGAGTTTCATTTATTGTCTATTTATGTATAGAACTAACCACTTATGAAATAGTATATTGACTTTCATTACTATAAATACTGACCTTCCTTGACCTTGAAGTCATGGTTTCATGTAAATATTAATTCACTTTCTGTAATAGATTTGATATTATGTATTCATAGAATGATCAAACTTAGTTAATGGAATGACGTTTGTTACTAAATGTTACTTGGTGCAAATATCCTATTTTATTATGATACTAGACTATACAGGGCTTTATTTACCAGTTTCATTGTCCAGTAACAAGCAGACAAGACATATTGACCAGTGGAATAAATGATCAATGAAAACATTTTAGTTCAAAGAACTGTAATCATTTAAACAGGTTAGACACAGTTCATATACTATTTTGTGTGAGTGTTGAATTTCTCAGTTTTTTTCCTCTGGGTGACTTAAAGTTGTACATTAGTGGCCCAGATGTCCATTGTGCATAATTTGTTAATGTTTGGCCCTTATGATATATGACATCATTTTGTCTCATTGAGAAAGGTTTTATTTGGCACTTAAGAACATTTTCAGGAACATTTCATACATTTTGGAAATGAACTGTCCTTGAACTGATTATGAATATTAACTGTTTATTTCACTGGGAATATTGTAAACACATGTGACTTGAAATCTTGACATATATGGCTTTCTTAACACGTCAAATGAACGTTTATTTATTTATTGGAGTTAATGCCGTGTGAACACAATTTTAGATCATTTTACGGTGTCCAGCACACCTTACCTAGCTTTCCTGGACCATTGTCTATTACCAGTACTCACCTACCCTTCCACTAGGCCTCCATATTATCTAATCAATGGAGGAAAATTGTATATAATTTGTATAGAAGTTATACTAGGGTATGCTGCAACAGATGTAACATGTGTTTATTGTAACCTAACCAATCATTATAAAATTATTTTCTACAGTAAGTTACTGACTAGTTATACCCCCGCAAACGAAGTTTTCGGGGGTATACTGGAATCACCCTGGTGGTTGGTTGGTTGGTTGGTTGGTTGGTTGGTTGGTTTGTTGGTTGGTTGGTTGGTTGGTTGGTTGGTTGGTTGGTTGGTTGGATATGTGGTCTGTCCCAAAAAATTAATACATTTGTAGTATGTTTATTTCTTAATGTATTTTAATAGAAGCTGTTATATACCATGACTTAATGGTGTATACAAAACTCATGTAGCTATGGAAACATATCTCACTTGTTTAAAATATTTAATGGTGTTATATATTTTAAATCTAATTTGATAACTGTATAGTATGCTTTTTTCTAAATAGATTTTTTTCTTGTCTTATTTTATTTTATAGAATTTGCATAGGCGTTTACAGTTGATGTTATATGCATGTTATATCAATTCCAATTCAAAATGGCCGACTTGCGGCCATCTTGATTTTTTAAATTTAATTTAATAACTGCATGCTTATTTCTGAACAGATTTTTTATTTTTTTATTTTATAGAATTTTGCACAGGCGTTTACATTTGATGTGTACATACACTTTATATCAATTCCAAATTCAAAATGGCCGATTTGCGGCCATCTTGAATTCTTTTTAATTTCGTTTAATTACTGTATGCTTATTTCTCAACTAATTTAGACAGAATTTTGCACAGGCGTTCACAGTTGATGTGTACATACACTTTAACTCAATTCCAATTCAAAATGGCGGACTGGCTGTCGTCCTTTTTCTAAATTTATACAGTCTTATTTTGACTTATTACCATACATATTTTGAAAAGAAATTGCATACAAGGTCTCACTAATACAGTTGATCAGGATGACCATTCTTCATCAATTTATATTCAATATGGCTGACTGGCAGCCATCTTGAATTTTTATTGAAATTACTGTATAGTACATGTATGTGTTTTTTTACTTAATTTTATCCAAATTTCGCTCCAAAGTCTTTATTGATGTAGTTGACTTGTACATGGATTTACTTAGGATACAAATTCATTATGGCAGACTGGCAGCCATTTTGACTTTGTTTAAATAACTGTATAGTAAGCTTATTTCATCACCAATTTCTTCTTGCTGAAGTCTGATTGATTTATTGATTGATTTATTGGATTTTACGGCTTATTAATGCAAAAAGGTCATATTACGCCGAAAACAATTGATGATACTATTACTTCAATAGATAATGAAGATTGTACGTCCTATATTTTATGATAAACATTTATTTCTGTCAAGTATTGTTTGGTTTTATTTTGGTTTTACGGTGCACCAACACAAAAAGGTCATATCGCGTCGAAAGCAATCAATGATACTATTTATTAAATCAATATTAATGATGTAAAGCTCTGTATCTTATTATATACATTTATTTCCTTCAAAAAGTTAAGTATCGCATATGATGGTACAGACTCAAAAAGTTCTTTAAGTGAGTTAACTTTAAAATGTTTGTCACGGATGTATTTAAGATCCTTGCAGTCAAGGAGAACGTATTTGACATTGAAATGCTCGTCACATGGTATACATTTAGGTGCTTTCTTTCTTTTGAGAAGGTATGAATGTGTTAATATAGTATGACCAATTCTACATCTCATAGTAACTATTTATCTCATTGATTAGCAAAAATTATTGACGAAGATGAATCAAGGGTTTATGGCTTTATGTCATGTAACTTATTAAATATAGCATTATTCCACATTGTTTGCCATTTTGACTTGCTGAAGTCTATTATGTACTGCTATTTTTATCAAATTCTTATTGTTGAACTTTTTTTTTTTGATGTATTGATATTTTATCAAATTCATAATGGCTGATTGGCGTTATAGCTACATGAGATTTTAGATATTATTTTAACTTTACTTCTGTGAAAATAATGATCGGTAATTTAAGCTTTCTTATGGGGTATTTGTGAAATTCTTGATACAAGATATTGTAAATACTAATTGTTTGATTTTAATTGTGCATTTTTGCAATTGCCTTATTTTTTACTTATTTATCAAAAATTACAAACACATTCTACATTTTGCTCTTCTGGTTACAACATACACATGATGAGTTTAAATGTGATCACTCTTTGTCTGTTGTCCCACTTTACATTCATAATGACCAAATGGTGTTCATTTTCATGTAAAAAATCATTTGACATATGACAACTCTGTTCATTTTGCTTTTTCATAAATCTATAGTGAATTACACTGTAATTTGCTGTTTATTTCCAATTTGATTTTTGCATCCTATTCTTTTCTTGGTTTTTATGCTTCTTACAACATTTACCCTTTTGGACTTCCACAATGTTGACTTGCTTTTATCTTGAAATGTTGCTGTTGCGGGGGTATTTTCGCCACTGGTGGCAGTTCTAGTTTAGCACTGACCCTGGTTGTAAACTAGTTTTGTACTGACCTAGGATATAAACTAGTTTTGTACTGACCTAGGATGTAAACTAGTTTTGTACTGACCTAGGATGTAAACTAGTTTTGTACGACCTAGGATGTAAATTAGTTTTGTACGACCTAGGATGTAAACTAGTTTTTACAGACCTAGGATGTAAACTAGTTTTGTACAGACCTAGGATGTAAACTTGTTTTGTACTGACCTAGGATGTAAACTTGTTTTGTACTGACCTAGGATGTAAACTAGTTTTGTACGACCTAGGATGTAAACTAGTTTTGTACGACCTAGGATGTAAACTAGTTTTGTACTGACCTAGGATATAAACTAGTTTTGTACTGACCTAGGATGTAAACTAGTTTTGTACTGACCTAGGATATAAACTAGTTTTGTACTGACCTAGGATGTAAACTTGTTTTGTACTGACCTAGGATGTAAACTAGTTTTGTACGACCTAGGATGTAAACTAGTTTTTGTACTGACCTAGGATGTAAACTAGTTTTGTACTGACCTAGGATGTAAACTTGTTTTGTACTGACCTAGGATGTAAACTAGTTTTGTACGACCTAGGATGTAAACTTGTTTTGTACTGACCTAGGATATAAACTAGTTTTTGTACTGACCTAGGATGTAAACTAGTTTTGTACGACCTAGGATGTAAACTTGTTTTGTACTGACCTAGGATGTAAACTAGTTTTGTACGACCTAGGATGTAAACTTGTTTTGTACTGACCTAGGATGTAAACTAGTTTTGTACGACCTAGGATGTAAACTAGTTTTGTACTGACCTAGGATGTAAACTAGTTTTGTACGACCTAGGATGTAAACTAGTTTTGTACGACCTAGGATGTAAACTTGTTTTGTACTGACCTAGGATATAAACTAGTTTTGTACGACCTAGGATGTAAACTAGTTTTGTACTGACCTAGGATGTAAACTAGTTATGCACTGACCCTGGTTGTGAACTAGTTTTGCACTGACCCTGGATGTCAGCTAGTTATGCACCGACCAATCACTGTAGTGTTTATAATTACATTCAGTTTAATTAAGAGAGTGTTGATGAGATGTAACGTTGTGAGACACAGTTTGATGTTACATTAGATATGATCGTTTGATTACATTCTACCTTGATTATAACATGATAAGTCTCTAATATTAGATTAGAAAAGATTAATACTAGAACCTCTAGACTTATAAGGTTTAATTTCCTGTTATATTCACTGTGTCCTATGGTTAGAGTATTTGATGTATTCATGAATTGTATGTTCAATATTTCATCAATCCTTTTACACTTAATTCAAAACAACTATGTAATGTATGACACTTTAAGCTGCATTTTAATTGCTTTTGTCCTAGTGTGGCAATCAGTAATCTAATCATGGACCCTGGTTGTATAGGTTTAGATCTCTAGGCTGAAGTTTTAAATCTAAAACTAAGAATATACACTGGCTTGTGTCTGACAACTGCCCTGTACATGATGCAGTGACCAACATCTGCCCTGTACTTGATGCCATGACCAACATCTGCCCTGTACTTGATGCGGTAACCAACAACTGCCCTGTACTTGATTCTGTGACCAACATCTGCCCTGTACTTGATACTGTGACTAACAACTGCCCTGTACTTGATGTGGTAACCAACAACAGCCCTGTACTTGATTATGTGACCAACATCTGTCTTGTACTTGATGCGGTGACCAACATCTGTCTTGTACTTGATACAGTGACCAACAACTGCCCTGTACTTGATACAGTGACAAACAACTGCCCTGTACTTGATACAGTGACCAACATCTACCCTGTACTTGATACTGTGACCAACATATGCCCTGTACTTGATACAGTGACCAACATCTGCCCTGTACTTGATACAGTGACCAACATCTGCCCTGTACTTGATACAGTGACCAACAACTGCCCTGTACTTGATACTGTGACCAACATATGCCCTGTACTTGATACTGTGACCAACATCTACCCTGTACTTGATACTGTGACCAACATCTGCCCTGTACTTGATACTGTGACAAACATCTGCCCTGTACTTGATACTGTGACCAACATCTGTCCTGTACTTGATACTGTGACAAACATATGCCCTGTACTTGATACTGTGACCAACATCTGCCCTGTACTTGATACAGTGACCAACAACTGCCCTGTACTTGATACTGTGACCAACATCTGCCCTGTACTTGATACTGTGACCAACATCTGCCCTGTACTTGATACTGTGACCAACATCTACCCTGTACTTGATACTGTGACCAACAACTGTCCTGTACTTGATACTGTGACCAACATCTGCCCTGTACTTGATACTGTGACCAACATCTACCCTGTACTTGATACTGTGACCAACATCTACCCTGTACTTGATACTGTGACCAACATCTACCCTGTACTTGATACTGTGACCAACATCTGCCCTGTACTTGATACTGTGACCAACATCTGCCCTGTACTTGATACTGTGACCAACATCTGCCCTGTACTTGATACTGTGACCAACATCTGATCAGTACATGATACAAAGGTAGGTGTGAGAATGGCTGTAGATAATAATTAATTACCACACTTCATCTGGGAATCAAACCCACGATTCCTGGATTCATGGACCGACATGCTACCATATGAGCTAAAATGTAACCGGATGGGTGTTACAGGAAGGTTTTAATAATGGATAGTGTAGATTAAAATCATGTATGAAATGTTGTCATTGACAACATTATATTATTATAGATTTTAACCAGATTAGAAGCCATAATCAATGGGGTCAGTGCAAAACTAGTCTAGGACTTTCTCTATTAACTCATACTTAGTACTAGTATCGCTCTTAAAAGCCAATGATTTTATCAATGAATAAATTTAATATAACTCATCTTGATTATCACCTTACTTTAGATTTAATGGGATACATTGATTGTTTCTCCATCAGAATGTCACGACAATAATGGTTCCTATTTTATTGTATAAAACAGTGACAAGACAACGATTCCTCTTTCATTGTATAAAACAGTGACAAGACAACGATTCCTCTTTTATTGTATAAAACATTGAAGGAACTCTAAATTAAGATTCAAGGCTAATTCAATTGTTTCTAGCAAAAGCTGTTTAGATGTTTTTTATGATATAAAAATAAATTTGAACTGATGTGGAGGGTAAAATAATTGTTGACTTACATTTAAATGGGTCAGAGCACTAGTCTACATTCTTCCTTATTCACTTATACTTAGTCTAGTTTTGAGATAACCTATTGATTTTGAATCCTCTGTTTTTACTTAGAAAAAGTTGATTCAATAATTTGAAAATAAGTAGAAAGCAATTTAATTGGTGTAGAGATTTTTAATACTTGGTTTATTTTTTTTTGCTTTTATGTAAGAACAATTAACCTATTCCAGGAATTGTAATCAATGTCTTATTGAATGGGAGTTGTTTTAGCTGTGTAATCGTGACAGTCCTAATTATGAGTAATTTAATGTTTCAACAAAAATAGACCAGCCATTATAGAATCAATATTGCGTGTTACATCTGTTTGTATTAACATTATTATGTTATTTAATGTTTGTTTCCATGATGTACTTTTCTGTATCCATTTTCAATTTCACTTCATAATTTTGTTATCTTTATTATTTGTTGGAACTTAATAACAGAATTTAAATCTTTATAACATTCTCCCGCACTGATTTCTTCCCTAATAGCAATTTGCCATCCTGAAGATCTTTGGGTCTTTTTCATGCATAAATAGTGAGTCTTTTGCTCTGATGGAATACTAATTATACAAGGTTTTTTTATTGAATGTTCTTGTTTTTTTCTGGAAGTTTTCTCAGCCAAGAATATTCTGATAATTTCTTTGATTTGTTGCTGTAACAATTGTTTGTAAAGTATAACGGTTATCTCATGAAAGCGATGTATAAAAACTTGTATATTATAATATTTTATGCTTTCCAGTGGAATACCGGAATTTATTGGTGAAATAAAAATCGATATTACACTGTTTGAAACAATGAAAATAAATGTTATTTTTTCACTGTTTGGATGTGCCATTCGGATGACTTATCATAATTAAACTTGAAAAAAACCAGTTTGAAGCATATAATAAACAGAAAATTTGTTTATTTGGGTGTTTGATCTATTTATTTCACTTGTGAGCTTATGATATTATATTTTCACTTGTTTCACGCATGAAAATATCACATCCTTAGCTCACTCGTAAAATAAAAACGGATCTTACACCGAAATAAACAAATATCCTCTATATATCATAATATATCTTCCATGTTAACTGTTGTCTCTATAGCCAATGTACCCTATAGTAACAATGAGGCTGTTATATCAATTAAAGATGAAATCATTCAAGTCATTCAAGTATATTATAGTACAGGTAATGTTAAAAGGTTAAACTATACAAACAATGATTGAACTCTGGATAGTTTCATGTGAATGAAGACGTCTGTTGAATCTGTATAACAGAGAGATAATGTTGAGTGTTCATCTCATATTTACAATGTTTCAGGGCCGGAACGTCTCTCTGGTTTATTTGTTTTTCTCTCACTTCTTAGAAATTAATGTTAGTCTGAAGTAAACATGAATGATAGAAAACGTGATCAAGTTTTAACAGATTCCTGAACTGACTTGCTTTGATAAATATTACAATAACTTGGTTACCATACAAAATGTGAGAATTCAACACTTTAATACATGTACTGTGATCATTTGTTTCTTGATATTGATAATGTCTTTTAATAGAATATTCGTGTTTCACAAGCTTTAATTATTCTTGTTTAAAAGACAGACAGATGGACGGACGGATGGTCAGACAGACTAACCGACAGGTAGATTGGTAACTTAATTTTATCCAAAAGATACATAGAATGTTAATAATGGTATTATGATAGTGATTAGTGAACATATAATGGAAAATGAAAATGCATGTTCCCAGTTGTCTGTATGCTTGATAAGGATTCGTTTTGCGCTGACCCTTGTGCTGATGTAGCAGTCATCCATTAAAGAGTGATATGTTTGTCCTTGTGTAACATGGTAAAACATATAATGGAAAATGAAAAATATATGTTCCAATTGTCTGTATTCTTGATAAGGATACATTTTGTGCTGACCATTGGATGTACCAGTCATCCTTTAACGAATGATATGTTTGTCTTTGTATAATTAATACTATAATGTAAAAACTACTTGCCTACTTAATTGTTAAAATTGTAATGATCATTGTTTATATATGTTGTTGTATTGTATTGTAAAATTTGTAATGATAATTGTATATGTAAGTTGTTGTATGGTGTAATTTGATATATGTATGTCATTGTTTTGTATTGTAAAAATTGTATGTTGTATATCCATGTATGTCACATATTTTATATGATGTATGTTGTTCATGGGTCAAATGGCCTTTAGAATATGAAATAAAGTTACTTACATACTTGTAACTTAATCATATGTCAATTTTAGTTGCCAAAGTGAGGTTAAATGTCTTTTGGTCAATTTTAGTTGCCAAAGTGAGGTTAAATGTCTTTTGGTCAATTTTAGTTGCCAAAGTTAGGTTAAATGTCTTTTGGTCAATTTTAGTTGCCAAAGTTAGGTTAAATGTCTTTTGGTCAATTTTAGTTGCCAAAGTTAGGTTAAATGTCTTTTGGTCAATTTTAGTTGCCAAAGTTAGGTTAAATGTCTTTTGGTCAATTTTAGTTGCCAAAGTTAGGTTAAATGTCTTTTGGTCAATTTTAGTTGCCAAAGGTAGGTGAAATGTCTTTTGGTCAATTTTAGTTGCCAAAGGTAGGTTAAATGTCTTTTGGTCAATTTTAATTGCCAAAGTTAGGTTAAATGTATTTTGGTCAATTTTATCATTGAATAGTTTATATGTTGCTATGTAACAACTTGCTGGGCATGTTTGTATGCTGCAATACCAATATATGAGGTGATCATTCTTACAATAAAGTACATTTTTATTTAAAATGATGATTGTGTCATATAGACGTATTTTCATTGATTAGTTTATATGTTGCTATGTAACATGTAACATTCCTCACATAGATGAGACATGCTTTAAGTATTGATGTATTGCACTGTACATGTTAAAATTCATTCTTAAAGTAATGTTTTTTTACATTGATTTTAAAATGGTAAAATCATGTCTTGTCTGTTATCCTATAAAACAATGTCTCATCTACTGACACTATTGTGAGTAGTGTGAACAGTTCTATTGTCATAATGTGCATGATGTGCGTATCAATACTGTGACCTTCATAAGTCCTTGAATGAAATCCAGTTTTAAGAATAAAACAATTCACATTTTCACATATTTTATATACATTGTAAAACTGGGTTCATGCAAACTGGAAAATCATGGAAAATGAGATTTTTCTGGAAAAATCATGGAATTTTGAGTTTAGGGAAAATATCATGGAAAAGTCATGGAAAAAAAAAACATCATGCAAATATTTCATGGTGTCATGGAAAAAATCTATTTTATGTCTATTTTTATTTCAACCCATAAGAAATAATGAAAAACATAAATTCTAACATGAATCGCATTTTTAAATGCTGGTACATTATATATCATGTAGGGTACAAAAATGAGACTTTAACTTCTATAACTTTTTCTTTTTTTCTACTGGTGTTGTCTGCTGTAATGTGGTGTTTTCAAAGTGGTTGGTATGTGTTTCTGTTGTATCATGGAAAATTGAGAGCAATCATCAAAAAGTCATGGAAAAATCATGGAAATTTGGAATTCAAAATCTGTATGAACCCTTTAAAACTCATGAAAAAAGAGTCATCTAAATGAATTCCATTATCAGCATTCATTAGTTTATCAACGTATGATTCAAACTATGTTTCATGAATAACTTCAATTATAGTAAAATTATTTGCAGTTTGCATGATCAGTTTTTTTCTTCTCAAAATGTCATTTGTCTAAGACCTTTTGGAGAGCTCTGTATATAGCTACAAATATTAACAATCTCAGACGCAATTATTGCTACTTGTGATTTGATTGTTCCGCCTAGCTACTGATTTCATAATTTAAACGTCATCCAGTATGACTACAGTACTGTCTGTATTATTTCTTAGAAAGTAATTGAGAAAAGGAAATGGTACAGAAAAGTTAACAATTGATCATTCATCTTTTAAATTTCAAAAGCAATATCTTTAGGTCAGCACCTGACTAGTCTACATACTTCTTTATTACATAAAATAAGACTAGTTTTTCACTGGCCCATCAATGTATAAATAGTGTTTTTTGTTGTTGGTTTTTTTACTGGATTTAACACCATGTCAACACAATTTAGGTCATTTTACGGCATCCAGTGCACCTAACCTAGCTTTCCTGGACCCTTGTCTATAACCAGTACTCACCTACCCTTCCACTAGGCCTCCATATTATCTAATCAATGGAGGAAAATTGACATTATTGTCAAATTTTCATGGAAGGGTATAACCTCCCCGGGTGGGATTCGAACCCATACTTCCTTCAGGGCACGAGATTTCAAATCTACTGCGCTACCAACTGCTCTATCGACCCGGGTTAATATTGTTTTATTTAATGGTTACTATGGTTTAAGTACTAACATATTGGTTTTTTTCTGGAATTTTTTTTTGAAATATTAATTGTTCTTGTTACACATACCTTAAATAATTATTATTGTCTATTGACTGAACTTTACCCTAACTGTGTTGTCTCTCTATGATAAGTCTTTTATAATTGGTCTGGCAAAATTGTGATGGAAAGTCCAGTGATCGCTTCTATGTTCTATCTAGATCATGCCATTTCAACTGTTGGCCATTACCCTAAGGCATATTTGCCTGAAACATAAGACCACCATTGGCTTCATACACAATGTGCAGACAATTGCAATAGGCTTAGTTTAACAGAACTGTGCAGTCATATATTTCAATGGGTGAGAACAAAACTAGTCTAACTTAATGTAAATTAAGGACATTGTAAACTAGCTTTGCGCTGACTCATCAACTTTGATTTGCAGGGATGAAGAAATGAAACATCAATGTACTATTTTTAGACTTTTGGCGAGTTCGCTGAAAGGCTTAAGTTATACCACAAGTCGAAAACTACTGACGATTCAAATGCCTGACCAGTTTAACCTGGGGAGTGATACATGTGTCTCTGAATTACTACGCAGTTTATTTCTAGGCAATAAAAGTAGACTTTGTTTTAGTGTCAGTGACAGGTGTTTACTTATATTGATAAGCATGTAAATGTGCTGAGTCAAATCTCGTTAATACTCTAAGCAGTAGTGTTTGCCAGTTATACAGGATAGAATAAACACTTCTCTGGCAATTTTTGCCCTGCTTGGTTCGTACTTTAACTTAATGTGTAAGGAGTAATCATTAGTATGGATTTGTTAGGTTTCAATGTGCGCGAAAGTTCTGTATTCCAATACTTTGATTATGATTATTACTATCACATAGTATAAAATGCCAGGCAGCAAAACTTCATTAAATATTATTTTCCCTTTGATGATTCTTACTTATTTTTTTTATTACTTTAAGTCAAGTGAATGTTGATTTATGATTTAATGCTATAACGTCCATGAATATTCCTGTTCCTTTGACATTTGTCTTGTACATGAGTAAGAAGTCTTACTTTCCAATACTAATGCTCTTGTCAATTTGTCTATGAGAAATATGTCAATGATTCTATTAGTGTAATTATCTTTCCTCGTGTATAGTTAATTGATTCTGACCATTCCCCTCGAGGTATGTATCTATCTGCTGGTGACATTGTCAGTTCCATGTATATGGTAGAAAATAATAAGTTTGTATCAACTACTAGAATGTTCAGTGTTTTGATAGGGTTCAGTGTAAAACTAGTTTATGTCCTTTATTTACATGTTATTAGATTAGTTTTGCTCCTACCCATTGATTTGTTGTCTTACTTTCTTCTACAATTACATTTTGTTATTATACTGAATCTTCTTTTTTTGCCTGGATGTTAGAAGAAAAATTCTTGTACTTATAAATTGTTGAAAGTTTGTCTTGCAGAAAAAGGTCATCATGTAGTTTTCGCTTGATAACTTAAGCTCTAATACTTCAACTTTCACTATATCCTGTGTATGGTTCCCATACATTGATACCAGTACATTGGAATTGTATTTGATTTTCCAGAGGCTATTGTTATGGTCACTTAGATGCAGCTTTCACTCCATATCTTCAGTAATGGTTGACTGTCTTGCCAGGGTTGTGATACAGCATGAGATACAGATTAAATCCTATTGTTCTTTGTCCACTGGCATTGTTACTTATTTTTAGATTTAAGGTGATTTCTTCGAAAGGCTTAAGTTATACCACAAGTCAAAACTATCGACGATTCAATGTGCACGAAAGTCTTTCTGTATTTCAATACTTTGATTGTGGTTAGGATTCAAAGTCACCTTGATACTTCAATGATGCAGTTAAGGAAATTTCATTGATGTATGTTTTTTAAACCATCTGGAGTAATATTTTATTTGTTATTCTCCTCATTGTGGTATGGATTATTTGCAATGGCAACTCAGGTGTCCATGCTTTAAGAAAACTAGTTTTTTTGTCCACTTTTCACGGCTTATTCACTGATAAGTTTCAAGTTTGTGAAATTATTACCCCTTATAAATACTAGTGATATGGAGAAGTACCTTCAAAATCCAATTATTTTGTTAAATATTTTTCTTAATTTATTGAATCTTGCATTGTGTGTGGTAGGAGTTACCATTATTTCCTTGTCATAATTTTGTCACTGCTTGGGACGTGTTTCAATTTTATTGCTTATTCTTTACAGTCTTGGTGTCAATCAAGGAAATCTTTATAAAAATGATTGCTATGTTAAAGTACTGTATAATTTAAAATGAATGTTTGAAGAGGATAAATGTTGAGTTTTCATTGGCTAACCAATGTATGACTTAGAACTACCTGACCTTAAAGAAGCCATATATGTATTATTTGTTCATGGTTTCCTGGTGTGTTTTTTCTATGTAAGCAATGATATATTATAGTGATGATAAACCCAAGGCTTGGCAACCTCTCTACCTGGCAGTGACAGACACAGAAAGTTTAATATGAATGATTTTATGATAATACATTTTTGTACATGGAAATGATTACTGTTACTGTATATACCCCTTTTGAAAAATGTTGCGCCTCCGAGGGCGTTAAATCAAGATTTTATGGTACCTAGTGAATCCAAAGTATCCCATTGTGCAATTCTTTTAAAATTGTCATTTTGTAAATTTTCTTATACTATAAATCATCAGTCAATATATTTGCTCAAGATAAATGTATGTGGAAAATTAGCTGTTATAATAGATTGACAATATCTTGATGCTGAGGTTTAGCAAAATGTGTCCAGACTTAGTCTATACAGACATGGTATCAATTTGTATTAGGTCCTGGGGTAATGAACATAATTATGTATGTATATACTATAGTGATATAGTCTAACAATATCTGAGGTAATAAACATAATTATGTATGTATATACTATAGTGATATAGTCTAACAATATCTGAGGTAATAAACATAATTATGTATGTATATACTATAGTGATATAGTCTAACAATATCTGAGGTAATAAACATAATTATGTATGTATATACTATAGTGATATAGTCTAACAATATCTGAGGTAATAAACATAATTATGTATGTATATACTATAGTGATATAGTCTAACAATATCTGAGGTAATAAACATAATTATGTATGTATATACTATAGTGATATAGTCTAACAATATCTGAGGTAATAAACATAATTATGTATGTATATACTATAGTGATATAGTCTAACAATATCTGAGGTAATAAACATAATTATGTATGTATATACTATAGTGATATAGTCTAACAATATCTGAGGTAATGAACATAATTATGTATGTATATACTATAGTGATATAGTCTAACAATATCTGAGGTAATAAACATAATTATGTATGTATATACTATAGTGATATAGTCTAACAATATCTGAGGTAATGAACATAATTATGTATGTATATACTATAGTGATATAGTCTAACAATATCTGGTCACTGTCTGTTACACAGACTTTGGGTATCTGCCATGAACTTGTTTTCAACTCCATGATTTATACACTGTTGTATTAATCTTACTAACTCTTGTATACTTACATCTGTGGTATTGTTCAATTTTATTCAACTGTAAGTGGCACATACATTTATCCCACTGATTTAAATACTCTATACAATACCTCAGTGCTCACAATGGATAAAAGTAGATATATCTGTATTTCTGTTCATGGATTATTAAACAAATATTGAGTATTTAAATCAGTGGTGTTAATGTACATGTATGTGCCACTGACAGTTGAATAAAATTATACAATTTGAGTTCATTTAAGCTTGGTAAAAAATTTCATGGAAGGGTGTAACCTGCAGCAGCCTGGACTCTAATCTGATACATTTGGGTTAAAACTTCTGTACTCTATCACTGTGCCACAATGGTGACTATATATTGATCATTGAATAGCAACCAGTCTTCGTATTTAGCCAGTAGACCCTAGACCGAGTCCATCGAAATTGCCGTCGGTCCAGTGACTTTTAGAAAGTAGATGGTCCACCAATATTTTACCACTACAATTATTCTAATTAATAAAACAATCATTATTAGCCAAAACAATTTGGCTAATAGATTGGCAAAACCCGGGCGGGCGATGTGGTCAGGCGGGCGGGCGTCCAGTGTTGTTAACAATTGTGTTGAAGTTTTTTCTTTACCATATATTTCTGCAATTTATTGTCAGATCTTTATGAAACTTCAAACAATGATAACATACCATGTGATGAACAGAATTAGAAAGTAACCACAACTCTATCTGGATTTAATATGGATTATTTCCCTTTGTAATTTTTGCATTAAAGTTTTTAATATGTTGGATACCTCTGTGATTTATGGTCAGATCTTGATGAAAACCTGGCTTTCAAATGGTTTACATTTCTTGTCTGTTGTTATATTTGTCATATTATTCCTAAGATTGTTTGGTCAGGTAAACTTTCATTTCATGGTCCAGTAAAAAATTTATTTTGCTGGACCGATTGTCCAATGCAAATGGAAGTTTGTCATGAAGACTGATAGCAATAGGTTTGAATAGCATCTAACTCAATTTTATCTGGAATGTTGGGAAGATTGATTTACATAGACATGATCAAAGTCTGCAGTTTGCTTGATATATACGAAATTTAGTAAACAGAATCACTCTAAAGAATGCCTTGTGTTAGCAGGAATATTCCAGGCTTGTGACATTAGTGTACAGTATTGTAGCAATTATATACAATAACAACATAATTAGGTGGTAATTAGTATTGGGGAAAAACAACAAATATATATTATGATTATATTACTGTACAAATTATCATGGAACATTAGCTGTGTATGTTGGTACAGCTGTCGATAGAGTTATCCTAGATAAATATAAAAAATACAGAACAGATCTGGGAGGTCTAACTCATACTTTTCCAAAATCAACCTATATTTTTGCAGATTGAGCACTACTTAATAAACCTAATTTAGAACTCCAATTTATGGGTTTATCCATTTGTGCACAGGCCTGCATAGGAGTGGGTGCTGCTGAATGGTTACGACATTGGGCTTGTAATCATTTGATAGCCAGCTCTTCAACCAGGTTCAAATCCTATCCAAAACCTACCTTGATGTTTCCTTGAGCAAGAAACTTTTATCCTACTAGCTCAGTATTGGGGTACCAGGAAGGGGACTCAAAAATGTGATAAATTTTAGTTGTAAAAACTTGTTTCACTATCAAGCTAACATGAATTAGTATGAAGTGAATGTGCACAGTTGGTACAAACAAACACATTATTGCTGAAAAGCATGAAACATGGATTAAATTTTATTGTTCTTGGTGTACATGTACATGTTTTTATTGTAACAGTAAAAGTTTGTTTGTAATGCAGGAAAATAACCAAATACAAATGTCCTTGAATTCCCAATTTAGTCTATCGCTTTACAAAATTACATATTTAGCCCATAAGTTGCTAGACTTACAGTAATTTACTAAAATTCAAGTATGATTATGATGAAAGTTAAAGCCTTGATATTTAAATCTCAATCTTTGCAAGGCTCCATTATTAAACCTTCTTAAAAATTTTAAGTGTCTCTTTGACTAGCCTGCCAATTGATCTGTTATGGAGACTCAGAGTCTTGAAAACCTTGTAGTATGCATCATTGCAGTGTCACTGCATATTAAAGTCACTCTCAGTCTCTAGTAAATTTTAGATTTGTCTCTTGTCGTCTCCATTTAGTCCTTGAGATGTGTATTTAGTCGCAGATTCTTGGACATGATGTCATCTCTATCAAAAATAATTAGAGACTTAGTGATGACATCTCAGGGACATCATGACATGGTAAGACAAACAGAGAACACATTTGATAATGCCTCAAGTTTCTGAAAACTCCGAAGAAGTCAGCGCAGCTAACTAAACATTTAGGTGTGGATTAGTTTGTTTGTTTGTTTGTTTTTGTTTGGTTTAACACTGTAGCAACACTTTGTATAGGTCAAATAACCGCGGTCAGTCAACTTACTCACTCCTCATGGAAAGGCTAAATCTCTGGATTTAGCTGTTTACCAACTACTTAGCTCATACTTTCGTCAGTTACTGACAACTGCCCTACATATTTAAGAATCATTGGTAGGAGGGAGAATGGCCATAGAAATATAATTTCATGACCAAGCTCCAGGAAAGCATGCCCTGCCCAGGAATCCAACTCTCTGTCAGTAGACTTGCGTGCAACCAACTGAGCTAGCCGAGTGGCTGCGTGGATAAGTGCACACTAGGCTACATGTCGGCAGTCATCACTTCAACACAATAGCCTAAAGCCTCGGACTTGTGAAAATTGATGCTGGCTAGTGAAAGAATCAGTTATTTCCCATAGTTGAGCTAGTTGAAATTTTTGTCATAAAACATACAATATTTTTGTAATATATCAAACTAGTGCCAGATGAAATTTAAGGCAGCGACTGTCAGTGAGATAGTTTAGATGTATAAATTGCAGGTTTAGCACAAAATGGTCGTAACTCATTATAATTAAAGAATGAGTTACAACCGTTTTGAGCTAAGCCTTCGAAATGTTGATTGATACATGATAAATTTATAATTTGACAGGAAAATGTTATTTCATGACTCTGATAGTATGTTGTTAAGAGTCAAGTACCGACAAATGTAAACATTGATTCTTTATTTATACAGTATTAAATGTTTATTTAGGCTTTGACAGTTTTATGCTGTATCATAAAATATGTATTAATTTATTTGAGGCATTTGATGGAGTCAATCTGTGATGACTAAATATAGTATTTAATGACAGTATAAATGTGGTCTGTTTCTATGGTCATATTTTATTGTTTTATTTACATCGGATCCAACATTTATAAATCTCCTGGGAAGATTTTATATTCTATGTCTCTACCTGATTTCAATCATAGCCTTAATCCATTTTATTTCTATATTGTTAATGTCATTAGAAACCTTTCAGTACCGTAATGTTTCAGACTATGGTAGTGTGTGTGTGTTTGTATAATGTAAATAATGACACTGTGGATCAGAACAGAACAATTCTTTAATTTCTGAAATTACATGCATGAGAAGTTTAGTCAACTATAAGCATGACCAGTTCCATTAATCAAAGCGCTCATAGTGCTGTCAGACGTCACATGGGGTTTTGATTGAATATATAAACACAGGATTATAAAACAAATGGAAGGGCTACAGGGAAACTTTCCCTTACATAAGCTGAATTTGATATACTTTAATTGCACATACAAGCATATTGTCTGCTTGTTAATGTGTAATGCGAAACATATTAATTGAAGTAGTAATTATCTGCTGAATTTGGTACATATGGCCTAATTTGTCCGCGACAAGTTTTAATGATGATTTGCTTCAATCTGTTACTGAACATGGGGAAACCCTGTGTAAAAACCAATGTTAGGGGATGAAGCATTATAAGAAAATTCAATAGTTCAGTTAGATTGATCTATCATCATATACAATTTACATTGTACATTAATATTTTATTTTTTTTTACCGTCGTATTCAACTCATATATAGGTCATATGTACGACAGCCAGCTCTTCCTCCTATAGGTTTCCTGGACAGGTTTCTATCACCAGTACTAACTTACCCTACCATGAGGCCGACAACTCATGTATAGGGTATGACCTGCCGCGACCGGGTTTCAAACCCGTGATCTCCGGATTCGAAGTCAGACATGCTAACCACTACGCCACGGCCGCGGCTTACATTAATATTTAGGTATAATGATAAATGTTGATTCACCTATTGTGTTGGCAAGTGTATTATTGAGCTCAAAACTTTATCCTACTAACTTAGTTGTACTACTACATGGGAACCAGGATTCTGGTTTGAGATTGATTGATCTAAGTTGTAAGAACGTTGTTTCACAATGGAGCTAAAATAACTAATAATTAACTAAAATTTGGCAATGTAACTTCCTAGTGTAAGTTGTAGGATGTTAACAAGAAGATAAACTTTGTGATATATTTTACCTACATTAAACTTGTCTACTAAAGCCATACTGATCATTAATGAAACTTGTAACTGACTTTGACGTTCCAGCAGTATTCTGTCTAGTTGGTACCTGTTGTCTGTCTTCAATTTTCTCATTGTAGATCTAAATTAACTATAATAAATTGTAATCTACCTCTTTATGTCTGTATGCATTGTCTCATTGGTCTCAGCTGATGAAGTTAAATGGTTTCCATACTACGTCTTGTCGGGGACATCTAGTTTGTTTTATACAGGTACTCTTGACTTTCATTATTACTTGGGAGATAAGACATAGTAAAAGGCTGTGTCTGGTTTCATTTTATTTCAGTGCAGCTGTCTAAGCCAACTTTTGACCTACCGGTATATCTTTAACCAATAAAATTTGCTCTACCATACCTGTTTGTCCAATGAAATTCTCTTCTGGTATAGAGAAATTAATAAAAGATATGATATCATTGGTTATTTGTGATAAAAAGGTGCATAGCAGGACAGTTGTTAATGATAATTTACTCTGTGTATTATGGGTGACTCACTATGCCAATTGATTACACTTTTGTCAAGGTAAGTTCCTGGTGACATAACAGAGCAGGGAATATGAATATTTATGCTTCAAACAAAATTAACACCGCAAAGCGCCGAATATCTTCTTGAAAATATTTTTTGTTTATTTGTAGCATGTCTGACCATCAATTCTAGGTACATGGATGTGATTCCTGACCTAGGGATGCTTCATTGTTGCAGAAGAAATTGTAGAAATTACCAGTTTTAAAACTACTGATGATTCAGCCATCACCTTAATGCTAATCTATTTGCCTGAAGCCTTGAAATTTTGAAAACTGATTTGAGCTAGTGAAAATTACTGATCTCATATAGTCAGGCTAGTTGAAAATTCTGGCTTTGGCGATATAACATAATAAATTTGACTAGTACTCCTGAAACCTAATGGAATGACTTCAGTATAAAAGAGGAGGTACCATTACATATGTATTGAATATGATGTGTTTTAAGTTTCATGATCTAATGCTATAGACTTAAAGTCTGTAAGAAAGTTGTAGGTTCATGAGATCATACCTTGTCAATAAAGTAGTGGATGTTTCTGTCATGACTATAAACTGTATTGATCATTTTCTCTATCTTTGGTCAGTTATACACTTGTTATAATATGCATTGTATACTTGACAAGCTGTTTATGATATGGTTCTGTTGTGACAAAAAACCATATTGATCGTTCTTCCACATCTTTGGTCAATTTTGCACATTTTGAAAAATTCATTGTTTAAGTATCATAGTAGATGTTTCTGTTGTGACAATACAGTCCAACTTGTGCTAACGGCCACCTCCGAATAGCGGGCACCTGCCGACAGCGGCCATTTTGATTTCCCCCAACCGAAAACGCTCTTAAAAAGGCCGTAAATATCGGCCACCTGTCGACTGCGACCAGCGGCCAGTCAAAACCATCCCCGCGACCAGTTAAGAACTGTGAACAACGGCCAGACAATTGTTTGAAGACAGTATTTCGTATAAAGGCGATTTCGAAAGCAGGCCGCCATTTTTGTTAAAGTTAAGCTAAAAACCCGTAATCCGATTTTTCCGGATTTTTCTTATACAAACCATCTCGAGTACGATTTTATTAGTTATAATCAAGCTGTAGACAATTTTCTCGTCACCTTATTATAAAAATATGTTAATGTATCCTTGTATTGTTAAATTTATTTGTAAATCGGGAGTAAATTACGTCATGTGATGACACTTTGTTAATTAGTTTTGAATGTTTGGAGACTCCACTAGGTTTGTTTTTCACACGTCCAGCAGTTAGATAAATGTTTGTGACACGCTGTTAATTCCTAAATTCGTTCAACTGTGACCGTTGTATACAGGTAATTTGACAACTGGGATAAGATAGAAAGACTATACAAAAGGTCAGAGTAGTGAGAATTTGTAGAGTACATTTGTTAATGTTGAGGGCATAGCATGAAATGTAGCTGCAAACAAAAAATCACTGATTTCTTTGTTTTTGTCATTCTTTGTTCGAAGTTTTGTTATATTCATTTATAGTCACAACTTCAATAATGATAATGTGAATAATGAATTAAGGTTGAAAATAAAAACAATTTTAATTATTAATTCATGCTAAATTCGTTCAACTGTGACCGCTGTATACAGGTAATTTGACAACTGGGATAAGATAGAAATACTATAAAAAAGGTCAGAGTGGTGAGAATTTGTGGAGTGCATTTGTTAATGATGAGGGCATAGCATGAAATGTAGCTGCAAACAAAAAATCACTGATTTCTTTGTTTTAGTCATTCTTTGTTCAAAGTTTTGTTTTATTCATTTATAGTCACAACTTCAATAATGATAATGTGAATAATGAATTAAGGTTGAAAATAAAAACAATTTTAATTATTAATTCATGTTAATTATGAACTCTGTCTCTCAAGTCTGACGAAACATTGCCCGTTTGTTCGTCCCTCCGAACAAAGGCCACCTGTGAACAAAGGCCACTTTTCTATTTTCCCTTGACCGGCCGTTGTTCACAGGTTGGACTGTATATTATATTGTGACAATTAGTGCTGCTGTGAGTATCTGAGTACTCGGATATTCTCGATCCCGATCAGAAAATCGAGTACGAATATTCGTGAAGTCCGAAATCCTCCGTCTATTTTTTTGAAAAAAAAAATGAAAAACATTTTTAGCCTAATTGTCACTGAAAACGAGTCGCACTACCAATGAAAACTTTATTGATGTATGAACCAAATTATCTCTTGTCAAAATTTCGTTTGATACATATTTATACAAAAAATGTTATCACTGAAATGCCAATAAAAAGTCTTGTAATAGAAATGTTTACAGCACATAGTTTTCATATCAAACAAGCTTCTGTAATTCTTCACTTATTTTTGTTATTACATGAATTCCTGTATGCATTTCTATTAAGAAGTGATTCGTGGTTTGATTCGTGAATCACTACACATGAATCAGAGTTCCGATCGGATCGCCTCTTGCTCAACGATCCACAGCCCTAGTGACAATGTCTCTGATCATCCTCCATCATCTATGGTCAGGTTTGTTAGTGTTGAAATATGCAATCTCATCATTTACAGATTTTCCTGTGTCATTATTGTTGGTAGTTTTTTATCAGAAGATAAGTGATTGTAAACAAATAATGATAATAGGAGACTGTTATATCATTGATTCTTCAATTAAAGTTTCATGCTCTGCTGTGTATTACAGGTGATTATTGAACATGTGATACAGGTAATATGATACATCTTTTAAAGATGTTTTTTAATGTTTTCAATGTCACAGTAAAGATTGGAGAGGGAATTTTATTGGAATAATTAATGTCTCACACAGGAAACTTTATATGACTCAATCCTTTAAATCAATTAAGACCTATCTTAAGGTAAAATTCCCATTATGCCAACGTACAGATAATAATATCCAGGGTCGGTAGCACAGTTGCTAGCACGACTGGATTTTGAATCCAGTGTCCTAAAGTAGGTACGGGTTCGAATTCCACCTGGGAAAGTTATACCCAATTCCATGAAAATTTGACAATAATGTTGATTTTTCTTCATTAGGGGAAATGGAGAAGTTTCCAGCATAGTGGAAGGGTAGGTGAGTACTGGTTATAGACAAGGGTCCAGGAAAGCTAGGTTAGGTGTGCTGGAAGCCATAAAATGTTCTAAAAAAACTGTGTTGACACCGCGTTAAACCCAGTATGATAATAATACAGACTTTAATATATTTGAAAACCATGCATAATTGATTACAAAGCATTCATTATACATCATGTTAATCATTTTGCATGGAATAGATTCATAAAACAACAATGTTTTGCAATATTAATGAACAAAACGCAATGTTTTACAATATTAATGAAAATGCTTAATTAAAGTGTGTTATTATCTCCCTTTGATTTGAAATTAGCATAAATTTTAATTAAAAACTATTGTTAATATAACATTAAAATCTGACATGAAGAAAACAATAAAAATACAATGTACAGATAACATTTCTGAAAATAAATATTTATATTCTGTGGTCATAGATAAAGTTTTGTATTAGGGGAATTTTACCATAAAGGAAGTATTTCTAAGCTATGGCCACTTAAAATGCTGTAAAAAAGAACATGGTTGTTCAAGTAAATTACTATTTGCTTAAATTATCAGCTATTCTGTCCTCTAAAATTTTGATAAGCTTTTTTATTTATGATGATAGAATCAACGAGACGTGTTTGTGTTTTAACAATCAGGATAAAGTTTCTTGATGATATAATCTGAAAATTAAAAAAGAAATTATCCCAATGTGATATTGCATATCTAACATTTTTTTACTCTTTTATAGTCATACTGTCTCTAGAATCAATCTTCAAACATCATCTTTGAGACTTTTGGGACTTGAGCAAGATTTTTGCTTTTGTAAAATCTGCTAAAGGCTTGTGAGAATAAGCAAAGAGTTGAGTGAAAGATAGGAAAGAGAGAGGTAGATAGTTAAAAGAAAGAGAATAGTATAACATTTTAGATGGCTACTTTTCGTGCCTCTAACCAGGTCCCTTTGAATACTGTTGCAGTCCATGGGGATTCAACCAACCAAAACGGCCCCAACCTTCATTGGTTGTAATGAAGGTCAACCTGGTCTGTAATATACAAGAGAGGATGCCCTATCTAAAAAGATACCAGATCAGGGGCCTCAGCAACAGTCTCTGGTTTGTCAGCTCTACCTAAAGGAATCTGTATGAGTCAGGAACTAGAATCATTGTTAAAAGTTAACCCGGGTTGATAGCGCAGTTGGTAGCGTGTCGGGATTTGGAATCTCATGCTCGAGGGGGTGCGTGTTCAAATTCCACCCTGGGAGGTTATACCCTTCCATGAAAATTTGACAATAATGTCAATTTTCCTCTATTGATTAGACAATATGGAGAAGCTTTCTGCTTTGTGGAAGAGTAGGTGAGTACTGGTTATAGACATGGGTCCAGGAAAGCTAGGTTAGGTGTGCTGGACGTCGTAAAATGACTTAATTGTGTTGACACAGCGTCAAACCCAGTAAAAATACAAAAAATAAATCACCACTGAGTCTTGTAAGTTGTAGTACCAGCAGATGTTTTGTAGACTTTCTACAAAGAGAAGTTCTGATATATATTAAGTTACATTGTGTTACTATGTGTGCAATTATGTACGAACATCTCTCTTGGCTATATATTATCATTCAATATGTCTGTATGTATTTGTTGTATCAAATTACTATGGTAACCCTGAGGGATTGTAATAAGTCTGAAAATATGAATAAACATTCTCTTCTCAAGTCTCAAGGTTTCAAATGTCTTTGTTTAAATATCATATAATTGTCTAAGAGGGAACAATGAACAATACTTAATAAGGTAGTATGATACATAATTGCTTATGCTGACTTTTTCAATGTCTGGCACAAAACAGAAAAGCGTAAAATGATGTATGGTGCTTTATGCTGTAGTCAGTCATTCTGCTCACTGTCCTTTAAGATAGGCATAGATCTCTGGACACATGATTTTACTGGGAACTAAGCTCATGGCTTAACAACTGCTCTATTTGATGCTGAGGTTGGCGACCAAATATCTGTAAAAATCGGTCTTCATGAAAAACTTTCATTAGAACTGGATATTTGGTCAAGCAAAATGGATTCTTTTTACTGAAAGGAAGTTTACTGGACTGAAAACAATCAGTGAACTTTCTTATTAATTTAATTATTTTATTAAATTATGAAAAACTTAGCTGTAAGAAATTGGTGGACTATCTAATGTCTAAGATTGGGGAATTGTCTTGCTCAAAACAGGTTCCATAATTATTATAGTCTTTAACTATAAAAATACTGATGTTTTTATGATCTCTCATAATAATAAACATGGTCATTATAATAGAGGTCAACTCTTGATAACATTTTTATATTCATTATTCTAATCAAACCCATCAAATTTATGGTATATAAATGTCTTAATCAATGGCATACTCATTGTTCATGTTTGTCATAGAAACATACACACATACTTGTTCCATCTCAGTTAGTTCTCTTATTATGCAAATAGCTGGTTTATGATGTGACTGTATGATTTAACTGACAGTATTAAAAGAGATTGAATGTTTAAGTAGGAAATTGATGCGTCTTTCTTGTTACCAACTCGCTGTCTGGTTAACTGACTGTTTTAAAAGTAACTCTACATTTTTACACTTTTCAATTCTTTAACATGAATTTCGATTCAATTGCTGGCTATAAAATCAGGACAATGTTTGAAATGTTAATGGTTGTTAATGGTGATGCTGCAAGTTGTTCAAATTTTGCTGCCAAGACAAGAATACCATCAGGCACTATGCATGTTACTTCTAATCATTATCATTCAGTCTTCATGAAACATGGTGGAACGACGGACAAATACTGCAAAAAGGTCCGTCTAGATCTGCAGGTTTACAGGACCAACTGCCCGGCAAAATATTTGATCCCATCCACACAGGTTTCAATTCATCACAATATGTAAAATGTCTCCAGTCCTGTAAGACTTGGTTTGGTCCTGTAAAATTTTGATCTTCACAGGACCTTCTGTCTTGAAAAATAAACTGTTGAGTTTCACGGTGACTGTTATCATCGAATGTTTTAAGAGGCTGACATAGAATCGAAATAAACATTTCCTACCCTTGCTTCTTGTACAGAACTGTTGTAGAATATTTAAGGAGTGTATAACTAAAGTACAATGGTTAGAGACAATGTTCTCATGTATAAACAACTCTTCCCTACCTAAGTTGTTGATTTATTACATTTTATAGCATCATTACTTGTTTTAGTAGGTGGAAATGTTACTTTTATACCTTGTAATGTAAGCAATACTATCTAGTCTTGTTAACAGCTGGCGTAAACAATAATAGAATCTTGCTTATAAAACATCCTCTTGTTTTTTTGTACAAAGAAGAGTTCATTTTTATACACCCGTTTTGAAAAAACGGTCGTATTATGTTATGCTGTTGTCCGTCTGTCCGTCCGTCCGTCTGTCCGTCTGTCCGTCCGTGGACAATTGCTTGTCCGGATGATAACTCAAGAAAGGATGAACCTAGGTTCCTCAAATTTTATGTGTTGATAGCCCTTGGGTGGAGGAGGTTCCCTATTGATTTTGAGACCCCAGGGTTAAAGGTCAAGGTCACTGGGACTTAAAATAGGTAAAACTTGTCCGGACAATATCTGAACCACCAATGTACCTAAGTTCACCAAATTTAATGTAAGAGTAGCCCATGTGTCAAAGATGTTCCCTATCGGTTTTGGGGCCCCTGCGTCAAAGGTCAAGGTCACAGTAGCATCATATGGGAAAAAAACTTGTCCTGACAATAACTTAACAACCAATCTACCTAGGATCACCAAATTTTATGTTAGAGAAGCCCATGTGTCAAGGATGTTCCCAATCGGTTTTGGGGCCCCTGGGTCAAAGGTCAAGGTCACAGGGACATCAAATTGAAAAACCTTGTCCGGACCATAACTCAACAACGCCTGTACCTAGGTTCACCAAATTTTATGTAAGAGTAGCCCATGTGTCAAAGATGCGCCCTATAGGTTTATGGGGCCCCAGGTTCAAAGGTCAAGGTCACAGGGGCATTATATGGAAAAACTTTGTCCGGACAATAAATGAAACACCAATGTACCTAGGTTCACCAAATTTCATGTGAGAGTAGCCCATGTGTCAAGGATATGCACTATTGATTTTGGGGCCCCTGGGTCAAAGGTCAAGGTCACAGTGGCATCAAATTGAAAAACATTGTCCGGGTAATAACTCACTAATGACTGTACCTAGGTTCACCAAATTTCATGTGAGAGTAGCCCATGTGTCAAGGATGTACCTTATCAGTTTTGGGAAAACAGGGTTAAGTTTAAATCTTAAACCAGAAGATATCAAATTACCAAGCTGTGACTTCAAATGTTCTATCAATATGTTTATAAAGTCAAAACGGCAAACAATGAAACACTTGTCCAGACAATAACTGAACCACCAATGTACCTAGGTTCTCCAAATTTTATGTGAGGGTAGCCCTTGGGTAAAGGTTATGCCCTATTGGTTTTGGGGTTCCTGGGTCAAAGGTCAAGGTCACAGAGGCATCATATTGAAAATCCTTGTTTGGACAATAACTCATCAACTACTGTACCTAGGTTCACAAAATTTTATGTGAAGGTAGCCCTTGTGTCAAGGATGTTCCCTATAGGTTTTTGGGCCCCAGACCCAAAGGTCAAGGTCACAGAGGGATCATATGGAAAAACCTTGTCCAGACAATAACTGAACAACCAATGTACCTAGGTTCACTAAATTTGGCGTGAAAGTAGCCCATGTGTCAAGGTTATGCCCTACAGGTTTTGGGGCACCTTGGTCAAAGGTCAAGGTCACAGGGGCATCATATTGAAAAACATTGTCTGGATAATTACTCAACAATGATTGAACCAAAGTTCACCAAATTTCATGTGAGAGTAGCCCATGTGTCAAGGATGTACCTTATCAGTTTTGGGAAAACAGGGTTAAGTTTAAATCTTAAACCAGAAGATATCAAATTACCAAGCTGTGACTTCAAATGTTCTATCAATATGTTTATAAAGTCAAAACGGCAAACAATGAAACACTTGTCCAGACAATAACTGAACCACCAATGTACCTTGGTTCTCCAAATTTTATGTGAGGGTAGCCCTTGGGTAAAGGTTATGCCCTATTGGTTTTGGGGCTCCTGGGTCAAAGGTCAAGGTCACAGGGGCATCATATTGAAAATCCTTGTTTGGGCAATAACTCATCAACTACTGTACCTAGATTCACAAAATTTTATGTGAAGGTAGCCCTTTTGTCAAGGATGTTCCCAATAGGTTTTTAGGCCCCAGACCCAAAGGTCAAGGTCACGGAGGCATCATATGGAAAAACCTTGTCCAGACAATAACTGAACAACCAATGTACCTAGGTTCACTAAATTTTAAATGAAAGTAGCCCATGTGTCAAGGTTATGCCCTATTGGTTTTGGGGCGCCTTTGTCAAAGGTCAAGGTCACAGGGGCATCACATTGAAAAACATTGTCTGGGTAATTACTCAACAATGACTGTACCTAAGTTCACCTAATTTCATGTGACAGTAGACCATGTGTCAAGGATGTGCCTTATCAGTTTTGGGGAAACAGGGTCAAGTATAAACCTTCAACCAGAAGATATCAAATTACCAAGCAGTGACTTCATATGTTCTATCAATATGTTTATAAAGTCAAAATGGCAAACAATGAAACTTTTGTCCAGGCAATAACTGAACCACCAATTTACCTAGGTTCATTAAAGTCTATGTGAGGGTAGCCCTTGTGTCAAGGATATGCCCTTTTGGTTTTGGGGCTCCTGGGTCAAAGGTCAAGGTCACAGAGGCATCATATTGAAAAACCTTGTTTGGACAATAACTCAACAAGGACTGTACCTAGGTTCATAAAATTTTATGTGAATGTAGCCCTTGTGTTAAGGATGTTCCCAATAGGTTTTGGGGCCCCAGACCCAAAGGTCAAGGTCACAGAGGCATCATATGGAAAAACCTTGTCCAGACAATAACTGAACAACCAATGTACCTAGGTTCACTAAATTTTTTTAGGAGAGTAGCCCATGTGTCATGGTTATGTCCTATTGGTTTTAGGGCCCCTGGGTCAAAGGTCAAGGTCACAGGGGCATCATATTGAAAAACATTGTATGTGTAGTAAATCAACAATGACTGCACTTAAGTTCACCAAATTTCATGTGAGAGTAGCCCATGTGTCAAGGATGTTCCCTATTGATTTTGCGGCCCCTGGGTCAAGTTTAAACCATCATCCAGAAGATATCAAATTACCAAGCAGAGACTTCAAATGTTCAATCAATATGTTAACAAAGTCAAAATGGCAGACCATGGAAATAATGCTATATTTAATAAGTAAAATGAATTTAGTTCACCAAATTTTATGTGAGGGTAGCCCATGTGTTAAGGATGTTCCCAATTGGTTTTGGGTCAAAACTGGGTCAAAGATCTAGGTCACATGGGCATCATATGGACAATCCTTGTTCGGACAATAACTAAACAATGATTGTACCTAGGTTAACCAAATTTTATGTGGATCAGCCCATTTGTCAAGATGTAATGTGTTGATAGCTCTTTGGTATTTGATGTTCTCTTTTGATTTGGAAACCCCAGGGACAAAAGTCAAGGTCACAGGGACTTAATTCATATTGAAACATTTTCCGGACAGTAACTCAATAATAATTGTACCTACATTGTAGGTTTTCCAAATCTTATTTAAGGGTAGCCTTAATGTCTAGCATATGCCCCTTTGGTTTTAGGTCCCTGTGTTAAAGGTTAAAGTCAAAAGAAAAATCATGAGGAAAAACCTTGTCCAACAACCAACTTTACCTAAGATCACCAAATTTTATGTATCAATACTCTTTGGGTCAAGGGCAAGAACTTTTGGTTCTGAGGCCCCAGGGTCAAAGTCACTGGAAGTTTGTATGGGAAAACTTTGTGTCGGTGATAAATCAACCATGGCTGTACCTAGGTTCTCAAAATCTTTGCTTTGGATAGCCCTCCTGTTAAGAATGGGACCTATTCTGAGATCCTGGGGTCATTGGTCAAGGTCACAGGGACTTTATATGAGATAGAACACAGCATGGACTGCACACGGGCGTATAATGCCCCGCCCAGCGGAGCTCTTGTTCATGGTTTTATTCACCTTTGGTACAAGCAAACATGTTCTGTTACAATGAAATGTAAATGTAGAGACTAACCAATTAAAACCTGGTCTTAAATTATCCACTCACACACTCGCTTATTTCAGATCTGGCTACTTCATGTCATGGGTCACATTCAGCTGACCTTTTCTTCTATAATATTCATGACGAAAATCATTTTTTGTTCATTAAATTGTTTACATTGTCATCTCATGCAAATTGAAAATAGACGTCCAATCCTGTGAATAACACCACTGTTAAAGTAATTGCTTACAAACCTTGCTGTAAAAATAGAAATTACGAAATCAAGATGCTATTCATAGTGTTTTGTTTAGATGAAAGCTACACATTGAATGGTTGACACAAAGGTCATTTCAATGTGATCTTCTGAGCGATGACAATAGATCCTATATGACAGTGGTCTATAGAATATCTGTTTAATGATATTGGTGTAGGGAGAACAATAAGATTAATTTTGTAATTCATGATACATAATGTCATTAAAGGTCCAAGTTAAGGTGAATAAAGTCATCAGCCTAGATATACTCACATTTTCATGCTACATTTCTACTGTACAAATTACTTCTCTTGCATGAATGGTTTGGCTTTCATATATTATTCTGTAATTCATTACAATGTTTTAACTTGTCAGTGCGGGTGGAATAATTTTTAGTTTTGAATAACATCTACTGCCAAGTTTACAAAGTCTACATGTGTTGTTGCTTAAAATTAATATGTTTTAAAGACTAGATGAATTACTTTCTCTGTTTTTGTCACTATCAGTTTATGCTACAATGAGGGTTGGTACATGATGAATGTTTTTTAGAGACTTGTATTTTAAATCAACAACTATTGCCCGTATTTACATTTTGTCAAGGTTGTAAGTTGTCTTAATCATTCATTGTTTTACTTGTTGTTTCTCAACAGGCACTGATTGTTGTAACAATGTATTTCTCATCTACTTGTCTTGAAGAAATCTTGGTGGTTTCTTGTATAAGTTTGTTGTTCTAAATGATTCTTGTTACAATAAATTTCTCACCAGTAGTCTCAGAGATATGTTGGAGGTTTCTTGGTGTTTTTTTTGGGGGGGGGGGTTAACGTCATATTCAACATATATTTAGGTCATATATACGACGGCCATCTCTTCCTACTATAGGTTTCCTGGACACTTTTTCTATCACCAGTACTAACTTACCCTAACAGGAGGCCGACAACTCATGTATAGGGTATGACCTACCGTGACTGGGTTCGAACCGGCGATCTCCGGATTCGAAGTCAGACATGCTAACCACAAAGCCACGGCCGCAGCACAAGAGGTTTCTTGTAGTTTGTGGTACTAAATGTAATTGTTGAACTTGTGATAATCAATATTTTTCATTGACTTAGTATTAGCCTTTTAAAAGTTAAGCTCAGCTGTGGCTCTTATATTAGGGGATGTTAGGGGAAAGGAGTTCATCTCTGTGAAAAATTAAAATGAAAGTCAGAAACGAGTATTGCCTAAAGATATTTTTGTTGACTATTTCTTACATAAAAGCATGCACAAAAAATATACATGGTGTTTTTTTATCAAATTAACATCTTGTAACATCCTGTACCTCGATCATTATTTCATTTTCAATTGGTTTTTCCAAGTATAAGGTTTAAATAGTTCATATTCAGACCTCAAATGTATGGTTTATTCCAGTTGAATATGGTTTGTTTGTACACAATGCATCTGTACAGAACAAAGTTATTTTACAGATAATTAATGAAAAGTATGCAAAAGTTATTTCATATAATTGCTGAAAAGTATGCAATGCAGAGTAAACTTATCAACTTGAGTTCTGATTTTGTTTTCATTATTGATCACATGTGAGTACTGGCACTTAAAGCCAAGCTCCTTCACTGTATGAGATAAATTTCTGTACTTTTAAACAATTCATTTTGGTTCTAGTTTATTCAAATAACAAAAAGGATATGGGTCATTGTTGTAATAAAATCAACTAAATGGGTTTATTGGATAATGTGATTGTGTAGGGTAATAGAGAAGCTTCATTACAATGTTCTAGTACTTTTATATTGACATTTTATTCATCACATTAGTCTATATGATAGCTATTGAACAATATAATCTTCCAATGACCGATTGTCATATGTAGCAATGATACAGTAAAGTTCCGCTATAAGGACCACCTTGATTTTTGCAAAATTGTGTGATTTGTGATGATTTTTAAGTCCCAAATGCTTATTTTTGGAAAAATAGTCCAACTTTTAGACCATTCTGCTTTAAAGACAATTGATTTGATGGTCGTAATAGTGTATCATTTCTGTATAACATGACCCTTGTACTCCCTTGCCCACAAGCTGGCAGTTATTACATGGTAAAGTGTCCTTTTCAGCCCCAGAAGGCAGTGGGTTCAATCCCATCTCATTTCATTCTTAGAGTGGATTTTCACTCAATTCCATGTATTTTCTCTTAAATTTCTGAGTCCATGTATTTTCTCTTTAATTTCTGATTACTTGTATTTTCTCTTTAATTTCTGATTCCATGTATTTTCTCTTTAATTTCTGATTACTTGCTTGCTGTAAAAAACTGCCCATTATGACTGGCATTTCAGGAAAAACTCATACATGTGATGCCATAGGCTTTGTGAAAATAATGATATATATTTTGTATTTTCAGAGGTAAGATACTAAGACAATGGGGAAGGCAAACAGTAAACTGAAACCAGAAGTATTACAAGATCTTAGACAGAACACAGAATTCTCAGACGATGAACTACAGGAATGGTATAAAGGATTTTTGAAAGATTGTCCTAGTGGACACCTAACTGTAGAAGAATTCAAGAAAATTTATGGAAATTTTTTTCCTTATGGTGACGCTTCTAAATTTGCTGAACATGTTTTCCGTACTTTTGATGCAAATGGTGACGGTACAATAGATTTCCGTGAGTTTATTTGTGCATTGAGTGTAACATCACGTGGAAGACTTGAACAAAAACTTAAGTGGGCTTTCAGTATGTACGATCTGGATGGTAATGGTTATATATCAAGAAATGAGATGTTGGAAATAGTTACTGTAAGTATTATTAGTATTATTGTATCTTGATGAGTCGGTGCAAAACTAGTGTACATCCTGCTTTATTTACATGTAGTTAGACTAGTTTTGCATTGACCCATTTTCTTTTATTGTAATATTAGATGTACTAACAAGGCCAAGTTGGTTCAATTATGCTTATTAACACAAGATATATTCAATGTTACTCTGGGACTTTTATTCCGTCAAGTACTCCCCAACTCAGAGCTATAAGCTGCTGGTTATTCAAGGTCTAACTCTTCTGTCTGGCTGACTTACTACAACCAACCTTCATATTTACCTTGATTGGTGTAATCAACATAAGTCCTTGACCCATCAAATTTTAACAGACTACAAAGTGTCAGTTTCATTTTCTTAGTTTGACCATTTTGCTGTATTGGACATACTCTACTGTCATGTAGAATTTCTAGGAAAGGTGTTCTCTTTTTAAACTGAATGAAAAATTCAAAATAACTTCTGTACACTGGATGGTATGGCAAAGTGACGCATAGAAAACTAAGATGTAGAGGATATTTGTTTATTTCGGTGTTAGATTGAGTTTTATTTCACAAGTGAGCTAGGGATGTCACAAGTGAAAAATATCATTAGATCACCAGTGAAAGAAATAGATCTCACACTGAAATAAACAATTTTTCTGTTTATTATATGCTTCAAACGGCCTTTTTTTAAGTTTAAGTATGATAATATATTATGTCTTCAGAACGGTGCATCCAAACAGTGAAAATAACAATTTTTTTTCATTGTTTCAAAACAGTGGAATATCAATTTTTATTTCACCAATAAATCCCCGATAATCGACTGGGAAGCATATAATAGATACTGGAGATTATTATCAGGCGGTGATAATTTAATATTCCTCAGTATTGCCCTGGATAGTACCACTTGTCATTCTTCACTAATATTCATCGAATTCTCATTTATGTTTTGGTTGTGAAATATTATGTTAGACAACCTTGTCAACGGTTTCCATGGTGCTGGATGTCAAATGTCAGGACTGTTAAAACCATGACCTAATTATTTCGTCTGGAAAATAAGATTTCCATGATACTATGTTACAAAGTATCTAGTGTATTATTCTCTATGGTCTACTCTATGACTTAGATAAGATGAAAGTAAAACTTTAATTGTAAAGTGGTTGTCTCTCCGGAAACACGAGAGCATCATTCTATATTGTTTGTTTGCAAATTGTTTGTTTGCATTTTGCAGTCTTCCATATTAGAATATATGATAGTGGTTGCCTGAAGGTCATTTTAGTAGCAAGCACTATATCTTGTTTGTATGATTTATGGTTGCCTGAAAGAAATTTTGGTTGTTAGAACCAAAACATAGTTGTCCTGGGCTATTATGAATCATCATATTAATGAAAGTTTTTAGCATATCTGAGCATTTTGTGTTCAAGGCAGGCTGTTATGGTGACATGAGTGTTTCGCTGTGCCTTATTTGCATCCACTTCAACTGACATCTCCAAAACAAGTGGGTCAATTTTCATAAAACTCCTGCAGAATTCAGGCCTTTTTTTCCTTATATAACAGGGGCCGTTAACAGGTGCTTCCCCTCTTGAAATTTCTTTAAACTCATGCAGTTTTCCCCAAATTTGGAGTTTACCTTGGATATTTTGTCCCCCTTTCTATGAAATTGCGATAAAATTTCCCCAAATGTTCTATATATAAAAAGGCCCTAGGCTCCTACCAAAGCTCTGGAAATGTTCTTTGGTTGATTCCCTTAAAAATTGCTCAAATAGTTCATGCTAACTCTATGGCAACAGAAACAAATATAACAAAAATCTTCAGTATTGACATTTGGCTAATGATTCTTCTCAAAGATTACATTTGGGATCAGTTGTTTCTCATTTCAGTGTCAACAGTTTGTTTTTTAGAAAATCTTCTTTTAAAGTAATTGGCCTATAGCTTCCATAATTGGTATTTAGCATCTTTGAAAGGTTTTACAAATATCTGTGCGTATAATATGAGGATATTTTCTGTCATGTAATCTTACTTCTGTTCTGTTATATGTATAATCTGAATGATCGGTCCGAGATTTTGCAGTAAGGGGCGTTGCACTTTGGGGGGATGCCAATAATGTATGTATTGGGCGTAAAGTTTGACCCTGATCTAACCTTTTACATTTGCATCTAAAACTATCTACACATATCCCGATGAAAAATAATACCATGCCTATTCTATATAAACAATCAATTTAAATTGTATAATCCTCTCGGCCACTGTGTAATAGACACTCATTGTATGCTTTAATATATTTTAAAAATTATTTCCTGTGTAATAATTCCATTCGAGCTTTGACAATATACTCCTATACTCCGATCTGTATGGAGCATTAATACTACATTTGTATTCAATGTAATGAATATTCTTGCATAAAGGTCAGATCGGGGTCAAACTTTACGCACAATATAGTTTGTACAAATTGACTTTAGTGAAATTAGGGCATACCACACTTCAGTAACTACACTAAATTTGATTGATATAATGTATGCAAATGATATGCAAATTGTATTTTTTGTCTTAGGTCAGTTATCACAAGCTATATTGGTGTCTATATTTTGTCTAAGGTCAGTTATCACAAGCTGTATCTTTACTTATAACATGTCTTGGGTCAATTTTCACAAGCTATGTCTCTGTGTCTATTCTGACTATCTCCTCTGTAATATCAAGTTAACAATTCCTCTGTGATGATACAAATATTGATAAGGTTTGAGGACATCAGTGACATTTTCTATCCAAGTATCATTAGTCTGTTTGGACACAATTCTTCTATTATGTCTATCTCATTGATTCAATATACAACATTTTTATTCAGCCAATGTTTCTAGTAGGTAATTATATCTCGTCTTATATGAAACTTTCATTCTTTGGTGTACAAATAATGTTCACATCCAATTTATTTTGTCTGAACTGGTTTATTCTGTATGAGGGAAACTAAATGATGTTATTTACATGAATGTTAGTGCTTGCAATTAAAGACCCATTAACTATTATACTACTTTTTCTGGTATTCATTGATTGGTGGATGCTGTTTGGCATAATAAGGTTTGGGGTTTAATTATCATGGGTACTTTGTTTGACATCTATAAGGGATGGTATGGCATATTGTATTTTGTCTTGTGTATTCCTGATTTAAAATGATTGTAGGGTCAACTGCTGAAGAGCAATCTTGGAATTGTTTGTATGTATTTATTTACCAGGAAAAATGTTCAGAAGTGGAAACCAATTATCTAAAATCTGAACTTTTTTCTTGTTTATTGTGAAAAAGTACTTTAGTGTTAAGGGTGATCCAACACATTTTGTACAAATTGTTATAATCAATTTAAGATCTTGAATACAAATATTGTTGTTACTGTTGGCAGAGACCTAGTATCAGTATGCTGGTTGAAAACATGATGTTGTACATAAATCAAAATGGTCAACTTAGAACTTACCACATAAATGTCTCACATTGTCTTTATGGAAAGTTGTGTTATTAGAAGTCAAAGTGAGGAAACAAGAAATTATTAGTTAGTTTCTTTATTCTCATTGTGGAATTTTATCAAATTTGTCTGTCTAGTTACAAGTGGTAATATTATTCCATGTAATTGTTTTCAGTTCATCTTGTTTTTCAAAATTGTTTGAATCCCCTCCCTCCCTCTTTCTCTTCCTCCATTCTCTCCCTATCTCCTATTTCTCTTCTCTCCCTCTCGCCATTCTTCTCTCTCATTGTCCTAAGCTTATCTTGAATGGGAAAAGCCGTTAAGCCATTGTTTTGACTGCCAAGAAGCTTACTTTTTTATTAATTGTAAATATTGTATAAGAACAACACATTTATTACTTTGAGATTTCTTTTGCAATATTTTGAATTTAGAAGTTTGGAGGTGGGTGTTGCAGAAAATGTATGTTTTTAACTTAAAAACATAACTTTTAATCTGATGAATCTTTTAGCTCACCTGAGCACAACATGTGTTTTCTATCTTTCTCTGTCAATTGTGTGCTGTTGGCCGGTATCAAACAATTTCTCATGAAAAATTGCACAAAAGCAATCAAACTTAGCAGTAATTATTCTAAGGTGGTCTCAATGCCAATTTGTCACATTATTTCATTTAAAAAATCCAGTTGCTGTTGTTATCATATCAATATAAAAAGCTTAGAAATTTTTTTTTCAGAAACACAGCATTCCCGTGGTGTAAAAATTGGTGTCTTTTCAGTGTTCACAAAGTTTCACATAATAGTTTTACAAGAAAATCATGAAATATTTTCATTAATTGATACCATGTGACTATTTTGTCAGGTGAGCAAGTTAGTGCCATCATGACTCTCTTGTTAAAATGTTCCCTTAAACTAAGTAATTAGTTACGTTTCTTCCTGAAAATACTACCATGATATGGGCTTAGCTTGATTTTAATTTGTATTCTGTTGTTAATGTAGTGTGGCATGTTAATACCATCATGAAATAATTGGAGCAGTTAATTTTGTACTGTGAAATATTCCCCATTGGTTTGGTATGTGAAAGAGCTTAGTATCACATCTTATAGTATTATGGTAAAGCTTAAAGTATTTACATTAAATTTGAACATTTGTAAGATGTTGTCATTATGCTGCAGCTCTATCTAGTGTATTGAAGCTTACTTTAGTTGTAATGAGGTTTTGACACTTCCTAATTCCTGGAATTCCGTGGATCCTAAAAACTTTGGAGGAATATCAGTGATTTTCAGCTAGAGATTCCATCAGGGCCCCTAAAACTTGCCATGAATTGTTCGTAACAATTAGTTACTGCAATCTGTATCCAAAATGTGTGTCTTTTATTGGAGGACTTCCCTAACGTTAAGGAGAAATCCCTGAGTTGTTAACTTGGGATTCCTTTGGGATCCCTAGTAAAAACATTAAGTGTCAACCCCTGGTTGTAATGTTTAGTTGTAGTGCTCCATCTTGAGCTTTATAAGGATAAGTCTATATTTCTGGTATTAATTTTTATGGTTTAATTTAAGAAGATTAAATATAGGCCTTTTGGGATAAAAAAAACTAGGCCTCTTGATTAGATAGAAATAATGCGAAAACTCTTGATGCCATTATTGTAAGTGCTCCTAATTTTCATCAATACTTAAATCTGTTGCCTCTTAACAATTGATTTCAAATAAGTTTAATAGTGGGTCACTGTATTAAATGTTAAATCATACTGGTCCAACACCCAGTTTGCTTTGAACTTTTTTTTCATGAACCTTTCAAATTTGATTTTTTTGCACTTTAACTGTACATGTATATATTGCATAATCTTCTTGTATATGAATATTTTCAACTAAATAAAATATTAATCCAGGGTAATCTAGAAGCTCATCCATGCTTAAATATTAGATAGGTTTATAAAACAAGATTTAATGTTAATACTAATTGAATGATTTATAGATAATTAGTATTCAGTTGATGATACAGCCATGTGACGAGTATAGTAAACTAATCAAGTATGATGTATTACCATGATTAACATTGATGGAATCACTAATACTGTTGATCATACAAATGATGGTGGAATTATCATGCGTTCTGTATCGGAAATATCATGCGTTCTGAAACAATTTGGATGAGTCTGTGCTAAATGAGTCTAATTATTTTTGCATTTATATGCAGTTGGAATAGTTTAGCAGGTCATTGCAAACTAGTCAACATCATTCTGCCCAGCTAGCTCAGTTGGTAGCACGAAAATCTTTTGAACCAGGGGTTGTGGGTTTGATTTCCAGACAGGGCATAATTTTGTGGAGCTTGGTCATGAAAATATTTCTACGGCCTTCTCCCTCCTACCACTGATTCTAAATCATGTAGGGCAGTTGTCAGTCATTGAAAAAGTATACGCTTAGTAGTTGGTTAACAGCTAAATCCAGAGATTTAGCCTTGCCAGGAGGAGTGAGTAGGTTGACTGACTGCCATTATATGACCTTTACAATGTGTTGCTACGGCGTTAAACCCAACAAAAAAAAACAACAACAAAAAAACATCATTCTTTATTTAAATGCAGAAAGACCAGTTTATGGGCTGAGCTATCAGTATGTATGATCATACCTTGTTTCAGTTTATATTACTTCTATATTTTAACATATTACATGTTAAGAATATAATTAAGGGGATTATGTAAATCTTTATGTAAGTTAATTATATGATGTTACATTAGTTATTAGACAGTTGAAATTGTAAGAACTTTCAACTTTACTTATGAATGTTAGGCAACATGTTTAATCCATTTAATCTGATGTTGACTTCTGTGAAAACTAGACTATAAGAAATGCTGAAATTTTGGTTTTCAATCTAAGGTTTATTTTTAAAATTGTGTAGTATTGATCTATCAGCCTGTCCGGCTAGCTCAGTCAGTAGGGCATAAGTTTACTAATCAAGAGGTCATGGGTTCAATTCCTGGGCAGGACATACTCATACTTTTGTGGAGTTTGGTCATGAAAGAATTTCAGCAACCATTCTCCATCTTACCACTGATTCTTAATCATGTAGGACAGATGTCAGTCACCTAAGGATAATGTGCCTAGTTACTGGTTTACAGATAAATCCAGAGATTTAGCCTTTCCAGGAACTGTGCCAACTTGACTGACCTGGATACGATCTATACAATATGTTGCTGCAACATTAAAAAAAAAGAAAGAGAAAATTAAATGTGGTATAAAAATCACATGATTCCACATAAAAGCATCTACTCATGCCACTTTCCTTTACTTAAGGCTGTCAAGCTATGTAGTATTATCAATTTAAAATATCGGAATAACATTGTTTATGAATGATTGTGTTTAGAACAAAAGTAGACACAGTTGTTACATGAACATTATTATCTCTACAATTTTGTCTTAAACTGTCAAAGTATGGAAGCAGAAGTGACACTTATAGAATTTACTGTATTATATAATTACAACAATGAACAGTGTTTCACACAATTTTACTTTCATGCATTTAAGTTTTAACTGGGTCGATTGTGCAGTTGGTAGTGAGTCGGGAATTTCGAATCTAATGTCCCAAAGGGGATTAGGGTTCGAATCTCACCCGGGGAGGTTATACCCTTCCATGAAAATTTGACAATGATGTCAATATTCCTCCATTAATAAGGTATATATAGAAGTTCTCGGCTGTGTGGAAGGGTAGGTGAGTACTGGTTATAGACAATGGTCCAGGAAAGCTAGGTTAGTTGCGCTTGACGCCATAAAATAACCTAAAAATTGTGTTGACACAGTGTTTAACCGAGTATAAATAAATAAATTAAAATAAACATTAGGTTTTTATATTGTATTCTATTGTTTTATCCTCCAGTTACAATGTGGCCTAATATTTTTTAATTTAAACAATTTTCTCTACCATATCTGTATTAAATACCTGAGGGTTCTTTTATTAATTTAGTTATAATACAGAATATCAGGTTTTAAATCTAATAATTAAGACAGCATTTGAAATGAATTCTCTATAGCAATCATATTGTCTACAATGAAATCATTCTATTTTATTAATGGTTGTCATGGTTATTGTACTAGAGGCTCATTGTTGATATAGAAATATAATCTGTTTTATGAACACTGTAACTTTTAGCTCTACTGTTTGGAGAATAGTGGAGCTATCTTACTCTGTTACTCGATGACATTTGTTCCAATCTTAGTTAAATTTTAAACTGAATTCTTTGGTCAATTTCTTTAACTTCGTACTGTACTCTTATTTCTTAGAAATAAAGGAAGTGGAAAATTCTCAAATTTTTTTTCAATTAAGTGCTGAAATAACGACTTATAAGGACACACAACTGTTGACTTACCTTGGTCATGTGCTCAATTTTCTCTGATGTTATCAAATGAAAAGTTCAAACTTTCTAATCATTTTCGTAAGCTTGTATATTTGGGTGTATTAAAATGAGTCATGGTCTTAAGCATTCTCTGTATAAAGTTGGAAACCCGGGTCGATAACGCAGTTGGGAGCGCGCCAGGATTTAGAATCTCGTGCCCAAGGGGGTGCGCGTTTGAATCCCACCCGGGGAGGTTATACCCTTCCATGAAAATTTGACAATGTCGATTTTCCTCCATTGATTAGATAATATGGAGAAGTTTCCGGCCTTGTGGAAGGGTGGGTGAGTACTGGTTATAGACAATAGTCCAGGAAAGCTATGTTAGGTGCGCCGGGCGCCGTAAAATGACCTAAATTGTGTTGACACGGCGTTAACTCCAATAAATAAATAAAGTATGAAGTTTGGGATCTGTCCACAAGTACTGATCAGCTTGAGCTGTTTTCAAAAGTAAGAAGAGAGTTTATGATGAGAGGGGGTTTAATTGAATAATTAACCGAGACTTACCTTCGTAGATGTAAGTTGAAGGTTGATTGGGATTTCATCTACTGCAAACTCCTTAAGAGCTCAACACGAGAGATGACACAGTCCAGGCCACAGAGAAGTTCAGGCTTTAGAGTTGTGAAAGGTTCCAAAAACCTTTCACTTAGCAAATTTAAAGAAATATAAATATAATTTGGGTGGGTAGGGATGGGCGTGTTGAGCTCTTAAGGAGTTTGCAGTAGATGAAATCCCAATCAACCTTCAACTTACATCTACGAAGGTAAGTCTCGGTTAATTATTCAATTTCATCTACTGCATAACTCCCTTAAGAGCCCCACACGAGACTTTAGAGCAATTTCTGCAAATTTGCAATAACAATTGACAAAAATTATATTGAACAGAATTTTTTAATAAGCAATTTTTATACATCTGTCAAAATAGCATTTTGAAACTTTTCTGATGGTATTTCCACAATATCTCTTTTATAGAATTTTTCAAAAGTTTTTGCATTTGTCCAACCTGCAGCATCTAATATGTGATTGAGTTTCACTCCCTCTTTCTCTGCTTTTGAAGTAGATGCTGATCTTATACTATGTGGCTTAAAATTACTGTCTATACCAGATGCTTTGAGAACACTTTTAACCCATCTAGCTATTGTAGCTTTGGATGCTTTATTATATGGGTTTATTGTTGTGACAATAAGACAGTTACTTGTTCTAATATTTTTTGTTTTCTCTACATATTCATTTAAAGTATTTACAATACAAAGTTTTGTGTTTTCATATTTGTGTAACACTATTGGTTTCTGATGTATACCAGGTCTTGAATGTTTTAGCAATTGTTGCGGATATATATTTATCATAGTCTTATCAGAATTAAAGGTTAAATCATCAAGTGTTAATGAATGTAATGTTTGACATCTTTGTCCTGATACAAGCAGAAATAATGTACACAGTTTTTTCGATAATTTCAAAAGGGTGTCTGTAGGCATTGACTGAATATATGTAAGGACAATATTTACATCCCATGTGCAATGATAACGTGGTAAAGCTGGACGTGCATTATAACAACCTTTCATAAACCGTGATAATGTCTCATTGTCATGAATATTTGTTTGGCTACATGTTAGTATAAAGACACTTATTGCACTTCTTGCTGTATTGAGTGCACTGTAACTAAGACCTTTTGAAAATAAACTTGATAAGAATTGTAAAACTTTATTTATAGTTGGTTTAATTGGATTTGACGATTCCCCACAGTAATTAATCCATTTTTTAATATATGTGTCATACTGTTTTTTGGTTGTATCTCTCCAGGAGTTGATGATGATGTTTCTAGCTGCTCTTGATATTCCTTGCATCTTAAGGGATTTCCGGATAATTGAAAAACTCCTAGTCTCATTTTTTGTAGCGGGTATTGTTTGTTCGGTTTGTGCGGAAGTGATAGAATTTGTTGTTGAAAAACATTTGGGCTGTCACGATATAGCGGTATATTGCAATACGCAGCTGCGGCAATACATACTGCGTTACAATTTTAACATACCAGTTTTGGCGATATTTATTATTTTATTGGAAAATTCTTCCCTTCAGGAAATTAAAGTAGTGAAACGTCAGTTTTTAGCTCGACTTTACGAAGTTATGTAGAGCTCTCCTACTCGCCCCGGCGTCGGCGTCTGCGTCCACATTTCTGATTAAAGTTTTTGTGCAGTAAAATACTTTCTTCTATATCTTTGTTATTTCTAAAGATATTAACTTCAAACTTTAAATATATGTTCCTTACTATCAACCACATCTCATGTGACAAGGTCCATAACTCCAAACACATTTTTTTAAGAATTATCTCCCCTTGAACTGATTGAAGTTTTTGTGCACAGATTAAAGTTTTTGTGCAGTAAAATACTTTCTTCTGTATCTTTGTTATTTCTTAAGATATTAACTTCAAACTTTAAATATATGTTCCTTTCTATCAACCACATCTCATGTGACATGGTCCATAGCTCTGAATGCAATTTTTCCGAATTATCTCCCCTTGAACTTAGAGTTTTCTTTAAAAAATGTTTGTTTTTACTGCAACTGTTTTATTTCTTTAGGTATTGATTTCAAACTTTAAACATATGTTCCTTATTATCAACCACATCTCATGTGACAAGGTTCATAACTCCGTATACATTATTTTCAAAGTTATCCCCCTTGAACTTATAGTTTTGTTTAATAAATATTTGTTTTTACTGCAACTGTTTTATTTCTTAAGGTATTGACTTTAAATATATGTTCCTTATTATCAACCACATCTCATGTGACAAGGTTCATAACTCCAAATATATTTTTTCAGAATTATCTCCCCTTGAAATTAGAGTTTTCTTTAAAAAATGTTTGTTTTTACTGAAACTGTTTTATTTCTTCAGGTATTGACTTCAAACTTTAGATATATGTTCCTTATTATCAACCACATCTCATGTGACAAGATTGATAACTCCTTATACATTTTTTCAGAGTTATCCTCCTTGAACTTATAGTTTTCTATTTTTTTATTTTTTTTTATTTGAATTTGTTAACGTTATATTTTCAAATTTTAAAATATGTATGTTCCTTATCATCAACCACATCTCCTGTGACAAACACTTACTAAGTCGAGCATGCTGTCTCCTCTGACAGCTCTTGTTCCATTGACCATTCAATTTAATGAGTTACAAAATTAACTGATTTGTGAGCGTGACAGTCCTAAATGACCGTAAATACTTAAAGAGGCTAGATTCTATCACTAGCTGCATGTAAAATTTGCATTGTTTCTGTTAAATACAGCGGAGGCACAACAAATCTAAAAGCCCACAATATATTATGGTATGTATATACAGTGTCAGCATATTGCAGCATATCGGGATAAGCTTATGGTGTATCGTGACAGCCCTAGAAAACATGCTTATAAATGGCTCTACTGTCACATTTTTTCATATTTGCGAGAATAAATACATTTATTAATGGGCAAATATTGATAAAATTATCATTAATCTTAACGTCATCTTATAGTCAATATTTAATTTGTTGTTATTCCCCTGATTTATGGAGTAAAAACTTCATTTTACACAGATTGTGACATATAAACTGACTACAATCTGTCTAAATTAGTAAATAATTGCTCATGAAATCTGTATAATGGATTGATTGTAGAGTTCATATTTTCTCCCTTATTACTCTGATTGATTCATATTGAATGAAGGAATAATGTCTCTGTATGGAAGAACAATTGTAGTCTGATTCATTAGACTTAATTCTTTCATTTTATTCTACAAATCTTAGCTTGTCAATTTTACCAAAATGTATTTTTATTGGATAAAATGTTATATGTTTTATATCATTATAATATTCTATTTTCTTGATTGTGTGTTTTTTCAAAAGTTCAAATAATTCTGCCACAAAAATGACCATTGAGCTTCTTCAATTTACTGATTTGAATTTAATCATCTTAGGACTTTCCCTTAGGGATGGAGAGTACCCAGTTTTGAACCCCACCAGGGGCCTGCTGATTTCCTTGAGTGAAACTGACCTGCCATTGCTTCAGTTCACTCAGGTGTGAATGGGTACCTGTTAGGGTGATATAATTTTGTTGTAACAATGTGTAGACTGCATTATTAATAGACTAAAAGACTTTCCAGAGAGATGGGTAGTTAGATACTAGTAACCTCGTTGACAAGGAGTAATAGCTGTAAAATCAGTGAATCATCACGGTGCATTAGCATGGAATTGAGACTTTTAAATGCAATTACTTTTTTACCTTTATCTTTAGCCCGCCCGGCTAGCTCAGTCGGTAGTGCACAAGTCTACTGGTCAAGGGGCTGTAGGTTTGATTCCCGAGTGGGACATACTTTCATGGAGCTTGGTAATGAAAAATTTCTACGGCCATTCTCCTTCCTACCACTGATTCTAAATCATTTAAGGCAATAGTCAGTCACTGACGAAAGTATGCACCTAGTAGTTGGTTAACAGCTAAATCCAGATATTTAGCCTTTCCAGGAACAGCGAGTAGGTGGACTGTCACTGTCATGATATAACCTATACATAGTGTTGCTATGGTGTTAAACTCAACAAACAAACAAACAAACTTTTATCTTTCAAACATTCCTTTATGTATACAGAACAAATGTCAGAATATTTCATGAATAAAAAATCTTGATTGAAAATGGGTTTTAAGTGCTTGTATATCATTACATGGCTAAACTTAGTAACTTTAATTTCCATTTATCAACTCAGGTATAAAAAGTTCTGTTCTGCTAGGTCCAACTCTCTCTGCATTAATTGATAAACACTGCTATAGAAGGAAACATTGCACTTATTGACTTGTCACTTATTAATGAAGTAAAAACATGAGCACATTTTAAGTGTGTACAGATTTAATTAAGCTAATTGATGGAATCAAATTCATAGCAACTTATATGAACTTTTTTAGTAAGTCTGTTTTTTACACAGCGTGGTAGGTCTATGTTTTGTGGCTGTTCCAACTCCTGATATGTTTGCTTACACTCTTTTACCCAATTACTGTAGGACAATAAGTTTAAGGTTTTAATTAAAACAAACCCAGAGTACAAACAAACATGATTAGTTTAATTATAATATGTCTGGTGATAATATTGTACAATGTTCAACTATCTACTATTAGTTTAATTATAATATGTCTGGTGATAATATTGTACAATGTTCAACTATCTACTATTAGTTTAATTATAATATGTCTGGTGATAATATTGTACAATGTTCAACTATCTACTATTAGTTTAATTATAATATGTCTGGTGATAATATTGTACAATGTTCAACTATCTACTATTAGTTTAATTATAATATGTCTGGTGATAATATTGTACAATGTTCAACTATCTACTATTAGTTTAATTATAATATGTCTGGTGATAATATTGTACAATGTTCAACTATCTACTATTAGTTTAATTATAATATGTCTGGTGATAATATTGTACAATGTTCAACTGTCTACTATTAGTTTAATTATAATATGTCTGGTGATAATATTGTACAATGTTCAACTGTCTACTATTAGTTTTAGTTATAATATGTCTGGTGATAATATTGTACCATGTTCAACTGTCTACTATTAGTTTTAGTTATAATATGTCTGGTGATAATATTGTACCATGTTCAACTGTCTACCAATGTCTAATGAAGTCTTGGTCATTACACCTAGCACTCAATGTTGGATCGTTAGTTAGTTGGTTGGTTCGTTCATTCACTCGTTCATTTGTTCTTTCCTTTGCTTGTTCATTCGTTAGTTAGTTAGTTCTAGTTTTGTCTTTCATTTTTCTATTTCCTTATGTCTGTGATAATTAGAACTTTGTATACATAAGCAAGATTCAATACAATAATGTTACGGGTTTTAATACAGTAGTTTTGATAGGATATTTTGTTTTCATATAGTTCAAAATTAATGATGTCTTAATGTTTTTAAATTGTTTGTACAAAAGTACAGAATTTCAGGTTATATGACTTGGCGTTGTAAGAGTAAATAATATCATGATATTAGTGTTATTAGTAAGTTTCAGATATGACACCTGTGATAGGGTTTTAAGATTATATCTGTTTTAGAATGAAGCCTTTTTGATGGTACTGTTTACTGACTCTTTTAATGTATACATGGAACTATGGGTTGTTTAGTGCTTTGACTACCATTTACTATTGATGTATATATCATGGGTTTAGGGCAATGCAGTTGTAATTCAATTGCAGAAAAGAGTGAGTCACGACTCTTTTGCATTAAACCGGCAATATGGAACTATTAGTTGTTTAGTGTTTTGTCTACCATTTACCATAGAAACTTGTTACTTGTCCCAATGCTAAAATACATGTTATACAAAAAAAAGTTAGTATTGTTTTTTTATAGATCATTGTTCAGTGATCTGGTGAGTTCAAAGGAACTAGTTCAAGTATTGAACAAAAAGTTGTTTATTTAACCTATCTTTGTTGATCTATTACCATTCTGTCATCATTATATAACTATGTAACCTTTCTCATATCTTATGCTACAGTCCTATAAACATAAAAGTAGCTGTTAGGGCACCGTATGGGCGCTGTGTGATCAAGCTCCACAAGGACCCGTACAAACTCTTGCGTACCTGTACAAACTGTTACGTTTTTTACCAGGGTCAGTGAGATGAGCCGTGGATACACATATCAGTTTCAAAGTCAAATTGTGAACGAAACTGTGGCCAAGTATGGATTAAACTTGCATATCTTTCATCTACGGCTCCGTACGGGTGTGTTGTATAGTGCCATGTGCGTACAATCACCTTAAGGCGCAAGGTTCCCAAGGCCGTAATGTCAGCATGTACGGGTCAGCAAGCCACAATTTTATGGGACTGAGGCATTAGTCTCTCTGACTGTCAGTCTCTGCCTCTAATTAAGACCAGTGGTTTATGTCCTATATTTCTGATCTTTATTTCTACAGTACTACATGCTACAATATCCAATGTTTGTTTACAGCAGACAGACCTATTTCAAGTGAATTGATGTTAAAACATTGTACATGTATAATATTGGTACATCTTGATAATGTCTCAGTAACATGAGAACTGCTGACTCAGTTTTTATGTACATTCCTGAATAACATGCACATGGAAGTATAATGTCTTTTATTCAAAGAGAATGGGAGTTATTTGTTGTTGGTGCAGTTTAACTATTTGTATATCTTGGATACATGGCACTATAATAGAGGACAGAAAACATTTTCTCTATTGTTTAAACAGAACATATTTTCTCAATGACTATACCTACTTATGGATGTATTTTTGTCCGTGAAGTCCATGGTTTGTTATGGTTACCTTTATATAGAATGTTTGAATGTTTACTTGATATTCGACCTGCTTCTATTTATATGACATAATAGTATAGATATTTTGAAGTTTCTCATGGCATTCTGGTTTCACTGGAATGTCAAGGAAACTGTCCAATCAATGAATGTTATAGAATTACAAATGTATATTCCATAGATGAAAGGTTTGAGTAGTAGTCCTAAAGTTCAGGGGCCGGTAATATCAAGTGTCTTACGATTGATTCTAGTCATAAATCGTTCTATGCTGTATTGTTAATTTTATCGTAAGATTTTTTATAAGATGCTGCCTTAAGTTCACGTGCACGTGCATGTCTGTATGTTATCCATAGTCCTTGATTTCAGATAGTTATTAGCTCTTTACAGGTTAGGACTTGAGCAAAAATTGGCCATTTTTACCTTAAATTAATACATGGCTGTTTAAGGTGCTCTTTTTTCATTTAATAAAAATTAATGATTTTGAAGCATCAGCTCTAGAGCTAATGACCGTACGAAGCTGTTGTGTAAAGTGTATTATTTTGCTTCAAAAATGGCGTCAAGACGGTATTTTGTTTTTTTGTAATGAAAAAGATATCAAAGTCATGAAGTATATTGTATTACCAAAATATTATAAGCAAGATGTTTTGTGCTCTAAGTGTAAATGAGGCAGTCTGACATTCTGTTTGTTACAAATAATCAATCAAGAAATGTTCAATGAAGTCCTAACTATCGTGACTGTAAAGTCATTCAATGAGACTTTTCAAAATTTTGGATTCTTGTCTAAACAATCTTTTTTCACAATTTTAAAAGATTATCAGGCTAGACTTTACAATTTGAAAGGCAAGGACTGTAGAGAAAAAAATCTATTGAAAACAATCTTAGATGTAGAAATGTCTTGTTTCCAATATGATGTTACATGTCGTTGGTTTAGCACAAAATGGTCGTAATTCACTCTTTTCTTATATTGAGTTACGACTGTTTTCTTCTAAACCAATCATATAAAAATTCTCTCTCTCTACAAGTGGTGATCAATGAAGTATTGTGTGGCATCATACATACATATTGTTGAAGGTTTTAATACTAATGGTTACTAATTCCCTTAAGAGTTCTAAGTGTACTTCAATGATTTCAATTTACCATATTTTTCTAGAAAAACTGATAATGTAGTGTTATGGAAAAAGGTCATATTGCTTTGATATAAACCTTTGATTTAATCATTAATACATGTATTATTATGTTAGTATATTTATGTCAAATATGGTAAACTAGACTAAATTCCACTTTTGAAAGAAATTCGGAGGTTATGGTGGCATTTTTGCATTGATGTTGCTTATGAGGTGACAGATTTTTCTTTTATCTTCAATACTTACCAAGATATTTAATAAGTTTGTGTACTCATTTATTTGAATTGCAGCAACTATACTATGAAAGGGGAATAACTCTGAGTGAATTGTGTTTATTGTTAAGCCCCTTTTTTACTTAGAAAATTGCCAAATATATGGTTGTTGAATTTTTTTCCTGCAGTGCAAACTGACCCCAACCAAAGGGTCAGGACTCAGCAGTGTTACATAGTAAGAACTCTTTAAAAACTTCTTACTTCATTTTTTTGCATCATTTTAAGCTCTGTGTTCAAAGCTTGTTTTAACTTAGTCTTGCCATAAACATAGGACCCCATTAAGCAGAGTGTGTCATCCTTGGACTACATGTAGTCTTGTTTAGAATTTTGTTTTTAATGCCATGAATGATAAATTTTCTGTATCTCTGTGCTTATCCTGACTTTATAAGGCACATCATTCTGCTGAACTTGTGTGCTTTATTCAAGGAATGGTTGTACTCTATGTACTTTGTTTTCCATCTTAACCATTTCTGTCCAATTTTGACTAAATTGCTTTGGTTGAATGGCGGCCATTGTTAATGCACTTTACTTACAATGTTATTATCTTGATTCTAGAGATCATTTTTATCTGAAGCCAGTGTGGAAAGGGCTTTGTAAAATAGTTATAATAGTGAATTTCCGAGTGCAAGTATTAAATTTCTTTCTTTCAGCTCTGATAAAGCTGTTTAGTTCTTGTTTTCTCAATAATGTTTCTGATTACTGAGATTAGATCAAATTTTATATTCTGACAGTTTTTGTTCATGTTGAATGATACAGTTGTTTTAAAATCGTAATTTTCATGCATACATGAATATTTATTGATCCTACCTCCTAGTAGAGAGTTGATGAAATTTTCTTAAATACTGCCTGTCTGTCTGTCATATTTGTGGAATTTCATCTAGACCATGTATTGATTGTTAAGGTTTTTGTGTGAAATATAATGTTATTTGCATTTTTTCCTTGATATTTGACAGATTGATGATTGCATCCATCTATGTATTAGATAGCAACCTTGAAATAATTTAGCTTACCTGACCAACACAGCCATGCAGCCATTAATTTTAAGTTCTAACCTGAAATGTTATCGTCGTATGCTCTAAAGTCACAAGTGTCCTAAGGTCTGGGCCATGTTTGTTTACATAGAATCATGTGACGTCAGCATGATGGAGATTTAAAAGTAGACAACTCTTGACCATCCAACTTAAGAAAATATGCATAAAAGCAAGCAATTTCACCATAACAATTTACAAATGTTCAAAATCAACTGACAACAAACAGGTCAAAGTTGTTTTGAGTTGTAACTCAGTCAATGTTTTTATCTTTTTGAAAAATTCTTGAAGCATCATGTCGGTACTTGTTTAAATTTGTCAGTAAATACAAAAAATTTGGCCATCTAACTTTTTTGATCTCTTTTAACTGATTTGTTGCTTACCCCCTCGACTAGTGGACCTTCCAGGATATATGATATAGTAAAGGGCAACATTATCAACCAGCCTGACTATAAGTTATTTCACTAGCCTGTAGGGCTGTAACGATTCACCGATGCATCGTGAGATCGTATTTGTGACTGTCCGATACGGGTGTATCGAATCGCGTCCTAAAAAATCACGATTCAGAGGGCCTTTTAGTTTACAAGAAATCAGTTAAAACGAAATATACTATATACATTTGTATCTATAGCATTTAACGTGCAATTGCAATCTTTACTGCAGTGTTCAATCTAGAGCGCGCCATTGACTGCTTATGAACGCAAATGGCGCAATATCAATCGTCTATTGGGCCCGTCGGGCGCACTCGCCAAAAATATGGCTATATCGCGAATTTGACAACTTTTCGTATATTCTATGCCATTTGGTTTCGTTACATCTATTTTGCTAAATTAAACGGGTACCTCAGTCTTCGAATCTAGCTACCGGGCCGAAGACCGAGTCCGTCCTAAACGCTGACGGTTCGCAAGACCGAATGTCTGGTAGCAATTTCAATAGCAATATTACTAAAATTGATAATTGAACATAAAAACTGCAGTTACAAGCAATTTATTATTTGGACGCTAAAAATCCAGCCGAGAGTCCGCAATACGCATTAAATTTTTATCCACGCTTGTAACAATCATAGACAATATGACTTATGTGTAAGGCGTCCTCTAAATAATTAATAGTGCTACATATATGACGGCTCGATAAATTGATTACGTAATCAAATGGTTGCAATTAGCAAACACGTGTCAAACTTTGGTGAACATTGGTTGCAGAAGATAACACTTTCTTTTATGTTTGCCGATAAGCTGATAATTGTTATTAATTATTAGCGTGTTGTGTGGCAGTTTAAATAGACATGATTAGTTGATTTTTTTTAATGAACTAATTCGTTAAATTCCACTAGAAACAAACAACTTTGTCATTATTTTACAACAAATAAAGTTATTTGTATTTTATTATTCATAATGTGGTATTCCATTTCGTAAAAACAAAATTCCTTCAATCATTATATCGTTACGTCATCCATTTTCGCGACCCACGCTATCGTTTTTTTTTAAATTTTATGATTGTTTGATAATAATATCATAATTTGTCTACGCATTCATACCAAATTTACAATTTACATCGTATCGCGATTAATATCGTAATCGCGAGGCATATATCGCGATACGTATCGTATCGCGACTTTGGCCACGATACGCAGCCCTACTAGCCTGAAACCAATTTTTACTAGTTCTAGGCTTAAGGCTAGTGGATTAAGGTGATAACTGTTACAATATGGTTGCCTTCAGTGTCTGGTCATGAATTGACATAAATATCTTGATACTGCATCACTTGTATTAGGTCAAAGGTCAGGTTCACTTTGGTTTTAAAAAATAGTACTTGCCCAACTCAACAACCCATTTGCTTTTAACCCTTAAAGTTGACTTAGTGTTTGCTTTTTTGGTTTCTCAAAATATGAATTATGTCATTGCATATTTCATACAAATACATACTAAGTAATGCATATTATTATTTATTGACCATGGTTTAAATCAAGCCTTCCACTAGAAGAAATTCATGATAAAATCATGGGCATAAATATTTGACATCCCATCAACCTGCAAGGCACCATACTGTTGTCTTTAACTATACTCTAAGCTTTATAATGTAAGCCTCTACATGTGGATAGAAAATGTATGACATTGTTATAGTTATTTTAATGTACTAAACCTAGCAAAATGATCATTGAACTGGTTTTTTTGTTGTTAAATAGTGTTAAGTTGTCTCAGTAGATACTGTTTTATGTTGGTGTTAATTGATTAGTTGTAGAAATGATGAGATAGTCTGATAGACTCACTTAATTCCTTAGGGAAAATGAAGTCACAAATTGACTTATCAAAAATGTTAAGTAATTGAATTTAACATGGGCGCTCCTATCTAGAGAATGAGCATTTTAATGTGTAGTGTCAGACAGTAATCTTAGTCTACAGGGGTTTTCTACTTAATGCTGGGAATAGTAAGAGACTTGGATTAAAAGGGTGGTTTATAGGGCGGGGGGTCCATAAAGTTTATGGTAAAATGTTGTTAGAATCTCAGCTGTTGACTTTTTAGTCATAGACCAGGTCCATGGTACAGTAGGCTTCATCCAGGATTTCTAATGTATGTCCAAGAAAACATTGGTGCTTCTTTGAATTGCCCCCAGATAACTTGGACATCTTTGACCCACCCCCAGACAACATTGGGACATCTTTGACCTGCCCCCAGACAATTTGGACATCTTTGACCCGTCCCCAGACAACATTTGGACATCTTGGACCCGCCTCTAGACAACATTGGGAGTTCTTTGACCCGCCCCCAAAAATCATTTGGACATCTCTGACCTCCTGCCAGACAACATTGGGAAACCTTCAACCCGCCCTCAGTCAACTTTTTTACCCTCACCCAGCATCTGATGGATATTCCTAGAGTCTACATGTATTACCATACATAGAATGTATTGAGTTAACAACTTGATAATAATATTTGTAGACACTATATGTAAAACAAGCAGACATCGTTACCAATGTGTCAAATCAATTCTCACTTATTGTAATATTATCATATTCATACTGAGATGACACTTCATCTACACAATTTGTAGACAGATTTCCTTATTTCACGTAGTATAACATATTCTGCCTTTTCTTCAGAAATCAGTAATACATTATTATTTTACTGAGCTCCACTAATGGAATATTTTTGTAAAGTACATGTGTACAAAGTACAAGATGACAATATTAGCTTGTTTCTTACAGGCGTCATACATTTCTTCTGCCAATTATTTATGTAATACAATTTTAATTTGTATGTAGTAGATACAAATTACAAATGCACTGAAATACTTCTTTTACTATACTGATAGTGAAGCTGCCTAGTGGTTGAAAGCTGTCCATCTTTGTCATTTGTGCAGTAGGACTTGGCATATAAAATCCTAGTGTGTAACCAACTGATCCAGGTATTTGTTATTGTATAGAAAGAGAAACAACCAGTTTTGGAATAGTTTATAGAAAATTACTTATTGTTCAATACTGTCAGTGGTGCATACATTAACTCCACTGATTTAAATCTAATTCATTGATTGTGAGTACAGAAATGCTTAAGTGAATAGACAAATCAGTGACGTTAATGTATGTGCCAATGACAGTTAAATAAAATTTATCAATACATACATTACCATTCCATTTACCCCTATATTAAAATGGTTTCTATTAATAATTTCAGGCAATTTACAAAATGGTTGGAACTGTTATGAAGATGCCTGAAGATGAATCAACCCCTGAGAAACGTACTGACAAAATATTCCGTCAAATGGACAAGAACTCTGATAACCAATTGTCATTGGCTGAATTTATTGAAGGTGCAAAAAGTGACCCATCAATTGTTAGATTGTTGCAGTGTGATCCTAACAGCCCTTCAACCAGCTGAAAAATTTGATTTTTTGAAAAGCTTTGAAATTACGTCTGCAAGTGAACTGATATGCCCAAGCAATGTAAAGTTTGGAACATTGATAAGCTATGGAATATTCTGTTTAATATTATAATGATGTGTATAACTATATATAAGATTGGATTATTTATATAGTTAAACGGTTGTTAAGATATATGAAAGTTGTTTTCTTTTGTGTTGATTAATGAACACAATTTATTGATTATTTTGTTGTACAATTTTATACTATTGCCTTTTTTCTTGACATTATTAAACATTTTTAAATGTCATACTATCTATATATTGTAGCATAGCTTAATTTCCTATTTTCAAGTTTCTAGTTGAAATCCATGTCATTTTGTCATTGTATGTTTTTACATTTCATTTCTTGGCCTATACTGTTTTTTTCATATTGTTGTTTTCTGACTGAAAGGTAATTATTATTCCTCTGATTCTTGGTGCCAGCTAGGATTAACCACATGACATTAAACAAATATCAAATATCTCACATGATTGTTCACCAAATGTTGATTATATAACACATTAGTGTACTTGATGTCAATTAAATAACTCAGCAGTGTACAAAATCTGCAATAGTGTACAAGATGCTATTATATAACTCAACAATATCAAAAAGTTAGCAAAATGTCAATTATATAATTTGAATACATACAAAATCTGAAAAACTGTACTAAACGTCAATTGTTTAACACAACTGTGTCCAAAATTTCAACTAAATAACACTTAAATAGTGTACAAAATGTCAATTATATAACATGACAGCTTTGTACAAAATGTCAATTATATAACAACAGATGTGAACAAAATGTCAATTATATAACATGACAGCTTTGTACAAAATATCAATTATATAACACAACAGATGTGTACAAAATGTCAATTATATAACACAACAGATGTGTACAAAATGTCAATTATATAACATGACAGATGTGTACAAAATGTCAATTATATAACACAACAGATGTGAACAAAATGTCAATTATATAACATGACAGCTTTGTACAAATTATCAATTATATAACACAACAGATGTGTACAAAATATTAATTATATAACACAACAGATGTGAACAAAATGTCAATTATATAACATGACAGATGTGTACAAAATGTCAATTATATAACACAACAGATGTGTACAAAATGTCAATTATATAACACAACAGATGTGTACAAAATGCCAATTATATAACATGACAGCTGTGTACAAAATGTCAATTATATAACTTGACAGCTGTGTACAAAACGTCAATTGGTGTACAAAATGTTGATTATATAACACAATAGTATTATCTACAGTAAAATATTCATGTAAGTAGTTTGCTTAAAGACTTTGATTGTACATGTACAAGAATAATCTGCTGAAAATGTTTTATATATAAGATATATTCTATTAGTTAATTGTGTGAGTACATGTATTATGTTGTGAAGATCACTTAGTACTTTTAATGTTGATTGTTTTATTTGTAGATCTCATAAATTGTAGAGGTATTATTATAAATGTTCTCAAATGATGATCTAACAAATGTTATATTTATAGCTCACTTTTAGATCTATAGTGTTACAAGTTGAAGGTTGACAAATTTATTGTAACATTGTGATAAATGTAGGTCCTGAACTCTGATCACACACTCTGATCACACACTCTGATGTTAGTGTCACTCCTTCTAGATGCATTTTGTTTTAGAGCCAAATATTCTGTGACAAGCCTATGTCTGTAGTTAAGTCGTACATGAAGTTAGTATGTTGTATAAAACTTGTATAACTGTCTGTCTGGACAGTATAGCAAGCTATATATAGAGGGTAGCCTGCAGGACTAGTAACTTGCTCTTTAACGCAATGCTATTACTACAGTCTTGCAGGCAACACTTATTATGTATAATGTATTCTAATGTTAGATCATTATAGCTAATGATGAATAACAGTGAAAGTATTAAAAGTTACACTGTTTTACCTTATAATGTTAGAAACACTGATATCATAGAATTGACTACTACTAAAATAGTGTGTACATAGTTAACATTAAATAGGGGATCCCATACAACCCATCAATTATAGTATCTGAAAAAAACCATGTGAGACAATGACGCTAGATAAATACATCACCCTTCTAGGAATGGTACTATCAGAACATTGATCTCTGTATTTATATATGGCTATATAAAGAACATTTATACATGTAAATGATATAGTTAAACAACATTTGTAACATCCATGAACGACATTTGTACCTACTTAAATGGTAAACATTTGTTCCAACTTTTAGGGTGAACTTGTATCAACTTCAAGGGTGATCATTTGTACCTTAAAAGGTGAACATTTGTACCAAGATAATTGGTGAACATTTGTACCCTGTAAGGAGGGAAACAACATTTGTACCTTCTAAAATAGTGAACAACTTATGTATGATAATTCAGCTTATAGCAATTAATAATCAATTACACTTTTCTGTGATTAGTGTAGACCAGTTTGCCAAAACCAATTAACAAATTTTGACATGATTGCACCGTTTATTTTAGGTTACTAAGTTAATGGTTACACCATTACGTATCTTGTTACCTTAATGGACTAATGTTATATCAAATATCAACATTTATTGTTTATTTATCTTTTATATATCATATACTAGATGTATATTATGATATAATGACTAAGGTAAGGTTTATTAAGTGGTTGTTTTTTGGTAATCTACTGATATATTTGTGTGGATTTGTTTGTAACATAAATGTTTGATTCTTTATATTATCTGAATATATTTCAAGTAAATTTAATGTTTAATGTTCTATCTATTCATTAAAAATACAGTGATATCCAAAAGTTATTGGACAAATGATATTTAAGAAAAACTAATCATGCATATTGCAAGTTGTAGGCTAAGCGCAAAACGGTCGTAACTCACTTTTTTTAGACTGAGTTACGACTGTTTTGCCCTAAGCTCTCGAAGTGTTTTTACCATAAAAATGCTTATTCATGTAACATAGTTTAATTAAATCGTTGATGTCTAGTCAAAACCTTGTAACTTCCATTAAAAAAAGGTAAAGTTACGAGGTTTTGGCTAGACAACAACGAAATGTTGATAAACAAATTTACGCTGAATGTGGATTTCTCGGATGGCTTCATTTCTTCTTTTCATGGGTAAAAGTGATTTATCAAAAAAAACATTATTTTGTCTATGAACTTTTGGAGGGCATTGTATTTATTTGTTAAGAATAAATACTATAAAAGCCAAAATTAATTGTTTCCGTTTCTATAAATACATTTAAATACTAAATATTTGGCACCAAGTATATTGTGTATTATAAAACGATGATAACCAGTGTGGTACGACTATTAGATTAGAATAATTATCTTTATACAGTAATATTATTGTATTATAATGTCTAATAAGACATCATTATTAAAGTGTATATTACAGTAAAGTTTTAAGACAAAATCTTCAGTGAGACATTAAATAGGTATAGAGCGGGAACCAGAAAATTTGCCAATCCCAATGGTTCTGGAACCAGTCAGAATGAACTTTAATGCCTACCTTATAGTATAATGGGTTTTATACCAAACCTGAAATTGATATGTTTATTAAATAATGAGAATGAACTTTGAATTTTGCACTCAATATTTGCTATAATGTATTTACTTTCTTAATTGGATGGAATATAATAATAATGATGTAAATTTGAGAAGGTATTATTTTAGAGCTTGACTATAATTACATTTTCAGTAACTTAATATGGAATTAAAAGTTTGATAGTAAAAAACGTTGAACAACTTTCTTCTCTGTTTTATATTAATTAATTATTAATTAATAATTAATTAATTATATTAATTATTTATATTAATTAGGCAGAATGGGTGTTACATTGTAATAAAGGAATACATGTAGTGTATTCTCTGTATACATCTCTGTTTAGTAGTTGCTATAAACTTGCTCAAATATCATTACAATATATATTGTCTGAGGAAGTAACACATTCCATTTTGTTTCTTTATGGTGCCACTAAACTATAAAATATAACATTGACTGTAGCATTATTACTGGTTTCTAGGTTTAACAAAAACTGGACTCCCCCATCCGAGCATTTTGTGACGGATGGGGATCATTATTGGAGTAGGGCTGGATGTCATTCAGTTAATGAGCTAAAAATATCATTCACTTGGTCACTCATAATTTCTAAATCTGATGAACTATCACTCAGATAGATTAAACAAAACTTTGAATTAATATAATCTTGGACAAAATATTAATGCAGTTCAGGGGCAGATCCAGGAATTTTTTTCTAGGGGGGGGGTCGGACCTTTTCTGGGGGGGTCCGAACTTTCAGGGGGGGGGTCCGAACCTCGAACCACAACCACATTATACACATTTTGCAGAAAAAATGCTACATATTGATAATAAAAACTACATTACCATAAAATCTATGTTAAGCTCTGAGAAAAATTGCTTCATGCTACTTAAAAATGACTTACAGGCAAGAAATACACTAATGGACAGGTACATTTTCCAAATTCTAGTGGGGGTCTGGACCCCCCTGACCCCCCCCCCCCCCCCCCCCCGCTTGATCCACCTATGGCAGTTAGATATAGATAATGAGAGACCACAATAGAAATTAGAGTTCTTTTTCTTATGTCATCCTTGGCAGCGGTATGTATATCATGGACAAGAAGAACTACATGTTTATTAATGTTACATGTTTTTGATTTCTTGTACTATTATATGTATACTTTGCCAAAACAAATTTATATCTATCAAAGCAGCTGACCGATATTTTCTGGAAACGCTAATCACTCTTTAATATTATTAGCTCAAAATTGTCCATATTCATGGAATTGGATTTCAAAAGGGTGTAAATATTAATTACAGCAATATTATATAAAATGTTTTATTTAGGACGTGCACAATTAACTGATTAATCCGGTCACATTGATTTCAATTAGAAATCATTTTCAATTTTTGGGAATTTGTGAATTGTTCTTTTATAAAAAAGATCATTGAGTAAAGTACTACTGGCTTATTTATTAACTTCAAAGGCTTTAAATGCATTGATTTCAAATATGTTACATACACGGGTGATTTAACATGATTGGATTAATAAACAGTTTTAGATGACATTTTTGTACACGAAACCAGTTCAGCCCACTATAATACAAGCAAACGGCAATAATTGTAAGTATGAATAAAAATGACCAACATTTTTTAGTGAACGATTCTCTAATTAGTATTTAGTAATCGTGACAGCCCTAGTTGTTTTTTAATGAAATTATTAACTTGTGTTTTACTAGAGTGTAATCAGATAAATGCACCTTATTATGTACACCTATCATTTTGTTGATGCATTATATCTGATGTTCGCGTAAATACACACAATTAATTGATCATCAATTAGTGCAATTTATGTACATTTGTCGTGTAATTCATCATGTATAATTCCATATTTTCTCTCAAATTCTTGTTATTTGATGTAAGTTTTTGTTTTCGTTCTTATATATGTATGTATGTACTTTACTCAAAAGTGCAGTAATTTAATTGTTGAAGTTTTTTAATACGCATATTTCAATTATAGTAGTTACCTTCAATTTATATAGACATGAGTGATAGTTTTCAGAACTGATTCTGAAGTTCAGGCTTTGTGAGCCTTTCTGAAAAATAATTCTGTTCCAATTTAAAAGCTGTTCAAAGTCTTGAAATTCCAGAATTTCAGATTTTTGAAAATTTTGATGTTTCACTCATATATCTAGAGATTAATGATGAAAAATTTTCAAACATTGCTTGTATAATGGTAGGATATTGTATCACTTAATATGTTGATAAGAATAATTATATACTCTCATGCAATACTTTAAAATTTTGATGTTTTAACTAACTAGGTATTCTGAGTTCAATTTCTTAGTATTGCGTAAGGTATTCAGAAATTGTTTCTTAAGATATCAGTAAATGATAGCATTATATGATTTTCAAATTAACCAGAAATAAATGCATTTGTACATACATTTAGACTGTACAACTAATTGCTTTCATTCTTAAGTTAATTGAAATAGTCCTATTGCCAAAATTATTAACAGTAGTTGATTTCAATTAATTTACAAAGGATTAGGAACAAGTTTAAATGTTTATGTCTGATTTAAATGAAGACTGTTTTACTGTATAGAACAAATAATATCAATTAAAAAACTAATTAATATCTTTCACTTGATCATTATGATCTGTAATTTGACTCATTGATATCAAGTTTATGTTTTGCTTTAATTTTTTACAATGTATAATATAAGTACATTGTACATGAGTTTTTTATTGTAGAAATGTTGTTGTTCTTGGGGCTACATCAACTATATTGTAAAAGGGGCATAACTCTGAAAATTATATTTGGAGTTGTGTCCCTTTTATATGTAGAAAATTACAAAATTTAAGATTAACATTTTTTAATAGTAATTTTTTTTAATATAAATTCCTTTGAACCACATCTTCAGTATGGCTTACGATAAATATAATTATCATATATCTGAGTTACTTCCCTTTAAAACTAAGACATGTCCTGACTGTCATCAAAGCGTTCCCAGTTTAACTTGAGCCTCGTCTTTACAAAGCACCTGAAAGTCAAGGGTGCCATACTTGATCAGCTTTTGTTACATAATATTAAACTTACCTTGTCTTGATGACAAACAGTGTAAACAATGTTTTTTTAGGTAAACATCAGTTGTCTACATTTAACAAACTTCAATTCGTGAAATTTATTTACTTAACATCATGATTGAGATAGTTTCACTTTTTTTCTTGCATTTTCTACATTCCAAGCAATGCTAATGTTAAGACAGGTAAAACAATGAAAAAGCAATCAGTTGGATTTTAAAATTGGCAAACAAACATACCTGTTTTCACTGCACAACTTCTGACAACTTATGCAATGTTCCTTTCTCATTAAAATTTAATCTGACGATAAAAACAAGCATTTTAATGAATTTGATGGCTGCGTATGTTCACTGTGCATTTTTTGATGATTTGATGGTTAGTTTTGCTTAGTTTAAATTATAATTACAGACCACAAACTTGTAGCAGTTATAGATATTATATTAATGATGTAACATGTGAATATTTTAGATGTTATTCCAAGTAATGGCTGAAATATATATACAGTGCCATCCAAAATTACCTTTATACTTCTTTTAAAGCTGTTTTTATTTATAAAGTATATTTTATTTCAGATGTATTTAGACTATTAGACTATTTATAATAGAGTGTGATATTTGAAAGAGAAATAATGGTTCTTTATACAATAAGGGACGTTAGTCAGTTATTTTCCCTTGTATACTCTTCAAATAGGTAGGTCTAATCAGTTGGATTACTTGGACTTTACCCTTACTTTTCAATGGCAATTTGCCACAAATAATCTTAAATAACTTTTTTTGGAAATCTTTTTGAAAATCAAGCTAAGTATTGTTAGGGTAACAAACTATCTAAATTTCATCACTCCTGTTAATATTAATTAACAAGAAAAATATTTGATGAAATATTTTATTATCCTTACATTGGACTTCAATGATAAAATCCGAGGATTCCAACTGATAGGACCTACTAACCAGATGGATTGGTTCAGGTTTTATCAAGGAAAGATAACTGACAAAAGTGCCTCATTGTTATTGTTGTACATGTACATGTATCTAAAGATCTTTATTTCTCAAGTATTGGTAAAAATTTAAAACAAATCACATTTTGAATGGCACTGTATATCCTAAAAAGTTATGCTTTCTCCAGTCTACTAAAAAAGTGGGTGTCCGGTTGCCTGGGGCAACAATTTTCTAGTTCAGGCAACCAAAAATTTCTTTTGGGCAACCAAATTTCAATAAACAAGATATAGTGCTAGCTGCTAAAATGACCTGTTCTGGCAGCTACTTCCATATCCTAATTTCATAGACTGTTTCTCTAATTCAAATAGGTTGTATAATTTAATACCAAAATTATGTTAATGCATTTCTTTCAGTATGGAAAATGGTTTTATTTGATGCACTTAGATTGCTACAAATTTCTAATTCGTTTACAAAAAATGAAATGGAATATGATAAAAGGAATTAACAAATTAGAACTTGAATCTATTGATATTAAGTTATAATTTAATCTTTGCTTTATTCTAATACACCCACATTTACATTAATGAAAGCTCTGAATGAGTATTGGGGTATATTGATTTGCATAAAAGTTAACATAATTATGATAGTGTGCTGTATAAATGAATATACTTGTAAATTGATCTAGTATCTGTATACTACATGTGTATCATCTTAAATGACTAGCTCACCTGTACATGTTACATTATATTACCCTACTTTAAGTCAATCCAAATTTTGTCCATAAATAAACTTTTAATTTCTAGAAAAGGCTCCGAATGATTTAATTCTTATATACAGGTAGGCTCAAAATGGGGGTTAACAGCAACTCCATCAATGTTTTACATATTTATTTTTTTGACATAACATTCACCATGTCATAGGTGAGAATAAGAAGTAATACATTGAATTGGATTTGTATAGACTTTTCTAAAAACCATTTTAACCAGATGAATGTATATTTCTGACGTTCATGATTGTGTATTGAAGATTTTAATACATGTTGGGAAAAATGTTGATTATCACCAAATATAAAATTGTTAAACTTAATTATTCGAAGTCCGATCTAATGAACAACATGAATTATCTGAAACCATTGTTCGGTCCGGACTGTTTTGCTATGTAAGGCATAGTAATAAAGTCTGATTTTATGTTTTGGCTTTTAACTGAAGCTCTTAGAGGGACATAATTACAAATGGACCAGCATTCAGTCTGACTCTGCCATGTTTTAATTTCTAAGGTGTGTGCATTATTTAATACTGTTATTCAGATGAAAATGAAAACGTGTAATCATTGATGTATTGAGTGATAGAATTGTAACCAAAGATTTGATGTTTTTCTTGTATTTTGTGCCAATATGTGTACTTTTATCTCAATGATTTATAAAGTTAAATATTTATGTCTATTTCAGACAATTACAGATATTGTTTCATGTATCCTTTACCCTTTATATGGCTAATGTTTTATAACTTTTTCTCCCCCTTTTTTAAATACTGTTAATCAATATTTCGTCATTTCTAAATGTTTTGTATATTAGTCCTCGAGTGTTAAGTATATTGTGTGCTACAGTCCCTGAAGACCATATCTGGATGAAATAAGGTTTATTATTTAATGGTAAGAGATGCTATTGTGGGTGTACTTGTGTTATATTAATACTTTTTACATTGGTGAAATATTATAACTTTATAACTCTTAGCTTAACCTTTCCAATTGAAAAAAAAATTGTTCCTTGAAATTTATTGACTTATCAAATTTATTAGAATTTGTTAGTTAAAAAGGTACTGCTTTTACTTACTTATGTGTTTGAATATATATTATAATGGTCATACTTTAGGCATTTGGCAGATATATTTGATTTCACTTTATTTTCTCTACATAATGTGCTCACTTTTCATGCAGCAAATGAAGTTTATTATAATATTTCATAAAATGGCACAATGTCTATTTAAACAGATAATGTTTGGCATCAATACTTATTTAAACTGATTTAAACAGAATGAAAATATCTGAAATCAAGTATTGTTTTTTATTGAGAAAAACTGTGTAGTTCCAACTGGGAATATCAAGTTTTATTGCTTTTCAAGTGAAATAAATAATTATCTTGAATTTGAACTTGTTTTTCATATTATTATACATTTATTTAATATGATGGAAGGTTTTCATGATATAACACAAAACTTGTATAATACATTTCTCAATGACATTATCCTTGCACATATAAATGTAAAATTTATGATTTATTGTGTGGCATTTATTTTGTTGTAAAAATATACATGTCTGTTTACAAAACCTTTTTTCCCCAATAAACCATAGTTATATTATTTATGGATTTTTGTTCAGTAAAATTCCTTGAGTAGATTTTAGTGCATATTAATTTCAATTTCTTTATGGATTTCATTCAATTTAACAAAATATATTTAACTCACCTTGAAATGATTTCTCTTGATATGTTGTCATGATAGCATTAAGGGAAAATATCTATTTTATTCCAAGTATCTACATTAGTTAAGAAATCCAGTTTAGAACTTGCCGGAGCATGTACATGTAGTACAAATGTGAGCTTCAAGGATTGCCGAGTGTCCTTTGACTGTCTGGTTTCTTTCTTAATTCGGTCAGATACATGTACCTGCATATCAGGCAAAATGACTACATATACTTAAATGGCCAATGATTATAATAATAATAATAATAATAATAATAATAATAACAATAATAACAATAATAATAATAATATAATGTAATAGGCCAACAGACTTACAGTTGCTCTAGATCCTCCAAAGTAAGCCTTAATTATAGCTCTGAAGTCAATAATAGCACATTAGAAGGGGTCTAGAGTCTCATTTACCTGGAAAAAGTTTTAAGTAATATTTCAGTTTCTCAGACAAACAATCTAGACCAGTCATAGTCCTCTTGTTGAATATGGAAATACGATAAAAAAATATGCTACCAAGTATAATACACGAAATTTTATTAATTTTATTAATGAAAATATATGAGAAATTTTTATTTTTATTGATTCTGGGTACAGAAGTACTGTTGTGAGTATTTAAATCAGTGGGGTTAATGTATTTAAATCAGTGGGGTTAATATCACTTACCAGAGGTCCACATGGAAGATTGGATTTATCCAAATTTGTAGCCTCATTAAGTAAAGTCTTTATTATTATTATTATTGTGGAACCAAATTTAACTATGCCTGTCTTGTAACCAAAGAGACATTTTCTCCTCCAAATTTCTGGTACAACTCAATATTTAATTGTTATACTGCAGTGTGGCATATATTATGAAAATAATAGATCACACACTATATTCACTTATAACAATTTTCTAGAAACATATAGAATTTATTTATACATGTATGTACTCATATTTTACAATCCTGTTTCTTGTACATGTCTGCTTAATTTGTATTTATATGTACACTTTGTCTACTGTTTATGAACTTTCTTATACATAGTCTTGAACATTTATTTATGTTAAATTACATTTTTGAAAATGTAGATGTCGTCTTTTAAACACCCTGTGAGCTGACCGTATTTTGTCATATAAACTGATTATTAAAATATTCTCTATGTGTATGTTGTTTTTTATTGAACCAAATAGAAGAAGTTGACTCATATGCCTAGCTAGTGCTTTATCCTCTGGTACCCTCAAGTTGATATCTCATACATTTAACCTTAGGTGTATGAAGGGTACCAGAGGACAAAGCTCTAGCTGACACTATCCTCAAAAACTGACCATTGGATGTTTGATCAGTTGACCACTCTAGAATAGACTATATCTGGAATTCAAATAACTGGGTTTTCCCGTGTGGTACAAACTTTCACCATCACAATTGAAGCATGTGTACAAAGAAAATGGGATTAAATCCCTATTTCCAGCTTTTCAGCAATAATGTGTAGCATACTTTGTTTGTACTGCCTCCACTGTGTGCACGGATGGAACAACCCTCAAATTTGAGTTCTGAGTCTATTGAAAGTGTGATCTTAATTGTAATTAAACTTTATATTATCACTTGACCTCTCTGTAAATATACTTGACCACTCTACTTGTTTGGTAAAAAAAAGTAACTGCATTTTATAGTCTGAGTATCGTGCTTATGCATGTTCACCGACACTACAGCTATTACCCCTGGTCATAGAGCTACTGGTATCTGTCTTGTCAATGTCCCTTGGAAGTCTTTTCACTCTGCTTAGTGCAGCCGACACATTGGCACAACTGAATTTTACCATCCTCGCAAGTACCCATTCATACCGAGGTAAAGTGAAGCAATCGCAGGTAAATTTCTTGCTCAAAGAAATAAGCAGTGCCCCTTTGGTATAAACTGGATCCTGTTGCCGCATGGCCTCCTAGTACAAACTACATATTGATGTCTTCTGCAACATGGTAACCATAGCTAGAAAATTTATTTTTGCTGGCTGAATACTTTAAATCAAGTCTTGTTTGATGTGTGAATTAAATGGCTTGTGCTACTCACCTATGTGCATCCAAGCTTGTGTCTATATTTTATAATAAGACAACACTGACAACCATAAGTTATTTCCTTAATGTCTGAAGTCATTTGGGTAATAAAGTTGCTACCTAGCACCCACCATCGATTATCCCTCTGTATATTTTTCTAAAGCGGGTGAAAAAAAGTCCCAGTATGACTACATTGTTATTGAAGAGTATTTAATGGTAACATGGGATATCATTGGAAGAAGATTGGTCTCCCCTGCCTCATGCATATTCATAAAAACAAGATTTCGCCAAATAGCCCATGGTAGGTATGGTGTGTAACCGAAGAAAGTACTGTGGTTGCCAACGATGCCTAGCACCTTGAGAAGTGTTTTTTCGTGAAAGTGCTATACAACATTTTTGCTTTAAGATAGCACAACTAAGATTATGGTCTCAGGAATTGTCCAAGTGTTCAGAATTATAGCAGTACAACATTTTACTGTGAAATAATGAATAGCAAGTGCTCTTATGCTTATAAAGTGAAAATGCATTAGGTAAGGATGAACATAATTAACCAAATCACACTAAAAGGTATGATTATGCAATTGCAGTACAATATGCATGCAAGTTTAAACATGTGCTACCTTCCAAAAGTTCCTTCACACATTCACAATTGTAGCAAGTAGAATTTAAAAAAGTTGTAAAGGGAGTTAATTGTAGTATAATTTTAAATTTTGCTTTCTTGAAATTTGTCCATTTATCTTATAGATATTAAAGCCACTAAACGAAGACAAAATCTTTATCATCAATCTAAAAACAAGTAATAAGTACTATCTAAAAGACTATAGAATATAACCCCCTTGGGATTATAATAACTCTCCCTAGCAGGTTCCCTTTTAGGGGTCAAATTCTTCAAAGTATGTTTCTTATAAAAGTGGGGTACTTTTATAACATGCAAATTAGACTACCGAGATACTCGTTCAGCCAATCAAATTGATTGAAAAGTGTTGGATGAAACTGACACGACAATGTAAAGTGTTGGATATATCAAATCGTTTTTCAGTGATTTACGAGAAACCAGTGCGTGCAAGTTTTGAGTGCACAAATATCTAAACTGATGCTAAAAAGAAACGTCTCATTTCAACTAGGTACATAATTTCTGTTAACAGAATAACAAGAGAAAACATTAATAAACATGTATATTTAAAGACTTAATTGATGCGTTTCTTTTTCTCGTCAGTATATGTTCATGTGTAATTTTATCAAACTATTAACGTGAGTTTCGTGAATTCTAATTAGCTATCGCATGAAATTCACCATACAAAACGTGTATTTATCAAAGCAGAAAATTTGTTTACTTCCGAATTGAAGTTGTAGCTATTATTAGCCACGATGGGATATTCCGAACTCGTTCGTTGAGTTCCCTGATTTTTCCGTAGTCTTTACTTTCGGTTTTAATCGCGAATTTCAACACCGTATTATTATCAATTCTTGAGAAAATACTTGAGATTTTTGTGCCGGTGGTGCGTTTTATATATTACTTTAATGTTTGCATAAGTTTTAAGCAAAAACATGATACTTGACAATTATCAGCGTTCAATTTAGTAATGGGGCTTTAAATAACAAAAATATCTCAAACTTGACTTTGTTCGAGATACATTGACCATTGTTTCCGAGGCTGATAGATAACTTATGCTGCAACTCAAAAAATAAAATGCACCAATAGAAATTCCATTTCCATTGCATTAGTAATGAATAAAACAAACTATGATGTAATCATTTTGCAAATTTAAAAATAGAGATTTACTGTACTGTGAAGGAACTTTTGGAGGGTAGTATATATCAAACTATAAATAAATGAAAGTTGTACATCTACCTGTGATCTGTTGGAAGAAAAGGACGCCTCTAGCCTTATAATGGTGGACACATTCCGGGTGAGACAAAATCTTCATATTTTACATCTAAACACAATGAACCAGTTGCGTAAGAGAGCTGCAATCTAGTTGTTTTTGCCGTGCCTAAGAATGATGCATCTGTTTTGCTTAAGGTTGCAAAGGGCAGTGTTCAAAATTTATTCAACTTGCAAACAAAATTTTGCAAGATGGTGCTACATTGTAAAAAACTATTGCTTAGGATATGGCCATGCAGTGATGGGTTGGGATACCCTCGCACAGCTAGATCTATGTATATCAAATATACACTATTTTCAATAAAGATATATTTTATTAAAAATATAACAATAGTACTTAATAATAGATAATAATAGATAATAATAATAGATTTTAAAATTTATTTAATCTTATTTCTACACTCAGGAGTCTGACTAGAGTAACTTTCTTGAATAATTCTCTGTAACAATCAATATCTAGATAACAAATACAGTGCTTTCTTGGATGAGATCACGTTTTCTGGATAAACTGATTTATATTCACACATGAAAAATAACGAGCGAAGAGTCATCTGAGTTCTTCATACAAAGTTTCATGATTATTTATTCTGAGTGTATTTATATGCAAAATATATATATGAGTTATTCAGCAAATATTTGGTAAATATTGATGAGACATCATAAAACTAGTCTACATCATTTATATACATGTAGTTGAACTTTTCTGAGCCAAGGATATGTTCTAAGGTGTTTCTGAAGGGAAGCAGCAACAGTTTCTGCACAGCCCTAAATTTACAGTTGAGATCTTCACAATGTATTTACAATGTATTTACATGATCTATCTATAGCACCATATTAAATGTAAATATTAAATGTAACATTATTTATTTCTCTGCTTTCTTTCAGCTTGTAATTCATCATATATAGATTCAGGTTCAAAAACACCATATTCTGTTATTATTCCACCAGTTATTAATTCTGCTGGGGTCACATCAAATGCTGGATTGTAACAATTTATACCTGAAATATAATACAACATCACTTTAGTTAACTCTCAAGACTACTGGTCTAAGTAACAGTCGTAAATGACTCCTGACAATGCACAGGGAGCTGCACGGCAAGCTCAGTTGGTAGCAAGCAAGTCTACTGACCAAGGGGCTGTGGTTTCGATTCCCAGGCTGGGCATACTTTCCTAGAGCTTGGTTATGAAATTATTTCTACAACCATTTTTTCTCCTACCAAGATTCTTATGCAGGGCAGTTGTCAGTCACTGACGAAAGTATGCTCATCGTAGTTGGTTAACAGCTAAATCCAGAGATTTAGCCAGTAGGCTGACTGACCGTGGTTATATGACCTATACAATGTGTTGCTATGGCGAACTGAACAAAAACAAACAAAAAACAATACACTGGACGATGAAGATATAATTTGTTTTTACAGTGTATTAAAGTGAATACAGTAAAAATACATTTACTTTCAATATTGAAATATTGTAGTTCAAAATTGAAACCTATAGATTTAAATCATTTTTATGTTTTACTACTTTATCTAATCACAGGAAAATAGACCAGAACACATGACAATACAGTTTAACATTATTCCAGTCTAATTTAAATCATGATCTCAAATTCTCCACGTGTATACTTGTATCTTTTATAGCTGACAAGCTCACAGTTCAGGTCATGTTCAACTTTGCTATATATATGGTGCGGATCCAGGATTTTTTTCTAGGGGGACCGAACTTTTCTAGGGGGGTCCAAACCTCGAACCACAACCACATTATACACATTTTGTAGAAAAAATGCAACATATTGATAATAAATACTACATAACCATTAAATCTATGTTAAGCACTGAGAAAAAATGCTTCATACTATTTAAAATTGACTTACAAGCAAGAAATACACTAATGGACATGTACATTTTCCAAATTCTAGGGGGGGGTCCGTACCCCCTCCCCCCCCCCGACCCCCCCTCCACTTGATCCGTCCATGATCACAGTGCCCACCATAAGTTCTTAGACAAATTAAATTTCAAGTAAAAACTGTACATGCTTACCACAAGTAATTTTACTGTAATTTAAGTTTATTCAAGTAACATAATATGAATCATAGGTTAAATAACTAATTTATGCTGATGTTGAAATTCGCTTACGTTAGTCTTTGTTTCTTTTTTCATTGGCAAATGTAAATCAGTTTATTTTAAAGGACATTTGAAGGGCACTGTATAATATTTATGATGCAACTTGCCAGGAATCATCTAATTTCTGCACTTGAACAACACATACCATCTATTTAGCAACAAAAAAAACCAACATAACAAGAGCTGTCAGAGGAGACTGCATGCTCGACTGAGTAAGTATTTGTCACATGAGATGTGGTTGATGATAAGGAACATACATATTTTAAAATTTGAAAATATAACCTTAACAAACTTAAAGTAAAAAAAATATTTTTTTAAAAGAACATTTTAAGTTCATGGCAGACAATTTTGAAAAAAATGTATTAAGAGTTATAACCTTGTCACATGAGATTTGGTTGATAATAAGGAACATATATTTAAAGTTTGATGTCGATACCTAAAGAAACAAATATTTTTTAAGAAAACTCTAAGTTCAAGGGGGATAATTCTGAACAAAATGTATTTGGAGTTATGAATCTTGTCACATGAGATGAGGTTGATAATAAGGAACATAATCTAAAGTTTGAAGTCAAAAGACATTTTTTTTAAGTTCACTGGGAGATAATTCTGAAAGGAATTGGAGTTATGAATCTTGTCACATGAGATGAGGTTGATAATAAGGAACATAATCTAAAGTTTGAAGTCAAAAGACATTTTTTTTAAGTTCACTGGGAGATAATTCTGAAAAAATGTATTTGGATTTAAATATATATTTTAAGTTTGAAGTTGATACCTTCAGAGATAAAAAAAAGTTATAGTAAAAGTTATTTTACTGCACAAAAACTTTAATCAGAAATATGGACGCGGACACCGACGCTAGGGCGAGTAGGAGAGCTCTCCATTTACTTGAAAAATAGAAAATTATGAAATTCATACGCTAATAGTGTTTTTTCTTGAAAGCTATGCATTAATGTCTAATAACACAAAATTCATCTGAATGGAGTGCTGTGTGATTTCAAGAGATGCTATGACAGCTTTCTAAAAGATATCTGTTTACAAATATTAACATTATAAATCATGTAGGGCAGCTTTCAGTTACTGCACCTAGTAACTAGTTAACAGCTGAATTCAGAGATTTAGCCTTTCAAGGAATGGTGAGTTGGTTGACTGACTGCCGTGATCTATTCAATGTATTGCTAAGGCATTAACCAAACCTTAAAAAAAATATATAGAAAACAACATCATCGATATTTTGGCCAAAATCTATATCATGAAATTATTTTCATGAACTCTAATTATATTTTAAACACTGATGCCATATTGTTTACTTGATTATAATAATTTCTTGATAAAGGCTTCAGCCAAAATAACACTGATAGAGTTTCTTATTCTATATATAATACTTGTATATTCCCTTTTGAATAATATTGAACATAATATAAAAACAAGAAATGTAATGTGGAAACCACATTAAAGCCGGATTTATAAACTTTAACGCAAAAATTACAAAGGGAAATAATCCATAATAAAGCCATGTAGAGTTGTGGTTACTTTCTAACTCTGTTCATCACATGATATGTTATCATAGTATGAAGTTTATCATAAAGATCATAAAGATCAGATGATAAATGGCAGAAATATAGGCTAAATTGAAAACTTTAATGCAATTGTTAACGAGACTGGACACCCGCCCAATTGCCCACCCGTCCGCTCCTGTTTCACCAAACTATTAGCCAAATTTTTTGTTGAAAAATCCTGCTAATAAGTACATTAATGTTACCTTCAGCTGCTATGGGAACATCTTTTATTCTTGTCATTTCATTAGCCGGTCTCTCTTCTATTATAATCTCTTCACCAGTTTTCATGTTAGCATCAAATGTAGTACTAGGGCAAGCAACAAAGAATGGAATATCATGATATTTAGCTGCTATGGCGATCTGATACGTTCCAATTTTATTAGCTGTGTCACCGTTCTGTACCACTCTATCAGCACCGACAACTACAGCTGTTATATTCTTGGTTTTCATCACCATGGAGACCATGCTATCACATATAAGTGTGGATGGAATCTTTTCATAAACAAGTTCATAAGCTGTAAGTCTAGCCCCTTGATTATAAGGTCTAGTTTCAGTACAGTATGCATGTTCTAGAGCATTTTTTTCATGTAGTTTTCGTATTACACCTACAAATAAAATAACAATTCATGAGAGAATAAATGGCCCAAGATTGCTCACATAAGAAAATGAACACTTTTAAATTTCACTTCAGTGTACACTTCAAACTGGTTCTCTAATTCTAACTAATTTTAACACCACATAATTTGAACAAACAAGGTAGATGTTACAAGATGACAGTTAATTCTTAACCATTATGGTTGCTCTTTACATTCATCACCTTAAATTTTCTCTTGCACATGCCAGATTTATTATGTTCATTAAATTGCAAATTTATCAACTAGCCCTGCTAGATAAGTAAGTTATTTACTGAGGGGTGAAACAAGGTATTTCTTTTCTGACGCTTCATTGATGACCAGGTAAAGTCTGATACAAGAGATTTAAGCATTTTACTAAATTTATAAGGGGAATATCTAATAGATAAGCATTACAATTACTGTACCATAAAGTCATAACCTGTCATAGTATGGTATTATTCAAGTAATTTTATAATTCAATAAAATGAAGCATCAAGAGTGGTAGCCCTTCATAATTGTTCATGAGCAAGTTACCATGAAATATACTTCAAAAAGAAGTAGAAAATAATAGACTTCATTAAACACAGTAAAATTTTTGAAATATGAAAAGGGCAATTGAATATGTTAGAATCATTACTACTAACCTAAAGCAGTACCATAACCAGCTGTTGCTAGGGAACCAGTATTACAATGTGTTAGAACTCTAGCTGGTTTCTGTCCTGTTATATCTAATATAGCTTCACAACCATAGTCAGATAGTGATTTATTTGTAGTAACATCATCAATAAACATTTGCTCAAATTCGTCTATCATTCTGGAATAAACAAGGACATACAATACAAGATCACTCAACCTTTGAAGAACAGCATATTTCAGTTAATTAAACTGGAGTTCATTTACAAAGGTTTTTCGATCAGCTAACTTGTGTAAGTTCATTCTGGCACTAATCATATCCATTTTTGTTGAATGAAAAAAACAACCATTTCAACCATAGTTACCAACACTTGAAAATATCTTCATGTCATCGATGTATCATGTCCAACAGATATCTGATGAAGTCAGCTGTAATTGACAAACTTGAGAGGTTACAGTTACCTTTGGTCAGCTACCAGACTAACCAAAATCATATTCTAGCCAATCATTGATCATACTTCTCACCGAGCATAAAACTGTAATCAATGTAAGCAATTATGTAAAGCATAAGTTTGTATTTAAACAGTTATCATGTATCAAGCATAAGGCTTTAATCTACAAAACACTGGCACCAAAGTCCTCACACTCCTTAAATACTCACACTAAAATATTTTGTCAGCAAACACAATTAAAAATTGGTCCCATATACATTATCATGTACGAGTTAAAACTATACTTTTTGATAATTTTCACATGGTATTGAACCATTTTTACAGTAGGTACTGTCTGACAGGTTATTTTTACCTTTCGGAATATATTTGGATGCAAATATCGGTCTCGATTTGTAGATTAAACAGTCTCGATTTGTAGATTATCATTTTGCAGCGATTGAGATACACTGTTCACTTTGGGTTTAATCATGACGAGTTAACCGGCATAAACTGATTGGTTGATTAACTCCTTGAGACTATTAACTCCTCGAGACTTTTCCTGTACCTTGTCAATGAAGCCGGCCAAATTTAAACCCAATCAGAATGCACCGCCTAGGTAAACATTTACGTGTCCCAAGTTCTTTAAATAGAATATATACATAGTTATATTAGTCCAGAAAACAAGGTTAAGTTAAACCGGAAGTCAGTATAGTGTCGTTGAATAGCTGCAAACTAGTGATATTGAAATTAGTATAAGTTTTATAAAAACGGTATTAGATGCAAACTTGTTACTTAGCATGTTACTTAGCAATGATTTAGTGTACATGTATGTATGCACAGGGAACTATATATAGGGACGTACACATTATTTTATGATAAGATATGGACTCTGGTGCCAGTGCTATAAAAGAATGGAATGTCGTCTTACTTTTGTTTTATACTTTCAACCATTTCTTTTTCATCCAAAGCTATTTTCTTCACAAAATTAGAGTATCTATCGGCAGCTTCTTTCATATTTACAGCAGTAGGACGAGCAGATACAAGATACTTTAATTTACTACAAACATGCGATGAGACTTCATCCACATCCTCAAAATCTTTGTTCAATAATTCCACAGCTAAACTAAGACATCCAACAATGGCAATAGCTGGCGCACCTCTTACCTGTAAAAAATGTTTTTCTATTTTACTTTGTAATCAAAAATTAAATGGCAATTTAGACCACAGAATGATTTTGATAAATAGTTGTAAATGTGAGACATACAATGTGAAATGTTATGTTTGTTGCTTATACACAACATTTCAACATTTTTTTCTGTTATAGTTTTCTGTCATATTGCAGCAGTCACTAGACTTAGCCTAAAACTAAGCTAAGTACTAGTCATTCTATAAATAGAAGGTGAAGATATCACCTCTATATGAAGACGCACAACCATCCCAAAATTTGGCATTTGGTACGCAACAGAATATAGTGCGGCGCATGAAGACAAAATCGTTGGATTTTTTCGTTCTTTTGACAAAATCGTAGTTAAAATGTAAAATAAATGATCACTCATAGCTACAGGAATATAAATCTATATATATACTGAATACGGCAATTACCGGTGAACCTGAATTACCGGTGATAACAAAGATATCCCGATTATAGACGCATGCGCGGCAAACAGATTTCTTTGTCTTAAGCAATTTCTTTACGTTGGTTTCCGCCATTTGTCTGGAGTGAAAGTTGTTTAAAAATGTCATTTTTTACGCGAAAATGAATATGAATATTTTAGCCGTGCCATTTTTGATATAAATCCAGCAGAAAATAGAGAAATGTTACATGCTATTTTCAGTTGTTGTTCTTTTTTAAAAAATAAATAACGGCAAGACATTTTCCTTTATCGATTGATTAAAATGGGTTGGAAGTTTAACTGCGCACATTTACTTTGCTGTTTACGTATGACGTCACTGATCTTGGGAGAATTTTTAACTCGTCACCGGTAATACATATATTGGAACAAAGATGACAAATTACACTACTGATACATGAATGGTTTTAATTTAACTTATTCTGTCAGGATTTTCGTAAACTGAAAATTGTAATCTGTTAAGAAGACATGGACTTATAAATCAGTAAAAATAGCATGCTTGTTGTTCTTTGATTGGTTAGTGAAAATACGGTCGAAAAATAACATCACCGGTATATGGTATACCCTATATACAATTTAAAACAAAGTACTTTTAAACCTCTATAGGTATAGCTGCATAGTTAAACCGTGTATTCTACTTTCGATTTCAAATTACTGTGTAAAGAATGACAGATGTAAACACGTTATGATGAAGGTTTAACTACCGATTAAAAAGTTTAATTTAATGAGGATAGTTGGTTGGATAGTCAAATTTTATTGAGTAGACACAAAATTCATTCTGTATTTGTTCAGTATACTTGAAGGAGGAAATTGTTAGAATGTAAACATTGCCATGTGCTTTCAGGTAAATAAACAGTTAACCCGTAATGCGTGGCATCTCCGTACAAAGGTCAGTCAGACCGTTTGTGTACAGAATGAAGTACTACTACTAGTAGTCCTTCGATAATCCAGGCTTAACTTGAATAGCTTTGACAGGGTGTAATAGAATATCAGTTTACAGAGGTTGCTAGCATAACAACGATTTAAAAAAGGATCAGCAAATTCAAACAGAATTAATGTTTATCACTGTTCCTGACACATTTACCATCCCACTCCAGAGTAATGTCCATTCACAAAATAAATACTGAAAACAGATAAACAAAATCAAATGGAACATACCTGCATCTTTTTAATGGCATTCCATGCATCTTCAGTGTCATTTATAGATAAATATTGAGATTGTGATGGTAGAAGTAACTGATCAAGTATATCTAACTGTCCTTTCTTATACTTTATTGCTTCCAATGTCATTTTGATAAATTAAATCTGACCCGGCACGTCAAGTTATTTGGAAATAATAGTTGGTGAGAGTGATGTCCCTTTATTATGATAAGGGACTAGTTACTTTACTTTTTGAAAGAAGAATTGTACAAGACATGTTTAATGCAAAAAGAGCATTATACATTGATGTTCATAAAGCTATGTCCGGAATAGTCATTGTAGTCAAGGATAAACAATAATTACAAAAGTCTCCCCTCAAGGACAAGTCTAAGATGCGGCACATGGTTTTCAAATATGCGGGCCATTTCAGAAATTAATTTGATGGGTTTCAATTGAAATTACAGTTTCATATTCTAATATCTGGTTACTTAGGATATAAAACCTGCATCTATAGCACAGTAAGTAGCATGCTGGGATTACAAAAGGTCATATGAGAACTTGTTTCATTATCAAGCTAAAACAAAAAGCATTGAAAAAACAATTAAAGAATTCCCAGTATTACTAATCCAGCAAGAATCTTCATCTTGTTGCTTATTATTGAAGAACATTTATGGGTATTTGCTCCTTGATTTCTCAATCACCAGAGTTTAAACATGTAGTAATTAGAGTGTCAACGACAACAGGACTATTTTCTCCCATCCATGAATCTTGTAGATCTTGTACTTATCTCCTTAAGACCAATTCTGGGGATCAACTCCAAACAACTTCTCAACATGACAGTACTTCTCCAGCAGCATTTTCCACGTAAGCTTGTTACAGCCTTATCTCCACTCGACTTGGATAAGGAAAGTGTGTATAATAAATTATTAAAAGCCACCTGGCTAGCTCAGTTGGTAGGACACAAGTCAACTGGTCAAGGAGTAGTAGGTTCGATTCTAGGGCATGGCATACATTCATGGAGCTTGGTCATGAAATAATTTCTCCCTCCTGCTGCTGATTCTAAATCATGTAGAGCAGTTGTCAGTCACTGACAAAGTATGTGCCTAGTTACTGGCAAATGTCACATAAGTAACAAAAGCAATTTTAGGTATTGAAAAACGTCATCATTTGCAAGTATGTTAGGAGTTTTATTATCATTTTTCAGAAGTGAACATGTTCCCATACATGAAACTAGTCTACATAGTTTCTTTTTTTTCAATAAGGGATTTTAGTCAATTTAGTCCAATTAGTTGGATTACTTGAATTTTACCCTTACTTTTCAATGTCAATTTGCCAAAATTTATCTTAAATAACTTTTTTGTAAATAATTTAATTTGTCTGAAATTCAAGCTAAGTATTTTTAGGGCAAAGAACTATCTAAATTTTACCACTTCTGTTAATATCTTCATTAACAAGAAAGATATTAGATGAAATATTTTGTTATCCTTACATAGGACTTCAATGATAAAATCTGAGGATACCAACTGTAAGGACCTACTTAACAATTGGATCGCTTCAGATTTGATCAGGGAAAGATAACAGGCAAAAGTCCCTAATTATTTATAATCATAAATCAAACATTAAAACAAACTAAACACAGAGAAACTTCATCTAAGAAGTACATGAAATATACCCAATAAAAACTAAAACTAGTATAAAAACATTGATTTTAATAACACACATATTCACAACATGAGATTTGGTTAGCTAAGAATTAGCACTATGATTTTTGTTGATCTAACATTGCTTGTAAATTTTGCATTGATGAGTCTTTTTTACTTTGTCTTTTCTTTTGTTTCTTTTCTTCTTTAAGTTCGTCAGCCCTTGCATTTTTAAACATTTTAAACTTTATAGAAGAAGCAGAAACACTAAATCCATAGCGATCACGGAACTCAAGTAAAAGTTGTTTTGTATCTTCTTCAGCCTGTCTGTCATTGTCTTCTATTTGTTTCTGTCTTTTATGATATTGTTTAAGAAGCTCATCCATTTTTCCCATAGCTTTTTCCACCTTTTCATCCCTGAATTAAATAAAAAGATAGTAATGCAGTAATTTTCCATGATTAATGGGTAAAAAAAATACTACAATTAAGTGCCACTTTTAGAACAGTCTTAATAGCAGAATAAGACTGAATTACATGATTTTGTGGTTTGTAAAGTGGAAATTATATTTTACAGAAAATTAATTATTTAAATTTCATCAGCCATTTGTTCCTGTTCCTCTAATGATTTTAAGGTGTGTACCACTGGCTGAGAGCTGGATTACAGATCAATTATTATAAACCAGTTCAAATCTCAGATACTGAAGGTATGTGCCCAGTGTTTTTTTATACCTTTTATCTTATTAGCTTACCCTTTTAGTTGGATACACAATGTAGCATAGAATAGTATTTTGAAGAGCTGTCAAAAACAAAATTGAGCAATTTTAACTCAGTGGTATATAAAAAGATCTTGTTTAAAGGTACTCATTCACAGATTTCAACTTAAATATCAACTTTTTCTGAAACTATTAAAATTGTATGGAAACAGTTTTAAAGCAGGAAATTGGTATTTTTAAAATGACAATTTTAGTGCAAATGGTCATATAACAACAAATGATGGTGTTTCAAGCAGTAAAAATCTACCCCGTATGTCACGGTATAGACACTTTTAGTTGATTTTTGTGACTTTTATTGTATATTTCTTGCAATCTATAGGCCAGTTTGAAAATATTGATTTTTTTACACAACTACAGACACTAAATGGTATTATGAAAATATAGAAAAGTCTTAACCAAATCTGTGAACTAGTACCTTTTTAAAGTAAAATGTTAACTGATTCTTTATAACACTAACAGATGAAAATATAGTATAAAACTAAATGTCATGATTGTTTGAGGCCGAGTCAAAATCAAGTTTTATTTCTATCAATTTAGTAGTATTTCTCATCATTTCTGACATTTCATCATTGGCCTCCGTCCGTTCTTGAAGACGATGGATTGTGCACTGTAATCAATACTTACCTCAATCTTGTTGCCTCAGCTTCAGCAGCTTTCTCATTTTCAATAGATGTTTTCAACTGCTGGAATGTTGGTGTCCAGTCTCTTTCTATCTCTAACAAATCTTCGAGTTCTGCTTTACTTGGATACATCATGTCTGGATTAATACCTGGAATATAGTCAGAGTTATATAGTTCATGTTAAGTATTACTCATTACTTTCTCTTAAAATAACATTCCATAAAATGTTAACTAAGCAAGTAATTCTAATCAAATAATACATATTTTTGGCAGAGAAATGGGGCAGTGCCTGTATAAGTATATTTATTTATTACTGTAAATATTACAGTTAATTAAACATCTGATTAGTGTATCATAAATGTCTAAATGGTGCATGTAATGACAGTAAGATAAGTCACAAAGGTAAAGATTTGTTTATTTTTAATAATATTAATAATAAATATAAATGTAGCAGAGGTATAATACAGCACTTGTACTCTCCTGCCTTCAAGCTAGCTTTTATGGCACTAAGTTAGTGTGTGCTTACAACTCGAGAGGTGGTGGGTTGGAATCTCAATTCGAACCATGAATTTTTATTGGGTCTACATTTGGCACCAAACGTAAATAACCCACTAGGAATTCTGTGATTGCATCTTTAGATAGTCCTACGGACAATCAAACTCTAAGAATTCGAGGAAAATTCTGTTAAGGAGGGGGTTCATAATCAGAGGTATAATACTGCACTTGTACTCCCTTGCCTTCAAGCAAGCTTTAGGTGTGACATGGCAGAGTGTTCATTTCAACTCAAGAGGTTGTGGGTTTAAATCTCAGTTCTGACTGTGAATTTTTATTGGGTTACATCGACATGTTTTCTAATGTTTAATAGTTGGAACATACTCATGTTATTAAACTCCCGTAACTCTAGCCTTTCCTTTCAAGGTCTGCCTAAAGTTACGACACTCCAAATCTTTAAACGGGACAGGGACAACTCAACACGAAGACAACTCAATCTGGGACAACTCAACGCATAAGCCGGGACAACTCAACCTGTAAGTAGGGACAACTCAACCCGTGGACAACTCAACCCGTATGATATATAAATAGATATTCATCATAAATAATATGTTTAAACTGTTAAATTTGATATTGAGATAAAATTTATCGCTAAGGCTACAACAAGTTGATCATGTGTTCTATGGATTTTTCTGGGGAAAAAATGGGGCGAGCGAGCGAAGAAATTTTTTTAAAAAGTCTTCATTCACTTGCTTTATATAGCGGTTTGACAAAAATTTTATGAGCGAGCGAGGAAATAAAAATATTTTTTTAGTAAAAAACGTCAAAATAAAGGTGGGAGCGAATCCATAGAACATATGATCAATTTGTGGTGGCCTAATGAAAGATATTCAAGTATGAAAATAATGATGACAATTTTAACCTAATGTTTGCTAATTGAATTGGAAATATGTCATTAAATATATTGACAAACAAAATCCACAATATTATACACAAAACTTCAAGCTTGTTTAATCAAGAGTTATTGTGAATTATCCCATTTCGCTGTGTAGTTTGACAATAATGAAATTTAAATTCTTAAAGAATGGCTCATTCTATAAGGTAAATTAAATTTAAATTACTGTTTATATATCACATGTTTTTACAGTCAATATGAGGATTAATTACAAAATAATGTTCAATTATCTGTAAAACAGGTACTCAATCTTAAAAGTATATGAAAACTACACATTTGACATACAATTACATACAAAACAATTGACACAATATTTAGGCAATCTCTAAATACCATACATTACCTATACTTTATTCACAAATATTTTCCATTCTAGATAGAAATATATTTAATATATTATACGGGTTGAGTTGTCCCAACTTACGGGTTGAGTTGTCCCATCTTCGGGTTGAGTTGTCCACGGGTTGAGTTGTACCGGACCCCTTTAAACCATAGATCTAGAGCTACTAACTAGAAACTAAATTGTTAGTGCCATTTATGTTAAAACCAAAAGCCAGTGTCACATCTTCTTGTCTCTTGTGCTGAAGCACCAGCCATTGTTACCTGCACAAAGCCAGGGACACGGAGGATAGCATGGGAAAAGAGCTGTATTTTTATTTTTTAGTTTCCCTGCACAATCAGTAGGGCGTTCAGTTACCGTGAACGTTACAAAACATTATGTAACGATGTTACGATACATTCGGAACTCCTCGGCCATTCGCTGCGAATAATCTCAGACATATTTAGACCCTAATTTGAAGCTACCGGTGTTTAAGTAAACACATATATGATCATTTAGGCATTGAGTGATGTTTCATTTTTAGTCCGTAAATTTTGAAACATCACTCATTGCCTTAACGAGCCCATATTTGTGTATTAGATTAGATTATTCGCAGCGAATGGCCGAGGAGTTTCGAATGTATCGTTATGTAACGTTTAGTGTAATTGAACATGCTACAGGTCTTTGATCCCCTCAAGTCTCCGCTATTCCCTGCACTTAAGCATGATAAGGATGCAGGTTACTTGTAAATGACTAGTGCATAGATGTATCCAGTAGAGATATTCGGAATGATAATGAAAAGTAATTAAAAACGTGATTACCAGATGAAGCGCCATACTCAGCGTATAATTTTCGCAGCTTATTACGCTTGTCACCCCTGAAGGTTGGAGTAAACATTATCGAAGGGCTTTCTCCATGAACTTTTCTTTTGAATTTATCCGGCAAACCCGAGCAATCACGAATTTTTGCAATCTTTTTTTCATATTCAAGTTCATCTGGTTCAGTACAGTATGACTGCTTGATAATACTTTGTATTCTAAGAAAATTTTTGTTATGCTTTCTTAAAACTCCAATGATGTTCATGGAGGCAGCCATTTTTGTTAATGTAATTTCATTATCCAATCGAAAAGCGGCTTTGTAAAATTTTAACCAATCAAAATACGTCATGCAACTGAAATACTGACACGTATTATAGACGGGTTCAATGTTATTAGAAATCAGTGATCAGCGACGCTTAGATTATTTTCAATATGAAAATCTGCTCATGCGGCAAGCGTTGCGTGACACAGATCAGACTGTAAGTCAATAACGTCAACATGGCAGACACTGCGACAGAGATGCCGGTAGTAAATGAAACAGTTAATGCTACTGTTGGAAATGTTACGGCAAAAATTCCAGCAACTCCTGAGGGAATGTTTGTGGCATACAGTAGTCTCGTTATCATGGCTTTAATTCCAATATTCTTGGGATCACTACGGTCTGTGAGATACCATAAGGAACAAAAGGTAAATTATTCTCACCATTTTACAAATTACTTTCAATTTTGCCATATGCCAATTATATCAAAGGGAAGGTAACAGTTGATTTGGCTTCAGGTTGACTGAATGTTACTTACCCTTTTTGATAGCCCCAGATATTTTCTGTTATGGGGCTTACATCCTTGATGGATGTTTGGGAAAGCCTTTCACATATGTCACAGCATTGATGATCGAATGATTGACTAAGGTATCTCAGCACTATCTGGAGAGGTCGGTAAATGGTTATGTTGGTAAATTTATTTTATATAGTAAATCATTTGGAGAAGTCAGTAAATTGATATCATATAGTGCAAACTAAGTAGATGTGAAGAACAGTTGTAAAAGTGGTTGTGAAAGATAATTAAATAAAAATTGTTAAAGTATACTTTAAAATCCGTGATTTTATAATGCGAATTAGCGAATTTTCTAATTTATGTAAAATTTATCATGTGTATTTTTTATGAAATTATCGGCATTTTCATTTATTACTTTTAAATATAACTTTAAAATAATTTCAATATGCGTAAGTTGATCTTAGTTCATATCAAAAGGAAGTAATTGAAGACACAATGTGCAATATCAACAAATTATGATTTTATTTTGTGGAAATAACAAAATATTGTATAACAAACAAAACTTTAAACATAAACACACATTCAGACTTATTACATTATATTATATTAATTTATTGACCTCTACAAACAATTTCCTATATAAGACAAATTATGATCAATTTACCGACTTTACCATTTACTGATGTCCCCATCTATTGATAAAATTAAAATGAGAAGAAATATGGATTTAATAAGACTTCACTTACTTTTTTAGTCATGCTCTCTTGCTCGCCCAATGAATCACCCTAACCTTATATTTTCATTAAGTTATGATAAGGAAAAAAATAATGCATTAAAATTCACAGCTGGATAATTACTTGCCCATAAATAATTTGTTGAACCATATTGTTCCATCAACTGTTTGTTTGTTGATTTGACAAGAAACACTATCCAGATAAAGCCTAAAGGTTCACAGTATGTGACCCAACAGAGATTGTCTATATTCCTACTACTACGTTACAGAAAAAGATATGCAGACATCTGTATTAAAGCTAATTTAGTTACTACAGAATAAAACATATGTTAGCTTTTACTTTACAACATAAAGAATTGTTTTAGCAACAATGTGTATTATTTAGACCCACAAACTAAACTAAAATCTTTTTTCTGCACATACTTTAGAATGAAGGACTCCATAAAAATCTTCCATTTGCCTTTTTTTCTTATTTATATACTCTAGAAATTAACTAAGAATGTAATCAATTTCTGATGTATTTTACACAGCTGAGATCGTAAGTTCTAGGCACTTGAGGCCTCTATTATTAATGGTCTTAGTCATAAATCCTTCTATCTTGCATTTTTTTATTCAGAAATTTGTTTAAGACCTGTCTGTTTATAACTTTTAATTTGTTTTTGTTTTTTTCATTCTAGGAATCTGGAGAGAAGCCAGAAACAATGTCAAGTAAAGATGCTGCTATGTTTCCTATTATTGCAAGTTGCACATTGTTTGGAATCTATCTTATATTCCAGGTAGAAAACTAAATATTTTGAATTAGGGCCGTCATCGGAAATTGCGATATCGATATATCAATATTCTTGACAGACGATCCAATATCGATTCATAATTTTGAATATAGATACAATCTAGCATTTTAAAAGACTATTAACTAATGACTTTTTTTATATATTTATAAGTTTTCATGTTTTCTGTTAAATATTTAAAACAAGAAAATACAGCTTGTTTTATATTTAAAACAACTTATAACATCAGGAGGCCATAATATAGTTTATATGTATATATATATATATAAATACACTGAAGTTATAGAGGCTTTTGTTACACTCCTTGTCTGACTCGATATACCACCGATACTTGCCTTTTGATATATCCATACACAATTTTCTATCAATGACAGCCCTATTTGAATAATGTAAATCTTGCAACATTTACCTAGGAAATATCATTAACATACATGTTTTTTTTAAATAGTTTTGTTGTACTTTTCATGTTTTCTGTCAAAACATACCTTAAAGGCATGTAACTTAGACACACTGTTCCTTTGCCTCTAGACCTTCAGAAGTAATTATCTTTGTTTAGAATTATGGTTTTTCTATTGAAATTAATTCTTTTGGCTATTGCGCCTATCTCCATAATGCAAGCTTTATTTTTGAGTGCATTATCCCTCTGTTAAAATTAGGCAACTATCTGTTAAGGTTTTGTGAGTAAATTCTCCACTTAGTCAACTACCACTGAATTTATTCACTTGAAAAAATCCCTTCAAAGTTACAATTGTTAATATAATTTTTAATATCAAATGTCATATTAAAATGTTTGAATGCTTGCCTATAAGAATTGTCTTCCTTCACTGACATTTAAGCATTAAGGAAACTTCAAGGGCTCTCAGTTGTCTTGTGCCTATTACTTGGAATGGTGATGCTATTGTTTATTAATTGTTACACAAGAAATGCTTTTTTTAATCAATATTTTTTAAATATTTGATTATGTCATGTATCTGTTATGCATTGCGATAAAACACAGGCAATATCCTCCTAATTCTTTGAAATTTTATCTTTCAGATCTTCTCCAAAGATTATATTAACATGCTTTTAGCTGTTTACTTCTTTTTCCTCGGTGTTCTTGCATTAGCTCATATTGCCAGGTAATATAACTTTTGTTTTATTCTTATGCTGAAAATTAACTGTTCATGTTGTAAAAACAAGCAGTGTGGTCAATTACCCCGAACATTCCAAAACGTTCCGTAACGTTAGGGTCGGGACAACTCAACCTAAAGGCAACTCAACCCAAGAAAACTCAATACCTCACTGACGGTTTGAGTTTTCCCAACTTTCCCAACAGTCATTACTGAACACGCAGCAGATTCTCACGTTAATGTTGTTGCAGTTTCGTTGCTTGATATGATAAACAACAATGTCGTAATATATTATCATGACCAATACAAATGTGTTATTTAAAAGAAAAAGAAATGCTGTAAAATCATGTTGGAACTCTAGTTATAGTTAACATTTATCTACATAACGTCATAAGATATTATTGAATGATTGGAACGTGTGTTTTACTTTAATAAGTATTCAACTATCAAATGTCCACTTACAAAGTTCAATGTCACACCTGTGGACTTTTAAGAAGTTGTTCAATTTCAATACTATATTTGTGTAGATATTTGTTTCTATCCTAATGCCAATGATTGTTATATTTATATTAAATTTTGCAAGGCTCTAATTTCTTTTTACATTTACTTTATTATTAATGTTAATCTTATTTTGTTCAAATGTACGGAGCCCCTAAAGTGACATTTTGAAATACTTTTTTATTATCACAACTATTTCGTTTAAACGTAATATTATTTCGTTTTTACGAAATATTATTTCGTTTATTCGAAATATTATTTCGATTAAACAAAATATTATTTCTATTTTTCGAAATAATTATTTCGATTTAACGAAATAATATTATTTCGTTTTTTTCGAAATAATTATTACGTTTTATCGAAATAATTATTTCGTTTTATCCAAATATTATTTCGTTTAAACGTAATATTATTTCGTTAATCAAAATAATTATTTCGAAAAAAAAGAAATAATATTATTTCGAAAAAACGAAATAATTACCTTTTTTCGAAATAATTATTTTGTTTTTTTGAAATAATTATTTCGTTTTTTTTTCGAAATAATTATTTTAAAAAATTTGAAATATTATTTCGTAAAAACGAAATAATATTTCAAATTTTTTAAAATAATTATTTCGAAAAAAAAAAACGAAATAATTATTTCAAAAAAACGAAATAATTATTTCGAATAAACGAAATATTATTTCGTTTAATCGAAATAATATTACGTTTAAACGAAATAATTATTTCGAAAAAACTAAATAATATTTCGAAAAAACGAATTAATATTATTTCGAAAAAATGAAATAATTATTTCGAATAAACGAAATAATATTTTGTTAAAACGAAATAATATTTCGTAAAAAGGAAATAATATTAAGTTTAAACGAAATAGTTGTGAAAATAAAAAAAGTATTTCAAAATGTCACTTTAGGGGCTCCGTACAAATGTTACTTTTTCATTTATTTTATTTGTTTCAGTCCAATATTACATCCTCTTATTCCACCACTTTTCCCTAATGAAGAATATCACATGATATTTACACAGGGTGCTGCAGAGAAAAAAGAAGGTAATATGTTGTGTACTGTAAGCTTCTATTTTTGTGTTATTCGCTTGTCACATGATTGCTATAAATAAACTAGGCTAGATAATTTACTTGCATGTTTTCAGTTAAATTTTCTGTTTATCTCACTTTGATGCAGTAACTAGCAATAAAACAAGATCTAATAAATATAATTTATAATACTGTTTATAATAATGCTGCAAGTTTTTGAAAAATCAAAACTGATACAATGAGAAATTATTACATGTGTTAACAAAAAACTTTATTAATGAAAATATACTAATACTTTATAAAATCATTAATAATTATTTAATGTTTGTATTTTAGAATTGGTTAACTGGAAATTTGATAGAAAGGATTTATTAGTCATTGCACTAAGTGGTATTGTAGGTTTATGGTATCTTATGAAAAAGGTAAAAAAATCATATATTTTATATACTAATTTTCAGAAACCATTTTTTAACAGATTCACCAAACTTGAATTGTCAACTGGCTTATTTTTAATTTTGTTCTACAAATTATGATAGAAACTAAGCACAATGGCCTGAAGATACTATTTCATCAAATTATATTTTTCACAACAAACCATTATTTATTGTGACTATAATGAGATGATAAGGATAAGAATATATGGAATATGCAGTATCTGAAACTGTTTCTTGCTTAATGTTGGATAATTGTCCTTATAATTGTTATAATTGTATAACTTTCCATGAACAATTGTCTATAAAATTGATTTTCATCTATTTTGCCATAGCAGTAAAACTGATTGAGAACATGCTTTGTATTTATTTACCGGAATATTTCTTTCTTTTAACATAAATTTATTCTCCCCATCAGGATAAAAAATCTGACTTTAATGTGGTTCCTACACTACTTTCTTGTTTACCACATGATATTGGGTAATACCAGATTGCAAGTGTAATTTGGGTTGTAGTTTGGTGAAACCCAGGCAGTTGGACGGGCGTCCGGTGTTGTTAACAATTGCGTTAAACTTTTTTCTTTACCATATATTTCTGCCACATATTGTCCGGTCTTTATGAAACTTCATACAATGATAACATACCATGTGATGAAAAGAATTAGACCGTAACCACAACTCTACCTGCCTTTATTATGGATTATTTCACTTTGTAGTTTTTGCGTTAAAGTTTTTAAATCCGGCTGTAATGTGGTTTCCACATTACATTTCTTGTTATCATGTTATATGATATTTTTGTATATACTTATATTTTACTTTCAGCATTGGATTGCCAACAATCTATTTGGACTTGCGTTTGCTGTAAATGGTGTTGAATTCCTCTCATTAAATAGTATCACTACAGGATGTATTCTTCTTGGTGGACTCTTTGTATACGATGTGTTTTGGGTGTTTGGAACTAATGTCATGGTAACGGTTGCTAAGTCATTTGAGGCACCTATTAAATGTAAGTATAGTAGTTTGTTTTTTGGTTAGTAGATACTTTTTAACCATACATGTTGTCAGTGTACATAAATATTCATTTTTCAACCTTTAAGTTAGGATTGCTTGTTTTATATTTTGGTAGATTAGTGCAAAACTAGTCAATCTACATGAAAAAAAGAAAATTTAGATTAATTATAAACTGAACCATTGATTTTGTTTTAATGTTTTGGTTTATAAAAACGTTCTTAAACTTCTACCATTTAGAAGTTTTAAATTGAATTGCACTTGCATTATAAAATCATGAATTACGTTATTAACAAAGTTATACGGCCTCTGGAAACAGTTCAAAACACTATTCCCTCCACCTCGGCTCAACAGTTTGACTGTTCCTAAATCACATATGAAGTAACTGTATACTGTTTAATGATTTTATCCATATAATATGATATTAAATGTTATATTATTTCAGTGGTATTTCCTCAAGATTTATTAGAGAATGGTTTAGGTGCCAGTAACTTTGCTATGTTAGGTCTAGGTGACATTGTTATACCTGGTATCTTTATAGCTCTACTTCTAAGATTTGATAATAGGTAAAAATTACATATATATTACTAATTTTATTTTTCATACATTCATAATGTACAAATGGCATATGTTTATCTTACACAGTCATCACCTTCAAGGTGCTCATTCACAGATTTTAACTTAAATATCAACTTTTTCTTAAACTATCAAAATTGTATGGAAATATTTTTGGAAGCAGGAAAGTAGTGTTCTGATAATGACAATTTTAGTGCAAATTGACATACAACTATTAGCTGTTTACCAACTAATAAGCGCATACTTTTTTCAGTGACTGACAACTGTCCAACGTAATTAAGAATCATTGTTAGGAGGGAGAATGGTCGTAGAAATGATTTCATGACCAAGCTCCACAAAAGTATGCCCCTCCCGGGAATTGAACCCATGACCCCTCGACCAGTAGACTTGGGTGCTACAACGGAGCTAGTTGGGCGTTTTTTTTCTGTTTAGTGTCATACGACATTGATTCATATGTTTGTTTTGTTTTTTTATTTCAGTCGTAGAAAGGGAAGCAGAATATATTTCTATGCTAGTTTTCTTGCTTATTTCCTTGGTCTACTTGCCACAATATTAGTCATGCATGTCTTTAAACATGCTCAGGTATGTTTCTGAATTATTATACAGTTTTTTGTTTAAAAATCTATATTGGAAAGTGTTGAATTATTTGTACTAATATAAAAGAATGGATCATTTTCTATACCAGTTTTTGAATGCCTTTTTTTTTCACTAAAATAGTTAGCTTGTTTTTCAAATGCATAAAGCTAAAACTGATTAAGTATTATATCCTGAAGTTCAGAAATATCAAGTCATGAGAAAGTGTTTTTTTCTTGTGTAAAGTTTGCTGAAATAATGGAACTTCGTAATTTCATGAAAACATAAAATTTAGGTATGTCGTAAATTTGTAAATGTTTTATTTAATAATATTTTATTGCATAATGCCTTTTTTGTGCAATGTAAATCTTAAAATCAGAGTAGAAACATATACCTATAAAAATGTATAAATATGTATACATATATAACAATAGCAAAAGGGTTGGGCCACAAGTTATTACAACCTTAGCTAAAGGCCCTCTGCTTACAAAAATATAAGTGAACAATTAATAATTACTAAAGATATTTTTTAACATCAAGAGTAACTCTGAACTTTTGTAAATGTTGAACTATCAACCATGTATTTATTTTGATACTGACATATTTCAGCCCGCCTTGTTATACCTTGTGCCAGCATGTATAAGTGCTCCATTGTTAGTTGCTGTTGTCAGAGGAGAAATCAAACCACTTTTCAAGTAAGTTTCATTTTATATTTACACTATTAACATTCTGCAGAAATAAACTATATCCGGAATTCAAATATTTGGGTTTTCCCCTCCGGTACAAACAAATTTTCATCGTTTCAAGGAAAACATGTGTACAAAGAAACGATAGAATTTAATGCATAGTTTGTGCTATTTAGCAATAATGTGTAGTAAACATTGTTTGTACTGCCTGTGCGCAAACGGAAAAACCCATAAATTTGAATTCCTTATAAGGTCTATTTATGATTGACTCAATATCTGACAATATCTTATTAATAAGATTTTGTGTTCCCTAAGAAATAAAAAATTGGTCTAGTATCTACTCAATTGCACCTTTAACCCACAGTGTCCAGTTAATCAACTCGGATGCAAGTTCAATAAGAAATTGATTTCAATATCTCCTATCCATTATATACGATCACTGAATAAAGTACAACTCAACAATTTACGAACATAATATGTGTTAAATACATGTCTAAATATTAACACTATATCGGGCTATTTCTTGTTTAAAAGTCGCTAATATTACAGAAAAGGGATGATTGGGTTAACTAAACATGTTAGTAGGCATTATAAATCTGTTTTAGACCACATTTTCATACCCAAACCAGTTCAAGCCATGGTAAAATGGACTGCAATTGCTGTAATATAAGTCAAAATGCCAATGATTAACTGATTAAATTGATTTCAAGGAAAATAATGAACCAATTCGAGTTTAAATAAATTGTGACCGTCCTATTTTTAACTGTAAGACAATTATTGTATGTGTTTTCTTATTTTAGCTATGAAGATCATCCTGAACCCAAAACTGATGAAAAGAAAGACTCTACAACTGAAAAGACAACAAAGAAAAATAAATGATAGGACATCTTATCTATTGTAGTGTTAATATATTGTATTTTATTGTCATGACAGCTGAGAGTATTTCACCGAAATAAATATGATAATCATTCTATAAATTCCCGGTCAAACTATCATGTTGTATTTAAGAAGTGTTCATTTTAATGACTGTCTCAATGTCTGACAACATCAATGGTTTTGATTATTTTTAATTTGTTTTCACCATGCTCCAGTTAAAAATACTCTTAACTTGACTAGTGTATTTTGATACAAGTTTTCTAAGATTGGTCTTCAAGGTATATTTTTGTTACAAAAAAGTTATAATTGAGATATATATATAAATGACGGCTGATACTTGTACAATTTGTGTTAGTTGTAGTGATTATTTAAAGTTTTCTTTGTTACTGTATTTAGTGTACAAGGATGAAGCCTGCTATTGTCATTCTACTTTTTAAGCTCACCTGAGCTTCAGCTTGAAGTAAGCTTTAGGATTGTTGGTTGTCCATCCTGAGTCTGTCATCAGTCAACACTTAATGAACTCTCTAGAGGTCTCATATTTGCTCCAATTTTCACCAAATTTGGTCAGTAGTTTCGTATCAATGAATCCTCAAACTAGATGGATAAGGGGTCCTGTATGGTCAAAAACTAGGTCTCTAGGTCACATCGACGAAAAACAGTGTGAGCACTTTAGGCGTCATAAGTTTGCTTCAATTGTCATGTAACATGATAAGGAGCTTCATATCAATTAAATTTCTAATGAAAGTTTGATAATAGATCGTGTGGGGTCAAAAATTAGATCTCAAAGTCAAATCATATTCATTAGAGCCTTTGTTTGTGCTTAAATCTGTAACTTGAATTACACTTCTAAACTCATGTGAAAGATCTATAGTCATCTAAGTTATAAATTTATAGATTAGTTTGTATATATAGTAGTAAAATAAAGCTGAATGCATCATGTGTCATATTGTGTAATACACACTGTATTGGATTCTGTTTCTTTTATCATTGAATTTCTTCAGTAATCATTGAATTTCTTCAGTAAAAGTTTCCTCTTTTCTGTAATTGAACATTAATTAGTTTCTAATTTTTTTGTATGTTTCTATGATATTATTGTTTGTATGATGGTGTTAATGATTTTAAATTATTTAAGACTTTATTGTAAAATAATTTATTTGTTGCAACATTTTGTTGATGTGAATGATACTGGTTATGGTGTATTTGTATGATGTAAAATAACGGCTGTCATGATATCCAGTTAATCAACTATGTTTTGTTTTCAAGAAGAAATTTAGCTGCCCGGCTAGCTCAGTTGGTAGCACTCAAGTCTACTGATCGAGGGGTCGTGGGTTCAATTCTCGGGCGGGGCATACTTTCATACAGACATTGTTTTATATTAAATCTCAACTTCATATACAACTTGCTGATTCATAGATTTCATTTTAAAGATGTTGATACGATAGAAAAAGGATGACTGGGATAACTACAGATTTAATGCCCGTTGTAAAATTTTGAGTGTAAAATTGACTACTTTATGTAAAATATTGAGTACGAGATTGTTTTTTTGTATGAGAACTTTTTTCATTTTATGTTTGTAAGTTCTTTAAATGAAATGAACGACTTTTGTTTAGGATTTTATCATTTCTATCTTGTTTTATTAAGGCTTTTATTTTCTACAAGTATAGAGATTATATTTACAAAAAAAATCCATAAATCAAAATTTTAATCCACATAGTGACCATTATATACTTTGATAGTGTATTAGAATTACAACAACAAATCAAAAATATGTTTTCTGATTTTGATATGAAAATTAAATTCATTTAAAACCTTCTGCATTTTAATGACATTTTTTAAAAATCAACATATCACCAAACCAATGATATAAATTATATTAACTGTATAAAGTTAATACATTTTTTTGAAAAAAATATTAACTTACATTTTGCTATGTTTTGATGTGAAATAAATTATAGACACAATTTAATGTTTTTGCATTGAATTACGAGTGCATAGGACAAGTCATTTAATCATTGCATCCAAACGGCAAGTGTCTACAGTTTATTCCAGGACAAACATACTCAAGTGTAAGTTACATCAATTTTAACATTGCAGAAAATATCATTAGGCTTTGCCCTTATTTTTATCCTGGAATAATTTGTGGTATTGTAAGGTCTTCTCGCATATATTGTTTGTTTTTTCTCAACTGTCAAAACTTGAATAATTACACAGTGAATGCGTTTGTTAAAATTATTGTCGTGACACATTCATGAGTTTCAGAAAGTGTGTATTATGATCAAGTAAAGCTGCCTATGCCGTATGATGAGTTCTAGTCAAGATATGTTAAATAACAATTAGGCTGCCAGTACAAAAACAATGCATTCAGTCACCGTGAAATTATTCAAGCTTTGACAGTTGAGAAAAAACTGACTATAACTGACTATAAATATCGATGAAGTTTGAGTATTTAACTTCATTGTATTTGTTGATAAACATAATTATTGTTTGTTTTTTTATTAACTACTACTCATTGTCAAGCATGTTTTACTAGATATTATATTTTTTGTACATATAGAAGGTATAAATGAATAACTACATTGTATCTTTCACACCAAGGAATATCAAGAGTTAGATTGAAAACTGTTGTAACTATTTTTGTATTTAGGTTTCCTAGGCAACTGGCTCTGTACATAAGTATACTGCATTCATGTAGGAGCAACTTTTCAGTTTAAAAAATGAAAACAGTTTTATTTTCATGCATCACATGATTTGTTCATTTTTCAATGGAAAAAAAATCGGCTAATAGTTTGGTGAAGCCCAGTGGGGCAGGCGTCTGGTGTTGTTTACACTTGCGTTAAAGTTCTTTCTTTACCATATATTTCTGCCATTTATTGTCAGATCTTTATGAAACTTTATACAGTGATTACATATCATGTGATGATCAGAATAATTAGAAAGTAACCACTACCCTACCTGGCTTTATTATGGATTATTTCCCGTTGTAATTTTTGTGTTAAAGTTTTTAACATGTTGGATATCTCTGTCATTTATGGTCAGATCTTGATGAAAATCAAGCTTTAATGTGGTTTCCACATTACGTTTATTGTTAAGGTTCATGTAAAGTCTTGGTTTGGAAAATAATTCAGTGAAAATAAAAATGCTCTAATTCTGTCATATCTCCACTCAGAGTAGTGTTTTATACATCAAAATGTTTCTTTTGAAACATACAAAGTGATGCTTGTCATCAATTACAACAGAAATATTTAACAAAAGGTGTATTTGCAAAATTGTTGCTGTATAAATAAAACTACTAAAATGTATTAATAGTTTCTTACAACAAAATTTAACGTTAAATCCTTTACAGAACATTATAGTTCATATTCCCATGAAGGTACTCCAATATTTATAACATTAATAAATGTTAAAACAAATTTAAGGCAAATGAAAAACTAAAGTGAAAGTAGAAACAGGGTCGTGAAAACCCATTACACTTGCATCTGTCAAAATGTTTTTCATATACCGTAGTTTTGTTTTAACATTTATTGAGATTATATATTTTGGAGTACCTTTATTGGAATATGAACTATAATGTTCTGTAAATGATTTAATGTTAAATTAGTTTGTAAACAAAATTGAATATCTTTTAGTATTTTCATTTTTACAGCATCAATTTTGCAAATACATCTTTTGTTAAAAGTTTTCATCTGAATTAATTGCCAGCATCACTTTGTATGTTTCTTAAGAAACATTTTGATGTATAAAACACTGCTCTTGATGAAAGTATGACAGAATTATAGCATCTTTTATTTTACTATTATTAATGCAAATGAAGACTTTACTTGAACCTTAAGGTATTTTAATAGAATCATAAGGTCTCTTTGTTGTATGTTTTTATTTAATGTCTAACTTTCCTGTCAAGTGCTATTTATTTTCAGCATGTCTTAGATTCATAAGCCAGTGTTTCTTAATTTCAAATAGTTCATACATAAGGAGAGAATTTCTGCAAAAAATTTGACATAAACTATAATTGTTAAACAGATCTGACATACTCATTATAGCACTAATCTCTTCCCATTATCTTTAGTAAGGAAATATATAACCTATTATGATTTGTTAGTGAAAAAATCACTGTTTTAGAGTTTAGATGTGTAGTAATCAAACAATGATGACTGAAGGCCTGTGTGGTCAATTATCTTACATCTGATCAAGTAACTAATTTGTAATTTATTCACATCAAATCATCCAATGAATATCATCATTTCTATTTTAACTCTGAAATTGACAATGTGTTTGAATGAATAGATTTCTTATCACTCAATGTAAGAGAACATGTAAAATGTCTTGTATTCTATGTCATCATAGCGTTACATGGATTTATCAGACTATTGAATGGCTGTTATACACTTCTTTCTCTATTCGGGTTGAATAGCAAATGATACTGCCCACCATTTAGATTTTTTGTTTGGAGCTGGGCCGCCTTTTTATTTTTTGGTTACTATGACATATTTATGAATTTATTAGTTATTTTTTTATTTTCATTGAATGAATATAGTACTGTATTTGTGGTCATGTTGTATGAAATGTATGTAAGTTATTATAAATATTAAAACATGTTTGTGAAACATTCTTTCTGAGCTAAATGTATATATCATGTGAACTAGTCTACTTGTTTAAAAATGAAAATAAACAGCATTTTAACTTCATTATATTGTTTTAGTTATTTATAATTATTGTAATTATCTGTGTGTGGCCCATACATTAACCCCACTGATTTAAATACTAGAAATCCCCATACTAAACGCAAATATCTGTTTTTATCAATTGTGAGTACATGTATAATGTATTGTACTGGAGTGAGTATTTAAATCAATAGGGTTAATGTAGGCACCACTGACAATTGAACAAGATTTAACAATAGTTTGAGAGATTTTAACATGTAAAACAAGTAAATCTGTGAGCTAATGCTCACTAGTGATACCCCCGCAAAAATCTAAAAATATGTGACAAACAGGAAGTAGATGAGCTGTCAGCAAGGAGCATGAAATCGCTTTACACCACATGGGACTATGGGATGAAGCAATATGCAAAGTATTAGGCTGCTGCATGTTATAGTTGCTGAGAAAACTGTGACGGAAATTTTGTAACGGACGGACAGATGGACGGACGGACGCACGGACAAGGGTAAAACAGTATACCCCCCTCTTCTTCAAAGCGGGGGTATAATTATACCACAAAGGTGCACAAAGTAACACTCGGAGTGGACCAATCACTTATGGCAACCAAATTTTCTAATGGGTTACTAACAATTCTGAAAATATGGTCCAGCCGACAAAATTTTTAAGATGAGAAATTTTTTATCATGTATTCTTTATTTTATGCAAACAAGTCATTTTGACTAATATAATAAGATGTCAAGAAATCAATTTTATAATTACAGTTTTAAGGTACTATCATCATTTTAACAAGCCAAACAAATGTTGCTTCATATGAATCTATATAAATTGGGTAGGAAAAACCTACATCGTTCAGTGATTGTTTACATAGCTTATTTTCTTATAGGAGTTCAATTGTAATATTAGTGATTACAAGTTTTATAGTAACAGTGCAGTTTAAAGTCTGCTTTCATATACATGATCAGCCCACTTTACAACATATGATAACTCCTTATCATTGAAATCACCCTCAGGCAGGTGATCCCTCACGGTACCCGTTTACACCTGGGTGGAGTGGAACAATAGGAGGTTAATTTCTTGCTCAAGGAAATTAGCAGTGCCCCTAGTGGGGATCCAACCCGGGACCTCTGGATCCCTAAGCGTGCATCGTATCACTGGACCACAGCTCCTTAGTTCATGATGTAAAATTCAATACATATACCAAATTACCATGGTATCAAAGTACTACACATTAGGAATTGTTTCATAATAGGAGTTTAGTGATCAGCCTGAAAGATGCTGCTATTGGTTAAAAGAATTGGGAGGCAAGTGTAAATAAAGATTCAAGATGGTGGTAAGCGTAAATGTAGTGAGTGAAGATCTCCCAATGACTTTTATCGGGGATAATAGGAGCAACAACCACATTGTTCAGCTGTTATTTTATATTTATTTATTTATACACTGCATTTGTATAGCACTCTTTTCATATTAAATATATGTTCAAAAGCGCTTCACAATCATATGCATAATAAGGAAAAACGAGTTTAAATGAAAACGAAATTGATTAAGAGATGATAAAATATAAAAAAACATTAACTGGAGAATAATATAAAACTAAGAATTTGTGATCAATAAAGTGCTGACAGTAGTTTAAAAATGACAACAACAACAAAACAAGTGAATTTTCAACTGTAAAAAAGGGAATGAGAGATAATGGATTGTTGGTAGAACGGCAGCCAAATGGTCGATGGGGAATCAGGCCTTATGCCCCAAAATTCCATGATTGCAAGGTGCAAAGTTGGATTCTTTCTGTTCTAACAGCTTGTCACTCAACAACCAATGTTGCAGCCAATGTGTAATTGTGCTGACTTTATATCACAGTGGTGAAGGTGGAGTTCCTTCTCCTGGCAATTTTTCTGTTGACAATAAAACATGAGTCGAAAGGTGTTACATGTGGTTTTGCTAGAACCTCCAAGTGTAGTATGCAATAATCATATATTTCTCATCATAATTCCCTTTCAATTGGCTTTAATAGTTTTTCTGTTGTCAAGACAAAAACTAATTAACAGTTGGGGAGGGACTCTTTCATGCCAGTTGCCTGTGCAATGTCCTAGAATTTCAAATCCCCAGGTTCAAGCCATTTATCAGATGGAGGTAATCATCCTCTGATGTACTGTTTCCTTCATTTAGGTATATAAACGGTTTAAATTAGGAAATCATTATTCATGCACTGTATTAATAAAGAAGCAATCATAACAACAAACTTCACTCATCTTGAGAAAGGAACAAGAGCACCACTAAGCAATGCAAAATATGCTTGCAAATTATGCAGATTAAATGCACTATAATTTTTCTCCTATGGAAAATTTAAAAGGGGAATAACAAAAAAACTGCACAAGCTGGAATTATAATTCAGTTTCAAATCATCCTGAAATACTTATGTACTGGACAAAGCAGCTGTTCACAAGCCAGCCTGCAAGCTATGGCTGATCCAATAATATGTCCCATCGATGTTAGGTATGTAAAAAATTAACAAATATAATTATCAGATTTGTTGTAATACATATATATTTCAGCAGTAAATCAAATGATCGACAATAAACAGTTCTTATTAGTGAACTAATAAATATAAAAAATAATGTACATTGTACATAAATAGTTATCAATTAATCTTTATCACAAATACTAGCACACACATTCTAATAAATAAACCTATTCCATAATGAGTTCACTACACAGTCAACTGTCAATTTAACAATTTCAAGAAATTCCCAAATTCGAAGACATGAACATTATAAAAGAAACCTCCCTCAGGACTAAAGTCCTGAAATTTTGGACCAGTCCTGAGGAAGTACTAAGCTCATCAAGGAAACTAGTGTCTATATACTGTCCTTTTTTCTATCAACTATATATAATAGACAAGACAAAAAAGTGCACAATTTGAAATACACTTTTAACTTGACTATGCTTATTTCATACAGCTGAGCTTATTGATCATTTTGCCCTTTTATACCATATTTTGTAATACCAATAAAACAGTGTAGTACACAAGAAAATTTAAGGCTAATTTGACTAATTCACTTTAATCAAAACAGCAATAGAAGTAGAGGACACTAGATGAACTAAAAATCTCAGACTGATACACTAATGTAACTTCATTTATTATATTGTGTGTAAAGTTTAACCCCGACCTGACCTTTATGCAAGAATATTCATTAAATTGAATACAAATGTAGTATTAATGCTCTATTACACCATGGCTGTGAGGGTAATTTGTTGAAATTTAACACAAACATACTTCACTTCTATAATTTTACAATCGCTGCTGAAGAGTAGAATAGGCGTGGTACTGATTTTCGTCGGGATATGTATAGATAATTATGTAGATGCAAATTCTGAAAGGTCAGATCGGGGTCAAACTTTAAGCACTATACTAATTCTTCATATACAAAACATCATTTATATCATCATCTACAAGTCTATAGATCACTAACATGCGACTATCTCACAGTTTGATGAGTAGAATAGTGTATAGAGCTATCAGCTGATTGATCCATATCAACTTTAGGTAATGATACAGTTATACCTCGACTAGTTCCAATATCTCCTGTACTCTGAAATGGATATAAGAATTACAAATAATAATTATAAATGAAATGTGACCATACCAAGAAACTAAATTGTTAACTCAAATTGAGTTCACTATTTGATAGGGCTGTCAAGGGAAATTGCGATATCAATATATCACCGATTCTTGACAGATGATCTGATATCGATTTGGACTTTAAAATATCGATACAATCAAGCATTTTATAAAGCTTTAAACTAAATAAAGGTGAGGCCTAATTTAACATCCCTGCATTATATTTTCTTCTTTCATCTGAATAGATGAAACGGGCTGTCACAGACACAGTTTGTTTTAGTTTGTTTTATGTCTGAAACAACTTTTAACATCATGCATAGCATCATGAGGGATTATATAGTATATTTATTTACTGGAGTTCTAGTGGCTTCTTTACACTTCTTGTCTGATTCGATATATCACCAATACTTGCCTTCCGATATATCGATAAAAAAATTTCTATCAATGACAGAACTACTATTTGAGTTAGACTTCACCACTAGACTTATAGTAATTGAGAGTTAATTGTAACTCCAAGGCTCAAGTCATATATCAGATGGAAAAGAGTAATCAATAAGAACAATGTAGTTCATTTAGGTGTACAAGGGTTTAATCATACAGCAGAACTAGATTTTTAATAGTATTGTTCTGATTCAATTGCACCTAGAAAACAACAGCTCTGCTTTCAGGTGGTGGACTTCTACCGGAAATTTGACTAAAGTCATCTTGACCATGAAGCCAGTCATGCAAAACATGTGTTCTGAATGTTTTCTCAGTATGGTGAACATTTGTTTCAAGTTTCATTAAAATCTTTCATGAGGTTAAAGAGTTACAGAGCAGACACAACTTTGTTTGATGCCCTTCCAAAAACAACCTATCACCATCCACCTATCTAATCACCAAGATTTCAAAATGGGAAACCTGATAAAAATATTACATTACATGTCCATTATTTACCATTTTACATACCTAATAGAGCTAAAGTCAAATAATTTCCAGAAAGATAGTTTCTAATATCTGATACTTAGCATAGACTGTTACACATAAAAGAATGGATTATACACCTAAATGTTCATCAATACATAAAATAAACGGAGAGTAGCATAAACAAACATAAACTAACCTGACTATCTACAGACTGGTACATCAATTTATAACCCTCAGATCTTTGTGATATTGGTGAAATATTAGGTGATACAGGATAAGCTGGTAGACCAGTCTGCAAATATATATACATTTTATTAAATGTTTAAATAGACAATAACAAGTATATTCCTGTTTAATATATCTGTCCGTCAAGATTTACTTGAAAGCCAAATCTGATATGCAGTTAATACACTATTTTCATGTAAAAACTTAAGATATTCAAGTTTGTTTTTATAAAGAGATTAACTGTATGTCATTTACATTATCACAGACACATATACATAAATTATAGAATTATTTCATATTGAAAGGGTTAGATGCTGCCTGCAGGCCAGCAGGGCAAATGCTTGCCATCTGGGCTTCTTAAATACAATTTTTGATTGCCTAAAGAAAATACTAGAGACCCAACACACATGATGGAACTTTAAAGTATAAATATGAATATAAGTTCATAACAAGTTTACAAGTTTACAAGTTTATTTATTTACAAACCGGAAGGTCATAGACCCATGCGGTCAACATCTACATAAATGTGACATATATAAGAAAATAAATTACATATCATATCATATCAACATAAACTTAATAGAGTATGAATATATTGATAATGTATGGACATGGATATTCATCGTAGATGACTTGACCAACATATAGTATTCTAGTCCGAAAACGAAATACTAGAATACAGATGATCAACTCATTTACAACACTATAAACATTAGAAGATAAATTACATATTAACATAGAATAGGTAAAATTTAAATAATTATATTGGTAGTACATGAATCTTGATAGTACATGACTTGACCAACATTTAGTATTCTAGTCCGAAAGCGAAATACTAGAATACAGGTGGACAGTTCATTTACTATCGACTAAGCGCTATAAATAAAGGGCGACTACTTTACATAATTCACTAAAACCCGGACCGTTGCCGAAAACTGGGCCGAAAACAATTCATTTTACTCATCGTCTGTGAGCGTTTGCAGTAACAATTCAAGCGCCTTGTGATCTAGACTACAAATGAAAACGTGAGGTTTATTGACAGCATTTAGTCATTATAGATTCAACATTTTTAATTATATACAAGAGGAAAATGTTTCATTTGATTATAGAAATAACCTGTAAATACGTGGATAAACAATGGGTGTACATAGAACGTGAAATTCTCAACTATAAGGATGACTGACACTAGATATCAAGGGGTCTTGATTGATGGATTAACCCAGTCCAATATTTACTTATTTACCTGTGCTTGGCTGTGATATTTAAACCAGTCAAACTTGGTATTTGATACATATTGGATGGGAAAACAACCATGTGTATAGTGCATAATAACAATTAAGTGTTTACAAATGGATTTATCCAATCATGTGACAGAACAAGACAACTATGTTTTACATCATAGGCTGACAGGTATGTCTCTACAAAGAATTACCAGTATATATATATATCAACATGAAGTAACAATTTTATAATACAGTGTTGGTATGTAAGAGCATCAACTCATAAACACCATAGAAACTTACTGTGTGTAATACATAGACATGACAAATATAACTAAGTCCTAAATAGATATTAATCAATATCGTCAATAACAAACATGTACCTATTAAGTATAAATATATATAAAGGTTATTGAAGATAAAGTATAATAAAGATCAAAAAGATCATAATAGAACCTTACAATTGCGTGTTTGTATCAATCGGGTAATGTACACTATTTCTAATGTCAAAGGCCTTCTTGGTATAAACACTTAACTTTGTAATAAGAGCTTTGTTGTCACTATTCATTAATTCAACAAATTTTAACATACTAGGATTCCTATAGTAATAAATTGGTATATAATTTTTCCTAATGTCTGTATATAGTTTGCACTCTAAAATAAAATGAAATTCATCTTCTAAGACTTGACAGATACTACAAATTCTTTCATTTATTAAGGTAGGTCTTGGTTTATTCCATCTGCCTGTTTCAATATGCAATCTATGAGAAGACATTCTAAGTTTTGACATCCCAAACCTAAATTTTTTAATATTTAGTATATTCAGATAAGGCTGAAATTTAAAATCTGCAACATTTCTATAAAATAAAGCCCTGCTAGAATCATTTAATCTACTGTTCCAATTTTGGATAAAGTTATCACTAATTCTTTGCTTAAATTGGTAGAGGAAAGATTTTACATCACCTAATTGCTGAAAATACCATGCATCATAGAAACCTAATCTACTTAATAAATCTCTTAATAAAGAACACCAATTTTGTTTGTGAGGATATATATCTATATCTGATTTTAACATGTTATAAACTTTTTTATTATACTTGTTATCATCAGTCTGTAATAACTTAATCCAGTATTTAATAATATTGATAAACCGAATACACTGAAAACTTAATCTCCCCAATTCCCCATAGACAAAATCATTTTGAGTTGTTTTCTTAACCCCAAGTAATCTCTTGCAAAATTGTAGGTGAATTCGTTCAACTGAGTTACCTTGTATAAAGCCCCAAACTTGACTAGCATAATTTAAGATTGGAGAAATAAGTTTATCAAATAAATCTAACTTGTGTTTTACTGTAATATCAGTAAACTTGTATAAGTATTTATTCAATTTAAAAATAGCTTTTAGAGCTTGCCCAGATAAAACATTTTGTGCATAGGAGAAGGACCCACCAAAAGTAAATACAACACCTAGATATGTAAATTTATCAACAATCTCTAGCAGCTCATCATTATAATAAAAACATGTGCTAGATGAAATCCTACCCCCTTTTCTAAAAATCATAACTTTTGTTTTACTTGTGTTAACTACTAATTTCCATGTCTGACAATATTTAAAAAGTATATCCAAGCTTGATTGTAACTCTTCTTTACTATTTGCAAAAATGACAATATCATCTGCGTATAAAATTAAAAACATTTTAAATGTATCAACATCGATTCCAGAGAGACCTTTACTGATAAAAACATCTTCTATATCATTTAGAAACATGGCAAAGAGAAACGGGGACAAACTCTCTCCTTGCCGAACACCTAAAATGCAATCAAATCCCTCACTTAATTTATTATTTAATTTGACTCTAGATTTCACAGAAGAGTACATGGATTTCATTACATTTAGAATATTACCTCTGATACCCAATTTAATAAGTTTTGCCCATAGGTTATCCCTTGTAATATAATCGAAGGCTTTGGTGAAATCTATAAAAGCACAAAATAATTGTTTACCAGAATTTAAAATATGGTTGATGATACCACGCAGGACAAAAATATTATCCACTGTCCCTAAACCTGCCCTAAAACCAGCCTGTGCCTCTATATAAACTTGATATTTTTCAGCCCAACTAGTTAATCTGTTCTTTAAAATTCTTGTGAAAAGTTTACCAAGACAACTTAATAGAGTAATGCCGTTCATATAAGCACATATATTTAGATCAGATGAAACCAATACAAGCAAGCAAGTAATAAATAAAGTGTTACATGTAAAGATAATCTCACCTGTCTAGCTACTGGTCTATAACCAGGTAGTTCCATAGATTGTCTAACACTATCACCATCTCCTACATTCTCTTTTATATTAGGTTTAGGTCGTCCATTTATTACTTGTTGTGGTTGAATTCTTTGTTGTTGCTGTTGTTGAAGTCTTTGTAGTTGTTGCTGTTGTTGAAGTCTTTGTTGTTGCTGCAGGTTTGTCTGTTGTTGTTGTTGCATAATCATTTGTTGTTGTTGTTGTTGTTGCTGCTGCTGCTGCTGCTGCTGCTGCTGCTGCTGCTGAGTTATTTGTTGTTGTGGCAGGTTTGACTGTTGTTGAATAATTTGCTGTTGCTGCTGAACTCTTTGTTGTTGTTGTTGTTCCTGTATTCTTTGTTGTTGCTGCATAACTAATTCAATCAGTTTCTGATGTTGTTCATATTGAAGCTGTTGTTGTTGTAATCTTTGTTGATTTTCAACAACTTCACTTCTAGCAGCTTGACTCTGTTCTTGTATTTCTTGTTGTTGTTTAACCTGAGCCTCTTGTTCATGTACAGCTATCTGACGACTCATTAAACCATTCAATCTTCTCTGTGCCTCAGCATGTTGTTGATTCAAGGCAGCTATTTGAGTGGCAAGATCTGATCCTTGTGATCTTTGTGAGTCATGTGACCTTTGAGAGTCATGTGACCTCTGAGTGTCAGCGAACTGATCATGTGACACACCATGGTTGTCATCATGTGGTCTTTGTAATGTCATAGGTTTATCTTTAGGAACAACACTAAATGGTTGTTGTTGTAGCTGTTGTTTTTCATAAAATGACAATGGAAGTTGTTGTTTATGTGTGTTTATAGCAGTGCCAGTAGATAGTGGTACTTTAACATTACTTTGTACAAGAGGTGCCGGCTTGGGAACACTGACTGAGTTTACTGTACTACTAGTAGACTGGTTAGCCTGACTTGGACCAGTCCCTGATGTTGTATGTATATTATTAGAGTTCATAATCTGGGCAAGACTTGATGGACACAGTGCTGGAAGATCAGTAAAATCATCTTGTACTGCTGAACTATCAACACTTGAACCATAACCTGGAACATCAGCCAGTGACTGTTGTCCTAAAAATATAAGTGTAACAATAGTCAATATAATAAAACCAAATCTCGGGCTTAGCGCAAAACTGTCATAACTCACTCTTTTTTTAACTTGAGTTACCACCGTTTTTCACTAAGCCCGCAAAATGTATGAGTATGCTTCAGAGAGAGAGAGAGAGATACAGACAGAGAGAGGAGAGAGAGGGTTTAGTACATTTACTTGGAAGAAGAAAGAAAATGAAAACAATTTTATGAATGGTGCTTTACCCTAATATTTTTTTCGTCATGTTTCAGACATCAGTCTAAGGCTATATAGTACCATAGTTTGACATAAAAGATCAGTTTAACTGTTGATTCCCTTTTTGCACTATTACAAGAAATAGTAACCCAAATAAGTTTTCTTTAGCTGGATAGTAAAACAAGCTGTATATTGTTTGCAACAACTTCTATGTTACTAAAAAGTTTGTTTGTTTGTTTGTTTGGGTTTTACGGGGCACCAACTCAAAAAGGTCATATCACACTGAGTTACTTAAAAGTCATGACAACATAACAACCATATATATTAACAAGAAAATATCAGCAGGTTAGTTTAGTTTTTAACTTGATTGTGAAACAAGTTCTTACAACTTCAATTAATCACTTTCAAGTCTGCTTCCTGGTCCCCAGTACTGATCTATTAGGATATTGTTACATTTCTTGCTCAAGGAAACACCAGGGTAAGTTTAGGACTGGATTTGAACCAATATGGAGCTAGCTATCCAATTATTTCCAGTTCCATGTCATAACCACTTGGCCACGCCTACAATAACAACTATAACTAATGTTTATATTAGTAAGTCTTACTATTTTCATCTTTCTCAACAACTCTAGATCTTCTAACAGGAGGTGATAATAAAACAGCTGAAGACACAGGTTGTAAATGATCCCCAAATCTATTTGTTTGTCCAGTAGGTATATCTAGAATTCATATAAAATATGTGTTTATAATTACATGAATTCAATACTTCAAAAATAATTTCACACTAATTGTACAATTCTTTTTAGTCAGGAAACACTACTAAATGAATGGGAGAGACTTCAACATTTTCAATATACTGACATTCCTGCATGTCATGATTTGCTTCAAGGTAGCAAAACCAAGATTGAAACCTCCACAAATGACAAACAATGTGTTCAGCTAAAAAAAATTGCTAGTTAGTGCAGCATTGTAGCAAACTATTGCATAGGAAGCTGCTATGGAATTATGCAATTATGGAAAGTCAACTAATTGCACATACAGCCCTAACTAACATATCTCTTCAATTCATCATTCCCTTAAAAACCCTCATATAAAATAACTTTTGAATTTCTGTAGTATCTAAAATTAGCATGTAGGAGCTTTCTATTCATGAAACCTTTCTAAACAATTAATTCATGGCCTTAACAAGTCATGTTAAGAAGGTATTCACAGTGCATGTTTACCTTGCATATTAAATTGACTAATTTGTGATTTTGGAGGAGTTTGTGTGTTCTCTGATGTAACCATATCATTGGTGATTTGAGATTCATGATTTGTGTTAACATTGTCTTGTATAATAGCTTCTGGGTGGTTAGATGTAGTTGACTCAACTGGACTCCATTGTTGTACTGACTGAGGTTGACCTCCCTGAAATTAATATTGAACTATAATATATACAAGAAATGTAATGTGGAAACCACGTTAAAGCAGGATTTAAAAACTTTAACGCAAAAATTACAAAGGGAAATAATCCATAATTAAGGCAGGTAGAGCTGTGGTTACTTTCTAATTCTATCATCACATGGTTTGTTATCATTGTATGAAGTTTCATAAAGATCTGACAATAAATGGCAGAAAAATATGGTAAAGAAAAAACTTTAACACAATTGTTGACAACACCAGATGCCCGCCATACCACACCCACTCCAGCTCCCCAAGCCACTTGTCTGTGTTTTGCTAAACTATTAGCCAAATTTTTTCATTGAAAAATCCACCTAATAATGCATGGGTGGAAGTGAAAGTTTTGAAAATACTGAAAACCTACTTTCAAAAAACTGAAATAGACTGATTACATATAAATTACATAGAGCAATTTATTCACAAAATACTAAAACCAGAAATTATACTGAAAACTTTAATCCATGATTATGCCACAGTAACAAGTTTTTGATCAAGTTAAGAAAACTATATACATAAAGCGTCATGGTTTTTCATTCTGTTGCAACAAAAAAAACTTTGTATATAAACAACAAAAATCAAAAACAGTCCACTGACAGCATGCTAGATAATTCTGTTGTTGGATAGGGAATGAAAGCAATTTAATTTACAAGTCAAGTTCAAGTGAATACATTCACCTACTCAACCACTATTGCCCCTGGTCATCTTACTACTGACATCTATCTATTAATCTCTATCTTTAATACATCCAGATGACATGAATTTTTACCACCCACACGGGTATAAGGATGTGGGCAGCATATTATCAAAAATCTTACGGCAATTTAACAAAACAATGTAGAAGGATTTACGACAAAATTCAGTCGTAAGACTTCGATAATACGGGCCCATGGTGTTTGCCAAGACATACTAACAGTGTGTTTATTACCTTAAGTCTATTGATTTCTTCTCTTGTTTCCACTCTAAATTTTTGAAATTCACCCGCCATTTTCTGGAATTCTTCTTGAGTAATTATGATATCCTATAAATAAAACAGTATATAACAAACTAAAATCTGGTACCCCTAAATCAAAACAGAAACAATTCAATGCTTGACCTTCAGATGAATTCATCCAGTCTGCATGCAATTATTCAGTGCTTATTAAGATATCAAAATGTTCCGTCTTCACTAATCATTATCAATTTAATTGATACAAATCGAATTTGTACCAGACATCAACTCTAACATGAGTTATAAAGTTTACATTTCAGTACAGAATATAAAACAAGATATAAAAATCATTGAAAGCATAATTTAAGTGCATGTACAATGGAAAAATTGAAGAAATGGAAAACTAAAATGTCTACAGTAAAAAATCAAGCTAAACATCATTTTCTGGGGGAAAAAGCAGAACCTTTGATTTTTAATCAAGATAAGAATAGTGAACAAAAGCATAATCAAGATAACGCGAAAGACTAAAATAAAGGCTGTAATAATAAAGATATAACAAAAAAAAAAATCAAGTAATTTTACGAATTTGAGAACTAATCATAAGCATTCAAATTAAGTACATACTGTAGTTAATGCATCAACCAATGCTCTAAACTGTACAACATCTTGTGTAAGTTGTTCTCTAACAGTCATCTCAGCTTGAAGTCTTAATTCACATTCCTTTAAATATCTGGTTAGTTTAGTTACCGAGTCAACTATGGCTAGAGTATAACCAGAGAATGATTCTTGCCTATATCTCTCAGCTGGTGGACGTCTACCTGTATGTAACTCATAGTCAGCAATCTCATCTTCTAATGTTTCTAGAACCTTTAAAAGTTAACGTGAGGTTTAAATCTGATTCCATACATAGTATAATCTCTGCAGAGCGGCCCTCTACAGAACAAATCCTCTGCATAACAACTGCTTTTGATATTTTCCTTAGGAGTAATTTTAATTGAATTTTAATTATGCAGAGCAACAACCACTGAACAGCAACACATTTTTGTCTGTCTGAGTGGGTGATGTTCAAGAGAGGTTATACTGTACACGAACATTTTACAATATTTGTACGATAACCTCTGATCATTGAAATCGCCTTCACTTCAAGCAGGTGATACCTCACTGTACCCATTTACATCTGAATGGAATGGGTGAACTGTAGATACATTTCTTGCTCAGGGAAATTAGTAGTGCCCCTAGTTGGGTTTGAACCCATTTACTTCATCTTGAATTCAAAAGTTTACTTTTATGATAAACCAACTGAAAAAATACTTTTTCATAAAATATTAAAGTTTTAAGAATTATAATATGAAGACAATAGATGAAATTCTTGTTTTTTGTTGTCAAATGGAGATGAATATATCCATAAAAGTTATTGCTAAAATACCAAATTATGTCAATTTTTCACATTGGCATTTAAACAATGTTTATTTTAGACTAAAAATATTTAACTAAAGAATTTTAAAAAAATCCAACCTTTCTTAGTTCATTAAGACTAAGATTTGATGTGTTTAGTTCAGGTTCTGGTCTAGGTACTCGTTTTTTAGTTTTATTTATTTTATTTGTATCATTCATAGCTGACTTAGGTGGTTGTAATATCTCTAATGACTCATCCATTGTATTCTTGTTTCTAGGAGGAGTTACCATGGTACCATCTGTAAAAATACAAAATATCAGTCATTTTTATGATCTACACTAGGGCCAAAGAGTATTAACACATAGTCACCACCTGGCAGTCATGGCATTAATCCACTAGCCTGGGAATAGTAATAAGTCAATTAAGGCAAGTGAAAATTACTTGTTTCATAAAGTCTGGCTAGTTGGTAATTTTGCCCTTTACTGTATAACATAACAAATTGCTAGTGCTTGAGAAAATTACAGGCAATGAATGACCTGGGTCTCTATGGTTCAAGTTTTGGTTGCCCAGAGTAAAATTAATGACCTGGCACTCTACATCTAGAATTTAAATTTTGTTTGACACATTAAAATAATTGCAGTAAGTTGAAATTCTAATTTCAGAATTGATTTAGGGACACTTTATTTCCATGGTGACAAATTATAATATGATTAAATTAAGTAACACATTAGACTGAATAACAAGTATTCAGCTATTTGTCCAAGACAAAACTACTCAAATATAATATTATGTAGGTCAGATCTTAGAATCATACTCAGAAGCCCTACTTGGAATTTTGTTAAGCGTCAACTCAAGTTTGACAAACCTATTTACCTATTTACAAAAACACAAACCGAAAATGAAAACACTAATATTTTACGACAAAAAAAACATTGCATTACAGCGATATTTTTACCTCTGCGTCCCGCGTCTCTGACGCACAATTTTAGCTAAAAACCCATTGCTTCTTGACATGTGCGTCCAGTTGGACGCATAACGCCGTGGAAGTGGCAAGTAGACGTGTAAAATAATAATCGGCGGGCTGGCACAAATGACAACTCTGCTCAGAGTTTTGCGTAATTAATAGCTGTAATTAACAACTTTACACCGTTAAACGTCATATGTTCTGAATATTACGATATATTTCATTGGTTCTGTGTTATCAGTGACCAATCAAACTGACTTTCATATTGTACTCAGTTGTTGATATCAACAGGCTTTTATCGATGACGCAATTTAGGAGTCTTGACCTCGCTTTCTAGTTAAATACTGTTTAGTTTCTTCTTGTGTATAACAGGTGTTTTGAACATTAGAGATGCTAGTTATAAATCTTCTCAAATTGTTACGCTTAGAGGTCATTAGTTTAGCACTTTGATTTAAAATTTACGACCAAATCTCTGCCATACACAGTGAGGAATGGTACAAGTTCTATTTCAGACAATTAAGGTCCTAATTTTTATTATGCCTTATCAATTATTACGACGGTTACGATTTGTAAATGAACTTGAAGTCAATAAGCAGCAATGCTGGCTCTAACTAGCTCATTTCATGACGGTTTCTCAATTATATGATGGTTAAATCCATCCTGTATCAGTTGTTTTCACATGATGACGATCTGCGCCGTGAAACATACGTCCTCAATAATGTTCGTACTCGATACGTTATGAACATTTTTAAAGAAATAAAGATTTTAAAATTTTACATTTGACAGTTTTTTATCAACTCGATTAACTTGAAAAATATGTCAACTGAATGGATGTTTATACGGTTAATTAAATTGATAAGAATACATATTTAATCAGACTTAAGCTGTGAATAAATTACTTATTTTGTGAATTGTGTTATCAAATAATTGTACAAACACAGTTTCCTTATGAAAACCCATCAGAATTACTGAAAGATGCATTCAGGGTAAATAAAATGACTGTTGGTGGTTTTTAAAAAGGCATCTCAAGAGTTGTGAAATACAATGTATATCAACTAAATGCATTATCAATAATATTTATTATTATGGGCTTATTTCCACCATTATTTATACAACATTTTGGACTCTTGCTTGAGAAATATTTTTGATTCTTTAAAAGTTTGCCCTATGAGTCATTGACTATTAACTTTTGAAGCCTGAGTAAGAGCCACATGTTGGATAATTCTTGTGATTTCTTAGCCAAAGAAATTTAAAAAAATCACAAGACTTAGGTTGCATCCTAAAATAAACATTGTTTGGTGTATGATATAAACATTTCAGCAACTTTTCAATTTTTACATAAGTATTCCATCTGTCTACTGATCATTTGGGCAGACAAAAAGTCTTACCATATATGCCTGTTTAACTGATAGTTAGAACTCTTTGGTACAGACTGAGTCTGAGTCAATAAAACATGGAAATCTTAATTTCAATTTATTGTTTTGCTTTCCTGCAGTTTTGAAAGTGATACATGATTTATGGAGTTTACACTGTTATTAAAAGTGAAAGTTCATAAAGACATGTAGCCCTCTGATACTTATGCTAAAAGTGGTATAAAATTGATGTTTGATTGTATATGCAGGGACCCATTGTTTCCATCATGGACCCATTGTTTTAAAAAATGTGAGTCCTGTCGGACCCATTGAATTCATTTCTAAAAATATCGCTGCATTATATTTATTTTTAATAGAAAAACATCACTATATATGAAACAATGGTCTAAATTACTAATTAAATGACTAGTTTAAGCTCATACTTAAAACATATGGTTTAATATAAAATGACTAAAGTCATTACTCGTACGAGGGTTGATCCAGAAGTAATGAGACAATGCCTGTAACTTTCAAAGTTCGTGTAATAAAGTTATAAAGTTATCACCTTGTGTCAAAATTTTTAATTATCTATTCACACACCAAATATTATACTGTTACTTTTACTATTGAAACAAATATATAGCTTTATATTGGTCATGGTTCGGTACATCGCCGCACGCCAAAATAGCGTCAGTTCTCAATTATCATTATGGTCTCTTTCAGTAGAAGTTTTTATCAAATAGTACGCCAAAATACATAACTCACACACGATGTGACGTCAAAAGTTTGTGTTGTTGACGGTTAAAATTTTATTGACATCGGTGCGACCACTTGCATTCCACACTATTAAAACTAAACCTACCTAAGCAGAAAACATTGCAAATTCGGCCAAAATGGCTCAACCCACAGTTATTAAATTTTATAACAAAGTAGTAAAAATGCCAAAAAAAAACCTGGAAATGTTGAATCAAACATCCGTGAAAATGCCTGTAAGCAGGGTACTTGTCACCTGCTGGTTTAAGAGGTTTGAAGATGGCGAGGAAGATCTAGATAATTTAAATAAACCAGAAAAAACGTCATAGAGTTGATAAATTTGTAATGCCAAAGCGCGTACCAGACGTCATTTACAAAATAGGCCGATGCCTATTTGCGAATTAGGAGACGAAATGGAAAAGAAAATGCAGTTCATTCAGTTGGAACACTCATCCTCACCTCCGCCAATAAAGGCCTGGCTACCAAGAACAGTTGGAATGCGCATGTTCATTGTGTTTTTGATATGCAAGGTGTCCTACTCTCCCGTGCAGTATCAAAAGGCCATGCAGTGAATTTTAAGTCAATAATTCAAAATAAAACAAGTTTAGAATAATTAACATTATGTAAGCCAACATAGTTTTTTACAAGAAATTTAATTTGGTAGATTGAATTTTACCGATATGTCCGCCATATTGGATATTATTAGCGCCAGCTTGGGTTCTTAATCAAAGCAGGTGCCCGCTTCCTTATTTTCGTAACTTTTACGGCCGCAATTTTAGTCTCTTGATTTGACTGTGTACAAGAACTCACACATTCATAATGTCATCACTGGACTTAGACTGGTTCAAAGATACGTTCAGTCAGTGGATACATAGACATGAATGGTGTAACGCAGCCAATGGAATTCCTTTGAGAAAGAGTGAAGCTATGAAAATAAAGGTTGTAGCACTTAATTTTGACGTCGTTGACGTTAAACATCTGTGGCCTGCGGCGGGTTGAGTTACCCTACATAGATCAGGAAAGTATAGCTCGAGATTTAGATTGCACACATGCATGATTTTTCACTCGCACATAGGAAACTACTTTTTACACAACTGTTATCATTTTAAAGTTTATTCCACGGTCTATTTTGGATATATGGCATTTGTCTCATTACTTCTGGATCACCCCTCATAAAATATATATTGCATTAAAGGCACGATTATGTTTAACTGTTTGTGAAGAATAACATTGTTGCCGAACACATTTTTTCGCCGAATGAAATTTTGTTATCGAATCCTGGAAAATCGCTTTTATTTAAGAAAATTTCACAAACGTTTTTTTTTATTGAGAACTCTAAAACCTACATGCGCGTGAACGCTTAACAAAATTCCGGTATGGCATGGCCTAAATAAATAACAAGAAATCAGAAAACTTAAGTATGAACTCAAAATAAATATCGTTGATCTTACTTTTTGATGAATTATTTGTTTGATCAGGTAGTTGTGAACTTTGAATCAAGTTTCGTCCACTAAGCTGACTGTTCATCATTTGTCCTAAATGACTCATACCAGCTTGACCACTTATAGTACTGAGTGTTGCATTTTTTTCTTCTGCTTCTAGAAATTGCTGGAATCTTTTCATATTCATTTTCGGTTGGTAAGACAATGGTACTGGATTAGAATCGTCTAATTCTGACAAAAATAAAAAATTTAGACTGGTTTATCTAATTCTAGCAAAATTAACATTCAGTCTGGTTCATTATTATCATTAAAATAAACTGGACAGGCTAAGAACTTAGAATGCAAAGATAGAAAACAGTATACAATTCATAGCTAGTTAGTTTGGTTTTTCAGATTTTGAACCAATAATTCATAATGATGTCAAATCTATTGGTTATCTCTTACACTTAACCACATAAACATGAACATTAAACATAAGTAATACAAAATCAAAACAAGAATTTAGAAGATAAGGGCAGTATAAAACATAATTCCCATAATATTCCAAAATATATTTAATCTTTTAGCTACCTAGATGAACAAAGTTGGCATACAGCCATTTCTTGAGAAAATCTCAGCTAAGCTCATCTCAACTTTTTGTTATCTCAACTTTTTTTTCAATTGTCCCATCAAAATTATAGAAATTACTAAAAAGGACAGTATAAGGTATGTTTTTACCTGTATCAGATTCCTGAAGTTCATTCAAAGCTGACTGATTCATGACACTATCACTTAGTTCTTCAGATCTAGTTTTAACATCACCTGGTAAATTTACTAATGTTGTTGATATATCTGGTCCATCAGAATTCGGTGCTGAAGTAACTGATGGAAAACCTGCAAATCTCTGTAAAACAACAACAACAACAATATGACTATTACCAGGGCTCAAATTTAACAAAATATTAGACTTGCAAATTTTTGTGAATTGATTTTATTTCAACTCGCAAAAGTAAAGAAAATTATAGTACTATAGTTAACTATAGATAGAACAAAAGCATTATTGTAGGATATGTAGACTATCCAACATGTTTGTAATATGAATCATTTTGCAGCGATTTCAACTTGCAAAAATTTGGGAGTTAAAATAGAAGTTTCTCGCAATTTTCAAATCCACTCGCATTTTGCGAATATGGGAGCTTAAATTCGAGCCCTGCTATTACTCAGGGTTCGACACTTACAGAGCCCCAGGATTCTGAGGATCCCAAAAACTTGGGAGGTACCCCTGTGATTTTAGCTGAGGATTCTGTCAAGATTTATCTGCTAAGACAGTACAAATGAAATTTAATTATCATATGTTAAGGACAAAACTCTATCAAAAGACATACATGTATAAACAGCGTTAAAAAAAATTCAAGTTCTACACTTAGTATGTATTGGTTCCCATAGCAATAAGAATTTTTTAACACAAAAGGGGACCAAATCAAAATTTGCTTGCAATTGGGCCAGTGGTGCAAAAGCAGGCACAGATTAAAAAGAACTGGATAGCCAGATAGAAATTGTTCGAATACCATCCAAAACCTACCCCATTGTTTCCTTTAGCAAAAAACTTTATCCTACTAGCTCAGTACTGAGGGACCAGGAAGCAGACTTGAAAGTGATAAATCTAAGTTGTAAGAACTTGTCTCACAGTTGAGCTAAATTAAATTAGTATAGTATACATGTAGTATCAAAAAGTAAGCTTAATTTAAACACATTGTGCTCAGGTGAGCTATTAAGATCATGTTGTGCCAAATCCATAGTAAATGACATAGTGTCATAAAAGTAGGTGTAGACAAATTCCTCTCAAATATACTACACCTCAAATATACTACAATCAACTATAAATAAGTAAAAGATACAAGAATGTATTACCCTTGGATCATCTCCAAATAAATCTTTTACAACAGCCATCATAGTATCAGATTTCTCCAAGACATCTTGTAACTGTAATATAATTAGAAGTTAATAAACCGGGCTAGTGTGCCTTACAGAAGATATCGGCACACTTGATTAGATATTGGCCCGATGGCCGATGCCGTGTAAGTGTGCTGATTCGACATTAGGCACGCTTGCCCAGTTTCATATTTTTTTTATTGCATATGTTGACTCTTAATAATGATTCTTCTAAAACAAAATTGCACTGAATTTTTCCATGTAACAAGTCATTTTTCATGTCGATGTGTCACCATTTGTGCTGTTTTGTTGATTTCATGGAAGATAATTCACATTGTAACGTCGGATATTTTACTTGTTGCTAATTAAGTAACAATGTCATCCATTGTTGGACTGCTAATGCAAAACAACCAGAAGTTGTCTCCATATGGATTTTTAGGCACACTAGGAAGTATGCCAATATCATATTTTGGCACACTTGCTCAATCCTGGAATATTTTGTCGGCATTGAGACCATATTGACACTCTTTCCCAGCAAATTTGTGACTATTTATAATTATGTCACAATAGATTTTACATTTCATTGAAATATATTTAAACTTCATTCACTCATATTTACAGAAGTGTTTATTTTATCCCTTAGGGAGCCAAGGCCCTTTTTAGAAGGACAATAGTGACAAAAAATAAATTTAAAGATTAACTTTTCTGCATTACTAGTAGTGTAATGTTTTCAAAGAAATATTTTCGGCTTTTTGCTTGAAAATTTTCAAGTATAGAAGCAAATATTTCTCTATAAGAGTATTAATGATACCTCAAGAATCAGCAATCTTACATAAGATAAACAGTACAAATGAGTTACCTGTTGTTGATCATACAAGACTTCTTTCATTATGGCAAGTTTTCTAGCTTGAGCATTATTTCTAAATGGACTAGGCTTCTTCCCTTTAAAAAATACATTACACAATAAACAAGAAATGCAGACTGAAAGTTCAAAGTTTTAAAAATACTGAAAGCCAACTTTCAAAATACTGAAAAAGACAGGTTTCATGTAAATTACATAGAGTTATTTATTCTCAAAATACTGAAATCAGTATTAATACTGAAAACTTTCACCCATGAGACTTCAACAAAAGGGCAAAGAATCTGTTATTCAGTTTGAAAGCCAAGAAAAGTTGAAAATTAAATCACTAAGCAGTAAGGACTAACTGTCTAAAATTATTATAAATATAAGTAATCCCTGACTTATTGAGTAAACAATGAGATCACTAAGAATAAAAAAAAATACCTTTTCTAGCAGATCCTGGTCTAGTTATATGTGAGGTCACTGCATGTTTTGATCTGTGAGATGACTTTCTGTATTCCTAGAGTTATACAAAATTACAATCAATCATTATGCATTAAAAATGTCATAATACACAAGTTAATTATTATGTAACAAAATAAAATAATGAGAATAAATAAACTATGTAAATAAATAAACTGAGGGTTGACCGCAAGACTGTAGTAAGTGCATAGTGTTAAAGAGCAAGTAACGACAGTTTTGCGGGCAACCCTTGAAACTGTGTTACATAATATATATTATAGTTATTTCTACTGGTTTATAACTACTTTGTACTCACTTTGAAAAAGAGTATCATAACTTGTTTTATCAACTTTCAAAAATATAGATAATATCCATCTAAAAATTGTGTTCTCATACAAGTTGGACAATTTTAAAATTTAATTTTTTATACATGATATTAACATCTTTCTCTAATATGATCTAACTTACAATTTCATCAGGAGTAGCTTTGTATGCATCCAGGTCATTTACTGTAAACTAGAAAAAAGAAAACAAGATCATGAAGTTAAAACTGATTCTATCACAATCTCATATTAAATAACAAATTTTGAATGTTCAATTATATCAACAATCTTATTCTTCGGGGACTTAAATTTGCCCCCAAGTTTGCGTCAGATACACAAATTAGCAGTGATTACCTTGCATTTTTTTTCGAGCACAAACCCAATTTATTATGTTATGACATATAGTAAAGGGCAAAATTATTAACTAGCCCAACTAAATAAAAAAAATTAAAAAAATTTACCAGTTACTCCAAGATCTATTTGAGTATTAACTATAGTAAAACTGTAATATATGGCATTAACTTGAAGAATATGAAGAATACATTTAAAGTAAAATAAATAAAAAAGTCAGTTTGATCAGTGAATCACTCACATCCCAATCTTTTTTCTTCAAAGATGTCTTTTTCCTCGGAGGTTTTCTCCCACCAACACGAACAAATGACATCTGAAATACATGGGTGAAAGTTGTGAAAACTGAAAAAAAGCTGGGGGCCAGGGGGTGACTAGGATCCCTGGTGGGTCCAGGGCAACGCCTTGGCAGGGGTCCAGGGGCCCTGGAAGCTGACAATGTAGAAGCAAAATAAAGCAGTAAAATCAAGCTCGCACGACAGCTAGCAGAAATTTTTGAGGAAAGCAACTTATGAGTAAAATATCTCTATATATAAAACATTGTGGTATCTAAATAGTTCTTCGTAAGTTCTTAACTTGATATCCTCTTCATTCAAATTACAAATTGTATGGTATATTACCATCTCAATTCTTAAACATGCCTTCAAATCATTTTAAAATGAATGTATTAGACCAAACTAAATGAACACAGAGTATGGCTAGAATGCACTTTACCGGTATGCGCCTACTGCGCATGCGTCATGTTGCATTTTTCATTGAGTTGGTACTGACGGTGACCGTTAAAAGCGGGGGTTTTGGGGGCGGCAGCCCCTGATAAAAGACAGAAAATATCATGAAATTATAATAAAATCGCTTACCTTTCTATTCAAACAGGGTTAGGGTTAGGGTTATATTTCTACTTCCGGTGAATTACTATGTACCGGTAAAGTGCAGTAGCCCCCAGAGTATAATTTCAATCCACTTTGGATATGAAATTGTTAGCCAAGTCTTTTTTGGCAGCAGGTAGGTCTTTATTGAAGAATAAAAGTGGCTTAGTTGCTTTCATCCTGTCCACTTAAATGACTTGTAACAAACGTGATGCGCATACATCTTCATTCACAAAAATGGGTGACAATGGAGATAAACAATAACGAGTAAACTGATTCGAGTAAACTGATTGGTACAATCGTACGAACGGGAAGTCCATTTTTCATTTATCTAACATGTCCGTATTCTATTTTAGCGCATACCCATTGGAAAAAGGGTGATAAGTCCTGGAAAGTTTACCAGTCACATCTCTTCCGAGTAAAATTCAGAAGGATTTCGAGTATTTTTTCACGAAACAAAATTTTGGATTTTGGCAGGATTTTTTCTATTTGGTGTTTTTATGATATTTGGTGCATGTTAAAGTAAAGTTAATAATAATTTGGTGTTTTGTAATGCGATGGGCACATGTGCACTGAGTCAGTGACACTGTCAGAGAGACTGACTGCTTGTCTGTTCATGTCTTACAAAAAGATTTCGAATTAATTCCGGGAAAGACAAATCAATGTGTAAATCCTAACATAACATCAATAAGCATGAAATAAGCATAGTCGTTCAAATTAATCAAATAAAATACCTTGATCGACCAAAGAAATCAATTTCAGCGAAATAACCTAAATTTGTTTTAGTGCCGCCATTTGTAAATAAACCAGCAAACGAATTTCATTGGTCATTTATCGATATGACTAAAACACGCAATGGAGAATTTTGGGCGAAATAAACAAAATGGGGTCTCCCTAAAACACTGACCGCTTTAGCGTCAGTTAAATATTGCGCGCTTAACTGACGAGTTAAATATAGAGCGATTATGCTCTTAACTGACGAGTTAAATAAAGCAGGGGTTTAAAATTGACCGTATTGCTTGCGTATTTGTTGATATTGTTGGGGTTTTAAAATTAAGAATTTTAAGATGATATTGTGATTCTAATAAAAATGATTTCATTTAAAGAAATTATGATAAGATAAAGAAATTGTTTATGAAATTGCAAAAATGAGTAAAATGAGATAGCGATGTTTATAATTTACATTAATAATAAGTTTTCAAATTTTTATTAATTTCAGTGTACACGTAGTTAACAATTAATCAAGACGTATTTTCCGTATAAATTATTTGATTGTCAAAGTATTTTACTGATCAAATAAGTTTAAAATGCTTTACTCACCAAATTGTTCTTGTTAAAATTCAGAAACTTGGTGATTGAGGATATTTATTCAACTGTCATAATCACTTGATTAATACATTTATTTTGTTCTTCTCTATTTATGCTTGTACGTTAAAGCAAATATTATCTAGAGCTGTAAATTGTATGGTAAAATTTGAAATTGTCCTGGGTGTTTGAAACAGAAAGGCATAGAAAATGTTCCTGCTGCAAATGCAATAATATCTGTTCATTTTGCAGTTGATTCTATGTCTAAACAAATTTTCCCAAAATGACGCTTCGTCAAACATTGTTCTTGTCCATATTCTTAGTGATAGAAATAGTTTTTGAAGACCAATGTCAATTCTTCTGCTTAGCAATGATCAATATTACAAAGAAATGCTGAAAATAGTAGCTTTTGAAATGATTCTTAATGCCAGATTGTACAATGAGACAAATACATTCTCTAAAATTTAATCACTCTCGGGCAAATTCTCCAGTTCCAATAAAGGTATTAGCTCAAGGAAACAACGAGGACAATGAATAGTATTCGATAGGACATTATTTGTTGATGATTTTTTACGAGTCCGTACATCAAATATGACAGTTACCGCATTTAATTTAGCTAACAAACAACAGACAAACAACTAGCAAACAGTTAATTACAATTAAGACTATTATGATTACAGTTGAAGCACAATTTAATGATACAAAAACATATGATGTTATTACTCACACAATAATAATAATAAGGCCACTACAAGTTGATCATGTGTTCTACTGATTTTTCTGGGGGAACATGGGGCGAGCGAGAGAAGAAATTCAGTTGCTTTATATAGCGATTTGACCAAACTTTTATAAGCGAGCGAGGAAATAAAAAAATTTTTTTTGTAAAAACCGTCAAAATTAAGGTGCGAGCGAATCCATAGAACATGTGATCAACTTGTTGAGGCCTAATATAATGTTTATTTTTTTCTTATTAACATAAACATTTTTTCTTATTAAACTTAAACTTCTTCGAAAAACCGAACCGGCCACATAAACCCCAGAATGATGGTCATGTTTGTGCGGAAGGTTGAGTCGGTCAAGAAAACATGCAAAAATGCAGGCTTGTAATGATGTTTTAAACTGGATTTAGTGAATTTTACTGGAAGAAAGTTGTCCAAAGAAGACCTTTTTTCACACTCCTTAAAAGCAAAAAAGGTATGAAAGGATTTTGATTCGCAATAATGTGATGACTAAAACATGGCCATTTATATGTACCATGCTTAAAGTGGCCGTATGATGGCTCTGTTTGTCCATCTGGTCCAGCTGGTCAAAAAAACGCACCTGACCTGGGCGAAAAAGTCAACTCTGAACACGTGAGGTGGGTATTTTTCTTTCTTGGCTTTTCTCATAAAACAGTGAAATTCTCTTCTTTTTCCCTTAAAATTGTTTGGTTTTGGTGGTTATTTCAACGAAAGATGTCGATAATACATGCATATGATGTGGTTGTCTTAACTGGGACATTTTCAGGTAAAATCAGAAAAAGAAAATTATTCTACTCAAAATTGGATATTAACAGAGACATAGATAACATATCTAAAAGCCATTTTTTAGTGGAAAATAAATAACTATATTTGTATTGTATTGTATTAATGTTTACATTTTAAATGGTTTGACTTTCAATCGTTGATCTGTTATACAGATCGTTCAATGGTTTTTCAGTGCTTTCAGCACTTTGATTTTGCACAGACTGGGATTGAGTTTTATGATTCATTAAAACAAACTATAGACTTGGTTGAAAAAGTAGGTCAATGGAAATCACCGATGTATTCCGAAAACAGACTTTAGATAATGCCTGCGCAGTGAATATGCGCACTAACTCTGTGTTAACTGTGTCATGATTTTGTGTGTATCGATAAAATTAACGCCGGTAAGTTAACACACTGTTTACTTGAAAGTACCGCTATACTTAACGTTAATTGTGTAGAGGTATAAAAAAGACGCTGATTGGATTAACGGGAAAAGTATAATTATTAGAATATTTTTATTAATCTGTATTGTTGGATGTCTTCTCTTTGTGTATCATGTTTTAGCTCAAGGCTGGTATGGCGTCTGACTTGTCAGTATTTTGTTTGTTCGTGGTTTGTCTTTGTTTTATTCATACTAGCCATTTCGGCCTGCTAAATCGAAAGTAGACATAGCATGTTTCGTTGTTTAAAATGTTGTATTTCATCATCAGTGAGCCGTTTTACTGAGTGGTCAAAATGGTGGTGAAGCTTAAGTTAAGTAATGCCTAATGGACAGGGAATAAAATAGGATCATTTCAGACATAGACTGTTGTTGATTTACCACAGTTGCCAGTCTCAAGTTTCCTTCTTATTGTATATACTTAAATGATATATATTATATACCATATAGCTGAATCAGAACTAAAATTTATGAGTTTTTTCATCCGTTCACAGGTGATACAAACAAAGTTCTTTACACAATCATTGCTGAAAAGCACGAAACATAGATCTATTAGATCCTATTGTTCTTTGTACACATATATATTTCATTGTATTAATGTAATAGAGAAAAAATGTTTGTACAGCAGAGATGTGTCTGGCACCTGTCGATTAAAAAGTTTTCTTAAAACTGAAATTAGTTTAATTCATTATGATATCTTAAAAAAATATTTTGTTCATAAGTTTATGAAGCTAATAGAGATTTGACAGCTTTAAGTTTAAACGTAACTTAAGCATTTAATGCTTAAATGTATATCTACATAGTACGTGATTCTGTAAAAATCTTATCACGGTGCGCAAATAAAAATATAAAGATATAGAGAAAAATTGATAGGAAAGAAAGAAATAAAGAATTAGTCAGGGGAACCAAGATAAAAAAGGAAGAAAATAAAAAAGCTGGTTAGCTACCATATCCCCACAAAGTCAGTAGTAGAGGTGACCTGTCCGGCTTGCGAGGCGCTACCAGGGACAGGTCCCCGCCAGCATAGCTCAGTGATTTATAGGGGTACAGTAGCTGGAGAAAATGATGAGAATTAGGGGGGGGGGCTATAATCATGGTTATAGCACGATAATACTTGTATGAGTTAACAGCAATTGGTACTGGTTTTAGCTAAGTATTACCTAGAGTTTGAGAAATAATCCAGGTCCTGGTATGCCCGTCTTTGAAATAAGCATTGGTTTGTAAGTCCCCACAGGGCAGGGGTATTTACATCAGATTAAACCTTCCGGTTCCGTGGTGCAATGCGGAAATTTTCTAAGGGTTTGGCTGACTTAAGTTCCCACTTATCTCAGGAGTTAGGAAGCAGTAGGTTACAAATGGCTAGTGACACCAGTCCTGTGAACACTATAGCTGGTAATATCTAACAACTTATGTGAACATTGTTTGTTTTATCAGTGTTTCTGTAACCCGATATAAATCCATGGTCTGAAGTGAGATTCGACCCCACAAACTCCCAAATCACATACACTGTACCATGTCTCCATAAAGGCTAACTAGGCAAGGGATTGCAAATGCTGTATAATACCTCTGCTACATACACCCCTTCCTTAAAAGAATTGTTCTCTTAAACTGCAAGCACTCGATTCTTGTTGGTGTATTTAAGTTGTGTGCCAAATGTAACCTGATAAAAAATCATGGTTTGAGCAGAGATTCCAACCCACAACCTCTCGAGTCATAAGCTGACGCTCTAAAGTGCCGTATTATAACTCTGATACATTACTGATTAAGTTTCTACAAACTTGAAGCTGTTTAATTTCATGAGGTATCAAATGATTTTTATTGCTTATTATAATATGTGTATGCACCTACATTTTTCAGATGAACTAAGAGGAAAGAAGGTTCAAATATTGTTTTTGTTTACATAGAATGGCCTCAGGAGATGGGAGTCCTATGACAACCCCACCGCCTGGACCCGCTTACACACCTGATAACATACAAAGAATGCAACAAGTAAGTTTATGTTAAGAAGATTGCAAATATATTCTCTTAAATTTGGTTGATAACCTGTTAAGTTGCTACTGTAAGTATGATAAAATAAGCTGTGATACAATTTAGCTCCATAACCTTAGTAATTTTAACTTAAGCTGCTGTTTTATGCTCCCTTGCATCTGCTGTTGTTAGAAGCATATATATAGAAATGGTCTCCATAGTCATAAGTAACTAATGTTTGATAGTATGTGACTGACATAACTAAATTTTATACTTTTTATTCCAAGACTATTTCCTAGCATTGAACATGTTTATTTTTTAATATTTCACATGTATTAGTTACTTATGATCTTTATACAATTATACATTAAACAACATCACTAGTTTTGTCCAAGAATTTTAAAGAATATTTCTTGGTTATCATAAACTAAATATTGTTTTAATTAAATAATCTTTTAATTATTATTTTATAGAATATTAAGATGGATGAAAAGGGAATGTCACCAAATCCACAACAATATGGTGGACACATGCAAAGATCTGGAGGTATGCATCCTCAAGGAATGCAAGGTGGGCCCCAAGGAATGCAGGGACCTCAGGGAGCCCCAGGAGGTCCTCAAGGTATGTCTGTTGGTCCACCACAGGGTATGCCAGGGCCACAATCAATGTCTGGTGGCCCTCAGGGCATGCCAAGTTCAGGACCACAGGGTATGCCTAATCAACAGAACATGCCTACTGGAAGTGGTAGTAATCAAGGAATGACTAATATGCATCCACAAGGAATGCAAGGAGGAAACATGGGACCAGTTCCTAATATGAGTAATCCTGCTATGGGGGGACCAAACATGACTGCCCCAGGTGGTCCAGGTATGGGACGACCAGGTATGCCAGGACCTGGAATGAGTGGACAAAATATGCCAGGATATATGAACAATCCATCAATGATGAGTGGTAGTCAAAATCCTAACATGCAGTCTGGTAGTTCTATGGGTTCTGGAGGTAACATGCAGCAAGGTCAACATATGAGTCAACCAATGCAAGCCCCGGGTACACATATGAGTGGTAACATGGGAGGTCCTGGTTCACAAGGACCTAGTATGGGTAATCAGATGTCAAGACCACCTAGTGGAGGTCCAGATAACCAACATATGAGTATGGGACAAAGTCAAGGAAGTGGTCCAAATCCTAATTCTGATGGACCAAACTATAATCAAGGTAAGTTCATTGAAGTTTACCAAAATGTATTAATACAGTTGAAATCAATAAATACCACTGCTAAGCTAAGGAAGGCTGTATGCTGACTCCATGCCTATTTGCCAAATAATGTGGAACAGGAAGTATGTTAGGAAGATTTCTATATACAAGAACACTAAGTCACATTATTTATCACACAAAAAATGTTTAATTTATTCAAAGTTGAATGTAACTTACTTTGTAAGATGACCTTGTGGTGATGATGTGTAAATAGTTAGTTTTTGAACCTGCAGACACCTTTTATCTCTAAGGGTTGCTCGGAGGGTCACGTGAAGATGACCTTTGTGTCCACCAATCAATGCGTAGCTTTCATCTAGACTAAATTTTAATAGCATTTTGATTTTGTAATTTCTGTTTGGAGACAGAGGTTTGAGAGCTAATTTTACTGCTGTGTTATTCACAGGCTATGTTTGGATGGCTCTTTTCAAATTGCCTGACATAGACAATTTAATCAAGATACTAAACATCATGAATATTATAATGAAGAAAAGGTCACCTGAATATGACCCTTGTATCGAAACTGCCAGTAGTAAATTAGGGAGTTGGCAAGCAAATAATTTTAAATCAGATTGACTGGAGAGAAATTGGAATGTACTTAATCTATTTGTTAAAACTAAAAAGGTAATGATAAATCTGTTTCTGTTTTATTTAAACTGATTAAGATTTTTAAATTTCCGTTCTATATACAGGTATGGGTATGCAAGGAAGAAGTATGGGACCTGGACCTAGTGGACAGATGTCTGGTAACCAGATGGCTGGACCTATGATGAACCAGATGCCTCAAGGTCCCGGTAACCAGATGCCTGGTCAATCACCCATGAGAAACCCTAACTTTGCCCCACCACAGCTTCATCAGCTTCGAGCTCAAATTATGGCTTATAAATTACTGGCTAGAAACCAGCCATTACCAGAACAGTTACGTCTGACTTTGGAAGGGAAGAGATCATTTCAGCCTCCAATGGCCAGGCCACCAGGTAGGATATTTGTATCATGAATCATTCACTGGTAACATGTGTTTGTCTTTGTAAAAGAGTGCTGCAGTTAGTCCTTCAGCTGGGTGCAACACCCTGTCATAAAAACTAACACTCTGTCCTACACAAATCATGCTAACATGAATTTAAAGAGGCTATTTTCTAGCACATTGTAAGACTTTATTCATTCCTTGTGAAAAATAGCAACCAACGTTTTCCTCTGAAGTACATGTCAAACTATGTCTCTCCATTACAGTCATGGGAGACATATTGTTAATCATTTTTTATACGCCCGTTTTGAAAAAACGGTCGTATTATGTTATGATGTTGTCCATCTGTCCGTCTGTCCGTCCGTGGACAATTGCTTGTCCGGATGATAACTCAAGAAAGGATATACCTAGGTTCCTAAAATTTTATGTGTGGATAGCCCTTGGGTAAAGGAGGTTCCCTATTGATTTTGAGACCCCAGGGTTAAAGGTCAAGGTCACTGGGATTTAAAATAGGTAAAACTTGTCCGGACAATAACTGAACCACCAATGTACCTAAGTTCACCAAATTTAATGTAAGAGTAGCCCATGTGTCAAAGATGTTCCCTATTGGTTTTGGGGCCCCTGCATGAAAGGTCAAGGTCACAGTGGCATCATATGGGGAAAAAACTTGTCCTGACAATAACTTAACAACCAATCTTCCTAGGTTCACCAAATTTTATGCGAGAGAAGCCCATGTGTCAAGGATGTTCCCAATCGGTTTTGGGGCCCCTGGGTCAGAGGTCAAGGTCACTGGGACATCAAATCGAAAAACCTTGTCCGGACCATAACTCAACAACGCCTGTACCTAGGTTCACCAAATTTTATGTAAGAGTAGCCCATGTGTCAAAGATGTGCCCTATAGGTTTATGGGGCCCCAGGTTCAACGGTCAAGGTCACAGGGGCATTATATGGAAAAACTTTGTCCAGACAATAACTGAAACACCAATGTACCTAGGTTCACCAAATTTTATGTAAGAGTACCCCATGTGTCAAGAATATGCCTTATTGATTTTGGGGCCCCTGGGTCAAAGTTCAAGGTCACAGTGGCATCATATTGAAAAACATTGTCCGGGTAATAACTCAACAATGACTGTACCTAGGTTCACCAAATTTCATGTGAGAGTAGCCCATGTGTCAAGGATGTACCTTATCAGTTTTGGGAAAACAGGGTTAAGTTTAAATCTTAAACCAGAAGATATCAAATTACCAAGCTGTGACTTCAAATGTTCTATCAATATGTTTATAAAGTCAAAACGGCAAACAATGAAACACTTGTTCAAACAATAACTGAACCACCAATGTACCTAGGTTCTCCAAATTTTATGTGAGGGTAGCCCTTGGGTAAAGGTTATGCCCTATTGGTTTTGGGGCTCCTGGGTCAAAGGTCAAGGTCACAGGGGCATCATATTGAAAATCCTTGTTTGGACAATAACTCATCAACTACTGTACCTAGGTTCACAAAATTTTATATGAAGGTAGCCCTTGTGTCAAGGATGTTCCCAATAGGTTTTTGGGCCCCAGACCCAAAGGTCAAGGTCACAGAGGCATCATATGGAAAAACCTTGTCCAGACAATAACTGAACAACCAATGTACCTAGGTTCACTAAATTGTATGTGAAAGTAGCCCATGTGTCAAGGTTATGCCCTATTGGTTTTGAGGCGCCTTGGTCAAAGGTCAAGGTCACAGGGGCATCATATTGAAAAACGTTGTCTGGGTAATTACTCAACAATGACTGTACCTAAGTTCACCAAATTTCATGTGACAGTAGCCCATGTGTCAAGGATGTGCCTTATCAGTTTTGGGGAAACAGGGTCAAGTATAAACCTTCAACCAGAAGATATCAAAATACCAAGCAGTGACTTCATATGTTCTATCAATATGTTTATAAAGTCAAAATGGCAAACAATGAAACTTTTGTCCAGGCAATAACTGAACCACCAATTTACCTAGGTTCATCAAATTCTATGTGAGGGTAGCCCTTGTGTCAAGGATATGCCCTTTTGGTTTTGGGGCTCCTGGGTCAAAGGTCAAGGTCACAGAGGCATCATATTGAAAAACCTTGTTTTGACAATAACTCAACAAAGACTGTACCTAGGTTCATAAAATTTTATGTAAATGTAGCCCTTGTGTCAAGGATGTTCCCAATAGGTTTTGGGGCCCCAGACCCAAAGGTCAAGGTCACAGAGGCATCATATGGAAAAACCTTGTCCAGACAATAACTGAACAACCAATGTACCTAGGTTCACTAAATTTTTTGTGAGAGTAGCCCATGTGTCATGGTTATGTCCTATTGGTTTTAGGGCCCCTGGGTCAAAGGTCAAGGTCACAGGGGCATCATATTGAAAAACATTGTCCGTGTAGTAAATCAACAATGACTGCACTTAAGTTCACCAAATTTCATGTGAGAGTAGCCCATGTGTCAAGGATGTTCCCTATTGATTTTGGGGCCCCTGGGTCAAGTTTAAACCATCATCCAGAAGATATCAAATTACCAAGCAGAGACTTCAAATGTTCAATCAATATGTTAACAAAGTCAAAATGGCAAATCATGGAAATAATGCTATATTTAATAAGTAAAATGAATTTAGTTCACCAAATTTTATGTGAGGGTAGCCCATGTGTTAAGGATGTTCCCAATTGGTTTTGGGTCAAAACTGGGTCAAAGATCTAGGTCACAGGGGCATCATATGGACAATCCTTGTCCGGACAATAACTAAACAATGATTGTACCTAGGTTAACCAAATTTTATGTGGATCAGCCCATTTGTCAAGATGTAATGTGTTGATAGCTCTTTGGTATTTGATGTTCTCTTTTGATTTGGAAACCCCAGGGACAAAAGTCAAGGTCACAGGGACTTAATTCATATTGAAACATTTTCCGGACAGTAACTCAATAATAATTGTACCTACATTGTAGGTTTTCCAAATCTTATTTAAGGGTAGCCTTAATGTCTAGCATATGCCCCTTTGGTTTTAGGTCCCTGTGTTAAAGTCAAAAGAAAAATCATGAGGAAAAACCTTGTCCAACAACCAACTTTACCTAAGATCACCAAATTTTATGTATCAATACTCTTTGGGTCAAGGGCGAGAACTTTTGGTTCTGAGGCCCCAGGGTCAAGGTCACTGGAAGTTTGTATGGGAAAACTTTGTGTCGGTGATAAATCAACCATGGCTGTACCTAGGTTCTCAAAATCTTTGCTTTGGATAGCCCTCCTGTTAAGAATGGGACCTATTCTGAGATCCCAGGGTCATTGGTCAAGGTCACAGGGACTTTATATGAGATAGAACACAGCATGGACTGCACACGGGCGTATAATGCCCCGCCGAGCGGAGCTCTTGTTTGGTTTGACTGTCCATATTTAGTGTTTTGACCATACCTTCACCCCAACGTAGATTTGAACTTATATTGACACAACTAGTCTTTTCTTATCCTATTAAGTTTGATCCTTGTATCACACTCACAGAATATTGATATCAATCACTTGCTTAATTCTCAAACTATATTTTACAATCAATTGACAATTTGTTTCTTATATTATCTATTAAGTATATTGTTTTATAGGTGATCAGCAACCAGGTATGAGAATTCCTCACCAACAACCTCCACTGCAGTCACAGCAACCACAAACACAGGTTCCACCTATGGCACAACCTCATAGCCAGTCACAATCCCCAATATCGTCATCAGCAACGCCTGCATCTCAGACTCAACAACCAGGTGTCAGTGGTCCTACAAGTACAACTCCACCACAACAGAAAACTGGTCCCGGTGGTGTGCCACCTAATGCTTCAACTCAAGCCTTGATGAGCATGCAACAGAAACAGAACAGAATTGCACCTGTTGCCAAGCCTGCTGGTCTAGACCCCATTGAGTTGTTGAATGAAAGAGAAAACAGGTATGTGGTTGTTACAGAGCTTTCAATTTTTGTAGTTTTGAACTTGAAATCCATTTAGTTACATGGGTTGCCAACTTCCATAAAATGTCTATGCAATTTGTTATATATGTTAAAATTTAATTTTTAAAATACCAGAATTTCAAATGTCGGCATGATTGGCAAAATGCTTTTCTATAATGTGTTTATTGCATGCTTTAAAAATCATCTCTGCTGAGACATTGTGAAACATTATGTACTAGTTTTATGACATTTTTTAAAATAATTGAGTGTTAAAACCACTTTTTAACTTTGAAACTTCTTAATGACTAGAAGGCTTTGCAAACAAAGCGACTTTCAGTTTTACTACTAGAAGAATCTGAAGAGTCATTCATTTATCAGGACATTTGTTTCTATATAATGGTATTTTAGATTTAATTTAATTTGCTGTTTATTTCAGGATTGCTGCTAGAGTTTCTTCTAGAGTGAAAGAATTGCAAGGTATTCCAGCTACACTGTCTGATGACATGAAGTTGAAGGCTACTATTGAACTGAGGGCATTGAGATTGCTAAATTTCCAAAGACAAGTATGTCCAATTTTTACCATATTTTAATTCCATGCTGTCCTAATGTTATAAAATGTCTATTATAATACGGTTGGTTAATTGCTTGTTAATTTTATTTTGTAATATGATTTAATAAAAAATGCAATTAATGTTTCATTGCATTTTGAAAATGGAGGAAAAACTTTGAATATATTAACTTCTAAAATTTTCCCGTAAAGATATCTCTATGTAGTTATCGCCTTAACACACTTGCAAAAGTCCAGGGACTATTGAAAATTGGTTCTTGTGTGTGAAAATTACTTATTTCATGTTTTAGACTAGTTTGCAATTTTACCCATTACTTAAAACATAATAAACACAACTAGTTCCTGTTAGCATGTTCAATTAATAGAAAATCATTCATGAGAAATGGTTAGGTGAGGGATTGTAAATATATGTAACTAAATTGTAATGTTTTTATTAGGGCTGTGGATCGTTGAGCAAGTGGCGATCCCATTCGAACTACGATTCATGTGTAGCGATTCACGTATCGAACCACAAATCACATGTTAATGGAAAAGCATACAGGAATTCATGAAATAACAATATAAGTGAAAAATTACAGAAGCTTTTACTATATGGGAAACCATGTGCCCTAGCCATTACTATCAGGCGTTTATTGGGCATTTTCAGTGGTAACATTTTTTGTTCAAATGTGTATCAATCAAATTTTTGACACAAGATAATTCGGTCCCTACATAAAGTTTGAATTAGTAATGCGACTCGTTTTTAGTGGTAATTAAGCTAAAAATGTTCTTTCATTTTTTCCTAAACTAGATCACGATCCTACGATTTCGAACGTGATGAATATTCGTACTCGATTTTCTGGTTGAGATCACGATTATCCGAGTACTCGGATACTCGCCGCAGTCCTAGTTTTGATAATAGAGAAAAATCTTATAAAGATGACATAAACTAATGTAGAACTTAGTTGAATGTTTGTCAATGTTTGATGTTCATTTTCAGTTACGTCAAGAAGTTGTTGCTTGTATGAGAAGAGATACGACATTAGAAACAGCTTTGAACTTTAAAGCATATAAACGTGGTAAACGTCAAACTCTACGCGAAGCTAGATCTACTGAAATACTTGAGAAGAAACAAAAATTGGAACAAGAAAGAAAGAGAAGACAGAAACATCAGGTAATTAAAAGTTGATTCACTTGTAGATTTGTCCTAATCAACCAGGCTAACTACTAAGAGGTGACATAACTCTGTATGTACTTTTTTGGAAATATGACCCTTTTATATGTAGAAAATTGCAGATATAATGTTGAAGTTTTTAATGTGAAATATCTGACGTACTGGTCTAGGTTTTTAAAATTGTATACTTATTCATCAATACTACAAATGCACTATTATATAGGACGACTACTTATTATTATTGAAAATAATGACCCCTTCATACTTTAAGACATAAAATATGATTTTAGCTGGCTCTGCTTTAAATGTATTTGAATTAGAAATAGTATGCCTAGTAGTTTCACATCTACTGTACTTAATGGTTCATAAGTCCTTGTGTAAACTTGTTTGGATTAATGTCACCTTCTTAAAATTTGTCTAAATTAAATGTTTGTTGTCAAATAGATTCAATTCAAATGTATCAGTACTTAGTTTACTATTCTATAAAAGAATATCCCTTATTTATCTAATTTTATTTTGTTGACTCATAGTCAAATTGTTAAATCGAGTTATTCCCCTTGTTTAATATTGCTATACCTATGTACTAACTCTTGTTTTTACTAGCCCTTTTTTTCTAAAACATATGAATTGGGGAGCTTTCCATCCGCGTATGTTTTATTGTCATGAGTCATGCACACTTTAGTATTTCTACAAGTAACATGTATACATTTTGTTTTATGTATTTTTCAGGAATACCTCAATGCTGTTTTACAACATGCAAAAGAATTTAAAGAATTCCATAGGTCTGTAACATCAAAGGTTAGCAAATTGAACAAGGCTGTATTAATGCATCATATGAACACTGAAAGAGAGCAGAAGAAAGAACAAGAAAGATTAGAAAAAGAACGTTTACGTAGATTGATGGTATGTGTTTTATTTCCTTATTATACAATTATTTACTTATATATCGGTAATGCAGTTAAATTGCTGACTCATTTATGATTTCAAGGGCACGTTCTAAAACAGGATGGCTAGCTAGGGCTATGTAGCAATTTCCAATAGAATGGTTTGCTACCGTCGAGCTAATTGAATTGCTTGCTAGCGATACCTAGCAAGTTTTTTTCTTGCTAGCCGTATCATTCAGAACACTTCTGTTTATTTAAAAATGGCTGCCCCCCTGTGGGAACGGGTTTCCTTTTCAAGAAAACTGATATTATTTTTTTTTAATGCATTTATATTTCGTCTAAGTGGTAAATAGAATAATCATGGTGATAATCGATTTAAATATTTTTCATTTGTTACAATTCTAAACTTTTTGTTTGAGAAAGTTGCATCTTGGATTTGCTAGCTGGAAGCAAACTGTTCAATAGACCATTTATGCTACAAAAAATCACTTTCAAAAAGCGCTAGCTAGCGATCGCTTTGTGGTACATGCCCCAAATATTAAAATTGTGGCTATTACAGTTATCAACTTAACCCATTATCTTGAAGCAAAGGACTAGTTAAAATGATAAGGGCTTTTGAAAAAGTACATATTTTTATATGGTTGGACAAGTTGATAACTTGGCCCTTTACTGTATATTACATTATAAAATGGGTAATGGTACTGTTATATAAATGAATATTTTAGAAGGTGGATTGGCAGAAATAAGTGCTGTGTGCATTAGTTGAGTACAGGTCTCATAAAAACTGTTTCTGCACATAGCAGGAGGACAAGCATACAAGTGAGACTAAATACAGTTAATACTATCGGTTGATCTTTGATTGAGTGTAAAGGGAGGCTATGAGAATTCAATTAATAATGAGAAAGACAATCTTTCTGTATCATGTTTCTCTATGCATGGGTGAAAGTTTACTGTATTTATACTGAATTCAGTATTTTGAGAATAAAATAATCTATATGATTTTTATGAAATCTGTCTATTTCAGTATTTTGAAAGTAGGTTTTCAGTATTTTCAAAATTTTCAACTATCACCCATGTCAATGTCTGACAGACTAAAGTCCCACTATAACATTCCTCCTCCGTTCATTTTATTTGATCATAATTTATAATTACTGTAATTTTACAGGCTGAAGATGAAGAAGGTTACAGAAAGTTGATTGATCAGAAGAAAGACAAACGTTTAATGTATTTACTTCAACAAACTGATGAATATATTGATAGTTTAACTAAACTTGTCGAAGAACATAAAATTGATCAGAAAAAGAAATTGAAGAAAAGGAAAAAGAAGAAGAGGAGCGATGAGGTTGGTTTATTTGCATATATTTCCCATTAATGATGTAGCCTATTGATTTGATTCTTTAGAATCAAGTTGATGGTTTTTCAAGGAGAAATTTTTATTGTTTGCACAGGATGTACCTGTTCAGAACATAATTGAAATTGTGTGTACACCCATCGTAAGGATTTAATTGGTGTTGCATACTTTTCAAGCTTGTGCCTATGTTTTATTATATGGTAAAACATAGACAACTTGATGTAAATTTCTTAATTTCTTAAAAAAATGAATTAATCTTTTATTTTAAAGGGTTGTTTAAGGAAGATCAATAAAGCAGTATACATTTAAAAGATGAGCATTGCTACAAGTTGTTGTTATCCAAAAACAGATTTGTAACAAAATAAAAATGGCATGAAATCACCAGCAGGCACTGTACTAGATTAATTAGAGTACTGATAAAACTAAATGATATATAATAATTATTGTACTTATTACTATTGCAGGAAGAAGGTGTTGTTGCTGGTGATGAGACTAGGGTTTCTGTCATTGAGAAAGCTACTGGTAAAATATTGTCTGGTGAAGAAGCACCATTGTCTAGTGAACTAAAGGAATGGTTGGCTATGAATCCAGGGTAATTATTTAAATGTCTGTTTGTTTTATATTTCTCTACAGCATGACTTACTTGTACTAATTTAATAAGGGACCTTAGTCAGTTATTTCCCCTTGTATACTCTTCAAATAGGTAGGTCCAATTAGTTGAATTACTCGGATTTTACCCTTATTAATAGGGCTGCGGCAAGTATCCGAGTACTCAGATATTCACGATTCCTAACTGTCAACTAAAAGTCACCTTAGATATATATTGTTTTACTGTTAAGAGTTTTCTTTGATTTTACCAAGAGACATGTAGTTCAGGTTTAGCTATGTCTGCATTCATCTAGAAGGTTACCCTGGCAGTAGTAATTAAAGCCTGGGTGGAATGTGGCAATTATATGTAAATTTACTGATGTATGTGAGGCACCTTGTTCATCTTTTGTGTGGGCAACTCTGTTTTATGTTCATTTTTGAAGTGGCCCCTAAATTGAATATTTGTTGTATATTTATTGATTTGAAGTGGCCCCTAAATTGAATCTTTGTTGTATATTTATAGATTTGAAGTGGCCCCTAAATAAAATGTTTTGTTGTATATTTATAGCTTTGAAGTGGCCCCTAAAGAAGATGAAGAAGAATCAGGAGAAGAAGAAGAGGAGGAGGAAGAAGAGGTGACATTATTTTATAATGATGAAAATAAACCTAGTGAGGAAAAGAAAGAAGGACCGGAAACTGCTGGGTAAGTCATATACAGTGATAATTCTTACCCCTAGATTGAATCTTTTTGTTTGATAAAGTCATACCATAATACCATATCAATTTTATGTTTAGCCTTCAGTAGGCTTTTTGACCTTTGAAAATAAAAATTATTTAAAAAAAGCTTGCCATAAAAGCTTGATGCAACTGCATATTCATGACCAATTGATCAAATTGGTTTTATAGAACTAAACCTTTTGTATATGTTTTTTCTTTGCTCTAGTTGTTTTTTACTCTTGCCAGGTATTTAAGTTCTAATGTTTCTGACCGTACACTTAACAATAAATCAATTTGACATTACCTGAAGTTTAAGTTGCATTATGATCAATGATTTCAAAGTTATTTTTAAACTTATCTATAAGAAGAAATGAAGATGCCAGTCATTATCAAATGTTAAACTTGAATAGAAAAGTTAGTATTGTAAATGAGAACTTACAATCATGTATATTTATGTATTATTATACCTCACTGGAATTTCTGCTAAAGCCCTATACCGGAGCAGGTGTTATTTTGTTCGATCACATTGTTATATTACCCGCTATCTAAGGGAGACCACTTATTAACGATTAGTAGCCATGATTTACAAGTTACTTCCTTTAGTTTATAAGCGGTTCCCGGCTTACGCCTGTGTATTGATAGCAAACTGGGAACAATACCAGATCAGTGTTGCAGCCGACATTTCGTTTCCAATGTTGTCAAATAAAGTCAATCGTAAGACAAAAATGACATCAAGATTTGCTACCATTTCAACGGAGGATTTAAACTTGCTGGACTCAGAGAAAGACTCTAATTTTGTTTAGTATAATAAAACAAATAACACATGGCAGTGAGGGTGATGGTACAGATTATCAACCCTTGGAAAATTATTTTCCTCAGGTTGATAATCTGTACCGTCACCCTCACTGCCATGTGTTATTTATATATAATATAATTATGTTACTATGTAGGATTTGATTATTTTACAGTGTACATGATGATGAATATATGAGTAAACAAAATTACTATGGTCAAGCTCATGAGATCAGAGAATCAGTGTGTGAACAAGCTTCTATTATGATTAATGGAAAATTAAAGGAATACCAGGTATGATCATTTGTCTGATATAAATTTATTTTAGGTTTATTGCTTTAAGCTGTTTATCATTTCTATTTTATTCATTTAATTCCCATTTGAAATTTTCAAAGCTAAATGTTTTTGAAACTTATAAGCATTTTTTTATCAATCCATGCTAAAGGTGAGTGGTAATACATGTATTGTCTCTTGTCTGTTTGGTGCCATTCATCCTGTAATCTAATTGTCTGCATTGCTTTGAAGAATTCTTGTCATTTTGCTTTTTTCCAGTTTTAAATGGCATGAATTAATTTGTATTTATTTAGTAAAAAATGTTAAAACTTGTGTAGAATGTGTCTAAAAGTTTGTTGTATTATTTCACTTTCAGATCAAAGGTCTTGAATGGATGGTATCATTATATAATAACAATTTAAATGGTATATTAGCTGATGAAATGGGTCTTGGAAAGACTATACAGACTATAGGTCTTATAACTTATCTGATGGAAAGAAAGAAAGTCAACGGTCCATTCCTTATCATTGTACCTCTCTCGTAAGTTATTTCTCATGTCTTGTTACTTAGGCTACTGCATGATTATTTCATTTTGAAGATGCTTCTGATACAAAATAATTGGTCAACTTACATGTTATAGTTTGATAAGATTTTTATAGTTTATTTTATTATAAGATTATTTTAGCTTAATAGTGAAACAAGTTCTTACAACTAAGATTGATCTCTTTTGTGTCCACTTTCTGGTCCCCCTATACTGAGCTAGTAGGATAAAGTTATTGCTCTCGGAAACAACCAGTAGGCTTTGGGTGGGATTACAAAGAAAACAATGGTTAGGTTTTGTTGGGATTAGAAACAAATGGAGCTGGCTATCTAATTACTAGTATAAGCATCCAATGTCATAACTATATTAAGACTTGTAATTCTAATGTATTTCCTCTTGAGAAAATGTTTTAGAACTTATGAACTGCAATTATATTGAGAATTATTGTGGGTAATTATTAAAAAAGGTGTATAATGATGTAAATTGCAATAATTTTATTTCTTGATTATTATATTGTGTAGAACTTTATCCAACTGGATGCTAGAGTTTGAGAAGTGGTCACCATCTGTGGTGAAAATTCAGTATAAAGGTTCACCTCAGGCTAGAAAACAATTGAGCGCCCAATTAAAGGGAGGTAAATTCAATGTACTGTTGACAACATATGAGTATGTTATAAAAGACAAAGCTGTTCTATCAAAGGTTTGTACTTATACATTATGTTATACGTAAACTTCAAGACTGCTTCATGTCTTTATCTTTGAAATAGCTACCTTTATAAAAAAAGTTATTAGTGTTGCCAAATTTATAAAAGAATCATTCATCAAAAAAAAATGTATAGTCCGAACAAAAAAACAAAAGACTGTTAATAATAACAATACAATAAACTAATCCACGATGAGGGACGCTCGGGGTGACAATAACATAAACATGTGCTATGTTTTATGATTGTCTTAGTTGTTGGTGTAATGGAGATTGTCTTAGTTGTTGGTGTAATGGAAAAGATTTTTACCATTACAAGCATGATTTACTAAGAAATGGTGATATCCATCATGCTAATTTTGTTAAAATAAATTTCGCACATTTTATTTTCAATGATGCCTACCCCTGAAATGAATCGTCTCATTTTTAATGTTTACCCAAACAAGTTTTGTTTTTTGTACGCACTATAAATATTTATTAAGTATCTTGTTTACTTATATCTTATGTTTAAAACAAAATTAACATAAATGTTTTGTTTTATTAGAAACTGTTTGTCAATGAGTATGCGGCCGTTGCCATGAATATTGCAGACAGCCAAATGCATATTTAATGCCTTTTCTTGCCTAACAAATATGTTGATGATATATTTTACAGATAAGATGGAAGTATATGATAATTGATGAAGGTCACAGAATGAAGAATCATCATTGTAAATTAACACAAATATTAAATACATATTATGAAGCACCATTTAGATTACTTCTGACTGGTACACCCTTACAGGTATGTTCATGTATTGTTAATTTTTATACGTGAATATTTTATAACTTTTTATGTATTGGTCATGTAATAGATTAGTTACAACTCAAGTAGAAGGGTTTCCATTAGAAAAACTTTTTCAAATATCTTAGCTATCTAAAGTTTCATATAATTGTTTTTATTGCAAATTATCAGATTAACCCCATTGTTATTGTATATACCATTTACACTGTTTTTTGTATCCAGTGAAAACCCATACATTTGTGTGATGAATATGAACTTTTCTCAAAATCCTTTTCATTATGTGCTCTTGGTTTAAACAAGATAAGCCTTATTTACATTTATTAAAAATACTGTGGTCTTGAATTATTGAACTACATGAAATGACCAATTAATGAATTTATTTTCAGAACAAATTGCCTGAGTTATGGGCTTTACTGAATTTCTTGTTACCAAGTATCTTCAAATCTTGTAACTCATTTGAACAATGGTTTAATGCACCATTTGCTATGACTGGAGAAAAGGTAATTTTCTTATTTTATATGATTGAAGTTTTTGATTATTACAAAATGTTTCATCATTTTTTATCAAGACAAAGTATGTTGTACTTGAAAAAAATGGTATTTTTTACATAGTTTAGTTATGTAAAAAATATTATGCGCGATATAAACTTTCTGTGTTGATGCGCCTTAAAACCCAAATAAACAAACAAACAAAAAATATTGTATAAAATTTTTGACAAACATATTGTAATTTTGTTGTCAGTCTTCACAATTAGTTATCCTTGTGCAGAAAAAGTTAGGACTTTTTCAGAAGTTCAGAAATTTGGGTCCTAAGGAAGGGTTCTTTGTCTGTATTAAAACTGCTAAAATTGTGGATAAAGAATTTCAGGATTTTGAAAATTTTAAATTTCAACTTAAAATTCCACTTTAACTTTACAATATATAGGTTGAGTTGAATGCTGAAGAATCATTGTTGATCATTCGTCGTTTACATAAAGTACTCCGACCATTCTTGTTACGTAGATTGAAAAAGGAAGTAGAATCACAGTTACCAGAGAAGGTGAGATATTTATATTCCCAACCAGGGCTCAAATTTAACAAAAAATTGGACTTGCAAATTTTTGCGAGTCAAATTTAATTTAAACTCGCAAAATGAAAAAAATCCCTTGCATTTTTTCTCAAAGTTTTAATAGCATGCATATTTTCTATTCTTATATGCAGTAAAAACATCAGAGTAGTATATTTAACTGTAGATAGAATAAGGGCATTATTGCGTGATAGACAAAGATTATCGACCTTTTTTAGGATGAATCTTTAATTAAATACTATCAATATATCTGGCCGTTTCAATGCTGATCGGAGCCTCATTAGTTTAGACGGTAATATTTTGCATCGATTTTAACTTGCGAAAATTTGCGAGTTAAAATATAAGTTACTTGCAATTTTCAAAATCCACTCGCATTTTGCGAGTATGTGAGCTAAAATGTGGCCCCTGTTCCCAACTTCATTTTATTATTGTTAAGTAGTGGAAAAGGCTATGGGTTATATTGTTGGACTTGTAGTCACTGGATAGCCAGCTTAGCATTGGTTCAAATCAAACCGAAAAAACCTACCTTATTGTTTCCTTGAGCAAGAAACTTTATCTTACTAGCTCAGAACTGGAAATAGAGATACAGACTCGAGGTTGATTAGTATAAGTTATAAGAACTTCTTTCACTAACATAGATTAGTGTATAAACAACATAAATGTGCGTGTGAAACTTTCACGGTTGTAAAGGACTAATAACAAGTAATTGGTTATTTATTGCAGAATCTTGAATGTAGTGCGTAATTATGACCCAATTTCTTGTTCTAGTATCATGAGTTCTACAGCTTCCCCAAAGTTGTTATATTCCTGATATTGTGATTTCAACTAATGAATAAATCATTATTATCATTGTGTTCTGGTGGGAATTTATACAAGTGTCAACAATGTTGTTGCTAAATTTTGCTTAATATTTATCCTTTTTCGGTTTTTATTGTTTCATTCATGAAATGTATTTGTTTTGTTCAGTAGATTTAGTCAATGTATTTTTGTATTGTTTTTCCTATGTATAGGTTGAATATGTATTGAAATGTGACATGTCTGCATTACAAAGAGTCATCTATAGACACATGCAGAATAAAGGTGTACTTCTTACTGATGGATCAGAGAAGGAAAAGAAGGTTTGTACTTACCATACATGTGACTTAAAGGCCAGACTTCATTTCTTCATTTTACCAGGTGGTAAGCAATTAAGCCGATAGCCGATAAGGAGAAATGGGGAGGGTTTGACCTATGTAAGCAGAGGTCACCAATGGCTAAATTCTCTATGATTGTAAACAAATTCTCAATAAATTTACTACAGTGTTTATTTTGTAAATTCCAATGCATGCTCTGAGACAAGTTTTAGACACTTAGAGACAGTAAAAATACTGCAGGTATATGAATCAACAGTCATGGGAACTTTCTATGAAGGGCAGTGAGAATATAATATTACTGGCTCTCCGAAGTTTATGAACTCTCTTTCGATTGGCTTGATGAAGGTTATGAATCCCTAAGCATATGTCTGTCAAATTTGAATTTTTGAAATTGTTTTCAAAATTATTCTTTGAAAGTACCATTTCTAGATAACTAAGAAAACTGAAAATTTCAAATAGTATTGAAAATGAGTCAAAGAAATAGTATGTCAAAATTCATTAAAATCTGATCAATAAATTTGTAACAGCTTCAGATTTTCTCTCTCTGGTTTAACATGTTCACTGCTCAGAGAGTCAGAAAGAAGTGGCCATTTTCTATATTCTCTCTCTTTTATAGTTGAAGCCCGGCCTTTAAACATTACAATTAACTTATAGAATAGTTGTAAGCAATTATTAAGGGGATTTTTCTCATTACAAATGTTCTCTACACAGATTGCTAAAATTATGTGGCAATGCCTTTGCGATCATAATTGATCCTTATTTCTTGGGGTTACAAAAATAACTTTGCTGACTGCCTCTTAGGACCTCTTATCTAATAAATGTGTAATAAAAGTACTTCAATTTTGATCTTACTGTTAAATCCATCTTCTATTACCTTGAAAAATTATATTTATCTGTTGTCATTTCTGCCGATTATGCATTGTTAGCTGGATTTTTCAACAACAAAATTTGTCTTATAGTTTGGCAAAACCTGGGTGAGCAAGTGGGTGTCCGGTGTCATTAACAATTGTTTAAGTTATTTCTTTTCCATATATTTCTGTCATTTATTGTCAGATCTTAATGAAACTTCATACAATGATAACATGCCATGTGATGAACAGAATTAGAAAGTAACCACAACTCTACTTGGCTTTATTATGGATTATTTCTGTCATACATGGTCAGATCTTGATGAAAATCCGGCTTTAATGTGGTTTCCTCATTACATTTCGTGTTTTATTTATTTGCCAAGGTTAAATATTAAATCACAGAGACACGTTTAACAAAATGCTTCACAATTTTGATCAATTTAATTAATGAGACCAAAACCTTCAGATACAGTTCATTCTACATACAGGCATACGTAAATGTGTATAAATATTTCAGGGTCGTGGCGGTGCTAAGATTCTCATGAATACTATCATGCAGTTAAGAAAGATATGTAATCATCCATTTATGTTTCATCATATAGAAGAAGCTTGTGCTGAGGCTCAAGGAATCACTGGAGTTGTTAATGGGTATTTATTTATATTATAACTTTTCCTTCAATTGTGAATTGTATATTTGCTCTATAATTGAAGATTTATATCAGACAGGGTTAAGTTTTAAGTCACCATGTTTGAAGAAATAGTTTATAGCATTACTCATCTGTTAGTGGAGATACCAACAAGATGTCTACTTTCATAGAACATTTTTTGTCATTTAGAATCTAAGTGACAACGACTTGCATTATCATATCAATGTTCTGTTATTGTGAAATGAAATTCAGACATAATTTTTTATGTGTATGAACTTAAAATAAAAAACAGTGAATATTGAGCTAATTGTTGAGAGCATCCCAACATCCCAACTTATATTTTTATAGTATGGATTGAAGGAACAACACTTTTCACCCCTGATAGGACTATTCTTACAATTCATCAGATATTCTTAACACTCGGCGAGTCCAAGTAAATAGAAGTTCATAGTATAATAATTCCTTATTTCCCCCTTATGCAAGTTTTACACAGTGTTGAGTTTAATTTTCCTAATACACAGGGGTGAAAATGGAACTGCCTTGTTTTTATTATAGAATTATGCATTAGTATGTTTGTTAGTTGGTTGGACATAGTAAATACACTGATGACTTTGTTGGAATGTAAATTCACTTACTTATTCTGCTGCAATTATTTATTTCAGACCAGATCTGTATCGTGTCTCTGGAAAGTTTGAACTTCTAGACAGAATATTACCAAAACTAAAATCTAAGAATCACAAAGTTCTACTATTCTCCCAGATGACATCATTATTGAGTATACTAGAAGACTACTTTTTATTCCGAGGTTATCGCTACTTACGTTTAGATGGTACAACTAAGGCTGAAGACAGAGGAGAATTACTAGCATTATTTAATAAAGAAGATTCACCATATTTTATATTTATATTGAGTACTAGAGCTGGTGGTTTAGGTCTTAATCTACAGTCAGCTGATACTGTCATTATCTTTGACTCTGATTGGAATCCTCATCAGGTATCATAACTAAAATATTGTTTTTCTGTACAGCTTATTCTACTGTAGGGTTTCTAACTTCTTTTTCTGGTTGTTTGATCAAACAAGGGGTTCAAAACTTATTGTTTTTACCAGGAATCTGAAAGGAATCTATAGTTTGGTAATTTGAGATTACTATTTAACATTAGGGATTCCTCTTTTATAGACAAAGATGGAAACAGATTCGCGGTCACAAATTGTGTTAAAAAATTCATTTAAATTCAGATTCATCTAAGATTAGGGCAATTTTTATACCCCCCGCAAACGAAGTTTTCGGGGGTATACTGGAATCACTCTGGTGGTTGGTTGGTTAGTTGGTTGGTTGGTTGGTTGGTTGGTTGGTTGGTTGGTTGGAATGTGGTCTGTCCCAAAAAATTGATACACTTGTAGTATGTTTATTTCTTAATGTATTTGAAAAAAAGCTGTTATATATCCCATGATTTAATGGTGTATACAAAACTCATGTAACTATGGAAAAATATCTCACTTGTTTAAGATATTTAATTGTGTTATGTATTTTAAATCTAATTTGATAAATGTATAGTATGCTTTTTTCTCAATAGATTTTTTTCTTATCTTATTTTATAGAATTTGCACAGGCGTTCATAGTTGATGTTTATATGCATGTTATGTCATTTCCAATTCAAAATGGCCGACTTGCGGCCATCTTGATTTTTTAAATTTAATTTAATAACTGCATGCTTATTTCTCAACAGATTTTTAATTTTTTTTGTAGAATTTTGCACAGGCGTTTACAGTTGATGTGTACATACACTTTATATCAATTCCAAATTCAAAATGGCCGACTTGCGGCCATCTTGAATTCTTTTTAATTTAGTTTAAGTACTGTATGCTTATTTCTCAACAGATTTTTTTCTTAAGTAATTTAGATAGAATTTTGCACAGGCGTTCACAGTTGATGTGTACATACACTTTACTCAATTCCAATTCAAAATGGCGGACTGGCTGTCATCCTTTTTTCAAAATTAATACTGTCTAACTTAAAAATGTTTGTCACGGATGTATTTAAAATCCTGGCAGTCAAGGAGAACGTATTTGACATTGAAATGCTCGTCACATGGTATACATTTAGGTGCTTTCTTTCTTTTGAGAAGGTATGAATGTGTTAATATAGTATGACCAATTCTACATCTCGTAGTAACTATTTATCTCATTGATTAGCAAATATTATTGACGAAGATGAATCAAGGGTTTATGGCTTTATGTCATGTAACTTATTAAATATAGCATTATTCCACATTGTTTGCCATTTTGACTTGCTGAAGTATTTTATGTACTGCTATTTTTATCAAATTCATATTGTTGAACTTTTTTTTGATGTATTGATATTTTATCAAATTCATAATGGCTGATTGACAGCCATTCTGAGTTTTTCTTTTTAAAAAGCAAATGATTTGATAATTTTTGTACAGACTTTGAGAAAGTTAGCAATTGTTTAAGTTAATGTGCTTGGCATTTTTTTAAGTGGAATTCAAAATGGCTGACTGGCAGCCATGTTGAATTTTCTAATATCTTGTACAGCTAACATCTTTTTTTTCTCACTTCATTTTGATAAAATTGTGCGGACAAATTCTTGTTGATGAAATTTTTTTATGTATTTAAATGGACCAACTAATAGCCATCTTGATTTTTTCTGTAATGTTGTGAAGAAAACATCTTATTTCGTTATAGCTACATGAGATTTTAGATATTATTTTAACTTTACTACTGTGAAAATAATGATCGGTAATTTAAGCTTTCTTATGGGGTATTTGTGAAATTCTTGATACAAGATATTGTAAATACTAATTGTTTGATTTATATTGTGTACATTGCTGACTACCATTTTTACAATTGCCTTATTTTTTACTTATTTATCAAAAAATTACAAACACATTCTACATTTTGCTCTTCTGGTTACAACATACTCATGATGAGTTTAAATGTGATCACTCTTTGTCTGTTGTTCCACTTTACCTTCATAATGACCAAATGGTGCTCATTTTCATGTAAAAAATCATTTGAAATATGACAACTCTGTTTTTTTTTTTTGTTTTTTTTTTTTGCTTTTTCATTAATCTATTGTGAATTACACTGTAATTTGCTGTTTATTTCCAATTTGATATTTGCATCCTATTCTTTTTTTGGTTTTTATGCTTCTTACAACATTAACCCTTTTGGACTTCCACAATGTTGACTTGATTTTATCTTGAAATGTTGCTGTTGCGGGGGTATTTTCGCCACTGGTGGCAGTTCTAGTTTAGACATCCTAATGGAATTCTCTGCTATGAGTCAATGAGATTTCTCCCCAGTTTCTGGATTCCTCAGAATCTCAGGTCAAAATGTTTAAATAAGTTTGTTTGTGTTTAGTGAGATAATCTGGTTACTCTTTGGCAGTTTTTGTTAGAACTGTTGAATTGGTGCTGTTTGTCTTGCTAAAAGTCATTCACTATTATGAATCCTTCTGTACTTTATATGCTGTTGTGTTACAATCTCAATTTTTTTAACCTTTTTATATTATTATTTCTTTAAGTTAATCTTTCATCTGGTTAACTTCAGCCAGAAAAAATGCTTTCTGTGTATTTTGAATTATCCTACAAAATAACTAAATGAATTCTCTTATATTGTCTAGAAGTAACACTAAGACCCCTACCTTAAAAGCAGGGTATGATAAAAAAAACTTGCCTTATGTTTTATCTATGAATTTGTTTTTATAGGATTTACAAGCCCAGGACAGAGCTCATCGTATTGGTCAGACAAATGAAGTAAGAGTACTAAGATTCTGTACAGTTAAAAGTGTAGAAGAACGAATCTTGGCTGCAGCCAGATTTAAGTTGAACGTGGATGAGAAAGTTATCCAAGCTGGTATGTTTGATCAGAAATCTACAGGCTATGAGAGACAGATGTTCTTGAAGAATCTTTTACAACAGGATGCTGAAAGTGACGAGGTATAGAATTCATTCAATATTTTATTCTGAGTGAAACGATTTTAGTTAAAGGTACTTATTCACAGATTTCAACCTAAATATCAACTTTTTCTAAAACTATCAAAATTGTATGGAAACATTCTTGGAAGCAGGAAAGTAGTGTTCTGATAATAACAATTTTAGTGCAAGTTGACATATTACCACAAATGATGGTGGTTCATGTAGTAAAAATCTATCCTGTATGTAACGGTATAGGCAATTTTAGTACATTTTTGTGGCTTTTATTGTATATTTCTTGCAACCTATAGGTCAGTTTGTCTTATAATATTAAGAATTAATGTTTTGACATAATTACAGACACTGAATGATATTCTGAAATGACAGAAAAAAATTAACTAAATCTGTGAACTAGTACCTTTAGATATACCCTGTCATATATGAAGTTAAATATGGGGTATACATGTATATAATATTGAGCTTGTCCGTCTGTCTGTTGGTTTGTTAGTCAGTCAGATTAATGGATAAAAACGCTAACAAGGCAATGGATTGAAATAACTTATTTTATTTTATATTTTTAAATCTTGTTATTTTATCATTTCTATTAGTTAATTTTGTTCTAATTTCTACAGTCATCATGGGTGAAAGTTATCACAACTCGTCCAGAAATTCATTTTGTTTTACTTAAGACAGGCACATTTGCCATGTAAAACCTGCTAAAATATTAAAATGTAATTTCAGGATTCTGAAAGTTTTGAACTTTCACCCATGTATCATACATAACCTATGACTTTTCTTATTTTATTATATAACTATTACCGCCACACACCCCCATGTAGCGAGCAGGGTATTACAAAAGTGCATACATTATGTTAAATCAATAAAATTGTTATTATAGGATTCACAAGATAAGGATAGATCTCAGCGTACTGGTCAGGCAAATGAAGTAAGAGTTAAGATTATTGTCTGCAGCCAGATATAAAATATATGTTGTTGTGAAAGTTTGATGGGGGTACATAGGAATGAGCTTGTCAGTCTGTTTGTTGGTTGGTTTTGTCAGGCAAAATGCAGTTCTAGTTTGTATTTGGGTCATCTTGAGTAAAGGACGAGGTGACCAGTGCATGGTATTTGTATTAAGTTGTTAGAGTCACGGACTAGCCTCTCACTGACTGAGGGTTTGTTGGTTTGAGCCAAGCTACTAACCAATGCTATCTATGTGAGAGAGTGGATCATTTGAATGAAGTTTGATTAGTATGCATGCAAAGAACTTTGGATAGGTGAACTGTTTGCCTCATATGACTTTTGACTGTGGAAGATGGGTGAAAACAGTATTAAATAGAAACATAACTATTGTTCTGTATTTGGTCAATGATGGACTTTTGTCAGTTATCTTTCGTTGATAAAATCTGAAGCAACCCAATTGGTAAGTAGGTCCTAGCAGTTGGAGTCTTCGTATTTTATCTTTGAAGTCATGTAAGGATAATAAAATATTTCATCTAATATTTCTTGTTAATTAAGATATTAACAGGAGTGATGAAATTTAGATAGTTCATTACCCTAACAATACTTAGCTTGATTTTCAAACAAATTAAATGATTTACACAAAAATTATTTAAGATTTATTGTGGCAAATTGACATTGCAAAAGTAAGGATAAAATCCAAGTAATCCAACTGATTGGACCTACCTATTTGAAGAGTATACAAGGGGAAATAACTGACTAAGGTTCCTTATTAGTAAAATGTCATTGTAAATTTAAGATAAAATTTGGCATGTAAGACAACTTTTGACTCATGATTTTTGGCCTGTTTTACACTGTGTTATGCAAGTTTTAAAATTTGAGCAAATTACTTTGATGTGGTTAAACAGTTGTATGAAACATTTTTATAAATGTGTCTGTTTTTTGCTTCAAAGTAATCCATCTTCCTATTTATAATACACTCTTACTGTGTCAATTCTGACTTAATTAATTACATCTTTAAACCTAACACACAATAGGTAGTATACAATATGTATTTACTATGATGTAAACATTAATGTTATATAGAGTTGTAATTTGTTTGTTATAGGAGGAAGATGAAGTACCAGATGATGAAACTATCAATCAAATGTTGGCTAGATCTGAGGCAGAGTTTGATATATATCAGGTACGTCTACATTTTAATAGCAAATAATCAACATGTCGTAATTGACCATTCTGTGTGCCACCTTTTTATTTGAATAACAATACATTTACACACAAATATAGCCATGTGCTCTTTTGTTAACACCTTGTTTGTGGGATAAAATGTAACTGTAAACCTTCGTTAAATATGCTAATAGGTAAGGTCCATTTTGATGATGTTTACTTATTTTGGATATTTTGTGTTTATGATGCTATGAGTTGAATTAATATTTTCTCCCTCCTCGCTTGAAGAAGATGGGGAGGGAGGGATTTTCTTGCAAATACTAGTTGGTTGTTTTAACAACATAAGAAGACCCCTTTTGAGTTTTAGAGGTCTATGGTCAAGGTCATCATGAAAGTTAACTCTTGAGTATTGGCTGCTTTATAAATGGAGAACCCTTTAACCTATTGATTTCAAACGTGACAGAGGCTTGTCTTGATCTGTAGATTATCTGGTACTGTGAATGACATGTATGTGAGCTGTAATTTATGTATTAAATCACTAGTAGATGATTTTATACTTACCTAGTGAACTAATTTTACTTTAACACTTTATTAATTTTAATGAAAAGATTGGCCTATCTATTTACATCTATAATGATAATTGCCTAGGCATCCATTCACAGGTAAGGACTTAGTTGAAATTAGTTAGCCTTTTTCCAGCTTGATGTGTTAGGGCATTTTTAATATGCCTAATTGTTTTGGTCAAATAAACTATATCCGGAATTCAAATATTTCGGTTTTCCCCTCCGGTACAAACAAACTTTCACCGTTACAATGAAAACATTTGTACAAAGAACAACAGAATTTAATCCATAGTTTGTGCTATCTAGCAATAATGTGTAGAAAACTTTGTTTGTACCGCCTGGGCACGAACGGAAAAACCCATAAATTTAAATTTCCAGATTAGGTCTATTGATCCGTGGGCAAAATAACTATGTCTTTTTAAGGCAGTGCTGAGTTGAAGCCAGTTGGGCAGCATTAAACATGCTGTTAGATTATCACATTGAATCATTTGTTGACCCAATGACCTCATTTTGTTTTAACCTTTAAACAAGTTGTAATATAATCTTAAAAAAGAACAATTTATGGTGGCATACAAATATTTTAATTTTGTGGGGGTTAATGCGGTTGCAACACATTGTTGGCAGTCATTCAACTTACCACTAAATCTCTGGTTTCAGCTGTTAACCAGTTACTAGGTGCATTTTTCCTCACTGGCTGACAACTGCTCTACATGATTTAAAATCAGTAGTGAGAGGTAGAATGAATACTTAATATGATATGTGAATGTATTTCAGCAAATGGATATAGACCGTAGACGTGAAGAAGCTAAACAGGTACCACGTAAACCAAGATTAATGGAAGAACCAGAGTTACCTCCCTGGATATTGAAAGATGAAGCTGAGGTCTGTTTTATCTTGTATATGCATAGAATCTTATTTTTTCTTGTTTTATCTTGTTAATGTGTGAACAATCTTATTTTTTCTTGTTTTATCTTGTTAATGTGTGAACAATCTTATTTTTTCTTGTTTTATCTTGTTAATGTGTGAACAATCTTATTTTTTCTTGTTTTATCTTGTTAATGTGTACATTCTCAATTTTTCTCTTTATCATATTTCTAGGCATGATTTTCGTTTTTTTAGTTGCTTGAAACAACAATTTGTTGTATACTGATTTAACTTGATATAAACCAAGTAGGATGACAAACTTTAAATTTTACTTGCTTGGACCAAATTTCTAGTTGCCCAAAAACTAATTGGTATTTAAATAAAGTGTGAGAATTATAGAAAATTAAACAAAACCAATTTTGTTTAAGTCGTCATTTGTCCTCAAAAGAATGACAGGCAGATTGAAGACAATCTATGGATGGAATGTTTGAAAAATGCTCTATGAGTATCTTGTTATTTTAATTAGGTTATAAAGACAACATAGTTGTTACAAAATTTCTGAGCTTTGTCTGGTGTGGTTGATCTTATTATATATATATTGAAGATAATTGTCTATGTGTGAATTGTGTATGTATTAGGTTGAAAGACTTACAGCTGAAGAGGAGGAAGAGAAGATGTTTGGACGTGGTTCTAGACAGAGAAAAGAAGTGGATTATTCTGATGCTCTTACTGAAAAACAATGGCTTAGAGTAGGTTACATTAACAAATATACTTGATATCTTAGTGTGTTATAAACATTCTTGTTGAAAAACCATTCTTGTTGAATAATGTTCAGATGAAAAATGTGTTTGAATTCAACTGCATTTTCAATTTGATGGAACATTACTATGCATTATTTCTACATATTACCTTGTTTAACCATTTTACATAATTTTGAATATTATATACATTTGTATAAAGGCTTATATGGATAAGCATGTATTACTAGTCAACCTTTTCCCACATTTGCTAGAAGATGAAACTTGTGAATATTGATTTGGGTTGATGAAAATTACCTATTTCATATAATGGGGTTAGTTGATAGTTTGAATCACTTATAAAAATATAACAGATGAAAGCTTGTAATTTATTCAATTTAAATATTTGGCTTTCACTGTGATGTCTGCATGGGTGAAAGTATTCAGGACTAGTCCTTAAGTTTTGGATGTTGCGATGTGAGAAGGGTTTTTTGCCTGTATAAAAGTTTTAAAAATCAAGAATTCCAAGATTTTGAAAACTTCGAAAATTTTACTCATGTGTCTGTATATAAACTCTGAATTGTAGGCTATAGAAGATGGTAATCTTGATGAATTAGAAGAAGAATTGAGAGAAGAAAGACAAGAGAAAAAGAAACCAGCAAGAAAACGTAAGAAGGCACCATCAGAAACACCACCACCCAAAAACAGTGGAGAAGCTCCTACAAAGAAACGACGAGGACGTCCACCTGTTGAAAAGTTGAAACCAAATTCACCTAAAGTGGAACTTCAACTTAAAAAGTTGTTAGATATTGTCTTGCAATACAAAGATAGGTAAATAGATACATACACCATACAAATTACAATACACATTTTGATTAAGTTTATTAGTAACTACAAAACTAGGTTAGAAGTTAAGCAGAATGGTTTTAAATTTAAAAAAGAATCTTGAATGAAGTTATTTTGTTGCCTTACTGTTCTCATCTATTGCAAATACTAGGTTAGACTTTTATGTTTAATTTTCTTTTTCAATATATTATGAAATTTGATCAACATCATTGATTAAAGACTGCTTTATGGTAAAGCATGAGCTATTAATTTATGTATGCTAAAAGTTACTTCAAGAAAAGTTTTCACTAGTGGTCCTTAAGTTCAAGATTTTATAAATGCTTTGAAAATCTGTTTTCTTAGGTAAAAGCTACTAAAATCCTGAAATTCAACAATTTTAGGATTTTGAAAATCAGGATTTTTCAGGGCATTCAATTATGAATTTATGATTGATGTATTACTTTGTGTTTCAGTGATGGAAGAATGTTAAGTGCAGCCTTTGAGAAATTACCTTCAAAGAAAGATTTACCAGAATATTATGAAATTATTACCAATCCTCTAGATTTCAAGAAAATTAAGGTAACCCTAACATATTTATTATATAAGTTGGGCTGCTGCGAGTATCCGAATACTGGTTTTCTGTGATCAGGCATGATTGCATTATGCCAGTTTTAATTATTTATATTTATTAATAAATTTTGCCAACTACTAATTATTATTTTAGTGGTACCACATTTTGCATGAAGCCTTACTCGGTGATCTGCACTTGTTTTATGTGAAGTTATGTAAAGAAACCTTTATAAAACCTGTTAAATCAATAAAACTTTGAGCCATTGGCCATGTTACTAGATTGAATGTCAAGTAATTTCTTGTTTAAGGGCTTTCCCTGAAATTCAGGCATTTGGGGAAAGGGTTCTTTTTTAGCCGGATTCTTCAACGAAAAAATTCGGCTAATAGTTTTCGAAACACGGGCGGGCGGTTGGGCGGTCAGTTGTCATTTACAATTGCCTTTAAGTTTTTTCTTTACCATATATTTCTGCCATTATTGTCAGATCTTTATGAAACTTCATACAATGATAACTTACCATGTAATGAACATAATTAGAAAGTGACCCGTGATAAACAGAATTAGAAAGTGACCCGTGATAAACAGAATTAGAAAGTAACCACAACTTTACCTGCCTTTATTATGGATTATTTCCCTTTGTAATTTTTGTGTTAAAGTTTTTAAATCCAGTCTAATGTGGTTTCCACATTACATTTCTTGTCTTTTAGAAAAAAACTGCTGAAACAAAAAAAATCAGAAATTTATGTTCACAGAAAATTCCCATAAGGTCAAAACAGAGCCTCGTAATGGAGTGGCCATTTTACATTTAGTTGTATAAATATTTATGTTTAATTTTTATTACAGAAACGTATAAAGGACCACAAGTATCGTTGTTTAGAAGATTTAGAGGATGATATATATGCTTTATGTCAAAATGCTCAACTATATAATGTTGAGGGATCTCAGGTATGTTATCTTGTGTACAATCAACTAGGGCTGTCACGATATACCGGTATATTGCAATATGCAGCTGTGGCCATACGTACTGCAGTACGAATTTAACGTACCGGTATTTGGTGATATTTTATTTCATTGGAAATTCTTCCCTTCGCAAAATAAAATTAACAAAAAGACAGTGTTTCTATTGTTCATCCAATCTTAGCTTAAGTTACATGAATTTAACCGACTTGGGTGCATTTGATTTGTTCTACAGAACTTGTTCAAAATATGTTCTTGAATCAAATAGTTCGGGACATGACGTTGTTAAACAAGCATGGCGTACAGGAGCTTGATTGCTAGAATGTTTTGCAGCTAAGGGGGTGATTGTTTCTTTCAAACTTAAGCATCTTTTTTACATGCAAAACATTTATCACAGTCCTAAATGACGGTATAGACTTAAAAAGACGATTTGCTAGGTTTCTTTTAATACAGCAGAGGCACAACGAATCTAAGAACCCACAATATATCGTGGTACGTATCGCGATACGGTGCTAGCGTATTGCAATATATCGTGATACGCTTCTGTCGAATCGTGACAGCCCTACAATCAACAAATATAACATAAGCTTTAAAGCTGTTATGATGAAAACACCATATCCACTACTTAGATTACTGTCTTACTCTCCCTAGCTTAGCCCTTTTTAACCTAAGAAGGGAGTTGCTAGTGCAATGTTTACCATATTTGGTATGACATGAACTTGGATCCAACCCAGGACCTCCTGTACTTAAAAGTAGAGGATCAATTTTTTCATTACATCATTATCCAAACTCCAACTAGTTTCTGTAAGGATCTTCTTTGTTAACCTTGATCATCAAATATTGTTTAAGGCCAATCTCTCTTCTATCAATGGGATATGGGAAGTATTTGCTAGATATTGCTTAATAGCTTCGGCCTATAGATCTAAGCCTCTATATTAACAATGTGTAGATTGACTGACCACCAAGATATTGCAGCGTTATAAATAATCTAATTTGTCTTAGGCTCCCTATAATTTTTTATGTATAATTGTTCCAGTTAACATATTTTATATAAGTCCTAAAATAAAATTATGGTTGTTTGCCCTTTACTGACGGACCTGAAAAAAAGCCGCTGACTCAAAAATTTTATTCGAAAAATTTGTGGTGTTTTTATTGGCCACGTCCGTTCATCGTATTATTTTCTGATAGTTTCTTTCCATTAATAATAAAAAAAGTGATAAAAATAAAATATATTTTTCCTACCTACCGACGCAACCCAAAAAATTAAGGTTGGTAAAGGGCAAACAAAGTGTTTTTTAGTTTAGGCCTAATATCTCTGATGTAAATCATGTCAAAGTTTACTTGAGTACTTATATACTTGCTATATATCTATATTTGCTATGTTTATATATTTAGATCTATGAAGACTCTATAGTATTACAATCAGTGTTAACTAATGCTAAAGAACGTATGATGAAAGATAGTAGTGATTCCAGTGATGATTCATCAGATGATGACAGTGATAGTGACAGTGATGATAGTAGTGATGCTGAAGATACTGACTGTAAGTTCACTTGACATTTTAATATACACTGCGGTCCACTGGGGTCTTCATACATGTTAAATTTGGATGTTTTTGAATATTCTTAGATATGCTTTATAGAGCTGCAACGATTAACCGGAAAGTCGATTCGATGCAATATTTTTTCTTTCGATTCAATTTTATTTGATTCATTGATTGATATAATTTACTCCAAATATGCATTTATAAATTTATTTGAGCTTATAACTAAATAATATTAATACAATAAAAGTGTTACTGAAATTTGATAACACTAAACCAGAAAATCTGCTAAATTAAGATTGCTTTTAGTACGAAATGGATTGGGTACGAATGTAAAGGTTGCAAAAATGAATCATTAATGTAATATTGCCTATAAATGTATAGACAACATCGAATTTGCGCCCTCGCAATTGAGTTTCAATGTATTGAAACAAATTCATTGTTGCAGCCCTAATACTATTTAAATGGTTTTTTAGCTTCACAACTAATATAAAGTTTATTATGCTCTGCCAATTATGTTTGTTTATATAAGTATAGCCTGAGACATTGTGTGGTCTACCACATTTGGAATGTGCCCTTGACAGTTTAGTCTGCTTTTCTCTACAGTTTATATAGACTTATTTTTATACTGATTTGAAATGGTTATCGTTGTGCATTTATATTTTTCATGGCATACTTTCTAAATTTCTCAATAATTTGGTTCAAACGTGCTTATAGGACACAATACTTAAATCTTCCTAAGCTTGTATATTCTTGGTTGAAAATTTTCTGTACTGCACATGAAGGTCAGGATTATATCGGTTGAAAAAGACTCTTTCTATGTAAAAATTAGGCCACTGAAATTATGCAATGCTATCACAAGTATGTCAATTTATTATTGTATTATTGTTTTGATATTATGTTTATTTAAAATTACAGCTCAGTCTACAAAATCTAAAACTAAAGAGAAAGAGAAAGATAAGACAAAAGATAAAGGAAAGGTAGGAGATACTGAGGTAGCTCTTTTTATTTTTATTTATTTTTATTTTTATTTATTTATTTTTATTTTACTTAAATGTCGTCATGTAAATAATGATTGCTTTCCCATTTATAATGCCTCATGGTATTATTTCTATGAAGGCTATTGTTGAAGTGCTTATAAGGTGGCCATTACTGATCAGGGTTTATGATCTTGCCAAAATGTTTCAAGACTATTGGTCTTTAAATATTAGGCAATCAAATTAGGTACAGGCCCAGTCGTGGCTTTACCCCATTAAGCCCAAGACCGGAACTAGTGAAAATTGCAAAACCCAGGTCGAAAGCCTAGTTGGTTGCGCGCCGGGATTTGGAATCTCGTGCCCTAGGGGGTGCGGGTTCGAATCCCACCCGGGGAGGTTATACCCTTCCATGAAAATTTGACAATAATGTCGATTTTCCTCCATTGATTAGATAATATGGAGAAGTTTCCGGCCTTGTGGAAGGGTAGGTGAGTACTGGTTATAGACAATGGTCCAGGAAAGCTAGATTAGGTGGGCTGGACACCGTAAAATGACATAAATTGTGTTGACATGGCGTTAAATCTAGTAAAAAAAAGTGAAAATTGCTTATTTCGTATAGTCAGGCTAGTTGATAATTTTGTCTTAGAGTGTTTTACACAATAAATTGAGTTTGTGCTTAAAGAAATTTAAGACAATGCCTGCTTAGACCAGTGTTAAAAGAGAAATAAATGTAAGGTATTATTTTAGTTTTTTTATGATTTATTTCAACCTGGGTCAGTAGAGCAGTTGGTAGCTCTCCTGGATTTCCAATCTTGTGTGCTGAAGGGGGTACAGGTTCAAATCCCACCCAGGGATGGTGTACCTTTCCATGAAAATTTGACAATAATGTCAATTTTCTCATTAATAAGGCATATGGAGAAGTTTCTGGCCTTGTAGAAGGGTAGGTGAGTACTGCTTATAGACAAGGGTCCAGAAAAGCTAGGTTAGGTGTGATGGACGTCGTAAAATAACTTAAAAAATTGTGTTGACAATCAGTGTTAAACCCAGTAAAAATAAAAACATAAGATTTATTTCAACTTTGTATGGTTTACTTTCAGGGAAAGACACCAAGTAAACCATCATCAGTGAGTGGTAAACGTAACATACCACCTAGAGGACGCCCACGACCAGTTATCAGTGATGATGAAGATGACGATGATGAGGATTAATATAAACTATTACTTATTCATGAAATCTTCTCACTTAGTTTTCCATAGTGATCAATTGGTCCAGAAGATTTTTGGGACCTAAGAATTAGTGCATTTTCTATGTATAGGTTATCGAATTTGTGAAATTAAAAAATTCAGGATTTTGAAAATGTAAACTTTCATCCATTATACTGAATGATGATTGGGACTAAATATTGTGGTTGAACTGTCATTTTGTGGAATGCTTTTTTCAGAACACTAGTCTTGCATGCATGATCATTATAGATGGTAATTTTTATATACAAAATTTACATGATACCCTTTACCCTTATCACTAATGGGTTCATTGAGAAAATAATGTTTGAACTAAACTGTAATACATCTTTGTTTAATTAATTGATTTCACCGTTATTTTGTATACTTACTTCATTGTGTATGTAATATTTTCATATTTAAATGTATTCCATGTTTCTATGTTGTGCGTATTCTTATCATAACTTGACTGAATTCTGGCTGGTACCCAGGTACAGATTCCAATGATTTCTGGCTGGTACCCAGGTAGAGATTGGTATGATTTTATTGTGCCATGCTATGCTTTCTATATATCGTCACTGTCGAGTCCAGTCCTTGTAACTTTACTATTTGGAATTGAAGTTACGAGGTTTTGACTCGACTACAACGATATGTCACATCTTATAAATCTAGGTCTGAAAGGAATTCTGTTTCCAATTTTCACAGTTCTTTAGCTGTATTTAAGTGCATTGTAAATTAAATATTTTGGTAGTACAGTCCAACTTGAGCTAACGGACACCTCTTGACAACGGACACCTGTGGACAACGGACACATCAATTTCCCCCCATCAAAAATGCTCTTTAAATTACTTCTGGACAGCGGACACCTGTCGTCTGCGGACAGCGGACACCTGTATTGTCTCCCAAATCAATAATATTACCCCAAACAACGGACATGCGGAAGTTACAAATTAACAAGTGACAATTTGTATATTAGGCGTCATGTATATAAAACAGTGGTAAACCGTTGGCGAACACGTGACTTAATCATGATAAAGGTTTATGCCCGGGAAGCAATTTCTTCATTATATGAGGCATGTCCATCAGAACCTGTCCATAGAGGACACCTGTCCACAAAGGACACTTTTGGATTTTCCCGTGTCTGTCCTTTGTTCACAGGTTAGACTGTATTTAGTTTGACTTAAATTAAGTATTTCTAAAACATGGATGAAAGTTTTCTCTATTTTGATAGAATTCTGTTGTATAAATTTTGTTTCAGATGTTTTTTCTTAATTCCAAATTTGTTAATTTTTTAGATTCCTTCTTTCAAACTAATATTAAAAAGTCAGTTAACTTACAAAAACTTACTTTAAAATGGGCTATTTCCAGATGTAAAACTCAATATTTATACCAAAATCTTGGTTATATTTCATTACGGTGTAAGAGCTGTTAACATTAATAAATTCGAGAATTTCAAGATTTTGAATATTGTGAACTTTTATGTATTACGTAATGTAGAAACTGTTCAATGATGGAAAAAAATTGACGAAATAAATTAGTATTTGGATGTAATCTTACAATTTATTCATCACATAATCTTTGCTTCAACTTAATCATTATACTTTTTAGGTCATTTTGGGATTTTGTGTTCATTTTGATATTGTACTGTGCAACTTTGTCTGAAACGTAATAAATGTGAACATTTGTATATTTGTGTTTTGTATTATTTTTACCCGCAAGTTATCCTAACTACTTGGTATTATATCTTAGATCTACCTCTAGTTTTTGGAAAGGCTAAATCTGTTGATTTAGCTGTTAACCATTTACTAGGAACATACTTCTGTCAGTGACTGATGACTCCCCTTTATGATTAAGAATCAGTGGAAGGATGGAGAATGGCTGTAGAAATCAAGTAGGCCCTGTCTGGGAATCAAACCCATAACCCCTCAATCAGTAGACTTCACTTGCTTGCTACCAACTGAGCTAGCCGGGCGGGTGCATACCGTAATGAAGTCACTTGGTATATCATGGTACACTGCATATACTTGTACAATGTATATGTTTGAATGGTTGTCTAGCTATACAGCACATTAACACAGAAGAGTATAATATGGCTACGTATACTGACTTAAAAAAGAAACTGAACACATGTTAATGCAATTTTTGGTGTGGTTACCATGTCAAACCCACATGCATGGATTCAAAATTTAGCTGAAACCTCTTACCGTTAAGAAATGGTGTTTTTGGCCCGTTTTTATAGCACTCAATTGTGTCAAAGGTCACATTTCAAAAATAAGCAGTTTGCAGCATAGTAACGTCTTAGGGAGCATTTCTTACTTGTTCTGATCTCATTAGACTGAAAAATTGCATTACATTTTAATATCTGGTATTGCAACTCCGCTATGCTGCAATACAAACATTCTGTTACACATGGAGGGCACGTAACGTTGCATGAGATCATCAAGAAGACGTCACCGTTCTTCCACCAAAATAGCTGAGAGACTGCGCAAATTGGGGATTTCGCAATTCATCACAAAGATGAACTTAAAGTGAACCTTGATTCTTCACTGAATACCACTCGACTCCATTTGGGACGTCTTCAACACACATGACGTCTAGCTAAACATTAGGCGTTAGCGCCTAAGTTGCCTTGGAAGAATAATCCATAAAAACATAGCCTTGAATATATTGGCTGGCGATTGTTACGGACACAATGTAGTACAGTCTGCAAACTGATGCCATACTCCCTAGCAGTTGAAGTGGCTGTTTTGAAGCAACAACTTATTTAAAGACAATTGAAAAAGAGGAAACAATATTATGAACAAGATACGGGTTACACTTGCTATCCCTACATTATGTCAGAGAACGTATTTTCGAACCTGTGACCCCCGCTTACTAAGAGAGTACTCTCCTGACTGAGATATCCGACCATTTCGTGAACTAACGAAGACTTCAATGAACTGTTTTTAAGCTGAATATGATTGCTTTTGTTTTGCACCAAAGTTGCCCCAGAAATTACCTGTTTTCGCACGCTTAATTCATCGAAAGATATTTTTGGGACTGAGGGGAATGTGGCCCTCAGTTGCTTGGGTTTAAAGAGGGATGAAGCCCTCATCGCCAGAAAAAATCGTAGTCATTGGGTGCCGACAGGGGCAATAGTGATAGAATGCATACTTTTAGGCTCAGAAAAGTTGTGCCATTTGGGGAAAATTCAACCGTTAAGTGCAAATGGAAGCTGAAAAGAGCAAAAATTGCAAGTTTGGGCTATATTTTAATAGAGTGTTTTCTAGCAACCAAGTAATAGAGAAGGACCTCTAACAAACTGGTAGCGGCAAAATAACAGAACAATGGAACCTAAAAATCGAACGAACAGTTCGGTTTTCTGTGGATTTCCCGGCGACAATTTTTGTGTACTTTAAGTTGAAGTGTCATTTTTTAGCCAACTCAAACTAGTAATGGTTATAATTTATCATTCAACTGTCGTGAAACATTGTGTGAATTTATCAGTCTGTTTTTATCAAAAGTTCAAATGCTAATAAAAACGAATAGACAGTTGTAGAAGTTCCTATGATAATGTACTATAAAAGTTTCATGAATTATCATGTTGTTGACCCAGTTGTTTGATAAGATATGTAAAACTAAAATAACTGAACCAATTAAAGACGTTTGTTGTTACATTTCCTCTTCCTTAAACTAGATAAGGTGCCTCATAGATTGGTATAAAAGGACAAGAAATAAGGACAATAGACATCGTCTCCTTACAGCTTAAACAAACATTTGTTGCTGAAATCCAACTTGGATAATTGTTTAAAAATGACTCCAGTAAGTAGGTTTTTTTATTGAGCGCACAACAAAAAGTCGGTTTTGATTTGTATCCTGCATGTGGAACTTCTCGATTTTTATTTCATTTTTTGTTAGAGTTTATTTAAAAAACTAACTTGCATACTCTTGATACTTTCAATTTTAACATAGGCTTTCTAGACCTTGAGCCAGTATATGACATTGCTCCCCCCCCCCAGGGGGAATTTTCAAGGGTATGATTTTCTTAACCCATATGGTGGTAGGCATTCACTGATGAAAGTTTGCAAAGTTCTGTTGGGGCTTTACAGAGTTATGGGACTTTGAAATATCACCCATTCTCATTTTCTGGTTAAATCCATAACAGACCTTGAGCCAGTATATACCCACACGGGGAATTTTCAAGGGTATGATTTTCTTAACCCATATAGTGGTAGGCATTCACTGATTAAAGTTTACAAAGATCTGTTGGGGCTTTACAGAGTTATGGGACTTTGAAATATCGCCCATTCTCATTTTCCAGTCAAATTCATCATATCTTTGAGCCAGTATATAACATTGCTCCCCACATGGGGAATTTTCAAGGATATGATTTTCTTAACCAATGTAGTGGTAGGCATTCACTGATAAAAGTTAACAAAGTTCTGTTGGGGCAATACAGAGTTATGGGACTTTGAATTATCGCTCATTCTCATTTTCCAGTCAAATCCATAATAAACCATGAGCCAGTATATGACATTGCTCCCCACATGGGGAATTTTTAAGGTTATGATTTTCCTAACCCATATAATGTTAGGCATTCACTGATTTAAGTTTACAAAGTTGTGTTGGGGCTTTACAGAGTTATGGGACTTTGAAATATCGCCCATTCTCATTTTCTGGTCAAATCTTTAGACCTTGAGCCAGTATATAACATTGCTCCCCACATGGGGAATTTTCAAATGTATGATTTACTTAACCCATTTAGTGGTAGGCATTCATTGATAAAAGTTTATAAAGTTCTGTTTAGGCCTTACAGAGTTATGTGACTTTGAAATATCGCCCATTCTCTTTTTTGGTTTAAACCATAAGTGCTTTTAAAGCAAGTTTAAGACATTGCTCCTTCCTGGGAGTAATTATCTATGGTATATTTTTTAAACCCACATGAAAGTAACAGTTCACTGATAAAAACTTTGCAAAGTTCTGTTGGGGCTTTACAGAGTTATGGGACTTTAAAATATCGCTCATTCTCATTTTCCGGTAAAAACCATAAGTGCTTTTTAAAGCCAGTATATGACATCGCTCCTCCTGGAAGTAATTATCTATGGTATGATTATTAAACCCACATGGTAGTTGCAATTCACTTATAAAAGTTTGCAAAGTTTTGTAGGGGCTTTACAGAGTTCTGGGACTTTGAACTTCATGACCCCCTATGGCTATTTTCTATGCCAAAATGTTCTTATTACTGTCCTCCGGTATTCTATTTCGACGCATCTTAATTATGAAGCCATTTTGTTTTTGACAACGATTTGGATTTTGGGTTACCCTGTAACGTCATTCCTGTGCATTTCCGATAGTAAGCAATGTGGTGATTTCTTAACACCAATATGTGAGGAGGCAGGGATTTTGAGGGACTCTTTTCATACCTCTTTTCAACACAAAAAAATGCTGCTTTTTCCTATTACGTTCTTAGTTTAGTTTTGAACATGCCATTTTTTCTAAAACAATAAATATAACAGACAGATTGGCGTCCTTTATTTCTTGCTATTTCAAGAGAGTCACTTGACAGGTAGAGTACTTTCGTTTTGGCAAGACTAAAAATAGAAACAAATCAAATGCATCGTTTCTCTGTTCTCTTATGTCAGCCATATAGGAAATCTCCACTTTACATATTTTTATTTCTTGATTTTAATGACAACTTTCAGTTATTAATAAAAGTTTTACAAGATGGACAAATGAATAAAGTATTTACAGGAAGGGTCATTCATTAGTCAGACTAAATAAATTTTACACATATTTGAATAAAAGCACCTATTTTCTATGGTAACGTATGTTTCTATACGGACCACACTAATAAAACTTTATTTTTTTCGTCTTTATTTGTATGTTTGTCTATGATTTAAGCACTTTAGGAAGGCAAAGGGTTGATACTGGAAATACATATACCACAAAATGATAAATTCAGAACGCCCCTTCGCTCAAATATGACTTAAATTTTAAATCAACTTAAGGAAAATTACAGAAATACATTTATAAACCTTGAAACAATGACTTTCAAACTTGGAAAAATCGAAAGAAACTTAAGTACCATAGCCGTGAATAGTCAAAATCAATGAATACATTTTAAAAGTTTAAATACTTAACTCACCGAAAAGTTCATAATTATGAATGCCTAAAGAAAGAAATAGGTAGTAACGTATGTTACAACAACACTGTTTAAACTATCACATCCCAATTTTATCTGTCACACCCAGTACAACAGTTTAAATAATTTAATGGTAGCACAAACTATTTTCTATGTACTATGTCATATCTTAATACTGTTAATTACATCAATAAGGATTGCCTTCAAAATTAAGGGAAACATGTTAAAATTAAGATTTTAAAAGGTTACAAATTAGTCTCAGAAAAGCATAACAGATCAATTGTGTTCAAAGTTCATGTAGTAATTCACTTTGAAGTAAAAATCAAAACGTTCTCCTAGATATTCCATTAGGTACTGGCACACTTATTTCATATAAAAAGTCATTTGTCACCCAAAATTACATCCCCAAGGGTTTGCCATTGGATAAGAGATCGGCGTTGTTGCATGAACGATGTGTTTGCTTCCTTATCATTATCAATTTGTTGTACCATGCTTATGTACCACGTTCCCTTAAATATTTCTGCAACAAAATCTTCCGCGATGTATTACAGTTCATCTACGACAAAAAATAAATTCCGACATAAATTGTGCTGTTTTTGTTGTAAGGAATTACAACAACCTGTGGTTACGTGTGTTTATAAAAGTCCAACTACATTATTTCGCTGCTGTTAAATTCAACAGACATTTTGTGTTCCTTTACACTCAAAGACATGGTATAAAAGAAACATTCAGAACTTAAACGTTTCAAGTTTCCAAAAAAGCGAAACATTGTGAAACAAGCAAACAAACAAGCATCAACTATGATACATTTCATATGAAACATACCTTACCAAACGTAACGTATGTTTCAATTCATAAAACCATCTTTATTGAATAAGAAGCAAACAAAGGACTCTTTGGTTACATTTGAGATTTGGTTACATCTAGTAAGAATTGAAGTAACAAATGAATTGCAAAAATATCGATTTGAGTATTGCTATGAAGGATTCTATGCTTATATTGCATGCAATGGTTAAAAAATATTCATAGTTTAATTTATCAAAGCCATTGAGATGCACACAGTTTCATGTTTTTTTAGTCTGGTTGAAGATGTCATATATTTTTCAATGAGATAATAACGACTTTATTCATTGTGGATAACATTTTTGGTGTAAACCAATTTTCAATATGTCATCGTTTAACCCTTCTCCGCATTGTAAGATCGGTATATCAATTTAACGGTAACGTATGTTACATCACGTATGTTACATTTGATACTTTGGACAGCATTATCTCTAGACGATCCTGAGGAATGGCAAAAGAAGTAATCATAAAATGAAGAGTTCATTAGAGAGACTAATTAGTAAACGTGAATTCAACTAAGATATTTAACATTAGTTGAAAAACCATGGTCACGTATGTTTCATGTTTAAATGTCTACCCGAAAATTTTGCTAAAATGTGAAATTTAATGAAATGTCATTGAATATTTAATGACAATCGTTTTTATTTCATATATATTCATATCTGATCTTATGTTTTAAAATATTTTACAAGTATGATATCTTTTCCAATTTGAAAAAAATGGATTTTTTATGGTTATGTATGTTTCAACACTTTTGGCGACAAAGTTTAAGAGCTGTGTGTAAGTTAATATTTCTGAGGAACAAGATAAAAATCGTATTCTTACATACAACAACATTGTATATCTTAAAAAGCAAGTGTATTATGACTACTTTATGTGGCTATGTTTCATAGTCTGCGCGCAAAGGCACAGTAACGTATGTTACATTTTAAGGTACTTATGAGCTCAGTATCAACAGCAATTTCCTTAATAAAACACAAAAGACACATTTTCTTTTTAATTGACAAACAATATCAAGAGAACTTGGTGTTGCAAACATGATTTAATGGTTTTTGCAAAAATAAATCGATAAAAATGGAACAAAAATTGCTATTTACCTATGCAATTAAAAGTTGATTTTCTCAGCAATGCCCCACTGGAAACTTGCAAACTTTGTACTGTTGTACTCAGGACAGATAGGGGAATAAAAAAATATGGGTCTTGAAAATTCCCCCTGGGGGGGAGCAAAAGTGTATCTGGCTCACGGCCTATTCGGCACGGTCACGCTAGTTTTTTAAAGTACATCGTAAAGAGAAACTTTAATTGTACAAGAAAGTTTCGGTACAACTATGGTAATTGCAAAACCATGCGACATTTTACGACTTTAAGACCCAAATATTCTTGATTTTAGAAGTAAATGCTCTCTATCATAATACCGTTTCGCTATTAGACCATCGATCATTGATAGTCCAAGTATTAGAACTTTACTTTAACAATTTTGAGATTGATAGGAATGTGAAGATCATTGTAAATAATTAATCAAAGCGGACCGTTTAGTACTGTTTTCAAGGTAAAATTGCTTCTAAAATTGTATAGTGAAAAGATAAGTCCAATAACTGGTTGGTTTTACAGTAAGCTACCAGTAGTTAGTATTATAGACAATGCGCACAGAATTTATTATGAATGACTGCATGGGTTTACAAATCTAGCAGATTTTGTCCCAAGAATTTCTGTTTTCCAGATTAAATCGTTAGTTATTTGTTTGATTATGTTGGGTATGGTAGGTAACAGTATGGCGTGTACCATGATATGTGGAGACTACTGGGTTGGTGTGATAATTCATGAACATCCGGACCTTTATGCTACCAGTAATGGGGGCTTGTTTAAAGATCAATGTTTCCGGTACACCGGACATCATACTACTCATCAAGGTTATACATGGAAAGAGATTCATTATGGCACTGACGTAAGTTATGACTTGTCTAGTTTTGTATTAAAGGATCTATAGTCACGTGATCTACTACAAAAACTAATTAAGTGAACGAAATTTGTTTTTCACCGATTTCTATTTCCAGAGAAATAACCGAATGACTTCTAACTGCGCATAAAATTATTGCTTCAAATCATCCAAACAAAAGTTAAAACTAGGTCATTTGCTATAACCATTTGTTAAAACTAGGTCATTTGCTAGAACCATTTGTTAAAACTAGGTCATTTGCTAGAACCATTTGTTAAAACTAGGACATTTGCTAGAACCATTTGTTAAAACTAGGACATTTGCTAGAACCATTTGTTAAAAGTAGGACATTTGCTAGAACCATTTGTTAAAACTAGGACATTTGCTAGAACCATTTGTTAAAACTAGGTCATTTGCTAGAACCATTTGTCAAAACTAGGACATTTGCTAGAACCATTTGTTAAAACTAGGACATTTGCTAGAACCATTTGTTAAAACTAGGTCATTTGCTAGAACCATTTGTTAAAACTAGGACATTTGCTAGAACCATTTGTTAAAACTAGGACATTTGCTAGAACCATTTGTTAAAACTAGGACATTTGCTAGAACCATTTGTTAAAACTAGGTCATTTGCTAGAACCATTTGTCAAAACTAGGACATTTGCTGGAACCATTTGTTAAAACTAGGACATTTGCTAGAACCATTTGTTAAAACTAGGTCATTTGCTAGAACCATTTGTTAAAACTAGGACATTTGCTAGAACCATTTGTTAAAACTAGGACATTTGCTAGAACCATTTGTTAAAACTAGGTCATTTGCTAGAACCATTTGTTAAAACTAGGACATTTGCTAGAACCATTTGTTAAAACTAGGACATTTGCTAGAACCATTTGTCAAAACTAGGTCATTTGCTAGAACCATTTGTTAAAACTAGGACATTTGCTAGAACCATTTGTTAAAACTAGGTCATTTGCTAGAACCATTTGTCAAGAATTTACATGAAAGTTATTGTGACTTTAGATGATTTCAACTCAATTTAATACACTAATCAATGTAATGTACTATTGTTTTATATTGCAGCTTGGTTGGGTAGCATCTGAATATACATATTCCAAAGCATGTTAGTGAAATAACTGTAAGAATGTGTTATTTACATTAATGTAAATAAATACGTCATATATTAGTTTGTTCTTGTACAATTTTTCATTTTTATGTATTTTTTATTTTAAAATAAATATTGAAATAAAATTGTTGTTAATGGTTCCCATTACAAACTCTCGCTTGTGTAAGACTAAAGATGATCATAAAAAAAAATTTCCACTCAACCTGAAAGTATGGAACCTGAAGGAGAGATGTTTATTAGCTATTAGCTTACTCCATGACCTATATAACAGTTAAACATTTAAATACTTACGTTTGTACATAAAATTATATTAATAAAAAGAACTTCGACACTCAGACCATGCTCTTGTATATTGGTGGTTCAGCGCAAAATTAGTCATCATGTCTAAACTGCATGTAAATTAAGTTTCGGTTTTTTCGTTTCTTCGTATTTTCGTTTTCTCTTTTCTGCGTATTTTTCGTGTTTTTTTTTTTCGTTTCTTCGCGTTCTGGTTTTACAAACGCATGCACATATGCATAAATAACAATGGAGGAACATAGCGATCACTATATAATGATCGCTATATTCCTCCATTGTTGTATACTATATACATGTAGTATCTTTTCACTATTTCTTTCTTTATGAGTTGATGTGCGCATGCGCTTGTAAAGCCGGGCCGCGAAAAATCGAAAACTACGAAAATGCGAAGAAACGAAAAAAACAACAAAATACTAAGAAACAAAAACACGAAAATAAGAAGAAACGGAAAAAACGAAGATACGACAGTTTTAAGGCGAGATCACGACACATTTTAGTTGTCGTATTGTTGCACTTATTTTATCGTATGTTCGTTTCTTCACTACAAAGATTAGACAAAACGAAAATGCGAAGATGCGACAAACTGTGAATTTGTCGTGCCTTCGTTTTCTCTAATCTTCGTGGCGAAGAAACGAAAATACGAAGAAAGATTTAAGTCACAACACATTTTATCTGTCGTGTTGTCGTATTTATTCAGTCGTATTCTTCGCCGCAAAGATTAGACAAAACGAAAAAAAGAAGATACGACAAGCTGTGGATTTGTCGTGCCAGATTTTTTTTTCTAATTTTCGCGTCGAATTAACGAAAATACGAGATGGCGTAAATCAGCCACCATAAGTTTACAACACATAACCTGCGTATAGAAACATATCCTAATCATTATGTATGTTACATGTATTTGTAACATGGATAGAACTGTATATTGAACGTACAAGCTGTAACTTGTCTGTAGCTAGTTTTGTATTGCGTGAAATAATGTTTGCATTAAGTATCATTGAGGTTTGTCTCAAGTTCTTAGTGCTCATTTTTTGTTTACATTGTCTTTGTATAGAATGGGCTAAAGTCATGTCATATTAATCTAACCGTTCATAGTGACATATCGTACTCGGCGTTCTTGTAGATGTTTATTGTACTCAGACTAACTTTCATGTTAACTTGCATGAATGATTATGAATATTGTTTTAAATTATTCAAATGATAATGATAGAGAAACTGTATTAGTCATCGTTCAGTTGATACCAGGGAATTCTACATTTGATATGCATGATTGTTTATATTACCAAGGTATTATTACAGCCATACATTGTAAGTTACATAGTATGGGGACTATAGCAGTATACACATTGAGAAGTCAGTTCTTCATTTATAATTAGAACTGTAAAAAGGCATTCTATAAAACCATTTTTCTCTTATACAGAAAGTCTGGCAAGCATAGTCATGGGGTTATTGTAATTGTGCACAATCTTCCAACTCGATTGTAAAAGTATGAAATGACACTTTCCCTTGATAACCATCACCTCCGATAGGTCCTTACTTCCGTAATTAACAACAAACAAAAATATTTTTTTTTTGGTTACAAGCCTTTGGGGACCAACGACCTGCTACCGTGTATTAACATACTAAGTATTGATATGTCACCAATAATTTCGTAACTGCATGTCTGATATTTAAGTACATGTACGTGTTTTAACATACTCGGTACTTTTAAGCTGCACGTTTACAAATGTCCACTTAAATATCAACTTTTCTAAAACTACCAAAAATTGTATAGAAACATTTTGGAAGCAATAAAGCAGTGTTCTGATAAGGAAAATTTTAGTGCAAATTGTCACACGACTGTAAAAAAATAATGTATGTAAACCAAACCCTAGAAACAGTATGGATGATTTTAGTGCATTTTTGTGCCTTTTATTTTATAAGTCAATTTGTCTATTAATATAGAAAATTCATTTTTAATACAATTACAGGAAAAAAAAATACATTTATTTCTTAAATAACACTCAAAAAATTTATTCATACAAACACTCTGGCAGATAATTTTAAAATACACGCATAAAAACAGGATATATTATAAAAAAGAATTTATTGTTGAAATATAAACAGAAATGTAGCAAAGATATATTGCTTGAAGTATGGACACAAATGTAGCATGGATATATTGCTTGAAGTATAAACACAAATGTAGCATGGATATATTGCTTGAAGTATGGATACAAATGTAGCATGGATATATTGCTTGAAGTATAAACACAAATGTAGCATGGATATATTGCTTGAAGTATAAACACAAATGTAGCATGGATATATTGCTTGAAGTATAAACACAAATGTAGCATGGATATATTGCTTGAAGTATGGACACAAATGTAGCATGGATATATTGCTTGAAGTATAAACACAAATGTAGCATGGATATATTGCTTGAAGTATAAACACAAATGTAGCATGAATATATTGCTTGAAGTATGGACACAAATGTAGCATGGATATATTGCTTGAAGTATAAACACAAATGTAGCATGTATATATTGCTTGAAGTATAAACACAAATGTAGCATGGATATATTGCTTGAAGTATAAACACAAATGTAGCATGGATATATTGCTTGAAGTATGGACACAAATGTAGCATGGATATATTGCTTGAAGTATAAACACAAATGTAGCATGGATGTATTGCTTGAAGTATAAACACAAATGTAGCATGGATATATTGCTTGAAGTATAAACACAAATGTAGCATGGATATATTGCTTGAAGTATGGACACAAATGTAGCATGGATATATTGCTTGAAGTATGGACACAAATGTAGCATGGATATATTGCTTGAAGTATAAACACAAATGTAGCATGGATATATTGCTTGAAGTATAAACACAAATGTAGCATGGATATATTGCTTGAAGTATAAACACAAATGTAGCATGGATATATTGCTTGAAGTATAAACACAAATGTAGCATGGATATATTGCTTGAAGTATAAACACAAATGTAGCATGGATACATTGCTTGAAGTATAAACACAAATGTAGCATGGATACATTGCTTGAAATATGGACACAAATGTAGCATGGATATATTGCTTGAAGTATAAACACAAATGTAGCATGGATATATTGCTTGAAGTATAAACACAAATGTAGCATGGATATATTGCTTGAAGTATAAACACAAATGTAGCATGGATATATTGCTTGAAGTATGGACACAAATGTAGCATGGATATATTGCTTGAAGTATAAACACAAATGTAGCATGGATATATTGCTTGAAGTATGGACACAAATGTAGCATGGATATATTGCTTGAAGTATAAACACAAATGTAGCATGGATATATTGCTTGAAATATGGACACAAATGTAGCAAAGGTATTTTGTTTAAAATATGGGCAAAATAAAGCAGGATTATATTGCTTGAAATATGGACACAAATGTAGCAGGGGTATTTCGTTTGAAATATTAACACAAATCTTGCAGGAGTATTTTGTGTGAAATATTGACACAAATCTTGCAGGAGTATTTTGTGTGAAATATTGACACAAATCTTGCAGGAGTATTTTGTGTGAAATATTGACACAAATCTTGCAGGAGTATTTTGTGTGAAATATTGACACAAATCTTGCAGGAGTATTTTGTTTGAAATAATGATACAAATCTTGCAGGAGTATTTTGTTTGAAATATTGACACAAATCTTGCAGGATTATATTGCTTGAAATATGGACACAAATGTAGCAGGGTATATAGTTTGAAATATGCAGGGTATAATAAATTATATGGACACAAATAAAGCAGGATAATTTGCTTGAAATATGGACACAAATGTAGCAGGGGTATATTGTTTGAAATATGGACACAATGTAGCCTGGATGAAGCATTCTTTTATTGTGTTTTGAATCTTGTCTCAAATGTAGTTATGTTTAATTGTGGTTTGAACCCAGTTGTCAATTTAGTTATGTTCAATTATGGTTGGAATCCTGTCTCCAGTTCAGTTATGTTCAGTTGTGGTTCGAATCCTGTCTCCAATGCAGTTATGTTCAATTGTGGTTCGAATCCTGTCTCCAATGCAGTTATGTTCAATTGTGGTTCGAATCCTGTCTCCAATGCAGTTATGTTCAATTGTGGTTCGAATCCTGTCTCCAATGCAGTTATGTTCAATTGTGGTTTGAATCCTGTTTCCAATGTAGTTATGTTCAATTGTGGTTTAAATTCTGTCTTCAATGTAGTTATGTTCAATAGTTGTTTGAAACCTGTCGTCAATGTAGTTATCCTCAATTGTGGTTTGAATTCTGTCTTCAATGTAGTTATGTTCAATAGTTGTTTGAATTCTGTCTTCAATGTAGTTATCCTCAATTGTGGTTTAAATCCTGTTTCCAATGTAGTTATGTTCAATTGTGGTTTGAGTCCTGTCTCCAATGGTGCTATGTTCAATTGTGGTTTAAATCCTGTCTTTAATGTAGTTATGTTCTTGTTGATTCTTTCTCCCATGTTGGTATATCCAGTCGGTCTGGCGTACTGTTCTTTCATCACATCCATAGAAGTATGTCCTGTTGTAGCAAGGCGCTGATAGTTACTTGGCACCAGTGTATAATCAAAGTCAAATAAACTGATTATTCCACTTGTGCCAAATAATGAGCAATACGCCATCTTGTAGATCCGAATGTTTGTTGATTAAGCATCAAAATACATTGTGTAAGTTTAACTGTAGTACTGAGTTGTTGTATTGAATATCCTATACTCCAAATACCTGTTAGGCAAATTAATTTTGTGTCCTTTTTAAAAATCATCTGAAATACATGAAAATTAAATTTGATTAATATTTTCAGCGTTGAATCTAAATTTGTGTACTAGTATCCTTGTAAAATATTGTCAAATTTTAATTTTTAAAGGCAACTCTGCAAGTAATATTGATCCGAAAACAGATTTGCTTGGAAATTAGAATAAACACGAAAATACCCACAGACATTATTAACTACGTGTAGTCATAGGCAACAATATATTCCACGATTGTACTTGTACACAAGTTGATACAGTTTTAGTAAAGAAATAACATACAGTTGTCTATATTTTGTTGTATGATAAAACATAAGCACAAGTTTTGTGTGTTTTTAAATATGGAGTGCTTTAGCACGAGTTATTTAATAAGCACATCAAAACGAGTGTCTATGTTTTATTTTAAAACCAAATATAAAAAAACTGTATGTTATTTTGATTCTAAAAAATTGACATTTAATTTTTTAAAAAGAGGGGGTAAATTATGACAGCCGTATATGCGTTCAATATTAAAATATAGATGATGTCACGTTGAATATAGAGAGAAAGCGCACGTGCCTATGTTAGAATAATGAATACATAATATTATATTTTTATTGAGACAATGCATGTTTGCTTCTAGCAATATAAGAACATGTATATTATATATGACCATGTCCTGAGTACAAGCTACTTATATGTTAGCTGCCATACACAACTAGGAGGTATTTCGTTATATGATCCCAGACCTCATGTTATGAATTATTAAAACCTACATAATAATATTAATGATTAATTCCATTGACAGATTTATACAGAACGGAAAATCTATATAATAGACAATAATCGTTTCATTGTATTATCAATCGATGTATAAAGGTAATGGTTATAACGTAAATTTTCAGTTCAAATACAGAAATTTTATATATAATGTCATTGGAGAACAATAGAGTTTTAAGTGACGACTATACGAGCTCGTACAATAGTGTTGAAATATGAGAATAAATATTAATGAACTTTGTCTCACAGACTCTGGTCAATAATTGAGAATATTTCATCTCATTGTATTGGTAGTTGTACAAGTTAAACAATGAAAATAAACTTTTATATTATGACTAGGATGATTGGGATTTCTTGGCTGACACAGTTCGTATTACAAGTCATGCATATTTATGTACTTTAGATAATGGATTTGTACACTCAATAGGACAATGAAGTATACACGACCAACATTTCACTGAGTTGAACAGTCCCATATGCCACTTTGGTATTTTCAAATTAACGCGAGTATTAAACGCGAAGTAGATATTGTATCAACCAGGGCGATCAGAATGATTCCGAACCAAAAGACGTTATACATACGAATACACGATTTTTTAGAAAAATAAATCATGCACACCACATTTTCTACAATTAAAGTTTATTTATGTTCCATACTTCGCCGCATTATATATTGGCATACTTATCAATGTTGAATTTGGAATTTGTTTAGATAACTATTTGTATCTTTTTTTCATAGGTACATCGTAAATGTGAATAGGTTTGCCCAAAAAACAGGGGTTTTGTCAAAGGACTTTTTAAAGGACCTAGGGCCACTTTCACAAAAAATCTTAAGTTTTTTCATAAGTCAAGACTTAAGCTTGGACTTAAGTTAAAAGTTGTGGTGAACTTAAGTTTTTACTAAGTCAGTTTCTCGAAAAAACTTAAGACAATCTTATCTGTTCCTGACTTAAGTCTGGTCTTAAGTTTTGACTTTATCAATGTTTCATAGCTACGCTGTTAAATCTGTCAATTTTAAACCGGTAATGTGTAAATCGTCAATAGTATGATGTTATACATGTACAATCTTTTAGCAAGGACTTATATACACATCACACAAACACATTAAATATCAATACACGATGTCTTCGTGTCATCCTTGTACAAGCAGGGAACGAAAGTAAAGCAAAAAGAGGTTTATGTAATACATGTATGTAGAGTTTGACAAACAAAACAAAATCACTCGGCAGGCAAAGCTTTCATGACTAATTAGAAAGCAGCCAAATAATTGGATTTGTGAGGTTATCACTGAAAAGGTAAATCAATATTTTCTTTTTTAAATTCTGCATTTCGTTGCTTTTTAACATTCACTGATACATAATTTAATTTGTTTGCTTTTATTTTGCATTCAAACCTCAATTTTGTTGTCGGATAGCTTTAATCGTCTTTACACGCATTTTTATTTGTTCGCCTCTTCATAGAAATAGTGGTACATATGTATTTGAATGCCATTTATTCTATGGGTCATGCAATTTGAATTCTGTTATAATTGCCAGTAGCATTGAACTTTAATGCAACAAGAATTGTCATGTAAACTGGTAAACTATGTGACCTGCTTGTAGGTAACTTGCTGGTCTGAATAACATGTACGTACGTATTTAATACGCATTGATCGTCAAACACTTCTAATGGGTTAAATATATTCTAATTATTCGCGGCCTACATAAATGACTTCTCCGAAGTAAAAACTTGGGCGCAGCCATATTGAAATTTATGACTTAAGTCACCTGATTTAGACTTAAGTCACCTCCCTAGGTGACTTAAGTTTTGTCTTAAGTTTATGTTTCAAAATCGACATAAGTTTTTTGTGAAACAGTGATAAGATAAAAACTAGACTTAAGCAACAACTTAAGTTTAAAAATGAACTTAAGTTGTTTCGTGAAAGTGGCCCCTAGTTCACAGATTTGGTTTATTTTTTCTATAATTTCAAAATACCATTCAGTGTCTGCAATTGTGACAAAAATTAATTTTTAATATTTTAAGACCTATTTGTTGCAAGAAATATACAATAAAAGTCACAAAAATGCACTAAAATTGTCAATACCGTGACATAAGGGGTAGATATTTACTACCTGAAACACCATCATTTGTACTTGTATGTCAATTTGCACTAAAATTGTCATTATCAAAACACTACTTTTCTGCTTCTAAAAATATTTCCATACAGTTTTGATAGTTTCAGAAAAAGTTGATATTTAAGTTGAAATCTGTGAATGAGTTCATTTAAAGGCACTGTAAATTGTCTTTGGTTCTGAACCGTGTCGGTCGCCTTTGATCTCAACAACTTGTTATATATATCAATAAAGCATATTGTATTGTATTGATATATATTTAATCAAAGCATGTTTGTGAGTATGAGTATTTGTCATGTAATATTTTACATGATTTCCCGTGAGATTATCTGTATGAGAGAGTATGTTATGCAGTTATCAGTCAATACTTCATGATTCTAACCATATCATATAAATGAATGTAACAATGTTTATATATCATAGTCAACTATTTCTAGATCAATATTTATTAAACAGTCCCTCCCCAAAAGTGATCGGAAAAAAACCGCTTTTATACGGAGACCCTAAAGTGACATTTTGAAATACATTTTTATTGTCACAACTAATTCGTTTAAACGTAATATTATTTCGTTTTTACAAAATATTATTTCGTTTTTACGGAATATTATTTCGTTTATTCAAATTTATCATGATTAAACGAAATAATATTACGTTTAAACAAAATAATATTATTTTATTTTTTCGAAATATTTCTTTTTTTTCGAAATATTTTTTTTCGTAAAAACGAAATAATATTACGTTTAAACGAAATAGCTGTGAAAATAAAAAAAGTATTTCAAAATGTCACTTTAGGGTCTCCGTACTTTTAGGAAAACCTGATTTACATTTATCCGTAAAAAATAGAAACAACGAATCATTTGAGCAAAAGTCCAAATTTCAGCATAAATAAGATTATCTTAGTATGATTCAAAACTATGCTACATGAAAACGCTTTGATTATGTTAAATTTAATTGCGGCATGCATCACAAAATTCCATATGTCTAAAAAACTTTTAGGTGACACTGTAGTTTATATCATATAAACACGTTCAATAATCTACTCGTATTTTTCCATCTATAATTAAATAAACCGTCACAAATGTTGGATTTTTATTCCAAATGTAATCCTGCACCTAGTATTGAACGTAAAACAATGTAAAGATAAACAAGAGAGTTAGTATTTCAACTTTTATGAAACTTCAGTGTGTGAAATATTCATCAATATAATTGATTTATATAATTATTACATTGTTCCATATATTTGTTTTATAATATTGTAACAAATGTATGAATTCTGTCTATTTCCTCTCGTTATTCAATACATAAAATCTATATTGATATTGTAATATAAAACAATACAAATTGTGAACATTCAATACGGTGAAGTTCTACCAGCAGGGTCAATGAAATGTATGGTCTTATAAGCAGAATGGTCTTAATATAGGGCCTTTTTTTCTCGAATTTAGCATTTGGGACTTCAAAAAATCGTCAATTAATATCGCACGATTTTTGCTATAGTCAAGATGATGTTTATATCAGAACTTTATTGTATATCGCAGCTGTAGCGCTTAAGCTTAAGTTAAAACATTCGTAACTCACTCTTTTCTTATATTAAGTTACGACAGTTTTGCGCTAAGCCAGTGATATGTATAATTCAACCAGGTATTCCGTATAATCTAAAAAAAGTATTTAGATAGCAAGAATGAGAAGGTATACATCGCTTGATTACTGACGAGTATTTTATTACTCTACAATGATGAAAAAATACTGCTTGCTATTAACATAGTCAAAGACCGATAATTATTATAAAAATGTCCATATATTCTCTATTTCAAGTGTACACTAAAAAGTTGTATCATTAACAAAATGAATACAATGTACAGAAAGGGTAGAAAAAACTCACAAAATCCAGCTCTTTTATAACTAATTTGAAAAACATAACGTCGCTATGTTACATTTTCAAAGTAAACATTGTTAAGAAAATCCGGTTAAAAACCTCCTGAAACGTTGGGATTAAGAATAATAAAAATGTGTTTAAGTAACAGTCTTTAACTATTTCTAGCAGCAAGAACACGATAACGATGAAAAAATCTAACGCATTTCTATAAAGATGAGAAACAAGTTGAAATTCTAACTCATTTAACTATAATAAATAGATACAATAAATTACAACTATAAAAAAATATATTTAGCGAAATCAAATATCATATAAAAATATGCTTACCATCATTTCTAGAAAATTGGTATAACATGACGAACAATCTTCATTGTCGACAAATACAGAATAAAATACCATTACACATAGAATTGTCTGTTATAAAATCTACAACTTTTCTACATCTCGCATTCAACCTAAGTCAGTAACTTTAAGCTACCGATATATTTATTTTAACTAATTTTCGCCACAACCTTTCAGATTACAACTCACAACGTAGAATGATTCCAGAACTCTATAACGGGGTGTTTATAAACTGTCACCATGGTAAATGGGGAACCAACGAGTAAGCGACAGGTTGTGTTCCAGGAATGCATCATGCGTGAAACAACGCGGGACAACATTATAACAGCTTCAAATGACTTTTAACATATACATTAATAATAAGCTGTATCGCCGAACCATATCGTTAGCATGTGAAATATTAATAATGACAGCTCATTGAACGAGGGTGATGCCTAAACGTTCGATCGATCCAAGTGTATAGCCAATATTTTGTTATGTATGGAAATCCATGTACGATATTCAACAATACTTGGGACTCGTGCTGTACATTGTTGGTATTTGTTAAAACTAATTTAACAGCTTCAAGGGGACTTTGTTACAATTCTCTCTCGCTCTCACTTAAATGTAAATAATTGAAACCAATTGAGCATGAATGCATTGTCTCACTAGTTCAATAAATACTATCTAATTCCATCACTTTTATTTACATTGTAAATTTCGCATAAATCGTTGATTATTTGTTTGATATTGAATGTAAGCATGAAAATGACACAAGCGTTGTAAAAATTATTGAAATTGTGCACGCAATGTAATGACGTTTTCTAGTACGCCATGATGCCGTGCATGAGAATTTTTGATGACAGTAAATAATTCATTATTATTGTAAAATTTTATGTTCTTGAATTTTTATTACTAGAATATTAGGGATCATTTCTCATACATTATATCAGTTAAAATTGTCAATTTGAATGAAAAACATCGATTTTATCATTTTCATTGTAATTCATTATACATGTCTGCTATTCGCAATATATTGCAGCCAATGTCGCAGTCATTTGTAACTCGCGCCCCACTCCTATGAAAATAGTGGGAATTTTGACGTTGAGCCCCGCAAACCTCTGGTAAAAATCCCAACTCTGTGTAGACATTCGGATGGTAAAATACACGGTTAGGCCAGACCCAATCTCCGTAAACAGAGATCCTGTTCTACTCGCGTTGTCGTACTGGATCTCTACTTAGTCAATGCAAGGTACATGATCTTACAAAACATTTAAGTACAAATATAATACAGATCAATGATTAGACACATATACAAAGGAAAAACAATGCATACACAAGCATAAATATTTGACTTAACATACAGAATTGTGTTGCAATATACACTACTATGTTTATGAGAGTGGCATGTAATTTATAAGACAATGTTATTTCTAATATGCAAGGCATATTTAATAAATTTTGATAAATTAAACAAAATTATTTTATCTGAAGAAGACAATAATGTGTTATATTTAAATACAGAAGGTCTAGTATAGTAAATTGGATCAAGAAATTGTCTGCGTAAATTACTATAACATGGGCAAATACAAATAAAATGGTATACATCTTCTTTGTCACGTGTTCCACAGTACTGACAAAAACGTTCATTTCTGGCAATACTTGGACGAACATAACGTCCAGTATGCACTCGTAATGAATGACCTACAATTCTAAATTTGGTTAGTATATAACGAAGGTCATTTGGAAGTAAGTCTAAATATGACTCATAATTAAAATCAAATTTAAAGTGCTTATATTCATACAAAATTGGACTATTATCAACTGATGCTCTCCACTCTTGTATAAAACAATCAATAACCCGTTGTCTAAACATGTAAGGAAATGTTTTATGTGAAACAAAATCTGAATTTAGAAATACATCAGAAAACCCTAAGTCGTCTAACAACTTACGAACTTTTGAGACCCAGTTAGTTTTACCTTTAAGACAATCGTTAAGATTTAAATTATATAACTTTTGAAGTATGATATTGTCTGAATTTATCACTTTTAACCAATATTTTATTATCTTAGAATAGCGTTGAATAAAAAGAGGGTATCTAGATAATTCCCCATAAACCCCAGCTGAAGCTGTACTAGTTCGAACTTTTAATATTCGTTTACAAAATTTTAAGTGAATTCTTTCAATACCTTTTGATTTCGAAAAACCCCAGGTTTCGGCAGAATAGTTTAAAATAGAACCGACAAAAGCGTCAAACAACTGACACTATATATTTGGTTTTAACGGATACATTTTACAATTACATAATAATGCGTTTAATGCTTTAAGGCTTTTACCTATCAAATGTTCCTCGTGTAAAACAAAATTTCCATTATTATTAGACCAAGGTTTGCATGCAAATTTAACAGCGGTATTATTCACAGTCTGCGATTGGGTGGCTCATTTTAAATTGCGTGACGTAGACGTAAACAAGTTACATATCATAACAATTTCGTCATGAATATTATGATGAGAAAAGGTCACCTGAACGTGACCTTCGTTTGGAAGAGGCCAGATCTAAATTAGCGAGTATGCGAGCGGTAAAATTTTAGATCGGGTTTTAATCAGATTGGGCCAGACCTTTTATATTTTCCGTCTTACAAAAAATCCCGACCCTATTTTTCAGAAATTGAAAAAATAAAACCTTGATTATTGATTTTTATGACCTACCGTACTTATTTTTTGCACCAAAAAAGAAAAAACCAAACCCATTCCAGTACGAATAAGCTCAATGTGTCAATTATCACACAGTTCCAGAAAATGTCACTGAATTTCAATGATAAATATCAAGTTCACCCAGAACTTGTACAAAATGGGTTTGAAAATCGATTGTAATTGACATCTTATATATTTTTATTATTTCGACCTACCGTACTCATTTTTTCAAGAAAATTCTCGCAAGACTAAAAATATAAAAAGTGAGGCCTTAATACTCTCGCACTGTGGTAATGTTCCAGCCAATGTCTATATAATTGACTGGACATATCAAAATTAACATTTCAATGGTTGCCATTAAGACGGTGTAGTAAGTGCATTGCATTAAAGAGTCAGTTACTACAGTCTTGAGGGCAACCGTCGATTAGTCCTATGCATACATATATAAGACCCTCATATTACTCTTTCAACTTCGTGAAATGCTTGACTAAAACTGTTTTTAATCGTCGTAAAGGTATAACCACCAACCAGCCAGGATGAGGCTCAAACTAATTAGCCCTTCAGGACACAAACTTGAAATCCTGCGGGTGGTCAACTGCGCAAAGGGCCTGAGTCCAATCTGTCAATAAACGTTATTTGACGTGGGCAGATTTTAAAGGTTTAATTAACGTACCGTCAATAATGAATTCAAAATATGGTTGTTTAATTACATGTAGTTACTCTAACATTTAGGTTATAAAATTTTAATTTTCATAACTGCATCTAAGGCTGAAGTTTGAATTCTTTCCATTATTTTAATTTTCTTAAAATTTGTGAAATACGTTTTCAAAGTGAATATTCATGAAGTTTAATTACATTACGATTATACGAATATTTGTTGTTTATGAAATGCTAATGAAGTCTGAAACTGTTTAAATATTAGGTGGACACATTTAATTAAGCAGTAATTACAGGTAGTTAGTTAACAATGCATTCATTAGCAAATTTATCAATAATAAACAGTCGTTAAAATTTGTTAATGTTCAACTATTAAAATTTTACGCAAAAGTTATTTTGACCACTCTATGAAATGTGTGCATAAGCTGAATATAAATAAATAAAATTACCATATTAAAAGATTTTAGTTAACAGATTTAAAGATTTATGTTTCAGTTAAGCTGTAAAAGACTGGTTACTTGTCGATAGATAATATCAGGGCTCGAATTTAAGCTCGCATACACGCAAAATGCGAGTGGATTTTGAAATTTGCGAGTAACTTTTATTTTAACTCGCAAATTTTCGCTAGTTAAAATTGACGCAAAATATTACCGTCTAAACTAATAAGGCTCCGATCAGCACTGTAACGGCCAGATAGATCAATAGTATTAATTGAAGATTCGTCATAAAAAAGGTCGAAATTCTTTGTCTATCTTGCAATAACGCTCTTGTACTATGTTGTTTTTATATTGCATTTAAGAATAAAAATTATGTTTGCTATTAAAATTTAGAGAGAGAAAAATGCAATGTATTTTTTCATTTTGCGAGTTGAAATGAAATCAACTCGCAAAAATTTGCAAGTCCAATTTTTGTTAAATTCGAGCCATGGATAATATAAAATTATAATTCTATTTATCTAGTGCAAACTAGCAGCATTGGTATCAATGTTTCCGTCATAAAATCACCTAAGTTATAGCAGAATCATATGTTTTAGACGATTTAGAAGGGTTTGACTCTGAACTATTTTACCAGGGATCCTTAAGGGATCTCTGGTCAGTAATTCAGAGGTTTCTCCTTAGCATTAGGGTTTACTCCAATAAAAAAACAGATACAGGTTTGCAATTGCAAATTGTGAAAAACAGTTGATGGAAACGAAACTTCATATAAGCACAATCCAATGTTTCAGGGATCCAGACGGAATTCCCAGCTAAAATTACAGGGGTTCCTCTTAAGTTTTTGGGATCCTGGGAATCCCAGGACACTGATAGTGTCATTTTAGTCCCAAATATTTACTTTGAGCAGACGAATGTAAAACCATCCCGCTTTTAAGATCATCGACTTTGATGAAACTAGCTGTAGAACTGTACTGTATATCTTGTATTTCAGTCAATTCATACTAGTTGAATTAGAAATATCTGTTGAATGTAAACATTTCATTTCAAAGTTTATCAGTAAAAATCTGTACCTTTTAATCACGTGTAATATCGTGTGGAAACAGTAAAGATATCTCACCGTTTCACTTTACTAAAAGTACTGTGGTGCTAATCACATAATTCTTACGAAAAAAATGTTCGTAAGTCAAAAGCAAGAAACATTAATAATACGCTCATTTTTTGGCTTATTAATTCCAAATATTACAGAATTGTGTAGAATATTTTATACTTTTTGAATATCATAATTATCATAGTTACGCTCATAATCCATTTGACTTTAAACTGCTAATTATATGCAATTGACTTACGATAACTTTTTTCGTAAGAATTTTTGTGAAAAGAAGCACTGATCTTTCTTAAAAAACACATATATATGGGCTTATTACCCTCAGGCACTCCATAAAGATAGTGAAATATCAAAAAAGTTATGGGAGAAAAACCTTACCTTTAGGATGCGTTTTTGATATTACGACTCCACAGGGATCATAAAATGTCACGTGATATTGGTACCCATCATCATTATAAGATATGAAATACAATGTAAATGTAAAAATATCGTTACCTTGGAACAGTCCAAATACTCAGATATGTATAAACGCCATATTTGTAGTTTTTTCCAAGAACATCGTGATAAAGAAACGCATTCCATCACGTGTCTGATGTTCTATACCATTCTCAGAGTTCGTTTTATTGCGTTTAAATGTACTGGTATTTAAACACAGCCCCCACCCTCGCCATATTGGCAGAATCCTACAGTAGATTCTTGCATACTGTGACATTTTCAAGGGTCGTCTGATCGATTTCTTTAGATTTGTTGGTTGACATTTTATTGCCAAATAAGTGTGTAGTTTGCAACAGAATGACGTCATTGTTATAGAGAACTTCAAGTTTGTAATGAATGCGATATTATTCCAGTGTCTATGTGCATCTTGTACAATTAAAGGTCAAATATAAACGTTTAATCCATCAATTACAACAGTTGTATTTTTATAGTCGATAATTGTCAAAACTATTCAACAATTGTATCAACCTCCGCATTCACTGATTTAACTGTTCAATTGACTCATTCCAACATCGTATACATTGTCGGATTAATGGGACACTGCCTTAATAACTTGATTTCTTTTTCAAAATTTACTATTTACATTATTTTGCCCAATGTTATTTCAACGTGAATATACATGTAAAAATATTATATACAAAAATAATAACTCTAATTTCACTTTTTCGGTCGAAGCTTTTATTTTAAAATCTGGCGTCTACCTGTAAATACTTCTTGATAAAGGCTTTGGCCGAAAAATTGAAATTTGTACAACCTATTTCACTTTTTACATTAAAATAATTCAGTGGTATACACCAGTGGTGCTTTTCACAAAAAGTCTTTCGAAAAAAGTCTTCGTAAGTCAAAAGCAAGAAACAATTACAGTATGCTCATTTTTTGGCTTATCAATATCAAATATGATAGAAGTGTGTAGAATATTGTTTACCTTTTGAATACCATATCGTAGTTATGCTTATTACCCATCATACATTGAACTGCTAGTTAGAATTTCGGATACTTTATTTAGCATAAATGTAACCGAACAACTAAAAAAGGTATTCACTGTAATTCTTGCACAGTGATCCTTTAAGTTAAGCCCGTTTAGTGAGAAATGTTCATTCGAAAACATAATTATTCAATACCTAATTCATTACATAGGGCGCGGCCATTATCATGCTTTGCCTGACGTTCTTTTACCTGACAAAGAACTACTGGGAACCAGACAAGAATTACAGCTCTTTAAAACTCTGAGTCGAGGCGGATTTTATTTCAGTTTTCTTCCGTAGCATTCATGACGTCATTATCATGTGGTATGGCCACCGTGTAAAAGGCAATTGTATTTCTTTGCCGAAGAAGAAACATTTATATTTCATATTTAGATTTGCAACATTTAAAATGAAGCTTAACTGTAATGAATATATCGATGGGTAATTTGAACATGTGAACATAGATATCTTATTTATTGCATAGACAAAAGATTATTTTGGTTTATGCAACAAATGTGATTCATTTTACATAACATGAAAATATAATTATATAATGCTGGCTTATGATTCAGAAAAAATATTTTCTGAAAAAAAACAATACTTGTACGTGAGTTCATTTTTTCTAGACATATATAATTAAGTATTGATTATAGATAAGTTACAATGTATTTGAGGAGAGTGATATTTGAGTAATACAGATTTTATATCTTCACGTTATCTTTAGAAAGTAAACCAATTCTCGTTGTTCGTCCATACTTCCAGCAACCAAAACATATTTTTTTAAAAAGTGCATAGAATAACCAGTACGAGTATAACATTCCTCGGTTCAAAAATACCAACAAAAGCTTGTTGGTTAAATTTATCCTCTTATCTTATTCATGATAAACTTATATACTTGTATACTAGGACGAAAAAGAAACGCCGGGTACATAAAATATGCAACACATGTCCGGCCGTGTTTCGCAAAACAAGAAGGGTCATCGTTAAAAGGGGGTATTTTTTCACATAATCAGCATCGGAAATCGATTGAAACTTCAACAGCTGGTTCCATACAGATGACATTTCATACAAAAATAAATATAATAATCCAATAATACAATTTATCCCTTAAAACAATCATTATAGGTTACCCGGCGTTTCTTTTTCGTCCTAGTATATATTGTCTAACCTTGACTATTTGACAAATGTAAATTGTACTATTTATATTGTATATTAATGATGTACTATGTACAAATCATAAATAAAATATATGTTCTGTTATGTTCTGTTCTGTTAAAATTGTTAATTTTGAATCAACCACACACACTCTTGTTGATTTATAACTCGATTCAATTTTTGTGCACAGGATTTAAACCTCGCGATCAAAACTCAAATGGTCAATTATATTTTTGTTAAAAAGAAATATAATATAGTTATTTAATGCGCTATTTGACATCATTCATTTCTTTGTCTGTCAAGAGAAGTAGGCAAAAAACAAAAATCTTTGTTTCCTCCATTACTTGTAATTATAAATCAAGTGACTACACACCCTGTATAATACTACATGTATACTAAAATTGTTCTAGCATACAATTTTAAATATAAAGATTTTGATAAATTTAACAGTGTAGATATTCAAAAATGTGGAGTTAGAAAAGTGGTTGAGTGTACCTAACAAATAAATTCATATGAAAAATTACTGACGGTCAATGCTTAAACTGAAACACTTTATAGTAAACTATATTAATGAAAGTGCGCGGAGCGAGATTATTTTTTAACATTTATGTCCGATCGTTAAAGGAAAGGTGTAAAGAACTATACAGTTGTCTGCTTGCATGGTTTTCATGCTTCTTAATTGATTCAAAATTGGTTTTGTCCTGCATGTGCTAAAAAGCGGAAATGTGCAGGTGATTCTCGTACAAAAATCCCACGTGGTCAGTTTTGGTGAAAATCATTAGTGCGTTGATATGCACAACGAAAAATCAAGAAATGACTCGAATGTCGCTTCAATACCGAGAAATTGCTATAGGTCTTTTGCAAGGTGGTGCGTCACCTGCAGGATAAGATTTCCTATTGCTAATTTTCTGTTAAAACAAAGCAATAGGAAATCTTCCCATATCAACGCAAGCACGACAAAAAAAAACGGTTTTTCATCGATAAAGTATCATGAAAACCATGCAAGCAAAGGTCAGTATGGTCCTATACACATTTCTATTATGGATCAGACTTTAATGTTGAAAAATAAACATTTTCTACAATATTGAAATCGGGGTACTCAGAAGTTCCGTTAAGTATATAAGCATTGAAGACTTGGTGTATGTCTGTACATGTATAAATTATGTAAAAATCGATGTTAAATACTGAATTAATTATAATAGAACAACTCAAACTAAGATTTATGATATGCAATGTTTAATGTACACCATTTTATTCATATATTGACAAGTCACATTACAACCGTGCTTTCAGCTTGAAGCTATAATTTGAATATTTATTTCCTATGTTTCATTAACATCATTAAAAATTCTACCTGACGGGAATGCCAGAAATCAGCTAGAATATGTCTCGATGAAATAACCATGTGAATATATTACGCTGATCACATTGAATTTTCATCCGGAACTCTTCGGCCATTCACTACGCATAACTATTCATCAAATGAAGAGTCGAAGTGTTTCGAATGACTGAATTTCATTTTGTATCAAATATCTACCAACGCTGTATTATTGATTATACTGCAGACTGGATATGCCACGTGTCAGATTAGAGCCACCATGGTCGAGTGATGTTGGACATGTAATCGTGAATAGACGTCGTCACGTTGGTTCTAATCTGATGTCAAACTTACCTTGTAGCTTCCTCGAGCAAGAAGGAACTTTATCCAAACTTACCTTGTAGCTTCCTCGAGCAAGAAGAAACTTTATCCAAACTTGCCTTGTAGTTTCCTCGAGCAAGAAACTTTATCCAAACCTGTCTTGTTGTTTTCCTGAGGAAGAAACTTTATCCAAACTTGTCTTGTTGTTTTCCTGAGCGTGAAACTTTATCCAAACTTGCCTTGTTGTTTTCCTGAGCAAGAAACTTTATCCAAACTTGCCTTATTGTTTCCCTGAGCGAGAAACTTTATCCAAACTTGCCTTGTTGTTTCCCTGAGCGAGAAACTTTATCCAAACTTGCCTTGTTGTTTCCATGAGCGAAAAACTTTATCCAAACTTCCCTTGTTGTTTCCCTGAGCGAGAAACTTTATCCAAACTTGCCTTGTTGTTTCCCTGAGCGTGAAACTTTATCCAAACTTGCCTTATTGTTTTCCTGAGCGTGAAACTTTATCCAAACTTGCCTTGTTGTTTTCCTGAGCAAGAAACTTTATCCAAACTTGCCTTATTGTTTCCCTGAGCGAGAAACTTTATCCAAACTTGCCTTGTTGTTTCCCTGAGCGAGAAACTTTATCCAAACTTGCCTTGTTGTTTCCCTGAGGAAGAAACTTAATCCAAACTTACCTTGTAGCTTCCTCGAGCAAGAAACTTTATCCAAACTTGTCTTGTTGTTTCCCTGAGCAAGAAACTTTATCCAAACTTGCCTTGTTGTTTCCCTGAGCAAGAAACTTTATCCAAACTTGTCTTGTTGTTTCCCTGAGGAAGAAACTTTATCCAAACTTGCCTTGTTGTTTCCCTGAGGAAGAAACTTTATCCAAACTTGCCTTGTTGTTTCCCTGAGCAAGAAACTTAATCCAAACTTACCTTGTAGCTTCCTCGAGCAAGAAACTTTATCTAAACTTGCCTTGTTGTTTCCCTGAGGAAGAATCTTAATCCAAACTTGCCTTGTAGTTTCCTCGAGCAAGAAACTTTATCCAAACTTGCCTTGTTGTTTCCCTGAGGAAGAAACTTTATCCAAACTTACCTTGTAGCTTCCTCGAGCAAGAAACTTTATCCAAACTTGCCTTGTTGTTTCCCTGAGGAAGAAACTTTATCCAAACTTGTCTTGTTGTTTCCCTGAGCAAGAAACTTTATCCAAACTTGTCTTGTTGTTTCCCTGAGGAAGAAACTTTATCCAAACTTGCCTTGTTGTTTCCCTGAGCAAGAAACTTAATCCAAACTTGCCTTGTAGTTTCCTCGAGCAAGAAACTTTATCCAAACTTGCCTTGTTGTTTCCCTGAGGAAGAAACTTAATCCAAACTTACCTTGTAGCTTCCTCGAGCAAGAAACTTTATCCAAACTTGCCTTGTTGTTTCCCTGAGGAAGAAACTTTATCCAAACTTGTCTTGTTGTTTCCCTGAGCAAGAAACTTTATCCAAACTTGTCTTGTTGTTTCCCTGAGGAAGAAACTTTATCCAAACTTGTCTTGTTGTTTCCCTGAGCAAGAAACTTTATCCAAACTTGTCTTGTTGTTTCCCTGAGGAAGAAACTTTATCCAAACTTGTCTTGTTGTTTCCCTGAGCAAGAAACTTTATCCAAACTTGTCTTGTTGTTTCCCTGAGGAAGAAACTTTATCCAAACTTGCCTTGTTGTTTCCCTGAGCAAGAAACTTTATCCAAACTTGCCTTGTTGTTTCCCTGAGGAAGAAACTTAATCCAAACTTGCCTTGTAGTTTCCTCGAGCAAGAAACTTTATCCAAACTTGCCTTGTTGTTTCCCTGAGGAAGAAACTTTATCCAAACTTGTCTTGTTGTTTCCCTGAGCAAGAAACTTTATCCAAACTTGCCTTGTTGTTTCCCTGAGTAAGACGCTTGCCAAATATTGGGGCCAAGATGCGAACTCGAGAGTGATACGTATAAGTACTCGTAGTAATACCTTGCATCTCTATTGAACTAAAGTATAGTTCTGTTTTATTAACCTGTCACAATTTGAATAATTACACGATCACTGAATGTGTTAGTATTTATCTTCTTTTAAGTCATTGAGCCACTGATCCATATTAACTATTGATGATCTAACTATATACATGTATGTAGCGATTTTGAATATCGTTAAAATAATAACAAGTTCGGCAGAAGTTAAAAATAACAAATTCAGTGACCGTGTAATTATTGAAGTTGTGACAGGTTAATATAACAGAACTATAACTTAGTACAAACAAGAAATGACAGAATGCTCTTTGTCAGTATAGTAAAGTAAACAACAAAAATAACACTAGCTTAGCTTTGTGAAGAGACATGATAGGTGTAGCATAAGTGGGAGCCCTTAAAAGCAGCAATGAAAGACCACTACTTTCATCGTTTCTTTACTTATTCAGTGAGGCGAGAGACGACCCTCCTCGCTGTTGAAATTAAAAATAGCTGTGATCATAGCTTTGAATCATTTGTTATGTAACATATATGGTATGATAGGGGAAATTTTAAGATCTTTATTGAGCATACCCGTTTACCATCAGTTGTGTATTTATTCTAAAACATTCGAACAAACCCTAGAAATACTAATAATTTAATATTATAAATGTGTTTTATTTTAATGTAAAATACATAACTAGAAATTTACAATCAATACACTCGAAGTGGTATATCGATTCTAATCATAACTTCACTTAAGTAGAAATAATAAACTGTTTAATTATGAATATTTTCTGAAACCATTTTAAAACCACTAATAACTTCCATGAATTATATATAAATACACAACGTTCCATAGATTTGTCAAACGATAGAAACAACCCTTCTTGAAATATTTATATTTTTACGCATGCTTTATCACGTTAAACAGAATTGATAAACCAGATCAATTAACTCGGGTATTTGAGAACATACACATGTGTTCACCCACGGGTTTTAATGTAAGTTCATACTTATAAATGTATATTCATCCATGGGTTTTATTTTAAAAGTGAGAACATTTATGTATGTTAACAAATAGGTTTCATTGTAAGAATAAGAACATACATGTATGTTCATCCTTGGTTTTTGTAGGCATGAGAACATACATGTATCTTCAAACACGGGTTTTATTGTAAGAATGAGAACATACATGTATGTTCAACACGGGTTTTATTGTAAATATAAGAACATACATGTATGTTCAAACATGGGTTTTATTGTAAGAATGAGAACATACATGTATGTTCAACACGGGTTTTATTGTAAGTATAAGAACATACATGTATGTTCAAACACGGGTTTTATTGTAAGAATGAGAACATACATGTATGTTCAAACATGGGTTTTACTGTAAGTTTAAGAACATACATGTATGTTCAAACACGGGTTTTACTGTAAGTATAAGAACATACATGTATGTTCAAACATGGGTTTTACTGTAAGTATAAGAACATACATGTATGTTCAACAAGGGTTTTATTGTAAGTATGATAACGTAAACGTATGTGCACAAATATGTTTTACTGTAAATGTTTTTTCACCAACGGGTTTTATTGTAAGTATTAGAACATACATGTATGTTAAAACACGGTTTTTTTTAGTATGAGTATATACATGTGACATTAAAATTTAATTAAAAAGATAGTTTGCCTCTGGCATTTTACCATTTTTATAGAATCTAACATTTTCAGTACTATGGCATTTTTGTAAAGCATTTTACCACTGGCATATTTTCTGCATGTCTTTTATCTGTGGTGGATTGGGACCGTGTCGTCCGCCAATAGACTAAATCATTACCATATACAAACGGAAGCAAGAAATTTCGACCCCAAGACATTTCGACCCCAAGCATTTTATGGAGACATTTCGACCCCAAGACTACAAACCAAGCTGTAAAAAGGGGATTTCAAAATTTAACACAAATAACTGATACATGGTTAGTTTTATTCAGGGCGTGTATTTGAAAATATATTCTGTTTCACTTGATGTCTTTCAGGTAGCTGTTCGTGTATTTGGTCTTTTGTGATGTATGGTATTTCAGTCATCTACTGAACCATTCTATCCGATTCTTTTACATAATTCCAAAAATCAATTAAAATTTATTTTGTTTTTCTCTCAAATCTTGAAAAATTATTTCCCCAAATTAAAGCAAACATTTATTAAAAATTAAGCACCTAATGACAGCTGCACAACGTACTAATTACCACGCACCTAACTACTCAGTCAGGTTGTAGGCCTAAATGAGCACTAATTATTGCTATAGTAACTAATTTACCCACAAGTTATACTACAATATCGATAAAATTACCAAGTAAAATACTGTAACAAATGGTTTTATAAAATGTATTGATTCATAAGGTTTTGTTAAGATAAGATCAGTAAAGCTGCTCCATTAGGACCATCAAAATCGATGGTCTTAAAATGGGCCCTTCTTCTCAAGCTCAAGTGAAGTATATTCATGGGACATAAAATCGTGCCATTTCTATTTTTATTATTATAGAATGTGTGTATAGATTAGGCCTATGGGACTTTTTCTTCACTGATTTGGGTTTAGATTGTTACCGCTTTGACTGAATAACAACAAGTGGGCTATTCCATCACATCTTTATAACAAGGACAATAATTTCAAATATTAGCAATGACAAAAAAACAACACATTTTGGCAAACAAGGAAATGCCCTGATATGAATATTAGGACTTTTTAAGCATTTGACTCAATGTAGGCATTAAGATATCAACATCTTAGGGATGAAGAGTCACATATTGGGGTACTGTACATAATGCATCCTTATGGAGCGGACGGACCCGCATTAAAATCAAATAAAACAACAAGAAAGCCTATTAAAATTACATGCAACGATAACATCTATACTTTTTTAGTGAAAGGACTTTTCAAATTTTGTAAATTGTAATCATTATGTCTTTATATTCTTTTGTTTAATGTGCTGCATGCTTTAGAATGATCTAAAGCACTGTTATCGTATGTAACTATGAATGTGAGCATGAAAAATGCTATATGAATATGACGTATAATAATAATAATAATAATAATAATAATAATAATAATAATAATAATAATAATAATAATAATAATAAATAATAATAATAGTAATAATATGAATATGTACAATTGTACAAATGTATATAAAATGTATTCTCGCAATTTAAAGCATAAATAAATTATCAATCAATATATAATAAAGTCATATTTCGCTGAACTTTCTGCAAGAGAAGATTAAATATTTAAGATAGAAATGTTTTAATGTAAAAAGCACTGAACCATACTATTGATAATTACAGACAATTTACGACTATGCATGCACTAAGTTCCTACAAAGGGTTACCAACCTTGACTGAAACAGACATCAAAGTCACATAAATATATCTAAAAATTGAATTTTACGTGTGAGTCACAATTATTGACGACCAATGTTGTATGTCGTGGGTTGCCCGAAAACTGTAGTAATTCGCTCTTTAACACTATGTACTTACTACAATATTGCAGGCAACCCTCGATGTGCAACATAACGGAGACCGCTCAGTAACTCCTATCTGATCTGAAGTCCTGAAGCCCTTAAAACAAGCATTTGTTAAGATTGTATATCGTGTTAACTTACGATATTTTACATACAGAAGATTTTTATTTCATGTTGTTTTCAGGCGCATCGACACTGACCCATGTAGCGCGCACATACACAAATAAAACAATAAAATAGTTGACCGTGTCAGAAAAGGCAATTTTCACTCTTGCAGAAAAAGGTTTTTGATAGCCAGGGAGCATTTTATCAAAAATCTTACGATAACTTAACAGTGTAATACAGAGGAATTTACGACTAAAATCGGTCGTAAGATGCTTGATAATACGGGCCCCAGGGAAGCATTATCATCAAAAATCTTACGATAATTTAACAGAACAGTATAGAAGGATTTACGACAAAATCGGTCGTAAGATGCTTGATAATACGGGCCCCAGGGCATCCTATTATCAAAAATCTTACGATAATTTAACAGAACAGTATAGAAGGATTTTGCGACTAAAATCGGTCGTAAGATGCTTGATAATACGGCCCAGGGCAGCATATTATCAAAAATCTTACAACTTAACAGTGCAATAAAGAGGGATTTACGACTAAAATCGGTCGTAAGATGCTTGATAATACGGCCCAGGACAGCATATTATCAAAAATCTTACAACTTAACAGTGCAATAAAGAGATATACGACTAAAATCGGTCGTAAGATGCTTGATAATACGGGCCCCTGCAGCTCCGTGTTGGTTCAAATCACATCTACAATCTATCTCGTTGTTTCCTTGAGTAAGAAACATTATCCTGCAAGCTTTGTACTGGGAGACCAGGAAGCGGTATAGAAAGTGATTAATCAAAATGGTAAGAACTTGTTTCATAATCAAGTGTATAACCTTAACAGAAGTTTTTTTGGATCGCACCTCAAAACCCCGTGGTAAGTATAGTTAAGTAAATCCACGGTCTCCATTTTCGTTTTATAAATTACAAAACCCTATGGTCAATATTATTGCACATCATCTATGTGCGTCATTTTAGAGATAAACTTGCACTAAGTTTCAAGTTATTTGAGACTTATGAAGTAATTACGGTGCATGTAAGAGATAGTCTCCTAAGAAAAAGAACACGAAAACAACAGCATTAATTATGTTAATTAGCCATATTATACGACATGAGTTCTTCCTTTGTGTCTAACAGAGTCGTTATGTACAGGATCGGCAAGTCTATCATCATGCCATGCCTGGTGTCGTCAGTTTATTATTATTTCATTATTTGAACAAAACTTATTCTATAATTTTATGAAGACCCTTTATTAAATGTTATAATACGTTTTTAATGACATGACTGCAAGAAATGACACATGCTAGGCTGCAGACTGAGTGATAATTATATATTTGTGATAAACGCTCACTACACGCGATCTTGTAATTCAACAGAGTGCGATAGAACAGAATGTTCTTCCAAGACAAGTTATGCCAACCGAGGCTTTTTAAGAAAACACGCATGTATGGGCATATTTTAGAAATTTCGGTGGGGTGGGGGTCTGGACCCCTCTGACCCCCGCTAGATATGCCTACGGAACTGCTTAGATATTCATACATTAATACAGTGTCTGTAATTGTGTCAAATGAAATAATTCTTATTATTTTAAGACAAACTGGCATACCGGTATATGTTGCAAGAAAAATACAATAAAAGTCACAAAAATTGCACTAAAAGTGTCTATACCGTGACATACGGGGTAGATTGTTACTACATGAAACACCATCATTTGTAATTGTATGTCAATTTTCACTAAAATTGTCATTATCAGAAACTTCTTTCCTGCTTCCAAAAATATTTCCATACAATTTTGATAGTTTTAGAAAAAGTTGATATTTAACTTGAAATCTGTGAATGAGTCCCTTTAACCTATCAATGAATGTCTTGGTACGTTGACGATGGAAGATAACTACCAACAGAACTTTTCCATTAATACAATACAATACAATATTTCTTTATTTAGCATAATCTATACAGATCATTGCCTTAAACTAGGCGAACATGAATATCAGAGAAGAACATGACAATACTATTCTCGTTCCCAGAGTCTAGTAGGATTCTCAAGACTAGTATTGATAATCCTGCTAGACTCTGGGAACGAGAATGGACAATACATGAAACACACAAATATATACAATAAATAAAACAATAACAAAAATGTAAAATATCCATTCAACCTTATTATACAAAATGTATGTATCGTACACGACGTGTATTGGGAAGTTAAATAGAAAACATTTTAAATAGAATGAAATATTATCAGTTGCGGGTGTGCAGTTTTAATCAGATTTCTTAGAAATTCAGCGTGTGTTGGAGTTTACAATAGACACATTGAGTAAATTCAGCGAAAGTTTATTTAAGGTCATGAAAAATGTAGCCGTTGGTGACCTCATAGGTCAAACCTTCCCCTATCTCCTTAACGGCTTAATTCTTTAATACCACCAGGTATTTTGATGAAATGAACCCCGAACTTTAATAGACTGTTCTTAGCGTTCTACATAGTAAGGGAGACAATTCATATGCAAACATGTCAAATATCTAATCCGGTTACTTCCCTTAGAAAGTTTCACTATAATACAGATAGATCAAAATCTGTGTTCTCTCAATCACTAAGCAATAGTCCTACCTCTGGATGACATTCTCTAACATGTAGAAACCAGACGGTGCTGAATGTAAGTGAACCATTTGATCCAAAAGTATGTCAACATGTTACGGCGTTTACATTGAAGATGAAATACACTTTGATATTATAAATGTGAACATTACAATACATTACATGGACTTCATTAAGCCAATGTTTGAATATTCATCACTTTTTGAATAAATCTGACAGTGAAACTTCTATTAACACCACTTGTACAATGTATGTGAGATTTGACTAATTTGCGTTACTTGTTCATACATTTACTTTCATATTTTGCTGTATAGGTGATAAAAGGCCCTTTAGACCAAGTGCATATATATTGAACAGTAAAGTTCCATTATGGACATATTCTCAAATAAAGCATTTTGGAATAAAAAATCGTCAAAAATCACATGGGCAGCATATTATCAAAAATATTACAGTAATTTAGCAGTACAATTTAGAAGGATTTACTACTAAAATCAGTCGTAAGACGCTTGATAATACGGGCCAATGATTTGTAAAAGCCAAGGTAGTCTTTATAGCAGAGCTTTGATTTTTGTTCTACAGTGTATACTGGGTAGATTGCACATATCACTTTTAAAAAATAAATATATTAGGAGCAGTAGCTCAGTTAGGACACACTTAGAGGTACCAGGTTTGAGCCCTACTAGAGCAACGCCAATTTCCTTGAATAATATATTTACATACAGTTGTTTCACTCCACCCAGGGTATAAATGGGTACTGGGTCACCCACCCCCCTGACGATGATTTCAATGACCAGGTGTCATCATATAAAATTGTTGGCTGAACACATAATATATGGAAGCAGACTTTAAGTTGTACTTCAACTTTACTTTTTTATTCGACAGTAGACAGGTAGCTAACACTTTATTTGAACTGGGTTAAATGCCATGTTAACACTACCTTTTAGGTTTTTTTATGGTGTCCAGCACACCTAATTAGCTTTCCTGGACTTTTTGTCTGTAATCAGTACTCACCTACCCTTCCACAAGGCTGGAAACTTCTCCATATACCTTTTTAATGGAGGAAAATTGACAAAATTGTCAAATAATAATGGAAGGGTATAACTTCCCCGGGTGGGATTCAAACCCGTATCCCCTTGAGGACACTAGATTCGAAATCCAGGCTCACAACCAACTGTTCAAAGCTGACAAATCACAGACTAGTTGTAGTAAGGTGATAAATCAAAGCGCTGAAGGCACTGAATTTGTTCGTATTTGAAAAGTGGAATTAGATTTCCGGCTCCAACAAAACATTCGTTCACAAAGAACAGTTCAGTGATATTAAATTGATAGGTAGACTAGCACTGTTCCGGTTAAAAAAACTTTATACAGTCGACCTATAAATACAACAGGTAAACTGTACAGGCGAACTCACAACTGATTTTTTTCACACAATCACCACAAGTCAAAGAGGACATGCTTAAAACAATTCAATAACTGCCTCTTAAAAGTTATCATTAACGCACATTTATTCTACTCCATCTGTATGTAAAATAAATGAAGTACACTATTCAGACATCATTCAAAGTCATGTACTACGATCTTTAAACTTTTCCTATAGAACCAGTCTCTTACATAAGATGATGTAACATCTCTACAGACAACTGGCACTAACGATGGGTCGTGAGCAATTCAGTCACGACTCGTGACTGAATTGTTGATACCACTCTATTACATAAAATGACGTAATCATTCCTACTGAGACACACAACATACCAGAAAATATTCTTACCATTGAGATATAGTTAGGATTACTAGTGTATTAAAGCGCCTTCATAGCAGACGATCTTTTTGAATTGCTCTATATACATGTATATATATACTGAGGGACTACTTCTGGATTCGGTAAATTTTCAAAGTGGAAAAGGGTCTGAAATATGGTATATATATTTGTTCAGGACTGAAGTCCCGAACAAATAAAAACAACAAATTCTACAAGAAGATTTCTGTCACATGAGATTTATTTCATCTTTAGATGACTAGGACGTACATCATGTATACAATAAAACACATATATCTCTCATCACCATCTTTATAGGTTTGAAAAAGAAGTAAGAAAAACAGAAAATCTAAATATTTCTCAACTATACTTTTACTTTGTATCTTAACTATGAATTCTCGTACCTACACAATATGTGTATAATTAGAATATAAATTAATTTTGAATGACGATTGATTAGTTTGAGAAATAATATGCTAAAATAAAACATATATTCCAACATTTTTTAATGTCACCAAAAAGTTCACCAAATTTATTTTAAAAATCAAAATCAAAATGAATTAAAACTGACAATCAAAATAAATAAAAATAGTTCTTGGGCTTATCAGTTGTTAATAAGAACGAATAGTGTTTGGGAAAATTTCTCAGTCAATTTTTGGACTATTCAAAATGTAATGTATATAGGTAATAAATTACACTTTGAAATGAGAAAAGATTAATACAAATATTAAGTTCAACATAAAAAATAAATTACTATAAAGAACAAAAATATGAAAATAAAAAAACTTTTTTTCCAACAGTATACCGATCAGAGTAATACTGGACACACATAATATTGTATATATAGAATGAAATATTGAATATTTTAATTATTAATTAAGAAATATTGACAATTAATTAATTAGCAACATTGTACAACAAATAGCGTACACAGCAATACTTAAGCACTGTATTATAATAGAAACATAAAAGTTGGATGTAGACATATTAATACAATGAAATATTCATGTATACAAAAAGTTTATATACAATACACGGTGGTTATGAATTTCACTATCAATTCCATAATCTATATCACAGACTTAGCACAAAACGGACGTAACTCCATCTTTTTATAATTGAGTTACGACCATTTTGCACTTAGCCCACAATATGCTGTTATTTCAGCTTTTATTAATACCACTACACAAGTGATTATAGTCCAGATTTTGTTCATTATCTAAGATAATTAAAACTGGCAAGAGTTTAATCACAGTGAATTATTGGTAGTATTTTTTAAAATATCTATTACACAGCAGTCCAGCTTTTAAATTTTAAAGAATTCCAAAAACTAACATTTTCTAATGGTTGCCATGGTGACAGTGACAATGTTTGTTAAATTTAATGTAATACTACAAGTTGGATTGAAAGACAGATCATCAGATAGTAAGCCTAGGAGTATACCTCACAAGTGGAACTTTATGCAGGGTTAAAATACTGCAATTTGTTTTATAAAATACATATACAAATTTTATGCCGACCAAATTTCTGCAGTCTTAAAAATGTGAAATTTGACAAAACAAAATATCACTTTAAATATTTTATAGTTATATAACTGTGACAAACAAGTCTGGCATTGTATGACTAACTATAGTTGGATCAAGAATGTTTAATTACTATCTCATCTTAATGTACAGTAATTTCATTGTTCCAATAATTCATAAAATCAAGAGCAAATCATTTGTTGTAACAAATCTAATACACAGACAGCAGTTAAGTTGACTGGTCATATAGTAATCCACAAAATTAAAGCCGATTTAGAAACTCTGATAACAAACGGGAAGATATTTTACGGATATATTTTCTGTGACCTTGACTGAAGACCACGGATACGGCAGATATGAATTTCTAGCAAAAATTCCACTTGCAAGGTACTTTGGGGTTTTATTTGTACTAATGCTGTATAAATAGTGATTTACACAAATGCTCACACATGTACACACAGTACAAAATAACACAACAACTGCAAAAAGTACAAAATACAGGAAATGTTTAATATATACATATATCATTACAGTATCAAATAAATCCAACAATAATAGGATTAAGTACAGTAATTTCCAAAAGAGTTTGGAGTAGTAGAAATTTTAGAAAAAATGATTATGGATAATTACTATCAATAAATCAGACAATAATTTGAATTTTTATGCGGAACAAACATAGTTTGAATCAATATGTTGATACTCATCAATGACGATTTAGAATTTGGTTCCAAGACTTTTCCTCCCTTTTTTGTTGTTTAAAAAGATTTGTTTTATCATAAAAACAGGATTTTGTAAAAAGAAATCTGGGAGGTCACTGTAACATATAACTGTATTAGATATCAGTTGATAATATAACAATGTCATAACATTATGTATCTTATGTTAGTATCCCAGCAGAACAGAACAGAACAGAACAGAACTGTATCCTAGCAACAGTCAATGTTGCAACCCTCTACACCTTTCATGGAAACTTTAACAGAGAATAAAATATGAAATAAAAAATGTTTAAATCTTTATTAGTCCATAATTATATCAGTCTGTGTATTTTCCTTGTAAATAAAAAGATCCCAAAACTTTATGAGCAACCCCCATACTTCAATGCACTCGTCTAACAAACCAGTCACATAGATATTAGAAATTGGCCCATGTAGATTTATACATTTTAATGAATGATAATTAAAGATTTAGTTATTACGTATGTAATTGTTGGTCATATTTGATAACAAATGATATAATCCTTATTTCCTAGTAATACATAGAATAATATAAGCAAACATATAAAATATTTAATGAATGAAATCATGTTTCACATATTTTATAATAATAATTAATGATTCATACCACTTATTGAACAAAAAATGATTATTATAAATTAATAAATTGTACATCCGTATAAAAAAGTAAACTTCACAAATAGACTAAAATACCAGCAAACATGATTTAATAATAAATAAAATATCTTCTTCATAGAAAAAAGATGAGAGATTGTATTTTTACATAACAATTTTATATCAATATTTTGGAATGCCTAAGACGTATAAATGAGCTACATTGATATTACCCGATCTCAGGCTTCATATATAGATGATAGATAATGTTAGAAAAGAGACGTATAAAAAGACTGCATGGCTCTTTATAGAGATTTTGACAGAGCTTACCAGACAAAGGGTAAAGTAAGAGTCGCTACAGCAGTGAGAGGTTAACAACATGTATGTGGTCAGAGAGAAATTAATGAGAATTCGTTTAGATTTTTGTTTCCCCAAACAGAGCTAAACATGCCTATTTGGTTATTATTATTTTATTCATACATGAGTTTTAATTTGTTTTATTTTCTTTAGAAGGCTATATTTGTGAATAAGATGACTAAATGGTGATTTATTAAACTTGTATTATATCTTAAATTTCACCACCTTAGAATAATAGTTATCATCAATATTGATGGCCGAATAATTATAATGAAAGTATCAAAATGATTTTGGTACTTAAGTGGTAAAAGGGTCTAAGGGAGATAACCCTAGTATTTTGGGAAGTAATCATGTTATATGCAGGTAACCAAGGGAGATAATCCTAACTCCTGACCACTATAAGTACTTAGGGGTTGTAATCATGTTATATGCTGGTAGTTTACTATTCTGAGTTTACAGTTGAAGAAACCTTAGTCATTGATAATATATATACATCAAGTAAGTTTATTACACAAGTAATAATAATATATACACATTTTAAAGTAAGTACATAATGGGTCACGTTCCACAAAATTTTCTAACAATGAGACCAGTCTCAAGTTCATTAAGATTGATCTCAAATCATTTTTTGAACATGAAACAAATCTAATGTGAAATCATCTTTCAATTTTATCATCGACACATGAGCTTGTTGGTTTACAGTTGGATGAAAATCAGTTTGTTTAGATCTTTTCTGTCATTTGTAATTGAACATAGTTTCTATTGATATATAGTACAATTGAGACTATCCCAAATTGAAGTTTTGTTGAATCAAACCCTTGGATAGTTTTTATCAAAAGAGAGGTTTAATGATATCTACAGCTTGAAGATATCAACATTCTTTTAACAGATTTTGAAAAACTGCCATGTTTTTAAAATTATTTTGTATTTTTAAAAACTATCAACAAGAAAATCTTTGAGTTAGGATATTGATAAGAGTAAGTGTGACCAAATATGATAAGAAACATTTGATGGCAAACTCAAAATGCAACTGATTAACATACTTGTTATTATTGTATAAAATGTTAAAAAGTTAAAATATGTTTCAACATTATAAGAAAACACATGTTCCATATTTTATATATCAAATAATGAAAATATTTAAAAAAAATGATGTTATACATTGTATGATATCTTAAAATGAATCAAAGATTATGCTGGTTAATACATGATTGTTTACTTTAAATACAACTTGGTTGCTATGACGATACACCAAAGATGAATCCATGTAAGTAGAAATGCATAATTACATACAATGTAATATATAATACCAAATATAAAATCAATCACTGTTTACTCTTTACTGTAAAAAGAACATGTTCTAACACCTTAGAAAACATTCAATATTCAGTACTGACCAATTATAAACAATCACTGTCCAATTACAGACATGGTGGGTTAATTTTTGTCCAATACTGACCAATTACTGTCTAATTACAAGCACTGCTAGGTCTATTTGTGTCCAGTCATAACCAATGATTATCAATTTCTGACCAATAACAATCATTGGTAGTTTTAATGTTGGTCCAATACTGACCAACGACAATTTCTTTCTGATTACAATTTCTGTCCAAATTACAAGCACTGTTAAGTTTTAATTGCGTCCAATAGCGATACATATGTCCAAATTTCTGTCTAATTGCATTGGTTAGTTATAAGTAAGTCCAAATAATGAACAATGATGATTATTATATAAGGATGAGATATTGCACACATCTGACATGATTAATGTTTGTTATATATATATATATATATATCTAGTGTTCTCATTATAATATATTGCAATCTAATTCCAACATGTGACTTTATATCAACTATTTCACAGGTCACAATAATAACAACATCCAATCACATACATACTAATCAAAAAAGTTTGTAAAAACTTAAGTATACATGTCTAAAGACTACAGTTAAAAAAAGTCTTTCAATGACAATAGAAAAGTTTTTTGAAAGCATACATAGCGCTGTATAACACAACACTGCCAAATACATATAAGTAATTATATAAGGAAAGATACTGACTTGTTTATATCAATTATAACACATTAAAAAGAACAATTACAAACATTTTAGTGATCATGCACCACAGTAACTTCAATAAAAACAATGTTTTTTAACTCATTCTGTAGCAGGTCTCTCCAAATTGGAATTTTCTATAAACAGTAACTTGTAAAAACTACAACACAGTTCTGTTAAGCTATTCTTTGTGCACTATAGCTTACTGAGTAAGTCGTTTTGTTTACACTATTGGCAGTTGTGACTGAACACAATACAATATTTAATGTTTTATAATCCAGTGTACTAATGTGTTTAACACATTTACACAGCTTATCTTATCATAGTTTTATGTATTGTAATGTAAATATTCTATGCAGAAAGCCATGCCAAATGACTATAAGTATTTTTAAGTGGCACAGAGGTTTTGAACTGGCGTATACTTTTACCAAAGAAATTTCCCATGATGCCACTAGCAGAATGACAGCCTCAAATCTGAAGTTAGTTTGGTGTATTAAGTTTAAGAAGTTCAAGTAATGGCTACTTTATTTACAAGCTTTCATTCTCAAAGAAGAAAATGTACACAAAATTGAGCATATACAATATATGCTCCTATTCGTAGCACTTAGTACACATTACATTGTTTTATAGAGCAACTTCACTATTTCTCGTAGGATGTGATTTCATTTTACTTCTCCTTACAAGAGAAGTGCTAGTGCTGTTACTACCAAAGTCAAAGTCTGATTTGAGAGCCGCATGACGTTCCTGCATGGCTGATAGTCAGTTAGCATAGTGGTCAAACGATCCTAAATATTCAAGAGCAGCTCTGTAACAGAACTGGTATTGGTCCTGTAAAGAGATAAAAAAATGTTATTAATATCATGTAAAAGTAAAGCAATCACAGTTTAAAGTCTAAGTTTCACGCCAGTGCACACTCACTGACTTTAAAGCTATCACCTCTGGTCATTGGGCTACTGGTACATGTATCTAGCTATTTTTGTGCAGCTGACAAATTGGTGCAACAGAATTATTCCACTTTTGCAGGTACCCAGTAAAGTGCAACAACTGCATGAAAATTTCTTGCCCTATGTCTCTGGATAAGATGGTATTGACATTTATGTTCAAACAAATATACTTATGACTATTCATAAATAAATGAAGACAAGAAGAGTTAAAATATAAGGAAACAACATACCTCTGTCTGTACCATAGCTGGTCTTTGTGTTCTGAGCATTTTAACTGTCTGGAACATATCAACAACACCTTCATATCTCATTCTTTCTAATACAATACTTAATGTAATAAATACACCAGTTCTACCAACACCAGCACTGAAAGCATATGAAATAGATATACATAAAATATTGTAAAGTGCACTACATATAATATTGAAAAAAACCATCCATATTGGGCCTTATTATAAATTTCACTGTACTGATGTTTCAGCCAGGTTGTTAAAAGAGTGTCAATTCATTAAAATATTTCTTCCTAAATTAAACATTTTTGAATATGTTGTATTTTTTGTTTATGCATGTGTATCCAATGTAACTAAGTAATGGGATGCCATTTTTAAATTGTTAGCACCTTGATAATTTAGAAACTGAATAATGAATAAAATATGTAAGGTTCTATTTAGATGATGTTTATTTGTATAATTATATATATAAATCAATGTTTAACTATTAGGACCATCAAAATCTAAGGACTTAAAAGTGGAATTGTCTAAATATAGGCAAACTTTTTTCTTCTTAAAAATTGCCAAAAGTCTCATGATTGTACAATTACCATGGTAGTCTCCATAGGGTAACTTTACATTATCATAAAACACACTTTTACACCTTGACCAAATTTAGAATTCCCTAAGATTTCACATTTTTATGATAGCCAGCTCATCTAACCTAGCTTTTCTGGACCTCTGTCTATAACCAGTACTCACTCATCCACAAGACCTTTAACTTCTCCATATACTTTTTTTTAAGGAGGAAATTTACATTATTGTAATGGAAAAGTATAACCAACATGGTTGAGGCTTGAACCAGCAACCTGTTCGAGATACTAGATTCAAAATCCTGTACCAAGCCTACTGTGCAACCTACCAAGGTTCTAAATGATTACAAGCAGGTGAAACAAGAGTGACAACAATAATACAGTAAAGTTCCGCTATTAAGACCACTTTTGTTATTTCAAAATCATGTGATTTTTGACAATTATTAAGACCCAAATGCTTAATTAGTGAACAAAAGGGTCTCTATGATAAGACCGTTTTGCTATTAAGACCATTGAGTTTGGTGGTCTTAATAGCGGAGCTTTACTGTATAGATAACATACCTGCAATGTACAGTGATAGGTCCTTCTTGTCCAAATTGTTCTTTAGTTTTATGTACTTGACCAATAAAGTCAATAAATCCTTCACCAGATTTAGGGACACCTTGTTCTGGCCAATCAGTAAACTGGAACTGACGTATTGTCCTAGACTGTCCATCCTGATAGAAATAATAATACATGTAATACAATATCTAATACATTGTTACCTCACAAAAATAATATCAATCAAACACTTGTATTGTTTAATTTTATTCAACTGTCAGTGACGCATACATTTACTTCTAATTTACATAGATCCATGTAACTATTTTATTGATAGCGAGTACAGAAGTACAATAGTAAGTATTTAAATCAGCAGGGTTAATGTATGCACCACTGACAGCAGAATAAAATTTAACTTTACACATGAAGTGACACAGAGTTGGATAGTCTCTAGTATTATCAATATACTTTTGAACTGCAATAAAAATGTGCTAGGATCTATCAAACATCAGGTAGATCAAGACCCAGTTGTCTATCTAAGGCTATCTCTAACTAGAACTCCACAGCAATCTCCTATGTAACAACTTGCTACAATGAAGCACTATTTAGCCAAAAATATTTCCGAACTGAACATTTGGTAAATGGCAGAAGCTGCAACTTGGATTAGCTATTTTGAAGCCAACCGATGCAATGCATTCTACTAACAAAAAAGGACTTTTTAAAAGGTCTAGGTAGTGACAACTGGGTCCATGAATATTTTCACAGCTCATATCAGAGTGAATTTAATAAATAGAATTAGTACAGCTCAATGTTTAATACTTTATGCTTCAATTGTTGACCATAAATTGGACAGACTCTCTTGCTACTTTTCAATTGAAATTAAGTTATATTTAGTTGTTCTAAAACATTCATCAAATCTAATGTTATAGCACAGTGTAGCAGGGTAGATAGAAAATGAGTAGTACAGGGGCGGATCCAGGATATTATTTTCTAGGGGGGGGGGGGGGGGGGGTTAAACTTTTTCTAGGGGTCCAAACTTTCGAACCACAATGTTTGCAGAATTGCACAACATATTAATATTAAAAAAAACTACATAACTGTTAAATCTATGATAAGCACAGAGAAAAATTGCTTCATGTCATTTAAAAATGGCTTACATTTAAAAAAATACACTCATGGACGGGTACATTTTGGAAATTTCTGGGGGGTCCCGACCCCCTCTGACCCCCACACTGGATACACCTATGTAGTATGTGTTTTAACATGGTAGAAGTAGGATACTTACTCTAGCATCTGTGACTTTAAACTCTCTCAATATATATTGTGGCATATTATATTCAGCCATTGGATCTACAACAAAATATTGATAGCGGGCTGATCTTTCACTTGGCCAATACTGATGACATTTTTCCTGAAAGATAAATTATTCAACCATTATTACATATTATTTTTAATCACTTTAAAACTAAAAAACAACAACATTTTTAGCATTGTTCATGTGAATATTAATGCTCTCAATCAAAAGCTATCAGTAGGGGACAATTAAACTAGGGGTTGATTACATGGGCAAAAGTTCAAAATTTGAAAATCCAGATTTTTTATATTGCATCAGCATTTACAAGAGGAGACAAATGGCACATATTGTATAGGGTCACATGACCTGTTTCAGCTGTGAATCTTTCTACATATGACTGTTATTTAATCATAAGATCATTGATAATATGCTGTAATGATTCCCCCCCCAATTTCCTCAATATCAGGACCTTATACAGTTGCAACAAACTATAGAAAGATGTACTAAACTTCATCTTCTTATTCAATAAGGACAGAAATCAGTAGCTTGATTATATAATAATTAAACCACTATCAATTATAATCATTATCTGTACAGTTACATACCCTTCCCATTTCTCTAAGTTTAGTTAACATGACAATGATTGTAGAATTATGCTCCCATAACATTCTCCAAAAATCTTCCGTAGTGTCTGCCAATGGTCCTTGTGTTGCTATGTAAGCCTTGCGGTAGCGATAACCCTGCAAACAAAATCACAAGAAATGTAATGAGGAGACCACAACAAAGCCGGATTTAAAATTTTTAAGGCAAAAATTACAAAGGGAAATAATCCATAATAAAGCCAGGTAGAGTTGTGGTTACTTTCTAATTATGTTCATCACATGGTATGTTATCATTGTATGAAGTTTCATAAAGATCTGACAATAAATGGCAGAAATATATGGTAAAGAAAAACTTAAACGCAATTGGTAAAGACACCATAGGCCCCCGATTGACTGCCTGCCCGCCGGCCCGTGTTTCGCCAAACTATTAGCCAATTTCTCGTTAAAAAAATCCGGCTAATAATCTCTGTAAGTTAATTAGTCCACAAGCTTCTTCTTAAATTGTTTAACAAATGGTTAAAATGGATTTCTAACCAATAGTTCTCTTTTTGTCATGAAACATTCACTAATTAAATCAACGAAATTGAACATGCTTTTAAAATATTTACACATTGATACTATGGCAACTATTTAGTAACCAATCATTTGTGACAAAAGATTACTAAATAAGGAAAGTAAAAACACATTTCCAGTACAGTGTAAACTCATTACATTGTAAGTTATATATATACTGTTATAATAAATCTGTAATGGTAAGTAATATCGAGTTTTACCCATATATTCAGAGAGTGGTATATCAGTCATTTTCAGTGCTTTGCCATTTTATTATAAGTTTATTTTTACAAAAAAAATGTTTAAATGTAGTCTTGAGTGTGTTTAAAACACATTTTAATGCAAATAAATCAATAATATTCAAAAGAATATCCAATGATAGCACCACTTTAACAGTAGCAACTTTGATATATCATAAATGACCTTGACACATTTTTTCTGTCAAATTATCGCAGTCAGTCACTCTACTCTTGGTCCCATGGAAAGGTAGACAATAAAAAACTTACATTTATAAAACTGGCATTAATATAATCTGAACCATCAACACCTCTTATAGGTTGTAGTGACACTCTGGTTGACTCATCTGTAGAATATAATATAATGTTATATAATGTTATATAATATAATATAATATAACATAATATGATATAATATAATATAATATATATAAAAATATAATAGGCCTACATATAAAAATATAACATACCAGTAATATAATTTAATATAACCTGATATAAATCAATGGTCAAACTGAGATCGGAACCCATGACCTTCAGAGATTTAAGCGGCCACTACCACATCGCAATAATAGCTAGCTTAAAGGCAAGGGAGTATTAGAGCCAAATTATGCCTCTGCTACAATAATACATTATATTATGTATTATATAATATTTCGGGAACATTATATATTATAATATATATATATATATAACATAAACAAGTAAATCTGTGAGCTAATGCTCACTAGTGATACCCCCGCCAAAATCTAAAAATATGCGACAAACAGGAAGTAGATGAGCAAGGAGCATGAAATCGCTTTACACCACATGGGACTATAGGATGAAGCAATATGCAAAGTTTCAGGCTGCTGCATGGTATAGTTGCTGAGAAAACTGTGACGGAAATTTTGTAACGGACGGACGCACGGACAAGGGTAAAACAGTATACCCCCCTCTTCTTCGAAGCGGGGGTATAAATATATAATTTGAATTATTTTAGGTAACATCATATCATAGTAATTACACATAAATAAACCAGCCCAAAACTAGTTTAGTTTCTTTATTTGAATGTAGTTAAGACTAATTCTGTGCAGAACCATTGATACTTTCAGTTCTCTCATTCGAAACATTTAAACTATAGAAGCAATACGCTTTTCTGAGATTTCACTATGATACTTGATAATTTAACAGTACAAAACTTAAAGGACAGAGGACATTTTGTAACAGAAAATGGACTTGGTCGAAATGGTATAACTAAACACTGATTAGTAATAATAATGTTAATAGTAAAATAAGTGCTCTTTAATTGTCTACACTGATGTTCCTACACCATTGTTCTAATTAACTTTATTTAGTACTCCTAGTCTTGTACAAACATGTACTAATTAACAGAGCACTGTCATAACAGTTGAACTAATAAAAACCCAAACAGAATATTACCATGTGAAGACATACACAAACTGACTATACAGAGTATTACAGAACAGTCAATGTAAAGATCTCTCTGTATTAATACAGATACCGGTAATCACAAAATAACAAGAGTTTAACTAGAGTACTTTGTAATAAACGTTAGTAAAAGTACCGTTATATGAGATACAACTAACAGAGATAATTGAATTATAAACAAGACAAATAATACCACTAGACAGATCATACTTACATGGTAGAATATTAACTAGTCTATTCTTGAATTTGTTAACAGGTAAATTAGCACTAACAAATCTGTTAGGACTAGCTTTCATATTGGCAAGTCTCTGCAAAATAAAATACAAATAATTATAAAAAAGTAATCTAGAGTGTTGAAGGGGTCCAAAAGGGATCACCTGAGACCTGATGCAACTCAGATGATTGAGACTCACATTCCTGTATCACCAGGAAGATACATGTAATTTTAAAAATGTTTTAGATTACTACAGTAAAGTTCAGCTATTAAGACCACTTTTTAAAAAAAACATGTGACTTTCGCCAATTAAGATGACCCAAATGCTTAATTTGTGAACAAAAAGGTTTCTATAATAGACTGTTTCGCTACTAAGACCATCGATTTTGCTGGTCTTAATAGCAGAACTTTACTGTATTAAGTATTGGTATATTTCCTAATATGGTAAATCATTGCTTCGAGAAGACTTGTTATTTCCCAATGATTTTCCCATAATTTTCATTACAAATTTTCTATGATTTCCTCACACATTTTTAAAACTACCTCACTTTTTATCAATGATTTACCCTATGATTTGTCAATGTTTAACAGACGACATCAACTTTAATGGTGGACATTGACGTTACAATTATGTTAGCATAGTTTTAGCTAACATTTGTATTTTTTTACACTTTGTGGAAAATTACTAAAATGCTAGAAACACTAATCAAAGCAATCATAGCACAATTATTTGAAACTCGGCGACAATAAATGTTAAAATTCCATGGTTATAATCAGGTTGACTTATCAGGTATGTGACAAAATTATGATATGGTATGCGAAAATTGGTAGAACAACAGTTTGATATTTAGACTATAATAAATAGAGAAATTCCACGAATAACTGATATGTCAAAAATAACTAACAAAAACACAGATACAATAATAACTGTACCATTTTTCCAAAGATTAGGAATAAAAATGTGTGTCAACCAACTAAAACTGAAAACAGGTTATCAAATAGACTAGCCCTGTTTATTTATTTTGTTTTTTTTTCCCATAAATTCTATTCAACTGTTACTGGCAAATACATAAACCCAGCTGATTTAAATACTCACTACATTACTTCTGTATGCACTATCAATAAAAATGACTATTCATATTTAGTGTTCAGGAATTATTGCACAAATACCAAATATTTAAATCAGTGGGGCTTATGTATGTGTTACCAAAGTAACAGGAAAACGTTGCAGCAAGCAGTACAAAAGCCAGTAGATATTTATACCTTAAATTCTAGTTCCATGCCAGTGACGGTCTCACCAGGGTCTGGTTGGGTTAATTTCTGAATATGTGGCGATAGACTCCTAGCAGGTACTTCCGTATTACCACATGTGACAGCTTCTAAGAGTGCATCATGTATAAATATATATTGATCTTCTGTCTGTACCATATAGTTTCTTTGTGCACGTAAACATGTCACATGACCATATATGTCAACAGTTTTCTCGTGTTTGATTCTCTCCAACATAGCGTCAATTACAATGAAAGCACCTGTTCGTCCTACACCAGCACTGTAACATAATTGATTATATTATTAGTTTACTTTATAATTTACACATAAGTAAATACCATGTTTTTCTCAAGTCTACAGCACAAACTTTTCATTTCTAATTCTCAAATGCTTTTAAATCCATGCATCATTATGTTAACATTGTATATACTGTGTAATATGTTTGATAGAGGCCAACATGGAAGACTGGATTAATCCAAATGTGTAGCCTCTTAAAATAAAGTCTTTATGATTATTATTATTATACATACTGAATTTTAACTCAGCCATTTTTATATACTTATTTGTGCTTAAACTCCAGAGATATGCAAGCCATTTTTGGCAATATTGAGTGTTTGTTGTATTTGTTCTTTCAAGCTCTACATGGCTGTAAGACTTTGGAATTACTATGACTAAATTTTTTTGTGCTTGATTAAGTAACAACTTCTTACAGCACTGAGCTAGCAAGATACTCCTTAAACTTAACTCATTAAAGATTATCAAAAATGATTAATACAATAGTATAGTCCCAGCATTCATTCAACTAACAAGAGTCAACAAATTATCTATAAAGCTGATATACAAATAAATCCAACAAACCTGCAGTGACATATGACAGGTCCAGCATCTGGTGGGTTAGCAGCCTTCACACGACGCATAAACATCAATAATGGTGTAGGATGGTCTGGTACACCATGATCTGGCCATGCTGTAAACTGGAACTGACGAACTTCACGCTTTTCTGGCACACCATACTGTAAACAAGAAATGTAATGTGGAAACCACATTAAAGCCGGATTTAAAATCATTAACGCAAAAATTACAAAGGGAAATAATCCATAATAAAGCCAGCTAGAGTTGTGGTTACTTTCTAATTCTGTTCATCACATGGTATGGTATCATTGTATGAAAATAAACAGAAATATATGCTAAATTGAAAACTTTTAACGCAATTTTTAATGACACCGGACGCGGGCCCGCCCAACCGACCACCCGCCTGTGTTTCGCCAAACTATTAGTTGAATTTTTTCATTGAAAAATCTGGCTAATGAATACAGTTTAAATAAATAAGAACATTTACAGACAATGTTTGTACACAGACGAATATAGAACATGACTACAGGGTATATACTTTAAATCAACATACAACAAATGAATTTACTTCCATTGAAGAAGTTAATGTATTGTTAAAGTAACTAAAAAGACATAAATCAAAATATATTAGATTTACACAAATTATTAAGTTTATAAAGATTTTAGCATTGTTGTCATGGTGATGCATCAACATTAACTAAAAGATTTAAGCAAATCGAACCACATTTTGTAAAACAAACAAGTTTTGGTATAAAAAATACACTACTAAGAAACTTTAGGAAATGAATCAACTGAGAATGTATATATGGAAAATATAAAGTTTTATACTAAATGCGTACACAGATATGGATGAGGTGATAACATTTTAAAAATCCTGAAGTTTCTGATTTTCATGTCGTCAGCAGCTTTTACTTTGGAAAAGTATGCTCTTTGAGTTTCCAAGAATCCAGAACTTCAGGTTCAGTCCTCAAATCACGCACCCTTGCAAAAGTAAAAACTCTGAATACAATGGAAGTTTTTAAACCATGCAACTTTTTGAACATAAGTAAGTTACAAAATGTAAATACTCAGTTTCACACATTACAGTAAACAAGCACTGGTGATAGGATAAAATTCTCAAAATCCTGAAGTTCTTGGTTGTTTCAACAGCTTTAATACAGAAGAAAAACTTTTCTTCGGTTCAACGAACTCTGAACTTCAGGATTTGTCTTGAAAAGTTTATTAATACACAAGCAAGTGTCTCTGACCTATTGATAAGAACTACATATCTAGATCTACCTTTGACGCCACACCTTAATAAAAAGAGAATAGAATTGAACCTACTCTTTGAATATGGAAGGTACGAATAGTGTATGTGGCTAATTCAGCAACATCTACCAATAACACATGCATCAGACCATACGTCTCGGCACCACGTCCTGGCCAATATTGATCACATTTTATACGTGATCTCTCTTCTAATTTAGTCATCATGACAATTGTAGCACATCTTTGTTCCCAAACCATTCTCCAGAAATCTCCAAATGTTTCTGGTAAAGGTCCCTGAAAACAATACCAACAGTGTAATTATAAACTAACCAGAACTAGATCTCTAGATCCTACCAAACTCATACCAGAGTGAACAATTTTGTCAACATACTCGTATGTATTTTTTGTCAACACATGTATTGATATTTTAGTTGTAAAGTGAAAATTTGTACAATCTTTGCCAAATTTGTCAATTATAGGCATTGCAAGTATCAATAAGAAGATTTGCTAGAAATTGTTGCTGACCAGGGCATGCACCAACAACATTCACTTATTTCCACTGGTAAGCTATAAGGTTTACCTGATAGGGTAAAATGTCGCTATAATGGCCACCTTGTTTATTTCAAAATCATGTGATATTTTATGATTTTAATGATTTTAAGTCCCATTTGCTTAAGAAGAAAAAGATCTCTACATTAAGACCATTCTGCTATGATAACGATAGCTTTTGAAAGTCCTAATTTCGGAACTTTACAGTATTACAAAACCAGTGGTCCACAAGGAAAATTGAACATTGACATAAAGCCATGCCATACTAGAATATTGTTAAGCGTCCATGTGCGCATAGGTTTAAGAGTTCTAAATCCAAAAAAAGTGTGGAAATTCGGACCATATTATGATGATATATTCCCATTAATATGTATATTTTATGCATTGTTTTTTGTGTTTTCATTTTCGGTAGTATGTTTTTGTGTGTAGGAACCTAGGTTTGTCAAACTCGAGTAGACGCTTAACAAAATTCCAATTTGGCATGGGCTAATTATGTGTAGCCTTGAAAAATTAAAATTTATAAGATAATATTTACCTGCGTAGCAATATAAGCATTCTGTTTTCTATATCCATCCATATAATTAGCATTAATATAATCACTGCCAGCTATACCGTCCATAGGTTGTAGTATCACTCTAGAATGATCGTAAGCTATTACATTAGCGTAACGATTCTTTGGTTTGTTATATTCAAGATTAGAATTATCCCATGTAAACTGTTGTCCTGGTTCTATAGATTCATATTCTTGTCCAAATTTGAGATTATCAGCAGCTTTTAGTGATTCAATGTGCTCGGCTAACATATGTATTGGTATAGGAGGATGGCTTATCATAGCTGGGGTCTGGTAATGTTGTCTACGTAGTTCTACGGGATCTGTAGGATGAGGGGGTAAGTTATCAACTATCAATTTACTGGTGGGTTCTGGTGCTTTCTCTTTCCTTGTAGATTTTCTCCTGTAAACATAATGAGTAATGCAATTATGTCCTTATATTTGCATTATTCTTGTAAATTTGTTGTTCATGTACAATGTCTTTGTTTACCTGGGCCTGACATGTTGTAAATATATGTAGGGCCAAATGTATACCTTGTATACAGATTTTGCTAGTAATAAAAGTATTCATATGTGTATTTATGGTTCCTTATGCCACATTTTTACAAGTTTTTCTGTTATAGTTTGAAAGTCAGTCGTGCGACTCAGGCTCCTTAGAGAGGCCTAAGGTTAGTGGGTTAAAGAAAACACAAAAGTAGTTGTACAAATTGTATTCAATTGAATTAGATTGACCTGGTATTGGATTTTCTTTTTTTTGTTTTTGACATTTAGAATTTTTTTTAAATAAATGAACACTTAATTTTATAAATCAAAGTTTGTCAAATACTTAACTTTTATAAATCGTACTTGCAGAACACAGTTTTGTTTCTAATCCTAACACAAACAGAAAACGCCAGACACTTGAAATTTTGGTCATGGTTTAGTGAATTTTGTAATTATTTCAATCGTGATAAAGGTTTTATTTCAGGCTCATTTTGAGGCAAAAAAACTCACCCCTTATACATATGGTCAATGCTGTTTAACTAACTTACCTCATAAGTAAAGCAAATACAGAGCATCCAATAATAATGACAGCTATACCAACTAAAACGCATACAATAATAATTATAACAAGATGTCTATCATTAGCTGTTTTCAGTTCAGGATCAGCTTTATTTTCATAACTTCCTTCATCTACAGGTCCAGGATAGGGATCACCTCCTGGATTACGACTACCACCACCACTCTTTACAGTAAACTCATTAGAATAGTCACTGGATTTAAACAACTGAAATAGAAAATAGTAAAATCATCAATTCAAAGACTATTTATACAGTACAAAAATTCTTATAGTCTATGAATCTCATTGTCCGTCATTTAAAAATCACATGAACTGCTTTGTTTTGGTGATATATACAATTTACAGTAAAGTTCTATTATTTAGACTGCCTTAATTATTGCAGTACAAAACACAAATAAGTTTATTGACATATACGCAGGGCTCGAATTTAAGCTCGCATACTCGCAAAATGCGAGTGGATTCTGCAAATTGCGAGTAACTTTTATTTTAACTCACAAATTTTCGCAAGTTGAATTGATGCAAAAATTTTACTGTCATAATTACCCAGGCTCAAAACAGCATTGAAACAGCCAGATAGATTGATGGTATTAATTAAAGATTCACAAAAAACATGTTGGGATATTTTTTGTCTATCCAACAATAATGCCCTTGTTCTTTCTAGTTATATGTAGCACTATGTTGTTTTTGTATTGCATAAGTAATGGTTACTATGCATGTGATTATTTTCATTTTGCGAGTTGAAATAAAATCAACTCGCAAAAGTTGCGAGTCCAATTTTTTGTTAATTTCGAGCCCTGATATAGGCCACTGGTCTCTGACACATAACATACTGTACACATGTACATACTATAACATAAGATACAGAAACTATAAAAATTAACATCAGTGGTTTCATACAAGTTTATTTAATACTTACAATATATTTAGAATGTCTCATTTTCTATGATATGCATGCCATTTCTGCTATTATGACCTCCTCTGGTATTGCAAAATCATGCAATATTTTATGATTAAAGTCCTAAATGTTTAATTTGCATAGAAAAAAGTTCCTATATCAAGACCATTTGGCAGTTAAGGAACTTTACTGTAGTCAATATAGAAGTTCTAATAAAATTGCATAAAAAGGTGCATGTCACACAGTAAAACATTTCTAGTTGTCAGCCATTTTTCATGTATTAATAAACTATATACAAAGATGTATGGTTTAAAAAACAACAAATTAGAAGAATCAATAATAAGCATATTACAAAATTATTAAACACATTACCTTGGTAACAGTATAAGCTCTAAGGAATACTCGATATCTTTCATCATCATCTAATGGACGATTACGGAATCCACCTTCCATTCTTTCATTTCCTAACTCAAACTGTCCTGGAAGTCTACGAGGATCAAACCTAGCAGCTATGTAGGGGGCCGAGGCGGGTAATTTATTAGGGAAACTATCACTTGTAAGCTGAAATTATTACAATATTTAACATAATATAGCATTCAGAACTACCTTGGCAATCATCTACGCAGATAAACCTCGGATATCATAAGGTGAAAAAGTAGAACTATAGGAATTTGGTTTCTGTGGTAAAATAGTCTGAACTACACAGAAATACGACGTGTGTGACATTGTAGTGATGAAATGATGTGATTAAGCGTGTAACAATATTACTATTAAATGTTAAAATGAAAATAACAGATGCCGGACCTAATAACCTGGTTGTATTCCTACTATGTCTGATTTTCGAGGTATATCTTCGTAGATGATCGCTGAGGTTGTTCCGAATGATAATATAGTCTAGAGTGTTTAAAAATTACAAAACATGAAAGCAAAACAGACCAAACAAAGTCATACTTTATTCTATGCGTGTTTGAAAAATGGGACATTTTATGTTATTTTATATGGGTACGTAATGATATTCACAACAATAACACGTTCGATCATATTATATTTATTTATCCATCCGACGTTTCGGCTCTTTTGTTTCCACTTCCATATTGTAGTAAACTTCTGCAATTTTTTATTTTTTATTTTATTTTATATGGGTGTAAGATGAAGATTTTTAAAATACTTATTTCAAACAATTTACATAAGAGTAATTTATTCTCAAAATACTGAAATCAGTATTAATCCACAGTGCTGAATCTTGTTTCTTTTTTCCAATGGATTAATATAATAAGTTTATCCTGAATTCATGATTTTTTTTTTTAAAGTCTTTCAGAGGAAACTATATAATACAGTAAAACCTGTCTACAGTGACCACATGGGGGAAATAAAAATATAGCCACTTTAGACGGGTTGATGATGGGTTGGTAAAAAAACTAGTTAAACTACAAGTAAATAAAGAAATATCAAGACTAGTTTTGTACAGATCAAACAAGGTGGTCAATGATCTATAGTCATTTTACAAAAAATCTAACCAAAAAATTGTTGTAAGTCAATTTTATAAACTTGCAGTTCAAAGTCTGAAAGATAATAAAAATAATATGGTGTTCAGTAAATTTACAGTTTTCTACATAAGGCCACAACAAGTTGATCATATATTCTATGGATTGGCTTGCACCTTAATTTTGACGTTTTTTACAAAAAAATACTTTTTATTTCCTCGCTTGCTCATACAAATTTGGTCAAATCGCTATATAAAGCAAATGAATAAAGACTTTTTTCTTCGCTCGCTTGCCTCATTTTTTTTTCCAGAAAAATCCATATAACACATGATCAACTTTATGTGGCCTAATTCAAAAATACTTTGAATTGATAGGGCAAGAAATGATTGTATAATGAATGTCCCCTGCTTTCGATTTACAATGATTTTTATTGGCCACTGGTTATCGTCCAACCCTCAATGGACCTACATCATGTCAGATGAAAGAAGTAAATGTACCAGGTATCTATACTTACATCAGCCACAGTAAAATCTTGTGTTCTTTTAAGTGCCTGTTTAGATGGTATTACAGCTAGTTCATAGTATGCTAAATTACCATTGATTTCTGATGCTGGTGATAATCTTAACATAATTCTACCCATAGCAACACGTTCTATTATGGGTGTGGCAACATGAGCTGGTGCTGAAAAATCAAGTAAATATATAAAATGTAAATTATTTTTGCCCTTGTTTTGTTGTCAATTACTGTATCAAATTGAAGAAGACAAAGAAATGCACTAAAACATGTTGGTGAAATGACGAGTACAGTTTACTAATATAGTTAGGGCTGTGGATCGATGTTCAAAATAATAGCAGTGTGCAAAGTACGTAAATTTATATTTTCATCTGTAGTGCAGCTCATTGTCATGACAATTTAGCTGAAAAGTTTCTTCCATTTTATGTAAAGATAGATCGAGATCCGACGATTCGGGAAGTGGAGAATATTAGTACTCGATTTTCTGGTCGGGATCGCGAATATCAGATTCCTTGAATACTCTCAACAGCCCTAAATATAGTGAACATCTGCTATTAGGACCATGGTGGTAATTTTTGCAAAAATTTAAGTCCCCAATTCTGAATTTGAGTAGAAAATGAGTCCAAATATTTAAAACTATTTTGCTAAAAAGACAATCAATTTTGATGGTCCTATTAGAGGAACTTTACCGTAAATATCACATGACTATTAAGTAAATCTCTATGAAATTAGTGGGAGTCTGGTTGCCCGCGACAACCACTTTTGAGTTTGGGCAACAAACAATTTCTTTCAGGCAACCAAAATTCTGCAAATGAGATATAGTGCTTGTTCTTAAAAGGATCCGTTTGAACAACCTATACATATCCTAATTTCGTAAGATGGTAAATGCATAACACAATAAGCATACCTTCAATTTTAGTTTGATATTTAAAAGATTGTTGTGGACTATTTCTGCCGTCAAGAAATGTAGCTGTTATATTAAATTGATACACCATTCTAGGTTGTAATTCTTTTAAAATAACATCGTCTTGACTACCAGGTACTTCTTTAGTTTGTAACTGAGTTTGACTTGTCTCTTCAGCTCCATTATTATGATAAGATTTCTCTCCCTTGTACTTAATCTGTAATTATATGAAATTGTATAATGTAAATATATTATATTGAACATATAATTATTAATGGGGTCAGTATAAAAAAACAACTTGAGTGGATTCATTTTAGTTAGCTTGTCTTACATTATTTTATACGTTTTATATGCAAAGTATTTTTTTAAGCTTTAGGCACATTTCAGCATTTGTCAGACATAATGTGGAGGTCCAATCTCCGTAAACAGATATCTTGTTGAGCGTTGTCGTACAGGATCTCTACTTTCTCCATGGAAGGTCACGTCGAAATGAACTTTGTTCCGACCAATCAATGCGTAGCTTTCATCTAGACGAAAACACTATTAATCACATTTCTATTTTTAGACCAAGTTTTGCATGCTAATTTATCAGCGGTATTATTCACAGTCTGCGATTGGGCGGCTCATTTTAAATTGCATGACGATGTAAACAAGTTACGTATCATAACAATTTCGTCATGAATATTACGATGAGAAAAGGTCGCTTTAACGTGACCTTCGTTTGAAAAAGGCCAGATCTAAATTAGCTAGTATGCGAGCAGAAAATTTTAGATCGGGTTATAATCATTTTGGTGGAGGTCTGTCATCTTATTTATACCTTCAGTTGGATAAAACTGAATCTTTGAACTCGAGCTTTTAACCAACACTAAGTGAGTACCTTCATCTGTGTATGACAATGCCCAACTACATAGAGGTATAAGCAAGAGAATTGTGGAAGAACATATTTCATGATCAAACTCCACAAAAGTATTAGGTCCTAATGAATCAAACCCTTACTCTCAGAATTTGTAGTCAGATGTGCTATAAACTGTGTCAACTGGGCAGTCATTTATAGGGGTGTAACAATACGGTTAGTACTGTTTTATTTTGTAGACATGCAAAGCATGAACTAATGCATGTGCATTGTCCTATTTTAGATCAGCATAACACGCATAATGTGTGTTTTCAAATGATCTCTTATTCAAATGTTTGAATTACTTGTATAAAATGGCTTATATGTATCAATAATGCATGTTTTGAAACGGACTTTTAAAGATATTTTTCTCTCGATTTACTAAATGTTTAACCTTTTAAAGCACAGTAAGATTATTACAAGTATTCAATACATTTTAACATTTAATAAAGCATTTAACTTTCAGATTATGATAAAACTAACAGTATGACACGAAGCTACAAAAATCGGTTCAAGGAAAAATAAACCGGTTAAAAACCGTTAGAATTCGTATTGCAATATAAACCGGTATATTGGTTAACAGTTACACCCCTAGTCATTTATAAAATATTATATAACTACATTACTTCAAACAAAACACCAGCAAAATCACCAAAAACAAACAAAATAAGGAATGGATCATCACTTTAGAATAGTGAATAACAACCATTTACAGTTTTAATTAAAAAATAAAATTCACGGAACTAAACTCACCGTATATTGAGAAACTTCTCCTTTTCTTGGTTTCTCCCATGATAAAGTTATCTGTCGTGATGTAACACTCATTGGTCGGAAATTTAATATATCATCTGGGCGATCTGTAAAAAATAAAAATAATAAATCATATAGACAATGCATAGTGTAACCAGATGAATGTTTAAAATCAGAAGGTAAGAGAGCACATTTGCACAAGAGATAAGGCCATGCCAAATTGGAATTTTGTTAAGTGTCAACTCAAGTTTGACAAACCTAGGAACCTATTCACAAAAACACAAACCGAAAACACATGTCCATTCTAGCTAGTATTCACACAAATAAGTGCTTGGTAGTACATGAATGTTTATGACGTTAATGTGAGATTAAAGAAATTCTTTAAAAAAGTATATACGACATATACATGTACATTTGCATTTAAGAAATAAACAGAAACAAAGAATTATCAGTATTTTCCAGAATAATCAGTTATCATATTCTGGAATAACAAAATTATTTAAGAAAAATTCACCAACAATTTTTTTTGGGGGGGGATTAAGAACTCTAAAACCTATGCGCACACGGACGCTTAACAAAATTCTGGTATGGTATGGCCCAATCAGTCTTAAAGGTTTTTTGCAACCAGATAACAACTGACAAGATACAGCGCACACGAAGCTGTTACAACCTGTTTGGACAACAATTTGCATTTCTGTTCTTGGTAATCTATACTTAAGTAATACCGGTATTCAATATTTCTGAACAAATACTTCCTAAATACAACAAATTTCAGATGCAAATTAAATTTGAAAACACAAGTTTAAAATAAACCATAAGTTTAAAAAACCACAACATGTAGACATGAATCATGAATAGATATAATTTATATATATATATATGTATATTGTGTAAAACTTGAATTTCTCTTCTAACAATATTAGACATCAACAGACTGGAAAAGTCAAGAGCAGACGCAACAAATTATTGATATTTAGAAAGAATGTCATAACTGATATGACAGTATTCAGTAAAGTCTGTTCACAATATTGTGAATTTCAACAAGAACCAATTCACATTGCCATAAATCACCTAAAACTTTCAACAACTCTCAGAGGCATTCTTCCAGAACTTTCTAGAAACAAATGTTTTCATTTTCTAATACAACATGTTTCCAGCATGTCATCTTTATTATTAGATGGGTCACTGACTACACAGATATATTCTCTAAACACTACAAGTCTTGTTACCATAGTACTATTTTTTGGACTAGTTTGTTTAATGCCTCAGTCCCATATAAGTATCGCTTAATGCGGACCTGTATGTGCAGACAGCCATAGGCCATGGGAAGCCTTGCTTATTAAGGTGACGGTACGCACATGGCACAAAACAACACACCCGTACGGAGCCATAGCTGGAAGATATGCAAGTTTAATCCATACTCAGCCATGATAGTGTACACAATTTGACTCTGAAACTGATATGTGTATCAATGACTCATCTAACGGACCCTGGTAAAAACGTAACAGTGCTTTCGGGTATGCAAGAGTTTGTACAAGTCCTTGTGGAACTTGATCTTGAAATGCCCTAAAGGCTAGGTTTATGTTTATGGGACAGTAGCATAAGGTGGAATTCCCCAATCGTCTATTTACAAGCATTTATATATTTGCAAACAATGATCAATTATTACAAAATGCTCTATTTTTCATCCATAACATCATATTAGTCATTTTGTGCAGATTACATCAATTCTGTTGCAAAAGTATCGAATTGATTAAAACTTTCAATAAAAGTGAGTTATTATGAAAAAAATCTTTCAATAAAAAACAGTGAAATTTTTAATTTGTTCATCTAAAATTATAGTTAATATAATTCTAAAAATTTGACATGGTGAAAACATAGAAATACAATATATACACTTTAATACTAGTTTTGAGAGAAATTTTCAGTGGTCATAAACAATGGTTACATATCAGGGGAATTCAACCATAAGACCAACATGAATTCTCATTCCATTGAGAAAAGCTATATAACATAGTAAGCCATGTGTCTTGTGTTTTTTTATTTTTATAAAACTACATCCCTAAATAAAACATGTTGACATAATACAGGCGACCATGACACTACATATTTCAATACATTCTAGTTTCATTACTTAATTTTATGATTCTATAGTCCAACAGAATTAACCTGAGCAGGGAATTAGGTATCATATTTATCTATGTCTCTGGTGTGACAGATTAAATAAAGATCCTCAATCACTATACTTCAGAAAATATTGGGGTGGGGGGGCTGAGCACCCTCTAGCCCCTCCCCCCGTTCCTACGTGTCTGTTAGCCACAGAAATATTTATACTCACCTGCAAAACCCGGGTTGATAGCGCAGTTGGTAGCGCCGGGATTTGGATACTCCTGCCCGAGGGGGTGCGGGTTCGAATCCCACCCGGGGAGGTTATATCCTTCCATGAAAATTTGACAATAATGTCGATTTTCCTCCATTGATTAGATAATATGGAGTAGTTTCCGGCCTTGTGGAAGGGTAGGTGAGTACTGGTTATAGACAATGGTCCAGGAAAGCTAGGTTAGGTGCGCTGGATGCCGTAAAATGACCTAAAATTGTGTTGACACAGCGTCAACTCCAATAAATAAATAAATAAATATACTCACCTGCAACCATTTCGTTACATGGGTACATCTTTGTAAAGTTGCCCAATCTTCCATCATTTATAGATTTAGCCTGCATACGTATAACATAGGAGTTCTTAGGGTTAAGATTGGTAAGCAGAGCGACTGTGGTTGGTCCTTCTGTGTCAATATGTTCCCACACACTCATGTCATTGGTTTCATAATGATAGTAATATACACGATATGATGCAATAATATTGTTTCTTCTCGGCTCTTCCCACACAACTTGTATAGTTGTAAGTGATACACGAAAAACATTTACAATCTGAGGAGCTGGTGCCTCTGTAAAATATAATATAGTATAGTATATAGTACATTGTTGCCAATATAATATGTACAAGGGTCAGCACAAAACTAGTCCTTCATTATTTGCTTAAAGTACAGTACCCATCAAAAGTTTGGAGACATTTTCGTTTTGTAGGCCTAATGAATAGTTTTATCTAAAATTTAATAACTTTATTCTGCATTGTTTCTTAGTTTCGGTTTATTTTTTTGGTTATCATCATAATTATACCAAAGACTACAAAAATAGAATAAAAGCTAAGTTATGAAAAATAATTACAATATACAAGGTTATGGAGGCTTTAGGATGTCAGATGCCGAATCTTATAAATGTGTTACATCCATGAAATATGTTTTCATTATATCACAAACCATACTCAAATTTCTAAAAAATAATGATTATACAAAAATTATCATCAGCATTCAGAATTGTAATAAATTTCTTTTGTCTTCGAACTTTTGGTGGGTACTGTATACAGACTAGAGATCAGTGTCAGACTTAATAAACTAAAAAAGCCACCCCAAAGCAGTCCACGAAATTAGGATATCTAAGTAGTTGCCCAAACAGGTCATTTACGCAGCTAGCACAGTATCTTATTTGTAGAAATTTGGATGCCAAGAAATGTTTGGTAGCCTGAACTAGAAATTGGTTGTCCTGGGGAAATCAGACACCCACTAATTTCATAGACTGCTCCCAAGGTAGTATTTTCTTTTATTTTTTTTAGTATTCAAAATTTTATGGGGAGATTTTGCTTGCCTACCATTTCTAATTAGTTTTGGATGTGATTTAAACCAAGGTGACGCTGGCTATCCAATGATAACAGTCTAACATTGTATCCACTTGACCATGCCAGCTACACTACATGGTTTTAGATATTAACTGAAGACAACCACGAAATATATACAAAATCATCATATTTGATCTAAAATATGGGGTTTTATTTACTCATACTTATTAAACCAAGTTCTTTTTAAGATAAGACTTTTATAGTTATTTTGTACTAATTAATCTCACTATCAAACCAACTTAATGAATGTCTACAAGGCATAAGTCTATAAAAATGTTCAAGAAAAATGAAAAAAATCAAATAAAATCTTTCAAGGATGTAAAGCCATCTTAAACGTAGAGATTAATTAAAATAAAACATGCAGCAGGCAGCAATATCATAATGACTCAGCAATATTTAGAGATTAAAAGATTTCATAATTAAACATGACAAGTAACTAAACTTTATACATTCTCCATGAAATATCAGATCTATAATGTTTCATATTTTCATTAAATGTCATGCAGTGTAGTATACTGTAATATTCAATAAAAACGAACAACTCTCTTATTGATATTTTAGACCAAAGTCTTTATCACAAAAAATAAAATATATGATATTTTCATGTAATATGTAAATACTATTTTCAGTCATACTATTTTCAGTCATACTGTGTATCAGTATTAGTTGTACAACTCCCAGTTACTGGACAAGCTTAGATCTCTACACCAATCATTTATCCAGTACTACATGTAAGTATATACATTCCCTTGTAGCAAGGGCTGCTGCGAGTATCCGAGTACTTGGATATTCGCAATCTCGACAAGAAAATCAAGTACCAATATTCGTCACATTCGAAATTGTCGGATAGCGATCTAATTTTGGAAAAAAATGAAAGAACATTTTCAGCTTAATTACCACTGAAAACGAGCCGCACTACTAATGAAAACTTATATTTATGTAGGGACCATAATACCTTGTGTCAAAATTTTGATTGAAACACATTTAAATAAAAATGTTATCACTAAAAATTCCCATAAAAGTTCTAGTATTGAAATGTTTAGAGTACATGGCTTTCCATATAGTAAAAGAATCGGTGTAATTCTTCACTTATTTTTGTTATTACATAAATTCCTGTATGCTTCTCCACAAAGTGATTCATGGTTTGATTTGTTAATCGCTACACATGAATTGTTGTTCGGATCGGATCGCCACTAGCTCGATGATCCACAGCTCTACTTGTAGCAGAGAATTGCCCGACTGAGGTAGGAGGTAGAACTGTCACTGCCCTGCTTGATACAGCGCTAGAGATACAATGACTAAAGAAAGTAACCAATGGTTAACTCCACAAAAAGAAACCAGATCATAATCAGGAGTCTAACCCACTACCTCTATATTCAAAGTAAAGGGCCCTGACCAAACTAAGCAAAATAAGACCACAATTTTTCCCATATCAGATACAACATGACACACACTGTAATCAACTAAACTTAAGCAAACTTGTAGTTTTTTTTTTTACTTTCATTCATCAAGTATGTAGTTATTTATGTAACTCAGAAACCAGAAAACAATTACACATAAATTATTCATGCCAACAGTACCCCTGATATCAGTAATTGAATCTTAATTACATGCTATTTGAGAGCATGTCTACATGGTCCTATCTCTCAAAACATCAACAATTCATGCATTGGAACAAGCTATTATGTGTCAATCAATTATATATCGTCAAATATGGTACACACTAAATTATAAACAATGTCTTTTAGTTCCGGTATGTATGCCTCCTCTAGAATATGTGCATGGGCAATTTTTGTTTAATTTCTATGAATATTTCGTGAGACCAAAGAAAACACAGATTATATATTAGAAGGCTCAGTCGGCACATTTGTATCAGAACCTTAAGCTTGGCATTGATGTTGTTGTTCTAAAAGGAAAAGTCATGTAAGGGTCCATTGGTTCAGGCTAGTGAAACTTTTTCATAGACAGATTAGTTGATGATTTTGCCTCAACTAAAAAACATCATAAATTTGGCTTGTGCTAGCTCTGACAGTTGAAATGTCATGGGAATGTTAACAAATAAGGGACTAGAACTTTCATAAACAATTACACTTAATTATAAAGGCAAGTGGTTTTAATGAGTTTAAACACTGTGAGAACTGTTGTTTCTAAGCAAAGATAGCAAAGTGGAAACAACATGACTGATAAAGTACACCAGTTTGGGTGTTGCTAAGAAGATTTTGATAGTTCAATTTATGATTTGAATTAGTAAAAGAAATTTTTTTTTTAAGTCTTTAGCCAAATGAACCTTGTAGACACAATGAATATTATAGGACTTAACAACTACTTAATGGTAGCAATAAGCAAAGACCTTTGCTAGACAAATTGTAACAGCCTGTGTTGGAGTAGTTAACCCCGAATAATGTCCTTGAGATAATTAAAAAATACCATTTTTATATGTTTCGTAAATTCTAGGTATGGTTGTCATACATGCATTTAGTTGTCGTAAATTCTAGGTATGGTTTTCATTCATGCATTTATTTGTTGACAAACAAGCATGCATTTTTGTTATGTATTCAAGTTCATATTGACATGATTCATCAACAAGCTACAAGACATCACAGATGTTAGTTTTACATCAAGTTTTATAGCAGATGTTATCGTAAGAAGTAAGAAGAGACATGGTCACGAAGTCAACATTTTTAATAACTGAAAACTTTAGTAGAATTGTTGTATATATTCTATGTTATTGGGTTCACATCAAACTATTAGTTTGGATATAAGAGGGTCCATGAGAACCCTTGGTCACTCACCTTTGAATCACTATTACATGCCAATATGATCTACTGTGGCATTTGGCCTTATGGTTTCAGAGACGTTTTTTTTTTTAATTTGGTTTCCAGGGCACACATAGGATTGCATGATACAAATCACTTCGAAAGGCTTCATACTAAAATCTCTTCAACTATGTTTTGCAAGCCGTTCATGCCATGTTGTTTCAGTGTAAAATGTTAATGGATGACACTAAATGACAGACAAAGACTGGTCACTATAGCTCATCATAAGCACTATGTGCTCAGGTGAGATGGTAAATAAACTATTTCAATACAATCTACAATCAACTAGGTAGGGATGATAATCAGAATGTTAGAGATGTTTATATTTTATTGTTAGTTTATCAACAGTCGTGCTTAGATTTCCATAACACATACGTTTTCCAAAAGTTCTATACTGTAGTCTTGGGGTCCAGGGGCCAGCACCTTTGAGAGTGTACGCCTTGATTTGGAATACGTAATCTGTATTCATTTCTAAATTTTCTACGTCCCAAGTAGTTTCAGTGATATTGATTTCCTCAACATTGATAGAGTCAGCTAGCTTATGGAATATTAACTGATACATTACAATATCACCGTTACGTAATTTTTTAGCGGGAAGGTCCCAAGCAAGGTGTACAGAGTTCTCGGTGAGGCCAACAGCAGAGAAATTCAGAGGGGCTCCTTGTGGTACTGAAATTGGATTATCTCAATTATAACAATATTAATATCACTTTATTCTTCCTGAAATTATTGCATTTAATGACCTAGTCCTTTTTTATATTCTAAATTCTTAGTTTCTAAGCCAACCAATTAATCATCATGAAAAATCTCAATGACCTTGAATTTTAACTAAAGGTTATAGTTCAAAACCTTCACCTAAATAAGTTTTTTTTAGTATAAACTCAATACATTTTCTGATATAATTTCTATTAGTATTCTTATTCCTCAATCCACCATTTTGTAACAAATTAAACTAAAATAAACAAATTGATGAGTATTTATCATTTACCAGTTAATTGTAAATGAAAATTTTATAAAATTCAATGATGACTACCAAAAGTTGGATATTGTTGACTACTTATTTATAAACTTACCTCCATCTGGAGTGACAAGTTCAATGACTGCTCCCTCGCCAAAATCAATCTTGTTACTAGCTAAAACTCTGAATTCATACACTGCTCCACGGTCTGTAAGAAAAAAAACATCAACATAAATCAACAAAAAATACACAAAATTCAAAATGAGATAGGGCAATATGGGTTCTTATAAAAAATATCAGAACTTAATGTTAAAGCATTAAATAGATAATATCATGAGATAAACAAATTCAAAAATAATTTTCCCTCCAATTATGAAGAGTTTATTTTTGATCTGGAAGAGTTATTTTTTCCTGATAAAATGTTAAAACATAAAGACAAGGTTCATAGACACTAGCAGGATTTAGTTAACAAAGTAAAACAAGACTAGGTTTTTAAGTTGGCAAGATTTCAAGCAATCTTAGATATAAGATAATACATCCATCAAAACTCTAACATCAAATGATAACTGCTAAACTTTATCTAACTCCAGTCTTACAAATACAGTTTTTTATAGAGATAATTCAAACTAAGGTCTTGAGAGAATGTTTTCAATTGCGCAGGTGTTACCAAGAATGTGCCATCAAAATTTGTTTTAATTGGAACTTCATTAGTATTTATCTAACAAAGAATTCTATAGTAAACTGTTACAGTAACTAGGAAACAAAAAATATTATTTTATAGATGATTATAGTAACAAGATGGGTTAAAGTACAAAATTTTCAAAATCCTGAATTTTCACAATTTCATGATTCAAGCATTTTTTTATCGTAAAATTATGGTAAAGAATCCTATCTGTGATCCTAAAGATCTTGATTTTTATTCAAGCCCTGAATTCTAAATTTCCTTGATTTGAGCAATTTTCATGGAAAAAACATCCTTTCTATGATCCCAAAAATCCTAATTTTCAGGACCAGTCTAGTTTCAGCCACATAAAAAAATCAAAATGTAAAACATCACATCAATCAAATTTAAAGTAAAAAAGAAATACATACTAAAAATGATAGATCTTATGCATTCTGACTGTTAAAAAAATATATCCTGTCAAATGCAACTAATCTTTTGTATACTTCCAGTGTATCATTAGGCTTGCAATGATTACAGCAAATGATCCAAAATCACATATTTGCACAAAAAAGGAATAAGTTATTCAACTACTCAGCTACAAGTATCAGGTTAGCAGCCGTATATTTGTGAAATGAAGTTCTTACTAAATTATCTCCAGAAAATTAACTTTTTTTACAATTTTTTGAATTTTAATCTATGGGATATGTACAAAAATACAGAAATTTGGCCACATATGAAATTTTTTAGCCCCCAACTGTAATTTTTCTCAAGATGAAAGATACAGGCAGACTATGTATTATGCATACAATATGTATTAATGCTTCCTGTATATTTTGATAAAAATAGATTTTTAAACCAGTATGGCATTCTCACATTGAAATTTATAATTATATTGATTTAAATAAAAAGAATAATTATGTGATAAAACTTGATCAGGAGCTTAATTAGACATAAGAGTAAAATAATAGTATATACAGTGCCCTCCAAAAGTTCTTGGACAAAAACCTGTTCTTAGGATAAGCCAATTCACTTTTACCTATAAATTAAAAAAACACCTAAGAGTCATCTGAGCAAATTTCAAAATCAGGATGAAATAATTTTCAACATATGATTCAAATTATGTTACATTAACAGTTTACAAAATAAGTGGTAGTCTGGTTGCCCTGGACAACCAGTATTTAGTTCGGGCAACCAACAATTTCTTTTGCGCAACCAACAATTTCTTTTGGGCAACCACCAATTTTTTTGGGCAACAAAATTCTGCAAATGAGATACAGTATAGTGCTTGCTTTTAAAAAGATCTGTTCAGGCAACCACTTTCATACCCTAATTTTATAGACTGCATAAGCTTAAATTGTAGTGAGATTGCTAGCGGTATGCATGGACATTTTTTTCTGAAAAAAATCATAAGTCAAAAAACTTTTGGGTGGGACTGTATATGGAGTAATAAATCAATGTTTAAATGAGTTCAACAGTGTAACTATAGGCTCATCAATGTACATAATTAATCCATTTTAATCTACCATACAATGTTGATATTTAACAGATATCATCAAGTTATCTATACTACTAACATTACTGGTAAATTTCTAGTTGAAATTTCAGTCAACACAAAATTTAACGTCTCTAATGTAATTGTGCAATTTCAAAATATGTAAAGGATTAGCGCTAGACTAGTCTAAATAATTATAAATAAAGACAGACATAGACTAGATTTGTGCTAACCTCTCTACTTGTTCTTATTTTCATTAGCAAAACTTCTGAATGATTTTCTTACACCAGTATTTTTAGTTCTTCCACACAGAGCCAGCAAATTCTCATTATATGAAAAAATCTACACCATAGCCTTATAACCATGGAAGGGGTATGACCTGCCATTGCAGGAAACTATATCCAGATTCTAAAATATGAACACTACTTCAGCATCAAAAACCACCAGTTTAAAAAAAAACAACTAAAACAAAGCTAAGACTGTATGTATTACCTAATGGAGGGGTGATGTATGTTTGTTGGACATCTTTCAATGATACTTTCTGGTAGATTTCGCCCTGACGACCCCAGAATAATTTATATCCAGTAATATCTCCATGTGTAAACTCTGGCTTGGACCAGGTCACTTGTGCTATAGGTGGATCAGGTTGGAACAATTCTACTACTAGATGGCGTGGTTGAGATGGCACTACAAGAAAGAGAGAGAGATATTTGTATATTACACGTATCTACTGATTCATTTTATTTTCCAGTAAATTGACATCCAATGATAAAACCTTGATCTAAAATTTTCTGATTGCATGCTTGCCTATTTTACATCTGACAAACTTGCAGCTCATGTCATATTTAGTTCAGGTTTTCTAGTATAATATTCATGACACAACTGTTACTAGCAATGAATCATCTGATTACAGTCCATGAATAACATGCACCCTTAAAATAGCTTGCTTAATTGAAAAAAAGATAATTTTATTCAGATGCAATTGATAGTGTTTTATCTAGATATAAAACTATGCATTGGTAAGTCAACTACCAAATTTTACAGCCTTAATAGCACAGAAAAATGTCTTATTATAAGAACCATTTTCTTCCCAAATTAGGCATTTGTGACTCAAAAAACATAAAAAATCTCATGATTTTCACAATAACCAAAATGGTCTAAATTACCGAACTTCACAGTACAAAAAAAATAAGATGAAATATTTCATACATACCAGCACCCTTAGTGCTAATAGTTTTAGGTCTACTTCTAAGACCATCTCCTCTACGAGTATAACCTGCTACAGTAATCTGATACATTGTGTCAGGTTTAAGACCAGTTATAACCATATCTGTTTTACTACCATCATTAGTGTCTTTAGTCACTTCAGAATGACGTATAGGTTCATTATTCTCATCAAGTTCAGCACAGAATACGTAATAACCTCGGATTATACCATTCCTTTCTTTAGCTCTCGGAGCACGCCATGATACGAAGACCGTTGTAGAGTTGACGTCTTCAACTTCAACCTTTTTAGGTTCATTTGGTACTAAAACAAATGTAATATAGAACACATTGTTACCATGGAAACAGAGACAAGAATTCTTAAAATGGTCAAACATCAATAATTTAAATTAAAAAAGAGTTGTTTTTTTTAATATAAATAAATAATGGAATACTGATATACATGAATTTGTTTATAAGACTAAAATACATGTAGCAAGATTTACTTTCATGTAAATTTCAATATCATTATGGAAATATGATTTTATAATTATGAATTTAAATTTTAAAATTATGAAATAGTTTAGAATACTATTGAAAGAACAATGGATAAAACAAGTTAAAAAAACATGCATTATACATGCATCACAAATATGAAATATTTTATAGATAACTTTGATAAGTACAAGCGCGACAGTTAAATGTATATTAAATATGATTCAGTCAGGAGGTATAATGTATCAATGATTAATGTAAGGTTATCTACCCAATGTATAGGTTTTAATGTGACATGTTTCAAACTAGTTTTCTAGGGGCTTTTTACGAAGATAAAAAATTATACTGTGTTAATTAAATTGCAGAGACAATAACAAAATCATCAAGCTGCGAACATTCAAAAGTGAAACCAATAATTTTCAAATTTTTGAAAGCTATGAGGCATTAACTGTCAGAACTGATATGGCTAAATACACTTTCAAGTCCATTTTGTATAGAACAGACCTTTGTCGAACAGTAATACATATAGTCAGTGGGCAATTAATCTTTAATTAATTTATCATTATATACAAATAGTTCATAAAATTTCATAGCACTAAACAAGGGAAAATTTGAAACTTTTAGTCATGTTAACAAGTAAGAAATACTGACACATTTAACATTTTGTATGAACCAAAATGGAACTATTACCACTGGTGGAGACTGGAGATACATTAGCTGTGAGGATGAGATGGTTATCAAATTAGTGAAGTTTTCAAACAAGAAATCTAGTTTGTGATCATATTAAATGATCTCATCAGTTACATTGAAATTAATTAAAATCTTGTAGACATGAACACACATTGACAGAAATATTGATCAAATTTCACATGAGTTTTTTTTCTCTAGAGCCAGATTTTTTTGTCTTTAATTGAGAAATATTGATTCACGTGACGACATCGAAGCTAACATGCATCATGCAACATAAAGAACTTTAAAAACAGTGGTGACATTTCTAGGTGCTGGGATACAATGAGAAAAAAAATATTTGAAATTTTATTGGTAAAATATTTAAAAATGGACGAAAAACTATGGTTGTCGATATGAAAAAGGGAGCTACTAATTAAAGCTCATTAAAATTCTGAGATTCAAAATGTCCAAGAGTAAGTCTCCTAAATTAGAAACAAATAACAAAGTACAACATAGGGACAAAAGGGATCAAACATTTAAATGATTATTTTGATTGCTGGAACTACATCTAATGTGCACAAAGGATAGTATAAAAGAGAAATTAACAAAAAAAAAATATATGGTGTTGCTCTGTAAGCATTTAGCAATTCACATGGAGCACACACGATAAAGTTCATCTTACTTTTTTTTAATGTGCTTGTTTTTTTACACAAATTTTTTGATGGACTAAAAATATCACCACATGTCTTTTGTCACAACACCAATCAAACTGATGATGAATGAATGAATAATGATGATGATGATAGTTAATGTGTTATAATGATACAAAGTTTTAGTTTAGCTGGTCAGTAGTAACAAAAATCTTTGCATTCATTCACACACTGGAAAAACAAAGATAGCTGCTTCCCGTTAAAATATATCAGTAGAATTAAACTGGGTTAAGTTTAGGTGCAACTAAATTCTATTTAGACAAAACTTTGCATTTCGCAAGATAATAAAAACTTCTAAATTCATTCACTGCTTGCACAAAAACACAGAGTATAAACATTAGTATTGCGCATTCGAAAAATTTGAATTAGGAAGGGGTTTCAGTCACAAGCCGAGATATATACACCAAGCTACAATACAAGTTTTGAAATGTTCTACGAAGGTTGGGAGGTTGGAACTTAGTGGCATCATCATCTGTTCAAAGTACCTACCCGACTCGTGTGTTTTCACATATATTGGTAAGGACTGCGGACTGTCACCTGCAGCAGTGTAAGCCAGGACCCAAATCTTATACTCAGTCCAAGTATCAAGGTTTGTCAATGTGGCTTCAGTGTCCGCAACCTCGATACTATCAGCATCGCTGTCAGCTAGGTTTTCTTCTGAGTTAAGGTAGAACACTCTATATCCCATGATGATTCCATTTTGTTGGTCTTGGGGTGGAGGTCTCCACTCCACAAGGACGGATTTATCAGTGAGTGGGCGTCCGCTGACTGCTTGCGGGGGCGCAGCCGGGGCTAAATGATGAAGACAACAACAAAAGGTGATAATAACAAAACATGACACAATCAATAACAACTAAAGGCTAAAAAACAATAAGACATTGATTGGGAGCATTTAATGGATAACTTGAAATTTTCATGAAATTTTGAAGACTAACTGGCATTGTGTCAAGTTAACAAGAACTCAATTCCAGTCACATACTCTCATAATCTGCTCAGTTTGAATAGTTAATACAGAGGGATTTCAATGTTAAAATGTAAACTTATCACAATTAATGCTCCAAATCAATGTCAGTTTATAGAAAGATAAAAACAAAATCAAGGGAAAATTAGGGAAAATATTTAAAATGAATTGCATAATAAAGTGAAAACACAGGCAATAGAGAAAAGATAAATCAAACAAAATATGATTTTTAAAAATTACATAAAATTTGAGATATATAGTCTCATTATGGAAAAATAAATAAATTGATAAAAAAGAGAAGTGTAAATAAAACATAACATAAAATAAAATTGAGGAAAGGGAGATAATCACAGCCTGTTGAAAAATAATATTTTATGAATCAACATTTAGATGTGAAGAAAAACAACATAATAATGAAATTATAATGCCCTATACCTAGTGGAGTAAAAGTATTAAAGTATATATAGACATACATTAACATATTTAATGCAGAAATATGATTCTACTCTAGCAGAATTTAGCTTGTTAGCTACAAAGTAGTCCCTTTAAAAACTTTTATTATCATTATTGTACACACAGTATACAAAATGTATATACATGAGGAACAAAGCAACCATAAGAGCTGATTTCATATAGGACAATTTACTTTTAATCAACAGATGGTCAAAATAGTGTACCATGTAATGGGTGCCAAAACCAACCAAATCTAAGAGCTTCAGTTTCTATTCAATGCAATTTATAATCAAAACAAATATGGAACGCAAAATTTTTGAAAACTACTCATATCTAGCATTGAAAATCTATAATAAGCACAGGACGGGGAGAAAGTTTTCATTTTTGTTATGTAATTAAGTCAGAAAATGAAACAATATTGGAAGACGATACCATGACGAAACACAATGAGTTTTGGTATAAACAGATTGATGTATGATTGTATGACAAATGAGTTGAATGATACACAAGACAATATCAAAATAATAGCAAACTAGCATTATGGTTATAGTACACACATTAAGATATAGTCATATATATACATATATATCATATAGAAGACAAAATTGTCTAGAAAAATGATTAGCCGGAAAAAAAATACACAAAATATAAATGAAGAATATTTCAGTTGAGAATAGTTTTTATGAAATATATATGTTACTACTACAAAAAAATGAAAAAATCAAAACTGAAATATTTATACATATGTACAACATTTAATATAAGTATGATTTGTGCCTTTGAAAAGTGAAAGAATCCCAGTACTATATGATCTAAAATAGACTATGTAGGTAACCAAGTACCATTTTGAATGATTAGAGTAACAATTCTCTCTCAAAATGTCTCACCAATATTTGATAAATGAATGTTCTTATAAGAGCACACAGAAAATTTTCACTTTCTTATAGAGAAACTAGGGGTGTATGTATTCAACCATTTATAACTGCCTTATTGAGTATTTATATCTATATATTATAGTTTATAATTGTTTCTGTTTCAACGCAGAAACAAAATCTCTGTTGTTTAGTACAACAACAAAGTAAGCGAGAGAGAGAGAGAGATGGATTGTCATTAGAAACAATCATTATCAAATTTAAAACTACGTAAAATTTTGAATGACTGTCCTGGAAATTTATTTGTGAGTACTGGAAATTCATTTGTAAGAGCAAGTGTTTCAAAAACTAAGTGATAATATTGCACGTCTGCTAACTAGATTGAAATTATAAATAAGGCACAATATAATCTTACTGAATTCTGGAGTCTTGGCTTGAACCATTATAGATCTGGCTCCCTCTCCACGTGAGCTACGAGCTGCTAACTGTATATGGTAAGTAGTATCGGGAACCAGTTCAGGTATCTTATACCTTGTTGTGGGTGGGTGAATTGTGATTTGTCCATTTTGATGATTTTGTGAATCATTGAAGTACAATGTATAACTAATAATACTATCTACATCCTCTGGATTATCCCATATGACCTCAATCTCATTGGGTGAAATTGGTTTGACTCGAAGATTTCTAGGTTGAACAGGCACTGTAAAAAAATAATGGCTTTTTTTCAAGTTAACTGTTGATGAGAAAAAGGTCGAAACTATAAAGGTATATTATATAGTGTGAATATTTTTGGTATAATTTTTTTGACTTTTTGACTGAGAGTATGATTACATATTAGATTTTATTTATTGGTAAAAGCACTGCAAACCATTTTGACATTGAAAATATGACTAGCAAGACAATACAGGTGAATATTAATTACTTTAACAACAATATGTTAGTATTAGGGTAAAGTTTTAATATTTTAAACATAAAAAACCCACTCAGTGCTATATTATTACTATATAAACACAAAGCATCATGGGAAATAACTGTGTAAGAATCACATCAACCAAACTCTAATAGTTAAATAAGATCAGGTGCAATGTTAATATATATAACTATTTTATATATATATAGATAGATATATAACACATGTTTTTTGTCTATAAGGGGAGAGAATTCACTACAAATATCTCAAAAAAAGGTTACATTGTGAGTTTCTACCGTTAAAGGTTACAATAATGTGTTAGTTTGTGATATGTTTACAGTAGTAGGTTTATATATAAGTATCTCTGCATGTTTTTTATGCGCACGTTTTCAACGCTTGCCGCTTTAATGCCTGAGCGCCGATCACAGCAGCTAGCTCTTCCTAGCACGAGCAGACGTCACAGCAGAGATTAGCAGAGGTTATGGTATAGAAACAAGACTCCATATTCCAGGAAAAATAAAACACATAATACACAGAAAATAGAAAAAATACATAACAAAACATGCTAAAATAACTAAACTAAAGCTGTTAAAAAATATACATGTCATGTTAAACAGTAAAATGTGTTAAAATGTTGATATATAGATGATGACATACGTCATTCTAGCATTAAACATCAACATACATAGAGTTCAAACCCTAACCTAACTGAAATAGTATTAGTACACACAGAAAAAAACCAAAAAAATAACAGAAAAATGAACCAAATCACCATGGAAATTAGAGTTTCCTTTGTTACAGAAAAAAATAGGAGAAAAGAGGAAAGAAGAACCTAAAGGTACCACATTCAAACAAAAGTATTATAAAACTATAATGTAAAAGAAAGCAGAAGTATAATATGCAGTACATCTTCCAAATATGAAAATAAAAATCAGTACAGTTATTCTGAGTTGTCCAAATATTATCTAAATGTCAAATTCTTCAACTACTGATGTTTATGATTTAATAATCAACTTATTTCTAAGATTTCAATATTTCACATTTCAATGAATAGAAACCTGAGTCCAAACATAAAACTGATAGTAATTTTAAAAACTAAAGTTTCATAGATTATCTAAATTTGAATTCCATCAAAAAAGTACATATAACCCCTATTGATCAAAATGTATTTCCAATGGACTTGGAAACAATAAAAATAAAAAGAGATACAATACAGTCCCAGAATGGTAAGGAATCTTTAGTCTTTAGTTCTTTTCAAAGATAAAAAATATATGTCATTATAAACCAGCTAGGTACCTAAACAAACATTATCAGAGCTGCCTAAAAACACAACATCTTTCCCTTCCTCAAGTCTAATCAAACCTCAACTAAGAGGTTGAAACAGCAAGTATAAATAATTTTGTCTTCATTGGCTTATGTTTGGTAAAAAAATATTATAGTGTAGTCTCATAACTTTACTTTTAATGCTAATAAGGGATTGCTTGTGGGGTCAAAAGGGCATCCAAACTTTTTGATGCCAAGAGGAGATACAAATCTATTTTTGGTGCCAATAGATCAAAATTTACTTTTTTGGTGCCAAAACGAGATCACAACTTAATTCTTTGATGTCAAATGTGCAATGACAACTTGACTTTTTAAAGTCAAATAGGCCATTTAAACTTTAATTTTTAATGTCAATAGGGGTCGGTGATTGTCATTTAAACCATATTAAGACAACAACAGTTATATGAGTAAGTGCTGAAAGGAAAAGGCAAAAACATTTGTTGTATCTAGTCATTAATAGAAATGATCCTTACCCCAAGTTTCTATATATCCGCACACACAGGGGGAAAAAATGAAACATTCAGTTAGTAACAGTTAAAACAAAATGCACAAAATGATAATGATACATTTCACGGGTTTAGCGCAAAAACGATTGTAACTCACTCTTTTCTTATATTGAGTTATGACCGTTTTCCCCTAAACCCGCAATTTATGTTGATTATAGCATTGGTTTGAACACACAATGATAAATAACCAATTTTTGTTTACATGTATATCTAAAAACATAAACAGTGAGTAGTAAAAATTTGAATTAAAAATGAAAAATAAAATTATCATCGCAATATAAGTGAGTATAGTGATACATTGTAATTAAATGTAAAAATTAGTATGTATTGTTTTAGCACACATATAAAATATACTAACATTTAAAAATGCAATAAAAAAACATATCGTGATTAATAATTCAACAAATAAAATGTAAGCAAGTCTTTTATAAAATCACACTGAATGCATCAGTTCTATAATGTTCAATATTAACTATAACTCCTTATACATTCCTTGAACATATACCAGTAATATTTTTAACATATATATAGTATATATATACTACAAAGTACTTGTAACATGCAAGAAGCAATATTTTGTATGGAATAATAAATTGTTTCACAGGTTTTCACAATTTTACAACATTTGGATTTTTTCTACAACTGAAAATAATAACAGAAGGAATTGAAGCCATTCTGTGCATGCCAGCTCAACTTGTGTTCTCATTGAATGAAATAGTCTGAAAATCAAAATTTACATTAAAACTAACACAAAGTATTTTCTAATTACATTATGTCAAACAAAAGCACCATTGATAGTTGATTTTGCATCAAACGATGTTTAATAATGTTCATTAAAATAATACAATACTAATTAACACAATTTAGACTCAGGCAATATCAAGTCTACTGATAATTTCTTTAAAGAATCCATTAACTGAGTGTTAGCAATTATTTTAACACACCTAACTGTAGTGAATTGGATTTTGCTCAAAATCATATTAATTTAGATGGTATTTTTGAACACATATTTTTAGAGTACAAGTTCTAGTAAAACTTTAAAGTAACATGCCAAAAAAGAAAGATTTGAGTTTTGAATATGATAAAGTTCATAACAGGTATTAACATATTTGAGACAATTCAAAAGTTATAAATAAAGCTGAAGAAATTCAAGAGTGGTTTTGTTTGACAGTAATTTATTATTATACCTATCATTATTCCAAACAATACACAAAGAGATCATTGTTTTATACTGTATAACTTAAATTTGGAAAATCTAAAGATAACTTGTGAAGTTCAGGTATTTGTGGGACATTGGAAAGAGTTATTTTCCCTTTGCTAAGTAAAACCTGCAGAACTAATAAGAATTTGGAAAATTTGAACATTTATATATCCATGTTAACTTGTACATAGCAATTCTATCAAAGTTACAAGGGTTTCCACTACATATATAAGAATAACCAAAAGTCCTATTAGTATGCAAAAAATTATGCTAATTCTCATAGTAATTAACATTTTTGTGTAATATAAAAAAAATCTTAATAATATTTTGTGATGCTAGAATCAAAGGAACTAACTTGGTAAGTTACTGAATAAAATAATGGCATGTATTTGGATTAAATATTTCAAATCACTTATGCTTTATGCTGACATGATTAAATTCCATGCCTCAAACTTGTGCCAAAACAATGTTCTAAGACTGAACATAAAATCCTTTGATAGTCATTGCTTTATACATAATAAGACTCAAAATGTTAATTATACAGTATTTTAATAATTCTCTTGAAAAAATGAATGGAATCAAGATATGTATAAGAACAAAACTACACGTTTCAAGTTTCTGTAACATGCATTCAAACTAAAACATTAAATTACACATTAAATATCACATTCCGTAAAACTGCCATAGTTTGATTAAGAAAATACACACTGGGATGTTACAACCCCATTTGAAGAATTAAAGTTTGATAGTGTCAACATTATTCATAAACATTTAGTATTGTTCAGTTTTATTAAACTGTCAGTGGCACATACATTGACCCCATTGATTTAAATCTAGTTTTATCAATCATGAGTACATGAGTACTGTAGTGAATATTTAAATCAGCAGGGTTAATATATGCACCACTGACAGTTGAATAAAATTTGAACAATTATTAGTAGGCAAGAAATATCTATTTTAATTCTCATTACTTATTATTTTCAATTCTAGAATATTAGTCAAGTACATTTGTAAATATGCAAGAAGATTAAATTTTAACATATAGCATCCATGATAAAAAGCTTGAACCAACATCAGATGATGTAATTTGTTAGGCAAGAATTGCAATAACTTCACTTGTCTACCAGGCATGTTTTGTCAAAGTAAAAAATATAGACAATTTTTTTGATGCAGTAATTAAACCACTCTATTGAGCAAAGACAAATAAAAATATTATTATGTTATAAACTTATGCAAGTTGCAAAAAAAAACATCTTAACATAGTATGGCAGATTTACACTGGTAGATAAATTAATATTCTAACACAAAGCAATTTAAATAACACACAAACATTCAGCTGATGAAAATAAAAATATAATTGTACATATAAGCCACATTCTCTCATTCATTCTAAGGTAAATTTAAGTAATTTTTCAAAAATAGTTTTGATATAAAACTTGAAGAGTATTAAACATCACAATACAACAAACAAAAACACAAAGACATAGAGATCATTGAGATAATGTTTACTTCAAATCTGAATTACAACAATGCTAACCCATATGGCATTATGAAGATTTCCATTATGACCTGTCAATCCTTATGGCAAACAGATGAACATGTTTCCATTGTGACCTGTCAATCCATATGGAAAACAGATTAGCACGTTTCCATTGTGACCTGTCAATCCATATGGCACATAGATGAAAATGTTTCCATTGTAACCTGTCATATGTTTCCATTGTGACCTGTCGACATGTTTCCACTATGACCTGTCAATCCATATGGCAAACAGATTAACATTTTCCATAGTGACCTGTCATTGTGTAGGGCACACAGATAACCATGTTTCCATTGTGACCTGTCAACATGTTTCCATTGTGACCTGCCAATCCATTGGCACACAGATTAACATGTTTTCATTGTGACCTGCCAATCCATACGACACACAGATTAACCTGTTTCCATTGTGACCTGTCAATCCATATGACACACAGATGAACATGTTTCCATTGTGACCTGTCAATCCATATGACACACAGATGAACATGTTTCCATTGTGACCTGTCAATCCATATGACACACAGATTAACCTGTTTTCATTGTGACCTGTCAATGCATATGACACACAGATGAACATGTTTCCATTGTGACCTGTTAATCCATATGGCACACAGATTAACATGTTTCCATAGTGACCTGTCAACCCATATGGCACACAGATGAACATGTTTCCATTTTGACCTGTCAATCCATATGACACACAGATTAACATGTTTCCATTTTGACCTGTCAATCCATATGACACACAGATTAACATGTTTCCATTTTGACCTGTCAATCCATATGACACACAGATTAACACGTTTTTATGATGACCTGTCAATCTAAATGATACACAGGATAAAATGTTTCCACAGTCACCGGCCAATCCATATTGTCATGTGACCATAGATTACCAGTATTGTTTTGAAAAGACAATGTTTTTGACCATGGTAGTCAGCCATGCCTCAAGCATTATGTTTTCACATACATGATCATTGTGTCTCTAGCTTGTTTGTTTATTTTCTCATTACTGCATACAGCATAGTGGTTAAGTAAGACTTTGGCCTTGAATATTTAAAACATAAAATTGCCAATAAGCACATTCCTGTTATTATAAATTATATTTCCTAGATGGCAAACAATACAGACTCAATTGATTAGTTATTAGAATGGAAACAGGTACAGCTGCTAAGATCATAGTTTCATTAACTGTAATTGACTCATATAGTCTTAAATCAGAGACAAATTGATCTTGTGATAACACGCAGAGTGATATGTATTGACAAGTATGGATGAGAATGTCTTTTTTTAATCCTGTGACATTAGATCAATGAGTTCAATTGTATTAGAAAGCAGTTATAGTATACTAAAATACAGTGACCTCAAAATGTCCTTGCATGACAAAACCCTGGTTTAAAGATGAACAGATTTAAATCTACCCGTGTAAAACAAAACTAAGGCATCTAAGCACATTATATTATGAATTCAGCTTAATTAGTCTGAATCTACTATGAATCAAACTATGAGTCATGATTAAGCTTTAATTTTAGTAAAATTATAGTAAAATTACTTCTAGTATACATTATCAATTTTTCTCAAAATTTAAATTATTCAAGAGCTTTTGGTTGGCACTGTACATATAGAAACTAAAGTAAACAGTGTTACACTGGTCCTACATTGAACTATGCATTAATAATGAAAAAATTCTGAACTTAGACTTAAATTGTTTTAATAATGTTTTAATTTCAACAAAACAGTATTTCTTAAATTCTGTGTAAATCATGCTCCATTTTGTTTAATTAACATTTAATAGGCAAACTGAGACAATGGGATATCGCAGTAGTAGTAAAACAATTACTATATCAATTTTTAATATGATTTAATATGATTTCCCAGACGTATGCATGTTCCATAATATCATGGAATATTATTATAAGGGCTTGAATTATATCTAAGGACACCTTTTAATAATTCGCGTGAACAAAATTTGAAATTCTCTTATATGACAATAACATTATTAATCTAATAGCAGTTTTAACAAAAACTGAAGCAAAAGTTTGCTAGAACATCAAATAAAGGGTTAATTGACCAACAATTGTACAACATGACAAAAGGGACTACGCAGGTAGACGAGTGATCATCTCAAATAATAACCACTTGCCAAAAAAACAAAGAGAAAAATTTGTTAAAAAAGAAATGATGTAAAACATAAAAAAGAAGTAAACAAAGCAGTTGCTCACTTTCTGAAGTAAACAATCATCAAAGATTTAATAACTAACATAAAACTGTTAGCTTGTAATAATAGCAAGTAAAATTGCTAAAAAACCTTCCACAAACACTTGGAATAAAATCATATATAATATTTGCCGGTAAATAGAATATTTAAAGAGTGTCACTGTAAGAAATAAGAGAGGCAGAATAAGAGACATATAAAAAGAGTGGTTTCACATATAAAGGGCAAGTTTTGTCATTTTTTTCTATAACTTACCACGGAAATTACCACCTTTGCTTGGTGGCGGATTGGACGAGAAAGAAGGTATATCTGTATATGTTCAAATATAAGATATTACTTAACTATACAAACATTATTATTATTTATATATGTTCTATTTCACAATTATTAAAACATAAACATACAAAACTATATCATATAGAACGACAAACTTGACACATATAACATTGAAAAACATGTTTTACAACTTGTACTTTATTGTACATAATTGTGTTTAAACATGTTTTACATATAAACCCTTCATATTGTAAAACAACCTGTACAGCAATCATTTCTGCTAAAAGTCACAGTCAAGCATGTTTTACATAAAACGCTCCATGGTTTAAACATGTTTTACAACCCATACAGCAGTTAATTCTGTGTAGTCATGTTTAAACATGTTTAACATAAAAACTTCATGTTTTAAACATGTTTTACACTTAATACTTCATTATTCAATTCAAACATCTTCAACTTTTTTCTCATTTTTTTAGGATATTTTTTTTTCTATTTCAAATTGAACATTTTTATCTTTAAAGATAACGTCAAGCAATCATCATCGACTTTCAACAATGAAACAACCTTGGGAACATTGACTCAATTTTAATGAACCAATCAGACAGGATTATAACAATGGTAGAAATTCTGTAATCTTTTAAAAGACAATGCCAAAATCTGTAACTGTTTTATCATGTCTCGGAAGAGTGTCAAATACATTTTTGTAGCATCAAATATAAATTAAAAAAGCAAGATGTTTGAATATTGACATTTCTTTTTTATGTCAGATTATCATACTTGTATTGCTCAAAATGTGCTTTAAGCAATAAATATACAGCAAGTGCAATTTTGGTGCAGAAGATTACATGCAAAATTGAAATCAAAATCTGATTAGTTATAAATGCAGACTTTAAACCATCTTAAGAATTATAATATCAGAGAGTATCCATATACATGTAGATTAAACCACTATTAGATTATTTTTTTTGGTAATAGAGAATATCTATAAACATGTACATTTGAAGCTGTTAGGCACATTTTGAGCAATCGTTTATCCTGTAAGTCAATAAACCATGAACAGTAAGTAATGGCTGTCCATTCTCCGAGACATCAGATCTAATAGTTAACATATATATCATATTTCATAGTCAACACTTTCACACCTAGTATAAAATACATCCCAAAAATCTAACTATTTCAATATAGACATGCTATTAGTAAACATTGGTCTATACTAGGCATTCATTCTGTAATTCACAATACCATACTTACAAACATTTAGTAATATTACATATATATATATAATTTACACTAACATTTAAAACAATTAGAATGCAGACTTTTTACCACAGTCATTGTTCAGTGTGATATTTGTTTTCAGATTCAAACTTTGAAGAGTGATACATTGTTCCAATGTTGACAAGCATTTTGAATGTGAATAATTTTGTGCATGATTCCCAATGACTGTGGTAAAATCTTGCATACAATTAAATTATCAACATAAAAAATATAACAAAATATTTGACACAGGACGCAACATTTTACGCTGACCGCACACTGCATTTTGTACTTGAGGTTATATTATAAAAGCATGCTGGGTGGCTTACGCAAATGCATTTTAATTTGTCACACGACATGCGAACAAACGCAACATACGCTCAGTGTGCATATTGCTTCATGCGCCAAGACATTAGCATGCAGAGTGATTCTTTTTTTTTATCAGAATCATCTTGAATAGTCTTTTAATTATTTATGAAAAAATCATTTTAAAACTGTTTTTTCAATAATCATATTAAATATCATACAATTTATACTGCAACAATATAATAAAATACTAAAAGTGTGATCAGAACGTTAAGTGACCTTGACCTTAGTTCAAGGACACTTCAAATCTTAACATGTCGTCCATTATATCCTAGTATATATTTTAGTATTCAGGAACAAATATCAACAATGTAAAACCAAATTAAACAGCCAGTCTGGTTCTAACTAATGTTTTCTCTAAAATATCCCTCCTACCCTCGACATTAGATTGTTTAGAATTCTATCCAGACAAAACTTTCAACCTGAATTCATAGGATACAATCAACTACAAAATAACTCAATTGTGAAAGAGAAACATTACCAATTATATCACAATTGTGTTTGTTTTCAAGTCAGAGATTTGTTTTTATCAAAATCAATGGGATACATTTACTATAGACAAGTAACTATTCCCATACAATGAATACATTTGTACCTTCATGATAGTGACATGTAATTGTCTATGAGTCAATGGAAGACTAGGGACCCAAATAAGGGATAATTTTTCACATTTCGGTCAATAGTTTGATCCAAATAGGGGATAAATTGTAAACACTTCAGTCTATTGTTTGACCCAAATATGGGATAATTTTTCACATTTCAGTCCATTGTTTGACCCAAATAAGGGATAAATTTTAAACATTTCAGTCCATTGTTTGATCCAAACAAGGAATAAATTTTAAACATTTCAGTCTATTGTTTGACCCAAATAAGGGATAAATTTTAAACACTTCAGTCTATTGTTTGATCCAAATAAGGGATAAATTTTAAACACTTCAGTCCATTGTTTGATCCAAATAAGGGATTATTTTTTACTCTTTTGTGCATTATTTGACCAAAGTAAGGGAGCATTTTTTAACATTTCAGGCCATTGTTTTACCCAAATAAGGGAGGAGTTTTTTTTACATTATTTCAAATTCAACCAAAATAAGGGAGCAGTTTTTTTACATTATTTTAAATTCAACCCAAATAAGGGAGGAGTTTCTTTACATTATTTCAAATTCAACCCAAATAAGGGAGCAGTTTTTTTACATTATTTCAAATTCAACCCAAATAAGGGAGCAGTTTTTTTTACAGTTTAATCAAATGTATAACCCAACTCATGGAGCAGTTCTTCAACACTTTAGTTCATTGTTCCTGAATCCGACTGATGTAAAATATTTATTATATTAGAGTAGATAAACTAATGAATACATACCTCCCTGTTTAGTCATGACACGTATAGGAACCGAGAGTGGACCTTGACCTATAGCAGAAAATGCTAGAACGCAGATAGTATAGGTACTGTTAGGTATGAGACCACTAATTGTTGCCATCTTGTTATCATCTGTAACCTCTTGGCTACTCCACAATACAATTGGTAGTTCTTCTTTTGTTGTATAGAACACTTTATAACCCTATTGTAAACATTTAACACACAAATATTAATTGAGATATTCTAATCATTAAAATGGCTAAATGTTATAAAAAAGTCTGTTTGTCAATCACTGTGTCTTAGTCCATAATCATATCTACCCTTCCTCAAGTTAAAGCTATCCAAACCTCCTCATATCCAACAAATCCTTACCCTGCCTAAATTAAGAACATACCCCACTCCCCTTCTCTTAAAGTTAGAACCAGAGATATATTTCTCCATTTTCTAATAATAAGGTTATGACATGATTTATGGCAGTAAATGACTAATTAATTGAAAAGAATGATCTTAGATCTCAAACAAGATCCCACTTTCAATGCAAATCTGAAGAATGATCTCAGATCTCAAACAAGATCCCACTTTCAATGTAAATATAAAGAATGATCTCAGATCTCAAACAAGATCCCACTTTCAATGTAAATATGAAGAATGATCTCAGATCTCATACAAGATCCCACTTGCAATGTAAATATGAAGAACGATCTCAGATCTCAAAAAAAGACTCCATTTTCAATGTAAATCTGAAGAATGATCTCAGATCTCAAACCAGATCTTACTTAAATGTAACAACTGAAGAATGACCTCAGATCTTAAACATTGCCTTAATAACTTACCTGGATAATTCCATTTGGTATCTCAGGCTCATCCCATTCAATAAATATGGTTTGTAAACTATGAGCTCGTGCTCGGACATTTCTAGGAGCTGATCCTGGAGCTAAAATTAATAGAAAAGTATACATTAAAACAAACAGTCAGTATAAAGAGGATATACTCTGTAAGGAAAGAGACACATATACATATCATTATTTCATTTAACAATCAATCTAAGTATTAACATTAAAACAGGATTTTTGCTGATATAAAATGTACTTATAATTACGTCAAAATAAAATGTTTTAATAATTAACTTACGATAAAAGCCATTTAATTATTATTGTATACTTATTTGTCATTATTTATAATTATGAAAAAAGACAAACATTTTTAAACGACAATATTTCAATAATTTATATCATGCATTTTTCAAGCAATCAAAAATGCCTTTAAACAACATTATACAAGTATATCAATACAATCAGAATAAATTCATACTTGAGGTGTTCAATTTAAGAAAATGTGAAATTTATCGAACATATTACAATATATATTATATTACAATACAGTACAATATAAAAACGGCATGCAGTATGCAAACACAAAAAACATGAGTGGTAAATAGGATTAGATGTTAATTTGTTTGTTAGTCTGCATTGGGAGATTAAGAGGCAGTTATGATCATATGTTATAATAATTATAAATATATCATTATAATACATAATACACCGATACCAATGAAATAATAAAGAGACAGAAAAATAAGCAGACAAAATAAAATGGTTAAAAAAAATGAAAGAGACAAATTCAGCGATTTCTGACCACATTCTATAGAATGTGAAAATGTTTTTGCAGATGTTTTTAACACATAAAAGCTTGGACTTTAAAACATAAAAACAAAAGGAATCAAACAAATACACATGGCAAATCAATAAATACTACGGTGTGGGAAGTTTTTTTTTTTTTTTTTTTTTTATATATTGGTGCTCAAGCATTATATATACATGTATTTGAAAAATGACACCTCTAGAAAGTTGACAAATAAGAAAAATGTGCAAGAAAGATCTAAGTATGTTCTACAGTTGGAAAAAATCTAACATTGACTCATAGTCTTACACTATGAGCTCAAATAGATTTCCTTATATCAAAAATATACTCAAGACTTCACAATAAACAGAAAAAAACACATACAACACACAGTAGGTAACAGTCTTTAAAGTATTTTCACTGAAATATTTAGTGGTCTTCCATGGTAAACCACCATATTACAGCTCGGTGGCATTCCATAGCAACCACATTACAATTGGGTGGTGTTCCATAGCAACCACCATATCAGTATAATATTCATATATGGCAGACTAACTTATAGTTAATCCTAGTAATAATATGCTGTCACAGAAGCACTATAGAAAATAAAGATACAAAAATATCAACATAGTTTACCCTTATCAGGTTGTAGTGGAATATGATTTGGGAAAAGATGTCCCTGGTCCGGTGTATGCACTATACGAAAGGAAATGAAGAATTATAACATATGTAATCAATGTTCACACTAATAAAAAATAAAAATAAAAAACTAGGCTTTTTTATCCAAACCAGAGCTGTGAAGTGCTAAGCATCTTTGCTAAAATGAGGAAAACAATATTGGACATAATGACTTCTAATCAAATGATCATGAAAAATGTCATGATTTTTTTTCTGCAAGTAATTCCCTTGTCAAGAGATAAGGGGGTGAAAAATCTTCAAGCTGAAAAAAATATTGTTTCCAAATCAGAGATTAAAAATGAAAGACTAAAATTTGAATTTCTGAAAAAGGCAGAACCCTCTATTATTATCAAATAGTGCAAAGGAATAAAATATATTGCGCCGCAAGCAAATGAAGATGATCATTGCAGTTAAACACAATCATAGATAAAATGTACTAAATTTTGAGATAAATATTCGTTTATTTCCAATATTTAAGAATTGCATATGATGGTATTGCTTGGATAATTTCTTGGAGTGTATTAGCTTTTAAATGGTAGTTAGGAAATTATGAAAGGAATATGTTTGTGATCTTCAGAGTCAAGAGGAAAGGATTCCAGACTTATAATATACTCAGAAGGTAAACACTCAGTTGTAACATCTTTTTTTAGAAGTAAAAACATATTGCATCTCCTTTTTCTCAGAAGAATAGATGTCCCTTATCATCTTTTTTCAGGAGTAAACATGTGGTGCATCACCTTTTTTCAGAAGTAAACATGTGGTGCATCACCTTTTTTCAGAAGTACACATGTGGTGCATCACCTTTTCCAGAAGTACACATGTGGTGCACCACCTTTTCCAGAAGTACACATGTGGTGCACCACCTTTTCCAGAAGTACACATGTGGTGCACCACCTTTTCCAGAAGTACACATGTGGAACATCTACTTTTCCAGAAGTACACATGTGGAACATCTACTTTTCCAGAAGTACACATGTGGAACATCTACTTTTCCAGAAGTACACATGTGGTGCATCACCTTTTCCAGAAGTACACATGTGGTGCACCACCTTTTCCAGAAGTACACATGTGGAACATCTACTTTTCCAGAAGTACACATGTGGAACATCTACTTTTCCAGAAGTACACATGTGGTGCACCACCTTTTCCAGAAGTACACATGTGGAACATCTACTTTTCCAGAAGTACACATGTGGAACATTTCCTTTTCTAGAAGTATGCATGTGGTGCATCTTCTTTTTCAGAAGTATGAATGTGTCAATCTAGTATGACCAGCTTTGTATATATGCTTTCACTATTTGATATCAGCAAAGAACCAAAGGGTCAATAATATATTGTTCTTCCATTCCATGAGAGATGATAACAGTAAAGGACTATCACAAAAAAGCCAGGCGATAGTCATTAACACTTCTAGAATTACTTGTCATCGTACACACTATCAACTTTATAATCAGCAATCAATGAACTATTTAATTACTCATAATTCTACCGTAATCAGCAACACAAACTCAACAAAACAACAATATGTTCTGAGGCAGTTATCACTTCAGCAACATTAAACCCGATTAAACCAAATTGGATGGCAATCTAGACAAGGTATTACAATCAATATCTTTGTACTTGAGATTGTTGCAAACACAGCAACATATTATACATTTAAAGCCAGTTCAATTACCCACAGGGTACAACTAAGAGTCGTTTTCAACAAATTTAATACACAACAAACTTCACAGCTAACTATATTAATGACCACAAAGACACTTGAAGAAGCTACATGAAGACAGTGAATATGCCTTCAAGTAGTGGTTAAACCTCCTCAATGATATTTGAAAACTTTCATTTTAAAACATAATTGATTTAGTTCGAGCAGTAACATTTAAGAATTTACTCAGAACAGAAATGTCCAAGACTATTTCCATACTTGATGGATACAAACATAGCATAAAAAAGGAAATAGTAAAACAAGGACTTCAGCTACGAGTAAAAAAATCTATCCATTCACCTTGTGGCTATAGGTTGTTGTCTTATATAATATACATGTGATACTTAAGTCCAGTAGGACTTCATGATTGTATTCCTTAACAGAAGTTGAGAACGAAAACAGAACAGAACATTTTGGTTAAGTACTTATGGGCATAAAATGTAACAAAATTGCTGTAACTGAACCAAGCTAATGATGTTTTAGTCATTTTCTAACACATCAAGACCTCTAGAATGCATACATTAACTCATAGAAGATAGAATGGTTTTCCTTTGTATGAAAATAATTCTACATAAATTTCAAGCCCCGTTGGTTAATCTTGCTCTACTGTGCACTATAATATTTTAATTTCCCAATACAGTGGATTATGTTTTCAGGCCAAATACTTCCATTAATGAACCAACCAACTGGTGATTAAGCTTTTATATGTTAGCTATTTTGTTTCATATTGGAGGACATGTTGAGCAAACTAAGCTAATTCATTCATTTTTCATAATAAACTGTCTGCTGAAAACAGTGATAGTCATTAGGTTACAGCATGGACTCAAATCACAGCACTTGGCTGAAAATAGGAGCACATCTCAGTTAAACCTCTGCTATTGAAAAAAGAAAAAGAACAGCCTAAACCAAAGCACTGGTATGCTGCAAACTTGCAATGAGAATGCTTTCATTGAATCTGAAAAACAATCCTTTTTTGCAGAATAAAAAGTAGACTAAGCAAGATGCCAGCTTTCACTGACCGTTTCACTCTTTTTCAAATCAAAGTTGTATAGAAAGTTTTCAATACAATGTCATAAAATCGACCAGACCTAACTAAAGCATATATCTACACAGACATTGTTTTAACAACTTCTGGGACCAAAATATGACAAATTTCCTTTATTTCATAGACCAACAAGTGAATTGTATTGTGAGGAATATTTAAATGTATTTAATAAAGTATTAGCAGACATAAAAGACAAATGGAATAGAAATAAAATATATCTACGTCTATGTGATCATTTCAAATATTCATAAACATGAAAATTTAACATGATAAAACTAGACAACTGGTGTTGAAAACATCAACAAAACTAACAGACACAAAATGTATAAAAAAATATTTCAAGAGATGAATTTAAAATGTTAGCGAAGTATATAAATTGTCTTCACAACATTTTCGCTGAAAATTTCAAAAATTGAAATCAGCATGGTGCCAAAAGGTAAGATTTTTCATCATTAAGATTATACCTTATCATTAAATTGAACATATATCAATAGTTTTATCTCCCTTTTCTCTTCCTGTTCAAATGATTTAGCCAAAAAATTCCTATATAATCTCAGCATTGAATGTATGGTGAACCTGGGTGGAGTATGTTTATCATTTTGTGTTATCAATATTTTGGTAAGTCTAAATCTTCTATCCAACTGTTTCTTAGTCTAGTTCTGGGTGCAAATTAGAATCATTATCTATAATAAATATGCTTGTTTTTATCATCTAAGTGTATATCTCCTCAAGCTATATCAAAACAGACTAAGGGTGTACTACTAGGTTATAGTCTTCTAATGGTGTTATAATGTACATCATCTACATGAAACATCTTCAGCTGCGTTCAGCTGTGTTCATATTGCAGTGGGAACGCCATCAACTTATAATTTAGAGATCTTCGTTGATCCCCCACTAAGGCACCTTGAAAATTCACAGCAATAATGATAATTTCCCATCCTGCTCATCAATATAGACATTCTAACATTACAAAATATGTTATATATTATACCTTTTGTTGCAATTTTTGTGTTACTAAGAAATCACAAGATCACTTTAAAACAGAGCTAGTTGACTCATTAACAGGTTTTCACTACATTTACTGAGTGTATGACTAATCATTTTCACTTCAATTCAAAACTAAGCCATAAAATAAAGTCAAGTTTTATTCTTAAAAGTGATGCTTTGAAGTTGTTTGAATTTTAATCCAAAAACAGATATACAGTGAAAATCAAAATTATAGAGAAAATAACAACAGGTACTATTATTTGCAAAATCTACAATGTTTAATAGTAGCCTCAAGTTTTCATTGTTATATTGCCTTCAATTAACACAGTACTTCATCATTAGATACAAGCGTTACACCATTTGATACAAGATTTACACCATTGGTAAAACAGAACAAATAGTGAGTACAAAACTAGTCTAACTACATTAAAACAAAGACAAATGTAGACCAGTTTTGCACAGTGCCAACAAAAAAACAGTATAATTACTACTTGATATATCACTCAATGAACATGTTGATTTCTGACTCTAGAATATTTTTGGAATTACTAATTACATAACCATAGATTACTAATATATCATATACCTATGGATACAAGTCATTTAACATAATGCAAATTCTTGGATATACTTTTTTTGCTCGGAATTACTTTTTGCATACAATAGATTTTTAGGATGAAAAAGTTCAAGTTCACTAGTTATAAATGCATCAGTAAGTTGACTGACTTACACTTTCTAAGATTCTAGAAAACATAGTAATGACTTTATAGATTTGGTTCTAGGTACATACAGAGCTTTAGTAGGTAAGTTTGTTCAATACTTTCACACTTTCTTCACTATACATCTTTTAAAATAATCAAGTGCCATATGGAAACATAAGTTTTGAGAATAACTCAGTTCCACTACAGAACTACTGCCTATAATTGATCCTCACAGTTTTTATGCATGATGGGAACTTCACCAGAGCATGAGACTGGCAGGAAAAGCAAAAATTCTGAAAACTGTGGAAGTGGACTTCATCGCCTTTTGTTGTAGCTATGCATTATTAATTTCGTTTTGAAAGAGAGTTCAGTATGATTTTTCCACAGAAAACAACTTGAAAATAAACAGCCTGAGTACCAGTCACTTTGAACTTTACTCAGTTCCATTTGAAAGCATCTTTATCAAACCAGAGTCAAAAGCAGTAAATTAAGGTACCAAGTTAAGTTGTTTTTTTCATGTGTTGATATTAGCATAAAGTATATACAGTAACAGAAAACAGTTTGATCCCCATAACCCTTTCAAATATTACAAGACCAATGATTTATTTTGTATTTTCAATCCAAGCTTGGAAGGGTTATAAGTTAAAAATATCAAAACATTCATTATTTTTAGTATATCATTTCATGGTAGTTAAAAATATTGTTCTGGACAAAAAGTTATTTCTCTTGAAAGCTATCAACACTGATAAGTACAATAATGAGAAATTAAGCAAAATTTAATGATAAGACAAAAGCAAAATGTTAAATACAGATTGATAAACTCTAAATTGTGAGCTAAGTACAAAATGGTCGTAACTCACTATTTTTTAAAATTGAGTTCCGACCGTTTTGCGCTAAGCCCACGATATGTTTGATAAGATCTAATAGAATCATTCAGTTCTGGTTCATATCAAATATAATTAATATCTAATAAACAGCTAAATGATTTCAACTTCAAACATTTTATATGGCTGAACTTTGTGATGTACTTGATATATATATTGTGTTTGTATCATACATCCCCCCAGTCATGTTTTAGAGATCATTAAGTAATGGTAGCACCTAGATCTAGCAAGCCCTTATAATTGATGTGTCAGTGCAAAACTAGACTAAACTGCTTGTAAATAAACAAGTATCTAGACTAGTTATGCGCTGGTCCATCAATATAGGCATGCTAGATACGAGATGGGATGGACATTGTGTCACTCATAGAAAGATGTTCAGGAACAAAGTAATTTTTTCAAAATATACAGTTTTAATGTTAAGTAACAAAGTTAACTTTTTTTAATATACAAATTAATTTTTATGTCATGATCAATTGAGTGAATTAAATCACAGACATACTTTTAACAAAATTTCTTTATGCCATGGTCATAGAAATCTGAGACATAAAATTATATGCATTATGAAAATTAATTTAATAGGCATAATGTGTCAGTTACAGCTTTATACACTTTCAAATCCTATTTTCTGGAGAAGAAAACACAAACAAGATTTCCCCCCCTCTCGTAGTGGGCAACATTTGGATACCCTTGATGTTTTAACTGTGAAGTCTGTCTCATTTATTATCTTCTATATAATAATATATTATTAATGATGAAAGCAAATGTACCATATTACAATTATTTTTGCCTTCATAGATGTAGCTTCATAGATCATAGAAAATGATGTATCTCACTTGCTAGAATATACGCTGAGTTTTTGATGGAGAGATAGTGCTGCACAAATTAATTGACAACTACAGTGTATACAACCAAGTTTCTGCGATTTTTTGGAAAGCATCAAGTCAGCAAGTATAATTTCAAGTTCATTGCAAGTTTAGTTAGTATGGATCTATATTTCAAACATAAAACGCCATTAACAACAACAACAACACCAACAGTAGGAGAAGGAACGCCAACACAAACTATAAAATGTATACCCAAGTGTTTGAAACTAAACTAAAACAAGACATCCCCAATACTCTTAATTAATGTACATTGTTTAACTTAAGGCAACAAGTTTGTATTGAGCTATAAAAATACGAGGATTGTAATTTATTCCACATTTGATTGATAGCTGGCATTCAGTTTTACTTAAAATACATATGTACAGTGATCATTGCATGAACTCTAATAGCCTGTGGAATGTTTCAACGAAAATCTTATAAATTATTCAATAAACATGAGAGGTGAACTAGTTCAATGAGAGACTGTTAAAACAATTACTTATTTCCTTAGACATTAATACAGGTGCAAAACTGACTCTTCAATAATAAGATAAAAATGTAAATATAGTATGGTCTGTACCACTTAGAAACATTAACAATTGTAAGCATATGTGTTAGAATTGTTAAAGGTAGGCCGGTTTTCCATGTACTTGTCAACTGATCTGTATCAAGATTTCCCTATCCAGTAAATTACTTTAACATACAAAATATTACTTAATAATTATGTTCCCATACTAACATTGTCAGAATCTGCATTTAATACTGATTTGGAAATCTGCTCATAAAATGAACATGATTACTGTTATATCTGAAATATAATTTATGTTCATTAGAAGAGTTTGGTCATTAAATATTTTACTAACATTCTGCAGCCAACATCTGTATCAAGTATGGCAATTGTCAGCCACTAAAAATTGTATGTGCCTTGTGCTAGATTAAAAACTTGGGCTCCGAAGATCAAGGCCTATACAGGGACCATGAGTAGACAAACTGACTGCAGAAATATTACTAAAAAGTATTGAAATGGGGAGTAATGCTCCATCTATTGCATTAAATTGTTGAAATGGGGAGTAATGCTCCATCTATTGCATTAAATTGTTGAAATGGGCATTAATGCTCCACACATTGCATTAAATTGTTGAAATGGGGAGTAATGCACTATACATTACATTAAATTGTTGAAATGGGGAGTAAAGCACCATACATTGCATTAATTGTTGAAATGGGGAGTAATGCACTACACATTGCATTAAATTGTTGAAATGGGGAGTAATGCACCATACATTGCATTAAATTGTTGAAATGGGGAGTAATGCACCAAACATTGCATTAAATTGTTGAAATGGGGAGTAAAGCTCCATAAATTACATTAATTGTTGAAATGGGGAGTAATGCACTAAACATTACATTAAATTGTTGAAATGGGGAGTAAAGCACCATACATTGCATTAATTGTTGAAATGGGGAGTAATGCACTACACATTGCATTAAATTGTTGAAATGGGGAGTAATGCACCATACATTGCATTAAATTGTTGAAATGGGGAGTAATGCATCATACATTGAATTACATCATAATACCCTATACAATAATACAGGACATACAAGAAATGAAATATTTCATACTATTAACAACAATACTACATAAACAGTAGGTTGTACAAAATCATCTAAAACCAGAAACATTGCCAAGAATCAACAATACTGGCATTAATTCCTCGTCATAATTAGTAGAACAATTACCATGGATAATTACGGTAATTAAACTATTACTTCTAACCTTCATTTCTCACAATCTATGTATAACATACAGTCATACTTTATACATCATTTAAAATACACCTTTCTTAATGAGAAACCATCTTTGATGGGTCAGCGCAAAACTAGTCTAATCACATGTAAAATAAAGAAGGATGTAGACTAGTTTCACATTTACCTATTGAACTAATTTAATGACATAGTGTACATGTAATTGGATTGTTTATGTTAATTTGTATGTTAATTTGTATCTTAATTCTACTCGCATGTTTTTTCTGCAAAGGCTTTCTTTTTTTTTTCACAAAGAAAATAAAAAGTCCATAATGCAACACTAAGAACAAAGAAGATTGAGACTCTAAAATCAATTGTATGATAATTAAAGCATGCCCAGACTGGTAGACATACAGTTAATCTGAGTCATGGTAGCTTGAAGGTGAAGAAATAGTACATGTTGATGGTACCAGACTATGTTTAATGTGTAAAAAACTTTATTGAAAACTGGCCCTGGAGTATGTACGGTGTACATTAAACTTTCATCAAGACATAGTACAAGAGTATAAGTAAATTAGTTGATTACAACTAGAACAAAACCCTCTATTCTCATCAATTACATTTCACACAGCCTATAAAGTATTTATAGCTGAACTTGATAAAAAAAACAAAATATACAACTATAAACAAAGTAGGGTCTTAGTACAAAACTAGTATTGTTCGTTTTTTTCTCAACTGTCAAAACATGAATAATTTCACGGTGAATGCGTTTGTTAAAATTATTGTCGTAATACATCCATGAGTTTCCGAAAGTGTGTATTATGATCAAGTCAAGCTGTTTATGCCGTATGATGTTTTAGTCAAGATATTTCTAATAACAATTAGGCCGCCAGCACAAAAACAATGCATTCAGTCACAGTGAAATTATTCAAGCTTTGAAAGGATATGTCTTCAAAAGGTTGGGTCACATTTAAATGAGGATGGCCGAGTGAAAGTTTATTTAATGAAGAACTCAAGCTGACATCACACAGTGGTTCATCCAAGGCTTCTGTCAGAAGGGAATATGTGATAAATGTGTTGACCTGATTCAGGTCAACAATGTCAGGGGCCCTACATGCACATGAGGAGCTATACTAAAACTTGATTATAAATGTATAAACAAATACAAGACTGAAGATCAGAGCTCTAAAGATGAGATGTGATGATTTATGTTAGAATTAACTCTATGATCTGGAAGCAATATAGTACATGAATCAGTTGATATACAGTAATTACTGACACTAATGAGGCTATGGTCACTGTACAGGATGACCACTAGATTGACCTCTACATTTAGACAACACATAATGACCAGTCACTCATGTTATAATGTGAATACACTAGGAACTAATATCAGTATTGTAACTAATGGAAGTAGCTCAACTAAAGGAGCAGCCAGCGCTGACTTCTGGAAGTAATGGAACAGTGGCGCTAACTCCTATGCTGAAAGTTATATTAGTTAGAAACATTTTCTGGAGTGTTGGAATGTTTCTCATTAAAAGACAGGTCATGGCAACCGTTTGTAGTATGCTTGGTCAAACAGGAGGTATGATAATTACAAGCAAAAACAAAGAATTAGTTTCCATGGAAACAGAAAAAAACATCAATATTTTACAGAAAGGTGCAAACAGATTACTATGTTCCCATTCTGATTTATGATTTTTGTGGATTCATTTATCATTGAACATGTTGTACTCAAGGTCAAAAGGTCAGAAAATGCCAAAAACTTAATTAAAACCTTGCCATGGCATCAACTTGTACCAAAATTAAAGATATCTATAGCAAGTGCCCAATCAGAAGATTAAAATCAATGCCATATGAATACAATTCACATCAAAGTGATATAGCATATAAAGTTTCCATGTAAAATTAGGGTTACAGTATAGGGATACAGTATCACTTATAACTTCAAGCATCTGTAGATGTAGCTTTCCAATGAATATAGCTATATCTGATTATAGATCATTTGACAATATAATTATTCCTAAAATGATAAGAACCGTTTCAAAGCCTAATTTGAGACATACATGATTGGATACACATGCACTCATGACATAACTGTATTCATTATAATATACAATGTATTACAAGAAGTAAAATTTCTGAATGTTGTTTATTTACATCAACTGTTTCATGTACTTTATTATTTCCAGATGATAAATTTCATATAACTGAAAGACATCAAGGTAACATTCTTAAAAATAAGAATAATACATCTTTTTAGCAGTACATTATTTTGAAATTATTTTTTTAATTAAATCATGGACTCAGTTTTCGTATTTACAAAATTTCCTGGTACATTGTGGTCATTAAATAGTAAGAAAATTTAAGTTTTTATTTAATTTAGAAATTATAAAGTAAAAGAATTCCTTTGTATCAATTTTGTGCTGATTAAATCTTAGACTTAAAATGGTCACAATAGTAACAATACATTCTCAGTACACATCTAAATATTTCCGGATTTTCTGCGTTTTTTTAGGGGGCTGCCCATTATTACAGAAAGACGGAGATTCCAAGACAGAGACTTAAATGAGGCTTATTACACCAATAGATGGTAGATAATTGTCAAGCAGAACTAAAATGTTGTTGGATAAATTATATACTCTTTTCAATACGAACATAGCAATAGTCCGTAATGAAGTTAATCAGACAAGGTTATTCATGTAAAAAGAAATCAATATAAAAAATCTCTTCCAACCAATGACTTCTAGTTTTTTACTCTGCGACATTTTTACTCACATTATAAACATCATCTCATGTATAATCACCATTGATATGTTGTTGTTGTTGTTGTAGTAGAGTTGATTTGATGAACTTCAATAATAAAAGTATCAATGGGTTAATGCAAAACTAATCTACGTCACACTTCATTTTACATGAAGTAAAGACTAGTTTCGCTCTGACCCGTTGATATCATAAATGTAATGAATAGAACTGAATTAACAATATGGCAACCATTATATTTTGTTTTTGACTGAGTTAAGCACCAACTCATTTCAAATTATAGTCATTTTATGGCAACCAGCTCACCTAACCAGGTTTTCCTGGAACTTTGTCCATAACCTGCAGTGCCTGACCTACCCTTCTACAAGGCAGAAAACTTCTCTATATACCGAATTAAAAGAGGAAAATCAACATTATTGTCAAATTTTCATGGAAGATTATAACTATCCTGGGCAAAGTGTGAACTAGAAACACATTCAAGACACAATTCCAAATTCTGCTCATTATACTGCCTTACTGACCCACAGACCCAGGTATCAAAGAGAAGAATACTTCACTTATTTTAAAACCAATGACTCAATGACGTGTCATTACAAGACACAGCCTTAAACATTGATATTTAAGTTAAAACAACAATCATACTGATTTATAACCTTTTGTATTATCTATATATGTCAAGAGTCTGTACAGATAGAAGACCATTTAGACATTAAAACCATAAATGATACAGATTTATTAATCTCCATGAAACCATTAAGTACTTATCATTCTAGCGATACAAAAATCAAGGATATATCAACAACAATGCACTATTGCTTGCTATCAATAATATACTGTAACATTTAAAATCTAATTTATTATTTCATTTTCTACTAAATAACATTAGAATCAATATTAATGTAGACATTATAACAGTAAATTATGATTTAATTGATGATTATATCTATATAGCAGCTGGCTTCATCAAGCCTGCTGAAGTAACTATTCCCACTGTATATATTATAACTATACTCTAGAAAATATGAAATAATGAGCTCTTGTTAGGACCATATGTCAATAATCATACATTAAATACTACCAGGAAAACTTGTACTAAATACATAAAATATGACATATTTAGATAATGATTATTCCATATTTTACATGTTTTTGTTTCATATTTTACTTCAGAGGTATCATTAAAATTGTACAGATCTACTCAAATAGACCAATTACATGCATCTGGAGATATGGTCGCCCACCAGTTTGCAATCACTGAAAATCTTGATAATTATACATAGTCAAAAGACTAAACCCTAAACCAGTCTGTTGAATAACAACCAACTACTACACTAGTCTAACTTCATAACAGTAAATAAGAAATGAAAAAAGGATGTAGACTAAATTTGGTTGACCCATCTATTTTTTACGAATTGTATTTCTAATAACTTAGTCTGTTACCAAATTTTCGCTTATTTTTTGTTTAGTTTTCCTGCTATTTGTGTACAAAATGGAATCTCAATAAACATGATTTTGACGAAAATGAATTATTTCATGAAGTCCAGTAATAAATAATATTATCTCAAATGTAAAATATAACATATTTAGGAATCAAGTGAACTAATAACAAAAGGGTCATTTGCCAATCAAGTTTTAATAAGTTTTAAGCATAAGCCCAAATCAACAAACTTTCAACTACAACTGATCATCAGTTCATCAGTTCATCACAATACCAATTTCTAACAGAAGTGAATACAGAACAATGAATGTAAGATGAAAATCGAGGGTTGTCTGCAAAACTGTAGTAAGTGCATAATGCATTAAAGAGCAAATTACAACAGTCTTGTGGGCAACCCTCGAAATGTAAGAGCAATAATGAAAACTTTACATTAGGAACTCCATAAAATCATTCAGAACACTGTCATCAATGTAACAAATGAATCAAATTGCTACAGGCTAACTATTTCATTAATAACTTATAATGTTAGAGTGTAAACAATAAACATGCACAGCAAACAGAAACATCAAACATCAACAAACAACTAGTTTAAGATTCTCTATCATGATATGATATTATTTCAACATTTTCCAATATAATATTAACAATTCACACTTCTTCCTGTTTGGACTTTGGACTAAAATGACCCTTTGTTTCCTATTCATTATAGAAGTGATAAATTGAAATACACTAACTTTATTACCAATTGTGTGCCATAAACACACTTAGTGGGTGAATTTCTGGGCATTTTTAAAAAAAAAAGTAGACATTAGAACCAAAAATTCCAGTTTCCATGAATGAAACAAAATTGGCAAAAAACCCCCAAAATTCTTGAATTTGATCATCTAAGAAATAGCATATCGTAATAATTTAAGTCCAAGGGTTTAAGCCACCCTAAAACGCTGAAGTTCCAATTTATGGAGAAAAAGAATTAAAACCAATATAATACTAGCAAAATGTGGATGAATAATGTTAATAGAAAATATTTCAAAACATTAAAACTGTAGATTCTATGTAAAAGAACATTATATGATGATTAAACAAAAGCTGTAAATTTGTTACATATGTAGAATTTAGTACATTATTCATGTTTATATATATCTATAAGTATTACTCAACATGATGTTTCAATTATTTAACTTAAACTGATGTATTTTAAAGCAACATGGTGTTAAGACTTAGTACCATTTTCACACTATTTTCATTTATCTTCCCTACACATTTTTATACATAAATTTTGGCAAAGGCCCCAAACTCCCCAGCATACTAACAGCATGAAGTCTCAACTTCTTAAAAAAGAACCTGAAGACTTAAAAATTATAACCAGTATCCTAAGGTATACCAGTGCTCATAGTGTCTGAATAGAGAAAATTGAAAAAAAAGATAAAGTTTTATCTCTGAGAACCAGATAAGTATAAACAGCGCCCAACAATCTCCCTGCTTCATCAATGTAGCAGTTCAATGGCTCAGCGCAAAAACTAGTTTACCTACATGTAGGTAAACACAGATGTAGACTATTTCTGCACTGACTCACTGGTTTAACTATGTGAGTGTTCATGAGCTATTACAGATGTGGGAAAACCAAAACAAGCCCTTAAATTTGTTCTACAACTTTCATGTAACCCTACTGTACTTTCAACAGAAGATCATAAGGTGATTCAAACAGTTTCTAGTTGAATACACTTCCCACAATAATGATACTAACAGGTGAGGATACATTATGGTACTATAGTGTTAAACATGTACCTATACAATTAGTCACCTCCAAATATCTATTAAACTTAGTTCAAATATTGTCTGATCTCCAATCCCTTAAAGAAAAAACATTTTATAACGAATATTTTTATTATGATGAACAAGTGTTAACAAACAACACTGATCATGAAGGTCCTATAATATTTCTGACTCTATAACAGCATCGATTGATCAAATCTTATAATTAAAACCAGTCTCATATTATCAGCAAAAATGACCATTCCCTTAGAACTACCACCATAAGTGAAAGTTCAAAGTTTATAATAATTTTCAATATCATGAAATTCCCTAATTTCTAGATTTCAGATGCTTTCACTAAGAAGACACCTTTTCTCAAGTACCAAAAATCCTTAACTTCTAAACCAGAAAGTTTTCACCCATGCCAAGCTGGACCTTTCACTTATTTAAGGACAAGATTTTTATAAGTAATTTAGTTCAGTTAAAAAAACTGCTCACTGTTACGTAAAATATAGTTTCAAATCACTACTTTTCATGCTATTTGAAAATGTAATGTGTTTGAATCATAATTCATACTTATACGAAAGTTTTCAGATTAGTTAGGATTAAATCAAGATTTAATGCTGGGAGAACAGACAAGAAATCTTACATCAAAATAACAACATGTCTCAGTGATATACATAAATTATCATCAGTCAGCACACCCTATAAGTATACTTACAACCAGGAAAACTTCAAATCTCTGATCTCTTCTATAAGCATAGCAAGATAACTCGACAATATTTTCAATTTAAGCATGATCTTAGTGTGTTCTAATATTCTCAAATACCAGGTAACAATATTTGAAAGACAAGACGTGCTTCTATCTATCAATTATACAACTAATGCTTGCAATTTGCTTAAAATGTAAACAAAAAAAACCTCCATGAACAGACAGCAAATATTTTGAAGACAGCAAGATGAAGCACGTAACCAACTGCGAAGAATTCTGTTTGACAGTGTGACGTAAACATCTTTGATAAATATACTGTTCTTATATACCTATACAATACAAGAACACACACATATCAAAATATCTAAGAAAATTGCCTTACAATCAAAATTAGTAAGGCAATTGCCACAAATTCAAAATTTCAAAGCCAATTACCACAGAGTCAAAATCTTTATTGACAACTGGCATGCAATCAAAATATCTAATGCAATTGATACACATATCTTCAGAAAATTGCCACATATCTAAAATATCTTACGCAATTGCCACACTAATCATTTTAAAGACAATGGCCACACAATAAAAATAACTTAGGGAATTGCCACAAAATCAAAATGATCCTAAGACAATTGCCAAAGAATCAAAATATCTTAAGACAATTGCCACATTATTAAAATGTGTCAGACAATCAAAATATTGTTTGCATCAATTGCAACAAAATCAAATGCCATGAAATAAATATTAAGTATTGAAATAAATTAAATTTATAAGGAAACCATACTGGATTGGCTAATCAAGTTATTTTTGTTTAGATATAACTAACCTTATAGTATATAGTAGAACTGAGTTTTTTTACCGACCATGTGTCTAGTCTACAAGACTGCAAGAATCAACCATAAAAACCAGAAACCAGATAAAGTAATAAGTAAAATGGATTTTATACATATATACTAGCGTGCTGGTATAAGCCTTAAAGGCAAGTTTGAAGGCATTAAAGATAGGAATCGTGTATTTCTTTTAAAGCTATGACCTAGCATCAATTGACGGAGTTATAAATAATGATAAAATGAAGACGAGGCTTGGGGTGAGAGCTCTAGACTCCTAGTGTGTATCAGATAACACAATCAAGAGATAATCTACCAAGTTTTCATCGTAATATTCTCTTACTTCTTTTCTGAGTTTTTCTCAAGACTCCATTAAACTATCAATTAAGGAACATCAAAATTCCACAGAAAATCTGATAATTACATCTCTTTGTCTCTACTTATAAAAGACTTCAGAAGTTTTATCACAACAAAAACATTTTTGCACACATAACCTATCACACTTAAAAGGATAAATCAAACATCTTAAATGTGTTACATATTTCATCTCATTTTAAACAAACTGAAGTTTCTATTGGACAGTTTTTCATTTTTATATCATGATCAACTGGCAAAATTAAATCACAGAAACAAATTTTTAGAAAATATTTACTATAGCCATTCAAACATCAATAGTTTTATACATTCTAAAATTTATGCGGCATTATACTCAGTCAGTTGTAGCTTTTATACAATTTCTCAATTTTATACTAATTTATTTTAGCTTAATCTTGAAACAAGTTCTTACTCTTTTATTAGTTTCTATGGCGACAGCTTTTTGCTAATCATGTGTTTATGAATGGTCAGACATATTAGACTCTGACCACTGGTCAATATTATAGTTGTCCCATAAGTAAAGACACAGTAATATGTCCTATTGTGAATATGTCAAATACATAATGTATTTCTGTACACAATGTACTCACGTTTCTATGGAAACTAACAAATAATTATAAAGGGTCATTAAATCTGGTAAATTATAAAAAAGTTATGGTAAATTAAACCTGACATAAACAGACTGGTATTAGTACATATTGAGGGGTTAGCCCAAAACGGCCTTAACTCAAGTTAAAAAAGAGTGAGTTACGACCATTTTGCTCTATTTTTAGCTCGCAATATTTTGATAAAACTAATCTATCTGGAACTTCTCAAGAAAAAGAAATTTTAAACAATTATACACGAGTGATTGCAGACATTAGTAAGTTAATAAATTATTAAATTTCACTTGTAATTACCGATGTTTTTGAGTGTGCTAGCAGAGGTAATTGAAATGTTACAAAGTTTAATAGAATATTAAGTCAAGCTATTGATACAAAAGTTTTGTTTAAATCAATTCTTCCACTCTATTTTAAAGTATTACACTTATGTTAGACTTTTACAAGAATTCAGGATACAAGATGACGTAACATATAAAACAGTTCAAACTTAAACAGTTCAAACTTTCCACTTCAGACAATCTATTCAACTTTTAAACTAGTTGTCTCACAAATTTAACATCAAATAATATTTGAAATTTATGTTTCACAATATGCTGGTTATAGCTATACACACTTTAAATTGTCTTTGTTTTCTTTGTTTCGTTGGGTTTAAGGCCGTAGCAACACATTGTTTATGTCATATAACGGCAGTCAGTCAACCTACTCACTATTCCTGGAAAGGCTAAATCTCTGGATTTAGCTGTTAACCTAAACTTAGCGCATACTTGTCAGTGACTGACAACTGCCCTACATAATTAAGAATCATTGGTACGAGGGAGAATGGTTGTAGAAAAAATTTCATGATCAAGCTCCACGAAAGTATGCACCACCCGGGAATTGAACCTACGACCCATCAATCAGTAGGCTTGCATGCTACAAACTAAGCTAGCTGGGAAGCTTTTAAATGATCTAACAATAATTTGTGATAATTCAGTTCATCTTAGTAATTTTAGGTTCAGGTACCTTACATTGCTTCAACAAGTCATCCCTAAAATGATACATCCATATATTATTAAAGCTTAGTGAATGAAAACACGAAAACTTAAAGATATAAAATTGTTTTAACAATTTCACTGGAAAGAATGATATTAAATAATGTAACATATTTGAAATCTGATACTGTGAAGCATTGTTTATTCATTTAAATTTATTATTCTTGCAATATCTAGCAAGTGGCAAATGTGTCGCTGATGTTAATATGTAATAAAATTTTAAAAACAATTAGAGCTCCAATATCAACACTCAACAGTTAGGATGATAATATATAAATAAAGATATAGTAAACAATACATTGATAATTAAAATAAAATCATTAACTATATATTATTATTATCATCATCATTGTCGCCATCATCATCATCATCATCACTATCACCATCGCCACCACTATCATCAACATTATCATCATCATTATTAGCTTATTACAGAACTATAGTCTATTTTTGTAAACATTGGGTTTACAACTTGAAAAATGTTCTTTAACTATTGTTCTAAAACTAAACTAGAAATCAACTATTAAACTATGATGATGCAATTTTATTTTCTGATTAATTAAAAAAGGTCTTCATATTTTCTATTTTAACATTGTAATAAATCATAATGGATTTTTTATTTATGATTTCAACATAACTTGTGGAATAAAATAGAATAGAGAAACTACATCACTAACAAAGACAGTCTGGCAATTGCACAGTTTCCATAACGAAGGTAAAGTTCTTTGTTTTGAATCCATATTCAACTGAGTGAATAAAATTTCAGAAGTAGACTTTAACAAAAGTTTTTATGCTATGGTCATTAGGCATTGTGAGACCAATAAAGTTGACTATATTTTGAAATGTTTGAGGTATAATCTGTCAGTTATAACTTTATTCAGTAAAAAATCAAGATATTTAAGTATTTAAGACAAGATGATTATAAATAGTGAAACATGTGTTTAGAGATTATATTACCATAATATTAGCCATTAAAGACAGCTTCTTAGTTCTCAGCACAGATCAGAAAACATACACCTTTAAATTTAACTACAAGAAGTTTTCATCCTTATCAAATTGTATCATAAAGTTTGTAAGACAAACTAAGGTTTTGGAAACAAAAACCAAGATGGAGGATAAAAACTTGATCCCTGGCTTAAACACTAAGCCTCTTCTTGGAACACAAGTAAGATTAAAGAATTGTTTTGTTCAGTAATTCAATTCTGTACCACATTCATTTTCTACAAAGTTTTCTTTACCTTAAAACTTTTTTGCCTTCTTTTCTAGAAGATTGAAGAATTTGCACCTAACTTCTATATACATGTAAATATTTTAAAATAAAGTAGAAAATAATCTATATTAAATGTCAAACTACAATTTAACTTGTCATAATAGCTCAGTGAGTGCCACATCTGATAGTCAGTCATTGGGGAGAAGGTTCAGTTCCTGGGAGAGATATGAAAGCTTTTCACTAGTTATGAAAAAGATCCTAACCACCATTCTCCCTGTAACTGCTGTCATATTCAGGCTAGGGTATGTGTACAAATAGTAATGTAAATATTTTAGCTTTAAAGACCTAACAAGCAAGTAATGTTTATATTGTAGCATTAAAGACCAAACAAGCAAGTAATGTTTATATTTTAGTTTTAAAGACCCAACAAGCAAGTAATGTTTATATTTTAGCTATAAAGACCAAACAAGCAAGTAATGTTTATATTTTAGCTATAAAGACCTAACAAGCAAGTAATGTTTATATTTTAGCTATAAAGACCAAACAAGCAAGTAATGTTTATATTTTAGCTATAAAGACCAAACAAGCAAGTAATGTTTATATTTTAGCTTTAAAGACCTAACAAGCAAGTAATGTTTATATTTTAGCTATAAAGACCAAACAAGCAAGTAATGTTTATATTTTAGCTATAAAGACCAAACAAGCAAGTAATGTTTATATTTTAGCTTTAAAGTTATTTTAGCTTTAAAGACCAAACAAGCAAGTAATGTTTATATTTTAGCTATAAAGACCAAACAAGCAAGTAATGTTTATATTTTAGCTTTAAAGTTATTTTAGCTTTAAAGACCAAACAAGCAAGTAATGTTTATATTTTAGCTTTAAAGTTATTTTAGCTTTAAAGACCTAACAAGCAAGTAATGTTTATATTGTAGCTTTAAAGACCTAACAAGCAAGTAATGTTTATATTGTAGCTTTAAAGACCCAACAAGCAAGTAATGTTTATATTGTAGCTTTAAAGACCCAACAAGCAAGTAATGTTTATATTGTAGCTTTAAAGACCTAACAAGCAAGTAATGTTTATATTGTAGCTTTAAAGACCCAACAAGCAAGTAATGTTTATATTGTAGCTTTAAAGACCCAACAAGCAAGTAATGTTTATATTTTAGCTATAAAGACCAAACAAGCAAGTAATGTTTATATTTTAGCTTTAAAGTTATTGTAGCTTTAAAGACCAAACAAGCAAGTAATGTTTATATTTTAGCTTTAAAGACCAAACAAGCAAGTAATGTTTATATTTTAGCTTTAAAGACCAAACAAGCAAGTAATGTTTATATTGTAGCTTTAAAGACCAAACAAGCAAGTAATGTTTATATTTTAGCTTTAAAGACCCAACAAGCAAGTAATGTTTATATTGTAGCTTTAAAGACCAAACAAGCAAGTAATGTTTATATTGTAGCTTTAAAGACCTAACAAGCAAGTAATGTTTATATTTTAGCTTTAAAGACCTAACAAGCAAGTAATGTTTATGTTTTAGCTTTAAAGACCTAACAAGCAAGTAATGTTTATGTTTTAGCTTTAAAGACCTAACAAGCAAGTAATGTTTATATTTTAGCTTTAAAGACCCAACAAGCAAGTAAAGTTTATATTTTAGCTTTAAAGACCTAACAAGCTACTGATCAGATCAACAGATCTGGCTATCCACTATGATAAAGCCGGCTATCTAGATATCACAGACTCTCTTTGGGCAAATGAGTATAAATCAACTGACAGCTGGGATAAAGCTGTAAAAATGAAGAGTTTACAGCATTAGCCAAACCAGATGTTAGTTAAAATCTATCAATTAAATCAAGATTTTAAGCCAAAACTCCTATACTGTAAACATAAGTGAAACTTGAAATTTTACAAAATGTATAAAAAAATCTCCACAAAATATGAAATTCAACGCATTTTTAAAGCTTCAACAACTAAGCTGGAACATGGAAAATACCCAGTTATAAAAACTTTAAACATTATAACTCTAAATGTCTGGTTGAGTTATTCTTAATACTAAACTAGTTGTTCATAACATAGCTCTTATATTTGATGAAAAGTATAAAAACATAATGCAGACTAGGAATGCAGCAACTCACATGAAAACCAAGAAGGTGCAAAAAAAGCCATATGCCTGTTGAGAACATTATCACCCATCTGAAGGCTAAAAAAAAACATGTGGGAAAGTTATTAAAGCTTGTCATTCCGTGGAATGCATTAAAACAAAAAGATCAGACAACATTAAGGTAAAACTAGAAAATATTGGATCAAAATATTTTCATACCAACACTTGATTTCAAGTTATATAAATCAACACACCCAGAAACTAGAATAAGACAAACAACTTCTGGAATTTATCGCTCCGTGAACATCAGTTTAAAATAGGAACATGGTAGAATTTGTTCAGACAAATAAAGTAAGTAATTAAAGGATGGTAATTTCTGCTTGAATTCATAGTTCATTAATCACAGTCAGTTAGAAGTTGATATACTAGATCTATAAACAACACCAAGTTCCCGAACTTATGTAGTCTACACTCCATCTACCATCATTTTATAGATTTACAATTAAAACAATTACATGATCAATGAAGAAAATGGAGCTTCACAAGAGCAACTACCGGAAACAAATAACAATTAAACAAAATAGTTTGACTGGTTATTTACTTGACATCATATGGTGGTTCAATCATGCGGTAATTTAAAACTGTAAAAAACCAGTCTGAGAAATTCAACCGAGAATTGTGGGTTAAACATGGTGGTACCAGTCAACAGTAATAATAAATGGCAGAAAATTACATTGTGTTAATAACTACACATTCTTGCTGTCATCTTATGACAAAACATACAGACAATAAAAGTTCTTCATGACTATAAGTCCAATAGTTTGAAGGCATCAACATACTATTGTTGTTGTTGTTTTTGTCTTTATTATACAGGTAAATAATTAGCCCATGATTGATACACAAATACAGAAAAAATTCCACAATAAAGAACATCTTGGTCAATGAAAAAACCATGTTATTTTTTTACTATCTTTAAGGCCCAAATGCTCAATTTGAGAAGAAAAGGATTCCTTTAATCAAACCATATGGGACTTTAAAAGAGTACTATCAAGAATGTATTGACATCTTAAAAACAAATATACACAAGTAAAATATATTTGAATTGAGAAGTTGCCTTTTTTCAACGAAAACATTTTTTCAAAGAGAACATTCTTTTTTCCAAAAAGAACATTTTTTTCTAAAAGAACAGATTTCCAAAAAGAACACAATTTGCACAAAGAGAACAACCTTTTTCCAAAATCAACAAAAATTTTCCAAAAGAACAATTTTTTTCCGAAGAGAACAAAATTTCTCCAAAGAAAACATTTTTCCTAAGTAAACAACAGTTTTCCAAAAAGAGCACATTTTCTGCAAAGAGGACAAGGTATTTTCCAAAAGCACACCATTATTCCAAAGAAAACAATAGTTTTTCTGAGTAAACAAAAATTTGAACAAAGGTTTATTAGTTGAAGGAGGAGATCAATCTCAGAAGGTATTAGAGGAATGTTAATTGTTTTATCTTTGAGGTCATAGTAGTATAGAAATACTCGACAAGTGGTGCACACATGGTACCGTATGAACATGAGAGAGATGTATTTCATACTGGACATATTCCAAAGTTCATGCATCTATAAATGAAATACCAGTGTCAAGAATTCAATCATTCTACAGTAAGCTGTAGAAACATTGCCAAGTAAACCATTATACTAGAAGAGAGAAGTCAAGTATAAGGGTCAAAATACATGTTGTAAGAGCATGTACAGTCTATAAAAAAAATGAGTTTCTAGTTGACCCGAACAACCACTTTTTAATTCCGGCAACGAACAATTTCTTTACGGCAACCTATATTCTAGATGTAGTGCTTGTTTCAAAATAATTTGTTCGGACAACCACTTTCATACCCTAATTTCATAGACTGCAGGTATATGTTATAGCATGTATCCAATGTGCAAGTCGAGTCTGACCAAAGCTACACATATTGATATATTACATTGATTAAGTGATGTTAAAGACAATTTTGTTACCTTTTCACCAACAAGTTCATGCATTGTATATCATTGATTTTCATCAGTATAAAATTAAATGCCATAAAATAATCTGGATTAAGTTATTTTGAGGTAATGGAAACCTTGAGACAGATCTTTTAGGATTCAGCAATGTAAGCTGAAAGCCATGATTAATAACAACATTCCAACCAAGCCGAGTGCCACAACATGTCCTTAATGGAGACTTCAACAAACCTCATAAATGGAGAGTTTTAATTAAACCTCCTATATGGAGAGTTCATCCAACCTCCTAAATGGAGAGCTCACCAAACATCTGAAATGAAGAGCTCATCCTAAATGGAGAGTTTACCAAAAGCCTCCTATATGGAGAATTAACCAAATTCTTCAAAATGGAGAGTATTTCATCAAGCCTTCTAAACAAGGATTGTTTCGCCAAACTTTCTAATCAAGGAGTGTACCAACATAGTTCAAAACTATTGGGTAAATGAGATAACATATGACACTAGTAATGAATACCTTTCCTTGATAATATTGGTACATGATATTTAATTAAGAATCAAGATTGTAGAAAAGGCAGTCAATCAGAAACAACTTGCTCATTTCAACATTCATAATGAATCAGCAGCAAATATATATTGATTAACTTAAATAATCATTCAGTACTTTTTCTATAACATCAAAAGCATTAAGAGAGCCCAATGAAGTTTTCTCAATAGATTCAACAATCCTATTTATTCAAACTAATGAAATCAGTAGGGTTCCAGATTAGATTAGTCTCTTTGCAATTACACAGAGTATAACTCGGGAAAACTAAGACTTAAAATGCAATTTTCAACCCTTAGATTTAATCCTGAAATAATAAGTAAAGTTACCATTAAGATTTTTTTACATACCCAAACCTAGGGCAAGCATTAACTGTGCACTACTTTAAAGATTTTTTGCTGGAAAACTTAACTTTACATAAAATCTAAAAAAAAGCTCTAAAGAAGCTATAATCATAGCATAGCTGGTAGCATCATGCATTGATTATATCTCATATAGATGAAGTATTCCATATTATAAAAAAATCTCTAAAAAAACTGTTAGCAGACAAGAGTGATATAAATCCCTCACTGTTCAGACATCTACAAGATACCTTTCATTTCATAAATTATGACTATAAAGTTTCCTGTACGAAACAACTTCCATTTTTTATAAATCCTCCAAGATCAGAGATACATAGTCCCATGTATAACCTTGATTATTGCAATCGGAATATTTTTTTGCAGAACATTACTTTAGTTCACTAAAAGATGAAAGGAACTAAGCAATATAGATTTCTACCAAACTCTTGTTAAAAATGTAAAACATGTCATGGGCCATCAGCTATCATCGTAACATAAGAAAAAAGAATAAATGTCAATGCATTTCAATTCAAACAATGTAAACCTTTGAAGCCTACAGTAGATCTTCAGTAAAGATTTCTAAGAGGTTCATATAACATTTCTTTGATCAGCTATTTATTTTTATTGGAACCTTACATGCTAGTAACCACTGACAGTTTAACCGAACATATTTCATTAAAAGGATTTCATTTGAAAAGATTGCTGCTCTCTATGAATGGAGGTAAAAAAAACATGGTTACTGGAGGAGGTAGTGTGTACAGTTGGTCCGTGTCAATCAGATGATTAATTGGAATATAATTGGCAGTTTATCAAGCTTCTATCATACACTGCACAGGAACAGCTGTCTGGTTTCCTGTCTTAAAATCAAGATTCAAACTAAAAAAACAACAACCATAATGTTAAACAAACAAGCGATGTAAAACACCAACAAGTTTGTCACAGTTCAAGACTTTTTTGTATTAATTAGCATCCAAAAACATATATACATTTGATTTCGAAATGTAGAACGATATATAAAGATGTATGGAACAGATTGTTACTAAGGAAATACACACAGTGAGAGAGATCATTGTACACTGAAAACTAGAAGAAACAACAAAATGTTAACAGCTGCAGATACATTCAATCTAATCAAAATAACATTATAACAACAATCTGGCTGTAGGGATATGTACCTCAACACTGTTTTAGTCTAGTAGAATTCTCTCAAAATAGACAAAAAACTAACTGGAACTATGTTTTACACAGAGGACAATGTGACATCATAAATTAAATCACTTGAGTGCACGTGGGTTGGTTTTAAAAAAACTTAGAAAAACTTTGCAGGTAGCCTATGGCTTAGCTCTAAGCAGGGCTTTGTAATATTGACATAATCTTTTGGTTCTGAAAATGTTCCAAAGTCATTTTGAAACCATTATTTACAACCAGTAAAGAACTATCTATTTAAAGCTAAATATATATAGAAAAGCCCTAAAGATCATGACAAAAAAACTGAGGAGGTAATTCAATATTGAACACTTGTAAAAGAACACTTAATTTCACCGCTCCAAATCGAATTTTCCTTACACACAAATAATAGATATTTGCTCACAATCTCAGACAATGGATTGTTAAATTGAGCTTCCTCAAAACAATTTTAAATAAGAGTTTTCCTTTCTTCTACCTATAAGCCCCGAGCCAATAACCACTTACTGTCACATTTGAACTAACTTCAATCAATCCCCAGGTTTCTTCTACATTACAATAAAACTGAAAACAAAACTAACTTAAATTGTTCCAAAATTTTCTCAGTAGAATTTCAACAGGCAATCAATTCTGCTGAAATTTGCCTAATTTACGATTGCTCTAATCCAATTAGGAGCCAATTAAGTATATTTATTTTAAGATTTCTACCAATCAATTTGCAACAGAAAATCTTTCAAACAATTGTCTCAAATTTACAATTTTAAAGAGAAAATGAAAAATAAAAAATGTTTTTACAAGAAACAACAATAAATCATGTTTTATAAACGTGTAACTAATCTCAGATACGCCTTAAGAAAAACAACATTTTTATGATCAGTATGACAACATTATAAACATTATATTCATGAAAGATAATAAACCGAATATTGAATGTTTTAAGTGAGTCATCGTTCAAAATAACATTTTTATTTAGAAATAAATTATTAACAATACATATGAAATAAAAAATAAGTTAATAAAAATATCATGTATTCTGTAAATACTAATGTATAGATTTTGTGTTTTTCTATAGGAAGACTTTTGAAAATTTCCCATTTTTACACTGTAATGTAAAACTGATGACCCCTAGGGACCTGATTGACACACATTTTAATATTCTTTGTATATGATCACTAGGTGACTAAACTACATGCCAAATACAGTTGCTCTTAGCTTAGTATTATAACACAGTTTTAAATGGAGTTAATGCGTAAAAAATCAAAATCTTGAAATTCCTTAGAAATTGTAAATATTTCACAAGTTTTCAAAATCAGCAGCTTTTACAAGGGAAAAGATTCTTAGTACCACATTCCTAAAGTCCTGAACCTCAGAGCCATTCCTGAAAATGTTCACCTGTGGGAATTGTTTATGCTGCAGCCCAGAATGGGATACTATAAAGACAATGAAATAATGTTCACAACTGTGAGCTCAACCAGACTACACTGTGATGAAATGGGGTACAGTTTGCTAAGCAAGCATACAAATTTCAATCAGTATAATAAAATAAACTCAAGTTGTTGAAGACAATACTCCAGTAATAAAGTAATAGCGACTTCAGTAATACAGAGTAAAGATATTAAAATTATTTGAAACTCTTTTTTTTAAACTTTGTATTCAACACAAATTTAGGTCATATATACGATGGCCAGCTTTTCATACTATAGGTTTCCAGGACACTTTTCTATCACCAGTACTAACTTACCCTACCACAAGGCTCACAACTCATGTAAAGGGTATGACCTACCATGACCGGGCTCGAACCCAAGATCTCCGGATTTGAAGTCAAACATTCTAACCACTACGCCACAGCCCCAGCTTTAAATTACTTGAAACAAGTCTATAAAAGTTCTAGCCGATAGAAATATACATCCATACACACACAAACAAATTTGTCATAATGAGAGGACAAAAATATTTATGTATGATATTTAGTATGAGAAGACAAATTCTCCAGATAGTACAACATATGGCTATGTATGGGAACAATGGGGCAATAAATACATAAATAACAAGATAGATAATTCAATCAACTCCTATATTCACTGTACTTATGTTCTAGCTACCAGAATAGTTCACTTTATTCTTACTGACTTGGTCATCAATGAACTAGCTCATCAACACTGACCAATGGTCAATATAGACAGTCTTTATATGGTCATCACAGACAATAACTTGAATAAATCAAATTTTGTATGAAAATCTGAAGACAAGAACACATGTGTCTGTTAAATGTAAGGTATTATAAATTTTTGTAGACAGAACTGAGGAAACATAAGATGGATCCCTTATTTTCACTGAAAATTACAAATACAGAGGCTGTGTACCAACTTACCAGATAATGCATGGCTTTAAGGTAAATTTACCCTACTTGCACTGAGAAAAGAGAGAGAAACTTTGCTGATATAATGATTTGATAATACAATGTATCTCATTTAAGTGTTGGAAGTCATTTATTCATTCATGTTGCTTAACTGTGAAAATTGAACTACAATTAAGTTCCATAACTTTAAGACCACCTTGGTTAATAAAACAAAACCATGGGATTTTTGACAATTTCATAGCCCTTAATCTTTAATTTGAGAAGAAAAGGATCCCTTTAACATAATTGAACCCTACCAAGGTAACATGACCTTAACTTAATTCAATAAAACCATGGAAATCAATCAACAGCAGTTATAAATGAGAAAGTAATCATTGACCCCTATCGGGACCCCTTTAGTTCATTTTAATTTAATGACCACTATCGTATCATCTTGAAAGTGTAAATAGTTTTATGACCAGCAAAACCAAACAACCCTTGAAATTATCCAGAAGGTTTAATTAACCAGGTATAAAATAATATAACAGTTTCATTGTATAAGAGGGCAAAGATGTGAAATCTTTAAGTATTAGTACTGAGCTGCAATATTTTATTCCATTATTTTATTGTAATTAAGCTCAGAACACCATGTCCATGAGTCAGTTCAAAACAAGCCTAACTACAAATTAATAAATAGTGATGTAGATTTTTTGCACAGACCATTTAATGCTATGAAAGTCCAGTTCTAAACATACTATGTACAGACTTATATAAAGATAAAACAGTCATTGCATATCCACCCACTAGATGAAGCCTGGAACAAGGGGACATTTTCTCCCCTATGTCCTTTCTTGCTCTCCCTAGGCATAAATATACTTTGAAACATCAACCCTCAAGATTTGCATCCCCTTTTTCTGCTTCCCTGCCCTTATCTGGGTTCTAATTTTTTTTTTTTAACGTCGCATTCCACACATGTATAGGTCATATACCCGACTGCCAGCTCTTCCTACAATAGGTTTCCTGGACACTTTTTCTATCACCAGCACTAACTTACCCTACCACGAGGCCGACAACTCATGTATAGGGAATGACCTACTGCGACCGGGTTTCGAACCTGCGATCTCCGGATTCGAAGTCAGAAATGCTAACCACTACGCCACGGCCGCAGCTATCTGGGTTCTAAGAATAATTACGAAACTCCATTTTAAGAAAAGACTGATGTAGACTAGTACTGCACTCAACCAGATCAATTTGTTACAGTAATTATAGAAATATGACTATGTCAGTCTATAACAAGTATTTGTACAATCATATTATAAATGATTATGACAAGATTCTATAAATCATACTAAATCATCTCGCAGTCATAATGTATCATCCTACAGTTATAATCCTCCAGTTATATCATAAACTACAACTACAAAATATTAAAGTGCATAAATAATTCAGTAAAACATGATATCATACAAACCATAAAATCAACTGATAATTCACCAAAAGCACGTTCACTTACGATCAAATTACCGAAAATATATTTGCGCAATACATTTATGATTTACACAAGTAGGACTACTAAGGAACAAAATACGTATATTAACCCTGCTGATTTAAATACTTGATATTTGTATGATAATCCCTGTACCTAAATATGGGTATCTACTTTTATTGATCCAAATTTGAGGTACTTTAAGGAGTATTTAAATCAGTGGGGGTAAATGTCATGGGCAACTGGTTGATGAACAAAATTTACAATGGTACTTATCGGATCAGGCTGATATTTCACGTGCTGCGAGGTAGTGGGTTCAGGTGAAAACTGTATTAAAGTTTCATGGTGCTCGAATAAGTATTAGGGGCACGGCAAATATTATACCATTGTATGTGATCACTATAAATTTACACTCAGGGCATGTTGATTCACTTGCATGTTTTCAGTTCATTTTTTTGCATCTATTTCATTTTGACACAATAACAGGCAATAAAACCAGGTCATATTTTAATAATGAAGGAGTCACAGACTGCAACTTGTCGTTACTCGAAAATAGATTTACTGCAAAATTAAAAATTAGCACGAAAAATTACCAACAGACATCATGATTTATACATGATTGTTAAATTCTCAAGAGTATGACTGTGTTGCTATACCTGATAGTGAAAATCTCAAGAGTATGACTGTGTTGCCAATAATAATGTAATGCATTGTTCATTAATACATATATTGTTACTCTATTAAATAAATTCACTGTTCCAAATCAGTCCAAATTGAGTTTACAAGGATTCTCACAGAAAGAGACTCGGGAAAACAGAAGAGCAGAATGACATATCATAACTAGAAATAGTACTCAGATAAATTTTTCATACACCCATTATGCCTCAGGCTGTAATACTTTGACAGAAATCTTCAACTAAGCATTTTTGGTTCTCCCAAAAATATGGCTTACATAAATAATTCAAGAATTCAGTTCCACACCATCGATACTCAAAATATATTATTAAAAAAACAACAAACAATATTAACTTCAGATAATGTGTACTGAGTCAGGCAGTCAGTCAGTCAATGATATGAATGAACAGCTAATATTTCAAAAAGATCTTTCTTAAGAAATATTTCATAATAAGATATATTAATCATTAAAAATAAGTCTACAAAAAATATTGATAGAATAATAACACAGACCCTCTCGTAGGTTTTCATTCATAATCTAAAATGAATTAAGCATCCCACACATACTCAAAGGACAGAAGGACAACAATAACAATGTTCACTTTTATGATCAATTTTTTCAACCCACCCTGACCTGCTGCTCCTCCAACGAAGAACCGTACATCAATTCAGATTTCTACATCTCAAGCAAAATGAAGCAAATTTGTTTTTTAATCATTTTAATACTAGATCTAGGTATGTAGTTATAATTGAAATCAACTATATCTACTGCAAGTTTTTATTTGGTAATTATATAAGTCCTTTGGCTTCAGTCAACTATATTGTTATAGGGCCGACTGACGCTGGGTCATTATTAGACCAGGAAGCCCTAAGTGGTTTGTACTATTTCTTAAATAAGTTATCAGAGAAAGTATATTCTAGACAACCTATCTCCTATCAAAAGGGAGCCAGCTATACTTAGAAAGAAGTTAAGGATCAATTCTAAAATGATAAAACATAGGTACCTAGGCCGTCTTAAGTATGAACCATAATATTTTTACACAAATGAAAATTTGTATTCTGATACTTGTTCACAACAATGAAAATATATATTTTAAACCTTCATGATATATTTTCATCAAATAGCATAAAATTTCACCATAAAGCATGATAGAATCAACAACAGTTAAAAAGAGATAATACATCTAACGTTTCAATGATTAACACAACAAAAACTTTTTTATTTGATAACATCAAACAAAAGATCTAACAGTCAACGGAAATACCCTCCATGTGATATCAACTACACTGCATCAGTAACCAAACCCAGGAACCTTTCAATACTTCCTCATAAATTACAACGTAATATTGAAAATGCATACAAAAATTCAAGATGAACACATGACGTGTCTGCATGAGAAAGAAAATGGGAGAAAATGCACGGAGTCCGGTATGATATTTGATACATCAAACCAATTTGAATGGACAATCACATCAGCATGATTTAATCTATCAAATGAATCTATCAACTACTAACTAGATTACCCATTCCCTCATGTATAATTAAACACTAACAGTTTTTTTACCATTCATTGCTTCTCAGAGATGAGTAAAACTAAAAAAAGCTATAAGATACAAGCCATTGACCAAGCTCTTCTGGCATTTTTATAAACTAATTGACCTTGAGTCACGAAATAGAAAAAAAACACCAGATGTTATCAATATGATATAGCAGGAATTTTTAATGAACATGTTGGCAACATAAACATATTTTTTTATTTTATATGGATGTCATCAATATTTCTTAAGAAGTGCTGATCAGTGGCCAACTCACCAAATGATCTATCCTTGAAATGTTTATATAATCTAGCAGCATATACCCTTTACAGAAGAAAATCAGAAATACTTCTAAATATTCTCATGACAGAAGCCATCGCCTTTAATTTTCTTGACCACTAGCTGGATTTATTACAGTGATAAACTTAAAACCTGACTATAATATGAAACATTTGTATTTTTTCTTTAGCACCAATCAATTTTAACTAATTCCAGGCTTCAGTCAAATGGGTTAAGGCAATGACTATGAAAGAGTAAGACCGGCTGCAGCAATTTTAGGATCAAAACCCAGACTTAGAGTCAAGAATGCCACTTTCACTATCACATGACCTGCAAAGCCCACAGCTCATAAACAATTTTAATCTAATCTAAGATTGAATATGATACTCCCAAATGTTTAAAATGATTCATAAAGCCATGACAACAAAACTTGTAGCTTGTAGTCATTGGTCAGTGTATCGATGATGAGTAATGATATTTGTTGTAAATCAGACTCAGGAACCAATTAAGAGATTTCTCACCCTAAACAACAGATATAGAAATTTTATCCTGATATTGTAACGGAGATGTTGATAGGTCCATGCCAAACAAGTCTACATCCTTCATTATTTGCATTTACTTGGACTTAGTCTAGCACTGACCAGCCAAATTGTGTTTATCAAGTCTTAATTTCCTCAAAACAATCTCTCATATATATGACCATGCATTTTTGTATGAAATAATGACCAGACATCTACATGAACTATTACTCATAGAATAAACAAGAAAACAAGGCAAACAGCAATTACAAGATACCCCATGAAGAGCTTATTTAATGTGTAAGCACACTTCAATGAGTCAGCAAAAAACTATTCTAAATCCTTCTTTATTTTTATGTAGTTTAGGCCAGTTTTGCATTGACCCATGGACTAACGATGTCCAGTAATGGTGAAAACAAGAAGACACCATTACAGTTATATATGGAATGGGATCACAAACTGTATGATCTGAATATATAAATACTTGTAAAATACAAGATTCTCCTTGCTTACATAGATCTTATATCATTGTATAACATTGGTACATCATTGGAATTATGAGGGGCATTCAATTGTATAACATTGGTATATCATTAGAATTATGAGGGGTGTTCAATAAGTTATCATTATTATATATACATCAACATTTTTCCATTGATTATAACTGGTCAAGCATGGTGATGTATTATGGACATAGCCCTATGGACAGAGCCCTCTAAAGGAGTTTTAGATGAATGAAATTTTGAGAAAGAACATAAACACTACAAGTAATTTTTACAATAGATGAAGCTTACTTGTGTAACAAAGTTTAAATTAAAATTATGCTGATAAACTACTTAATGCTGATTTTGGAATTTGCTAAGATGTCCCTTTGTTGCTTTTTTCATATTAAGTCAACGTAAATCAATCATCAAAATATTGTATAGTATTGGTCCAAACACTTTTGAAACATCCCTCATTGAGGCATGATACTCCTCTATGATAACATAGCACCTTTTTTATTTTATTATATATAATTACAAAAGCAAGTTAAATGACAGCTGATCACTGATTACTAAATGTTATACATGTAATACTAACAATGTATGGTTAATAACGCATGGCTTTCCATGGAATTCATTAGTTCATTTCATGTATCAACCAAGTATGAACAAAAACATTCGTGACATTGCAAAAAGTGTGAGGTTTTAAATGACAATTACCAGAAACTGTTTAATGCAAACCTGGAGGTTAATCCTTAACAGCGTTAGGAGCCAATCAATATTTGTTCATTTAAAAAAGTCAGACATATAAAGAGGTTTCCATATTCCCCTCTTCTTGAATTAGTAATATTAATGAACTATTATAATGAAAAAAATAAATGTACAATAAATCAGCATACGGTCATTATCAAGAAATTAAAACATAGACATGTTTGATTGCAATGTACATGAATAAAAAACAAAGCTAAACTTTTTATACCATGATGAGGTATGGGCTATACTCATATGATATGTTTTTTGACATAACACATTAAAAATAACTAACATTTGTAGTGGCATAACATTACATAGGCACTCATTGTGATGAGATGCACTTGAGAAAAAACTCATGCAACATAAATGCTCATTTAATACTTGCAATGCCTACAAATCAGAACTCAGTTCCCTGCAGCTATAAATCATTTTTCCTTGACAAAGCGTACAGAAATGTAAGTTATTTCTTAAGTAAAAATAATCATTAGTGTAAAAGTATATCAACATTAACTAGTCATTATATCACACCATTTCTACAAGAACTCACACATTTCTTATCATAGAAAACATTGTCTCAATGACATTTACTTCTTAATGAATGCCACACAAAAAATGTCAGCATCAAGTGATTACATCAACTCTATTGCATCTCATGTTAGGTGATATTTAACTATACACGATATCATTGTAACAAAATGGAGCCAGAATTAAGAGATTCGGGAGATTTCAGCAAATCCTGACCAACTCATAATAGGTCCAGGAAGACAAGTAGTCAGTAAGTTACATCTCAAGTGCTAGAATTGAGTTGTCAATAGAAACAGAAAACACGAGGGACATCTGTTACCATAGCAACTTTGATATCAACACTAGGACTCTTCAGACTTGTCATTATATCCAAACAGAACGAAGGAAATTGGACAAGGAAAACAGAACGTGAATACCCTTCTAACTCAACTTTGCTATCACAATGACACAATGATTTTCTATGATAGAATAAATATATCAAAGGTCATCTCATTGACAAGGTTAAAAGATTTTCTGTAAGAATATTACATATTTCTTAATGTTTTTTACATGTATGTAAGCAAGATAATTTTAGAGGTTAATACATGTGAGAGGCAGGCAGGATGGCAATAACTGGACTGCAAGTATTTTGTTTCTGTTTGATAGGTTAATATATAAAAGCCAACAGGATGGCAATAACTGGACTGCAAGTATTTTGTTTCTGTTTGATAGGCTAATATATAAAAGCGGACAGGATGGCAATGATCAGGCCACAAGTATTTTGTTTCTGTTCGATAGGTTAACATAATAGCAAAAGCCAACAGAATGGCAATGATCGGATCGCAAGTATTGTTTTAACTATAGTATGTAACAAGTGTATCAAGCATTAATTTAAAACTCTCAACTTGAAAGGTGGTATGATTAAACACTTGAACACAGACACATTGTGGGTCTGATTCACTAAATAGTTTGGATTGCACCTTTAATTCTAACATAATAATATATTATACTTAAAACTCATGAGTTTTGTTCTTGTTAATTACTGTTCTTAATGACATTATAAGTCAAGCCTTAAACAGTAAGTAAATTACATAAGATAAAATCTTGAATGTATAATACATAATTTATTAAAGATTTTGCACTCAATACAACTACAGGACATTGTATGTCTTAGAACTCATTACACTTACCCTGAAATTGGGATTGCACAAATTAAACAATTAACCAATCAAAAACTCATCCTATTGCACCCAATCTAAGCATTTAACCGATCAAAACTCATCCTATTGTACTGAAACTAAACATTAAACCAATCGAAATGCATCTTATTATATTCAAACTAAATATTTAACCAATCAAAATTGTTGAATCAAACAATTTTAACCAATAAAATGTTAATGTATTGCATCCTCCTCCAATATTCTTCAGAAGTAAGCTGGACATAAAAGAACAAATTTGTTTCTAATCAGATTCTTGAGTACAAGATGTATCTTAAGATCATTTAACATTTAAAAACACATTTTAGCATCATACAATTCTATTTCAATATCAAATTCCTAAAATGGTTTTGCAAGAACATATTCCAAGAACAATAGGTTCATAAAAAACAAACACAGCCATTACAATGGCACATTGGGGTGGTCAGATCACAGTCATAATTGTCATTAGAAAGGAATATTTAAACAGGTAGAGAAAGGATGGCCAATACTTATAACAAATAAAACCTATAAGCATTGACTTTGATCTTCAATACACTTAAATATATATGGATAACTATCATGCAACCTGATGCACTTAATGCCCTTATATGGTAAATAATATATTAACCTATCAGATAATACAGGCATATAAATGTCTCATTGTTGATAAAATAAAATCATCAATAAACCAAGCCTATTCTAAATACAGTTTTCATTCATTATTTTAAATAAATTCACAGACTAAAAAAGATTTTTTATTATTTTTTTTATATTTTTTATGCTGCTTAGAAGCAAAAAGTGCTTTAACTGTTACCTCTTGTTGAAATTGGATCTCTACAAGATCTTATAGAATCTATAATATGGAATCCTGAAACTATTTCTTTCTTTTAAGTTCACTCTCTTTATCACAAAATATCAATTAAGGTTCCAATAATTCCATTCTGTTTAGAAACTTAATATGCATGTAATAATCAAAACAGAGACAATACTTTTTTCCAAAGATTTTCCATTAAAAGGGGATTTCCAGATTTCAATGAGGAAGGAAATTCTGGACATCAATATATAGTTTAAAAACCTTTTTCAAAATTGTTGCAATAATAATTTACTATTCTAAGGCAATTGTGACCAACTTTTTTAAAGAATTATTTGTTTCACTTGAGTGCTTTCAGTACTTTGATTTGATATAAGTTATTTAATCCTTGATAAATAAATGATACCACCATCCTGATTTGAATGACGTTTATTATGCATTCAGGTGCGCTAACAGAGATGGAAGAACCATCCCTTGATTGACTAACTTTAACATTTGAAATATTTGAAGAGTTTTTTTATCTGAAACCCAGATAGAATGTAGTTTTATGTTATTATTCCACACAGATGGTAGGAATTCATATCTGGAAAGTGGCAAACTACAGCTGTATAATCATAATATATAGAAGAGTTGTTAGATTTAAGGTATATAAGACCGAAACTATAATTAGCTAGAAATATACATTGTATTAAACTTCCTGTATCGAAATATTTATAACATTGTATACTGATAGGTTCAGTGCAAAACCAGTCTAACTACATTTGAATAAAGGATGAAGGCTACCCAGGCTAAATGCTTACTCATTATTCATGAAATTTATTCATGAAATTATCGTGAATTATTCATTACTTCTTCGTGAAGTTTTGAGCTTACCCTGGTCAGTATATTTCTGTAATTTTACAAATCATGAAGAAAAACGAGTGATACGGCACATCATCGAGTCATAACAGCCATTGAATTAGTGCCCAAAAATTGGGACTGGGAAAAGTGACCATATTATAGAAAAGGCTAAATTATCGAGTTGACCTTAAAGAGAGGAACTTTATTGTAATATTTTTAAGTCCTATGATTTAGAAAAAAATAAGGTTCCATAGTTCCGTATTGAAGATTGGATTTATCCAAATGTATAGCCTTGTTATATGAAGTATTCATTATCATAATTGTTTTATTATTGTTAAACAATGTGAAGTAATTGATCTGAAATGAAGTTTTAGGATAAGGATCCGTCTGCTTCATAAGAATGCAATATGTATTCAGACTAAGACTGACCTCATAAGATGTGTACAAATATAACATACAAATCATGTACCAACAATGTTTACATAAAATATGTAAACAAAATATATTCATGATAATATCAGTATGGGTATCTTATAGAGATAATAAATGGTTTCTTGCACTGCTGATAAGCCCAATAAGATAGTAGTACAAGATAATAGTATAACTATAAGATCTTCACATAGATCATACTCTGATATCGAGGGTTGTCCACAAGACTGTTGTAAGAACATTGCATTAATGAGCCTGTTACTACAGTCTTGCGAGCAACCCTCGATATACTAAATTCTGTATATATGTTATACATATGTTGTATTACATCATAATAATTATATATACATGGTCTGGTCAGTGATATAATAGAGATATGGTAACATGACAGGATGTATATAATTAATACACCGCAGGTTCAGTCTTTATCAATCAGTTAATGCCAGCAAAAATATATTATTCATTATTGTTGTTTCTGTTGCTTTTTTGATGGCTCAGTATCATACTGTTAAATTTACAGTACAGTAAAATTCCACTAGTTAGTGGTCTTCATTGCACAAATGTTAAAAATGTATAATCAATTATAATTTATAATTATTGTTCTTATAGCTATTCCAGTAGCTAACAGATTCTATTGCAGTAAAGTTCAACTTAAGTAAGACCATCAAAATCGATGGCCTTAATATCAGAATGGCCTTATATTGGGTTGGCCAAAAAATTTTCTTTATGAATTAAGCATAATAGGCCCTTTATTATCAACAGCTTACAACCTATTTTTGTTGTCAATTCTAAATTGTATAGTTACATTTTTAGCTTTTTGATGATATGCAGCTTTGGATGTTAAAAAGCATAAAAAATCTCATTTTTTTGCACTATTTTGAACAAAGGTGTTTTTTGTATGGGAAGTTTACTGTATAGAAAGGAATGTTAGAACTTATACCTAGAAGGTTCAAGTATCCAATATATTCTATACATACACCCCAGTAGTACATTATTACACATTTACAGACAGTAATATTACTGTTTTACAAAGAAAAAAAATAATCATCAAAAAAATACATCAAGGGCAAAACAATTTTCAACTCAATCTAATTAAAGAAAAGCAGTTAAAAAGTTGAGAGTAAAATTTGAACACAAAATAAGCTGACACCGGAAACCAGTATAAATATTTTAAGCTATGGTATACAATGAGTCATTTTAAAATTCTAAGACAGTCTACAGACATTGTATAATGAATGTTTACTTCAAATATAACTTCCAGATACAACAGTGATGGATCTACTTTAAATATTACTACATGTTTTGTGTGTATATTCAACAAGACATATATATCATACCAAGGCTTTGGTTGCCATGCCGACCTCAAAAGTCTCAAAAGTCACAGAAATTCATTCTCAGACAACAAAATTCAAAAATGATCATTGTTGTTTTTCAACTTGAATAAGCCATTTTTTATAAAGACTTATAATACAAAAAACAGACTGATTTAAGCATTGAATCAATCAATGTTATATTAAATACATAGAATTATTTTTTTAAAATTGCTAAATTTAAATTTGCCATTATATTCATATCAACCACACACCCTTCATTAGCATCAGTGGCATTCCTTTTTTAAATTAAAAAACATAAATTGTTGTTTTATTCGAAACATTCTTTTACTATTCTATAATCTTTTAATGTTTGAAAACAGGAGTTCATTTAATCTTTAGCTAACAACTTTGCCTTTTAACCTTATCTTTTTTTCCTCGACAATCTCATTTGAGTATGATCTCGTTCTGAAAAGCTTATGAAACTTGGACCCTATGGTTTATATAAGAAAATCTGTGACTCATATATTAAAGGAGTAACACTTTTTATCAGAGTAAAAGATCAAATAGTACCAAGAAAAACTCAATCCATTCATAAAATAGAGAAAAAAATACAGATTTATCTCACAGTTACAAGCATAGAAAGAAACACCCTTCTTTTGATGAATATATTATAAAAAGAAACAAGACACAAAACATATATTGTAAGCATGTAAGCATGAATGAATATATTCCTTACATACACTCACATATTATATATTATACATAGTATATAAAGGAGTTTTATTGCCTTCAGGAAATGTAGAAAAATCTGTGATAAAATATAAAAACAAAGGCACCATTGTATGTAATCTTCATTTATATACCTTATTTCAGTAAGAATATACCGGCAAACTATTATAAAGATAGTGTTGATATATATATATCTTCAATTAAATAACATTAACTACGGGAAAACAGACTAACAGAGCACAGAAAAACATGAAATGAGACATACAGCCTACCCAAACATTTCATTAGCAGAGATATTAATTAAATGTCAGTTTAAACAGGCAGTTGTATTTTTTGCACAGGAAACAATAGTCGCAAGTCTAATTTCTGCTGAAATATAGATGAACAAGAACGTTTTTATGCACTTGTTTATGCTAATTGGCACACAAGAATAAATACAACTAAGAACAAAAAAATCCATATGGAACAACTCCGATAAGTTAAACTTATCTACTTGGACAATTAGTGGAAAGTTAATACAATTTATTTTCACTGATCATAAATCAGAAACCAAAACAAAGGAGCAAAAATATGTTGAAAAGCCAGAAAAGTACTTCAAGAAGCAAAAAGACACCAATCTATCAGAAAGATGTTTAGACAACTTCAAGAATCAGATTGTGGAAAATAGTTTGAGTAGAGAAAAAAACTTGCAACAAGTTTTACACTTGTTTGTCTTCTTTGTGAAATCTCCATGGATACCGATACTTCCTGTAATGTATATGGAAGTTATGACCTAAATTTATGGAAATATTACAATCAGGAAACATAAAATTAAATAATATACCATAATAATTGATATTGTAATCATATTTAGAGATATAGAGAAATGATTCTTCAACAGTACACTGAAAGTGACTGAATATATGAAATATTTTGTGTAGAATTTTTTTTGATAAAACCAGTCTAAGAAATAAGCAGTAAGTCTGATATAACTATTTTTTAAGGCAACCAAAATTCTGCATGGGCAACTGACACTTTTGTTTATACATGTAAATCATAGAGTAACAGCTTAAAATGAGTTGACAGGAACTATGCTACAAATCTTAAATTACTTAAAACTAAGAATTAATACCAACATTTTCAATGAATTAAAACAAAACAATTTTAGGTGCATTTTTTTCACAAATCAAATAGCACCAAATACGAAAAACATTTGTAATCAGACTACAAAATTTCAACTTTAAAGTGGCATTTTTTTAAATATAAGAATGTATTGACCCCTGCAATAACAAATATATTGCAAAGAGAAATAAAAGGGAGGGGAAAAAGCTTTATATTTCATACGAGACAGAATCAATGCTAGAAAATAATAGAATTCAATAATGGATAAAACATTTACTTTAACTCAAGCACTGAGTACATGAGCCAATTAGTCCTGAATAAAAGAACATATTATTAAAAATTGAATACATTAAATACGCTGTCATCTTGATAATAAGATTATAATAACTTGTAATAATGTAAACAAAGAATGGTAGCATACAAGCTGAAAGTGAGATAGTTCTAGTTAGAAAGGCAGTTATCACTTTTAATTTTCTACTTTCTAATTTTCACTTGTTTGATTTTTTCTATAATTATTTATTATACTATGCAGAAAAGGGCAAAACTATAAACTAGCCCACAACAAACTAGCCCACTACCACTTTTTCAGAGGTCCACCGGGAAGATTGGATTTATCTAAATGTGTAGCCTCATTAAATAAAGTTTTTATTATTATTATCATCATTACAAGCCCAACTAAATGAAATGTGTAATTTTTGCTAGCTCTTGGCTTTGGGCTAGTGGGTTTATATATATATATATATATACAGGAGATGATTGGACTTCAGATGTATCAAGAATTAGTATGTTTTTAGTTAAAGATGGTGAAATATTAGTAATATGGTAAATAGAGGCTATAATGAATAAATCCAGGAAGATTATAATGTGAATACAAAGCTTAGTAAACATTCTTTGAGTATTATTTATGAATAATATAATGCTAATCATATAAATGATGTATATATTAATTGTTATTAGCTTCATAAGGTAACAGAAAACCAAATACAAACGTTTTGTAAATAGAATTAATTAAAATATATTTTTGGCAATAAAACATTTTATAATTTACAAGCATAAAAATCATTTGTACTTGGTTTCTGATGGATTAAACAAAGCATTCTGGTTATAATTAGCATTTTTCTAATTGATTAGGTAATTCCTCCACCGTGGAAATCTCTATCACCAGTTTAGGTGACCTAGCAAAGCTGTTATACCCACCTAGTTCACCAGTTACAACTTCAATAGGGGCACTGGGATCACTTCGACCAGCACTAGTAACAGCTATGGCACGTAACTCGTAATGCCGGTAAGGGTCCATATTTGGTATGGTAATTTCAGTTTTTCTAATACCATTAATTTGATGGAATTTCCCAGAGTCCTGTTTGGCCTTATATTCAACAATATATTGCAAGTCGTCTTGGTTTCCAGGATTCCAACTTAACTTGAGGGACGAAGCAGTAATTTCAGATGCAGTTAGTTTCACAGGAGGATTAGGCTTGGCTGCAGTAGTAAAGGACACTTGAAGTAAGATAATGCCGAGGATAATCCATAGTTTACTAACATGAGAGAAAGTACAAGTACCCTGTACAGGGTTTCCACTTATACCTTTCATTGTCATATTGACATAGTATCTATGACAACAATAGATAAGAATATTTTAAATCCTTACAATAAACAACAATCTATTTAGTTTCCCTTTTTCTTTAAGTTTGAATCAATAAAGCACAAAAATTAAATCCAATTTTTTTCTGTATGGCATGAAGAGAGAATATATTATGAGGAGTAAAACACAACAATTCTAGACCCTATTATTTATAAGAACTAGAAAAAATATCCCCTTCACAAGTGAATAATTAAATTAAATAGAACTCCTTAAACAATATGTCTCACATTCAACAGGCACATCAAATCTTTTAATAATTCATTAAATCAAATAAATAAGATCCAATCAGTAAAACACCAGGCAATAGTTAATCCAGTTACTAGTTACAAGAAACTTTGGTCACATTATCAAGTATGGTACCAAGTGAGTGAGTGAGGACACTTTATTGGGAAGTAACACCAGCGTTTTAAAGTGACATGTGTATTATATCAAGACACGCACTAATAAACACCAGTCACATATCATCGATGAACAGCAATCACTATAACAACACTCCTGCCTGGAAATGGACACTAATAATTCCAGAGTAACTCTTTCATGAGTTCAACATGAGTATAGATCTATCAACTAGTGCAATAGTTAGTTATCAGTAACTCTAAGAGCTGATTACAGCTTGTTCCAATAATCAGTTTTAAATTCTGTACATCACTCCGCCAGTAATAAATTCCTCTTTCAAATTGGATACCTTGATATTCCAGCGTATAAAAAACTAACCCAAACAATTTTACATCACTTCTAACATTCACCAGCACGTTACATAACTCTATTCAAGAAAATCTTCGGCTAGAAATTCTTGCTTGCAGCTAGTTGTGTTTTGATAAAAATAAATCCAGCATTTAGAATGAGATGCTCAAGTTTCAGAAAAGAAAACATATGGTCCAATCAGATATACCATAACAACTGTTTAACATATATACATACTGATATACTATATGTAAACTGGCTGTTGATTGGATAAACAAACACTAACTGACACCACCTGGTGGGGGATTTCTCTCACAGTAAACTTAGAGGAACTTTTTGAGGTATCCATAGTAACCAAAATGGCCGTAATGATAGAAAATATAAGAGGTAATTCTTCACACTAATGGTGTTACCAAAGATTTGGTTATCAAAATAATCAACAAGTAAATCAGATATGTTAAGATTTGTAGCAAAATCATAAATATTCTACATTTACATGAAAAAATCTACACATTTTACTGGGGAGGGGGGGGGGGCGGGGCATCATCCAAATAAACTTAAACAATACAAATAAAATACAATACACTCACACATTATAATGATATATTCCAACATGCCATACATCTAACGGAGAGGGGGGAATACAGAAGAAAAAAAACTTAAAATTACTTATAAATGGTAAAAATAAATGTGAACTAAAATGAAGGATAATGAATTATCTCAAATTTGAGAATAGACAAAGATAAAAATAATAAAACTCAAATTACCAGGGAAACTGAACAGAATTGTGTGTAATAATAGATTGTATATAGTAATTTGTGGAGGAAAACCAATCTACTAAAATATTTATGGTATAATTTTGGCAAACAATTTTCGTACTTATACTCATATAGAAAGATGGGAAAACATTTAACTTAAGAGGCTAGTAGAATCTGTCATTAATTAATAAAAGGAATGAATTCTACTTTATAGAGAAAAAAATAAAACAAGTGTTTCACATTTTACATGAAATGTTGGAGGAACATCACAGAAATAGACATTCATCAACTAAACTCATAGCCCTGTCTTGGAGCTAAGGCAAAAAATATTATGGGATTTGAACCCTTAACCATCCCAACCACTAGCAAGGGACTAAATTTTATTTTTTTTGGGGGGGGGGCTAGTGAAAATAACTTATTTCACATCATCAGGCTAGTTGATTTTGTCCTGAACTATATGAATGAAAAATCAGGCTAGTACTGGGAAATTTTTAAGGTAATGACTGAATGCAGAGACAATTTGACAAAATTGTAAAGTCGGCTGAATATGCACTTGAAACATTGGATGGTTGGCATTAAAGTTTCTGTAACCACTATAGTTCTTTGAAATAGCCGATGTGTTTTCACTAACAAATATTAATTACATTAGTATCAAACTTGTTGGGATAGACAAGTCAATAGACAGCTTAGACAGGAAATTAAAATTAACCCAAATACTTAATGTTTTGTTTAAATGTATTTAGGAAATTCCAGAGATATTATAAAGTGATTTTGTAGTAAATATAAATATTGCCAATGTGCCATATTTGAAATATAATGAAAAAAAAAGGGAAATAAAAAATAAATATATAGATGGGTTTCCTCCACTAAACAAAATAATAACTGAAAAACAGAGCAAACACTACATGAGGTCAATAAAACAGCCATAATGAAATAATGGCAAAACTTTATTATTCTATTTTAAACAGAAAACGCTATTGATTATCATTGATGTATAATTTGTTTTAATTGAAAATTTAATTGAAAATATTACATGAATGAAAATCTAGTTGTTTATATTTTTATAATAAATACAACATGCTACAAGTGACGGTTAAAAGATGTAATTTTTAAGGTAATTCATTTCATATTGTGCAAGCTGTACAGTTTTTGAATAGATGTTTTTAATACACAAGAACTAAATAAAAACTTGTGTATGATATGTATAAAAGTTTTGCCGCTTATTCATTATGGCGAAACAAAAATATGACAAAAACAGTTGAAGTTATAACTTGGCAGATATTTTCTCTCTTATTTAACTGTCATAATTTTAGTGTATAGGGCTAGTGGGAACATTGTTTATAGGGCTAGAATCCTTTAGCATTATATGTGACAATATATCAATACTGTCTAAGTATTGGTTTCACATTGCACACAATAAACAACTTGAAAACATCATTTCCTGACCATTTACAGAAGTTATGAGAGATTAAAATTTATACAAAAATTTTAACAGTCAAGTTTCTAGTAGAAATCATACATTAATAGCACCCATAGGGTTATATAAAGAACATTAAGTAGAAATTTCTCCACAAATGAGATCCCTAGGGATATCTCGCCATATATCGATCTATTTGGATGCTGAAGTCCTATCTAAATGACAATAATAATAAACGAAAAAAACATGGAAATTTTCTGAAACACTGCATCACTTTGAAAGTTTACCGATAATAGAATGCACAAAAAACCATGAGTAGATAGTCTGAATGTATATCAGTTACAGTTATTATATGTAAAACAATCTACTGTAATTATGATTGGAAATAATTTGTTTCTCATGTAAGTATTAAATAGTATTAAGTAAATGTCCATATTATACATTGTACTATAACTAACTGAAATTTGTTCACTCACAGAAAATGAGTCTGTACAATGTAAATGGACATAACAGACGACCATTTGAAAGAAAAAGGATAAATATTTTAGGATAAACTAAATACATTTTGTGGAATATATAAATTTATGTTTGGAAATAAATCAGGAAGAATGTACTAAGTGAACAAATGAAGATTTTCAAAAATAAACTGAATGTTTTATCTTGCATGCTAAGGGAGACAACAAAATGAAAAATAACACAAAAATTAATGGACTTGGGTATCAAAATGCAAAATAATGCACACATTGGGTTATCTATAGTACTAGTTTAACTATTCACATAGTACAACACAATATCGATGTGAAATTATGCACATTTAGTTTATATGTGAGGTTTAACTGCAAGGACTAACTACGTAACTTGGTAACTAATAATGCATAACATGCACAATAATCGGGCAGAGATATGTCAACAACAAGGCAACAAGATCGTTTGTAAAGTAGTAAGGTTCTCAAAAAATGACAAGAATAAGGTTATCATGTAAGACAAGCTGTTCACAATAGGTCGACCACATGTTTTAACTGGTATTTACATAGTCATAATCATTCATTAACATTCACAGACATAGTGTGCAAACATTGATAACTTACCATTCACTTTGATCTGAACGTCTTGTTCAATATTTCCTAAATCTGATTGGGCTACACATGTATAATTGGCCGACTCTCTGATATCGGTCAAGTTTAGCCAGCTTTGACCATGAGTAGGGTCTTCATCAGGGTTAACATCATAATAACCTTGTTTCCACTTGACCACTGGCATTGGGGAACCAACAGCTACACAATGTAAGCTTACTGAACCATTTAGATTAACCTCATGTTCTGGTTTTAACTTCTGTGGGAAATGCGGTGGAACTCTTCTTACTAAAAATAAATAAAATTAACACATTATAGTATATAGACAGTAAATTACATATTTTACTGAATATTGCAACATCTTAAAACTTTTACAGGTGGTTATAGTCACTTGACTGATAATTATCTCCTATCCAGTCTAAACCACATGACCAAGGTACTAAATCATGTGACCACAGTACTAAATTATGTGACCACAGTTCCAGATCATGTGACCACAACCATAGACCATGTGACCACAATACTAGACCATGTGACCACAGTACTAAATTATGTGACCACAGTTCCAGATCATGTGACCACAGTACTAGATCATGTGATCACAGTACCAGATCATGATACCACAGTACTAAATCATGTGAACACAGTACTTAATCATGTGATCACAGAACTAAATCATGTGATCACAGTACATAATCATGAGTCCACAGTACTAGACCATATGACCGCAGTACAATATCATGTGATCACAGCACAATATCATGTGACCACAGTACGAGATCGTGTGACCACAGTACAAGACCATGTGACCACAGTACAAGACCATGTGACCACAGTACAAGACTATGTGACCACAGTACAAGACCATGTGACCACAGTACAATATCATGTGATCACAGTACTTGATCATGTGACCGCAGTACAATATCATGTGACCACAGTAGTTGATCATGTGACCACAGTACAGTATAATGTGACCACAGTACAATATCATGTGATCACAGTACTTGATCATGTGACCACAGCACAAGATCATGTGATCACAGTAACTTTTAATGTGGCATAAGAGCTAGATCATATGATCACAGAGCAAGACCATGTGACCAAAGACCTAGACCATGAGACCACAGACCTAGACCAGGTGACCAAAGACCTAGACCATGTTACATCAGAACTAGATCATGTGACTATACAATCTACAATCTATGACATTTAGTTTGTTGAGTAAAAAGACAAGTCATGATAAGGTATAATGATAAAGCATAAATCTGGGACAATGCAAAAGGCCAATATCAAGACAAACTGATCAACAAAAACTATTTGACATGTTTACATATTATCAGAATGTATTTTTGTCTGTTATATTGATGCTAACACAAGCTAATCATTCATAAATATATAAACAATGAATGGAAATAGCTAACAAATTTTAAGTTTATAAGCAAAAAACCTTTTGTTTATACAGCCACATTACTGACAAGAGGGTAGGGGAAAGTTATCAGGATAAAAAAGATGAAACAAAATCAGTGAAGTATTACAGATAACTGACACGAACCATCTTGTAAGAACCTGACCTCCTAGTAAGTTTTTTAACCACTAAAACAGTTGTTACGTGTCTCCCCCCTATGTCAGTAAGACAAATGTCAATAGTAAAGATTTATTTAGTTAGATATCAAGATAGTTCATCTTAAAACAAAAATATATTTACTTTGAAGAACAAGAACAAGTCCTAACCCAGGAAATGTTTTATGTGTCTGTTAGAGTTTTAACTATAATGAATCATAGGCATAGTAACAGTGACCCAGTTAGTAATTCTGTTATTTTTAGAATAAAGACTTTAATATATTAAAGTCTGTTTAATTTTAAAATAATTAAGTTCATTATCACAATGAAGTCCTAATAATGAACTTGTTATCATGAAGCCCTTACAATGAAGTTTTTTGTTCAATGAAGTACAATCTGATTAAAACCCAATCTAAAATTTTCCGCTCGCATACTTGCTAATTTAGATCTGGCCTTTTTCAAACGAAGGTCACGTTCAGGCGACCTTTTCTCATCATAATATTCATGACGAAATTGTTATGATACGTAACTTGTTTACATCGTCTACGTCACGCAATTTGAAATGAGCCGCCCAATCGCAGACTGTGAATAATACCGCTGTTAAATTAGCATGCAAAACTTGGTCTAAAAATAGAAATTACGAAATCAAAATGTGATTAATAGTGTTTTCGTCTACATGAAAGCTAGGCATTGATTGGTCGAAACAAAGTTCATCTTGACGTGACCTTCCAAGGAGAAAGTAGAGATCCTGTACGACAACGCTTTACAGGATATCTGTTTACGGAGATTGAATGAAGTATTCCTAATATGGTTTTTATTATAATGTTTTTACATTTGAAGTTTTTAAAACGAAGTCTTCCTAATGAAATTATTATAATGAAGTTTTTGAAAATAAGTCTTCACAATGAAGTATATATATATACTGAAGCCAGTACATGTTTAAGACAATCTTTTTAATAAAGCCATTTTAATGAAGTCTTTATAATGAAGTATGTTTAATGAAGTCTTTATAATGCAGCATGTTTAATGAAGTTTTTATAATGCAGTATGTTTAATGAAGTCTATATAATGCAGTATGCTTAATGAAGTCTTTATAATGAAGTATGTTTAATGAAGTCTTTATAATGAAGTATGTTTAATGAAGTCTTTATAATGAAGTATGTTTAATAAAGTCTTTATAATGAAGTATGTTTAATGAAGTCTTTATGATGAAGTCTGTTTAATGAAGTCTTTATAATGAAGTATGTTTAATGAAGTCTTTATAATGAAGTATGTTTAATAGTCTTTATAATGAAGTATGTTTAATAAAGTCTTTATAATGAAGTATGTTTAATGAAGTTTTTTTAAAAATGAATTCTTCACAATAAAGCTAGTTGTATGAAATCTTTTAAAATATTGAAGCCTATTTAATGAAGTTTTTTCAAATTACAGTAAAAGTTCGCTGGCTCGAACTAGAGGTGATGTGAAAAATGATTCGAGAGAGCCAAGTGTTCGACCCGGCCGACCTTCGTCCAAGTACGACGTTATTACTTCCCTTGTTTCGTTATTGTTTTTAAATTTGTTATCTCCCTTGGTTAAGTATATAACCCGAACACACGGTCCATTCATGTGTCATGTATACGTAGTTAGTAATTACTGCAAATTAAATTGCCAACTACATATTTGTTGTGCCTTATTTTTACATTTATGAACATGATTACGATATAGGTTAGTAGTAGTAGATGAATTGATCATTTCTTTAATGTGGTTACATGTAAGTGAGAAAGGTTCGATGTGACCGGGTCCTCCAGTAAGATTTTTTCCGCCAATGTATATATGTGTATATTCTGTAGCCTGTTCAATTACACAAAACGTTACAGAACATTCCGTAACGATACATTCGGAACTCCTCGGCCATTCACTGCAAATAATCTCATCTAATACACAAATATGCGATGGTTAATGAGTGATGTTTCAAAATTAACGGACTAAAAACGAAACATCACTAATTGCCTAAACGATCATACATTTGTTTACTTCAATATCGGTAGTTTTAAAATAGCATCTAAATATGTCCGAGATTAATCGCAGTGAATGGCCGAGGAGTTCTGAATGTATCGTTACGGAACGTTCTGTAACGTTTTGTGTAATTGAACAGGCTACTGTTCTAACATTTTGATCCTTAATTGGGACTTATTTTTTTACCGAAATTGCACGAACTTTTTTATTAGTTTTTATTTATTAAAACTAACATACACGCTGTATATGCGCTAATTAATTTTTTAGCGAGACCTTATTTACTCGTTTTATCCTTTATTTTTAATCATACCATAACATTTTATAATGTGTGCCTGTCTACAAGTTGCAGTCAACAAACAATTATATTGTTAAGCAATTTTTATGCAATATTATAAACAATATATTTACTAATCACAATGTGTTGGGCAAATTAACATCAATTAACAAATCTATTGTTAAGCGATTAAAATCAATTAACAAATCTATTGTTAAGCGACAAACAATGACTAAGGTCATTGAAAGGTCATGTGAAAATCTATTGTTCGAGAGAGACAATTGTATTTAAGTGTATTTGTAAACCACGGGACCAACATATTGATTCGAGAGTTCGACTCAGTCCTGTTCGACCCAACAGAGGTTGACTAATATAGATATAGAAGGGAAATTGATCGGTGCTAGACAATGTGTTCGACTTGGCCAATTAATTCGACCCGGTGGTGTTCGAGTGAATGAACTTATACTGTAAGTATATATCATACAGAACTAGATGATAAAGTCTACAGTATAATATACAGACGGGATAGAATCAAGACATTTTAAAGAATATAATTCACTAACAAGACATGTCATTATATATTTAACATAATTTTATTATATATAAAACACATGCTATTTAACATGCATACATACTTTACTGAAGCTTTAATCAAATTCAACTTGAAATTGGAGATCTATCTCTCTCCCTCTTTGAGACTCTTACTATCTCAGATTTCAGACCCCACCCAATCTTTCTAGATCAGTTAAAACTTTTTATAGTTAATGTTTTTAGATTAGACGAGAATGTCAGTACATTGGGTAATACACTCTGGTGAACTTATCTATAGACAACAGAACTCTACCGGAGACAACAAAATACATGTATGATCAACATTACCAGGTTGTTGTTTTTTTTATTTGGTTGGGTTTAACAATGTAGCAACACATTGTATAGGTTATATATTCAGTCAGTCAACTTACTCACTGTTCCTGGAAAGACTAAATCACCGGGATTAAGCTGTTAACAAGTTATTAGGCACATACTTAAAATCAGTGACTGACAACAGCCTAAATGATAAGAATAAGTGGCAGGAGTAAGAATGGCTGTAGAAAATTATTCCAAGACCAAACTCCTCATAAATTTGAAGCCCCCAAATGAAGCCAATTAAACCAACAACCTCTCAATCAGTAGACTTGTGAATTATGAGCTGAGCTAGCTCGGCTGCAAGGAACATCACCAGTACAGCCCTTAAGCTTATATCTTACATTTACACATAAAATTTCGTGAAACAATGAGAACGGAACATTTACAAATGTCCAGTATTCACAGACTGAGCAGTTAAGCTTGATAATGTTCTCAATCTAGGAACCTCTAAGACATGTAGGCGTGAATGCGGCACCCCTATGAATGGAGCCTTATAATATGTAATAAACTATAATATACATTTTATCAATATTTGTACAAGACATAATCATATAATTATTATGAAATTCAAGCTAGACTTCATAATGCATATAGAAATGGAATAATTTCATCATTTAATGAACAACTGCCCAGAATCTGTCCAATGGATCACTTTGATTTTTTTTACAAAATTATGACACTTTGAAGACCAGCAGGTTATTGTAAAAGACTTGAAATAAAATGCATGTTCTTCTCAACAATACAAAGTACAATTCCCAAGGTTCTACAGCCAGGCATTGTCAATTTTCATTGTATTCATCATAAATTAAGCAATCTTTTTTGTCATTCTATTATCCCCTAGAGGTCTATAGATTTACACAGAATAAAAGATGATTGTTCCAGTGTTTGTGTATGTGTCTCAAACATACTGATAGGTCAGCGCAATACTAGTCTACATTTGTCTATATCTACACTTAGTTAGACTAGTAATGCACTGATACATTGAAACATTTCATCAACTTATCAATTAGTAGCTGCGCGTGTTCAGTAACAACTGTTAGCTAACGTTACGGATATGGGGCAACTCAACCCGAAGACAACTCAATCCGTGGATAACACAACTCAATCCGTTAGTAGGGGATTGAGTTGTCTCGGGTTGAATTGTCTTTGGGTTGAGTTGTTCGGACCCTAATACGGAATGTTTTGGAACGTTCCGGTAATTGAACAGGCAAGTGTTTTAAAATCACTATATACCTATACATACAATCTAGCACTGAAACCATTATAATACATGAAACAGACCTCAGGGTTCGACGGTTTAAACCGGGACCCAGGCTTCCAAGGATACCAAAACCTTGGAAGATATCCCAGTGATTCTCAGCTAGGGATTCCGTTAGGATCCCTAAAAATTGACATGAAATTTTAAGTTACTGAAATCTGTATCCAAATTGTTTGTCTTTTATAGGAGGAATCCCTAATATTAATTTAATTTAGAAACTTTCTATAAATTCCTTTTGAGTATCCGGTTAAATCAGTTAGTGTCAAACCCTTACACTGGTCATAAGATAATCTGAACCCTGGTTTGTAGCGCAGTAGGCAACACAGGTTTTCTACAATTAAGTTTTCCAAGGGGTTGCCGATTTGTAAAAATCCACCGAGACAATCAAGTAAGACCAAAACTAAACCTTAGATGGTAGTTAGTTTTTTGTGTTTTTTTTAAGGTTTTTAACGTCGTATTCAACACATATTTAGGTTATATATATGACGGCCAGCTTTTCCTACTATATGTTTCCTGGACACTTTTCTATCACCAGAACTAACTTATCCTACCACGAGGAGGACTACTCATGTAAAGGGTATGACCTACCATGACCGGGCTCGAACCCGCAATCTTCGGATTTGAAGTCAGACATGCTACTATGCCATGGCCGCGACTTTAGATGGTAGTTCTATAATTACTGAGAAGTCAAGAAGTTCTAAGAACCAGAATCAAATTATATAAATTCTTGAACAAATTTAACCATCAAGACTAGATTTACATGAAAATATTTACCATTTAGTTATTTATCTTCTATAAATTTCAAATTTTTGATAAGAAAATATTATAAAATAAAGCAAAATAAACTCAGGTAAAAAATTTTTTCCAAGATTTCGTTCTAGCTCAAGTACTTAATTTCCATAAAATTGGCAGAGCTTGGAAGGTATGGATAAGAAGGCAATATAAAACTTCAGTACATGCAAGCAGGGTGCCTTTTAATTTTATTAATTTCTTTCTGATAAAGCTATCAGATGTAGATAAAGTAAGGAAATGGGTCTGCTGAGAGATAACACAGTGTTAACCAAACCTTCGTACCTGCCAAAATAGTTATCAATGTCTCTAAAAATACATGAAAAATCTATCCAATGACTAATCTAATACTTGAAGTATTTATTCATGTTCACATGATTGGCGATGAGGATAGATAATTCAAGTTTTGAATTAATTTCCTCTCTCGTACACGACATAATAGATGATACTTAATTGATACGTTGTGCAGGTACTTGTTGATAGAATAACAATATTGATGAAGACCAATTAATGAAGATGGTATCCACAATTGATATTTTACTGATAGACTGGAAAAGCTGTTAACTAATTCTGGCATTTAATGTAACATACTTCATTACATGCTTTCGTACTTGTAACAGATCTATTGATCAAATCTAGAAACAGCCTTCTCAACCAATTTTATATCAGACAAACTTCTCTCGTTCTACCCTTCAGGTGATTCCATCTTTAATCTTTCAAATTAAAACTCAAACATTTCTTAAACATGTTTTCTTGTTTCATCACAACTTTGAAGAAGAATTTTAATAGGAAAAAGATTCCTTCAAGTTATAAAATCAATACACACACTAGTAGCAACAATGAGGCAAGCATTGCAAGATTTTCAGCAAGGTGCAACATCATAACAGAGGTCAAAGTTCAAAAATTAAAAAATATGAAATTCCAACTTTTCATGAAATTAACAGTTTTATCAAAGGAAATGGTTTCTTTCCTAAAAGCTGAAAGTCATCAACTACAGTACATAGTTCTAAAGACTTTACCCAAGTTTTTAATATTTTACCTTGATTGTTACAACATTAAACACACACTTGCAGCAGACGCAGCGTGCAGCAGACGCATTTATTGCCCTTGTTTACAAATATAGAATAATAGCTATGTAATATTGAGCAGACAACATTATTTATCTTTTGGAATGATCAAAGATAAAATGTTGTTTATTTTGATACAAATGCTGTTGTTTAAAACATGCCTCTTCACAACATGCCTATGTCTGAGTTTTTTCACATAACTTATTGTCAGACAAAAGCAGTTGTCAGTCACTGTATGCGCTTAGTAGTTGGCTAACAGCTAAATCCAGAGAAGCCTTTCCAGGAGGATTGAGTAGGTTGACTGACTGCCATTGTATGACCTATACAATGTGTTGCTACGGCGTTAAACCAAACAAACAAACAAATTGTCAGAGAGAGAGTCATATTAAATGGACAGATTATTTAACGATGTTTTTTTTGGGATGCACCAGTTCTAGACTCCCTGATTCTAAATAAATCCACATGAATTCCCAGCATGATTGGCTTGACCAATAGGTAAGTATGAACCCAAAAACCCCTTTTATTGTAAAGATACAATGACTTAAAATATTGATACCTTATACATTTTACCATAAAAGAAGGAGGGTACTAATAGGTATTGCTTGTGAAAATTGACCCAAGACAAAATTTAGATGACAAGATTTAATATCATTTGCAGACCAGTGGTGCTTTTCACAAAAATTCTTACAAAAAAAATCTTCGTAAGTCAGTTTCATATAATTAGCACTTTAAAGTGCTAATAAGCATAACTACGATAAGATATTCAAAAGGAATACATATTTCTGTACAATTTGTATAATATTTAGAATTGATAAGCCAAAAAATGAGCGTATTATTTATGTCTCTTGCTTTTGACTTACGAAGATTTTTCTCGTAAGAATTTTTGTGAAAAGCACCACAGTGCTACAAATAAATTTAATATAGAGTAGTTTCTGAAAGGTGTAATGTATTAATCGGTTTTAGGTCAATTTGTACGAAATATAGTTAAAGGTACTTATTCACAGATTTCAAATTAAGTATCAACTTTTTCTTAAACTATCAAAATTGTATGGAAATATTTTTGGAAGCAGGAAAGTAGTGTTCTGATAATGAAAATTTTAGTGCCAATTGACATACAACTACAAATGATGGTGTTCATGTAGTAAATATCTACCCAGTATGTCACATTATAGATACTTTTAGTGCATTTTTGTGACTTTTATTGAAATTTCTTGCAACATATAGGTCAGTTTGTCTAATAAAATAATAAGAATTATTTATTTTGCCACAATTACAGACACTGAGTGGTATTTTGAAATTATAAAAAAATAAACCATATCTCCATGTCAACAAACAATTTTAAAGCTGTAACTTCTGATTCCATAATATTTACATACAAGAGAATACTGGGCTTTTTTCATCAAAAAACAAAACACTTAAAATTCTTCCTGCAGACACAAAACATATGAGTATTCTTTAACATTAAAAACACCTTGATATCATAGGCGGCCATCTTTATGGCAGAGAAATCATCAGCTATCAGATAGTATAAAACAGGTGTAGATTTTATATGATTACAGGCATAAAAATACTATAAATTTACATTATAAAATAAATACAAAACTCATTGGACTGGTTTAATGAAAGACATATACTGCCAAACCATCAAGCTTCAAAAAAGAGCTTGGCCTCAACATGTGGCTACCATAAGGATATTTAAAATATAAAAATGAAATTAAAGTTTTCGACTTTACTTTATTTTTTATTTTTTTTTTTTGCTGTCAATGATTAGCAAAAATTATATCTGTTAGAAACACTAATGTCCCTTTATCTTCACAAACAGTAGATAACTTTTGTACAGATGGAAAAAGGGGAAAATCATACATATTCCCTGATTAAGAAAAACCATTATTACAGGTAAATAGTCAAAAGGTTTTTTTAAGGATTCAGCAGTTATAGTCTCCATGAATCTATTCGTAGTAAACCCAAAAATGAAATACTAAAATCAAGACTTTCAGGCCACTTGCGGAAAAAATAAAAAATCGCCCAAAAGTCTAAAAAAACGGGTAAAGCTTGGCTAATGTTATGTTTAAAAAGTTAAAGGAAGAATTTTATTATTTTTACTTACTGGCAGTGATCTATCTGCCAGTTTTATGGCATCGACTGATACCATCTAAGATTAGTCTAAAGATATAGATGTAGTATGTAAAAAAGCACACCATGGTTCAGTCGCCACATGGCTTCAAGTTTTGATAAAACCTAACTTTGTACACCATCAAAGAGACTTATCTGTTATCTAAACGACAGATTTACATTGAGTAAATACATAATGATTGAATCAACATCTTGTGTGAGAAGAATCTCTTCACTATACATGATGTAGAATGTTCTGTTTGTATGTTTTACACATCATACCTTATAACATTATGTTACAACATTATTTAGGTAGTACTGCAATATGTCTTGAAAAACTATAAAATTCCAAAGTATATGTTAACATTTTCTATGCCAGTTTTTGAGAACTTATTTGTTATTATAACTTATACATAACAAGAAATGTAATGTGGAAACCACATTAAAGCCAGATTTAAAAACTCTAACGCAAAAATTACAAAGGGAAATAATCCAAAATAAAGCCAGGTAGAGTTATGGTTACTTTCTAATTATGTTCATCACATGGTATGTTATCATTGTATGAAGTTTCATAAAGATCTGACAATAAATTGCAGAAATATATGGTAAAGAAAAAACACATTTGTTAACCACACCTGACGCCCGACTGCCGCCCGTGTTTCACAAAACTTTTAGCTGAATTTTTTCATTGAAAAATCTGGCTAAAAATACAGTGCCCTCCAGAACTTGGTCAAAATCCTGTTTTTAGGATATACCTAATCACTTTTATCCATGAAAAAAGAGAGAGTCATACAAGGCTATTATTCTAAGAACATTCCTAATTAGTTTATCAACATACAAACAATGTTACATGAGTAACCTTACAATTATAGTACCCAAGTCGCTGGTGCAGGTGGTAGCGTGCTGGGATTTAGAATCTCGAGTCCTGAAGGGGGTGCGAGTTCGAATCCCACACGGGGAGGTAAAAAAATATACCCTTCCATGAAAATTTTACAATAATGTCAATTTTCCTCAATTAATAAGATATATGGAGAAGTTTCCGGCCTTGTGGAAGGGTAGGTGAGTACTGGTTATAGACAAGGGTACAAGCAAGTTAGGTTAGGTGAGCTGGACGCCATAAAATTACCTAAATTGTGTTGACATGGCGTTAAACCCTATATAAAAAAACCAATTATAGTAAACTTACTAGTACAAGTCTTATAATAATGCATGACCAGTTTATCTGAAAATTTGATTTATTCAAGAACTTTTGGAGGGCACTGTATATGATTGACAACCAAGTATTTATCAATATGTTATAATAATTCTTACATCTTGACTGAGTATAACACTTTGAGATTGATCTCAATTTACAAATTCTCAGTAAGAAATACATCTAGTTACGCAACATGGAAAAATGTAAACTGATTGTATCAGACACAGCTTTGAAACCAACAAGCTTGTGTACCAAATGGTAAGAATGCTTGACAATAATGTTCAAACTAGGTTGCCTGGTTGGACAACCAGCTATATGTTTTACTTGTCCAAACCAAATGTTACTAGCAGTAAAAGGCTGTCTGAACCCAACATCGAGCCTAGAATGTTAAAAAGTATCACTAGAGAGCAATCTTATTTTGAAATGTTTCGAGATATAGGAAAATTATATCCGAACTTCAGACAGATATGCTCTATGTTCTGAGTTGGTCTATCTTAGTCAGACTGAGCTTATACTATTTCTTCTGTTTCTATCAGACTGAGAAAGTTTATAATTGCAGAGGTGCATACATTAACCCCTCTGGTTTAAATACTCAGTATTTGTTAGATTATCTCTATACATAGAAAAGTGCAATTATATTCATTGATAGTGAGAACAGATGTACTGTAGTGAGTACATAAATCAGGGGGATTTATGTCACAAAGAAATAGATCTAATTTACGTTATTTTTCTACAGTAGTAAAGTTTGAAGCATATTTAATCTATATTGACTTTTAGGATCTCTTACTTTATATGAAAATGTTTATAAGATCGGATGACACATAAATGTTAAAGTGTCAGAGAGCAAATTCTATCAGGCAAGGTTTTAGCTCAGGATGTCATATTAAACATTTTAATTCATTTTTAAAGTCTCCAACCTGACTGAATCATAAAGTAACTCTGCAAGCCTACACTATTATATAGAATTCATCTAATGACAAGTTTAAGTTGCAATCAAGTTGCAATCAGAGAGTATAAAAACATTATTGATAAAAACACTAACACATAACTCTTTATAACTAAAAGCCAATGTCGATTTTAATCTTAGATCACAGTATGATGCCAGCAGGAGGAAATAATTCAAATGTAACTGATACAGACAAAATATTCTCATTTACCACCTTATATATACTTATATTTCAGTAATGGACTGGTCCAAAATCTATAATACTTACATTTCAATAATGGAATGGTCCAAAATCTTTACTTGTATACTTATATTACAATAATGGACTTGTCCAAAATGTATACTTATATTTCAATAATGGACTGGTCTAAAATCTATACTTATATTTCAATAATGGACTCGTCGAAAATGTATACTTATATTACAATAATGGACTTGTCCAAAATCTATACTTATATTTCAATAATGGACTGGTCTAAAATCTATACTTATATTTCAATAATGGACTCGTCGAAAATGTATACTTATATTACAATAATGGACTTGTCCAAAATCTATACTTATATTTCAATAATGGACTGGTCTAAAATCTATACTTATATTTCAATAATGGACTCGTCGAAAATGTATACTTATATTACTATAATGGACTTGTCCAAAATCTATACTTATATTTCAATAATGAACTGGTCCAAAATTATGATACAGCCATCACCTCATCCTACCATCCTGAATCTGAGACAAGTGATAGGTTTCCGGGAAACTTTTTTATCACCAGTACTAACTTACCCTACCACGAGGCCGACAACTCATGTATAGGGTATGACCTACCCCGACCAGGCTGGAACCCGTGATCTCCGGATTGGAAGTCAAAACCAATACCCCACGACTGTAACACTAGTATAACTACATGTAAGTACAAATGGATGTAGACCAGTTTTTCACTGACTTATTGATATGTAGCTAGCTAACGAAAACTGACTTCATTGAAAACAGATATAATATTATGATATTCCTATTTTACTGTTTATGATATTTAGATCAATGGTTATAAATCTATTGATTATAAGAGACTAATTAATTTATCCTGTACAAATAAGGTATTTAAATATGAGTAGAGTTGAGATAATAATGTATCCATTGTGCATAGCTTTGACAGTAACAACAAAAACATTATATCATAACTAGAATAATAAAATATAACAGATACATGTTTGGACTAGACAAAATGAGAAGTTTTATATAATACAGCCAGAATCATGTCATTGGTTTCCATAGAAACTAACATCAACATGTGTCTAATTAAGCAACAATTTACTTAGAAAACATCACATTTCTAACCAATGAATGCCTTCCAACCATCAATTTGACATTTTAAAAGACTATTAAAATCATGTGCTTACTAGATATTTGCAATCAAAATTCCAGACATCAAAATGAATCAGGCATGTTTTAAGTAACGTGCTTCAATACAATATGAAGATTTTAGACTAATTTATTTTAACCATTAAATGAAATAGGGGATCAAGTTAAATGTTAGTCGCACAATAAGGGACTTTATTGAAGTTTCCCATTTAAGGCTATAATAAGGATTTTTTAAGGGTACGGTTAAGGGTTGAGTAAAGTACTAAGTCAACTGCAAAAATGTAAAGCTCCACTAAAATCACCACTTTAGTTATTGCAAAATCGTGTTAGTTTTGATGATTTGTATTAAGTCCCAAATGTTAAATTAAAGATGAAAAAGGTCCCATTAGGACCAATCCACTAACAAGACCATACATTTTGATGGTCCTATGAGTAGAACATTACTGTATAGCTAAATTCAGTGGAGTTCTCAGTAAAATATGTAAGAAAGACTACAGATAAAATATGCATGTAAGAGAATATGATGTTTATCATAATATTCAATATTGTTTATCATAATATTCAATATTTACGTCATAAATATAACAGGTAAAGAATCTTGGCATTGAGACAATCTTATTTCATCTCTTAACTTATTACATATTACTTTATTTTCAATTAAATAAATATAAAGATACACTGATCTAGCTCTCTATAAAATACATTATATTTTCATATCAGAATCTATGTAAAACAACCATTAAAAATAAATTATATATTTTTTATCATTTTGATGTAAGATATAATTCATTATGAAACACTTATAACCTAAATTCTTGGAATTAAACATAAACCTTGTATAAATTCACTATAACATTATTTTAGATTGAATCAAACAAAACAATTTTACAATTAGTAATTTGGCTGTAAGATCTAGAGATAGTTATTTTGAATATAGCCGTAACATTAACAGTATTTATTTTTCTGTCAGCCACATAGGCGACTCCAAAGGGGAAGCAGACCTGGCATATGTCCCCCTAAAATTGCCCAAGCAAAGATTTTTTCTATCATAAAATATGATATTCATAGGAAAATATGTAAGTGTCAAATTGTTTTCGCACCTATGACTGTGTGCTACAAATAACAAGACTGAGAGTACACTAATACATTGACATAATGTACAATTATTCAAGGACAATTCCTTTTAATTATTTGTAAGATATTAACATGATCCAACGGCTGATCACCCCTCCCCCATGGAAATCCTGGATCCTCCAAAAACTGAGCCAAAAACTAGTATATTGTCCGTTTTTTCTAAACTGTCAAAGCTTGAATAATTTCACGGTGACTGAATGCATTGTTTTTGTACTGGCGGTCTAATTTTTATTAAAAATATCTTGACTTATATAAAACTTATAATACGGCATAAGAAGCTTTACTCAATCATATTACACACTTTCGGAAACTCATGGGTGTATTATGATAATAATTTTAACAAACGCATTCACCGTGAAATTATTCATGTTTTGACAGTTGAGAAAAAACTAGTATAAAAACAAGTAAATAGAGAAGGATGTAGACTAGTTTTGTGCTGTCCACCGATTTATAGTCACATTGAAAAATACTTTCAAATCTTATTATTTTATACAATTGAATTATTTAAGCTTTTTAATATAATATTATATCATTTATAGTGGTGGAAAATCAATTTACATTACACCCAGGGTCGGTGGCACAGAAGTCTTGTCACAAAATTTTGTATCTAGTGTCAGGAAGGGGTCACTGGATTGAATCACACTTGCGCTGATTATACAATCCATGAAAAATTGACAATAATGTTGATTTTTAATAAGGTATATGGAGAAGACAAGGGTTCTGGAAAACTTAGGTTAAGCGAGCTGGCCACCATAAAATGAACGTTGTTGGTGTTGACAGCCAGATTGTCAACACATTGTTGTATTTGTATTCACTCACAAGTTCAAACTTTAGTCCCTTAGCTTAAAATAAGCAGAACAATATCTTTACGAAAAAAAAACGCCATATTGGTTTCCACACTAGTCTGGAACTTAAATGCAAAAATTAACTTTACACAAAATATCTTAATACCTTCTTTTTTTACATCCTCAGTCTTGATTCATAATTCATGAGGCATGAAAACTGAAGCATATGCGGTAAACCAATTTGTAAAGAAATAAACTTATTATGTTAAAGTGGCCCCTTAATCTCCTTTAAGTACCTAGACTACAGATTCCCAGGAATATCAGTGAAATAAAACCTTGAGAAGTCTGATATCAAATGTTTATCATGCAGGAATAACTTTCATACATTTTTATCATCCTATATTTATAAATAAACAAAGCAGCTAAAATAGCTTCCAATAAAATGTGGCGTCCCTTTAATAACAAAAGTTTCATCTAAAAACTGCATGATCTCCCTCTATGCTTTTTGAAAGGTCTTTGTTCTTTGACTTTTGATGTTCCTGATGTTTGCTGACACCTTTTTAGACTTTCAGTGATTTCACCGTAAGGCCGAAGTTATACCACAAATCAAAAACTATCAACGAAATTGCCTGACCAGTTTAACCTGTGGAGTGATACATGCTCTGGTTGACTACACAGTCAATTTCTACACAATAAAAGTAGTTCCGTCATCTGACTCGATCAGTGACAGGTGTTGTTGATAAGTGTGTGGAAGGTGCGTAGTCAAATACAATGAATGTGTGAGTAGCTGTTTAACGTAATGATACTGCGGTCATTCATTGTATTACTTGAAGTTTAAGTTGTTTTACAGTATTGTACCATATTTATCATATTTTTATTTCCAGTAATTATGATGTAAAAGTTGAATCTATTGGTATAATATGGAATCTAAGCATTTATTATCACTTTCATGTGGTTATTGAGGAAGAACATCTTGCAGGACCGGTATTCCTGGACAATTTTCTTTACTAAAACTCACTTATTCTTCTACAATAAGACAATCAAACAACTTCACCCAAAAACAGAGGATAATCAACAATATAGAGCAATTTTAATGAAAGTGTTTGATTGACCTGCCTGGAATTGAGCCAGTGATTGCATTTAAAAGAATTTTCAAGAAAGGGAACATTTTCAATTCTTACACATCTAAAGAAAAAGTTTCTGATTCATTTTAAACACTCCTTAAAACCAATGAGTTAATGATATTATCTGACCAGATGTAACTCATCAATGTACCTGATAGTGTATTTACATGGGTCAGCGCAAAACTAGTCTATCATCCTTCTTTATTTACAAGTAGTAAGACTATTTTTGCACTGACCCATAAAAATACACTATCGGATAGTGTTTGCTTTCATATTTACTGGTATAGAACATGTCAGACAAGACCAACTAAGAATAAAATCATGTATATCTAAAAGTTTCTTCTCAGAAATTGAGCTAATTAAAAACCCACCTGTTATTGAGGCTATACAATTAATTAGCACCATTATGCGAAGAAGGCAAAACTAATGATGAAATATGTAAGAAATTTACAACACCTTATTAATTTTAGAACATTATTATAAAATACCAATTTAGCATAAGAATGTTAAAACAGGTCAACATTTTGTATAATTATGGACAGGAATTGCTTAATAATGGAAAAATATTTTTCATTATTTTTTATTATACAGGCTGCAGTGATTAAAATCTGCCCCCACAATGCAATTTATTAAATAGATTTCAGAAAGAGGCTGTGACCAAAATGAGGCTAAGTTCACATTATTCTCTGCTTTTGTGTATTGTGTCACAGACAAGTGACCTTGAAACAGAAAAAATCCAAATAAAGAAAGCTTGTAAACTTTATGGCACAAAATGTTGTTGAAATATTTTGAAATTATATCAACTATATAATGAATAAGTATAATAGAAAAGTTAAGACTACTATGTAAGACTGAGTATTTAAAAAAAAATAGAACATTTAAATGAACCGAAGTTGTTAAGCCATTGTTTGAGATTAATACTAATAGACTATATCTGGAATTCAAACATCTGTTTTTTTTTCTCTGCGGTACAAACAAACATTCACCATTACAATGAAAATATGTTAACAAGTACAAAGAACAATAGGGTTTTGTCTTCATGCTTTTCAGCAATAATGTGTAAAAACATTGTTTGTACTCTGCCTGTGCATGGATGGAAAACCCAGAAAATGGAGTTCCGAATTTAAGGTCTATCCAAGTTATATAAAATTATTTAAACTATGATCTCTTGTACATTTCACTATCAGTAGACAGGAGTCAGACATTTTGGAATTCAGAAAAACATTTTGGGTAGAACCCAAATTAGTTTGATATTTTGAATGCATTATCTCAGGTAAACATTAAGGCATCTGAAACATTTTATGTAATAAAGTTTAATTTGTTTTTATAATGAGAATTTTATCCTATGTTATATAATAGGAAGCACCTGTGTATCATCTGATACCAGTAGAGTGTTCAGTAACTACTGTTAGCTAACGTTATGGATATGGGAGAACTCAACCCGTAGACAACTCAACCTAGCATAACTCAACTGAAAGTTGGGACAACTCAATCCGTTTGTAGGGGATTAAGTTGTCTTGGGTTGAGTTGTCTATGGGTTGAGTTGATCGACACTTTGGTTACGGAACGTTTAAGGTTACTGAACACGCTGCAGGAGACCACTAGAACTCATCTGCTATCTACATGATTAGTTACTTGGTTTAACATCATAGCAATACATTGTATGGGCCATATAATGGAGGTCAGTCAACCCACTCACTGTTCTTAGAAAGGCAAAATATCTGGATTTTGATGTTAACCAGTTACTAAGCATATGCTTCCGTCAATGACTGACAACTGCTCAACATGATTTAGAATCAGTGGTAGGAGGAAGAATGGTTTTAGAAATCAATTAAAAACAAACTCTAGGAAAGTATGCTTGCCTGGGAATCGAACCCACTACTCCTTAATCAGAAGACTTGTGTGCTATCAACTGAATTGGCCAGGTCAAACAATAGATTAAATCTTGTAGCATGATTGATATATTAATTATATCTTTATTTTGTTTACTGGTAATTTTGTTTATTTAATGGTGCATCATGCCTCATTTTAATATTTGCTCATATATATTGTAGTGGTCATTTAACATTATGTTATGTCACTGTCCATGGAGAGGCCTAAAGTGGCAAATTTATCAACTATTACTATCATATGAAATAGGTTATTTTTCACTTTTGGGTTAAGGTGGTGACAGCTAACCATCAATGACTAATATTACGTAATAAAAAAGACAAAATTGAACTGCAAATTTAGAAAAAACTGTCTGGCATCATTTCTCTTAAAAATTAACTGTTGTCATACTTGAGAAATACCAATATATTGCCAAATTTCATCAACTTAATTCATTTTAAAGAACAAAAATAAAGGTCTTCTCACTTCTCAGTACAAATATTAAAGTAACTAACAGAAATAAATGGACATTTTTAAGTTTCTTCTAAAAAATTGTGAAAATTAGAGTTTCAATAGCTTCAAGTGAAGTGAAGCTTTCTGAATACATGACAATGAAAATGCATGTTTTTATGCAGTAAACCGGATTAGAGAACAAATGAAAACTAACTGATCCCTGGATTTCAAACGATATTATGTTACTATAATGATTTTATTCTATTCTCGAATACAGATGGATTCTCATAGAGAAAAGATTGCACAAATACGGTATTGTGAGTAAAATTGGATGTAGAAAGAAAATGAACATTGATTATATTTGATAATATTAGTAGTTGGTACAAGGAGGGAGAAGTAGCAGTAACTATTAATAACTGTAGGGAGAAGCTAGTAAACCCAGTGTTTATATCTAATTATATAACAATCTGAGATTATTATCTACACTTATTAGTTTTATTATTATAGAAAATAAATTACTTCATACATGACATCTATGTGTTAAAACTTGGTTTTTTATCCATCATTCTTAACATTCGTGAATTAATAGTCTTCCAACCAACAAATAGCCTTCATTCATTTTACAAATAGGCGGAAATGTAAACTATTCTATAATGTTGAGAAATGCATGAAATTTGTATGAAAATAATTTACATGATTATGTTATATCAGAAAATATGTTAAATTCACAATTTATGTAAAGGTTGCCATTTACTGCTATAATAAGACATGTTTACTGTACAAGACCTTATATCTGCGGGTGCAAATATTGGCGTTTTAAGATGCTTTAAATATAGGTGGATTCTTCATTGGCAGTCAAAGTCAGTGTCATAACCAAAGACCTAATTCGGAACACAAATTTGTAAGTTTTTCCATCCATGTTGGGGCGTTACAAATAAAGTTGATAACACATTATTGCTGAAGAGTATGGAATACAACTTAAATCCTATTGTTCTTTGTAGGCATATTTTCATTTTGGCAGTGACAGATTGTTTGTACCACATGGGAAACCCCAAATATTTAAATTCCAGATATTATCTATATAAACGCATCCTCCCTTTAATAAAAAATGCTTATATTTAACAAGAGGTGTCCTTAAGACAGTGCACTTGACTTTTCTCAGTTCTTAGGAATCGGTGTTAGGGGTTTTGATAGTAAGGAGGAAGTAGTGATGATGAATAATTATTCCAAGTTTTAGTTGAATATCTTGAATAGTATTGAAGTTTGTAAAAACTTTAACCTTGTTATTGGATGTTTTCTAAGTAAAAAAGGGGCAAAACTCCTAAAACAGTGGCACCAGGGTTATGGGCCTTGACAGTAAGGTGGAAGTGGTAATGATGAATAAGCATTCCAAGTTTGAGTTGAATATCTTTGATAGTATTGAAGTTATTTCAATTTGTAAAAACTTTAACCTTGATTTGCAACGCCAACACCTACGCAAGGGTGACAGTAAAAGCTCTCATTTGCTTCGAAAAGTCGAGGTAAAAATTGATCGGTGTAGGTTAATTGCATGAAAACAATATTTGACAATTATAAATTTTTTCTATAGTGGAGAGTTCAATATTTAGCAACTCTGATGCTGACCACGAAAAAAACAAATATACGGTAAAACAGGCACCAATAACAAAACGTAAACAGTAATCTGGAAGAGTTGTAAGTTTTATGTGAGTGAAAGTGGGTGTAAGTTTTATGACTTAAAACCATCCACACATCCTAGATTATCTCATAGATTTCCAACATTGATTTTATTATCTCCCAGCTATCTATATACCTCACTCAAACATTTAACAATTATTTCAATAAAATGTTATGTTCATTTTGTAAGAGGGTTCAATATGCTCATGTAAAAACATTATTTCAAAGCTCTCCCTACAAGGTGAGTCACAAAATGAAAGTGAGATCAAAGAAATAAGAACCCAATAATCAATAGGATCTATCAATACTCTGAGCTCTTGTACATTGTTGAAAAAGATGAAACATTCTACATCCAAAGAGGTTTCTCTGCTCTGGATCGTTCATGGAGTTAATTAATTTTCTTCAACTCAGAGCGAATATTTATTTACCTTGAAATTTTTGGTGACATGATGTCACCTTCTTCAGCTGACTGGTTTTTATCACATGACCGGTGAAGGGTCAAAATTGACTCCATGAAACATTCTATTTTCACTATGTTAAAAATATGGTATAAATCCTGGTCTAACTTACACAGAAGTTCTCAAAGTGAGACAATCTATAACCGAGGGTTGCCTGCAAGACTGTAGTAACTTGCTCTGTAATGCAATGCACTTACAATAGTTTATTTGGGCAACCTTGAAACAATCAAGTTATTAGAAGCCTATCAACAATGAATGCTGATTTTATTTAACAAATTTAGTATTTATAGTTTAAATTGTTCAACCCTATAATGGTTGGGGCATGTGGGATAAAGAGTGGGATAAAACTGGTAAAAACCCTGGATTGATCATTTTAGGGCCATTAGTCCTTATTAAACCCATTTCTGATTTTTTGGCCATCTTTCCCATTTTTAAATTACATAGACAGTTGCAGTTCATTTCATGTACAGCAGTACAGACGCATTTTATCATCCCAAGAATCTCTTACAATCTTCTATGCACCTAACAGAGGCAATTAAAGTATATATGTCAGCGATAGACGGTGATAATGTTGAAATCATGCATGTGATACATTAAAGTTGATTAAACAGGTGCTAAGTCTTCAAACGTGTATAAACAAAACATGATCTGTAACAACTGCCCCGTGTTCAGTAACTACTGTTAGCTAACGTTACGGGTATGGAAGAACTCAACCCCAAGACAACTCAACCCGTACAATACTCAACTCAAAGTTGGGACAACTCAATCCATTAGTAGGACATTGAGTTGTCTCAGGTTGAGTTGTCTATGGGTTGAGTGGTTCCGACACTTCCGTTACGGAACATTTTGGAACGTTCAAGGTAACTGAACACGCTACTGGTCAATAGAAACATGTAAAATGCTAAATACTGTAGGTATGGTATATTAATTCATTTTAGCTCCATCGTGAAACAAGTTCTTACTACTTAGATTAATCACTTTCCAGTCTGCTACTTGGTCCCCCAGTGCTGAGCTAGTAGGATAAAGTTTCTTGCTCAAGGAAAAAACAGGGTAGATTTTGATGGGATTCAAACCTACCCAGCTCCAGAGCTGGCTATCCAATGACTACCAGTCCAACAATGTAACCGCTAGGCCACGCCCACTCTATGTTATCATATTGTAAGTCAGTGCCATGAAAAGAAAGAAGGTAATGTTAGCTTTTATTTCTTTATGATAAGATGCTCATACACAGAGCTTGTTCACTGGATGGAGTTTTTCTTTATAGTTTTTTATTATTTGATTGATTGATTGATTGATTGATTGATTGATTGATTGATTGATTGATTGATTGATTGATTGATTGATTTCAGTTATTTTAAGGGTCCATCAGCTTCTATTATTCATACATAAATGGTTCAGCGCAAAATCTAGTCTATCAATGTGTAAATACAGAAAGATGTAGGCTAGTTTTACACTGACCCATCAATATACACCCAGCCTCTGATGGCTTATCAGTCAATGTGTTTAAGTAAAATATGATGAAGTTAAATATATGATTGATATTTCTAGATGGATATTTTGTGTTAAATGATAGTTATCACTATATTATCTATTAAAATAATATTTTTATTACATTATTTAGGTCATTAATGATAACTTGTGAGACAAAAATATGGCATTAACCTTTTTACATAAGAAATTATCTATAAATAGCAGTGTTAGTCATTCATCATTGTTATATCATACTGACTTCAATTATTACCATCTTTTATCTTACTTTAACTAACAGAAAAGCACACAGGGTAGAATGTCAGACTTCAAGACAGAATACTTAATTATGTAGGGCGGTAGTCAGTCACTGACTGAAGTATGCTCTTAGTAGTTGGTTAACAGCTAAATCTAGAGAATTAGACTTTCCAGGAACAGTGACTAAGGTTGACTGACCATCGTGATATAACCTATACGATGTGTTGCTTTGGCGTTAAACCCAACAAACAAAATTACAAGTTAAAAACCATGCAGTTCACATTTAGAATAAATTTTGTATTTAGTCTTTGTTTTGTTTTCAAGTTTTTTTAGTTTTTCTAATTTTGTAAGAGCATTTTATTAAACAATTCTTGTTAAATTGTTATATATTATTGTTATTATATTACACCTCATTTGCATAACGTCCTCTATATTTAATGTGACGTCATCCGGTCAATATATTCGCATATTGACCGGCTAGCCAGTCCATAATTTTTATATTGACCGTTTATGACGTCATCCAGTCTTATCTAACGCGACCTTCACGTCGTGCTAATTACACGGCAACACAAACAGACGAAATGGCTAAGTCGATAAAAAAGATGAAATATGTAACAAGGAGAGCATGATATCTTGCTACGTTACGTGAAAATGAAAGTCAGACTGGGGCTTAGATATTTGTCATACGGAAGTATAAAAAGATTATTTGAAAACACATTATTATACTCGTAGTAAAATGTCAGCAACATGAGTGGTGAAAGGATTTGAATTCGGTATAATATAACAAATAACACATGGCCTTACGGGCAATATGCAAGTTTACGGACTGGTTGTTCAGACCTCGGAAGCTATATGGCCCTTAGCTGCGCTTCGGGCCATATACCTTCCTCAGTCTGACCAACCAGTCCGTAAACTTGCATATTGCCCTCATGGCCATGTATTATTTGTTAAATATTTTCAAGTTATAATACACATCAAACACAATATTTATGGTCTATCCAAAAAAAAACCTAGTCTACAACCTTCTTTATTTACATGAAATTAGACAAATTTTGCTCTGATCCATCTACATGAGAGTCAGTTTAAGTTCACATATGCAAGTGAATTTTGAAAATTGCGAGCAACTCATATTTTAACTTGCAAGTTTTCACAAAAATAAATTGACGGAAATTATTACTGTCTAAACTAATGAGGCTCAAATCAACATTGAAACGGCCAGATAGATTGAAAGAAATAATTAAAGATTCACCCTAAAAATGTTTGGTATTCTTTGTCTATCCCACAATAACACCCTTATTCTATCTTCAGTTAAATGTAGTACTATGTTGTTTTTTATATTGCATATACATGTTTGAAAAGTAGAAATGTATGCTTTTAAAATTTGAAGTAAAGAATGACAATGATTTTTTCATTTTGCAAGTTGAAATAAATTAACTCATTAAAATTTGCAAGTCCATCTTTTTGTTAAATTCTAGCCCTGATGTGAGTCACTGATATGTAAACATGTCTCAAGTCTTTGTGATCTAGCTATAAATATTCCTAGGATATTTTCTCCAACTAAGATCTTACCTTTTACATATAACATGGCAGCTGATGAGTAAGCCACACCTACTTCATTCTCTGCTACACATTCATATTTGGCATGATCAAGTTCTTGAGCTCTGTCTATTGTTAAAGTACCTATAATAGATAAAGGGAAACAACTCTAACAAAACTAAAATATATGTACTGAATGATTTGTCTCCCTTACATGACAAATTCACATATATCATTAATGTAGGCATGCATATTAAGAATGAATGGATTTAGCTTGGGGTTTATGGTGTGTTCGCTGTTGCTATGACATTTAAGTCATATTGTGGCAGTCAGCTGTCAAATTTCTCACTGTCCATCAAGAGGCTCTGGAGTCCTTATTATCAACATGCTTACCACCTACTAAAGCAATAAATCCTTCTATCCTATATGGTAAGACATCTAGAGGAGTCCCACACATTTAATTCAGAACTTAGCACACCTGCTTCTATGACTGATAATAACACTACTTGATGCAGTGGTAGGAGAGAGAATGGGTGTCGAAATCATTTCATTGATCCAACTAAATGTAAATATGTAGGTCCAAGCTTGAACCGATGATCCCTGAATCAATACAATTTTTAGGACATTTACTATACTGAGTATGGGCGTTAATATAAATATAAACAGTGGATGAAATAAAACACATCTAATAGTGTAAAAAGCTATATCTGAGGAAACATTACTAGACAATTATCTCAGTAGAATTATATTTTATAATTTTATATCATTTCCAACTGCATGAATTAAATTGCAGAAACATATTTTTACTTAATTTCATTTAAACATGGTCATAAAAATATAAGAAAATAATGTTTTAGCATGTTAGAATTTATAACATGAAGTTATAGCTTTAAACATTTTAATAATATGCCATTGAGGGCTTGACATTAAAGGTTGTCCCATAGCCCTGAAGGCTACATTTGGTTTCAGACAACTTGAGTTAGACAATTGCTAGTTAACTTTTGGTTTTAGGCAATTGAAATATATTGCTTGTTGTCCAACCAGGCAACCAGTACTTTAAAAAATTAAAGGCAAATCCTGTTCAATAATTAAAATATAAAACAATACATTACCATCATAATCAACATGTATTCTAGGATCAGCAATATCTAATGGAATGTTATCTTTTAACCAGTATACTTCCGGAGGTTCCCTGGACTCAGCCTTGGCTGTACATTTTAATACTGCTTTTTGTCCTTTCTCTACATTTATAAGACTTGGATTCTCAACAATCAAAGGATATCCTTGTAAATTCTCTGCAATTAATTATAGAAATTATACATTAATAAAACATTTATACGTAAGTCTCTAAATCAGTATATCACAGACTTAGAGCAAAACGGTCGTAACTCAATAATAATAAAAAGTGAATAGTGATTGTTTTGCGCTGAGCCTGCCAACAGTGAACATGTTATACAAAACACAAAAATCATGACAAGAAAATACAAAAGTAAAAAACGCACACACAAAGAAACTGACTTTATACTTTTCAAGAAAAAAAAATGAATAAAAAATTTAAAGTAAAACTTGATTATATTTTTATAAAAGAAAACAAGTAAGAGACATTGAAATACTTTAAAACATTAATATTTTGGTACAATGTATGAAAATAATACATCACATAAAATACACACACACATATATAATATACATGTATAATAAATAAACAAATAAAGAAATGTTTATATCAATTTGTTGAAAAAAAACTATTACTTTTTGTCATTTTTTCCTAAAAAAATAGTTCATAAAAATTACTTGTAAATAACATTAATTTTGCTTATTTTATTGGAATTAATTCTAAACAAAATGCTTTATGATCTAAAATAAAGACTTAACTATACAGTGATCAATGTTGTTCATTTAAATTGAATATAAGCCATTTATCAACTTCTTTTATTCGGGTTACAAGCACTGATCTATTAACTTAACCAGCTTTCCTGAACATTATATTGTTTAACCAGTACTGGCTTATCTTGGCACAAGGAGCTGACAACTTTCTCTTATAGATAGGAAAATCAAAACTATTGCTGAATTTTCATGAAAAAGTATGACCAGCTCTGGCCAAGAATTGATTTTGGATAACTCTTTTCTCAGTCAACAATGCAGCTATCATAGGTATCTAAGATTAAGTCTTAGAGTTTGTTTATTTATTTTATTTATTTATTGGAGTTTACGCCGTATCAACACAATTTAGGTCATTTCACGGCGTCCAGCACACCTAACCTAGCTTTCCTGGACCATTGTCTATAACCAGTACTCACCTACCCTTCCACAAGGCTGGCAACTTCTGCATATTATCTAATCAATGGAGGAAAATCGACATTATTGTCAAATTTTCATGGAAGGGTATAACCTCCCCGGGTGGGATTCGAACCCACATCCCCTCGGGCACAAGATTCTTAGAGTTTGATTCCTGGTCATTTAAGATAAATATAGTAGAGAGAAATAAAATTACAACCAGTTTAAGGTCAATTTATCATAAGGTGATTTTAGTATACATAATCTATCTTGTTATACGAGCTCTAAGACATGTATATATGTAGCATATGTTTAAAGTAAGTAAGTGATTAATACAAGATAAATTAAAAGCCTTGATTAGTTTAAATAAATATCTATAAGCAAGAAATATTAGTGCAGATTAACAATGTGATATTAGTCTAATGTTAGATTGTGTTATATATATAGTTCTTGTACATGTACATGAATATTACCCCTGAAGATATGATTGAAAGTGGTTGAGGTAAAAATCAGAGTTTTTCATTTTTGATGAAGAAGTTGTTACAAAATAAAGATAATGGATTAATCTACAGTCAGAATGATGTCATTTACTAATGTTTTCTTTTTTTAGTATAATTTTTATTATATACATGTACATATTAATTGTTTATACAGAAGTATAGTTTGTAAGAGCAGTAATTTAGCAGTAAGACACATGCTCAGGGATCTAGGGGTCCAAGGGCTCAAACCCCACACAAGAAGCACTGCTAGTTTCTGCCCTTCAGAAACAATGAATCAGGCATATTAGACACTTGTTAGACCAAATCTAGAATATGCACAATATGTCAAGACTACTGTACAACCAGCAGTATATCACAAATGAAGGGACAGACATTGCAGCAGCTGAGACAGCAGGCCAAGTTCACTCTGCAGTACAGTGTTATCTACATATACATAGAAATCTCTGCCTCGCTTAATATCAAGGTATATAGTATGATAATGCGCCACTCCTTCTTTTCCCTTGACTACAAGTTAACTTTATTTCAGGAATAAACAAGTAAATCTGTGAGCTAATGCTCACTAGTGATACCCCCGCCAAAATCTAAAAATATGCGACAAACAGGAAGTAGATGAGCAAGGAGCATGAAATCGCTTCACACCATATGGGACTATGGGATGAAGCAATATGCAAAGTATTAGGCTGCTGCATGATATAGTTGCTGAGAAAACTGCGACGGAAATTTTGTAACGGACGGACGGACAGACGGACAAGGGTAAATCAGTATACCCCCCTCTTCTTCGAAGCGGGGGTATAATGACATCAAAGATGTATTTAAATATAGTGTTAGCATTGATATATAGTATAAGCTATTATTTGAAGTAATGTATTTCAATATTGTCGTCAAGGGCATGTATAAATGCTAGTCTAGAATCCTGGTACCTAACTGTATTTAGAAGTAAGGAAAATTTTGATAATAGGAAATAATTGAAGTTCTCTAATAGAATGTAAATACCACACAATATTTATGACAAAAAACATGATAGCTTATATTAATAGAAATTTAAAGTTGAATTTCTAAATTTGTAAGATTGACTAGAATGACAGAGAGAAAAAGAAACAAAGAGAAACATCTGTGACATTTAGGGTGTTTTAACATTAAACATGTCAAGCAAGGACCAGGAAATTGCCGGTTTAGCTGTTTTTTCTATGTCTACATATGGCCATAACAAAAATGATCAAAATTGAAAACAAATAGGACAAATCAGAGAAAAACAAGCTTACATCATTTTTAGTTACATATAGATAGATTATTTTTGCACTGACTCATGGAAAGGGGTTACAGAGGACTCCTGCTATGATTCAGGAAGATATTATGGTGATGATGCTGCTAGCCAAATTTGGAACCAATAGACTTTACTATTGTATACAAGATTTACATAGCAACTCCAAAATTTAAACTTAAGCTCCTACGGTGGCTAGTAAATTTAAGATATACTGATTCTTGTCCCCAGTATTCTTAGCTTAAAGTTGACATTCTTGTGATATCATAAATATCATACATAATATGACCCCTGCAGTCTGCCCTCTTCAACACCCCAACTACATTCCCACCATATTTTGTCAAATATCTATACCCTTGACAAATTGTGACAAAGTCTAATGTCATCTGAAGTGACAACAGTTTCAACAATGACATGTGACTATAGGCCATTATAAGAAATCTTTGACCTTAAACAAAGCATCATAAGATACTATAAAAGACGTCATGTGAAAGATGCATTGGCTATGTGGTCATCAACTAAAATTTTCTCAAGCACTGGCCAAATTTTTCATGTTCTATAGTAAAAGGCAAATCCCTTGTCCAACTACATGAAATAAGTGATTTTCACAAGCTCCGCTATATTTTTGCTATTCACTGCCTTCAGGCTAGTAAGGGGATGGCTGGCAAGTTGCTGTACCAAGATACATGACTGTATTTTACTTTGTAGCAGCAGTTGTATTTAGAATTCTAGGCAAATTTTTCTTATAGAATTCTCAGGGTAATTCATTTTTATAGAATTATGGTTTATTTATTTTCAAAGAATTCTGGGTAATTCCTTTTCTTAGAATTCTGGGTAATTCATTTTCAAAGAATTCTGGGTAATTTATGTTCATAGAGAATTCTGGGTAATTTATTTTCATAGAGAATTCTGGGTAATTTATTTTCAAAGAGTTCACGGTATTTATTTTCTAACAGACTTCTGGGTAATTTATTTCAAACAGAATTCTGAGAAAATAAGTTTCACAGAATGCTGGGTAATTTATATATAGAATTGTGGGTAATTTCTGAGTACATGTACAGTTACTGTACTGTATTATTATAATATAGGCAAGTTTCCTGATCCCTACCTGTATGTTAAGTACCTACACTATCTATTATACAATATTTGATAGATTGTACAAAGAATAAAAAGAGATTTTAGTAAATTGAAAAAAAGTTAAAGAAAGAAGAAACATGATTAAAAGACACAAAACAACATACAAGGTTCATTAATTAGAAAATGACAAAAATATAACATTTCTACATTATTATTATTGTTAAGACATTTGCATGTATACAAGAGAGTAAGCAATAAAGTGTTTTAATACATGTTAATTAAGCATCTTTGTTACTAAGTTTACATGACCAAAACCTAATACAATTCATAATTACCTCTAGTTAATTCTGTAAATTTTAAGATATTTTTATTATTCTCAGATAGTGATCATAGCTGATGTGCAAGCCTACATAAATATAGTGCCTAGAATGGGGGGAGGGAAGCAGAATTGCCACATTTTCACTAATAAAAACTGCGCAGAAAACTCAATAAGCTTGTAAAACGAACTAAATTGCGCACAAAAAAGTGGGGAGGGGGGCAAGCAGACGCAAAAGCGCAGTAACTTCACTGTCAGAATTTATCAATGAATAGTAGTCATGCAGAAATTGAAATACTGAATCAATGATGCTATCAGAGCTGATGAAACATTTAACATTTTAGGTCTAAAATAGCATTCGGTGAGACACACTTACATTCATATAGTACATTCAATAGTCTTATTCTTTATAATATCCTTGATTTCAAACTTTTATACTTTAATTAGTAGAATATGCAACTTTACCATTTATTTTATATTTCTGTGAGGCCAGTTCACCTAACCAGTTATCCATGACAATTTATTTTAACCAGTAGTCTAGGAACAAACAATCAATATGGAAGGTATGACCTGCTGCTTCAAAAATGGATCTCGAATTCAAGATTCTATGCAGAGCATGTTGCCCACTGCACTATAGCTCTTAATATTACTTTTTTATAACTTTACAATTATTAGATCTAATGCTACAATTTTTCATCAACAATGATTATGTTTTGGTCACATCATTTTAACTACTGTAAGTTGAAAAATTAAAATATTTAACCAAAAAAAAAAAGAAATTAAGAAAAAAATAATCTAAAAAGAAAAAAAACATGGTTTAAAGGGTGGGTTACCAAGGAAATAATTCAACAGGGATTTCAAATATACAGGAACAGGCAGTTAAGGGTTTTGGGTTAAAATGATCACCGTTACCTTTATATCTTTTTTTCCAGTCGGGGTTAAATCCCTCTGAAATTTCATGCAAGAGGTTGGGTTTAGAAACAAGTCATTCACACCTCTATATAAAATATCCAATATTCAAACCGTGTAACAGTAAAAAAAATAAACGTCTTAAACAAGATGTACTTTATGATTTAAACAAGAGATCTACAATATTAGTAAGAGGAGGAATTGTTGCTTGCACTTAACTTTATATCACTGAGTAGAAGAGCATATTTTCAAAGGAATTCAGTACAAAAATGGTTGCAGTATGACTATTTTATCAAAACAAGATGGCAGTCAAGCAGTTGAAATTTGCTGCACAAAATAACACCATAATTTATGAAAACTTTTACATTTTTAATCTAAATATGAGTAAAACTGCTATGAAATAATGAAGTTGTTCTCTAAACAAGATAGAATTCAAAATGGCCCAATTCAATATCAATTAGAGAGATTCTGCAATTTTTTTATAAGAATTGCTGTTGCAGTGGACAAGAATACCCTCAAGAAATGATGAGACGTTCCCTAAATAAATGTTTATACCAATTTGTATAGACCAGTGAATTTATTCACAACCATAGGTTAAAATAACCAAGGCTATATTTCAGGAAGGAGTGATATTTGAAATACAAGGCACAGACCAATAACCAGCCTAAATGGTATGTTTATATTAAAATAACTATTTGTTGAAATCATTGAGTACATCTTTCACACAGCATTCTACAAAATCAATTCATTCATAAAACAAAAGATGAAACACTTCAAGTGTATGTGTATATGTGTAACAAACTTAATGACTGAAAGACAGTGATGTTTTCGCTCAAGTACAAAGTATATATATACACAATACGCTGCTCATATAAACTATAGCAGGCTAGCAATTATCAAGTGGTCTAAGGGAGATAATCAATACAGTATAAATCAAACATGTTAAGTTAGAGTTACTTCCCCTTGATGTATAAGACAATATTTCAATCAATATAAGCTATAATCAATGATAATTTTCCCCATGAGAGGCTTTTAGTGGCTATTTTCTTATTAAAACCTATCTATTTGATGGCTCAAGTACCTGATTTTCTTCCATAAAGTAATGACTACTTTAAAGTATATACAAATGTTCATGTTATTTTTTTGTACAGGTTAAAAAATTACAAAAGTTTGAAACAATGTTTAGAAAAAAAGAAAAGTTTTGAAATAGACAAGTCAGGTTTATTTCATAATAAGATGCTTATTATTGACTAATACATATCTCTGGTTCAGCGCAAAACGGTCGTAACTCAATATAAGAAATAAGTGAGTTACGACCGTTTTGAGCTAAACCCTTGATATCTATTCATTAAAACTTTGATATACATAATTTTGATAATCTTTAAACAACTGTTCCATCTGTATTGATTTCAGTACTATTGGTATACTATTACACTATTTGTAGTAAGATTGTAGACATTGAGTGAACTTCCTAACTTGATTGGTAAAAAAAACCATTTTTTAACTAAAGTTAATTTTAAGACAATTTTTTATTACTGTAAAGAGCTTACTTATATATTTTAGTCCTCTAATTATAACTTCTATCTTCAATGGTTGATTAAAAATTACAGTGTAGAGGTTTAAACGGTTTTTAATTAGGAATTTATATAACAATTAAAATTATACATTTAATTGAATTGAAATGCTGTGTAACCGTTATTGACTATGTTTGACCTAATGTAGTTAAGTTTCACTTAAACGACCATCCTAGTAGTTACAAAATCATGCGATTTTTTACTATTTTCAAGGTCAGATAGCTTAGAGAAAAAAAGAACCCTATATTAAGACCATTTCACCATATCAATTTTGGAAGTCATAAATATGAACCTTAATTGCATCAGAGCCTGCAAACTATAACACCTACGTTGTCAAGATATGAATTGAACAAAAATCACTTTCAACTAGCATTTTACTTAACTAACAAGAAATGTAATGTGGAAACCACATTAAAGCCAGATTTAAAAACTTTAACACAAAAATTACAAAGGGAAATAAACCATAACAAAGGCAGTAAGAGTTGTGGTTCCTTTCTAATTATGTTCATCACATGGTATGTTATCATTGTATAAAGTTTCATAAAAATCTGACCATAAAAGGCAGAAATATATGCTAAATTGAAAACTTTAACACAATTGTTAAAGACACGGGACGCCAGACCGCCCGCCCGTGTTTCGCCAAACTATTAGCGGAATCTTTTCGTTGAAAAATCCGGCTAACAATGTCTCAAGCCTTGATGTTATAATACTAAGTATCAAAAACTAATTACAGAAATATTTAAGTGATTACAATGTATTCCATATAACCAATTATATTTCAATTATAGTAATATTATAAGAGAAGAACTAGAGGAAACAGATAAATATTAATTCTATCTGTATTAGACAATCAATGAGAACATCTAAGATCAATATAAAAATTTGTAACTAAGTGAGCTTGAAGTCATGATTATCTCATTCTAATTTCCCATGTTGATTTTGCTTTATACAATCATTTGTATGAAGGGTTGAAAACTGAGTTATGATCTTACAACTTGGTATTGGGAAGCAAGTTTTGTTGCACAAAAATGTTCGAGAGAGAGGTGAAATAATATAATTCAATGCTGCTTGAAAAAAACAAAACAATGGAGAAAAGATGATAATATGAAAATATCTTAACTATCCTTAACCTTACACATAGAAGAATTCTTGACTATTGATAATTATACAGCCATAATGTATTCATATTTAAGTTGTTCACAGGTCTTTACCATGTAAACTGTGACGAAATAAAAGACAAGTTCTGTTCTGTTAAATGACATCTGAGTAAGAAACATAATAGTTTACTTTATCCTCGCAAGAGTTTTGTCATTCCAAGCACGATGCAAGTATTAAATCTGGACCCTATTGGTAAGAAATGTAGCTGGTAACCATTTTATCAGACATGTAGTTTGTAGTTGCCCGGGCTCAAGGGGTATACTATGAACTATTTTTGTAATGAATCATAATGCTAAATGCCAAGCATGGTATCTTTATTTCTGAAGTATTAATTTCTAGATCTCCTACAATCAAGGGAATAATGAAACACTATTGTAGTTCCTTTGATTTTCAAATGGAGTAACAACAGTTTTTCATTCAGCTTTCTATATCACTCCTAGTAAAACTAGAAAGCCCTATGTGCAGAACTAATTGTGATCCCAGCAACCTTACTTGATATTTTTCTCAATAAATACATATAGGTGATGCTTCATGCCAAATATTACAGCTCTAAGCCAAATGGTTTCAGTTGAAGCCATACTCATGCTAAACATGAAGAAATTGTTGACAAAAAACCTGTCACAAATAGTTTATCCTATACGAGTAAATAAGAATGTCAATATTATTTGTTCTTACAGTACAGACCTGGACTAAAAGCATATTATTTCAATATACAAAATTTGACTATAGAGAAAAATAAGAAACTTCTGGAACATTCAACAGTGTCATAAAATGACAATGTTATATAAATTGGAAGAGAATAAACCCATTAAATGAATCCAAATAAATGACAATAAAAGTCTATAGCAGACAACAGCAACCATTATCTTCAATATACTATCCAGCAATCTGACCCTTACCATTTCTGACACATTCCAAGAAAACAAACTTTACTATTATTTATATATAAACACTAAATATTTTGTCTGTACAAAAACCAGCTTGGATCATTGAGCTAGGACTGTAGCAGAGCTGAAGTTTATTATGTCTATATTGTGGGTTTAGTGCAAAATGGTCAATATCACTCTTGTTTTATTGAATTACCTCACCATTTCCCACTAAACCTGGGATATTAAAACCAGCTCAGAACATTTGAGCTTGGACTGAAGCAGAGCTGAAGTTTACAATGTCTGTATAAAAACCAGTTCAGAACATTGAGCTGAAGACAGTAGCAGAGCTAGCGAAGTCTATAATGTGAGAAGGAAATAATTTAAGTACATGTATAGTAAAAAGGGGAAAGTTTTGTATTGATATTATCAACAATGACATCTTGATACCATCTAGACAATGTAATCACATACTACAAGGATGTTATTTTCTGTTTATATACCATCTTGCACATTTTTTATTCTATAATCAATGATATTACCCCGGTACTAAGAAATATTGACTGTAGATAGTTTTTATACCATAGAACTATTCATGGTCTTAGATAATTATCATTTACAGACACACAACCACATCTTAATGACTTTTTTCATATAGATTTCTCAATAAATGATACTCAAGACAATGAAAGTACCAAACACTGGTAGAAACAGTTTAGTTCAAATTGTCATGTCAACTATTGTTGTTGACTTTGTTGTTGACGAAAATTGTACTAAGTTCAAACCAGATGTGGAAATAGTTATTTAAGGTCAGGCACCAGATACGAGCTTGATAGATCAACCTTACATAGAAACAGTCATTTAATGTATGGTTGCCATGTATGGTTGCCATGTATGGTTGCCAATAGGAAGAGTAATTTAAGGTAAGGGGTCAACTATTTACTATGGTTGTTGCTATCTCATGTTTACATAGAAACAGACATTTAAGGTATGGTGTCATGTATGTTTGCCAATAGGAAGAGTAATTTAAGGTAAGGGGTCAACTATTTACTATGGTTGTTGCTATCTCATGTTTACATAGAAACAGACATTTAAGGAGTTGGGTAAACTATGGGTGTAGATAGCAAAAGAAATTTGAGGCATAATGATATCTATCAGGTCTTAACATTGAAGGTTTTCCAATTGCCCCTGACAACCTATATTTGGGTTGGGGCAACTTGTAACTGCTAGTAAACATTTGGTTCAAGGAAGTTAAATATTATGGCTGATTTTCCAACTGGGCAACCTACTTTAAAAATATATTAATGTCGAAGCCTGCCTATGTCTGTTTATAATTCAATGGCAGACTATTCTTCAACATTGTTTGTTTGCTTTTTCATAAATTGAGTTAATTTACATAAATGGCTAGAAAATGATAATCCAAGCTAGTTACAGTGAAAGGCTAACCATGTGATACCAACACCTTAAAGTACAATTTTGAGACAACCACATTCTAGAACTTTCTAGAAGATTTATCAATTTATCTGATACAATATTGAAAGGCAATAATGAAATACCAAGTTAGTTTCTTCATTGACACTCCATCATCAGCTTTGGGTCATTTATGAAGAGCTCCAGAAAGAATAAACCATAACATAAATGATAGATAGCTGGGCAGTTTTTCCTTTGAAATAAATATAGACCAGTAGTGTGACATCAAAACCAAGATGTCACCACAGAGAAGACATATGACCTGTAGGTAAATCTATCATGTAGAAGACTCAGCGTGTCAACCATTTCTCAAGCCAAGATAAACTAGAAAAACTGTAAGAAGTTTTGTAAATGTTTCAAACTACTCCATTTATTCACCAAACCTTTAGATAATTTGATCTAACTCTTCCATGTATGCCTTATTTGAGTAGAGAGCATCGTTCCAGTAGATAGAAAATAATGAATAATTTAGAGTATTCTATGAGGAGAACTATTGAGACAGGCTTAGAGGCATTAGAACTCACTACTATTTTGTTATATTGAATCACTGAATCATATTGCCTTAAAACAAGTAACGCTCTATACATACAGTTCTATATTTCTTATTATACCAAGAATGTTTTGTCAGTATTTAGAAACATTGTCACAGACATGAAGTAACCAGGCAACAGGTTCCTTAGCGCCATTATAACACCATTGTCTGGGATAACCAGTGAATTCAAGGACATTATTACTGAAGGTCAAACAGGATGGGTATTTTTAAGAGACAAATTGCAATATTATATCTTGTGAACATTGATCTAAGACCAAAATGCATAATGTTGCATACATTAGTTAAATGTTGCATACATTAGTTAAAACTGAGTATTTACTAAAGCATATAATGTAATAATCTGTTTTGGGACAATTTGCACAATTATGCCAACTTAAATGGTCACATCTATAAATAAGCAATAACATAATACACATAGATCATTTAACTGCAAAAAATCAAGTCATTTAATTCTTCTATAACTTTTAATTAGTAGAATTTTAAGACATAAAACCAGAGAGAATTTAAGAAACAACACATTGTCCTTAGTTTTGTTGCCGGTAAATACCTAAGTCAAATAAAACTTGCTTGATTTTTTTTTGTTATGGTCATATATGGCAGGTGGCTCACCTAACCTAGTTTTCGTGTACAGTTGTTCAGAACCAGTTCTGACCTACCTCAGTAAGGCAGACAACTTCTCTGTATACCTTATTTGTGGAGGATAACAAACTTTATGAGTGATTTTTTTCATGGAAAAAAAGTGAACCAGCCAGGGGAGGGATAAATTCTTAGGCATTTAGTGAATTTTATGCAGTTAAGTTTATATTAAAATCAGGTATAATTTCATGCGGCAGTCAGAGTATGTTCCACAATAGGTTGAAATCATGTAATTTACCAGATGTCCTATCAATAAATAAACTTGTTTGTATATAAATGTTCATTGCTTTATACTGTCCTAAACTTGTCTCAACTAAATGGCAAGAGAGAAGTCCAAAAATTACCCTGGACAAGATGGATAGCCTGAATATCAATATGGTTGCAAAGACTAGAAATTGCAGTCCAGTAATCAAAGACAAAAATGGTAAATCAATACTAGTTAATTGGTAGCCTCTATCCAATTTATGCAAATAATCTTAGGTGACTAAACGCCTAGACTGTAGGACTGGCAGTAACTTAGATTTTCTCTACATAGATAATATGAGAAATAAGATATTTCTGAAAAAAAGAGACAAAAAAACATTTCAAGGGATAAAAAAAGCCATAGTGAGTTGTATAAGACCAGCAGACATTATAAGTGTCATTAAAAAACTTTCACCATGTATGTCAGAAATTATACAGAAAATTTCTCAATATTTAAAAAAAAAAGTTATCTTCCTAAGTGTCTTGCTCTCTCCTTGTATGGCAGTCATTCAGACAACAGAGTATAGCACCTTCAACATGATTGTAAGACTTACAATTCCAAATTAGGTAACAGTCAGAGACAAAATTACAGTAGAACTAATTCAATAATAGTAAAAATGGATTCTCTCTCAGTATTGTGCAACAAAACTTGCAAAAACTAAATGCTTCACATAGTCAGGAAGTACGTAGAATTACTCAAACTGAACAATAACACAATTGTATTTTAAACGAAAGCTCTAAACTCCATATAAAGAGTGAACATATAAATGCGATGAACGAAAGCTGTAAGATTGATCAGTCAGACATGAATATATTGTATTACTAACAGAATGTAGATATTGGTAGGTTGATACATCATGTATGATAAAACTAAACTAATGTATCATAGAATTACATCATCAGTCTGAGGGCTGATCAAAACACTATTGTAACTCCCTTTATTTTCAAAATTTATAGAGTTACAATAGAGGTTCATTCAGCCCTTCAGTCTATTTATATTTATAGTTTTAAATTCATGCACAGTGCTGGCTGATATTTTCCAGTCAAATTTCATCGAATATCACATTTTTGGATAAAACAACTTGCAGCATTACATTTAAAATACAAACATTGAGAGGTAAAAAAGACCTGAATTGACCATTCTTAGTGAGACCATTTTAATTTGAATAACATTTGCCCACAAACATTAAGAAGATTTTTTTGTTAACATCTTGTTTGTGGGGCAAAATATAACAGTTAACTTTAGTTTTAAACATGCTAGGTAAATTGTAATGGAAATGTCCATCAACAAGCCTTAGTTTATTCAGAAAGATTGCACAACTTGCTAATAATGAAAATTTAAGCAGCAATAATTTGTAGCCTTAATACATGTTTTATTGAACCAATATCAAAATATTTAATTATAGTAAAATAGATGGTCTTAATAACAGAATGGTCTTAATATAGAGTCCTTTTTCATCTCAAATTAAACATTTGGGAATTAAATCATCAAAAAATTGCATGATTTTGCAATACCAAACCAAACGAGGTCATAATAGCAGAACTTTACTGTGTTAATTTTTTATGAACTGTTTCATGATTCTATCACAATTGGGAATAATTATATGAATTTATAAATGCTAGAAATATGAGTAATATTGATATCTTTAAACAGAATATCTAATAAAGTTAGCAACCTAACATCAATTATAGGGTACTAGGGGTTGAATAAATGGAAAGTTTTAGGATAGCTTTGCAGTGCTGCAGACACAGAAAAGGCATATTCCGCAGTTTGTTAAGATGATAATATGTTCAATAGCAATACAAAATTCAGTAATGTTTGGCTATAAAGACCTCCTTAATTATTGCAAAGCCATGCAATTTTTGACAATTTGTAAGTTCCTAATGTTTCTTTTGAGAAAAAAGTCTGCATAATAAGACCATTCCACTATTAAAGGGATATATAGGCAAATGACTGTGCCATAAGTATAGAACCAAGTTTAGTCTTTAATACAGTATTAAGAACGTAAGAAATCACTTATTAATAACATTTGTCACTTATAACATTCAACTAAACGAATTAAAATATGTGGCATACAAATTGTTGAAAACAAAGAAGGATACTGAGGGAATCACCAAGCTATTTATAGATTTGTCGTACTTGCTGAAATTAAACATTTTCATTGGTCCCTTCTTGTCTTTTCAACATTCTTAGGGGGTTAGGATATCTTTTTAATAGAATTATACTAATGTTGCACAATTACAAGCTCTAGTATCTTCTCATCAGTAAATGCATATTTTAACACTAATCTATTCTTAGTTAACCTGACCCACGTGGGTCTAGTTAGGAAACACCCCAAGTATTACAAGAAAATAAAGAAATATTTTGCCAAATAATATAATAGTGTGTCTGTTGCATTCACAGTTATAAAAAATATAATTCAAAATCAGGAAATATGAATTTGAACTTTTGCCTGCATATCCCTTTAAGACCATTGATTTTGATGGTCCTAAATAATGGAACTTTACTTTACCTTTGACTGAACCAAACAAGCTTACCTCATGAATTCTATTATTATAATTTAATATATATTTATTCTAAGCATGCTGGTAGTTCCAATTATTACTATTTGTAAAGAACGTATGACATTTCTAAGTTGAGACATAACAATCAAGTAAACCAATTTCAGTGTCATTTCTCTTGTACAATTAAAGCAATTTAGTCTCTAAGACTTAAACTTTATCAAAATTTTGTCAATTCAACATAGCTGTTACATGAACATGATACTATTAAGTTTAGACATTTTGTTTTGTTTAATGACAGATCAACACTAACAGGTTGTATTAGATTAGAATTATTTTAGACAAAATTGTGTATGAATGAATTGACAAGAAAACTATCTCCTCCTAACATTTATGTACAATATTGTCAATAATCAAAATAATGAATGCACGTTTAACTAGAGCTGTCACAGAAGTGATGAATACCCCCACATGGCACTATGTTGAAGGAAAGGACATTTGACCCCAGAAATTGGCCACACCCTTTTGAGGTTTCGACATGGTTCTTGCATGTGACACATGTCTCATCACAGTTAACATATGCGCCAAGTAATTTTAAAATCTATCAACCCAAAATGGAGTTATTGCCAGGACAAGATTTAGGAGTAACAGACGGACAGACTATGTGACTATATTGGTGGGTTAAAACTATTAAAGTTAATAATTAAGAGTTTGTCAATAACTCAAGACCTTACATTGAATTTTTTTTTCATCAGTTAGTATCCTAAGTTTATAAAACATCCATATGCAAGACAATGCAAGGAAACAGATATTAGGTAAATACATAAACACAGTATAAAAACATTTGTAGACAGACAACAGTTTTTCCTATGTTAACATGTTAAATATTAAATACTTTTGGACACCTTACAATCAATAGTTTAGTCGTGATTGATATCACATTGCCTCAGAAATGTTTACATAACTACAGAAATTGCCTCAAAATGATTGCATTAACATTGCCTGAAAAATGTTTGCATTTACATTATTGCCTAAAAAAACGGTTGCATTTACATTGCCTCAAAAATGTATTCAGTTACATTACTTCATAATTGCCTGAAAAGCGTTTGCATTTACATAGCCTAGGAAATATTTGCATTTCAGTGACTCAAAAATGCTTTGCATTTACATTGCCTAAAAAATTACATTGCCTAAAAAATGTTTGCATTTACATTGCCTCAAATATGTTTGCATTTACAGTGCCTCAAAAATATTTGCATTTACATAGCCTCAAAGTTATTTGCACTTACATAGCCTCAATATTATTTGCATTTACATAGCCTCAATATTATTTGCATTTACATAGCCTCAAAATTATTTGCATTTACATATCCTCAATATTATTTGCATTTACATAGCCTCAAAATTATTTGCATTTACATAGCCTCAATATAATTTGCATTTACATAGCCTCAAAATTATTTGCATTTACATAGCCTCAAAGTTATTTGCATTTGCATAGCCTCAAAATTATTTGCATTTACATAGCCTCAAAGTTATTTACATTTACATAGCCTCAATATTATTTGCATTTACATAGCCTCAATATTATTTGCATTTACATAGCCTCAAAGTTATTTGCATTTACATAGCCTCAATATTATTTGCATTTACATAGCCTCAAAATTATTTGCATTTACATTACCTCAAAAATTGCCACAAAAATGTTTGCATTTACATTACCTCAAAAATTGCCACAAAAATGTTTGCATTTACATTGCATAACATAACAGCAATGATCTTGGTAAGTTGGTCAAGTAAAGTTACAGAATTCTTACAGACTTTTATACAATAGTTTTATAATCTAAACCTACCATCAAACATTATTCTACATCAAGGACAAAAACATTACCAATAATTGGTTTATTTATTTTCTTATTATTCTGAGCTAATGGTTGGTTAAATCTTAAATAAATACTATCACTATGATATAAAGTTTGTTCTGTAACTGTGTACCACAGCTTGTAATCTGCTAGCAGACCTTTTGTTTACAGTACCAGAGCATCAAAGATTTCTTAGTAATGACATTCTATTGATTTTTGGCTATTAGAACAAACATTTACACATTGTTATATTTATTAGTTTAACTTCACAGTCTTAATTACTTAGAACGCACAAAATGTAAATTGAGTAAAATTTGGGAACACCGTTAAAACAGCTAGCTCAACACTGTCAAGAAATAATTTGTTCAAGATGTTGATTGTAGGAGACATTTTGAGTTCATCCAAATAGTTAGAAACATTGAGGAAATATGTGACAAGAAGAATAAAGTAAAAAAAATATGACAGGAGTGCAATCATATTATGAAATTTGCATAAAATTCAGTTTTTAATGAAAGTGCATAAAATGTGATAAAAGCTTGATACCAAGAAAATTGATTTCAAAAGAGAAAGAGAGGGGATAATCTTTGTAATAACATTGCCATGAAAATTGAAAAATAAAAAATGTGCGATGAAAAGGGGGAATAATTTGAAATATGCATCGACAGCCAGCAATTACTGTCTGTACAGTAATGGGAGAAAGTTATATTTGTTCAGATTTTTTATAAATGACATTTAATCCGAGATTTTCTAGAACAATCTAAGGAAAATGCTCAGCCCAGCGTTATCTTACGCAAGCAGACAGCATCTCAGATAGGACTCATTTGAATATAGCTACAACTTAATACAGATTTTAGCTATGGTAAATTCCGCGGCATTCTAGAATTGGCCACACAATGAATGTATTGATTTGTAAGAAAAGGAAAAAGAAAATCCCACTTTTTGATACAATCAGGAGAGACCATGATCCTACTGGAGCCGTTATTTTTACAAAGTTTATGAATACCAGTATAATATAATTAATTAATTGACGAATTAATGTAGAGTTTGATGCCTTAGTTAAAAGTTGAGTCTGGAATCAAAACAAAACAATAAGTTATTTCAAATGAAAGCTATAATTACGTTAGACCCCCCCCCCTGCCCTTTCCACCATAATGGCCAATAAAACATTTCTTATGATGCACTACATTTTGCTTATATACAAACATTGATCTTTTGTTGTGAGGGTAAAATCTTAATTAAATTTAATTAGATTTACTTTAATTAAGGTTAGTAAATGAGGGAATAAATTACTATCAGGTTCAACTGGAACATGTATGTGAATACTACAGTGACACAGCAAATATTCAAACCTAACTTATCACACTGAAACATTTATATAATATCAAAAATTTATTTACCTATTAATTCATATACTGTAAGTGAAGCATTCGCTCTAGCTTCTCCGTGTTCGTTAGATGCTACACATGTAAATACGGCATTGTCTCTGTTGGCCTTCAATGGTTGTATACGTAATACAGTACCTCCTGGGTACGAGAAGATATTGTAACGTTTCTTAGTATTTTCATTAATTCGCTTTCCACTTCTTTCCCAGCCGAATTCAGGAGGTGGGTGACCAGTAGCCTTGCAGAAGAAACTTACAATGAGGTCTTCGCCAACTTTCATATTCTTTGGAGCGTATGATATTCTTGGAGCAGCTGAAAGAAATAAAGAAGACATTGTTAACTTGTGTATAAAAATGTCATCATGTTACCATGGTAACAAGACCACCATTGACTGGTAAAACCATTATGTGAGATTTTCATATATATACATCATCACTTGACGTCGTATACAACATATAGAGAGAAAAATATAAAGTAAAATCCAAGATAAACTGACAGAAAATTCTGAAAAAAAATTCAACACACTTTTTACAAATGAATGTGTTTTAAAAGACACATCATTGTAAAAATAAGTAATTTTTGTGTTCAAAAAGTTTAGTCCTTTTTGAATAAAAACTGCTCAAGATAAGCCCCTTTTTAAACAAAAGTTTTCAAGAAGTGCCCCTTTTCAAGAAATATTTCATGAACAAGTAACTGTCAGGTTCAATGAAATTTGATATTGTCAAACAACAATTTGTAAAGTTGGTTGCTTGATAAAAACGTCTATGATTTAAGATTGGAATTTCTTTCAATCTTCATACAAATGAAAACTGTTAAGTTTATCTTGGAGTACTATAACTAATATCAAACATACATATAGACTTGTAACTATTCTGAAATAAAAGATTAGCATGTAAAACACACTTCATAAATACATGTACTTATAGATCTATGACATATATAGTCATGTCTAATTTTATACGGAAAATGTTTCTAACAATCATTTTTTTAACAAACCTTGATTCATGGCAATTGTTTTTGTATTTTGTGTTTTTGTAAAACTAGCACAAACTGTTGATTTTTTATTTTTAATTTCAAACATCTAATTGCACAGAGATTGTTTTCTTGGTATTGGTACATAATTTAATGGATTTTTCCTGAGTATGTAATCCACACATTTCCTTTCTGTTTTCAAAGGATGCAACACTTTCAGACTCTTAATGTCATGAATCAAGGTTAGAAGAGAATAGTTTTATCTGGTGATTTAACAGATCTTAAATGTCAAACAAAACAAAAAGATAATAAGACCTCATCATATAAAATAGTACATATAATCCTATAATAATATATTTCAAAATAGTTACAATTCAATCAACACAAAAACAGAACAAAAATAATAATGGACTAAACTTATCCATTTTAAATGGAAGTATAAAGAACATAAACCATTTATTATTAATTTTTATTCAAGAATATTTTTTCATGATAAAGTGAAGCTAGACAATTCCTATCCAGTTGAACATAGGTATGATTATTAATACAGAATTTCTACTCATTGACATATTAAGGAAACAGGCTATGTAATGTTCATATGGCAATATGTACACTTTTATATATTTTTAGTGAACAAAACTTGCAAGGTATATAACATGCCAAATATGTGCATTCAAAATATATGAAATAATGCTATATTACATTATAAACAAATATCAAGGGTTTAGTGCAAAACGGTCGTAACTCAATATAAGAAAAGAGTGAGTTACATCTGTTTTGCACTAAACCCGCGATATGTATTTTAAAGACTTAATTCTTGTTAGACAAGCATGTTTTAAAATAGAGAAAAACGGAGAATATCTGAGCTTTGGTTTAAGAATGAGTTTTTGGTTAAAGAATGATATTTACTTAACAATCAGTTGCTTAGCAACAAGAACAAAAATATTATCCTAGGTTGACATAGTTACTATAATCCTTATATTATCAGGGAAAACTCATAAATTTAAATGATATTAAGCACATACATTTTTGTACATCTTTTATAATAAAAACAACAATATGTTAAAAAATTTCAGCTCAAGTTATACAAAAGTGAAAATAAGCTATTTTGCTGTTTTTATCAAAATTTGACTGTACACTTTTTTTTACTTCTTCTAGAAATATTAGTTATCCACTGAAACCCTTATACAACTCTTTTATTTGACCCCAAAATATTTCAATGTTAATTATAAACTGAAAGAAATACTGACAAAAAGACAAAACTTCTGTTTTAATGCAACACCAAGTCACAGGTGATAATTTATTCAAAGAAATTTCTACGTGTATTTTCCATCAATTTGTATTCTTTAATTGATTTAAAATGTTCACATTTTTTTATTTTCAATTTTGTAAAGGACTAAAAACACCTTGTAGAGTTTATGATCCTAAAAGTACAGTTTTTATACAAAACAACACAAGTCTCTACCTAAGGGAAGTCACTCTTAAACATTTTAATGGAAAAGTGACGAAACATATATTTGGGACCAATAAACAAAAGAGTTTTAAATAAACTGGCAGACAAAAAAGAACTTAAAAATGACCTCAAATGAGGTCCATCATGTTTTATTCCAATATCAGAATATTCCTAAATTGGCATTAACAATGGATCTTGAGTATTCCCCTAATTTGTACAAAAAAAAAATGGTCCATGCTTTGTTTCAGGTGGCAATCACAACTTTAAGTGCTCGCTGGCTCTGATAATATATTTGTAAGTACAGCAAGGGAACAGTGAGTATTCTACCAGTTATCAATAACACATTTCTTCTAGATATAATTTCATTTGAAGATCAAAAATTTTTAGTTTGAAGTTCAGAAATTTTGTATGAATTTACATATCAAATTTACATTCAGGATTTTAAGTCACATTGAATGGCCTGTAATGAAGACTTTTGATATGCTGTTTCTATAGCAACTAAATAAAGGTTTGTTAAATAAAATGCCAACAAGAAATCAGAAAATTATATATACACTCCCAATAGACCTCATTTGATTTCAACAAAGATAAAATAGCAAAACCAAACAAAATGTAGGGTGCTTCATTTATAGGGGATCAATCAATACTATTTAGGGTTTCTTTAATGTGTAATTGATAACTTCAAGGAAATTTTCTTGGTTGAAAAATGAAAAAGGTGAAATAAATATTTGTTGCAAAACAAACCGAATGTTGAATATAAAGTAACCTAGGAAACGTAAGTAGTACCATATTGATATTGGAGTATTGATACATTGTTATTATCATAATCCCTTTTTAAGGGACTACTTACGAGAAGATGGATCGTGGTAGTCGAAAATTTCAAAGTCATTATCTCCAGAATTGGAATGATTTCCTGTAATTCAAAATGTTAATCTGTTACCAAGGTAATGAATTTGTTTATTTGGTTTCCATGACAACCTTCTTGACAAAAATTTCGTAACCCATGAAATTCACAAGACTTTTCACACACATAACAAATTAGTAACCATGCTAAAACTGTGCGTTATTTCTATACCAGAAAAAACTAACAGTCTAATGTATTAATTGAAATATTCACTACAAAAAATTATTGATTTTTCAAAACATAAAAAGCATAGAATTCACTATATAGCAATCAATAATATTTTTTAGATCAGTACAAAGTAATGATAATTATTAATATATAATATAGTTTTAAATATTTTTTTAATAAATCTATTATGTGAAACACAATGCTGTGTTAACCAACAAATGTGCAAGCCTGTTTGGTTTTGTTTTTACTTACTCATAATTGTTTGATCGAAGTAGTCGAAAAATTCAAATTCGGAACCAGTATCAGCAGAAATGTTTGTTCCTGTGACAAATAAATGTTGCATTAGGTTAGCAAGGGTTTGTTGTTATAGTAATATTGTTTAGTTACCATGTTTGGTGTATATGGCATAGATTAATATGCCAATTTTTAAATTTTCTTGTTAATTTAAATTCCCTTATCCCTCTCACCACCAGTCCTGTGGCCCTTGTTGTTAGTAAGCCCCCTCATCACCTGCTGTTAGTAAGAACAATTCACAAAAATTTGTGATAAAAATCTTTGTATGACAATTTCCCTTAACTAAGGTAATCTTACATGTAATTCAATTTTTTTTAAATTTAAATTTCTAAAGCAGTAATTGGTATTTAAAAACTGGCATATGTAAGCTATGCCAAACCACTTCAAACTAAAATATAAATTAATAAGAATCTAAAAACAATAACAAAAGTGTTGATAAATATGGTTATCACTTAGAAAATAATAGATAATTAAAATACCATAGAACAAATCTGTCCTGAGATTGAAATTAAGGTAATCTTTTAGATGGAATCTATTCCAGTAAAACTTTCCAAAAAGAAAAAAGGAGAAAAATACATTTAACACTTTTGGAATTGTTTTTAAATACAACTGCCAAAACAGAAATACATAAAAAAATCTGATTTTATAGCTAGAGTCAGTGTTTTACTTTGTAAATAATTCTCAATACAAACTAACTTTAAATATAAAAAAGATAAATGTCTGTAATATACAACAATTTGAGCCTCTTGGAATATCAGATTTTTTATGGAAACTTGTTTTAGCATTTCAATACTAAATAATTATATACTCTTAACTTAATATTATATACATATAGAAATGAGATGAACTATACAAATTGCAAACAAAAATGAAACACTTAACCCTAAACAATGATAACAACTTACTTCATTGGTGATTACATTATTGTGCAACCATATTTTAATACTACATGTATTTATTATAACTGATATTGACAATGTACCTGCTGCATAATTTAAGCATGGACTTGTCTTTAACTTGGAACAGTTCAAAGTCAATTCAACTAAGTTCAACAAAGCAACATTGAGCAGCCATCAGCTAGTGAAGAGCCCAACCAGATTTATATATCTAAAGACTGGCCAGTGGCTCTATACTAGGTAACAAAGTCTTTATGGTTTTGCCGACAACATAGCATGAGTATACAGCACTCAACGTTCAGCTAGCACACAGCTTTATCGATGTTGAGATGACATTACATGCTTTAGTACATATGAAGCCGAAGGCTTTATGAAAAATAATAATAGTTAAAGCAGACTGTAAGTCAAAGTTTTCATTTACTACTTAATGTCAGAGATTTTTCACTCACAACCTTTTTTCAACTTAAAACATGAACAGTTATGACATTAAAAACTGTGTAATTATCATCTATGATCAAAGTTACCATCATGCCCCCAGCATCAAAGACTTCCAACAGTAGTGAGTGTACAACTCAACGATTATAACATCAAAAGCTCCAAGTTTTTATACGAAATCATATCTCAAGTTTTTCCAAGCACAGTTTTCAAAAATCAATAAAACTGAGCTCTCAGTATTTTTACCATCTTGATCAAGACAACTTAGTTAAAGTAAGTAAATCAATTCCGACATAAATTGTTTAAAGTCAAATATACAGTGTCAAAGTCTATAGCCACTAGTATGGTAGGTTATAGAGACTAAAGACAGGGTAGTGGTAAATACAGAGGAGTTTCAAATGACTTTATACATGTACTACATTATTACATCGAGTAAGCATTTATTTTCCTTGCTTGCAATAGTCAACAATGAGGTGTTATGGAACTTAACTTAGCCTAGCACCGAATAGCCATCAGCTCTTTTATTTAAGATCTTGCTTCAAGAACAATGAGAAATTTAAAAGTCAGTATTCTTACATCAGTTGCTGTGGATCAATCAAGTAAAGTATGATGATGGGTTAGCAATAAACTAAGCTACATCCTTCTATATTCACATGTAGTTTAGACTAGTTTTGTGAAAACCCACTGATATACTTTCCACAGAAAATATGAATACAGACAGTTTTTCAAACTACGAAATTTAACCATATGAAAGTGGTTGTCGAAACAGGTCATTCTAGCAGCTAACACTAAATCTCATTCATAAACATTTAGTTGTGGCTCAAAAGAAGTTATTGGTTGCCAGAGGTAGAAAGCAGTTGTCCCAAATAAGCTTTCATACAATTATTTTGAAAATAAAAAAAACACAACACTACTGGTACAAAAAGAAACACGCATCAACCTACAAAAATTGAATGGTGATCACAAGCCATTTCTCCCAGGATGTGGTACATCTATACAGTCATGTTCTTCACTGACAACGCTAGTTATAACCTAATAAACTATCAGGAAACAAATTTTAATCAAATTTCAGACTCTAATAAAACTGTGCGAACTTATACATCAAAAATGCATTTAACGCTATGACTGAAATGAGACATGCAGATTTCTACAGAGTTATCATGAAACTGGAGGGCTATTGACTTGATAAATGACTCTACACATGGTCTATAGTCAACAATATCCAACAACAATATGAATGAGGATGTCATCTCATCAATACAATACATCAACAACGTAGAATTTAATATATTCTACAAATCACTCAAATTCAAACAATGAATTCTAGAAAATATTGTCTCACAATGAATATTTTCATTGTCAGTTTTTACACGTTGAAGCATTGAGCGTTCTAACACATGTTATGCCATGATCGCTGTTACAGCAATGTACCAGTTATTTGTTGCCTTTCCCAAACTCCCTCTGAATATTGGGAGATTTAACTTCAAGTCCAGCAAAAAGGTAAAATTCCCTGCTTTCAGGAACATTTGAATGGTAAAATCCATGGTAAATACCCTTGTCCTACCTTATCTCAAAGCTAAGACACATCAAATTTTCAAATTATCTCTATATAAAATAGAGGTCTAATGCAACTTTTTCAACTCCAAGAAATACTAATACATCTATAGCGTGTACCAATGGCTGTAAAAAGACATGAAATATCTGGCAATAACCATGGTTATTAACCCCACTATTTCTAGCATAAAAAAAACCCTTTGCAGTTGACCAGCAGTGCAGAGTAAGCTGAAAGGAAATATGCTGCTTCACATGTGAATTACATGACCTTGACTCCCTAAATAAAGAAGGAAATATATTTGCCTTGTGCTGACCCATCAATATTTGTAGAGAGAGAGAGAGGGAGGTGTGAGGACTGTATTTATATTTCTAATACTTAACAAAGTTCTAAAACAAGAGTGCTATATAAAGCAGCAGAACTTGTCTCCTAAGAAGCATCAATGAATACAGAAACAATAGATTACAATCAACTACTCATCTACATTTAGATGAAAAGTTTTTAGGGAAATATCTCAGTCATGCAAGAATGTTTTGTCAATATGTTAGTTGTTTGTGTTTCCTTTATCATAGTCTAAGGTAATGTTTTATGATATAGAAGGATAATTTCCATGAGTCAACAATGACAATTCTAACCATAGAACAAAGGAATAAAACACCTGCTTGTAGTTTCATGCTTCATTGACTGGTCATCAGAGGGCTAAGAACTCTCAAATCAATTTTCACTATTATAAGTCCTGGGGCTTCAGGCTTAAGTTGGTTAAGGCACAGTGTTAAGACACTTATTGTTTTTACCATTGATACGGTAAAGTTCTGCTATAAGGACCTTTAAATAGATGGCCTTAACAGTCTTTCTCATGTCAAATTAAGCATTTGAGACTTATAAAATTCATAAAAAATTGCATGAATTTGCAATAACAAAATTAGTCTTTATAAAGTGGAACTTAGTATATTAAATGTTTCCAGATTATTTGTACTAACCCATCAGAATGTTTTATACTCTCATTTAGCAACACAGAAAACAGTACTTTCCTTCTCTCTCTGTCATCAATGTCAACACTTGAACATAAAAAACTTGTCATAAAATACCAGTACGTAGGTAACATTAGGAGAATAGTAATATAGCCAGAAGCTATATGTTATCTACAAGCCAGAACCAATTGAATTTTATGTTCATTGGAAGCATACATTTGACAATTATCAGAAAAGGTTCTATCTTTGATTGGATTGAATTGGACACGCTACTGAAGCTTTCATGATACGATATTCAAACGGTACAAGTATTCACTATCCATTTTTGTTTGTTTCAGTCTAAAATTAAACGTTAAAAAATAATCCAATTGACACGAAAGTTTATATCTAATGAATGAGATGCATTAGCCACAGTAGGTTTTGTAGCAAGACTGGCATATAAATCATTAGAACATTCAACTGTGGCTAAATTATAATAAATATATAGTTTTAAAAAAGCAAGTTTCAATTAAACAGATCCAATTCCTTATTCGGAAAACAACAATTGATTAAAAGATCTTTACATTATTTACCCACTCTATTTTCAACCTACGACGTAAATTTTCCCAAGATGCTTTGGGGCATGAGGAAATAAAAAGTGAAGTAAACAGAAGAAGAAAGAATCAACAAAGAACGAAAACATAGACACTTCTACACTAGAAGTTAACTTTCACACATAAACAAGGTTTTAATCATGAGAGATTTAAAAAGAAGGACAAAGCTAGGAAACTAGAAATTTGAAAATCTATACAAAGATTTCTTGTTCAGTCTAAAGTCATACAAACACTAACATTGACGCCTTTATGTAGACAATTATAGTGAGACAGTAATGTTTACAGAATCAGTATCAGTATACTGTTATTAACACTTCAATATTGATTGACAGTGGAACTACAATGAGTCACGTCATAGATTTACTTTGATCTAACCATTGCTGCGTCCACTTGAACTTGAAAGTCAAATATCGTTAATTTATAATAAATTTTGATTTTGCAATTAAATCAAAATTTGTTTGTTAGTTTTTGTTGGGTTTAACGCCATTGCAACACATTATATAGGTCATATAACGGCGGTCAGTCAACCTACTCACTGTTCCTGGAAAGGCTAAATTTCTGAATTTTACTGTTAAGCAACTACTAAGCACATACTTTCGTCAGTGACTGACAACTGTCCTACATAATTAAGAATCATTGGTAGGAGGAAGAGTGGCCGAAGAAATAATTTCATGACCAAGCTCCACAAAAGTATGCCCCACCCGGGAATCCAACCCACGACCCCTCGATCAGTAGACTTGCGTGCTACCAACTGAGCTAGCCGTGCGGCTTGAATCAAAATACTCTAAATATTGTCATTTAAAATAACTTTTAATTAGATAAAAATGAAACCATTCTAAACAACGAGATGATGAATAACAAAGTTATATAATATTTTTTGTAATGATAATGAATATTCATGTTTTCAAAAATGAAACCATAGCTGAACTTATAAATATTCATAACTCATTTCTAAGCAAGAGAGCAGATCATTGTCAGTGCATGACTGTTAATGATATAATGTACAGCAATGTTTTTTTGCCGACTGAAAACATTCAAAACACTTATTTGTATAGGCTTCAATTTTGAACTTGGTTTACATATGAATACCTGGGTCAACCATGAGCTATGGGCTCTAAATCTTTGCTACGTAGTATCACACTCCAATAGCAATTTGCCCTAAGTGGTGAATTTTTCAGACAAATACCCTTTCGTCCATTATGACCTTCAAATAATTAAACATAATGATCTTGTACTTCACTGATGCAGCAAGTTTTTATAGCTTTGTTTGCAGCTAGCAGTTTATCATGAAAAGTTCCAATAAAGTCACATAAAAGGTAGTGATTAAAAGTTGGAGTAAAGTAGACATCACAAGTGAAATACCTATAATTATGGATGCATGAAAACAATAGTATCATGTCATCAGGACATTAGAAGGATATGCAACATTACATACACCAACAACATTGAGGATAGTGGGTGCCACTGGGTACAATCTTAGATGTAACAGTCTCAAGTTGATTGTTAACTTAAATAATAACTTAAAATAAACCATTCCCTGATGAGTCAAGGGACTGGTGACACTTTTCTATGTTCATTGAATGTAATTTTTTCACTATACATATGCATGACTGATTTAAAACCAAGTCACATTAAAGATTCATGTTTATGTAACAGTTAATGATCTTAAAATGACATAGGAAGAAAGTTTGAAATGATAAAATCCTGAAATTCTTCATCTGACTTTACATAGAAAAAGAACTCTTTCAAGTTCAGGACCTGAGTTCTAAAACTTTCACCAATGCAATGATCTTTTCTGATGACACTTAAAGCTTTGTGACAAGCACTTACTTCTGGTCATCTCTGGCCAAATCAAAGTCAGAAAAGATGACTGTAGATGATGCTTTCACTTCAGATACAATTCTAAGCAAAAGAGATCATCATCCCAAGATATTGCCTTCCAGACCAGTTATCAAATCATTGCAATGCATGTGCTAAGTTGTTCAACTAGCAACCCTTTTTGAAACATTTTGTTATTTTCGTAAGAGTTTTTGAAACATTTGGGTTTTTTTCATAAGAGTTTTTTGAAACATTTTGTTATTTTCATAACAGTTTTTGAAACATTTTGTTATTTTCATAACAGTTATTTTTAATAAATGGCCTAACTAAGGCCTAACTAAGAAAAGAACCCATTTTTAGTAGTAAAAACTTTTTTGAAGCATCATTATATATTTTGATACTATTATTTTAGTTGAATACTACAGAGACGTAATGTTTGGTTTAAACATAACAAGTATTATCATTATGGAAGGTTAGATGACAACCAAAAAAAATAAAATAATTTTAACAACCATCGCTAAGGAAATTAGTTCACTAGCTATATGTTCAGTAAGACAGTATAATTTGATTTAACCAATTTCAATTCCAGTTTTAGACAGCTAAATGTATGCAATAAGACTTGCTTACATCAGGAAGCAGCTATCACATGTACAGGTGCCTTTCAAAAGTCCTTGAATAAAATCATGTTTTTTCGGATAAAATATTTGAAATTTAACCTGGAAAAAAAGAAACAAGAAGTCATCATAGCAAATTCCAAAATTAGCATTAATTAGTTGATCAATCAACATATTTATAATGCAAACTAATTTACATATTGTGGGCTTACGGCAAAATGGTCATAACTCAATATAAGAAAAGAGTGAGTGACGACAATTATGCACTAAGCCCGCAAATTATGTAAACTTTAGTTTAATTTCAGTAAAATTTTATGCAGTAGGTATTATCGGTTTTTCTCCAAATTTACATAAGTCCAAGAACTTTTGGAAAATACTGTATGTAAAACAACAGACCAAGTATTTGTGTACAAATAGTTATCATTTTGTGAAGGATGACTTTAATTTCCACTGTGATAGATTAGTGATTCTTTAATTCAGATTATTTTGAAACATCACTACAAGAAAATACCCTTGAAGAGCTGAGAGATTTTCAAATATTATCATCTGTTTTCTATACAACAATCTGTCATATTATCACATGATTTTGTTGTCATATCATTCTGATATTATAATAACATGTTATCTTAAAACAAGATAACTCAAAACAATCTTACATTGCTCACCTGGGAAGCATTTTATCATAATTCTTATGATAATTAGCAATACAATAAAGTGCAGTTTACAACAGAAATTGGTCATAAGAGAGCTTTGATAATACAGGCCCCTGAGTCTTACAAATAATAAATGGAATGCCTATTACATCATAAAGTTTGAACACCCAGAAATTTACATTGTTTTAAACATAAATATTACATACTTAATGGGGGGAGGGGGGTTACTAAATTATCTTAATATGTAAATTACCATTGAAATATTGTTGTTTTCATCATTTACTTCTTTTCAGTCTGTGGTAGGTCCGTGCTTTTTTTACTGTTGCAGTTCCTGATACATTTGCTTATACCTTTTCATATATTTAATATTTTATATGTTTAACTTTAATGTTTACCATGCTTGCTGTACTTACTGAGTAAATATTGTTATAAAGCAACTCAGAGGGAAGATTGGGCTTTGCTCAAGTTGATTTTGAGTCAGACAATGTCAGAACATAATTTTTTTTAATGGAAGCTATTAAGTTTTCAACAATAAGTTGTCCATAATGTAAAAAGACATAAAAAATTCCAATAAAATTGCCTTAAAAGAATCAGTTTTTTCATATTTTAACTGTCAGAAACAAAATTAATTATTTATGATAGAATTAATTGATAGGTAACCAGCTGTAAATGGCTGTAAAACTCTAGGGACCTTTACTTAAATGTGAAAGGAATGTTATTATGTACAAATAAAATGTCAAACCAGTCCTTATTCATGTAAATTAGAATGCTAAATGCTTGATTATTATATCTTGCTAGAAACTGTCATGAGTTTTTAATAAGTAATAGTAGATTGACATTTTGAGATTTAACTATTAGAGCCATTAAGCAATTATACTTAGGGGGGGATTATCAACTATGTGTTTGCCACCTCCCCTTTCAAATTACATCCCAAAGGGTGAAAGTTAAAAATTTTCAAGATCTCAAAATTATTATTATTCCTGATTTTTATGATTTCAGAAGTTTTTTGCATTAAAAAAGAACCAAGTGCCTAATGGGTCCCACAAATCTCAATTTTAGGACTAGTTCTGAACACTTTTATTTATGCGTCCTATAGGGAAAGTTTATTAAGCTTAATGATTGATGTCAACTTGTGTTCCTATTTTGACATGTTGAATCTAGGGTCAATATGCATAAAATTATAATCAGAATATAAAATTCTGCAAAATTACAAGAGTTTCTTACACAATGTAAGAACTGGCAGGGCATTTTTATATCAAGCCCTAATCTCAATTGAATTATAGTTAGTCAGTAAATAGCTTTAAATTGTTCTAAGAAAATAGATAACATTATAAACAAGTCAATAAAAATCAATGGTTCATCTTAGATCAATCATACTGTGGTTGTTAATTATTTACAAGTCAAGTAAATCCCTCATCTAAAACAGTATACATTAAACATTATTTATGACTAGATAATACATGAGTCAAGCAGCTATCACTGCACCTTTGACGATTATAATAATACCATAGATGCTAATTATAGTTAGAAATAGAAACTAACAAGTAGGGCATGGTATTTAGTTTTGTCATAGCTGGTGAGCATGGGGGAAAAGGGGAAGTAATGCCATACACTTTTCTTAGATGATGATATGGTCTATACAGTCAAATCATATGTTTAGCAATGTTTGTGGGCTATCAAAATAACTTACCCAAATTTCCCAATGTTTGGCTTTAAATAAAACACAGGGAATTGGATCAATGTGCTTATTAAAATGCTGGTGATTTAAACCTTAACTTGTCTTTCCTGTGCTTTCAGCCTCAAGAAAAAACTAGCATTGTAGTCCTCATTTTAGAAAAGTATATATAAATGAATGAAATGCAAATGTTAAGGGTTAAAAAAGAGAAATTAGTTGCATTGTTTGTCATTAATCTGTGTCCAGCAATGTCATTGTAACACAGATTGGAGTTCAAATGGCTTTTTCTAGAAGATAATTTGACCAAGTTGCATCTCAGTCAGTCTATTAGTAATTAAATAAGACCATTTTGGAATAGCCAAGTAACATTAAGGTGAAAAGTGACCAATTTTCAGCCATTTCCCAACCATACTTACCAGGTCAAGCCTACAAATCCAAAATTTTGCCTAGAATTAATTTCTCAACAAAAAGTCGAGAAATGTAAGTTATTTGAACATCTACCTGTACAGCAATATTAGCAGTTAAATATTAAAACTACCAATAGCATGTTTAGTCTCATGGTTGACAACAGACAATATTTGGAAAGAAAATCATACAAGTAAATTATAACAATTGTACTAAATTCATTTTGAATTGTCTTGTGCCTTGAAAGCTGACTATTATACTAAGTGACTTGTCACAATTGATGGCATATATGAAAGTCATTTTGTAGGAGACAATGGAACTAGAAGAAGATAAAAGTCGTATGGTAAACGTTGACAGATGATCAATAGGAAACCAACTGTCAGGAACAATCTTCTTGTATATAACATATAATACTACATTTTCTATAACTGGTAATATAAGAAATGTTTATATCAAATATAGGAAACAATGATATATCACCTTTAATATTACAGGTGAGTGAGTTAGTGAATGAGTCTGAAGTTTAATAAGAGTCCAGTATTATGTTCCATTAAAAGATGCATTCTGTGCAGAGCCAGTTTTGTGATTCACCCATTAAAGAGTAAATTTTGGTTTAAGCTGAGCAAATTTTGTAACATTCCTACAATAATTCATATTGAGATGACAGTTACTTTTAAATAATAGTCAAAAGTGTTGCCAGACTTTGGTTGCCAAAGGTGAGTTGTCTCCCTTGTGCTAATACAGCACATACAAAAGATGAATGAAAGAAGAAGCAGGTATCACATTGATCAGTTTGCAATGTCAATTACAGTGCATACCAAATTAACCTACAGAGAGGCATTGTTGAAAACAGCCCATTATCAACCCTTGTTATATACTGAAACATTTGTATAAGTGTGTCACCAACTGTGAACTTAACAATTGTTCTATAATTCAGCAAGGTTATATAATAGTATGCCATATTTCATCATTGATTTTATCATCAATATAATCATCTTTATCTGTGAACATATAAGGCAATTACAAAATAATGCATAGATTCTCATACCCAGCGGGTAAAAACTGCTCAGCCTAAATGCTTTTATTTTCAAAAGTATTGCTAATAAAAAACTTATGTTTAATGCAAGTATGTAAAAATAAATTACAAAAAGACAATACTTATTCTTTATTATTTTACATACTTTAAATAATTGTTTAAGGCAATTGCCAGTCAAAACATATATTTTAATGTATTGGCTATTTCAAGACTGAGCTTGGAAAACTCAAAAGCATAATCTACGGCTTCATCATTTTCTTCCAAAATATCTTTAAGAAACTAGTAATTTATTTGCTGACACCTTATTGTCTCATTGTAAAAATGTCAACTGTAGTCTAAAAAATCTATCAAAATAACAGTTACATGTTAAACATTACACTATGAAAACATTACATAACTTTTTAACCATGCACCCTAGCAGGCAAACAACAAACTATTGCATTACGCTTTAATGGATAAAAATTGCATTGACACTGAATGTCACTTTATATTGATATTCTAGAAATCTGTATGACTGTGTCTCTAAATTCCAAACCAATATGTTTGTACATTTGATGAATAACCAGTCTGCAGGTAGAACATTATTGAAGCACCTAACATACAGTGCCGTTCTAAAGTTCTTGGACAAGTTCCTGTTTGTAGGATAACACATTCACAATTGCATGTACCGTAAAAAAAGAAACAAAAAGTCATCTGCCAAAATCCCAAAATCAGCATTTACAACTATTTATCAATGTTTGTTTTAAACCAAGTTATATACCAATTTTTCTCAACAGTCAAAACAAGAGTAATTTCACACTGATGCGTTTGTTAAAATAACTGTCGTGATACATTCATGATTTTCTGAAAGTGTGTATTATGATCAAGTAAAGCTGCTTATGCTGTATAATATGTTTTAGTCAAGATATATTTAATAACAAATAGGTCGCCAGTGCAAAAACAATGCATTCAGTGTACCATGTAATTATTCAAGCTTGGACACTTGAGTACATAGAGTAGCTTAAAGTACAGTAAAAATATTGGCAGTAGGCATGGTTAAAGTTTTTCTCTTAACTTCATATTATATCCAAGAACTTTTGGAGGGCACTGTATTTGCCATGATATTAATAATTTAAAACTTTCTTTATATATGACATCTTGGGATTGTTTTGAAAACCATTATTATATGCTATAATGACATAAACTATGACTTCTTAATGTAGACATTTCTTAGAGAAAAATAACATCAAGAACTTTTAGTCTAAGATGATATCAGCCATTGTATGTTACAGTAAAATTCCACTATTAGGACCATTAAAATTGACCTAATCCAGAATTCAAATTTGCAATAATCAAGGAGGTCAGCAAAATTTTACTGCAGGTAAGTCAAAGTCATGGGTACTTTGTAAGGAAGAAATACATGTACACAACAGGCATAGAACCCATGACTTTCAGAGTCAAAGAGGACAAATATCTACCATGAAGCCAAAAAAGCAAGCTTAAATGTTAAGGAAGGGTAAACAAATTAAAACAGTTGGTGACATGACAGCCAACTATATGACAGGGAGAAATTGGTTTTAAACTTACATTTTCTATAAAATTATCTTAGTAGGGTTTGAACTTTCTTAACAAACAACAGAAAACAGCAACAGTTTATTGAAGAGAAAATTCAATATAACCACATTCACATTTCAAAATGTTTGCAGTAATAGTGAATTTTATAAGACAGGAAATATAGTAATTGACATTTTCAAACTTTATCTTCAATTGTGTCTTTGAAGTTTGCTCAAGTCAACATTTCCAGACAAGATATTTACAAGTTTTATGAAGGTGTTATAACCACAGACCTGGGCAAATATTGCCTACAGTGCAGACCTTAGGACTAATATTGCTTACAGTGTCATACTGTAGGTTGAACTGTGTTAGCTTTTTATGGCAACATTATAATAACAGCAACAGAAATGTCTTGTTTCACCTTCAAATATTGCATGGGCGAAAGTTTAAAATTTTTAAATCTTGAAATTCTTGATTTTCATGAATTCAGTAGCTTTTACAGAGGAAAAGAACTCTTTTTCTCAGAAGCCAAATATCCTGAACTTGGGCTATGACTGTAAGTAGGTTTGTACCATTCTAAAACATCAAACCTTTAAAAAGCACAAGAATAGCTCCAAATAAATTCAATACCATTTCCATCAACATTGATTTTCACGATAATGGAACGGTCTTAAGAAAAGGGACATTTTTCTTCTTAAATTAAGCATTAGGGACTTAAATGTTGTCAAAAATTGCATGAATTTGCTTTAACCAAGATAATCCTGTAATAAGCAGAACTTCACTGTAGTTGGAATATACATCAAGATTCAGACAATATTGTGTATAATGGTTTAAATATATACATTTGTATGTGTGAAGCAAAAAGTAACAGCCAACTTTTTCAACTCAAAATAACATGCATAAACTAAGACATCTTGGAAAGATATCAGCTTGCAATATGAATGTGTCATGTTTCCTTTAACCAACATGTATCAACAGAATTGTAAATATCCGAAATTGGAATCCATTATCTGTAGAAAGAATCAGGCTCAGAGAAAACAAAGATGTTAAATTTACATCTCATTTGCATACTGGTGTCTTCGTCATTGCTATACACAAATCTGCTGTAATCCTACAAGATAGGTTCCTGTGGAGACATTACAATAAGATGGTGAAAGCAAGAAATGCAACATTGGTAGAGAAGAGAGAGAGAGAAGCTTTTAAAATGTCTGTCATGTAGGAAACTAACATTATTGTCAACACAAGTAACTTCTCAATACAAGTTTGTACTGAAATGAATGTTGATATATGGGGAATAGACATTTTAATGTGTTTTAATGAAAGTATGAAGTTAACTTGTAAATATGTGAACATTAAATAATGTTCAAATTTGGTAGATTATCTTCTATGGTTGTTTAATGACATAGTAGTCATTTTTATGTTATAATGTAGTACAAGGGTACCAAGAGATACTAAGTCCCATTGGTCAAGTTACCCAGTGCAAGCTGATTTCCATATTAGCTAGTTAAAATAACATTTGACATGTCAAAGAAGCAAGTGTATAAAAAAATACAAATTTTTTCCACCTGGGTTAGCCATGAAAAATATCTCGCAATTCAGTGCCTACAATATTGTCTGTTCAAATCCAGTCCATAAGTTTTATTGCATAACTGCGTGCAACCTTAAACAATAATTGAAATAGCCTATAGCAATGCAGACAATTTGATGGGTCATAAAATGTCATATAACCAAGCTATGAAATTGTACTTTTAATGTGGATATAATCATATTTGCATTTTAAATAAAAAAGTATGTCATGAAAACTGTATTAATAGTATTCGATTTTTGAATTAAAAGAATTTTAATCATAATTTGTGTCACAACTAACACCAATTTGTTTCAGTAAACAGGGGCCATGCTTTGAAACTGAATGGTTTGTAATTATCATTATTATATTGTTTCATTTAGATGCATTAACAGCTTTGATCTTTTAGGGCACAAGGCAGTTTCAAGTTTGTCACAATGGAGGGTGGACTAATTTGAATAGTTTCATTCATTTTGAATTCTACTTAGTAATGTGTCTGGCCAAGGTGAAATCTTGCATAACATTTTTGAACCATTGGAAGAAAACAAAATGCTAGAGACAAGACCTTGTATTTCTACCATCTAGACAACAACAAATATGACTAGTTAAACAAAGTCTGTCAATATAGATAAAGCATATCAGACAAATAGCACACCAACATTTTTTTACATCTTATTCTTCAGAAAACATAACACAAGTGACATAAATAGTGGGGTTTCCTCCTACATATTTACAGCCTTTTTTTTAACATTTCTTCCCATACATTTCATTTCACACTTAATCCCATCAGAACTGCAGTCACACTATTAAGGGGCACCTGCAGTTTTATTTCAAATGGTGTAATATTTCAAGTTAAGACAGTTTTACATTCAACAACAATGGGAATTGTTGGGTATTGTCATAGGGTTAAACTATGAGTTTTATCTTAATCAGTGTTTTGTTAATGGAAATTTGTTAACAATGATTTTGTGCACCAAACTGGGGCCGATATTCTGACAATAGAAAAAGATGAAGAAAATTTACAAAAATACAAGCAAACTTTCACGATCAGCAAGATGAGGTACAAAGTGACACTCAGAGTGAATTATTTTATGAATCACCATAAACTTCAAGTCCTAATCAGTAAAATCAATCCAACATAGTACTAGTATATTCTTTCTTGTAAAATTTCTGGTAATGAGAATTTATTGTTACCTTAAAGGTTTCTTTGCATACACAATATTACATATTAAACAAAATTTGAAGACTTAAGGAAACAATGCTTAAATTACAAAACTTCGAACAACAACATTTGGAAAACAACCCTAAAAGTACAACAACATTTGGAAAACAACCCTTAAAGTACAATAACATTTGGATAACACTCCAAAAATAAACCTTGTCATTATTGATGAGCAAAATACAATTCAGTACAGTATAGCTAGTGAAAGTTGACCTAAGAAAATGAATGCAATTTAAATATAGTTGACATACATTAAAATCAGTTACAAGTGGATATTAATAATAATTGCTTGACCATAGTTGAAGCTTAATGATAAACCATATGCACCGGACCTCATATTAAGCTACAGTCCCATAAACATAAAAGTAGCTTTGAGGGCACCGTATGGGCGCCGTGCAATAAAGGGCCGCAAGGACCCGTACAAACTCTGGCGTACTCGTATGGATGGTTACATTTTTACCATGGTCCGTGAAATGAGCCTAGGCTACATGTATCAGTTTCAGTGTCAAATCGTGAACAAAATTGTGGCCGAGTAAGGATTAAACATGAATATCTTCCAGCTACGGCTCCGTACGGGTGTGTTGTTTTGTACCATGTGCATACCATCATATATGCAAGGCTTCCAACGGCCTACGACTGTCTGGACATACGGGTCCGTAACAAGCCACAACAAGTAAATCTGTGAGCTAATGCTCACTAGTGATACCCCCGCCAAAATCTAAAAATATGCGACAAACAGGAAGTAGATGAGCAAGGAGCATGAAATCGCTTTACACCACATGGGATTATGGGATGAAGCAATATGCAAAGTATTAGGCTGCAGCATGTTATAGTTGCTGAGAAAACTGCAACGGAAATTTTGTAACGGACGGACGCACGGACAAGGGTAAAACAGTATACCCCCCTCTTCTTCGAAGCGGGGGTATAATTATACAGGACTGAGGCATTAGTCGCATAGTAATTGAAGTGTGTAAATTGTGTTAATCTGTCTCCAGTCAATCTGTACAAGCTCTATTTTAAAGGTTTATTAAATATTAATTTTGGATGAAAACTTGATGGGAATGGTTTGGTGAAACATAGTGGGAATGATAAAATTGTATCAAAAATAGAATGAAGGAATTCTCATTGGAGAAAATTTGATGAGTGATGAACCTTTTGATTGTTGTTTTCTTTGTAGAAAAATATACTAGTCCATTAGGGGTCTAGACATAAGATGTTAGGTTAAATATGAAAACCATTATATGATAAAACATTCCAAGTGTTTGGAAAGTGGTTAGAAAATACAAAGAAAACACTAAGTAAGATGTAAAACTTGAGTACATAGACTTGTTGATGATGTAGACATTAGTCAAATAATCAATAATATAGAAATGGTAATAATAACAACGAGTCAGGACAAAACTTGTCAATATCCCTTCATCGCAGGCTTAGTGCGAAACAGTTGTAACTCAACTTTTAAAAAGAGTGAGTTACGATCATTTTGTGCTAAGTGTGCGACATGTATATTAATATACACTTAACTCGCTTAAACCCACAAGCCCTAAGTCCCAAGACTATTGAAATTTGTTTCAAATTAGTGATTAATTAATGCTTTTCTGTAGTGAGGCTAGTTATTTTGCCCATTTCTTATATAAAACGGAATAAATGGGGCTTAAAAGTGCTTGGTGAAAATTTAAGGCATTGATATGAATGAAAGTAGCGCTAGTTTTCATGCAAACCTATCAAATGATATATTTTAGGGTTAAAAACCTGGCATCTAGTGCCATAAATATGTAATTACTGAGTGATAGAATATTCATAAATACATGACAGGCAATGGTTGAATTTCTGAAAAATTCCTTTCTAATTATATCACTAAATTATTAAATAATTTGTTTCCCTCATTCTCTATAAAAACCTCTATGAAAGTGATGCACTTAGCCTAAACAACTAAAAAGAATAAACTGAAAACTCAGAAGATCTACTTTTGGTTCAAAGATCTTGGCCCATTTAGGGACTGACAGTCAAAATATGACTAAAATATTGAAATATTTGGTAAAGCACAATACAATACATTACATGATAAATTTCATGATACAAAATACTTCTATAAAATATCTATACACTTGTTTATTTTTTATAGGAAAACTATCAGATATCACTTGGTATAGTTTTGAATGGAAAATTAAATTGATTTAAGAATAATTGCATATCATGATGCAATATTTCATATCACAATAGATGAAAAGTAGGAAAAAAAACCATTCTCCAAGGACTTATAAACAAATCTATTAGATTTGTATCACAAGAATTTGTTTCATTCACATGTTACTATAAATAGATTTAATTTCTACAGTTGGTACAACAATGCTGCAGAAATGAGTAATGATATAGTCTTATATGTAAGCATGAGAAAGCAAATATTAAAGAATATACTCAATTTAAATGTGCATTTTGATGAATCAGCACAAAACTTACCTAACTACATCAGGGGGGATCTAGGATTTTTTCTAGGGGGGGGCCCGAACCTCGAACCACAACCACATTATACACATTTTGCAGAAAAAATGCAACATATTGATAATAAAAACTGCATAACCATTAAATCTATGTTAAGCACCGAGAAAATTTGCTTCATGCTTCTTAAAGATGACTTACAGGCAAGAAATACACTAATGGACAGGTACATTTTCCAAATTCTAGGAGGGGTCCACATTCCCCTGACCCCCCCCCCCCCCCCCGCTGGATCTGCCTATGTACATGTAAGGAAAGAAAGATGTAGAGTAGTTTAGCGCTAACCTATCTATTAACACAAACTCGCTAATTCGTATATGATTTGAGAATCAGTCATGGCTGCTCCAGCAACCCTATGCTGGGCTTGACATTAAAGGTGACGTCTGTTCCCCCCCTACGACCTATATATGGGTTTGGGCAACTTGTTATTGCTAGTGAACATTTGGTTAAGGCAATTTTAATATATTGCTCGGAAACTTATCCAACAGGGCAACCTACTTTAAAAATTAATGTATTTACCCCTGATAATGCCAATCACATTCCAATGAAGTGCTGTTTTCATATTTTTTGCTTGAACTTCCGCAAAAAAGGGGTTGAAAAATAGCCCAGAGTGTTTCATGCCTATCTATGGGTAAATTGGTTAAACAGTATCATTCACTGTCAATGTTAAGACTATTTTAGAATCAAAAACATATTTATGTTTCGGCAAGGAATTAAATATAGGCACACTTTGTTTTGATGCCCTTGAGGAATACATAATTTCAAGGCATCCTAAATCATGTCTATATTTTATTCCATAGATAAATATAAACTAATATAAGCTATTTCTTGAATAAGAATACCCCATAAATATAAGACAGTCATTATTCTTCATTCAATACTGTTAGTGTACAGTGCTCTCCAAAAGTTCTAGGACTTAATGTCAAGTTTAGAGAAAAACTGATTCTGCGTAAGTTATTTTTACTATTACAACTTTTTGATAAAACAATTTTGAATCATAAGTTGATACTCTAATTAAGGCTGTGTTTGGAATGCTCAGATGACTCTTTGTCTCCTGTTTTCATGGGAAAGTATGAATTGGGTAATCCTAAAACCAGGACTTTATTGAAGGACTTAACTATATAGCACTGTATGATATAAGACTATCAACACCAGAGATTACTTTAAATGACCTTCTAGATGAAAGTTATATTACTTGCCAGAACCAAATGTTTCCTAGCAGAACCTTGTTGCCCAAACCCAATAATAGGTCCTCAGAAGCAATATGACACCCTTCCATGCTGAGCCCTGATTTTCAAAAAACATTCAGGGTTATAAGTACAAATCATGAGACGTAATTTTGCAGTTTCAAAACAAAAGAATATTGATTCTTCTACGCTTAGTATTCCTCACATTATCCACAGAAAAAAGGCATATAAATAAACAAATTAGATCTGTACTATACTATATAGATATCCCTGAAACCCAGGAGATGATAGACAGATTATTAGGAACAGGCGGAGATTAATTCATTCTTTAAATGGATTAAAATGTTACAATGACACTTGACCAACTTATAAGATTGGATTGGGTCAACCCTTTTAATGTAATTAAATGTTTCCACTGACTTACAGTCTAATGCTTTTTATTCCGTGAAGCAGCGAGCGCTGTGACAAACATTTTAAAAAGAAATGGCAGAAAAAAAACATGATTTTTTGTTTGAGAGTTATAACAATTAAATTTTAAATTACGATTAAATTACAAAGATAATAGCAATTAAGGAACATGTTTTACAGGAATCAATTAGATTAGCCAAGTTACTGCTGTGTGCAATTGTTTGAAGACAAACAGCCAGGGCAGCAAGGTTACTATCAATGAGTTACTGCATCACAGATGCAAATTACAGAAGAAAATAATTACACTTAGGTATCTGTAATTTTAGTTTTAAAAAAACAACAACACAAAAATTGTGTTAGTAGGGCAAAGTATAATTTCATTTATACCCTGATATATCATAATTATGTTTTTTTAATTAAGTTACTGTTATTTTATTTTGTCTTTAAAAACTTTCATTTTAATTAAGTCACTGCTCAGTTCTTCTTTAAAAAGATTTTAAATTTCAGTTTAAATTCTGCTTCTGTATTAACAAGCTCAACTGGCGTAACTTTGTTGTATAATGACTGGCCTGACCAATAATGTCACCATCAGATAGTTGATAGACCCAGCACATCATCACTCATTTGAACATGGGTGGAGAGAAGCTTTCATAACTGAACTTCTTGCTCTGTGCAATTAGCAGCAGTGCCTGTGATGGCAGTTATCCCCTTTGGGGTGAACTTGTCAACTACCCCAACCTATATGAAATAAGTAATTTTCACAAACCATAATCGATTTTCACTCATCTTGGGCTTCAGGCGCATAGGTTAAGGCAAAGAATGTGATGGGATTTGAACTCAGGGCCTTTTAAATCACTAAAAGCATGGACATTTCAATGTGAGCTTTAAAACTTAACAGCTGACTACAATGGACAAAATATTGCTTGAATTAAAACTTTAAACTAAAAACATTTTGTTGCTATATGTTGCATTTAAAATACAAGACATACAGTACACAAGTTCAACCTAGACAAGGAATCTCCATAAAAGACTGAAATGTCAGACAATAAAGGTTTTCTAATCAATTGTGATCAGAATTTAATGTATGGGCTAATGTGAAGCTTAGATTTCTCAATGACTCATTTTTACTGGACAATCACTTTACTAGATTGTTATAAATAGATATTGGTCTGTCACTGGTAGAAATGATAGTTTTTCTACCAACCATGATGGACTATAAAAGATGAATCTCGCAGAAAACAGACAGTACTTATCACTCATGTTTATATCTGGTCACATTACCCTTCTGACGATAAACACATTCAATAACAATAATACTAAAGTCATCAAATTCACCAGGCATTCTTACTTGAGATTTTTTGGGAACTTTAGTTCTCAAAATAATAATAAAAACGTTTTTCATCACACATTCAAAGTCAACTAGTTGTAATATTTATACTATAGTAAGATCAAAGCTCTCAATATAGTACTAAGCATATAAAATTGCCAATGGCTGAGATGGCTGAGAAATGCCCTACTTGGTACAGACGGAAGGAGAATGGCCGAAGAAATAGACTTCAACAGCTTCATGTGTAAGAACAAAAAAGCTTAAGTATACAACCAAAAGTTTGTTGGGGTACTTCTTATGGTCTTTATACTTATGTCTTTATACAACAAGAGCATTATGACCTTTTTGTGTTGGTGCACCGTAAAACCCAAACAAACAAACAACAAGAGCTATTGTTTCAAGCTGGTTGGGATGACAGTATCAACTATCTTAGACTCATAAACAAAACCGTCAAATACTGACAAAGATTCAAATAGTTTAATATTAATTCTACTTTAACTCTGACATTACTAGATTCATAGCTTCAATAGTTCTAAAATTTTAATTTTGAATCACATGTGGCCGATGGAAGACAAAGATAGCTGAAGAGAGACGAAGACAGGAGTGCCACAAACAGTTCTGCGCAGTCGATAAAATTGTAAAAAATAAAAGAGACGACAATTTTGAAGGAGACATTACTTTCACAGAAATATAAAGACATTAGCAAGCTGATCTCCTAAGTATAGCAGTCTCATACTGGTAGGATTAAAATTGAAAATTAAAACTTGCGCTACATTACAAGTTTCTGGTTTCCATGGAAACGTGAGTAAGACAGTTTTTATGTTTTTGCATATACATTTCAATGTTCAGCATAAAATCTTAATGGAGCAACAGGAATATTAATGAAGCTGTCATTCCTTTAAGTGAATATTCTAATATAGAACTTGCATTCAACAATCAGCTCCAAGAATTGACATGTGAATTCCAATTGTTGCATTAAAACTCATTTAATTAATTACTTAACGACACAAGTAGACCCATGGTGAATCTATACTCCAGTAAAAACACCAGTTTTAATCTCAAATGATTTTACAAAATAATCAAATCAGTTTTATGGAAAAATGAACTTTTCAAATGAGGTGCAGGGAAGATAACTTCATTTACCAATGTGGAAAACACAGAAGTCTGACATCAGGTAAACAACAATAAACTTACTTACACAACTCTCCCATTTACTAGGGTTTGACAATGAGTTATGAAGTAGGTTGCCCAGTAGGACAACAAACTAAAAATTTACTAATTGAATCAAAAAGCTTACTTGCCAAATAATGGTACTTAAAATAAGATTTGAAGGTAATAAACATATTCAGAATGCCAAATTGGGCAATTTGCTGTGAAAAATTGTTGCCAAACCCATAGTTAGGTCATATCATTGGCAATCGGACAACCACTAATGTGAAGCCCTGTCTCCAAAAGTCAGTGGACAAATGCACAAAACATCTTGGATGGGCATAACATATAAGCCAGAATAAGAGAGCTCTTTTTGTACATTACTCTTATTTTGGTGATATAATCGTCAACTGATCTGAATTAACCAACAACCTATAGGGTCCATTGCTTCTTAAAAACCAAGTGGTTCACAAAAAGTAAAAATAAGCCAGAATCTAACAACTAGTACTTATAGCACTAAACTCTCAGTATATTAGAAAATATCAACTAACAACATAAATAGCTTAGTGTTAACATTAAAATAACATAATAATTCAAGTTTTAGTTATTTTCACAGTATCAGGAAAGTTCTGAGAACAATTCAACAGATTGCTTAAATTGCAATTAAGAAAAACCTCCCAAATACAGAAACACAACAGTAATGAATTTAGATTATCCAAAAGCTGCAGGTAGCAAAAACTTAACAAGCAGAAAGCAGACAAAGCATATAAACAAACAAAAAACTCAGTTGCTAGGCAATAAAAGAATCTGGGATTCTAGAGCAGTTTTAAATACAAATTGCAGCAACTTGATAATGAAAACTTTCAATAGAGAATTAAACTTGACAATGAAGATATTTAGAAATTTGCAAGAGAAAAGTTTCTAGTATTTTTTCTTGTCATCACACTTACATTTTCAAAGTCATATTACTGTCTAAAACAGAAGGTGTTTTTTTATAGAATGCACTTATACTGCATGCAAAATCTTCTAAAATCTTCAATGTAGTCATGAACTGTTGTTATAGCAAATAAAGTTGCTCATTTACTGATCAAGAAATACATGTTTTCAATAAAGCAACATTTGTTTATGATGCAAACTTACATGAACTAAACAAAAATCAAGAGTTGTTACAGTTCTTGTGCACAATTGAAGTGATTCTTCTAGAGATAAGAAAAGGGCAAGGATGAAGATACAAGGGACAGGGTGCAACAGAGGGTTAATGTCTCAAAGTAACTGTTTCTGCATAGGGAGCAGCAAAAAAGGGCAGGGATGAGAGAAAAAGGGCAGGGTGCAGCATACTGCTATTCTGGTTTAGAATAATCACTACTATATTAACATCTACTTTGTAGGAGCAGTGGACAAGAGGTAGAACATGGGCTACGGGATTGAGAGGTCATGGGTTTAAACCCCGTCAATTTATCATCAGAATGTTACACTTCACCCAAGCTTAAATGGGTATTATGAGTAAACACTTGCATGAAGGTTATTTCAGTGATCAGGGGTAATTGTAAAAAATATAAAGTTTGCTGAAAATGTAAATGGAAGCAAACCTTATTTAAACTGCACTTAAATTTTTGGAACTTTTAATGTCATAGAGATATGTAACCCAATCCAAAAAGTTACATATCAGACTGTCATGTACCATAACTATATGTACCCCTGGCCTTGAGCTAGGAATTATAAAAGAATAAAATCCACAAGTTAAATTAGAATGAAATACAATATATGGTACCTAACGTAATAAACAACAAAGTTTTATAGTATACTTGATATTGACATGAGTATTCTATTACCAACAAAGATATAAAATGCTAAATTACATAACTTAGTGTCAGCACATATAATTAACTTTAAATAGTTTAAAATGTACTTACATAATGATTGGATTTCAAGACTTAATTTATGTAAACCCCCACAAAAATGGTGTAATTGGTAGTAACTTGTTTTGTTACAGGAGTTCCTTCACGGAGCGGGCATGGTTGAGCGGTTATGATGTTGAACTAATAATCATTGGATAGCCAGCTACGCGTTGGTTCGAATCCCATCCAAAACCTATAACTTTATCCTACTAGCTCAGAACTTAGGGGACCAGGATGTGGACTTAAAAGTGATAAATCTAAGTTGTAAGAACTTGTTTCACAATCAGGCTAAAATAAATTAGTATACCGAAGGCTTGTTATAACTGCTACAATAAAATACTATTCTCTAACAGATTTTGATAGTGTGATGGGGTGTAATGGGAAATACAGTGGAGTTCTGTACGACTATATTAAGGAACATTGTAGCAGCATCCACACCCACAGGATTAAGTAGCTGTTTTATTAAAGTATAAGGTACCAGAACAAGTCAAGACCCTTTATCTGACAGTGTAAGCTTTAACCCTATCAATGCTGAATTTTCACTATGGACTAGTCGGTCTTCAATTTTTAGAATATCATTTTAAGGATTTCAGGATAAAAATTGGACAATGAGCAGCTTACAGCTAAGAGCCTGGTCAGCTGGCTCATGTTGTGTCCGCTGACAAGGCCCTTTGCAGGTGGCAAAGGCTTATCATGTTTAGCTCCCGCCTTGAAAGGGTAAAGTAACCATAGCCTGGTAACCTACTGTAAGTAACCTGTTGTTATACACAGCCCAGCAAGTGATTAATGCCAATACATGAACTATGATCACAGAAAAAATATACAATTAAAGTTTTAAAGCTTGAATACTAAAGTTCTTGACAAAAGGTTTGAGCGAACTGGATGTTTAACTTGTCTAATTTCTTCCTTAAAATTTTTTTGCAGACCTTTGACAAAGACTTTGCTTTCTTAAGGCTTTTTACATAGATAATTATAGGAAATAGAATGATGCCAGTTAAAATGTATGACCTTTTCAGGAAGTTCTAGCTCAGAGTTCAAGCCTTTAAGTATTTGATGTATATCATATAATAAGCTGGATAGACAAGTAAAATTTGCAGTAAGATGTTGAAAGTAAAAAAAACAATTCTAAAGCTAGCATTCAAATTGTCTCTGATATTGTAATAAAGTTTTGCCTTTCTAATATTCAAAGTACATGATTCGGAGATAAGGGAATTTGATAAAGATTTTAGCATTGATTAGAAGATTTGCTGAGAGTATACTAACTCCAGTATATCAGTGTGGAAACATTTCAGTATTTGTTCCGCCAATCCTAAACAACTTCTCATTTCATTAAAAAACTGAGACAGCTAGTCAATTTAAGTTCAATTAAAGACGTCTTGTTTCCCTGGGGACTAAGCAACTTTACTGTTTATTGATTAAAACTGAATGGAAGAAAGTCACAATCAAATTATAGTTAATCATGTTTAACGCACAAAGTCTAAAGCACAAAGTCTGGTCGAAAAGGAAACAATAGAAAAATGCAACTAACTGAAACAATTCATTCCGAGGGACAATTTTTTTTGTATCACATGCATAAATGGAGTACAATGTCATGCTTGTTTGCTTGCTACCTTAATTGTAATCAGTCAGTCAAAAATCTAATATCTGAAAATTGCTTCAATTGGCAGAAAATAGTACATTTGGCATTAACAATGACCAAGGGAATCAGATTGCACTGTTTTTATCTATGAATATACATAATCATATAGATGTGTAAGCACAAAACTAATCTACATGCTCCTTAATCTATAACATAGTTATAACAGTTTTGCGTTGAACATTAAGCTCATAACTAATCAAATATTAATAATTTTTAATGTCAGTGCCAACGAAATCAGAGTTCCCCCCAAAAAAACAACTAAAATATAGTATGAATCTGAGAGGAGATCAACACAAAAATCACTAGGTTATTTGCATTAATATTTGCTATAAATGATCAATTTCTGATGACAAAAAAAAACCCTTGCAATACAAAGAGAAAATCCCAGCCTATTATTATAAAACACGCATGTGCATGACTAAAATATCTATAGGGAAAAGAAATCACTTAACTAGCATCTAGCTAATAGGGTTTTGACAGAATGTTGGGTATAAAACTACAAATAAAACATCTAGATGAAATCTGTGACAGAACTATTTTATTAATAAGAATAGAACTGATTCTATTGTCATATACAAAGAGTCATATACAGAACACAGATTCATTTTAAACACACAATATTTTGTCTCTTAGTTACACACATTGAACACAAAGGCACCTAATCTACTAGGTTGATATTATACCATCATGTTTAAGTCTTAACCCTGGTTGATAGCGCAGTTGGTAGTGCGCCAGGATTTGGATACTCATGCCCGAGGGGGTGCAGGTTGGAATCCCACCCGGGGAGGTTATACCCTTCCATGAAAATTTGACAATAATGTCGATTTTCCTCCATTGATTAGATAATATGGAGAAGTTTCCGGCCTTGTGGAAGGGTAGGTGAGTACTGGTTATAGACAATGGTCCAGGAAAAGCTAGGTTAGGTGTGCTGGACGCTGTAAAATGACCTAAAATTGTGTTGACACGGCGTTAACTCCAATAAATAAATAAATGTTTAAGTCTTAATGTAATCTACTTCATGGAAGCTGAGTCTTCACCTGAACTCACTTAGCCCAAAGCCCAGGACTAGAGAAAAATAATTTGTCAAATGAAAATTACCGATTTCATATTGTCAGGCTAGTTGAAAATGTGGCTCATTACTATCAATGGTAATATATCTAGCTAAATCCTCAGTTACCCAGGGTAGTATTGGTCAAGATGAGTACTATTAAGGGTTTTCAACAATGGTCTAGCAAAGGTTTGTCAAAATTAAAGTCAAAGACTGCAATCTAGCAGCACAATATTTACAGCAGAACATAATTAAGGACGTTGTAAGACTTTGTTATCATGAACGGTTATCATGAACGAGGCATCAAACATGCCTGAAGCATTAATTCATCCATACATGACATTGTTATGTGTTTTATAACAAAATGTCAAAGAATATTAGAGACGCTGACATATTGAATAAATGAGTTGGCTGATACATATCAGCATTTAGTTCCCAGTAATTATCTAACTACAACATGGCTTGAATATACATACATACATAAATGCTGAGTCGACTACCATGACTTGAAATCTTCTCTTTATAATATTTCATCAGACAAAAAAAACAACTTTGCCATTTAAGCCAGTAACTGTAGTGTCTTTAAGTAATTTATCATATTAATTTTATTTGATTACATAATACTTTATTAAATGAAATCAATCATCAATTAGATGTCAATATAACCAGTTTATGTTTACCCCCTTCAAAGTATAATGAAGTATCAAATGATATTCATATCATAGAACTACTCAATGTTAAAGCTATCGACTCGCACATTTCAACTTAAATCATACATTTCAAAATAAATATCAACTTTTCTCAAACTCTTAAAATTGTATAGAGGTCCACATTAAAGCCTCATTAAATAAAGTCTTTATTATTAATTATTATTATTATCATTATTATTATTATTATAGAGCCAATTAGGAATCAGTTAAGCAGTGTTCTGTTGGTGACAACTTTAGTACCATTGACATACTTATGGTGACCATAAAAGATGGTGGCTTTATGCAGAAAAAACTAGTCCGTTCAGAGATGTGAAATTCCCAAGTTTTTTCCACTTGTCCAGACAAGACAAGTGAAATCTAAAAATCAACTTGTCCGGGATCAAAATGCACTTGCCTAGATGTTTAATACTCAAAACTAAAATTAATAATGAAAACTTTATTATAAAATACATACAGTAAGTATTGAAAATAATAGACAAAAAGACATTGGTGAATTTGTTCATTGTTGACCAGTTTTGAAGCATTGATACATCCATATTGGCAGCCTCCCGGCTAGCTCAGTTGGTAGCACGCAAGCCTACTGATCGTGGGGTCGTGGGTTCGATTCCCGGGTGGGGCATACTTTCGTGGAGCTTGGTCATAAATTATTTCTATGGCCATTCTCTCTCCTACCAATGATTTTTAATTATGTAGGGCAGTTGTCAGTCACTGACAAAAGTATGCGCTTAGTAGTTGGTTAACAGCTAAATCCAGAGATTTAGCCTTTCCAGGTGGAGTGAGTAGGTTGACTGACCGCCTTTAAATGATCTATACAATGTATTGCTACGGCGTTAAACCAACAAACAAACAAACATCCACATTAATAAGGTTTGCTGTGTAGTATATTTTAGCTAAAAAATATTACATGTCCACAGACAAATGGGATAGAAATATTGACTAGTTCGGGGATGTAAATGTACAAGTCGGTCAAGTCGGGCATAGGAATTCTACACCCCTGCCATTTGTAATGGTATAAATGATTTTAATGATCTTTTAGAGATTTTAATAATTTCACATTTTTCGCAATTTTTAAGTCGAGGGTTGCCTGCAAGACTGTAGTAAGTGCATTACATTAAAGAGCAACTTACTTCAGTCATGCAGGCAACCCTTGAAGTCAGTTTGCCTCAAAATATTTAAAAATAATTTTTTTTTACAATATTCTGTCAACACCGACAGGTAATTTTAAAATAATCAAAAGACAATAAAATCTGTGAGGGAGAATCTTTAAATCTCCATGTTTTATCTACAATGATACAGTAATAATGACATCCAATGACAAGAAATGTATCAACATTATAACAACCAATTGATTTCTTAACCCAATGACAACGATCAAGTATAGAAAATCTAATTGATTTGAAACAAATAAACAACATTTAGTCTGGCACCGTCTCATTTAGGATAGAAAAAAAATGGTTTAAATGTAAGATGATAGATGGGAATCAATAAACAAACCATGAAAATACAACCTACAACGATCAATGTAGAAATTCCTGGCAACCTCTGTGGGTCTCTCCAGGAATACAGCAAAGCACATATTTTGTAACAAATGAACAATTTATTTAGATTAAATTCCCATTGAAAAGCATAAGAGAGGCCATCATATGACAGACAGTTATATACATGTATAATAAGTGGGTGTTGAACTTCAATACTTGATGATATTTTTAGACAATTCTTAACTTTTAGAAATATACAAATGTTTTGGAATTTTCTACAAATTTGGCACAATAAGCATACATAGTAAGATCAATATTTGAAGGAGTTTAAACTGACAACAGTTATGAACTTGTTGGAATTCTGACAATAATACCTCATGTACTTTTGTATACTGCTTTAATATCACAACCTTTTCCAGCAGTTTTGGGAAAGGGCACCAGGTCTAAATTGGAGGGGGGGGGTTAATATTTGGCATATTTAGAAACTATGAGATTTTTTATAAGTCAAAAATAAAATAAAACTACATTTTTTCATGTATCGTAGAGCAACTCTTGAGTTACCTTACGGATATTTATCAATCTTGATAAATTGTACTTATATTTTCTTATATTTTTGCAATCAGTTGAGAATTTCTGCTTTCCAATTTCGGAAAAATTTAATGTTATTAATAATTGAAAAAAATGTGCCTTTAAATGCAGTTCCTGGTAATAAGGCCAAAATGTCCTCTGAATATGGAGTGACACTGTGCTTCAATATAGACAATAGAAAATTACAGTCAACATGGACCAATGGAGGCTAATCAGATGAAACTTAAATGGCTTTAACAACAAATAAATGCCATAATTGCTGGTGTAAATAATATGACCAAATTGCATGTTTTTTTTATTCAATGAAACCATTCAAACAACAATTCTACTCATAGTCTGGAACATTCCTAAACAAAGTGCAACTATGACCAGCCTTTATTAATAGAAAAAAGCAAATGTACGATAATACGATAATTAATAATTTTGCCAGAAGATAGTTCCAAGCAACCAATGCAATTTGTAGCATTTATCAAGTAAGATATATTAAAACAATAAACCATTGATTTCTCCAAGGTATTGTAATAAGTAAAATTAGTCCTAGAAGGCAGCATTTAACATTACATAGTATTATCATATACCAAACCATGGAAAATATTTTTTTTTTAAATCATGCGCGGATCCAGCGAGGGGGGTCAGGGGGGTCCAGACCCCTCCTAGAATTTGGAAAAAAGTCTTGTCCATTTGTGTTTTTCTTGACTGCAAGTCATTTTTAAGTATCATGAAGCAATTTTCTCGGTGATTAATATAGATTTAAAGGTTGTGTAGTTTATATTATTAATATATTGCATTTTCTGCAAAATGTGTTTTATGTCGTTTTGGTTCGAAAGTTCGGACCCCCCCCCTAGAAAAGTTCGGACCCCCCCTAGAAAAAAATCCTGGATCCGCCCCTGACTATTTACTAAAAACAGTAAGTTTAAGTAGATTATTAGATGTTACAGGATAATGACACCAAGGGAATTAAGAAATGTGAGAGATATTTCCAACATGAAACAAAGATCTGAGAACTAGTACTAGAATCAAAGGGTTCCATGCAGTTCTTTACAATAAATTCTCTAATGTAGCATTATAAGTTAACAGTTTCATCAAAACAAAGTTTTCATACATTTCCTGCCAATAGAGACATGTTGTTTTACAGTTAGTTTAATAATGTTCAAGATTAAAAGTATTTCTGAATGGAGAGATAGTTTTAAGAATAGAGAAAATGCAAGCCTATTTGTTAAATTAAATTTTACATTAAAATGTAATAAAGCAGTACATGGATGTAGTACAGTCTTAGGTTTAACCATCCGAGAGGGTTGTGCCTAGCAGGGGCGGATCCAGGTTTGTTTTCGGGGGGGGGGGGGGTCTGGACCCCCCCCCGCTGGATCCACCAATGCCAAGTACTAGACAATTATATAAAGACTGGATTCAGAGATCCTAAGGCCTGTCCAGCCAATGTGACAAGGACAACTGACAGATAAGATTTAGATATGACTTAAAAATTCTTAAAATAAGCATAAAAGCTCTAGACGATTTTATAGCTGAAGTACAGGTACAATTTAATTTTTAATTAATAATAGTAAAAATTAATCATGCACTTACAGCTATATAAGATTTTAAATAACACTATTAGTTGTTTGGGCCAAATGCCTTCATCAGTGAATAACATTTTAATTCAGTAATATATTTCATTTAAAAGATATTAAAAACTAATAAAACAATAGCACAATGAGGAGTTTATGTATTACATAATGTAAAACATAATTATTTCAATAGGTAAGGGCAAAAATAGTCTACATCATTTTTTTATTTACAAGTAGTTAGACTAGTTTTACACTGACCCATGGATTGAATGTAACAATGCAACACAGGAACAAATTACTCATTATAAAGTTGACTCATTGCATTGTGATGAAGAAGTTTACAATTTTTCATCAACAGCCAAAATTCATTGTGCAGGAAACAACAGTTTTAACAATTAACAATTTGTCAAATAAAAAATGAGAATTATGTAATAGAAGTATTCCTATCTTGAAAGAAAACTTCATGTTTACAAGAGACCCAAAATTCAATACAGCATACATGTATTTTAAAATTTCAGATAGAAATACTTGTAAAATAGCAAATAGCAATCGCGAATAAAGAGAGAATAGGAACACTGATTAAAATATAACGAAATAAGTAGGAGCTATGTTATACACCGAGCGTATAGTTGTAATTATGTAATCCAATAATAAATATCTCCTACATTCATCTTATTGTATTCCAAGATTGACTGTCAGCCTCGAGTTATATGATTTGGACAATGTAGAAAAAATAGATAGAAAATCACAAAAATTGTTTACTAAAACCTAATAAAATAGAAATTACAAAGTATAGGTTGTATTGTCAACCATTGTCATAATGTAAACTTTTATCTATGGTAATAAAATCTATATGGTATGATCAAAGGCTTAACATGATTTCCCTGGGGCAGTTTAAAACTAAGAATTCTACTTTTATACTGTATACAACATTTCCTACTATATAAAAATAGTTTTCCCATGCACCAGATTTTATTCTCTGTAGCAAAATTGTCAATGGAATAAAGACAATGGGAGGTAGAGAGAATGGTCAAGAAATCTGGCTAGCGAGACAATTTGTTTGTTTGCTGGTTTGACAGTCTGCCAATGTCTAGGGTAGTCAGTATGGAGACTTTGTGACACTGGGTCCCAAAACTAATTCTTGCCCAAAGTCGACCAAAATTTCTAATGGAAGATCAAAGATTTTGAAATGATGGCCCAGATGACAATTGTCAATGAGACTACATGTACAGATGACAATTGTCAATGAGACTACATGTACAGATGGCAATTGTCAATGAGACTACATGTACAGATGACAATTGTCAATGAGACTACATGTACAGAAGACAATTGTCAATGAGACTACATGTACAGATGACAATTGTCAATGAGACTACATGTACAGATGACAATTGTCAATGAGACTACATGTACAGATGCTATGTTAGTTGGTTTCAGTCTTAGATATATTTATGTGGTATTTGTTATTTAGAATTATGCAAACAAGACAAATTAGCCTTCCAAATGTAATGTCCATACATCAATTTAAGCATTAGAATTTTAAACATACCATTATCATTTTAATATGTCAAACAAAATTTCTTAATCTTGTTAAACAACTACTAGTATTTAGAGGAACCAAAATTTGGAAGTTAAATACTCAGATGGCAGTCATTGGTTCCAATCACATCCAAAACCTACCCCATTGTTTCTTAAGCAAGAAACTTAATCCTACTAGCTTGGGACTGGGGGACCAGGAAGCCGACTCAAAAGTGATAAATCTAAGTTCTAAGAGCTTGTTTCACAATCGAGCTAAAATAAATTAATATACCATACCTACAGTATTTTAACAGTAAGGACCAGGGTGTTTTAATCCCTTTATTTAGTTGGGACTAGATTTCCATGGTGTGCAGTACATGGAAACAAATCTGAGACAAATAACTTTCAGTTCACTAAAGTGTTTTCAGTTTAATTTTACTACTAGTTCACTTTCATTAAGTAACTGGCAAAAAAACATGACCAAATTTTCAATTTGTAAAGGTACATGGCTCTGAAAGTGTATTAAAATATTTTGTAATGTTTTGGAGGTAAAACAATTTGTATAGTTCAAATCAGAGTATGATATAACAAACTGATACATAATTAACCATCATAATCTCCATTATAGTATTTTTATGTATATATTTACAGTATTGATAATCAGTATCAATTGGTCAGAGCAAAACTAATCTAACTGCATGAAAACAATGAGTTTAGCTTAGTTTTGCGCTGACATATATCAAATAAATTTGAAGGAAGCATTTCAGTAACTGCATTATATGAAGTGACTTGTAAGCAAAATTATTTAATTCTGACATGAATTTAACAATATTTTTACATAGTCACGTACATTTCAAATAAATTGCATAATGCAAGATTAAATATTATTATGTCATACATAATTCTATGACAAAATATGGACAAAATAGCCATTAAAAATATGTTTTAAGCTATTAGAATCATAATATAACATTAATTTTGTCATTGCTTTGCTTTGGATGCATTGGCATTCAAGCTGTGTCACTTAAGCTGGGAACTTATAATTTACTGCCTTAGGAACCAAATGTGTTCATATATTTTATTCCAAAATAATTCATAGCCAAATGTAAGATATTTCTTAAAGAAACACATGATATATTTTAATATTTCAAACATTATAATGGAGATAATGATACAAATATAAGATGTAAAAAGCTATATAAACTAATATAAAACTAAAATGGCACACTTATAATGATCTTCTAGCTGGTTCCCATCTCCAGTATAATAGTGGCTATTGCTACCCTGAAATATAATGTTCACAACACACAACAACATTCATTTAGAAATTTGCATTTGGTACCGAAGTGTTTTTTATAACACTATGAACAAAGATAATCTACCAAAACAGTCATGTTTACATACTAACAGAAATGTTTTTCATCATTTTTGTTTTGTTTTTGTGTTACAGTGTGTTATTTTTATTTAGTGCTATTATAGTAGTTAATGTGAAACAAAATATTTAAGTTTATTCAATCTTAAGTAAAAATTCAAGATATTCAAAATTCTGAATTTCTTCATTTTGGCAGTTTTTACAAAAGAAAAGTACTCTTTCTTGGGTCTTGAATTTCCTGAATTCAGGACTTAATTATTTAATAGTTCCTGAAAATTTTCACCGAAGTTATAAATAAGCTAATACAATTCTGAATTGTTTTGAATGAAACCAATGTATTGATTAAACTCTAAACATACCGATGTTGACATTGTTTTAATCAAGTGTGTTAAAGATATATCAATGGGTCAGTGCACAACTAGCCTAAGTCCTTCATTATCTACATGACATTTAAACCAGTATTGACTTGACACACTAATAAACAATGTTGTACTAATCAGGATTCTAGGTAAAAGTAAAAAAACATGGTCATCTAATCAGTTGATTATAGTGTATTGATCAAGATTTAAAGGTTTGTTCGAAGATTGTTTTAATTGTATGTACAATGTGGCTTTAATGGAGAGGAGTATAAAGAAAATACCACCAACACTTCTTAATCAATTAAGCATTGATTGATAGCAGTACTACATGAACAAATAAAAAATGTTCAAGTTAACAGTGTTGTCACTTAGAAAAAAATTGTCTTTCAAACCAATACAAGACATTGGGTTTCTACTTTCAACAAAACAAGGTAATAGAGAACGGAAGACAAAGTTTTACGACTAAAGTTTGTATATCATGCTATCTTCTCGTTAACACAGGGGTTACAGAGGAGCAAACACATTGTGTTCACAGCGACATTTTATACAATCAAAGTTCCTTTTGCAGTTAAAGGCAGGAATGTCATGTGACTGAATGATCAATTTGTAACAAGACAAGGGAAATAGAGAATTTTACTACAAACATGTAGGAAAATTAAATAATCAAGCTGGTATCATCTATAAGATGCTGGCTCTTATTGTCTTTACAAGTTTAATCAGCTAGAGACAGAACTAACTTTTATAATTAGATTAACTCCATTGACATATCTTAGTCCAGTAGTATTAGACAATGTGATGAAGTAGTGAGTTCATTCAAAATAAGAAATAGCAATGTTTCATTGTTCAATGGTAAGCCGCCCGGCTAAGCTCAGTTGGTAGCATGCAAGTCTACTGATCGAGGGGTCATGGGTTCGATTCCTGGGCAGGGCATACTTTCGTGGAGTTTGGTCATGGAATTATTTCTAAGGCCATCCTTTCATTAACATTGTTATTATAGTTATAATATTCTCATAAATATTACCTTTTGATTTGCATTATGTAATAGTTTTCATGCTTTAGCCAAAAATTATATTTTGTGTTTTCTAGAACCAAAATGGCAACAAGAGAAATTCTCTTGATTTCATCTTTCTTGGCATAGTTATATGTGACATGGTGTTCTTATTTCATAATCAGAACAGAGCGGAATATTTTAGTATTAATTTTTATCCATAATGCAATTTCATCATTAAGTTTTATGACCATTTCTTGTAATAAATATTTACTATATCACATGATTATATTAATCATAAGTGGTTTGCCTGTTATGTCACCTTAGGGATTCTTCTTGCTTTAGTATCATAACTTTAACAAACTTAAAAGCTGCTTTCCTTTGAAAAAGTCTAAAGAAAGGACTAATAACGAGTTCAAAACCATAACTGTGTGACTTTTTTAATTATTCTGATTATTTAATTGGTCAGTGCAAAACTAGCCTACATCCTTTCTTTACTTACAAGTAGATAGACCAGTTTTGTACTGACTAATTGATATGTTTTGATACACCGGTATAAGCACTGAGAAACGCTGAGTACAAGCAGAGTTGAGAACCCTTTGATGAGAACAAAAATAATGCATTTATAATGAATATCATGCATAAAAAATAAATTCGAAATCAAACACTTAGATCCAATGGTATTTTTTACAAGTTACAATGGCTGAATGAGGCAGAGTCAGAAATAGTATATTTTTGTCTGATAATGAGCTGAGTATCAAGATGTATAAATAATTCAAGGAAAGCAGACATGGTTGATAGAATCATCATAGTTTACATCAGATAGGACCATATCTATGTTTAGCAGACCTAACAATTCTCAAAGGAAATATTTCTACTAAAGTCCTTTAAACGTAACCCTATCATTACTATACAAGCATATCAGACATAAGGTTAGTCATGTGGAATTATTCACCAATGACAACCCAAACTTTTATCTTGAAATATTATAACCAGTATGACAGTATATATTGGTTGTAAGAATAATTTGTATATATTATTTTATCAATTATGCTTGTAAGACACTGTAACGACAGAATGAAACAACAATGTTACATTCATTGCCAAACATGCTGATAATGATTATGCTACTTATTAAAGCCCTGCTTCTTGACTAAAATGTCTGTTGAAATGGCTGGAAAAATTTCTGAGTGATTCTATAAAAAAATCGGCCACAGCCGCACAAAAGCAACTTGCATTTATTAGCATTGGTCTCATACAATGAATGACAGTCTCAATAACTTAACAGCTATGGCTCATTGTTTTATCAGGCAACTGGTATCTGTGTAACAACCAATCTCTCTTGGGATACTTTTTACTTAAATTTTTGTGCAAGTAAAAAATTGGAAAACTGAGTTATACCACCATTGCAGGGACCTTAGTAATAACTTTCACCTGAGTGAAAGGTGGCAGTCATAAGGGAGTTTCTTACTCAAGAGTATTAACAGTGCTAAAAGGCAGATTTTGAACACAGGGATATCGCTCTCCCTAAGCATAATTGTCCAACCAATAGACCACAGAAGTGACAGTGCTCCTTTACAAAAGGGAAGAACTTCAATTCCATAATAAAGTACAAAACAAAAAGTACAGTTGAGAATTAACATCATTTCTTGTGTACTCAGACAGCCAAATGTACAACATTTCAGTTGTTTGATTCCCAGTTGTACTTTGACAGGTAAAAGTACCTCAGGCAAAGCAGGATAATGGCTGCACCCAATGTAATGAATTAGGTATTGGATAATTATGTATTAAAATGAACATTTTTCACAACACAGGTTTATATCAAAGGATCATTGTACAAGAATTACAGTGGATACCTTTTTTAGTTGTTTGGTTATATTTATGCTGGTAAGGGGCAGGTAATCCAGACTAAACATTTCAGTTTACAGGAAGTGTTTACATACATGGTGTTACCATGGTGTACAAGGATACTTAAACCAGATAATGTCTTCAACAATTTCAAGTTAGTTAAAGAAAATGCAAGTTGATGACAAGAGAGACATGGCGATCAATACAAGAAACAAAATTAGGTTTTAACGTTGGAACAAGTAATTTTAACATTGTTTAAGGCATATTTAAAGAATAAAACTTCTCCAGAGATGGTAACATACATGAACATTGTTTCCTATGGCTTATCACTTCTTTTTGAATACAAAAGTTGCATGTTTGTCTGAGATGCAGACTGCGGTTTTTGTTTCCGGCATCAACGTTTCTACAGTATTACACAATATCATTCATGCTTTTATACCCATGAGGTTTTTGTTTGTGCTATTTGTTCGAGGCATTCCTTTTAAAACAAAAGTTTAAAAATCTAAAAATTCTTTCTCTTTGCTATATGTCTGTGTGGTAGGTCCATGTTTTTTACTGTTGCCGTTTCTGATAAATTTGCTTGCACATTTTCATTGTAATATTTCAGCATTTTTTACATTTGATAAATCATAAATTAAGTTTTATCATCAGCAGCATGGTCTGCAAAAGATTTTTTTCTCAGGTACATTGCTTGTTTTGATTATATATCGATCATGCATTAATATGCAGTTTCAAGAAACTGCCATGGACATCTAAAACAAAAGCAGTCAACAAACCTTGGTATGTGACCAAATGACAATGTGATCCCAGGAGTAAAAGTGAAAAAGTCCAATTGATAAATTATAGTGCCACATAGTTTAAGCAGTAAATGCCTGCCACCATCACCAATATGCTTGTTGGACAACAAATGACTCATACACTTTGTTTAAAGCAATTGTTTTATTGAGAAAAAAAGCATCGCTTTCCTGAGAGTCATTGCAGTATTAATAGTTCCCTATCTTAACATTTTGTTAACTCACACTAATATTTTAAAGTAAATACATGTGGGAAATTAAAGAACTTGTTAATAGAGAAATGAGTTATGGTAGGATGATGGAAAGGAGGAAAAAAAAAGTTCAGTGAAAACACAACAGCAGACTCAATCTCCGTAAACAGATATCCTGTAGAGTGTTGTCGTACAGGATCTCTAAGATCTCAATGGTTGGTCATGTGGAGATGACCTTTATGTCGACCAATCAGTGCGTAGCTTTCATCTAGACGAAACACTATTAATTACATTTTGAGTTCATAATTTCTATTTTTAGACCAAGGTTTGCAAGCTAATTTAACAGCGGTATATTTCACAGTCTGCAATTGGACGGCTCATTTCAAATTATGTGACGTAGATGATGTAAACAAGTTACTAATCATAACAATTTCGTCATGAATATTATGATGAGAAAAGGTCACCTGAACATGACCCTGGTTTGAAAATGGCCAGATCTAAATTAGCAAGTAGGCGAGCAGAAAATTTTTAATCGGGTTTTAATCTGATTGCAGCAGACTTGGCTACGATTTTCTATACAAACATGTAGGCTTGTCCTTCTATGAACAAAGACAAACTACAGGCACTGACTGTCAATGTTACAGATTAAAAAAGTCAAACATTAAGGATGACCAAATCAATATATGTCTCGAGGTCACCATGGAAACAAATCACATGACAAACAGACTTTCCTTCCAGTATTTTGGGTAAAATAGAAATGTATATAAAGGCAGTATGATTAAACTTAATGTTACTAAACTGCATTAGACAGAAGGGAAATATTCTACTAGCTTATTCAATAGAAGCCCGAAAGTGATCTATACACAGTCATTAATGACACTAGTATAGTCCCGGGAGACACATATGGCCACAAAATCTGTCTCAACTTCTATTGGTAAACATATCTTTTCTTGTTTTATGTGTTTTCTTGGAAGCAAACCTGCGTACATATTTCTTCCCCATGATCCTGTAATTGTCAAAGATCTAGTCTGATTTGACTAGGGTGTCAAAATATGTCCCATGTGTCAGTAAGTTTTATCAGAAACAATCATGAAACATACAGTTGAAAATAGAAGCTTGATTTGTCTTTCTAATTGTAAGAAGTTTCTGAAACTGATCGCACAACATCCCAGAAAAGCTTGTTAAAAATTTACAAAGTAAAAAAAAATACTTTCCACATGGTTCCGAAATAGAGTAAACTTATTACTCCCAGTGGTATTTAACATTTAATTACTTCTGAGTTGTTTAGTCAATACCCAATTAAATAGTAAAATAGACTAGCCAACAGCAACGAGTTAAAACTGAACGGCCATATTTGATTAACCATTTTAATTTTCAGTAAGTTAAGTCTGAAAATGTCAGCAAAAACTTAACTACCAGTTCAACAACTTCATCAGAAATGTTTAAAGCTTAAGTTTAAAGTACTCTTTTTGTAACAATTACATTCTTTGGACAACATGCTGAACTGGTTTTTTCTGGAGTTTCATGGTAAAAAAGTGCAAGTTTTTCAGTTGCCAAAATAGATTATTGTAACAACAACAACAACAACATCTAACATGTTTAATTTGAATCAGCTGCCACAAGCCCATACCAAATTAGAATTAAGTTTCACAATGTAAATAATGCATTTAAAATCAAACTTTCAATTATAATGATTATATACCAAGGTATAGAGAAGTTTAAGTAAAACTGATGGCCCTTAGTATATGATTATACAATTGAAATCAAAAAGGGGACATAACTTTGTATGTCAAACATTATGTCCTCAGTCAATGCTTACTTGTTGTTACAGATAGTTGGTATTTGGTATAGAAAGTAAAGAAATCAATGAATGCCATTATATAGCCAGCTGATACAAGTATTCTTAAGATGTCAGGCAATTTATTTTATTGTTGTGACATGATACAAAAGGGGTCTTCCTCTGATGGAGGCAAGCCTCTATGCAAAGTTATGAGTAAAAAGGTGTAGAATTGGTTCTCTAGGAAATCTAGAGAACAAGTTTTGATCAATCAACTGACATTTAAACAAAAGCACCTTAAGTTGGATCATAATATGCATTAAGGATAGGCTGCGATAAATGACATTTGCCACCAGAGTGACTCGACCATTGAAAAAGACCGGCAAAAAGTGTGTGACACATCATCTCAATGTGGGGATGATATGTGACAAGAAATTTGAGAAATTCTGTATTAGTAACAAAATTACGGTTCAAACACAAAAGTGAGAATGTACAGACAGAGAGATAATGCAGCCCCTTTACATATTATGACCCTTGGCGGGTATAAAAACAAAATATACCACCCTTTCACCAAATGGATGGGTGATTTATAACAGGCGCATTAAAGAAAAAAGACAACTTGGTGCATTGATTTTAAACATTGTAAAAATAATAAAGTAGGATCTATAGTACACTGTAATGTTTTTCCCCAAGAAAAAAATCAAAATTTTCAAATCAAAGTGGATATCTGAATAAAAATGAAAACCCTAAAGAATAATGTGAGTTGAATGTTACAGTGTTTCCAGGATAATTCAAATACATTGAAATGTTTAAATATTCTAGAGGGAGTTGTAAGATAGTGGAAGAACTGAAGGAGAAAACAAGACAATGGTAGCAGCAGCATATTGTATAGAATCACTGTATAAACAGATTACCAAGGCAACAATACGATATTGTATTCACAGACATTGCTAACTTGTTGTCAAACATTTCATCAACACCATCATGCTCTTCTCTCCATTATAAACATTGACCCCGAGATTTTGTTGAAGAAAAAAGAATTTTCACAAATAATTTGATTATAATGAATATGTTAGGTGTTACAAGTGCACTGGATCAATAAAATGTAAAATGTTTGTGACAAAGACATGGTGGCATGTAACAAAGAGAACACAATGTTGGTGTGTATCTAGTTAATACAGGAAATATGAGGAGAGAATTGTACCATACACATTAACACTGAAAACACTTTCTGGGGTGTCTGCATTCAAAAATTCTAAACATTTGGAAATGTATTGTTGCAATTCAAAAATGATTTTTACTGAAACGTAATATGCCCAAACCATACTCTGCAGGCCTTTTTTCCTTATATAACAAGGGCCGTTTACAGGCGCCTTCCCCTCTTGAAATTTCTTAAAAATCATACAGTTTTCCCCAAAATTGGAGTTTACCTTGGATATTTTGTTCCCCTTTTTATTAAATTGTGATAAAATTTCCCCAAATGTTCTATAAATAAAAAGGTCCCAGGCCCCTTCCCCAAGCTCTGCTATGTTACAATTGGCTTATGTGCTTTTGAAGGTAGTGCACTTTTAAAACTGTATCATTCAGTATACAAAACTGGTTTCAAATTTTTGTATCAGACAAGCAGTTCAACAGAACTATTCTGTTCACTACAACCATTCAATGCATTTGACGCTAACCATTCACTGCCATTCAGGGTGACCATTCACTGCTTATGCAAGCTGCCATTCAAGCTAGCAGTTTTGGGAGGTAGCGAAAGTCATACAGAAACCGTTCAGTCAATCCATTTTGTATGCATAAAGTATAAGATGCATGAAAAATTTGAAAATAGGCCACTAGATACATCAATGGATCAGTACAACGCTAGTCTAACTACATGAAAATAAAGAAGATTTAGATTTGTTTTGCACTGACCAATTAACATGTTCTTTAAACAAGATGGTTCAGAATATTGTCTAGATGAAATTTAAATGGAAATTTTATAAATTTTTATACCCAAAGTGCTAACGATAGTTAAAAAAGGTGTAAAATTTTATGAGAGATTACAATATCAATTTTAAAAACAAGAGTGTGTTACAAATCAATAATTAAATGAACTGAACTATAATCTCAATTGTTTCTGTTCCTGAGTCATAATTCTTTCAAGCCTAATTCTTGTGGGACTAACTCAAATTGAAATACATTAAAAAAAGTTTCATACAATATTCATAATACAATAATTGAATATTTTCATAGCTTTGGTCGGTCGGTCCGTCCGTCAGAGTGATGCCAGGTTAATGAGTATAAAGAATTTTTATAAAAATCCGAACAAATAATGACTTAATTAAGTACAAGTGTGAGTTAATACCAAATCCAGATGTATATATTGTTTTCCAGAAAAATGGTTCAAACAGAAAATAGGTTTCATTCATTTAAGCTCTCAATCATAATATAATTTTCCTGTTCAATGCATGATGATAATAGTTTGTACATTGCCTGAAGGGGTCGACAACATAATAGACAATGACTGTATGATTGAATCAGTTGACAAGGACATACATGCGTAACCTAGGATACCCTGAGGTATGGTATAGTGAGATAATTGAAACTTATTCAATATCACACATAGTGTAATAAACTATAATTAATTCTAAGGTGTCATTATTACATAGTTAACTATCATACGTGTATATTAAATCAGACAGGGAACACAGATGTTACTATCTTCATTAACTAAATATTGAAGCATTGGACATTATATAATGAATGGGTTCAAGTTAGGTGTACTGTTAGCAAGGTACTTGTCAAACAGTCCTCTATGATGTAATAATTATATATTATTTAACCCTATTTATTGTATAAGATAATTATACTTGAATTTTAGATGAGGGTTGACCAAATGAATATGAGATACAACTAGAGTATAAAGTTATAGCAAGGTTTATTGAAAGTCCCTGATGTACCATTGTCAAATAATCATGTCATATATCCATATATGGAAGATTGGATTTATCAAATGTGTAGCCTCATCCTTATTACTATTATATAATTGCAGCATCAAAACATACACCATGTACCATAACAGTAAAATTAAGTATTCCACCGATGCTCTTACGACCAATAAATAATTGCACATTTCAGTAGGACATGTAATATATACTATATTATTCAATACACAGATTAAAGTTCCGTTACTAATGTTTTGTTAACTAGTTGAAATTGTTTACTAACATCAGTCAAAATATTGCCTGGGTATAAATATGTAGTAAATTATATGCTGTTAGATGTTCATTTAAGCCATGTTCTTCTTATTAATTGGTGTTAGCAGCAAAGTTTAAGGCAATACTTGGTGTATTACCATTCAGCCAAATGAATACATTTTGTCCTTTTTTTGCATCTAAGACCAGTCTCCACGCTTACACACTAGCCCAGGACTAGTGAAATTCGATTCAGGCTTGTAAAATTCCTTATTTCATACAGAGATAAGGACAATTAGATAATTTTGCTCTCAACTATATAACAAAGTCAAACAAATTTAAGGAGATGACAGTTTAAAAAAAAACTAAGAAAAAAAATGGGAGTACCAAATGCAAATTTCCAGTGCTTATAATCTTATTCCACTAATGTAAAATTGAGAAAAAAGGAACTTACCAAAAGAATCTGTTGCCGTGGTAACTACAATGAGGGCTGCCAGCAGCCATATAATTATTGATAGTATCTTCATGATGAAAATATTTCCTCTCTAGTGACTACAATACCATGTACATCTTACCTATATAGAAGAAAAGAAATACACACAACATTTATATACTTAAACCAAACATATATGTTGAGATATGTCCCAGCCACCACAAGGTTCAGAGATGACGAGTCAATGTCAAAATGTTCCACACAGATAAAAAAACAATCCACAGATGTTCTTCTTGATTCCAATTTTAAATCATTCCGGAGACCAAAAATCCCATAGACATCATAGTATTTGATTAAATGTGTCAATCAGTAATCAAGTAGTTCTTCGATCTATCATCCCATATAAGTGTATTTAGCATGCATCCAGTTGTACTCCGCACTTTTATTGAGTTTTTCAGGTTTTAGATAAAAGCCTCAATCAATCATTATTCAAGCTTTTAGGCCTGACTTCAGAGACATTAAAAGCAGTACCAAGTTGCTTCAAGTTTGTAGATACAATCACTAAATGGCAATAAAACTTACACAAAGATCACTTTCATAAATTAAGGCACACAATTAAGCAAGGTAATTACAAAGTCAAGGTGCCTTTAGTCAATCAACTGTTCATTAAAGCATAAAGCCTAATAAATGTATCATGCATAAATTATAATTATATTGCTTTTATGCTTTATTTTGTTATCTAAAAAATGTTAATTTTAAACCATTGGTTTGAAAAATAACTGAAAATAAAATATATACACACTACCATCACCAATTCCAAAAAGAATGAATATATGTTCACATCAACAGGTCTAAAATTTTATGATTTGTACTTTCTTGAATTTCATATTTTATATACAATCATGTGTTATCATCCTAGAATAATGCAATTATTCAATTCTTAATATACATCTTATGACTAATTGAAACTTTTCTTTACAAATACTAAACACTTAGAACTGCCATTCTCTCAGTCAAGAACTTATAACGACAGTCAAGAACTCTTAATGAAGGGTTTTACATAATAATTAGCAGTACCATATTGTAACAATCATAAATCACTTATAATTTTTTTTTAAATTATGAATATTATAGAAATTAATTGTATCTATATGATCCGTCTGTAGACCTTGGTTTCAGTATACATGTTTGTATGCTTTCATTGTATTATAATCAACATGTCTTGTATTTCGTTATTGTACATCTGTGCATTTTGCCGACGTTACGTCAATTCATGCTACCGTGCTTTTTTGTAATGTAACTGACGTTACGTCATTTCCTGATGAAGCCGCAAGGCGAAAGGTTGAAAATTAAAAAGAGTTAAACATAATCATCATGTTTGGTGATTTATTGAACATTATAATTAGAGAGTAATAGTGCATAATGTCAACAATGATTTCCATGGGAATTAAGGATAAGATATAACATAATGTTTCAACTCATTATAAATTAGGACTTTTTGAACAAGAGCTGTCAGAGGAGACAGCATGCTCGACTTAGTAAGTGTTTGTCACAGGAGATGTGGTTGATGATAAGGAACATACATATTTTAAAATTTGAAAATATAACCTTAACAAATTCAAAGAAAAAAAGAAATAAATAGAAAACTATAAGTTCAAGGGGGATAACTCTGAAAAAATGTATAAGGAGTTATGAATCTTGTCACATGAGATGTGGTTGATAATAAGGAACATATATCTAAAGTTTGAAGTCAATACCTGAAGAAATAAAACAGTTGCAGTAAAAACAAACATTTTTTAAAGAAAACTCTAATTTCAAGGGGAGATAATTCTGAAAAAAAATATATTTGGAGTTATGAACCTTGTCACATGAGATGTGGTTGATAATAAGGAACATATATTTAAAGTCAATACCTAAAGAAATAAAACAGTTGCAGTAAAAACAAATATTTATTAAAGAAAACTATAAGTTCAAGGGGGATAACTTTGAAAATAATGTATACGGAGTTATGAACCTTGTCACATGAGATGTGGTTGATAATACGGAACATATATTTAAAGTTTGAAATCAATACCTAAAGAAATAAAACAGTTGCAGTAAAAACAAACATTTTTTAAAGAAAACTCTAAGTTCAAGGGGAGATAATTCTGAAAAAAATGCATTCGGAGTTATGGACCATGTCACATGAGATGTGGTTGATAGAAAGGAACATATATTTAAAGTTTGAAGTTAATATCTTAAGAAATAACAAAGATACAGAAGAAAGTATTTTACTGCACAAAAACTTTAATCTGTGCACAAAAACTTCAATCAGTTCAAGGGGAGATAATTCTTGAAAAAATGTGTTTGGAGTTATGGACCTTGTCACATGAGATGTGGTTGATAGTAAGGAACATATATTTAAAGTTTGAAGTTAATATCTTATGAAATAACAAAGATATGGAAGAAAGTATTTTACTGCACAAAAACTTTAATCAGAAGTGTGGACGCGGACGCGGACGCGGACGCCGACGCCGACGCTGGGGCGAGTAGGAGAGCTCTACATTACTTCGTAAAGTCGAGCTAAAAATTGACCTTATTAGGTTAGACTCTTAGCTTGATCCCTAGGACCATTCTTAAAACATATGAGGACTAACCTAAGAGACTATTATCAAGAATTCAAACATTTGGGTTTTTCCCCAGCGGTACAAGCAAACTTTCACTGTCAAATAAAAATATGCGAACAAAAAACAATAGGATTTAATCTGTGATCTGTGTTTTTCAGCAATAATGTGTAACAAACTTTGTTTGTACTGTCTGCACACAGACAGCAAAACATACATTTGAGTTCTGCATTAGGTTTATTGAAAAACCAGTATAGCTATATCCCATAATGCTGGTTCAAAACAAGACTAGAAGCGTGTTCAGTTACCCTGAATGTTCCAAAACGTTCTGTAATGGAAGTGTCGGAACAACTCAACCCATAGACAACTCAACCCGAGACAACTCGATCTCTTACTAACGGATTAGTTGTCCCAACTTTGTGTTGAGTATTGCACGGGTTGAGTTGTCTTCATGTTGTGTTCTCCCGAACCCATAACGTTAGCTAACGGTAGTTACTGAACACAGGGCAGGTAAAGGATATGTGAATAAAGAAAGTGTAGACTAGTTTTGCACTGTCTTATTTATATTTAAAAGCTAAATATATAGATGACAACATGGGACTTGATTAACTCATTAAGATAAGCAGAAATTTCTAACATAAATCCTACTTCAGTGATTTTGTCATGAAATCCCCTCTACATGAGAGGTTGTCACTACCAGCTCTGAGGAGTTACATGATCACAACAGATTATAAATCAAACATATATCACTGAGACTGCTTTAATTATTTATTTATAACAGATTATTTATAAATTTTGGTAAATCATCATTTAACTTTCAATAAATCATATTACAGTATAGCACTATGACTGTGCGATGAAGAATTGGACCAATTCTCCATATGGTATAGGTTTATAATTATATGTAGATACATTCAAAATCCTCTACCATACTGTTGGAATACTAAAGAATTAAATTTTATCAATGTAATACAATATTATGAAATTAGTTTCAATATTTAAGAAATAACATACAATTGTCTACATTTTGTTCCAAAATAAAACATAGAAATCAGCTTTGATGTGCTAAAAATAAAAACAAAAGCTTTAGCACGAGTTATTTAAAAATATAGGCACATTGCAACGAGGGTCACTGTTTTATTCTACAACAAAATATAGAAAAACTGTATGTTATTTCAATTTAAACACAAAAATATAAATAATAAATTTGATTTAAATGAGGGGGTAATACCGGGTATTATGACAACCTCAATGTGTTCAATTTTAAAATAATTAGATGATTTCATGTTAAATAAAGAGTGAAAATGCACATGCCTTAAGTGTTAAAATTTTATAAATCAAATTGGATTTCCGATTTTGATTTTTTACTCTATACAAAATGCATGCATACTTAAACATTTATATCAAAGAATCTGAAATGCATGAGTCATAATTACAAACAAGAGACTTTATCTTTTATATATTTGTTGACAGTATTTTGGTCCAATATGCTGCCACAGATTGTACAGTACCCACCAAAAGTTTGGAGACAATTTCACTTTGCAAGGCTTTTTTTCCATATATAACATGGGCTGTTTACTGACACCTTCCCCTTCTAAAATTTCTTTAAAATCATGAACTTTTCCCCAGATTTGGAGGTTGACTTTGATATTTCATTCCCCTATTAATGAAATTGTGATAAAATTTCCCCCATACTTCTATATGAAAAAAGGCTCCTGAGGCCCCTTCGCTCATACAGAAAAAATGCCCTGCTTCGTAGGCCTAGGCCTACTGAATAGCTTTTAGCTAAAATTTGATCACTGTTTATTTTGAAATGTCTTTTAGTTTTGCTCTATGTTTTGCTTATCATTAATAATTATAACTAAGACTACATAAATAGAATTAAAGCTATGTTATGGAAGATAATTACAATGAATATGGTTTCGGTGGCTTTAGGATGTCTAAAGCCGAATCTTATAAATGTGTTGCATTCAAGAAATTTGTTTTCATTTTATCATAAACGATTCTTAAATATACTAAAAAAGATATATTCTGCAAAAATAATCATTGAGATTCAAGAATTGTAGTAAATTTCTTTTGGTAGGAACTGTATATAATATTTAATTGTACATTCTATCACGGTCTGAAATGAGACCCAATATTTTTGCTATGCACAAATTTGGTATTAAAGAGGGATTAAGACGATTTTTTAGGGTTTTATCAACCACCTTATGGAAGTATGAGAACCAGATTACGGGTAACCCCCCTACTGTTGAAGAAGTATCTCAAGTGTTGACACATTAACATGCATATAAAAGATTATATGATAATTCTTGTAGCTAAATTACATAATAATACATTATACCTGTATACGAAGGGTGGGAAAGGTGAAATATCTAACTTAAAATTTAAAACCCAAGATTTAATGATCTTCTCTTTGTTTTTTTCTACAAGTAGACATGTGCAAGATGACTAAAAAAATATTTTATCATAAAATATTTCTTTGTTTTTTTCACCTGTTTATTTCTAGCATATAGACCTAAGTATGTAAACTTAGGTAATATAAATATTGGGGACTATCATTCTAGGGTAACATTTTATTGATATTATATCAGTTCTAAATTTATTTCTGAATGAACCATTTAGGGCTTTATTTAAATAATAGTTATGATCTTTTGATTGAATTAATTAACAGTGTAATCATGATGTCTAGATCTTAAGGTTTTAACATCAATTTTAAATGATTAGTTTTTTAAGAAGCAAACCAGTAACCCACAACCCCAAGAATACAAGCCTAAATTGTGTAAAGATCAGTTTTAGAAGCCCTTGAAATCCAAAATTATAGTTAAAATCTTCTGTGAACAGAATAGAATCAAAAATAAATGAGCAATACTTGTTTACTTAAAAAAAATATTTATACATCATTAAAGTCATTCTATCAAACCACAAATTTCCATTTATAAAGAAAATGTAAAATGAATAATAATGATAAACCACATACATGACATGAGGTAAAAACATCACTTAATGTTCAACTTAAAGATTATTATCACTTACATTTCAAATGTACAGTAATTTCTATTTAAAGACTACCTTAGTTATAACAAAATCATGTGAATCATCATCATCATCATCATCATCATCATCATCATCATCATCATCATCATCATCATCATCATCATCATCATCATCTTCATCCAGTTTAGTTTAAACAGGCCGCTAATTATTCCCTTGGCAAGGGTCACAGAGGCCAGTGTCTGTCTGTCTGGAATGAAGTCTTCCTCTCCATGATTGGCGGTCTTGAGGGTTGGTGCCATCCATTTTTTAGACATTTTTATTCTAAAAAAATTGCCAAAATTCACATCATTCTGCTATAACCAAGATGGTTCTTATTTTAAAAAGCATTCTCCTATTAAGACCGTCTATTTTGATTTTTCTTAAAATGGAACATTTCTATTTACAATTTTCCCAGACCTACATTTTAACAACCACAGCATGAAGAAATTTTGTAAGAATTGAACTGAATAGAATAAACCATTAATACAATATAGAGACTTAGTGGGTCCAATCTAGGTGTAATATGATCATAATCTAAGTAAACAACAGAAATATCTACATAATAATCAGTACCATGATCAATAGAGTTCATTAGTTCAATTGCACGATTGTTAGCACATTTCATAGTTATAGACAAGCAGATTGTTCAAAAATAAAACCATACATAGTGCATAAGTATTGTTTCAAAATATTAGAATACAAAATAGGAAAATATTTGAAGACAAAATGACGACCATGATAAACAGTTTTAGTTCAGAGTTATATTGCGCGATTGTTAGCACATTTCATAGTAATGTTCAACAAATAAAACCTACATAGCACATATGTAGCATTGTTTCAAAATATTTGAATACAAAATGACAAAATATTTGAAGACAAAATGACGAAGACATTTTGCATGATAATGTCATAAATTATTTCAAATAATATAAGTTGTATATATTATGGTATCATAAATCTATTTCACACATTGCCAACAATCTTGATAATTCCTTTAAGATAAAATACCTAAACTTAATACATCAAAAGAACTACATTATCATAATATCATTGAATTAGTAGATACATAAAAGACAATATAATTCACTGTAACAGTAAACATCAAGATTACTGCACTATTTTGTACACTTGTTACTTAAATAAACAAACGAACTATGAGCATTTTGTGGGCTTATTGAGTGACAGCCTTGTGACTAATTATTTCTTTCTGGTCTTGTTCAAAGAGGATTTGTAAATGTTCATAATCACACAACTGCTGATGACGACGTCAATTAATCTGTTTTGATTACCTTGGATTAAAAATGACTGAAAACAACTTTTTTTAAATCTATTTCTAAAATTACACACCGCTTCCTTCGTTTAACATAGGTTGATATATTTCCGAATTATCTTGTAAAACAAAAGATTTCACTTGAGCGAGTTGTTCTTTTTCACGTGAGCAAGTTGATATTTAGATATCAACTAAGCCACATGAAAAAGAAATACCTGCCCTTGTGAAATTTTTATTCTTGTAATAAATGGAACGCAGTCTACGTGTTAATTTAGAATTTAGAATAAACACAAACTGTTTAATTTTGATATATTGTATTGAATACAAAACTGATTGTATTTCTATGAAATATTGATTACAAAATCATTTCGAAAATATAAACGGAACTTTCAGGATTTCTTCAAAATTAATGAAATATGAATATGATGTATTTATTCATCTGTTCATGTAATGATGTTAGTAGTGATGTTAACACCCTAAAATACTTCAAATTCTGCACTCATTGACTCACGATATTAATTACTACCAAATTAGATATGATCAGGATTAAGTATCGCAATAATGTAATAATAGGCATAAAATTGCATAATTTACTGAAAATGAGATAATGACATTGAATAAGAACAAAATACCAGCTGAATAAAAATTCAACAATAAATTAATCCAGAAACTATTTTATGCATTTATTGTTAATTAAGTTAATCAACAAATATTATTTACCGTTGCGGATTCTAAAACATGTATTCAAACTACGCTCGTTATCTGTTAATAAATAGTTTCAGATCCACTTTAAAAACGCTCGTGAGAAAAAAAGATGCACCCAAGTTAAATTTGTTTGCAAAAATGTAGTTCATGCCCAGTCGATGTACATGTGTAACTAATCACTCGAATTGTGTGTGAGTCGGATATTTACCTCGTGCTACGGATTTTCTGTGTTAAAACAACATGGCCTTGGACTTCTCAAAATCCACAAACGCTTCGCGTTTTTAGATTTTCACGAGAAGTCCGCAGCCAGGTTGTTCTAACTCAGAAAACCCTCGCACTCAGATAATATCCTTTAGGTATGCCCATTGGATGCAGAATGGTCTAAGCTGAAGCTCCCTATGTATTATTCATTCAAGCCGCGTAAAATGCAATCAGGCCTTTTTCTGCTAATATATCTCTAATTATTTTACTAATACAGTTAATACTGTTTATTTGTCATCTGCTGCCTGAATGTCCCAGGAACTACTCTATTATATTAAACTTTAACAAGAGAGGGCTTGAGTCCACCGGTAAACATTCACAAAATATATCTGATCTTTTTCATGAAAAAATTATAAATATTTTCTAACCTTGATTATGTGACAAATGTTATTGTTATTGTTTAAAGTGTATATTGACGATGTACTATGTACAAATCATAAATAAAATAAATGTTCTGTTCTGTCATATTTCATACATTATGTCATTGCATCATACAAACATACATTCAGACAATGTAAATAAAGTTTTATTTTACAATTCGTAGCAACAACAAACACATTGTATTAAATGTAGATAATAAATGTTCACTCTGACATAAAGTAAAACATAAGTTAACATGAACTTAGAGCAAACCTGACCAAATAGAAACAATATATTCATAGACATCCCAGACTAGCTTATATATTATAATGAGCTAAGGTTCAATTTATATGTAGATCTCGACAATATCTATGTTCAAACTTGACAAGTTACAGCTTTATTTTACCTCCCTTATATACATATATTACCTAAAATGGTTCAATTGTAATTAGTTTGTATATTCCCAAGTTCAAGTTACACCCATTGGGTCAAATTAAAGTTTGAAACTAATTTCAAGATGTTATTCAGTTAAAAGAACTATAATGATTTGCAAAATGATGGAATAAAATTGTTTTATTTTAAAATTGTGATTCCATTAACATAATATTTTTCATTCTTTTTCTAAATCTTTGTCTAAAACTAGTAACTATTCACTCACTCTTTCACAAAGCCACCAATTTCTCCATATATCTCATTAAAGACAGAAAATCTACATAATTTTCAAGTTTTCATGAAAGGGTTACAATAACCCATTCAGATGAGGGTCAGCCCAGCAACCCTTTTGGACACTAAGTTTCCAAATCCTGTGCGTAGTCTTCCTCGCTACAGACTGCGGCCAATCATCCTTTAATATTGCAGCATTCAGTAAAAATTTAGATATATTATGTTACAGTACTAAGTTTTGGCATCCTACTATAGAAATATACATGTACAATGTATATATACAAATAGTGAATCATTCATTGATTGAGTAGTGGACAAAAAAGTGCTGGAAAACTACCAGGTGACCATCAGATGTCTTGTAGACTAGAGTCCTGTGATGTATCCAATATGTAACCAACAAAACATCTACTAGTCTCTAATATACGCCAGACATCTATACTCTAATACTTAGTCTCGACATATTAATTGCAATTAATAGAAAGCTAGTTAATTAACCATTTGATTGTAACAACTTTTTCAATCTTTGTCTATCTATTATCTGCCTCCTTTCTCTTTCTTTCTCTCCACCCCCTTCCTCAACTCCTAGCACATTTAATCTTACCCTCCCTCATAGTCCTTCACTTCCAAGTCTCCTTGTTTCCTATTCCCCCATTTGTCCTTCCATCTCCAGCCCCTTGTCCCCTAATGTCTCCTCAGCCTCTTTCCTACTCTAGCTCAATCCCACTCTTACCTAAATATCCCCAACACTCTCCCTATTTCAGCCCCTTAACATTTCTTGACAGTCAGTTTTAGAACACTGCTTCAATTTGTCATACACTAAAACACTGTGTGCTATCTCAGATGGCATTTTCCGCCATTAAAAATTGCTACTTATTATTATTATTCATTTATCCAAGCATAACTGGAATTCAATCCTATAAAACATTCCAAAATGTCATTGCGAATTTCTGAACCAAACCCAGAAATCTGAATCACGGAATACCATTGCATGATATACCGTGGCAGCCCTTTTAATCCCTTTTAATTGTCCTGATAGGGGTACAGTAGTGATTTAGTATTTAGTTTATACTAATTTATTCTAACTCAATTGAGAAAAAGTTCTTTCAATTTTGATGAATGACTTTCGAGTTAGCTTGCTGGGCACCCAGCACTGAGCTAAGTAATAATAAGTAGGATAAAGTTTCTTGCTCGAGGAAACAATGGCGTAGGTTTTGGATGGGATTCAAACCAACATGAAGCTGGCTTTCCAATGACTACCAGTCCAACATTGTAACCCCTTGGCCATGCCCCTCCTGATTTAGAAATCAATAAGATAAGATCATCCTACATGTATATAAAAATATAAGAGAAGAGGAAATTCATAATATAGACTGATACACCAAGTCTGAACACAAATTTTATACCATAACATGAAACAGTCTCTCAGTTAGTAACCTAGACACATTTAATATCAACTTCACATTTTGACAAGATGATCGCTAATGGCATCAACCCTAGGCATTTTTACAATAAAATAGTGATCCTCTAATTCAATCAGTCGAAAGAAATTAAAATATCAAATCTAAATCTTGACACTGTTTTTTCTAAGGTGAAATTCACTACATTAAATTTCTAAGACAGTGTAAAATGAAGATAAATAGAAGGTCTTCATGATATAGTCCATTTCTACATGTATTGTTACAGTACCCTATGTAATAACAATAGTCCCAATCTCCGTAAACAGATATCCTGTAGAGCGTTGTCGTACAGGATCTCTACTTTCTCCGTGGAAGGTCACGTCGAGATGAACTTTGTTTCGACCAATCAATGCGTAGCTTTCATCTAGACGAAAACACTATTAATCACATTTTGATTTCGTAATTTCTATTTTAAGACCAAGTTTTGCATGCTATTTAACAGCGGTATTATTCACAGTCTGCGATTGGGCGGCTCATTTCAAATTGCGTGACGTAGACGATGTAAACAAGTTACATATCATAACAATTTCGTCATGAATATTATGATGAGAAAAGGTCGCCTGAACGTGACCTTCCTTTGAAAAAGGCCAGATCTAAATTAGAGAGTATGCGCGCAGAAAATTTTAGATCAGGTTTTAATCAGATTGCAATAGTCCAAAAGACAATTACAAAGTGGAGAAATATCTAAGATTCTAAGAATCCCTAAGTTCTTACACACTAAGTTAAAGACTATAAGTGAGAATAACAAGTGTCATAATTTTCTATTAAGTGTTACCAAGGGAGATAACAAATAACAAACTTTGAGATTTAATGGAACCATATGTCCCCTGACACTAGTAGCAGGACTTTTAAATCTAATTAGTAGCATCCATCAATGAGATAGGAAAAAAAAACACAATCCAGATTTTCTACAAAACCAAGGTAAATTAGAATTCTACATTTTTGTAAGCTTTAAACATCACTAAAATGACTCACTATAATTAATTACCAAAGCAATATAGTTCATATAAAACATATCAACTTATAAATCCATCTATAGACCTATTATATTATATAAAACATAACTCAGGGCTAATAGAATAATAGAAAATCATTTACACATGCACCTGGATTATATCATTTGTGCAAAAAAGTTATTAAACATCTATTTACAAGTTTTTTTCCCTTAAATTAATGATGTTTTAATGATACAAAATTTAGAAGATATATCTAATTTGAATTTTAATGGCATTTTGGCAATGCGATTGAAACATTCCCTGTTAAGGTGACCCTGGAAATTTCAATGTAAAAGTCATTTTTAAGTCAAATGGCATTTATCCACTATTAGGCCACAACAAGTTGGTCATGTGTTCTATGAATTGGCTCGCACGTTTATTTTGACGTTTTTTACAAAAAATATTTTTATTTCCTCGCTCTCTCATAAAAATTTGGTCAAACTGCTATATAAAGCAACTGAATTAAGATTTTTTTTTTTATTTTCTTCGCTCACTCGCCCCATTTTTCCCCAGAAAAATCCGTAGAACACATTATCAACTTGTGGCCTAACTGACCAATAAACAATATAAAACATTTTTTTTCTGGTTTGGCGGGTAATCATTCAGTGAACGACTGATGTCATACAGAATTGGTGTTTGTTTATACTTGCTCATATGCCATAGTGGCTTTGAGGGAGCCACAGTGCTTATGATGCCATACACCTCAATAGTGACCATTAACACTATAAGCCAGTCATATAAGGGTATCCCTAACTAATAGCCCAACATGGTGATTTACTATTACAATGTTAAAATGCTAAGTAGCAACTTTTTTGCTAGCTGCATACATTCTGAGCACTCCTGACATTCTTACACTCTTGCAGGCTGCAATCTTAGTTTTGCTTAATTGGTACCTACATAGTACATAACAATTATTATATAAAACACAAAAAAAACTCTCAATTAAAAGTGCAAGGTAGAAACTTCCTTTAGCAACTGGCGGACCAAGTAAAGAGATATCTTCCCATATATTATATCATACTTTAAATGTAATATAAGAAGAGACAGTAGATATATATCATTGTAAAGTATATATCATGGATATATCCATTCATATAAATTACAAATACCATCAGATTTACAAAATTAGTATTAATTTATGCAAAAATGAAAATGATAAACTGGGTCAGAGTCACTACAGAACAGAACATTACATTAATATCCATGCACAAAATTTTAAACTATTTAAATCATACCTTGAACACAAGATTCTTAATGAACACAAGATTTTTAATGAGGAGCTTAGTTTGCTCATCTCAGACCAGCTGAGGCCTTATGGGTTTTGGCAAGTAGGATTGACTAGTGACTTATGAGAAGAGGTTAATTTGACCCAAGGATATTGTCTTAAAGTATTGTTGAAGAAGACATTTTAGATATTGATCAAAGTCAAATTTGGCAGTTTGGCCAAAGATTGTTGTCAAGTCATGTTTTTAAAGAAACTGTAGATGCTATGGTCATTATTTTTTGCTATATATATACTAAGGAGCTAACCCGAAACAATAACTCAGGAGAGCTAAAAGCTTCAATTAGTAAATTTTATTTAACTGTCTGTGGCACATACATTAACTCCACTGATTTAAATACTTGATTATCTAAAATGAGTACAAGAATACTGTTATAAGTATTTAAAACAGCAGGGTGAATGCATGCACCATTGACATTTAAATAAAATTTATCAATAAATTAATACAGATGATGCGAATGAAGTTTTTTGAAAAGGCGCACCTAAGTCATGCAGTGTCAGTTGAAAGAATGCCAGCATACAATAGTGTAAAGATTCATTAATCAATTAGGAAGATGGTCAAAGTTATATTAGAGAGATCCTAAAACTGAATTGATTAGAATACAAACAGATCCATTATAATACAGACTGTCTGAAACCTGTCAGCCAGAAAAACAATCCAACATATCGAAAACTTGAAACAAACAGATGCATAAGGGCAAATACAAATATTCAGTCAATTTTTATTCATCGTCACAAATTAACATTCCCAACTTCAGTTGTACAAACTTTTTTTCTTTCTATTTAAGCAGATGTTCAACTAACTATCTTTAATATATTCTTAAGTATGAGATAAAATGTACCTGATATAATTATAATATCATTTAAAACATGTAATGTAATACAACATTTAGTACTCTATGTATATCATAGGCTGATCCAGCAGGGAGGTCAGGGGGGTCCAGACCCCCCCTGAAATTTCCAAAATGTACCCGTCCATGAGTGTATTTACTTAAAACGTAAGCTATTTTTAATCAGCAAGAATTTTTTTAATGCTATCTTCGCTTGCCTTTGTGTTTAAAATAGATTTAATGGTAACATAGTTTTTATATTATTAATATTTTATGATATTCAGCAAACAGTGTATAATGTGGTTCGAAGTTTTGACCCCCCCCCCCCTTGAAAATAGTTTGGTTCCCACCCTAGAAAAAATCCTAGATCCGCCCCTGTATATCATTCACCAAAAGACGGAGATTTTCAAACAATACGAGGATTCAATTTCTCTCTAAAACTAGGACAAGAAAACTGTAAACAACATTTTAAGTGTTACATTTGAAGCTGAAAACCAAACCAAAAATAGACAGCAAACAATTTGATCATAATGAGAAAAGAAAAGTTGCACAACTTGAAAATCTTACAGTTAAAGATGGTCAATTTAGTTAATTAAATTTCTAGCAAAACAAGCATTCAGAAACTAGTTGGCAAATATCGAATGCCAGTCTTCATTAAAGCAACCACCTTATAACAGTATTCTTCAAGTTTAGTGGTGTAACACATAACATGAGTATAATTCACCATTTTATTTCAAGTGGAGAGCCAGCTGACAGGACTAAATGATTTAAAGCAAGAAAACACAAAATCATTAATCTAAGTGTTAGCACAAGCTCAGAATCTAATTACTGAATGTATTCTCAATTTTAAGTTAGTTAAGAATCTTACAGAAAACACTGATTAATTTGTTCAAGGGAAAAAAATTAACTCATTGGTATAAATCAATATAATAAAATGATTATAAGTCAAAACAAGTTGTTTAATTTGAGATTCAATTATATTATGCTTCCCTTGGCATTTTTATTTTTTAGTATTTAGTACTCAAATGTCCTGGCCGGGTACTGTTTCCCAACGTTTTTGTTTTAGTAATTTAAGACTTGCGTAGCTTCTTCAACATTAGTGTGACTTAAACGGTCAACATAGTGTTTAAATTTTTGTTAATGTAAAATTTTCGTAATTACTAGTGTAATAAGACAACCATTTGAACCTTTGATAAAGCTATAAAAAGGGTTGGAAAGGGTTTGAAGGGCTCGACATTAATCTTTAAAGTAGATTGCCCAGGTCAACAATCAGTTATATATTTTACTTGCCCAAACCAAATTTTTTACTAAATATAACAATTCTTTTTAGTTGCTCAAAACCCAAATATGGGTAGTCAGGGACAATCTGATTACCTTAAAAATTGAGCCCTGGTTAAAATAAATTAATAATGACATTTCATGTTAAAATTAAAATCTGGGCCCATTGCATTTTTATGTCCACAGTAATTATATAGCAAAAGACTTTTTTAGACACTGCAGCATAATAATTGTAAGATATTGTGAAACATCTACTATACAATGGGTCAATGATAAACTAGTCTAACTTTATGTTAATTAAAAATGATGTAAACTTGTATTGCACTGACCCAGCTACTAGTTACAATACATTTATGGTGACTATGAATTGAGTACAGACTTAATTTATTGCCATCATTTAAAGTAAGACTATTTATTATCTTAAAAATCAATCATCTTTAAAGATAACATTAAGACATTAAATGTATATTATAGACCAGTAAATGGTACAGACATGCTATATTTGTTACATGTATATTGCTTCATTCATACTTTTTTACCACATTGGTTGTGTATTACTGGTTCCAAACTTGTACATACCTCTAAGATTTAATTGTTATAGTAAATATCATATTTTATTATTTCATGTTATTTTCATTATCTCTAATTTCCTTAGTTTTGATTTTAAATTATAATTATAATGTATGCTGAACATGTACATATTCTGTGTGTAACAAATAAAAAAGTCATTATAATATCATCAACATTACCATCAACATCATCATCACCATCATCATTTCAAACACAGTATATTCATCTAAAAACTGCCCCATTGTCATTATCATCATCATCAATACTAACACAGTATGTTCATGTACAAACTGTCCCATCATAATCATCATCATCATCATCACCACCACAAACACAGTATATTCATGTACTGACTGTCCAATCATCATATCATCATCATATCATCATCATCATCATCATCATCATCATCATCATCTTCGTCATCATCCCCACTAACACAGTATATTCATGAACTGAATGTCCTACTATAAAGTAAGGTAGATATCTCTACAACCTACTGATATAATCTACTCATTCAAACCATTACTTCTCATTACTATATTTCTAGTATAAATTTTTTATCAACTCAAATGGTAAAATATTGTATCTAGAATGGTTTTCAATGACTGGCATGCAAAGATACTGGAAATTCTGTTTGAATGGATTTTGATGATAAATAATGCAGAAGATAAAATTGGCAGATTATTTGATAGATAAATTAACCTGGGTTCATCCAAGACTCACTTACTTATAAAATCACAAACGAAGCAGTCAGGCGAGGCACCTTTAACTTTCTGATGCCATGCATTTTAACTGTATAAAAGTCCTATATAATTTAGAGTTTTAAACAATCCCACAATTTATCAAGGCCTTTTTTATACAATGGTTCCTTAACATAACATCATTCAGGCTAAAATTAGACTTATATTAAAATCAAAGACTGTAAGAAAGAACAAAGGCAGCACGTCAAATCTTAGGATAGCATAATTATGTAATATTTAGAGCATATTCCTTTACTTTGGTACAAGAGTAGATATCTATTACTGAATAAGCTCATAAAACATACTTGCCGTAAGTGAAAATATCATATTTATGATTCTTTAAGTAGCAATAAAAACAATTATATTCCAAAATTATCAAATATTTTGTTTCTTTCAGTCGCATTGCTTATTTCTGTATTTTGTAAGACATAACATCATAACAAAGTAAAGTGAGATGATATTTCTCTTTTTCCATTAAAGTTTTTACTTTAAAATTTAGTCATTTTGACTCCCTATTTTTTTTTACTAATAAAAACACATAACTTTATAATTTTATAATACACGTTTTCATCTAATATTAAAAATGCTTGGCAGCTTCACCTAAAGCAAATATAAATAAAGAAAAGTAACAGTTTTAAGAAAATATGTTGCAAGTCCTCAGATACATGAAGTTTTGACAGGGTCCTAGAATAAAAACCTGGGCTGCGTATTATCAAACATATTACGATAATTTAGCAATACATTATATAAGGATTTAAGACTAAAATTGGTCGTAAGACGCTTGATAATATGAGCCCTGGGGTACGTATCTTTAACAGTATTGTAATGACAGATTTTAGAAGTAAATCCTTCTTTATTGTATTGTGATCATGACTATCCTAAGATTTTTGTTAATAATGCTGCCCTGTCCGATATTCAGCAGATCATTTTAGTCAAGAGTCAATAATGTATGTTGTTAAGTAAAGTCCACATCAAATAATTACAAGTATTTCAATATTTAAAATGTACCCTAACAGTAATCATAACAAGAAGTCATATTTCTTATGTAGTATGGCGTTCTCCAAGACAAAATAACTTAGGACATCGATATGTATACTTAAATAAGTAATGTTTTAAAGTAGTTAGCCAGACAGTGAAATTGTTGAAAGCAACAAGGCTCCTTTGTAGTAACCAGACATAACTTAAAATAGTTCATAACAAGCCATTTGTGCACCAAGTGAATACAAAATACATTAAAATTTAAATACAACCATATATTTCTACAATATATAAAGTTTAAAATACAATGTTTAAATGTCTGTCATCAACTAGCCTTAAAAGCCAAGGACTAGTGAAATTCTAGTGAGATTCCGGCTAGTGATAATTACTTTATTTCATTTATTCAGGCTAATTGATAATTTTGCCCTTAAATATATCATTAATACATGGACTGGTGCTCTAGAACTTAAAGGCGATCACTGTAAAGGTAGCATGCTTTATGTATAGCTGGCTTAGGTCACAATGGTAGAAACTCATGTTAAATAAAGAGTGAGTTATAACTGTTTTGCGCCAAGTCTGCAATATACTGTAATTTTCCTATATTTCAGTGAATAAGTTGGGACATTTGACTATATTTTGAGATTCAAACCATATACTGTCATATATTCTTACATTAACTAAAACACAGATAAAGTTTTGTATTATTTTGTGGCCAAAGATATACCACATAATTTGCACATAAGTTAAGGGATGGTTTTACTAGTACACAAATTTATGTAAATAAATTATGCGGGAATTTAATATGTTACACCAATGATGAAATTATAATTTCTGTTGTACCTGTCATTTCCTGTAACAATCAAAATTATTGCTTTTCTAAGTTTTATATCAAGACTGAATACCTGTGCTAATATAATAAATTTTGTAATAAATTCCCATAATTTTATATCATGACAGATGTACTGGGCATATGTCCATGTTTTATACACAATTCTAAGTTATTGTGACCAATACTGGACATATGTCTATATTTTACACCATCAGAAAGTAAGACTTTTGTTATTTTACATAATTTATAAAAATTAAAGTTGTATCTCATTAATCAATAATGAAATAGACAGATGGTCACAGGGATTTACTTTAACAGTCATTATACAGACTGCCCAATATTGAGGACTTAACTTCGGGTTCAGGCAACATGTTTTACCAGCAAGTCACCCAATCAGGCAACCAGAGTAAAATAGCAAAATATATTATCATATAAAAATTTGATGTTTTGCTTATCTATTATCTTTATGTTTGATTATTCCTTCAGCATGGACAGTTTAGCCAGGGCTCGAATTTAACAAAAATAACTCGCAAAATGAAAATTATGGCTCACATTTTTTTCTTTAAATTTTAATAGCATACATAGTAACTACGGTATTCATATATGGAATATATAAACAACATAGTGCTACATTTAACTAGGTAGATCAAGGGTGTTATAATGGGATGGACAAAAATATCCCAACTATCGATCTATCTGACCGTTTCAATGCTGATTTGAGCCTTATTAGTTTAGACAGTAAAATGTTTGCAGCGATTGTAACTCGCGAAAATTTGCGAGTTAAAATAAAAGTTACTCGCAATTTTCAAAATCCAGTCCTTTTTTCCGAGTATGCGAGCTTAAATTCGAGCCCTGGATTAGCATAGGTAAATACTTAAGACAATGAAATTGTGCACATTATCAGAATCATACTGACATTCTGTTTCAACCTTGAAGTACAAGGTCATCCAAAAAATTATTTGCCAAATTCAAAAACAAGTATAATAATAACAAAAATAAAAAGTTGTTTTTGGTATCAATTACTTTATAAATTTGTTTCTATGAATTATATTACAACTGTTTTTTTGTGTTTGTGAACACTTGAAAGGATAGTGAAACACAAAATGTCTAACTTGTTTTAATTAATAGGTTTTTCTTCATCCTCAAAGTTGACAATACTGGGCAATGTTTTATTATATATGTTAAAAGTATGGAGAAGATAAAATTACATTGTTTGTGAAAAAGCACACTTTTTCAACCCCTCAAAAAAATCAACAATATTTTGTACAGCAGAATCAAGTAGGTAAAAAGTGTGTTAAATTTTCTGGTTTGCATTTAGTATGCATTAGGTTTTAGTGAAAAGCACATAGAAAAACCCATTGTTTACAAGTTGCCAAAACAAAGCACATTAAATTACTCTTTATAAACAAACTTTTTTTGCATAGGTAGGTTGACTGACCCCCACAGTATATATGACAGAAAAAAAAATTTGGAAAGTGTCCTAAAGCACAATGCATTTTGTGACCATCGTTTCGTAGAAGGAAAGCATGACTTCAGCTAACGGTGAGGAAAAAGGGACATAATTTGTAATCACTTCAACTACAATAATGACTGAAATAAGAACTTCAGTAGTGATTTCACTAATTGTTTTACTTCTAGTAATATTATCCCCTATTTTTAGCAAATCATGTTTCTGGAGTGACAAGTCAATTCAGCATTTTCACATCTTCATTCCCTCAGGTATTAATGTCATTGACATGAAAAAAATACAATCTAGAAGAATAGAAGAAAATGATCAAACATTAATGTCATCCTCATAACTACTGGTACCAAGAGAGGATTGGTGAAAAATTAGAAAGGGGTTAATTGTTGAAGAACAACATTCGTAATTCAATAAAGTCGACCTTTAAGCTTCCCAGTCACTGGTTTACCCTAACATCATTTATAATGACATCATCGTATTTCAAGCTGTGTGGAGCAAATTGACCATAGTCATACTTTTGGATATTGAATTTGAAATTAATAAAAGCTTTGATCTAATAATTCTTTCAGTAATCTCAAAGTATATACTATTTACTTTAGGGGGATTGTGAAACAAGTTCTTACAACTTAGATGAACCACTTTCGAATCTGCTTGCTGGTCCCCCAGTACTGAGCTAATAGGATAAAGTTTCCTGCTCAAGAATACAAAGGGTTACATTTTTTATCAGGTTATTACCAATGCGGAGCTGACTATCACCAGTCCAACTTTGTAACTGCTCAGCCAAGCCCACAACTTATATTTGATAAAATCTCTAGAATCAGTTTGAGTATAACTACTGCAGTGCTTCAAGCTATACCATATGACAACAGTTTGTCTGTGATATTATGGTGGTCAGTTAATAAAGTGTAAGCTCCCGGCTAGCTCAGTTGGTAGCACGCAAGTCTACTGATTGAAGGGTCAGGGGTTCGATTCCCGAGCGGTGCATACTTTTGTGGAGCTTGGTCATGAAATTATTTCTACGGCCATTCTCTCTCCTACCAATGATTTCAAATTATGTAGGGCAGTTGTCAGTCACAGACAAAACTATGCGCTTAGTAGTTGGTTAACAGCTAAATCCAGAGATTCAACCTTTCCAGGAGGAGTGAGTAGATTGACTGACCACCGTTACATGACCTATACAATGTGTCGTTATGGCGTTAAACCCAACAAAAAACAAACATTATAAAGTGATTTCTTGTATCCGGTACAGAAGTAAATTAATGAAAATAATTTTATACTATTTTGTTACCATAGGAACAATGTAGCGATATCTTTCCAATTAAGCAAAATGATTTAATCCTGACTAATCATTTTTTACGTATCCACCATGGTAATTTGAGTACATTTTCGAATGTTTTCTTTAAATTCAGTGCATATCACATAAAAGAATGTAAAGAATAGCAATATAAATTCAGTATTAGGAAAACTTACAAATAAAGAAGCATTGTCGACTCATTGTTTAAAAATTAAACTCAGTGAATCTTTTAGTAAGGCAGCAAATTACAATACCTTGCATTTCAGACTGACAGCAAAAAGTTACAAAATGAGTCATACATCAAAATGTTGAGGACAAAATGTTTTTGGTTAATCAGGCAACCTGCATTAATATAATATTTTGATGCAGATCAAGAAATCAAAATGGCTTCCAATGATGGGTAGGAATAAAATAGTTTTTACAGCACAATAACAGCCTTACTGAATAAAATCTGACTGTCAGAATAAAGACTTTTATCATTACAATGAAAAGAAGGGCAACTAGAAAACAATAGTTTTTTTTAGCAAAAAAAAATGTATAAAATTTGAGTTTGTACCGTTACATAGAAAAACCAAGAAACTTGAGTTCCAGACATTGGGTATAATTATGTTGATGCGTAAAAATGGACTTTGTTGTTGATCTTTAACTACTTTACTTTAATAGCTGTCTTTTAACTATAATTAATGTTAGTTTACACTCATTAACCTACACTAATGTGTCTATATTTATCTGGTTGGCACAAAACAATCCCTTACTATATTTTTGTTCAATGAACTGAACCAATTTTGATAAAAATATTGAACAATTTCAGAGACAAAAGGACCTTAGAGTCAGTGTCTTTATTCACAAGCCAAAAAGCCCGGGAAAAGTGAAAAATTCATTCAGGCTAGTAAAAAATACTTATAACATAGAGACAGGCTAGTTGATCAAGTTTGTACCATTATTATATAACATATCTAGTTCTGGCTACCAAAACTTTATAATCCACTTTTTTAAAATTTTGATTTTCATCAGATGCGGCATTTAACACACAGGTTAGCTGAAGACCTTAAGTTTTTACATTTCTCACAAATATATATGGACTCACATACTAGGTTCATTGTGGGATAATTGTTATGGTATGGGGATTTAGAAAGGAAGAGTCAAATAGCATAATAAATCAGGCGAGTACTTCAGAAAATTTAAAACCTAAGATAGAAACATATGACTGAACTTAGGGTATCTCACCATAGAAAATCATAAAGATCATAAAACAATAAAACTTATGTTTCCCATCTTTCTAAAATCTATCAAAGTAAACATAATATATTTACAAACAAACAACCCGAGGCCATATTGTCACTGATCTCTCTAGACTACTTGTAACATATACATTGTACCTGACAGTCCTGATCAAGTTTGACAACGTTTGACCTAGATTTAAGAGAACAACTTCAAACTAACAATCATAGTAAAGCCTTAAGGTAAATTGGACCATCATTTATCTTAATTATATTTTATCTGTTCCGTTAAAACTTTGGACAAAATTTCCTAATATCTTCACTACACAACAGACAAACATTGCCTTAAAAACTACTTCATTATATTTAAAATATGCAAACAAACTGAAAACGTGCTATGAGTCACAACAGGTATTTGCTATACGACCTCAAAATATGACATCGGTGGAAGTCACAAATTTTTAATTTAAGACCTAACTCAACTCTGACTTAGAGAATTTTAAAGTTAGAAATAATGTAAAAACATTAGACTGTTGATGTGAACATAGAAATAAATTTGGTTATAGATTGAAAAAGGAAAAGTAGTCCAGGTGATTACAGGTGTACTAATTAGTTAAAACGTTAACTGAACTACACATAAAAATAAACAAGAAAATTATCACAAGAAGTTCAAGTTTCTTTTTATCAAACCACCACCAAAATATTAATATTTTTGTTAAAATCTACCGGTCAACTAATGGTTAAAGTATGTAAGTATGTTAGAATAAGGTATTAGTGGACACACAATGTTAGATAAGCTTATAGTATACACACTAACTCCAGATATATATGCTGGACACTTTTCACTTACAAATCATTTTTACTCCAAAATGTTAAAAGTTTATAACACCTTTACTATATAAATCCACAAGTTTTCAATATTTCAAGTTATTTTATTTAGAAATTAATTTCCAGATTTTTATAAAAATTTCAATTTTATAACCAGATATAAAATGTTAAATCCAAACACATTCGAATGTAGTGTACTGATTTCTATGTAAGGATATCATACTACGACCATTGATAGTAGTAAGCATATAAACATGCCTTTAGCAATAATACTATTCTCCTCTCGTCCAATCAGAAACCTTGTAACAAATCAATGTTGTAGTTGGCTTGTTTAAGGGAGACAATCCAATTTACCTGTGTATGACAATCAATGACTAAATAAGGCATTGTTAGAGTAAAGGTTACTTCCCTTGGTAAATTTAAGATTAATGGGAATACTTGAGTTGAAATAATTATTAGAGTAATTATGTACATTAAAACTTAGTTCAGAAAATATAATGCCTATTGTTTTTGTTTTTTTAAAAGTCAAATAAGCAATAGAGATTTACAATTACAAATATTTACATCAAATTTAATATCATTGCCTACATTCACAATTAATTGTGTGACAAGGAAAATAACAGTGCATTAATTAAAATGTTCCCATAATTATCAAGAGATTCATTAAAACTTCAAATGAAGATTAATAAATACATTTCCTCAAGATTGAATCGTAAAAACTATGCATTTTATATTTATTTGAATACACTTTATTGAACTCTGCTGGACGTGACTTATGTCATATTCAAGAGTGAAAGTTTGAAGTCTTTAAAATCCAGAATTTCTTGCCATTAGCACGATTTACGTAGCAAATGAACCTTTTCTCAAGCACCAAAAAAATTAGAACTTTAATAGGACCAGTTCTTAAAACTTACAACCAAGTAAATTGCATTCCAAGATGCAATAAATACCAAATCAGTAAAATTGGTAACATTTGCACATAGACCTTAAGAACCACAGTGTATTTTAAGTTTTAAAATCCCAAGTAATACGTAGTCAGTCCATTACAGCCAGTTACATACAGCAATGTCAGAACTTTTTAAAATCCAATTACAAATGTAGTTGTTAATTCTTGCAAAAAATAATTCCCTCAGGTACAACTGAATGTTTGAACCACCATGGACTATGGAAACAATCTTACAGACATAGGGGTCAGTGCATAACAAGTCAAACTGTATGTAAATAAAGACAGACATACACCAGTCCAGCACTGACCCATGGACACAGCAGACTGAGTATACAACATGCAAAAATAAGTTTAACATTCAAAGTTAAGGTAACAGACAAATAATTTTATTTCGTACAAAGAAAACCATCATAATTATGTGAGAATACTAACAACACTGGGATAATGAGTCTGGGTACCATAATTAGTATTAAAAGAACATACAAAACTTATCCTGAAGGTAATATAGACAGGCAGTTATGATTATTAACAAAGAAACCTTTAATCTAATCTATACAACTTATACATAATTAAACAAGAGCTGTCAGAGGAGACAGCATGCTCGACTTAGTTAGTGTTTGTCACAGGAGTAAAAAATATGTATAAGGAGTTATAAACCTAGTCACATGGGATGTGGTTGATAATAAGAAACATATATTTAAAGTTTGAAGTCAATACCTTAAGAAATAAAACAGTTGCAGTAAAAACAAACACTTTTTAAAGAAAACTCTAAGTTCAAGGGGAGATAATTCTGAAAAAAATATATTTAGAGTTATGAACCTTGTCACATGAGATGTGGTTGATAATAAGAAGCATATATTTAAAGTTTGAAGTTAATATCTTAAGAAATAACAAAGATATAAGAGAAAGTATTTTACTGCACAAAAACTTTAATCTGTGCACAAAAACTTTAATCAGTTCAAGGGGAGATAATTCTGAAAGAAATGTGTTTGGAGTTATATACCTTGTCACATGAGATGTGGTTGATAGTAAGGAACATATATTTAAAGTTTGAAGTTAATATCTTAAGAAATAACAAAGATATAGAAGAAAGTATTTTACTGCACAAAAACTTTAATCAGAAAGGTGGACGCGGACGCGGACGCCGACGCCGACGCTGGGGCGAGTAGGAGAGCTCTACATTACTACGTAAAGTCGAGCTAAAAAGGTAAAAAAACCCCTCTATTTCAATATTTCTGACTTGTGTACAGTGCCCACCTAAGATTCTTGTACAAATAAAGTTTTAAGAAACAACTGATAATGTATATTGCAAGCTTTTTACAGCTTTTTTCTCCCTCCTACCACTGATTCTATATCATGTAGGGCAGTAGTCAGTCACTGACGGAAGTATGCGCCTAGAAGTTGGTTAACAGATGGACTGACGGCCGGGATATAACCTATATAATGTGTTGCTACGATGTTAAACCCAACAAACAAACATATTGCAAGAAATTTACTGTAGTTAAAACTTGTTCATACAATAAAACCTGAATCATGTTTAAAGCTCTTTGAACATTTTGGAATTTGCATAAATGACTTTTTTCATCGGTATAAGTGAATTGATTCATTCTAAAAACAGGATTTTGTCCAAAGAGTTTTGTAGGGCACTGTATAGAACTAAGTACTTTAAGTTTGGACTATAATTATGTTGATTCAAGTTATGATGAGTTTGGATATTTTGTGCCACCTACTTGGCCAAGAACAGACAAACATTACAAATTGAGGCAAAGAAATGATGGTCATCTCAGGGTACAAACTATTAACTTGCAAAACTATAAGAAGTAATTTGTATTGGCCTGAACAATTTTTCAGCAGTCCCAGACTTTAAAGGCTAGTAGGTTAAGGGGCAGACTGCAATACAAATTCAAGCAATAACAACTTTTCCCAGTTCAGTTTAAGTATTGTTTGAGACTAATGAATACAGTACCAATGCCTCAGTATCTTCAGTATCTAATGAATTTAATGTATGCAAATGATATTCAAATTGGATTTTCTGTCTCAGGTCTATTTTCATAAGCTATATCACATGATCAAAAATCATTGGCACATGGTCACTATTGATAACATTTTATTCAAATGTCATTGGCAAATACATTTACCCCACTGTTTTAAATACTCACCAAAATATTTCTGTACTAACTATACTACTATTATTATTATTTTTAATACTATTATTATCATTATTTTTAATACTATTATTATCATTATTTTTAATATTATTATTATCATTATTTTTAATACTATTATTATCATTATTTTTAATACTATTATTATCATTATTTTTAATACTATTATTATCATTATTTTTAATACTATTATTATTATTATTATTTTAAACTCAAGTATTTAAATCAGAGTAACGGATGTGCCACTGGCATTTAAAATTTACCAATTAACATTTTTAAAAAATCAGTTATAACCATTTTTGATAACTTGAATATTACAAAATATCCATTAGAAAAAAGTGTAGTGAAGAGATTTTTTATCAAGTATGTGATACTATCAACAAAGAACCTAGTATATTATAAAAGTGATTATACAAGCCCAGACAATGTTTACAAGGTCAATAGAACAAGATAACCGGAATTTATTGTCATAAAAATAACATTACATTACAAACCTTAATGCTGTAAGAATGTCTACATTTTAAACATTTTTGAAAAGAGTAAATAATTTAATTTGGTCAAGATGTGTCAAATGATAAAACTTTATTTTACCCTTTACCGCAATAAATTACCGTTCAACAATACAAGCATTGTATAATACAAAGTAATAAACCATCCCATAAAATACACTAAATCTCTTTTTTTAATAGAAAAAAAAAATGAAATGAAATCTCAAAAGTGGTAAAAATTCTTGTGATCAATATGAAGTGGTTAAATAACTTGTAAGATAGTTTATTTACCTATTCTATAAACAGCACTATAGTCTGATTTATAATACCAAGATAAGAATTTCAAATATTTTAAATATCAATATATGACCTTGCTTTTTTCAAGTATTCAAAACCCACCTTAGCCTGTCCAAAGCCAATCATAGCTTTAAATATTCTTGAAAATTAGTCCAATTAACCTTATTTTATACTGTAAAGGACATAATTATCAATAAACCTAGAATGATTAAGTATGTCTCTCTTAAGCCTCAATCAATTTTCACTTACCCATGGCTTCAGGGTAACAAGGTAAATAAGGACCAAGTTCAAAAAGAGAGATGGAGGGCCATCAACACTGCTGTTTAACTATACCGCTTCCTTCAAACACTAAACCTTATTTATTAGAACTCGCAAACTACTAATATCTGAAAAAAAGGCCAAAAAGGTACAAATTTATGAAACTTTTCAACTTGGTAGAAAAAAATGACTTTTTCTCAGCATGTAGGGGTAGTACAAAATAGACGAAAAAATGATCTTACTTCATCACAATAATTGTGCCAGAAAAGCAACTTGGCAAGAGTATTTTCTCAAGATCTGCATTCAGAAGTAATCATTAGAATCTAAATCAATCATGAAACACTAGTTCACAACTTAATGGACAAAAGCACTTATTAAGTCAATTAAGTCATTTTTGGAGTAAAAAAAAACCATACTTTCACTATCCTATCTAAGTTTTAACTACATTTGACTGCACCCAATGCCCCAATTACTTACTTTAAACAAATAAAATATGATATAAAGCAAATCAAGTCAACTTCAGTCTCAATAAAAAAGTGCATAGTTTTACTCTTCTATGAAAATTTTACTACATTTGACAGCACCTAATGCCTCAAATACTTATTTCTCTAAATAATTATTTTTAACTATTATACTATGTTACATGATATAAGAAATATTATATAATTGATTAAATTCATAATTTTTCTCATGAAATACTAAACCATACCATTCATCATTTTATATACTACCACCACCCACTTTCTGTGATATATACAATATATAAAATACCTATACATATATAGGTATTAAATAAGGCCATACCGGAATTTTGTTAGGTGTCCACGTGCGCGTAGGTTTTAGTCCTCAAACCAAAAAAAATTGTTGAAGAAATTTTCTTAAATAATTCTGTTGTTCCGGGACTCAATAACTGATATTTCTCAGGAAATACTGATAGTTTCTTGTTTCTGTGTATTTGATTAATGAAAATGTACAATCATGTGTATGTTGTATTTTTTTATATATAGAATTACTTTAATCTCATATAAACATTCATGAACTACCAAGTGCTTATTTTTGTAAATACTAGCTAGAATGGACATGTGTTTTTGTTTTCGGTTTGTGTGTTTTTGTGAATAGGTACCTAGGTTTGTCAAACTAATGAGTTGACGCTTAACAAAATTCCAATTCGGCATGGCCTAACTAGCTCCAGTGACCTATTCTTATAACATTCCTTGATTTAATTGAAGCAAGAATTTATGAATGAAATTAGATGACAGAGATTTGTAGTTTAAACCTATATGACCTCAGTTCCTCCTCATATTCATCAAAGTAAAGACAATTTATTCAACTACAGGGTGTGGCAAAGTAATATGATATAAACCTATCTATTAAATAAACTTCTATATAAGTTATTACAGCTATAGCATACGTGGATCCAGGGGGAGGGGGGAGACTTGGCCCCCTAAAATTGTCCAAGCAAAGGTTTTTTTCAATCATTAAGTATGATATTTATAGGAAAATATATATAAAAATAAAAAAATGTTCATCAAACCCCCCCCAACTAGAATTTTCTCCCCCCCCATAGAAATCCTGGATCTGCCTATGTATAGTATTATAATGTCTGTCTGACAGTTTGTAACTTGATAATCTGATGAATATAATCTATCTAGACCTTATATTTATTATTTTATCTACAGTATGCAATACAATGGGCACCTTTTCTGTTAAAATCTAGGGAAAATTATGATATAAACAATTAAGTTTATTAAGTGTAGTAAAGTTTCACTAATAGGACTATCAAATAGATGGTTTTAATAGTGGAATGGTCTTAATATAGCAAACTTGTTTCTAGCAAATTAAGCATTAGACTTAAAAACTGTAAAAGTGGCTTCATTTTCTACGTCCAAGATGGTCTTCATAGCAGAACTTACTGAAATACTTGTAAGAAATTTACATTTAACCCTAACCTAAGTTGGCACCATGCTTATAAGTTAGTTTTCAGTCTTGATGGAACAAATCGTCATAAAATAGAATAAATTGATCAGTTCTAAGAATAAGATACCGGTATAACTACTCTACAACTTAAAGACCCTATATCAAGGCTAACACTATCCATAGACTGCAAAGAAGGTTGACATATATCTAGTACAAATATTTCTATAAACACTTCTAATGAACATTAATTTTAAATAAATGAAATTTTTGCTTAAATATGTTTATGTTATTTATTGCATTATTGACAGTTAGTATCGCAGTATACTAAATTAGGATATGAAAGTGGTTGTCCAAACAGATCATTTTAAGAGCATGCACTTTATCTCATTTGCTGGGTTTGGTAGCCAAAAAGAAAGTATTGTTGCCTGAACTAAAACAAGGTTGTCTTGGGCAACCAAACACCCACAAATTTCATACACTGTTGATGAGTCAGCACAAAACAAGTCCAAATACAAGACAATAAAGGACATAAACTTGTTTCGCACAGACCAATTTATTTATTAGCAATTCCTAGAAGTCATCAATATAACTCTCCAGCTTTCATTACTAAGGGAGACAACCAAGTAATATCATAGATTTAAACCATTCAAGATTATTCCCCTTGAATTACTACATGGAACATCATTGACTCTCGTATCCTTGTGGTGGCAATAAACATGATATAAATAGTTATAGACAATTCAACAAAGACAACAATGAACTACTTTCAACATATAACTAAAGAATTGTATTCTTGTAATACAATGTGTATCTTCAAACTGTCAATCAGGCTAGGGATGGTATTCACTGCATCATATACAATACAATAAACTTTATCTAGAACTCAAATGAGAGGGAATTTCCTTGCAGTTCAAATACACATTTAAGATTGAAATAAACAGTATGTGTACAGAGAACAATAAAATAATTTTTGGATTCTGTGCTTTTCAGCAATAATGTGTTCATTTATGTGGCACTGGATTGCCAAATATTTTGAGAGATCCTGATGCAAAAGCTTCTTTGAGCATTCATTTTTTTGTTTGGGATTTGTTGAAAGACTTGTTTAGAACCTTTCTGTGGCTTTAGTGACCCCTGCGATTCCAATATGCGCTTTTTGGGCGATCGAAATTTAACTATATTTACACCAATTTCATCTCAGTTTAAGCTTTAATACTTACATTTTATGCCATTCTTTATTAATCCAACCAATTATATAACCTACTGTCTCTCTATTTATCAATCTTTACAATATAACACAGTAATGTCTGAAAATAGAAATTATATTATTGTTAACATTAATATACAATATTAGTGCACTTATCAGGGTTTATACAGATTTTGAATACCAAATTTCCATTATTTTTCCATGACTTTTCCATGATCACTCTCAGTTTTCCATGATACAACAGAAACACATACAGAACCCAAAACGAGTACAATTTGAAAACTATGTATCATAGCCTACGACATGAGTAGGAAAACAGAAAACAGTGTTGTATTGTTCGTTTTTTCTCAACTGTCAAAACATGAATAATTTCACCGTGACTTCGTGCTCTTTGTGTAACACTCGTGACATTGAGATAGTGTGAAATCATTCACTGTGAAATTATTCAAACTTTGACAGTTTAGAAAAAACAAACAACAGTTAATTTCCATTTTCTTACCAAGCTTAATTAACCATTTAAAGTTATGATTTATGTTTGAATTTATGTTTTTCATTCATTTTATGGATTAAAATAAAAATTTATCATGGAAAAAACACGTTGAAAGTAAAACAAGGGGTTTCATTTCAGGGCTTTTGAAGTATGTTGCCCAGTAATAAGATGCCAACTAATAAGTTTACTTGCCCTAGCCAGATATTAACTTGCCAAAACAAACAGTTCCTAAATAAAAAATTGAGTTTTTTGGGTGGCCAAAATAGATGACTTGCTGCTCAAACAAAAAGTTAGGTCATCACAAGCAATCTGACAACTGTTAATGTCAAGCCATGTATTTATTGTTTTGCATAAGAAATGGGCGTCATAGTTACCAGAAAAGTTAATTTTGACAGAATATTAAAAATATCAGAGAAGACCCCAAAATCAAAAGTAATACTTGAGTGCAACTTTCAAAAGGTTCAAACTATGCCATTGGTATTAATGTTTAGCATTACATGTAATCTTAGACTTGAGACATCGAATTCATTGATATAAATATGAGTCAAATATTGTAATACCATATCATTCTCATCTAAACCATCAAAACTATTGTAGAATATAATAAAATCATCATAAAACCTTGCCCATGTATAATCTTCTTATAGAGAAAGGAAAAGCCAACTTCTATCCAATTACTTGTAATCAATCAATAGAGACAGAAATGGGCAGTAAAATATCTAAAACAGCTTGGATTATTTGTAAGAAATTATTTCTGTCTAGTTACATTATTGATTAGTCAGTATAAGTCCCAGATCAAATTTTCCTAGACAGTGTTACCAGATAATAGAAACACTCCGAGTTAGAAATGGTTTTCTGGCCATAAAATTATTTCCAACAATTTATTCAAGTCATACTCGCTGTCTTGCAATTAAAATATTTTTGAAAAATTGATGATTCTGATTATCAGAGATACTTTCCAATGTCTTATATCATGATTTTATATTGATTGTTAGTTGTTTAAGATAATTCAATTTTATACATTTTTTAAAGAAAGAACAAGGGAGGTAATTCTGTAAGAACCAGCCAATATAATTTATAATAGAGTTACATCCCTTGTATCAAACTTTCAAATCTAGACACTATTGTTGTATGGCTGGTAGATAATGGAAATCTCAAGAAAAAACTAGAAAATATGCCCTATGACAGTGGTGTGTTTCCTTTACTGATATGGTAGGGAAAATAAGAAGTCCTCGAAGAAAAGCAAACCATATAAGTAAACTATACATTGAACTTAATTTTGCCAGCCATTTTCAGGAATTTTTGTCCTGTGATTTAAGGAGTTTATTTGACAAGATGGCAGATAAGTGTTGTTCAGACTGATATATGTCCAGACAGAGACAGGTGTAAAGCTTAAAGTCCTTCAAATTCCTCAGAATTGTAGGGGCATGAAAAATAAATTAGAGCAAAAAAAAATGAAAAACTTGAAAACTGATGAAAACTTTAACAAGATCCATCTTCAAGAACAAAGTTCAAAATGTTACAGTGTTATCAATACAAGATAGTGTACGCCTATGATGGATGGATAGATAGAGCACGCTATAAATAACCGTTGGAAAAAAATGATTGAAAAATATACTGATATATCAAGGCTACCATATAATTATCATTTAACCCCTTTTTTCTTTCACATGAAACATCTGTTTGCTACTTGAACTGATAGGGGTGTAACAATACGGTAAAACCGTATTGCAATATATTGCAATACGTATCGGTCTTTGCATAGGCATGCAATGTATGAATTAATGCATGTGCATGTGTCAAAATTGGATCAACATTACACACCTATGAGTTTTTTTCAAATGATAACTTATCCAAATATTTGATAAAACGGACTATGAGTAAGAAAAATGCATATTTTGAAAAGGACTTTCGAAGAAAATAGTTCTTCAATTTGACAAAATGTTTAACATTTTAAAACACAATAAGATTATTTCAAGTTTTTAACACATTTCAACATTTGTTCAAACATTTAAATTTCATATTTGATAAAAACAATCAGTTCGGCACACAACTGCAAAACCGGTTCAGGGAAAAACAAACCGGTTAAAAACCGTCAGAAATCGTATTGCAATATTAACCGGTATATTGTAACGAGCTCACCCCGGACGACTGTGGACGCGTGTATAGATCTACGTACGATGTATCGTTTAGATCTATACAGCCGGAGTCGATCTACGTCAATGGAGGTTTCTCCGAGGTGAACTGGTTGGTATCGGGGTTGAGAGGCCTGTCGAGTGGTTCTCTTACATCTGTGGTTCAATTGGTAGCGTGAACGATTGAAGTTCACTCGATGCTCTCCTCCAAACTGTCTGCGTACCAGGTACGCAAGGGTGAACACAAACGCAACTCGTTGGTAAAGTTTCAACTCAAACGTTTTATTTTACGTTAAAATAATTCTATACATATACTATGAAGGTGAAATTTATAAGGACGCTTGAAGCTCACAAAAGCATCTTACAAATAAAAATCGTTGACTTCAACAATAACCTGACCCTCTGGTAACCGTGATCAAATGAGCTTCACGAACAATTTTCCGGGGGGTTTTATAGTAAATTTCCGCCCATCAACCAAAAGTGGGTGCTTTTTGGTTGATTCCGCCCAAAATTGGGTGCTTTTTGGTTGTTTCCACCCATTGGCTAACTCGACCAAAAAACACCCAATAAATGGGTGCTTTTTGGTTGATTCCGCCCAAAAAGCACCCCATTTTTTGGGCGGCTTTTCCAACCGTGAAATTTCTAAGCAGACAACAATTTGTATAGTACCAATGACTAAAACAACTTAGAATTACTATTAAACAACAAAATGCAGATAAATCCATGACTATAATACTTTGATTTGGCCCCTAAACAATCTTTTAGACGAAAACATAGTTCCTTAAGACTGTACAGCGTAGGAATAAATTCCCAGAGTTCGATGTAAACATGACAGGAACGCTGACATAAGACATAATGTGCTCATAACAAAATGGATCAAAACTCGCGTTATAACTGGATTTAAACATTAACATTCAGCAAAAGTGTAAGGAAATAACTAATTCAAATCTAGGATTAGGATTTAACATCGAAGGATACAAATTAACTGGAATATAGAGGATCCAAATATGCGAACGTCGCGAAAACTGGTTACGAAACATACTGGATAAACAAACATTGATTTGAGCTCAGAATCCTAGTTCATAACCTACATATATGCGCTAATGTGTTCTGTGTGTTGCCCAGAACACTAGTCATTGTGTGCTTTATGGCTAGAGACATGCATCATGCTCACAAAACAGGAAACATGGAACGCAGAAAATGTAAACATGAATTACAAGGTAACTTTTGGTTTCAAACTGTAGTTATTATGTGTATTAAACCCCGGCCCGTTTCAATATCGGTTAACCGTTACACCCCTATGAACTGATATCACAAATTATTGAGTACAATGTTAATACCAGGATTGGTCAATAAAGTTTAATAGCATCACTTCAAATTAAAAAACGGTAGTGAAAGTAGGGCAAACTGCAAGAAAATGCAAGCAAACCAATCATAGCTAAACAGAAGAAGCCAGGAACTTTTGATTGTTACAGACTCTGCTTTTTCAAGTTCAAGTTGTAAATTTTAGTGTGAAAATCTTTGAAAATTGTGAACAAAGTGTTGATAGACAATGATCAAAAATTTTAAAATCTTATTGAAAAACTTGACTGTCATAAAAAGGAATTAAAGATACATTCTGATATTCAGGTACAAACAGATAACAGACTGTGAAAAGCCACAGTAACACTTCTTGCCCCAATAGATCTTGATAACTGTGAAAATTTTGGTTATATTGTTAAAATTTTTATAACTGTCAGACCTTTTTTTCCTTCTATAACAGGGGTCGTTTACAGGCGCCTTCCCCTCCCCAAATTTGGAGTTTAACTTGAATTTTTTGTTCCCCTATCTATGAAATTGCGATAAAATTTTCCCAAATGTTCTGTTTAAAAAAGGCCTCAGGCCCCTTCCCCAAATACTGAAAAAAAAAAATCTGACTGTCTTTATCATGAAAAGGCAGAATATCGGCCTCTCTTTCTAGGTAAAATCACCATAAAATACAGTCACTAAAACTGCAGCTATATAAATTCAGGCCAACATTCTAGCCAAGGGAAGCACATAATGCACCTGATCTTACAACATCAACAGGCCTCAGATAATTCACTAAAACCATAATCATGATCAATGATCAAGTACATAGATTCATCACCATCCCCAGATAATGATCACAGATGGTCAATATATAACCAACATATGGAAGGAGGGAAAACTTGTCATTTAGATAATTAATCAACAATAGTAATCAATTAAATATAATATAATTATACAATATTCTAACATTCTTCAACAATGAGGTAATACAATGGTGCTGCCATCTAATGTGCCCTTCAAACAAGAGCTGTCAGAGGAGACAGTATGCTCGACTAAGTAAGTATTTGTCACATGAGATGTGGTTGATAATAAGGAACATATATTAAAAGTTTGAAGTTGATACCTTAAGAAATAAAAAAGATATAGTAAAAAATATTTTACTGCACAAAAACTTTAATCAGAAATGTGAACACGGCCGCCGACGCTAGGGCAGAGAGCTCTCCATTTACTTCGTAAAGTCGAGCTAAAAATGACAAAAAACAAGTAAATCTGTGAGCTAATGCTCACTAGTGATACCCCCGCAAAAATCTAAAAATATGGGACAAACAGGGAGTAGATGAGCAAGGAGCATGAAATCGCTTTACACCACATGGGACTATGGGATGAAGCAATATGCAAAGTATTAGGCTGCTACATGTTATAGTTGCTGAGAAAACTGCGACGGAAATTTTGTAACGGACGGACGCACGGACGGACGCACGGACGAGGGTAAAACAGTATACCCCCCTCTTCTTCGAAGGGGGGGTATAAAAATTGAGAAAAACTGACCATGGATACTGAAAGTACTTTTATTATAATTAAAGATTATTCATGTAACATTAATTGTTGGAATTATATGTTTATCAACTAATTAAAGCCAATTTTCGAATTGCCCAAATAACTCTTAGTTATTTTCTTTGTGGAATTTGCTCATCAGCAATCTGCCTCCTACTACCCCTGTATCAAATAAGGCAGTTGTCAGTCACTGATTTTGTATGTTTAGTCGAGATACTAAGCTTAGGTCTTGCTGTTAATCCTCGCAAAGGACAGTAAGAAGGTTTCATTGACTGACACAGATTATCTATGACAATCGATGCATTTTACGAGTGCTTCATGCTGCTCTATCATAATGATACATGCTGCTCTATCATAATGATAGAGCAGCATGAAGCACTCGTAAAATGCACGCTGAAAAGAAATAGACTAAAGTATGTCTATTTTACTCCATTAATAATAAACCATAAATATAATACATTTTAAATAAGAACATAATGAAACATTTCATTAACAAGATAGAAAATATACGTTAAATTATTAATATTAATGAGACATTCTAATGAATGCACTCATATAGAACCATGCATTTAAACTAGATGAATAATTTAAACCCACAGAGAGCTTGGTTCAATCAATTTATATGTACAAGAGTCAATATGCAAAATCTATATAATGTAACCAATAATTATTATATGCTTTCCATTAGATTACCTGGATTTTTTAGGCAAATAAAAACTGATATTCTGTCTTGAAACAATGAAAATAACCACCTGAGTGTGTTATTTCTACTGTTTGATTTTGAAACTCACTGGAGGAGTGCTTTTCTATTAATAAACAAAGAGTCTAAAAATCATGAAAACTGGTTTCATCAAAAATCAACATTTGAGTAGGTTCATTTGATGTAAAATGCTCAAACGAAGAAGGTGACTACCAGCACAATAAATAATACAGAAATAAATATCATATTCAGTGACAAGGTAATACTTATTAAGACAAAAACTGACAACAGTAGATATACTAACACTCCAAGTTGAGATTTTAAGGCAAGCCTCACTCTGGGCACAACCTCATTCTGAAATCATATTCAGCCATTTTGAAAAATGCATTATGGGAGCAGACGAAAATCAATAATTTTCTAATTGAATATTTGAGATGATATCAAAATAAGATAAAAGCAATTAATATTGACTTTAAAATATTTTAATAATGTTCTTGTGAATATTTTTAGAAGCACTTAAAGGTGTGTTTACAATGTGGTTTGAGCTTTCATTGAAACAAACAAAAATGTCATTTTTTTAATGCAAATTTTGATCAGTGATTTATATAGAAGATATTCATCAAATGTATTATAATGGAGTAGGATTAATTTTTTTTGTTCCATTTCATTTTGTGTCAACACAAATTATAGTCATTTTACAGAGGCCAACTCCCCTAACTTTGCTTTCCAAGACCTTTGTACTCAGTTCTCATGTAACCTTCCACAAGGCCAACGATTTCTCACGTAGCCGTGGCGGTGGCATAGTGGTTAGCATGTCTGCCTTCCAATCTGGAGATTGCAGGTTCGAAACCCGGTTGCAGCAGGTCATACCCTATACATGAGTTGTTGGCCTTCGTGGTAGGGTAAGTAAGTACTGGTGACTAACAATAGTGTAGTTGTGTTTATTCCATGAATAAATTAAAACCATCCCTATAATGTTAACACTTCAGTCATGCATGCAGGCTACATTATGTTCAACCATTAACAGAATTAATTAAACATGAGAAACATAGAATCATTGTTGCTTTTGTTACTATACATTCAATTAACATCATCATAAATTAGAACTGTCACAATTACTAAAGTCTAAATTCAGTTAATGGTTGTTCGAAATTGATTAGAATTGGTTAATTATCGGCCATTTTATACGATCATGTTCAAAGTGATTTATTTAATATCTAAAAACAAAGACCTCAAAGACAACAGCATCATGATTGAGTTCCACTGTAAACCAACCATAGCGGTTTCTCATAAAGAAATTATTGAGTGTATCATTATAGAACACAGTTTGTGAAAGCTATAAACACAGGTTCTATCTATGACAGTATAATGATGTATGTTTAAATCATTGATACTGTAACCAGATGCTATAGTAATTGTAGACTTGGTAAAATCATTGCTAGGAAATCTAAACCCATCAATCAAACTATGTTTTTTTGTTATCACAATATAATCAGTACTAACTAAATACCATCACTGTTATATGTATTATATGCTATTTAATCTTGTCATTATAACTTTAACATTCATAATATCACTTAGTCAACAGTCAATATTTTATAATTGCCAAATAAAATATAAGCATGAACAGAACAGAACAGAATTGATTTCTAACAGAATTAACAACATGGTGTTGGTGGTACAATTGGTGGTACATCCAATATGCCAAGGGGGTCTGGATGTGTTAAAGTCATTAAATTTAGAGCAACTTCAGATAAGCACATTATGACAAGTGCTTTTATTTTATTCCACAACCCAACTTAAACAAATGTAACTAATGTTAATTCCAAAATCAAGAAATTCATCATTAGACGGAAGTCAGTATTTTTTATTGGAGATTTATGTTTGACATCATTAAAATTTTATTATTCTAACATATTGGAAAGCACGACTGTTATAATGAGAGTCATAGCAATTTCAGTACGACTGATAAAATATGTATAACTATTTTCATTATTTTATGTTCTAAAAGCAGTAAGGTGTTAATAATTGTTAAAAGCTGTTCAACTGTCAGTGGCGCACACAATAACCCCCAGGATTTAAATACTTTTTACAGTACTTCTGTTCTCATAATAGATAAAACTAGATGTTCGTATTTATGTACAGGGTATGTCCAACAACTATCCAGTATTTAAATTAGCAGGGTTAACATACAAAATATAGTTAACAAAATCTAGGAAAGTTAAATGGGGTTAATGTATGTGCCACTGACAGTTCAATAAAATTTGACAATATTTATTAAGTACTAAGCAAGTAAAACCTTAAGTAATTTTCATAATTCATAAGTCCATGTTGACTTATTAAAGACAATTTTCCTGACCCCTTTTGTACAAGAATGTTCTGCTACCTTCAGGGGTTATTTTGTTATGTTGACTAATTTAATTTGCAGTAAATAAATGGTTTAACTTGTTACTTTCTAATAAAAATTCATCTCATTATATAAGATGTCGTAGATATTACCCTAGACAATATTATATACACAAAGCTGGCACTTTGAAAATGTCAGTGAATAATTACCAATTATCTGCACAGTAGGCTTAAAGTGGATGTCAAATTATCAGAGTCCATTCTGCCATAGTATTATAATGGTAGCATGCAAAAGCCGGTCTAGTGGGGGGGGGTTCAGGGGGGTCCGGACCCCCCTAGAATTTCCAAAATGTACCTATCCATTAGTGTATTTCTTGACTGTAAAACATTTTTATTTAGCATAAAGCAATTTTTTAATGGATAGAAGCATAGATTTAATGTATATGTAGTTTTTATTATTCATATGATGCATTATTCTGCAAAATGTGTATAATGTGGTAGTGATTCGAAAGTTTGGACCCCACTAGAAAAAGTTCAACCCCCCCCCCCCCCCCCTAGAGAAAAATCCTGGATCGGCCCCTGGTAGTATGGGTCAGAACAAAACTAGTCTAACTACATGTTAACAAAATAGAATGTAGACTAGATTTCGACTTACAAGCATTGAATTTAGAGGTTACATTTTTAAAACAAAGAGGTACAGTCAAATGTTATTTGTCACGTCATTTAACCACGCCATAGGTACTTAGAAATTTTATTCTAATAAAATCTTAAGACAAGAAATCTAATGTGGAAACCACATAAAAGCTGAATTTAAAAACTTTAATGCAAAAATTACAAAGGGAAATAATCCATAATAAAGGCAGGTAGAATTGTGGTTACTTTCTTTATAATACTGTTCATCACATGGTATGTTATCATTGTATGAAGTTTCATTAAGATCTGACAATAAATGGCAGAAATATAAGGTAAAGAAAAACTTTAACGCAATTGTTAACAACACCAGACGCCCGACCGCCCTTCGGTGTTTCGCCAAACTATTAGCCAATTTTTTTCTTGAAAAATCCGGCTACTTAAGTCCACAAAGTAAGACTTTTTATTAGCAATTATTGAACTGAGATTTTAGCCCAAAAAGTATAATTTTGTTCTAATATAAAATGGGCTTGTACTGTGAGTGTTTAATTCCTATCAACTATAAAAATGACATGAGCACAGAAAAAGAACAAACAGTGCAGTTGTTGTTAAGTTCTGATACATACCTTACAAATGTACTATAAATGAAAATATTAAGCATTTACTTTCTACTCAACACATTGACCCAATTACAACAAATGCTAAACAACAACCTGTAACAAGATCAAAGACAACCCTAGCTCAGCACCCTCCTCCAAGATGTAATAAACAGACCAATCAAAGTATCATATATCATTTAACAAGCAGTTCAGTCTGATTATACCCACGACAATGTCAATAGGTCAATACAAGCCTAATGATAAGATAAACATTAATTAATTACTAATGAGATATCATAGTATAATCAATACATTTCATAATTGATTTCTAATTGTTTATATAAATATTAAATAAGTGATAATAAAACATATAATAATATCAGACAAATGTCATACTCCATGGGGTATGTTATGCTAATGTTAACCTGCAGCGTGTTCAGTAACGTCTGATAGCAAACATTATGGGTAGGGGAAAACTCAACCCGAAGACTATTCAACCCATGGTTTACTCAACCCAAAGTTGGGACAACTCAACCCAATAGTATGGGATTGAGTTGTTTTGGGTTGAGTTGTCTTTGGGTTGAGTTGTTCCGACCCTAACATTACGGAACATTTGGAACGTTCAGGGTAATTGAACAGATACAGCCTCACAGATACTAAGCCTTACTTCAGAATAATTTTACAGTGGTTGAATCAAGCATGGGGGTATGCTATACTAACACAGTCAGAAAAATTGAACTGAATTAGGATTGAACCTACTACCTTTGGGCAGACACTTTATTACAACACAATAGAAGTTAACTACTGATTGATGCAAATTGACAAAGCAAAGCCATGCAGTCATACATAAGAAAAGCAAACCAATAGATTTTAATATACACATTGCTTTGATATTATGCCAAATTATTTCATTTATATGACATTTACACATTTATCAAATTATTTTTGAACTTTTTCTTAAAATATGATCAATTTTTTTACTTCATTTTTGTAAACAAGATTCATTCCAGTAATTTCAAGTGTTAAAAAATACATATGGCGACGAGGATGCACATAATTTCATCGCCATTATGCTCTATGAAGAGTGAGGCGATTACTGAAAATGATGATGATAAATGACCATCAGCTTCTTCTATAGCCTATTAGAACAATAACAACAACAACAAGTTAACTAAAAGACAAAAAAATGATAATACAAGTGCTATTATAATATCATACCTCGGCTATACATTTATATGATATATTTCTGTTATAATACTTATAGATTATTACCACTCTTAAGGTACTTATGACATCATTATGTATTACACTTCACGTACTTGTGACATCATGATAAAATGACACTTAAATCTGACAAGATGAAAAACAATAATACTCAAGAAGTGAAACAATATACCTGGATACTTCATATACTGTAATATTGTACAGCTACCTAATATTCATAGATACAGTGCTGTCCAAAAGTCCTTCGACAAAGTCCCCTTTTTAGAACAAACCAGCCGCCTGGCTAGCTCAGTTTGTAGCACTCAAGTCTACTGATCGTGGGGTTGTGGGTTCGATTCCCAGGCTGGGCATACTTTCGTGGAGCTTGGTGATGAAAATATTTTCTACGGCCATTCTCCCTCCTACCACTGATTCTAAATCAAGTAGGGCAGTAGTCAGTCACTGACAGAAGTATGCACTTAGCAGTAGGTTAACAGCTAAATCCAGAGATTTAGTCTTTCCAGGAGGAGTGAGTAAGTTGACTGACTGCCGTTATATGACCTAAGCAAATTCCAAAATCAGTGTTATATTTAATTTATTAACATATGATTCAAATGATGTTATGGATTAATTCTATTCAACAGTCATAGGTGCATACATTACCCTTACTGTTTTAAATACTCACAAGTCTTTCTGTACTCACTGTCCATAATTAAACATTCAAATCAGCAGTGTCAATGTATGCACCTGTGACAGTTGAATAGTTAAATATAATTACTTATACATAAATAAAGCTTTAATTATAGTAAAATTACAAGTGTTAGGCATGACCAATTTCTAATAATAATAATAATAATAATAATAATAATAATAATAATAATAATGACTTTATTTAATGTGGATAACATATTTGGCTGAAACCAATTTTCAATATGGTCCACAGATTTTTTTCAAAATTTCATTAACCCAAGAATGTTTGGAGGACATTGTTTATTGTTTGTTGTACTGTAACAACAAAAAACACAAAAACAATATGTAAATGTTACAATTATCGAGTGTATGAACTTAAGAACATCCTCGGTACCCTAGGGTATTATTCATTAACAATAACATACGAGAACAGTGGGTTTCTGACAATGGAATGAGTAAGTCTACATTATAAGTTATATTTCTAATCAATATAACATTACCAAGGTATATAATAATAAACATAAAACATAAAACAATGCTATTACATCAACCATCATCTATAATGACATTATAACATACGCTACAAGTCACTGGTAATAGTTTACATTGTTCAGTACCATCAACTTGTACATAAAATAAACATAAAATATATAAAAATGTTGCTTTGTTACAATGTTTCAATAATTATAAGTGACAATTAAGCTTGTACAGGTACCATTACAGCAATGTACAGCCTATAAATACCTCGTCTTTAACTTGACTTGATCCAGATTTAAAGATAATACTTCTAGGGTAATCCTATATGTGATAGAGGTATGTACTGTTAATTTAATTCGACATTAACCCCACTGATTTAAATACTCACTTCACTACTAGTAATCAAGATCCATATAAATCAGTGGGGTTAATGTATGTATTTAAGGCCGTTTTACGGCATCCAGCGCACCTAACCCTAGCTTTCCTGGACCCTTGTCTATAACCTGAATACTCACCTACCTTTCCACAAGGCTGGAAACTTCTCCATATACCTTATTAATGGAGGAAAATTGACATTATTGTCAAATTTTCATGGAAGGGTATAACCTCCCCGGGTGGGATTCCAAATCCCGGCACGCTACCAACTGCGCTAGCAACCCGGGAATAGAATTTATATAAAGTTTAAAAAAACTAATTATGAATAGCAATCTATCTATTTAAACTGATGTCATCTTTCCAATGGTTGTACACTTCAAGAAAATGGAATCAATACAAAATCTAACTGCTGATTTAGTATAATACCTCCACCCGGGACCTTGGAATTCATCATGCCCCAAGTAAGTCTGCCTCAAAAACAAATATAAAACTTCATACTCTGGTCCAGATGACATTTTAATAGATATTAATTGATCAGGAACAAATATTATTAATTGATCAAACAATTCATTAGAGTAAATATATCACCCTGATAGGACAATTTATAAACCTGAATCCATGGTAAATAAAGGATGAACTTAGTACAGACATAAATTTTAGACATTGTTTAATGAAGACCATTACATTTACCAGTAATTTTGAACTTAGGTCATACCTGCTCAGTTCTAAGTGGCTGTATGGTGAAAATTAAAGTTGTGAATTGCTTTTCTCGGCATTTTTGTCAAATGTTCAATAATTTAAATATATAATCATACTTTAATCAAAGAAGTGAACAGTCTGATAAAAAGTCAGTTCAGCAGTCATAACAACATTTGTCAAAAATCTCATGATTTTGCAAAAATCAAGGTGGTTACAGTAATAGCAGAACTTTACAGAACAAGGAACTTATAACATTTTCCTGCAGTATTTAGGTCTCAATCCAATTGCCCTCGCCTGTGCCTGGGCCCCCCCCCGCCCCATAATCCAGGCCTGGTTATACCAGAACTTTACCCAAAGGAGAAAAATATAGCATTTTCCTGCAGTACAATAAGTCTCAATTCCATAGACCCCCACCATCAACTTGAAAACAAATTAATCATTATATATGAAAATGTGTTAAAGGTTAAAATAAAAGCATGCAAAAGAGAAATTTATAATGGTTCAGGAATGTAAAGTATGATTATATCTATATTATAATCTTTATAGTAGATTTATCGTTCATTCTGTCAACCAATCAAAATCCTCCTAGACTTTACAAAACATTAATACAACTTCTATAATATATTCATCAAGGTATCTATATAATGTTATAAAATATTTAATACAAGAAACATAGATGCATAACTGTCAATTCTAATTTATCACAAAGTTAGATAATTTACAGGTGAAAAATTGTAACTACCTTACTGCTGCCAGTTAAATCTCTAGTATTACAAGTAAATAGTTAGCACCAAACTGACTAGCCACTTCTAGCTTATGCAAAACAGCATCCTCTAGACAGGGTTACATGGAGGACAGACGTTAGAAGATCTAGCATGCTGCTGTCTACCCCAGTCTCTGGGACACTGGCAGCAGATGACAAATAAACTATCCGATTTGATTGATTGATTGATTTCAATCTCAGGTTTATGAGTGTTTCCATGTCAGGTATTGTTAATTTTCATTCAACTGTAACTTACACATACATTAACCCTGTTGATTTAAATACTTGATATTGTTAGATAATTTCTGTACATTAGTACAGACATTCTATTTATATCCATTATGAGAACAGAAGTACAGTAATAAGTATTTAAATCAACCAGTTAAAGTGTACCAACTGACAGCCAAAAAAAATTCAACAATAGTATCAGACTCATCAGCCACAATAAACTTTATTCTCAATCCAACTAAAATAAACTTACTAACAATCTGAGTATTTTCATTTAAAGTACAGTATGTACAAAATGACTCAAGACAGATAAATACCATTGCACTCTTTGCTACCTATACTCTAGCCAACTGGTTTAAAAGATAATGGTATTAGAACAGTGTATTGTTTGTCTTAGGACAATTTTTCACAATCTTTAATTATCATTAAAATATGAAAACATATGTAAAGAAAACAACAGAAATAATTTTGTACTTTATGCCCAAGATGAGAAAATGTGTTTTCTTACCCACATGGAAAACCAAAGTAACTCATGAGTTCTTCGTGAGTTCTGCCCAAGTGAGCTACAATGTCTGTGACTGACAAATGCATGGTTGACACTTTATTATCTCAAATTCCGATACCAATGTTTTTACATTGGAGTATTAATTTTTTCTGGTAGGGACCAATAATAAATCCCATAATATTTTAGAGTTAATTATCACTATATATTCATATATAAGAAAATAATAGACTAACATCATTATGGATAGACGGTTAACTATAAGATAATTATACACAGTACCTAGAATGTGCCAAGAGGAAAAAAACAACACATAAACTATGTAACAACATAGCTGTAATAGAGTATTCATATATCAAAGTAGATAACAAGCTAACAGTATGTTAGACACACAGAGTATATAATGAATATCAAGATTTGTACGTGGAGTATGATTGTTGACTAATTTCTTATCTTCCAATATGTCATTACAAACACCAATGATTGATGTAAGCTAATGACACACAGAAATCTTGTGTCAAAGATTATATATATATCTTCATGTTCACTGACATCTTTGTTTTAAGTAACATCTTCATGTAACTACAGTTCTAGGTGTACAACTTATATTACATCAACAAACGATGAACAATATAGATTCTCAAGTAATACAGAATAAATATGTATCATGTAAAAGAGACTAAGAATTCACAATGGAAGCAATACAACTTTGACACTTATCAAGTATGGCAAAACACTTCAAAATAACAATTTGAATATAGTGAATAACAGAACTGGACCATCTTTGGTTATGTGGTAATATCACAGTAAGTTTGCAATTTATAAAGGAACATTTGCTATATATAATTTAGCAAAGTTTGCAAAATTATTATTAAAATACATTTTGTATTACAGTAAATACTGTAATATATCATGATGAAGTATGTAATATCTTATAATAGAGTTTGTAATATATCACATTAAAGTTTGTAATAAAATATAGCAAAGTTTGTAAAATATTATATTAAAGTTTGTAATATATTATAGTAGACTTAGTAATATAATAATCGTAAAGTTTGTAATTTATTATAGAAAAGTTTGTAATATATATTAGTAAAATTTGTAATAAAGTAAAATTTGCTATAAATTAAAGTAAAGTTTATAATATATCTTAACAGTTTGTAACATATTATAATTGAATTTGTTATATCTATAAGTAAATTATGTCATATAAATGACTTGTATAGAAGTGTGTAATATTTGTAAAGTTTGTAATATAATATAACTTGTAATATATTACAGTAAACTATTTAATAAGTTATTACATTTTTTTTAGATATTATAGTTAAGTTCACATACAACAAATGCAGAGAAAATGTTATACAATAAAATATTTCACCTGTCAACCATATCAGGTCTCTCATAGCAACATAAACACTAACAAGTTTGAAGTAGGAATCCTTCTACTAGATATAATCATAATATTATAAGTAGATGATATGATGGTGCTAAGATGGTAGATAAAATACCCAGTAGTCCAGCTGTGTAAGATGCTGTTATAATGCTATAGAAATCTGAGATAATTGATTATATTGTTGAGATAGCTGGGTTTCTACCATACTATATATTATAGTATCAAGTGAATGGTTTAAACCACAATATCAGCTTAATAGCTTACAAGACTTTCTAATATATTTTATAACATTTTAACATTCTATAAATCAAATTTTTATACAAGACATTACCATTTGGTCTGCATACTTATTGCATTTATCAATTTTTACTGATAATCAACAAATATTAATTGAACTAGTTGAGTAACTCTTCAAAAATGGAACAGAACAGAAAAGAACAGAACAATTACATTTATTTAACTTATACAACATGTACATGTAATGGAAAGGCAGCATAATAATCTTTAATCATAATGTTGATACTTCTTTTTATGTTATGGAAAGTAAAAATCTAAAAGGTAGTAAAACAAATTGAGTTTGAGTAGGTGGATGTTTTCAAGAGTTTACTAAGATTAATGGCTCAAACTTTAATAATAAACTGAATCTGTGAGTTTTCACACAAAAAAGCACAATATGTAAGTCTCTTAATAATAATTGTTGCTGATAATCATGCGACTACAAGTTAGTAATCAATAAGTTAAAAAAGATGTGTATAAGTAAAAAATACATTAGCTCTGTTAATCTATTTGTTGGGCATATAAAGAGGCACAATATGTAGATGACAAATTCCAGCTCTTATTAATGATGAAATCAAATAAGGTAATGAATTTATTGAACATTCTTCCTTTCTAATTAAAGCAAAAACTAATTAATGACAGTTAAGACAAAATACCCATATTTTAATCTGCAAATATCTAACAGAGAGAGAGTCATCTTAAGCATGGCCATGGCCTAATGTATTTAAGTGATTTATCTACAAAAGCTCTATAGTTCTTGTCAACTAAACCAGTATACATTTTTCCACTATATCTAAAATCAGCATAAACCATAAAACAAGTTTCCTCCTGACCTACTTTTACAGTATAACAGGAAATTTGGTGTCATATTAAGTAAATTAATAACAAGACAAAACTTTCAAGACTTTGTTACTTAAGCTGCAATTCCTTGTATAGATAAAAGACTGAAATAGTTCCCTTCTCTTATTTTAAACTCAATTATCAACCAATGTGTAACTAATACTCACAAAATAATGATCTAACTAACAATCCTTATTTCCCTTAAAATTACAATAACACCCAGTATTTTATTGCGACCAAAATTATCCTTAACATCCCATAAACATAGAAACAAGAATAGAATGCCCCTTATTTAACTTTTTTATACATTTAGATTTAAATTCTTTGAAGTAGGTTATGTACAACAGACATTGTTCACCTACCCAGCTATCACAGACACAATTTCGCAGGATTTCAAGAGTACAATGTTATGTTTGGGATAATCCATTTATTTATTTACTGGAGTTAACGCCTTGTCAACACAATTTAAGCTCATTTTACGGCGTCCATCGCACCTAACCTAGCTTTCCTGGACCCTTGTCTATAACCAGTATTCACCTACCCTTCCACAAGGCCGGAAACTTCTCCATATTATCTAATCAATGGAGGAAAATGGACATTATTGTCAAATTTTCATTGAAGGATATAACCTCCCCAGGTGGGATTTGAACCAGCACCCCCTCGGGCACGAGATTCCAATCCCGGCGTGTTACCAACTGTGCTATCGACCCGGGTTTAATGGGATAATCCACTCTCTTATCATTCTGCTATATTTCTTAAACAATTCATTCATTCATTGGCCTCCTTCTGTCTATGAAGACGATGGGTAAGCTGATGTGATTTGGTAGAACACAGTCTTTTTGTGGCTGCGAAGAATGATCCTGGATTTGCATTCACGATCACAAACGGTGCAGACAAACACTTCATCTTAGCAGACTGATGATGCCTTCCTCTTTAACCTAACAATACTAAACAATCAAACTGATCACACAACTAAGTGAGAACCAATTGTTGTCTGTCATGAATAAAGTGAGGCAAACTTTTTTTAAATTGTTTAGTCAGTGCTTTTAATGCTTTGATTTAACCATTAATTGATTTCTCTTCAAATGCAAACAAGTGAGACAACTTTTTTCTACATTTCAGCTTGCTGACCACAACACCTGAGGTTTGCAGTTCCACAATGTTGCGGTCAGCAAAGACAAAGTTTGTGGCAAATATCAAGGTATGGGGAATACAAAAGTCATTAAGAGAAATGGATAATAACTGCAAGTGTTATATCAACTATCCTGAAGTGATTTTATCTAATTTTTACAAAATACCTTGCATTTACATGTCAATGAGAAAATGATTCTTGTCAGTTACATTGCTAAAAAGAATAAGTTTTTAAAGACTTTGTTTTGTTTTTGTTTTTTAATGTCGTATTCAACACATATTTAGGTCATATATACGACGGCCAGCTCTTCCTACTATAGGTTTCCTGGACACTTATCTATTACCAGTACTAACTTACCCTACCACGAGGCCGACAACTCATGTACAGGGTATGACCTACCGCAACCGGGCTCGAACCCGCTATTTTCGGATTCGAAGTCGGACATGCTAACCACTACACCACAGCCGCGGCCTTTTTAAAGACAATCACATTGATGGATCAGAACAAAAATGGTTAACATCCTTTATATTATTTACCTATAGTTAGACTATACAGGAAAGTGTATACTATTTGCTGCACACCACATCTCCAACACCAGAAATATAATTTTTGCTAACACCCTGGAAAAGTATTCCTTGTAAGATTTTACAGACAAGGCTTTGTCCTTTCTTGAATAGGAAAATTGTTGGAAGGTTTCTAGGGTGTAAATTGCAAAAAAAATAAAACTTGCATTGGAGAGGTGATACACAGCAAAAATTATACACTTTTATGCTGTAGCCTCGAGTAGTAATCATGTCAATCTGACAACTATTAAAAAACTTGCAGCTATTCAAAACTCTGAGTCAAAGATTATTTTTACTGTTGTCTTCATGTAACCATAGCATTTGTGATGTCATAGTCACATGGTATTGTCATTGTGTGCTTGTCTAATATAAAAACCTACATTTTTAATTAAACAAAACTTTAAAGCCAAGTGTTCTATTACTTAAAACAAGAACAGACAAGAAGAAAAATCCTTAGATTGAGTCTAAGAGGAAGAAAATGGAAAGATAAAAAACTAGCGTAAGACAATGATTTATATCATGTCCAATTAGAAGAGAGGAAACCATGTGTAATTAGCTAGAAAATCTTCAATACTTCAATCTTAAAGTCATTATCACTGAATGAACAGTTTAATATCAAGGGAGTAATTATTTTATATCAAATTAAAACCTCATATATATGGGATAGTAAAATCACAGGAAAATTAAAGGAAATTAATGAAGGATTTAGATAAATAAACAATACAATATTTTTAAAGTTGTCATTATGTTACCATGGTAGCCAGGGTATTGAAGGCTACTTAATACAGTGCCCTCCAAAAGTTCTTTGATAAGTGATAATTTGCAAAAATACTGCAACCAATTTTAATGCACCAGTAATTAATGCTTTTACATTGCAAATAGTTTAATCATAACTATTATTATGTAATTTAAACTAACTAATTCATGTTTATTTTGTAATTTGCTTATCTTTCATGGCTAATTAAGTAATTAGTTTATCCTAAGGTTTATCTGAAAAACAAGATTTCATAGGCAGATCCAGCAGGTGTGGGTGGGTGGGGGGGTCAGACCCCACCCACCCCGCAATTTCCAAAATGTACCCGTCCATGAGTGTATTTTCTAACTGTAAACTATAATCTTTAAGTAGCATGAAGCTAATTTTCTCTGTGCTTAACATAGATTTAATGATTATGTAGTTTTTTATTATAAATATGTTTATATTCTGTAATATATATTAAATACATATAATGTGGTTGTGGTTCGAATGTTTGGACCCCCCCCCCCCATGAAAAAAGTTTGGACCCCCACCAGAAAAAATACTAGATTCACCCTTAGCTTTTGTCACAGAACTTTAGGAGGGTACTGTATATTTCAGACTAAAACAACTAAGCTGGTATACAATAAAGTTTCTATGATGACTGGTAATAAACATATAACCAAGATTAGAGTATTATCTGTCTACAAGATAGACAGACATAATTTGTATGAATACTTCATATTTGATACTTCACATTCCCCAATATATAAACATAGAAGACAAAATAATGTGAATATAATAATACAATAATATTAAAGTAACAAAAATGTTGTCTAGCATACTTGCTATATGTTACAATACAAGGTATCTTATATCAATTTTCTGTATAGAGCTTTGACAATAATACAAATATAACAATTGTTGAACAGACTTTGTCATATAATTCGAAAATACCTAGAAAACAATATTATAGACAAACTAGTATCTAATGTAGCTAAGTCACACAACTTGTGAATACCCAGAAAAAAATAAAATGCCAACTTGTATCAAAATAACAAAGATCCATAGCTGACAGAACAACCCTGTTATTTATAGATAATTGTTACATGATCTATTCGTTAACCTTTGATGTTCCCTTAGTTACATGATCTATTTATTAACCTTTGATGTTCCCTTAGTTACATAATCTATTTATTGACCTTTCATGTTCCCTTAGTTACATGATCTATTTATTGACCTTTCATGTTCCCTTAGTTACATGATCTATGTATTGACCTTTCATGTTCCCTTAGTTACATGATCTATTTTTTGACCTTTCATGTTCCCTTAGTTACATGATCTATGTATTGACCTTTCATGTTCCCTTAGTTACATGATCTATGTATTGACCTTTGATGTTCCCTTAGTTACATGATCTATTTTTTGACCTTTCATGTTCCCTTAGTTACATGATCTATTTATTGACCTTTCATGTTCCCTTAGTTGCATGATCTATTTATTGACCTTTCATGTTCCCTTAGTTACATGATCTATTTATTGACCTTTCATGTTCCTAAAATTACTTCACTTTTTGTTTTTTGCAGTTTTCTGTTATAGGACTTGGGGACCATGATGCATGTAAATAATTTTTGTTTCTAAAATAGGACACATAACATGCACTTTTTGATTCTGAGGTAAATTTTAAGCTCAGAAAAACATTTTATAATTAGCAAACCTGACCCATTATTTATCTACAGTCAAAGATATAAAAATTGGGAAAAACAGAAGAATTTTCAAGACACCAAGAAATGTATCAGGTCATATTTCAAGTTTAATGATACCCTTTGCTACTACAATAGATTAAAGGAGATAAGCATAATTTGTCTGTAAATTCCTTTAATTATTGTCTAAAGTTAAATGTTCCTGTTAAGACAATAAGATGAGTCGAAGGTAAATAGCAAAAAAGACTGCTTTAAGAAAGTCAATATTCTAGCAATAAGGCTCAGAAATGCATACTTTTCTGTCAGACTGTGGTCAGCCATATATATTCTTTAGTTGAAAAAGTTCTCTTAAGTTTCTGTCAATATACTGTGAGGAATTCTAGATTAAGTTATTTTGAAATGTACAGATAATAAGAATTTACCTGTTAATTAAAATAACCATAGCTCATTCTATGTAATTGCGAATGACAGGGTGTAAAAACCCAACAAGAAAACATCATGAAATCAATTAATTACAGTAGCACATAGAGACTGGGTGGTCAGGTAAAAATACAGAATGACAAATGTAAGTTAACATTTCCATCTAACGCACAGACGGAACATCAACATTTATCTTAAATTGACTTTTACCTGGAAAACACCGAGAAAAAACATTGTGTTGCACTGAAAGATTTATAAGAAAAGCTTGAGTAACATCTACATTGAAACTGACACAGTATAGTAAACTAGACAAAAAACGGTTTTTACATAAGATTGATAAAATAACATCAATATATCACCATGTAACAACAGATTATATTATCAAGACAATACTTGTTTAATCTTTTATAACAATCATCTCAACATACCATACAATTCCTATAAAACACAACATCCCTAATAAATGCATCCCCCAATTTTGGGAAAAAACATAATTAACAGCCCTCCTCCAAATTTTGGAAAAAAACAAACTAGGACTTATCATATTTTATCCTGTGATTTCACAATTTTCTTATACTCTAAAAAATGCCCCCTTTTGGAAAATGTAAAGTTCCTATGGGGCTTTTAATAGAGAATATACAGTACCTTAAAACTAAAGCCTGTTTCTTATAAGTGGTACTGCTGCCAGATGACAGCACTCTTTGAAAATTTGCAGCTATTTCACCTAGTCTTTGCAAGACAGCCCTACGAATTCACAGTACCGTCAAATGTCTCTAAAGAACTGTTGGGTTAACGAACAAACACTTAATTGTAGCTGTCTTGCAACATGCATGGAATGAAGTTTGTGACTTGAGTCATAACAATCCTTCAAGGCTGTAGCATGAAAACACTGCACAGATGGCACGTTAACTCCAAAAAACACGATCAAAATGATCATGCTCACGACAACCTTCAGAGTAAATTTGAGCAAAACCTTGCTATCAAGTAGAAATAAGTTGTATGGCAGCAACAAAGCTGAAACTAAACAGTCAGCAAAAATAGATGAGTTTGCAATGATTGTGTTTGTGTCATGGAAAGAATTGTACAATTGATATGAAACAGATTTAATCATACATATATTTTCTATTTCAATACAAAGCTTGTATCACTAAGATTATCTCAATGATTGTATTGTATTCTACAAATCTCATTTTACAGATAAAGTGGAAGGAGCTATGTTGTTGTTGAAGACAAATTTATAGGTCAGAACAAAATTAGTCTACATTCTTCTTGAAGTAACTCTAGTTTTGTGCTGACCCTTCATATTATTATGTGGTAAACACAGAAGACATACACATAACCTAGGAAATCAACATCAAAACTTATCCTTTATAACTTTTCCCTTTTCCCTTTTGACTGCATTTGACATCAGGTCATGGTACAATCCACTTAATACCTGACAAAACCTGGATCTAGTGAAAATTGATCAAAGCTAGTGAAAAATTTATTTGTTCCATGTAGTCAGGCTAGTTGATAATTTTGCCCATTGTGACTAAAACTCATATTCTCTAGTCTTTATGCACACTTTATGCCAAAAAAATCTGTCAACTAATGGTATCTTGTAATAGCTAAATCAACTAACTTCTCCTCAGTCACTGCCTTGAATTTTCTCAAGTGCAAGCAGGAATTATCATTTTAAAATCATAGTAGACAGAAAAGTTACATAATTTTCACTATTAATTTTTTTTTACTAATCCCTGAGGTTTCAGGCTAGGTGTCAAATTTGCCTTTAAGAAATGTTACTATACAGCACATACCATGTCTTACGGTGAACTTTTATTGATTGCACAACTGACTTATGGCTTAAAACATTACTGAGTACAAACATTATCATTTTCAAAACCTATCTTACTCATTCATAAATACCAAGTATCAAACTCCATAAACATGCCATGGAATTACTGTAGTGAAAGGAGCAAGCAGTACTTACAACATTTTACGACAACAGAATGTTCATAAAATAATTACTATAATGTTCTTGCACCAGAATTCTTGCATGTTTAATATTTTAGAAAAAATATGACATAAAATATAAATTCTATATAATTAATTACATGAACCACAGTTCTGAGAGTGTATCTAAGGATTAACAAGCATTTAGAATAGTCACATGCTTTTGCAATATGCAAGACCATGTCATACATTATTCTGTGATAAAAATTCGGGCTTCCCTCAAGTAGCATATTTTGTGATGTATTAGAATCAAAATACCATGCAGTTTTCTATGTTTTATTGTAAAACAAGAAATATAATGTGGAAACCACATTAAAGCCTGATTTTCATCAAGATCTGACCATAAATGTCAGAGATATCCAACATATTAAAAACTTTAATGCAAAATTTACAAAGGAAAAAATCCATAATAAAGCCAGGTAGAGTTGGTAGAGTTGTGGTTACTTTCTAATTCTGTTCACCACATTGTTATCACTGTATAAAATTTCATAAAGATCTGACAATAAATGGCAGAAATATATGGTAAAGAAAAAATTGAATCCAATAGTTAACAACACCAGATGCTCACCTGCCCAACCATCTTATTAGAGGATAATATATCAATATCAAATTTTCATGGAAGGCCATTATAAACCGGCTTGGGTGAGGCTTGAACCTGAAACCTCTGCCTGACACAAGAGTTAAAATCTTGCAAATGGCCTGAAACCTCAGCCTGACACATGAGTAGAAATCTTGCAAATAGCCTACTGCGCCAACATTCCAGATATTCCACTACAGAATACTAACCATAAAATTCAGTGCGAATCAAGTCAATTGATTTACGACATTTTTGTTCTAACTCAGAACTGAATTCTAACATTTTCTTGCAGTCAACATTGTTCCTAGACAAATCAATGTGTATAGAATCCAATCACGCATAAAAAAGTGCTATATTTATCTCCCTAAAAAATGTCTACATGCCATGTGGATTGTTATAGTTAACTAAAAATCCTCGACAGAACATTTTTATCAAGCAGAGATATTAATCACTGAAGGATTAGAGTTCCTTGAATAAAATACTTTCTGATAATTCTTGGTTCACAATCACAATTTATTATGTAACAGCTTCAGTGATTTTTTTTGTCCCAAAGTGAGGTCGAAACTTTGTCTATTTCACAATGGGGAAAAATCATGAAAATTCATAAAACAATACCAAGATTTCAAAATGAGCAAGAATAATGCCAAACATCATGAAGATTCTCCAGAAAAAACTAAAATTACAAAATAAGCAAGATTTTTTTGGTCACAAAGTGTAAATGGGGCTATTGAGACCAGCTAATCAAACACGTTTAATTCTCTAAGGGGTGTTCCATGGGCATGTCTTCTAATAATGCTAGGTTAAACACTTTTTACACTATAAGTCATCTCTTTAATCCACTAGCCTGAAGCCCAATATTGATTACAGCAAGTGAAATTTATTTACTTCATTAAGTCCAGCTAGTGGATAACTTTGCTGGTAACAATTCAACGAAATAAATCAAGACTTGTGCTTAAGAAACAATATCTGTGCACACATAGTCAAGGAAAGAGAGGAATAAGGCCATAATTTATCTTGTAACAGTGAGTTCAAGTGAAACTGGTACAACACATGGTGTTTAATCATCATTGTGTTTTACGAACAGTCTTAAAATGTTGACTTCTTAGAACGGAAAGGGAGAAACAAGTACAGCTAGACTTAAAAGCCAATATTTAAGATGTACTGAAATGACACAAAGGTTACCACATGAGTGCTAGAAAACTGGGTTACATCTTAGATGTACTGACTAACAACACTAAACAATATTACTTTAACTTTGTCTACTAGTCATTGAGAACTGGTGATCTAGGTTGCTAACAGAAATAGAAAGTTAACTAACACAATGAAATCAACTATTGATAATGAAAGTTAAAACAAGTTCTCTAGACTAATTCTGTATTATTTACTGACATCATGAACAACAATATTAGAAGAAATTTTCATCAATTATCTTATAATATGGATGATTCTAAATTACAAACAAACATATAAAAGCTCCAAGATTTGAGGACAAATCCTGTTAAAGAGGGGGTGTATGTAGCAGAGGTATTATACGGCACTTGTACTTCCTAATGCCTTCAAGCTAGCTTTTATATGGCCACATGGTAGCATGTCCACGTATGACTAGAGAAGTTGTGCGTTCAAATCTGACTTTGGGCTAAGGGGTTATTATTTTGCTATAAAGATCACAAAATTATGCCTTATTTAAGACCCTAATGCTTAATTTGAATAGAAAAAGCTTCCTTTTTTATGACTATTCTGCTATTTAGACCACATTTTTTTATTGATCTTAAAGTGGAACTTAACTGAATGAAAAATGTTTGTTTTAAAATGCTTTCAAGTGTACCTTTTTTCAGACATTCCTTTAACAAAATTGATAGAATTATAACAGTGTGATAGTATAAATTATGTAAATGTACACAAGACAATTAACATTAGCCTCTCCTTAACCATGGCATTTTTTTTAATTTCCATAGAAAGCCAGCACTGCACCAAATAAACAGTTTCAAAATAATACATTTTTTTAATAATTGATCATTAGGAATCCCCCCTACGAAGAAGAAAGATATAAAATTACTATCAACCAATTATTTCACACCTTCAGATTTTACTAGTCTGCTATATTTTTGCACAAATCTGAACTGTAATCTATCGCTTCACATTAAAAATAAACTTTCTTTTTTCTTGATATTTTTATCATTCAATGAAAACATAAATTTTAAACTAGCATTCAACATTAAATATTACCAAGTTTTAAAATAACAAGTAAATCTGTGAGCTAATGCTCACTAGTGATACCCCCGCAGTGAGAAATATGACTATCATAATGTAACTTTCATTTAACGAAATCTAAAAATATGCGACAAACAGGAAGTAGATGAGCAAGGAGCATGAAATCGCTTTACACCACATGGGACTATGGGATGAAGCAATATGCAAAGTATTAGGCTGCTGCATGTTATAGTTGCTGAGAAAACTGCAACGGAAATTTTGTAACGGACGGACGGACAAGGGTAAAACAGTATACCCCCCTCTTCTTTGAAGCGGGGGTATAAAAATTCCATAATATAAAAATACATCGAAAGATGTAAATGTCTCAAGGCCCTAGTTGAGTCAACATATTTACCAATGTTTTGATGTAAGACAGATTTCTACAGTAACTGAAGTTTATGTCCCTTACCAAGATTGATCTATGTAGTAAGTCAATCAATAATCATAACTTTTCCTCAAGGAATTTATTACACACGTTTTCCACAGTCGAAAATTCATTGGCAATAATTCCTACAACTTTTTATGACTGAAATAGATTTTACGTTTTGAAGTAACCGACTTGGACAAGCAACTACAGTTTAAGTTCTCCTATAAAAACTATCTAGGTTATGGCAATCTCTGTAAACAGATATCCTGTATTGTTGTACAGGATCTCTACTGTCTCTGTGGAAGGTCACGTCAAGATGAACTTTGTTCGACCAATCAATGCGTAGCTTTCATCTAGACGAAAACACTATTAATCACATTTTGATTTCGTAATTTCTATTTATAGACCAAGGTTTGCATGCTAATTTAACAGCGGTATTATTCACAGTCTGCGATTGGGCGGCTCAATTCAAATTGCGTGACGTAGACGATGAAAACAAGTTACGTATCATAACAATTTCGTCATGAATATTATGATGAGAAAAGGTCACCTGAATGTGACCTTCGTCTGAAAAAGGCTAGATCTAAATTAGCGAGTAGGCGAGCGGAAATATAGATCAGGTTTTAATCAGATTGAGGTTATGGCAAAATCATGCAAATTTTTTACCATTAATAAGTCTCAAATGATTAATTTGAGAAAAAAATGTTCCTATATTAAGACCATTCCACTAATAATACCATTGATTTTTATTGTTCTAACAGTGGAACCTAACTGTACCAGAATAATTTTATGCAGACTCAAAATTTATGCTTTTTTCCAACAATTTTTCAGTCTCAGCGCAGCAATCTGTCATCTTACTGGCTGCCCCTAGAGAGACTGGGATCTCTAGACCAAAGCCATTGACTATGAAGTGACAACAAGTCTATAGTTGATAAAGCAATAAGAAGGAGAATGGTTGTTAAGAAGTACTTCCTGACCAAGTTCTTCAAATATATGCCAGTCCTGCCCAGAGAACTAAACTTGCAATTATTGCCAAGAATTGAACCCTGCGCAGACAGCCAGATTTGAAGTTTAGCTGCTTCCAATTAGCTGTTTCCACAGCACAGCAATCTTAGCTTAGAGAACAACCATTGTCTTAAACTTTCACTAGCACTTGCTCAATTTATTACGTTAATATAGTAAAGAACAAAATTATCAACCAGCCTGACTGCATGAAATAACTATATCTTCACAATACCCAATCTATTTTCGCTAAGTCCCACTGGCTCCTAACTAAAATCTTCACAAGCCTAAATCAATGTTTAGCTAGTCCCAGTCTCCTGGCTTGTGAGTTTAAAGGTGATAACTGTGGAATCTAACTTACAAATTTAAAACCAAGAGGGTGGTTTATAACAGAATCTCAATAATCAGGGAAACTCAGGGCAAGCTAAAAAAACTCCCATCATGTTTTACACCATCATTCAAAATTTAATAGAAGACGACTTTGATGAGATTTCTCTTCCAGTTAATATAATCAACAAACTTGAGAGCTCTCAGTTGTTGAATTTAAATGTGATGTGTGGGATATTCCTCATTTTTTATCTAATTGTAACATTTTCAGTCCATTGCAGCAGATTTCAGGGACTTTGTCATTACATAGTTTTTTTTAGAATTGAAAATCTGATTATCTAAAAATTGAGAATAATTATCAAGGAAATGAACAATAAAATTGTTTGTTTCCTGAGTCAAGACTGAAAAATTGTTCTGTCATTAAAGCGAAGCATTTCATATTTCAGGAAAGTTAAAAAAATTCATGTTTTTTTGTTTTAAGATATTTTTGTAGATTGTACCATTTTAACTAATTTGAAGTCCTTTCTAAAAAGTTATTCCCTATTGTGATAACTATTTGAAGATCCGTGTTTGTTTGGTGATAGAAATACATGTATTGGTATTATATATTATAACTACCAGTTAAGCAGTGGACTCCACTATTATCTAAGCATCTAAACCTAACAGCATGTTTCACAAACCTAAAACCTCCCACCTTATTGTTTCATTGTATCATATAACGTGTTTAATAGCTACGGGCTTCTTGAAATTATACTGGGTATAAAACACAAGAACTATTGAAGGGAGTCTAGACACAAAAACATAAATAAAATAGGTAAACATGAATATTATCACAGAAACACAATAAATATATACATGTAACTTGTCACATAAACACAATAAATATAATTATACATGTAACTTGCCACATAAAAAATATACAGGTAAATTGTAACACAAAACATTATACAGGTAACTTGTCACACAAACTCAAGAAAACATATACATTATCTTGTCACATAAACACGATAAAATATATACATGTTTTATATCACATAAACACAATAAAATATATACATGTATCACATAAACACAATAAATATATACATGTATCTTGTCACATAAACACATTAAAATATGTCATGTATCTTGTCACATAAACATTTACATTATCTTGTCACATAAACACAATAAAATATATACATGTATCTTGTCACATAAACACAATAAAATATATACATGCATCTTGTCACATAAACACAATAAAATACATACACATATATTATAACATTAAAACAATAAAATACACCATATATCACATAAACCTTTTAACTATTTTACTATATCATAAATCTTTCACTAGAAAAACTTGATTGATAAAAAATCAATGTTTAGAACATCACTCAAAGATGAAAACAGCACGATGCATAGATGAATACCACATAAACACAAAAAACAATTTAAACATTTCAAGACAAACAACAAAAACTGTTTCAGAAAAAAACAACAATAGAATGACTGTTGTCATCAAATGTATGTAGAAACTAAACAATGAATCATTCTGTACTCAGTACTTCAATTTTATTACTTTCTGGTCATGGATAAAATCCAGTATAGAATACTTTATTACAAAGCATGCTGGGTAATAGTGAGAGATTTTACTCAGAAAACTGTATCAATCCTGTGCATTTCTTGACATTTAGTCAATAACATGAGCCATGAGATTTGACTTCACAAATCAATTCAATTTAAAGTATCTAACAGAGAATGGAATCTTAAAATATCCTCCACAAAAAACATAACTTTCTATCTGATAACATTAGCAGACGATACAGGAGAAGAATCTTGCCTTATGGACCCAGATGGATGGAGCTCTCAAGTGTATTTAAGAAGACATGGTGGATATTTACTTCATCAGAAAACGTAACCCAACAATAGACTTAACAATTTAAGAAATGATGTTTTATATTTCACTATCTTCTTCTTCTATCTTTGTTTTATACTTTCTATCATTGTTAAGACTTTAGAAAACTGTTTTCACTGAGCTAACAAATCTCATAATATTATATCTTCTTTAGAATATTTTAGACTGTCATACTTAATACCGGGATCTTTACTGTAGAAATGAAAACAGTATCATTTTATTCAATTAACCAATCTGTCATGATACTCCGAACACAAAGAATCAACTTAACAAAATTAAACCACTAGGACACGAGGTCATCAGCAATCTGTGTATGTGTCATGTGTATGTGCAGATACTCATTATATTGTTTTTAAGGTAAGATAAGATTTATTTTTGAGTCAGCAAGACCAAATGATACAATTGTTGACATTATTTCATGCTGTTTTCATGACAATTTTTTTTGTTATTTGTAGCAGCCAAATCATTAGGCTAGTTTCATTCAATTCCATTCTTTAACCTTATAAAATCTTCTAACCTTTCTACAGAGACCAGACTTATTCTCCTATTATGAAAACTTTTATGTTATATCCGTTGACTTTAAGAATGTATTAATGACTTTGAAATCATAAAGCCTCCAGTCCATGCGAATTTCCTTATATTAACCCCATACAAAATCCAAACCCACATTTTCATTTAAGAAATTTTTACTCTGAAATTTTAATGCATGGTATTCAATAATAATGTAGAAAGAACTGTAAACAAGAACTTCAAATGCAGGTAACTCAAACAGTCATCTTGCAAGATTCTGTAGTTTACTCTCAGTCAATCAGTCAGGATCTTGAGTATTAAAACCTGAGCAGTAGGCCTATACATTGGCAAGAACTTTAACTTTTGAAGCATTCAACCTCTTTTGTCATACAATAAGTTACCATAGACAGAAAAAAGTCTCACATGTTCCTTACAATTACTATTTTTTACTTTAAAACCAATTACTATATAGTCAACAATGTAAATATTAAATTATTGGTACCAAAACATCATCATCGAAGAAGAGAAATTAAGCAACTTGGGAACTGTTACCATATTTATGAAGCATTTTAAGTAAAGGTTCATTTAATTAGTTGGTTTCTTAATCAGTTACATTTTAGCTAAAACATACTGCTACTTCAATTATGACATAGTAAACTAACTTCAGTCATATGGCAAACTTCTTAAAGTGAATTATACTAATAATATTGAAATAATTACATAAAGAGTAATTGTGAAGGGAATGAATTTTGTAAGTTTTCTAGACACATGCTTTCATAAAAACAGTCCTAGGTGTCTTCACTTTATTGAGAATTCATAGAAAAGATTAAACAGGAAAATGTTATAGGATAAACTTGTAATTTTACAAAATAACATACATATAAATTGCAGGCCTAGCACAAAACAATCATAACTCACTCTTTTCTTAATTGAGTTACGACTGTTTTGTGCTAAGCCAGCAGAATGTTGATTAAGGAAGCAATTAAAGTGCTATCAATCTTTCATTTGAACATTTTTTGTATTCAACTTAAACAAAAAGCAATTTTAAAAGATATAAACCTAAAACTGGCATATTGTCATATACATTTCAAAACACATGTATATAAATCTTTTTACTAGTTTCAAATTCTAAATGACCACAACATAAGGAAATCTAGCGAAAAATATGTCTTGGTGATCCTTTTTCTATCATATGTATCATATTAACATAAGATTCCAGAAATTGATATCAATTTCATATTGAAATCAAATCAGAATCAATATTATTGAATGTCACCCGTCACATTCCGACTAAAATTCATTTTTCAGTAATTTCAACAACAGTTATAATACCAGGGATATCATACTGAAATCAAATCCAAGTCAGTTAATGGAATTATCGTGACAGTACTACTAAAAATAAAGTGAAGGATTGGCTAAAAACAAGCTGTAAAAGTATAAGGGCATCAAGAACAAAGTGATGGTATAAACCCAGTACAGCAACCTACACAAATATTACATGATGAATAATTGGTATAGGCTAATGACTCAGATTATATTGTGACCAAGTTTAACTATAAATTGATTTCCTAGATAGCTTAGTTTCAGGGTACAGCCACACACACACTCAACTTCAATCTCCTCTCTCTCACAGAGCAGAGAATTGAGAGCAGAGAGAGAACCCCATACTGGATCAATATTGATATTTAATATCTTACACAGTTCTTCTACCAGAAAATCTCTATACAAATATTAAAGTCAATATGGAATTATGATTTATTAGCAAAAGAATCCAAGTATGTAGACAGTCAGCTTCACTTTCAGAAAACAGGAACAATTTTCACTGATTAGTTTAAATGTTTGAAGACATTGTGTCAGTATTTGCTGATACATCTGTATAGAACTGTTATATGAATGCTATAGTCCTCTGTTTATAACTCTAGACTTTGCTTGTTGATAAAAATACAGAATAAAATGTTAAAATGGTATTTTTACTAGTAAGATAAAAAGCAAGTGAAATTATATTGAATTCAGTCTTCGTCTTAACCCACTAGCCCCACAAGCTAAAATTGATTCGCACTACATGAAGGAGGAACGAAACACAACTCCATTTGAAAATAAGGGGAGTTTCAATAGTGTTTCATTCAGCCCTCATATTGTACATTACTTATTACATATAATTAGACCGGTCAATCATTTTGGGACTAACTATAATATTAGATGAATTGGAGTGCTTTTGAAAGTTTAAGACAAAGACTGTATATTTGATTGTACTCAAGCATTCACCAATTCAAGTACATATACAGTCTCATATTATTCATTATGGGAATTTTAAAGAGATGTTAAACAAATTTGAATGGATTTTAAACAAACAATTTAATCATTGCTAACATTACAGTTTACTTCAGCTTGATTGTGAAACAAGTTCTTACAACTTATATTAATCACATTTTCAAGTCCACTTTCTGGTCCCTCAGTACTGAGTTAGTAGGATAAAGTTTCTTGCTCCAGGAAACAACGGGGTAGGTTTTGGATGGGATTCAATGATTTAACCAATCCAATGTCTTAACTGATCGGCCATGTCTGCTCCAATTTGCTAACATTCGAAATTGAGATAGCCCTATATAAAACAAACAGTGTGAAAATACAAACCCTTTTTCTATCCAATATATATTTCACTAGAAATAAATCACACCATGAATCACAGAATAAATCCAATCAATGCAGCGTTCAAACTTTGAAATAAAAGTTAAATACAAGGACAAAAGCACTATTTAACAAATCAGAATAGAATATTAAAATGAGCAATTCATGAATACTTCACAACAAGACCCTAGAGAAGTACAATAGAAACAAACCCATTTACAAAGTGTATTATAAAAGGCTGCATAAATGAATGAACCCGGGAACCAATAATAGACAGATGTTAGGGTACCAAGCCACCCCTACTGATTCTATAATGTAAAGAGGCTGATATCAATGGCAGTCAATATCATGGTTTAATTTCCCAATAATTCTACCTACAATTATGAATCTGATATAGATTACAACTAAACCTTTTCATTTCTATTGATTGTGTCCATTATTATTCGATAATATCAATAAATACTTAAACAATACAAATAAAACCTCAGTGGAATTGTACAGCTAACATTTTAGAATATCAATATTGTAGTATTAATGTTAACATTGAACTCACTCTGATAAACATCATGGTCTGATTGAATTTATTTTAACATCCATTATACAGTGTTTTCCTTAAGTCCTTGGATAGAATTCTGAGCTTCAAACGATAAACTGATTCACATTTTACCAATGAAGAAACTTTAAAGAGTCATCTGAGCAAATTTTAAAATCAGCATTTATTGTAAATCATGATTCAATTTTTTTTTAATTTATACTTGGTAAACGCCATGTCAACACAATTTTTTAGCCTAGCTTTCCTGGACCCTTGTCTATAGCCAGAACTTACCTACCCTTCCACAAGGCCAGAAACTTCTCCATATTAATGGAGGAAAGTTGACATTATTGCCAAATTTTCATGGAAGGGTATAACCTCCCCGAGTGTGATTGAAACCTGTACCCCTTCAGAACACTAGATTCCAGGTGCACTACCAACAGCGCTACCTTAGCCCAGGTTCATATAATTCAATCTATGTTACATTAGCTACATTAATATAAGCTTTGATTGCAGTAAAATTACTAATGGAATGCAAATTATTTTTTTCTCGAAATTTTATTACTCCAAGAACTTTTGAAGGGCACTATACATGTATCAGTTATCATGGTCATCTAACAATGGAGAGAGAAGCCATACACAGTGAGATAGAAACAGGTAAGAAATAGATGTAGACAGTTACCTTATTGTTACAGGGCAGTGATACTAGTATTAAGCCAAAAATTAACACCCTCCCAATATGAAAGAAAATCTAGAACATTATCATGGAAGTCAGTATGACCAGTCACAGACAGAAATCAAACCCTTAATCTACAATTTCTAAGACATGTCACAGACAGAAAACATTAAACTCCAATTTCCAAGTCTAGGTGAGCTTTAAAAACTGCAGCAATCACATCAATGATCATTGTCACACCATGGTAAAATAACAGATATAAGGTACCTAGCTCAGACTATGACAAGTTATTTTAAAATCAAATACAACCAATAGATGGACATTATCACTTTATAAATATCATGATGAGTTAAATCAATTGTTATATAATATTGTTACCATGGTAACGTTCACAGATATCAGACAGCAAGATTTACAGGTTTCAATTTACTTCTACTGACAATGTATTCAAGAATCATTCAACTAGACATTTTATTCCATTATCAAAGTTAAGACTCTTCAATTTTCATTCCATTATTATGATGGACATTTCATCTTTAATTACACGAGTTGCGTAAGTATTATTATATCTTGAAGTGTATAAAGCTATATCTATTTATTCTTCCTTTCGCAAAATAATCATTTGTATAACGATTGGTGAATATTATTCAACTGTCGGTGGCACATACATAAACCCCACTGATTGAAATACTCAAATATTGATAGTTAGTACAGAAATACAGTAGTGAGTATTGATTAACCAGAATCATTTCTGACGGTACTCCAATTTTATTTTACCAAAATTTTAAACTTGCAACAAATATATCAATGGATCAAAGTAACTAGACTAAACTAGACTACAAGTAAATAAAGAAGAATGAAGGCTAGTTGTATGCTGCTTGAGTTCATAGATACATAATACTTCATTCTATATTAGGGCTGTGGATCGTTGAGCAAGTGGCGATACGATCTGAACCACGATTCATATGTAGGAATTCAGGAATTGAACCACGAATCACTTGGTAAAGGAAAAGCATACAGAATTCATGTTATAACAAAAAGTGAAGAAATTACAGAAGCTTTACTTTATGGAAAACCAGGTTCTCAAAACATTTCTATTAACAGACGTTTTATGGGCATTTTCAGTGGTTAAACATTTTTGTTTAAATGTGTATCAATAGAAATTTTGACCCAAAAATTCAGTCCCTACATAAATCAAAGTTTTCATTGGTAGTGCGACTCATTTCAGTAATAATTAAGCTGAAAATGTTCCTTTATTTTTTCCAAAAATAGATGGCAATTCAACGATTTCGGACGTGACAAATATTTGTACTCGATTTTCTGGGCGGGATCGCGAATATCCGAGTACTGGGATACTCACCGCAGCCCTATTCCATATAGTATACCATGAGCAGTATTTTAGTGTCATGATCAATTGTGTGTATTAAATCAGAGTTCATATTTTTTTAAAACGTCTACAATTTAAATCAAGTAAGTGAGACAAATAAAGTTATAAATATTCTTATGTAGCCAATGTGGGCATATTAGTCAATGTTGGCATAATCTGTAAGTCAAACATTATGCACCTATATATATATTTTTATAACATTTTTTCACAGTAATTGGTAGAAACTTGTAATTGCATGATAAGTTCTCTACAGGTCAGACTGTATTTCTGTCACTTTACTCATGTAGCTTGACAGAAACCATGGCAACCATACATAGAAGAGAATTATATTATTAACTAGTAAAGTTATACAATTTACTGGAATGAAATAATCAGATTTATTTTTTATCATTATCAATACTGGTTCTGAAGTATGAATATTGCGTCAATCTTACAACAATTCAATTTACATCATTATTAAATTAAAACTGTCTTTGAATTTGGTCAAAATTGCCATTTCCATTAATTTTCTTCACTGCCAAATAAGACTTAAAGCTTTTCTAATTATTACTGATATTCAGTCATTGAATAGAATTTTTGTCCACTATATTGAGTGTTTATTTAGAGCCCTGACTTTATATCTATCAGTACATTGATGTAACACATCAATGAGAATTTATTCTCAAAAACAACAATAGTAGTAAAGCACTGGTATTAAGTTCAAAATTTTCAAGAACCAGACAATCCCGAATTTTTGGATTTCAGCAGACTTAGCATTGAAAAAAACCTTCTATTACGTCAAAAAAATTCTGACTAGCCCTGAATAATTAAACCCATAGAAATATTTTTTTTTTAACACCACATTCTTACACATATTTAAGTCACATACACAACTGCCAGCTCTTTCTACTACAGGTTTCCTGGACACTTTTTATCACCAGTATTAACTTACCCTACAATGAGGCCAACAACTCATGTATAGGATATGACCTGCTCGACCGGGTTTTGAACCCGCGATCTCCAGATTCAAAGTCAGACATGCTAACCACTATGCCAGGGCCGGGGCTATAGAAATATTACATGTACTTGGACTAGACAAAATATAAATTGATTCAAGGGGACAGTGCAAAACTAGTCTATTTACATGTAAAATTATAGAAGTATGTAGACTAGTATCGTGCTGACCCATTGGATTTAAACTTAATGATGAAAAAAATAAAACCCAGGTTGATAGCGCAGTTGGTAGCGCGCCGGGATTTGGATTCTCGTGCCCTAGGGGGTGCGGGTTCAAATCCCACCCAGGGAGGTTATACCCATCCATGAAAATTTGACAATAATGTCGATTTTCCTCCATTGATTAGATAATATGGAGAAGTTTCCGGCCTTGTGGATGGGTAGGCGAGTACTGGTTATAGGCAATGGTCCAGGAAAGCTAGGTTAGGTGCGCTGGATGCCGTAAAATGACCTAAATTGTGTTGACACGGCGTTAAATCCAATAAATATATATATAATGAAAAAACATTCACCAACAGTTCTACAAGCATCATGAAAACAGAGCACAGCCACATATAACCAAACAGCATTAGAAAATAATATAAAATTCTCTTTGAAAATTGCTACAATTTCTTTTTTTTTCTTAACAAGATATTTTAAATAAACTCTCTATAAGAATGATTTATGTTCATCATGTGTTTAAGAGCTCTCTCAGTAAATTAATGAGGAGAGAAAAATAATTGTTAAAGTTTTAATGTTAACAAATGATTTCAGCAATAAAAACTAACAAACTAACACCTAGAATAACCATCTATCATTAGATGATTAAAACAAGCAATCTTCTAACACAACATTCAATCCATACCAGCAATGTTGTATCACGCAAATATCATCAGGCTCTAAACAAAATTTGAAAACAAGGAAAACAAAGAAAAAACGCTTAGTAGTTCCTTTAAATTTTGAGAGAAATTTAGACCCCTTAGGTCTTAGTTACATAATTAAGCATGAACACAATTTGAACTTGAACTCTTTTGTTTATATCATTAATTTGCTTATTTTAAAGCCCCTTTACCAAAAGCAATGCTGTTTTAGATTGCAAAGAAATAGAAGTTTATCTATTTAAACAACTATAACCAACAAGTTTTTTATTAAATGCAAACATTGCTTAAAAATGTTTAAGTTATTTATTGCATTCAAAGTGAAAGAACAAGAAAGAACAAAACCGAAAGTAGAATTTGGATGTCAATACTTTAAACAATAGATTTGATCACAGTATGTTTAAAATGAAGTCATGTAATGAAAAAAATCTGCTCCAAATTACATAATTACGCTCTAAAACTGTTTTAGAATCAGGTATATTGAAAATTAGCATATAAATGAATATAGTGTGTTCTTATAAAAGTACCCCACTTTTTTAAGAAATAGACACTTAGTCAATCTCAAAATTATAAAGCAGAGTGGTTTGAGCAGTTTATTGTGTCTCTGATGCATGTTATATTCTGATAACTTCATGTTTGTAAAACTGTTTTCATTCTCACTGTTGATGAATATATCTTCATATAGTAGCTTTAAGTAATGTTACAGAATATTGGTGTATAAGCAAAGCTAATCTAAAAACATGAAAAAAGAAGGACCAGTAGACTAGTTTTGCACAAACCAAATTTTGGTTACTAATTTTGCATATTTAAGCAATGTTACAAAGAACAGAATACTACAAGAATCTACTGCAGTTATCTTAAAGCCATTTTATGCAAATTGAATATAACAACCATGTTTTCATGAAGTCTAAATCAATTTTATTGATTTGGGCATGCTATACAATTGAGTTTAAGCTCATACGAAAATAGAGTTTGTAACTTTAAGTTAATAAAAAAACTTCTGCATTAACTGGTTAGAAATATTTATACATAATAATATGAAACAGTAAAAGATTGTTACAATTCACCAATTGTAGACCACATTGAAAATTGATTTTAGCAAATACAATGTTTGTTAGGCCACAACAAGTTGATCATAAGTTCTATGGATTTGCTCGCACCTTAATTTTGACGGTTTTTACAAAAAAAATTTTTTATTTCCTCCCTCGCTCATAAAAAATTGGTCAAACTGCTGTATAAAGCAACTGAATTAATTGTTTTATATCTCTTTTGCTTTACTCGCTCACCCCATTTTTCCCCGGAAAAATCCATAGAACACATGATCAACTTGGTGTGGCAAGTTATCCACATTAAATAAAGTCATTATTATTATTATTATTATTGTTATTATACCAATCATAATCTAGTTGCCATGGCATTTCACTATTCAAACTAAACCAGAAACACCAACAGTAATTTCAAACTGATTGCCTACATCACATAGCCGCAGAGGTGGCATAGTGGTTAGCATGTCTGACTTCGAATCAGGAGATCGCGAGTTCGAAACCCAGTGGCGGCAGGTCATACCCTATACATGAGTTGTTGGCCTCGTGGTAGGGTAAGTTAGTACTGGTGATAGAAAAAGTGTCCAGGAAACCTATAGTAGGAAGAGCTGGCTGTCGTGTATATGACCTATATATGTGTTGAATGCGACATTAAAAAAAAAAAAAAAAAAAAATACATCACATAATGTACATGCAATGAGTTACAGCAAGATTAAGAATAAGATTTGATATGAAGATTTCATCAATATAAATTACTTGATCTCTCAAATCATCATAAATATTTCTCCCATTATCATAATTAAATATCAACAACAAATTTCTAATTATGTTGCATATAACTCAATCATGCAGATAATCTCACAGAACAACTAGACTCCAGGAAAAGTCAGGACCACATTCCATTATGATGACCTTATCGCCATGGTGACGATATCAAGCAACTATTCTGACAGATGGTTTCACAGACAAAGGCTTCCTGTATAACATGATATCGGTGACAACATTGGGTGAGTCATGGTGATCATCTAATAATGTTACAATGTGACATTATATCTCCCATGGTTTAAAGTACACAATAAAGTACAATTTATAGCAGACAATTTACACAGAAAATCTATAGAACTTGGCAGAAAAAAATTTATACCAAAAAATCTATAAAACTTCACAGAAAATCTATATAAAGTTCATAAAAATCTATAGAACTTCACAGAAATCAATAAAAACTTTATGAAAATTAAACAAAATATCTCAATAGAAAGTCTAAGAAATTCTTTATTTTTACTTATTCCATAACAGAAATTGTATTTGATTGGTCGGTCTGTCAGTCGGACATTTTTGTTTGTTTGTTGGTTTTAATGACACATAAACATAATGAAGAAAGCTTAAAAATGTGTCTAATTATTAACTTTCAAAACATGACAGAAGATTTAAATGTTAAATAATTGAACTTAAAGAATGAAACATAATAATTTTAATGTCATCAGTTTATTAAGCCAGGGGAGATAAATCTTCCAACAGCTTACTGTAATCTTAACACAAGGCATAATCCAGTCTCTGTCATCAGTGGGATTCTTGTTGCCCAGGACAACCAATTGAGTTCGGGCAACCAAAAATTTCTTTAAAGCAACCAAATTTCTACAAACAAGATATATAGAGCTAGCTGCTAATATGCCCTGTTCGGTAGGGGTGTAACAATATGGTAAAAACCGTATTGCAATATATTGCAATATACAAAACCTGTATTGCAATATATTGCAATAGGTACCGGTTTGACTATATGTTCGAAAAATGCATGTTTTGAAACGGACTTGCAAAGAGAATTATTCTCTCAATTGACTAAGTGTTTAACATTTAAAGCACAATAAGATTATTTCAAAATTTCAACACATTTTAACATTTATTAAAACATTTAGATTTCAGATTCTGATAAAAACAATCAGTACGGCACATGACTACAAAAACCGGTTCAGGGAAAAACGAACCAGTTAAAAACCATCAGAATTCGTATTGCAATATCTAAACCTGTATATCGGTTAACCGTTACACCCCTACTGTTCGGGCAACCACTTTCATATTTAAATTTTGTAGACTGATATTCTACATAAAATTCAGAAGCTGTATTCAATTTAGTAGGTAGTTATATAACTTGATGGTTTAAATTATATATAATGACTAGATCATCACCTAGAAGATATTTAACTTTATGTTAGTCTAGTAATCTATTTACTATAAAACATTTTTACATCTTTAAAATTACATCAATTCTTGCTGGATGAATTTATATAACATGTAATTTACATACATTTCATCAATAAGCCCGAAATTGTGTTTTTTTTAGAATCAAAACACTGAAAGTAATGAAATAACTTTTTTGTGTACTTAAGGCAGGGTTTGAACTCAGGTTGGTGGCGCAGTTGGCAGTGCCCCCGGATTTCGAATCTAGTGTCCTGAAAGGGGGTACAGGTTCAAATCCCATCCGCGGAGGTTATACCCTTCAAAGAAAATTTGACAATATTGTAAATTTTCCTCCATTAGTTAGGTATATGGAGAAGTTTCTGGCCTTGTGGATGGGTACTGGTGAGTACTGGTTATAGACAAGAGTCCAGGAAAGCTAGGTTAGGTGTGCTGGATGCCGTAAAATAACCTAAAACATTGTGTTGACACAGTATAAATAAATAAGCTAGTGCTAAAGAAAAATGAGATTATGATTTTTCTATTTCTATACTGATAGTAAAATTAAAGATTACTGGATTTCCATCAAACATAGTAACTTAAAAACATAAATAATAAACAGTAAAAACGGAACAGTTAGCTTGGAGCCCAAAATGTTTGTTGACCATAAGTTTTCTTCATTTTCTCAATTTTGAAAAGTCCGAATATTGACCAAACTTTGAAATAAAAAATCAGTCTAAAGGGATGTGACATACAGTACAAGTCAAGTTCTCTGGTTTAACCTGGAGTGAGCCATGGTTTTAGATAGTTTCTAGGTGATGGTTTGTAGAAATGATGAGAAAATACTTAAAATTCCACAATCTCTGAACAACAGCAAATGGTTCTTAGAAAACAATAAAAAAGCTTAATGCAAAACTATTTCAACACTAAATTTTTGTGATGAAAATTTTTACTATTACCGGTAAATAGTTAGTTATGCACTGTAACACACCCATCAAGCATGCATGGGCAATGCACGCAGTTATTGTTCAATAATCTTCAAGAATGAGAAAAGTTTTCCATCCATATAAGCCAATGTTCCGTGATCAGTAAGAAATTTCTAGAAAATTTTCTCCAAAAATTTCCCAGAATTCCTGGACTCAAGATAATATTGATCTAGCTGTTAAAGGCGGTATAAGGATTGTAGTTAGCATGTATAGAAGTAAAGATACAATTAGTTCATGGAGTTCTCCCAATAAAGAAGTCATAAATCATAGCGGGGGGGGGGGGGGGGAACAATAGAAACCAGAAGACTTTTCTCTATATATAAATCTCTTTACTGGGAGACCAGATTAAATATCACACTATACATGTTACCTTAGCTTTGCACACACAATAACCTAAGCTAGATTATTGGCATAGATTTAATTTTCTCAGATACAAAGTATTAATTATTTCAGTTTAACTCAGAATAACAACTTATATATCATGAATCAGCAATATTTTTGATTAACCATTCATTCACTACAAATTTGCCAAGAGCCTTGTGATCCATTGTTTAATAAATATCTTTAATATATAATCTTCCTTTACTGGAATGATGTAGACATGGTTAAAAATGAAAAATTTTTAAGTCCAGGGATAACCAATTTGAAAGTAGGTTATTAAAATTAACTGGTAAATTTCGTAATAAAGATTAAAGAGAGAAAACATAAGTTAAGAAATTATTAGAAAAGGAAACACAAAAACACCCCAAAATTTTACCTAAATCTTCACAACACAAGAACAATAATAAACCTTACTTTCCGTCTGCTAAATAGGACTGCTAACATCATTAAATATATTTAGTGGACAGAATATTCATTTCAAGTAAAAATTAGGTTCCCCCCATGGACTATATTACCAAACATTATAGACTTCAAGATGAAGATTGAGGCAGATGTTAGAGTAACCAAGACTTTACCTCAGGGGACAGTAGTAATCATTAATATTAATGAAGAAGAAAAATTTATTCAAATTAGAACAGTTTCAAATATGTAATAATATACTGTCTAAAATGGGTGGGTTTGAATAATTAATCAATAGGTTGCCATGGTTAGGTCTTAAAAAGTTTTAATATCTGAGTTAAAACATTCACAAGTATCTGAATGTAAGTTTAGAACTTTGTATAAAGCTATAACTGTCAAGTTATGCTACATCAAAGAGCTACATAACTTAATGAATCGCGTGTTTTCTTTTTGGTTATGGATGTTGATTTGTTGACAAAGCATAAGTATTAAATACATTATACGTATGGATTTGTCAATATCTTGTGCACACGATACACGATAATAAAACGCAAAATCACAATATCTCGGACATTTTTTTATTGTGTATTTACACGCAGAGCAGTCTACACATTACACGATTGAAATACACGCACATGGTATGAATGATACACGCACAATACACGCTCCCTACACGCAAATTTCGGAAACAAGCATGATCCGAGATCTTTAGCACAAATCTAGACTTCATTCTTCTGTATTTGCATTATAGTAAGACTAGTTTTGCATACTTTTGAAAATATAAAAATTTAACTGGTCTCATATGAGTTATTTTTTAAGGTAGAATTCCACCAAATAATTAAAAAAGTATGTTCATGTTCAAAGATATTTATGTCAGTCTCTGAAATTTAATTCACTAAAGCTACAGTCCCATAAACATAAAAATAGCCGTGAGGGCACCGTATGGGCGCTGTGCGATCAAGCTCCACAAGGACCCGTACATAGTCTTGTGTACCCTTATGGACTTTTACGTTTTTAGCAGGATCCGTGAGATGCGTCCAGGATACATGTATCAGTTTCAGAATCAAATCGTGAACAAAATCGTGGCCGAGTATGGATTATACATGCATATCTTTCAGCTACGGCTCCCTACTGGTGTGTTGTTTTGTGCCATGTGCGTACCGTTACCTTAATACGCATGGCTTCCCACGACCTACGACTGTCTGCATGTACGGCCCCGTAACAAGCCGCGATGTTATGGGACTGAGGTATTAGTTGAAAATGATATAAAACTAAAATTAATCAAATAAAATTGAGCAGTAAAGAAGTTTAATGATATTACTGATTGTGTCCAGTTGCCTAATTTGAATAACAGAAAATAAGCAAATTATTTTTTAATAACACTTAATCAGTAATTAAGTTGATGATCACTAACACTGTGCCCCAACCACTCTCCCCCAGTTATTCAATTATATTTGTCAATATGTACATCTGCAAAAATTATTCTGATCAATATTTGAATAAAGGTTTAGTCAAGTAATATATCACTAGATATAGTTTTATGCACTTTAAACAATTATTGATTTGCAGTTAAATACAACTTTTCACAATCAATGCTTCAATATAATGAAATCAACAACACCTTCGTAATATTGTTACAGTTTTGCTATACATATTTAATGAATATAAATAAATAAATTATTTAAAACAACTATCTATTTTATCTGTTATTTAGTGATGCATTTCACTTCACTCAATTAACAAAATATTCATCTGAATGATTATACATGAATATTTCATGTGTATACATAGTAAAACCAATCAAAGTGCTGAAAGCACTGATTATATAGTTGAAATCATTATGTAGTGTGAGTGAAAAATCCATTTCTAACATTTCACTTTTGTCTAATGATTTCGTGACAAATGCAGAGGAAACATAAGAGTAGATTATAAGAATAATTTTGCAAGTTATATCAAAATTTCTTCATTATAGAGACCCTTTTCTTCTCAAATTAAACATTTGGGACTATACAATGGTCAAAAACTGATTAAAAGAAGATTTTGCAATAACCATTTTTAGGTGGTATTTACAGTGGAACAAAATGATATAACTCATTGAAGTTAGGGCTGCTGCAAGTATCCAAGTACTTGGATATTCGCGATCTCGACCAGAAAATCGAGTAGGAATATTCGTCACATCTTAAATCATCAGATCACAATCTTTTTTTTTAAAAAAGAATGACAAATATTTTCAGCTGAATAACCACTGAAAACGAGCTGCATTACTTATTAAAACTATAATTTATGTAGGGAACGAATTATCTTGCGTCAAAATTTCGATTGATACACAAATCATTTAAACAATAACGTTATCACTGAAAATGCCCATCAAAGGTCTGTGTTTGAAGTACATGGTTTTCCATACAGTAAAACTTCTGTAATTCTTCACTTATTTATGTTATTACATGAATTCCTGAATGCTTCTCCATTCACAAGTGATTCATGGTTCAATTCGTGAATCATGAATCGCTACACATGAATCGGATCGCAACTAGCTCAAGGATCCACAACCCTAATTGAAATGTACTAGTAGAATCATAAACAAACATAATGCCTTAAAAGACACAAGATTTTACAACTTGTGTTCAAGATTCTCAAAACAAACATATAAAACCAAGCAACTAAGTTAGAGACAAGAAGATATAACACATCCAGTGAAAACCGACTCCATCATTAAATTATTTACAGAACTGAGATATAATCATCACATTCTTAGAGGAGAAGTCCATTAAATATTTGTGCTAACTTATTTTCAAGGCAAGCAATTAACAACAAAATTTCTGTAATTATTTGCAACACATAAAACAAAGGTAACGAAAAACTAAATGAGACAATCAAACATATTACTCTACATGAATTTAGAATAACAGAAAATATTAAAGATGAAACACTATACTGATCACCAAAACAAGAAACAAAAACAAAAGAAGAAAATTAAACACAGCTCTTGTCATGAAACTAGAAAACGGACTATTGAAAAAAACCAAAATTCAAACTTTATACAGATCACTAACATGACCATCACCTTGACCCACTAACCTGAAGTCTGGGATTACTGAAAACTAAGTTGCGCTAGTGAAACACCTTGTTTGTTAGTTGGGATTAAAGCCATTATACAACACATTGTTATGGTTATATAACGGTGGTCAGTCAATCTACTCACTCCTCCTGGCTTAATCTCTGGATTTAAATGTTAACCAACTACTAAGCGCAAGCTCTACGAAAGTATGCCCCACCCAGGAATCGAACCCATGACCCCTCAGTCAGTAGACTTGCATGCTACCAACTGAGCTTAGCTGGACAGCTGAGTTGGGTTAGTGAAACACCTTGAAAAATACTTGTTTTATATAGTCAGGCTAGTTGATTAATTTGCACTTTACTACAATACATAACTAATGGAGCAATAGTGCTTATGAAAATTTAAGGCGAAGACTTTAAATGACCATGATACCAAAAGCTAGGAATCAAAACTTATAGAGGTATTTTATCAGAATGAGTATTCTCTGTCATAATGTCTGTGAATAACTTTAATGTAGTACCATGAATCAAAATATCAATTTTTAAGCTCTTGGGGCCCTTATTATCCAGTGTCTTAGGACTGATTTTAATCGTAAATCCTTCTGTATTGTACTGTTAAATTATCATAAGATTTTCATAATATGCTGCCCTGGGAGTTGAGGGGGATACTATCCATACCAGCAGACTGATTTTGGTCAGCCATCCTAAATTTATGAGTAAATGCTAGTTGCATTCAAATGTTTTAGAAAGCATAGCATAATATTATATAAACTTATGCCCAAGTTATGCTGTTTCTTCTTAAATGCTGAATAATCAACATCAAACTATTATTTAAATCATTCTGACAAGAGCTATGTAAAACTTAGTAAAGCTAGCGTACCAACTATCACTCTTTGACCATGCAGAATCAAAGTACTGATAGTACAGAAATTGTTAATACCTGATCATGACACTACTTGAATAAAAACTTTTATAATGATACCTAACAAGTAATCTTCATGAAATCTTGCAGTATTTTGTATCTGACAGGTTTGGTTTTGTTCATATGAGCCAATACATTAGATGAATGTTCATATGAGCCAATACATTAGATGAATGTTCATATGAGCCAATACATTAGATGAATGTTCATATGAGCCAATACATTAGATCATGAATGTTCATATGAGCCAATGCATTAGATGAATGTTCATATGAGCCAATGCATTAGATGAATGTTCATATGAGCCAATGCATTAGATGAAACTTCTGATTGTTAACTTGGTCTGGTACCATGATAGGGCACCGTCAAAAAAAGCAATACTCTATCACCTGACCATAAAAAAACCATAAAAACAACCCAAAATTCATCTATATTTAGAGCTACATGAACCAAAATCATTGGGTGAAATTATGTTTGAAAATGTTATAATCCTGAAGTCACATGAATTTTATAATTTCAGCATCTTGTACATAGAACACCAGTGCATTCTCCAGCCCCTAAATTCCTGAACTTCTGGACGGAGCCCTGAAAACATTTCATCCATGCAGTTATACATTTAACTTTATATAGAATGAAAATCAATAAATAACTAAAATTTACAATCATCAGAATCAATATATATTATCTCATTACATGTAACACGTAATTTAGTTCACTTTGAACTTTCTACACAATTTACAGGCACTATTAATTTATAGACATTTTCTCTCTTAAATTTATCAGGTAAATTATATATGGGACAAACACATGCTCTTATTGACCTCACTAATTGTATCATTACACCCTCTGATTACTAATTAACCTTTTAACAACCGAAGTAAGAAATTAATTTCATGCCTTGAATAAAAAATGTTATGTATTACCCCTGAAGTGTACAACAAGAGAGCCTTAATGGCCCTTTATCACTCACCTGAGTACCATTGACATATACATGAATCGGAGTAAATCAAAACAAACCTTCAGATCAATTTCCAGGATATTTGGATAAAAAAGTAGCCACAAGAGTGTTAACAACTTTTTTAATATATCTCTAGCTCCTGTGACCTAGTTTTTCATCCAAGATGACCTATGTTCAAACTCATGCCAGCAATTACCTAGACAAGCATCCAAACAAAGTTTGATGATAATTGTAGCAAAAATGTAACCACTAGATTTTTCACAAACAAATGTGGAGGGACAAACAAAAGACAACTGACGCCACACATTCAACTATCTTAAAAGCTTACACTGACCTGGCTGAGGTGAGCTTAAAAAAATATTTAACCATTTGAGGTTAAAACATTAATAAACAAACCAAGGAAAGATAATTATGTACATCTGAATTAGGTGACTTGGAAGTTGACAAAGGTTTAAAAATAATTAAAATTTCAGCAAGATTTATGTCCTTTGATAGTATATGACCCTAAAATACATAAATCAAGAAAAAATGAACTAAGGTGAAAAAAGGCCAATTAAGTGAATACAACACACAGTTTTTGGTAAGAAAAAACAGAACATTTGTGAGATCTGCTTCAGTGATGATGATTTATCGAAAGCTGATTGCTGCCAATTCTGATGTTTTTTTTACAGTTAGCTGAAATTTTCGTATTTTGCATCAAAACACGAGAACGATGATTCACTAACATGTTTCAAGTTCATGTTGTCCCCTAAGGTCCCGAAACTTCTGAACTTTAGGACCAAACTTTCATCAATGGAAAAGTAAATAAAACCTCAAAATATGGGAAGTACAAGTCATTTCTGGTATGTATAACTCATTTCGATTTTGTTGATTTTTTTAAATAAAAAGGGAGTATAAAACATGATATTGTGATATGACCATTGATTATTGGTACTGTCTATTAAACAAGACAGACTGACTCGCTGTTATAAGCTGACTCATCAAACAATGTTCCTTCCAGTGTGCCTGAGAGACAAGAAAACCTTTCAAACTAATGTATTTAGATCAAAGATAAATAAATAAGAATTTACTGTAGAAGCAGTCAGTCCATGGTAGACAGTGACTATGAGTGAAGTCAACAATTTCGACCACGAGTTAACTCCTACACCACTCAGGCCAACAATATGATAAATCAAGAGCAGTACCGAACCTTATTGTAAAGTTTGTTCTAAGCCTTTACAATAAGCTACCGATGGCAAACCCATTTGAAGGGAAGGGGGTAGTCATTGTGAAAGTCAACAATTTCAACCACACGTTAACTCTGGCACCACTGGCCAACAATTAAGATAAATTAAGTACAGTAGCATACTATATTGTAACATGAGTTTGTTCTACTGTCCCAGTTAGCCCGTACCATAAGTTTACCAACGGCTAATCCTTTTTAGGGGCTAAGAGAATAAAGATTTAAGCAGGGTCCTACATTAACAGTGTCCCTGGATGCCGAGGAGCCCAAAAACTTGAAAGGAATCCCAATGATTCTTAGGTAGAGGTTCCTTCTGTGTCCCTAAAATGCCATGCTCTTACGTGAATTTGAGTTCCCATGCATTGTATACCACAATTTATAACAGCACATCTGTAACTATTATTGGAGGAATCCCTAATATTAAGGAGGAATCTGAATAACTGACTAGGGATTCCTTCTGGACCTCTGGTAAAAATGGCAAGCGTCGAACACTATTTAAGTCAGTAGTAAAGGTTAATACAGTGGAGTTTCAAATGATATTACCGAAGTGGTACTGGTAGACATACCTTTCAAGTTAACATTGTTTCTATTGTCATGGTTTAAGCTATTAAAAAATAACCCTTGCATGAGGAGTTGTTGAACATAGGGCATAGGGCTTGACATTAATTTTTAAACTAGGTTGCCCAGTTAGACAACCAGCTATATACTTCACTTGCCTAAACCAAATGTTTACTAGCAGTAACAAGTTGCATGAACCAAAATATAGGTCAATCAGACGACCTTGAATGTCGAGCCCTGGGGCAACTTCTTACCACAAACCTGACCTAGTCTTTAACAGTAAGGGGTTTATTATAAAAATCTATATATGGAATCACCAGCCGGCAAAGTAAACACTATCTGCCCTTTTATCTTAAACAAACAACAATATCAGTTTACTGTTCTAATAAAGGCTAGTATCAATTATATGGATGAAGAATAGAGGCTTGTCTTTTGTTACAAGTTATAATAGCTTTCCTCAAGCACAGAAATCAATAATTCTGATCCATACTCCTTATTATTTTCTACACATAAAATAACAGCAAACACAATACAAGTACTGAGAAATACCTCCCTGATATTTACAGAGGATCAGGGTTTTTACAACACAGAAAAAAATGACACTTATAATTGGATATTCCTACTTCATTTTACGTTTCCACAGAGATTTCATGACAAATATTTAACATTACTGTAATCCCTCGTAAATTCTAGCAACATATAAGAGATATCAGTGACTAATACCAAGAAAGGAATGTAGAAAAACTTACCTAGTTAAGTCCTGTAAATATCCAATTTTTATATCTTTAAAATTCCAAACAATGAAACAACAAAACTCTCAAACTGAAAATAGAATACAAATATCATAAGAAACAATGCACATAATTTACATTTATTAACAAAATATCACTGTCTATTTCAATCCATACTTCAAACCTAACAAAAAATCCATCTCGTACAAAAAAAACAAAAAATAATCATTTTTAGCAAGGAACTTGACAATTCCCCTTGGGTTAACACATAATTTCCCTGAAAAACAAAAAATAAAATAGAATTTTCTTCGGTCCATAATGTGAAATAATGTAAAATTTAATAGACTTCACAGTACCAATAATCCGAAAACATAAATTCCAGATATAAAACTAAGTCATCAGTGAAACTAAGCTGACAATAATCCAAAATAAGTATCAGTCAAAATGGAGACAGAATAAAGAAATATTCACACTTTTCATATAAAGTCTATGTTTAGCTTGTCTATGAATTGTTAATGCAGAATGATCTCATACAAACAAATTATTCCAATAGTCTGTCAGAGTCTTCAAGCCGAGGAAGTCCAACTTAATAATTACGGATACGATCCGTGCCAAACATGGAGTTGGGAGACATTGTTAACTCACCCAATAATCAATATGGCAAATCAAACGGCCTATGAGCATTACAAACAATGCAAAACAACAAGATCCAGGGGGCTTAGTTAAGATTTGTTAGTGTCTCTGAACAGAAAAATGTTGATCTGGGGAAAGATAGGGAGAAACAAGACAAAATCACAGAAATGTGATATTAAAGAAGACACTAACATTTTTCTCTAGAAGTTGACAAAAATACAGTCATTATTTATATAGTAAATAATATCTGGATAATATTTTGATAGTAAAAATCATTTAGAATTGCCAGTATTATTATTTAGTTTTAAGTGTACAAAGCTGTATCTGACAGATTATTCCACATACATTTCAAAATGCATAAAATTGTATTAATTTTACATTTTAATGACCACAGGAAGAAAATAATGTGTCCCCTTAATGCAAAAAGATACCATCTTATATATATAAGATTTTAGGACAATTTGGTACCTTTTGGGGGTTAGGAGGCAAATTATATAAAATATAAAATGTGTGCCTGTGATTTAATACACACAGTTGATTTTGACATAAACAATAAAATACTGCTCAACCTCAGAACATGAGTATGTACCATGTATAATATATAATAGAATGACACAAAACAATGTGACAATTGTAATGCCTTAAGCTGTTGGTTAACTTTTGTGTTAATTTTATTTGCGGTTAATCTGGTTTTGGACATTAACAACTTGCAGCACCATCTATAAAATTAAAAAATCAACCTTTAATTGCCAGTCGACGAGTCCATTCACGCACCCCTAATTTAACTATTCAACGTCCATTTTTTCATCATGTGACCTCAAATGCATTGTTTTGATTGGCATAATGCAACCGGTGTTGACTACAAAATGCTCAAATCTTGATAATTGCCTATATGAAACATGTCACGTAATCATGTCATTAAAATGACAAACCCAGTTTATTTATAGTGATTATAATGTCTAAGAATAACCCTAACATTAAGCAGGGAAACTGTATTCACAATGATGTACTTCCTTGTTATTTTATAATTTTGCATGTAGAAAAAAAATATTGAAACCCAAAACTCATACATTTAAGCATCTATGTATGCAGAATTTATTTATTTCTGGACTGCATCCAGATTTTGTACTTGTGTATTGCTTTCAATTAAAATTAATGGTAGATGGTGGCAGCTTACACCATTAGTGAAGAAAACAATAGGATGTTGCTACATGCAGCCAGTTTCCAAGGATATAAAAGGTAAGCAGGTGCCTGACACAAGATGATTTTAAACAATTCATTTTTTACTCAATAAAAAACCTGTGACCTGTCAACTTGACCCTGAGGCTAGGTTTTAACTTTCAGAGTGGTTTCAGACATAATGAATTTTTATGGATTTCCAGATGTAACTCATGCAATACTTATGACTTAATGCACTTGGGTTGGTTCAACTTTGACCTTAAAGATATCTATTACTATCTTGGAAACAATATAACCAAAAACAAATGACAAAACTAATACCAACAATAGCAAATTCCAGCTGCACAGTTTTTTCACCCCCTGACACTTGGTAGCCATGGCTTATGAACAGAAATTCCATGTCCCATACTGCAGAATCGATACTATGAAGTTCACCTTAGAACACTCAACCATCCGCCTGAAGAACCAGCTACCAGTGCACATAGCCACAAAAGCCAGCCTTGAGGACTTCAACGGAGGTGTTGTCATGGGGCCCTAATTTACCAGATTTATTTTGTTTTTATCCTGTTCTTTTAAAATTGCTTTTATATGCGGCACATCACTTTTGTACATACACCCTGTACCCTAATGCCACAGAGAGGTTTATGCACAGTATTGAAAGAAGAAGAAATTTAACAATGTTGTCAGTTTATAAAGCTTAGTAAATTATTCATTTAAAACACCAATTAAGATCCCTACCACCCAAATGTTTCAAAATCAAGATTAGAAAAAAACAAGTTGGTAATGATTTTACTATGAATAAGGCATTTTGACAGAAGTTTTGATATGGTGGAAAATTAAAAACATTAAAATTAGAAGTACATTAGACAATGCCTAAATGCTTCATTTTTGTCCTTGAATATGATGTACATGTACAAAAACATGATGAAGTTTCAGGCAGATCTGAGAGGGGGACATTGGAGGGTCATGCTGATTTGAGCTGGAATGACCCAGTAGCTAAAAAAACAAAAATAACCAAAAATCAACAAGTTTTACAGTAAGTCTGCTATCCAAATTCCTTGTGTTTAAAGGCAGCAATAAAGCTGAAAAAATATTTTATTTCATGAATTGTATAGTTTAAACCAACAATAAGATCAATAATAGAGGCAGAATACAAACAGAAAAAGAAAAACAAGATTTCTCCGTTAAAATTAGAATTCTTCCATCAAGAAATGTCAAGAAATCAAAGAAAATCTAGAATAACTTCTCACTGTTGATTAAAATTATATCTAAGACATAAAAGAAATCCTGCAAGTATTAAAATCAAACTAACATTTCAAATTTTAACCTCAAAGGACATGAACAAAGACGGTTGAAGAGAAGATGGAAGACAATAGAAAAATTATTAGATGACTCATCACACTACAATATCATGAGAAGTTCAGAATTTCTTGGCTGAAATATGAGTGACGTCTGCCACTTGAACAAAATTTTTGTTTTTTCCCAAGAAATGGGATAAAGTTATTGATTCTAGGAGAGTGAAAATCTTGGACGTAATTAGCAAAAGAAAATCTGAATAATATGACATAGAGGTGCTTTGAGAATGGAATTGGAGACAATTTAAAATGGTTTTTTATGTTAAAGAAATGTTCCCTAAGTATTTGTGAAAGAAAAAACAACAAAGCTAAGAGCTATTTTTAATGAACTTAAAAACAAATGAAAACAGATCAGGCAGAAGATGATTATTTTCAAGACTGTATAACTTAAAGTAACAAACAGAAAAGATAGTGAAGCTGATTATTTCTCATAAAATATCCCACTCCAATCTCTATTAACAGATTTTTTGTAGAGCAACGCATACAGGATCTCTAAGGTTCCCATGGAGGGTCACGTCGAGATGACCTTTATGTCGACCAATCAATGCGTAGCTTTCATCTAGACAAAACACTAATAATAGCATTTTGATTTCGTAATTTCTAATTTTAAACCCAAGGTTTGCGTGATGTAGACAATGTAAACAAGCTGCTAAACATAACGATTTTGTCATGAATATCATAATGAGAAAAAGTCACCTCGACGTGACCATTGTAAGGAAACAACCAGATCTAAATTAGCAAGAGGTGAGCTGAAAATTCTAGATCGGGTTTTAATCAGATTGATCTGACTTAAACATAGTTGCTGCATATATATAATCATTCACACCGTCTGACTCAGGCAGTTTCACATCAGAAGTACTACTTCTATATTTTATAAACAACAAGACTTTGCACAAGATTGATTATGTGCACAGGGCATCACTATATTTGCTTTTCTGGGAGTTCCAATGTCATCCAAGTGAAGGTTGCAAGGCATTAAGATGGTTGCACTTAAATGAAACAACTTTCCTCATATAAAAGTCTGCAGCAATTACAAAGACAAATACAAACAGTTAGAACATGGGATTATCTAAAGGGGTTGATAATTGTGAAAGCAGTGCATGTTGTGTGCTTATCCGAAATTTGCCTACAGAGAGTGGAGGTGAGCATGTTTTAAAAAATAGAGCTGGCATATTCTTGGGTAATGTGAATTCATATTAATCTGCCTAGCTTTCCTGGATCTAATGGATCTACAAGAGAGAAAACTTCTCAATTGTACTAGAATAGTGCTATTTAATTATTAATGAAGGAAATTTAACATTATCAATGATTTTTTAAAAGGGAATAATCAGCTTGTGATGGTTTCCAACCAGTGACCTCTTCAGCACACTTGATTAAAAATAACTGTGTGTAACAAGTACTGTGCCATGGATACAATTATTCAACTTAATGAATAAATGTTTCAGTCATTGTTGAGTATTACCTATCATAATATCAGACAAAACAAGACCTATCACTGAATGTGATAAAGTAATCCCCCCTTATATACCCCCACCATTTCTTTTTTTTTGGGGGGGGTATAAAATGTTTCAAGTCACTGTTAAGTATCTATCATGATTAACAGACAAAATAAAGCCCACACAAGACACTAAGAAACATGAGAGACAAAATGGATACTTCAGTATCCATGTACCACATAAATGGTAAAAGTGAAATGTTATATTAGTTAGAGAAGAAATCCTATAAAATATTCATAACAACCATATAATATCAATACAAACATTTCCCTGCTATCATATACAAACATTTAACACAAGCCGAAATCTAGGGAGATACATGTTAAAAATGTCGAAACCATATTTTTTTCCTATTTTCAAAGAAAACTACAGAAACATTAAAACAAGACTTTAAATCACAGAAAGTGGAAGAAAGTTGGAGAGAAAATATGAATAAAATATAAATGAGATTATATTCCAGTATAAGATGATTTCTTCCATGAGACATATTGACATGCTTATTATCGATTCAAAGATTTACTTTCTTCTGTTCTTGAAGCATTAAGATGAACCTGGTTATGGCTTTATTTTAGATATCATTATTTTAAGGTTCATAATGAAAATTTCACAACAAGAAATGCTTTAAGCACTCTCAATTTAAAATTTCTCATGTAAAAAACATAAAAAGTACACTAAGTAATGTCTAAAGACCATGACCCATTACTAGTTTTGACTGCCAAAATTACCTTTAAGCATTGCAGAACTCTTTAAATTCTCTTTTATTGTAACTTAATGTGTGACAGAAGTGCAACTTGACCAGAAAGTTCTCTTAGGTTATATGCAGCTAGAAATAACCATAATCCAGATAATCATGAAATTGCTGGATCGGTGCAAAATCAGTTAATTTTTGCTCTTTTTTGGTCTCAATGAATTTCCCCTACTGTGCTCTAACTTATAAAAGCCTTAAAGTATACTATGATCCTATGACCATTCAGGGCTTGACAATTCCACTCAAGTGATACTTCTAGCCGAAAATAAAATAATCAAATTTCAAGTTTTAAATACATAGACTAATCGAAAACACAACAAAATAAGCATATTTCATCACTTGCAATATGAAAAGATTGCTTTTTGTTCTGGAAATGGATGTCATATTGTGACCATTTCGTTACTCTGCACCAACTATGCTAAATTAAATAGTTGCATCATGTAATCACAATTACTATAAATACAGAATCACTTATGCAAAACAAAACATGACTTTTGTTACTGCCTCATGCATGTAAGTTAACAATTAATAGCATTTTCCTCTAGTAAAGTACAGAACGAGTACAAATTGCAGCAGGACAAGTGAAAATTCTAAGCAGCTCGTCCTGCAGAACGAGTTGCTCTCAAAACATTTGTCAAGCCCTGCTATTTTGTGTCTTTGGCCAGCAATCAGTAACCCTTATTTTTCTCTGGGGAGTCATGCAATAAAAAGGTATTTTTTCTGACAACTTTTCTTTATAGAGTAATTCACCAAATCCAGCAAAAACAGGGCATTTCAGCCCTTGGCAGCAATTTTGTAGGAAACAAGGTTAAAATGGGTAATTATGTGTAGTTGTCATTTAATGGGTAAAATAAAGACAAGAATTACAAAACTTTTATACAATTGCACTTATGCCCCTTCAGCGCTTTGATTCAGATTCCAGGAGGGATTTATAAAGAACAAGAAATGTAATGTGGAAACCACATTAAAGTCAGATTTAAAATCTTTAATGAAAAAATTACAAAGGGAAATAATCCATAATTAAGCGAGGTAGAGTTGTGGTTACTTTTCTAGTTCTGTTCATTACATGGTATGTTATCATTGTATGAAGTTTCATCAAGATCTGACAATAAATGGCAGAAATATAAGCTTAATTGAAAACTTTAATGCAATTGTTACTGACACCTGACCAAGGCACCCACCCGCCAATCCGTGTTTTGCCAAACTATTAGCCGTACATTTTCATTGAAAATCTGGCTTAAAACCCATTGGCTCATAGGTAATCAAAAGTGGTCTAGCAAGGAGTCTCTTGGGGTATTAACAAGGTTTATGACATTTTGCCATAAAAATCATTAAAAAAACCATTCCAGCTGTCAAAGTATTTTTTTATCAAACAATCTCTAGGCAAAAAATAATTTTCATATTTTTATAGCATAAAATTTAAAACTGAAATTTTAATACACCCAAAGACATTTCTACAGACTTAATCATACAAGATAAGTTTGTATGGTCTCAGACACTCCATCATTTCTTTACTACCATCAAACAACAAAATTAGAAAAACAAAATGAGAACACTAATAATCCACATTGTGTAACCAGACAACATCCACATAATTAGACAACAAAATGGCTACAAATTTATAAATTAATGTCCTTGGTACCATGATATATGGTCTTCTATACTTAGTAAAGGGTAGATAAATCAAATAATGACTAGTCCCCACAGTAAGACATAGAGAAAATTAGCTACTCTCCATAGAAAGAAACAAGAACAGTCTAGACTAATAAGAGACTGATTTTCACAACATATTAATGATTTAACCATCAACAAAACTCTACTACAATAATTATAAACTATTTTAATGATTACCTTACAACCAATGGAACCATATATTAATGCTACTGGAGTGAAAATACTAATTTGTCCCCAGTTATTTATCTATTAACAAAAATCACTACCTCAGTCTCACTGTATATAGGCCAAAACAGAAAACAAAGACAATAAGTATTTAAACCATTTCGATGGGACAGTGTATAAAGGTGTTACTACAAGTAAATTGTTCAAATTGTCCAATCATTTTTTTAAAGCATTTTTGGAAACATTTTGTAATTGCAGATTAGTCCCAAAATTAGCCTGCCAATGTGCTGTAAGGACCATCTTTTTCAATGCTTATTCTTAAAGGTGTAACTTCACTGTATAAAGTGAATGGCAAAATTTATCAACTAGCCTGGCTGTAAAAAACATGTTTTGCACCAACCTGAGTCTTGGGCATCAGTCTAGTGGATAAAAGCGATGACCGATATAAAAATTCTCAAACAAAGAAGCAAACATAAGACATACACTGTTTCTCTAGAGTGCACCAGACTTCTTCATGAATACTGAACACCAAATACATGCATTTATAAATGTAGAAAATAAATGTTTGCCCAAAGGAATGTTAGAGCAGTCTTAGCATTTTATAGAAGAGAAAACTATTTCCAAGATAATTAACATGCATTGATAACAATAGAAGAGTATGACAACAAACTTAGATTACAACTGAAAACTATTTTACAATACTGTAAGAATAAACACAAGAGTAATATGACTGGAAGCAACATAGAAACAATTACTACCAAACATAAACAAATTACAAAATCATATAATGAAGGCATTGTCTGAAGATAACAAGGTTAATCAACCAAGTAACAAGAGAAAAAAACCAATGTCCGCAAGACTTACACAGCTAATGAGAGTAAAACAAGAAAGCCATATTAATCCAAGAATGCCCACCTCAAAACGGTGAAAAAATATTTTCAAACCATGTATTGATAAATTTTATTCTACTATCAGTGGCCCATACATTAACCCTGCTGATTTAAATACTCACTGCAGTACTTCTGTGCTCACTATTGATATATCCTAGTATCTAAATAATTGGGATCAGGACACAGACCAATCTGATTAAAACCCGATCTAAAATTTTCCGCTCGCCTACTCGCTATTTTAGATCTGGCCTTTTCCAAACGAAGGTCACGTTCAGGTGACCTTTTCTCACCATAATGTTCATGACGAAATTGTTATGATACGTAACTTGTTTACATCGTCTTTGTCACGCAATTTGAAATGAACTGTCCAATCGCAGACTGTGAATTATACCGCTGTTTAATTAGCCTAGCAAACCTTGGTCTAAAATAGAAATTACGAAATCAAATGTTATTAATAGTGTTTTGTCTACATGAAAGCAACGCATTGATTGGTCGACACAAAGTTCATCTCGACCTGACCTTCCATGGAGACAGTAGAGATCCTGTACATCAATGCTCTACAGGATATCTGTTTACAGAGATTGGACACAGACAAGAGAGTGATTAATCTTATTTGCAAGTATTGTTAAATTTGAATTGTCAGTGGCATATAAAATTACCCTCCTGATTTAAATACTTACTACAGTACTTCTGTACTCACTATTGATAGAAATATGTTTCCAAGTATTTAAATAAGCAGGATAAATGTATGCATCACTGACAGTTTAATAAAATTTACAAATAAACTGGTTACCCTTAGTGTGGGGGGGTAAGTTTAAACACCAACAAAACACCCTATAACTTAAAAAAACTTGAACAATAAAATAAATTCATCCAAACAACAAGTTGTACGAAGTAAAAATTGAAATTTTCATGGTAACGCCTGAAAATAAATCAACAATGTCCAAACTGTGCGGAGGATTGGTCGTAATTGACTGTTTATATAAAAAAGTATTCGTAATTCATTTTTGTACAAGCATGAAGTTCAACTGTAATCAAGCGAATCAAAACCTCGAATCAAGAGCTCTCATCATATATGATATAAAATCAGAAATACAGAACATCTTATATATTTCTACCCTCTTCTTTCAACAGACTCTCTAGAAGTCATGATCTATTCATGATATAAAATCTAGAGTGCCTGAACTGTAAACATACATACATATGTTTCTTATCATATGCATTATTTTTACTTTTTTTTACTAGGTGTTGTAATTATTTATAAATAAACACAATTTTCAAACCTTTACAAAACACATTCCAACATCAACTCAATGCTTTTACTGTCTACTATAATTGCATGGAAAAGAAGACATTTTGGAACTGACAAGTTACAAGTTTATGGTCCCTACTTTTACAATTAGGGACTTTTGTCAGTTATTTCCCCCTGATAAAAATCTGTAAGCAATTCAATTGGTAAGTAGGTCCTTACAGTTGGATTCCTCGGATTTTATCATTGAAGTCCTATGTAAGGATAACAAAATATTTCATCTAATATCTTTCTTGTGAATGAAAATATTTACAGAAGTGGTGAAATTTAGATAGTTCTTTACCCTAAAAATACTTGGCTTGAATTTCAAACAAATTAAATGATTTACAAAAAAGTTATTAAGATTAATTTTGGCAAACTGACATTGAAAAGTAAGGATAATTTCCAAGTAATCCAACTAATTGGACCTACCTACTTGAAGAGTATACAAGGGGAAATAACTGACTGAAGTTCCTTATTATATCTATAGTAGAAGAAATTCTAGATAAACATACAATTCTCATGATACATTATCAGTACCTCTAGTTCTACTTAATATTATTTTAAACAAATCATAGAAATTATTACTGAAATTGTCAGGTATGAAGAGCTCAAGGTCTCAATTTGATGCTCCCAAAGGCAAAAGGTTGAGAACTTAAGATCTGAAAATCTTGGAGCAACAATGTCATAATTTCATCCTATAAAACACATTCAACCTTTTACTAAGTTGTTAATAGTATTAAACTAGACTATTAAACATGTTTGATGTATTTTTAAGCAAAAATGACAATTTTAGTATTCACATTGTTTTCTTCAATTTGACCTAGTGACCTCATTTATGACAACATATTAATATAGAGCTTGTCTAAGGGGTTTTGATCAATATGAAGCTTCAGGACTATGTTTAGTAAAAATTGTAAGTATAAAATAAAGTGACTTTTATAGTATTTCCAGCCAAATCTGACCAAAGGACTTAGGGAAACAAACATCAAGCCAGATTCTAAAGACTATAGCTCACAAAGCTTACACACAGGTGAGCTAAACACTGTATGTGCCTGATGCAAGCACCAAAGAACAATGGACAAAGATCCAGCCAGTTTAAGTATAAGGTGTACAGGTTAGCTTTATCCAGCAGCAAATTAATTGAATAATAATGATAATGATGATGGTGATGGTGACAATGAAAATAATAATAATAACAATAATAATAATAGTAATAATATCAATAATATTATTATTGATAATAATAATAGTAATAATAATAATAGTTGTATAATAATGATAAAGACTTTATTTATTGTGGATAACAGTGTAAACAATATTTAATATGATCCACAAAGATAAATGAAAAAAAAAATTACATAATTTACATGAAATCACACAAGATGGAAACAAATCATGTGAATCCAATATCTAAATGGTGATTTATAAGGTGTTCATTGATTAACACCAAGAAGAAAGCAATGCTACAGGCAAAGTCTAGTCTGCAATAGGTAGAATAAATATAACAATATCTGGTAAACTTAACACTAAACGTAACCAAAATGATGTAAAAATATAAGACAGCATCAAATATCAAGTCCAAGTTTTGGTAAATAATATATAAATAGCTACACAAAGTGTAACATAATGGACACATTATGTCAACATGTTTTCCTACATCTAGCAATCCCCAGCCATTTACTTTCACACTTCAAAACTACAGCATCAGAGTAACACAACACAGTAGAGTAGTGAGTCATAATCAGTCAATATAAAGGCATCAATACATCATATTAAGTCTGGTATATACATTATTCATATTTATCATTCAATACAGACAAATATTCCCCCACTACATTTATGATGTAGCAATGAATAATAATGTTATAATCCCATTAGAGTAATACATCATTGTTAAAAACCTATATACAAAATACTATCTCTTTATCAATATCAGTATAAAGTACTATCATGATACAATATTGCTGATGGACATATACAATATTTGCTGATGGGACATATACAATATTTGCTGATGGGACATATACAATATTTGCTGATTGGACATATACAATATTTGCTGATGGGACATATACAATATTTGCTGATGGACATATACAATATTTGCTGATGGACATATACAATACTTGCTGATAGGACATATACAATACTTGCTGATAGGACATATACAATACTTGCTGATGAACATATACAATACTTGCTGATAGGACATATACAATACTTGCTGATGGACATATACAATACTTGCTGATAGGACATATACAATACTTGCTGATAGGACATATACAATACTTGCTGATAGGACATATACAATACTTGCTGATAGGACATATACAATACTTGCTGATAGGACATATACAATGCTTGCTTATAGGACATATACACTATTGCTGATGGGATATATACATTATTGCTGATGGGACATATACATTATTGCTGATGGGACATATACAATATTTGAAGATGGGACATATACAATACTTGCTGATGGGATAGGACATATACAATACTTGCTTAGAGGACATATTGCTGATGGGACATAATTATTGCTGATGGGACATATACATTATTGCTGATAGGACATATACAATATTTGAAGAATGGACATAAACAATACTTGCTGATGGGACATATACAATACTTGCTGATGGGACATATACAACACTTGCATTAAGGACATCAAGTATAAACCAGCAGGTTAATGGAATTATGCCATTGACATGTTAATAAAATTAACCAAATTTTTATCATCAAGGGAATAAAAAATAAAAGTTATCCAACTTGTAGTAATTGTAAAGTCCATGAAATAAAATATAAGAATATGAAATATTACAGAAAGTATGTCAAGATTTATTGCTGACAATTTAATCAGTAACAACACAGACTAGAGAACCATGATAAGATAATCAATAATGCTGATTTTCTGTGTCATTTATTAACTTCAGAAGAAAAAGTCAAAGTCACCAATGAAAATGACCTACAATGGCATGCAGTTATCTGATCATATCAACCTGTTTGATATCAGGCTTCATATCTCAGAGAATCTGCAGCTGGTATCAGGCTTTTATACAATGTATGCAAAAACTAACATGCTTCTTTGTACCCGAATATATGTTTATTTCCTCAGTCCATACTTTAGTTCATTATTTTTTGTGTTTATCCCCTCAGTTCATGTTTTTTTTCACTCTTTTTTTATTTTTTTTCTGCTTTGAGATTCAAATACATTAAGAATAAGAACAAAATAGTCTATCATACAAAATTCTCTTCACATAATGTATATACTGTATAGGTATTCCTTGATCAGTGGCTATTTTTACTGAAATTCATCATCAAGGGAAATCGACTTTCTGTAACTTTTGTATAATACAAGTCTTCTAAAAATAAATCAATATGCAAACTTTAGTAAATATAAACAACTTCTAAAAATACTCTAAAGTGCAAAGTGGTGACACAACATACATTAATCGGTTTCCATTTCCAAACATGACATACGCTTAAAGATGGTAGTGCATTAATACTAATGCTACAAACAAAATAATATGAGCAAAATGTTCTTCATGAGATATATCCCTTTTAGAACCAAACATCTAATACTAATCTAATTCTAATACGCAGAGTAATTTAAGCCTGTTTTACATTAACCTTTCATCATCATATCTTCACTAATTCCACATTTTAATTTTTAGTTTCTGCATGATTATGATACAAATCACACTGCACGTCATTGCAAACTAGCCCAAAGCCAGGAACTACTGAAAATTAATTCCAGTTAGTGAAAAAAGTCACTATTTTAAATCAATTTTCACTACTCCTCAGAGCTTCACCCTAGTGAGTAAAGGAAATGACTTAAACCTTGCAGCAGTCTTCTGGAAGCCATGAGTTTTAGAAAAACTTTATAGTTGAGACATTGTAACCATTGTACTTCTAGCATATGAACTCCATGAACAGCTATGACTGAATGAGAATTAGGCATGCTTACATTTAGTTTTCTGAGTTTTGTTTAAAGTCTGGTGTTAGATTGAAATTGTCCATGTACAGCTGATGCTATACTGATGCAAGTCTGGTACAAACAAATGCACCAGTCCTATTGTGTTAGTGTCAGATGGAGTATGAAAAATAATTTGTACAGTTGATGTGAAACAGGCTTTAGATATGTGATATGGTTGGTTACAATTCCTCCTTGCCCAGACTAGAAAATATATAAATATAAAATCTCTGCATAATATTTCACACCAGCCTTAAAACAGTAAAATCTTTCTAGCGCATATGGGTTGATGCAGACATACAGACTGACAAAAATATAAAAAATTCCCACAATTCTCTGGGAGTACACAAATTTGCAAAACAAATGTGACTTTATTGTTTCATATTGATTCTTCCCCCCTCTCTATCTATTGTAGACAATGAAATCATCATTTTCTCCCAGTCCAAGCTCACAGAAATTGTGTTAAAGATTGAGACAACAAGAAATTAATGAAGAACTCTATCATCCTAGTAATATCATATAGATTTATCAGGGTTCACAAATACTGAAATGAGAGAATGGTTTGTTACTATAGACACCATCAGAATATCAATACATTGTTGTTATAATTATTATATTATTATTTATGATATTTATAGATAAAATTATGAGTCAGGGAAATCGATGGTAACCTTATCATTTTGATCAATCTTGAGGTAATAGGTTTAATCACCATACGTAACAATGCATTGATGTCATAGCTGGTGAATATTGACCCAATACAAAAAAAATACAATTTAAATATCATTTGCATATATTAAATCTGTCAGTTGAAATGTACTTACTGAAGGGTGTGATGTATTGATCAGTCTTAGGTCAATTTGCACAAAACTATACTTGAAACCAATCAAAATATTCATTTTTCATCAGTTTTTATGGTGCTTCACAGAAAATACTTTTTCTAAAAGTCATGTTGTACATGAAGTGGTCAGTTTATCCACTTACTAGAGAAGCTAAAATCTTTTTAAGACCCTAACTTTATCCAAGCATGTACTGTTGCCAGCAGCTCAAGTTGAAAAAAGCAAAGGGTCCGTCCAGAAAAAATTGAAAAGTCAAATATATACTTTCACTCTGATTAAAACACTGCATTCCAAGAAAGAAAGCTCTCTCAAACATCTTCAACTTGGAAAAGCAAAAAGAAGAAGAAAAGTAGTAGGAAGTATTCCATGACAGAACTTGACAAAGGTAATACTAACTTCTCACCAGGAAATCAAACCCATAACCCCTAGATAGAGAGTAAGACACATTACCAGTAACTGTTGGTCTCAACACCTATCCTCACCAAAAACAATACGACAAACACTACTGTTTGGGGGTGAGCGAGATGCGTACAAGTGCGTTCGCTTCGTAGAATGATTCGCTTTGGCGACCTCACCTCTATATATACCCGGACAAAAACTGACCAACCGTTTTGGTCACGTGCGTGTTGAGACAACGATTCTCGGCTATACTATGTAATGCAGAGAACAAAATTACGACAAGGTTGTTTTACAGTGAAAGTTCAGGGTGCAAAATTAATATACCTGAGAGTATAAATAATGATTATTATTACCCCTGAGAAGACTAACCCATCACTCCAGTCAGACACGAAATTAAGTAACCATTAAGTTCAGTATACCCTGTCATACCATGACCTGATGTTGAATGCAGAGACATTCCTATAGAGACCAGCAAACAAAACAATAAACAGAATCTTTAAACTAATTATTGCATCTAGATGGGTCAGAGCAAAATAAGTCTAACTTCAAGTAAATAAGGAAGGGCATAAACTCATTTTGTGTGACGACCCATGTTTTAAAACTTAAATGTGATTATGATAAGTATAATCAGCCAACCGTATCATCCCAACAACATTTCTCATCACCATGTTGTATCAGATAACATAAATTGCATGAACAAAGACATTCCATCTAATTAATAAGTAATAGAATGTAACAAAGAATTAGCCTTAAAGTGATAATATAACTGTAAAATATGATTTCATGCAGAGAAATGACACTTATTGAATCATTAATTGAATATTTATAAACATTACATAGCATTAATAATCAACATGCTGCAGGCTTAGTTGATATCTACTATTACTGTATGACATAAGTGTATCAGCTCAAGGCAGCATTCAGCAACAGTGGCTCCTGGCACTGTTACACTCAACAATGGCTCTGGGCATGACAAGGAACATATTGCCTTTTACCATGTGTTAACTGGAGGGCTGTTAGCTGCTTCAGTAAGTTACCAAGGATATGCTGCTTCAGTACGTTACCATGGATTTGCTGCTTCAGTAAGTTACCATGGATTTGCTGCTTCAGTAAGTTACTATGGATTTGCTGCTTCAGTACGTTACCATGGATATGCTGCTTCAGTAAGTTACCAAGGATATGCTGCTTCAGTACGTTACCATGGATTTGCTGCTTCAGTACGTTACCATGGATTTGCTGCTTCAGTACGTTACCATGGATTTGCTGCTTCAGTATGTTACCAAGGATATGCTGCTTCATAGGTTACTATGGATTTTCTGCTTCAGTAAGTTACTATGGATTTGCTGCTGTAGTAAGTTAATATGGATTTGCTCCTTCAGTAAGTTACCATGGTTTTGCTGCTTCAGTAAGTTACCATGGATTTGCTGCTTCAGTAAGTTACTACAGATTTGAGTGTACATAAATATTAAAAATGGCAGTATAGGTAAATGTTGGACATTCTGAATGACTTTATAAAAAGGAAGTGGTAGCAACTGACACACAATTTACATTTAGCACAAAGTTCTCTTTGCTTTAAAGATGTCAGTGAACATAACCTACCATGAAATGTTGTTGAATGCAGCCCAGTTACCTTAAAATACAACAGAAAACTTACTAAAATGTTTTTACATCATTAATAATACGGTCATAGAACTATCTATGGGTCAGCACAAAAACAGTCTAATTATTATTATATCAATGAAGAAGGTTGTAGGCTAGTTTTGCATTGACCAATCAAAGTATTCAGTCATTTAACATCACTTGGTCTTAAGTTCTTATGCAACCAGCATATTCATAAAAATTATGTTCCAGAAAAACTTTGGATATTTTTAGTATTTCAGTCTTTGCCTTAACTTACTACCCTCAGGCTTAGAATCAGGCCAATGAAATTTGATTCCAACTAGTTAAATTTACTTTTTTCATATAATGGGGCAAAATGATAATTTGTAATATAAATATAAATGTAATAAATCGAGTCAGTGCTTCTGGAAATTTAGGACAAAGACTGGTTACATAATTTCAACCCAGTCAGTTTCAAAACATGGTTCTCAAAATTTAGAGCTGTTTTAAATTAACAAAGCAGTTGTTCAATATTCCTTTTCTAATGCATGGTAGTACCAGTAACATATTTCATTAACTAAAGAACATTTTACAAGGAGAAAAACTTAATTGAATTGATTTAACATTCATCATCATCAGTAAAAACTATCTTCTCAAATTATGAAAGAGACAAACTGAGTTAGGTGAAAGCAAATTGAAATCCTTTGAAGCATTAGTTAGTTTATGCAAATTCATATTTTAGAGTTTGTTTCTGGAGAGAGACGAGGGAAAACAATTTATACGATAATGGTTTATCTTCACTGCAGTGCAATATTACCATAGTGCAGTATAGCATAAGATGGCATGACGTGACAAAACATATGAAACACGACAGAGACAAATTCTGGAAGCTGCAATCTCCAACATGCAAATTTAAGCAGTTTCTTAGAGGAAATAAAAGAATGCTAAAACAACTAAATGTGACATAAATGATCTTTAGTAGAGATTATGTATCACATTGTCACGCAAATAATGAGTTCATCTCAGATGTATAACAGGAGTTACAAGAAATATAGTATCTTTTACTTGTATACATTATCAAATGAGCTTTCATTATACAATATATCAGAACTTTTAAATCTCAATGGTATATTACTGGGTTTAAGTTTTTTTACCAATGACACTTTTTACCACCATGGGATTGCAATAATTTTACATGTTACAATTTTTCCGACAGCATTTTATCAATAAGGATTTTTTATGAATATTCCCTTTGGCAACTTACAACTAAGGTTTTTTTCCCTTTGGCATTTTCACAATTGCACATAACAACTAAGATTATTTCCCTATCCTATATATGGCATTCATAATTATTTTAATTTTCCCTACTGCATTTTATCACTAGGGATTTTTCCTATCAATTTCCCTTTGGCACTTTACAACTAAGGTTTTATCTATGCCATTTTCCCTATGGCAATTTACAACTCAGTTTTTTCCCTTTGGCATTTTCACAATGGCAATTTAAAACTAAGGTTATTTTTTCCTTATGTCATTTAACCACTTTTTAAAGGTTAATTTCTCTATATTGGCTAACCACTTTAGTTTTCAACACTCCATACATGTCTGTATATATGATGTTTGTACATTTAGCACTTCTCAAGGGAAGGACAGTCACTTGCAAAGGTAAGTGTCAAAGTACTTGATCTAAGCTTCTCAAAGGTACAGTGAGTAGGACAACTTGGCTGCTGCCATAAGACTGACAAGTCGTCAAAAAATGGCGTAATGGCTACCATACATTATATCACAAACCCTCATTTTGTCCCTTTTGTCTTCATTTTTCTACATAATCTGATCAAAGTCTCACCCATCTTCTAACAAAGATGTCAACCATGTGGGACACAGAGAAAGACTAGAATTTAAAATTTCTGATAATATGAAGGGTGAAAAACAGAATAAAACCAACTTGACTCAAAATGGTATCATGGGTAATTCTCTAAAAAGTTTCTATCCATTATAAAATAGCACCAAGTCTAGACATGACTTGTGTTATATTGAATAATGCCTCAACCTCTGTGGTAATTTCATGGAATTGACAGATTAATCACATCATGTCAAGTCAAGAACTTTGTTTCTACCAACATACCGTGAAGTTATCCAATAAAACTATCTAATGGCATGGTCAGTACGAATTCTATAATTTGTCAGCTAGGATAAACTGTGATTACAAATTAGGGACAAATAATATAACAACATGTTATTCTATATATAACCAACCCAGACAAACTAATGATACAGTACCATAAACAAAAAACAGCTGTGAGGACACCGTACAGGCGATGTGCCACCAAGCTTCGCAAGGACCCGTACCAACCATTGCATACCTGTAACATTTTTACCAGGGTCCCTCACGGAGCTGAGGATACATATCTTCCAGCTACGGATCCGTACGGGTGTGTTGTTTTAAGCCATGTGCGTACCTTAAAGTGGTCACCTTAAGTTCACCTACATCCTTCTTAGGATTAAACGCACGGCTCTAAAATTTATGTGACCACAAACCCGTAGACACACCATACATACACAAGGCTTCCCACGGCCTATTGGCTGTTTGCACGTACGGGTCCACAACAAGCTACGATTTTATGAGACTGAGGCATTTCATGTATAATAAAATAGATTTTTAGGGATTAAATCCAATGGAATGTTTTTCCTATCAATAAAATATTTACAAGAAAAATATAAAATACTTATCTTATAATAAAAGAGAGACAATAGGAGCTGATCACAGACAGCGCAAGTGACTGTTCCAGGTGTCTCAGAGTAAACAAAAGCAGTATTGATTTGCAAGCATGTTATTGACATAAATGAAATTTCAAGTGCATTAACTTTCATAGGTTAAAGTACTTGAATTTGAACACAAAACCTTAACAAAGACTTGTGTAAGTTAAATTTTAAGTGGCACTACTCAATCAAATCCATGCTAGAGTAATTGTAATACATGCTTTCATTTTAAATATCTCTAAAACACAATAGAAAGGTTTAAAGTTGCAGGTTATTCTCTGAAGTGATTGTTAACATTTGAGAAAACAATTGATATACTCAACTAGATAAAGCCATAATGTACATTTACATTTGTTTCTTAAGTAGTTCTTCAGTATTATACATTTCATTGCCTTAAAACTTAACTATGACTATAAAATATCCATCACTGAATCAAAATTTAGCTAACCAAAATAGCATTCCTGAAACTTCTAGAATTTGGCCTGAAAAATTGCTCACTGCACAATATGGTGCAATGGGTATCTTAAAATTTTATAATAAAAAACAAACTGTTAATCAAGACTGTAAACCTTTTTGATGCTTCAGCAATAACTAGTCTACATCATGTATTTTTAACACATAGCTAGACTAGTTGTGCACTGACCAATCCATCAACTTGCATCAAGAGATAGCGCAAGTTATGTTTTAAGATGACAGTAGCGGTAAATGTATTGGAGTACCGCATGAGTTTAATATCATGAAAAATTTGTAACAGCAATTACACAGTTCTCTTTGTGTAGCCTCCATAAGTCACCATATCCAACCATGATGAGCCACTGTTGAAAGGAGCCATGATATCTAACTAAAACATTCTATAAAGAAATGGGCGCCAGAATAATGTACACCAAGATCAATATATAACCAAAGGGTGCTTACCAAGCATTCCTCTTTGTTGAACTAAAATCAATAAATATGTTATTTTATTCTATATGAAGAGAATATAAAACAATACAATACAAGTGCATTATGGGATAGTTTTCTATTATTCTAATATATTAATGCTCTAGGGTAGACACAACATTTAGATCCCAAAACAATTGGAGGTCAATCTTGTCTGAACGGAGATATTTAATTCTATCATACAGAGAAAGATGCTAATATACAGTAACCCTTCAAAAGTTCTTGGACATTTGAAATTTTGGAAAAAACTGATCAGGCATATTACATGTTATTTCACTATGGTAAAAGCTTAATCAAGTCAGACCTTTTTTCCCTTATATAAAAGGGGCCATTTAGAGGTGCTTTCCCATCTTGAAATTTCTTTAAAGTCATGCAGGTTTCCCCAAATTTGGAGTGTAACTTGGGGTTTTTTGTTCCCCCATCTATAAAATTGCGATAAAATTTTACCAAATGTTCTATATAAAAAAGGCCCCAGGCCCCTTCCCCTAAATACTGAAAAAAGCCCTGCAAGTAAAATAGTTTTAATCATATGTTAATAAACAAAAAATGCTGATTTTGAAATATGCTCAGATCTAATGACTTTTTGTTTCTTTTTTCATTAATGATTTAATGTGTATCGGTTTATCCTAAAAAAGGACATTGTCCGAGCACTTTTGGAGGGCACTGTGTTCAATGACCAACTATAATGAAATAACTATTATTTGATTCTCTTCTGGTCAAGTAATACTTAAGTATAAGTGAAAGAATTGTTATGTAAGAATGCAATCAAATGGCTACACTCTTGAGTCTCTTGCTTAATAATACAGCCCATTATACTTATCTTAGAAAAATCAACTGATTGGTCTACCTTTTATAACAAGCCAAGTTTGTCAAAACGTAACAGTCATTGCTTTTATTTTCATTTGCACCAGCCTGCTTTATTGTTTAATACTCAGGCTTGTCTGATTATAAGAAATAAGCAAATTACACTAGCCAGAATAAATTTTTACTAGTTTGGAGCTTGGGGCTGGTGGATTAAAGCAATGAATGTGTCACATTATGCTTTCAAGATGCCTGCTGGTTAGGGCAGTCAGAAGCGTACCACGATATATTGCAATACCCTGTGATCGTATCGCAATACATACCACGATATTGCAGGCTTTTAGATTTGTGGTTTCCCCGCTGTATTTAACAGAAAAATTGCAAATCTTATATGCAACTACTGATAGAATCTAGCCACTAAGTATTTACGGTCATTTAGGACTGAGCCACGCCCCAATTGGTTGAATTCTTGCAACTTCAGGTAAGATGGAATGAACAATGGAAAAACTGACGTTTTGCTTCTATTATTTCGAGAAGGGAAGAATTTTCCAATGAAATAAAAATATCGCCAAATACCCGGGTACCTTAAAATCGTACCCCGGTATGTATTGCTGTAGCTGAGTATTCAATATACCGGTATACTGGTATATCGTGACAGCTCTACTGCTGGTTTATGAAATGGAATTATAATTTTAAGATGTGAAGACTGATGACCATGACCTTTGATCACTGTAAGTGACACAAAATTTCAAACACCTTTGCAGTCATTATCTTATGTTTCTCAAGTACTAGTCTAATATCTCATGTAATAAAGTAACAGGGAAAATAACAACAAGCCGGACCATAAGAAATTACAAATTTTCACTACTCCAAACCTTTTTTTCACTTAAGTCCCGGATGTCTGGCTAGACAATTTAAAGGCAAAGGCTGTCTTTAAAGTTTAAAAAGATCAGCTACAGGTGAATAACCATGCTCCATTCGAATTAATTTGACAACACCCAAACTAAATATCAGTTCTAATGTATCAGTGGGAAACTGTTCAAGAGAACAAAAGTCAACACAAAAGCTCTGTTATAACAGAACATAATCAAATAACTTTAGTATTCAAACAAATATTAAGAGTTAGCTTATAGCATTTTAATACCCTTGTTAATACTATTATTCCACCGAGTTACTTGTTTCCCCAAGATTTACCTTAAGGAAACAACCAAGATTTTTCCCTTTAGTTAAAAAGTCAGATTCAATACTTTAGCGCTTAGTTAATAACTTTGTTTTGTATGAAAAAGTCATTATGTAAGCGATTAAATATTCATGTGCCATATAAAATTATGTTACCTGCATGTGTGTATTGACAATTATTGATCATCAGACCATACAAATCAATGCGTAGTGCAAAAACTGTCTACCTGAATGTAAATAAAGACAGATATAGACTAGTTTTGCACTGACCTATCAAATGGCTTATGAACTTAGATAGCTAAGAGGTTGTTAAGCTTAGTCCTGTATGATATGGTAAGATATGTTGTACAGAGGCATTTTAACACCTTATAAGTACAATATCAATCTCTGTAAACAGCTATATTCAATAGACTGCTGTTAAGATCTCCCAACATCGCACAAGGGGACACCTTCAGATGACCTATGGGTTCAAACAATGCATCAGATTTTATCTTAGAAACACTAAATATAGCATCTATACTTCATAATTTGAAGTTTTAGATCAGGTTTTCAAAGCTATTTTTATAGGATGACTGTAGTTCATGTGCTGTGATTTGATAATTTGGAGTGATATGCTTCAAGAACATTTAAATATTGCAAAGGTCAGCTAAACCTGACCTTTACAGTGATCTTGTCAGATGTAAAAAAAAGTATGGGAAAGGAGAATTTTTAGATCAGATTTTAGGTTTTAATCAGATTGGTTCTAGATATACCCAGTACAAGAAATCCTTAAAAAATGTAGACCAGTTTTTTGCAGAGCAGGACCAGTTTTGTATTGAGCAAGATCGGTTTTGTGCTGACCAAGATCAGTTTTGTGTTGACCAAGATCGGTTTTGTGTTGACCAAGATCAGTTTTGTGCTGACCAAGATCGGTTTTGTGTTGACCAAAATCAGTTTTGTGCTGACCAAGATCAGTTTTGTGTTGACCAAGATCAGTTTTGTGTTGACCAAAATCAGTTTTGTGTTGACCAAGATCAGTTTTGTGTTGACCAAGATCAGTTTTGTGTTGACCAAAATCAGTTTTGTGTTGACCAAGATCAGTTTTGTGTTGACCAAAATCAGTTTTGTGTTGACCAAGATCAGTTTTGTGTTGACCAAGATCCGTTTTGTGTTGACCAAAAATCAGTTTTGAGCTGACCAAAATCAGTTTTGTGTTGACCAAGATCAGTTTTGAGCTGACCAAGATCAGTTTTGTGCTGACCAAAATCAGTTTTGTGTTGACTAATATCAGTTTAGTGCTGACCAAGATCAGTTTTGTGTTGACCAAGATTAGTTTTGTGCTGACTAAGATCAGTTTTGTGTTGACCAAGATCAGTTTTGTGTTGACCAAGATCAGTTTTGTGTTGACCAAAATTAGTTTTGTGTTGACCAAGATCAGTTTTGTGCTGACCAAAATTAGTTTTGTGTTGACTAATCAAAAAGCAGTCTCAGGAAAGAGTTAGATATCAAGTCTGGAGTTACAAGCTCTATTACAAAGCTAAGACTAAAAGACTTATGAGGTTTTCAGATGACTGACCATTACTAGAAATTATATTTTGTAAGTCCCCATATTCTAATCATATTTGACTGAGACCATAAATATCTCATAGATCAGTACCAACTTATTGTAAACATTCTCTTATAGTTTGAAACTGTAAGAAGAACAACTCATAACGGACTGAATTTGTCTGGAAATTCATTTCCCAAACCGGATTTTTGGCAAGCTTTAATAGCCTTTAATAGAAAAATCAATGGCATGCAGCCCAAGTCAATAGGAATTTATGTAAATGGTATATTTACCATAAACTGGAGGGATGATGTATGACTACTGTAGTGTACTAATCATAGAAATCAATACAACCACTCTAAGTTCAATAGAGAAAAATATAGAGAATATTCCATTAGAGAGATGAGGAGAGAGAGGGAGAGAGTGGGGGGTTTGAATGAGAGAGGGAGTGAGAGAGGAGTGAGGGAGTGAGAGAAGGAGGAGTGAGGGAGAGGGGGTGAGTGGGGAGTGGGGAAATGAGAGGAGGGAGAGAGGGGAGAGAGACAATCAAGAGTGAATAGAGGGGATAGAGAGAGGGGGAAGAGAGAGCAGGAAAAAGGGTAAGGGGGAGAGAGGGGTAAGTGAAAGGGAGAAAACAGAGGGGAGGGGGAGAGAGGAGGGAAAATAGAGAGCGGGAAGAGAGGGATAGTGAGCAAATGAGAAAAAGATGAAGAGAAAGAGAGGAAAGAGTAAGAGAGAGACTGAGAGTGAGGAGGGAGAATAAGGGGGTATAAGAGAGAGGGAGAGGAGAGGGGGGAGAAAGAAAGGGACAGACAGAGAGACACAGAGATAGAGAAAAAGAGATTAACACTCAATAGAATTGTGGTGAAACATACACCATTGACAATCATATTGGTATTACAGAATTTGTCTAGAAATTAGATATACTCAATAATATTTGAAAGAATGAATGAATGAATGAATAAATGAATGTAGAGATTTTATAACAAGATTGATTGATCCATACTGATTTATCTATTTGTTATCTGTCATCAAGCAAGATATTAATGTCACACTGTGATGACACTCTACAATATAGAAAGCAATGGGAATTACGTTCTTTTTGTCCTTTTACTGGCCTTTTAAATGTATAAAGCTATAACCAACATAAAATGCCATAAACATTGAAATTGTATTAAAACTTACTGCTCTCATGCACATTATAATAACCACAGCATAAAGGAGTTACAGAGCAGGCCTACCTAGTGATTAAGATGTTGGACTGGTAATCATTGGATAGCCAGCCCATTGTTTCCTTGAGCAAGAAACTTAATTCTACTGGCTCATTACTATGTGACCAGGAAGCGGACTCAAAAGTATTTGATCTAAGTTGTAAGAACTTGTTTCACAATGGAGCTAAAATAAATTAGTATGAACAAATTTGTACAAAAATCTCTGTGATTTCCACAAAATCAAACTAAAGTCGATCATGACATAAAAATACAAGAAATGTAAAGTGGAAACCACATTAAAGCCGGATTTAAAACTTTAACGCAAAAATTACAAAGGGAAATAATCCATATTAAAGGCAGGAAGAGTTATGGTTACTTTCTAATACTGTTCATTACATGGTATGTTATCATTGTATGAAGTTTCATAAAGATCTGACAATAAATGGCAGAAATATATTTATGGTAAAGAAAAAACGCAATTGTTAACAACACATGACGCCCGACTGCCCAACTGCCCGCCCGTGTTTCGCCAAACTATTTCCATAATTTTTTTGTTGAAAAATCCGGCTAAAAATACTACAACTTATAAAAAACTTGACAATTTTGATTTCCCCCAGATTATATAATGCCAATTAGAGTGTTGTTTACACTGACCTCTATCGTTACTAAAGTAACATTTTCAGACATGGCTTTAAATTTTCTTGAGTACTCCTAAGCCCACTTTATTATGTGATATAGTAAAGGCCAGCATTATTTACAAGCCTGATTATATAAAATTATTTATTTTGACTAGCCCAAAAATTTTTCATAAGCTTTGGGCTATTGGGTTAAAGGCAATGACTGCACTTCCTAGCACAAATAACTCTTTCTGTGCTTTCAGTTCTTTGATTGCTTGGTGATATATTTGTTATAAAAGTGACTATTTAATTTACAATCAATACACAAAATGTCAGTCAATTAACCAGAAGCTATAAGTCAGGCAAGTTTTATGCAACAAACTAAATACCCCAAGTATACCTATTTGTACAGCTTTCATACTGCGGTATGTTTTGCACTGACATTTAATATACAGAGCGTATTTTAGCCAATTTTTAATCTGTAACTCAGCATGTTCAGTGACTTTTTTAAGAGTGGGTATTGTACCCACCAATGTTGAAAAATGTGGGTATGGGGAAATAAAAGTGGGTACACCAGTTTAAAAAAGTTTTTTTTGACTAAAGTACAAGACGATTTCTCCCCTATTCTCCGACGAGACGATCTGTCCCCAGTCACATTCGTCTTTAGATGATTCGTCCCAAAAACGAAAATAGTTTCGGCAAATCCAGGTCATCTTTAACTTTACCCCACATTAGTTTATGATAAACAGTTCAGATGAACACAATATCATCGAATGGCGGGTGAAAATCGTGTAATGTAGCCTCCTTTATTATTTTTTTGTAAGTGAATCTGGCGCTCGTGTGCAATACTAGTCGACAACAAATCATTAAGATTAGGTGCTACTTTATCGTTAGTTCGCAAATCAGATCGTATCATTAAAGTTTAGATTAACGCCTTTTTAATTCAGCAATACAATCAGTTAAATTCCTTTGCTTAGACATAATTATTGGTACGAATCATCGCATCGTCAACGCTCTCTAGCAGAAAACTATGGACGCCATGATTCTTTATTAGCGACGAAAACAAAAACAATCCGCTTAGCGTTGCTGACGTCATTTCGGTAAAGGCTAAATGCCAGTAAAAACGTTATAAGCTTAACAGAGTTACCGTTCGTTACATTATGATATATTTCGGTCCGCGTATTCGTACTCGTTAGGGTCTGAATATTCGCGTGAATTTTACTTTTTTGGCGTGAAATACGCGGATTTTCGCGTGATTGAACATGCTGGTAACTGCCTTGAAAAAAACAACAACTTTTTTTGTGAAAGCATTAGTATTATCATAAAAACACCACTTCTAAAATGTTAAATGTATAATCTACGACAATCTATCTCTATCAGACTATGTATATCTATCTCGTATATTGGGATATATTTTACACTGACATTTAATACATGTATATAGAGAATATTTTGGTCAATTTTTTAATCACTGCCTTCACAAAAACAATAGCAAATCAACTTTTCTCTGAGCAATAGTATTTTCAATGAACATCACCATGCTTCGCCATAAAGCATGGAAAAATGTACATTCACCAGTATAAGTCAAAATAAATATTTCCATGGCTCTATTTTGTGGAGAATAAAGCATAGGAAATTGATTGAAATAGAGAAAAGTGAACAGATCTTGGCATTATAATCAATAATTTGTGAATAAATTTCCTCAAGTAAATTATCAATGCATGATAATCAATTTTCCCTTCAGGGTAAAGTATTTCTTGCAGACTACAGAGACATTAAAAGCAATGTTCATAAAACATTTCCAAGAAGAAATAATATTGAAGACCTTTAAATTCTCTACAACATTCTATTGTAAACATTCAGATGTTGACTCAATGTTCAGTAATATAATAATAGTGGATCTGTGTGGATTTTACATTAACAGTCATAAAAAAACAGTTTAAATACTTTTTAATGTTTATTTTTATAACTTATTTAGTCTAAATTACTTGATTCATTCAAGAAGAAATATAGACTTTATGCTTCAAGCACTGTCAACCAATCTAAATACTAGGGGTGTAACAATACGGTAAAAACTGTATTGCAATATATTGCAATACGCAAAACCCGTATTGCAATATATTGCAATATGTACCGGTTTTTTGCTTAGACATGCAAAGCATGAATTAATGCATGTACCTCATTCTAATGGATCAGCATAACACGCATATCGATACTTCAAATGCTCTTTTATTCAAATGTTTGAATTACTAGTGTAAAATGATCTATAAGTTAGAAAAAACGCTTGTTTCTAAACGAATTTCAAAAACATTTTTTCTCTCATTTGACTTAATGTTTAACATTGAAAGCAAAATAGGATTATTTCAAGTATTCAATACAATTTAACATTTTTTTAACATTTAACTTTCAGATTATGATAAAAACAAACAGTTCGACACATAACTGCAAAAACAGGTTCAAGGAAAAATGAACCGGTTAAAAACCGTGAGAATTCGTATTGCAATATTAACCGGTAAATCGGTTAACCCTTACACGCCTACTAAATACAGTTATGTTCCGCTATAAAGACCACCTTGGCCATCACAAATCATGCAACTTTTCACAATTTGTAAGTTCCAAAATAATACTTAATTTGATTAGAAAAAAAGGATTTAATTTTGATTGTCAATCCCAGTGTTTTGTCAAGGATTTAAAATGTAGGGCACAATGTCCCAAAACATCAAAACTTTCAGGGACATTTAAAACCTATTGAGGCCCATAGTAAATGGATGTTTTGCATCTGATGCAATTGATATTTTTAACAAGAAATGTAATGTGGAAACCACATTAAAGCCGGATTTAAAAACTTTAACGCAAAAATTACAAAGGGAAATAATCCATAATAAAGCCAAGTAGAGTTGTGGTTACTTTCTAATTCTGTTCATCACATGGTATATTATCATTGTATGAAGTTTCATAAAGATCTGACAATAAATGGCAGAGATATATGCTAAATTGAAAACTTTTACGCAATTGTTAACAACACTGGACACTCGACCGCCTGCCCACTCGACCGCCACCCACCCGACCCTCCACCCACCTGTGTTTGCTAAACTATTGGCTGTATTTTTTCGTTGAAAAGTCAGGCTAATTATTAATACATCTGCTTTAAAAAATCTCATTCTAACTGAGACATGCATTAGAATGCAAGCCCAATCATGTTGCAAATGGGCCTCCTTGTGAAAACACTTGGTGGAACTTAAATGTATGCAGCAAAAAAGTTTCAACAGGATAAAATCTGTACTTTACAAAACTATATAACTATTGGAATGTAAGTGAATAATTAATTATTAAAAACAGTGAAATTAAACTCTCATAATTCTCTAGAGCATGTCTATAAAGTATTAACTATTGTTCTATAAAGAATCTTGAATAGAGATGCCATCTCAAAGCAACATATGGGTGGTTAATGGTTTGATCTGAGATTTAAAACTGACACCAAAATGGCTATATATCCAGATAATGCTTACAGTCTTTGCCTTAATTGGCACCAAGCACAAGACAAACTCATAAAATTATACATAGGTATAGGCCAAATTATCAACTTAGTCTTATTAATGTACACAATGATATATGGGTGGTTGGGTTTGCTCATCTCAAAGTAACATATGGGTGGTTAATGGTTTGATTTGAGATTTGAAACTGACACCAACATGGCTATCCAGATAATGCTTACAGTCTTTGCCTTAGTTAGGCTACAAAACAAGTCTAATTTATTAATTATAGATATTTATGGACCAAATTATCATAAATAAGTAATTTTCATAGTCTGAAACAATTTTAAAGGTGCTGGACTTCGGGGTAGTGGGTATACGTAACATGAATGTTTTGTCCATTTTGTAATACATGATATGGTATCCCTTGTCAGTAATAGCTTTATACATTTTTACAAAGAAACAAAACTTATGGACCTTAGTGATTAACCTTTAAGTCAGTCAGTAAATTTGATGCTTAGAGAATCACTTCAGTTGTTGCAGAGATGAGTTTTACATGCAAAACCATAACCAATTCATCAATCTGGCACAATTGAACAGGATAACTAGACCCACTATTTATGCAAAAACTAATAGCTAAATATAGCCTTAAATGCAGCAGGGAATATTATTCATTTAGAAATAGCACTTCTAAACAGTTTAAAACCCCTAGACATTTAATGGAAAACACATTTTCAAATGAAAAACAATGCCCCAAGACTTCCAGTAGTTGTTAACTACACTATCAACATTCATACAGTGCCCTTCAAAAGTTCTTGGACAAAACCTTGATTTTAAGAAAAACCGATTCAAGAACAAAATCATGAAGAGACATCTGAGCAAATTCTAAAATCAGCAATAATCAATTCTTGAACATTTAATTTAAACTGCGTAACATAAATAATTTTTTTAATTCCATTAAAGTTACATGCAGTATGCATGTTTAATATTTTCTCTTAAATTCATATTTCCAAGAACTTTTGGATGGTACTGTATCTCGTGAAATTAGTTTGAAATCAGTTAAGAAAACATCAATAAATACTTTATAGTCTGTATAATACCCTTTCATTTTTCAAATGACAGAAATTAGTGTTGTATTTTGTCTCCCATTGAAAATCAATAGTGTGAGGTAGTTAACATCTCAGCTTGTTTAGTAAGGTATCAGTCCTCAGGGAACTGATAAATAATACAGAATGGAATACACTCGGAGAACATCAGATTTATTTCTTCATTGGAAGAAACAAATTGTCACAGAATATCTTTTATTCCAGAGCAATAAACACTCTGATAGAATCTTCTGAGAAAAAGACAGCAGTTGAAGGGACAGAACTTCTATAAGCAAGCAATCAAGAGATAGCAAGACTGCAGAAACTGCAAAACATTGATTTGACCATGCATGCTGGAAGAACGTATGGCAATGGCAATGGCAATGGTGAGTTGTTGATGATCTTGAGATAGCAGCACTTCAAGTAAAACTTATGATTTCCCTTAAATATAAGACTACAACGAGAATTTCAGACCTTAATTGAGTGGTCTTTCTGGACAATACAAGTAAAACACTAAAAGATTGAAAATAATTGTCATACCAACAACACACAGGGTCAGATTTTAATGAGCACTAATAATAATCTCTATAACAAATTATACATCAAAAGTAGCTTTGAAACCAGTGTATAAGAATTTTGCTTGAGCAGTGTTCAATGGTTCTTCTTTTTTTTGAATGGGTTTAACGCCATAGTGACACATTGTATATGTAATATCAAGGCTGCCAGTTAACCTACTCTCAACCCTAGAAAGGCTATTTCATTGAATTACAAGTTCCATATAATAGATTTGCTGCATTGGTTCCCTCCACAGTTCAAACAATCATATACCAAATCACTTATTCTCCAATTAGCTAAATCAGTGCAAATGCACAAAAAAATGACACAATGGTCCCTCAACTTTGCTTATCAACTGTTAAATGACTTAATTATTAAAATCTGACATTAATTAAATGCAAAAGCATTCATCATAAAAAATGAATTTATTCCCTTGGAAGTTTCTTTTTAACAGTTTTGTTTTATATCACAGCTTGGATGAAGCTCTCAACTTAATATTTAATTAAAAATGATTTATTTACAAACTAAATGATGCTTGATCATTGAATTAATAGGAAGAAGATAACATTATTTTATAGTGATTAATTTTGACACTTTCTCATTTCTTTGAAACTAAATGCTTATATTGCTTAATTTTATAAAACGATCTATGGCACATAAATAAACCCTGCTGATTTGAATACTCACAAAAGTACTTCTGTGCTCACTATCCATAAACATAGTTATCTGTACCTTTGTACTGGGATTATCAAACAAATATTGAGTACTTAAATCAGGAGGGTTGATGTATATTCCACAGCCACCCGGCTAGCTCAGTTGGTAGCACAAGTCAGTCTACTGATCGAGGGGTCATGGGTTCAATTCCTCAGAGTGGTGCATACTTTCGTAGAGCTTGGTCATGAAATTATTTCTATGGCCATTCTCCCTCCTACCAATAGTTCTTAATTATGTAGTCAGTTGTCAGTCACTGACGAAAGTATGTGCCTAGTTGTCAGTTAACTGCTAAATCCAGAGGTTTAGCCTTACCAGTGAGTAGGTTGACTTATAGCTGTTACATGACCTATTCAATGTGTTGCTATGGTGTCAAACCCAACACACAAACAAACAAAGTATATTCCACAGTCAGTTGAGAAGAAATTATTATTAAGGATAGCTGATGAAAACGTAAAGTTGAAATATTGTAAAACAATTAGATACTACAAAACAAAGGTGCCCGATGCATCCAAAAGCCCAAAATTTGTTTAATAAAAAAAATAAGGCATCCAACTCGATGAAATCCTTCAGAATTTTACTTGGAAGAGATGTGACAGGTCTGCTTTTCAAGACTAAACACTCATTCCCGAACAGTTTAGCCCTAAAATCTAATAAGGACGTGTTAGACAAATAAAAAATGGATTACAAGCATCAAAATCAAACTTCTCGCTATGTTTTGCAAGACCTTATTTCGATCAGATTACTTGAATCGCTATTGTTTATCTGCTGTCTCAACCATTTTGTGAATGGTGATGCACCCGCATCACGTTTGTTACGAGTCATTTCATTGGACGTCGTCTTTATTCTGTCCAGTAAAATAACTTGTAACCAAATTATGGTCCAACGTGATGCGGGCGCATCCTCATTCACTAAAATGGTCGACTCGGGAGATAAACAAAACCGATTCAAGTAAAATGATTGGTACAATCTTAGGAAGGGAGCAAGAAGTTTGATATTGATGATGGAAGTCCTTTTTTAAATTATCTAACATGTTAGTATTCGATTTTAGCGCTTAACCATTGGAAAAGGGGTGTTTAGTCTTGGAAAGGTGACATGTCACATCTCTTCCATGTAAAATTCCAAACGATTTCATCGAGTTGGATATTTTATAATTTTTTACAAAACAAAATTTTGGCTTTTGGCTGGAACTTTTGTATTTGGTGTTTTTACAATAATTGGTTAAGTAAAAATTAACAATTACTTGGAGTTTTTTAATGCGATGGGCACCTGTGCTACAAAATATGCTCAAATTTGGATTCTATCATTCATTTTAAAAGGTTTATATCAGGAATTATTAAAGAAATTGTGTCAACAGTTTCCTATCAATAATGTTTTCATAATTAAAATTTCTATTATAAATATCATCTCAAAAAAACCCTGTAGCCAATATTTACAAATATTATACATGTACAACATTAATATAAATGTACTAAAAAATTCTAAAAGTACTGAAAGTAAATTTTGATGGAATTCAGTGCAAAACCCATCTAACTACAAATAAATAACTAAGAATACAGACTAGTTAAGCACTGATCAATTGTAATGTTTTTAAAGTAATAACAGTCTCAAAGTTCTAATGAGTCTACAGAGAGAGTGTTTCAGTTTGTATTTAAATACCTCTGGCAATCTACAAGTTCCTGGGAAGACAGTTTAAGGTAAAATATACAATCTATTTACCACAATAACACCGCCATAAATGAAGTTTAAAACAAAGCCTTTAAGTTAAATACAATCAGATTATTTCTTCTGAAACAAAGCAACATGTAAGTCATCAACAAACATAATTACAAAAGTCAAATTTAAAGATAATATTGTATTGTTTTAGATTTTCTGTAGGTACATTGTCAGTATATTCATTTATTTGAAATGGGTTCAACTTGTTTCAACACATATTGGTTATTTTACAGCATCCAGCGCATCTAACCTTAAAGCTTTCCTGGACCAGCGTCTATAACCCAGGGCTTTTTCAGGGGGTTTTGGGAAAAAGGCCCCTGCCCAAATTGGGAATTTTTAACCCTGTAAATAGTCTGATTTAGGGAAAAAATATCGACAAATCAATCCAATTGGGAAATTTCATTATTAATTTTTCTGCATTAAATCTTTATTTGCTTTGCTTTGGTGTCTCTGAAAGTGTTGCAGTGCTCTTAAAGAGTTTGTTCTGCGGTTCAGTGAGGTATTCAATGCAAATTCTCATGTATTTATTATTTTTACATAAATCTCGTGGTTTCTTTTGGGAAGGAAAAAAAGAGATCCTGTTCAAAGGAATTATTTAACAAGATTGGGATTTTTTTTCTTGAAATTGGGAAAAATGGTCATTATTTGGCATTGAGAATGGGGCCCATATTCGGCCCTGTGAGATAGGCCTAAAAACCCCTGTAACCAGTACTCACCTATCCTTCAAAAGGTCGGAAACTTCTCCATATACCTTATTAATGGAGAAAGATTGACATTATTGTCAAATTTTCATGGAAAGGTATAACCTCCCCATGTGGGATTTGAACCCATACCCCCTTCAGGACGCTAGATTCGAAATCCCAGTGCGCTACCATCTGTGCTACCGACCCAGGTTACATCATCAGTACATTACATTTCCAGGAACATGAGTAGATTGACTGACTGCCATTTTATATCCTACACAAAGTGTTGCTACAGCATATAGCCCTCCCCCCTAAAAAAAACAACAACAACAACATTACAGTGACTGTCTTAAATTTTCTTTAGCACCATTCCAATTCATTATGAAATGAAATAGAGTTATCAAACAAGCCTGACTACATGAAATAATTAATTTTTACTAGCCTGAATCAATTTTTGCTAGTCCCCAGTTTAGGGCTAGTGGGTTATCATGATGACCAGTACAAGTATAGCACCCTGAGCCACAAAGTACCACAGGCACATACACACACAGAGCGGCCTATAACAGTGTTCCATGTATATTTAATAATTCATAAATAATAAAGAATGTAATTATAGTAAATTAACTACAGCAGACAACAAGTCAGCCATGCATAATAATTTAGTGCACCATGGATATTTGCAGTCTATAATAGAAAATATTACACCTCATTTGCATAATTACTGGTAAGTCATAATCTATTTTTAATGTCACATAGCCTTCAGCTGCACCTTAAAGCCTGATATATCATCCATAGTTGGACTGACAAGTTTACCAACTTTTATTCAGCCTTGAAGACCAAGTTTTATTTATAAATTTTAAATAAAAAACAATGTAATCTACTGGTTCCTAAGTTCTGATGGCACCAATATGATGTTGAACCTTTTGCCAGCACCAAATAGCAGATTTATTTGAAAATGATTTTGAAATTGAAGGGGGGGGGGTAAAACCATGCTTTAGTCTATTACCAGCTAAACATATAGGTTAATTGACCATGATGAGGCTGAGCTTACTTAATATTTATTGATTGTTCACTGATGAAGTTATTTTTTTTATTTTTTTAGATTCTCAAGCAAATAATCCAAAATTAATCCCATTAACAGCCTTGTTGCCAAGCACAGTTATAGTTCCACTAATAGAACAATCAAAACAATGGTCTTAATCTAAAATGGTCTTAACATAGGGACCTTTTACTTTTAAAATTAAGGATTAGGGACTTAAAATGGTTACACATTGCATGATTTTGCAACAACCCAAGTGTTCTTAATAGTGGAACTTTACTGTAAAACTTGACATCCTTTCACCAGGGAGACCATGAAATAATGATAAGGCGCTTGACATGTTATGTTTAAGCTATAGGCTCCTGTGAAAGAACAGCGAGAATGAGATAAATAGGACTTCGTGTAATTTTCATTTTAACTTAATTAACTTTGTGTTTAAACATTATCTTTCAACTGGGTGATATTTCCTAGCTGTTTGTGAGTGTCAATATTGAACTTCGAGAGAACAATGATGAAGAATAAACCTGTTGAACCTTCACGGTGACACTTGTTATTTATCTAAGTGTGATTATTTCAAAAGACTGCAATCTGAAATAACTGAGAACTGAGAGCAGAGAGATCTCATACAGCTGACACAGCATTGCAAGGTAAGCTGCAAAACAGAAAGAGTAGTTCAATGTCTAGAAGTTATATTGGGTGTATCAGTTAAAATAAACCAAATCCTGAATTTTACAATTTCAGTAGCTTTAACATAACAAATGAACTCTTTCCCAGATCCCAAAAAATCCTGAAAACAATTACCTATGCAGTTGCTGAAAGACTCAATATCAAAAATTGTCCTGATTCCCTTGACAACCTATATCTGGGTTCAAGCAACTTGAAAATGCCGAATGATACATATGGTTTGGGCAAGTTACAACAAAATAGCTGGTAGTCCAACTCAGGGCACTCTAGATTAAATATAAATGCCTAGCCCCAAGTTACCCAACAATTTTCTGAGATTTGTCAAAATAAGAAGAAATATATCAACAGAACAAGCAAGCTTATCAAGCTTCAATGCTTTAAATATCAAGTAAAAACTTTGAGCAGCAACTCATAAGTATCACATTACAGATGATATCACATAAAGAGACATTTTACAAGAACTTTGGGTGATTCTGCAGCATGCTACATTGGCATCTTGGCATTATTTCTACAGTCATTCTACCTCAGGCATCACATTATATATTTACAACTTTTCTAGAAGAGAGGCTACATTATTTAATTACATTTTTCCCTCCGGCCTGATTATTTATTTACTTTTTTACAAGGCAAGATCATTTAGTTAACTTTTTTCTGTCAACCCCACTTCTGACAGTCAAGTGTCTTACTTTGATACAAAAATATGTAACTACACTTATAAAAAGACTAATTATTGAACATAAAGTTTTTGTTCCATTCAAATGTGATAGTATGGAATTTAAATTTCTTCACTTAAAAAACAGCCTACAAGACAGTCTTAAGTCCAGTAAAAAATGACAACAGTGAAACTACCTTTATGAAATAAGTATTAAAACATGTAAGTCTTAACTCACTAGAACAGAACTAGTGGCAATATAATTTGGCTAGTTAAACATAGCTGAATTCATATAGTTGGGCTAGTGGATAATTAGGGACTTTAGTCAGTTATCTTCCCCTGATAAAATCTGAAGCAATCCAATTGGTAAGTAGGTCCTTACAGTTGAAATACTCGGATTTTATCATTGAAGTCCTATGTTAGGATAACAAAATATTTCATCTATTATCTTTCTTGTTAATGAAGATAATAACAGAAATGTAAATTTAGATAGTTCTTTCCCCTAAAAATACTTAGCTTGAATTTCAAACAAATTAGATGATTAACAAAAAAGTTATTTAAGATTAAGTTTGGCAAATTGACAATGAGAAGTAAGGGTAAAATCTGAGTAACCCAACTAATAGGACCTACCTATTTGAAGAGTATACAAGGGAAATAACTGACTAAAGTCCCTTATTTTGCCCATTACTGTAAAACAAAAGTTATTGGGAAGTGTAACTTGTAATGACTGAATGTCATTTTAACTTGAAAGTTGCTGCTTAACATTCTCTTTCAGTTTTTCATCCATGAAAAAAACCCACATTATATAACTATCACATCCAACAGAGGGTGATAGAACATTCTGTTTTATCACCCTCTGTAGGATGTGATATTTATTTTATTATACTGAACAACAAAACTCAGAATGGCTAAAAACTGTGGTCTGGTTTTTAGTAGGGCTGTAGCGATATACCGGTATATTGCAATACGCAGCTGCAGCAATACGTACCGCGGTAGGATTTTAATGTACCGGTATTAGTCGGTATTTTAATTTCATTGGAAAATTCTTCCCTTCGCGAAATAAAAGAAGCGAAACGCCAGTTTTTCCATTGTTCATTCCATCTAACCTGAAGTTGCCAGAATTAAACCAATTGGGCCGCGTCTCAGTCCTAAATGACCGTAAATACTTAAAGAGGTTAGATTCTATCAGTAGCTGCATATAAGATCTGCATTTTTTCTGATTAATACAGCGGAAGAACAACAAATCTAAAAGCCCACAATATATCGTGGTACGTATCGCCATACGATGACAGTGTATTGCAATATATCGTGGTACACTTCTGGCGTATCGTGACAGCCCTAGTTTTTAACAAACTTCAACGCAGTAGTCTCCCATTGCTTTAAGCGGACCAAAAGATGATGTCAAGCAGGCTGATAGGTGATATCCAGAGGGTGACATTAGGGACTGTCATTCAGTGACTTTACATTAGGCTATATAGTAAACAGATCATGTGAGGTATAATTATAATAATAATAATAATAATAATAATAATGATAATAAAGACTTTATTTTACGAGGCAACACATTTGGATAAATCCAATCTTCCATGTGGACCTCTGCATAAAAAAATATCATAACATGTTCCAAAATCTCTTCCAAGCATTGTATGGCTTTTTTATTGTAACATCTACCAAAATACAACAATTAAACAAAATTTTCCAGGAATGACAGAAGCTATTTTTGCAATAATAAAAAATCACATAAATGGCCAGATAAAAACAAATGTGATAGCGCCAATAAAAAATATGATCACTTTTTTTAACCTCACTTGACAGCAAGTCTCCAAATGAGAATTTAGTATGAAAGCCTAGTTTTGTATGTGATATGTTTATGATGTCAATTTTACACTATCATGTGTGATATTGTATTCTCGAAGGATTTGTTAGATAAGAGTGAATTCATTTATATAATGAGAGACTATGTGATAGTGTATTATAGTTGATAGGAAACAGATCTAGAGCTACATTAATCACAATAGCACATTGAATCAAGTTAACAATAAACAGAACTGGTGACAAAAACTTTCTCTGCCACTTCTCTCTGTAAGAAAACTAATCTCTAGGTTTTTACTGAAGCGCTGCAACTATTATACAGTTTAAATTATGTGGCATATCACATTAAACACATCTTTTGATTAAAACATTAAATGATTTTTTGTCTTCAGATTAATTAAACCTTGGATACATTTGTTCTCAAGTCAAATAAACAATTCTGAAACCCTAAAAACACTGCAAATTGTTGGGTCACATTCTGTAAGAAAACTCAAGATACTGCATTATGTAAGATATCAATATATCATGCAAGATATCCCATTATGTAAGATGTTCAATTACATTAGATATCCCATTTTGTAAGATATATCATTATGTAAAATATATCCCATTTAGTAAGATGTCCTATTATGTAAGATATTCCATTGTGTTAGATGTCCTATTATGTAAGATATCCCTTTGTGTAAGATATCTCATCATGTTAGATATCCCATCATGTAAGATATCTCATCATGTTAGATATCCCATCATGTAAGATATCTCATCATGTTAGATATCCCATCATGTAAGATATTCCATCATGTAAGATATCTCATTATGTAAGATATTCCATCGTGTAAGATATCTCATTATGTAAGATAATCCATCATGTAAGATATCTCATTATGTAAGATATTCCATCTTGTAAGATATCTCATTATGTAAGATATTCCATCATGTAAGATATCTCATCATGTTAGATATCCCATCATGTAAGATATCCCATCATGTAAGATATCCAATTATGTAAGATATTCCATCATGTTTAGATATTCCATCATGTAAGATATCTCATCATGTATGATATCTCATCATGTTAGATATCCCTTCATGTAAGATATCTCATCATGTAAGATATCTCATCATGTAAGATAATCCATCATGTTAGATATCCCTTCATGTTAGATATCTCATCATGTAAGATATCTCAGCATGTAAGATATCTCATCATGTTAGATATCCCTTCATGTAAGATATCTCATCATGTAAGATATCTCATCATGTAAGATAATCCATCATGTTAGATATCCCATCATGTAAGATATTCCATTTTGTAAGATATCTCATCATGTTAGATATCTCATTATGTAAGATATCCCATCATGTAAGATATCCCATTATGTAAGATATCCCATCATGTAAAATATTCCACCATGTTAGATATCTCATTATGTAAGATATCCCATCATGTAAAATATTCCATCATGTTAGATATCTCATTATGTAAGATATCCCATCATGTAAAATATTCCATCATGTTAGATATCTCATTATGTTAGATATCCCATCATGTAAGATATCCCATAATTAAAGATTTATATTATAAGATAGCACATCATGTTAGATATCACAGTATACAAAATATATAATCAAATATGATATCACAAAGTGTAAGGTATCACAACATGTAAGATATAAAATCATTCCAGTGTTATTGGTTTAGTTTGTAATACATTTTAAGTACAATTAACAAAAATCAAATCATGTAATGAAGTTGAATTTAGTAATTTAATCAAGAGAATAAACCTTAGAACAAATAAATCTGTATAATGATGTTTAAGCTGATTATATGTTCTTTAATTATAGAGCTTTACAATGAACTTACTCTACATAAAGTATTAACTAAGATTAATTTATCATGCATGGGAATGCTGATTTTTTTTATTTCAGTATTTTAGAAGAAAAGAGTATTTCTAAGCATTAGAAAGCTTTTCTGAGAATTAGAACATAAACCAAGAAAATCATACTGAAGGTCCATGTTAGTTTTGACCTGAGGGCAAACTTCAGGCTTATAATATTTTTAGAGATTCACTAGGTCAACCTACAATTAATACAACAGACAACATTGACACAACGACATTTCAGCATTTGCTGAAGACCATGCTGTAACATTAAATTGCCTAGATCACAATGTACACAGGTAAGCTAATGTCCAGAGCTTTTTTTCAGTACTTGGGGAAGGGGCCTGGGGCCTTTTATATACAGAACATTTGGGGAAATTTTATCGCAATTTCATTGAAATGGGAACAAAATATCCATTGTAAACTCCTAACTTGGGAAAACTGCATGATTTTAAAGAAATTTCAAGAGGGGAAGGCACCTGTTAACACCCCTGTAAGGAAAAAAGGCCTGATAATGTATAAAAATCCATGATTCAAACAGGGATTGAACCTATGACCTACTAAGTCACAAGCAGCACTTTTAGAAACCATGTCACCATAAAAGCTAGCTTGACGGCAAGGAAGTACAATACTTAGTAGTATATTACACCTCTGCAACACTAATAAAATAAGTGAGATACCAGAAATTATTACAATGATTCCAAGCTGTCATTTAGCATTCACTAAAAAGCCTAAATTCAATTATAAGGTATAAAAAATGCATCATAATTGTCATCAGTATTATTATGAATACAATGAATACATTTACCAGGCGGTGTTTTAATGCAATTATATAGTGTTTTACTAGTAGAGTTTTTACATATAATTTTCACATCTACAGTCTGTTTATATTGATACAAATGATAAAACCGCGAGTAGGAGTACTATCTAGTGTCTTATTTCTAAACAATTCTATTAAGGAATGTATTTATAACATGTCAGAATAGAGAATGTTGTCAGACAGCATAAATACTTCAGCTGTTCTTCTACTCATATTGTATTATAATACAAACATACCTACAAACTACAGGACTTCAGACTTGTCTGAAATCTTCATAGAACTAGTTATGTATATTATCACCAGAGGTCTGAGTTACCAACGGTCATAATACCAATTTTTGTTGACCAATTTTCATTGTAAGACCAATTTTGTTGATTTTTTTTGTGGCAGACCAATTTTTGTCAACCAATTTTCATTGTAAGACCAATTTTGTTGATTATTTTTTGTGGCAAGAAAAATTTTTGTCAACCAATTTTCATTGTAAGACCAATTTTGTTGATTGTTTTTTGTGGCAAGACCAATTTTTGCCGACCAAGTTTTGCTGTAAGACCAATTTTGGTGACAATTTTTGTGGCAAGGCCAATTTTTGTCAAAAGAAAATTTTGTGGATTGTTTTGTGTGGCAAGACCAATTTTTGCGCACCAATTTCATGTTGTATTACTATAGTAAAGCCTCCTACATTATATTGTCAAATTAATAGAATTTTTTTTATCTTATGGACTACAAATTCACATTTGACCAATCACCTAGATCTAGATAGAGAGCAACTTTTCAATAAGCGATTGAAGATTTTGAAATTACTGCCCAGTTGACCATTGAATATCGGAGACTTAAACTTGTATACATAATTCTGCTTGTATACCAGGTTTCAGATTCAGATAGTTTTATCAAGTATTCATTATTTGGAACTTTTAATATTGCTAACAATACATATATTCCATCAAGACTCTTTCATAATTATTATTATTTATTGGATTTAACGCCGTATCAACACATTTTAGGTCATTTCACGGCGTCCAGCGCAGTCCTAACCTAGCTTTCCTGGACCTTTGTTTATTACCAGTACTCACCTACCCTTCCACAAGGCCGGAAACTTCTCCATATTATCTAATCAATGGAGAAAAATTGACATAATTGTCTAATTATCATGGAAGGGTATAACCCTGAGTGGGATTCTAACCCGTACCCCCTCGGGACACAAGATTCCGAATCCCGGCGCGCTATCAATTCTCTTTCATAAGCAATTTTCCCTAAATGAAATTGAAAAAGATGGTAAAACATGTTAAAACATAGAATTTACCAGAAAAGGGTTAAAAGTCAATAAAGTAAATGAACTATAACCCATTATTATCTGTACAGAATATAACATAATTATAGCAGCTAGCAAGATGAATAAAACATGTATGATACATATGGAAAATAATTAAATTGTCCAAGACAAAAAACTGTAAAGAGTATCATCCCACTATATCTCTTATCAAGATCAAACATTCAATTAACCAAACTTTCCTAAGACTTTCTTTTTTCTTTCATCACAAAACTAAGAGGGAAAACAATACAACTTATTATACACATACAGTGCCCTTCAAATGTCCTTGAAGAAATTTCCTGTTTTCAGGATAAAACTAGTCGCCATTACCTTAGGAAAAAAAGAAACAGAGTCATCTCAGCAAACTAAAAAATAAGCATTAATTAGTTACCGTATATACTCAGTTATAATGCGCCCTCGCTTGTAAGACGCACCCCCTACTTTGAGACATGTCACCAAGGAATTTCATGTGAACCCTCGTATAAGACGAGGCCATATTTTGGCCATACTAGCTGATACTATATCATCTATTTTGTTGAACAAAATTGCCAAAAATTCATCAGCACATGAATCAATCTTATTGGTACATAATTAAGTTTAGATTATAGTGGAATTATTGTTGAATTCTATTCAACGGTCAGTTGCTCATACGTTGACCCCATGTATTTAAATACTTACTACAGTACCTCATTAAAAGTCTGTAATCTCTATCGATAAAAAAGTCATCTTTATGCTTAACTGACAATTGGATAAAATATATCAACACTAGCAGTATTACTGATAAGTTTTTCTCAAAATTTTATTTATACAAGAACATTTGGACAGCACTGTATGACACAAAAATACACTTTCACATCAGTTAAAAGAATGAGGAGACTTACTGTGCAAACAGCAGGACATCCTAGTATATATCTGTTTTGTCCACTACTACAGTAGTTCATTAACCATGACACTGATTTCTTTTTCTAATTTACCATCAGTATCATTGAGTGAGAAAACTCTAGAATTCATCTACCCCCTACCCCAGCTGGGTGCCCATTTGTTGATGGATACAAGCCAGAAATGCAATTATACATTACCTTAGAAAACATTATTAAGCAGAAGAAACCTCATTTTTCCAGCTGTCCTTCTACATACTTGGAATGGTTAGCTAGCATTCCATACAATGTGATGTCAGCTACCAAAGTGAGATTTATACATACAAGCTATGTGTCATAAACAAAAAAACAGTCAAAAGTTCATTACAGACAGTCAACCAGACATGTAGTAATTAACAAAAAACAGACTCTAGTTAAGCCATAAAACAAAAAGGAATATGTTTTGGATTGTATGTTTTTTATACCCAGATTTTCTAGATTTTGATTTTACCTTGACTTGTATATTATTATGAATGACACAAAATTAATGGTACAAGATGGCATAAAAAGTCCTTAGGTCACCCACCTGAGTAGAAATACAACTTTTGGCACATCTGAATAATCCGAACAAAAGTCAACCAAACTGAGAAAAGTAAAGAAATTGTCAAGAAAAACACATTTTTCTGCCATGTAGCAGATTTGCAGTAGGGTATTTCTCAATTTATCAATTTAAGGGATGTAACTCTTTCAGAAATAATAAAAAATCAAGAACAACAAAGTATGCACAAGGGTATAACATACTATTACATAAAGGGAGATAATTAGAACCCTAAAAACTGACAAAATCACTACAACCCAAATACATGCACCAGGGTATCTGATGAATATAAATCTGTTCAGTTAAAATCCATTGAGAAATGGAGGAGTACGCACAGGATAAGTTTACTAATATATTACATAAAGGGAGATAATTTTGCAACAATTGAAAGAATCACAATGACATATCAATTATGCATAAGGGCACCAGATGACAATACTTCAGTGAAAGTTTGATTGAAATCTGTTGACCATCCACCTGCCCACCAGCTAGCCTGCTCATTAACATTGACCAATTTGCCTTCTGAAAACCTGGTTAAAACATTATCTGAACTTAAGCATTAATAAATTGTCCATGCCAGAGCAGTGAGAAACCCTTCAATCATTAACAGCAAGAAATCATTCAAAACCTGAGCAGTGACAAGACAGTCTTGGCAAGAAGTTTTGAAACTATTTAACAGAAGATTACCAGCTACAGAGAAAGTGTCTGGAGATTATGATCAATCATCTTTATACTTCACACAAGTGGCTAATCATAACATCAGTCAACAAAGTATAAACAGCAACATATTTATATGATAAGTTAATTTAAATCATAACACTTTCTGTAATATCTAATAATCCCCTGAAAAAGTTTAGAAAATTAATCATAACATACTTTACAACAAACTTTGTATAAGCTTGTTATACCAGGTAAAGTTTACTGAAAAAAATGTAACATGTTTATTAAGATATTTTAAAAACAAACCCACACATATTATAGGTTTTCCAAAAAAATTACTATGGAATTGAATATTATAAAGTATTTAGTATTTCAAGATTTTTACAAGCCCAAATAAAAATTTTATTCTTAAGTTCCAGGCTTTGGGAAGTGGTGATGACTGTAATATTGCATTAACTTGAATAATCTGACAGGTAAGCACTTCAATTTTTGCTAGCAGCAAGCAATGATCTAGTGGTAGGACGCGGGCTTAGGGATCGAGAGGTCCTGAGTTTGAACCCCACTTTGGACACTGCTAATTTCCTTGAGCAAGAAAATTACCTACAATTGTTCCACTCCACCCAAGTGTAAATGGCTACTGTGAGGGATCACCTGTCTAAAGGAGATTTCAATGATCAGGAGTTATTGTACAAAATTGTAAAGTCTGCTGAATATGCATACAGCATACTTTAAACGCACTTTAACTTATAACTTTATTAGTAGATTGGATTAGAGTTCCATAAATTGGAACAAATACTGAACCAGCTATTTGATCACCTTGACTAAGCATAAATCATAATAGTTGTGAAGGTGAATATATTTTGTTCTAAACTCATACTTTAAATTGCAACATTTTTTATTTTACTAAAACTATCAAAATTGTTTAAATGTGAGACTTTGATTAGTTGAGTGATGATGAAAATATGTTTACTTTTTTATTCAAAATTAATAGCAGCACTTCTTATGAATGTATGTTTCATCAGATATTAAAACAATATTACATAAGATATAACAAGAATTTTGTAAGCAAAAAAATAATATAATATTCATTTGTAAGCATGAAAAGTGGAAATATTGGTGAACAAAAAAATCTAGTGTTACCTATACACATAATGTGATTATGAGATGTATAACAAATTAATTGAACCCCCCTCACGTTTTTAATACAAAATAATGATGCAAACAGGAAAATATCTGTGCTTTAAGTGTGCAAATAATTACCATTTCATCTATCATCAAGGGGGGTAGAAGTGATCTCTTTAACTATGGTAACATTATCCTCATATCCTGGTAATTCAAGCAAACCTGTACAATCTGGCATGTTTGACTCGATAAAAAAACAAAACTGAAAACAATATTCCAAGCATGGTTGATAACTGCTAACAATGGCAAAAGGTGAGTCTGATATTTTTGGATATCATGTTTGCTATAGGTAAATTCATATAATCTACAAAACCTGATTATTATTAAGATAAATATAGGATTACATCAATATGGTTAAAAGTTCAAAATGATCAAAATCATAAAATTCCTGAATGTACAAATGTTAGCATTTACACATGAAAAAAGAGCTTTTCAAAGCACCTAAAACTCAAGTACAGTCCAAAAACGTTGATCTATACATATTAATCTGCTTTCTAAGCTTTACTACAAGAATGTCTTTAATATGTGAACCAACAGGTTGTGGGTACACTGGTTTGATTTCCAAGCCTACATAACTTTGTGAAGTTTGGTCATGAAATAATGTACACAATCTCATTACTATCCCTGTATCAGGCCCTGTCTGCCAAAGGTATGACTGCTTAGGACTGGGTAAAAGCTTACATCTTTAAAAGACTTAAGCCTCTCCAGTGACTGATGTATATTGGGTGGGTAAAAGCTTAGGCCTTGAGAGGTAAGCCTTTCCTAATAACTGATGTAATAATATAAAGTGGTATGAAGCTCCATGCAATACTTTTATAACATAAGTATACATGATACATAGGTGGATGGAAAAAAATCTCATAGGGAGTTTTAGGCAAAATTATTTTCATAATTTGCATGGAAGAAATAGGTGACAGTTCTGACTTTTCAAAACAAAATGTTTTAAATGCTGTCTTACAGAATTCAAAAAAGGGAATTGAAGTTCTAATGTAAGGAAATTTAAAGGGACACCTATTATACAACATGTCAGCCAGATTAGACCTAGACAAAACAACAGTTTGATCCACTAATGTGAAAGCTAGTGAGTTATACAGGAAAAAGAATGTTAAATTACAAACAGCTGTATCTTATGATAAAATACTAAATATTTATACTGATGTCAACAGTATGTTATGTAAGCAAAGAATATATATCAGTGCATCTAGCCTATGAAATGCTTACATGTTGTTTATACAATGTTGCCCAATACCCTCAATGGTGCTGATAAAATTAATTCAACCTCAAGATAACATCAACCATGCATGGATAAAAAACAACAGGTTTCATGGTTAAAGTTTATGAAGCTGAAATTTCATACTTCTAAGTTTGACATGCATTGGTTGAAATATGAAATGAATACATATTAGGCCTAAAAAATAGAAATGTTTCTGGATTACAAACTAACTCTATATTTGCAGCCCTGTGAAATTTTTTTAAAGTCAAATTTGGTCAAACATTAGAAAATATGACAAAAAATCAGGTTCATCATAAAAATCATATAGTTCATTGACTTGACTTCGATATCCAGTGAGAGCTCTAAAAAAAATGTACTGTTTATAAATTGAATTCAAAACTACAATACTAGTTAAAGGCAGATTACCCATAATATCCCTGAACAAAAAAAAGTTTAAAACAAAAATATGCCTACCTAATATATGACTCTACTTTTTTGGTGGAGATGTATCAAGAGGACCCTTTTTTAATCCTGAAATAAAAATAATAACAACTTGATGCTACCATCCAACATAAAAACAGTTATGTTGAAGAAAAAAAAATATTGATCAATAAGTTCCACTACACAGACCACTTTGGTTAAATTGCAAATGTTACATGATTTTTTACATATTTTAATTCACAAAATGTTTGATGCTTAAGAATTAGCTTATTGTTTTGCTGCAGTATGACCAGGAAACAGGTTCCGATAAATATACTGAAATACTGTGAATAATTACAGGATAACAAACAGACACAGTGAATTTTCACAAAGTTTAAAAACAAAGGGCTATAATTTAACAGAAGAATATGTAATTATTCTGGAATTTCCAGTGACATCTCGGAGTTTAGTATTTGAACAAAGTAAAAAATGTTTCTGTTACGATGTCAAGTGAACCTCTTATAACAGACCTGGCAGTTGTTACCAGGCAAAACATCTTACAGTACCATACTACATGTATCATATTAAATCTTAATAGTTTATAATAAAGCCAGGCTTCGAAACAAATTAAATACACTTGCATTCATAATTCCCATAATTCAACTCACATTTCGCAACCAGCATGTGCACTTCACGTAGCAATAATGAACACGCATGTCAAAAAAAAAACCAACAAGAAAGCAAGCGAGATTACAATTGTTTACTTGACTGCATTATTCATTCTATTCTTTAAACATCGTCTATTCAACAAATGACAAGTTCCATCAACCATCATAAAAAACGCCCATGATACATTTAGTATTGATTATTAAAGAAAAGCAGAGTTTTAAGCTCTCTTCAAGAGCTTTAGAAATAGAAACAGTACACCCTTTAAACAGGAAGTTGTGTAGATGAATATTTTTAATCATCCAATGTCTTGTTTATTCACCATCAAACAAACAGTTTGACTTAACCATGTCATAAACTTCAATTTAGAGAGTTACAATAGCATTTTGGTGCCAATTATCTTTCCCCTGAACAAATAACAAGCTTTTTTGCCAGGTCTGCAATGCATATGGTAACTGGATATGTTTTAACTTATACTTAAAGCACACACAAGGGAGTAGTTATATTGTTTGAATTTTGAATAAGAAATATTCTGAGATATAATCTCTTCTAGTATCGCTTCACAAACGATGAAAGAAAACTACAATTTTATGCAAAATTTTATGGTTTTCAGAACAAATCTATTTTATGACATTGTTATGCCAGCTATTTTTCCATAAATATAATATGAAACAATACACTAACATCTTCCAGGATGCTGTGACTGATAGCAAAATCAATACTTTCTGATAAAGATCAGGAAATTTCCAAGATTAACAATTCTCTAGTTTAAAAACCATGTAAAATTATAAGGACATTGGATGATGTTATGTAGTATAGGTATAAAATAGCACAAAGTTGTTCTCCCTTGCTTTTAAGCTAGTGAGGCTTCTTGGCAACACAGTTGAGAGTCCACTTATGACTTAAACAGTTCTGGGTTTGATCCCAACTTGTACCATAGATTTTTATCCAGTTTCATTTCCACAACACTTGGGAGAAGCTCCACACAGAATGCATTGTCTCAAGATATAATAATATGGGGTCACTTTAGAAAAAAGTCATAACACTGAAAGAATATAATTGAAAGAGTCTAACTGAGAGGAACATTTTTCAAAATTAGCAAACAAGGTCCAGCACGAGGATCAAAACTTTCCAAATACATAAACCAATAATAGCAGATGGCCAACATCACTATATAAACCAATTAACTGGAAAACTATTACAAAAAAATTTAAGCATTCTATGATCCCTTCTTAAAACATGACACTAGCAGATAACCAAAACATAACAGTGTAACATTTAAATAAACTGAAATTTCTTTCACTTGGTCTTTAACCTTCGTAAGTCTTTATAAAGTTCAAAACATAAAATTTAAAACATAATTACAAATATCCACCTGTCTGATTTTTTTCTCAAAATCAGGATGAAAATTTAGCAATTTATTCTCTATGGCCTTATCTATGAGGTAGATAACTTTTATTTCAATAAAAATAATGAATGTTAAAATTGTAACCTGTATGTATTGTCAGGTATGTCAGCCATGATATGATAAGCTTCAAACAGTTGATATATAGATAAACATAGAAAATATCTACAGTAGATAACACCATCAATTATATAACAGCATAGTTAGGACAAATATACATCAATTTTCCAGAAAACTTGGTTCAAGAAATATACTTTAGAAGGCCACAAGGAGTCAAAGACCTTATACCACTCACCTGATTTCAGATAGGAAGATTTTATAAAATATCTTTACATAATTTAGTCCAAGAGTTTTGACACCTATTGACCCCAGGTTTGGTCCTATATATGTAATTTGAATAACTTTAGCAGAGCAATTGAAGTTACCTGTATGTTACAAGCCAAATACATGTATGTAGAATTCAGCCTTCCAGCTTCATAGACATGAGATTTATCTATAAAACTTTACATTAACATTTGACACCTAGATAAATTTGGAACTTCACAGCCTTGGAGATTTAACGTATTGTTCCTATAAAAACGCTCCCGCTCTAATAATCGCCCCCCCCTTTTTAAAAAAAAAAGAACAAAGTATGTTATGCAAAACTTAAATTTAACTAAATTACTATAGTAAAAAACCAACAGGGTTTAAATTGCAACACATTGGACGCACAAAAAAACTTCCCAACAGTTTAAAAGATTAATTTTAATAGGGGCATTATTAGATTAAATACGGTTTGGTAGTTGTACTCGGTAACCAATTAACCATCTTAAATAAAATATCTACCATCAATCGAAGAGGTATATGACATCACACGATAATGACATCAGCGAGATACATTCAGATAGTCACGTACGCACCAGAGCTTTTTTTTAGTAGTTGGGGAAGGGGCCTGGGGCCTTTTTATATATAGAACATTTGGGGAAATTTTATCGCAATTTCATAGAAAGGGGAACAAAATATCCAAGGTAAACTCCAAATTTGGGGAAAACTGCATGATTTTAAAGAAATTTCAAGAGGGGAAGGCGCCTGTTAACGGCCCCTGTTATATAAGGAAAAAAGGCCTGCGCACTACCGTGTTTACTTAATTATAAAGCCCTACCATACTTATAACCATCGTTACTTGTTTATATGCATGAAATTGTTATTGACTCAAATTAATCTGTCATTATATTAAAGCAAAAACTGACTGGAAATAGCATAAATGAAAGAAAGAAAATTGCCGATTTTTTCACCCCTATTAAACACCCCCTCATCAGAAAATGTAACACCCTTGGGGGCGTTTATTAGGAACAATACGGTATCTATAAAACTTTACATTAACATTTGACACCCAGGTAAATTTATTGGTTCCCACATTCCCAATAGCTTATTATGATTAGTTGTTCAGGTGAGCTTATAAGTTAAAACAAGATCATCAATAGCTCATAAAAATCGGAATGACAAAAATCACTTAGATTTTAAAGTCAAAGATGTTGGCATCTTTTAAAATATAATGACAAGCTGCACTGAGAATTTGAAATAAAATCATGATCCTAAACATTAGATAGTATAAAATTTCTGAAGCTGTGAGGTCTGGCAACAACATGGATTGAAGCTGCTCACTTGAGTAAACCTATTTTGTTTGGCATATCAGAACAATTTTGCTTAAAACACAAATACATCTCCATAACATATGTGAATATTAATAAAATTAAGCTAAAATGCCAGAACTGGTTTTAAGACTTTAAGATTTTTTCTATGAAAAATATGGTCACATAAAGTCAATAATAGTTTCTTAATTTTGACCTAGTAATGTAGTAGTTTACCCTCATAAACCAATAATGGTACTCATTAGGGATTTTTCTCAACATAAAATCAAACATAAAATCATTTAGCAAGAAAAATTCAATTTTTCTAAAATTTGTTCTGGTGACCAAGTTTTTGATCCCAGAAGAATCATTATAATCAAACTGATCAAAGTTTTCTTTAAGACAACTTTTAGCCAACTTCCTGGTATGTGAAATTTGAATACTAACTATGCCATATGAATTGAGTTTCAATAGATTTTTCTTTCTTTTTTTTTCAGAGACGTTTTTTAAGTTCAAAGACTCATCAGACTTAATTTAGGGGTCATGCGTTTAAGACCTAGGTGGACCTACATACCTATGTGATGACTGGTCATAAAATATTTTCTGTAGTAATTTTCTTGCTTACTTCTGTATCAAGTAAGGCAGATGTTAGTAGGGCTACATGATAAACCGGTATACTGGTATATCGCCATACGCTGCTGCGGCAATACGTAACGTGGTACAAATTTAACATACCGGTATTTGGCGATATTTTTAATTTCATTTAAAAATTCATCCATTGGAGAAACGAAAGTAGCGAAATGTCAATAATTCCATGGTTCATTTAATTAATAGTAATAAGTTTCAAGAATTTAACCAATCAGGGCGCGTTCGATTGGTTGTACAGAACTTGTGCTAGACATGTTTTTGAATTGAAAACTTTGGGACAGGAAGTTGTGAAACAAGTATGGCATCCAGGAGCTTGATTTCTATGATGTTCTGCAGCTAAGAAAGTGATAGTTTCTTCCAACCCATGCATTTTTTTCATGCAAAAAATATACCACAGTCCTAAATGACAGTATAGACACAGCAAGGCTGGATTCTTTCAACAGCAGCATGTAAGATTTGCAAAGTTTCTGTTAAATACAGTGGAAGCACAAGAAATCTAAAAACCCACAATATATCATGGTATGTATCGCGAGACGGTGCCAGCGAATTGCAATATATCGCAGTACACTTCTGGCTAGAGGTGAAACGATTCAAAAATTTTCGATTCGATTCGATTTCGATTTTTCATCAAACGATTCAATTTTTCGATTCAATTCGATTTTCTACTGGAATTATATAGGACATAACAAAAAATAAATTATAAAAAGAATTAAGAAAGAGATACAACCCAAAGACAATAGAACATAAATATATATATATTTAAGAACAGTGCATTTTTATCTGAGGGACCTCCCTCCCGGAAGACGAAAAATTCTAATTCTAATTCTTTAATAATACCCATTTTACAGGTATTAGAGCTTGAATAGTTATTAATATTTTACTGCATTTTAGCATATATAAATGACAAATCGTATTATTTCCAACTTTTTAATGAAAAGTAATGCCCATGGACAAATTGTTTATTTCTCCTTACCTACATGTATGTACAAACAGTATATGACTCAAGTCATTATCAAAATAAAATTATTCATCAGTGCATCAATGCCATAATTAATGACTAGTTAAGGTTACGCTTAGACAATAAAAAATTGCAAGCATTCAGCAAATGTAGATCACTATGACCAGCTTAATTTAGTTTGTTTCAAAATATTTTCTTTTGGCTCTGGCATGATTTAAAATAATTCTCATCACATCATAAACGTTAAATTAATTTTTATCAACTCTAGATCTATATTTATAACTTTCTTACACTAATGTTTGTTTCAAAATAAAATTATTTTTGGGCTTAAATGGACGTATTAGTGAAAATATACAATTATCTTCTGACATTTCATAGAATTCATTTCCAATTTATAGTAAATAAAATCTAACCAACCACGTTTTGTCCGATTTTAATAGTTAAGAAAAACAAAGAGGATTTTTCCCGAAAATAAACGTAAATAACGTCAAAACAAACAATTAAGTTTACAGTTTATCTCTAAATTACTTTATCATGCTTGATTTAATTTTGTATCGTAGGGAACGAAATCGCTTCAACCATTTCGGGGTTTTGTCATTCATTTTCGCGACCCACGCTAGATAGCAATTTCATATCAAACATCTTTTATGATTAAAAGACTTATTGTTTTCAATGTTTTCATCTTGATTTAACAAATGATGCTTCAGGAAACGACGATGTCAAAAGTTTAATTTGTTTTTCTTAAGAAAAATCCCCCAATATTGCCGATCGTGTAAAACTAAATCGACTGGTTATATCTTGGTGGCCCCTTTATCACTATATTCTCTGTAGGTACCAGTCTTAAGTATATATGAATGATATCAAGCGTGTTAACTAACTCGACGACTCCATTATCGATTTTCTGTCAGCGAGTTAATCTCCCAGCGTGTGACCGACAATAAGGTCTAATTGACATGTACGCGTAATTAACATGTATAATTGCAGCGGGCAGTCTCACTTTTTACAACTCTTATCTGGATTAACAATCGTCGGTCAATAAGGGTACACTATTTTAGTTTACTATAAAAAATGCTTATTTTAACCGAAAAGGAGCGTTTCATTCAACTCACAAAACTACTGAAAAAGACAGTATTTAAAAAAAGAATCGAATTGAAACTGCCTCTTCCGAATCGAATCGAACCGAATCGAGCGTTAAAATCGCGATTCTTTGTGAACCGCGATTAATCGTTTCACCTCTACTTCTGGCATATCGTGACAGCCCTAGTTGTCAGCCATTGACAAGGAGATGTGCTTAGTACAAGGTTAAATACTTAGGGATGATAAGACAGCTTACCACTGCAAAATGTTGAAATGATGTATCAAGCACTATTCATTGCATTTTTTTAACATACAAATAAGCAAATGTAGCAATTATTATAAATAAACAGATCACTATGATATTTTCACAGCTGCCTGCTGTAGTACAACTTTTCATATTCCATTAAAAACAGAAGATGGTTTTTAAAGACTCTTTATCTTTTACATTGACCAGACATGGAAACACACTTGACTAATTACCCACACTTAGGTACTTGATTAGAGTAATTTGTAACATCAAACTTGTTGTGAACTCTTCAACAAGAGCTGAAAGAAGGTACACAATTTAAAACATCAATCATTGTAACACGTACATCTGCTCGTCTGCTCATCCCGTCTGCTTTCTTGTTACCATAAAATATGTTACAACTTAACAACATACTTCTTTTTAATAAATCATCCCTCTAAACTATACAATGTTTATTTTTTCACAGAAAGTTATTCGCTCACTTAATGCAAGAAATGTACTCAATCAAAAAATACATAGTAAAACTGACATGTAGTAATTTTACATGATTAACCAGGCAAAAGACTAAAAGCCTTGAGTAAGTAAAGTATTTCTAAAATTGCAGAAATGTCAGAAGTCTTCAGACAATACTTGCATGATGTAAACCAGGTCAACATTTTTTCTGTATTTTAACGCACAACCAGAGCACATAACTAACTAAATAAACCAGTTTAAATTGTATTAACATTCAACAATTTTGACTGGCTTGGTTTGATCTCCATCAGTCCACAAATTTACAGAATTAGATTGAAATCCAGCAAATTTTCAGGGAAATGGGTACTTGAATATTCAGGAACGCATACATAAGTAGATTGTCACCAGCAGTAAAATGTTTATAAATAATTCTAAATGACAACCTACAGAATGCTATGTGAACAATAATACACCCTATCTTGAACAATGTTAGAACTATTGTTCTTTAGCTACAATATTAATGCCTTTCATTCATGTAACTTTAAATATTAATGACAGCTTAAGTGTATGTATATAGGCATATTAGAACCATTGTAAGCTTCAGCAATTTTACAAGACAGCTAAACAACCTGCAGTGGCTTTGACAATATCATTAATTGAAAACCAAAACAACTTTTTTTAATAATTCATGCAATCACCATAAATACTAAATTTATAATGAAGAATCATTTGACATTCTAATGCCTAAAAGTATTTTTTAAAGGCATTGCTATTTGACTTGCCCAAATTGCTTGCTATAGTCAATATTTTTTGTAACTTAATCCTTGACTTTTACTAAAGATAACAAATAAAGATGAAATGAAATAAGGAATATGTTTTATTTATACTAGACTAACACAAAAAAGTAAAAACATCTGTTTTTTGCAATGAATCTACAATAATTATTGCACTCTTTATACACTGGGCTCAACATTAGGGGTTGTCCTAATGTCCTACATGACCTATATATGGTTTCAGGCAATCTGTTACTGCTATTAAAGATACGGTTTGGGCAAGTTAAATATATAGCTGGCTATCCTTTCGCGCAAACTCCTTTAAAAATTAGTGTCAAGCCCTTTATACAGTATATTTATATAAACATGTTATATAATCATTAATTGTACACAGTATATATCATATATTATGTTCTTGAGTCACATTTATCTACTTCTTAACCACCATCTTGTAATCCATTCTGAATTGAATAAACTCTGAAACCCTACATAGTAGTATTGTATAATTGGACTGAAGCATTATAATTTATGTTTGATAGTCATCTGTGAGCTGATATTTGCTTTAGTTTACATTGTAAACTAAACCAAATACAATACATGAACACATAACAAATCATTAACCTAAAACTTTTTTTCTAAGCTGTATTGTCACAAAAAGTATGTATGTGTTTTAGTCTAACCTTCAACTACCTTCAATGGCGGCCCCCATGAGAAAAGTGAGTTAGACAGTAATTAGGCAGTAACAGCCGAAAAGTTCTGCATGCAGTGACATTATCAAAATCCATTACATTAGGAGCGCAGGCTTCAGCCCGTCCATAATAAAAAAAGCTGCAACAAATTTAAAGGAGAGAAAATATTTTTCCCTCAACCAAATCATCAGTGGTCTAGCATAAAATTTATCTGCAAATAACTGTATATTTTCAGGAGAAACTCTAAGAAGGCATGTATAATCACCTCTGTGTTTTATGCATACCCTGGAGAGTTGTCTTTAAGTGTCACCTTGGAAACAGACTAAATGAAATTTTCATTGGCAAAACCACATAATGAAAGCCTGTTTATAATGTGTATTTTATCAACTGTTACAAAAAATTTTTTGTTTAAACCTGGTGTGAAGGCTATAATGATCCCATATACTACTATGTCACCTTGCTTAAAAACAGCTTCATCACTTACCCTTAAAGCTACCATAACTTATCACAAAAAGAGCTACATTGTTGTTGTTGTCAGAGCATTACAAGTCTTTAGTTAGTGTTTTCAATGATTGGACAAGACAGACTATGTACTTAGTTATATATACTTGGTTTAACGCCATGACAACAAAACGTTTTAGATTAATAGACGTACAGTGAGTGCACCTAACCTAGCATTCCTGTACTCTTGTCTATCGCTTACCCTTCCATAAGGCCAGAAACTACTCCATATACCTTACTAATGAAGAAAAATTTACATTATTGTCAATCTAGGTGGGATTCAGACTTAGTACAACTATCAGTGTCACACTTCTGTCCACTGACTGGGTGCATAGAAAGTAATCCTTATTTCTAGTTGTAAATAAAATATTACTATTTAAGCATAACTGAGTAACATCCCAGGTAACATATGTCTAATCTCTACCTGATCTCACTCTCCAGCGGTACCATGATAGATCACATGTTGATCAGGCATGCTCCCATTGGCCCAAACTGTAACCAGCTAGCAATGATATTGCAACATTGATACAGAAGTGTATATTGTTACCCTGATTAGCACTGCTTGAATAAAACATCCAGGATTTTTTTCTAGGGGGGTCCGAAATTTTCTAGGGGGGGTCCAAACTTTTCTAGGGGGGCTAGAACCTCAAACCACAACCACATTATACACATTTTGCAGAAAAAATGCAACATATTGATAATAAAAACTACATAACCATTAAATCTTTGTAAAGTACCAAGAAAATTGCTTCATGCTACTTAAAAATGACTTACAGGCAAGAAATACACTAATGGACAGATACATTTTCCATATTCTAGGGGGGGTCTGGACCCCCCTGACCCCCCCCCCCCTGCTGGATCTGCCCATGACATCCCTAAGTTTTACAGGATCCCCTTCATCCCCGCCCATTTAAATGAATCCATCTACACCTCTTCATGGGAAATATTAACTGTAAGAACTGTATAGGAACACATGAAGATTCTTCTATGTTGATGTGACACTAATGTAAATGTCATTTTAAATATATGATAACAGACATAGTTGTTGTAACATTCCATACATATGTATCTGTTATATTTCACAGATTTTAATTTAAGACAATCTTCATTCCTTGTTTTCTTTAAATAGTAAAACAACTTGCGTATGATCGGTCTTACAACAGCCAACATCTAGAGTAATAAATTAGACCAGCTGTAACCCTGGTTAAATGATTTACCAATCTAAATATACCATTTTATGTTTCTAACATTGAGTTATCAAAATCATTTGTTATAGTATAATGAATGTTTGAGCACTTCTTGTGTCAAAATGAACTCATAATCAAACATTCGAGCACTTCTTGTGTCAAAATGAACTCATAATCAAAAATTATCATTATTTATAAAATATAAATTACATGAAGTGGCACAGTAAGGGTAAACTTCAGATGAAAAAAGCTTAGGAGAAGTCAGCACACTTTACACCCCCACATCTTCAAAATGTTTTACAGCACTTAGAGGAATATCTTCTTCAATTACATCTAGCATACATAAGCAAGTACTAGTCCTTGATTTCACTTAAAAAATCATCAGTGATTAAATAGACACATTCTCATTGAATTGCATAATGGTATAGCTGTAAAATTATACTACATAAGTTTTAAGAAATATGAACTGTTATTTGTATCACATCCTGATGACAACAGCATGAGTAAAGTTTGTTAAATTCTGTATCTGCAATTTAACACACACAGTTGAATATGATTCCAAAATGAAAATTACAACCCTTAGAAAAATAATACTAATAAGTTACAGCAGAGGGTCTAATCAACAGGCTTCAATCTCTACCTGAGTAAAACCTGAGCTACATTCACTTAAGTTAATAACTCATTTCTACTTAACTCTGGGATTTCTACAGTATTTCTTTTTAATACTTCAGTATATCACAGCATTTAAATAGAAACATGACAAGAAACATAAAATAATAAATGTGATTTTGATAAAACAAGACATTTTTACCAATTTCTACAGCACAGTATATCATGCAGCTTGATTATTAGAACTTGTATTCCCTGTTTCACAGAACATATTTATCAGCAAATTCCATTTATCAGCTTCACAATATCAAAATACATAAACATGTCCCTTAAAAATTGTACTAAATATAATTGGCAAAAATAAGACTTTTACTTAGCAACACATAATAATAATCACTTTACCCAACATTTTTAATAACATTTCCATTAGCATTAGATTTAGTTATACATTTACACAAGAAGAGAGCCAGGATGACAAGTTGTTGCTCACCTGAATGCAATGTTTGGTGCGATATGACCTTTTTGTGTTGGTGCGCTGTAAAACCCAAACAAACAAACAAACAAACAGAATGCAATGTATAACAAAATGTAAACAAGTCAAAGCCATTTAATGAATATTTGACAACAAGTAAGACCTGTACAGTGTAAACAAGGTTAATTATATAATTATATATGCCAATAATTTATTGACCCAATCTAATTTTTGAGCACCAAATTTTATTTTCTAATACACAATATGTTGCTACAGTGTTAAACCTACTCCCCCCCCAAAAAACAAGTAAATCTGTGAGCTAATGCTCACTAGTGATACCCCCGCCAAAATCTAAAAATATGCGACAAACAGGAAGTAGATGAGCAAGGAGCATGAAATCGCTTTACACCACATGGGACAATAGGATGAAGCAATATGCAAAGTTTTAGGCTGCTGCATGTTATAGTTGCTGAGAAAACTGCGACGGAAATTTTGTAACGGATGGACGCACGGACGCACGGACGGACAAGGGTAAAACAGTATACCCCCCTCTTCTTCGAAGCGGGGGTATAAAAATTTGTTTTTTTAAAAATAAGTCAAATTCATAACGTAGTATAGAAAAAGGCAACATTAAGAACAAGCCTGATTATATGAAATTAATAATTTCACTATAATCCAGCATCAATTTTTACTAGCCCCCAAGCTCTAGGCTAGTGAGTTAAGGCGAAGACTAGATGAGCACAGTGAAATACTCCAGTAAACCTTCAGTCTTTTACATGTACAGTGCAATGAGCCAAGGAAATCAAGATATTTATATAGGTAATTTTACTAATCAGCATCAACTTTCACTAGCACCAGGCTTTGAGCTAGTGTGTCAAGGAGAAGACTGGATGAGTACAATGAAGTAAGCAAGTTCAACAAAAGTCTATTACATGTACAATATAATGAGCCCAAGGTATCAAGTAGGGCTGTCATGATTTACCGGTATATTGCAATACCCAGCTGTGTCAATACTTACCCCAGTATGAATTAATCGTACCAGATTTTAGCGATATTTTTTCATTTTATTGGTAAATTCTTCCCTTCAAAAAATGAAAGTAGCGAAACGTCATTTTTCCCATGGTTCATGCAATTAAAACTTATGTTCCAGGAATTTATTTGATCAGGACTTGTGCAAAGACATGTTCTTGAAATCAAGTACTTCGGAAAGGAAGTTGTGAAACAAGCATTGCGTTCAGGGTGATTGCTGAATGTTCAGCAGCTAAGGAGGTGATTGTTTCTTCGAAAATCGTTGACGGGGTAGCTGTACGAAAAATTTGCAATGTTTCTGTTAAATACAGCGGAGGCACAATGATGTTAAAAACCCACAATATATCGTGGTACCGTATGTATCGCGTCACGGTGCTAGCGTGTTGCAATATATCGCCATACACTTCTGGTGTATTGTACCAGCCCTAGTATCAAGACACTTAGATATTAAGAAATATATATATATTCATAGTGCAGTTACTTTGTATACAAAGTTATAAGATCAGAGAACATTGGTAATCCTTGTATATTTTCTCTTTTATACAGATCTAAGAAATTAGAGAAATTTAACTAATCCATGTTGAATTCTAAGAGATTTTAGTACAGTGTAATAAAAATTGTTATATCTTCATGTAGCATAACAAACAGAACTATAAGAATTTCTTGTATGTTTCAGTTAATTATATTCACATAGAAATCAGACATTTTACTTTTATTGACACACATTTATTCAGTATGGTAGGGATTTAGCTTATTCAACATGGCTAATCTTTAGAATAAAGGTTCCTATAGAGCTAAATAGACAATTATTATATCAAGGATATTTTCTTAATAACCTAAATATTGTAAATAGAACTTTAGCTGATACATGACCTAAATATCATTTAAACATAGAACTGTTATTTGAAAGCATAAAGTTCTATCATAGGTGGATCCAGCAGGGGAGGTCAGGGGGGTCCGGATCTCCCCTAGAATTTGGAATGTATTTCTTGCCTGTAAGTCATTTTTAAGTGGCATGAAGCAATATATTTCGGTGCTTAACATAGATTTAATGGTTATGCAGTTTTTATTATTAATATGTAGCATTTTTTCTGCAAAATGTGTATAATGTGGTTGTGGTTCGAGGTTCGGACACCCCCCCTAGAAAAGTTCGGACCCCCCCTAGAAAAAAATCTGGGATCCACCCCTGTCTATAATTGACAGACAAAAGGTGTAACTAATGATGCCATTCAGTACAGTAGTATTATGAATACTATCAATCCAAAGTCATAAACACTATGAAATAAGGGAATGCAGAAAAAACAGTAATGCTATGCAATGTATAGAACTTCTGCAGCATGGTTAATTCATATGGCAGTCTAGCAGCAGAGCTATCTCCTTCAATCTGTCTTTGTGATGTTGTGCTAATGTGATACAGGCTTTAAAATTTGCTGAAAGAACATCTTGATATACTTTTGTATGAAGTAATTTGATAAAAATAATAAGTCTTAAGCTAGCATGGACAACCACTTATAACTAAACTAAGATGTCGAGGGGTCAGAGCGAAAGTGCTCTAACTGACATTTTTTCACCAATTCACTTTTTTGCATATTTGTAATAACCAAATTAATGTATGATACATATGTTAGTGAAATATCAAAGATCAATGGTGACTAAAAAAATGTAATCTAGAAACTTGTCCTAAAGTTCTATGCGCAAAACTGAAAATATAGTGAATGCGAAAGAGCTCTAAGTGCACACATGCAGATACAGCTTTTTCGCTTTCACCAAAGTCTAAGACATTACTTTCTAGTAGCTCTATGTTACAAAATGTTTTTATTTTCTCTCTTCAACAGTAAAAATAAATTATTTAAAGAAATACTGCAGTTTTAAAAAATTGTATAATAATGTTTTAATGTTAAATTTTCCACTTTTTTATCAAATAAAAAAATAAAAAATGCACATAGAGCTTTTTCGTATTAACCGGTTCAAGTTACCATGCTATAAATTTGAATGAAAAAAGCTTTATGTGCATGCATAATTATAGCATGCACTTAACCCTGTACTGGTCAATCCTGCAATTTTATGTATCTGGACACCCCTCTCCTTCAAAATGATTGTACTGTGTTATGGTATGGATGGTAAATGGTATATGGTTATTTTAAACCAACAAACACAACACTTACTGGAAATTAGTAGGCGTCGGTTGTTAGGGACAACCAAGTTTTAGTTCCAGTGACCAAAAATTTATTTTTGGGCAACCAAAATTCTACAAAACAATATATAGAGCTTGCTGCTTTTAAGATCTGTTAGTAAAGCCACTATGATATCCTTATTTGTAGACTGATGCTCCAAGATGTCTAAAGTGAGTAACATTGAATAACATATACCAAAAATTACTTAGAATGATTCAAGACTTAAAAGTAAGATATTTAATTAAAGTTTCCAGACAAAACTAGAATTATTACAAAACAAATATCGTGAGTGTTAGACAACTACATATGCATAAATATATAGAAGATGATAGCTAGGGAAAGTCATAAAAAACATCAGAAATAATTTCTTCTAGAAAACAACATAACACTGTCAGACTATGTAATAATAGGATGAAATGATCGGTGTTCTGATAAAAGTTAGAAGCACTAATTATATATATATCCAGTGTATACTTAATCAACTAATCATTCATGACATTATTCTTTACTATGTCATAATATCGTGTTCTTTCTTTCTCTCAAGCTGTATTTTGTTTCTGTTTCTTAGGTTTTTTTGCATGTTTTTATACCATCTCCATTATGCTACATAAGAGTATGGATAATGTTTTTATTCTTAACAGCTAGAAAATGAAAATCACATTTTAACAATTAGCAGATGGAACAAAAACAAAATTATCTGGAGAGAAATCTAAACTCTCTGATATAAAATATTGTACAATTTTATGTGAAATGGTGACATTTCAGCTGATTGATTGCACAACAGAGATACATGTAGTACAAACTTAACTTCTATGCAAGGAACCACTAAGTTTAAAGTCATATATGCTTCAAGCCCAAAATAGTTTATAGAAAAGTAGATTTTTTAAGATATTCCAATTGAAATCTATGTAAAACTGATGAAACAAGCTTATACTGCATGCTATTTTTTTTAGCATAGTATTCAACACATATTTAGGTCATATATACGACGACCAGCTCTTCCTACTATAGGTTTCCTGGACACTTTTCTATCCCCAGTACTAACTTACCCTACCACGAGACCGACAACTCATGTCTTATAGGGTATGACCTAACCCGACCGGGCTCGAACCCCATGCTAATTATGGTAGCTCAGACCTCACTAAAGCACACCTCAAGAAAACAAATGGCTAAAGTCAGGGAGTCTTTTAGTCTCCAACTTATTGCCTAACTGTTTGTAAATTACTGGTTGGATTTCTTTTCATAGTAAATGAGACCTTGACCTTGATCAGACAACAGAGTGGCTCGAAGTTCATAAAATCATTCACTGGTCATGTGTAATAATAACATTATGATACTAACATTGATCCCCATCAAATCTAAATACAACCCTTCTCAAGCAGGGTTTGACTCTTAACTGTTTTTACCAGGGGCTCCAAAAGAATCCCTAGTCAATTGTTCAGGGATTCATCCTTAACGTTATGAATTCTTCCAATAAAAGACAGAAAAATTCGGATATACATTTGCAGTCACCTAAAATATTGTAATAAACACTTCATGGCAATTTTCAGGGAACCTAGTGGAATCCCTAGCTGAGAATCACTGGAATTCCTCCTAAGTTTTTGAGATCCTCGGAATCCCGGAACACTGTTAGTGTTGTACCCTGGTCAAGTTGAGAGTTCAAAAATTTTTCATCTTCAGCACTTCTTGTTCAGGAGAGCTAAAACATTTATTGGACTAGAAATGTGAGAATATGCGATAAAAGATACATTTAATATACCCTTGTTTCAATGTAAAATAAGTTGCCCAGGAACATGTGAACAAACAAATTAGCAGAGTCAATGTAGATTATGACTTGAGACTGTAAACAAGACCAAATACCAGTAGTTAACTACCGGTAGATAGAAAACACTCTAATTTATTAACCAACTTGACTAGAAAAATCAATAATTTAACCTAGAATTTCTTTAACTTTGGGTTGATTTTACTTGAAATAATTGTATATTGAAATTACACTACAGGCTTTTTCAGCATACTTAAATAGATTCAAGCAATGTCTATACATAGAACAACTACTAAATACAAAATTAAGAATTACAATGTAATACTTCTAAAAGATTTGACCTTCCAATTCTGCACTTCACACACCATGTGCAGTAACTTAAAGTTTGCCATGCACTTAATTGGGTAGAAGGATTAGATTATTTTTAATCCTTGTCTGTGATTGAATAAAACTACAGTGTATACATCCTAATGGACCCTGCTTCAGAAACACTTTAAAGTATGCAAATTTTAGTACCTATGTGAGAGAGTAAAAGCTTAATGGCACTTACTATAAATATTAGAAATATAAATATAAACAATGTCTTACTGGTGCCAAGCAAAACAATGTAACCATTGTCCTAAAAATACAGTGTACTACAAGTACTTTGATGTAGACTAGTAGACTTTAGTCAATACATTAAGTATATAAATAAACATTTATCAACTTTACAAATAATTCAGATAGATGTAAAATAATAAACATACACAACATGAAAACACTTTGTAGCTATACTCAGAGTTCCAGGAAAAATAAATCAGCAGGTGGTTTCAAACATAGGTGGATCCAGCGGGGGGGAGGGGGGTCTGGACCCCCCCTAGAATTTGGAAAATGTACCTGTCCATTAGTGTATTTCTAGCCTGTAAGTCATTTTTAAGTAGCATGAAGCAATTTTTTTTGGTGATTAACATAGATTTAATGGTAATATAGTTTTTATTATCAATATGTTGCATTTTTTCTGCAAAATGTGTATAATGTGGTTGTGGTTCGAGGTTCGGACCCCCCTAGAAAAGTTTGGACCCCCCCCAGAAAAAAATATCCTGGATTCGCCAATGTCAAATAGAATCCTAAGAATGGTGACTTAACCTGACACTTTAATATTGAAGTTATTTTTACCAAGATAAATTTAAACCTCAACCACAGCTCTGGTGACCCTTTATGATTTGCATGCTTTTAGCTGGACTACTTTATGTATACATGCAAGTCAAAAGGGGTCACCAGTGCCGTGGTTGATGTTTCAATGTCATATAAACAGAGCATAACCGTAAAAGTTGAGATTTACACAAAGAAATTGTTCAATGTCCGGCTACTCTACCTGGTTAATTCTGTGTACACTTCATAAGTTTCAACATAGTTTGTAACCCGCCTACGTTTAATTTATAATTCTTCCTTGTTAAATCTCTTCGCTTCGTATTTACTGAACTTTTGACATCACTTATTACTGTTGCTAACCATTTCTTGCATGATAATATCAGTTTTTCTCTCTTTTAATTGTGATTTACAAAAAAGCGTGCGTGCGTCCTCAATTTAGTCTAATATTGTCGTCATGATTTTATGACGTCATAGTATTATGTGTGTGCTAGTTTACTTCACTAAACACTATTTTAATGAGGCTACCAGTTGGGGTTTTAGTTGATCATTGCATGGATGTATAAAATTAATAAAAAAGGCGACTTTCAGTCCATCATATTGAAATAAGCCATAAGTGTTTTAAAAAATCCCAAGTTAGCTAAACACAATAGAGCATATGATTTTAACAAATTAGATCTAGCTCTCTATAATTAGGGAGAGCTCAATGCCAAGTATTGATTGAATCAGAAAATACGAGTTTCACATTTTCCCTGCAAAACTGATGGTCTAAGTAGCAAGCCCAACTATATTTTATATGAACACCAAAGACATTTCGTAAAGGGGTCTAAATTTTATACTTTTTAGTTGTTTTGATTAATCAATATAACCTAACTCCCCGCAGCGGTTATTTCCCTTTATTAAATCAATAAATGAAGTAGCAAAGCGTGACGCAATCACTGTGAGGAGTTTGCAATATAACACTTTCATAAAATTGTACGGTCTCGGAAATTGAAGGGATGTATAGTGCTATGTAACTGGTGACCAAAGGGGCCTAGTTCAAATTTAAGATGATGTGTAACATAACTGGAACACTCATAGATGATTGAATGAGGGCATCATGTAGCCAAAGGTGCCCGTCGCATCAAAAAGCCAAACATTTGTTTAATAAAAAAATATTTTTTTACAAAACAAAATTTTGGCTTTTGGCTGGAACTTTTGTATTTGGTGTTTTTATGATAATTGGAGCATGTTAAAGTAAAAATTGATAATAATTTGGTGTTTTGTAATGCCATGGGCACCTGTGATCATAGCTAATTATAAATACAGTTCTAAGATAACTGCATATTATTTTTACAGTGTAAAAATGGCACTGTCCAAGACAAGAGCCCAGAGGACATGAACTCCAGTAGAGTATACATGGAAACTGTGTATATTTTTAACAGAAGAGCCAAATAAAGAAAGGTTGATCAGTGACAGTCCATGATGATATATACATAGGGCACTCACCAAAGGACCCTAATAATATTACATTTGTTATATAGGGTCCTTGATTCACCAAACCAGACCAATAGCTAAACAAATCATGAGAACAATATATTGAAATATTAAATTGTCCTCCATTACAATTAAGAAACCTCAAAGATTTGAAACGGAATATAAAACAGGAGAAAATAGACTCGACAATGCTCAAGACAAGAAATAAAGTCCACAATGCAACATTAAAGATCAAGTCTGTAAAATCTCATTGAGTTGACACGATCCATCTAGAAAATCCTCAAAGCTGTCAGTTATTCTTAAAACAACATCATGTGACAGCTTGTACAGGACATCAGAGACAAGGGAAATATTTCTGTGAAATGGAAATTACTCATAGGCGGATCCAGCGGGGGTGGAGGGGTCAGGGGGGGTCTGGACCCCCCCCGGTAGAATTTCTTGACTGTAAGTCATTTTTAAGTAGCACAAAGCAAATTTTCTCGGTGCTAACATAGATTTAATGGTTATTTAGTTTGTATTATAAACATGTTGCATTATTCTGCAAAATGTGTATAATGTGGTTGTTGTACGACAGTGAAAAAAAGTTCAGCCCCCCCACTAGAAAAAAATCCTGGATCTGCCCCTGTTACTGGTATGCATATTTTTACTTCTAAAGAAAGGAGAGGAGACAAACAACTTATATTGATGTTGCCCTTGCATGGGTCTGGGTGCAGCAGGTAACATACAGCCTTTCTATTATATAGGGTCTCAAAGAGGTAGCTGAATTGAACCTTACCCAGACTGGTTGCACTCTTTTATGAAAATACAATACTGGTTATTTTCCTCTATTAATCAGGTATATAGAGAATAGAGAAGTTTTCCACCACATGGAAGGATACACGAGCACTACATAGGCGGATCCAGCAGAGAGGGGGTCAAGAGGGTCCGGACCCCCCTAAAATTTGGAAAATGTACCTGTCCATTAGTGTATTTCTTGCCTGTAAGTCATTTTTAAGTAGAATGAAGCAATTTTTCTCGGTGCTTAACATAAATTTAATAGTAATGTAGTTTTTATTATAAATATGTTTCATTTTTTCTACAAAATGTGTATAATGTGGTTGTGGTTCGAGGTTCGGACCCCCCTAGAAAAGTTTGGACCCCCCCTCTAGAAAAAAATCCTGGATCTGCCCTTGCACTAAGTTATAGATACAGGTGGAGGAAATTAAGCTAGGTTAGGTTAAAATTACCATAATTTGTGTTGACAATCAAACAAACAAAGAAACATACAGTAGTTGGGACTTCATTCAGATTAGAGGCATTGGGGATACCATGTACAATAAAGCAGAAAAATGAAAGAGGATCATAACCATTGAATCAGAATACTGCCAAATGATGATTATCATAAGGATATATCTTACTATAAATACAATAATTAAGTTGTGTGTGGGGTGGGATATTATTGCTAGATCATTGCTATGTTAACATGATGTATTGTAAGACTAGCTGATGAAGTAAGATACAGTCTAAACTTCATACCAACTTTCATACCAACAAACCAAGTCTCTCTTTAACTGCTGGATCTAAAATCAGACGAAATAAAATTCCACTAAATGTGACCCATTTATAATTGGACCCTCTGATCTCTGTTACAATTAATGACTACTAGTTTCTTTAAATGACCAGAAATTAGTGATAAAAGCTGCATGCGATAGCAAACATAATAATTATATGCATAACATATATGGAATGTGTTTAAATTACATAATTACATTTGGAACCATCATGGAATTCTCAAACAGCAGACATTATACCAATTAAATACCAATTTTTAGCGTGTGAATAAAACAAAGAATTGACAAAAAAACTAAATTATAAATTAGTTAATGCAATCTTTCCATTATAAATAAGTAGTACTTTTCATCAACAAAGACTAGGGCTGCGGCGAGTATCCAAGTACTTGGATATTCGCAATCTTGACCAGAAAATCCGAAATCATCCGATCTATTTTTTGGAAAAAATTTAACTTTCATTGAAAGAACATTTACAGCTTAATGACAACTGAAAACGAGCCGCACTTCTAATGTAAAATTCATGTTTGGACCGAACAATCTTGTGTCAAAATGCGATTGATACACATTTAAACAAAAATGTTATCACTGAAAATGCCCTTAAACGTCTGGTAATAGACATGTTTGGAGTAGGCCTACATGGTTTTATTTACAGTAAAAACTCTTGAAATTCTTCAACTACTCTTTTTATTATATGAATTCTGAAAACTTTTCCATTAACAAGTGATTCGTGGTTCGATTTGTGAATCGCTACTCATGAATCGTGGTTCAGATCGGATCGCCACTTGCTCAACGATCCACAGCCCTAACAAAGACAGGACCCAAAATTAAAGTCCAGATGACCAATACTTGGGTTCATAGCTAGCTGTCCAAACTGGCAACCTACTTTAAAAATTATTGTTTTTCAAGAGAATATTTAAGATAACTTGTCTATAAAGTCACTGGCTCAGTCACTGACCACTATATACAGGTTTGACTGTACAATTTACATCAAATAGTAACATATCATTTCTATTCCAGAAAAAGTTCAAAGGAAACATAACCTTCTAGTTTATAATTTTCATATTTTGATTATAATACACTATAATAACAAATCCTGAGTGAATAGAGATTGCTGAATTCTGCTGGAAGCTACTTTTTGCTGTTGATTGGAATATAGAAAAAACATTAGCAGTTATAATATTTTCAATACATAGTACTTATTACAATGTAATACACTAAAAAAGTATCTGTTTGAAAATTACTATAAAAAAATAGTACTACACTATTAAATAACTCAAAATTGAAATAATATTTAATTCCCAGAACAATTAATATTTTAATCTTCAAAATTGGAGAGAATAAAAAGAACTTAGACACTTTACAAGTGTTATGAAAAGTAAAAACTGCCAAAAGACAAATGGTAAAAATGTAATATTGTAATGAATTTTTAGTCAACTCATTGAACTTATTCTGTTGCACATCTGACTGTAAATCAATGGTACACAAGTTTGATTCCTGGATTAAGATGCATTTACATGCTACTCACCTGTGCATTTAAATTGAAAGTTTCACTCGTTCACTTTCTACCAAAAATGGTAACGGTAGAGTATTAACTGAGTGGGAAGGGATGAATGAATGATTTGAGTTTTATAAGGGTCCGTCTGCTCCATAAGGATGCATTATGTGCAGACCCTGAGGTGTGACCTTTCACCCCTTAAAGTTTGTTTTTGGAGATCTAAATTATAGGTCAAATTTAGAGAAGAACCCATTAACATGAATTAAGTTAATTTTTCAAAATCATATAAAACATTTTACAGTAATTTTCTATTCTATTTCTGCAATTTCTAATACAAAATTAAACATGAAAATATTACTCAAATCTCTATCAAACAGTACAATTTTTACCACCCAAAATTCCATACCAACTTTTTTGTTTCATTTTCTATGTCTTTTTTTTCAAAGTATAATCTTTATTCAATTTTTTGTTTTCCATTTTCTACTATATAATATGCTAGTAAGTACTTGAGTGTGCCAATCTACGTCACTTAAGTATTTTCCGCATGCAGTGCATCTAACAAGTTTATACCGATGACGCCTCTGGCTTCAATGATAATATTGGGCTAAGTATTAACCCCATTTATATCAAATGCCAAAGTTTATCATAACTCTGGGGATGCAATAAAGCTAAGAATATCCAACAAATGACAATAATGTGAAGTCCAATTTGTGAGAGTATTTATTATAGACATAAGGTATTCACTAACTGTATGACATAAACAGTTATCAATATAATAAATATAGAAAGAACCATCAAGACAAATGTTAGAATTATGTATAATATCAGTTATACTAATGTATAAGTATATTATGATAAATCAAATATATTGTACCCATGTCTTCAAGTATGTAAGGTGCCATCCATACCTCTAAGGTATGAGATTATACCTTTGCACTTTTCAAGAGATCCACATGCACCCTGAGAATGTTATTACTCACTCTGGTGCTTTAAGGGTCCACTTCTGGGACGTCCTTTGCTAAATAAAAGCTGTCATTTTGATATCGTATGAACACCACCATTTCAAAATTTGTTTTTGTCATAGGCAATTTGGTGAGTGCTAAATTATGGCCTCATTCAAAGGTTTAATACTTCAGTTGCAAAAATGTTTTTTTCATGACATTTTATGGCCAGTTTCTTTTACTTGAAACCTGAAACTATTTTTACTATTTTTTTATCAGGTTTAACACAGTTTCATTTATAAATTATGATTATTTAATGGCAGCAAACTCACCAAACCTAGTAATTTTTTTCATATTATGTTGCTGAGCAGTTGCTTTATATAAAAGTTTAATATTGTCAAGTCTGTATTTCTTCACATGTTAATGTCAGACTATTGTCAGATTATTGTCAGTGTGTAGTCTTACATCCCTTTTAAACAAAATCTTGCCTGTTTATAACCAGTTGACTAACAGCCTAATGTCAGATCTGGTAATAGGCTGATATCATCTGTCAGTCTACCAGTGTGGAACCAGATTTTTTTTCATACCAGTGTGAAAAACTATTGAATACAGTGAGTTGTCAGACAAAGCTTTTTGTAGTCAGTGTGATGTCATTGTAGTGTTAGCTTATTTAATACCAGTTTAGTGCAAGTGTGTTGTCAGAAACTGCTTTTTGTAAGGAATGTCTTCAACCAGTACTCAAAAGCTATTTTCACAAAAGTGGACCAAATTTGTACAGTGGCACATGCCTCATATGTCTTAGTGTAAGTATGCCACAGAGTAATATATTAGTACTATAAACCAAGAAGTCAATCTAGTATATAGTAACACATGTAAACAATTCTAACCCAAGGGCAATTGAGGGCAGATGAGTTCCACCCATTATTAGTACAACACAGTAGATTCCATGCTATAAAATCTGTATGTTACCTGTAAAATACTAACAATGAGAATATTCTGGTGAATTATGAGACATTTATCTAACTATCCATTATCTATTGCTTTGTTTTATCTAACCACAGGTGATTTCTGTATAGTTATAATACAGCTCCATACAGAAACATACAGTGGCAAGGGGAATATTTATTTGTGCATCCATATTTTAATACCAACACATTTTTACATCAAACACTTGGAGTTCAGTTAATTAATACTTAATTATCTTTTAATTGTTTTTAACGACTACGGAAATATTTAATACAGTAACAGACATAGGTATTACATAAATATTAAATAACTTACTTAAAGCTAACCATAAAGTTAGTTTATTTTACCTATTAAGCATTTATTGTTGTCAGGCATAACACATAGTAAACAACAAAGACAATAATTAAATGCAATATTAACACTAAGATTCCATTTCGATAGGTCAGTGCTAAACAAGTCTAACTTTATGTATAAAAGAAGGATATTAACTTATTTTGCATAGGCCCCAATCTGATTAAAACCTGATCTAAAATTTCACCGCTCGCATACACGCTAATTTAGATCTGGCCTTTTCCAAACGAAGGTCACGTTCAGGTGACCTTTTCTCATCATAATATTCATGACGAAATTGTTATGATACGTAACTTGTTTACATCGTCTATGTCACACAATTTGAAATGAGCCACCCAATCGCAGACTGTGAATAATACCGCTGTTAAATCTGCGGGCAAACCTAGGTCTAAAAATAGAAATTACGAAATCAAAATGTGATTAATAGTGTTTTCGTCTAGATGAAAGCTACGCATTGATTGGTCGACACAAAGTTCATCTCGATGTGACCTTGCATTGACTAAGTAGAGATCCAGTACCACAACGCGAGTAGAACAGGATCTCTGTTTACTGAGATTGCTATTAGGTCCATACACACAGCATGCTAATCTCAAATCCTTTTGACTCCAGTTATAAATATGAATTATTACGAGTATCAGTAAATTATTTGATTAGATCTATATTCAAAATATAAATTACAGTTTTTCATCATAATGTCATGGAATAAAATATAAGCATGGGTTTTGATGTTTGTATTTAATGATAACCCTGAAGCATTCTCTTTAATTAAATAAATTACTCATTTAATTGGACTGATATCATAATCTTTATAGATTTTTGCACTCTAGAAAGAGGTTGGATTGTTATAGTCGAGAAAGCTTAGAAGCTAATGGAATCAGTGAATAAGTACCGATTCAATAGGTTGATTATCAGTGGTAATCAAAAGCAGGAAAGCCAAAGAAATTTTAAGTCACATTAGCCTATCAAGAAAATGCTTTAAATTTGAAACTTTACTAAGTTTAATAAAGTATAAAGCTACCAGCTAGCTCAGTCCATAGAGCAAAAGTCTAATAGTTAGTCACAGGTTCAATTCCCATGCAAGGAATACATGTACTTTAGTGGAGCTTGGTCTTGAAATAATTTCTACAGATATCTCCCTCCTACCACTGATTCAAAATCATATAGCGCCTCTACTAGGTCAACAGCTAAATCCAGAGATTTAGCCTTTCCAGGAATGGTGAGACTAGGTAGACAGACAGCCCTATATACATACATTTGATGCAACAGCACTTCCCTGACCATCGAGTTACTCACCAACTGTTAATATATGGCACAGATAGTAGCCACAGCATACAGTGCATGACCCTAACAAGTACCCATTTACACCTGAGTAGAGTGAAGCAATCACAGGTAAATTTCTTGCTCAAGGAAATTTAGCAGTGCCCCTAATGGGTTCCAACCCAGAACCTCTTGATCCCTAAGCCCACGTCCTACCACTGGAATACTGCTCCTATACATGTATAACACATTGAGCTATACAGCAACAGAGATATATCTATCATAAATCCATTGAGCTGTATTTATCATGTACAATATGCAACAATAAATTCTACAATAGAAAACAAGATAATCCTGATACCTCTAATCAAGTTATATATCTAAAGAGATCAAGTAGACCGTTGATTCATCTCACATGAAGGCTTATCAGTAAACTATACCTTGTACATGTCATGATACATTAGTAATATGATCTACTAAATGATTCAAGGTACAACTATATATTGTGGTAATGTTAACTATAGAGAATGGTTGTTCCTGGTACATTATCACACATATCAATAGGTCAGTGCAAAACTGATCTATGTACTTGTTGAGTTACATATAGCTAGACTGGTTTTGTGCTAAACCATCAATATTTTACAAATGTACTTGCTCTTTGTTATACATTACTCTATCAGCTATACCAATTAATATCATATTATTTCTGATTCACCTGTTAAAAGACACTGCATTGTACCACTTTAAGAACTTGGTGTGTTGATAAAACTACTAATCAGCCGATTGTGGTGACCAATGAATTTGTTTTATATGCAAATTTGAATGAAATTATTGTAAAAAAGAAATGTTTTACAAGACATTTATATTTTTGCTTCTGAGGATTCTTTCTCCTTCATTGCTATGAACTGACACATTTTGTTTCAATAGTTGAACTATGACCATTATCAGGGGCGGATCCAGGATTTTTTTTCCATGGGAAGTCCAAACTTTTCTAGGGGGGGGGGGGTCCGAACTTTTCTAGGGGGAGTCCAAACTTTTCTAGGGGGGTCCGAAACCTCGAACCACAACCACATTATACACATTTTGCAGAAAATGCAACATATTGATAATAAAAACTACATAACCATCAAAATTAATCTATGTTGAGCACCGAAAAATAATTGCTTCATGCTACTTAAAAATGACTTACAGGCAAGAAATACACTAATGGAGAAGTACATTTTCCAAATTCTAGACCCCCCCCCCCCCCTGCTGGATCCGCCTATGATCATCATCTCAGCCGTAGACAACAAAACATTTAATCTTTTAATCTTGTTAATGGATTCTTGGCTATTTCGAATTGAACATTAAACTATATTTGCCCTTTGGTATTAAATCACTTGAAATATGGGTATGGTCCTGGTTCTTTCTTAACAGTATCCAACCCTAACAATAAGTTCAATATTTTAGTAGGAGCAGTTGTCCAGTGATAGGATGTGCGCTTAGGGATCAAGCGGTTCTGGGTTCAGTCCCCACTAGGGGCACTGCTAACTTCCTTGAGCAAGAAAATTACCAAAAGTTGTTCCACTTTATCCAGGTCTGAGGTGTAAATGGGTACTGTAAGGGATCACCTGCCTGAAGGTGATTTCAAAGATCAGGGGTTAAAGTATGAAATTGTGAAGTCAGCTTAACATGTATATGGAAGCAGACTTTAAACCACACTTCAACGTCAACAAAAGGATGCTTCAGCTATATAACATATATTTAGCCCAGAAAATATCCAACTGGACAGAACACTAAGATCAATGTAGTGGATAGGTAGATCTAATTGTTTTGACTGACAGAATAATAAGGTTTGTATAGTCTAGTAATTAATCTACAGTATGTCCAGTACCAACAGTACATCAACACTAACATATCAACCTACAATAACTATCTTTTAAACACCATTCATTTACATTGTACAGTAGTTAAACAGTACAAGACAGCAGTAAACAATATACAATGTAGTTCTGGCTTCCAAAACTTCATAAGCCACTTTTTTAACATTTTGATTTTCATGAGAAGCGGCATTAAACACACGGGTTTGCTGAGGACCTTATGCTATAAACAGTATTACTTTCTTCAAACTTGCTTCCTTTCTAAAATAAAATGCTTGTATAACTAAAATTTTAAAGTGCATCTGTTATGGATCTCTTAGTAAATAAGTGCCCAGCTCTTTATTAAATAATATAGATGTGCAAAATAAGTGTATTTTTCTGCATTTGTTTGTTGATAAGAACATTGTTCTGCATGATATGTTGTAGTCAAGTGCTTATTTTCTAACTCAGTTCTTAATAAATGTTCTTGAACAGTCCATGTTCTGTTCAAGACTAAGAGTTCATAAACAGTTCATGATCTGTTCAATAGTAAGAGTTCTTGAATAGTTCATGTTATGTTCAAGATTTAAAGTTCTTGAACAGTTCATGTTCTGTTCAAGAACTGTTCTTAAGAATTTGTCCAATTTAACATTTCTTAAAATGTACTTGAACAGTTCTTGAACATTTTAAGAGCAGTTCAGGTACAGTTCTAGAACCACTTTCTTGAGTGGTGCAAGAACCACACTTGAACTGTTCTTAGCGTTTTCACAGGGGTTAACATCAGTATTATGAAGAGTATTTTTATGGAGATATAAATTGTCTTACTAAAATGATTATTTTACATTTTTAATTTTCAAAGGTGTTTTTTCTAGGCTTAATGGCTCATTCAAGAAAGTATTTGAAGAATCCTCATGTTATTATGACCACCAAGCAATGGGTGAGGGCAATAATGAATTAATGTGTGCAGTATTAGTAGGTAATCAAAGTCTAGGAAAGTAACCTATTTCTTCAGTCCTTTTAGTGCTTTGATTTAAACAATTCCCAATCATCTGAAACACACTGTTTACATATTAAGCAATGAAGGACAAAGATTTGCCTTTCTTATGATGATATTATGCTGCCCTTGCATTCTCATTATATTCTGCTTCCCCTTAAAACATCACACAATCTAAATCAAGCTTACTTCAGGATAAAGTGTAATTTTGAGAAACTGCAAATAAAACAAACACATAGAGGCTGAATCAAGCCATTAAGAAGATCATGTAAATTGCCGATACTGCAAGCATCTAAATGTTTAAACTTCTCTTGAAATATAAAAAAATGAAGAGAAAACTTTCATCATTCAATGTAATTTGTGAAGTTGTGAAAATTTCCACTCCAATTCTAGCCTGATTCTCTATTTTACACTTTAAGGTTAGAATTAGTAATCAGAAACTGTAAAGACTGCCAAACTACAATAATGAAAGGAAAGTTTAAGAGAAGAAATAGTTTTTGCGTTAGAGACAAAATGGAGTCATATTTTACAGTAGATTTACAACCCAACCCATTTTCAAACAAGAGATAGTTATCACCATAATGCCTGGAGATGTTGTGAATTCATTAATACCACAGTCTTAATATCATAGTGATTTTATCAATGTAGTCACTTTAATCAATGACTAATTAAAGCCAACAAGACTGGTGATAGTCAATACTGACCACAACTTTACATAGCTCATTCTCTTTGATGCAATATGAATAGACAGATACAAACAACAATGCTTGGTACTAGTTGCTATGGTAACTAATTGGATGTATTGTTTTATAGGTTCAGTACTAAAACTTTGATAAATAATTGGTGTAATGATTCATAACAAAAACTGTAACTATTTAAAGAACAATATCATGGATTTTTCTAAGAAATGAACTTATTATAAATAACTAAATATAATGAGACTTTGGTTTTGTTTTATGACCCTTTTAAACAGGAAGTCAATATAAAAAGGACAGTTCACCTAACATGTTTGATTTCTAAAGTGCACTTGAAAATATTAGACTCCAATCCTATAAACAACTGCCAACTTTCTCATACTAAGAGCCAATATTGGTATTGTTCGTTTTTTCTCAACTGTCAAAACATGAAAAATTTTACGGTGCGTTTGTTAAAATTATTGTCGTAATACATCCATGAGTTTCTGAAAGTGTGTATTAGTAAAGCTTCTTATGCCGTATGTTATGTTTTAGTCAAGATATTTTTAATTACAATTAGGCCGCCAGTATAAAAACAATGCGTTCAGTCACCATGAAATTGTTCAAGTTTTGACAGTTGAGAAAAAACGGACTTTAAACAGCTGAGATTAAACTAAACAACTTTCCATCAAAAAGCGTTACAATGATCTTGACGACTCAACAACCATGTTCAAAAATCAAAACAAATTCTAAGATCATGAAATTCATTTAATGATTACACTGGTTATACGTGTATTGTGAAATGAATATAAATGTACAATTAGTGTTTTTGTGTTTTATTCCTATTTTCAATATTTTGAGACACTTGAGGTGGACAGTTCATCAAACCAATATTTCATGGCACCACAAGTACATTTGTACCTAAAGCTCTCTTCTGCTATATCTGACCACTTTTTCACATACTGAGCAGTAATTTGTAGCTGGGCTTAAACCCACAACCTGAGAAAAGTTACAGAAAATTTTACAATAACAAGACTATACTAGGGAGACTATTCCATTCAGAAAGTTTTAAACAACAACCCTACTTTATCTGAATCTGTAACCTATTAACAAACATCAATATGAAAACATGTAATTCTCATTTTAGATAGCCACCTAGACCATCTTTGAACACATCAGAATTTTTTCCATGGGCGATTAGGCAACCTTACTTGCACAACAATGACTAACGAGACATTCTGATTTTTACCAGCAAAACTCAATATACCATATACTGGTACTAATGAATTTATGTGTGTCAAGAATTAAAGAGATAAATCAATCCATCCATACACAAAGTTATATTATTTTTTTCTAAAGCAAAAAATCAAACACATGTCAGCAAATTAATGAAACAGTAAACCCTATTAAAAATGTGTAGCCATCTAGTACGCATGCATTTTTAAAATCCTATCAACTCTAGAATTTTATGTAACTTACAAAATGTTAAATCAACCGAATCATCTAGAATTTTTATGAGAAGCAATCAATGTCTACATGCAATGAAAAGTCTTGACTTAGACCAGTACAGGTTGGATTGGAAAATATTGTGTTGTAAATAGTTAATTAAGTTGCGTGACAAAGCTTGATGAGAAAATCACATCAGATAACACCAAGTGACTGGGAGAAATGAATTCTGATCAACAAGCATTGAACATCTTTAGAAAATAGACCAAGAAAGGAAAAAACAAGTTTTTTTCTGTTTATTGCTTTTGTTGTTTTTTACGCCTTTTTTCACAAAACTTCTAAATTGGTTATGTGCAGCAGCCAGCTTCCCTAACCAGCTTTCCTGGACACTTATCTATTAATTAAAAGTTTTGACACTAATCCTTCCACAAAAGACCAACCATTTCTTCTTATAAATAGGAGTATAGGAAGGGGTAAGAACTTAAAGAGTCAAGAATCAATCCTGGTAGCCAAGAGTTTACAATTAGCATTATGACCATGCCTTAAGAAATAGTAAAACATTCTCTGATTATGTTTTATATTATAGTGGAATAATTGTCAGAAAGAGAATGCTATATTGAAAACACCTGATTAAAAAAATTATTTAATTCTTAATAATGAATACATGATCAAAGTATCTGGATCTGAAACCATCAAAGGAACATCATTATTAAAACATGTAGTCACATTTTTAGATACCAGATTACTAACGTCTTTACAATGACAGAATAACTGATCAATTCAATCCTAGTTTGAACCAAACTTTTACATTTATTTAAAAAACTTTCAAACTACCCAATATGTTTCTAATTAAGTGTAAAAAAATGTAGAGTCAATAAGCAAAAAAAGGTAATATTATGTTTTTATTGTTTTCAATGGTTCCATTTAATGAATTTTTCAGTCAGAACTTTCATAGCTTTGATTGACCAAAATGAAACTGAGCATCCAATTTTCCTAGACAAAATACAATTCTAGATGATAACTTCACAATTATGACAAAGTCATTTTAATCTTTGGAAATTATATTATAGAATTCAGCATATATACATACATCATGCATGGTCCTTAGCAATTAAATCACGAAACCACTCCTATATTTCCATTTGCATGTTGAAAAGTTTCTTTAAAACTCTATTATTACTTTAACATGATTCAGGCAAGCATTATCAACCATCTAATAGGCTCAAGCATGGGATTACTGCATCAGCTAAGCTTGAAAACAAAATTAATGATAGGATTTAGAATTTCATCTCTATGACAAGTTTCCAAGATATTGAACAACTCTTATGGTTATCTCTACATATACTGTATGAAATACAAATTGTGCCTCAGTCCCATAAAATCATGGCTTGTTGCTGACCCGTACCTGCAGGCAGCCGTAGGTTGTGGGAAGCCTAGCGTATTGAGGTGACGGTATGCACATGGTACAAAAAAACTCACCCGTATGGAGTTGAAGCTGGATGATATGCAAGTTTAATCCATACTCGGCCACGATTTTGTTCACGATTTGACTTTAAAACTGATACATGTATCCTGGGCTCATCTTAAGGACCCTGGTAAAAACATAACAGTATGTGCGGGTACGCAATAGTTTGTACGGGTCCTTATGGAGCTTGATCCCATGGCGCCCGTACAGTGCCCTCACGGCTATTTTTTTGTTTATGGGACTGTAGCATTAGAATGAACCAACCAAAGGCAGCAAAATCCTACAACTATAAATGCCCTCTAAAAGTTCTTGGAAAATGAAATTTTAAGAAAAAATTTATCATACATACCACAAGTCATTTTACTATAATTGAAGATTATTCATGTAACATAGTTTGAATCATACCTTGATAAACTAATTAATGCTGAGTTTCTTATTGAGTTTCTTGTTTTAATGGATTTAAATGTGAATAAGTTTATTCTAAAAACAGTAGCCTGTTAAATTACCCTAAACATTCCAAAACGTTCCGTAACGATACATTCAGAACTCCTCAGCCATTTGCTGCAAATAATCTAATCTAATAAACAAATAAACGATTGATAAGGCAATGAGTTATGTTTTAAAATTTATGGACTAAAAACAAAACACTCATTGCCTAAAAGGTAGTTTCAAAATAGCATCTAAATATGTCCGAGATTATTCGCAGCGAATGGCCGAGGAGTTATGTATCATTATGGAACGTTTTGGAACGTTTAGGGTAATTGAACAGGCTACAGGATTTTGTCTAAGGTCTTCTCACGGTCACTGTGGTTTCTATCTCACATATCCAGATGTCAGAAAACAACCAGTTTAAGCAGTCATAATTGTCTTAAATCTTCTATCCCGAGAGCACTAGCCCAATAAATTATGTTTTATAGTACATGTTTTTTGCAAAGCTATCAACTAGCCCAACTATACGAAATAACTAATTTTCACTAGCCCAATTCTATATTTAATAGTCCCCGGCTGATGACTACGTAAGAATCATCTTTTTTTTTGAGAACACATTCGTCTGCTTGTTGCAAAAATTCTCTAGATCTACCTCACATTTTTAAGAAATTTAGGAGATCAAAAAATGAATTACAAATGTATATACATTTCATTAAAAATAAAATCTTTTTCCATAAGAACCAAATACCATTTGTCCCCTCTGACCTCTAAAATTTCAAATCTGGTCAAACTTTTTTATGTACATATCATGGAGTCGTTTGAATAAAAATGCAAAAAAATTATCAGTGTTGCATTATGCCAACAATGTAATAATTAGGTTTCGAAGTTAAGTTTGCACCATAACACACAGATTTCAAACACATTTCTATACACTTTTAGAGCTATAAATGATGACTCAATAGTGACAAAAACAATAAATAAAGAATAGTACGGAAGTTGAACATATTGCCTTAACAACCATCATTCCAATAAATCACAGTTTACTCAAACATAACATTCAAATATAATGGCATGCACTAACAAATAAATTCATAACGGATGTGTATTCAAATAATACTAAAGTACTGCATGCAATGCTCTAGGATAGATTGTATTAATTGCAGATGGTACAGTCAATGGATGAGCATTTAACAGATCATAATTTTGAAACGTGATTTACTCAATCATTTTATAACCTACCACTTGCTACCAGGGCAAAGTGTTGATAAAAACAAGAGAGTTCTGTGATATCTTAGACGCTCACCTTAAATGTGGTCCGAACAAGTGGTGCTTTCACAAAAATTCTTACCAAAAAAAAATTTCGTAAGTCAGTTTCATATAATTACTTCAAAGTCAGACGGATAATAAGCATAACTATGATATGATATTCAAAAGGTATACACAATTCTACACAATTTGTATAGTATTAAGAATTGATAAGCCAAAAATGAGTGTATTATTAATGTTTCTTGCTTTTGTCTTACAAAGATTTTTTTCGTAAGAATTTATGTGAAAAGCACCAAAGATCTATAACTTATTACAATTATTTCTCTATTGTTCTTCTAACAAAAAGCTTCCGTAAAGATTCAAGGGGCATAAATTGAACTATCTTTGTCAGAGCCTCTTGAAATTAAGTTATATATCATATATGGTAGCCCTAGACCTTGCAAGTCTTGTTTGAAAAAGAAACTTAATAGTAGTCCAAGACAATAACTGAGCAGTCACAAGAGTTCACTCAGCTCAGGTGAGCTAAAAATAAAATAATATATTCTTTAAGTCTGAACAAATTTACAACATTGGGAGTGCATCAAGTGATGTTTTAACATGTCACATTTTCTTTGATATATTGTGTTACAGAAATAATCTGTAGCTTTTAAGTAATATGTTCAATATGTTTGCTCTCTATGAATGAATATAACATCTAGTTTGCACCTGGATAAAAACCTTGTATTATATACAATAGTACTTCATTTTTAGCTCAATTGTGAAAAATGTCTTACAATTTAGATTAATCACTTTTGACTCCATTTCCTGGTCCCTCAGCACTGAGCTAGTATGATAGTTTCTTGTTCAAGGAAACAACAAGTTTTGGATGGGAATCAGACCAACACAGCTGGCTATCCAATGATTACCAGTCCAATGTCTTAACCACTTGGTCAAGCCTGCTCCTATACATCATATTGCATTTCCTTAAGTCAAATGTTGCAGACAAAAGTTCTGTCATAATATCAAAATAACAAAGTACTAAAACAAACAAAGAATTGTTTACTGGCACAGTAAGTGTTTGCTGAAGATTATTTATTTTGGGTCTTCAAAAAAACGTTATTAATATGGTGACAAAAGCACTGAAGCACTTATTTTTTATGATTTACAGAGAATATAGCACAAACACAATGGGGTGTCCATTATAGTCTAGATTTTGAGAATTTGATTGATTGAATGGATAAAATTATCATAAGCACATGTCAATAATGTCTTTTTGTTAGTATCATAGCCATTAGGGTCCAATACTAATAGGAGCAGTAATCCAGTGACCATTAGGAAGGACATTTTGAAATCAAGAGGTCTCAAGTTTGAACCCAATCTGAGGAGCACGACAAATTTCCTTGAGCTAGAAATTCACAAACGAACGCTTCACTTATCCACAGTATTAATGTGGCAATTTGTTAGTTTTACATAGAAAAAGCTGGAGACTTCCAAGGAGATTGATTGATAGATACCAACAGCTAGCAAAATAAGTTAGGAACAAGAAAGAGCATGAAACTGAGACCTTAGAAATGCTACTACTCTAGAGCTAGATATTGTTTAACATAGGCCCATCTAGCGGGGGGGGGAATCAGTTGGGTCCAGACCCCCCCTGAAATTTCCAAAATATACCCATCCATAAGTGTATTTTCTAACTGTAAGCCATTCTTAAGCAGCATGAAGCATTTTTGCTTGGGCTCACCTCACCTCGGTGTTTAACATAGATCAAGAAAAAATCTTGGATCTGCGTCATTCGCCCCTTTTAAGTATTTTTGATACATAATGTTTCAATATATGAAAAATCAATACATGATTCATGTTGCCAATACAATACATTAACAATGTAAAATTGGAACATTATAAGATATCAGTGTCAGAAATTTCACTGCCATTTTTGTGACTAAATGTTTTTTATTAGCTAGTACAATAACAGCTGAAAATAGTATCTTTATAGAGTACAGTAAAGTTCCATTATGCAGGCCTACTTAATCATTGCAAAAGCATGCCAATTGTGCCAATTTCTAAGTCCAAATGGCTTAATTTGCAAAGCAATAAGTTCGTTTATTATCACCATTCTGCTTTTAAGACTATCCATTTGAAGAGTCTTTAGAGCAGAACTTTACCTCATAATAAGTATGCACAAGTGCAAAATCAAGTATATACCCATAAAGTAACATTAAAAGTTGTATGAACAAAAATCAGTTGCCTCCCTTTTTTTCTCTACAGCTACAAAGAAAAGCCTATAACTAGCAGGCCTTAACTTATACATACATGTACATGTAACAAAGAGCTATCTGTTCCCCTCATATTTGCATAGGACACATCAATATATGCTTCACATTTTTATCTAACAATAAAATATTGTGAATATATATAATTAGACTAGATATACACAAATTTCAGTTTATTGCACTTACTTTGCAGATGCAAAATCTTATACATAAGATGCAGTGAACAATACTCATAAGTAGCTTAAAGAACTTCTAGCATTTGCACACTTGGAAAATATAGCAATATGATTGTATAGGCTTAGTTAAGTGGTTTGTGATATATCATATGTCCCCACTTATATTATATTTGAACATCAAAATCATAATTGGCTTCATGATTCTCAAATATAGATCCACAGATATCTTGAGATAATAAAGTCTGCCAGATTGCACAATAAAACTTCACACATTAATTATACAGGTTTACTGGTTATACTGCAGCAAAATCAAATCCTGAATTTTCTCAATTATAATACAGTTTAAACTAGGAAATGTAAACCCTTAGAATTTCTTAATGCTTAGAATAACCAACATATTTCCTGGGTACATGGTGTTTAAATTTGAACAGGTAACACTGTAATTTTGAAATATTCTCATAATTTCGAAGCATTATTAATTTCACTACAATAAATATAAAACATGCAATGTGTTGTATAAGTGCAAACATATAATTCAAAGGAAGTTTTTATTCATCAATTTCCCCCCACAATCTTGAATCTAAAAAACAAATAATTCAAAATATACCATACGCATAGGAAATGAAAAAAATATAAACTAATTAAAATAAAATTAATTTTTAATTATCATCACTGTTTGTAGCAAACTTCAATGTCTAATTTTGTGAATAAATTTGCATAAATTTGATAAAACTTACCTTCAAGTAGCAATGGACAGTATTATAATCCTCTAGTATTCTAAAATCTGTAAATACATCAAACAATTACACAAAGAAAATCAATGTAAAGTTCAAATACTGTATAAATTACAGAAAAAAAATCAAATACTATTTCTAACACATGTATAATAAACTCCAGAAAAAACTGACAAAGTAATAATCACACAGCACAACAAATTGTTATAAATTCTTAATTTATATTAAGTCCGAAAAAAACTCATTCAAAAATTCAAACTTTAATCCATGTATTATCACTTTGGCAACAGTAAAAATATTAATAGAGAGACACAAGTTTCACTCTCTACGAGTTAGTATCATGTAGAAAATGGTGTGGTAAACAACAACAGTGTTGTAGAAGGCAAGAGAGATTAAAAGTCTGTATTCATGGAGGTTTAACCCTGCATGCTGTGTGTTAGAAGCTTGTCAGTATAGAAACCTTTCAGTTTGATGACCATGCAGACTGATTTACCAGAAATATTGATCTCTTATAACTAAAAACTTTAGTACCAGTCTAACTGATGGAGTATCTCTAAAACCATTCATGATTATCAGAAAAGTTTCTTGTGTGCAGGGTGTTCTTATTATAATATTATCATGAACAATGCTTGAAAACAGGGAGAAATTAAATAATCTTGGAATTATTTATGATAATTGGTTCGGCTCAGATTAAGTGATTTCTAGCTGTAGTCAGAAACATACAAGTTGAACAAGTTATCAATTTGCAGGCTCAGCGCAAAACGGTCATAACTCACTCTTTTTTAAAATTGAGTTACGACCATTTTGCGCTAAACCTGCAATTGTTTTTAAATGCCGTAACTTTTCTTTTGGGTACTTTGTATTATAAATCAATGGGTCAGTGCAAAACTTTTGTCCATATCTTACTTTTATCTAGTATACATATAGGTAAGAAATTTAAACACCAAAATTAATGCACTTGAGTCATACTGATAGGATGTGTGGGTAAGAGACTGAAATGCCTGCCATCCTATAAACATAATCAAAGCACTGGAATGCTGGAGGAACGATGTCCTGAACTTATTTTTTGATTAAAGAATTTATAATTATGTACATTATCTATAAATTAATGTATTAAGTATCAATTAACGGAATTTAACAAAAGGATAGCACTAGACTTCTCAAGTGGTTTGCTCATGGCAAGGTTTATCTTACTTTATCAAACAAAATAAACCAATCAAAGAATTAATTTTCATCAACACATTTTAGGGTCATGTACAGCAGCCATCTCACCAAACCAAATATTATTCTGGACTATTTTCTTTAACTATAAAGAGCTGAAAACTTCTCATTTTTGGTTATCAATGGGTATGTTTTAACGAGATCGTTAATATTTTCGTTAAAATTTCAAAGGTTTAGTGTGGAATGACAAGCTGAATTTTTTTAACAAAAACATCGACTTTCTAACAATTCATTTAAGGATTTCCCCCCAAGTACTAAGCTCTTTTGCATCAAGCTACATTCCCATTTTTGTTCACGAAAATTAAGTCAAATTAACGTTTTGCCCTTGCAATTTATTCACAATTAAAATTACTCTAAGAATTTCCTATAAATATTTGCTTAAAATTCCGTACAAAATTATACATATTCATTCAAAATTATGATCAAACTCTATAACTTAAAATCGCTCAAGTAAACCTTTAATGTGACACTTTGAAGTCGACAACGTCATATCGCCGAATAATAAACATCCGATAAGTGTATTAGTCATATCCAAAATGGCGGGTGTAATAACAACTGGATAAGTCACGTCGGTAAATATTTGTTTATTTCGAGTAGTAATGAATTTAAACAAGTTTTTCGACGTTTAAAAGTTGAAACATACAATGTACGCATGTTATATGGCTTCCGTAACCCTAGCCAACCCTGGCAAGGTTGTCTACAGTTACGGACCTTCCGTAACTCTAGAACCTGGGTCTAGAGTTACGGTACCGTAACTCTAGCCACTGCCTTATTTATAACGTTGATGTCGTGTTTGTTTTAGATATGCACAGAACGGTGCTCCCAAAAACTACCAAAATCATCCTTAATGTATTGACATAAGTATCATAATATAATACGATCATTTAATATTGTTTATTACTATCGAATGATGAAATTATGCTACGCATATAACAGGCATTGTCAAAAACATCGTAGGTCCTTTTTACTCCAACAAGTAATCATTGCAGTTGTCACGGTTTGAGTTGTCTACGGGTTGAGTTGTCCCGTCTCCATTGCAAAATTTGTATGTCCTGAGAGTAACCTCCCTTTTCCTGAAGAGTTTCAAGAACGACAACACAAGTCAGCGTTGTATTACATTTAAATGAGATGTTAATGAGTTTCACGCTTGAACTACGCCTCTTTGTCTATGTTGAAAATTGCTGAAGCGTGAAAAGAGTAATCTTATACTTTCTTGTTACCATTGGAACGATGTCTTAGGACATCGTTCCAAAAATAGCCGGGCGCCGTGCGATCAAGCTCTGCAAGGACCCGTACGAAGTCTTGTGTACCCGTACAGACTGTTACATTTTAACCTGAGTCCGTTAGATGAGCCCAGGATACACGTATCAGTTTCAGAATCAAATCGTGAACAAAATCGTGGCCGAGTATGGATTAAACATGCAAATCTCCCAGCTACGGCTCCGTACGGGTGTGTTGTTTTGTGCCATGTGCGTACCGTCACCTGAATACGCAAGGCTTCCCATGGCCTACGACTGTCTGCACGTACGGGTCTGTAACAAGCCATGATTTTATGGGACTGAGGCATAAGTTGATCTTTACAAAAAAAACTTTCAGAGTCCTGGTAGGAGCATTGGTCCAGTGCCATGGTAGGACACAAGCTTAGGTTTCAGGTTCAAACCCTGCAAATGACACTGATAATTTTCTTAAGCAAGAAATTAACCTACAGCTGTTCTACTCCACCCAGGTGTAAATAATACTGTGTGGGTCACCTGCTAAAAGATGATATCAATGATCAGAGGTTATCATACAAAATTTTAAAGTCAGCTGAACATGTATAATTATGGAAGCTGACTTTTAACCCCATATTGATTTTAACTCTATAACTTTTTAACTTAATTAATTACCAAGAAAGCTTAAATGAGTTCAACACACAGCCAGTCAACCTTATAAGTAATTCTAGAGTTATGTCCTTTGAATTATTCAATGACAGCACTTCGTCACATTTTACAACTTCTTTTGATCATTAATATTGTTGTTATTTAAATTTTTATAACTAACTGTAGGCCTTCAGCAGTTAGAGACATTTTGTTTCCTGGTGAAAATTTTTCTTTTATATTTTACTTCAAAGCAAAAAAACCCCTACAAAACACATACAAATATTTATTTAAACAATCCATTTATTTCCAGAACAAAACCAATTTCATTAATTTTCAAATTAAGCACATTTATTAAAATGCATCTTTTGATTTTAATATTAAGTTTTTTAGTTAAAAAAACACATCATAGGGTATATGTTATTATAACAAATATGATGTGTTTTTTCTTCAAAAAATCTTTTGGCAAAGCATTAAAGGTCAAATTGTTGTTTGTGATTTCTTCAAGGTCTTCTGTATTTAAATAAATTTCTAATATTGTCTAAGGTTGGTACATGTAAGATAAAGTAAAACAAGAAGAGTTATTTTATAAAGGATTTAAATAAGAAATAAATTTCTGAAGTCAAAACCCATGATAAATCTTGTACAAGTTAAAATAATTATGTGAACATGTCAATGAAGAACTACAGTGTATATTGCTTCTTTGACTATGGGATGATGCTTGAGATTAATACCTTTTTAAGGAGCCGAATGTTTACTTTTGTACTTGGTAATTGCATTTTATATTTTTAGTTTTATGCTGATTGACATTTGCCGATTTTACACAATTTATATACCTAATTATGGGTTACTGATCTATTTTTTGTATCTATTATTTTTTCTTGGGAGTCATAACTCGGCTTTAATGCAGCCTGCATATTGGTACAATAGAATTATACTACCTTTGCAGATACTTGTTTACATCTGAATGAAATGGAGCAATTGCCTGTTAATTTCTTGCTCAAGGAAATTAGCAGGGCCCCTGGTGAAGTTCAAACCTGGGACCTCTCGATCCCTAACCTACCAGTAGACTATTTATTCTATTTTTTATTCTGTTCTAAGAATTGCTCAAGGGTTGCAGAGAGGCACCTGCCAGTTTTCATATCTATTATGTCTCATCTTTCAAAAGCACCAAAAACATTTTCTGTGCTGCTCAAATCTAGGTTTGGTCATGATTCTGTCGGACTACTACAATTGATTTATTAACATGCCAAGCATCCTTTGTTTGGCCAAGTTGCACAATCTTCGAAAATTTAAAACAATGTAGGATTTTACTGACCTGTAAATTTGTGTGACCTAAATCAGACAAACTTAAGAACTTCTTTACAAGACACTTCCCGTTCTCGCATAAGATGAAAGTACACCATATTTGGAAAGTCATGGCAATATTCTCCCACAATGAAATGAAGACACACCTTAATTGCTTCCTTTATTCCTGCAAAAAAACCCAGATAACTTAATTACAATAGAGTCTTTACTTGTGGTCTGCAAAGTTTGTTTTGAGTTAGTGACTTCAAAAACCTAAATAAGTGTACAAAATTCGATTAAGAATTTCTAAGAAGATACTTTTAAGAGAACCTACTGCACCCTGATTAATGTATAAGGTACCAGACAAAAACAGGACTTAAATTAAACAGCAATGAGCCAGAAACCTTATTGCAATATGATCTAGGAACGTGAGTAGACTATAGGTTTAGGAAATTAGACTCAAAAAACTATTTTTCATAACAGGATAATTCCAATTTTGTGCTGCTTTAAGAAAACAGATGTTTGGTGCATGCTAGCATCTATAAGACTATGCAAGTTTCGCTGAACAATATTTTGTGATTATCTCTGAGGGTATGACAACTGTTGAATTTTCATTACTTTTTTGCAAGTCTGTTCGATGATTATATATGACAGTCTCAACTGTACTATTATAAGTGCTCTTCTTTCAGGATAGAAACTACTTTTCTTGAAAACAGTCAACTTTTCTTTTAATTTCAAACGGTGAACTTAGTCATGTAGAATGAAACTTAAATTTTTTTAACGTCGCATTCAACACAATATATATATATAGGTCATATACACGACGGCCAGCTTTTTCTACTATAGGTTTCCTGGAAACTTTTTCTATCACCAGTATTAACTTACCCTACCACGAGGCCGACAACTCATGTATAGGGTATGATCTGCCGCGACCGGGTTTCGAACCCGCGATCTCCGGATTCGAAGTCAGACATGCTATCCACTACGCCACGGCCGCGGCTTGAAACTTAAACTAATGTACATGAATAGATAACAATAGTTTCAGTTTGATATAAACTGATAGTGATACAACTCAAGTACTATGATGACTTAAACTAAAGAATTATAATTGTGTATGACAAAACTACATAAATCTAAATGCCAATTTCGATATTTTAATTAATAATTATTATCAATTAATAATTTAATATCAAAGTATTAAAGTTACAAGTGGTATGCATGATCATTTTTCTCAAAACTTTATTTGCCATATTATTTTGGTGGGCACTGTATACAGGTTTAGAAAGCATGTACAAAACTATATAGAGGATATTAGTTTATTTCAGTGTAAAATAGATTTTTATTTACGAGTGAGCTAAGAATGCAATATTTTCACGAGTGGTGTAGCCACGAGTGAAAATATAATATCATTAGTTCACGAGTGAAACAAATAGACATTACACCGAAATAAAATAATTTTCTGTTTATTAAATGCTTCGAATTGGCTTTTTTAAAGTTAAAGTATGATATTTGTCATCAGAACGGCGCATCCAAACAGTGAAAAATAACTTTTTTTTCATTGTTTCAAAACAGTGGAATATAGATTTTCATTTCACCGATAAATTCTGGTATACGACTGGGAACATATAATAAATTATTTTCCACACTAGAAAAGTATTGACATGTTCAATGATATATACACAATTTCAAATTTGAAACAGTGTATGGTATTTGCATATATTGTTTTATTACAAAAAAAGTAAAATACTTAGTGAGCATATTTATTTTCTTTTGTTTAAAGACACATTTAAAACCACAACACTTTCAAACACTGTCCGATGATGTAGACAGAAGTAAATTTCATATGCAAAACCATGGAAACCAGACCATGATCATAAACTATTCTGATCACTTAATGAAGGTGTAAACATAGCTGATCAATTATTTAAGATGAGGAATCTATTGTGGGGGCTATTTTTGTATTTTTTACAATGTCTGTGTAAATCAAGATCATTGGGTGTTACCGATGCATTGACTTTTCTCCGCTCGTTTTTTTCTGGGCTGTCTTCCACTACTAAGTTAAACCATGCCAAGACAGTGTTTAATCTAATAGTCTGACTGATATGGGATACTAGTTGATTGATGCTTTTTCTAAACATAAACTCTACCAAATATAACAATAGCTCTGCCTTGAGACTTTCATACTATCAGTTTACTTGAATGGTTAAAAGTAGTTGCAACTGTTCTGAGTGGACGGTTTGGCTTGAACTTTCATAATTAATCAGATTATATGTATTTCTTGTGAGAATCAAGCAATTCATTTATCAATTAATCATGCCCTTATGTGATTTATGTACACTACCCCAGTACTACATTTGTAGAAAAAAAATCAGGATGCTCCCTGAAGTTTATTACAAAATGAAACTAAAAATCACAAGAAAATTGAACAATTCAACTTTACCAGTAATTTGCCCTTTGATTTTGAAAAACATAGTTTGAAAAGAATAGTTTGTTTAACAGTATCATGTAGAATCTCATGTTTGTTTTAACACATATTTGGTATAGAAATGTTTTGAAATCGATAGATGTAATCTTACATCTAGCTTACGTTCTAATAGGGTTCTCCAGATATAGGGCAATGGATAAGTTGGAAGTATTTTTGTTGTGGAAACATTGACCTTTGACCTCATGACACACATAATCAAGAGAAGGTGTCTTCTACTGGTTGTGCCAAATCTTTCATAATTAGGATGTTTTGCATGTATATGGTGGGCCAAAATGTAATGGTTATTATTGCATTACCTTTTGTTTTCACCTCTATAGGCAATCTGATTAAAACTCGATCTAAAATTTTACCGCTCGCATACTCGCTAATTTAGATCTGCCCTTTTCCAAACGAAGGTCACGTTCAGGTGACCTTTTCTCATCATAATATTCATGACGAAATTGTTATGATACGTAACTTGTTTACATCGTCTACGTCACGCAATTTGAAATGAGCCACCCAATCGCAGACTCTGAATAATACCGCTGTTAAATTTGCATGCAAACCTTGGTCTAAAAATAGAAATTACGAAATCAAAATGTGATTAGAGTTTTCGTCTGGATGAAAGCTACGCATTGATTGGTCGACACAAAATTCATCTCGACGTGACCTTGCATTGACCAAGTAGAGATCCAGTACGACAACGCGAGTAGAACAGGATCTCTGTTTACGGAGATTGCTCTATAGGCAGGTAAATGTGAGACTATTCTTTGCTCACAATTATAAATAATGAAATCCACCATGCATGGAGTTTAGTTGATCATCCTACATAAATGTTTCTGAAAAACAAAAGCATTGACTTAAATTTTGAGACTTAATTTAAATAGATGTACAACACATACTGGATTTTGTGATGAGATTTTTTTTAGTTTTCTTTTAACTTTTGAAAAGCCAATATTTGAGATATGACAAACATACTCTATATTTTTGTAACATTTAGAGTATTCCAAAACGAGGGTTGCCCGCAAGACTGTAATAAATGCATTGCGTTAAAGAGCGAGTTACTACAGTATTGCGGGCTATCCTCGAAATGCATTTTGAAGATCTAGGCAGAAATTGCAAAATATCAATACTGAAATTCTGCCTTTAGACAATGTTTCTGTCATATCACAACCATGGCAGGATATTCTACTCACAGTCACTGGAGAAGCATAGATATCATAATTATCTTTACTTGAACTAATGTTACAATCTTCAGAAAAAAATGCAGTTTCCAGGTATTATTAACTCTCACTCAACTGTCAGTGGGGCATAGATTAAAGCAAACAATTTAAATACTCACTATGGTACTTCAGTACTCACTAATGGTAAAAATAGCTTTCCTTATCTACACACAGAAAATGTCGCACAAATTTGGAGTATTTAAATCAGCGGGGTTAATGTTTGCACAGCTGACAGTTGAATAAAATTCAAAAATACAAACAATAAATACAGCTCTTGTACTGACTACATTCTGTATAATAAGGAATATCCACATAATGGTATCACGTCAAAATGGGCTATAAAAGGTATATAGTTATACAAGCATGTGCGTATACACATAGAGAGCTGGCACAGTCTCGTATAAAAAAACACTATACATATGTATATATATATATATATATATATATATATATATATATATATGTATACATAGTGTTTTAACTTGGAAGCACGCCAGCCACCAGTGGTTGTACAAAATAAAAAATTAAAGAAAATGTAACTAAGATGCATGTACCTGCAGTTGTGAGCTTCTATTCAACAAACACCATGGGTCATGTATCAGAATGTCCCTATGCAAGAAAGTAACAATCATATCAACATAAGCAATGCAGTTAGATAATTTGTTTGGGAATATATTGTAATCTGAAATATTCAAACACTATCGGGACCAGTATCTGGAATTCACAGGAACTTACTTTGGTATGCCCAAAATTGAAATTTTGAAAAAAAAACCCAACAAAATCAAAAGATATCCTTAATTGGCATCTACCATATATGTATATTTGCAACAGTACATATGGCAGCAAAAAGTAAAGAAAAACATTGAAGAAATACCGTGTTCATTGCCTAAATACTTACATTGTTTCGGTGTTGAAAATACAAAAAAATGTACTTGGGTAAGCGAAAAAGGAAAGAAATGTGTGATATAAGAAACTAAAAAAGCTGAACACCAGTGTCATCAAGACACTACGGAAGAAATAACCACGGCAGATTCGTTGTTTATAATACATTTTACTTACATAAAGTATCATATAGAAGAACCATTAAATACAGACTTGAGTCTTTGGTTAAAAAATATCTACATTATTGTAATGTGCCATACATCAGCAAAGAAAGAAATAATAATACACTTATAGTGGGGATAATCAAGTACTTACTTAGTGGGTATATGAAAGTGTCATAAAGCAACAAGAAAAGAAAAGTTTTGTGCTATAAAATACTAACAAAGTGGATATGTTTCATTAACATACTAAGATAGAAAAATCCCTACGGTTATTTTGTTGATATGATACTTACATAGAGGATAAAAGTGTCAAGCAATGACACAAGCATAAATAGATACCACAGATTTTTGGTTTTGACTTATTAAAAGGGTAAGTTTTCATACATAAAATCTCTATGCTTTATAGATGTATGTTAATTTGCTCTATATTTGGCATTATCTGAACACTGCTTTACCGTTTCCAAAACATTTCTTAACAATTTTAAGAGTTTCTAGACTGAAAAAGTAAAATTAAGTTGAAATCTGAGCGCAGGCAATTTGAATTTATCATACAGAGGGTAAAAAAGAAATAGTCATACAATTAAATAGTTTAAAACAATGGCAAAAAAAAAGAAATATAAACAACATATTTGTAGTTTTTGTTTTCTGAAATATTTAATAGGACGTTTATGTGCCATACAGCGACAAAGACAGCAATAATCATACAGTTTAAATGCTTTGAATTGTCACATACTTACCGAGTAGGTTTATGAGCCATACAGCGACAAAGAAAGACAAAGAAAAAAAATATTCACAACATATTTGTTGTTTTTGTTTTCTGAGATATTTGAAAGAACGTTTAAGTGCCATACATCGACATAGTCAGAAATAATCATACATTTTAAATGCTTTAAATTGTTAAATACTTACCTGATGGGTATATAAGCCATACAGCGACAAAAAAGAAAGTTTACAATAGATATGTTGTTTATGCTTTGTAAAAAATATGAAAGGTCGTTTATTTGCTCTGTAGCGATAAAGACAGAAATAATTACTATAGATATTCTGTTTCTGTTTTGTGAAATATTTGAAAGGACGTTTATGTGCCATATAGTGGCAAAGAAAAAAAATATTCACAACATATTTGTTGTTTTTGTTTTCTGAAATTTTGTAAGGACATTAAAGTGCCATACAGCGACAAAGACAGAAATAATCATACATTTTAAATGCTTTAAATTGTTAAATACTTACCTGATGGGAATATGTGCTATACAGCGACAAAAAAGAAAGTTTACAATAGATATGTTGTTATTGCTTTTTGAAATACTTAAAAGGTCGTTTATGTGCCATACTGCGACAAAGACAGGAAAGGAAAACTCACTACAGATATTTGTTATTTGTTTTGTGAAATATTTGAAAGTTCGTTTATGTGCCATGCAGCGATAAAGACAGAAATATTTACTATAAATACGTTGTTATTGTTTTGTGAAATATTTAAAAGGACGTTTGTGTGCCATACAGCGACAAAGACAGGAAAACTCACAACAGCTATGTTGTTTTCGTTGTGTGAAATATTTGAAAGGACGTTTAGGTGCCATATAGTGGCAAAGAAAAGAAATATAAACATATTTGTTGTTTTTGTTGTGTAAAATATTTGAAAGGGCGTTTATTTGCCATACAGTGGCAAAGAAAAGAAATATAAACAACATATTTGTTGTTTTTGTTGTGTGAAATATTTGAAAGGACGTTTATGTGCCATACAGCGACAAAGACAGAAATAATCATACATTTTAAAATGCTTTGAATTGTCGCATATTTACCTAGTAGGTATATATGAGCCATACAGCGACAAAGAAAGAAAGCTTACTTTTGATATTCTGTTTTTGCTTTGTGAAATATTTGAAAGAACGTTGAAGTGCCATACAGCGACAAAGACAGAAATAATCATACATTTTAAATGCTTTAAATTGTTAAATACTTACCTGATGGGTATATAAGCCATACAGCGACAAAAAGAAAGTTTACAATAGATATTTTGTTTTTGCTTTGTAAAATATTTGAAAGGTCGTTTATGTGCCATGCAGCAACAAAGTCAGAAATAATTACTATAGATATGTTGTTTCTGTGTTGTGAAATATTTAAAAGAACGTTTATGTGCCATGCAGCGACAAAGTCAGAAATATTTACTACAAATATGTTGTTTCTGTGTTGTGAAATATTTAAAAGAACGTTTATGTGCCATGCAGCGACAAAGTCAGAAATATTTACTACAAATATGTTGTTTCTGTGTTGTGAAATATTTAAAAGAACGTTTATGTGCCATGCAGCGACAAAGTCAGAAATATTTACTACAAATATGTTGTTTCTGTTTTGTGAAATATTTGAAAGGACGTTAATGTTCCATACAGCGACATAGACAGAAATTTGCTTACATATTAAATGCTTAAAATTGTTACATACTTACCTAGTAGGTATATGAGCCATACAGCGACAAAAAAGAAAGTTTACAATAGATATGTTGTTATTGCTTTGTGAATTATTTGAAAGATCGTTTATGTGCCATGCAGCAACAAAGACAGGAATACTCATTACAGATATGTTTTTTTTTGTTTTGTGAAATATTTGAAAGGGCTTTTATGTGCCATACAGCGACAAAAACATTAAAACTCTCTATAGATATGTTGTTTTTGTTGTGTGAAATATTTGAAAGGGCTTTTATGTGCCATACAGCGACAAAAACATTAAAACTCTCTATAGATATGTTGTTTTTGTTGTGTGAAATATTTGAAAGGACGTTTATGTGCCATACAGCGACAAAAACATTAAAACTCTCTATAGATATGTTGTTTTTGTTGTGTGAAATATTTTAAAGGGCGTTTATGTGCCATGCAGCGACAAAGACAGAAATATTTACTAAAGATATGTTGTTTTTGTTTTGTAAAATATTTGAAAGGTCGTTTATGTGCCATACAGCGACAAAGACAGAAATACTCACTAAAGATATGTTGTTTTTGTTTTGTGAAATATTTGAAATGACGTTTATGTGCAATACAGTGGCAAAGAAAAGAAATACTTACAACATAGTTGTTGTTTATGTTTTGTAAAATGTTTGAAACAAAGTTATTTTTTCATACAGCGTCAAAAAAGAAAGACCATACAGTTTTAATGTTTTTAATACTTTTAAAAATGTCGAATACTTACCTGGTGGGTATATGAGCCAAACAGCGACAAAGAAAGAAAGCTTACTCTAGTTATGTTGTTTTGCTTTATGAAATATTTGAAAGACGTTTATGTGCCATGCAGCGACAAAGACAGAAACAATCATACAGTTTAAATGCTTTGACTTGTCAAATACGTACCTAGTTGGAAAATACAACAGCGTTAACAAAAGTAATTTACTCTAGTTATGTTGTTTTTGCTTTATGAAATATTTGAAAGGACGTGTATGTACCATACAGCGAGAAAGAAATAAATACTCACCGTTGATATGTTGTTTGTGTTGTGTGAAATATTTGAAAGGATGTTTATGTGCCATACAGCGACAAAAACAGAAATTATCATACAGTTTTAATGCTTTTAATTGTCAAATACTTACCTAGTGAATATATAAACCATACAGCGACACAGAAAGAAAGCTTACTATAGTTATGTTGTTTTTTGCTTTGTGAAGTATTTGAAAGGACGTTTTTGTGCCATACATAAGTTGGTTTTGTAACAAAGAAAGAAATTTTGTGTTTGAAATACTGAGTGGACCTGTGTGTCATTAAGGAACTAATGCAAGTATTGTGTGTTTGTACCAGATTAAAAATCGAGTATAGTGTCTGCATTGTCACAACTGGGCTAAACAGGATTTATAAAAAATACCCGTAAAAGTATCAAATGGCAATAATATTAGAAAATGACTTTTTTCATACTAATCTTAACTTAAAATTGACCAAGTGTCCATTGCAGCAATGAAATTTTAAAGGACAAAGGGAATTCATCAATAATTCTAAAAAAACTTAAACAAATTGATTGACTGACCCAGATGAAAAGTTAAGAATTATTAAAAGAAAATCAACAACAAAGACAAAGAAATCAAACATGTAATAAAAAGTAATCATCATGTAATCACTTGTAAATTATTAGGGACCATGTAAAATGACATGCCATGTTATCAAACTTATATATTACATAATTTAATAGATATGTAATTATAAAATTAACAGTACACTTTACATACTTTCTTAGTAACAAAAAAACGTCAAAATGGAGGCACATTATAGATTTGTAACAATTATTTAATAAAAAAAAATCTAGTCAAAGCTAAATAGTTGGTAAACAAACATACTTGTGCTGACAATTTAAAACAAAATTCAAAAATATTGGAGTTAAAATAAAACTGCTTATAACTAAACATAAAAAATAACTACATTATAAAAATTGTTCAAGAAATTTAAGACAAAATATCAAAATTAAAGTAAAAAGCAGAAAACGTGTTAAACCTAAAATAGTCTGGTGATGAAATGTCTTACAATGTCTACGTATTTCTACTTATATGATAGAAAGTAGGTGATTTATATTTTCTGAAAATATTGACAAACAATATTTCATAGATTGAAATTGTATATAACCAAAACCCATAACTCTAGAATAGATTGTGTCTGATATTTGTGTCAATTTACCTAGAAATATCCTGGTGTTTCTTTTTTTAGTTTTTATAGAAACCTTACATTTTTTATCAAGCGTTTTATAGAAATACTGGCTCCATATAATAACATGAAATAGTTAAGGGAGTCTCCTAGGACAGCATTTTGTATTTTTGTTATTTTTGTCTAACGTTTTTTTTTTGTATTATGATGATCCACTATACATCAAATAATAGAAAATGTAGTCTAAGACTACCCTCACCAGGAGTATATATTCTCTAGTTTTATATCCAATTAGTTTACAGTGATAAGTTCAATTTTTGTATTTTATAGATGTCATACTTAGGTAATTTTAGAGTAAGGTGCAAAATTTGTAAATTAATCTATGAATTGGTTTTAGAAATAATAATTTTTTTATATAAAATGATTTAATAATGTCTTAGTTTTATTTTTTGACGGCTGGAAAAAGTCATTCACTTGTCTTCGCATTTGAGTTGTAATTATTATTATTATTTTTTTTTTTTGTATGATCGTACTTTTATTTATACATGTAATATGTTGTAATAATATTATAAAATAGTCTTGATAATGCAAAGAATAAGTATTCAGCACAATCACTTGTTATTACTTGCATATTTAAAGAAAGAATACCATCTCTAGTAACATTGTTGGTATTTTTTCGCTGTCAATTTTTATTTGCATCTTTTACGTGTATTTTTTTTTCCAAGGAGTTTATATTTTTTACTTTTGTTTTTTAAACTTTACAAAAGAGTTTAAGTATTTTGGGTTGATTAGATACTTACCTTATAAAAATACATGCCTCAAAGAGACCAAAATAAAACTACTGTTACATACTTTTTAGTTCAAAAATTACGTTTTTAGGAGAAATTTATGTCATGTCTTAAACAAAAAAAGAGGTACTTTTATGGAGTTTGTGCCATACAGCGGCTAGGGATGATAGGGTCATACAGTGTAATTGTAAAAAAATTCAAATACTTACCTAGTGGGTATATGTGTCATGCAGAGACAAAGAAAGAAATCATAACTAAAGAGATGTTGCTTTTTTTCCCCGAAACACATAAATGGTGTTAAATCTGCCATACAACGGCAAAGGAAGAAGTGATTATACAGTACCTGTTTTTGGATAATGTATATACTTACCTTGTGGGTATATGTGTCATACAGCGACAAAGAAAGAAACAATTACTATAATTTACTAAAGATATGTTATTTTTGTTTCAGGAAATACTTAAATGTCGGTTAATCAGCCATACAGCAGCAATGAATGAAGTGATCAAACAGTGTAATTGTAAGATTATAAAATACTTACCTAGTGGGTATGTGTGTCATGCAGTGAAAAAGAAATGAAATCATTAATTACTAAAGTAAAGAGATGTTGTTCTTGTTTTATGCCATGATGCTTAATTTGTGAGTAAAGTGCCGTAGACCTACAGCGACAAAGGAAGAAGTTACAGTTATTAATAAAGTGTTTGGATTATGAAATAATTACCTAGTCGGTGTATGTGTAATACAGTGACAAAGAAATAAATAATAACTAACTAAAGAGATGTTGTTTTTGTTTCATGAAATAATACTTAATTGGTGGTTAAGTGCCATACAGCGACAAAGAAAGAAGTGGAACAGTTAAAGTGTTTTGGATTATGAAATACTTACCTAGTGGGTATACATGTATATGTCATACAGCAATAAAGGAAGAAATCATTACTAAAGATATGTAGGTTTTTATCCATGAAATACTATAATTAGTGTTAAAGTGTCATACAGCGACAAAGTAAGAAAATATAATTATAGATATGTTATCTTTGTTTCATGAAATACTTAGATAGTGGTAAATGTACCATACAGAGACAAAGGAAGAGAAAGAAAGAATTACCATAGATACAAGAAAGTTTTTTTATTTGCTAAGTTTTTTAATCGGATGTTAATGTACCATACAATGGCAAACAAAGTAATGCTCATACAGCTAAAGTGTTTTCTCCAAACTTGTGGCCAATGTATCTTTAAGAATCTATACCAAGTTTGAGATATTTAGTTATTTCATAAAAAAATACATGTACTGATTTCAAACAGCAAAATGAAATTTCAATTTAAGAATCTGCTTTTACAACTTTTTAAAATTCTATTTCGTACAATGTAATCTGTGAATGTTTGAAGGAATTTTAGAGGGTGGTGTATATTATACTTATATGGAAAGGACGAATGTCTTTTCCACTTTCAGGTATCACGAGAGGTTTTGCGGATTAATTTCTGTACATTGTCCAAACTAAATTTTGTGTCAATCACTTCCGGTTTCTAGTTACCTTCCTTTAGTCCTTTTAAAAATCATATAAAAGAGAGATAAGATAACATTCCCTTATTTTTTCGAACTAAATTCGCAAGTTCGGAACACTTCTGGTTCCTGTGCTTACCAATCGTTGCATTGTGGGGCGGTAAGACTGTATGACTTAATGAAGAAGACATTGACGAAATGGAGATTTAATTGCTTATTTAATGTAATTTTATGGCCCTTACGACCAAGTAACTACTTCACTAAATTGCATGTGTTTTCTATCATTAGGCCGTGCCTATAATTATTTTAAGTTATAATAATAATATAACTGCACTTAACTTCTCAGTGACCACCAAAATTTTTTTGTATACTCATATAATTCAATAACTGGAAACAATCTTCTTACACCATACTCTTTCTTGTATATCTGAGTAAATAGAAAAAACAATGAAATATGAACAAATTAACTAATATAATATTTAGTATTAAATGTAATTGAATTTTCTACAAGAAAAATACTATACATGTATTTCATAATTCCTTTTTCGAAAATGGGAATGTTGTAGAAAATTCTTCCCCTTCTTATGTCATAAGTAGCAAGTTTTTAAAATTGGCATTATAATGGTGTTCGAAGCAGTATTGTGAGAAAAATGTTAACGAAGTCCAAAGTTAAAAAAACTACATTTTTTTAGAATGGGAGAATTATCCCAAAGGAGAAAATTCTTTAGGGAAGGATTTTCCCATTGGAGATTGCCAATCCCATGGAAATTTGGACTTAAATTTAAACACATTTCTAGTTTCAATATTTTGATGACAATTTACTAGTACCATGCCCATATTCAGATCGTAATTTGGCAGAAATCGAATATAAAATAAGAAAGTAACTTTACAAGATTTATGGTTTCGCAAACATATCCTGGACTCAGCTATGTATACAATTATTCAAACCATTGCACGTACACATGTACTTTGAAGAGGAAATGGACACAATTGCTTCATAGTTTCGCTGGATTATCACCCTTAATTGATGCCAAAATTTTAAACAATTGTATTATTTTATCAATTATAAAGGATTAAAACATCTTCAAAAATAGTACACATTATATGGTCATAAATTCAAGCCTTTAGCTTTTTAGCAAGTCTTAAATCTATCATTAAATACATGCAGAAATAATACAAAGTGTTTTACTAAGAGCCACAAAAAGTACATCTTTACTAAGTAATTTATTTGCTATAATTTATAATGCAAAAGCATTACTATAAAATCATTGCCAATGGTTAGAAAGAATGTGTTGAAGTTGGTTTCTGAAGTTTTTAGCGGTACAAAAGAATAGCAACTATTCACTCAAGGAACTTAAACAATGGGCACAATGGATACAAGGTAATCTACATTACCTTTTTGAGCAATTGTTAATAAATGAAAATCTGTATTATTTTCATTTATTGAAGTTTACAATTACCCTTTTTGTGCAATCGTTAACATATAAAAATATGATTTTTTTATTTATTGAATAAATTCTATCTATCTAATAACTCCCTTAGTAGATACATGACTCGATTAAACGATTTGTGAATATTAACGTGAATTTAGTCTTACTATTATATCCTATCAAATTCGGACAATTGTCAGACAGTTCGGATCTTGACCCTCTATCCAGTAACAAACTATTAACTTTATGGAAATATTTTTTGTGACTCTCCACAAAACCTGTTAATGGTTACATAGACATTCTATATCAACATTTGCATTTATGAAAAAAGCAGTTTGAATATGTGTTTGGGCTCACAACAAAAAGGCTATTTCAAAGTCAGGAAAATGTTTTCATTTCACTCTAAATGCCTATTTTGGTAAGTGTTTTATATTTTCCATGTTTATTTCAATACACTTGATGCATCTCTTACCAAATATATAAAAATTAACAGGAACTTATGGATAATTTTACTTTATTTACGATCACCACCCACTTTATTGTTATTGTCAATTTCAACATTTTTCCTATATAAAAGACCCGCCGTAACTCGTTACACATTTTGACATTATTCAATGTCCAAATGAAAAATAAGTTACGGAGGGTTTTATATATAGGACTACCCTTAAAACAGATCGAAGTCACTAACTAAAGTGACTATCAGCTAACCAGTACAACTCAACGTGAAACAGAAGAGAGAGTTCTACATCATTAGTACAAAGTTTAAATTGATGATCTATTCAAATTAATTGTCTATGTACCTGATAAAGTATTTAATTAATTCCAAAAGTCCATAAAAATAAACACTTTTCTCACTGAAAATAGCGGTCAACTTAGTCCTAAATATAAGACCCTACATAACTATTTTATTATACGGACGTTATTATGTTATGTAGGGTCTTAACGGATTGCTTCAAAAACGCATAGCAAAATATTTTTTTCAAAAAGTGAATGAATGTGGGTCAAATTAGCACCAAACGATAGATAAAGTTTACTTTAATTCTTTCCATAAATCAAAAGATAATAATCAGGGTTTTCGCTTACAGAAACACTAATTACTTTCACTGCTATCCAGGGTTGTCGCCGTTCGCCGCCATTTTGAACTGAATTCTTGCCGGTAAATAAAGTGTCGCTTCGGTTAAACGAAATTTTTTACCAGAGTTGTCGTTCTTGCCCTCAATAGCATACCTTATAAATTCGTTCAAAATCAATTCTTACAAATCACGTGATCCAATTTGAATTCGGATTGCCTTGGCTATTATTGCATGGTTATTGTGACAAACTGAAAGTGCTCGTCAATTAAGGAGTTTAAATGGATTATTTGACTATCTAAGGTTAGAATTTGAAATAATTTCACTTTCATCATGTGTATTTTTCGTTTATCTTTCCATTGGTGTATCGTTTTATAGCAAATTTTTCGAATTAAAATGAGTAGAACGTTCAGACCTGAATCGATGTCTGTACGCTAAAATTTTTGCTATGCGTTTTTGAAGCTATCCGTTATGACCCTACGTAACAGAGAAATGTCCAAATGATAAAAAAACATACGTAGGGTCTTATATTTAGGACTACGGTCAACTGTCTACACGTTTTAAAGGTTTACATTGTCAAAACATCAGACCAATCATGAGGCCACATTCGAAATTTAAATGTGTGAATAGTCCGATTTTATTCGGTAAGCCGAGACCGATTGAAAGAGTCCAATCATAACAATGACGATGGGTAGACCCAGTAAAATAAAAAACAAAAATGCAGTCACGGCTCACCGGATAAAATTGGACAATAGTTTGTCTATTTTGACTTATACCTTTTGTTTGTAAACATTTTTTTTCTAAACAAAGATTTTGTCTAACTATATTTTATACTAATTATGATCAAACCAGACACTTTATTGCATTTCGGGTTTTTATTACAAACGAGTTGTTATGTTCAACCCCTTTGTAATAACCCGTTTTGTAATGATAATTACAACCTAGCTATATTTTATACTGAAAATAGTACAATAAGACACTTTATTACATTTCGGTATTTTATTTCAAAACGGGTTATCATGTTCAACCACTTTTGTAATAACAAGTTTTGTAATAAAATATAACAATTCATTTTTCTGTATAAATCTTCAGTTAAACATGGCGAAATGTAAGTAATTTGACTATTTGGACAATTAACTTTGCTTGTTTACATTATTTTCTTTCTATACCAATGATTTAAATTGTCTAACTTTATTTTATACTGAAAATAATACAACCAGACACTTTATTGCATTTCGGGTTATTTTTACAAAACGAGTGGTTATGTTTGTAATAACTCGTCTTGTAATGGTTATTACAATTCGGGTTTTATTACAAAACGGGTTGTAACAACCATGTGTGAACAGATAATATAATCAGAGCCCATAGCATCGACGTGATCTACAACAACATTTACTCGTATGTTTTTTCGCTGATTACTCTTTCTTTAAATAATTGAGTGACATCAAGTAGCGCATAAAATAGCCACTACCATTCTTTTCCCGAACAGAACATATCTTTTTATAGTCTGTTCTGTTCTGTTCTTTTCTGTTCATTCTTTTCCCGAAATCCATTTGATCATGTGAGTCGTAATATAGCTCCAAAATCAAGCGTATAAAATTTGAATCGAGCGGTAAACTGGGTAAATTGCCAAAAATGTGCGGGGGATTCAAAGATTTTTTCTTCTTCTTTTTTATTGAACTAAACACCATGTCAACAAAATTTAAGTCATTTTACGGCGTCCAGCTCGACTAACTTAGCTTTCCAGGACCCTTGTCTATAACCAATACTCACCTACCCTTCCACAAGGCCGAAAACTCCTCCGTATATCTTTCTAATGCAGAAAAATTAACATTATTGTCAAATTTTCATGAAAGAGTATAACCTCCCCGGGTGGATTCGAACCCGTATCTCCTTCGGGACACGAGATTCCGAATCCCGGCGCGCTACCAACTGCACCACCGACCCGGGTTTTGGATTCCATACCCCTGACTGAAAAGGTATCTTTATATTCATTTATGAATCGGACTAACTTGGGTCTATCGTAAAAACTCACAAAAACGCCATCCTGGGAAGGAGGACACAAAATACAAATTTTGACTAAAACAAACAAAAACTGTCCAATGTGGACTTCCAGTGAACCGGATTGCGAGATGATGATCTAGTTCTTGATTATGCTTCCGTTAGTTTATTTGAATCTACACAGCAACAACAAGAACACCTTATGATTTCTAGAACATAATTAATATAATGTTGCGTCTATATCAAACCCATTCTACTGTGTAAAATTAAATAACGAAGCTTTAGCGTAAGGTCTAAAATGTAAGCAATATATAAAAACAAGTATTCTTAGAAAACTCTAGATCGCCCAACTGAAACAATGTGGAAATCTGACTATATACAATAGTGAATAGCAAGAAGGTCCTGATAACTATTTAGATCTCTGAGACTGTTTCTTTTGGTTTATTATCACATCCGTAGATGTCCACCCTTCCAGAGAACTACTGTAATAGAATTTACATTTTTATAAAAAAAATTTATAAGCCACATATGGTAAGGAGGTTTAAAGATATTCCTATATAAGTGAAAAATAATTTTGCCCATATGGTATAAGTTAAACGATCGTAGTAGATAAGTATTGAGCGTTAATTTATACTGAATATAGTGAATTATGGCCTCATTTTTGAAAATTCAAATGCAAAGCCATTCAATCATGCGACATTTTAGGAAGGTAAATTTTGGCCCCAGAAGTGTTATTTTAACAACACTTTTGGCGAACCACGAGGCATTGTGTAAATCAATTGTAGGCTAGTACTTAGAAGTTTCTTTTCAGAAAATACATTGTTTTCAATATTTCTGATGTAAAACGTCAGAGCGGTGTCAATCCTGTTAATTCGTATTATGAAGGTGAACTCTAAGTGAAAAAGACGCTAAATGCTATAATACCTCGTGGCTTATGTTTTTTTACAAAAATATATTTCAAGAGTTTCGACAAAATACCCAAAATTCATGAATAAGGGACTTTAGTCAGCTATCTTTCCTTGATAAAATCTGAAGATCCTTACAGTTGGAATCCTCGGATTTTATCATTGAAGTCCATAGTTGTTAACCCTAACAATACTTAGCTTGATTTTCAAACAAATTAAAAGATTCATAAAAAGCTATTTAAGATTAATTTTGGCAAATTGTCATTGAAAAGTAAGGGTAAAATCCGAGTAATCCAACAAATTTGACCTACCTATTTGAAGAGTATACAAGGGGAAATAACTGACTAAAGACCCTTATTGACAAAGAGTGGTCACAATAATTCATCCAAATCATACATCGTGTGCTCAGACGAGCTTAAACATTTTAGGCAACATCGTCAAGGATTCGTAAAGCCTGGTCATTGTTTCTTTATGATTATCCCGAGGGAATTTAATTAAGTTTGTGGAACTCTCCAATAAATCTTCTACAATCACTCTAGATTCATTTAAAGGCGCATATATTGATAAAACTTTCCAGTTTCTTTCCACAGTAATTAATTACACCAAGTTGTAAAGAAAAGATGGAGTGCAGTTACAAAACAACACAGTAATCATTCATTGACAATTAAAACTTCACCATAGTGTACATAAAAATATTTCGCCGCCCTATGTTATTATGTAAAGTTAACTCTTGTAAGCTTTATTCAACTGTCAGTGGCGATTACATTAACCCCGATGATTTAAACACTTGATATTTGTTCGATTATCCCCTTACCTATATAAGGGTATTTTATCAATCTTTAATATAGAAATACTGTAGAGAGTATTTAGATCAGCGGGGTCAATGTATGCGCCTCTGGCAGTTGAATCAAACTTTACATAGCTCAGTGAACATCTACGACTATAGTTGCCATTTACTTTGACAGAACTTCAAGCAGCTACGTCGACAAGAATATCTTGACTAGTTCGAATCAATCGCAAATATTAAGCATCAAAGCTTAGCAGCTACTTTTCCTCTGTAAAATAAACATTTCGTGATACAAATAATGTGCTTAAATGGCTTTTATTGACCCATAATTTCAGGGTTATATCAAAATCATAGAGTCAAAGTGTTCGTGTGTTAACAGTTCTAATGGCATTGATTCCTTTGTCTCACTTTTCTTGAACTGTTTTTATTGGGGTTAACGCAATGTCAACACAAATTATAGTAATTTTACGACGAACAGTTCGACTGCAACATGCTATATTATGTAAAGATCTTGTTTTTTTAACGTCGTATTCAACACATATTTAGGTTATAAGGCCATCTCTTCCTACTATAGTTTCCTGGACACTTTTTCTATCACCAGTACTAACTTATCCTACCACGAGGCCGACAACTCATGTATAGGGTATGACCTACCGCGACCGAGTTCGAACACGCGATCTCTGGATTCGAAGTCAGACATGCTAACCACTACGCCACTGCCGCGGTTTGGTTTTTAAGAGAATTGCCTGCACGAAGAAGGCATATTAGTATAAGACAACTTTTAGAAAGACACTATGATCTACTGGTCAACAAAAATCTCTACGTCGCTGAAGTTAGCAAAATTCTAGCCAAAAAAAATAGCAAGTTGTGGCCACTTTCGCTAGCAAAAGATTTTTGCTAACTTCAGCGACGTCAAATCTTTACATATTTGTCCAAACAATGTTCCTTAATTTAACGCGATGAATGTGGACGTCAGACGAATACAAGCACGTACGAATGGACGGACGTCAGGTACACAGGCGATAATTTCAAACTATCGCCTGTGTACCTGACGTCCGTCTGAGACTAATGTATTTGTTATAAATAAATGTGATTTAAAAATATAAGTATGGCAAATATTTATTTGATAACTGAATTCGTCCATTTCTAGCAATTTACAAATTTCTGTTATAAAGCTTGAAAAATGTAGCTTCCCATTGATTATTCATGACCTGTTTTCCAATATCTTTGCAGGACACAATTGGATAATCCCATTACCTCGGCGATAGCTAAGCAATCGTCACATTACGGAATCACTCGAGCGAGTTTTCGATTGGAACCAGACAATCCTGAAGAAATTGTAAACACTAAATTTTAACTCTTAGAAATTTATGGACCAATTAGGGTAATTTAACGGTTGAGCCTTACCATATTAAAGTTAGATTATGAGGGTCTTTAGCTTTGCTTTAAATAAAATGAATTTTGAATCTGATAGATTTTAAAACATTAACATCAGTTAATTGTGTGACAGTGAGACTAACACGTAGTCAGGGATTCTGTAGTTAGAAATATTACCAACATGGCTCCAGGCCGGTCATAAACATTGCATATACATTATTGATTTCGCGGGCTTAGCGCAAAACGGTCGAAATTCATTTTAAAACAGTGAGTTACGACCGTTTAGTGCAACGCCTGCGATAGGTAAATTTATTTTTTGGAAACATTACGTTCAGTTTCAAATTATGCGTAATATTGGTTACAAAAAATATTAACCTCCTCGTGTAGATATATAAATTAGGTTTAATATGGCTTCTACATTCCCAAACCACCGGACCCGCGTACATAGAATTGCTACTTATTGTACGCAGACTGGATTGAAACTTGTTTCTTCAAAACATTAACAATCTAAACTCTTATTGTTATACGCACGTTTCTTTTTCAAATGCAAACCAACATTCATTATACATAATGTCCAAAAAACAAACCCTGAACTAAAACACATGGAAATAGTTCTATTTGTTTCACCGAAACGTTAGAATATTACTTGGACCTTAAATTATTTATTGCGGAGAAACTTACCCTAAATAAATATTTGATGAAAATAAATACCAAAACCATAGTTCTGTGCCTCATATAAGTAAAGTACTTTAACAAATTATAGAACGGTGTATAATTGTCTTCAGCGCGAGTGCGCCAGTGTGAGTGTAAATGTTTGCTGGTGTGGGTGTGCGAGTGTGGGGGTGTGGAGTGTGCGTGGGCTCGCGTAAGCTTAATGCCCTGTAATAGGGTACCGTACCAAATAACATCAGAGAATATACTACATCAACGATTAACGTTTTAGAATACTATTTTGTTTACGTAGACCGTCGTTTTTACCATTTCATTAGATAAAATTGCGACCCTATATACCAAATACGGTATTCTGGGTAAAGAGAGTTTGTTTTTGACAAGTAGATTTTTGAGGCTTTGATACATATCGGGCTACATCGGTTCTTGAGAAAAATTGTGGCGGTTACAGAGCTTTTAGTATATTTTGAATCATTAGAAAAGTTCCATCCAACCAAATTCTTGATTTCAAACAGTTTTAATATTTCGACCGAGGGAAGAATAAACAGACGAGTGATCTACGAAGTAACATTCTTGTAATCAGGCACGCTCCCCCTGCAGCTCAGTGAATATGCTACATTCAAAGTGAAAAGTGAACGCGTGAAACTTCGAGGAATGCAAAGGAGAGTAGTAATCAGGTAGTCGCTTAACTGTCAATGCTAACTGGGTTAATATGGTACGTACAATGTCGTCCAGACCCACTTGCACTAAAATCATGACACCCTTATGACACCCTTTTTAACTAACCTGTCTGTCTAGCTGCAATGCGAGTTCACAAAATACAGTTTGTCTTTTAAAGGTACTCATTCACAGATTTCAACTTAAATATCAACTTTTTCTAAAACTATCAAAATTGTATGGAAACATTTTTGAAGCAGCAAAGTAGTGTTCTGATAATGACAATATACGTGCAAATTTACATATAACTACAAATGACGGTGTTTCATGTAGTAAATAATTATCTACCCCGCATGTGGACACTTTTAGTGCATTTTTGTGACTTTATTGTATATTTCTTGCAATCAATAGGTCAGTTTGTCTTAAAATATTAACAAATAATGATTTGACACAAATAAAGACACACAATGATATTTTGAAAATATAGAAAAAAATAACTAAAATCTGTGAACTAGAACCTTAAAAATGTATAACAAAATTATCTCATGTGCCTTTAAGTGTAGTTTGAAACTTACTAGTACAATGTATAGGGAGCACTTCTATCTTAGGTGTGTGTTATAAGAAATTGACCATTGTCTTGTACAGACAAATATATTTTCAAAATGAATTCCGCTCCTAGACATAATGAAATTAGTGAGTTTAGAGAAACGTTTTCTGATAAATGTGCTGTTATGTCTAGCTTATTGCATACTCCGTCTTCTCTATTATTTGTAAGGTTCAATTTCCTACAATATATGGAGTACAGACATCTGACTAACACAAATTGAGACGTGGGAAGCCATATTTAAAAACAAAACATGGTAAAAGAGTATAGAATATAATATACTAGTATATAATACAGTTGTTTGTGACATTTTGTATACGGTATTATATGTATTAGTTGCTCTGCAGCCTACGTTCCCCTTGCAGCTCAGTGAATAGACTATTACATTCAAAAGTAAACGAATGAAACTTTTAAGCGATGCAAAGGAGAGTAACGTATTTGTTGAATTGCAGTCGTGATGATGCATGTTTTGTATGTGTAACTTATAGATGTTTGTAAGTGAGCCCTAGCTACTACTGGCATTGTCAAAAGGGGAATGGGCATATGGTTGTGAACTATGGGAATGTAGCACTGAGAGCATACAATATCCCATAAATCCACACACATGCATTGCTATTGTGCAAAAACCACATTACATATGCCTTTGATGATTTACAATACTCATAGCAAAGACCATTCATTCATTGACATACAATGTGTAAAGATACTAACTCCTTCCAGCTGTTATGTCACACATTGCTACTTTATTTATGTAATAAGTGGAAACAATCTCTGCGGGATGTTTGATACAGATATAAATATCAAATATTACAAAACATATACATCTATATTGTAATAAACAAAAATATGAATGATTGGTTGTGTATCTGTCAGTCTCATGCATCTTTGACTGTTGAAATGGATCGTAAAACAAAGAAACATAGGCAACTTTTTCAAAATTTAAGGATTTCTGACTAACTTTATAAATGTTAATTACACAGATGGTGTCATCGTCGGTTATCCCACGATATATCACTATGCTATGCTGGAGTGTAACGGAAGAAAGTACTGTGGTTGCCGACGATGAGATAATATTAGTTCGAGGTAACACATGTGATAATGTCAACAGACGGTAATTTTAATCATCCAGGATGTTTTCTTCTTGTTTTGTTAATAATAATTCATTTTAGCTCGATTGTGAAAAAAAGTTCTTACAACTCGGCTTAATCACTTTCGAGTCCGCTTCCTGGTTTACCAGGACTGAGCTAGTAGGATAAAGTTTCTTGCTCAAGGAAACACCAGTGTCCTGTATGGTTATCTTGCTTGCTTAGAGATCGAGAAATCCTGGGTTTGAATCCCATGCGCGGCGCTGCTAATTTCCTTGAGCAAGACATTAACCTTGGTTTGCTTCACTGCATCCTGGTGTAAAATGCGTGCCTGCTAGGGTACATTCAAATGTCGCCTGCGCTTAGCGGAATAAAATATTCCTTAGGGAGATTGATAGGCAGATTCCGGTAACCTCATAAACAGGGCTACATATAATAGCTGTAAAGTCGGTGAATGTGCATAAGCGTGAAACTGAAACTATAGCATGCACTTACTTTCTTAGCCATAAGGGAGAACCAATGTTTGCACCTACTAAGACTATAGAATGCAATTACTGTTTACACTGAGCTGTGAGGGGGAAACGTGGTTTGCACCTTTCATGACACCCCCACTAAGCTATAAGTGAGAGACAGAGAGCAATATTTTGCAACTTTCATAACAACACCCACTGAGCTGAAAGGAGTGCAATGGTTTGCACCTTTCATGGCAACACTGGTATATTTTACCGCTCCAACACTGATGTATATCTAGTACAAAATTACATTACATCAATGTAGATGGTTCTATATATTGTATTTCATTCTCTTGGACTAATCAAATCTAAATCTCTAGACTATAAATGCATTAGCTTTCTAGCTAAATTAACCATAATACATCAGTCTAAAGATACGGTTTTCTTCAATCTCCCCCTCTCTCACCCTGCTTTCTAATCTAAATAGTTTGTTTGTGTTTTACGGCGCACCAACACAGAAAGGTCATATCGCGCCGAAAGCTATTAATGATACTAATAATTCAAACTATATTAATGATGTAAAACTCTATATCTTATTATAAACATTTATTTCTTTCAAAAAGTTAAGTATAGCATATGATGGTACAGATTCAAAAAGCTCTTTAAGTGAGTTTAATTTAAAATGTTTGTCACGAATGTATTTAAGATCCTGACAGTCAAGGAGAACGTGTTTTACATTGAAATGCTCGTCCCATGGTATGCATTTAGGTGCTTCTTCTCTTTTGAGAAGGTATGAATGTGTTAATCTAGTATTCTAATCTAAATAGGATTTTAAACAGATACCATTAACTATATTGTAAAACATTCTATTTTAAAAATAGTTGTCTTTTTTGTTAAATGACACATTGAGATAAGTTCTCACACACAAAAAAAGATATTTTAATAGTCTTAGTATTAGCCGTAAAATGTTTTAACTGGACTAAGGATTGATGATCTATCGTCGAAATGAAATTATTGAATGAGGAAAGTTGATCAAATTTATCCTGATCCCCTATCTAAAGAGCAGTAATTCAGTGGTAGGACACGCGATTAGAGATTGAGTGGTCCCGGACTGGAATCAAACTAGGGGCACTGCTAATTTATTTACAATTGTTTCTACCCGACTCAGGTGTAAATGCTACTCTGAGGGGTCACCCGCCTGATTTCAATAATCGGGGGTTATCGTACAAGATTAAAAGTCGACTGAACATTTATATGGAATCATACTTTAAACCGTACATTAAGTTGGATTTTAAATTTTCATTTATAATAAGTTCACGTTGGTTAAAACAAACTTTTTTTCATCATAAGACAGTCGAGTTTTGGCAAATGAATAGTGCACATTCTTACTCGCATTTCGTATCTATATAGTTCACTTCTTCCATTTTCAGTGATGTTTAAATCTGCGTTAAATGTTTTAATCTGCGAGTTTGGACTTGATAATGATTCTGAAAAGGTTTTTATATCATTCTCACTCCTTATTGCAATATGTGCTTTCACATTTGATCCTACGCAGTGCACTTCCATCGCTTTTCAAAACATTTTCAGATATGGTAACAAAACAGAAATTAGTTTGTAATTTCTCAATATTTCTTTTATCAGTGCTCGTTTCTAACATTGTGAAGTATAAATCATCAATAAGAAATGTCTCGGACTACCTTTAGACTGAATTCAGCATTCATTTTGTTAGTAGTGTCACAAGAGAATGCGACATAGATGATACGAAATTTCTACTTTATTTTAATAAGTATAACAAATAGAACTGTTCTCAAATATTCTAAATAATTCATAATTTCAAAAGCTTATGTGTGATAGAATATTGAAGCCACATTGACATGTATTAGAACCATGTTTTCTGTTGGGGAGTCATTTTGCAATCTCAAGTTCATTAAACCCATAACAGGCATCAAATTTATATATAAACAAATATTATCCATTGTATAACCCATGGTCCATGGTTTCAACTCAGCCATATATAAACTGCGTTCTTGAACAAACGAAATTCTGAGAAAAACTGGTCATGCATACCGCAAGCAATTTTATTATAATTAAATCTTATTCGAGAAACATAGTTTGTATCATTTTTAATGAACTGCAAAATGGAGATTGTTCAGTTGGCTTTGGTTAATTTTTTCATTTGCAAAGATTCAATTGTCAGTGACGCAAACATTAATCCCCCTGATTTTAATCCTTGAAATTTGTTCGATAATTCTCGTACATATATGCGGATAATTATTCTAATCGATAGTGAATACAGAAGTACTGTATCGAGTATTTAAATCAGCGGGGTTAATGTATGCCCCACTGACAGTTGACTGAAATTCAACAATAAATGTGATTCAGATGATCCTAAAAACAGGATTTTGTCCAAGGACTTCCGAAGGTCACTGAGATATAATAGAAAATATTCTGAATGGTTATAACAATACCACAGACACGGAGATGATATATCCATTATCTTTATTGATAGATTATATAAAGAACTGTCCGGTCTGTCTACAAGTTATTAAAATTCTATTCACTTGGAATTTATATCAATCCTTTATAAAGATGACTATGACATCAGTCACAATATAATATCCCAGAAATCAAAGACTATCTATTGATATTTATAATACGTAATTTTCTTAAATCTTCGCAGCGTTTGTATGAATTATAATTTATTTCTGAACACTGAGATAATTCAATTTAAAGCCTTGGCTATGATTCATTTCAACCTCTAATATAGTGTTCCGGGGAGTTTATACCCTTCCATGAAAATTTGACATTAATGCCAATTTTCCTCCATTGATAGGGTATACGAAAAAAGTTTCCGACCTTGTGGAAGGGTAGGTGAGCACTGGTTATAGACAAGAGTCTAGAAAAGCTAGGTTAGGTGTGCTGGACGCTGTAATATGACCTATACAGTATGTTGGTTTTCAACCTGAATGACGATGGACAAAGAACGTTTTACCACGTTTATTTATCCAAGTTCATGCTTGCCTATGCTCAGGACTTCGAATCTAATGTCTCGTATAAATTTCTGGTTCGATCCAGGCTTATTTACCCTACTGTGAAAAATAAACAGTGATGTCGTTTTTCCTCTATAAATAAGGTATATGGAGAAGTCTTTGGCCTGGCGGAAGGGTAAAGCAAACACTGGTTACAGACAAAGATATGAAGAAATATGATACACTTACTATAACACTTTTGTTCACTTTCAACCAAATCAACATGGACACCAAGACGAGTGCAGTACAACTCCTTTCTTTGAAAAGCCGAGTTAAACATTTTTATCATGGAATATTATCCAATTTATCTGTTTACAGATCAGTTATAGTAGAGACATGTAACTTACGCCAAAGTTAAACATTAGAACATTAATGTTAGCAATCGTCCCAGAATATTTATCAGATAATGGTCTTCTTGTAAACATTAGAGGTGATCCAACGCTTTCAGCTACATTAAACAAAGACTCAATTCAACAACATTAAAGACCATTTGTTGTAAAAAAAGAACTAAAATTCAAGACAACATGAGGGCAACTGGTTTTTATTTCCTGGTTAAATGATATAAGATGAATTTATGATATAATGAAGATTATTTCAGATGATATCAATTCCTGACCCTATCAGAACCTTGTTGAATATATAGTAAAATATAAACACTTTTATACATACCAGATGGATATTGTCAGATATATCATAGAAGTACATGTATTAACATTTATGGCACATTTTACATGTATGATATGTCAATGGTAATATATACCAGGGTAGAGAAGACAGGTTCTATCTTAAACAACATTGGAACGATAGGCGACCTGAACGGTTTCGAGTAAAAACGCTCTGTATTTAGTGTTTCGACCTAACCCTAACCCCGCATTAGGATCGGAACGATTTGGCCGGTATACTATTATATGATAAAAATCTACGACTATAATGCGGACCTTAAAGAGGATAATAAACGTGATAAGACAGACTCGAACCTAATCCTGCTTTCTGATTCGAAATATACAAATGTAGATAGAAAGACAGACACATACTTAGATGATTTCCTACTAGCATCAGGGGCGGATCTAAGATTTTTTTCTAGGGGGGGGGGGCGAACTTTTTCTAGAGGGGGGGGGGGTTTCCAAACTTTCAATCCACATATACACTTTCTGCAGAATAATGCAACATATTATTAAATAAAAACTACATAATCAATAAATCTATATGTTAAGCAACAAGAAAATTGCTTCATGCTTCTTAAAAATGACTTAAAGTCAAGAATACACTTGTGGACTGGTACATTTTGGAAATTCTAGGGGGGGGGGGGGGGTCCGGACCCCCTGACCCCCCGCTAGATCCGCCTATGAGCATGTAATTAAATTCTAAACTATGACTGATTCTTATTGAGATTAGCAAAAACTACTGTCAATACGAAATAAAAAAATATAATTTATCTAAATAAATGGAGGTGAGGTAAAACCATACACATAAGATACATCTTGTGAAAATGTATTTGCTTCACATGCAACCCTCCGCATATACGTAATGGTCATTTGTCTATGGTGGTCATTTTAGCCAGTTCCTTTGCATTTTCATACACGCCAATTCTACAATTCAAAAACATGGCTTTGCAGTGATTATTGTATTCATTTGCCATACGCAATGCAAATATATTTTAATGTATATTTTCCAATCTTCAATTGCATTTAAATAAAATAACTCATCAAAGAAGTTGAATTAGTAGCTTTTTGCCAGAACAATACCCAGTGGGCATAATTTTTTAGCCATGCTAGGCGATCATTAAGCAATGCTAAATGCTGTATATTGTACTTTTAAGTCACGTGGTTTCAGGAAAAATTAAAGAAAGAGAAATATGTCCTATGTAATTCTATTTACAATTAATGTTCTCTGGGCGGCAATTTTAACAATCGATGCATTATAATCAGTAAAACTTAATTCAAACTGGTATTTGTTGTTTCGATAATGTCCAGTAGCTGCTTGGCTGGAATTATGTTTGCACGCCGCTGATGGAAACAATACCTGGTCATTTTGTTTGCAGTAATGCACTTAAAATCTACAATACTTTTATGTGCTCTATAGTTCTTGTATAGCTGAATAAGAGTTATAAATATTAGAACGATTTATTAGAAATTCCTTTTAAAACAATATTTAAAGCACGTACTTGCTACATTAAACTTCTTTGGTTGGGTTTACCGCCGTGTCAACAAAACATATGGTCATTTTACGGCGTCCATCTCACCGAACCTAACTCTTCTGGACCTTTGTCTTAACTAGTACCCATCTACCCTTTCTCAAGACCGACAACTTCCCTATATACCTTATTAATAGAGAGAAATTGACATTATTGTCATATTTTAATGGAAAGGTATAACCATTCCGATAATGTTCGAACCAGCGGCCCCTTTAGAAACACTTGATTCAAAGTCCTGTACACAGCATACAGCATCACGGATCTGGGTGCTACATTAAAACTTTAAACTTTAAAACAATTTTATCCACAATCAATTTCAAAGCTACAACATCAGTTTGAAAAAAAACCAAACAACAAATGTTGAAGAGAATAAACAAAGAGCATGTCAAGTGAAAATCCTAGGAGCTGATGAAATTGCAAAACATCGTTTTTTGTTCTTTCTAGCAGAAGAAATTAAGTTCACTGAAACCAGGAACATTTGCAAGTTAGGTGCAAAGAAATATTCCTTATCTCTTTAAATGTGTATTTTTAAAATGCTACCAGTGTATCAATCGGTAATGATATAACCATCAATACATTTAAAACAAACATTTGAACTAATTTAATTTTCTGTAGTTTCAGTTTCATGTTAAAAGACAAAAACAATATCAGTGATAGTTTAAATATTCAGGATAAAGATAAACTTCGCCATTGATTTTAAATCTCAAGTTAAACAAGAGGTTGCTATGGATACTAGATCACTCGCCTGATGCTACTTATGATTCGGACAGAACTGTGCGTCATGGGTATTCGGATTTTTCTAACCTTCTCGACCCTTGTATATAACGTTTATATCGATGTCAAGTCTAACCACAAGGATATGAAATGCGGCCTTCCTTGGGTTTTCAAACATACTATATACATACATATCTACAGGTAGTCTTCATTCGGAGTCTTATTCAGAAAATTGTTGGAACGCAAGTTCATCTAAAATATTGCATTTTACTGCAGGACTTAAGTAGAAATGTTACAATACTGTCCTGCTATTAGGACCAATAAAATCAATGATCTTAGTAGCGGAGTGGTCTTAATAAATGGACCTTTTTTATCTTAAATTTAGCATTTGGAACTAATAAAAACATAAAAATGGCGCGAGTTTCCAATGAACAAGGTGTTATTTAAATCGGTACTTTACTGTTGCAGGTTCAGGCTTTATGATAACTTAGAGGGGTTTTGAGATTACCCCGTACATGTAATATATAACCTGGAACAAAATTACAATAGTCTTTGTAGAGCTACTTGCTATACATAAAAAAGCCATAGTTTAAATTGATTTATGACGTACAAGAACAATTTTACAAGATTTACTGATGTACAACTGGTGACCCCTGGTGTGAGGTCAATTATCAAAAGGGACATGATTTGAATGAAATTTGTTGTAAAAGCACTTGATGATGTCATCCTTTATGCATCTAAGCCTTTCTATTTATGACAAGATTATTAAGGTATTATTAGAGGAAGACTGGTTTGAACTGGTCACAAAAGCTCACCCTTAGTGCCATAACACCCTTTGTATTGTTTGTGCAAATTGACTTGAAAAAGAACACGATTTGATCACTATACACCACTTTTAACTCATTTAATGTATGAGTCTACACTAAGATTCTATTTGTCCCGGGCCAATCTTAACCAGCTATACAAAAAAATTAAATTTGTACAATGTAAACATTCCTTGTTCAGATCAGCTAACAATAAATTGTTCGGACAAAATTGTAGAAAACTGACAACATTCCCTCAACGTGGAACATTCCGAAGATTCTTAGCATAAAACAGTTGAAGTATTTTTGCTGTTAAGAAACCTAATCTCTAATATTATGGAGAAGAGTCTCGCAAGCTAATATCGTAAATTTTAAGTCAATGACTGAAAACAGTAGAGAATTGGAGAACAGTGAAAACTTCAAATAATAAAAAAAACGCTAAGTCTTAGGAAGCTTAAGGGATTTGAAAAAACAACACCACAGAACATGATGCTGATATAGGGATTCTAAATAATGGAGATAAGTTGTGTGATAGCAAGAAAGTCATTCCTAGTTCTTGTCAGCTAGACTAAACAAAAACATGGAGGATATATTAAGTATATGATTTGTTCTAGTGCTGAGAAGGCCTGGTGACAATAAAGGTCTATATAACTATTACTGACAAATGTGACTTCTTGGATATTGTACTAGAAGTACAAGAATAATAGAAACAGATACTTTATCAAAGGGCTTGAGCAATACTCATCACCTAAATGAAAATACAATATGCGTCACGAAAACACATCATTTCATATAAACATACAAACAAGGGCAGCTATATGTTATTATTGTTTGTTGATATATGGGTAAAAAAATGATGAATTTCTGAAATTCACGTAACTTAAAAATTTAAATTATTCATTTCGCGTATGAACCTTACAAGATAAACTTAATCATATACTGTTCTTATTCCGAGTAAGTGTTCTCCTTAAAACTGTTAAGGTAAAAATGCTGAAGTAAAAAAACTGAAGTTATCAACACCTGACTTAAAATCTTTAAGTTTATTATCCAAAGGTTTTTCCCTATCTGTTGTCTTTTAATACTGATTTAAGAACGTGTAGATATTATTATTTGGTAAGAATGAAAATAGTTATCTTCCATTTACAAGATTGAAAGTGGTTATTTTTGTAAATATGAATGAGGTTACCTTTTATTTATAAGAGTAAAAGTGGTTCTTTTATAATGATGAAAGTGGTTACATGCATCTTTTTTAGATTGGTGAACGTGTTTATCTTCCATTTATGAGAGTGAAAGTGGTATGAAAGTGGTTATTTTATAAAGATGAAAGTGATTTCAAATGTATTTTATACTTTTGAACTACGAAAGCACATGATGTGCTAAAATCTTAATTGAAATTTACAGTAAAACTTGTTATTCGTAATATATTACATTTAAAACATTCTGTCTTCACATTACAAATGACATCATAGACATCTTTAACTTTATTTTCTTTTTCCAAGTTGAATTAAGTTTAATTACATTTTTCTATGCTATTTCAGAAAGAATGACGTCATGAACCAGCCAACAATAATGTCATGGGTGTAATTGAAAACAAATTTATAGCGTTCCTGTAAAACTGGTATTTAGGAGAAACAAACCGTGTTACATTAGACCTATTTCTCTAAATTTATCATTGCTGAACTTCTTACAGTTCTAACAAAGTTTAGAGACAGACTTTAAGAGATCTAATTCTTCTTTAACTATTTGCTACTTCTGTATTAAATAGATTAATTCTATATATGTGCAATTCTCAGCTGGCGTGGTCGAGTGGTTACAGTGTTGGACTGGTAATCATTAGATAGCCAGCATTGCGTTAGTTCAGATCACACCCTACACCTATCTCGCTGTTTCCTCGTTTTTTTCTTCAGCAAGTAACGTTTTGTCCTTCTTGCTCATCACTTGGGGGGGGGGGGCTAAGGCTAGGAGGCGAACTCGAGAATGATTTATCTTAATTGTAAGGACTTTATTTTACAATCGAACCAGGGTCGGTAGCGCAATTGGTAACGCGCCTGAATTTCGAATCTAATTACAATTTATTTCGGAATATACAGATAATTCAATTTAAAGCCTTGGCTAAGATATATTTCATCCTCGAATCTATTATCCTGAAGGAGGTACGGGTTCGAATCCCACCCTGGGAGTTATACCCTTCTTTGAAAATTTGACAATAATGCTAATCTTTCTCTAATAATAAGGTATACGGAGAAGTTTCCGGCCTTGTGGAAGGGTAGGTGAGTACTGGTTATAGACAAGGGTCCAGGAAAGCTAGGTTAGGTGCGCTTGACATCGTAAAGATAACCTAAAATTGTGTTGACATGGCGTTAAACCCAGTATAATAATAAATTATTTTACAATCAAGCTAAACTCAAACAATATATATTAATACTGCAGTAAAAATATATATATATTTTATATATTTTTCCTACTTTCTGATTGGCAAGAACAACAGCATAAGAAAAGAACTATACATTAAAAGTGGTCGGTATTTCACGATATCAGACTAGTAGGCCTATTTACACCACGAGAAACCAGAAAAATGTAAGCTGGAAGCCTGGCACCAATCTACTTCAATGTATTGACATGGTAAGATATAGATTGAAATCGAAATAGATTACAGTGTCATTATTAAACATTCAAACAAGTTTAAAACAGGCTGTTATAGCTTACAATAGCTATTTCCCTTGCCAGTAAACTATGAACGCTCCTCATCTCAAATATAAATTTTGGAAAAGTATCAATATATTAAACACGTTCTCCTAGCCTTGTCATAGAAAGAATTGTCATGTCCAATCTGCTAATGATATAAAATTCTCATTAATGTTACAAAGAACAGGTGTATGTGAAGTATGAAATCAGTATAATTAGTCTAATCATAGATTAAATTCACCAATAAGAACTTAAATGACGCTGAGAAATAATACAGGTGGATAAATAAAATCTCCTATCAATTTTATTGAACCAAGAGACTACAGTTCCCTCAAAATGTTCTTGAACAAATAAAATTCTAAGAAAAAAACGTATCATTGCATAGCGCACGTAATTTATTTTAAGCCGCCCGGCTAGCTCAGTTGGTAGCGCGCAAGTCGATCGAGGGGTCGTGGGTTCGATTCGATTCCCGGGCGGAGCATACTTTCGTGGAGCTTGGTCATGAAATTATTTCTACGGCCATTCTCCCTCCTACCAATGGTTCTTAATTATGTAGGGCAGTTGACAGTCACTGACGAATAGTATGCGCTTAGTAGTTGGTTAACAGCTAAATCCAGAGATTTAGCCTTTCCAGGAGGAGTAAGTAGGCTAACTGACCGTCGTTATATGACATATACAATGTGTTGCTACGGCGTTAAACCCATCAAAACAAAATAAAACAGTAATTTTATTTTAGTTAAAGTTTATTTATGTAGATCCTAATATGAACCGATACACTAGTTAATGCTGATTTTGGAATAAGAAGTCTGTTTTCATATACCTGTTCAGCTTACTTCACAATTTGGTACGGTAACCATTGATCATTGAAATCACCTTCAGGCGGGTGAACCTCACAGTACCTATTTACATCTAGGTGAAATGAATCATCTGTAGCTAAGTTTCTTGCTCAAGGAAATTAGCAGTGCCCCTTGTGGGGTTCGAATATAGGACTTCTCGATCCTAAAGCCCGAGTATCACCTCTGGACCACTGCTCCTACATATATTCTGGAACATACTGTATTCTCGGATGTTTTGTTACTTTTTTTCATGAGATTCGAGAATCGGTCGACAACCGGTTGATATTGAAGACAGGATTTGGAACAAGGACATTTGGAAGACACTGTACAGATGAATGGATTGAAGACATTGATTTATATAATCTAGTATGGATGTTTGTGGATATAGAAGACGATAAATCAGGTAATATAAAACCATACATAACATACAGTGAAATATATATAGATAATAATGTTACACAGGTATGATACGCCACTTGTACTAGCTAGCTTTACGGCGACGTAAGTATATAGATTGTCGGCTTACGACTCGAAAGGTCGTAGATTCGATCACAAATAAGGCCATAGGTTTAAATCGGGTTACAAATATTTAACTAATGAACTAAATAATGCTTTTTCTGGAATTAGCTTACATAACTTTTTCTATATTTTTCAAGGGTATAAATATATGTGAATCGGTTTCTAAATTTGTGGGAAAGTGTAAACCAGTTTATCCTTAACTCAGGGTTTTGTCTAAGGGCTTTTGGGGGCACTGCATATGTTATGTGCTAGCTCTGCGCTACATTACTGTTGCTTGTGCATTCTAAGATGTTCCAACCATTAGATTTGAATTTATTGGAATAAACATGAACAAAACTAAAAATCATTGACCAATAAAATAGTGTCATTCAGATCTCGATTTGATAAATGTATCTTATGACATTCGATAGCTATTATCATTTTCTAAATTTCAAACTAGGAAATAATAGAACTCTATCGAAATGTTTAAGTAAAGCCCATTCCGGTAAATTTGAGGCGATTTAAGATATTCTATTTATCATAGAAATTTCTAGAATATTTGTCTGTCAGTATTCTGTATTCTAATATTGGATCATATTGGATCGTATATTATTTACGGGACTGTTGGACAATTTTATGCTAGAATACCTGACAAATGAAGCATCCGGCTAGTTTATACTAGTTTGGACTAGATCTCCATACTATTGCATCTTCTAAAAAAGGAAAGAATATCATTTTCCGATACTGAATCAAATATTTAAAATGATAGAAGATTCTAAACAATCCAGTAACAATATCGGATTATTACTGCCCTACTTTTAAGATACGAATATGGGTAACAATTATGCCTTGGTATTTTGAGTATATATCCAGATTCATAGGCATTGTGCACACAGACTGGGTTTCACCGTCTACTGATGTATACATAGGCGGATCAAGCGGGGGGAAGGGGTCAGGGGGTCCCATAGAATTTGGAAAATGTACTTGTCCATTAGTGTATTTCTTGACTGTAAGTCATTTTTAAGTATCGTGAAGCAATTTTTCTCGGTGATTAATATAGATTTAAAGGTTGTGTAGTTTCTATTATTAATATATTGCATTTTTTCTGAAAAATGTGTATTATGTGGTTGTGGTTCGAAAGTTCGGACCCCCCTAGAAAAGTTCGGACCCCCCCTAGAAAAGTTCGGACCCCCTAGAAAAAAATCCTGGAGCCGCCCCTGGTATAGAATGAATGCATAGATGAAAAGTTCTGCTCCTATGCATGTACGTATATATAATGTTTTTGTCTCAGACTCTTGTCATCCACATACGTACAGATCAGTCGTTCATTCATTGTTATTCAGTCATCCACAAACTTGGTCCTTTCCTAGTCCTTGCTCCAAACTATTTTTGAACGTTAATTTGGATTCGACTCCACAACCTAATACAAATTGAATCTCAATATGAAAGAGGCTTCATATTTCTTAAAAATGGCGATAAATTACATTCATTTATTAGGATTTATGTTTGAAAATCAAATTGTTTTGCGATCTTAATAAAAGCAGTTTGTTAATAAAATCATGTAAACTTGTTAAAGAATTAAAAGTTACTGGCTTTGCATTCTGCTAATAATTTTGATTATTTCTTCTTTCAACCCTTGAAACAGCTCTCTAATAGCGACTCAAAATTGAAATTACAAAATCAATTTACTAATTGAAGTAGCCAAGCTAAAATTCAAACAATTTGAAATCTGATAATATTACACATCGTGGTGAACACTAGCTAGTTGTCATCATTGTTGTTTCTGTAGCAGCCATTTTGAAAACTTTTGGAACATTCTAATGGCCACATAATGCTAATATTCCACCTCAATACAACGCCCAATTGTATTAACCCTCCATTAGCAAACACAACACCAGGAACATTAACCAACATTCTAATCAACACAACAGCATTGTTGATTTATCTATTCAAACTTAAACTTTAACTTCTTTATTTGATTAAACGCCTATTTCTATATAACATATTCAATAGCGTTGTACAAAAAGATAAATAATAAAAATATTAATAAGTAAAAATCCTCCACCATAAATATATACAATTTCACAAAACAAAATAAAATTTATCACACATGATGTTATATAGTGTGCTCGTGTATTTTGTGTTATTTTATTGTTTTTATTGAGTTTTTTTTTATATTTCAAGTTTATTGAACCTACATTATTCACAGTTAATGATTCAACTTGTTATTTGTATCCAACACAGAGCACATGTATCTTTAGATTCTTTTAGTACCAACACTATCATAAACATTTTTAAAAAGGTGCTGTTTCATATACATGTACATGTTCAGCTGACTTTACAGCCATTTTGTACGATAACTCCTGATCATTGAAACCTCATTCAAGTAAATGACCCTCACAGTTCCAATTTTACACCTGGTTGGTATAACTGTAAATAAATTCCTTGCTTAAAGAAATTAGCAGCACCACTTATTGGGTTCGACCCCGGGACCTTTCGATCCCTGGGCGCGTGTCGTACCACTGAACCTCTGCTCGTACATTTTCATACTTAAAACCGAAGCAACGCTTAATGACTTCTACCTAAAAAAACTTAACACCTTTACCTTACATAAAACCAAATAATGCACATGTACATTTGGCCATCTTAACTTTTTGGTCATTTTACAATAAATCAATGTAGTTGTTAATGCAATCAAATCTTTTATTCTCAAGAAACTGTTAAAATATTCACTTAAAAGTCACAAATTAAGGCAAGAGCTGTCAATACTGCCTATAGATTTGTATCAAATTTGCATAACCAAGTTGTTTTTTTTCATGACAGGCAATTCAATGCACAGTAGAGTTCTTGGAAATGTCTTGACATAATTTCTAGAAAGTTCCAGGCAAATAGCATGAATTGCATGACAAGAGGCAGTAAACGTCATAATCTGATACCTTACAAATACAATAGACTCTCTCCAAGCCTAGTCGGTATTTTCCCTGGAACAACAAATAGTATGACGATCAATATTTAGTTTACTAGATATAAGGAAACTACCAGCTCCCATGGTGATCGTACAGAGATTAGTGTTGCTTGGAGCCTTCAAGTTCAGCCCAATTTGTGTACATAACCTAATTATGATGTTAATGTATAATCATAACAAAAGGATACAGTTATCAAGTGAAGACTATAGCATTGTCAGGAAACATCAATAAGTAAACAGGAAAGGAAAAATGACTAATTTTGCTCAAATTTAACATTGTTGTTTCTAATAGCAACCTAGAATGACAAACGTCATGCAATATATTTACTCTGTACTGCATTTGTAGAACTACAGCATGGCATAAACTTTAAAACAATAATGAATGCATTTTTAAAGTTTTCCGAAGTAAATTTATATGAAAACACCGGAATGTTTATGTTTCTACCATTGAAGTGCAATTTACGGACTGTTAAAGATCAAATCTTGGATTCCAAGAAATACTGACAATAATCGAACACTTATATAATTTCAGAATATATCGACATTGGTAGAAAACACTTTATTATACCCCCGCTTCAAAGAAGAGGGGGGTATACTGTTTTACCCTTGTCCGTGCGTGCGTCCGTGCGTCCGTGTGTCCGTGCGTCTGTTACAAAATTTCCGTCGCAGTTTTCTCAGCAACTATAACATGCAGCAGCCTAAAACTTTGCATATTGCTTCATCCCATAGTCCCATGTGGTGTAAAGCGATTTCATGCTCCTTGCTCATCTACTTCCTGTTTGTCGCATATTTTTAGATTTTGGCGGGGGTATCACTAGTGAGCATTAGCTCACAGATTTACTTGTTTTTTCCGATTGAGCAAGACTCTCAGAACAGAAAGACTAAGCAGCAGACAGTTGAAGATACACGACGAAGATGAAAAAGAATTATGGCAATTTACTCTTTTTGTTGAAAAAAAAAACTTAAATATTTTTACTGATACTGATAGAAATTTTACAAATTGTGGGAAAATTTATGAAGATAACACAAGCATTAATAGAATTTAATTTAGTAGTTTAAGAAAATGTTTAAATTCGCAAACAGGCAATGTGTGGATTTATTCATATACTATTGACCATTTGACTTAGCAATTATTCAGAATTACCAAAGAAATTCAGCGCAATATACTAGATCAATCAATAATGTCACAAATTGCTTATATAGTGTTTTGGCTCTCAAAAACGGCACGTTTTCACAAACAACTGCAATGCCAAAACATGTCAAACCCAGATAGCTGGTATTTGGTCGAATGATTTTTTTCTTTATTGTGCACAAAACGCTTTGTGCCAGAGCATGCTTGAAAAGATAACTTGCCTTAATAATACAGAATGCATGGTATACATAAGCCAAAACATTTTATATAAATATATGGTATTTTGGCAGATACAAATCAGTATGGAACATCACAAATAAGTAATGCCAGAACATGAAATAATCATGTAGATGTTTTTGTCTCAACAATTACAATTAGGTAACATTTAAGTATAAAAACTAAACAAAAAATACGCGATCTCCGTAAACAGACATCCTTTAGACCACCGTCGTATAAAATTACCGAGTTACGGGATTCAATAAGATTGAGAAAATACAAAAGATATTGAGGTGGAACCAGAGATTTAATTTTTTGAATGCCTACATAAACTTGGTATCATTTGAAACTTAAACATATATCCAGTTCCATGCTGTCTCTTCTAGCGGTGTATGCGACATCATGACGTCTCCATGACATTGCAAAGTTGTCATGATAAGCAAATTAAGTGCAAAATTTAGTATAAGTTAATTGGCATAATTCGTTTCATCTCGTTTTTTATCCTTGAACTGTCTTGCTGCTTGGTCCTTTTGTTATTAGAAATTAAGTTTTAGAAAAAAGTAAATGAGTGAAAATCAGAAATAGATGTTATATCGCGGTTTCTGTCAATATCTTCTCGCACAATGAAAATATGAAGACACAATTAAGAACTTATAATAAAATATCCTGACATTTCAAGTATTGCATAATGTTGACTTTTACCTTATGGTGAATATTTCATATTATGAATTTTGATAAATATTAAATACATACTATTACTGTGATAAACTTTACTGTGTAACATGTGCAACTATTAAATAGTTTCAATTTTCTGTTATATGATACCTTAGGATTACTGTGAACATGTTTTTATTGTTAACATTAATTTCGCCTCTCCGTGTCATACTACCACATGATGGTCCACAATGGAAACAAGAGTTCACTCTTTTTTGTGATAACCCTGGTGCTGGTATTTTATGACATGGTTTTAATATATACAGTGTATATATGTATGTATATGTAACTTTTAATATTTATGTATTTATTACTATAGTATAGTAAGATTTCTTTCACCTTACGAAGGTCAAAGTGCATTGAATATTCATGAAGAAGATCCCAATGTGGTGAACAGGTGTGCAATACAATACTAGCAAGCGTAAATTACATTTACTTTGACGCATCTCACTAACTGATATCCTTAGCCCAGTGGTAACGCGTCGGCCGTCAGACCTAATGGTTTAAGGTTCAAATCCCAGTGACATAATATTTTTTCAAACTAAAACCTTGCTACGGTTTTTTCATCTTATTTATAATATGGTGTCAGTAATACATAAATTATCCAAATATTTCAACCTCGTGAATCTCGTGCACACAACGAGTGTAATTAACGACCAATATGTATTTTAAGTGTTAGTTAGGTCATCATGTCTGAAACGTGTAAGCACGCGAAAAATTGTCAAAAATGTAAAGAATTTATTTATAATGTAAATAAATTCTTTTAAATCGGGTGTATCAACCTCTTTTATAATGGTTTAGCCCATATTTACAAAGGTAAGCGCCGTGACATTCGTAAGGTGAAAGAAATTTTACTATATCATATTGTATTGTTAAATTACATATGTCATGTTGTATTTTGCCAATACCTAAATAAATCTATCTATCTATCTATCTATTACAATACGAAACACATTTATAGACAATGTTGAGTACAAATATAACGAAAAATGGATAAATAAATACAAATGTAATGATAAAGTAGAAACATACTTATACAAAATATAGTAAGGAAAAAAATAGTAATATCAATTTAGATAAGCACAGTAAAGTTTTACTATTAGAACAATCAAAATTGATGCGCTTAATATCTGAATGGCTTTAATTTACGGACCTTTTTACTTCCAAAATTAAGCTTTCGGGACTTTAAAATCGTCCAAAAACTGCAAAGTTTGCACGAATCAGTGTGGTCTTTATTAGCTTTTTATAAGATTTTTCCCCGGGTCGATAGCGCAATTGGTAGCGCGCGCCGGGATTTGGAATCTCGTGTCCCGAGGGGGGGGGGGGTACGGGTTCGAATCCCACCCGGGGAGGTTATACCCTTCCATGAAAATTAGACAATAATGTCATTTTTTCTCCATTGATTAGATAATATGGAGAAGTTTTCGGCCTTGTGGAAGGGTAGGTGAGTACTGGTTATAGACAAGGGTCCAGAAAAGCTAGGCTATGTGCGCTGGACGCCGTGAAATGACCTTAAAATGTTAAATACGGCGTTAAATCCTAAAAATAAATTAGATTGTTAATTGTCTTTTTAGCGGAACTTTATATAAGTACATTTAACTTATATGGGTGTTCAGAGGTTCGTGTGATTAGAGTACGTACTGGTCAACATTTAAACGTGAAAGACTAGCATTTTGATGGATCAGTGCAAAACTAGTCTACAATTTTCTACATTTCAATGTAGTTAGACTAGTTTAGCCCTGAACTATCGATTTAATCTGTAATAACAAAATGTAAAAGAATCAGTCTCTCAAAGTTTATTCAAGACCGTTTTATAAGACCAGTATTTTAAAAAAAAACTTCCATAACAAACGATCAATCATACTGCATGAAGAATGACAGTCAGTAACTCTATTACAAAACTTGGTTTCAAGTGAATTTCTGTTTTTCATCATATTACGCCTGCAGTTTGATGTAAAATCAATAAAAATATTATCTAATTCCAGGGAGGGTATCTTCAATTTCATACAAAAAAAGAATCAATAGAACATATTAAAGCCATGTTTGCATGAAAACACTAGGGCAGATATCAAAGTTTGGCATAGTCTTATTATCTTATGATATTATTATAAAAATTATTGTATTGCACTATATAGGATATAACAAAAAACGCTGTGCCAGAAATTTAGTCATTTCTACTGGTTTAACGCCGTGTCAACTCATTTTTTTAGGTTATTTTACGGCGTCCAGCTCACCTAACCTAGCTTTCCTGGACTCTTTTCTATAACCAGTACACACCTACCCTTTCACAAGGCCGGAAACTTCTCTAAATACCTTATTATTGGAGGAAAATTGACATGATAGTCAAATTTTCATGGAAGGGTACATGTATAACCTCCCCGGGTGGGATTCGAACCCGTACCCCCTTCGGGACACTAGATTCGAAACCAAGATGCGCTACCGACCCGGGTTAGAAATTCACTAAATATGTTATAGTTACACTCACCAAATAAAGAAAAGTATAGATGTCTATTTTGGTCATAATAAACAGACCTAGGTTGATGTCAAGTTCCATACAAAAAGGAAATTATTGTTATAAAACTGAAACAATACTCTGTGTAAAATATTAGCCACTTTCTAAGACATAAGTGTACATTTCATTATGGACCCAAATACCACGTGATATTTTTTAAATTTATTCAACTGCAAGAGGCGCATACATTAACCCTTCTGATTTAAATATTCACTACAGTATTGCTGTACTCGCGATCCATAAATTATGTTTAATTCAGCGGTGATAATGTTTGCGCCACAGACAGTTAAATAATATTGAGTTAATCGGGATTGTGTTTGCGGCATTTATTGCTGGCTTTCTAGTATTCCTGAAATAGTATTCTGCTTAAAAATAGTGGCGTAAAAAACCTTATCAAGAATCAGCATACTAAAACATGAACATTCCCAATACTAGCATTGTTAATATGTTCCCAGTGATAAAAAAAAACCAAGGCACTGTTAACATTCACAGTGCTCTTGAGCACTGACCATTCTAACTATAAATATATACATTGTATATCATGGCATTGTTATATTCAAACATACAATAAAATCATTATAAAACATGTCCCATATAACTTTGACCTTTAACTGACCTTCATCAATTTATTAATGTTAATTTACCAGTGGCTTAATTGCTACTGAAGTGTCTTTTGTGAGCCAAAATCAATTTGTAAGCTGTAAAAATAAAGGTTTACATGACAGCTTCATTTAGTTGTAGTTTCATGGGTGCTATAAACTCTGCCTCATTAACTGAGCTCAGTTCATCTGACAGAAAAATAATCATACAAAGGAAAAAACACTATCTGACATGCAATAAGACAGTATTTTATTTTACTATAATTCCATGTTAACGCTCTCTGTATTTTACGCATTTATTTTCATGCACGTGTATTTTATTGTCTGGGTTTCATTTTCCATGTGCATCTACATTCATATATTATTTTTATAGATATATATTTTCAGGTTCATCGGGCCATTGCCATCAAAAGAACTATAACTTTCTGCTGGAAGTCCTTTGTTCCGTTCACACGCAGTCACGTTCATAGACTCATTTTGTCCTGCTATATATACCCAGTGTCATCAGGTCTCTGGTAAATAAGGATCTATAAACCTCTAGGGAGCCCTTTGCTCTGTTTATAAATGCAGCAATGGGAATAACACTACCGTAGAAGGAACATATATACTTTAGGGAGAAGTGGAGCAATCGAATGTATTTTTGCTCAAGGATATAGCGTAGCAGAGCCCTAATCACCCGATCCCCCAAAGATGTGACTTCCGACTAGGTAACTTCTCCATGTGTACCACAGAAAATAAGATCACTGAGGCGAGAGAGGTACCAAGTCAATTTTGGAAAATAAAAAGCTCTAGAGCAGTTCAATACTTTTTCCAGGGAATCAATTGCAAGTTTGTTCCAATTAAGGGTATGGGTTCCAAAAGGTAATATTGAATCTTTCAACCAGTGTTTAAGCCGTGATGCATTCAAACATTGAAGAATATGCATTGTATGCCTGTCATCCAATCCAATTTATGCTATAAAATATGTATTAAATGATCAAACATTGAAGAATATGCATTATATGCCTGTCATCCAATCCAATTTATGCTATAAAATATGTATTGAATTAAACTTTTGAAGAATACCAATGAACCTTATTTCACTGTATCAAGACAAGAAACCACCAGGAAACGTATACAATAAATCTGGCTCTACTCTCAATAATTATTTTCTTACTTTCTACCCAGTGGTAGTTAGTCATTACAAGAAGTTAAGGAAAGACTTTGCTTCATTAATATTGTACAAAATTCTATCTCACAATAGCATGAGTGTCTACAATTAGCCCTGACAAAAAACAATTGCATTCAAATAAATGGCAGTAATTTTGTTTCAAATATACAAATACATACAGAAATCACTACGTATTCCCTGATTGAATTACCTGACAAAAAACATGAAATCAGAATATTTAGAAGAGTAAATCGGATTCCTACACGCCACGAAATCTCTTTCCACGTTTTAATAAGTGTAGCACATTGATTATAGGTTACAATGCTGGGAGAGTCACAGTGAACGAAATCTGTAGGAGGATGAAAATTTTCCTTGTTTACTTGGGAGATTTATTACCTTCTTAAGTAGAGAGTATGAATAATGAATAACTACAACAACAACAACAACATACTGATATTAATCAAACATTGTCATTAACAACTAAAGATACTTAATCAACGATCGATAGTCTTCTTGTGTAAACAATGTTACATAAAAAGTTACAGTGCGGTTTAAATCCGGCTTCATTTAATTGTTCTGCCGACTGTACAATTTTGCACGATAACCCCTGATCATTGAAATCACCTTCAGACAGACAATCCCTCACAGTACCAATTTACACCTAGGTGGAGTAGAACAATTGTAGGTAAATTTTTTCTCAAGGAAATAAGCAGTGCCCCCTTGTGGGGCTCGAACCCAGGATCTCTTGACCCCTTGGCGGGCAACCTACCACTTGACCATTGCAGTGCCCTCTATTTATAATGGTTTTGGATGGAATCCAGTAGCCTGTTCAATTACCCTAAACGTTCCAAAACGTTCCTTAACGATACATGCGGAATTTCTCGGTCATTCTCTGCGAATAATCTCGGACATATTTAGACGCTTTTTTGAAACTACCGGTGTTGAAGTAAACACATATACGATCGTTTAAGCAAAGAGTGATGTTTCGTTTTTAGTCCATAAATTTTGAAACATCACTAATTGCCTTATCGATCGTATACTTGTTTACTAGATTAGATTATTCGCAGCGAATGGCCGAGAAGTTCCGAGTGTATCGTTACGGAACGTTTTGGAACGTTCAGGGTAATTGAAGAGGCTACTGTTTTTTATGAAATGTTTCACGTTTACCCATGAAAGAAAAGAAACAAAGACTTATCTAAGAAAATTTCAAAATTAGCAATGATTATTTTATCAACATATAACTCAAACTGTATTACATGAAGCCTTTGATAATAGAAAATTTACTATTTAGGAAATACAAAATTTTATTTGTCCACGAACATTTGAGAGTATTTAAGCTAGTCAAAATTTAGATAGGATTTTTGAAATAGTTAAAATGTGAATGTTAGAATTTGGATCAAAGTTACCATGGATCATCACGTGTCTGGCATGCTTACTTACAGACTGGCGAGATAAACATGGAACAAAATAATACGAGTCCAAGAGATGCAAGGATGGGGAAATATGATCAAATTTCTAGACAACACGCGATAGACTACTGAAGTATCGCGAAATCTCGTATAAAATCTCATTAATCAAAATAGATTGTCGGAATAAATTTCAAAAAAAATCTGTCCATAATAAAAGATGAACTCAGAGACCCCGAGACCCTGGTCACACCTTGGTCTTCAGTAATCCAGTGGTAGGTCGAGTAATTCACAGTTTTCTAAATGTCACATGTTTAAGTCCCATCATGGCACATAGCTTATTTTCTCAGAAAAATTATGACTGGCAATCATTTCACTCCATCCAGTTGTAACTAGACTTGAAATTAGGGCTGTCACGATACGCCAGAAGCGTACCGCGATATATTGCAATACGCTGTCATCGTATCGCAATACGTACCACGATATATTGCAGGCTTTTAGATTCGTTGTTCCTCCGCTGTATTTAACAGAAAAATTGCAAATCTTATATGTAGCTACTGATAGAATCTAGCCTCTTAGTATTTACGGTCATTTAGGACCGAGCCGCGCCCCAATCGGTTAAATTCTTGCAACTTCAGGTTAGATGGAATGAACAATGGAAAAGCTGACGTTTCGCTACTTTTATTTCGCGAAGGGAATAATTTTCCAATGAAATAAAAAATATCGCCAAATACTGGTACATTAAAATCATACCACGGTACGTATTGCTGTATCTGCGTATTGCAGTATACCAGTATACCGGTATATCGTGACAGCCCTACTTGAAATTCTAATAACTTTTAAGTTAAACTTTATTTTTGATACAATGTATGTACTCGTGTTTTCTTCTTCAAAGTGGAGAGTTTTCCATCGTCGGTAACCCACGGTACTCATACGTTATCGTTGACGAATAATACCCTGTTTTAATACCCTGGGTTACCGAGGATGGGAGTTTTCGGGATCGTTTTCAGATTGAAAAAAAAGGATAAATCATTCCTTTAAATATACATGCGCATCACACATGAAAAGAATAAGATTTTGTATTTGCTTAATCAACAAATCAAATACATTTTATATTTACTGTTTAAAATTTATAATGCTATATCTGACAGATTAAACCCATGGGCGGATCCAGCGGGGGGGGAGGGTCAGGGGGGTCCGGACCCCCCATCCTAGAATTTGGAAAATGTACCTGTCCATTAGTGTATTTCTTGCCTGTAAGTCATTTATAAGTAGCATGAAGCAATTTTTCTCGGTGCTTAACAAATGCTTTTCTGCAAATTGTGAATAATGTGGTTGTGGTTCGAGGTTCGGACCCCCCTAGAAAAGTTCGAACCCCCCTAGAAAAAAATCCTGAATCCGCCCCTGAAACCTGATAAAATACTTGAAATCGTTGCATGTTTAAATGTTTAGAGAAACTACGTCGAAGTAATGAAGAAAAAAATGCTTAATCAAAATTTAACACTGGCACTGTCGAATCTTCACTGCTTCAGGAAATAAAGTAATTACTGCAAATTTTCGATTTTAGCCAAGGCAATTTGTTTATTATTTATACTTCGGCTTGTAGAATTTGATCACGTGATATTCCCGACCTGTTATATGGTTTCGCATCATAAAACTTTTTATTAAACTATGTTACCTAGCAACCAACTTGAAGAGTGTCAATCTTGACCTCAAATATATACAGTGTCCTCTATAAACTTTTGGACAAATGAAATATTGAGAAAAACTGAACATGCATGCTATTGTGCGTAAATATTGACCCCGACCTGACCTTTATGCAAGAATATTTATTACATTGAATACGAGTGTAGTATTAATGCTCGCTTACACCGTGACAGTGAGGATTATGAGTTAAAACTTAACACACAAACATACTTCTATAATTTTACGATCGCTGCCGAAGTGTAGAATAGGCGTGGTACTGACTTTCGTCGGGATATGTGTAGATAATTATTAGATGCAAATGTGAAAGGTGAGGTCGGGGTCAATATTTACGCACTATTCTACTATTTTTACTATTATTAAAGCTTATGCTTACCCACAACTAAATGAATCTAACCGACGTTGCGTCCAATACTGACGTCAATTTGCGTAACGTCAAAAGTAGCATTTTTTAAAAATATTTTGTATTCAATACGCCATAGTCAGCATTCAATATCATAGTAAAACCATTAATACATTGGCTACAGTGATACATACTAATTTTTAATTGTTTCGTGAATCGTATTACTTATTTATTTCAAATACATAGAAACCTAATGTGTCATTTTCCCATATTCGCACATAAATACCTATACATTATTTTACCAAATATCATAGTAAATTAAGGTGTACTCAAGTCTTATGCTAGTTATCATGTTTGGCAATATTTTAATTGCATTTTTTATTTGTTTTAGTCTTTGTTTCCCTTCTCTTTTGCCATCCTATCTTTTGCCGATTTAAAATGCAAATGTTTTACGCACTACTTTTAAGTTATACAATCCAAACAGAAAAAAGTCAACTGCATTGACGTTAAAAACGTCTAAAATAGGCAGCGTTACATTACTGCTAGACATTTTAAATTGTTAATTATTCCAAGTTATTTCACCAGCATCATATTGATATTGTATTATGTTATACGTTTTAGTTTGAACTTTTTGATGATTGATATGAAATTTCGCGATCTTGTTCAATTCTGTGAACAGTGATCTTTAAAATATCTGTGTCGAGTCTATTTTCGGCATGTTGTGGATACGTTACATCTTGGCTAGACGTTTCCAAAACTGACTTACGCCGCTTTCCGTTTGCTTAATTATTTTCATTCTAAAATATATCTAAGAGTAAAGAAATGAACTTTTAAAAAATACTAAAAATCATTATGCCAATTTAATTATTGCACCAAATATATCGAAGTTGTAAACGAGATAATTTGTAAAAATTAAAATCTTATCCTTTCAACCAACATATATTTTCTGATAATTTTGCGTAAAGCTATGTTTATATTTGGATAAAACTTTATTTATGTATAACGTAGTTCAGTAACACAAATATTGTAAGCCTTTCTGGTAAAAACGTTTCTTTATACGGCAGACATCTGGGTTTATATAACGAAATTTACTTGTTTCTGTTACGTCTTACCGGCATATTTTCCGACATTCAGTCGGGTTTACACACGAATATTTTGACATGTATGTAAAATATACTTCATAATATAATTTTATGAAAGTATAAACTGTTTAAATTGATTGTTGTAAGATTTATCAAAATGCGATAAAATGGTAAAAGTAGTTGAATATTTTGAGTCATAGGGCTTGGTATTTTCGAATTAACGCCAGTATTGGACGCACCTGGTTCCAGATTGTCAACCTTACTGGACTTTAGATGTTCTGATAGTACATGGAAGACTGAACTTGACAGATATTAATTTATACTAATCTATTTAAGCTCGATTGTGAAACAAATTCTTACAACTTAAATTAGTCATTTTCGTGTCCGCTTTCTGGTCACCCAGTACTGAGCTAGTATGATAAAGTTTCTTGCTAAAGAAACAACGGGGTATGTTTTGATTTGGATTCGAATTAACGAGGGGCTGGCTGTCAAAAGACTACCAGTCCAACGTGGTAAACGTTCGGTCATATGCATGTAGCTTAGTTTGAATAATATATTGAGAAACTAGGGCTGCTGTGAGTATCCGAGTACTCGGATATTCGCGATTCCGACCAGAAAATCGAGTACGAATATTCGCCACGTCCGAAATCGTCGAATCGCGATCTATTTTTTGAAATAATGAAAGAACATTTTCTGCTTAATTATCACTACAAACGAGCCGCACTACTAATGAAATTTTTAATTTTAATTCTAAATTTCGATGTATACACATTTAAACAAAAATGTTATCATTGAAAATTTCCATAAAACGCCTGGTAATAGAAATGTTTAGAGTATAGGCCTGCATGGTTTTCCATTTAGTAAAAGATTCTGTAATTCTTCACTTATTTTTGTTATTACATGAATTTCTATATGCTTCCTTTTCAATTAACTAGTGAATCGAGGTTCGATTCGTGAATCGCTACACATGAATCGTGGTTCGGATCGGATCGCCACTTGCTCAACGATCCACAGCCCTATGAAAAACTCATAAATCTTTTGATGAGATTTTGCTCAGATGACTCTTTGTTTCTTCTCATGTGTACACGTAAACTAATTTACTCTAGAAACAGGATAATATCCAAGGACTACTGGAGGGCACTCTGTGTACTTATAGAAATATTCCTAAGTTCATGTATATAATGAATAATTTGTGAAGTTAGCCAGCAAATATCAATCCAGTATATGTAGTTCAGTATATTATCTCATACTTATAAGATCTATGGTAGAGGAAGTTTTCCTATTTCATTATTCCATTGCCACTTTGACTCTCCTCTGGGATTCCCTAGCAAATTAACTCACTACACTTCCCTGGCTACACTCTAGAATAAACAGACTATTTGCATATAATACAATACAAAGAATAATCTCCTGTTTGGGATAAAGTCCAGACAAACACGGTCTCATGGGTGACAGAATAGAATAAATGATAGCACACCGTAGGTGTATCTACATTTTGTCTCCCTGTATCATAAACAGTTTGTAACCGATATATTTCAAACCATCATTCAACTCTATTCAGGTTCTTTCTAATGTTAATGTAAATTTGTAAATGATAATAAAGTTTGTATCAAATTTTATAAAGAAGATATAAGCAAGTTATAATTCATTGGAAAAAAATCACAGATATTCAAATTCTACAAGATTACTTCAAATCACCTAACCCTGTACCTATGGTTTTAGATTCTTGTACTTTCACATCATGGTTGAATGTTCTGAAAATTGTTCGTACGTTCGTAAGAAAAAGGTTTAGTAAACCATAACACCTTAAAACCTATTGTATTGGGGGTATCTAATTTAAAATCACATATACATGTAGTAACATTTTATGCATGTTACAGCAATGTCCGTCTTTTACTAACAGAATCGATAATATTTTATATTTTGAGGAAGCACTGATAGACATGTATGTATCATGTGACTAAAGTGTAATGACACATAATCACAATAATCAGTAATAGTAATCAACAACATGCTGTGACTAACACTATGAGCACTGCGTGCACTGTTGGTCCCGTAGGTATGCTGCGGCTCATACACGACATGTCAGAGCAGAAAACAGCTTGTCTTAACACATATCAAACTCGACATATAACTTATAAGCTTAAGTTAACTAAGTAACCTCTGGGGGTAAAGACAGATATGCGTCTACACGTTATGATACAGTGACCATTTTGATCGTTTTATTTTACTGTGAAAATGGAAACATAAACAGCTTTATTTCTGTTTCTGACATCGGCTTGTTTCATTTCCTTTTCATTTTGATTTGCAGCATTTGACCATGATGAAAACCGATTAATCAGTTACGCAAATAATGAATAATTTTTAACCACAACCTTAAACCCTATTTTCTCATTGATTTAGAACATAATATTACTGTTCAGTTATCCATTAAAGAAATACAAGAGCTCCAAAGGGGGATAACTCAAAAATATAATCATAAAAAGGTATACGTAAGTTATCTCCATTTTCTAATATAAATTCTACTCTCATTCCCAGGGTATTACATTTTAGATATTAGAGCTATTATTCTAAATCCCATAAATATACTCATAGTAAAATAAAAATTTTGAAGAATTTTATTTATTTCGCCTTGATGTCTTTTCAGCACTCTGATTCTAGCATGGAAGACTTATAAACTCTTACAATACCTGACATTGAAATGAATATATACCTAACCAGTTATAGAGACCACAGTAACTTAGTAATCAATAAAATCAGTACCATACGTAATAAGTGATTAAAAATTATCATTAAAGATAAATGTTAGTGTTAAGAATCCAGAATTGACCACTTTCAAATTTCAACGTCAGTTTTAAACTGACCAACTGTAATACGACAAGTTATTTCGCCTTTCAAAAATTGTCCTAACTTTTGTTTACATACAACAAACGAGCAAATAAAATTATGACTTTTTCAGCATGGTACTACATTTTCACACGAATTTTATTCGTATATAAACACTAAATAATTTACTAAGATCGACTCATCGTGGGCTATAATAAATCGGTTACTATAATACCCTTCCACATTTAAGTCAACATTTTCTCCTTATAAGGAGAACAAATCGATATTATCTACGAACTTTTATGGAAGGGCGTGACCTTTCAAGATCAGGAATCTAACATAATGTATTCCATACATTAGGAAAGCACCCTCACTAACTATAGACTTCATATAAGAATTTTAGTCAGATTTTATCAATTCTTTCCTTAAAGTATTAATGGCTGGTAAGATGAAATTATGATTGAAGGCTAAAGATATGACAGTGGCTGCAAAACACAATAAAAAGATTGTTATTACTATGAAACATCGAAAGAATGGAAGTAAACGCCCACATAAAACTCTATACATGCAGTAAGTTTATTGCAGCAAACGTTCAGATGCACAAGTTTTCCCATATTTGCGCATTGCCAAAAATATTGGCACGGTATATAACTGCCTAGAAGATTATCGGCTGTACTAGAAGTGAGTCATACAGTCGAGCTCAGCATTTATATTCCGGAATTATTGACATTTACATTATATTCACGTCCATATTATTGTATGAAAATAATTCCAGAAAATCAGACTGTAGTAGAGCTGTATGCATTCTTGAGGGTATCCATGGACAGAAAATAAATGAACTAATAGAATAAAATAGAAACTGACATTGTAAAGATAGAATACACATAACTGGCTATTTTCAAATCTCAAACATATACATAGCCATCATTGATTGTTCTTTACTACGCAGTTATTTTGTTCTCTTTCTTTTTCATTCATCCAAAATAGGTCATTTTATCTATGGCTCCATGATCACTCACTGTGACTTAACTTTAACCAGCAATAAAATTTGGCATACTGCGAGTTGAACTTGTCTTATGCAAACTTTGAGCGAAAAAATATTTATAATTGTCCATTTTTCAGTAAAATCGGTCAAATCTAGGGTCATTAACCAGTAAATATATATAACTTATTAAATTGTCATTTAAATAAACTTTGTAGTTTATAACGGTTTTAGACTATCGGCGATTTCGACGAAAGGCTTAGGCCATGCCATATCGGAATTGCGTCTGCGTGCGCGTAGAGTTTAGAGTCCTCGATCAAAATACAAAACAAAATTGTAGGTAAAATTTTCTTAAATAATTCCGATGTTCCGGGATTCAATACGACAATTTAATTCAGGGGAAATTGTGTTCGGCAACGACGTTATTCATCGTAAGCAATTTATCATATCCGCGTCATTAATACAATAAAATATTTTACGTAAACAAAACACTAGTCGTTTTATATTAAATTCAGACCATTGTTTCACATTATGAGGATTTTATTCCGTTGAAAAGATATATATATAATGCATTGTTTTTTGTAGGGATGGCAACGAATATCAAAACCAATACTCGAGTACTCGGTCATTTTTCCGATCGAGTACTCGGTTACTCGGATGAGTTTCGATGATCTTCGAAGATTTATCAATCAATATCAACACCGTCTGCATGCTACTTTCATTTTCTATGTTCTATTCATTGAATAAATATCATTCGAAACTAAAGTTAATGTCCTTTGCCAACTGGAAAATTTTGTTTGTAACGTATAAACCACGATGAAACCAAATAAAAGCAAGGATTATGTACAAACACACCTTTTTCAGTTGGGAAATCCCATAAATTCTCATAAAAAACTTTTTTGCCGTTTTTTGTGTTTACGTTTTCGGTTTGTGTGTTTTTGTGAATAGGTACCTAGGTTTGTCAAAATTGAGTTGTCACTTAACAGAATTCCAATTTGGAATGGCCTCAAGTCATACCACAAATCGAAAACTATCGACGAAAATGCCTGAGTTTAAACTGCGGAGTGAAACATGTGTCTCTGATTCACTACGCAGTCAATTTCTTGGCGATAAAAGTAGTTCCGTCATCTAACAAACACAGACAGACAGGCACAAACAGACCCATACCAAGACAGACCATCCAAGACAGTCAGGCACAAACAGACCCATACCAAGACAGACCATCCAAGACAGACAGGCACAAACAGACCCATACCAAGACAGACCATCCAAGACAGACATGCACAAACAGACCCATACCAAGACAGACCATCCAAGACAGACAGGCACAAACAGACCCATACCAAGACAGACAGGCACAGACAGACCCATACCAAGACAGACCATCCAGGACAGACAGGCACAAACAGACCAAGACCCAGACAGTTAGGCATAGATAGACAGACCCAGAGAGTCAAACACAGACAGGCAGGCCCAGACAGACCCAGGCAGACTGACACAGACAGGCTGACACAGACAGTCAAACACAGACAGGCAGGCCCAGACAGACCCAGGCAGGCTGACACAGACAGGCTGACACAGACAGGCATAGACATAAGAAGCCTACCTTACTGTAATTATTCAAATCAACTATCAATTACTGTTTATCTAATCATCACAAATCACCCTGTGCCCAATGAATGATAATGTGCGACTGCATGTATACTCTTACAAGTACGAGCATTTCCAAAAATGCTTGAAATCGTCGTTTAGCCGTGTATTCTCCTTAGAGTATAAGGATTCAAGCAATATGCAGATCAAACAGCTAGTGCATGCCGAAACAGTAGAGGGCTTTAAATCTGCCCTTCAGAAGCTCGACTAGAGCGCCTCCATCCCCGTCAGATTTATACCAGAAGTGGTCCTCTGACGTATTACTACAGGTACAGATACAGATATGCGTCAGCGTTTTAAACCGTCCCAAGTCTATTTATAGAATACAGAGCGTTTGATTAAGGTAGGTGACAAGCTGATTAAAACCCGATCTACAATTTTACCGCTCGCATACTCGCTAATGTAGATCTGGCCTTTTCCAAACGAAGGTTACGTTCAGGTGACCCTTTCTCATCATAATATTCATGACGAAATTGTTATGATACGTAACTTGTTTACATCGTCTACGTCATGACATTTGAAATGAGCCGCCCAATCGCAGACTGTGAATAACACCGCTGTTAAATTAGCATGCAAACATATGTCTAAAAATAGAAATTACGAAAATCAAAATGTGATTAATAGTGTTTTCGTCAAGATGAAAGCTACGCATTGATTGGTCGACACAAAGTTCATCTCGACGTGACCTCGCATTGACTAAGTAGAGATCCAGTACGACAACGCTCTACAGGATCTCTGTTTACGGAGATTGGGTAGGTGAATACAATGTTTCATAAAAATCAAAGGTCAGTCAAACTTCACGAAAGTCGGTGTACATGTAGAGTCACAATTGTATTTATAAATATGACAATTATTTTCATTTTTATCGCGACGTCACCATGGCAACGACGTGTAATAGTCACACGTATAAAACACGTGTAGAAAACGTCGCGCTAGTTAAAATGACGTTTTAATGTGTTAACAAGCTCGAAACTTCTTTTTTTTTTTAAAAAAAATACATCATTGTATGCACAGAGAATTTTGCTAACAATTGATATCAGGTTTGCCAGAATGCTACTTAACGACAACGTAACGTTTAGGAAACAATAAAAAATCGTCGTAAAAATTAACTTCGTTTTATATCTACACGCCGTCATATGTTTTATTTATTTATTTATTGGAGTTAACGCCGTATCAACACAATTTAGGTCATTTCACGGCGTCCAGCGCACCTAACCTAGCTTTCCTGGACCATTGTCTATAACCAGTACTCACCTACCCTTCCACAAGGCGAAGAAACTTCTCCATATTATCTAATCAATGGAGGAAAATCGACATTATTGTCAAATTTTCATGGAAGGGTATAACCTCCCCGGGTGGGATTCGAACCCGCACCCCCTCAGGCACGAGTATCCAAATCCCGACGCGCTACCAACTGCGCTATCGACCAGGGTTGTCATGTTTTATCTTTTCGTAAAAATTAAGCCGGTGACATATATTTTTTATTTGAAAAATATATTTTGAATGTATGTATCAATGTGTATATGTAAAAAAATCAGGGGGTCGATCGTGAACAAATTGTCGAAATTTTAAGTTGAAAATCAAGTTATGGATTTTTTCTTACGTCGACGTCAGTTTGAAACGTTATAATTTATGTCTAACAGCGTAATCATTATGATAAAGCATTGTTTTGGAATACATCTGATGTAATGATGCCACTAAGACACACATATCATGGTACTGGACTAATATTATAAATTATCTATTTAAAAAATTAATAAAACAAATGCTTTTGAAATATTTACTTTATATTTCAATAATTCAAATAATGATACATGATTGTGTAATTGTATAAGACTAATACATGTACAGCTTAAAGTAACCATAATAAAACGTAAATATAACACTAGTCATTTTAAAATATTCATAAGATTATATTATCTCAATATGTCAATGTTACCTCTTAATACGTAAATATATATAATATAAGATATAAATATATTATAATAAAAATTAAAATATAAAAATAAAAATTTAGGCATTTGCTAGGTTTCGAACCAGCGACCTCTTGAACTTTTCATATGTTCATTTCCGTTCCTTCCCCTTAGCCGACTGCGCCATTTGGGTCCTAAAGGGCAGAGTATGTAACAATAGTTAAGGACTATGTAATTTACGAATGTCCTTCATGGCTTTAAAATAAGTGTGGTTGCAATAATTGAAATTTACAAATAATTTTCATAAATTTCAGTTTTCATTTTAATCCTAATGAAATAAATGAGTAAGTTTAATAGAAAAATATCAAAAAAGTGGTTTAGTAATATTTATTTTTTATGAAAAAAGTGAGTTTAAACATGTAAACTTTTGTGCAAGTTTACATGAAGTACAGTGAAAACAGTTAAAATAAAATATTCCAATCAGATTGTGTACACCCCCGTACAGATGCACTAAGAGTTAAAAATACAAAATAATTCATACATTGTCTGAAATCAGTATAATAAAATATCTCTATATACTAAATTTTATAAATTTCAACATGTCCAAAATATAACTTTACACAAAAGAAGTAGTACAAACAAAAAGTACGGTGTCCAATAATGGACACAGGTAATGAAAGGTACACACTTAAAATAGGTATAATTCACTAATGTCATTATTGAACGGCCTGTTAGCGGAAAACGTTTCAGACAAACAGAAAACGGTTTAAGTATATAGTACGCGAGTATGAAACAACCTGAAACAAAATAGTTCCAGTATATTGTGCAAATTAGTAACTGCCATTACAACGAAGATGGCAGTGTTACTCCCGTTGATTTAGATCAATAAATTTACACAAAGAAAACAATTCCTCCTCTCCGAATTCTTCTAATAAATTGAAGTAAAGATTCTTTTGTCCGCTATCTTTAAACGTTCGCGCTTCAACGGATCGTTCACTTAGCCGTTCATAACGGTAACGGTGATTGACTAACGTTAAATGCTTACTGAACGCAGGGCTGATAAAGAACTTGGACTGTTTCATAAGAATCTTACGTAAGATAGCAAACTTTACGTTGACCTTACGTTTACGATGAGAGAATTTCAAAGACGCACTCGAAACTTAAAACCTTTGCTTCAATACGATCTGACTTAAGTCAACGTCAAGTAGTGAAGCCCTCAAATTTTGGTCACATGATTTGTTATCAACAATACATTATAAACTGCAAAGCATTTAAAGAAAAAAATATGTTCCACAAACTTCAACGAACAATTTCACAAACGGAGATTAGAAACTCTCGAAGAAAATGCACGAGGGCTATACCGAGCCACCATACTCTTGATTTTTCAATACACGGCCAATTTAAACAAAGGTGGTATGACACAATAAATGGTCATCTGCTAACAAAACATCGACCAATTTAAGACGGAACCGATGGATGTCAAAATGAAGTAATAAGGCACAAAAAAGTTCTCACGTGGCGTCAAATAAATACCTTAAAACAATAAATCATCCAATCTACAGACATATATAGTAATAACTTCATAAAAAATAAACCATTCTTAAGACATTTCATCGAAATCTTACAATCTTTATACAGAAGTTCAGTTTGCGTATGTACACACGTTTTTGTGATTAGCCCTTGACTTCCGCAAAGATGTGTAATGAATAAGTTTTTAATACACACAAAATGGACGCCAATATTTTGATTACAGAGCCCACTTATTTGTTTGTTCATATATGTAAATTCAGTCACAGATATAGAAAATGTAAGCCTCAGTGCATCTAGAGTAATATTAGTGCATTCAATATCTGCATATGTATTCTGAATTTGTTCGCTAGAATAAAAGGAAACTTGCACAGAAAATAACGTATTTATTTCTGTATTCACAGGTGATGTGAAGTACCTACGATAACATTGCCTGGTCCAAAAGATTTCAGGCAAGAGGGATGATTAAACAATATGATATTTTTAGCACTGCATTCACCCTAACCAACTTTTTGAGGGCCGGTACTTAAAGGTACCTTTCTGTAATTTCAACAATTACATAGTCCTTAAATACTGTAAAAAGGACATTACATATGGGGAAGATAATTTTGGAAGATGAATCCTAAATATTGTGAGTTGTTATCAAATACAAATAAACTGCACTATCAAATTAAAAAAGCAATTAAATTGTGGTTTGTAATAAACGTATTAATGCTAGTTATGAAATTTCAAATAGAAAAATTCCATGTACGATTTATTTGACATACTGATAAATTATGTACAGCGGTATGATTAAACTAAAAACCTTGTAATTAATATTTTGTATATAGATCCATAGACTTTCTTGTAACAAACAGACAAACTGTGATTGTTCATTTTGTCAAGCATTTGCCTTTTTCTGGCGAAGCATTTTACTGGCTCTGGTCGTTCCCAAACACCAAGTCATTCCTTTTTCTTAGAGAAGGGAAATATGGCATGGTTACCAGAGCTGTTGATGTTTTGCTAGGACTTGGTCTAACGCTTTGTTTTCTGCGTTCGTCATCTTGAGATGACGAAACAACCTGCATGAGTCGTGTATGTGGTCACACGATCATGGCGCTCTATCCTGTCTTGCCTCCCTATATTTAATTAAATAACTATATTGAAATTGTTTTAATATTTCTTTCAACTTGAGAGAAATTTGAAAACAATATTAATGAATACATGTACACTTTAAAATGATGTACACTTTAAAATGGATTAATTGGTAAATTTGCTATTCCATTTAATATATTTCTGTACTTATTACCCGTTCGAAAAAATAATGTTTTAAATCCAACCTCCTATAATCAAAGACAGGAAGAGTGCCATGATCAAAATGCAGTTTTATAATATTAACAAACATACATTCAAAAATATATAAAATGAATTTCTACGCACCCGGGTCACTTCAGTTTAATGAATTGCCTCGCATATTTAAAAATATGCAGACCATATGAAACCATTAAAATAGTTTTGTGGGATTAGTATTGGCATTTTGAGAGAGGACGATCAAGGGAGTTAAAACGTTACCATCGGAACTACCTCGGCGATCTTCTACGCGAATAAATCTCGGATATCATGAGGTGAAAAAGTAGATCTACGAATTTGGTTTCTGTAGAAATGTAGTCTGAACTGCACAGAAATACGACGTGTGAGACGTTGTTCTGATTTAATGATGAGATAATCGTGTAACAAGGTTATTATTAAATGTTGACATGAAAATGATAAGTGAACGTGTTTCAATGTATATAGAGACAGTCCCGGGCCATTTTCTATGACTTCTGAATGTTGTTTTATAGCTAATAAGTAAACTAGCATATTATAATAAAAATTAAAATATAAAAATAAAAATTTAGGCATTTGCTAGGTTTCGAACCAGCGACCTCTTGAACTTTTCATATGTTCATTTCCGTTCCTTCCCCTTAGCCGACTGCGCCATTTGGGTCCTAAAGGGCAGAGTATGTAACAATAGTTAAATACTGTAAAAAGGACATTACATATGGGGAAGATAATTTTGGAAGATGAATCCTAAATATTGTGAGTTGTTATCAAATACAAATAAACTGCACTATCAAATTAAAAAAGCAATTAAATTATGATTTGAAATAACACACGATCATGGCGCTCTATCCTGTCTTGCCTCCCTTTATTTAATTAAATAACTAAATTGAAATTGTTTTAATATTTCTTTCATCTTGAGAGAAATTATAAAACAATATTAATGAATACATGTACACTTTAAAATGGATTAATTGGTAAACTTGCTATGTCCATTTAATATATTTCTGTACTTATTACCCGTTCGAAAAAAAAACATATTGTTTTAATCCAACCTCCTATAATCGAAGACAGGAAGAGTGCCATGATCAAAATGCAGTTTTATGATATTAAAAAACATACATTCAAAAATGCATAAAATGAATTTCTACGCACCCGGGTCACTTCAGTTTAATGAATTGCCTCGCATATTTAAAAATATGCAAACCATATAAAACCATTAAAATAAAAAAGATAAGTGAACGTGTTTCAATGTACATGTATATAAAGACAGTCCCGGGCCATTTTCTATGACTTCTGAATGTTGTTTTATAGCTAATAAGTAAACTAGCATACAATATTTGAGATAATATTGATTTTACACGTCGATGTTTAAACAATAATAGTACTACTTGCCAGGGTGAATCGCCGGACCTTATAACGTGGTTGTATTTTTACTATGTCTGATTACCGAGGTACATCTTTGTAGATGATCGCCGAGGTTTTTCCGAATGATAACTTAGTCAAAAACTTCAAATATTTTCAGTCGTTTTCAAATCTTCTGTTCGCTTAACATCGGGTATTATATTTTACTTCATATACACGGTTCCATGTTTTATCATAAAACAACATCTTATTATAGTTAGGGGTTTTGCGGACATAAAAAGAACAATCTTGGTACCAGGCGTAAGGAACAATATCATTACAATCGCGCGATATGTATTATTTTGTTTGGAGTTATCATCCTTCTGTGAAATACAAATGCACAAGCTTATCATAATGAGTACATAATTAATTCCCATGTGGATTTTTCGTTAATACTTTTTGATATACCATGCTTGTTTGTTTGATTGTTTGTTGCTTAACGCCGTGGCAACACAATGTATAGGTCATATGACGACGGTCAGTCAACCTACTCTCTCCTCCTGGAAAGGCTAAATCTCTGGATTTAGCTGTTAACCAACTACTAAGCACATACTTTCGTCAGTAACAGACAACTGCCCTACATAATTAAAAATCATTGGTAGGAGGGAGAATAGCCGTAGAAATTCTTGGGCAAGCAATTTAGGGACGCTTGTCCTTTTCAGAGACATGCCTTGTTGTCCATTTTTGTTCACTTTCCAAACAATGCAGTTTCAGATGTTCAACTAATATTTTTTTACCTGAGTTCCTACGAATTGTGAGAAAATTTGTTGAATTATATTCTGTGGAAATGTGGAATATTTTACATGAAAAAGAATGACTTTTTATCATTATTGTTTTTTATCATTATATCTATCATGTAGATCTACAATGTTATAAAACTATCTTACGTTTATATGAAAATGTCCTCTTTATCAGCATGATTGTAGGTTTATTTCTAAAGTTGCCCGCAAGACTGAAGTAATAGCTTTGGATTAAAGAGCGAGTTACTACAGTCTTGAAAGCAACCCTCGATTTATATGATATACTTTAATGTAATTATGTACCTTTCATGTTATATGAACTAAAATTTTCTACGATCTTTATTCCGCCGATGGCAGCATAAAATTAGGCATCGTTCAGCCATTGGTAAAATCTAAGTACTGATGGTTTAAAGTTATATCTACATAAAGATTCCGTTATAAAGTAAAGTACGGTCTAATACATGTACAGCTTAAAGTAACCATAATAATCGTAAACACAACACTATTCATTTTAAAATATTCATAAGATTATATTATCTC